>JAKWBJ010000039.1:2110206-4998058 GCA_023159175.1 Wohlfahrtia magnifica
TTTTGCTTAATTCTGGAATCTTTTTTGATGAACGATTGCCTTTAACTTTTCATTGAATTCAATTGAATTATTTTGCAAATAAGGTCTTCCATCTTCTTTGTGAACACCCGGCCATATCTGTAAAGATAAATAGATTCCTTAGCCTACAGCCAATACTAAATAAATTACTGAAATATTACAGGTTAGATCTTAAACCACATTGGTATACATTTCAGTACATCGACCGAAAGATGTGATCTTGTGCAACGAAATTCTTTCCAACTCTACATGGCTGTTTGTGCGTACATTTTTCATTTATTGTTAATCCTTGTAATCAGAGTTTTTGATGCTTTATGGTGAGGGAACAAAATCTAAGCATTTAAACGACATCGCCGTATTTTCTCTGGTTTTGATTCTTTTAGCTTTTTCGTCTAACCGCTTAGACTTTGGTTACAAATTTATAATCATAGACCAGTTAACATTTTAATATAAATGGCTTTATCATTGGTGCCATTTAATCAATTCCAAAACGATGTACGGATGACGGGTTTTCTGGTTTAAGTCATGAAGCAAAGAAAACAGATAACGCAATCAAGTTGTAAACATATTTTGATTCTGCACATCTACGTCATAGTAGTATATGAAATCACACAAACACTTGTATTTATTATTTATTCAGCTTAGTTACACAAAGATAAAAGATATGCGCATTTGGTAATGCATTACTCTTCACTTTGTTTTATAGGTTTAAGTTGATAAGTTTTGCTCCTTTAAGAATCATAGGGCCGTAACCAGTGCTGCCGTTTTGGTTACTTTTAACCAAAATTTGGTATCTTTTCTTCTTGTGGACATTTTTTCCATTTTGTTTTTTTTTCGAATTAAAAAATTAAAGTCATGATTTCTTTGAATGTTTATTAATCAGGTTTTAATTGAGTGTGTGTGAGTAATTTAAACAAATTAGGTTAGGCTTTAGTTGTGGAACATTGGTACAAAATAAGTTTATTCAGAATATTGATTATCGTTAGCTATGACACACTTCATCTTTTTGGAAACATATGGATTTCGTGCTAAAGGATTACTCTTTTTTTGGCGCTGAGAACGCGAATCAAGCCAATTTCGTATACTCAATTTTAAAGTAAAGTGTATTCCGATCGAAACAAATGTCAGTCAAATGGATAAAGAGTGGATTATAAGGCGGATGAGGCAAAACTTTCGAACAACTAATTAATAGTTTTAACTGATCCTGAACCATCTGTCATGATGGAATATAACGGCTTGAAAAATCATCGTAACGGATTGATTTTTCGTCACTAGATGTCCCGGTGTCTTCTGCTCTAATTTTTTGGAGAAGTATGGATTTGATGCAGGAGTTTAAAATCTTAATTTTGGTTCTGCCTAATATGTTTGGAGATCGCCATATGGGGTTTGGGGTAACAAATGACCGCTTGCCAGAATCAATGCATTTTGTACATCATCACCAGATGATAATACAATATACATATAACAGTAGTAGCTGCAAATAAAGGGTGAAGAAATTTGAGGTTAGGAAGTAAACTGGCTTAAAAACACATTTTTTGACAAATTCAGTTTTATTCATACCAATATAAAATAGAAATATGGGAATTAATAATGGAATATAATGTCACAGAATTTTAAATCACATTTTGCAACCAAGCTTCGCTTATCTCGTCAATGGAGCGCTGAATTTCATCTTTCACAGTGACAGTTGTTTGTGGTTTGTTCATATCTTTCAAATGGCCCCAGAGGAAATAATCCAGCGGCGTTAAATCACGATAACAAGCCGTCCAATTGACATCGCCAAATAGAGAAATTACGCGACCGGGAAATTTCTCATGCAATAACTGAATGTGTGGCCTGTGGCGCCGTCCTGCTGAAACCAAAGGTCATTGATGTCAACATTAGCCAATTGTGGCCACAAAAAATTGGTGATCATGGCTTGGTAGCGCAGAGAATGCTGACTGCATTTCCTTGCTCATATTCGGAGAAATAGGGGCTGATGATGCCGCCTGGCCACAAACCGCACCATACGGTCACTTTCTTTAGATGTAATGGTTCTCGAGGACTGTTTATGGATTTTGTGAGCCCCATGTGCGACAATTTTGTTTGTTTATATAATCGCCTAAATGAAAATGGCCCTCATCACTAAAGATGGTTTTTTTGAAAAATGTGTTCTTTTCGTTCAGATTTTCAAACAGCCAATTCACAAACGTTCGACGCAAACAATGGTCGGCTGGCTTTAATTCTTAAATGAGTTGAACTTTAGGCAAAATGTTGCGAAAAGTTCCTCTTTTGATGTCCAATTGTTGCGAACATCGACGAGTTGATGTTCCAGGCTCATTCTCAACACTTTGCTGTACAGCGGTTATGTTTGCATCACTGCGGCCACTACCAGCATATTGTTTTGATCTATTGTCAGCAACAGTAGCGCAGTGGACTCAGAAGGAACCTAACTATGAAGAAAAGCTGCTTGAATTTTACGCACTGATACAGTAAAATTTTCACCATTTTGATAGTAAATTTTTACAATTAAAATTCTTTGTTCAAGTGTGTAGCGTTCCATAGTTAAAACTTCTACATTTTTTACTAAATAAGTTCCAAAGGTTGACAGCTCAATTTCATTATTTGACAGCCAATTTACTTGCTAACCTCAAATTCGCCCACCCGGTATATTGTCTATGTAGCTAAATTTTAAATCCAATAGTTCCTCTTCTTAAGTTCTTCTCCATTGAAGGAGGAATTTGTATTCCTGGAAAAATTTATGCGCATTACAGTGATCTTGGATATGTTGAATTTTATCCAAGCATTCTTAGTTCCATTTCGTACGTTTGCGATATTTACCCCATGTCGTTGTAGCTGATAGAGAATAAGCAAATATCGTGTTCATAATCGAAATCCGCCAATTTATTTTGGTATCTTCTCTCCCCTTACGGTTTGCCCTATTTGGTATGTTACTAAAACTATGTTGAATGCAGCCTTGCCTCACGCCAATAATGACGTTAAATTTATCCCTAAGGCGTCCTTCTTCTTATCTTTTAGCTTGTGTTTTTTTATTTTTATTTTAAAACATTTCTCATAGCACCCTCGTATCTTTTTATTTATTTTTATGAATTTCAATTTTATTTATATAAATTTCACCGCTTAATTATATGTTTTTGATATGCTTTGGCACTCGCCAATTTTTTCTTTTCTTTTGTTACTTACCTGCTTGACCCATAAAGAACATTTTCGTTTAGCCTTGATAAAAACACATTTGAACTGGTTTTAGTTTTAGTAGTATTGGTCTTTTCTACTTTCGTATTTCTTGAGGCCTCTTCTCTTATAAGCTTTATAAATTATAAAATTTTGCTGTTTTTGGTTTAGCTTCTGTGCTTTTTAATGTTTATGGAAGAAAAAGTCTATGAGGTAAAGAAAATCTTTTAACCATTGATTTCCATCTATAAAATTACATGGAAAAATCAGTCATTGGCTACAAGACGTAGCAGTAGTGGTAGCCTTACCAGCTAGCTAATGACCATTCACCACAGTGCACTGCAGTGCAATGCTGTGTGGTGCACAGTAACCCATTTGCTCAGTTTGTGGTCTTTAGCACTCACCAACGCCACAAGTTTGCTGAATGCGCTGGCTGGCTAAAGATTTATTTGATGTGTTTGTTTGTGAAGACCACAGGAGGAAGAAAAGTTGATGTTGGAAAAATAATTTAAAATTTTTATGGTTAATTCTATGGATAAAGTATTATTCGTAATAAAATTGTAATTAAAAATAAGAAATAATCCGCATTCTTCTTTCAGCATTAAACATTTGATGGTCGCGGCCAACATATGGGGTTTGTTCTTGTGTTCTTTTTAATAGCACGAAAACTTTGACTCTTATCGTTGATTAAGCTTGAAATGTAACGAATTTTATTTTAAATATTTATTAATTAGTCATAAGCTCTGTAACCTCTTGATAGACACAATTGAACCAACAATTATTTATGGCGTTACTTATTGGGTATTATTACCTCAGACATTAATTTTATGCCATGTTCACACAACATCTTTTATTGGTATTCAATTATGAGCCGAACTAGAAATTCCCCATACACAACTTTATAGCCAAGTCACCTAAATTGTAAGTAGTAATCAATGTCCTAGTAGATCACTGTGATCTCTAATTCGCTAGTCGCTAAATTTGCTTATTTAATTTCCTAACCTTCATTTCTTAAATTTACCGGCAAATAAAAAATATTTAAAAAATATAAATTACAAAGGTGCCATTTGTACAGCGTAATTCGTATAAGTAATTCAAATAATAAACAAAGTAATTCGAAGTTTGCTGTATTCTTGCTAATAGATTGACTTATCTTGGAGGCTATTAATAAAGATTTGAACTTTTTTTAAAATATTTATTTTCGTTGTAGGTACTTACTATTAATTATCAAAAATCTATTTACCAGATAAGTGTAACCCATCAAACGTTTTACTACTTTTCTATTTTGCCTATCACTTTAAATAGTTTAATTTATGATGACGACTTTGAGCGCAATTGGGTGTATAACTTAAAAATGCGTCATACACAACAGATAGCCTGTGTCCTATATATGCTCTGTGGTTCTAATAAGTTATATGGCATTTTGGAAGATGATATATTCTATTTTAGTCACAAAACATTAAAAGTGGAAACAAAAGGCCGAAGATCTGGCAAAATCAATAGGAGCCATCCAAACAGTAATTTAGAACAAAAGCAGCAGAATTCATTCAAAAATTAGGGAAACTAGGTACCAGATTAGTAGATGTTTCGAGACATTGAAAACCAATTTTGTCCAAATTGCTGCAGTAATGCTATAAAAAAAGAATTTTTTGTCAAGTCACTACAATGCTATGGAAGCGCATATAATCGTATATGATGCTCGGCCAACGAGCCAAAGCCTAAAATTTAGTGCTCCAAAGTAACACTTGTTGAAAGTGGAAGGGACTCATATATTATAAACTTCTGAAATCTCAGAGGAAGTGTACCTTAGGCTATTGATTCATTTGAAGTGATTTTTGACTGAAAAACACACATAAAAGGCGACCAAACATGAAACCGTGACAACGCTCGTTCACATAATGCAAGATTTGTTTAAAATTGCTAAAAAAATTTGGTTACTAAGATTTGCCTCACCCGGCTTACAGATATTGGCCCGTCTGTTTACTATTTATTTTAACCGATGCAGAACGCTCTGACTGGAACACACTTTACCTTAAAACTGGGTGGGACTTCGAAATGTTCTTGATTTGTTTTGGTTTCCTAGATTAGGTTTGGTTACGTGAGTGGTGAGTCCTAAGATGCCCACCGCAACCTGAAAATTCAGTTGGCGTGAGTCAACCGCTACCTTCCTAACGAAGGAAATTCGACAGTGATGCATCATTGAGACAGTCCAGATCATGGAAGTTACATGCAGCCAGGTACCTTAGTCTGAATTTCCACAGGAGGAGCAGTCATAGAGGAGTAAGCGACAAGTTGAATGTGATTATCGTCATGCGTACGAGTGAATACAAAAAGTCCACAAACACATGATAAAAACCACATGAATACGACCATGTGGAGACCATCTAAACTGCTACCGATCTATGGGTCACGGTACCCAGTTAAGAATGTAACTTCACACCGAAAACCACAGCCACCACGTTGTTTCCACAAGGGGGTGCCAACATAGTGGACAGGGACCTAGATGCCTGGAGCTCCTAACTCCTGTGGTACCAGAATTAAGCCTTCGGTCAGACTTCGTAGCATAAATGCTGCTACCAGTATGAGTCCCAAATGACCCCTTGGCTATAAGTAAGGTGTGTACCGATTCCTCTTCCTCCTCATCTACTCTAAAAAAAACCAGGGTCTCTGTGCAATCCGACATGCGCCCTATCATAGAGAGCACAGTAGTTATACCCGTAAAAGACCGATAAATCCCCTTCCAAAGCTAAGAATAGATATAGTCCTTTCCATAGAGAAGCATTAGATGTTCAGAGCATTATGGATGTCCTACAAGTGTTCCATCTACCTGTGTTCCGTTATACACAGCGCCCATCTCTCTATCAATTCGACAGCTTCCTTGCTTAAAAACTATACCCCCAGAAGCGTATTCAATCGCAATATCATTCGCATGACACGGAACCCATATCAGTTGCACACGATGCCGACTCAGCCGGTCAGTGAGTGAAAACCACGCTGAAGTTAAGACCATTGATTGCCGCAAAATTGTCCATATAGATTCCAATAGACACCGAGTCCTTGAGATTTATTTACCGGATTCTCCTCGCTACCGTCTTTGGTCTAAACCCCCGCCTGTAAAATAGTGCAATTCATCGAGCAGTCTAAGAGAGACTCTGAGGTCAAATATGTTTTCCACGTAATTCTTTTGACGTTAAACTCATATGTTGTCGGAAATATTGGTTCACCTGTACTTTATTATGCGCAGCGCCCATTTATGTATCAAGCTCGAACGCGCAATTAAAGGGGAATGTATGTCTATCTTCCTGCATAAGAGCTACACCCTCTAGTAGCTTTAATTTCCTAGCAGCCCTGTCCTTGGCGTAAACCTCCGCCTGAAAACAGTGCAATTTACCGAGCCTTTTAAGGGAGACCCTAAGATCAAATTTGTGCTTCACGCCATTCTTTTGGCCAAAAGTTCATATTATGCCATTAAGATGGTAGGTTCAATTGCCAGCCGTCCGTCAGGGCTCATTTGTCTTCAAGAGGGAAGTTTTACCATGTAAACAATTATTTGTGCCATGGCTCCTAACCAGCCTCCCTCAGCCACTTAATCTCCCTAATAAAGGAGTGGAATTTACCCAAATTTTCCGTATTAGGGCTGTGCTTGTCGTAGAATTTATACCGACTAATAAAAGACAGTCTGAATTTGTCTAAATGTTAGAGAAGAGTGCTGGCCTTTAATTAAAAAAAGACGAGATGTTTTGTCTTTTCCTTCTATTCGCCATTGCAGCTCCAGAGTAAATTGTTCTATGGGATACCCAGCCTTTGTTCATATCTACAACAAGATCAGTTAAAGCTCTTATTAGGTTCCTCATATGTGGTCTGAGCAATTTCAAAAACTTCGCCGTTCCCTGGCTATCTAAATGTGACTTGAGCTTTCTGGTAAATGGCCAACATTTGGAATAATTATATTGTACTGGTGTCAAATCCCGCAATTTTATATTATACACACAATACAATTTCAAATTTTCTATAATTTTTTTTTTAAATTTTAAAAATTTTATTCGATATTTTTTCATAAATTTTTTTTTTTTCAAAATATGTTTTCTCGAAATGCACAAAAACACAAAAGTTCGCTTGTTAAACAGTTACCAATTAGCGAAAGTTAACAGAAAAAAAAAGAAAAACCGGTGGTAAAAAAGTACGAGTAATAAATCAAAATATGGTATTTCATTTCCACTAACATCACTATCAGCAATCCACTACCATGTGTAGGCCACAGCTTAAAACAGTATTTAGGTATTAATCCGCAAATAAAAAAAAAAAATTCCCCAATAATAGTAAAACTACGAATTAACTAAGGAAAAATACAACAACAACTTGCTTATAAATTTATGGCCGTTCATCTTCCTGCAGCAGCTTTAAACTGGGCAACAGCTTTGCGTTTTAATTTTCTTACCAAACATTGTTATTCATTTACAAAAAAAAAGGAAAAAATAAGTGGAACAAGATGTATGTAAGTATACAAAGTAGGTGTCGATCTAAATTCATTGACATTTTTCTCTTTCGGTCAATCTCTTTTTCTGCCCATTTTCCTGTTCTTTGATTTAATAGTTGACCATTTAAAAAAAGTGCCCAATATTAAAAAGGCATTTTACATGTGCATAGTTTTTTGTTGTTATTGTCTTTCTCTAGATCCTATTTAACCATAAAACTTAATCCAGTTTTATTTTTGTTGCAAGCTTTGTTGATGTAACCATATCCAAAGACATATACGACGAGTACGTAGTATATTTAAGTATTACAATGTATATCCTTTTATGAGCATAAAATATTCGTTGTGTGAGGAGGAGCTACACTAGTTTTGTAAGTATTTTATGTTGATAAGTTTATTTGGTAACAATTTTATCAAGAATAGGTGTTAAGATTAAAGGCAACTCTGTTTAGGAGCGTCAGAACGCAAGGCAATAGCCACATTGTTTGCTCAAGTTAAGTAAAGTAATACTAAGTTGGTTAGGTTAGGTTTAATTGGCAGCTCACTTGGTAAAGAAAGTAGACCCTGCTGTTGTACCATGTGTTCACTGTCATACCAAAGTCCTCATAACTCTCGGCCAGATTTCTTCAGCTATCTAGTAGCTTTAATCAAGGCGTAACTTTTGAACGAATCGCCCGTTGCAAGACGGTTCTTGTCTGTGAAATTTCTGCGACGAAGCAAAGAAAGCTTCTGTGGTCTTTTTTTCGTCTTTCTTATTGTAACAGAACTATTTAAATAGGTTTATTAGTTTAGACTATCAAGAGTTCAAAGGCCCCTTTGAAGTTCCTTATATGTAGTCTGGGCATTGTAACACTTGACGCATTCTGTTAACACAGAAATATGGTCTCCTTACAAGTAGATTTATTAACCCACCGTTTGCCAAGAAATGTAATTCATATGCCACCTTAAGAGGTACTGCGATGTTTCAATCGATCCGTAAAGATGAACAGTTTTGCCAGTCTATGAAAATTCATCAGTCAAACTTAAGAGTAGCCGCCAAACGTACTGCTAGCTTATCTAGAGATACCCGGCATTATTTAACAATTATCCATGTGGTATGCACATTATCCCTGCTGCTGCTTTTTTAATGAGGTTCCAAAACACTACTACATGAAATATACAAAGGGCATTGTGTCTAGGCAACGACAGTTGGCAGCACCAGCACCAGCATCTATCCTAGACATTTGCTACAGTCGACCAATCACTTGATTAGCGTGCAAACAAAATAAGTTACATAGAAACTAAAACAAAGCAAAGATTTCTTGTGAAAGCCTTATAATATACTCCCAAGAAAAGATATCGAAAAAAAAATATTCTCCAAGGCTTCTATGTCCGCTCTATTCCCATTCAATATCTTGTAATACTGACTCGACTTACGAGTTCACTCGGAGGCACTAATGCCAATTGTGCTACCCTTTAGAGGACATACTCATCAGAGAGAGGACATGGCGGAGTTACAAAAAACCTAAGAAAAGACTTAGTCTTTGTCATAGAAAGGGAAGGCCAAAGATTCTGTATATTCTACAATTGGTGATATTGATCCACCTGTGTTCCTCTTACTCAGTACACATCTGTTTATCAAGCTAAACAACGCGTACAAAGTAGCATACACATCCCATGCCCGAAAACCTGAGAGGAGCCCCTAGTAGCGCACTCATCTGCAATTTCATTTTCTCGGGTGCCCGCTTGAAACCATATGATTTCGACATAATTCCGTTCCAGCCGGGCCAGTGAGCGAATGCAGCTGAGGAGACATTTCGATTTAACACGTGTGAGTTGAGAGCACTAATTGCGGCGTGACTTTCTACGTAGATCCTAATAGTCCTTGGGGCCAGAAAATCGGTTAGCTTGAGAGAGATCATGAAGTCCTGATTATCAGAGTAGAAATCCGACCCTATACCCGTTTCTGTCTTCTAGCCATACTAGATAAACTAAACGGCAATATTTATGGCTATAGAACATTAAAGCCTTCGAAGATTTTCAGCCCAAGAATTTTGTCGAATAAGTATACCATAGAAGAAGTACGAGAAACAAAACTCCTATAGCAATCAAAATGAAGAAGCGGACGTCCAGCTGATCTATCTGAAATCATGTCAATCACGAATAAATGCAACATATATTTTCTAGGGCTTCGTTAGTCTTGTCATGAACCCTACAAATACAAGTGTGACCAAGTGCGCCGTTGGAATGCCTAAGAAGTCACTTACTGAGAGCAAGAGTAAGCTAAGTGACTTCTTAGGCATTCCAACGGCGCTCTTTGTCTTGTCCCAGTTAAAATTACTCAAAACTATCATCTTTGTGGTTCTCCTCACTGATTCTCTATTCCAAAGTCAGACCTAGGCAGTCCTATCTCGTCAACTCAGATTTTGTTGCCACCAATGTCTTAAGCATGATGAAAACATCAAATGGACATCTTATATGTGTCTTAAATTAGTCTCCTAGTTGGAGCAAAGGGCTTCCACAAACTTTCTTTAGCTCACTCTGATCTTCGCAATCACTTTTAATTCCCTCTAGCAACATAAGATAAAATTTCCGCATTTAATGTTTGACGCTACTTTGTTTTTGCCGTCGGCGTCTTCTGGTACCCTGCGGATTACAGTTCAGCGCCACTTTGGGGAGTTCGCCTGCTAGTTTGCTGAGAGTGTGATTGATCCACTACCATTTGTGATGCCGTATGTGGACTGACACTAATTTCTCACCGTACCTAAGCAGAAGCTCTGCATTCGAGACAATTCTTGGCCACTATATTTGGGTCAAGTAACGGCTTATAAACACTTGAAGCTTTTTTGCCAAGCTTTTAAGCGCTAGGAAGTACACTGCGTAGCTAAGGTTTTTACTTCAATTACTGTAGAAGAACCTACTGTTTTGAATAGGAATTGCATTGCAATCAATACTGCCAGTAAATGGAGGCTTAGATGGTAAGCTAAGTATATTTAGCAGATGCTACAGGGGCGGTGCGGGATGGCTTTGTTAGGCCTATTGCATTGTATTATGATCTATGTTTAGAGCGCCGTGCCATAAGCAGCACTGACATTTATTACTGTCCACGGGTAGGAATTTCTCTAATGGTTTCATAAGTTTTCCCCTGTTGCAAACTGCAAGTATGTGTTGTTGTTATTATTTTTATATTCCAGTTACATTTATTATCGCAAAATCCGTACAACTAACAACCAGCTAACCAACTAACAAACCGACCGACTTCCCTTTGAGGTTTTTCTTGGGTTTTATTTATTTATTTTTTTCTTTTCAGTCTTGGCGTTTTGTTTCATTTCTTTCGGTGCTTTTTGTTGTTGGGTTTTTTTTTTCTCCAATTCATGTACAATTTTGTTGTTGGCGTTTTACTGTTGTTCTTGACAGCTTAACAGTTAATTTAGCTGTCATATATGCCATAATTTCTCTCTCTCTCTCTCTCTGTGCTACTACTCTTCCTGTGGGTCATATGATAAAACATGGTTTTAATTTTCCCCTACTTCTCTCCTTCTCTTCGTTTTTCTACACTTTTGTTGTGGTTTTGGTAATATGATGTCTTAATGGTGTTGGTGATGGTGGTGGTGGTTGCGCTAGAGGAGGAGGAGGAGTGGGGCTGGATGTACATACGTTTAGTGCACTAAAGCAAGGCTACAATTTCCATTTTTGTTGTTGTATTTTTTTTACTTTTTATGTTATTTTGCACTTGCGGTTATTGTTTCATTATCTTAATCTTGTTTGTTGTTGGTTTGTACACTCACTCGTATGTTGTTGGTGTAGAATTTAATGACTTTGTTAGGTATGTACGTGAACATGGTAAAATGAGGAAAAAGCTTATATGTATGTGGGTACTACAGGTATTAGATTTTTATCATCATTTGTGTCAAAGTAAGTAAATGCGTAAAATTTACGTTTTCTTTTAATTTGTTTGAAGATAATCTTCTACCCACTATGGTGTTATTGTTAAAGATTAAGTCGAAAAAAATATTGTATAGCTTGATGGTAAAGGTGAGGCTTTAGTGGTGATAAAAAGCATTTTAGATAAAGGTATGTTTACCAGCAGTTGTCAAAATTAGCAAGGATATCTATTATTTCGTTTGGCCAATTTAACAATTTACGAAGTAGAGTCTGTCGGATAAGGTGGGTATACCAAAACATGTCAGTCAGCTTTATATTTAAAAAAAAAAAAAATATTTTTTCTTTACTTCTGGCAGACATTCTTTTATAAATAATCAGACACTCTGAAAATTTTGAGTTTTTATAAATGTATCGTAAATAATGTATCACACTTGTGTGTCATCATCACTCATAATATCCGAGCGGGTTGTTCTTAATTAATATTGTAAAAATATAAAAATAATATACGATTCTCCCATCCCCCAACTGTCTTATTCCCTAAACTTTTTTCAAGGCATCAACATCATTATTATGTATGTACATACTTTGGAGTTGATAATGTTTATGTAGACATCGATGTTCATAAATGATAATTAAGTTGACAAATGTTCACATTTTGCCTCAAATAAGAATATAAACAAAGTTGTGAAAAGTTTCTTATTTTTCCTTTGGCAGATTCCTAAATGATATATTTTTCTAGCTTAACATTTTCTTTTTTTTATTAATTAAGTTTATGTAGAGAAAATATAATTTGTTTGCTTAATATAAAAATGTTGTGCTTAGATATACTTAATAAGTATAAAAGTTGTGAAAACTTTCCAATTAATTTGATGAGGTACTAAAGAGAAGACACATTAAAAAAGATAAATATTTACTTGAAATATATTATTTACTTTTGATGACATACATATATTAAAAGCTTGCAGTACCTTCTACTCATAAACAATTTTCAGGAAGATTTAATGGGATTTTTTTTAACTTTAACAGAAAAGGCTTCAAATGATTCTATTTATTGGATTTTGTTCCTTTTCGCATTAAAAATTTAATTACAAAATTTTTTAAATTAAAGAATTATTGTTAAATTAAAATTAAATTTAATTCAAAAATGAGAAAAAAATTTAAATAAAATAATTTAAAACTCATTAATTAAAAAAAATTAATTAAAAGAATTTTTAAATTAAAAATTTTTTTACATTAAATTATAATATAATAAGAAATTTAAATTATAATAAAAAATAAAATTATTAAAAAAAATAAATTTAAAAATAGATAAAATTAAGAAATACAATTAAATAAATTTAAAACAAATATTTTAAATAAATTGTAGAAAGAATTAAATATGTAACAAATAATAATTAAAAAAAAAAAAATAAAGCAATTAGTAATAGAAAATCGTACTCGGGACATGTTATATTTATGTTTGGAGGTCTTATTGCGTGGGAGTCGCTCAAGCAATCTACAATAGCTTTGAATACGATGGAAGCGGAGTATATTGCATTGTGTCAAGGTGCAAAAGTATCAGTTTTTTGTCGTGGCATTTTAATTGAAATGGGTTTCAAAGATTTGGTAGCAAGACCCATCCCAATTTATTGTGACAATCAAAGTGCGTCGTTTACGGTTAAGAACCCTATGGTTTCAAAAAGAAGCAAGCACATTGATATTCGTTCCCATTTCGTTAGACAGATGTATGAAGAACGAGTTATCGATGTCAAATACGTAGCCACAGAAGTAAACCCAGCTGAGTTTTTAACAAAGATATTAAACAAACAAAAATTTATTATTGGTTGTAAATTGTTAAAAAATGTTATATAAATTTTATATATTTGAATTGTGAGCAAAATATGCAACCTTGTTTCAATCCAAATGCATACAACTCTGAAATGTTATTACAAATGTAATTTTTTTATTCCTATTTCTGAATTCATTGTATCAACACATGCATGTGTAAAAGTAATAAACGAATTTTGTATGAACTTCTTAAACTTTAAAACGTGTTTCAAATTTACTTATCAATTTAATAATTGACTCAAATAATAAAACGAAAGGATATATACCCAACAAATTTAAGTTTTTATTTAAATTTAAATTAATTTAAAATTTTTTAATTTAAACAAATTTTTTAATTTAAAACTTCTCTTAATTGAAATGAAATTTTAAATTTTTTGAAATTTAATTTTTTAAATTTAAAAATTTTTTAATTTATACAAATTTTTTAATGTGACAAAAGTTACAAAATTTTAAATTTAAAAAATTAAATTAATTACTAATTCTTTTATGATTTTTTTATATTAAAAAAATTGTTTAAATTACAAAATTTTAAATTAAAAAAATTAAATTAGTTACTAATTTTTTTTTAAAATTATTTTTTTACATTTTTTATCTTTCTACGATTTATTTAAATTTATTTTTTAATTTTTTCAATTCTATTTTTTAATTTTTTTGTTTTTTGAAATTTATCTTTTCTAATCTATTTTTAAAATTTATTTCATTTTAATATTATTAATTTTGTTATTTTTTAATTTTTTAATTATAAATTAATTTATCATCCGGTGCTTCATTTACGATTTTGTACTTTTGTCATAACGGTATCATGTCAGGATGGCCGAGCGGTCTAAGGCGCCAGACTCAAGTGTTAGAACTTGCTCTGTTTCAACAGAGTTCTGTGTGAGCGTTCTGGTCCTCTCTGAGGGCGTGGGTTCGAATCCCACTTCTGACAAGAATTTTTTTTATAAGTTTTTCCATATTTAAAATTGCATTTTTAAAATAATATTATTATCTAATAAGTCATACGAGGGCTGTTGTTTAGACTTCATGTAATATGTAGATTGACTACAAATTTTTATATCTAAATATATAACAAAAATTAATTGCCAAATCTGTTGCTAAGCTATTTTTTTTTATAATTATATATATAAATTTGTTAAATCATAAAGGAGGTTACACTTATACCTCTTTCTACAGCTTCTCTTTATGCGGCATTTCGCCATAACAGCCAGCTTGAATTATGCCGCAAATTAGCTCGTTATACAGCTGAAACCCGTATAATCACTGTTTTTTTTAATCAAAAAATGTAAGGCAAGCAAAAGCAACACATATCCACTTCGTGTTACGGCATTTCGATTTTCGGTATACATTCTCAGAACCTATCTAGGCCGTATAAAGAGGTATGAGAGTAATCACAGGAAGAAAATTCATAAACTACTACTAGACGTTGCCACGCCCATGCAAAGTGAGTATTAATTTGGCTGTATCTTTAAATTTTGAGAAGTTTCTAAGTTTGGTCTAAGTTACTTATGGTCAGTACAATAAAATAAATACCGAAATTCGACAAGTAGGCATGGCACCCTCCATACATAGTAAATAGATCCTTCTAACATAATAAAAAATATTAAGATAATTCTTTGAAAACTTTGTGTTTTATTTACAACTAGAGTAACCCTCCCCGCGGGAAGAAAAATTTAAAGGAATGCATTAAAATTAATTATATGTATTGACTACCAAGTCATTTAGACCAAGTTCAGAAACTGCCATTCTAATTGTTTTCTAGATATACAAAAATCAATACTCTAATATTAATCTTAGATTAGATAATAAGATTAACGTGGTGCGTTTTGGTTGGCCACCCTTTATATCGTGGGAACGATAAAATGGAGGGACTCTGAAATTGGTCTAAATATCTTCTTTGTTAACACATCAATAGTGAAATGTATAAAACGGAGGTCTATATATTGCATATATTCTCATTGATCTTATAAGGATCATAGGTCCTCAATAAATAAATTATGTTCCTGTCCTGCGCCATCGCTTACACTGCTATATTCGTGTTAATCTGTCTCATCTCCAAAGGAGCTGGACATTCACTTTCTAAGTTGCTCTGTGGCACTTCATGTGCTGTCATTATGTGGCGATTTGCACTTTTTGAGATTATAACTTATAGGCTGTTGATAGGAGTTGTTATTGGATATACCCTTTGGCCATAAAATTCTCAAAAACCCCCAAAGTCTTCAATTATAGAAAAGGGTTTTCTGCTTGTATCTAAGTACAGCATTCTGAATTTACCATTTACACATATTGAATTCAATTCTACGCGCTGAGATAGTGAAGTCAATCACATTGACTTTGAAATATTTAGGAGGTGCTTGAGATTCGTGCATTAAGCTATGGCCCCGGAACACAACAGAGTCTAATGTTCTACCTGTTCAGAAGCAACATAAGTACGTTCCTGTAGAGCACGATCAACCTTGAGCTCACATAACGTCCAGTAAGCAACCTAATAGTAGCCTGACTGTGGGTAGGACTCAACCTGCCTTGAGCTGACATATCGCCCAGTGAGATCCCTTATAATAGCCTGACTGTCTATATATACATATGACCATCCTTTTACCCAAGATAGGTGTGGATTGATCAAAAGTTTGTCTAGTTGTCTGTAAGTCAAGCTTGCAATACTGCCAGCTACATGATCTAGCTGAGTGTAAAATAGCTCGTGATTTGTCAGTTCGCCAGTATTTATTTTTACACCTAATATCACTACTGTTTCTAGTGTATTCCACAGATTTGTTGCAAAGCGTAAAGCTGTGCGTTACAAAATAGATATCATCCAGGACATTTAGTAGATATAGTAGTTACCTTATTACTGCCCTGCCGTTGTGAAGTGCTTTTTCAGTTTTTTCGTTCTACAGATGATGCCTAATTACTATATAAATTTAGGCCTAAAATCGGTGAACTTGTACATGTATGTCAAAAAGCGCTGATGGGGTTTTTCGGTTTTTTCTACCATTTAACACCAACGGGAATCTTGTGAAATTGGGTTTATGGATGACCTTACAAGCAGTATTGTGTTTGCTTTGAATTCACCTTTTGCTACTGTGACGGACTTGACAACAAATATTTAAAAAGGTAAAATTTAAAAAGGTAAAGAAATTTTTTTTTTCGGGTTTTATAAAAACAGAAGAAAAATAAATTGAAAATATCTTTTTTCAAGGATTGATTTCCAATCAAGTTAATTATTTACTTGCCTACTGGCAGCGAGAGAGTTTTGGTTTATTCAGCAGTAATATTTCTGTTCGTTCACTTTTTCCCTTTTGTTGTTACTTGCCAGACATTTTCAATGAAACTGAAGTAATTTTTTTTCTTTTTTTCGAAACATGATTTTTCATAAGGCTCTGCCGGATGGGGGCATAAAAATAGAAACTGTAATCGACTTTGTTTTCTTACTTTGGTTAAGTTTTTACTATTACGCTCCAGCTTTAAGAAAGTAATACAATGAAAAATTGTCATATTTAATAGCATATTTAACAGGAGAAATTTGTCTAAGCTTTCGGCTCCTAAATAAAAATTGTTCCTTGACTTCAAATAAATCAATGTGTTCCGAACGACTTCTAACTTTTTAGTCTTATGGACAGTTATGGATCCTCTTAATCTCTTAAGAAACAACATTAACCACGAAACCATCATAAGAAGGTTAAGCCATGTCATCTCTCATAAAAAAGAAAAATAACAAATGGTAGGAGTCTATGATTAGCCAAGACTCCCAACCATTACACCAAATTCGCAGCGGACGTTATTTGTAGGCAACCACAGATGACAGTACCGTCATTAATCTCAAAACTGCTACAGTAAACCATCGTAAGAAGGTTAAGCGAGATCACTTCTCTGAAAAAAGAAAAAGAAAAAGTAGGAGCCTGTGATAAGCCAAGACTACTAAGCATTACACCAAATACACAGAGGACTTTGTTTGTAGGCAACCTCAGATGGCAGTATCGTCTTTGATCGTAGACCTGCTACAGCAAACCGATCATCTGTTTAGTTGGAAGATAAATTACATACTAATGGTTACAAATAACAAAGCAAAGATGCTTTGATTTCCATAAACTGGCGCCCAACTACAAACGTTTTAAACAACTTTGTTACAGTTGGATGGGTGCTTTTATGGTACCTCTTGTTGCTCCTAAAATCAATGCATTTTATTTCTATTGATTTTAATTTACCACCAACTTGTTAAACAGGCAGTTTATTCACTTTCTGGTAACTTTTTTCCTCCTTCCGAACGCTCTTATAAATACTTGAAAATTTTTAATTAAAATTTTTCGCACAATACAACTACTGACTATAACGAAAACTTTGGAAATTCCAGCATAAAATGTAGAAAGAAGACTTACTTCTCCCTGGCACTTAGAAAATTATTTTACAAATTAACTTGATCTTTGGCTGGTAACAATTTACAAGACAATTAAAGGTGGAACTGAAATACCATGGATAGGAGGAGAGAATAAAACAGGAGGCAAAAACAATAGAACACTTGTACAAAAATTTAATTCAGTTCTCAGCAGGAATACCACAGCATTTGTAGAATAATTTCTTTAACGAGGTTTGTTCAAACATAAAACGATTTTTTTTTTAAATTTCTACAAATGACTTTTGTTTTTTCGTTACTACACCAGCCTCGAACTTATGTTCTTTCTTATAAACTTAAAGCTGCTCGAGATGTACAGATAGACCTAAAAAAGTATAAGCAGTCGTGTTATTTTGCTTTGAGTTCCTGGACATTTTAATATTGACGGAAACGAGGTGGCCGATATGCTTGCTTAAGAGAGGAATACCTCATTCTACCTTCAATATGTTATGCGGGAGATCAAGCAGTGCTTATGGCTATCGCTTCTGAGAAAGCCGAAATGTAGTTGGAGGGCACCATTTGGAGGAAATCACGGTTATCCTATTATAGACGAAAGACCGACACTGTGATAAGGCTAGGGGTGAGCTGGCCATGCGCATCGCGTGTGTCGAAGTGTCGGAGTCGAAATAACGAAAGGCAAGACGGTTACAATGCTGCTTAAGGGCAGATTGTCAACCGGTAGACCCCTACTCATTAAGGCTGGCGGTGATAGCTTTCGATATGCAAAGGAGGCCAAGTAGCTTAGGATATCTATGACCGAGGAATAAGGAAAAAGTGATTAGAGTGGTAAGCAGGCCACAGGCTTATTTTTAGGAGTGATTGGGGCCTTAGCAGACATGTATTAACCACTATCTGCGGTGGACTATTTGTTGCATGTACGACATATAATGTTAATTGCCGGCGTAGTACTCTGACCTGTTAGATGGTCGGCTTACTGGTATATGAGCCGGTGTACAGGTCGGTGTCGACTGATGCTCTGTAGGTGCTGGTGGGTGATGCACCTCTAGGCTTAGAGGTATTACTTTTAAAGTCAAGAAGTGACTATCAATTCTGGATACTGATTGCATTTCTGCTTCTCTTCTGGCCAATGGATGTGATAGGAGTCTTTCGTCAATTCTTGATGGAATTTTCATCGAGAGGGGTCAGGCATGTTGGACGGATAGTGACAAGGGAATGGTTACGTATGGGTTCGTGCCTGACTTTGGCTTCGGCTTAAGTCTGCGATTTTACTGATGGAACATGACTCTCTCGATGCATTTTTGAAAAAGAGCGCTGCTGATTGTAGGTGTGGGGTGGGACTTGAGGATTCGCAACATGGACGATTTGAGGGCAATGGGAGTCATCGTAACTGGTGATGTGGTGGACGTAAGTGAGGCATTGCGGCCAGACCGCACTATATACACTTTTGGCGAGCTTACTCGCAGTGTATCTAATAGGAGGGATACCAGGGAATAATAGGTTCTCTTGTGGCATCATCTTCAGTATTTTGAGCATACTCTGTAGGTTGCTGGCCTGCGGTGTGCCTGTCTAGTTATGCGATTTTGTCGATTTTATAGTTGTGTATTGGGGATTTACATTGGTAAAAGTATTTATGCTATGAAGACGGAGCAGAGGCTTAAATTTCGTACCACGGGAATTAGGAGCTCCAGGGACCTAGGTCAGCGCGGCGTTTTTTACGTTAAACTTTGACTTACTCTGATAAGCCTTTCAAGAAGAAACATTTCCTGGCAGTCAGTACTGTGCACTGGTCGTTAGGAAGACTTGCCATGTATCTCGCAATAGCCAGCAACATTGAGAATAGAAACTGTTTGAATGCCTGGCTTTAGGCACGAGCAGGCTTAGTACACTGAGTATCTTTAACTCTGCGATTTTCAAGAGCATGGCGGACATATTCCAATGTAGGATTGTAAAGTTTCGGCGCTAAATGTGATACTTTCTGACCTCAGTGTCTCTATTTTGTGGATGTGACTTTGTGGCAGCTAAAGTGCCACAATGGCGCTAATTGGCTCACCCAATTATTTCAACCGTGTTCTCAGTTTAAAGAATAAGAAGATGATGCTGCTAACTGTTGTGAACTGACATCATAGTTTGTGTGAGATATGGAGCGGGATATGCTGAACCTACGCTAGTCCCCTTTTTGAAGTCAAGAATCAGCTTCCTGACAAAATAAACTACAGCACCACTAAAACATATTGACTATAAGTCAGTAATAGTTTTTATTGGAAAAGTTTGACAGTTTATTTTATTTTTCTGGATTTAATTGACTTAATCGAATTGTGAACAAATCCTTATACATCTGCACAACAAAAACGGAAGGTGAAATTGGTCATACTCTATCAGTGAAGCCCACAAGGCACTGGAGATGTAGGCTGAAACACATATGGAAGCATGCAGGGGATATTTTTCAAAAAGGTAAAGAGCATTACGAAGGACCAAAATAAATGATAAAATTTTGTTAATGCTGTATGCTCCACTCGGAGTCAAAGGACATAAAAAGAAGAAGAATAATGGCTTCTAAAATACCGAAAGTTAAAGCGATCAAATAAGACTGGCCCTTTATTTGCTTTTGCAAAATTTTTTTATTTGGAAATACATCTTTTTAAAAACGAAATTTAAACTCAAGTGTACACTATGTGCACACTACACTGTATACGGGTTCTATACTTACCATATATAGTATACAGTATGTGTACATCACACTGTATACAGGTTCTATACTTACCATACATAGATTTCAGTATCTGTACACTACACTGTATACAGGTTCTATGTTATACTAGCCACCCATAGTGTACAGTATGTGTGCATCACACTGTATACAGGTTCTATGTTATACTAGCCATCCATAGTGTACAGTATGTGTGCATCACACTGTATACAGGTTCTATACTTACCATACATAGTATACAACATGTCTACATCACACTGTATACAGGTTCTTTACCTGGCGTACATAATGTACGGTAAAATACACTGTATACAGGTTCTATGTTATACTAGCCATCCATAGTGTACAGTATGTGTACACTACACTATATAAGTTCTATACTGGGCATCCGTAATGTACAGCATGTGTACACTACACTGCATGCATGTTCCATACATACATAATGTTTAGCATGTCTACACTACACTGTATACAGGTTCTACACTTAGTATAAACAATGTACAGTATGTGTGCACTACACTGTATGCAGACCTATAAAAAGCAATGAGGGTAGTTTTCTTGAAATTGTTTGAGAAAAATTATGGCGTTTCCTGCTGACTTCTTGTTGCTTCTGTTGGCCTTGTTGGTGAAAAGCATCTCTAATATATTGCCTCAAGTGTACCGTATTTACAGAGGTTGGTTCTTCTGTTTCCAAAACTAAGAAGACGAAAGTACTTTCCGGTATGAAAAAAGTGTTGGCAAATAAGTATTGTAAATTTATTACTTTTTAATAAAAAAACACTTAATTTATTATTTGAACGAACCTCGTAAAGAGCAAAAGCGTTAATGAATAACTAAAGATGATTCAATTATTCACAAATTAATTAAAGCAAAACTCTTAAATAAATATTGAGTAGAATTTAAATAAAAACAAAGACGAGACTGCCTCCAGCACTCACTCCGAAAAAAAGGTTTTCGTAAGTGCTTAAAATTTAATTTGAAAAATTGGAAGTCACTGTAAGAAGGACATTTCCATTTAGACAATAAAACCAAAATATTTTCGTAGCCTTTCTTTGCTTATGTTTACCTTTTTTGTCCTTTTATGTATTTTTCCGGTATCACAAGAAAAACATTTAAACCTCTTAAGTCAGTGTACACTTCTTACCCATTTCCAAGTTTATTATCGAACTTTTGGGTTTTTTAACCGTTCAAAAGTTTAACTGAAAACTTTCTTTAAAAACGTCTGCAGTTACGTGAGAGAGTATTGCTTTTTGTGTGTGTGTGTGTGTTATGGCTTTTTAACATGCCTAAACATGTTGTAACATGTCGTAACATGTTTTTAATTTTCTGTTTCCTTCACATTTCTATTCCTGGTAGTACTTAAGAAGATTTTTCATTTGCAAGTTGGCATCTTTTAGAAGAAGAAAGAATGGTTTACAACGTAATACATATACTTAAAGCGTGGTTTCACATACTTATGCCTCCCACAACTATTTTAAAAAATTTGTGTTATTTTTGCTTTAGACAAGATGATGATGATGATGAAAAGTTTAATGACATGCTGCCAGCTGTAAGGTATTGTTAATAAAGAAAAAAATTAAATTAAAATTCCATTAAAGTAAAGATTTTTCTAAGTTTGTAAAAGTTTAAACCGAAAAAAAAATACTTCAAGAAATAAAAAGTACCAACTTCTTAAAAAAGTAATTTTTACTAAAAAATGGCATCGTTAAAAAAATATTTTTTTAAAACTTGAAGTGAAATATTGTTTTTCCGGCAAATCGAATTGCCTTTGCGATTGACCATCTTTGATTAACCATCGCAAATGAAAGTGCTTTAACGAGACAGACGTGAACGGAAAACTTTATACTTTATTTACGATAAATCGGTAAATCGTGCCCATTATAAAAATAGAAATCAGAAGGAGCAAAGGCTTAACTATGTGGCAAGTACTACGTAGCTTCTAAACCATTTAATTAATTACTGGTCACTCTGTGTATTTAAACTAACGTTTTATTCTAATTTTACCATATTCAGCTCTTGCTCTGATACTTAAAAGACTAGTAAGATAGCAGAAATTAATGCGTAGCTGTAGGAACCTATTATATAATATTCATTGTCCTGACAAGCTTTTGGATGTCGGCTGGTGCCAGTACTGGTGGCACCATGATTGATAGGGGCCTTGGTAACTCTTTCTGAAATGCATGTAGCACAGTCACCAATTATTTATTCTACTTATTTAGTTCCGTTCTTCAGAGTCTTCACATTGGATTAGATTCTGAGAACCAATATAAGAATTTTATATACCCCAGACTTTAAACCGAGAGTTTTTCAAAGCCGTGAAAAACTGAGAGGCTGTATTTTCAGCGAAGAGACGAACATCGTCTCCTTCATATCTATGTGCATTAATAAAACTGCGTCAATATGCGTTAAAATGGAGACTCATCGTGTTTCCAAACTCATCGTGTGTTGCAGTAGTGCCTGGCCGATATGATGATAATGATAACAGTTTAAATGGTGAATAGAACAGCGAAAAATAGCTATAAGAGGCTTACTGTTCGCCTGTTCTATAGCATCTAGAGAGAGAGAATCGTGCCTGCTCTACTGTACGGGCTATAAGTATGTCAGAAATATGGCACACTTTATGCGTATCAAAAAAAGATAAAACTTATTACAGTGTTAAACGAAACACGATTATTTTATACATGAGGTGACGTTATAAAAAGTCTTAGTACCTTATATAAAGGGTCCGCCATTTAACGTTTATTTCGTGAATGGTAACACTTAGCTCATGTCTGATTTGACAGATAATTAGTTTTATCCTTCCGCTGAACGAATATGGTTGTGTATACGCTTCGCTAAGTCGGCCTGCGATCAACTGACTGTAGATGCCGATTTTGCCAAAAAAAATAATTTTTTCAGATGAAGTTCATTTTGATCTTAGCGGGTATGTAAACAAGCAAAATTGTTGCATTTGTGGCACAGAAAACCCGCACGCATACATTGAAAAGCCGATACACCCAAGACGAGCCGCTGTTTGGTGCGGATTTTTGTCCAGAGGCATAATTGAGCCATTTTTCTTCGAAAATGAGCAAGGAGTGGCCGTTACAGTTAATGGCGATCGTTATCGGGCCATGTTCACAAAAATTGAAGAGGAGGATATTAGCAACATTTGGTTTCAACAGGACGTCGCTATGTGCCACACAGCCGAAGCTACACTCGATGTTTTGCGCCCTGTTTTTGAAGATTGCATTATCAGCCGCAGAGGTGATGTCGTTTGACCACCTCGGGGCTGCGATTTGACACCGTTGGACTATTATTTGTGGGGTGCCGTCAAATATAAGTCTTACGCCAACAAGCCAGAGCCAATTTTTTTTAATGGACAATATTCGTGAAGCCATTGGTGAAATACAGCTGCACACAATCGATAATGTGCTTAAAAATTGGACCGATCGTGTAGGCTACATGGCCAGCCGAGGCAGCCATTTGAATGAAATTATTTTCCATTATTAACCGGAAGGATTGTACTTTCAAATAAAAAAAGAAATTTGAGAAAATATTCAGTAGCTTTTTTTATAGCATTTAAAAAAAAAATTATTTGGAGGACCCTTTAGTACATTTTGGACGCTTGCGTGAAGCAGCCGCATTTTCTGTAGGAAACCATATATCCAATAAGTAGGCATTTAATTACTTAAAAACTTCTTGAAATTTTTGTTAAAATTTTTAAAATATTTACTTTGCTATAGTTTTCAAATTATTTCACCAGTTTGAAATGCACTTAAGCATGACCACTTGAAAATGTTTACACGCCATCTACTCTAATTATTAAAATATGTGTGGCAAGTGGATTGGTGTGGAATCAGTCTGCTGCTATTATATTAGACCTTATTAAAAGAGAATGATGTATTTCATAATAAAGTAGAACAAAATTAGAGGAAAATAAAACAAAAACAATGATATTGTCATCATAAGCATTAGTTCAGCTCTAATAACTAAATGATAGGAACAAAAATTATTTGAAATTCTCTTGCTACTCTACTCATATGTATGTGCTTGCCCCTCTTCATATCATGACATTAAAACCCACGCGCATAGTTCATTTCTAAACAGAGATGGAAACTTACATTTCAATTTATATTTACTGAATAAAATAATAGTGATGATGTTGATGATGACGATGTTCTTGATAGGTATCTTGCATACAAATTAAACATCATGCTTAACAAATTAACAATAAAAAATTTAAAAAAAAAACAACAACAACAAATTCTTTATGAGACAGAATCTTTATGAAAATTTCGAAAATTTTGTCAAAAAAAAAAATCTTTTTAAAGACAGATCAGACACTTGTTGTTCAGAGCTATTAAGGAAATTCTTTAATAAAAATTTTTCTAAAATATTCGAAACATGTCAACACAATAATTGTCATTACCAAAAGGGTTTAAATAATAAATTTTAAAATGTGAACACACTAGGCTTCTCTAGACAGAGCATAAACCACCTCTATATAGTGGGGGAAATAGAGGAAAACACATAAAAATATTTGTTTTAGATAGATGAACGGATGGATGTATTTATTCTACATATTGTATATGAACTGTTACATGGTGATATAACAAAGGGGCGGCCTGCTAAAAACAGACGTACTCTTAAATGCTCAGCTATTAGTAAGGAGTAAAAGTAAGCTGGTGATTTACTATTAAATTTATGGGTTTTTCTTAAATGTAAATAAAATTGTTCCTTTGTTTGGATATTTTTCTTCTGCTTGAAAAATATTGGTTTAGCACGTAAACGGTAATCAAATATTGCAGCTTTCAGGGGTAAACAAACAGCTCGTCTCAGTAAATTTATAAAGTCATAAAAATATTTTGTTAAAGGAAGCGTTAAGTATGGGTAAATACTTTCTTTTTATAATAAAAAAAAAACACGTTTTGGTACCACACCAGGAAGTGGTCTTTAGTAACCAGTGACGTGGCTAACTACTTTGGACTAGTGTGGTGACTCTCTTTTTGTAGAGAAAGGGGTGACAATTAACATCTTTAAACAACTTAAGTTTATTTGATTTAATCAACTAAAAATGTATCATTTTTAAAAGGAAATGAAAGGAGTTTTTGATTTTAAAAAGGAAATCTTTTAGTCATTTCGAAAATATCGCAAAGAGATATCAGTGCAAGAGTTTAAAAGCGATTGATGGTGATTTTCATATCGAAACCGGAAAAGAGCAGGTTGCAAAACGGCTGCGAACCAAATAGAGCGAAAATATGAATGAGTTCGATAGGGGCCACCTTGTATTGATAACATTCATTGCTCAGGAGTTGAGAACTATATAAACTTCTGCTGCACCATTGGAAACTTAATACAGTCAAAACCTCTCCTTAGGTCAAAACCACACAAGCACTTGTTACCCTCGAATGGGATATTAACCGAAGTCTCAAAGCCTTCCAATGCCAATGGTACCAGAATTAAGCTAATGTTTAAGCTGTAAAAGGTATTTTTGCCTTCTTAGGACTTGGTAAACCAATTCTCCACTCAGTGGGACAAACCCATGGTGTGTGAAGTCCCCAGCGGTCTATCTGAGCCACCGAAAGCAAAACTTCTTATATATATATAAGCAATAACCTTGAATTATTAAGAAAAAAGCGTAAAAAAGTGGTTGAATCGCTGTTAAAAAAGTTGTTAATAAACATCACATCACATACATGGTGGTTAACTTTTGATTAAATTCGTTTAGATTCCAAAGTTTTGTTGGTTGATTGGTTACCGTGGTGTAGTGAATCAGTAGTTTTTATTTGTGTCGTGGTGTAGAGGTTAGAGCGCATATTACACAAGCGGCCCAGGTTCGAATCTCCAGCAGAGGTTATGACGAAGAAACTTAATTTGCGGTTTCAACAGTTTCGTAAAGAGACTTCAACTTCCTTCCAGACATATTCATTTAAAGAAGCTGCAGCTTACCTCTGGCGATGATGACAAACATTAGACGAATAAACAGGAGAAAACGCCACCTACAGAAAAAAAATTATAATACCAAGTAAAGATCACCACCACCATTTAGCAAGGATCTACATCACTACACAATCATATAGAGGCGAGCTTACAGTAGAGTAATCATCTACTTAGCTTGAACATCAATTTGATTAATGAAACTCAAACAAAGCGATGGGAGCTTTGTGGAAAGCCAATATGCTCCCTAGAGGAGTGACTGAAAAAAAATTACTAATGAGGAGTGTTATTTTAAAAGAAATTCGAAAAAACCTAATATTATAAGAAAATAATTATTGACTCTGCGACTCTGCTATCTTAATCCTCCCTGAGTGTGGCGCTTACACAGAGATACATATATGATACTCTGATTACGTTGTTGAGCTTGATAGACAGATGGGCACTAAGTATGATGGATGATGGAACATTTGTAGAATATCCAGAATATCCAGAATTTTGTGGACTTTTCTGTCTATGCAAAAGAGTTATATATGTTCTTAGGTTTGGAATGGCATCAATCATGCTTCTTACGGGCATAATCACTAGGCACTGTATGTTGAGCGCATGTAAGAAGCTACTATAGGAGCTGTCAGGATGAGGAGGAAATCGAATCGGTACAACGTCTTCTCTGTGACTACCCCACTCAGACTAAGATACTTGGGATTATGTCACTTGCATGATCTGGACCCGCGCAGGGATGTTTCTGTATCGAATTTGGTCAAATTTATCAGAGTGAGCAGTTGACTCACGTGAGGGACAAACAAACAAAATTTTCGGTTTTAGATGGGGATTATAAGACTCTCCCATGTCTTGCTTTGTGACCTGTAGCATAGAATCTTGGATGCAAGTAACCTAGACTTGCTTAACTTTACTATTTCAATAATAAACGCATGGTTGCATTTGCCTGACATCAAATGCTTTATGTATGCCCCAGCCATCATCTACACTGGAAAGCTGAAAGCTGCAATTTGAAATGGTTCTAGAATTGGAAAAAGTTAAGGTATTAGTGGTCTGGAAGGGATTACTTAAATGGGAAATTAATTTCATTTAAAAGGAATACTTCTCCTGTCTAGCCATAAAAACGTACACCTTTATGGCTGCACCCTTTAACTAAAATATCTGTTTTAATGTTTATGTTTAAATTTAAGAGTCTGACTAGTTGATGATATGATATCATAAAATTAAAAATCAACAATGTCTGGCCGTTAAAAACAAATTTACACCGTAAGAAAAATTGCTGTTAAACAATGAAAAAAAAACAAAGAAAATAGAAGACAACAAAGTGAAATATGGCCAATGAAGAGAAACAACCTGGCACAAAGTGTTGTAAAATGTTAAGCCAAAAAGCAAAAGGATGGTTAGAGAAATCGAGGGGGACAAATACGGAAAATTCACAGATGCTTCTATTATACGAAGTAGTATTGTAATAAAATAAACAATAATTTTGTTTTTTTTTTTTTTTAATTTGTAGTTGAAGCCAATGTTGGGGGAAAATTTTTGTAAAAACGAAAAAGTTCTCCAAAAACAAAGTTTTTCTTTTTTTGGTTTAAAAACAAATATTCAAAAAAAGAAATCCAAAAAAAGGAAATATAAAATAAAAATAATGTCTATATAAAATATTTCTTCACTTTTTTTTTGGCAGCAACAGTATTCAGCATTAAGCAGCCACCCTGAAGTAATATGTAGATACCAGTTTGTGTATAGACAGACTACTTCTCTATCCATCCCATTCTTTGCTGTACCTTAGCCATTGCTTTTATGGGTTTGTGTATGAACGTATGTGTAGCTACATATGTATGCAGTTTATCCAGGATAATGGCCATTTTAAGTGGAATTTACATGTAAATACAATATAATGTCTCCCGAGTTTGTTGTAAGGTTCTCCCTCATATTATTATTTTTTTCCCTTAAAAACGAATTTCTTGATTTTTGTTTTTACGATGGCCTTGTATGAACGTTTTTTTTTTAATATCCATTTTTGTTAAAATTTTTATATATATTTTTATGTATATCCTGTGTCACTGCAATATATTTGTAAAAAAAATATTTAAAAATTACCGAGTTAGTTGTTGATTACTTTCCAGCCAAGTATTTAAGGTCTATAGTGCGTTCTTTTCAGGAGTATTGTGTGAGAGCTGGATTTCTATTTTTTATATAAAATTTTCGTTGATACTAAATGGGGTTAAATGTTGAAACATTGAAAATATGCGTAAAAAATTTATTTTGCCTATAAAAAAAAATTATTGGTATTTTGGTACTACTCGAGGAAGTGGTCTTTAGTAACCAGTCATGGGGCTAACTACTTCAGACTAGCGTGGTGACTATCTTTTGGTAAAGAAAGAAGTGGCAATTTCCATCTTCAATAAGTTAACTAAAATTGTTCAAAATGTTTTTTTTTGATCTTGTAAAGGAATTAGTTAAGCTATTTTCAAAATTGTTCACAGAAAATCCTGATAAAGCCATCTTTGGGTAATAGAAAGTTTGTTTAAAATTTAGAGGGTTTTGTGATGAAAAAAGTGTTGATGAATGGTCAAAGAACCATTAAGCCATTTTCATTTGAACTTTTAAGTAGGTTAGGTGAGATTATATGGTTCGCCCGCCTCTAGCGGGTGCATTTGGTAGAGTCACTATAGTCCATTGATTTCTCTCTCCGTCACTCCTCTAGGGAGCATATTCGCTTTCCACAGAACATCCATTGCTGTTTTTCAGTTTCACTAATCAAGTTAATTTTTCAAGGTATGTTGATGATTAATCCACTGTAGCTGCCCTTCGTATGATTATGTAGTGGTGAAAATTCTTGTTAAGCGATAAAGTCAGTTGCTTTACGTGAGTACCTGCCCCAGGACTTTACCTCGCGGTGCTAAAGCACGAGTGAATCCAATGCGGCCACCAACGCCCCCACCTATGATTAAATGACCAGTGAGTATTAATCCGAAATCATGTTTTTGGACATGACCTTCACATTGATAAGATGTAGAAGACTTTCTAAACTCCTACCCATGGGTCACGGCACCCGGCTTGGAATGTAACTCCACACCGAGCCAGCATAGCTCGCTCTGTGATTTGGATCTAAACCACAACCACCTCTTTGCTTTCACATGGGGGCCTTACCGTAGTCGGGCATGGACCGAGGTCCATGGGGTTCCCGACACCCGTGGTACCAGAATTAATCCTGCGGCCAGGCTTCGTGGCATAAATGCTACTAACTGTGTAAATCCAAAACGACTCTAGACTGGTGGCCACGATGAAAAACAACATACACCCTAAGGGACATCGTGCGCCACGTACACAATACACAATAACAAAAACTCAACCAGTCAAGGATAGGCTAGTACAGCTACGTACCTGAAACAGCAAACAGCACACCACCGGCAACCGAGCTAGTGAAGATGGCGGAAACCTCTGTCTGGAAAATCGACAGGTAATTGTCCATGTGCAAAGTCCTTTGAAAATTCGGACCAACCACACCGGCGTCAGTCCCCCTCTCAAACTGTTTTGATTTATCGGTGAACCAAAGCTGGTCCGCCACAATTTGTTTAACCATATATGGAACCCGAAGATCCTGCCCAATATCAAAGTGGGCCACATATAATCAATTAAGCCGTTTATTTTGAAAGTAGAGCTTTTTTACAGTCCTCCTCCGTCACCGAATGTGTGCATGATAACCACAATGGCAAATGTAGGGTCCTCATCGCACCCGTGATTGAAACGCTAGTAAAGCGATAGGCCCCCACCAGCAGAGCCATCGTATTGTCCTGCTCCGTTCTAGACCACCAAGCTAAAGCAACATAGCCCAGTATTGGTTTTATCATCGTTACGAAACACCAGTAGATCATTTTTGGTTTTAAATCCAATATTTACTATAGAGGCGCTGACATACATTATGTGCCCCGATCGCCCTGTCCTATGTTATCCCCAAGATGATCCCCAGATGATCCACTTCATTCAGAATTAAATAGTCAAACCACTTGTTGTCGGCTCAGTGAGTTTCAGGTTTCTATGTCTAGTGAATTTTACAATCACCATCTTTGCAAGGTTTTTAGTTAATCCCGTCTCCCGGCACCAGTTGAATGTTACATCAAAGGACTTTGCATCTGCTCTGATATGGTTACGTCCTCACATCCGATTACAGAGATGAACGCAGCATAAGCGTAGTCAAAAAAACGGAAGTTGACGTTGTTAAATTTTTCCAAAAGTTTATCAATGACCAGTGTCTACAGGAGAGGCAACAAAACGTCAATTTGTGGACGGCCCTTAGTGGCCCTAATGATCCTCGATGAACTAACGTAAATCCATTTTAACAACTACGAATGCAAGCATCTCCGCCGTCTAGTTCCTTGAAATAATAGGAACATTTTTCCTATTAAGTGATAAGGAAGTGTTGTCAAAGGTGCTCTGAATGTCGAGGAAGGCCCACAAGGTCTCTTGCCTAGCGTTCAAAGCCTTTTCAATCATTGCTGTAACAAGATGAATAGCCGTCACCGTGGATTTAAACCAACTAATAAGCAAATTAGAAACGATGAATAAGTTTCATCACAAATAGGCTGCAGGTGCTTGACGAGCAATAATAAAAGCTAAACTTGTCTTTATAGAATAACCTTCTGTTCTACTGCAGCTATAACTTAAAATTCAAGAAATTTATTTCTTTTTAACAAACCTCGTACATATCCATTGCTGGTATTTTTCTTGGTTACATATGCACATACTCTTTCAATCATGCCTACGGTTCAGTAACTTCCATTACAGCGTTTGTAACATCTTTTCCATTGTCGAAATGTTTTGAAAGAAATCACTGTCACTGACACTTTGTTTGTCATTTACAACGGTTTAATACAATCAACTCGGGTGTTACTGTATGGTCTCTTGTTGGAGTATTTTTGTATGTCGATTACTAACATCTTATTTGGTTGTCCAAATAAATGTCAGTCTATTTGACGAACTGTTTGTCTGTCTCCAAGTTTTTTTTATTGTGTAATACCTAGAATGACCAGCAGTAATGTTCTGTGTTCCTTACAAAAAAAGCTGTGTTTTTGAATGAACACATGATGTAAATGGTGGATGAGAAAAACACTGAAATTTGATTTAAAAAAAAAAAAGAATAAGCGGGGGAGAAATAGTAGTTAGAGATGATTAATGACACTTACTTAGATTAATAAACTTAGTGAAGCTGTGGTATTTTAAATTGATAACAAAAAAGATTTGCAATCAGTATGTTGCATAACGAAAATTTTGTGCAAATTTAAATAGGCAAAGCCCTTAACCTACTTTAATAATAAGAGAAAGAGGGTTTCAGTCTAAACTTTAAAATTAATGAATCTTTTTCTTTACTTTCAGGTACGTACCAGTTAATTGTAACATTTTCAAAGCAGGTAAGAAACTTTGTGGATCGAACATTGTTTGCCTTTGAATCTTCAATTTGTAAAAATTAGTTTAAAAATCCAGCCTTTAAGCAAATTCTTCAAAGACAGTACCATATTCTTTCCAAAGCCCCATTTTAGTTATAAGTATTATTATTTTCTGCATTAGTGGCTAAGTTAGACATGTACACTTGCCAGAATAAATATTCGTACACCTTAAGCCTAAGATTTCAATTTCTAGCAATGACGATGTTTTTAAATCGACTTTGTCATAGAGCTGCGAAACAATTGATAGTACTATCGATAGTTTTGTTTTTGGTCGCTAAATGTACGTAGTCAAAGTCACATTTGCAAAAATTTGTTCGACGCAGGTTGTTAGACGTCTGTAATCTTTCATAGTTACATAGGGACACAGTTTAACAGTTTCTTAAATTTCTATTTATTAAACTCAAAGTATGAATTGTTACTAAAATATGTTCGGACATACGATTTTGCATTTGTTCCAAATAAATTAATCTTCATTTCGTCAGACCATAGCATGTTGTTATGACTATCAAGTGCAGATGTTGCTTCGTTTGCGGAGAAATGATACATTTCGAGGACTCTTACCCATAAGTTGTTTTTTCTTATTGTGCGACTTGAAACAGGAGAATAAATTCATTTTTGATGCTTTTTTATGACTTGAAGGGATTAACCTTTGAAGTGCAAATTAAAAGTTTATCAAAACTGACAGTTGCTCTACGTTTTTCTTTATAGTCTCTGTAGTTTTCTTTCACTTGATCTTATTAATTACTTTAGTTTTGGAGCACATCATGGTCTGACCAATTTTCACTATATATAAGGACCATCAAAATCTTCAATACATCAACTTTATGACATACTGGACAAAAATAAAGTATCCCTGTTATTTGTTTCAACACTCTATATTTATTATTATTCTTTCCCTTTCACAATTCTAATATTGTTGCCACAAGTGGCACTCAAAAGAATCCGATAGTATCGACAGTTTTTTTTTTTGCAAGCTATCGAAACTATCGAGTGGGCCGACTATCGATAGTTTTGTAGCTCTACCTTATCAATATATTTAGTAAAGATTGAAGGGTATACTTGCATTTTATTATGCATTTATAATATTAAATTCCTTTTAAATAGAAAATAAACGAAATTATACAAATAATTACCCAGAAAAAGTATTCGCACATTGAAAAGTTATTAGAAAAAAATTATTTTAAGTAATTTCTGGGATATCTCAAGCATTGAAGATATCCCGAAATTTGCTTTGGCCTCGACCTGACTAATTGAGATCTTTCTTCTTCGCTGCTGAACGAGAAACAATTCAAAAATTTTCTAATAAAGGAAAATCTTTATTGAGACTATTGATAAAAGCTACTGTTCTATCCAGTACGTTACTAAAAACTTTCAATTCTACGGTTCTATATTGTCCACGCCACCAATTTCAGTTAACTGTCCAGAAGATACGATATATTTATGCATAGACAACAGATAATTCAAGAATAACGCTCTACAAAATTACCGAAAATGTAAGAGCAGCTTGAAATAAAGACATTTACGATATCTAGATACCGTACGAAAATTATTGAAGGAGGCCTATTTTCATGGCTTTGTAGCACTTAGGAGGCTGTAGACGTTTATCTTTAATCAACGAAAATAATGGAATTTATTAATATGTACCTCAAAATAGCTTCTGATCTTTTACAACGGGTCGTATATTCTGAAAAAGTAAGTTCAGCGTCTTTGAAGTATAAGGAAAGAAGTTGGTTTGGTGGAATTCCTCCCAAGAAATTTCAGATTTTGCAAAAAGGCGATTTTTTAAAATTCGATTTTCTCAAATCCAAGAAGTAACGCTGGACTATTTTATGTGGGGCGCCGTTAAAGACAAAAGTTATGCCGACAAACCGTAAACAATTGAACATTTGAATGCCAACATTCGTGATGTCATTGCCGAGATACGACCCCATACATTCAAAAAAGTTATCGAAAATTGGTCCGATCGAATGGGGTAATGTGAGGTCAGCCGCGGCAGGCATATGAATGAAATAATATTTAATTTTTAACCGGAACAATCGTACTTCACAAAAACAACAACAAGAATTTGCTACAATTTCAAACCATGTTTGTTTTATTGAATTTTTAAATTAAAATTTTTAAATGACCCACTCGATGTGTTTTTTAAAAGTTCATAATTTTGAGTTGGCGACACTGCTTTATTTGACAATCGATTTAACAGCTGATAGCTGATGCTTTTTGTTTAGTTTGGTTTGATTTTTTTTTTTTTTTTTATTAGGCGCCCCTATTTTGACGATTGTGCTGAGATATTGCGTTCGATATTGAATTTTCATTTAAAATTTTGTTCTCCGATGAAGCCAATTTTTGGTTGAATGGGTTACATAAATAAGCAGAATTGTCACTTTTGAAGTGAAGATAATCCATTTTATATATATATATATATATATAAGACCAGCACCCAGGGGTTGGCCCCTACTCATGTCGAAATACCATTATAACCACAAAGAATTACTGTTTAGTGCGTCTTCAAAACCAATAATGGTCAGGATAATACAGTTAATGTTGAACGAGGAACGGCACACGATCAGAAATTTTTTCCTGCCACAATTAGCTGACATCTGGCACGGAGCTACACAGCGCGCACTACAATTGATTTACTCAAAGAAACTTTTGATGAAAGTGTGGTGTAGCATATTCCGTCACGGATGTCATATCTCCATTATTAAAATTAATAAAAAAATTTAAAAATGTTTTGTGTTCTTCTGAAAAATTCAATAATTATTTGACAAAAATTTTACCTCGCAAGTATGGTTTAATGAAAGTATGTACATAGCATTTAGATTATAGTGTACACTATCAAGTTGTTAGGCATGAACGTCTATAGAGTCTTTTGTAAACTCCCTCATACTTTCATATTCAATAATAAAATATTTTTTTTTCTTTCTTGCTAATCAGTCAAGTGTGCAGTTATTTTATTAAAAAAAAAAATACAATTTATTTTGTAATATGGATTATTTTATGTATTATTGTTGTAGATAAGCGTAATGTTGTTGTTGTTGGTTTACTTGTCTTATTGTGTGAGCTTTATGACATGTTTTGACTGCTATTTTATTTATGGCGTCAGTAATACTTCAACCATATGTTGTGTGGGTGAGTATATTGTTTTTTTAATCTTTGACTAACTTTTAGTTCTACTGATCGAAACAAAATCAATTTTGAATCGAATGTCTGTGGCAAGCTCTTAAGCAGGCTACAGATTCTAGTTCATGACTTAACCTGAATGCCATTTTGAAACCTCGCCAAGACCACAAAAATGATAAGAAGGAAATCGAGATTACAACCAACCTACGTTGTCTATGAAATTAAGAAGATCAAGGGGATTCAGACCCGTTCACTACCCCGAGTCATTGAATTAGGGTACTCTAAAAAAACATAATCATCTGCCTGCCAAACCTGGACATACATAGAGAACATAAATGATAGTCTGCTTTTCAGAAGTGTGTTAAGTTAAATGTGATCCCTATTGTCTAATGAATCGAATACACTGCTATGAGTTTGGAATGGCTGGGGATTTTCAGAAGTTTCTGTGACTCTACACCCATATCCTAAAAGTTCATCAACATCTTAATTTCTAGTATGAAATGGATGAAGACATGAAAACATGGAAAATGGAAAACATTACCTTTGATAAAAACAAATGGTTTTAAAATTGTACAAAACTATTATTTTGTCAGAGAATATATTAATGTATTAATCTGCCCACTGTCCTGGGATAGCATTACTAACTCGTTGTAAAAATTCTTCCACACATATTTAACCCAAACAACCCGTAACAATTTTTAACAAAAATCGGAAAAATTTTGTTCAAGCATTTCGGTACTTAATCATCGTACCGATTTAAGATTAATATTGATACAAGTTTACGCTTATAATGAACTCAATAAAGGGTCTCCAGCTACATCTCGAGGCGAATAAACGGTGGCTGAAAGACTTCAGCTAATACGAGATCAGAAAGATGTGGTATTCTATCCTTTGATGGGCAAAGTATACAGTATCAAGCGTTGAACTGCGAAAGACATATATAAAGAGGTCTTGGCAGATAAGCCTAAAGACTAAAGATCACTTTGAATGACTTCTGCAAAAGCTACAATGATAAAAAAGTAGTTGAACTTTTATGTATGTTACGATTAGTTTGAATTTTAAAAGCGATGACGGCACCCATATTTTTTAAATTGTTTAAATTTTAAGGTTACTATAGGGGTCTCAGCTAGACCCCTTTGTATATGGTGGTATAAGAGAGCGCTTCCATATTTTAGAGAAATAGCCGCTCATAAGTTCAAGAAGTTTCAGATTTTTCAAAAAGGTGATTTTGTAGAATTTAATTTTCTGAAATCCGGTGATTTTTCCAAACATACCACTAGACTCCTTAGACTACCATTTGTTTATAGTGATATAGGGCAGCACTTCTGTATTTTGGAAAAATAATCACTCATCCACCAAAGAATTCGGAGATTTTGAAAAACTCGATTTTTTTAAATTCCTTTCGTTTTCTCGAAGCCACTATTGGGGCTTTAAATTATATCCTTTGGACCACCATTTGTATATAGTAATGCAGGTGATCAGTTCTACACTTTAAAGAAATAGCCACTCATTCTCCCAAGAATCTTCAGATTTTTCAAAAGGTAGGTTTTAAAAAATATATTTTCCAATAACGATGATTTTTCCAGACATACCATTGTAAGGGCTCTAAACTAGATCCCTTGGGCAACTATTTGTATATAGTGGCAAAGGAGAAACCTTTCATATTTTAGAGAAATAGCCACTCATCCTCCCAAGAATTTTAATATTTTTCAAAAAGGAATTTTTTTAAAATCCATTTTCTTAAATCCGGTGCATTTTCCAGATATACCCTTATAGAGGTACTAAAGTAGATTTTTTGGACCACCATTTGTATATAGTGGTATAGGGGAAAACTTTCATATTTTAGAGAAATAGCCGCTCATTCTCCCAAGAATTTTCAGATTTTTCAAAAGGGAGATTTTTTAAAATTCCATTTTTTCAAATCCGGTGAGTTTTTTAGCCCCTTTTAGGGGCTCATTGGTTTGCATTTGAGTACTTAAGACTCAGCGATCGATTCAACGGTTTTATCGATAATATGATGAGTGATCAGTTTTTAAAGCGGGCAACTGCCAAGATAACCTAAGTTTCTCAGTCATCGTCTTGTATTCGAAAACTGATAACTAACTTTGCTTGATCGAAAAAAACTCAGCGATAACATGGCTTAACTGATAAGATATGTATATGGTCTTAGTGGATCAATTGGGTGGAAGAGAGTTTTAGGATTTTTTTTTTCTCATTGGTCTCATGAAATTTGTGTGCAAAGCAGATTCCCGCAAAGAGCAACTCTCTTCTGTTTTCACACATACGTACTCACACGCATAAGAAACATATAAGCAAAATATAAGCAAAGAGAAAACAAATGGAAAAATACAGTGCAAAATGGTCTGAGTGAGAGCTCTCAAATTACTACCACAATTGTAAAATGCCTTAATATTAGTTTGCCTGACGCTGGTGTAAAGCGAGTAGAAAACCTAGGCCAACCTTAATTGTCGTGTTAGGTATCAGTGTTGACTGTTTCTTACATTGTTTGCTTATTGCTTTAGACTTTAAAACTACCAGTTCAAAGCATAGTAAGGAATGCTATACAAATACTATTTGCATGCACTGTATCTTTTTTATTGAGATAAAATAAATTTTTAATAAAGTTGCTTTGCAAATACCTGATATAAGTGTGTCTGATATAATTGAAAGAAAATTTTAAAATTTAATTCCCTACTTGCCTCGTTAAGAAAACCAGTGTATGGGACTTTGTGAACATGATGAAAAATAGAAAACAAATTTAAAGAATTCCATTCAAAGAAAAACACTTAAAACTAAAATTAGTGTTTCTGTCTTACTTTTTCATAGAAACTTAAACTATTTTTATAAATAATTGAAGCATTTTTCAAAGTGTAACAGAATTGGACTCAACAATGTGTATTGAAAGCGTTTGCAAAGTGCGTAAAAATAGAAAATATTTCGTATTAAGACGTATACAGACTGACGCATATATAAATGCTTGAATGAATATATAAACGGAAGGAAAATACTGTGGGTTGTGGGAGAGTAGTGGTATAGTGGTATAGTAGCTGCGTAGTAGTGGGCTAAGCAACTAAAGATGTTTTACACTTCACGATGCATGATTTAAACAACAACAACGCGCCGTGGTAAAAATAGCGTCAAGAAATCTAAAAATGTTTTTTAAAATTCTGTTGTTGCTGTCTTCTTCATTTTCTTGCTGGCTGGTGTATAATTTATGAACGAGACGTAGTCTCTGGTCTCTGTAGAGTAAACTGATGCTATAGTATTATTGGTTGTGCCAGTGACATTTTACAGATTGAAAAATTTGTTTTTAACACTATTTGTTTTAGGATTTTTGTACATTAGAAATTCTTTAGAAAAATGAGTTGTTTTCGAGCAGACTAGTTTTTGGGAAATTTTGGAAATAAAAAATATATCAAAGAATTTAAAAAATCATCAAACAGTCTTCCCACAAATTGAATTGAATTCTCAATATGACTTAAAAATTAATACAATTTCGATTTACAGAACAGGGGGGAAATGTCATGGATTTTTTGTTTTTTTAATCCAGCTTGATAAAGACCTCAATTTTTTTATATAATTTTTTTTTTTAAACTGTTACAAAACTTATTATTGTCGCCAAAATATATGCAAATTTAAGTTTCAATTTGCTTTAGTCTCTCTCTTTGGAATGGTGTCTGTCTGGCTGTCAGTCATTTAAAACTGGCCCCCACACTCATTCGCAAATAAGTATGTTTTTGGATAGAAGGCAGACTATTTATGGCTTGACTACTTGTCATTATCATATGCAGAGGTTATAAACAATCAATTTAAAAATTTATTTTTTTGTTTCTGTAAAAAACATGTTTTTTTCTCGTTTTTGAGGAAACTTTATCGTCTACGTGACTGCCAAAAAAACACAAAAAATATATTGAAATACTTTATAGCCCTTTAGGGAAGTCTAAACACTAACGGTTGCTGTGTTTAACAGCTATTCTGGTTAAAATACAATCAAGTTTATTGAACTGGGTCTTTATGTTCTCACATTTGCGATTTTTTCTTTTCTCTATTTGTAGCCATATTCACGTGACTCAATTATATTTGAATTTAAAGGAAATATTTTTTAAAAAATTGAATATTTTTCTAGGGACTGGTGGTAATAAAATATCAAAGAGAAATGTAATGTATGCAACAGTGTGCGAAAAAAATAAATGGACATCCTACTGTTTATGAAAACATAGTCGTATTGAATTAAGCCCTTACTACGTGACTCGATTTTTTGAATTTTAATACGAAATATGTACTGAAGGAAAATTGATATTTTGAAATGATCCATGGAGTTTGGAAGCATAAAATATGTAACAGTGTTTAAAAAGAGTAATTGGTTTTTGAAGGTGTCTCTATGGATTTTAAATCACATGTAATATAAAGAATTCCATATATATTTATATGCAAAACACGTGTAAATTGCTGTACAGATGGATCTAAATGAAGCAGAAAAACATTACTGGCGATCTATTACAATTATCATTCAAAGCCGGAGAACACTGGAATCAATGAAGATCTATTGTGCCTACTACATTTAATTGCCCCCATATTAAAGCTTTTAAGGAATTTAAGCCCTATCTGAAGTTTGGAGATCCAACCATACCACCAAGGTGATGACCGCTCTATCTGACGAGTACAGGCAATGGATGTCCTATGAACGGTTAGTGTTACTGTTAGTGCCACTAGTTTTCAAGTAGTTCAAGTTGCAATGGCTCGTAAAGTTAAAAGGCTCAAGCCTACACTACTTAGGCATGGTGTAGTGGTTAGAGCGCACGCGTAACAACACAAACGATCCAGGTTCGAGACCCAGCAGAGAACATGATGAAGAAAAATTTACTTGTGGCTTCAAATGTTTAATAAAGAGACTTCAACTTCCCTCCAGATTGCTCCATCAAAAAAAAAAAAAAGAGAAGAAGAAGAAGCCCACCTGACCTTCCCGTATAACTCCGGCGATGATGACAAACATCAGACGAATAATCAGAAAAACACTCCACCTACTGGAAAAAAAAATTATAATTCTAAAGTAAAGATATCACCCCCAATTAGCAAGAATCTTAACCATTACACAAAATTATATAGAGGAAGCTACAGTGGATTAATCATCTACTTAACATCAAATTGATTAAAGAAACTGTAACGAAGCAATAGAAGCTTTGTGGAAAGCGCTCTAGAGAAGTGACGGAGAAAAAAAAAACAGCAAAAGTAGCTTATTTGAGATGAACCGTTTAGTCTGTCATTGGCTAGCACAATTATGCGAGCAAGTTGCGAATTCCCTCTCCTCCCGGTTCAAAAGATATTTCTGTGACTTTTTGTGGAATCTCTTCGAGTAGGTTGGCTCGGGACCAATTAAAGGCAAATGTGTCCCTCGTTAGCTGGAGAGAAAATTACTTCATTATCCTTATGGCCATCATCATGTTCAGACTCTCAATCCAATGTAGCGACTGGAGATTTATATTAAGAACTCAGAGGCCAACATTATTTTCCGCCCTCCGGACCATAATAGCACGTCAGCGCTATCACGAAAAACATTTAATGAAACAACGATATTTACTGATAGCCGGATGGCAATATGTGCCATAAGGTTAAATAGTCGACAGTGCGAAACTGTATATACTACCTTGATTAAAAGGTTTCCGGATTAACCTCCGTGTGTCGGTCACATCGTTTTAATTTGAGTGTTTTGTCAAGCTATGACGCCAAGATTTAGCGGGAATATCAACAACAGGTGTACCAACTAATAATAAAAAAGGAAAACTTTTTGATCAAGGTAGTATGTATGAGGAACAGGGGGCCACAACAAATTAGATGATCATGGTCAGGTTTTGTGTTAACGTCTTCACTTCGGTCCAACTTTTCTCAGTTGTAGCTATTTTAGCTGTACGTCCTCTTCTAGGGTTTCCCTGTGGGCTCCATTCTATGATAGAGTATGTCCAACCCACTGCCATTTTCGATTTTTGTTTCGTTTACGACATGGCTTTGATTGAACTGTTCCCAAAGTCTGAAGTTTGTACTGACATTTGGTCAGAAAATACGCAAAATTCTTCGGTGGCTCTGATTCACAAATATATACTTGGATATGCATATCACAGCGGGCGGCAGTCGGAGAATCACAGCCGAATAGCAGTGTAGATGTTCAATTCAACACGCTAGAACAGTTGCGACTATTTCTAGCCGGTTTTTCAAGTGCCAAAGGTCTGCCGTGCCTTGTATATGCATAGTCAATGTTCTCGATCGGTCCTCCATTTTAGGATATAATGCTGCCTAGGCCACAAAATAGGTTGACGTCGTCTAACTGGACGTTGCTTATTATAGATATATCAGATTTAGATGTACTTACACGTAAGATTCCTGTTTTGACAACGTTTTGTTTCCAAGTCAGCTTCGCCTATTATTTATTAAATGTTGAGGGGCAAATTCAAAATTATAGAAGTTATGGGCCAGAAGATAGATATCTGTATATTCCGAGACATTTAGACGACCCTGAAGTCGCCATACAATCCTTTTACTTCACAACTCCGGATAAGAGAGAATGCTAGCATGCATGTCGTACTCCAGTTTCGATCCTACTGGCGGCTTTTCGTAAAGACTCTTGTAGAATGTGTTTACGTTCCAGTGCTCTTCATAAGACATTGTGGTCTAAATTGCCAAAAGCAATAAATAAAGAGGTTATCGCCATCCCAGAGATGTGAGATTTCCACTCGGAATCTATTTATGTGATCTATGGCCTCACAAACTGTGAAAACCCAGATGAGGATAGAACAAAGAACCTGCTCCAGTTTAAGGGCAGTGCGCATTTTGACGGGACACTCTGGAATAATAATTCGGCTGTATATCGGGTGGCCATTTAAAAGTTTAAATTTACAATTATACAGTATAATACAATACGATACAATACAATTGTTCGGGCGGGCCTCACCAGCTGATCGATCGGACCAATTTTCTAGAACTTTTTCGAGTGTATGGGGTCGTATCTCCTCAATGGTATTACGAATGTTGGCTTTAAAATGCTCAATTGTCTCTGGTTTGTAGGCATAACACTTGCCTCTAATTGCGCCCAACAGAAAACAGTCCAACGGTGTCAAATCGCAGCTTCTTGGCGTGCAACTGACATCACCATATCGGCTAATTAAACGGCCGTCAAACGTTCACATCAAAACCATGAATAGTGGGCACAAAATAATCGATTATCATAGTACGATAGGTCTCTCCATTGACCGTAACGGTTGCTCCGTCCCCATTTTCAAAGAAATATGAGCCAATGATGCCTTCGCTCGACAAGCCGTACCAAACAGTCACTTATAATTGGCTTCTGTAAGACCACGTTTAGGTTTCTTGAGCCCCAAATACGGCAATTTTGCTTATTAATGTACCCACCAAGATGAAAATGAACTTCACCCGGAAAGCTGATTTATTTATTAATTATTATTTTTCTTTTTTTGACAAAATCAACTCTTGAACTAATTGAACTTTTTAAGGAGTCATACCGAGATCTTTTCGCAAAATTCGAAGTAAACTGATGAATGAAATGTTCAATTCTTGAGAACGATGACGATTTGATGTTGATGGATTCTCACGCACACTCTCAGCCACAGCTTCGATATTTTCGGGTGCATGCACTGTACGAACACGCTTACGTCTTGGCGCATCAACGAGGAAACCAGTTTCACGAACTTTAGCAATAAGCTTGCGTAAACCGGCCACTGTTGGTTATTCTCTGCAAATTTAGTACCACATTTTCGTGCAATTTCCGATTGTCGTTGTTTTGGAAATAAATCCCAACGTTGCTCAAGCGGAAATCGATTAATTTCGTTCAGTGAAGATAATATACTGAATTTTATGACAGAATAGAATGGCATAAGTATTGCCAGATTCGAAAAACCGCTGCTTCAAATTTAAACCGATAGATGATGTTTTGCAAGGAGGACATTTAGACCTTCGAACAGTTTCTCTGTGCATGTTCTGCACGTTTTTGTTACCAAACATAAATCGTTTCAGTGATATTGAGTAGAGAACTATGTTGTAGAGTCAGAGTGAATATTGATTCTTTTGGTTCATCCATAGAATGAGAGTTCACAGCAAGCTTATTTCGACTTAAGTGTTAGTCTGCTTGACTTGATACAGCGTATCTAGATAACACTGCTTACCCGATCTAATCTATAGCAACAAATATAAAGGATTTTAAACTTTTTCATAGATTATTAATAAATTTTACATTTATTGCCAGTTTTTAGGCTTTAAAAAATAATTGATTAATTTGTTGTACACTTTTAGGCGTTTAAAAATAATTTTAAATACTTAGTTTGCGAAAGTATAAAACCAACCTTAAGTTTCTTCTCTTGTGGCATTATTTTAATAAAATTTGTCCCGCAAATTTCATACTACGAGTAGTATATCATCTACTAACGAAAAACTAAAACTTTATAAACGACTTTATCAACTTCTGGCTTCTCTGCCGTAGCTACAGCAGCAGTAGAAACGTACTAAACGTTAATCTGTTGTCTGTAAAAACTTGCACACAGAGAAACCACAGCAACTTAAGCAACCACCACAAGCTGCAGCAAAAATCCTTGGGAATCCTTAGAATATGGCAACTTTCTTAAGAATAAGAGTTTTTCATACATATTTGGCTACATCATCTTAAGAAATTTTGTTTATTTTATGAAGAGTAGATACCATACGAACTCCATCTATATGAGAAGTTGGGAAAAACTTTATCAAGTCAAGCATTTATTATTTTAATTCCCGCATCGTACTTTTTCTACTCGGAAATTATTTTATTTTATAACGATAATCGTGAGTTTAAGCACTATACTGTTAAATAGTTTCTTTTAAAATGCTTGGAAGGGAGAAGGGTATGATAAAAATATAAAAACAATAAAAAAACTTAACCATTAAAAAATTTAAAGAAAATAAGGAAAAATTAGAAGAAAATATTTAGTTTCTAAGGAATTAAAGGCAGCAGACTGTGCTGTATGGCAGCGTTAGTGCGTTAAAAGTATTCAGTCTGCAAAAAAATTCAATAAAAACATTTTTCCCTTATTTTTAAAGTGTTGTTGACATTAAAACAATTGTTGTCGTTACTTGGACTGTTTGGTTTTCTTATTCCATTTTAATTTCGATTTCTTTATTATTGAAGTCGTCTAAGGGTTCTTTATTTTCGTTTCTTTTAAGAAAATATTGAGCTCAAGTTTAAAGGTTATTTAAAAGTAAATAATGAAAAAAAGGGGTTGATAATAAATTAAGTTTATAATCTGTAATAAATCAGTTAAAAAAATAAAATGTTTTTTGATTAAGGATATAAATTAACCTCAGAAGCTATTTAAAGTTAGCAAAAACAATGCAACTGCACAATAACAGGGCAGCTTCATAATTTTATGATCGCTTTTGTTTTTCGAGTGCAGTAACTTTAAAAGCAACACTACTTCTAAGTACTATGTATGACTTGAGTGAATACTTGGATTTAAAAAAGCTCATCCTAGTGAGGATTGAATGTGATTAAAAAAATTTATTGCGGTTTCTAATGCTTAATAAAGAGACTTCAACCTCCCTCTAGACAAATCTATCAAGAGAAGCCCCCTGTCATTCTAGATTATCTCTGGCGATGATGACAAACATCAGACGAATGATCTGGAGAAAATGCCACCTTCTGGGAAAAAATTACAATGCTAAATAAGGATCAGCATCACTTATCAAGGATCTTCACCACTACACACAATCATATGAAGGCGAGCTACAGTAAAGTAATCATCCACTTAGTGTGTAAATTCAACTTGATTAGTGAAACTGCAACAAAGTAATGGATGCTTTGTAATGTAAAGTAAGGGAAAGCCAATATACTCCCTAGAGAATTAACGGAGAAAAAAGTGTTTCTACCATTCTTAATTCATGTCCCAATTATGAACATAAGTACATAATTCCACATAAAAAATTTTGATATCAAATCACTCAACCTCCAAGTAATGCAATTTCAATTATCCTGTGGATTACTTAGAAATCAATGTGATCTGGAATTTTTATCTTGTGTATGTCCACGCTAAATTTGTTTATTTAACTTCCTTATATGTTAGACTGTCTACATAGAATCTACATTAAATATTTCCGTTTTTATAGTCTCATTACAAATTTATCCATGTCTTATCTTCCTCTAACCTTGAGTACTCCTTTCTACTGTTTCGAGGCATATTTCTTTTCTCTTGAGTCCAACACTCAGGGGATAACTCTCACTCATGTAGTGCATTGTACTGGTAATAGGAAAATAGGTTGTGGGAAGGAGGATAGAGAGAGTAGTTTTTATGGACGTTCGATTTAAATTTGCTCATGTCGTAAGTGGCAGGGTAAGACATTCGCAGGAAGATTGTTCCAGAAAAGAATAAGAACGATCAAAGAATGAATTCTCCCTTTAGTGCGTTGCGCTATTGACTGGACAATCAACTACAAATGTATGCGCTCTACGAGAAATATGAGTACTACGTAAGAATATGTGATCACTAGGAATTGGTTCCTTAATTTCGTCAGAACACATTCTGTTATAGTACCGATAGAACAATGAGACATACGCCATATTGCAACGATGATCTAATGAATCTATAGATTTGGCTACTCTACAGTCATTAATAAGAATCTTCGCTCTCGAGAAGCTCCAAAATAGACTTTGAAGCACCGGCCCATACATGGCAGTTGTACCATATTCCAATTTTGGTGGGATATAGGTTTTGTAAATATTGAGGAGATCAATTGGAGTGGAGTAAGTTTTGCACCGTCTTAAAAAACCGACGCAGTTGAAGGCCTTTTTCGACCCGAAATATGCGATTGTTCCACCTAATGTTAGTGAATTCTCATGCCCAGAACATCAAGAGCATCTGATTCATCAATATCTATATAGACACAGATGACAACACACCACCACGTATGTGTGTTAAAAATCAAGTTAAATCGATCCTGTCCTCACAAACCAATTCGGAGGTTTTTACTAGGTCACTTGAAATATGTCGTTCATATTCGTCCTTTTCGCCCCAATCTCGTAAGAATGGACCTGTTCCACTTCTCCGAGAGCAACACAAGCAACTGACAATCGCTTAACAAATCGTTGGACTCCAAATATTTCACAAGTTGGCGATTAATCATACTCTCTATAGCTTTAAAGAGTGCGGAACAAACTGTTATTGGATAGTTTTAAAGGTTGCTAGCCTCGCTCTTTTTAGTCATTGGTATTACATTAGCAACCTTCCAGCAAGATGTAAAAATACCAGCGCGATATGATGCACTGAAAAGGTGAGTTAATGGACGAGCACTGCTTCAGGACCAGTGCCGGCCCAGATGACTTGTTAACGTTGAGATTTGCAAGGACCCTTTTAATGATACAGCACGGTAGTATATGTATGTGGTATAATATTTAGTTTGTAATAGTCTGCCAAAATCTAAAACGTTGATATAAAGCGTTGAATTGTATTCATTAGACTGCGTAATTATTAGGCGTGGACTGTTGATTTGTTCGACGCAACAGCGATTGGGTCGGAATCCAGCCTGCTTTTTTCACAGTTTTCGGCCCAAATGATATTATATGCGGATTAAACTAATTTTGTTGAATTTTTTATAATGAGGCTTTCTTTTCATTCAGTTGATATAGTCACAGTTTCCAAATTCTTGCAAAGAGTGGGTGCAAGATGAATGCTGTTTTTGGTTCATTTAGTTTGTACAGTTCGTCTAAAGTATTATTGATGCCAGGAGTTCTATTGCTTTTGAGCTGGTTGATAGCAGTTAAGATTTCATCTTGTCTAGGTGGCTCGTCGCTAAATTAAAATAGCAAAACAAAAAAAAGAAGAACTATCAATGCGAATTAGAAAAGTGCCATATGAACAGCGTAATTCGTATTAGTAATACAACTAACAGAGTAATTGTAAGAGCCTTGAAAACCTTCATTCAATAGCATGTCGATGACAGACACCTGCCATGATTAATTTCGTGGATAAGAAAGTGACTTCGTACCAGCACAAATGACGTTAAACTCATAGGTAATGAGTAATTTGAGTTTCAGGTTATCGGCAACTTTTAGCTGTGTATTTCGGATATATTAATAGGGTTGCCTATTTAGGGCGAAACGATACACCAAAGGACGATAACAAAAAGGCGCTCAATTGCAATATCCTGGAGGCTAAGGATCAGGTTCATTTCATTAAATAACATCACCAACATAAAGTTTCTATATTTTGGTAGTTGTGTGAGTTGTTGGAACGTAGCACTCTATATTGTTGGTACCACAAGTTATAAACTTTCTTTTAATTCGGCAATTTTGCTAGTTGTTACATCTTTTTAAATCAAAAAGAGCCATATTACCGAGTTATGAAAGCGCTCATTAATTTTGTTGAATACATATACCACAGACTTAAAACAAATTTTTAAAATTCAAAAGCGCTGCTTGAGTGTTATATTTTTTTATGATAATATGCCAAAACTTCCAAAAAGAAGAAGAAATAAATTACAGTTTAATTATTCCCTATATCGCTTAAGACAATGCATACCGTCATGTTGCACAAACAGTAAAAACTAATTGTTATTGCTATTATTGTTAACTACTGTTTCATTTCAACTGCTTTTGTACTGACCTAGAATTGAATATATAGAGTTGCGTGCTGCATTAAATGTTCTTCACTAGGAATTAATACACATACCCTGCATGTAATGGAATGCTATAACACGTTACTCCGTTCACGTGGCGGCTTTGTAGTTTGCTTTGTTGGTTCTTCTTATTTATCTTGTTATTTGCCGACAAATTACGTTTTGGAAATGGAAAAAAGTTAGATAACACATTTAGCGTTGGCAAACACCCGATAAAAATAAACAGGATAATTTAAAATAAATGATTTACTAAAGGGTCCGCCAAATACATTTTTTTTTTTTGAATAAAAAAAACTATATATAAAACTATAAAAAAAACTACTGAATATTTTCTCAAATTTCTTCTTTTATTTAAAAGTACAATGCTTCCGGTTAATAATGGAAAATAATTTCATTCAAATGGCTGCCTCGGCTGGCCATGCAGTAGCCTACATGATCGGTCCAATTTTTAAGCACGTTATCGATAGTGTGCAGCTGTATTTCACCAATGGCTTCACGAATATTGTCCTTTAAAGCGTTAATTGTCTCTGGCTTGTTGGCGTATCACTATTCTTTGACGGCATCCCACAAATAATAGTCCAACGGTGTCAAATCGCAGCTCCGATGCATCGAGTGTAGCTTCGGCTGTGTAGCACGTAGCGCCGTCCTGTTGCAACCATATGTTGCTAATATCCTCCTCTTCAATTTTTGTCAACAAAAATTTGTTCAACATGGCCCGATAACGATCGCCATTGACTGTAACGGCCACTTCTGACTCATTTTCGAAAAAAAAATTGCCCAATTATGCCTCTGGACCAAAATCCGCACCAAACAGTGACTCCTCTTGGGTGTATCGGCTTTTCAATGTATGCGTGCAGGCTTCCTTGTGCCTCAAATGCGACAATTTTGCTTGTTTACATACCCGCCAAGATCAAAATGAGCTTCATCTGAAAAGATGATTTTTTTTTTGGCAAAATCGGCATCTTCTGTAAGTCGATCGATCAAAGTAATGTCGCAATATTTCCCAGCATTGTTCAAGCGTATACACAACCATATACGTTCAGCGGAAGCATAAACCTAATTATCTGTCAAATCAGACATGAGCGAAATAAGCATTAGTTGGAAAAAAAAAACGTTAGATGGCGGACCCTTTATTTTGAGTATTTCGCTCGAACAATTTTGAATGAAGAATTATGTAATTCCGCTAATAATTTAATTATGAATGGGAAACCTAATGACGATAAAATGTTGTGTGAACTGAACATGGAAAAAAATATATTTTATTTTCATTAACAATATTTTCAGCTTAATCTTCTCTAAATCGTTTTATTAGTTGAGTAATAAATAAATTTGCATTTACTTAAAATTTCTAAAATATTTCCTTACAATTATTTTACAGCATAAATTTTCATTTGATAAAATTTATTATTCTAAAAAAAATTTTATACATATTTTCTTTGCCCCCAAAAACATTTTATTGTATTCAATCAAGTGCATACGAAAGAGACTTTTTTGCCATTTCGTATAACAAAATGTAAATGCTGAGAATATTCCCCAGATGAGAATAATTTAAATATTTCGAAAAGAATTGAATGATTTTAAAATGAACTACAGCAACCAAGTTCTTCTATGCCATATGCCAGGCCAATACCAATACGTACGTATTACTAGTGCTGATGGCAAAAAATGCTACTGGTACATGTTATGCAAATCCTATAGGATTTTCTAAAAAACCACCATTGCACTTACAGGTAATGGCTGTCTAGTTAAGACATAAAGTCATGTAAAATGCATGTGTAAAGAGAGGAGATGTAAATTTGAAAGTTTCCAAAGGAAAGTGATACTCTGTTAGAGCAGTTAGTGGAGAAAATAAATTTCAATTTTCTGGCACTTCTAAAAAACGTAGGGTAATTCGTATCTCAGTTTGTACTTTATTTATTCCCTACAACAAGTACATACACCATTTTTTGTTATCAATGCCAATATATTGAAATATATATTAAAACGTAACATAAAATAATAAAAGAAAATAAAATATTTTTTTTTATTTTACAATTTACATCGTAAAGGTGTACACCGTTTTTGGTCAAATCCTAAGAGGGCAGATTGTTGGCCATTATTTATGGCTAAAGCATAAATAAAAATATATAAAAAATGCGTTACTTGAGCATAGCTGAAAAGGTATAAATAATCCACCATAAAAGCAATAAAATATGGGGGGCTATAAATGACACAAATATAAGCAAGTGTATACAAAACATGTACAGGGTGTGTAATAAAATATTTAAGGATGAAATAAAAATTAGGGGTAACAAATAATAATAAAAATTTCATTTTATTATATTGTAACAATATTTTACTACAGAAGCATCTAAAAATATGCAATAAATGGTAAAATTGTTACTTTTTAAATAGCGCTTCAAAGTAGGCAATATTTGGCAATATACATATTGTAATAACGCCTAAAAATAGGCATTTTATAAATTACAATCACCAAATAGTCACTTTTTGTGGATGTATCGTCTTTTCAACAGTCTTTCATGTATTCTCACCGTGTAAAGTCACCATTGATCTTGAGTCTATTGAACCTTGTAAGAGTGTAAATTAAAATCTTTATTCAAAATTCGCATTAGTGATTTTCGTGAGATGTTAAATTATTGGACACGACGACGAGTCGAGGTTGGCGGCTCTTCCATCACGAACAACAGCAATGTTTTCCGCCCAGCGAACGGAGCGAGCATGCGCAGTTTCCTACAGACCCGGTTTGGTGAATTTTGTTCACAATTCTCCCCATTGTGAACACATTTAGTCGATTATGCTGATCAAAAAGAATTACAAATTGCACGAAATGCATTTTGATTTGTGTACCTCTCCATGGTTGAATTTGCCAAACAAAAAACTTGACGTTAAGATGTGACTCATAATTAACATCGTGCATTATGGGTGGACTATCCTTTAGATGACCAAAGTTCATTTTGTCTACAAAGAGTCAGTTCATTAATTGTTCGTAACAGAGTCTAGTGGACTATATCACTTTAATTTCTCCATAAACAATTTTTTTTTATGTATCGTAATTATCCAGATTTGCAGAAATTTCTTTCTAAGGATTAATTTATGACACATTGGTGACTATGTCTTTATTACGGAAATATGCGCTAGAAAACATTTTGAAAATGTCAATGCAAAAAAGATATTCAAACAAAAATTTTAAAATATTTTTATTAAAATAATTCGAACTAAATATCATATGTGTATACATATTGGGTGAACGGTTAAGTTCGATTAAAAATGTTACCAAAAATGAAACACCTTTTTCTTATATTTAAAATTAGCTTTATTAAACCAAATATGTGTCGTTTCAATTAATAACTAATTGCGTTTTGCAGACCTCTACGGAATTTCAATTTACATCATCAAGAGAGTGCCTCAGAGATCGAAACAAATGATAACCTAAAGGTGTAAGATCCGGGCAATATGGTGAATACATCTATACTTCCCAGTCAAGTTCTCTCAATTTCTGCCAGTTCATCAAAGATGTATGTGGCTTGGCTCAAACAATTTTGGCCTATTTGATTGAATAGCTTGCTTTAATCTCATTATTTTTGACAGTAGAGATTAGAATAAATCGTTTGACCACGCCACGCCGTAAAAGCTTTTAATGAACAATTCCCTTCTAATTCCACCAGACACCAAGCATTGCATTTTTTAGAGTTAATCCTGGCTTTGCCACCGTCTGCAAGGCGTCACCTTGAGTAGTCCATGATTATTTTCGCATATTATTATCGTACGTGCTCCACTTTTCATCGCGTTTGCTTCAAAAATGTTTCGTTTTTGTTCCAGCCTCGAATCACAAATGGATATTTGGTCCGTTAAATTTTCCACTGTTAATTTATAAAGCACACAAACATTGAGTACCCAGGTTTCTTCAAATGGTCAATAACGGTTTCCATGATGCTTATGTGCCGGTCTTTTTCAAAGTTTTTCCATGATTTAATCGACTTGGCATCTTTTACAAAAAATTTTCCAGATCAAAAGCGACTTACCATTTCGCTGTTATTTTTGTTTGTTTTGTTCTTATGGCATCTAAATTTCACAAATTTCTTTTAGTAACATTCTTACATTTCTGCAATAGAATAGCAGAATATGACGTTAATGTTCCGAATTTTCACTCTTTTTTAAACGTAGATAACTTTTCGCAGAATAAATCGATTTTAATAATGCCTTCTAAGGGTTAAGTATTTATCACAAGGCCGGTTCTGCCGGAAAATGTCTTTTTCTTTAGAGTTATACAACCGAGGAATATGACAACTTTTAACAGGGGATATCAAGAATGCCCTAAAAACGAAAAAATTCTTCTAGTAAATACAGGTTTATAAGATAACTGTCTACACCAGAAATGTCTTTTAACGAGGTACAGTTTAACATATGACCTTTCAAACAAGCTATAGTATTGCTTATTACAATTGATATTACAGAGATATTATATTTTATAGACATCTACTGACAGTTTGTAACTGAACTTTTTCACCATATCACTCAATCATCTTATAATAAATAGTTTTGTTACGTTTTTACCTTTTAAAAACGCTTATTAAAAGCGTTCGCAGATTGCAGTTAAAATTAAATAAATCTTGTGTTTGATTTTTAATGAAAATCGTTTACTTAACACAATTTCGAGTTCCACTGCTCGTAACCTTTTCACGAGCAATAACAATTTATACTCTTTATTACACTCTCTGTTTACAACTATGTAAACAACAACTATATATACTCGACTCTTTCTACCTAAAGATCTTCCAACCCAATCGTTGTTACAACTTAGATTCGATCACAAGCTTTTCAACAACAGGTTAACTTAACTCTCTTTACTGAGTTAGCTCCAACTAAACTGGTCTTTACAACTAGAGCACGGTCAAGATTTTCTACACGAGTTTACTCCTTATAAACTCCCTTTACACTGAGTTCAAACCAATAAACTCTCTTCACGCTGAGTTTACACAACATAAACTGACTGCTGCCCGCATCGACGTATTTTTTATATGACTGAGTAAACAATACTTCGAAAGTTGCATTCTTTTTCTTTCTTTTTCTTTCATTTTAATTCTCTCTTGTTTCAATGCTTATTGTGTTGTTTTTGTGTTTCTTATTTGTTTCGTTGTCTGTTTGCTTGTTGTTGAGATTTATTTTGTTGTTACTACATTTCTGCTTATGTTGTTGTCGGTTTGGTTATTTGTAAACAAGTGCATGAAGTTATTTTGGTGCCTTTTGTTTATTTATTTTAGCGATGTAATAAATGACAAGTGTTCTCAAACTTGATTTAAGTAACAAGATTTTAAGGTTTTTTTTTAAATATTCTTAGATTTCAAAATTTACGTCTTTTAAAAGATAATTTGAAATTCTATTTTATAATGCCCAAAAATATGCAACTTTTTATCGAAAAAGATTACTTTATTAAAGCCTTTAAGTAGATTACATTTATTTTGACTTGACGTCAGTTTTTTTTCATATTTTCCCGCCTTAAAATATGCTAAAAAATTGGTTTTAATAAATTTCAAAATATAGTTTTTTTTAAAAATATTTCACAATTCCTTTCCTACAAAATTTTATAAAACAACTTTTCCTTTTAATTTCTTTTCTGTCTCTATGCAAACCTTAAAAAAGATTTCATTTTCCATAGCATAACTAAAGGGTTTTGGCAGCATTAAAGAAATATAAAGTTAAAAAAGTCTAACGCATATGTATCTTCTCTCGGTTCATTCTTGAGCTGGTATCCATGCCTTCATTTGCCAATGTATATCTTCAGAAGACATTAGAGAAACATTCACAGTCATAAGTAGTATATAAAAGACGTAACATATGTATTACTGGTATGTAAGGAGATTTACAAAAGAATACAAAATATTTTATACAGCAATTTGACTATAACAAAACCATCATCATCATCATTTGCCTCAAGGAAAAGTTTTGTGGAAACGTCTTTTCCATATGATGGAAAAGATTTTCCTATTTTTTTCAAGTTCCATTGTAAGAAATATATTCTGTTTGAAGGTAAAGAAGAAGAAAGCAAATTAAATTTTATTTTATTATTTTAACAAGAATTAAAGCATACTTTAAGGCATGTTATGTTATATAAAATATCAAACATATTTTAAGGATGATTTTATTTGAATTTGATTAAAATTTATCAAATTTTTTTGTGAAGTTTTAAAAGCCTAACAGACCCCATCCACATTATATAAAAGGTAAAATATTTTTCATATTAAAACTTATGAAAATTTTTTTTAAAGAAAATTTCTATAACAAGTAAAGAAAAGGCAAATGATTTAGGAGCTAGACTAGGTAAGGGACTTATTTAAAATAAATTGCAAGTTATATTTTTGTTATAATATATAATGCGCCTTAATAATATTTATGTAAATCTTCTGCTAAGCCTTTATTCGTTATTTGTTTTATAAATGTTTAATAAAATTGTATCAGCCTAGGCCTTTTTTATTTTGCCTACTTTCGGGCTCTCTTGTAATCTGAAATATTAATAATCAATTGCAATAAACCACAATAATTTCGCAAATATCTGTTTTTGTAATAATTTCCACTAAATTAAATTATTAATTTTTATTTTAATACATTTGTAAAACCTTTTTTCCATAAAAAAATTCTATAAAATTTTTTTTATTCAATTGACTTGTTAAAAGGGAACTTTTTACCTTCATATGAACCAGGCAACCAAATAACCTTTATATTTATCAATTCAATTTTGTAAATCTGTATTTATAATTTTATTTTACAATTTGTAAAATATGAAAAAAAAAAACATTTTCAAAAAAAGTATGAAATTTCAATTATATTAATTGCCACTGCCACTGCCCCACACACACAGTGCATAGTAACAGCCTGTGGTGTTACTGGTAGCCGCCGAGTGGCATAATGCAAAACTTTTAACCTCAAACCAAAGCTTAAATAATGATAAAATGAATACTTTTTTAAAAAATATAAAATAAAAACAACATTTCTACCACTCATCTACAATGTAGTGGTCAGTTGTTTCTATTCAAAACAGTTGAAAACAGTTTTTTGTTTCATCATAAATCTAAATGAATGAGAGGAGTTTTCAGATTTGTATTTATTTTTTATTCCTTTACCAGTCATGACAGTAAAAAAAATATACAAATAAAAAATATGGTTCTATTTCTCATATTATTTTTATGTATAAACTCGTATTTGGTTTTATTTACTAAATAAAAATAAAAAAGAAACACAAACTGAATAGTTTTACAACATGTAAATTTGTTAAAAGGACCATAAAATGGACCGGCAGGCTATTAAGCCGGGTTAGATGCTTTCAAAACATTTTTATGTAATAAAACAATTTGTCTTTTTTAATTTTAAAACCATAGAAATATAAAATTCATGGTTAATGCACAATTTTTATTGTATTTTATAGGAAAATTTTATAGCATACTTTAAGGCCTAAATGCTATATTTAGTAATATTTTTAGGTTACCTAACATTTAATTTTGCAACTTCTTATGTATTCTGCAAGGATTTTTCTATGCGTTGTTTATTATTACATTCAAAACGATAATAAAATTTCGAATAAAGAGTATACAGACCTGATTTACTCCTACAAGAACGATAGTTTTGTCAGTCAGTTTAGTTTCGTACAGGGTTCTTCGTGAGACATTGTCGTACGAGGCTTTACAACGGGTAGCCAGACACTGGTCCTACTCATCCCGCTGATACTCACATCATCTAGGTTTATTATGGCATGCATAAATGGACTGCCAAGGAAAGCAGTCCTAATATCTGAAAGATTCGGATACTGGCGCAAGAAATGTTCGACAGTTTCCCTGTCTTTCTCAGCTTGATAACCCCTACAACGGTAGACCTAGTCTCCATGCATGCGCACCAGCCACTCAGTGCCCAGTCGCGGCATCCCCATTATAGATTCCGAACGAGCCCAATCGTATAGGGGTCAGACTTGTCTTGATCCCGAGCACGTGGGCCTATTTTCCCACCGTATTTGTGCTCTGCCCAACATATATCGCAGAACCAGAAGTCTGCAAGAGGAAAGTGGCATACCAACTAGATGCTCAATCTCCTCGTTACCAAGAAAAGAACTCTCCCTCGCTAATTCGTCTGCCACAAAGGTCCCACGGTTGTCGGAGTGATTACTAACCCAATCTGCATATCCCGTCATCTTATTTAGAGATGTCCCGCATACATATGCCAGTCGTGATGTCGAGAAGACACTGGAGAGCGCCCTGATCACAGTCTGACTGTCCGTACATATACGGATATCAACAATAAATACCATATACTACATCAACCAGTCCGCAGCCCTCTTTATCGTCAAGACCACCGCCTGTAAGACATTGCAGTGATTCGGCAGTTTAAAGAATACTACTCTCATCCCTTATGTAGGAATAAAGACACCACCCCCAACCCCTTCTGAAGATTTCAACCAGTCTATGTATATCTCAACTGCGAACATTCCATCCAGGAAGGGTTTGGTTGCACAGTAATCTACCCCATCAGGGATCGTATGCAAATACTGCAAGATGGCCGCATGCCCATAATCTCCCAGTAGAGCCAGTAATAGTTGTTAGTGAGAGTCAATAACCGCCAAATAGACCCGTTTTTAGTCTGAGATAACTCTTATGGAGCGGCAATGGCCTTCTGTATTTAACTGGAGAAAGCGAAATAAATCTTCTTGCATATCTCAAACAAGAGGTATCCCTCCGAAACTTAATGAATTCGCCTCAGCCCAAGTGATAAATTTCCCCTAGTGTATCACTTATGGTCACCGAAAAAAGGCTCAGGCTCAATAAGAACCTGATGGGCTCTCCTGATTGCTAAACAGTTAGCTCTTTTTTCCAGAATGAGCGGGAATCCATACAGTAACCCTGTTATGAGTTCATTGACAGATGTTATGTAGTTCAAAACAAACTAAGACCTGACCTCAAAGGATGATAAAGTACACAATGCCGTCTAACTATCTGACATCACTTTTTAGACATGCTCTACTGCAAATGAAAATGGTGTAAACCTCCGTCAGGAAAATCGACATGTATTTCGTATTTTTCATTGGGACCAACCACATCGGCTTTAGTCTCACCGCTAGTCAGCTTTAATCCATCGGTGAACCAAACCTGTTTAACCATTAATTCATTTCGAGTTAAGAACCCTAACATTACTGCCACACATTAAAGCGACGTTTTAAATAGACGCAATATTCTCAATATGCCAAAAAAAAGTCGCCAGCCTTTAAATCAAGCAGTCTAAGAGCACTTTTACATGCCTTCTCCTACAATGACATGTGCAATGGAAGATTGTGCAGCATGGCCCCAATGGCAAGCGCGGTGCTATGAGGAGCACGCGTAATTGAAGCACTAGCAAGGCAATAGCCAGTAGACCATTAGCTAGTAGACCCCAGCGCATTGTTTTTCTCCGTTATTGGCTACCACAACAAGGCAGCATAGTTAGTCCTATCATCGTATCGTGGGACTACTAAGCCATTTTGGGTTTTAAAAAACCCCACGTTTTACCGCAGAAGCGCTGACAGTCATAAGGTGCCCGGATCGCCTTGTTGGTAACATAGGACAACTGTTTGCCTCATGTTAGAGTTTCATTCAGAGTTATTCCCATGTATTTCATTCGAACTACTTTTTTTCGGCTCAGTGAGCCACAGATTCCTACGTCTAGTGAATGGTACAATCACCGTCTTCACAGAGTTTATAGTCAAGTCCCTCTCCCTGTACCAGTTAAATGTTATATCAAAAACACTGCGTCCGCACCAATATGGTTACGTCCTCTTATCCGACCACAAAGATAACTAGATTATCGGCGTTGCCAAATGTACGGAAGTAAGCTTTTTCAAAAGTTTTTTAATGCCCAAAGTGGCCCTGAGCATAGATTCCGCTTAACAACTCTCCTTGAAATAATAGGAACTTTTTTCCTATCTAGTACGTTTGTGATTACATCGTAGGCAGTGTTGTCAAAGAGCCCTACATGACTACAAAAGCACACACAGTTTTGCATTCAGAGCCTTTTTAGCCATCATTATAACATAATAAATAGTCGTCACCTTGGATTTGCGCGGCTAATATGCAAATTGAACACGATAAGTAGTTTCAAGATAGGTTTACATAGCATAACTATCCAGTAGTTTCTACATCGTTTCAAGGAAAAGCTAGCACAGGCTTAGTCGTTTATATGATTCTGGCAATTGGCTAGATTTGCTACAACTTAAAAGGATTACAATTCATGATCTGCTATGCCACAATATTCAACGTAAAACGAAGTCCTTTTTTCTGATTTTTTTTTTGTTTTGTTTTTTTAATATTTATATCTATTTTTTCTTTATTCTATTCTACTATTAAGATCTTTTTTATAATATTTTTTTCTACAACTATTTTAGATAGATATGTCTCTATCACTAAAATTAAACTAAAATACCACTTTATCTTTTTGCATATTATCAACAAGACGATCGACTGTTGTCTCTACAACTTTACCACTATGTTTGGCCATTTTCCAAAAGTATGCGGCCACATCCGCCAAGAAATTTTTCAATAAATCCTTAATGCCATTATCTTCTAATATCTTTTGATATTCATCATTATCGAGGCCAGTATCATCGGGATCGTTAAGCAATAAAGTAGATTTATGGATCTGTTTAAAGGCATGTAGAAATATAAAGAAATGAGTCTTTCTTCCTTTGTAAAGTTGAAGAGAAATACCTTTTTAAAAGAATTCCAATAGATTTCATCTTTTCTTTCCAAATCCTGTTCCTGTTTGGCTACTTCCAATTTCTCTACAAATGCTTCAATATCCTTGTAACGCTGGCTATCGGGTTGTAAAGAGGCTTTCACTTTATTAAAGAAACCGATTTGACTTTTGAAAATGCTATTCAAAAACTCTTCTGTTTCCAAACGCACCTGACGTTCAAACTCCTCACGTGTTTCATCGTTTATTAAGGGTGAGGGTGGGCGTATTATTACGCTGGCTAGGGTAAACTACAATAGACAGCAAATTAAGAAAAGTTACTTTTGTAGGTACTTTTATTGTGTAAAGATTTATTAATTTTTTCACTCACTTGTAAAACACTTATAAACACTAATACTTTTAAAATTTGTAAAGAAAACATTTTTTTTTATTTTTTTATGTGTTAAAAATATATATTTGAGTCCTCTCAGTGCCAGCTCTTTTTACAGACTAAATTTTTGTAAATTCTCAAAACCTTTTAAGATTATTTTCTAACACTTTTTTTTGTAAAATTCGAATGGAAATTATTCTATGAAATTGTATCATTGACTTTCCTTGTTATCACTTGAAGGTCAATTTTATTATGATTTTATTGCTGGAGTGGGTTCCTCTAGTAAAAGTTTTTATATAAAAAAATTGTCTCAATTGATAAAGATGTTGATTTTATTTAGCGCGCGTTGTTGGATAAGGGGCTGGTAATTGAGTAAGCCGACCGACATGTTTTTTGTGACACTTTTATGTGATAAAAGTTTTGGTGTCAGTTTTTGTAAATATATATTTTTTTCTCCGACACTCCTCTAGGGAGCATATTGGCTTTTCACAAAGCATCTATTGCTTTGTTTCAGTTTCTTTAATCATTTTGATATTTGAAGTTAAGTAGATGATTAATCCGCTGTAGCTTCCTCTATATGATTTTTTTTCTAGTGGTGAACATCCTTGCTAACTGGTAGTGATCTTTACTTTAGCATTGTAATTTTTTCCCAGTAGGTGGCGTGCTGATCATTCGTGTGAGGTATTCGCCAGAGGTGCAAGAAGGGTCAGGAGGCAGCTTTTTTTCTTTATTTATTTATTTTAAATGGAGTTGTCTGGAGGGAAAAAGTTGAAGCCTTTTTTATTATTAAACATTCGGAACCACAATTATATTTTTTCTTCGTCATGTCCTCTGCTGGGGCTCGAACCTTGGTCGTTTGTGTTGTTATGCGTTCGCTCTAACCACTACACCACGCCACCCCTTTCGTAAATATATTCTTAGTTTTGACTTGTGTTCGCTGTTATAACTACACAATGGCTTGCTTGCACATCAGCTGAGTCAAAAAGAGGCCTCTTCCGAGTACATATTTTTTTAAAATTTTTTTGTGAAACAATATTTGTATTTTGCCATACAAAAAAGAACGAAGTAGAAATACCCGGGAAATAATACAACTGTTTTGATAGGTACTATCGTATAGAATTTTGTGGAATTTTTCAAACACCTCCATAATCTCAAGTTACCGGTAAAAAACCGGTTTTTCGGATTTAGCCCGAATTCTTCTAGGCTACATACTAGATTTGTTTATCTTCCTTGCAAATCCGAAAAGAAAATTTTAAATCGGGTAATATTCAGCTAAGTTATTAGCTTATAAGTGCGTGAAGGTCCGAAAATTCGGTCTTTTATCTTCGCTACATCTATTTCTAGCTGTCGGCATCAAGTGTTGCTTAAACATTCCCTCCGACAGCCCCCCTTGAATATTCCAGTCGATTACAGTCCTGGTTGTGCCGAACTGTGGTCAAAATCGTTTCCAATCGATCTCAATTGGGTGTGAAGGGTTTGTGCCTTCTATTGAATATGGGTGATGGTTTTATCGTTTTTATTCTGCTGTTGTTGTGTGTCCGTATGTAAATCTTTAGTCCAAGGCGATTGTAAGCATCTTTGATGAACTCCAATATTTACACTTATGGGACCGATCATTATATCTTCGTGCACAAGGCAGCAGGTTGCGTTACAGCACTTTAATACAGTGAGTGATATGAGTTTCTCAGGAATATCATTCGGGCGCCTTCCGAAAGTTGGTAAATCTTATATAAAATGAATGTGTGTTTGTATGTATGTTTGTTTGTACCCTATAGACGGCTAAACGATTAAACCGATTTTCTTGAAATTTTTACAGTATCACTCTGTTTGCCTGAAACGAACTATGGGTTTTACACATTACAAAATTTCCAACTGGGCGGTGCTACGCCCATATAAAAAATATATATTTGTATATATATTTTCAAAACGGTAACAGGGTCTCTAATTTTGATCCAAATAACTGTAACATTAATACAAATCGTCAACTCAAAAGTGGGCTGAATCATCAGTCAAAATCTGAATGGAATTGAACATGTGGGTGTGATGGCTCCCATGCAACTAAATATTTATTTCATTATATTTTAAGAAAGGTAAAGTGTCAGTATTTGGTCTGAATGGTTTCATAGGCAATAAAAGTCATCAGTCAAAAAGTGGGCCGAATTGGATAATTGGGCGTTATATCTCCTATACAAACTATTGATTTTTGTATATCTTGAGAACGCTTAAAGTGAAAGTTTCTGAATTTGATATATATGACTTAACTATAAATCGTCAGTTGAATTGTAGTCGGAATTGGACAAGTGGGCGTGGCATTACCAATACTTAGTAAATTTATTTTTTTTATCTTGAAGACGATAATAGTAGACGTTTCTAAATTTGTTTCAAACAACGTCGTGGACAATACACAACATCAGTTAGTAACTGGGCGAAGTTAGATAAGTGGGCGTGGCGCCTTCCATTTATTGTATATGTATTTTTGCTCGTTATCTAGCCGCGATTGCCAAAAAGTGGGAAGTTTGGATAGCCAGGGTTGGTATAAAACCGGGTTTAAAAAAAAACTCAACCTATTGGGTTTTTAATGGGTTTTATTGGGTTTTATAGGGTTTTATAAATGCTTCCTAATTTCGTTTAATGCGACAATATTTTTTATTTGTTAGTAAAATGTCGTTGTTTTAGTATTTATAAAGCAATTTGCACTCTTGTTCGGATCAAAGAAACGTTGTTTACTTTAGGCTGCTGAAGCAGACTGAAATTATTTCGCTTGAGCCGTGTATTATGAGAAAAATGGGCGGAATCCAAAGATAGATGTGATTAAGTTATTCTTTTGCATGACAATGCTTGGCCTTTTGTCGCAAAAGTTGACAAACGATTGTCAGAAAAGCTCAAGTGCCAGGCTGTTTCGCGGATACAATATCTTTTAGCATTTCATCAAATTACTTCCTTTCAAGAAATATTAAATCGGCTTCAAGGTTTGAGCGTCTCCAAAGACGAGAAGTTTTTCTGAAATGGGATTCGAAAATTAGCTTTTTGGATTATTTTGATAATTCATTATCATTCTTGAGCTAAAAATAACGAAGTAAATTAATTTCTACTCCCAGTACGTTAATTATACTTGCTTTTGTTGGAAATAAAGTACGAAAGTCTGTAAATAAAAACCCATCCGAGTTTTTTTTTATATAATACCCGGTAAAACCCGGTTGGGTTTAAGTGGGTTACCCAGTGGGCTACCAACCCTGCACAAAGCACATCGGATAAAAGCTGTATCTAATATATAAAAGAGGACTATAAAATCCGTTATAATTGATGTTCTCTGAAATGCGCCATCCGATTTTATTCTGTAAGCCCTTAAACGAAAGGTGAATTCAATACCAAGGTTTTAATGTGTATGCGGTTTTTATAGGTCTATTGACGTTAGAGTGAACCACTTTGTATTGCGTAAATTTTACTTGAAAACGAAATTTGTTACAGCATTTAAATATTGTATGAGTTAGAAAATATTTTTAAAAAAGGGTCCGCCAAATAATTTTTTTTTTTTTTTTGAAAATGATATAAAAAAAAAACTACTGAATATTTTCTCAAATTTATTTTTTTGTTTGAAAGTACAATCCTTCCGGTTAATAATGGAAAATAATAAATAACCTATACGATTGGTCCAATTTTTAAGCATATTATCGATTGTGTTCAGCTGTATTTCACCAATGGCTTCACGAATATTGTCCTTTAAAGCGTCAATTGTCTCTGGCTTGTTGGCGTAACACTTATCTTTGACGGCATCCCACAAATAATAGTCCAACGGTGTCAAATCGCAGCTCCGAGGCCAAACGACATCAGCTCTGCGGCTAATAATGCGATCTTCAAAAACAGGGCGCAAAACATCGAGTGTAGCTTCGGCTTGTGGCACGTAGCGCCGTCTTGTTGAAATCAAATGTTGCTAATATCCTCCTCTTCAAATTTTGTGAACAAAAATTCGTTCAACATAACGATAACCATCGCCATTGACTGTAACGGCCGCTCCTTGCTCATTTTCGAAGAAAAATGACCCAATTATGCCTCTGGACCAAAATCCGCACCAAACAGTTACTCGTCTTGGGTGTATCGGCTTTTCAATGTATGCGTGCGGGTTTTCTGTGCCCCAAATGCGACAATTTTGCTTGTTTACCTACCCGCCAAGATCAAAATGAGTTTCATCTGAAAAGATGATTTTTTTTTTGGCAAAATCGGCATTTTCTGTAAGTCTATCGCAGACCCAGATTCCGAGCGTTGTTCAAGCGTATACACAACCATATTCGTTCAGCGGAAGGATAAAACTAATTATCTGTCAAATCAGACATGAGCTAAGTGTTACCATTCACGCAATAAGCGCTAGTTGAAAAAAAACGTTAGATGGCGGACCCTTTATATGTAGAAAGCTTTCATTTAGTGTGTGGCTTCACTATTGTTCAACTGGGCGGTGCCACGCCCATATAAAGTTTGTATTTATATGTCTATATCTCTAAAACGGTAAAAGTTAGAGTCTTTAAATTTGGCTCAAATAACTTTGTGGTCAATCATCATTCAAAAATTTGGACGAATTGGATAAGTGGGAGTAGCACCTCCCATACAAAGTAAATATTGGTTTTTGTATATCTTTGGAACGGTAAGAATGGGAGGTTCTAAATTTGGTCTTGATAACTTAGTAGTCAATACACATCATCAATCGTAATATGGACGAAATTAAATAAGTGGGTGTGGCATCTCCCATGATTTATGTATATCTTGGGAATGGTTAGAGCTGAGGTTTCCCGGTTTGGTTTTTATATCTTGGCAGTCAATAAAAATCATCATTAAAAAAATATTGAATTTTGCATGTGTAGCGAACGATAACAGCTAAAAGTTTTTTTCATCTATCCACATCAGTCAAATAGCAGGTACAATACAAAGGCTCCCAGCAATGCTGGAAGGATTGCTCTAGTACTATATAAAAAAGAATGTGTATATGTTTTATGACTGTATATAAAGCAGATTCTACGATTGTCTGGAAGGAACTTAAATGTTATATTTTAGGCCGGAAGGGGAAAAAATGGTGAAAAAGTGTAAAAATTGTAAATAAGAAAATAAATAAGATAGTGGTAGCGTAGCACGCCGGATTTTAGTTAATAAGTATAAGTAGACTTTCAGCTCCAGATTTGCCAGTACAAAAACTAGTCTGTTTATAGCGCGTATCATTGGCGAGAGCATCAACTTATTCATCATGCTTAGGTCTCTTCTCTTTGAAATTTTTATTATTAGTCTGCTAAAATCGATATGTCTTTGGCAGTTCAGGACATTTATTATCGACTCTAGTAGCTTTGTTATTCTTTAAGTGCTTTATAGCATTTTTTCAAACAGTGTTCTTATGATTGTTAAGTATTCAATCATGCCTTATAAAATGCCAGGATGGGTGTTTCTCAAGACACCTCTAATTTGTTTTAAAGTTAAGCATGTAATTAAATTAAATAATTATTGACGTTTTTATTTTATTTTGCAGAGAATTTGTTTTTTTTTTTTCTAAATCATTCGTAAAAAGTAATCTTCCCCCATTATTATAATTTGCGTTGTGGGGTTTCTATTTATAATTATAGGCCATTAAATGGCCTGATGCTTCTGTTATTTTTTTATTTATTATTTTTTCCAGTATTATTAGAAAGAGAGAAAAACAATTTAAATAAAATTAAAAACATAAAGAGAAACGTGCTTTCCATGCGACATATTTTAGCATTAAAAGATGCTTATTTTGCACTTTTTAAACGCGTTTTTTGTAGTAATTTTTTCTTCTGAAAGGAAATTTTTTATCAAACGCTTGGCATGCAGTTAATAAGTATGAAGCTCATAATTTATTTGTTCATTAGTACCTCTATCTTAAGTAAAAACGTTAGTTTAAGAAGAATCAGCAAGTTCACGAAAAAGCTCCAAAGTAATTGGTATAAGACCCCAGTTCTGTAAGTTTGTTCTGTCAAATTATTCCTTATCGTATAGGTTGGAATTGTTAGTACTATAAGAGTCTTCTTTAAATAAAAAGGAAGCCATTTTTTTCCAAATGTTAATGATTTTTTGTTTGAAAAATGCATTTATTATAATAACAAAATTAATTGATACATTATTCTAAGTATTGTGCATTGTCAGCCACTACATTTTCCCTTCTTTCTGGTAGAATATGAATTCCGCGTCAAAAGAAACGCCCCCGTTTTGAAGTAAAAAGTGAATCAAGTAAATTTCTGAAACCTTGCTCTGAGGTGAAGGATATTCCCGTAAGGGCGTTCTGCATCGATCGAAACAAATGGTAGTTAGAAGGGGCACGGTCTGGGATATAAAGAGGGTGAGCTAAAAGTTCCCATCCACTGTTTTCCAAATAGTTTTTTAACGGTCTTGCAACATGCGGCCGTTTTTCGTTAATTGCCCTCCGATTTCAACAGCTCATAATACAAAACACCATTCTTATCCCACCAAATACAGAGCATTACCTTGGCGTCATGGATATTCGGCTTTGGCGTTGATTTGGCTGGTTGGCCGGGCTTTACATACGACTTTCTCCACTTTGGGTTATTGTAATGTATCCAATACGATGCAAAAATAACTTCTTTTTGTAGCGTTCAAGCTACATGTTCGAATTCCTCATCTTCAAATTTTTTCGGCTGACAAGGCCTCTTCTTGTCTTCTGTGACAAAATCATCACTTTTGAATCGCTCAAACCATTGTTCATAAGTTTTTTAACAATCACTAACTTTCTGCAGACGTTTTCTTCAAATAAAAGAAGGTTACCAGACTTCCCCGCAAAACATCTTTTTAGGCTCAAAATTGGACATTATTATAGCGATTGAAAAAAATGTACGTTCACACTTTGGCGTCTATCGAATACTGAATTATAATTACAGATATTTGCCCTCCAAAATACCGTATTTGTTATTATTGACACAAACCATACGTGATAGTTATGCCATATGTTGTCCAAATCGACATTATTAACTTTTATACCCAATACTTCTCCGGCTTAAATATATTTTAATTTGAAAAAGTATATCCGTCTTCTTAATTCTATCATATCAATTATTAACAGGCTTTTTCCAATCATTTATTGCTTCTTATTTTTATTTCTCTTCCCCTCCTTTCGGATTCTATCGCCAATATCAATAACATTTCAATTTCATTCCATGTGATTAAAAGAAAAAGCGGTTTGAAAAGAGGAAGTAAGAAAAACTTGCTGCATTAATATTTAAGTATGCAATTAAATTGTTCATTTTTAACTTGACCCCTAAATGTATGCAATAAAAACTGATATTATTAAATTATGCATACGGTGGTGGTACTTTAGCAAATAAAACATAAAAATACTCTCTCTTCATATAGACACTGCAGACATTTGCAGAAAAGCCTTGAATTTCTCCCCGTTGCATATGCAATGTATAATATAAACAACACACAAAATTGCATTGCATACTTATTTGGACATATTGAATTTCCTCTCCAACATATGAGAGCTCATGAGTTTGGCTACAATTTAAACGGATTTTGTGATTATCACATAAAATCCTGCTGGCAATTTAAATTTCCTTGAGTTCGTTCATTCGCTGGCTTGTTCATGTGGTAAAACAGACTAAATACACTTTTGATGCCATTAAATTTAACGATTCTTTTTAGCCATTGGGCTATAAGTTTTCTTGTTGAAATTTTAAAACAGAGGCAGACAAAGTTTGTGGGGTTTATGTGAAACAGTTGCAAAGTTTTCTAAACGTTTTTTGTTTGTTTTCATCTTTTGGCCCTCCTACGAGTAGTACTACCATATTACCATTCCGATTACAGTCATGATTTCTTTACGGTTAAAGTGTCATTAAATAATGCCACAAATGACTAGCGGTTAGGTAAGTTTTAAATGCTGTTGCAGGTGGTATTGGTGTACATTGCATCCGTTGTTTGTCGTTGTCGTTGTCGTTGTCGCTGTACCATCTTGCCTTATCATAATCACCCCACATATGCTGCATACGTAACATAATGTTTGTTGCATGAATGCACGATTGAATGTTTATGCAAGAACAGAGCCTATTTGTGGTTGTTTGTATGTTGGCGTAGAATTAACAACATAATAAAGTTTGGACTACAGATAGATACCACTGGGTTCCTTACATAACGTATGACCATTTAAGCGTTTATAATAGTATTTAATATTGTATACTTTTAGGCTTAACATTTTTTAATAATCGTTTTCCCAGCCAGCCTGCTTGCCTTAATAAAAGCGGTAAAATATACTCCATATTGCCAATAGTGTATTCTTTTAGGCATTAAGCCATAATAAATGTTTTACAATTTTGTTAAAAAACCTTTACCACGCCGAAAAGTATGTGTTGTTGCGGTTATGTAAATTTTTAACGTGGAAAAAATTGAGGCAATGTAATCGAGAATACGAAATTAGTGTGTTATAGTGTTTTTACAAAGATAAAAACCGTTGAAAGTGTTTAAAAGTTCAACACGAAAGTTTGTAAAATTAAAAAAAAATGTATAGCATATATTAGGGTTCTTTATATAGTTATAAATATTTAAACATGCCTAAGGGCTAAAGTATAATATTTTAAACTATTGCAAAATCATAGCTTATATTAAGGCATCATATGTTAAAGAAATGCTAAAACATACTTTAGGGCTTCAGCACTTTAAAAAACTAACAAATAATAATACCAAAGCTGAGGCTTTATACAAAAATTATTAAAAAAAATCCTAATTAAGGCATCAACCGCTAAATAAATTGTAAGCAATGTCTTAGGACTGCAAACACTTTAGAACAATTTAAAAATTAAATCACTTGCGTTAAACCTTTTTCTCATTCCTGAAACGTTGCTGATAAGCGCTCTCTGCAATAGTTTCCCACCCCTTTTTATCTTTCCACAGAATGCAAAACTTCGTCCCTTTATCAGTTTTTTCAGTATAGAAAGCAGAAAACGTTACCAGCAGGCAAAAGTTGTTGGATATGGTCGCTGAGATGTAGGTTAGGCTATAATGCATGGGTCGGCAGCAGTTTGTGAGTGCATTCGGATGCTCTATGACCCATTAAAATATTCGATGAATGTCCGCATACAACACAAGCGGCCCAGGCTTGAATCTTTAGCAAAGGACGTGACAAAAAAATTAAATTAATAGACTGTAACCCTCCTGACGAATCCATCCAATGCTATTCCAGCTGACCACTGGCGACGATTACATATAACATCACACCAATGCTTAGAAGAAAACGCCACCTATTGAAAAAAAAACATTAAAGCTAAGTAAACATCCATCACCTCCACTTAGCATTACAGGCGACCAGTCCGGGGCTGTTATGGCGCCGAAACTGGAGGCGGCACGTATGTGTATTCCCTCCACTTACGTGTCACTAAGCCTGACCAGAGGTTTTCTAATACCACGGGAGTCGGTATCCCCAGGGATTCCGATTTATGCCTAACTGTTTGGGTAGGCCCCTTTTTGAGAGCTTCGTGGTGGCTGTGGTTTAGACCTTAAACTCAGAAAGAGCGTGAGGATTGGTGTGGTGTTGTATCTCCTCAACCGGGTGCTGTGACCCATATCACGGCAGGAGTTTAGATGGTCTCCGACACTTCACCAAGGTGTGAAGGTGAGTGTCCTTACAACGCGTCTTTGAATTTGGTACTCACTTGTAATATTCACTTGTGATTATTATGAGTGAAAGGCGTTGGCGGACGCGTGGTATTCAACCGTGTCATGGGCATCGTAGGGTATGCCAGCGTGGCGAAGACTCACGTATACCCGGTATGGGATGCGGAAATCAACTAATTAATAAAACTGAAACAAGGCAGTGTATCCTTTGTGAAAAGTCGTGTGCCTTCAAAAGAAATAACGAAAAAACTCATTAAGGTCTATAATGATTAAAAGATCAATGCCATTTTTAAACCGGAGTGTGCAATTCATGCATCAGTAATATATCTCTAAGACAGTTTAGATCACAAAAAAAAACGTGAACCAAGATGTATTAGTCTGAGCTCTTAAGAGCGTGACAGTGACAAAGAAAGCGTTATATCGATTCCTTCTCTTCCTCATCGTAACGGCTTCTAAAGTAATCAAACTATGGGTAACGCATACTTTCCAAAATGCGCCTCATAATATAGTACCCAGTTATTATACCCTAATTGAAGCCCCCTCTAAAGTCATACGAGCCTTAATCCTTTCTATTGATAGAATATCGTGAATATCCAACAATCCTTAACCCCCACTCATCTATCAACTTTATCAATACCTCTAGAAGAATATGTATTTCCGCCTGTGGCGTCGATTGCCCACATTTGCCTCTCTCTTTCTCGGTAGCGTATCAGAGCTATCGATTATTGATATCAGGTTAATAGCCAGCTTCATTAGGCTGTCTAGCTGGTTTCCGACTTAATTTGAGGGATTGTAAGACCTCTGATTGATTGTGAAGACCGGGTAATCTGAGTTTATTGACTGGCACAAGGGCATCTCTTCATATGTGTATCACAACGGACTGCTAAGTGTGCTCAAGTCCGCCTTGATTTAATAAGGCAGTCACTCCCTCCTAACCTAAACCAACCTCCTCTGAAGGAGTCACTACCCGAAGTAATCCGCTACTTACGCGGTTATCAATAAAATCATTCCCATGACTCAGAACCCATGTCAGCATGATACGATGTAAACCAAGCGAATACAGCTGTGGAGAGACACTACGATATAACTACGTTGGAACTGAGAACATGGATCAATGCGAGACTGCCCACTTTCTAAATTTAACTTGCCTGAGATACAACTGTGATCATAAAATCTATTACAAACAACGATCAGCAATAAAGGACATTATCACGAGGCAAAGGCCATGCATTTTTCCACAATTGCACGCGTTTTCACTACATCATTTACAATGTTATGTCTTAGTAATTGAATAAAAGATCCTATAAAATAAAATATTTGGCTAACTACGAGTACGTCATACCCATATGTTCGCAGTTTGCCATCCGATTTCAGTCTTTAAGCAAATTCGCAGTGTGTATTTAAAATGAATTATGTTTTTCTTAATATATGTAATTAATCTGTTTAGAATAAAACTTTTTTGTACAGCTTTTAGTTTTAGCGTTTATTCCTTTTAGTTTAACAATGGGGCCTAGTGTTTCGATATAAGAAAAAAGTCTTTAGGTACTCAGAGAAGTTGAGCAAACCTGTCATGTTAAAACAAATGGTAAATCATAGCCCTTAAGTGCTCAACTATATAATTGTTTTCAAATATTTGGTGCATACTTTAAGGTGTTGTATGTTTAACCAAAACCATAGCATATCTTTAAGGCATTATACTTTCAAATGGAAAACAAAGCACACTTTAAAGCTGATTTTATAAAACATTTACAAAATATTTAATTTTGTAAATTTATTAATTTATTTCCCTTTTTCATTTCAGGTAAGAATCTATGCTCAAAACTACTTCTTTCTATGTAAGTTTTGTTTTTTATTTTCTGTATTAAATTAAATACAAATTTTATTTTACAACTATTTACTTGTCGAACTTTAAAGTCCATTTTAAATCCCTGTTGGCAGTTGTCATTATTTTCAAACGAAAATAAGTTCCATTTTATTAACGACTTCCACTTGAAAACTTTATTCTGAGTGTGTGTATGAAAAATAGCCTCAATAAAAAATCCTTTCAAACTCATTTTACAAATTACCCTCAGACGCGGTGCGGACATATCCCACACTACACAAAATATACAACTGACTGACTGTTTGAATGAACATTTGTAATGTTCCCAATCCTGTTTACATTTCAATAAATATCAATTGTTTTACAAAAAAAAGAGAAGAAAAAACTCTAGACTATATGGTGAAAACATGGTCACCAGCCACTAAACTTGTAACTCATACTAGCCGGTTCACTATTTTATTTCCTGTCATCCTTCCGTGCACTTCCTTCTTTGTTTTTAATTCTATTTCAAATGTCCGGCATAGGAGGTAATATATATGTATATTCCCTATATATATTTTATGATATTATACATTTTTTCCTATATTGCAAATGATTTTATATGTTGACCAACTATTTAACTGCACCTTATCCCCCTCACATCTTTTGTATTTAGCTACTCATACAATTTGCGACATGTCTGTCTCTTGACCATGTTTATGACTATGGTCATTATCATCAGCATAATGAACATCATTGCTGCCCATTTACTTGAATGTTTTACACAATATTTTATGGTCTCTTTGGGCAACAGACGCCTAATCCCACACTATGTAGTTGAACATAAATGTCTATTTGTTACCACCTCTATTTTAAACAAATAATGCTTATTATATGGTAAATTTACACTTTGTCTCATTGTTCGTAACCGCAGTTCAGTGAGAATTACACTCGGCATTAGAAGAAGAAGGTAAAGCCTAGGCAATCTTCTGAACACATTTTCGTCTTTTCTTACTTTTCAAACGTTTTGTTTTTGATTTGAGTTAATAAAATCTTAAATTATATCAAACAATTATGTGTAAACATAAAAATGTGATGACATTTATTTCCTCGATGTTAGAACATCATGGCTTGTACTCAGTATAGAAAATAAAGTCTCAGCTTTGGCAAAATGTGGAAAGATTTGAAGTCATACTAATTTCTCGATTACCTGTACAAACACAATTTATGTTATAACATAAGCAATTTATTATAGACAAAAAATCCAATCATCTACGAAACAACTTTTCTTTAATAAAATAAATTATTGATGCCATGATTTTACATTTTTTGCTATAGAAAATATAATGAGTATTATAATAATGAGTAAAACATATATATGTCATACCATGGCATCAAATATATCTATATATATATATATATATATATATATATATATATATATATATATATATATATATATATATATATATATTGTTACATGTTACACCACATTTTCTGAATACATATTTTTATATCAGGCGATTACATGACAAGACATATAATATATTTCATATGTCAGAGTGACATCATACACATATTCACTGAAGAAGATTGTAAGTACTTTAAAAAAGTTTTTATATGTCTCAATATGACAAGATATATATATATATATATATATATATATATATATATATATATATATATATATATATATATATCTTGTCATATTGAGACATATAAAAACTTTTTTATATATCTTGTATATGGTGTAACATGAGACTATAATATGTTTTTATGACAAAGTATATGCCATGACATGTTTTTAATATACGTTTTTTATATTAATGTTAATCGTCTATTTTGTCAATAAAAGATAGCTATGTTATGAGATAAAGATTACATTTAGTCAGAAATGTAATAAAGCATTTCAAACATGTTCTTTAGAAAACATGTAGTGTCTTAACATGGTACATATATAAAAAACGTTCTTTTTAAAATATGTCATAACATAATTCCTTAATTCTTTAACGGAATAAATGTCATGCTATGGATAAAATTTATCCTATATGAACTATTTGAGGTCCTTATACAAGTATAAAATATGCCGCAACCAGACATGTGCAATATTTATATTTATAGCTTATGTCAGGCAATTGAAATTTTAATAAACATGTTTTCTACGATATTTTATGTCATATAGCATTTCATGCCTTATGATGTGTTATGAAATATTTTATAAGAAATGATTTCATATATTTGACATGTAAAGTATATTCTATGGAAAGTATTTCATGACATGCACATATGTTATGTCATACAAAACATTTGTTATACGAAAAGTGTCTTGACATTTTGAAATCATCATAACATTAATGTCATTTATAAAACATGAAAGTTCTTAATGTAAGACTTTTTTCTTTCTGCTCTATCATATTATGTTATGACATAAGTCCTATTCTAATATATTTCAGTGTACTCCATAATTTCTATGACATTTTATGCAAAAGTACTTATTCGTATAGTTTGCCATTGTATTGACAGCATTAAATGTGCTTTAAATTTAAGCTGGAAACGATAAACGAAGAGAAGATATTTAGGGGTAGATGTTTAACAATTATACCTAACCTCCACTTCTCAAAACAGTGTTGACCATAGACGTCTAATTTCTTCTAATGATGTGGATATGGCTGTGATACGTTTTAATGTGTTTAAAAGTGAATATTTGTGTACTTTGGTATAAATCTCTATATGAATTCTAGTTATTATTTAAAATTGTATATAAAACACAGCATACTTTTAGGTTGTTTAAGTGTTTAAAAGTAATCTGTTTTAAACAACTTGCAATATATTGTTGCAGATATCAGTTTTTTAATTTATATACCCCTACTTGTAGCTTGTACTGTGTTTTAATTCTTTATGTCCATTTATTTTATTTTTATGTGTCTTTGTAGTATTTTGTTGCTGGAAAACATTGTTTGTGGTGTTATCATTGAGTTGCTGTTGGTTTTGTATATTTACTTTTTCTATTTATTATGCAGTCATTCATTCAATATTCATTGTTTCCTATTGCCATTGGTGCTATTGTTGTTGTTGCTGCTGCTATGTAACTGCGTATATTTGCCAACAAAGTGGAAAATATTTCCATTTTATTTGCTATTCTATACGAGAATATTTAAAATATAGATCCTAAAAGAATGCTTTGTTTTCGTTTTTATTATTTATGGTGAACTTAACATTCTTCTTGCCTAGTTGTGGAAAACCTTAAAAAGTAAGCTTTATTTATTTAATTCTATTTCATTTCGTTTGTCATGGTATACTCGTACATATAAGAGGATTTAGGATTTATTTAAAATGTTGGATTTAAATGTCTTAAAATAGGCAATAGAAAATGTGATTTGTAAACTTAAGCTAAAACGGAATTAAATATGGATTCGAAATGCACAATGCAAAATGCCTTTAAGGTAAAACAAGGAATGTTTTTTTAGTTTTTTTTTTTTAATGGACAAAGCAAAGTTATTTTTAAAGATTTTTAAAAAGCCTTTTAATCCAATTTAACTTTGAATATTTTTTAAAATTCCTAAGACTATCTAACTAAATTTCCAGCATTTTAATTAATTAATTTAAGTTTCTCCTTTTATAATCCAGTCTGATTCTTTGCCTAGCCTGTATTCCACTATGTTTTTAGATTTAAAATATTTTTAGCTCCTTAACATATGCTTCTGCTTATGTAATTTATTTATACGCAAAATATACTTTTATTTTAGAGAAGTCTTAGTTCTTTTATAATTTCTACCATTTACATATTACAAGCTTAGGCGGATTAACGGTTGGTTAAAAACCCCTTATAGTATGCTTTGTTATTTTCGTATTTAAAAAATGTTTCTTGTTTAATTTTTTCTCTATTTAGACCAGAAGACGAAAGACTAAAATGACAATGGGTGCACAAACACCATCAGCTTGGTATTATTTTTAGTACAGCTCACTTTCGAAAGCGGCTACCGTCCATTTCTTGTTTATATCTTACTGTCATCTGTCACTTTGACCTTTTTTCGATTAATATATGCAAAATACCTGACGTGGGAAACTCTCAAGCTGCAACATAGTGTACATTCTGTTTCTCTATCGCGATCCATCCAATCATCAAATATGTAACAAGTAAATCATCGATCTTACTTTTAGGAGTTGAACATGGAAAACTGTACACTTCCGGTGTGCGATGCTCAACAAAGCCGAAGCTGGAAGTTGCACTATCTTATATACCATACATAATGTCATCGATAATAATGATTCACCGATTTACATAATTCCTCATATAAGAGGAATTAAAAGTGAATCGCCTAAATTTAAAGTAATTCAGTGGCAATTAGTCTGTGCATTATTACAAAATCACTGTGATCTCTAACTTTTGCCAGGTGACTGTACACATGTACATGTATTTCTTTACTTGTCTGGCCTTTATTCCATTTTTAAAACATAATTGATCGGTAAATAACAAACCAATAAATAAAAATAAAAACCTTCAAAATGAATTACAAAGCTTCCATGTTAACGGGGTAATTCGTATAAATAATTCAAACAGGAGGAGTTGAACGGATTACCCGATATAATTATATGTATGTTTAGAGCACTGAAGACAACTGAACGTGCTATAAGTGTAGGAATTTCTATTACCAAGAATGTCTATATGAAGTCTTATTAAATTTCTCTTCTTTTCCAAACGACTTCTATCAAAAAAGATTTCATCATAGCTCCTACACACCTTATATTACATGGTGCGACAAAAATTGACGAACTTGCAATACCTGGGAAATGAATTGAATATTACCCGATTTTAAGTTTCTTTTCGGATTTGGAAAAATGAGAAACAGGCCTTATAAATGATATATATGTCGTTTAAGTAGCCTTGAAGAATCTGGATGTATTTCTCAAGCAAACGCATTTTTCATTTTTCCTATTTTTTATAGGAACCGTACTATTGATGAATTAATTAAGCAATTATATTAAGTTATGAATAAAACGAGACTTATGGATTCGAAATTGCCGGATTTATTAAGCTTTTTCGTAATACAACTCATAAAAAAATATTCAGCTAAGTTCTAAGCTTATAAGCGCATGAAGTTCCGAAAGACCGGTTTTTTACCCGTAACTCGAGATTTTGGTGTTTTGAAAATTTCAAAACCAGATCTTTATTCTACTATCAGAAAAGTAGTATCATTTGCCAGGTATTTTTTTGTCGCACCGTGTTATTAATCAAAATAAAAGTTATTCCTTAAAGTATACTATTATTTTATTAACCCTTCTATCCTATAATAAGACATTAAACAATTTTTCTCCAATTAATTTCATATTATCATCGCATTAAAAAATGCCTTTGAAAAGCGAAAGCAACTGGCAACACCTTAAGTAAATATGTATATAGAGCATATTTTAAGGAGCAAACCAAAAGTATTTTGTTATTGTTTATTCTTCATTGTGTTCATTGTTTTTCATTTCGAAAAAAATATAAGAAAACCAAGCACACGTGCTTATATTCAGCCTTTTTCCCTTATATACTTACTTGTTTTTACCACACAATAGCACAGATCTACAGCTTGTTTATTATAAGAGCCCCAGTCACTTCACTTCATTTTGTTGCATACATTATGGCATTTTTTTGTTTTTGCACTCTACTTGATTTCTTTATTATTCATATACGTTTTCATTTATTCAAATTCATCCCCTTCTTTCTATCGAATTCATTCATATGTGTTCTATTTTTATATTTGTTTTCGTGTTTCGTGAAATAAATTTTATATTTTCTCAAGAGCACACAACAACATGTTGTTCATTTCTCGTACGTTTTTTTTTTTTTTTTTTAAATAACAGCAACAGTAAATTGTTAAAAAATTATACTTGACAGTCTGATTTTTTTCTATTGTACTGAAGCTTTTTGTGATACATTTAGGAAATAATAAAAATAGGGCATATTGAAAGGCGCATAAATAAATACTCAAAATGCAATTAAGTAAAATTAGTAGACATGTCTCAAGTTATTATGCAATACGTATTCTAGATTGTCACCAGAAATGCTGAAAACATCACTGCAGTCCCTGAGAATGTGCCCTAAACTTGGTAATGTGCCGAAACTTGGTATATTTTGTGTCGCGACTTCCACCCGCACACCTATGCTAGTTGTAAACTTTACTTTTGCGTTATCTCAAAATTTCGGTCGTCGGAAAGGAGTTATGCGCTCTGGGGTATTCCGGGGCCCTTAATGCTAAGGCCGCTTCAATTTCTAGCCGCCTTATATCACAGCAAAATATGCGACCTATATTGCTGTGCTGGGGAAAGAGAATCGAGTACAAAGATCTTTAACTACTTGGGACATGAAGATACTACACCTCATCTTCATTGCTGGTCGCTCAATACAGGACGCTTATCCGCTAGTGGAAGTCCTAGCTGAATTCGCTTGATGGAGATATAATGAGTTTGTTATTCTACACTTACTACCTTGATCAAAAAGTTTCCTAAATAACTCCCGTATAACGGTCTCATAGTTACGATCTGAGTTTTTATTTGTTGTTAAGTTGGTACATCTGTTGTTGATATTCCTGCTAAATCTTAGCGTCATAGCTTGACATTTGATGCGGTTTTCGATATGTCCATCAGTGCTTCCTGCGATCTTTCCATCATTTCCTCTCGGCTGCTGAAGCACATTTCGGTAATGGGTTTTTAACTCGATTGAACAAAAAGAAGTCATAGAAAGCCAAATTAGGTGAATTCGGTGGCAGTTTTATGATATTTGTTGCATTTATCGTAAAAAAATTTCGAATATTGACGGCACTGGGCGACGGTGCGGTATCATGATCAAAAATCCACGAGCTTTCTGTCCACAATTCTGGTTTCTTTAGGCGAATTGCTTCACGTAATTGTCGCATAACGTCCTTTATTTACTGTCTGGCCTTCTGGCAAAGCTTTGTGATGCACTACACCGTTGGAATCCATGAAAACCGTGAGCATTGCCTTCTTTTTTGACTGAAACGACGTTGTTTTTTTGGTCTCGGTTCAATTGGTGAACGCCGTTCACTTGCCTGGTGTCTGGGTTGCGCGTCGTACTCATAAACCCACGTATCGTCTCCAGTAATGATCCTCTTAATGAAGGTTTGATCGGATTCAGCTGCACAAATCATGTCTTTTGCGACCTCAACTCGGTCAAAATTGTAAAATGTCGCACATAGAGATAGATGTACTCTTGGCTAGGTAACTTTTGCAAATGTCCAAATATGAAGATAATAAGCAAGAATATCAAGAACAGATGTACCAATTTAACAAAAAAAAAAAAAAAAAAAAAAATCGGAACTATGGGACCGCCATACGGGAAATATTCCGGAAACTTTTAGATCAAGGTAGTATAGTTAAAAAAAAGAGATATGGTATTTTATCTCCGGATCTTAATGTTAGGGTCCAGCATAGACTGCTTAATCATCGCAGAGTTTTTCACGCAGAGGTGATGGTCATTCGGAAAGTTACTAATTGCAGTATGCAGTTATACAGATAGTCAGGTGTTCAGTTATTCCCGGACGGTGAACGAAAGCCACTCCATGCCACACCACAAATGGTGATGGCGAAATATTTCAACATCATACTCACATGGGTATGGACGTAGTGATATTCCGTAGAACTGTGTGGTAGATAAACTAACTAGACAGAGCATAAATGTGTTAATATGCCGATCTGTACTTATCCTCTTTATCTCTGGGGCTGGTCAAGAAATGAACCTGCCGAAACGAAGAGTTTCGACTGTGGTGGAAATACTCTCTGGCCATTGTCTAGTAGGTAGACAACGTTACGCAGTTATTGCTTTGAGATAAAGATTGCTTCTGGATTATCACGTACCATCGTGCCTGAGATTTGAGGTACTGAAACAGAACTTGGTAGATTCTGCATTGTAAGTAGCTTCTTTATCGTATATAGAATTTTCTTTTAGGGTAATTCTCTATTGAGACAGCAGAATCTGTCTATTTGGCCTAAGATCGGCTGCCGTGTTTAATCTGATTTAACATGACCCAAACTAACCTGCAGCCTTACAAAATTCAACTGACCAAGGAGTTGAAGTTAAATGATCATGAACAACAAAGTGTGTTGGCAAAATGGATCTTGGATCTGTTGGAAACTGGAACTAATTATCATCAAAAAGTAATCTACAGGCTTATTTCTAAATAAATTGGTACGTCAGTAGATAAAACCGTTGAGTTTGGGCTGAAGGTAAATTGATCATAGAAAAAGAAATGTTTTGACCGCATGTGACCTAGATCTGATTCTAATTTTCATCATAAATCGTCTAGAGATGAGGTATATTTGTGAATTAAGAGATAGTCAAATTTGAAACGAAACCAATCCACATGAAACACAAGCACACAATCAATCTATCCCGAAAAACTGCCTACTTGGCTTGGATTTTCGGCTGGTGGCATAATAAGTCTTTATTTAAAACAACTTTGGATAGGCCATTATTGTTAAAGGCGAGCGCTAAGATCGTTGAATCTTTTGGCCTGCATTCGTTAAATTGGAAACCAGCGATATCTGAACGACGCTACGTGCTAGCAGTTTAAGGATATATCGAGTTTATGTGATTCGACCACGCTTTTTCCTGTCAGGTTCTCTTAAGCTGCAGGTCTATGCGAATAAGTTACAACCATAGCTGCACCCTGAGCTAAGATAACCTATGTCATCGATCAAATTCAGCTTGACTTTATATAATTTGATATTTCCCATGTGCGTTGCTCAGCAAACCGAAAGCCGGCATTTGCACGGTCTTATATACCTTACAAATTGCCATCGATGGTCCTTTCAAACGCATCAAAATTTTCGATAATATCTCAGACACACTTTGATTTATTTAAATTTAAAAATAGAAAGCGTTTAATGGAAAGTCGTCATGTAGACAACGAGTCAGAGCAATACTTAAATTGAAGGAAGAACAATCGTCTGTACGATAGCCTGTGTAATGTCATTTTAACACGAAAGCAGTTTTTTGTAATCCGCTCTCTCATTCATAATTCAACTTCTAATTATGAACTGATTTACATAATTCCTCATACAAAGTTTTAAGAGCGAATCACCTAAATTTAAAGTAATTCAGTAGCATGTAATGTTGATTAGTAAAAAATCAAGGGATCTCTAGTTTTTACCGGGTGTTTGTCCAAGCTACATATGTTTATTTAATTGCCTAACCTATATTCCACTACTAAAACACAGTTTAGCAGCAAAGAACGAAACAATAAATAAAAATAAAAAGAGAAAACATTAAAATAAGTTACAAAGCTTCCATGTGAACGGATTAATTCGTATAAATAATCCAAACAGCGAACAAAGTTTTGTGTAAATATGCTATAAACCTTTTAATTTAAGAATAATTTGCTGTTTTTAAAACAATTTAATGAATTTGACATGCTTACCATTGTAAGTAAACTCAACTGTTTTTTCGTTAAACTGGGAATCATAATTTTGGGCATCTACCATGGATGGCTTGGTCTTTTTTTCATATTAAAAATTCTGCCTATTTTTCAGAACACTCTTCGAGTAAATAGTCATGGTGTTTTAACAAGCAGAAATCTGATAACCACTTATGACTCTGGCAAATACAAAGAGCACAACAGAAATGGAGTGAACTTAAAAAAAAAAAACAGAATTACGCAAAAACGTAAAGGGAATGATACATAAGAACCACATGCACAGCAGGCAAACTTAACCACAAGTACTTTACAAAAAACAGTCAGTAGAATGACGAGAAATAGGGAAAATAAATAAACATACACAACTTCTTCATACCCATACATTATACTGAGAGCCTTTTAAGACCCAAATCCTTTTGTTTTTGGCTGGCTTATCTTTGTTTTACACAAAAAGGAACACATTTTTTTATCCGTGTGTCTGTTCTATCTACATACTCAACGATTAAATGACATAATTGACTGTATAGCCTTAAGTATAAAACAGCCTTAAAGCATGCTAAAATAAATGAAAATGTTTTATCTCTCTCATATTATAAACTCACTGTCTCTTTCTTTGTCAAGGCTTTATGTTAAAACTTGATTACAATACAATATGTCATCATGAGAACATTCCAACAGCTATTTAATACACTCAACCATAGAGTTCATTCAAAATTTAGTGGGGCTTTTGGAGTTGTATATACACAAATATATGTATATGTTTGTTTCCCCTCGAAGTATACTATGCTTTTTGATTTGTTATATCTGTTTTATTTAATGTTTGGCACGTTTTAATGGCTTTTAATTTTCGAACAAAAAATATTTAAAACGACTTTGATTTTAACAATTAACAAACCAAACAACAAATCAAAAATGTTAATTTGTTTAGGTTTGTATATGTTTTTGTGTGTAGCTCCTAAAAGCATGTTTTGCTGGTTATTGTAATGGCAGTAAAAACATCATTCACTGGTGCTCTAATCAATGTCATTAACATAAATTTTACTAAGAATTAAATAAGGCAGTTGATGTTTCAAGAGCTTTGTAATTCGCAATTATAATAAAATCCCTAAAATATGCTTTATTTAACATAAATGTATAATATGGCCTTGAAATAGGCTTTTAAGCAAGAGGAGCCGTATACAAACATTTCAAAAAACAACTAATTATTATTATTATTTTTTTTTTAATTAAAATGTTTTTAATGTGGTATAACTAAAGACTGAGTAGCTTGTTATAGCAGACTTTATAAAAAAATCTTTTACTTAAGCATTAATTACGAGGGTAATTAGGTAATTCTGTACTTTTTGGTTAAAAGCTCAAGCATTTTAGAAAGGTTTGTTAAACGTTATACATTTAGTTAATTTATTTTTTAAGTTTCCCAAAGCCCTCCAAATAGTCGTATGTGTCAATGACAATCTCTCGGTATAACTTAGAGCTCTTAGCACCCAACTATTTCTTCGAATATAAAAACAAAACATTGTCAGAATGACCTAAGTTTGGAAAGTATGCTGAATTGGTCAGCAGTTCGTACCATAATTCATGGGTTTTTAAAATGGTAACAGAAAGATTTTCTAAATTTTGCTCAAATAGATTAATAGGCAATACAAATCATTGGTCACAAAGTGGGCGTCGTACCTCCCATATAAACTAAATATTGATTTCTGTATAACTTGAGAACAGTTGAAGCAATGGTTTCTGAATTCGGTCCGAATGACTTCATACTCAATACAAATTGTCAGGTAAAAGTAGGCGGCATTGTATAAGGAGACGTGGCATTTCCCATACCAACTAAATATTGATTTCATTACATTTTGAGAATGGTTAAAGCTAAAGAGTCACTGTTTGGTCTGAATGACTTAATAGTCAATACAAATCATCAGGAAAAGTGTCCTGAATTAAAGAAGTGGGCGTGATATTTTCCATACAAACTAAATATTGTATTCATTATATGTATCTGGAGAACGGTCAAAGCTAAAGTTTTAGTATTTGGTATGAATGACTTCATTAGTCAATACAAATCATCAGTTAAAAAGTGGGCGGAATTGAACAAGTAGGAAGAATTGAACAAGTGGGCATGTGTTTGTTTAAAAACTGTATACAGTTAAAAATCAGAACTTACAGTGTCTTTCTGAAAGCAAATAATGGCATTTAAGGTAATAGTTAAAATGGGAGTAGCGCGCACGCCTTGGTTTACCTACCTGTCTTTATAAAATAGCGTTTATTTTTTGCTAGATAAGCTTATTTTTTTGGAATATTTACAATGCATTTTATTACTATGCACGAGATCACTGCGATCCGTGAAATCTATTGTGCTCCTTCCGGTTGTTCAGCCTTCCTAATGAATGTCAGCAGATCTGAAACCATAATGGTGAGACCCTATATCCACCTAAACCTCTCCACTTAAACCTATCAAAAACCCTATATTCACACAATATGTGTTCCGCTATTTCTGACGCCTGTGAGCACTGTCTATAAACATCTACATCTGTGATGTATTTGGTTGGGGCTAAAAGGCACCGCGACCTGAAGAAACTTTTGTGCAGCAAAAAAAAGTGGATGGTTGTCATAATGTTGGCCAACAGACCAGCATATATTATAAGGAACAAACTGCTTAGATTGTTCTTTAATCTCTGGTTTGTTGTCTTGGGTCCATGTTTCATTATCAGTTACAAAGTGGTGCAAAAAGGCTAAACAAATTTATGTACTTTTATACTTCGATTATGCTATAACACTTCATGAATTCTATAGACTGTTTATGGCATGATCAACTCTTTGTGCTAATGGTTGGATAGAAGAATAAAGGACTAGGATAGCTTAACCAAATGTGCGATAACACACAATCAACAAACTTATTGTTAAATTTCGCTCTATTTCATTTGCTTACGTTTTTAGCGAGCCTGAGCGCACTGTACGTACGTAAACAGCTTTTTGTGAGTTATATGTAAAACAATAGCAAAGGAAACTTTTGAGCATTGGATGCTCTTGCTTTTAGTCGTCACTGAAACAGCGACGATTGAACATGCGTAGCGGTTGTATGCAGATTTTTTTTAAATTTTATTTAAACTGTATAATTTTTTTTGATAATATTCAAATTTTTACACAAAATATTAAAATTTTTATATTTTGAATAAAAAATAAATTTATCCAGATAGTAATAATGCTAATTACCCATTTAACTTAACTCTCAGATAGCAATTTTTATGTTTTCACAAATACAACTACATAAAAAGTTTATTAAGTATTTGTATTTGGGCCGTAAGATAGGAATATATAAGAACCTAACAATTCTTGAGCAATTGGAGATAAACATAAACATGGCATTAATAAAAAATTTGCTAAATACTGATAAACATATTTGGAGCAAATACTTGCTAAATGTGACCATACCTTAAGACTTACATTATAAAGGGTCCGCCATCTAACGTTTTTTTTTTTTTCAACTACTGCTTATTTTGTGAATGGTAACACTTAGCTCATGTCTGATTTGACATATAATTAGTTTTATCCTTCCGCTGAACGTATATGGTTATGTATACGCTTGAACAACTTCGCTAAGTGGGCCTGCGATCGACTTACAGAAGATGCCGATTTTGCCAAAACAATCATCTTTTCAGATGAAGCTCATTTTGATCTTGGCGGGTATGTAAACAAGCAAAATTGTCGCATTTGTGGCATAGAAAACTCGCACGCATACATTGAAAAGCCGATACACCCAAGACGAGTCACTGTTTGGTGCGGATTTTGGTCCAGAGGCATAACTGGACCATTTTTTTTCGAAAATGAGCAAGGAGTGGCCGTTACAGTTAATGGGGATCGTTATCGGGCCATGTTGAACGAATTCTTGTGCACAAAAATTGAAGAGGAGGATATTAGCAACATTTGGTTTGAACAGGACGGTCCTACGTGCCACACAGCCGAAGCAACACTTGATGTTTTGCGCCCTGTTTTTGAAGATCGCATTATCAGCCGCAGAGCTGATTTGGTTGGCCACCTCGGAGCTGCGATTTGACACCGTTGGACTATTATTTGTAGGGTGCCATTAAAGATAAGTGTTACGCCAACAAGCCAGAGACAATTGACACTTTAATGCACAATATTCGTGAAGCCATTGGTGAAATACAGCTGCACACAATCGATAATGCGCTTAAAAATTGCACCGATCGTATAGGCTACTGCATGGCCAGCCGAGGCAGCCATTTGAATGAAATTATTTTCCATTATTAACCGGAAGGATTGTACTTTCAAATAAAAAAAGAAATTTGAGAAAATATTCAGTAGTTTTTTTATAGCATTTTCAAAAAAAAAAAAAAAAATATAATTGGCGGACCCTTTATTATATTGATCTATTAATCGGTTGTTTTATTGCATATACAACTTCACAAATACTCTTTATGACTATATTAAAGACTTTTTTCTGAAATATATTTTTTGAATAATTTTTATTAATATATAAAGAAATTAAAGTTTTAACATCACAAACACTTATTTCCATTTTTAGCATATCATTTATATATTTTTAATATAAATTTTCATGTTTATTAACTTTCTTTTCCCTTCCTTTGTTGTTTGTGTGACAAACAATTATTCTAATTTGTTTCCCTTTCTTCCACAAATAATTTTTAAAATTTCTCTCTTTTTTTAATTTAAAAGGAGACATTCAAACAAATAATGAAAAGCTTCATTTACTTTTGCATTCATTTGTTTTGTGAAATAAAAGCGAAACTTTATCTCTTTTTATCTTTCATTGCTGCCATTACTCCTCCGTAAAAAAATACCTGTTCAACTGAGGTTTTGTTGAACAAACCTCATGCCATAACATTAGAGAAAAGTTTGTCATAAAAATTTGTATAAAAAAAAAAACACTAAAAGACAACATTTTTGTCACTCCAACAAGCGGATGGAGAAAAAAAGTTGTCACTACAAACAGAAGGGGAAACCATTTTACAGGAGAAACTTTTCTGTTTACGAGTACATTTGCTTGCAGCAAAATAACGAGAAAATTACTGTTGAAACACAAACAAACTTTTCTTTTCTCTGCTGGCTAGGATAAGGAATCATAATTTTATTTTCTTCTCCAAACGTGTAAGAGCTTAAAAGGAAAAGTTAATAACTTTTATATTATGAAATATTTTTCTGTTTTAATTTTCTATAGCATATAAGAGTTATTTTCGTAAGACGATTTTTATCTTTTAGGGACTTTATTTATTTACGACTAGTTTTTGAAAAGTACTTTGTATAGATTGTGGAGATTGTGTGTCTCAAGAAGTTGGCTAATGCTTTGATTGTATCAGGTATGAAACCAAATAAAGTTATTAAAGAATCAAAGATAAATTAAATTATTTGCGAATACTTTCTATTTATATGGTTACATTAAAAAAAACAATAAGTTATTACAGCAGGTTTTGTACAAAAAAACGTTTTTTTGATAATTAAAATAAATGGTTGAACACATTACGAAGGAGCTCCTTAGCCGCCCACAGAAAAAGTCGAAAATGCTCATTAATTAATGCAATATATATAACTGCCGATTTGTCGGATTGTGACGTATTTGTTATTGTTCTACCTGTACTATGAATGAATGTAAAATAAACGGACTAATTCCTGATAATCACATGGTCTTACAAAATAAGTCGCATATAGGATTTAATGTGGGTATTATATACCACGACGGCGCTCTTCACGATATTAAAAGTACGGGTGAATGCTATGCATCGACCAGTGCCCCTCATATGAACTACTCGCATGTGAGTAGCAACTTTAAAGCCATGTGTTAGGACAAGACTTTCACCTAGGTTAAGTGGGCCTGGTAACCATTCTTACAAAGTATTCGTTTTCCTCGTATAGTTCATCTGTTTGTGGTTGAATCGTTAAACGCTTTACAGGAAGAGTTATTTCTTTAGCCAAACCGGTTAGCTCAGCTTAGATTAAGAGCGGCTGCCAGACAAAATCTAGCACACTTATGCTCGATAGAGTCCATGGTGATACCCATAGCTTTCCCCTGACAGCCCCCTAATAAGTTATCTAACTAGTTCGCCCCCTCTAAACTTTCTGTTCAACCCTACAGGAATATCCTGTACAGTCTCAATACTAACCATATGCCCACCGAATATCCCGAACCTATGTTCCGCCAATGCTGGGTACCTCAAAAGACGATGTTTCATGGTCTCCTCATCCTCCTCTAAACAGTATCTATATAGGATGTCCCTATGGCCCAACCCAAAGGCATGCCTTCTCACTAAACAATGGCCCGTAAAAGCCCCAATTATCGCAGATATCCTGTCTCTCGTTCACCTGCGGCCAGAGAGTTCTAGCCGGTCTGCAAATCGGAGCTTGCGTCCACTTCTCATCAAAGATATTATGGGTCCATTGCTCTAGGCGCAGACGACAGGTAAAAATCAGTATACCAAACCTTTAACTCCTCGAAAGAATCAGAGCCACAGTGCACTGTCTAGCCAGCCCATCTGCCGTACAATTGCCCGGAATGTCACTGGTACCCAAATAAGATTTATATCGAAATACTCAGACATCACCCCTAGTAATGAATGACATTTCTTTACTGTCAGGGACTTAGTGAACATAGCCACCAAGAACTGACTGTCCATATAAATGCAGACTTTCCGAATCCCTTAATAAGTCAGCAACCTTACCAATTGCGGCCAATTCTGCAAGAAACACACTGCAATGTTCCAGCAACCTTGTAGAATTTGTTGATATTAAGATCAGTTGAAAGTACGCCATAGCCTACTTCACCATCCATCGAATACTTTCCTTGTCCCCCTTGTCTTCTTTCATGTATTCCTATTCGGAGTAAATGTCTTCAGATTAGTCACTAGTAATAGGCACGGGTTACAGAAGTCTGTCCTCATGGGAAACAAACCAATTCGGTGCGGAATACTCCGATAATCTGAGACCACATTCCCTGATTCTCAACAAAGTCATGGAAGCAGTCGATTCGACCATGATATCAAGTGTCCAGATATTCATAATGGCACTAAGTGCTATATCTGGCGTTGTAGGCAATGCTCCAGCAACACCAATAATCAAGGAGTTTAGTTTGTAATTCCTAAGCAGAGCCCTCCACTAACTATCACGCTTGAGCAGCGTTGGAATTTATTGGAAATTTATTATCATTTAAAATCATCTTTTCGGATGAAGCTCCGTATTTGGGCCTCAGACAACCTAAACGTGGTCTTACAGAAGCCAATGCAACCATTAAGAGTGACTGTTTGGTGCGGCTTGTGGAGCGGAGGCATCATTGGCTTTCTTGGAAAATGAGGACTATTTTTTAGAAAATGAGGACGGCGCAACCATCACGGTCAATGGAGACACCTATTGCACTGTGATACCCTATTTTTCATGGTATTGATCTAAATGATGTTTGTGAACAACACGATGGTGCAACTTGCTACACATCTCATGCCACGATCGATTTGCTGCATCAAACGTTTGATGGCCATTTAACCGAAATGGGGCTTCGTTAAAGACAAATGTTATTCCAACAAACCAGAAACAATTGAGCATTTGAAGACCAACATTCTTAATGCCATTGCCGAGATACTATCACATACATTCGAAAGAGTTCTCGAAAATTTGTCCAATTGAATGAGGTACTGCGTGGCCAGCTGCGGCAGCCATATGAATAAAATATTATTTATTTTCTAACCGGAACAATTGTACTTCAGAACAGTATGCCTGATGCCATTGGCATTCTATGTACGGGAAAGAACCCAGAGCGTATACAGTCCTCACGAGGTGGTTTTCGGTTGTACCTACTATAGCGTAGATTGTCGTTTCTCCCGACCTCCCCTTTGTATAGGCATGCTGAGATTCAGTCAGCAATTCCAGTGGAATATTACTCCGTATGTGGATCCCCAGTAATCTCTCCAATATCTTAAAAACAAATGATGATAACCTGATTGGTTTAAAATCCTTTGGTCTATTGTGTGATCAATTTTACTTGTTATCGAGATAAAAACTACTCTGATTTGCTTTCAGATATCAAGAATGACCCCTAGCACAAGACATTCCGTGAAAGTAACCTCCAGCCATAGTAGGTTAAGTTTAAAACTAACACCATTTATATTTAGTTAATTCACAAAGTCCCTGGTATCGTTGTAAAGAGTGTTTTATTGTATTGCAGTACAATAGCTGTAATTTCCACATAAAAATTTGACACGCTCACACACTTTTTTCCAAGTGTTTTTAAAAAGTTCTATTGGTTGCTATTAATGTAATGTGAATGGCAATCATTATAAAGAAGAAGAAAAACACAAAAGAAATATTTTTATTGTCAAAACCAATTTTTTTTTCAGGGATTTTTGGGATTATTTTTATCCCAAATATGGAAATTCATTATTTATGTGTGAATGTATTTAATAAACTTTTGTGTTTTTTCATGTTGCTTATGAAAATCAAGTTGTGAATTTTCTTCTTCTTATTTGGATTTTGACGTTTGAAATACATGAATACATTAAAACGCTAATACAATGGTTATTCACAAACAAGTAGACAAAACGTTTGTTCAATACATGATACAAAACTTTGTGAAGTCAGCAATTGATATTTAGTAACAACAAATAGGTCTGCTTCTGCAATAACCTTCCTCTCCAACCTTCCTTACCCTTCTTACAACTTTGAACTGTTTGCCAACATTTTTTTATTTAATTTATTAAATAAACTACAATTTGTAGCCCTCCCCCCCATATAAAAACCATATAAAGTTCGTTTTTTTCTTATCTTTACGTTTTTATCATTTAATATGACATTTTAATTTGTTTTATTTAAAATATAAAAAAAGTGCAGACAAGAAAAAAATTAAACTGAAATTGTAGAGACACAACGAGTAAAACAAAATAAAATGGAAAAACGATACGTTTGTCGGTAGATTTTTTTCTCCTCATTTTCGCTACAGACAGACAAACCCTTTTTCCTATTTTAAGAAATAACCCACCGACATTAAAAGTCAACAAAAAAAAAAAAATATATATATTTACACAAGTGAATGTTGCTTTTATAATAATTATGGCCTGGAAATAAGTGGTGGTCACTATCTGCATTTGCACCTCTCTTTAAACATATGTACATCCAGGAAGGAGCTGGATTTTTAGATATTGCTGATGGCAATAAGATCGAGATGGTTTTCGGTCGTAGGTAAGAAGATAGGAGGGACTGGCAGTCTCGCTAAATAAGGCACACTTGAGCACGCATAGCGGCTCGTTGTGATACCACATAAAGCATTGTCTCCTTTCTATTTACCATAGTCCTGTTGATCAAACAGAGGCAACGCACAGAAGCACTTCCGACAGTCCGACAGTCTAATGAGTCTGGCTATTACCCGATAAGGCATCCAGAAAGGGAGAGCCCAGTGCGAGATACGCGCACTGGCAGATGGAGTGAATCACGGTCTCCTCCTCCTTAGCAATCCACAGCCTTGAAAAAAGGTGTATGCAGGTAAGCACAGCCTTTGTACGTGCCTATCCACGCTATAGCCCGCGAGATGGATATAATTTGAACAATTAATTGGCACGCTTCATATCCAACCTGAGACAGGTGAGTCTGGTAATAATGCAAGTTCCGTTCAGGCTCTTTCAGCATCCAACATATACTTCCGCTTGATCGCCAGCTTAACGGAGGTAAGAGACACAACCACCCTCGCGTAAAGTTGAATGTCCGAAAGAGGTGTGCTCGCTCTAGCGAGTTCATCAGCAGCGTAATTAACCGTGATGTTCCTGCTACCAGGAACAGGGATGAGATGTACACAGAACTGCCGTGATAATATCCCATAAAGTCCCGACAGTCCCTTACAATCCTAGAGCTGAAGGTCACACGCGAAAGAAATATATATCGTCGGTAGGAGCGCCATTACCACGCGTCCACTCAATCAATTCGGCTTGCGACACACTGCAGTAGTTCTAAACGCCTAGGTTGAGCCTTTCGAGAAAAAATCCACTACTCACCCTGTTCTCTAGTCTGGAATCGTCCGTATAGACATCCACTGAATCGCTGAGGATGATAGAGCCAGCGGTTCAATCCTCCCTACTAGGAATCATGACACGGTATCCCCTAAACAGTTCTGGTCCAGTTGAGGCATAGTCGATATCCTCAGATATAATAGAGGAGAGGGTCATATGCCAGCGTGATATGGCGCTCAGTCTCACTGCTACATATTTGGCCCGCTGTCTGACAACTATCTTCGAAGGGAGCCATCCAAACATCACAAAAGACACATTGTAGGGTTGGTACGTAACGCACCTGTAATCTGGATACATGTAAGCTGACAATTTATGTCTTCCACTGTACATTTAGGTTTTCTATGATTTTTGTGACAATAAATGTTTTTTTTTTTTTATAAATTTTAGTTAAATAAAGTTTAAAAACGCTTTATGCACAAACACAAGCTGTGCCTGTTAAGCTCTGTATGAAAAATATATAGACAGACGCACCTGTAATCTAAATACGTGTAAGCTGACAATTTATGTCTTCCACTGTACATTCAGGTTTTCTATGATTTATGTGACAATAAATTTTTTTTTTTTTATAAATTTTAGTTAAATAAAGTTTAAAAATGCTTTATGCACAAACACAAACTGTGCCTGTTAAGCTCTGTATGAAAAATATATAGACAGACAGAAAAGCATTAGTAAATCCCATCTCTGAATAATGTTGATCATGATGATGATGATGAAAATGTTGGTGACAGTGCTGCCTTTATTTGTTTTTGAAATGAAAATGCAAATAATTTTTTTTTTTGATGATTTTTTCCTCATTTCCCACTATAACAGGTCTCGCATGAAATTATTTTCTAAAAATAATTTCAAGATTTAGTATTTGACTACACATATCGTATATTTAATCATACATTCATTCATTCATTCATTACCAACAACTATAAATAATTTGTAAACATAATCAGTATTCATTAGTCATGATGAACATGATACTGCTGGTTAAACCACAACAGAAAAATCCATATGTTTGTAGGTGTCTGCTAGGGAGGTATGTATGTATGGATGTACTTATGTATAAATAAAGAGTTGAAAAATAAAAATTTACTTATAAATTTTAATTACACTTTTTAACCCACCCTCGTTGTTATGCATATTTTTTTTCTTTTTTAATTATAGCAATTTTCATAATTAAATGTGGGCTGGTGGTATAGAAATTTCTTTAAAACAATAATTTTTTTCTCTTAATTTATTCTATTTGTTGATAACAAATTGTCTTAATGCCAAACACAACAACAACAAAAAACTTCAATAATTATTTTAATCATAATAATTGTTTGTTATTCGTAGTGATACTTACATACAAGTTCTGCTTAATCATTCCAAATGGAATTTAATTTATTTAATTGCCTCGTTCTTTCTCTCTCTCTCTCTCTCTCTCTCTCAGTATTTATGGTCACGACATAAATCTTTATTCGCATAATAACCCTTTTAGGTATGCTAAGCAAAATCTAAAATTCGTGAAGAGATTTAATTCTGTAACTTGCAAATTAATTATTATAAGAAACGCAAGTAAACTTAGGAAAAAAAAGAAATAAACTTTAGCAAAAAAATATTAAATAAATATTTAAAATAAATTTTTTTCAGCAAAAGAGAGTAAAACAAAGAATTAAAATTATTCCATAATAAAAGAGTAAGATTTTAGAATTATAATTAAAAAATGATACCAGGCTCCTGACTACTATATACAGATGTCTATTATTTTATCAAAAGTTTCACTTATTATTATTGTTGTTTTCAATCCAGTCAAGGACTGGAAAATTGCCAGATGCTTGGTACTCTGGAATATTCAAAAGGTACATCGCCACTCTAGGGCGGTGATTAGTCTGCAATTTGTGCTTCACTCTCAGGTTGTCAAGTATGGCAGACAGAACTTAAAACTCCTTACGCAGTTTCTCATTATATATTTGTTAAAAGTGTATTTAAGACTTTACAAAATCCATAAAAACCAACAATAAAACACAACAACTAAAGTTATACAACAAAAACGAAATTTGCTAAATTTTTTTACGCGACAAAATAAAGTATACAAGAAAAAACTATGCCACAAAAAAGAATAGAATTGCTGTCGTGTACAATAAGAATCATATTTTGGAATTTTCGTAACAGTTCCAACATCTTGAGTTACGAATAAAAAACTGGTTTTTCGTACACTCATGCACTCACAGTATCTTTTAATGCTCACCGTATATTTTCTGATAGTCGGGCGGCGATCAGATCTCCTTTGGGTGCCATTTTAAGTTTTAGGCTGGTTAGAGTCAGCCGAGAAACGTAAAACTTTAAATGCCATCCTTGATTTTTCTAATCTGATTTTTAAAATCTATTGCGGAATCTCCGGTTGATGTTTATATGCTACCGAGATAGTTAAATTTCATCACATATTCCTGTGTTGTGTTGTGTTTTCGCTGTTATGCGCATGAATTTGGTTTTGAAACTATTTATTGAGGGATTAGCTTTGTCCGAGTACTCCTGGACTTAGTTGAGTTTGTATTGCATGCTGGACTGCTGTAGAGTTAAAAAACTTATGTGATAAGCGTAGTCAAGATCGTCCAGGCAACCGTTTAAGCCTTAGTTAATGCTGTTTAATTGAAGAGTCGCAGCTGTTATAATTGTATCCAACACAATATTGCAAAGAAGCGAGGACAAGACACACATCTAACGAATTTCGTTTGGCCAAGCTTTTCGTGTATGATATGACAGTATAAATGTCGTATTGGTTTTCCACAAAGCATCCATTACTTTGTTTTAATTTCTGTAATCAAATTGACTATTAAGCTAAGTAGACGATTAATCTACTGTAGCTCGCCTCCATATGATTGTGTTTAGTGGTGATGATCCTTGCTAAGTGGTGGTAATTATCCTTACTTAGCATTGTTTGTCATCATCGCCTGAGGTAAGTTGGTAGGTCAAGGCTTTGTGGAAGTGTATAAATATGACATGCAAAGGCGTTTTCATTGTTCCTGAGAGTTTTTATATATGGCTTACACATGAATTATTCGGCCTGAAACCCTATATCTCAGTGTTTGGGTTATGAAGTTGTTGACAATGCTTAGTCGAGTTGGTTTTCCCTTTATAACTTCAGAGATCAGTTCGCCAGTTTTCTAAAAGTTTTCGATGAGGGGCAGGAGTATTGAGGCGATCACGCATATATCCTGCGGAGTTGTTATTGTTAAAAAAGAATGTAACGTTGCATATAACCAATGTGGTTGCTGGCAGAATTCTACGATTTTTTTGGTGCGAAAAAATGAACGAGTAGAACAAGGCGCTGTCGAGTAGAACAAGGATCTGCTTTTGGAATTTTCAAAACACCTCCAAAATCTCTAGTTACGGGTAAAAAACCGTGTTTTGGGAACTTCATGCACTTATAAGCTAATAACTTGGCTGAATACTCGTATTACCCGATTTTAAGTTTCTTTCTGGGTTTTGAAAGATACTGGCCTTTTAAATGATCTATATGCCGTTTAGTAGCCATGAAGAATCAGGGTGTATTTCTCATGCAAACACATTTTTCATCCAACTTTTTCTAAATTTTTCAACTTTAGATGAGTTTCTGCGCACTATTTTATATAGGAATCGTACTATTGGTCAACTAATTAGGGAATTATGTTAAGTTATGAATAAAATGAGACTTACGGTTTAGAAATCCGTTGGTAGTTAACGGAATTATTAAATTTTTTAGTAAAGCAACTCGAAAATTTCAAAAACAGCTCGGTATCGTCTATCAGAAAAATAGTATTACTTGCAGGTATTTTTTGTCGCACCGTGTTATTTATTTTTATAATCACTTGAAGGGGATGTTAAGGATGTAACCGTTTCATTTAGACTATATTTTGTAATTATTTATTCGTTACTACACTTGGGAGCATATAGCTTTCTACAAAGCTCCCGTTACCTTGTCTTAGTTTCGTTAATCAGTTGATTTTAAGCTAAGTAAAGGATTTCTGCTATAACTTGCCTTCATGTAATTTTGTAGTGGTAAAAGTCCTTGCTAAGTGGTGGTAGTAATCCTAACTTAGCACTCTTATTTTTTCCCAGTAGCCCCTCAAAAAAAAAAACAAAAAACTTATATTATCGGAAAAGCAAAATAAAAATGATTTTGTGTAGTCTTGCTACTGAAAAGTTTGTTTTGGTGTGTGAAAAAGGGCACTGCAACTATAATCTTAATAATGGGTCAAAATGTAGTTGTTAATGTTTTTCGATAGTGAATTAAAAAAAAAAGACCAATAATCAGATAGGAATATATAAATAGGAAACCGTACGTCCAGAATAATTGTTGATGAATTTTTAGAATCCCAAAACCATATTTGTAATATACTGCAATCCAGCATATGTATGTAAATTCATCCTTACCCTCAAATATAATAAACATATATATGTATATGTATATATAATCCTTTAGCAATATATGCTTTTAATAACGATTTAAAATATTTTCTACATAATTTGTATAGTACATACCACATACGAGTATTGGGCTTATTTTCCCTCTTACTTTTTATTTCTTACAAAGTTCTGTTTAAATTACCCATCATTACTAATCAGTCTCAACAAATCCTTGGCCTCCTTTTTAGTTTTTTGTTTTCTTTTTTTGTTCTCTTTTGGTTTTATTACCATCAGTTTTATATCTGTTATTTAAGGCCCGTATTAGGGTCGTTTCTTAAACGCTTTCTTACGTATATTTTTTTTTTTTCTTACGTACCGAATTTGTTAAATTTGCCATGTAAGCAAGTGTTTATTTCTCCCTTCATTTTTTGTTTCACTTGAAATTTCTTTTTTGCCATCAACAGATCTGAAGGAACACACATAGTGCTGAATAAGTTGAGAACTTGTGTTGTAATATTTAGAGAGCAACAGCTTGTCTTTGGTTTCATTATCCTCTTTTTTGTCTAAAAATTTTAGTTTTTTATTCCGGTCTCCTAGTTGTTTTTAAGTAGTAATTGGCATATTGAATTTCTGGTCTACAATAAGTTGTTGTTCCTTTTTGATTGTGTTGCCACATAATTTTCTAACTTAAAACTTAATACCTATCGAAAAAAGAAAGGGGGAGAAAAGGGTATATTGTTGTAGAGTACCTACTGCATAAAAAGCACTTGAACATGAAATAAGACCAAAGGAAAAAGAAAAAAAATTGGCAGAAATTATTTTTATATGCAGAACACTTAGAGTTATATGGCACTTAACCCATTGAATGCAAATTTTAATAAAAAATGTTTTTTAAAAGCTTTTTAATTTATTTTTCTTTCAAACACAGAGAACGTATCTCATTAGAAATTACTCGAGGAGTTCCGTACTTACATGATCGGATCCATTTAATGAAAGCCTGCCGAGCAGCGACCTGCTTACCAAATATTGTCGATCTTTTGACCAAAAAAATTTGATGTACATCCCAAAGAAATGAATGACTTATCATATTAATAAAGAATTTAGTGTTTTCTTGTTCCATTGACAGTTTGAAGTTGTCGAAAAGTTCATGTATTTGGGGTCAGAGGTTACTTCCGATAACAACGTGATAGAAAAATCAAGGTGACTCTTAGGTCTATTGGCTCTTCTGAACATCTATACTCCACGCTGCTGACTTGAGAAAAAAACTGCTATTATACATATAACACTTATGCCTGAAAAGTCAAGAGAAATATTCTGTGAATGGCCCACTGTGCTGAAGGTTTACTATGCTATAACCTGGAGCTAGGCCAGTTACTATAAAAATAAGGGTGCAAAGACTGCGATGTCTTCAGCAAGTCGCCTGCATCTAAGATGGTAGGGTATGCGGAAAATTATTTGCAGATAAGCTAGAGAAAGAAAGAAGTGTTACCCAAAGTTGCGCTGGAACGCTGTAATAAATTACTACAACGGTATACTCCGAAGATCAGCTGTTATAGATAGAGAGATCTAGATTCCACGAGCAAGTGCTTCGCAGTTGCTACCTCCTGCTCAATGTGATAACTTTTTTTTTTCTCCGTCACTCCTCTAGGGAGCATTCCACAAATCCATTGCTTTGTTTCAGTTTCTTTAATCTATTTGATCTTTCAAGCTGATTAGTCCGCTGTAGCTTCCTCCATATGATTTTGTGTATAGGTGAAGATCCTTCACTTGAGCATTGTAATTTTTTCCCAATGTTTTTCCTGATCATTCGTCTGATGTTTTTCATCATCGTCAGAGGTATGCTGGAAGATCAGTGGGCTTCTTTATTTTTTAGGTGGAGTTGTCTGAAGAGAAATTGAAGCCTATTTATTAAACATTCGAGTCTCTGGTGGGGCTCGAACCTTGGCCGTTTGAGTTGTTATGCGTGTGCTCTAACCACTACACCACGCTACCCCCATGTAATAACTGCATAACGTTTATTTTTTGTGCCACAAACGGACCGCATGTCTGCCGAATAGGAAATACCCGGATAGTATTGATTGCATAGTTGAAATTTTCTGTCATCACAAGTTCATCAGTCGAACAGTTTTCCTCCGTTCAAGAAACGGTCATAGATCTTTCGCATGCTTGCAGGAAAAAGTCTGCCGTATGATATAGCTAGTTCATCTGTCACACAGTTCCCCGAATTATCGCTGTGTCCAGGTACCCATATGCGCCTAATTTCAAAATATATCGCCATTACTATTAGTCATAAGTGACATTTCTTCACCGTCATGGAATTATCGAACAAAGACTCCAAACACCGCCTGACTATCTATATAAATGCTTACCCTTCTAATCGTGGTTATGTTCCGTGCAAGCTAATTACTAACTTTACCTCAGCCTGAAAGACACTACAAGGATCATCCAGTCTATGCGAAACCCTTATGTTAAGTTCAGAGAGAAAATAGCATATCCCACTTTATTGTACGTTTTAGAATCATCAGTGAAAAACCGTAAATTCGTCATGTCTTCCTTCAGCATATTCTGCCAGGACTCTCTCTATGCACTTAGCGACTGGCAGTAGTGATGAGGTGTAGTAATCTTTTCCGCTACGGATTACATTGGTTAGTTTCAAAATGGCGACATGTTAAAGATCCGAAAACAACATTCGCTTACCCGTAGCATTTCTTATTCACCGACATTCCTATTTCACCGAAGCCTATCGCAATTTGGATTTAAGCTTTCAGCATAGATTGCAGTTCCTCGTTGTAAAGCAGTCTGATGCTCGATTTTAATGATAATATATTCGATTTTTGACCAGTGGACTTAAGTCTCTGCACGGTTATTAAGCACTTGGTAGGTTTAACTTAAAGGTAAACTCTCTAACCAGTCATTAAATGTTTGATAAACTTGATTTGGAGTTTAAAACTCTACTCAGTGAATAAACTATGAAAAAAGTTCACAGGATGGCCTAAACTTAGGTCTCAATCTTAGTAAGGGACTATTAGATCCTATTCTGTGTATTATTTTTTCTCCGTCACTCCTTTAGGGAGCATATTGGCTTTCCACAAAGCAACCATCACTTTGTAGTAGAAGTAGTAGAAGTAGATGCTTAATCCACTGTAGTTCACCTCCATATGATTGTGTAGTGGTGAAGATCCTTGCTAAGTGGTGGTGGTGATCTTTACTTATCATCGTAATCTTTTCCCAATAGGTGGCGTTTTTTCTTGATTATCTGCCTATTAGTTATCTAAAATTTTTAGGAATTTATACTCCGAGACAGAGAAAAGAGACAACACTAAGCCATTGCAGCGCCAACAATTCCGTTGCAGGAACTGTGGAGTGGATAACAGCGTTGGCATGGAAAACTTTAAAAATCCTGAACGCACCATATTTCAATACATTAAGAAGCATTGAAGACATTAAACCGGAGAAAATCATTATCTTCCTAAAAGCATCAGGTTCGTTTTAAAGATTTTTAAGTCAAAGTAAATGTAATACACATCAGAAGACATGGTGCGTTGCGATGTATGTATTTTGTGTTACCAAAACCTACTCCCAAGTTAGGAAGGCTACCTAAACCAACCAACAAAGGCAATGCAGTCTTAAATTGTTTTTCGTGTGTCTCTTACAGTAAAGATATTGGTTCCATGTTCACTTATTTTAAAACTAAGATTTGCTAATACTTGCAGTATATCCCTTTGCTTTTTGTGATTTTGGAAAGGAGTGTTTTAATAAAGGGGGCGTATAAATTTCCATACAATGAATATTTATAAAAATCTATTAATAAAATATGTTCAATGAAATACTTCACACTTTTTAAGACTACAAGCTAATTTCTCAAATTGGCTATACATAGGAATAATATCGAAAGTGGGAGTGGCATTTTAAGTAGGATATATATAATAATACATAGGTGTTGAGCTGAAGCTTTATTATGTTCTTTTCAAAAAATTATCACATTGGCCCTCCAACAAGCATAGCTTCTCCACCACAGTAACGTGCAACCTTCCTATTATCCATTTTCTCTATGTGATGATGACATACCATACATACCACACTACCAAACCACCAGTTCTGTTACGATGTTAATTTTTATGCCATCATTTTCTTTTACTTTTATTTTTATGAATATTTTTTTTTTTTGGCAACATTAAACAGCATGTTTTTTTTTGGTTGTGCTGTTATTAAAATGCGAAGGACACACATCTTTCAACAGGATGTCCTTATTTGTATTTTTGTACAAAAAATGATGGATCCATGTGAATGAATGAAGGCAACAATTTCTCGTTTTTTTTTTTTTTTTTTTTTTTAAGGTTGATTTCATTGTTATTACCATGTTGCCATAAACAGTTATGAAATTTAATATTTTATATGTATTTTTTTCTTATTATTTTGGTTTGTTGTTGTGTACCAAATATTAAGAAGAATAAAAAATAAGAGATAATATGAGTTGGTAGTTTGAAATATGGTATTTAAAAAAATCGTTAGATTTTATAAATCTTTTTACAAAAATAGTTTTTTTTATCATTAATTTCCTGCAAAATTTTGTAAATTTTTTTTTAAATAAGCAACAATAATATTTATTTAAAATTTGTATCTCAACCACTAGTTCTCTTAATGACTTTTTATGTGCATATTGTTCAATAATTAAATATAATTTATTTATTTTTCCAACTATTTTTTAATGATCATATAATTGTGGTTTTTTACAATACACTTGACTAGTAGTTGATAACAGACAGACAGGTCCTCCCCACCCTTACATTAGTGACTACTTTGAAAATAGTTTTTCAATGTGAACTTATCAGTTGTTGGTAAAATTGTTAAAATTTAATTGATACTTGAAATAGAAGTACACAAAAAAAAAAAAAAAAATTAAAATTAAAAAATAATAGGCATTTCTAATCATCAAGAGCTCAACACTACCGTAGTTATATATGCGTAAATTTATATTGTTACGGTAATGAAAACGCCTAAAAAGATGTACCAACATTTAAAGCAGTAAACTTTATTATGGAAGTTATTCTATTGGTTTGTGTAAACAGTGCTACCAACTCAATTTTCGGTATAAAGACTTTACATTTGAATTAACGTCGTTGAATAGTAGGTTATGGAATATACTCGAATATTCGAAACCAATATTAGTTTACTATAAAAGCAGAAAAATTCTGCTTAGTCAGTCAGTTATAATTAAGCAGTCATAGAGTAAAGTTGTAACAAGAGTTGAGTATTGAGTAAATTTGTGTATTAAGCGGGAGTTGAATAAGTTGAACATTGTATAAGAATAAGTAAAAGCCTGTATGAAGTAAAACAACAAATTCGCTGCATTTATTTTATTGTATGCATTCTAAAAAACTCAAATGCTACGAAAAGGTTAAAACGTAACAATATATGTATATATTTTCACATCGTTCTTATTGGGTGAATAGGGCTTTAAAAAATTGGCTGAATATACTCATTTTTATTAGATCCTTATTTTTGGTATCCTGCTTACTAGAATCCTTATTTATTACATCCTTATTTATTAGATACTAATTTATTAGAAGATCATCATGTTCTATGAGATCCTCATTTATCAGTACCTCGTTTATTGATCTTTCTCCTTCCTTAAAAAAATTATATAAATATACTCATACCTCTTTATACGGCCTCTCTTTATACGGCATTTCGCCATAACGCCCTGCTTTAATTATGGAACACATTCGCTTATTCGCTTAACGGCGCAAATTCCCGCGTTATACAGCTAAAAAACCGGAGTATCACTGTGTTTTATCAAAAAGTGGAAGGCAAGCAAAAGCAACACATATCTACTTCGTTTTACGGCATTTCGATGTACGGCCTACTTTCTCAGAACCTATCTAGGCCGCATAAAGGGGTATGAGTGTATATTCCGATTTGATGCCAAAGCTTTTAATTTACGTTATGTTTTCCATATTGTGGTTAATTTTGAATCAGACTGCCTTGTCCATTTATGAGCCGGACTTCCTTTACTACGGCTTCCCTGTGGGTTTCATTCTATGACTTTTTTATATATCATTACTATACCTTTGTAGAGCATGTCCATTTCTTTCTTCGGAGCCTTTGATATTATGCATATCGGCACGAGCAGTATTCCAAGTTTCACAACCATATAGCAGCGTAGCTTTTACACGTGTGTCAAAAGTGTTAAATTCAAAAGCCTTTCACAGATGCGACAATTTTGAGGCGGTTTTTAAACTGCCAAAGATCTGTGAAGACTTGCGTAAACATATATACATATATGCTATTGTTGTTTCAGTTGATGAGTGATGTTGTCTTTTCGATGATGTTTGTCTTTTATAAGAAACTGTTTAGCTTATGTTAGACCCATGACACCCAAAGAGTAGATTCCTTTTACTACCATTTGCTTATTATATTGCCAGATCCTACATCTCGTGTTTAATTTTTGTCAGAATAAATATGAAGCTTTACCGCAATATCCGAAATAAGTCTTTTCTTGCAATGTAATCTTCTCTGACCAAACTTTACAAGCTTTGCACCCTCAAATGCCGTGTTAGTGAAAGCTTTTACTGAAATGATTATAAGGCATCATTAAACTTTGTGCAGAGGTTAGAGATCATGTTCCATAGTCGCGCGAAATGGGTTTCAGGCCTTTGTATTCATGTCAGTGGCCTGAAGTGGTTATGGACGGATCGCAGACGTACACTGTAATAGCGGTGGGGGTCTTTGGAGTTAATACAAAGAACCATGCATTGGCAAATTGCCAAGGTTTTTTCAGGTTAAAATTCACGCAATTTCATTGTGTGCTAGAAGGAATCCACAGAGAAAGATCAGATAACTACAGAGTATCAGTAGCTATATATATTTTCAGACAGCAAGGCCGCCCTGAGTACGATGAACTCGTGGTTAGTCGAGAAATGCTTTGACTACCTTCAACAACTCAATGTGTCGAACACAGTTGTGTTTTGCTGGGCCTTAGGTCATTCCATAGTCTATAGCTTCGGATATTCTGGCAGCACTGAGGTCACTGACTTCATTTTGAATGAAGTCTCTGCTAACTGAGGTGTGCTTTAACTATCTTCAACAACTCGGGTCAATATTCAGTCGTTGGCAATAAAAATGTTTGATCAAAGTCCATAACAGACTTTATCGGTCCAGCGTTCTTTTGTGGGCCGATAGGATTACTTTCTTAGGGTCACAATGGCAGGGCGCCCAATGACTGCTAGTGGGCTCTCAAGGCACTACTACCTGAGATATCATCTCAAGAAGGTTACGTCTCTTGAAAAAGACAGAGTGACTGCAGAAGTATGAAACCACAGGACAAATTTTGTGTGACTGTGTTGCACACAATCGGGTTCAATTGAAACCGGGGGAACAGATCTGTTTCTTTTAGGAATTCAGAGGGCGGAGAAATTTGCTCTTTGAATATGGCTTAAGGGATGTACATACCTTTCTTTCTTTATAGAGAACAACTGAATTGCCGGTTGTCAGTGAACTATTGTTGTTAACTGAACATCATCTGCTGGCTGGCTGGCATTGTTGAGTGTGTGTGGTAATCATATTGGTCATCTTTCGTGACTTCTGTACGACACAAGAAATCTTTTATGTCGGAGTATCTGCCCTTGGGCAACCTATTGGCTGATAATAATTTCATTACGTTTTAACCTTTTTAAACGTTTGAGTTCCTTTAAGTTACGTAAAATAAAATAAACTAAGCGAACTTTTTGCTTTTATACAGACTTAATTTCCATAGTAACTTTATACACAATGTCTAATTTATTTAACTTCCACTTAATGCACACATTTATTTAGCACTTATTAAACTTACCTCTTAGCGCGACTTTACTGTATGACAGGTCGGATTGACATTGAAGCTAACTAGCGCTAGATGGCGGCACAAACACAAAAACTTTTTCTTTCTTAAAAATTACGATCTGTCAAACGTCAGCTGTTAAAATTTTAGCCAAATTCATCGATTAGTTTATTTGTTGTTGTCGTTTGAAGTAATCAACTTTTGTGTTTCTTGGAAAATGGAAAAAAGTGAATTTTGTGTAGTGATTAAACACTATTATTTGAAAGGCAAAACGGCGAAAGAGACAAAAGAAAAACTTGATAAACATTACGGCGAATCTGCTCCGTCAGATTATATGGTAAAATATTGGATTACTGAGTTTAAACAAGCGCTGTAACAATACCATCAACAGGAAGGCCAAAAGAGGTGGTTACTGAAGAAAATATCAAGAAAATCCTCGATGTCGTTATGAATGATCGCCGGGTCAAAATACGTGAGATTGCTGAAATGGTAAACATATCATAAGAACGTGTGTTCAACATTTTGCATGAATATTTGTATATGAAAAAGCTATCGGCAGGATGGGTGCAGCGTTTGTTCAGTGTTGAACAAAAACGAGTTCGACAGATCACTTTACAGTGGTGTTTGGACATGATTAAGCATAATCCTGCTGATTTTTGGCGTAGATTAATAACTGTTGATGAAACGTGGGTCCACCACCAAAAATCAATCGAAGTAATGGGTGGAAGCTGGTGGAAGTGATCCGAAGAAGGCGAAGACAGCGAAATCGGCTGGCAAGGTTATGGCCACTGTATTTTGGGATGCACACGGAATATTGCTATATTGCTTGATGCAATGAAGGAAAGACGACCACATTTAAACAAAAAAAAGTGCTCTTTCTTCAAGACAACGCACCGGTTCACACAGCATTAGATACGATGCTAAAACTACGAGAAATCCACTTCGAATTGGTTGATCATCCATCTAATAGTCCAGACTTAGAACTTGGTGACTTTTTGCTATTTCCAAACTTGAAAAAATGGCTCGCAGGAAAAAGATTTATCTCAAACGAAGAAGTGATTACCGAAACTAATGCATATTTTGAGGAGTTCCCAAAATCGTATTATTTAGAGGGTATAAAAAAGTTGGAAAATCGTCTTACTAAGTGTATTGAGCTAAAAGGAGAATATGTTGAGAAATGAATGGTTTTTGAAAAAAAAATGTTTCTTTCCTACTTAAGTAGCTTCAATATCAATCCGCCCTCGTAGTTCACTGTCATTAGTTTCGAATGTTCTAGTACATTCCACAACCTACTATTCTGTTGCCGTTAATTTCAATGTAAAGATTTAATACTCATAGTTGAACTGTTCAAATAGATATAGTCATGGCAGGGTAATCATTTTCACAACAACATTAGTAATAAATAGCCACTGCTTGATATTGTTTTAGGGGCTTGATTTGCTTTAAAGTCTATACATTCGCTCTAGAGCTTAAGGATCTATTGGAATCATATGTACATACCAAGCCAACTAAGAGATTTGTTCCGTATTTCTTGAAAGTAATATTACACCTTTTAGCTAGGTTTTTGAAAGCGTAAGGCCGATATGAAACGATAAAGTAAATATCTATGTAAAATGGGAAACAAATATGTATATTATTAAACTATTATTGAAAATATTTTATTTAAAATTAAATTATTTAAATTAAATATTATACTCATTTTTTGTGTTTAAGTATGTATTTTATATATGGTGTTGCTTGACATTAATATGATTTAATTAAATATTTAATTACAATCTATAAAAAAAGGCCACTCAATCAATTTAAATACTGATTTAAATATTTATTACGTCGAACAACAGTTTTATGCAACAGCTTATGCAACAAAATAATTATTACTGTGAGAGTAAAAATAAATAAATAATTATTACAGTGAAATCTATACCAAATGGAATAGATATACTTTTTTTAATAATAATCGATTGAACTTACAAATATCCAATGTGTTCAGTAAGAGCTTCCACTGTAAAATTTATATTCAACATTTTTTTTACTCATATTTTAAAATTTTCTCAAGTATTTATTTTAATTGAAACATATTTTCGTTTTTTTTAAATTTTTTTTTTATATTTTTCTTCGCTATAGACGCGTTATTTATTAAATACAATCGAGATGTTTTCTAAAAAAAAAAACTGCAAATGTTTATATTATGATGCATTGTTTAATGAAACTGCAGAAAAAAAGACAAAATCTGTAATGCTATAGAAATATAAGCAAAAAAGCTCATAATTAATGTAAAATATGTAGAAATAATTTTGAAGCAAAAAACTGTTTAAAACATGACATGCAAAGCAAACAATTGCATATTAAAATATCAACTGCATATTTTACATGTTTGATTTATTTTATCAGAAATATTAGTTACAGGGTGATTAAAACAAGATGAAATTTTTGACTACCTTTTTTAGTTCAACAAGTACTTACTTGATTGAGATATTACATACTTTATCTCAGTTCAGTTCGCAGTTGTTGCAAATCATGCGCCATTTAGGGATCTCTTTAATTGTGGTGACAGAAAAGTTCATAAATATAGTAAGTGAGACATGATTATGTATAGCATTTAGGATAAAAATCAACCTCAAGCTTCATAGAATGGCCATGTTTGTGTTCTTTGGGAGATTTAAAAATGGTCACACATACATATGGTCAAAAAAAGGTATACAATTTTTTTTTAACCTCTTTAAAAAATTCCCAATTAAATAAAAATAAGGGGATTCCCGCTGATAAAAACTCGTCTCAGAAAAATAGTGTGATTTTTTTCTTTTAAGTACGAATTTAACTTGGAGAAAATAATAGGTGTGTGAAATTTAATCTTGTTAAAATTAAAAGTTATTTGATGTATGGTATAGTTGAAAAATTTAGAAAGTAAGTGAAATAGGATCAATTGAAGATAAATTAAACATTAACACATGGGTTGAAATGTTCCGGGCCAATTATATGGCGCAGGACAAATCATTGCTTTTACCTATTTTTCAGTTAGTGCTAACCTTCAAAAGAATAGCTGTTAGAATTTCATGGCCGCCAAATAATTTTTTTTGAAAATGCTATAAAAAAAACTACTAAATATTTTCTCAAATTTCTTTTTTTATTTGAAAGTACAATGCTTCCGGTTAATAATGCAAAATAATTTCATTCAAATGGCTGCCTCGGCTAGCCATGCAGTAGCCTACACGATCGGTCCAATTCTTAAGCACGTTATTGATTGTGTGCAGCTGTATTTCACCAATGGCTTCACGAATATTGTCCTTTAAAGCGTCAATTGTCTCTGGCTTGTTGGCGTAACCCTTATCTTTGACGGCACCCTACAAATAATAGTCCAACGGTGTCAAATCGCAGCTCCGAGGTGGCCAAACGACATCAGCTCTGCGGCTGACAATGCGATCTTCAAAAACAAGGCGCAAAACATCGAGTGTGGCTTCGGCAGTGTGGCACGTATCGCCGTCCTGTTGAAACCAAATGTTGCTAATATCCTCCTCTTCAATTTTTATGAATTAAAATTCGTTCCACACGGCCCGATAACGATCGTCATTGACTGTAACGGCCACTGCTTGCCCATTTTCGAAAGAAAAATGGCCCAATTATGCCACTGGACCAGATCAAAATGAGCCTCAAATGTATGAAATGTATATTTTTTTTTTGGCAAAATCGGCATCTTCTGTAAATCCATCGCAGGCCCACTTGGCGAAGCGTATACACAACCATATTCGTTCAGCGGAAGGATAAAACTAATTATCTATCAAATCAGACATGAGCTAAGTGTTACCATTCACGAAATAAGCACTAGTAAAAAAAACGTTAGATGGCGGACCCTTTATTAGTTAGTGTGTGAGTTATAGTGCTAAGAGTGGTGTTACTTTTGTTATATTCAGAACAATGAAAAAAAAACAATTCCGTGTCTTAATTCTACATTGCTTCTTGATGGGACAAGCAATGGTGTAACAAGTGTTATGTGGACTCCACTCCATCGGAAACAGCAATAAAACGTTGACTTCAAACGTGAGCGTAGATGCAGAATGCAGTGGACGTCCAGCGATAACACTAGAAAACATCAAAAAATCGGCAAAATTGGAATGATCGAAAAGATAAGTTACGTGAGTTACTATGTGTTCGAATGTGTTGGCTTTAAATTGCATGAGCATTTGCTCACTGTTGACCAAGAACAAGAAAGTGTTGATGATTCTGAAACAATAGCAAAACTATATGAATTGAACTTTGAATTGCTACAAAATCTACCATAGTCGTCAGATTTGGTTCTCAGCGACTACTGGCTGTTCGCAGACCTCAAAAAAATGCTCGCCGGTAAGAAATTTCGCTGGAACTGAGGCCTATTTTGAGGCAAAAGATAAATTGTTCTATATAAGTGGTATTGAAAAGTTAGAGGTGCGTTGGAATGATTGCATTGCACTTGATGGAGATTACGTTCATGAATAAAGCTAATTTTGAAAATAGTGTTTTCTTTGTTAGCCCGGTACTTTACTGCCTATGTTTTTTATTAGACATAATTGAATGAAAAAAAAAATGCCTTGCTCTTGAACTTCGCGAGCAAGAAAGCTTTAAATCGGTTTGAGAATTTTGTAACTAACGTTTTAGTTGAACATGAGGAAGATATAAAAAGACTTCTCCAACTACAAACAAACGTCACCTAAGGCGATTGCTAGAGAAATTGTAAATAGAGTATCATAACGAATGAAGCTAAGAAAACTGCTGAAGGTAAGTCCTATTAAGTAGAATAACTTGCAAAGTATGCTTAGAACAAATAATTTAAAAAAGAGGCAAAATGTTGACTTGGCTCACGAAAACATTGGTGTGAATCAGAGGGAGAAAAAAATGGCTAAATATTCTTTGGAGCGACGAAACCATAATCAATTTATTTGGGAACAACATAAAAAGCAATGTTCGTGGGTGAAAAGTTAAAGAATTTGAAAATAGATACACAAACAACAACCAAGCATATAGGAGGCAATGTCATGGTGTGTGGTTGCTTTTCCTTCTATAGAGTAGGTCCAATTCATCGAATAAAGTAAAAAATTGATAAATTTGTGTACAAAGATTTATAAGAGAAAGTCTTGCTGTCTTTTGCAGAAGAAAATATGCTTCTGATAATGAAATTGCAACAGGATAACGATCCAACACACTCATCAAAGTTGCTGAGTGCATGGTTTTGTCAACAAAAGATAAACGTTATTGAATGGCCAAGTCAGTCCCCCTACTTAAACCCACTTGACCTCTGGGTAGAATTAGAGAGACGAGTTTCCAAGCTTCCTTGCAGTAATAAGGACCAATTATAGACAAATAATATTCCGGTAGAGACTTGCCGTAATTAAATTTTTTCTATCCATCGAAGAATAGAAGCTGCGCTCAAAAACAATTTCAATTATACGGAATATTACCACACTATGAGCGGGTGCGGGTACTAGTACCAGCTTCGCATATTGCCACTTATAAGCGAGACATTATACAATACGAAACATTATTTTTTCCCTTTTGTCATACAAAAATAGTGATATTAAACGAGTACTAATATCTGTTCCGCTTTTAAACGGCAATTTGCGAAACGAGTACTAGTCCCGTCACGTTTATAAGTGCCAATTTGCGAAACGCATACTAGTACCCGCACCAGCTTATAGTGTGTTAATAATATCATTTACTTTTTATTTACAAAATATAATTTTTGAGTTCAAATTTTAAATTAAATTTTAAGTTGTTTTGTTCACATCAAAGTCTGTACTTTTCTTGAATTCACATTATTTTAAGATAATTTCACTGTTATTTTCTCCACTTCCATCGCAAAATAAATAAATCTTTTTAAAAATAATGGACAAAAACGTGTAGTAAAGGGTGGGCAAATTTGAGGTTAGGAAGTAAATTGGCTTAAAACCAAATTTTTTAAAAAATTCAGTTTTATTCATACCAATGTAAAATAGATATGGGGATTAATAATAAAATATGATATCGGGCAAATGTCCACCTCTAGCACGTCGGCAGACGTGCGCTCTTTTCACAAAATTTGTGACCACATTTTGCAACAAAGCTTCGTGGAATTTCATCTTTCAGAGTGTCAATTGCTTGTGATTTGTTCACGTAAATCCAGTCTTTCATATGATCCCAGAGAAAATAATCCAGCGGCATTAAATCACAAGAACGAGGCGGCAAATCGAAAAACAACCCAACCTGGAAATTTCCCATGCAATGACTGAATTGTTTGGCTGGCTGTGTGGCTTGTGGCGCCGTCCTGCTGAAACCAAAGGTGACTGATGTCAACATTAGCCAATTGTGGCCACAAAAAACTGGTTATCATGGTTTGGTAGCGCAGAGAATTCACGCTAACGGCGTTTTCTTGCTTATTTTCGAAAAAAAACTCGGGCCGATGTTGCCCCCTAACCACAAACCGCACCATACGGTCAATTTATTTGGATGTAATGGTTTTTCATGAGCCCCATATGCGACAATTTTGATTGCTTACATAACCGTCTAATTAAAAATGGGCCTCATCACTGATTTTGTTGAAAAATGCATTATTTTCGTTCAGTGTTTCAAACAGTAAATTTTTACAATTGTTAACATTTCATCATTTGACAGCCAATTTACTTTCTATTGCTATCCTCAAATTTGTCCACCCTGTATTAATTAAACTTATAATATTGTTACGAAATATAAGGTTGGGCACCACAGCGTTTATTACATCTCTAAAATAAATAAACAAAAGCAGCAAGAACAACTCTATACGTGCTGTTTACAAATAACCAAGTCTACAACAACAACCATTAGCAGAGATAAAGTAAATAAAAATAACACGGCAACAACAATAATTAAGCATCAAAGAAAACAACTAACAGACAATAAACAAGCAACAACAAATACTAAGAGCTGAAAGAGGTAGATGTTTACATACGCATGGCTACAAAAGAACTAAAAAGAAAGAAATGGAATCTACCTGAAATATCGAGAGGTTCGAGAGCTTTCGATGTGTTGTTTACTCAGCTATATAAAAAGCTCGTCGATGCGAACAGCAATCAGTTTATGTGTCGTAAACTCAGCGAGTACAGTTTGTGTGAAGAGAGTTTATAAAGAGTAAACTCGTGAAGTGAATTAAAAAACCAGTTTAGTTGGAGCTAACTCAGTAAAGAGAGTTAAGTGTGGATAACCTCTGGTTGAAAAGGTTGTAATCGAACCTAAGTTATAACTACGATCTGGTTGGAAGATCTTTAAGTAGAAAGATCTGTCGAGTAATTGTAGTTGTTTACAAAGTTATAAACAGAGAGTATAATTAAGAACAGAATTTATTATTGCTCACGAAAAGGTTCCGGGCAGTGGTGCACAGAACTGTGTAAATAAAGGATTTTAATCAAAAACCAAATATAAGATTTATTTTATTTTAACTACAATCTACGAACTCATAAATACACGTTTTTAAAAGGTAAAAACGTAACAGTATATATACAAATTGTGTGCTATATAGTTCACACCTATTTTTTTGGTCATATGTGTACATATGTTGAATGTGACAATTTTTAATATCTCAGAGCACACAAACATAGATGATGGTCAAACGATTTGAACATCTGGCATAAGCTTGTCGTATGCTTACACATTTTATGTTACCCTGTTTTAAGCTATATGACACACAACATTATTTGAATGACAATAAAAGTGTAATATTTTTTCTGTTATTATTTGCTTTAGATTTTTTTCTGAATGTTTCTTGCATTTTTCTAAAATTTATTTGTAATATTTGTTACAGTTTATTTATTTCTTTTTTTATATTTTATTTTCTTCTACGTATTCATCAAACAATAGAACTGATGAAATTTATAAAAGATGAGATGAGAAGATGTGCTATAATGATGGCATATGTACATTGAGATTGTTGTGTTAATCTGCATACAATACGTTGCAATGTTATACAATATTCAACAATATAACGATGATATAAATGATACGATATGCTTGTAATAGTCTATTATATTATGTTGTATTCGTTCAGAATTCTATTGTAATTTTTTTAAATTTAATTTTTCGTTTTTTCTTTCATTGAAAATATCAACCAGTAAAGCGCAAGGAAATACTCTCGTTTGAAAAATTGTGTCTCAGGATGCTAAACGATAGTGTAGTTGTAAATATTTGACGATACTGTTGTGTTGTTTATATTTTTTATTATTGTTTTTTTTATAAAGAGGTACACTACAAGCAATACACAAATTTAATGTAACGTTTAATTACATATCTCTTTGGAATCCGTCTATTTGTCCTTTTAATCTTAACAACTGTGGTAAGAATATCGATGCTGCCTAGTTTGATAGAAAGACCAGTACATATTTTTCTCCTCTTCCCATATACTGATTAGTTTGCGAGGCTAGCAGTAGTCAAAGTCTTATTTTGATTGAATGGGATTCTGTATAGAAGTAAATCAAGGTGTTAATGTGCGTTATTTTGCTCGTTACTGTCAGTAACTCAAGAGGTAACGCTGTGTATGTTTACAGTCTGTCCATCTTCGAAACCACAGATTAGCTTCCTTAAAAAAAAAATAAGATAAATGATTATTTTTTCCGTCTTTAACTCTAACCATACTAATAGCATTTATACACATCGACTTGTAACAGGGAAACCCAGGTACCCGTCTGTGTTTGCAGCGGATATTGCAGTTGTAAAGCTGAAACCTCGCAAAATGTTTTTGATTTCTATGAAAAAACATGCGTTTATTGGAATTTCACTGCTCATGGGTATGAATGATACCAGCCATTATTGTGTTCAGATCTTTGGGGAAATTACAGTCTCCATTATAGAAAGCATCGTCAAGTTGATATTGATTTAAGCAAATATTATATTGCATGTAATACATTCCGATAATGCTTCAACAAGATAAACAAACTGAAAAATCCGATCCAATCTCGGATATTTGAAACATGTCGAGAAGAATCAACAAGCTATTATCCAGGTTAAAATTTGACAGTGAGCGAAAATTTATTTCCTGTTAAAGGTTAAACCAGTTTTACGGAATATTTTGTTTGCTATTAGCCTTTGAATGTAAGCATTTACCGGCGGTCAGTAAAAGGAAAATGTAAAGACAATGTTGTTTTAGCTCTGGTTGATTTTTAAAGGCAATATGGAATAAATATGATAACAGACTCAGACTCACTCCCTCTGGTCGGTCGGATTCAAGTTAGGTAAGCCGTCGGTACTTTTTAGCAAAACAATATTTTAAAAAAGCTACGGCCAAACCCAACGGGTTTCAACAAAAAAAGAACTCTTTTGCCTGTCGTAACAGAGCAGATGAAGAATGTTTGCTTTCTATCAACATTGGATTATACTCGAGAGGAGCCAGCTTTTAATAAGGGAAAAGAGAAGATAAATGTTTTTAGAATAAAACAAGTGGTTATAACACACGAGATCATCCTCGAAGAAGTTTGCCAGGGTGCTATAAGCCCATCAGATATTTCTAAGCGGGATAAAGGGTCATTGCTTCCTTTGCAGGTATGATGATTCGAAATCTAAAAACACTAAAATTTTGCTATGCCTGTCAGTAGCCAACATAAAACACGCAGAGAAAAATAGTTTTCCCTCAAAAAAATTCTATAATTTTTACTTTTTTATACCAAATATACTAAGAGATTTACAGGTACCTGGTTACTCTTATTGGGATGGTGGGAACACATAAAAAAATCAATGTTTAGCTGAAGGAACTTAAAACCTCATATCTGTATTTTGTTTTCTTTATGAAAAATTTAGAGAACGTTTGGGTACCGAAATACCCGAGTCATGAGGGTAAGGGCTAAAGCTTTATTAATAAGACCTTAAAACCTACTTATTATCTATCTTAACTACTGGTTCAGGATGTGATGCTGTCTGGAATGGTCGGGGTCTAGTACGGTATAATTATAATCAGGCATGATATTGTCAGGAACAATTATAATTAGGTGCAGGATTGTCTGGAACGGTTATTATTAGGCGCTATATTGTCTCAAACGTTACAATCAGATAAAGCATTGTCTGGAACGATTATAATCAGGCCCTAGTATTGTCTGAATCGGTTAGCATAATTACAATACTAAGGTAAGTGATTTTATAGGAAGGTATTCAAAAGCCCTTATAATTAGTAGATTAAATCTACTTTGATGATAGGAAAGTATTTAGAAGCCCTCAACACTAGCTACGTTTAGCCCAAGTACAGGGAAGCATTCGGAAGCCCTTATATTTGGTAAAACTACTATTGTGACAGGCAAGTATTCCAATTACGTTTAGAGATTTGGCATTGTTGCTAGTCTTTAATTGATGCTAATTATAGAAAAGCATTTGCAAGCCGTATAATTATCGGTATTGTTACGTTTTAACCTTTTTAAAACGTTTGACTTCGTTTTAATTGTTCCATAATTATATAAACACCACTTTGTTGTTGTTTTACAGTTTTTATTTCCTCATTTTATCTTTTATACAGTTTAACTTAATATAGCAACTTATTTTTCTCGCAATCAGTATTCGTTAATACAACACTTTTATTTACGCCTAAACACAAATTTACTTGATGACAGCAAAACGATAACTATTTGCTTATAAACCTAATTGTCTACAGTTTGGAAAGTTTCGGAAATGTTTCAAACGCTCTTATATCCTCTATTTTATATCCGTTAATTTTAAACGTGTGATATTGTGTTACCCAAAGACGGTCGAACTGGCAGTGCTGCCAAATAAGTACGTCATTGACAGGGTGACAGGCACATTAACACCAAATATACCAAAATACCACAATACAGCTTTATAGGCGTTGATGTGGTGTATATTCTTCTTAGACATTTTTATTTGTAACAGTATAAAAAATCTATTATGGCGATAGGAAAGTATTCAGAAGCCCTTATTACGGTTAGTCCATTTAGGAAAACTGTAGGAAAGCCCTTATAATTAGAGAATCATTATGGTGGCAGGAAAGTATTTGAAAAACGTTGCAACCAGCTACAGTTTGTATAAATAGATAATTGTATGCAGCCATCTTTCTTAGCTTAGAAACAATGCCTTCCCTCTGTTAATTTGGTGCAGTTGTGCAGAGTTTGTTTATTATAGAAACCAACCCTTTTTCCTGTGTGTGTTGTGTTTTAAGTGATTAAAATTTTAATGACATTTTTTCGGCCGATATATCTCATAGGACCTCCTACAAGTAGTAACTAAAATTGATTGAATTTAAGTAGCTTACGTTGGGTTTGAAATTTGTTGGAAAAATGGGGTAAGACCATTGCATTTTTGGCCTGCAATCCAAATATAATCTAGCAAACATAAGAAGTTAAGAACGAACATAATAACACCTCTTGGTACAGGTACAGGGTGCATAATAGTCGATTTTAATAGACTTTTGTTTTTCAACTCAATATTGTTGTAAATTGACATCAAGATTGTAAGAGAAAATAATGAAATGTAAGACAACAGACACTAAAACAAAGACAGTACTTAAAACTATTCATTCATTATATATCTATAATAAGGGCTTTTGTAACAAATCAAGCAAAGCTAGAAACTTTCTTTTACCAGAAATTATTATTTATTTTATTTTTTTTAATTTTTTATATCTACTAGAATCCGTAGGATCTTTAAATTGCAAATTTATATCGAATTCTCACATGACTGCGTATATTAAATACATAAAATTATTTTTAAAAACTACTGATGGACTTAATAAATAATCATAAATGAAAAACACTTGCTTTTCAGTTCTTTCAAAATTCTGTGTACTGTAGTTTTTTGGTCGCAATATTTATTTTTATTTCTTTGGTTTTTTCAATTGTCTAGAATCTTGGCAAAAAAAGAGTCGAAAAAACCACCATAATCTAGAAAACAAAAATTACATCAATGTAAGGGGTGTTTTTTATAGAGGTATAGAACCTTAAGTTGCAATAAAACAACGATGGATTAATCGATTGACATGAATTTTATTTATCCGAAAAATAATCTTGTGACATTACATTTGAAATATGATTTCTGGCATATGACCGACACGGCTGGCGCGGATGTAGTTCAATCTGGACGTCCAATTTTCGATGACTTTTTCCAGCTGGTCAAGCGTTTGTAGCTTTACCGCATAGACCAATGACTTTACATAGCACCACAGAGAATAGTCTAGCGGTGTTAAATCACAAAATCTTGGAGGCCAATTCACAGGTCAAAAACGTGATATTAGGCGGTCACCAAACGTGTCTTTCAATAAATCTATTGTGGCACAAGCTGTGTGACACTTTGCGCCGTCTTGCTGAAACCACATCTCCTGGACATCGTGGTTATTCAATTCAGGAATGCAAGAGTTAGTAATAATGGCTCTATACCGATCACCATTGACTGTAACGTTCTGGCCACCAATTTTTTGTAAAAGTACGCACCAATGATTCCACCAGCCCATAAAGCATACCAAACAGTCAGCTTTTCTGGATGTAACGGTGTTTCCACATACACTTGAGGATTATCTTCACTTCAAATGCGGCAGTTTTGTTTGTTGACGTAGCCATTCAACCAGAAGTGCGCTTCATCGCTAAACAAAATTCGCTTATGAAAATCGGGAACAACGGTAATCTCGTTTTGGGCCCATTCGACAAATCTACGCCGGGCGTGAGTCTATTTATGATGAATTGCCAAGCCAAACTGAGAATAAATCACTTGACAGCTGTTAAATCGGTCGCCATCTTGAAAAGTAATGCCAACTTGAAGTTCTATACCTCTATAAAAAACACGCTACAGTATACGCGAGTATATCTGATGATGTTTAAATTTGAAAGCCAATGTTCAAACACAACAAAAAATATTATATTTTTTTTGTTTGTTGAAAAACTAGAGCAGTTTTTTTTCACGTTGTTTATCTCATTTACATGGCAAAATTTTCAAGTTTTTCTTTATTACGATATTGTGTTTGTTGTGTTCATTCCCCTAGTTTGCCTTGTTTTTTGTTTAGTTTTGCTTGCCAAAGGTTCATTGTTCTAAATGACTGGGCAGAAAGAAAAAATCAATAAATTCTTTAAACTATGATATGTTTTAAACATTTATTTTACTATTTATTAAAATATTTTTTAATGCTTGCGCTCTTATGACCTGAATATTAGAATAATCAAAAAACAACTTTGTTTCATGTCATGTTAAATGAGACCAAAGATGTGTAAGCTAAATTAGATTATTTGTAAAGGTTCTTTTATGAAATTTAATTTAAAACCATTAAAAAATGTAATGTGCAGTCATGAAATCTTTATTGTTTTTGAAGTGAAATTTCATAAAAGATAGATTTTAAAATGTGATACCTGATGAAAAAATACCACGACTTGTTATTCCGTATTGCAGTGTTCTGTCAGCACAAGTTCCTCCTACTTTTTCCAAGACTTTCGAAGTTGATTTTTTATCTTGGTATATATTTTGGATATAACGCACACCTAAAAAATATTCAATTAACGTCAAATCGCTCTATCCTTAATGCCATAGGCAGGTCTATTTTGTGAAAAACCATTATTATTGTATTGAACAACAATCTGTTAGGTAGGTAGGTATGAAGATGTGCAACAGAGATTAGCAATGAATCGCTTTTTTGCTGCTCATACTCACTCATGAATTTACAAGTATTACTGAGTCCACATCATTCAAACTCAACTACTCATACCCTTTTGACCACGACATTCGATAATAACATCACCTTCGAACGTTTGGCAAACATTTATCTGATATAATATTCGAAACGACATTTAGTTCACTCGTCGCTCAGCTTGTGGCAGCAAATATCAAATATCAAGAGCAAACCTCTCCTCTGTTTTTACTTTTGCTTTTTTTTCACCTCTCAATACTAAAAACGAGAGAATATAAAAAAAATAGAAGAATATCAGCATACACCCGATACTCATTTTCATTTGTCGCTGTTTCAGTGACTACTTAAAGCAATGGAGAAGGAACGGAAGTCTTATAAAATGAATAGTAATGTCCTATGTTCTACTGTTGTTTCGAAAATTTTTCGTTAATAGCGAACAATCGCTTATTGCTAGTCTTAGGTCATAAGTATAAGCAGCAATGAATATAAATCAAATGTCATACTCGTTGTCATAGCATATATTAATTTCTCAAAAAATACTCATAAAACTCATAATTGATTCGCATCATTCATGATTTCTTATGAGTATTTATAATTATAAGTATTGGCTATTCAAACGAAAAAGAAAACATACAACCTTATAATGAGTATTCCAATATTCATATTCGAATCATACTCATTTTGCATCGTCTACGCACAATGTGTGCAAATGCATATGAATTAATAAGTATAATGTGATGATAAGTATGAATGTGATGAGTACTTCAGTTTTGAGGTTTAGAGTATGACTGCCTATGAGTATCCATTGCAATGAGAATGTATACAAATTTATGAATTATAATTCGAGTATATTCATGTTTTCAGTATTCATTGCTGATCTTTGATGTGCAACCACCTGAAGAACTGGATTGTGATCATTTTAGAAAAGAAAGGGAGATAGATTAATAGAAGAAGTAGTAAACAGATGATAGAGAGAGGGCAGGTCACAAAATGTTGCCCGTTCAAAAACTAAAGCTCCAGTTCCACCCGCTGACTCAGAGCCCTGTTGGGACAACTCATCAGCCATCTCGGTCCCCGCAATACCACAGTGTCCCGACACCCAACATAGTCTTACGACTTAATGCGGTACTCTCCATGACATTCTGCTATCTAGCATGATAAATCGAGCATGATTTAAGCATCCCGAGAGTCGGCTGACTATTTATAACGATAGTCACTGGCCCTTAAATGCTCTCTATTATTCTTTTTAATTTTAATAATATATCAGCTTGGAAAACGCTGTTTTTGTCATTCAACTTAAGTGAGTACTTAAGATCGAGCTACTCGCGGTAGACGCCCGCCCAAGTAGCTTCCTCCGACTTGAAGCCATCAGTGAAAAAGACCCCCAAGAAGTGGATGGGATTCGTAGGAAGGCATGCAGAACTAACTACATCCTGTTGAAATAGCTACTACATTTTTGGAATCAAAATTCCTTGAACATAATAATAATGTACAGCATTCACTGTACGAAAGTAATATGGACCGACGATGCCATGGGCTGAAAATCAAAATGGCCACCAAATTTTCAAGTGGTGTCGGCAAAATATCTTCTTGACGTATATTTCCATCAAAAAATAAAATGAATCAGTTGAACTTATTCATGACAATCGCTAAACTTCCAACGCAATCGTTTCTTGAACAATCTCAATCTAGTTTGAATGCTAAGCAAGCTGTCTGTGCAGATCTTTTATGTGGTGGACGAATAAAATCTAATTTGTGGGAAACAGCGAAGTATAACCAAATTTTAATTATCGTTAACATTTTTTTAATCCTGTTGATGGCTTAATATTGTTACTTTTTAACTTTTTTAAAACGTTTAAGTTCCTTAAATTGCGTTAAATAAAATAAATGACGCGAATTTATTGTTTTATACAGTCATTAGTTCCACAATTAACTTTACACAGTGTTCAACTAAATCAACTTCCTCCTAATACACAAATTTATTCAATACTCAACTCTTGGCACGACTTTACTCTACGACTGTAAAATTACAACTTTTATAGTAAATTAACATTGATTTCGAATTTTCTAGTACATTCCACAACCTGCTATTCACTTGCCGTTACAAATGTGGAGATTTGAGTTTGACTCATAGTTTTGTAGATATGAATACAATTCGGGGATATTTGATTGATCATTTTTCATTACAATTCTTGCAGCATTGACAACAACCAATAGCATAATATCCCTACTAGTTATAGTTTTTAAGTACTGGTGTGAATAATTAGTTCTCGTAAAATATTTTTCATTTTTTCGTTTAAAAGCTTGTTTAGAAGGAAGACAATGGCTGACGTAAAACCTATATGTTCATCAAAAAAATCACATAATTATGAACTAATTATCCACGTTTTGAATGCGAATATTGGCCCTTATCGTGTTTAAAGTAACCTTTGATTTTTTCCACATTCTTGATAAAAAAATTACTAACTAAAAAAAACATCATTAAGTAATAATATATAAGACTATACTATGCTAAAATTTTTTTTCTCTCTTTTTCTTTTCAGGTATGTATACTAATTAGTCTATTCAATTTCTTATAAAGCTCCAGAATGCAATTAATTGTAAGTCCAAAATAAAGCTACACCACAGTTCATTATGTTCTTTCGCATAAATCAAGGTTTGCATAATCAAGGTCTACGTAAAAAAAAAAAATAAATTCCATACATGCCGGATAATTTTTAATTAAGAAAAAGGCACACAATCGGTCAGAGGGGAGAAACCAGCTAAACACTAGACGTGACAGAGTTACATATATCTAGACAATGTATACCGAAACTTACAAATGTCTATCAATAAATCCTAATGCTTTTAATTTAACAAAAGTTTGTGATTAACTTTGTCAAAAGCCTTGCTGAGGTTTGTAAAATATCGCTTCGATCCATAGAACAGCAGTATAACCTCAAATTGCGCACAAATTAGTATAGAAAACTCTAGATCAAACCCAATAAAATCCGGTATATTCGAGCTAATTGCCATAAAATAATAAAAACAGATCTAATACACTTCTCATATGATTTTTAGGCTATTCACTACAAACTCTTACTTATCGACAATCTATTACGTATAAGACGTTATAGTCTAAACTGACCACAGATTCGACCACAGGCTTTGCTATGACAAAAAATATTTATATGTTTATAATTTATTATCTATCATTTATTTTATTAACATTTTTAAATATGTATAGTTTTACGGCTTTAGTTGCAAATTAATAAGAAAATAAGTACGTCCCCTGCTGACATCCCAACGCCTAGTTTCATTATATGCTTTAAGTATTATCTCGTATTTTTAATGTTTCTTCTATTTTTGAAGACTAGTGGTGCTTAAAGTGGTCATAATAGGCTTTTAATTTTTCTTTTAACGAGTCATTATATCTTTAAGTCTTATTCTTTTTGCGGTTTTAATTTCATTATAAACGTACATTGACACTAAACATAAACATGTGGGGGGATTACATATTACGAAGCGTTTATTATTTTTAAAAAATTGTAAAAATTGTTTACCATGAGTAATCGATTGATTTATGTAAATGACTAATGACAATAATTATAAAAAAATTACAATAAATAAAAAAATACAAAAATTAAAAATAAATATAAAAATTAAAAAAATTATAGAAATTAAAAAATTAAAAAAATGCAAAATCTAAAAATAAATACAAAAACTAAAATTACAAAAATGAAGAAAAAAAATATAAAATTAAAAAAAACCCATTTGTGAGATTTGAACCCATGCCATTCAAAGTACATTTCTTTATTTCTATAATAATTTCAAAATTAATCTAAAAATAGATTTCAATATAAAAATAGAAAAAAAGTTCTTGTCAGAAGTGGGATTCGAACCCACGCCCTCAGAGAGGACCAGAACGCTCATACAAAACTCTGTTGGAACAGAGCAAGTTATAACACTTGAGTCTGGCGCCTTAGACCGCTCGGCCATCCTGACATGTGCTGCCTTGATGCATAAAATCGCTTTTAAATAATAAAAACTGATTCGAGAAAAATTTATGAATGCAAAACTGATGGTTCTAAAATGGACAAGTGGTTATGAAATTTTCTCTCCGGACCTTAACACTAAGGTCTTCTATACATCTTCTTATCAGTGCAGCTTCTGTCAGGTGGAAGTGACGGTCATTCGGAAAGACTAGCAAGTATCATTGCCGCGAATTGATGGGTATGTATTTGCAGTCAAAAGGCAAGGTAGTGTATGTATGCTCAAATTTCGATATTAAGTTAATATGGCACAGCGACGCTATAGTTACTTCTGGCAAAAAGAAAGTGTTAATACACTGACCTCTACTTATCTTCTCTTTCTTAGGTTCTGGGCCAGAAATATGTTCTTCAGAAGATTGAGACAGACTTCTTCATGTAAGCAGGTAAAAGAGCTGTGGCCAGCTGTTAATGGTAGGAAAACTGGTCAATTAGTCAACTTGCAAGATGGGAGAAAAACTGGTCTACTATTGAACTTGAAGACAGAGATTTTCGGTCTTTCTGGTCATTGTATAGTGGGCAGTCATGCGGTCCTTCTTGGGTATAGTTGATAAATGCTGTGCAGTTATTGCTATAAGGAGAGGTAACAACTGCGTAACGCTTTGGCCCTTTTGATATCTTAAGATACCTCACTATATCATGAACTCTAGAGCCAGATAACTCACCAAAGTAGGAAAGTATGTATGTTGCTGCTAAGGAATCTAATCCTCCTGTCGGCTAGAGCCGCACATTCTCATAGAAGGTCGTTCTATACTTCTATCAGTCATAGCAACTGCAATAGTAGTTGCTGTCTAGTAATATAAGTGAACTCGTATGCTAATTATTATTATCATCATACCGACCAGGCACCATTCCACGACACTGCGACCCGTGGGATCTATTGTGCCCGTTCTGGTCTATAGTTTGAACACCAGCAAATCTGAAACCATAATGGTGAATATGTCTCCCAATGAGACCCTGTGTCTCCCTAAACATTTCCATCTAAACTAGATTTCGGCAAAGGCTGCTCTTCTCTACTGTTTTCACACGTACGTAGTCACACGCATAGGCAAAAAATAAGCAAAAAATAAAGAAAGAGAAGTAAAGAGAAAACAAGTGGAAAAACACAGCGCAAAGTCGCCTATTGAGAGACTCTCAATTACTACTACAATTAATAATAATAGTTTGTCGAACGCTGATATAATACACATTTACACAATATGTGTTCCGCTGTTTCCGATGTCTGTGATCAAAGTCTACAAACATCCAATATGTGACCGGTATCGTCTTCAGATGCGCTCTTGGTCCACAGTGGCGCGTAGGAAACTCCGTTAGGGGTTTTAAATCTCCATATTTGATAACCTCAGAACGATGCCCAAACTGCGGACCGATCTCCACCTAAGAGCAGCGAAGTCCCCCTTTTTAGCATTACAGTGTTCAAAGAATGCGGCAATTTCCCAATCCCTGATTTGATTGAGGATAATGGTAAGCAGTGCGGCACAGTAAGCTTTCGAACCATTAAAGGGTGTCACGGAACCTTTAAAAGAACTCAACAATAAATGAGTTCAATTCAAAGCAAACAAAATGCCACGGGGTAGTTATGTAGTTATCTTATTGAAATAGAAAATATCAAAAAATTTTAGAAAATTGTTTGAAGTGGATAAAGAGAGTCGAGTAAAAGTTATTAGACAGAGACCGACAAAGACTTGTCTACGCTACTAGCAATTCCATGAAATGTATTTCGCAGATTGCTGATGATTACAGCTTGTAAGTGTCCAAATCGACAATAATCGACAAGGCCCTATCGCGGGGCACTGCGACCCATGAAACCTATTATGCCCCTAATGCTATCAGCTCTCTTATGGGATTGAGACTTAAACCAATTTTTAAGACAAAATTCTCTAGTCCTCAAGTCTATTTTAGAAAAAGGCTTGCTTCGGCGTATTTGTAAAAGTACGTATAAGTATTAGGAAGATCGGATGGTTATTATTCGACCGGTTTTAACTGGTTTTTTTGCTTTTGTCGAATACGGTTTTTTCAAAACAAAGAACGTGAAAACCAAGATAGATCGGAAAGGATATGCACTCTTGAGCAAAAATAACATTTTCTCATCTTCTGTAAATAGATATTGATTTTTATATATGGAGAATGATAAACTAGGCTCATTGAAAGCCCACAAACAAATGCCGGTTCCGTGCGGCAGATATATTAGTTAGAGAAGTTTTTCACAGCGTTAATACACATAACCAGTCGCTAGTAATGTTGTGAGGTGATATCGCTGTTGAAAATTGTCAAATGGTGTGGCCTAGGATTAAACCGACGACTTCTTGGTTGGAAGGTTGGTTCTCACCTAACATACCACAGTGACGCACACACTATTAAATACGTCGTGCATAAATTTACATAGAGTGCTGCTCGAAATCTAAGCAAATTTTCTTGTCGAGACAATTAAGGACTCCTATACTACAAATAGATGTAGTTAAAGTAAAACATTTAGTTTCTGTTATCTTAGGCACCTAAATTATAACTGTAATAACAAACCTTTAATTCCATTCTCTTCCAAGTAATACAACAAAAACAGAATTAGCTCCTTGAGTAGCTGCTTGAAACTTAATCATTTTTCGGTAGTTTGTGTAATAAACTTTATTTTTTATGGCCTCTGGACACCGTTTTGGCATAGTTGTTATGAGATTTGTTAGAATTATTGTTAGTATTGGTTGCCACTTTAATTTTAAGCTCTCCATCAGCTTCTGCTTATTTTTAATACGACGTGGTCCAGCTCTGCGCTTCAAGAATTAGGAACAATTTTATTTAAATGAAAGAACCGGTTAAGCGGTTATTGGAATTATTATTAACCGGAAACCGGTTTTTTAAAAAGTTCTTTTTCGAATTATTCGAAAATCAGTTTTTGAAAAAAGTCGAATAATCGATCTCCTAATCTCTCACATTAGATCGCCCAGCCATGTTTTTCTTTACAGCGAGTCATTGTGTAATGTCTGCTATACTTTCTAACTTTATTTCATTTATATTTGTTTTTTATTTTTTATTTTTTTTATTGTTATTTTTATTTGTTGTAAATATTTATATATTTTTTCTTTATTTATTCAATCCATTATCTGTGTATATTGTACTTAAAACCCACTAATTTAACGCTTTAATTTTGTTTTTATGGCCATAAATTCAAAAAGCCCATTTGGATTACAAAATTTTTTGAAAAAAAAAAAAAAAATTAAAAAAAAATTGCATGAAAAATCTTTTATCACGGCAACTAATCGCGTGACTGTGATATGCGGGAATATACAATACAAACTAAAAATATAAAAATTAAACAATAAATTAAATACGTTTTTAAGTTTTAGTGTAAACAAGGAAATGCTAATAAATTATTAAAACAATAAAAAGAATAATAATAATAATTTCTTCATCTTTTGTAATTTTCTTAGGCAATTCCAATTGCATTAGCATTCAATTTACGGCATAATCTGAGTAAAACAAAATGATTGTGCAGATAAAACAAAACTTTACATATTTATTCATTATCAAGTTCTTTCAAAAAAAGGCATTAATAAGAAGTGTGATATTCCAATACTGGAATGAAAGAAAGCCAATCATATAAAAGAATCTATTTAGTTTTGTACTTTTCGCTTAAATAGTGGAAACTTCTATTTTTAACACTCTTCCTAGAGCTCCTTTTTTATGTGGCGTTTTTAAAGAATTTAGACAAACTCTCTACAATATTAACCAAAAAACGTAAGAGAAATCTGGTCACATTCGTATGGTATTCATTACCAATACTGCAACGAGAAAAAATTCCAGTATTGGAATATCATACCTATTGTTAATGTTTTTTTTTTTTTATGATGAAACGGAAATTAACAAGTTTCACTAGGACTTAACAATGAATAAATTTGTGAAGGCTTGATATATTTAAATGAGTTTTCTAACTTTTATAGGGACTTTTCCTTTCAACTTCTAAACATACACTTAGTTTTGCTCCCCACTATATGTGCAGAAATATAAGTAAAATCTTAATGGCCATGACATGTCGAAGTAGGTGTTCGGCAGGGTTCTCCGCTCTCCCTATCGCTCTTCAACCATGTCGTTGACAGTATAATATCGAGAGTAACATAGAAAGTGAATATCATGGTGTCTGTACTATGCGGACGACATTCGTCTGCTCTCACATAGATACAACGATATGTAAGACAAACTGAATAATGTCGCTACTAAAGCAGCTATATGTGATCTCAAAACCAATATCCATAAAACTAAATCCAAACGCGACAAATGTTGGACCCTTTAAACTTTACCATTGAAGAGGTTAAACATTTTGTTAACTCGGTATGTAGGTAGGTGGGTAGAAGTGGCTGCCCTGAAAAGGGCCACACGAAGGGCCGTTGTGATATCACAGTGGATCATCATCCCCTATATCCGGAACTACCTAGAACTCATAATAAAATCGCTAAGCCTACAAATGTCTATATTCCACTGCTCCGTAAGGCTAGACGCATGGTAGAAGCCCAGGTGCCTCTTTCTCCTGCCACATAGCGCTGGGCATGTGCTCAGTAGGTGAAGGATTGTCTCCTCCTCTTCCTCATCTCTGCAGCAATCGTTGGCCAGGTGACTCAGTCCCAGCCTCCTGGCATGTGTGCCCATTATACAATGTTCAGTAATGAATCCGACAGCTACGCTGAGTGTGCTTCTTTAGAGATTGAGCAGATCTTTCGTGCGCCTAGTATGCAGCTTTGGCCAGATTTGTTGTGCTATCTTGCCCGTTTCCGAAGCTGCCCATGCGGCGTTGACGAAGTCCATTGCTTTATAATAAATCCTGAGCTTACAGTTTCCCAATGGTATTCCCGATATGGAGAATTCATCAGTGAGTCCAATAGTCGTGCCATATCTGGCCAATTCGGAATCCATATAATATGAATATTATACCGCTTAGCCATCTCATTAAGAAATCTGCGGTATTCAATAACCGCTTTTGAGGTCAACTTGTGAGATCCCAGAGCCTTTAAACCACCTAGCTATCCGAAAGTATGCTGATATCTCTCTTGGGGATGTTGCCCTTTCCTGTGATCATCAAGGCAGCCCTTATGACCGATACTTCCGCCTGAAAAACACTACAATGGTTCGGTAACCTTATAGAGTAAGCTATCTCTGCCGACTACGAAAATATACCCCCACCGACAGCTTCGTTTAGCTTGGAGCTGTGAGTGAAGATTTGTTTCGAATCGCCAATAAGGTGCGTTATACCACCTTCCCATTGAGCCCTATCCGGAATCGTGATCCGAAACTTCATTAAGAAGTCATAGTGCGGTGTTGTAAAATAAAACCCCAAAACTCGTCAGGATCATCGGGTGACCGACTTTTGAGTCATGCCACAGTCCAGCCGCACGCAGACGCTGACTCACACTGGTAGCAACATCATCATTATCATCATACACTTTTGCAGGATATTGCGATCTAAGAGATCTATTGTAGCTTTTCCGGTCTATAATACCAATTGGTGGCTAAAAAGAAAGTAAGAAATCGAACGTAAGAAACAGCAAAAGGCGTTCCTTCGGATAACTGACAAATGTTTGGAGATTGTTTGTTTGGAGACATGTTCAAGCGCACAATATCTTACCTTTTCGACACCTGCGTCAAATCAGTAGTTCTCTACGGCTGCAAGTCGGGAAATGCAGCCCAATGCCACGCTTTCACGAACAATAAGCAACGAACCTCTTTGGCCAAAAACTGAACAAATGCCTGTTGAAAAAAGATAATCGGGCATATTATATAGACCGCAAACAAGTGAAATTGAATTCGAGTAAATTTTTAAAGGCAAATAAAAATTAATTGCGACAATTATTTTAAAGTTTTGATAGTCAAAGAAGTAATTTTAAAGGTAATTAAGCGAATTATTGTAATAAAAAATATCAAAATCTTTTCAGATTTGAAAATTATAGCTGTTTTTAGTTTCATTCGATTTCAATTTCACTCTATTTTGGTTTATAGAACATACCCTATTAAATACAAAATGAAGTCATACATAGCGCATGCTACTGGACTTAGAGGCAGCGAAAGTTAGACGATCGTATATGAGCTAAAATCTGATGCTAAAGATCATTCTCCTTATAGAAACCAAAATATCTATAACAATGCAATTCTTGACAGTATCGGGCAGCCATCAAGATACAAAAAAAAAAAAAAAAAAAATTATGGAAAACATTTTTCTAAAGTAAGTGAAATTCTTAAAAGGCCAGTATCAACCATTTAGTACGTCATGCAACAATTTCAGAAAACCAAAATAATGGCAAACAAATCAAGAACCAGCTGTCCAGGGTAAATGTATCAACATTTGGAGAGAATATGTAGACAAACCGTGAATGATAATAATAGTAAAGTAAGTCCATGTGGCATTAAAGGATCCTTAAAAACTAGATATGGAATTACTGTAGACACTCAAACGGTAAGAAACATATTTAAAAGAGGGATTAGTTAGCTGTAAAAAGTCAGTGATACAAGCAAATTAAATGCGAACTATATGGAGAACATCACACACTGAAATGAATCCGAAGCATCGAAAACCAACTCTTATAGTGCAGACAATGTAATTGTGTGTTTGTGTTTATTTTTATTTTTTTTATAGAAAACTTATCTTTTATTATATTTTATTTAAAAAAATCGTGTTTTAGGTCATGAATACGTTACACCAATAGATTCATTTTTTGTGCTTTAATTAAATAAGGCATCAAAAACGCATTAATTTTGTATTCACACCCCCTAATAAAATATTTTCTCAAAACTAAAACAAAGTAAAAGAAAAAACAAAGCAAAAATAAACAAAGTAAAAGTAAAAACAAAGAAAATTAAAGAAAAACACAACCAAAACGAAACAAAACCAATCATAAACAAAATCAAGTATGAACGTAAACAATACAAATACAGTAAAACAAAAATGTCGTGAGTAGAGTAAGTAACTGGAATACTAAAAATTAAAAAAAACAAACACATACACATTTCCGTTTTTGATTTTATGAATAACAGAAAACAACAAAACCAGAGGCGTCGAAAAGCGGCTTTTTTTGAATGAAAAACGATGATGATACAATATAGCAGTCGTTTTAGTTCGTTTGTTTTGCATTCAATGTTGTTGTAATATTTGTACACGCATGCATTGTGGATAAATTTAAACAACCATCTGGCATATGTCAGGATGGCCGAGCGGTCTAAGGCGCCAGACTCAAGTGTTATAGCTTGCTCTGTTCCAACAGAGTTCTGTAAGAGCGTTCTGGTCCTCTCTGAGGGCGTGGGTTCGAATCCCACTTCTGACAAAGTTTTTTTTTTTCACAATTATATTTTTTTTTATATATTTTTCTCAAATATATTTTACTAATTTTTATTTATTTTCTGTAATAAAAATGTGTTTGTAATTCTCACTATCATTTTGCTTTCAAATATAATAAAGTAACACTTTTATGTAACTAGTTATACGGACTTCACACACATGTCAGGATGGCCGAGCGGTCTAAGGCGCCAGACTCAAGTGTTATAACTTGCTCTGTTCCAACAGGGTTCTGTATGAGCGTTCTGGTCCTCTCTGAGGGCGTGGGTTCGAATCCCACTTCTGACAAGAAATTTTTTATAATTGTTTGCTACAGGAAATCTATTTTTAGATTATGTGTTTGTTGGGCGTGGATGCGAAAACCCACTTTTGACAAGAAAGTTTTTTTTTACAAGTTTTTGGTTCTGGAAATATATTTTCATTCAAATGTATTCAAGAAACAAATAAATTAATTCAAAATTGAATTATAGATTAGAACGGCGAATGTTTTAGATTCCTTAAGAAATTAGCCTAAGCTGCGCAGCTACAGCAAAGGTTGTTGTCTAAGCTGTACTGTGTTGCCTTTAAAATATTCATCTTTATATAAACGAGTGTATTCTTATTCCGCCATATTGCTGTTCGCTGTTTACTGTCGTCTATGTGTTTACTACTATAGGTTTTAATGAATAGCTGGATATCATTGGTATGTTAGGCATTCAGGTCGCCTTTAAGAAATAATATATATTACAATACTATCAACAGCTGACCAAAGGAAATTTCATAAAATTGTATAAGATGATCGTCAGTAAACATTTTAAAGTGCCATACATCCGAAATTTTAAGATGAGAAAGCTGTGCCCTCTAGATAGGCGCCGCTTTTGTGAACAATAGATCAAAAACATGTAACTTTTTATTATAAACAGGGTAGCGAAGTTATTAAATATCGTTGGGAAAAGTGTATCGAGCTAAAAGATTATCTTGATATGTAAATTTTTATATAAATGTTATTAAAAAGATCGTTAGGGTGACCCTCGTATATTGTAAGAAAAAGTTATGTGCTATAAACGTCGAACCTCGGTAGTATGTCAGGATGGCCGAGCGGTCTAAGGCGCCAGACTCAAGTGTTAGAACTTGCTCTGTTTAAACAGAGTGTACATGAGCGTTCTGGTCCTCTCTGAGGGCGTGGGTTCGAATCCCACTTCTGACAAGAACTTTTTTTATTATAGTGACTGACACAATAAATATATAATTACATTTTCTGCTGTTTTGTCAAATACTTCGGAATTTAAAAATTAAAACGTTGCTCGTTTAATCAATTTCTTACTCATCATTTTGTCGTATGACGGCGTTCTTGTTAAAGTCATTGACTTTGTTTTGAATATTCATCTTTAATTATCGTTTTTTAATGTCGCCAAATCAACAAAAAAATAAATTTTTTTTTGTCATAATTAATATTCTGCTTAAGCATCATTTTTGCATATTTAATTAAGCTAATGAACAAACCAACGACATAAACTTTAAAATTCCAACCCAAAGCTGCCGTTTAAATTGAGCAATTAATTGAAATTACAAAGCATTTATTAATATTAAGGAAAATGACGAGCTAAAATTTTGATTAGAAACTATTGGGTCTTTAGAAATAAGTAAAAAATAAACAAAACTACTTAATATTGATACAAAATATGATTAAATTTGAAATTTAAATTTGGTTTTCTCAACGGCTAATAAATTTTGTAGTGAGAAGTGCGTGTTTAGAAGGGTATTTTTTCTAAGATGATATAATATTTTGTCTTTATATTGGTACTTTATGTTAAATAAAAATTTAAGAACTTGCCTAGAATGTAACTCTATATCTATCTATATATCTATCTTTTTTTTTATATATATATTTATCTATTTTAATATCAATAATATTTATAATACTTGAAAAGGTACTTTTTAGTAAAAAAAAAAAAATATTTTTCTAAGATGAAAATTCTGAAGTAAGCTATGTGTTTATCTAGCAAATAATACCTTTTGTCTTCTTCTAAATATAATTCCTATTTGTTTTCCCAGAGGTACTTTTTTCCAAAAGTATTTTTTCTTTTATCTTTCTTTTTGTTTATTTTATCTATGGATACTTTTTAACTATTAAAACTAAGACGGACTGACATTTTTTTTTGCCTTAAAATACCCTTTCAACAGAACTCTTTAAATTTGTAAAATTCAAATCAGGAATACACCTAATTTTGGGCCCTGTTTTCTAAAAAAGGCATTTTTTAAAATGTAGTTTGAGCTTTTTTTGTTCAAACATTGTCATTGCTTTGGCCTTTTTAAATATTTATTAAAATTAAATGGTACTTTATTTTCCTAAAAAAATTTCTTATCAAATTTTTGTGAATTTGTGTAAAGTTGTTAAGTTCAAAATGAAATTCAAAATTCAATTGTTTCTTCTCTATATTTCGCTTATTGCCTTCTTTAACAAAGTTATTCTTTTTTAAAAAGTACTCTTTTTAAAAGTAAAAATTTTTTTCAGTACTTTTTGGTCCTTTTTTTGGTAAAAGTACCTTTTTCATAAAGAAACTTTATTCTTCAAAAAGCATAAAAGCTCAATAGTACTTTTTAAATTCTTAAAAATTTCAATAGGATAAATATCTTCCCTTTCTTTAAATAAGGTACTAATTGTGTTTTATTATTTCAGTCTTTTCAAATATTTTTTTTTTTAATCTAATGTTACTTTATTCTTAAAATATACTTTTTTATTGCTTAGAACTTAGAGAATAACACACTGTTTCTTTGTTATTATTATACTCTTTTGTGTTTTTTAACTCTATTAATATCTAGTAGTGGTTTTTTGTTGTTTGTTTTATAATTAGTACTTAAAAAGGTACTTTTTGTTCAGAATGAATTCTAACCGCAATCTTTTACTTATTCAAAAAAGTACTTTATTACATGAAAAATCTATTTATGTTTAAAACTTTAATTTGACTTGGAAAGTTTTTCGTTAGGATACTTTAGGGTACTTTAGTAACATTAAAAGTTCTTATTTTAAAAACAGTCTCGTTAGTGCGGTAATTTCTGTTTTAGAGAGTTAAGGCAAAAATGACAAAAATGAGAGGCCAAAAACCTTCGTAGTCATTGCAATGGCTGAGTACTGACACAGTACTTTTCCTCTTCGAATGCACGGCTTCTGTTAAAGTCATTCTAGTTAACGCCGAATCAATTAGCATACTCTTCTTCAATAAAACAATGGCCTGTAAAAACCGCAATAGTTCAAGGGGTGGCCATGCGATTTAAGAATAAAAAACAGTAAGTCCTCTTTTTATCCAAGCATGTCCAAAAGATCCTAGCAATACTGCGCGTTTTATAATGCCAACGAAATTGAGCCTTTTTATATATTGACCTGAGTATACCTAGTTTAACTGAGGCAATTGTAATACCTATGCCCAGTATTAGTTCATAAATGGCTAGCTTTGTAGCCGCTCTATGTAACTTTTCAGCAAAGCAATTACCGACGATATCCATTTATCCTTAAACCCATATAAGTGTTACTTTCGAATGATCAGAATTTTCTTTGAGAAATCTAAAGCTTTCATGAACATGAATAGACGTCGAGGTGACTTCCGTAAGGTACTTAACTGCAACTTGACTCACTCAACAAGCATTGTATAGCCTTCAGTACAGCATAATCTCCGCTTGAAATACCCAGCCAGTTTATAAGAAAGTCTAATGCAAGAACCCTTTATGTACATATTTATCACAGCCTTCTCTATCCAGCATTTTGAAGCCTCAAGGGCAAGACGAAAGCGCTTATTAGAAAGTCGGTTGTATGAAATTTCATTCGCTATGGAATACCGTAATTTCCTCTCAGAAGTCAAATTTCTGTCGCTAAAATTTTAAGAGACCATGCAGTCGATCCAAAAGTGTGTATAGTTGCTCAAATTAAAAGTAAATAGCACTGCTTTATCAAGCATATTGCTTTCGCCGTAATTAATACTTTATGTATCAAAAAGTACCTTTTTTTAATGATTACTTTTGATTTATTTTATAAGCTTATCAATAACAAGTTGTGGTTTTTTGTTATTTTTAAATGGTACTTGAAAATATTTTTTTTTTATGAAAATACAATCTTACTATACCCTTTCGTTTATATAAAAGTTATGTACCGAAATTTTGGTACCTTTTTCACGTCTTATATTTCTTTTGAAACCATGATTTGCTTTATTTTATATCAAAAATTTGTTAAAACGCTCAAATTTTAACGCTTTATTAAATAAAATGTGTTAATTTTAGAACAAATATTTGATTTGATAGAAACAATTAGGACAGTGAGAACAAAAAGTAAACTTACATCAAAGACATTTTAGAAAACCTGTTATTTGTTTTATTACTAATTTTGCTTCCATAAAGTTTTGTTAAAACGCTTAAATTTTAACGCTTTATTAAATAAAACGTGTTAATTTTAGAACAAATATTTGATTTGATAGAAACAATTAAGACAGTGAGGACAAAAATCAAACTTACATCAAAGTCATAGAAAACCTGTTATTTGTTTTATTACTAATTTTGCTTCCATAAAGTTGTTAAAAACACATATAATTAAAAAATATATATTTGTAAAGTATATAACAAAATAAAATTTACACCTCTCTTTAGTTTCACGATTTCTCAATAAATTTATTAAAAAAATTTTATTTTCTTTAATAATTAATTTTTATTAATTTGCTGTTTCTTCCGAAATTTAAAAGCATAAATATAGTAGTATATGTCAACTTTTTTGCTGTACTATATTTTATTACTTGAGCAAACTAAAAACATATTTATTTAAGATTTTTTTTAGATAAAAAAGAACGTATTTATTTTTATATTGTCATGTTGTATTACCAAATAAAGTAAGTGGCTGTTAATGTTCACAGAAAACAGCCACTTTTGATAAATGACTTGTTTGCTTAATTCCAAATAATACTCGAGTTACTGGTTAAATGTTTTTTTTTTTTTTTTTTTTTTTTTTTTTTTTTTTTTGATTGAACTGACTTGTACACATTGTAGTCATTCATGCTCAATATGTCAACATCATCATTCTCATGATCATTTAAAAATAAAAATATATTTTTAAAGTAAAAGTTTTTTGTTTGTTACTATTTGTAAGCTTATTCTCTACAACAAAAATATTAAAAAAAATTAAAAAAAATAAATTTAAAATAATAAATAAAAATAGTCGTTTAACCAGCATGTGCTTTGTGTTTTGAAATAATTTTTTTATGTGCCAAGCACAGCGTATCGTCTATATAACGCTTGCCAATGAACTTGACTTTGCCGCTTTTGTGAGTGCTTTGTTGTTGTTTTGGTATGCCGCTCCCCCAGTCCTCCTCATACACTCATTTATTGTGTATGAAATTCTATTGCTACTCTAAAAGTACTAAAAATGAAAACCAATATCAATAACAGTTTTATTTTGCTTTGTTTTGATATGGCCGGCCGCCCGCCTTACAATGCATACTGTTTTATCAATGAATTGATTTTGTATATCATTTGTATTTCGAAGCGATAACGTTCGCTTATTGCTATGCCTGAAAACACAGATCTTTTATCATTTGCTGATAATACAATATATAGCTTTTGTTTTATTTTTTAAAATGCATTACGTTGATAAAATTCTAAAACAGATAATTAAAATTAGCAAAAACAAAGGGGAAATGACAAAATTTTCGGTGCAAAAATTCAATTGCAATAAAGAATAAAAAAGCAAAATTGCAAGCAATTGAGGTCAGCAAATATTTACACAGTAGTAATGAAACAAAAAGAAAAAAAAACTAAATAAAATGCCAAAAAAGCTTTTTAAACCCTACAGAAGAATTTAATGCTTAAAATCAAATTAAGGCCTTTTAAGCCGTAGCAGTATTTTTGCTTTTTAAAATTTATACAAAATAAAGAATTCTGAAAAAAGTAATTAAAATAACATTAAGTAAAGACAGAAGTTTCAGAAGAATTCAAAAAGTACACATTCCGCATTTACTCTTAAAGACCGACTAGTTTTCTTTGGTTAAAAAGATTTTTTGAATATATTTCCTAATAACACGTTTTCCAAATTGCTTTTACATAAAAAAGTTAAAATATATTTTTAATAATTATACGTCATGCTGAGCTAAAGTTATATTTCGTTTATAACTTTTTTTGCTTTTTAAGATTTCAATAAATTTTCGTTCAAAACATGTTTAAAAATGAAAGAAATTAACGGCCGTATTCATAATAAAAATCTAGAGAGTGTCTAGAATAAGTATGATTTTTAATATGTTTACTGCTATGACTTATGTGAGATCAACAAACTTTCAGGAACTGACACAAATTTGACCCAAATCAATTTGGATAGCCTTTAAAGATTGTTGATCTAAATATTGTTACGTTTTAACCTTTTTAAAACGTTTTAGTTCGTTTAATTGCCTTAAAATAAAATTAAACACCACTATTGTTGTTGTTTTACAGTTTTTATTTACTACACTAATACTTTAACTCTTATACACTTTGTTTTAATACAACAACCTAATATTCGCTTATAAAGGGTCCGCCAAATAATTTTTTTTTTTAAATGCTATAAAAAAAACTACCGAATATTTTCTCAAATTTCTTTTTTATTTGAAAGTACAATCCTTCCGGTTAATAATGGAAAATAATTTCATTCAAATGGCTGCCTCGGCTGGCCATGCAGTAGCCTACACGATCGGTCTAATTTTTAAGCACATTATCGATTGTGTGCAGCTGTATTTCACCAATGGCTTCACGAATATTGTGCTTTAAAGCGTCAATTGCTTCTGGCTTATTGGCGTAACACTTATCTTTGACGGCACCCCACAAATAATAGTCCAACGGTGTCAAATTGCAGCTCCGAGGTGGCTAAACGACATCAGCTCTGCGGCTGATAATGCGATCTTTAAAAAGAGGGCGCAAAACATCGAGTGTGGCTGGCTGTGTGGCACGTAGCGCCGTCCTGTTGAAACCAAATGTTGCTAAAATCCTTCTCTTCAATTTTTGTGAACAAAAATTCGTTCAACATGGCCCGAAAACGATCGATATTAACTGTAACGGCCACTCCTTGCTCATTTTCGAAGTAAAATGGCCCAATTATGCCTCTGGACCAAAATCCGCACCAAACAGTGATTCGTCTTGGGTGTATCGGCTTTTCAATGTATGTGTGCTGGTCTTTTGTGCCCCAAATGCGACAATTTTGCTTGTTTACATACCCGCCAAGATCAATATGAGCTTCATCTGAGAAGATGATTTTTTTTTTTTTTTGGCAAAATCGGCAAAGTGATGTCGCAATATTTCCCATCGTTGTTCAAGCGTATACACAACCATATTCGTTCAGCGGAAGGATAAAACTAATTATCTGTCAAATCATACATGAGCTAAGTGTTACCATTCACGAAATAAGCACTAGTTGAAAAAAAACGTTAGATGACGGACCCTTTACAACACTTTTATTTCCGCTTAAACACGTCTTTAACTTACAGCAGCAAAATGATAACTAACTCACTTGTAGGTAAAGTAGCCCCTTTATATACCTAATTGCCTACAGCTTTAAAGGTTCCGGAAATATCGATTATCTTCTATTTTCATATCCCTTAATTCAGATGTAACGTAGAGGTGGTCGATTTTGCAGTGCTGCCAAATTGACAGGGTGACAGAGAATATATAAGAATTACACAATACAGTGTTAAAGCGCTGATGTGCTGTATTTTTATTTTCGTAACAATATTTTAACGATATTTAATTAATAAAATAACTTAAACGCAAATTTTTTTCTTCGAAATAACTAAGAACGTACGATATTTAGCTTCTTTATCTGGCCAGAGTTTCACAATGTGATTCCCACATTGTACTCATGAAAAGTCACTAATTAATGACAGTTGCGTGACTATAGAAATCTTAGGATTATGAACTTGGTCGATCGTAATTTTGATAGCTATTACAGCATACGATACAACCTATATTTTACAAGTGATATATCGGCTGGGTGAGAAGGATACATGGAAATGCTTGCTGTAGAGTAGTCTCAGAGCAGCTGTAGTGTTCTACAAAGCGAAATTATAGCCGCTTAGTATACCCAGTGTCACGGGATATTCAAAAGGAATTACTTTATATTTACTGAAAGCATTCCAAATCATTGAATGAAATAGTTGCTCATCTCTACAAACTGAGTCAGCATGATTTGGCGACCCTACATCGTTGGAAAAGCATTTTGCCTCGTAACTCGAGAAGAAATCACTATAAAACCTTGTAAAGCAAGTTATCTATAATTGTTGTTGTCTTGGCCAAATCATGAAACTAATAAACTGTTACTTAAGGGAAGGAACATTCCTAACGATATGAAAACGGCAAAGACTTGTTTTACTTCCAAAGGGAAATTACCGACCCCGTTGATGTTAAAAATGCATTTAATACAGCGAATTAGGAAAAAGCAGTACTTGCAATTCATGCACTAAACTTACTTTATTATTTTATTGCTATGATCCCAGACTACTTTCAGCATCGGGTCCCTATTTATGATACAGACAGAAGTTGGAGACAATACCGTGTACTGGACAATTGTCACAGGGTTCTGTTCTGGGCCTCTGGCATCTGCTGCGGAATGTCAATTAGGATGGTATACTAAAGCTTGGATCACACGATTGGTGAAGTGTACCTATTTTTGGTACAGAATTAGTGTGACGGCCCGATAGGCAATCATGCGGCAATGAAAATTTAAAAATTTGTTAATATTTATTGTTCTTGTGCTTGATTGTCGCACAAGAATGCGTACCAATGCGAAAGTTCTTTAATTTATTTTCGTAAAATATTTTAGGACATTTTTAATACTCTACGGAAATAAAGCACAGTACAAACAAAATATAAAGTGTGTCATATTGATGCACTTGCGACAATAGAGTGATCTTAGCTTAAGACTTCAACTTCTCAACACGGGTCAAATTATGGTCATTGTAGATGTTATAGACTCTGTGACAAAAAAAGATGCTGCAACTACAACCAATTGTAGTATTTAAGTTGTAAAAGCCTAATGCTAGCTGAGCATAAAACTGAAGCTGGTTTTTTACTTTTAGACAAAAAAGTAAAGGAACATATATATCAGTATGCTAGTTGATGATTGCACCTGGAAATAGTATTGATAACCGTTTGCTCTTTAAACAACATATTGCATAGAATTTGTTTAGAATAATGCCAAACACTAGATGAAAAAATAATTCAGACTGAAAATGATGGCTCGCAGTAATCGGAAACATATTATTGTATGCTCCATAAATTTGTACAAATTGCTTAAGGTACAAGTCTTATCACTACAGAATTTGGTCAGTATGTTGACTTACAGCCTTAAGGGTATCTTGTGGCTATAGGATGTCTCTGATAAAGCACCACTTGTACTCTTGGCAATGATTTCCAAATTGTCATAAAATCACTCATAAAGGATTTTCATAAAATATATATTTTTTGAAAGATAATTATCTGCTGAATATACTGAATCAATTTTTCTCTACTTCTCTGTATTGTCGCAATAGGGGGCTAAGCTTAACTTATTTTTAATAAAAAATACTATGAAGAAAATAGATTTTAGGTGCTTCAGAAAATTATATGTAAAAACTCTATATATTAGAGTGGTTCGCTTAGTTACTTTACAATTTTATAAACGAAATAAAGTTTTACATTTTGTTTATTGTTACCAAACTTTAAAAGATTATAAAAAAAATATATATTTTTATTTTTGTTTTTGAAACTATAATATTCATCTATATATACTCTGCACCCATTGTGCGTGGACGTTGCAAAATGAGTATAATTCTAATATGAAAATTTAAATACTCATTATAGGGTTATGTGTTTGCGTATTTTCTTTTTTTTAATAAATAATATTCATGAATACTCATGAGTAGTCTTGAATGATGTGAGTCATTTATGAATGATGTGAATCATTTATGAATAATATGAATCATTTATGAATGATGTGAAACATTTATGAGTGACGTGAATCATTTATGAATGACGTAAATCATTTATGAATGATGTGAATCATTTATGAGTATTATGAGTGTTTTGTTAGAAATTAATGAATGCTATGAGAATGAGGAGATATGAGTATGAGTACGAAGTTCGATTCATATTCTATGCTATTTATAATGGTTGGGCCATCTATCGGTTTGACTTTGAACCATCGGTTACTTCGAATCTGACAATACTTATGTTTTTCTATTCTGTCACAAAATACAGTTTATTATCTCCACTGAGCACGATATATCGATTTACGCTTGGAAATTTATTTCCAAAATAAAGGTAATTGCTCGGAAGTTTCAAAAATCATCTTCGGATGAAGCTGATTTTCATCTTGGTGGGTACGTTAATAAGCCAATGGTGCGCCTTGTGGCGCAACCATTACGGTCAATGGAGACACCTATCGCACCATGATAACCGATTTTTTTTACTCGCTCTTTATGGTATTGATGTGAACAATGCTTGGGTTTAACAGGATGGTGCAACTTGCTACACATCTCATGCCACAATCGATTTATTTCGCCAAACGTTTGGTGGCCGTTTAAGAAGTCAAGAAGCTGCGAATTGACACTTTTGGACTATTTTTTGCGGAGCGCCGTTAAGGACAAGTGTTATGTCAACAAACCAGAGACAATTGAGCATTTGAAGGCCAACATTCGTGATGCCATTGCCGAGATACGACCCCATACACTCGAAAAAGTTCACGAAAATTTGTCCGATCAAATGGGGTATTGCGAGGCCAGCCGAGGCAGCAATGAAATAATATTACATTACAATCTGGAAAAATTGTACTTCCCAACAAACCGTTTTTGCTTTATTGCATTTTCAAATTTAAACTATAAATTGGCCCATCCTATACTGATGAATGAACGTTATTGTCAATTTGAGTATGAGTAGTTGAATTTGTATGATTTATATACTTATATATGTGTATATTTATACTTATAAGTTCAAGTGTGAGTATGAGTAGCAAATATGCACTTCATTGCTGATCTCTTGCACCCAAAGATTACAAAATAATATTAATAATTTAGCTTAAGGTGGTTTGCTAAAGATATTGGCAATTTAACGATACCATTTCATAAGTAATCTAATAATATGATCTAGTGTAACAAAACAAAAAATATAATCTTTATATCTTCTTTCTATATTTCTTTCAAAGTAATAAAATTAAAATTATAATTTAATGTTCCGAAAAAATAATGAATAAAATTTTATGCGTCAGTAGGTTACAAATATGAAAATTAACCACATAAAGCGATATATTTTTTAATTTGTTTATTTCGTAAAAAAATTTAAAACGTAATTTATTTTAAAAATTATCTTTTTTTTTCCAAATGCCATGATATCATTGCTACAAATTGGAATTATAATTTCTTTAATTTTAATTGCTACGACAAAGATTCAAAGCAAATTTGTAAAGCAACTCATCGTTTGAAATACACCCACTTATATTGAAATATAAATTCAATGAATAATTATTTCATTCGCTTTATAGTTTGACAGAAAAGGCATTTGTGAGATAATGAATGTTCTTCAGCTTCTCCTCTTTACCTCTAATTATTTTTCTTTAGCTTTTAAACTGGAGGTCATTATTAGTGGTGCTCTATTATACTTTTATTTTAACTTTTTATCATTTCTATCTTAAAAAAGAATAAAATCCAAAAGTTTAATGGTAGATTTGCTATTGTCATCATTATTTAATTCAAGCATTATTACATTCTATTCACAATTCTATTGACTATTTGTAGCATGACATGCAATGCATCCGTTTTTTTCTTTTTGCACTGCTTGTGCCATAAAGATCTCTTTTTGTTTTCATGTCCTTTTTTCTGGTTTTTCTTTAATACTTAAGCCTGGTAATGATAGAGAAACGAGTGACAATAAAAATAATTTTCTACGCCATACTCTTTTAAGCGTAATAAAAAAGCTGCTATAGTTGAAACTCCCATGTTAAGGAAATCCTTAGCTTTTGTCTTCATAAGACAGCCAAAGAAAGATACTTTAGCTGCCATCATATTTCTTTTCATTTGAAATATCTTTTTGTTCACTTTTTTTTTGTTTGAAAGGATTTATTTATAAATTTAAAAGTTTTTCAGTTGAAACTTATGCATTTAATATATTTTTACTATTACTTTGGCTTTATTTTTTTGTGCAACCAAGATTCTCTTTCGAATCATTTGAAGTGGTGTCATTTGTTTAACAAATACGTAGACTTAAGCCTTAATGAAAATGATGATATATGATATAAAGGGTCCGCTATCTAACGTTTTTTTTTTTAACTAGTGCTTATTTCGTGAATGGTAACACTTAGCTCGGGTCTGATTTGACAGATAATTAATTTTATCCTTCCGCTGAACGAATATGGTTGTGTATATGCTTGAACAACGCTGGGAAATATTGCAACATTACTTTGAAAATCATGGTAATGTTGCAGAATTTGTGCGATGTATTCAGATGAAGCTCATTTTGATCTTGGCGGGTATGTAAACAAGCAAAATTGTCGCATTTGGGGCACCTAAAACCCGCACGCATAAAGGCGATACACCCAGGATGAGTCACTGTTTGGTGTGGATTTTGGTCCAGAGGCATAATTGGGCCATTTTTCTTCGAAAATGAGCAAGGAGTGGCCGTTAAAGTCAATGGCGATGGTTATCAGGCCATGTTGAACGAATTTTTGTTCACTAAAATTGAAGAGGAGGATATTAGCAACATTTGGTTTCAACAGGACGGTGCTACGTGCAACACAGCCGAAGCTACACTCGATGTTTTGCGCCCTGTTTTTGAAGATCGCATTATCAGCCGCAGAGCTGATGTTGTTTGGCCACCTCAGAGCTGCGATTTGACCCCGTTGGACTATCATTTGTGGGGTGCCGTCAAAGATAAGTGTTACGCCAACAAGCCAGAGAAAATTGACGCTTTAAAGGACAATATTCGTGAAGCCATTGGTGAAATACAGCTGTGCTTAAAAATTGGACTGATCGTGTAGGCTACTGCATGGCCAGCCGAGGCAGCCATTTGAATGAAATTATTTTCCATTATTAACCGGAAGGATTGTATTTTCAAATAAAAAAAGAAATTTGAGAAAATATTCAGTAGTTTTTTTTTATAGCCTTTTCAAAAAAAAATTATTTGGTGGACCCTCTATATTAAAAAAATTAAAAAAAAAATTAAAAAGAATTAAACTTGCAACATTTTATAGCCGTCATTGTAAAATTAAAAATTTTAAAGGTTTTTTCTCGTATAAAACAGCTTCAAATGAAATTAGCAATGAATTGAACGTCTGTTTTCTTAAAATTAGAAAACACTCTGCTATTTGTAATTGTTTGTAAACCTTAAGTGTCATTTTTTATAAAGGGTGTTTTTTATAGAGGTATAGAACTCTCAGTTGCAATAAAACAACGATAGATTGTTCGGTTGACATGAATTTTATTCATCTGAAAGGTAATCTTGTGGCATTATATTTTAAATATGATTTCTGGCATATGACCGCCATGGTTGGCGCGGATGTAGTCCAATCTGGACGTTCAATTTTCAATGACTTTTTCCAACATTAGCGGCCGTATATCGGCGATAACACGGAGAATGTTGTCTTCCAAATGATCAAGCGTTTGTGGCTTTACCGCATAGTCCAATGACTTTATATAGCCCCACAGAAAGTAGTCTAGCGGTGGTAAATCACAAGATCTTGGAGGCCAATTCACACGTCCAAAACGTGAAATTCGACGGTCACCAAACGTGTCTTTCAATAAATCTATTGTGGCACGTGCTGTGTGACATGTTGAGCCGTCTTGTTGAAACCACATCTCCTGGACATCATGGTTGTACAATTCAGGAATGAAAAGCTTAGTAATCATGGCTCTATACCGATCACCATTGACCGTAACGTTCTGGTCACCATCGTTTTTGAAAAAGTACGGACCAATGATTCCACCAGTCCATAAAGCGCACCAAACAGTCAGTTTTTCTGTGTTTCCATATACACTTAAGGATTATCTTCACTCTAAATGCGGCAGTTTTGTTTGTTGAGGTAGCCATTCAACCAGAAATGCGATTCACCGCTAAACAAAATTCGCTTATGAAAATTGCAAAAAATTGAAAAAAAAGAAATTCACTTATGAAAAATGAAAATTGCACTATTTGCAAGCGTTGTTCAAGCGTGAGTCTATTCATGATGAATTGCCAAACCAAACTGAGAATAAATCACTTGACAGCTGTTAAATCGGTCACCATCTTTAAAAGTAATGCCAACTTAAAGTTCTATACCTCTTTAAAAAAACGCTTTATTTCCCAATAAATTCTAAAATAAATCACTCTTTAATTAATAATATTCATACGCCATGAGTCTGCAAAAACTTTAAACGCCTATAATTTAATCAGTTTTAAAGTTTTTGTACTGGATTGTGACTATATAATGCACAAGAATACACGGAATTTATAAATTATACGAGGATATCTAAATGTATTATTAGAATATAGAATTATACTATATATTATATATTATATTATATTATATTATATTATATTATATTATATTATATTATATTATATTATATTATATTATATTATATTATATTATATTATATTATATTATATTATATTATATTATATTATATTATATTATATTATATTATATTATATTATATTATATTATATTATATTATATTATATTATATTATATTATATTATATTATATTATATTATATTATATTATATTATATTATATTATATTATATTATATTATATTATATTATATTATATTATATATTATATTATATTATATTATATTATATTATATTATATTATATTATATTATATTATATTATATTATATTATATTATATTATATTATATTATATTATATTATATTATATTATATTATATTATATTATATTATATTATATTATATTATATTATATTATATTATATTATATTATATTATATTATATTATATTATATTATATTATATTATATTATATTATATTATATTATATTATATTATATTATATTATATTATATTATATTATATTATATTATATTATATTATATTATATTATATTATATTATATTATATTATATTATATTATATTATATTATATTATATTATATTATATTATATTATATTATATTATATTATATTATATTATATTATATTATATTATATTATATTATATTATATTATATTATATTATATTATATTATATTATATTATATTATATTATATTATATTATATTATATTATATTATATTATATTATATTATATTATATTATATTATATTATATTATATTATATTATATTATATTATATTATATTATATTATATTATATTATATTATATTATATTATATTATATTATATTATATTATATTATATTATATTATATTATATTATATTATATTATATTATATTATATTATATTATATTATATTATTATATTATATTATATTATATTATATTATATTATATTATATTATATTATATTATATTATATTATATTATATTATATTATATTATATTATATTATATTATATTATATTATATTATATTATATTATATTATATTATATTATATTATATTATATTATATTATATTATATTATATTATATTATATTTATATTATATTATATTATATTATATTATATTATATTATATTATATTATATTATATTATATTATATTATATTATATTATATTATATTATATTATATTATATTATATTATATTATATTATATTATATTATATTATATTATATTATATTATATTATATTATATTATATTATATTATATTATATTATATTATATTATATTATATTATATTATATTATATTATATTATATTATATTATATTATATTATATTATATTATATTATATTATATTATATTATATTATATTATATTATATTATATTATATTATATTATATTATATTATATTATATTATATTATATTATATTATATTATATTATATTATATTATATTATATTATATTATATTATATTATATTATATTATATTATATTATATTATATTATATTATATTATATTATATTATATTATATTATATTATATTATATTATATTATATTATATTATATTATATATTATATTATATTATATTATATTATATTATATTATATTATATTATATTATATTATATTATATTATATTATATTATATTATATTATATTATATTATATTATATTATATTATATTATATATTATATTATATTATATTATATTATATTATATTATATTATATTATATTATATTATATTATATTATATTATATTATATTATATTATATTATATTATATTATATTATATTATATTATATTATATTATATTATATTATATTATATTATATTATATTATATTATATTATATTATATTATATTATATTATATTATATTATATTATATTATATTATATTATATTATATTATATTATATTATATTATATTATATTATATTATATTATATTATATTATATTATATTATATTATATTATATTATATATTATATTATATTATATTATATTATATTATATTATATTATATTATATTATATTATATTATATTATATTATATTATATTATATTATATTATATTATATTATATTATATTATATTATATTATATTATATTATATTATATTATATTATATTATATTATATTATATTATATTATATTATATTATATTATATTATATTATATTATATTATATTATATTATATTATATTATATTATATTATATTATATTATATTATATTATATTATATTATATTATATTATATTATATTATATTATATTATATTATATTATATTATATTATATTATATTATATTATATTATATTATATTATATTATATTATATTATATTATATTATATTATATTATATTATATTATATTATATTATATTATATTATATTATATTATATTATATTATATTATATTATATTATATTATATTATATTATATTATATTATATTATATTATATTATATTATATTATATTATATTATATTATATTATATTATATTATATTATATTATATTATATTATATTATATTATATTATATTATATTATATTATATTATATTATATTATATATTATATTATATTATATTATATTATATTATATTATATTATATTATATTATATTATATTATATTATATTATATTATATTATATTATATTATATTATATTATATTATATTATATTATATTATATTATATTATATTATATTATATTATATTATATTATATTATATTATATTATATTATATTATATTATATTATATTATATTATATTATATTATATTATATTATATTATATTATATTATATTATATTATATTATATTATATTATATTATATTATATTATATTATATTATATTATATTATATTATATTATATTATATTATATTATATTATATTATATTATATTATATTATATTATATTATATTATATTATATTATATTATATTATATTATATTATATTATATTATATTATATTATATTATATTATATTATATTATTATATTATATTATATTATATTATATTATATTATATTATATTATATTATATTATATTATATTATATTATATTATATTATATTATATTATATTATATTATATTATATTATATTATATTATATTATATTATATTATATTATATTATATTATATTATATTATATTATATTATATTATATTATATTATATTATATTATATTATATTATATTATATTATATTATATTATATTATATTATATTATATTATATTATATTATATTATATTATATTATTATATTATATTATATTATATTATATTATATTATATTATATATTATATTATATTATATTATATTATATTATATTATATTATATTATATTATATTATATTATATTATATTATATTATATTATATTATATTATATTATATTATATTATATTATATTATATTATATTATATTATATTATATTATATTATATTATATTATATTATATTATATTATATTATATTATATTATATTATATTATATTATATTATATTATATTATATTATATTATATTATATATTATATTATATTATATTATATTATATTATATTATATTATATTATATATTATATTATATTATATTATATATATATTATATTATATTATATTATATTATATTATATTATATTATATTATATTATATTATTATATTTATATATTATATTATATTATATTATATTATATTATATTATATTATATTATATTATATTATATTATATTATATTATATTATATTATATTATATTATATTATATTATATTATATTATATTATATTATATTATATTATATTATATTATATTATATTATATTATATTATATTATATTATATTATATTATATTATATTATATTATATTATATTATATTATATTATATTATATTATATTATATTATATTATATTATATTATATTATATTATATTATATTATATTATATTATATTATATTATATTATATTATATTATATTATATTATATTATATTATATTATATTATATTATATTATATTATATTATATTATATTATATTATATTATATTATATTATATTATATTATATTATATTATATTATATTATATTATATTATATTATATTATATTATATTATATTATATTATATTATATTATATTATATTATATTATATTATATTATATTATATATATTATATTATATTATATTATATTATATTATATTATATTATATTATATTATATTATATTATATTATATTATATTATATTATATTATATTATATTATATTATATTATATTATATTATATTATTATATTATATTATATTATATTATATTATATTATATTATATTATATTATATTATATTATATTATATTATATTATATTATATTATATTATATTATATTATATTATATTATATTATATTATATTATATTATATTATATTATATTATATTATATTATATTATATTATATTATATTATATTATATTATATTATATTATATTATATATTATATTATATTATATTATATTATATTATATTATATTATATTATATTATATTATATTATATTATATTATATTATATTATATTATATTATATTATATTATATTATATTATATTATATTATATTATATTATATTATATTATATTATATTATATTATATTATATTATATTATATTATATTATATTATATTATATTATATTATATTATATTATATTATATTATATTATATTATATTATATTATATTATATTATATTATATTATATTATATTATATTATATTATATTATATTATATTATATTATATTATATTATATTATATATTATATTATATTATATTATATTATATTATATTATATTATATTATATTATATTATATTATATTATATTATATTATATTATATTATATTATATTATATTATATTATATTATATTATATTATATTATATTATATTATATTATATTATATTATATTATATTATATTATATTATATTATATTATATTATATTATATTATATTATATTATATTATATTATATTATATTATATTATATTATATTATATTATATTATATTATATTATATTATATTATATTATATTATATTATATTATATTATATTATATTATATTATATTATATTATATTATATTATATTATATTATATTATATTATATTATATTATATTATATTATATTATATTATATTATATTATATTATATTATATTATATTATATTATATTATATTATATTATATTATATTATATTATATTATATTATATTATATTATATTATATTATATTATATTATATTATATTATATTATATTATATTATATTATATTATATTATATTATATTATATTATATTATATTATATTATATTATATTATATTTATATTATATTATATTATATTATATTATATTATATTATATTATATTATATTATATTATATATTATATTATATTATATTATATTATATTATATTATATTATATTATATTATATTATATTATATTATATTATATTATATTATATTATATTATATTATATTATATTATATTATATTATATTATATTATATTATATTATATTATATTATATTATATTATATTATATTATATTATATTATATTATATTATATTATATTATATTATATTATATTATATTATATTATATTATATTATATTATATTATATTATATTATATTATATTATATTATATTATATTATATTATATTATATTATATTATATTATATTATATTATATTATATTATATTATATTATATTATATTATATTATATTATATTATATTATATTATATTATATTATATTATATTATATTATATTATATTATATTATATTATATTATATTATATTATATTATATTATATTATATTATATTATATTATATTATATTATATTATATTATATTATATTATATTATATTATATTATATTATATTATATTATATTATATTATATTATATTATATTATATTATATTATATTATATTATATTATATTATATTATATTATATTATATTATATTATATTATATTATATTATATTATATTATATTATATTATATTATATTATATTATATTATATTATATTATATTATATTATATTATATTATATTATATTATATTATATTATATTATATTATATTATATTATATTATATTATATTATATTATATTATATTATATTATATTATATTATATTATATTATATTATATTATATTATATTATATTATATTATATTATATTATATTATATTATATTATATTATATTATATTATATTATATTATATTATATTATATTATATTATATTATATTATATTATATTATATTATATTATATTATATTATATTATATTATATTATATTATATTATATTATATTATATTATATTATATTATATTATATTATATTATATTATATTATATTATATTATATTATATTATATTATATTATATTATATTATATTATATTATATTATATTATATTATATTATATTATATTATATTATATTATATTATATTATATTATATTATATTATATTATATTATATTATATTATATTATATTATAATTAAGTGGAATTAAAGAAAATTCGCATTTTGCAAAAAATTTAAGTTGGAATTGTTTCATTAGACACCCTATTCACCAGATTAAACTCACTCGGGTTAATTTCAAATTTGAAAAAGTAGCTCGGTGGGAGAAGGTTTTTCAACAACAAAGAGATAAGAACCTCAAATAGACTTTGGTTATTTTAATTTAAAAATCGGCTTCCGATCGTAAATACCGTAAAGACCCATTGTAATGCCGGACAATATAATTAACAAAAAGAAAAAGTTAAAATCGGCACTACTGGATATACAAGTTAAGAATGTCGATATGGACAACATATGGCATAACTATCACATATGGTTTGTGTCAATAATAACAAATATGGTATTTTGGAGGGTAAACATCTGTCATTATAATTCAGTATTTGATAGACGCCATGCAATGTGTAAACACACATTTGTTCAATCGGTATAATAATGCCTAATGTTATGCCTCAAAATGATGTTTTGCGGAGAAGTCTGATAACCTTCTTTTATTTGAAGGAAAGTTTCCGATTGGTTTCTGGTAGAAGCTTACGGTCAAAATACACCAAGTAACAAAATTTTTGAACGATGGTTAGCGCGATTTAAAAGTGGTGATTTCGACACAGAAAAGAAGGAGAGGCCTGATCAGCCGAAAATGTTTAAAGCTGGGGAATTGGAAGCATTATTTGACGAAGATTGTTGTCAAACGCAAGAAGAACCTGCACTTCATTGGGAATCACACAGCAAGCCATTTCCCTACATTTAAAAGCATTGAGATTCATTAAAAAGCAAGAAAATTGGGCTCTATATGAACTGAAGTCGAGAGACTTTGAAAGGCGATTTGGCATGTCGGAAATGATGCTTGACAGCTACAAAAAGAAGTCATTTTTGAATCGTAGTGTTACTGGTGATCAAAAATGGATGCATTACGATAATCTCAAGCGCAGAAAGTCATATGTAAAGCCCGGCCAACCAGCCATATCAACGCCGCAACCCAATGTATCTATATCTGTATTTGGTGGGATCAGAATGGTGTTATGAGCTGTTAAAATAAGGCCAGGTGATCACACTAGATCTGTACCGAACACAATTGATTCGTTTGAAGAGAGCAAACAACGAAAAACGACAAGAATATTTGACCAGATACGAGGCCATAATCTTCCATCATGACAACGCTCGACCACATATTATAAGACCGGTTAAAAACTATTGGGAAAACAGTGGATGGGAAGTTTCGGCTGTCCCGCCTTATAGCCCAGGCTTTGCCACGATTCCCTTACTCTTAGTATGACAGCACAGGCCATATGTTTCGCCGTAATATCCGACTGCCAGGGAATGGAGAACTCTTCATTACGGCTTCATAATAAAATATAGGTCTAACTATCGCCTACATCATCGATGAGAGAGAGAATCTTCAGAACAATGGAGTGCGACCGCCACCTTTATGACTCCTTTCTCAATATTTAGCTTCGTAGAAAACCTTTTGTCCAGAATGATATTTTATTTGCTTATTTAAGCCCAAAGACGACTTCATTTAGTAGGCAGCCTAAATTTCTCTGCTTCAAGCCTTATACTACACAAAAGCAACTCCGTTTTAATACGATTCAAAGAGAGTTAAACGGCCATATATCATATCCACATAATGCTCACATAATATGTCGTAAGTTCACTGTTGACACTTGAATATTTATCCTCAGTAATAATGTTAAGCTCATCCGCATAGGCAACAAGTTAGCAGCTCTAGCACGCTAGTTTTACAAAGGGTGTGTTCACTGTAGTAACCATAATAAAGGATAGAACACCTTACATTAAGCTATGCCTTTAAAAACAGCCCTACTTTTGACAGTTACTCCTTATTTCATGCTGATGGTTCTTTTCAACAGTATCGTCTGACAGAGAAGACAATATACTCCTTAACACCGAAGTTAGGCAGACCCTTTAACACCGGGAAAGAAATTCAAAGCCCCTACAATGTCTAGAAATATGCCTGGTTTCAATTTCTTGTTATCTAGGGAAATTTCAAGCCCATAAGAGCTCACAGAGTATAGAGTTTATAGATTTTCCACTGACATATGGTCCACGTTCGAAAGTAATCCCCTGGAAATAGTGTTTCTTTAGTGAAGATGTTGCAGTAGTTTAAAATGCTAATCTGTTTACATAACCGATATAGGAAAATAGAAAAGTCATATCACTTGAGAGATGACCCATGCTCACTCAGTGCATTGTGGTGCTAGAAAAAAGTTTGAAGAAGAAAGGAAAAATTCAAGTTTTTGTCATATTCCCTTTTAAACATTTTAACTCTTTTCTATCATATCTTTATTTCCATTTTAAGTTTTATTTTTCCTCCTTTACCATTTTACATGTATTTGGTATTTACTTCTTAATAATCCAATTATGGTATTGCCATTGTGTTGTGACTTGTCAGCAGCTATTGTTATGACATTCCTCCTTAAGCTTCTATTCCACTCGTGGCCATGTCAAAACTTTATGACAAACGTGAACAGGTAACAACAGCAGAACGGGTGACAATGAAAATAAATCGTGTGGAGAAGGATTTGATTTCATTTTTTTTTTTTTTTTTTTTTTACAAAGAACTTGTGTAAAAAGAAAAATTGTTTAAAATCTGAAAACACTTTCGAAAACCTTTCGTATACTTTTTTGCGTTTTACTGTTACAAATAAGAAAAACTTTTTAAAGTTTTTATTTTCCAATAAGTTATGGTAAGAATTTCTTTTTATAAAAAATACTAAGAAGTCTTAAGTTTTTTTTTATATATAAATAAAGATTTAAAGAGATTTTGTTTTGACAGTTTAAATTTATTTTGTTTTTCCTTTACTCACAATTTATTTGTTTCTCTTTACAGGTATGTTTTGACAAGAAAAATTATGGATATTTTGTAAGTAATGCGTAACATAAGCTTAAAAAGTTTTTGAAAAATAACCAAATAAGTAAAGCATATGCAATATTTAAAATTTAAAAATATTTTTTTCAATTTTTTTTTGCGTTTGCAGGCGTATAAGTATGTAGTATTAATTGATTTAAAAAAAATAGAAAATCGTTTTTAACTTAAAAAGTTTGATTAAAACGAATCAAACTGTTACAAAATAAATACTAAAGGGTTCGCAATCTAACGTTTTTTTTCAACTAGTGCTTATTTCGTGAATGGTAACACTTAGCTCATGTCTGATTTGACAGATAATTAGTTTTATCCTTCCGCTGAACGAATATGGTAGTGTATACGCTTGCACAACGCTGGGAAATATTGCGATATTACTTTGAAAATCATGGCAATGTTGTAGAATGAAAAAAAAGAAAAAATCATCTTTTCAGATGAAGCTCTTTTTGATCTTGGCGGGTATGTAAACAAGCAAAATTGTCGCATTTGGGGCACAGAAAACTCGCACGCATACATTGAAAAGCCGATACACCCAAGACGAGTCACTGTTTGGTGCGGATTTTGGTCCAGAGGCATAATTGGGCCATTTTTCTTTGAAAATGAGCAAGGAGTGGCGATCGTTATCGGGCATCAGCCGCAGAGCTGATGTCTTTTAGCCACCTATTATTTGTGGGGTGCCGTCAAAGATAAGTGTTACGCCAACAAGCTAGAGATAATTGACGCTTTAAAGGACAATATTCATGAAGCCATTGGTGAAATACAGCTGCACACAATCGATAATGTGCTTAAAAATTGGACTGATCGTGTAGGCTACTGCATGGCCAGTCGAGGCAGACATTTGAATGAAATTATTTTCCATTATTAACCGGAAGGATTGTGTTTTCAAATAAAAAAAGAATTTTGGAAAAATATTCGGTAGTTTTTTTATAGCATTTTCAAAAAAAAAAAAAAATTATTTGGCGGAACATTTACTTTATTTTGTCGCGTGCAAAATATTTTTTAATTTATAAAAAAATCCATACAAATTAATTTTTTTATGTTGTTATCAAAATTGATTTTTATTTTTCAGATGCGTTATTATTTTATATTTAAAATGAAGTTTGGAAATATCTTAAATGGTTTTTAATTCTTAGCAAAATTATCATAGTCACTAAAAATGTATACTTCATTTTGTCGCATTGCGTCTAGGTTCAAATGTAGATTTATGAATATTTCCAAAGCTTTTTTAATTTTGAAGATTGAAAAAACAAATAAATAAATAAAATAAGTTTAAGTTTTCAAAGAAAATTTTGTTAAAGTTTCAAAAAGAAGTTTATAAAAACGTCTTCAATTTGAAATTATGATCTTTTTTTCAATACCGATACAAATTGCAAAAAAATATGTATGAATATGTGAAAAACATTCAATCAATGCTGTTCATTTTAAATGTATATTATACCACATGGTTTTAATACAAACATATATTATTTAAAACCATCCATCATATCGTTTTTTGTTCTTTCCAATTTTATACAATTCTTCTCTATTCAATACAAAACTTTACATTTATCAACATGAATAAAATATCAAAAATATTAAATGAAAACCATCACTATACATATCCTGTCAAGAGTACAAACAATCCAAAAGGATAGAATAACAAAAAATTGAAATAAAACCACGAAAAATCTATCAGTATTGTGGAAAGAAATACAACAAAAGAAAAGCTCTCCGACATGATATTGAACACAGATTATAATACTTCAACCAATACAATCTGTATGAGGAGGTTAACAAAAAAAGTAAATACCCTGTAATAGTCAATAACATTTACGTGCTTAAACTCGAAAAGAAACCCTCCCAACCAGCTCTTCCCACAAAACTAATCAATCGAGTGATTCCCTGATTTTTTTTTTTCATTTACTATATGACAGTCATCTTCAGTAATCAATGAAACAACAATCTTTAACAATTCATCTACTGCGATACTTTGCAGTGTAGGAGCAATTGTTGAACATTGTCTTGGGAAAATACTACAAGACGTGTGTATAAAACGACAGTGGAAGGGGTACCTTAAGGGTGTATGACTTCGATTATGTCATAAACTTAACATAAAATATTTAAAGGTTTCTATAAGTTCAAGTTACAAGTTACTTATAACAAATTTGTGTAGTTCTTAAAGAAAATGTTGACTTATCAAAACTATGGCAGGGGGTGTGGTATTTAACAGCTGGTAGGCGTTATAACAATGCATAAAAGTTAGAAATTGACCTATTAAATAATAAACTTATAAAGAGGTTGTTTGATAACAAGAAGTTCAGATAAATACTAATGAATATTGCAGAGAAAAATATGTTTAATAAACTCTTAAATAAAGGGCCTAAAACAGACTTCAATTAATATTAAAAAAATTCTAACAAAAGGGAAGTGAAACACTCATATAAGAAAAAACAAAGTGAACAAAAGCTGGTCGTTTTCCTTTTATTAATTTGTGAATTAGTTAAGCAAATTATGACTTTTTTCGAGAGAAAGCAAAGAAAACTTCTGAATTATGAGCTGAAGAGACTTCAGACATGAGGTATGTAATATTAAGGCTAGTAAAGACACACTACCCGAGACCTGAACCAGATTCAGATTCATTGAAACACCCTAAATCAAAAGATCCAACGGTGTATAGAGCTTACTAAGTTCTAGAAGATCTGAAAGAGGTTCCTATATGTCGTTGGAAAGCTCTAAGGGAGTATTCAAACCATGGTTAAGGTAGGTCAAAAAAGATCCAAAACTAGCAGTTACAAAAAATAAAATCCAAAACAAATATAAATAACCGTATGAATAAAGAGATGAAATACAGAACGCGAAACGACAAACCTATCGGCCAGAAAATCTGACAAAGGAGAATCAGTCAATATTAGTAACGCACTGCAGACGAGAAAAAAATCTCTCTCCTAGTTAATCTCTTAAGAATAATAACTGGCATATGACCGCCACGGTTGGCGCGGAGGTAGTCCAAACTGGACGTCCAATTTTCGATGACTTTTTCCAACATTTGTGGCCGTATATCGGCAATAACACTGCGACTGTTGTCTTCCAAATGGTCAAGTGTTTGTGGCTTTACCGCATAGACCAATGACTTTACATAGCCCCACAGAAAGTAGTCTAGCGGTGTTAAATCACAAGATCTTGGAGGTCAATTCAAAGGTCCAAAACGTGAAATTAGGCGGACACCAAACGTGTCTTTCAATAAATCTGTTGTTACGCGAGCTGTGTGACATATTGCGCCGTCTTGTTGAAACCAAGTTATTCAATTCAGTAATGAAAAAGTTAGTAATCATGGCTCTATTCCGCCATTGACTGTAACGTTCTGGCCACCATCGTTTTTGAAAAAGTACGGACCAATGATTCCACCAGCCCATAAAGCGCACCAAACAGTCAGTTTTCCTGAATGTAACGGTGTTTCCACATACACTTGAGGATTACCTTCACTCCAAATGCGGCAGTTTTGTTTGTTGACGTAGCCATTCAACCAGAAGTGCTTTTCATCGCTAAACAAAATTCGCTTATGAAAATCGGGAACAACGGTAATCTCTCTCTTGCACTATTTGCAAGCGTTGTTCAGGCGTAAGTCCACTCATGATGAATTGCCGAACCAAACTGAGAATAAATCACTTGACAGTTCTACAGTCGGTCGCCATCTTGAAAAGTAATGCCAACTTAAAAACACGCTATACAACACTTTTATTTCCGCTTAAACACGACTTTATTTAATGACAACAAAACGATAACTAATTGACGTGTAGGTAAAGCAGCTTCTTTATATACCTGATTGCCTACAGTTTGGAAAGTTCCGGAAATGTCTCATATTTTCTATTTTGTATCCGTTAATTCAAATGTAACGTAAATATGGTCGAATTGGTAGTGCCGCCAGATAACGCAAATAAGTACGGGGTCGACAGGGTGACACACAATTACCAAATATACCAAAATCCCAGAATAGATTTTTAAAGGCGCTGATAGGGAATTTTATTTTCGTAGCAATATCAATAAAATGACCTATTTTGGAAAGAAAATTTTATGACATTAATTTTTAAATATGATTTGGGCCATGTGGCCGCCAAGCTGATGCGTAGAAAAGGCAATTTGAAATACCAATTTTGACAAACTTTTCGCAGCATATGCAGCCGTATTTCACCAATAACTCTTCGAATATTGATTTACAGGTGTTCGATTGTCGCGAGACAAGTGACTTTGCAAAAACACACAGAAAATAATCCATAAATAAATGTGAAATTAGTCTCTCATCAAAATTTTCTTTAAGAAAATCTATTGTAACGTACGCTAAGTGTTACGTGGTTAGTCTGGTTATAACCACTGGTCGGTAAGATTAATACCAGATAACTAAATGACGAAAAATCTTATCATGTCCTTATACCGTTCATTACACGATGCAACAAGCAAAAATAGCTTGGATAACTACTGTATTTTTGAATCGCTATAGTCGCCTAACTTCAAAAATCATCAGCACTTAAGATTCGGTGGATGTTTTTTTTAATTTCTTTTCTAAAATATGAGATTTGTGAAGATGCTGCTTCATGCATTTTATAACTTTGAAATGATTTATTCGATTTCGATTTCGATTATACCAGTTTTAAGTCATAACTTAAACTGTGAAATGTAAGATTTTTAAATCCGATAAGGTTTTAGGCAAAATATCCATAAATAAATATTAATCATACGTCTCAGTCTTCTTATAATACAAATTAAATATTAAGAATACGTCCAGGTTTCCTTAGTTTAAGAAACTTAAAGAAATTCTCTTTAAACAAAGGAAACTTTTTTAAAGTTTTCTTTCAAGGTCTACTAAGCAAACGAAGAAAACAAAAATCTTTAAATATTTCTTTCAAGTAAGAGAAATTTATTGAAATTTATTTGCTTTTACTTAACTTTCGTTTTTATTTTTATTTCTTCCTTTTTTCCGTTTTTTTTCATTTTCTATCAATATCCTGCCTAAAACAATTTCCTGTTCCATTTGTTAGTAGGCCACACAGAGAGAGGGAGTTGTAGTAGTAGTTCTTTCATATTGTTTACGCTAATCAACATAATTGTATTGAATTTAATGCTTAACTTTAATACTCCCTTGGGTAATGGTTTTGCTAACTTTGCTTTTCTTACCAAAGAAACGGCCTAAATTTTTGCTTATGCTTAAGAAAAGTATAAGGAATAAAGGAAATTTATGGTTAAGAAAAGTAATGAAAACTCTAATTGAATTTCTTTTAACAGAAAGTCCTTCCAAATAAAAAAAGAAAAATAATTAAAGATTTTTTTGTATTAAACAAAATCTTTCCATTACATTTGTATATTAAGCTAAATGTTATAATTAAAATTTTTATAATTATGCCCCCTAAGATATGCAATTAGTTTTTAATTAAGTTGACAATAACTACATGAACTAGAAGTTTATTTATTCTTTTTCTAAAATAAAGAAATGTCCTGTAAAACCATCTGTCATTCTAATTAAACACGTTTGGAAAGTATTAATAAAAATAAAAATATTTTTCCCTTAATTTATGCCATTATTTGTTAGAGTCTTTATGAATGTCCCTTAAGATATGCAATAAGTTTTAAATGATAAAATCTTAGCAATAAAGGAAGAGTTCCATGTGCTGGTTTTTTACAATAAAAGAAAAATATATATTTTTCAACAGCTGACGTTAAGTTTAGTGCACAGGCTAGAAAGTTATTAATTACGAGGTTCGTTCAAAAAATAAAATAAAATTTTTTTAAACTTAGTTTTAAAGATTTTTTTTACCTTAAGTTAAACTCATAAAGGTGATAGGTGATATTAAAGGTATTCACAACTGTCAAAACTCATCTTCCGTTTATTTATGATAATGTCTAGTGTTGAGAAAGTTCCTTCCAAAACTGCTCATTTCGACAGGCGAAGTTCTAAAAGGAGCCCTGAGATGGATCACTATTTTTTTTTTTTTGCAAATACTGACACTTAAGTAACAGTTGGATCTTCTACCATTGTCAAGTCAAAGCTTATTTTTAGCGCGCAATGCAGCTCTTTGTGATGATACATGATATGAAAACTCAGATCTGTCCAGCAAGTCCAGATTCATCGGTCTCTATAAAACGCAAGAGGCAGAGTAGGAAAAGTGCTTGATTTGAATTCGTTCGTAAGGAATGATTCATGTTGAGAGCCGAATTTTAAGAGAATTTAAAATACCAATCGTGAGAAAAATCAAAAACAAGAATTTAAAAATAAAATTTGGAACGGAAACCAAGTCGAAAATAATCAAAACGAGTTGAAGACGAGTAATTCTTTTTAGTAAATGTTGTTTGTGTAATACAAAACATGCATGTGCGTGATACTAGTCGCTGCACACGACATATACATATATACACACATACGAATGCATTATATTGTGTAATTAACAAGATTGTATTTCACTTCATTTTTATGGGAATCTCCTAAAAGGTCCACTACATACCTTCGTATCATTAGAATAGTATCGGAACAATCTGTGGATTGACGCTCGCTACTGTATTCGATAAAGTCTTCGACAAACTGATGCATTATGTGATATGTGCGTTACGCTTAAACTTCTTTAGCTCATCAAGGGCTTATATAACAATATATCTTGCAAAATTGGACTTGGCGCGCTTATAAGCGAACCGGTAGAAGTTGGAATTGTAATCCGACAATGGTATGTCCTGTTACCATTAACCAAAGCAACTTTTAAAAACGCTGAAATCAATAAGAGACTATGTGTCTTTAACACACTGAAGTACCCATCATGTGACGTAGTCACAGCGGTAGGAAAGGAGGAGATATTTAAATAGTACAGTCTCATGTTAGCGGAAATACAACGGGTATTATTTATATTTTGGGAACAGCAAATAATAAAAAATATTTTTAAATGAAAATGGTATTATTGTATTTCAACATAATCCCCTTGATGATCAATGCACTTTTGCAGTTTTTCCATTCCTCTTGAGACACCTACAAAACATGTTTTTTGAACGCTTCGAATCGTTGAGCACACTATTTATCTTTTATATTCGGAAACAAGAAGAAGTCATTGGGTGCTAAATCAAGACTGTACGGAGGATGAAATATCAACTCGATGCTTTCACTGCTTAAAAAATCACCTATTTGACGAGATGTGTGAGAGCTGGCGTTGTTATGTCAACAAATGGTCGTGTATCACTCAGAATTGACCGTTTTATACGGTTAAACTTTTCAATCGTTTTCTTACTCCAATCGATTCGAGCCTTATTGTAAGCGATTGATTTTGGAGTATCCAACGAGAACAATTTTTTTTACAACTAAGTGCTCAAGAAAACACAATTACAAAGGTAACGCATTGCGTTTGGTAGTATAGTTATCGTTGAGCAGTCATGAAGTAAAGTCGTGTTTAGGCGTAAATAAAAGTGTCGTATAAACGAATATTAAGTGCAAGATAAATAAGTTGGTGTGTTAAGATGAACTGTATAAAGATAAAGTGAGGAATTAAAACTGTGAAACAGCAATAACGTGGTGTTTACTTTATTTTGACGCAATTAAAAAGAACTCAAACGTTTTAAAAAGGTTAAAACGTAACAGTATGTATTGAAATGGAACTAATGTGCAAGGATTCCTCTATCTTATATGTTACATGACGATCTCGCTTTATCATTCGCGCGCTCTATCGAACTATGACCTCGACCAGCGGTATACTGTAGTTTTTTAGATAATCCACGTCGAAAATTGTGAAAAATAATCCAACGAAAACCTTCTTCCGAAATTTCAATTTTTTTTTTGCAAATTAATTTTCTTAACTCACTGTAGACAAAGCAAATAGCAAATGTTGTGAGTACGTTTATGCTTAAAAATAAAATAAATAAATAAATAAAATTAAAAATGTCAAACTTTATCCCGAAATATAAGTAGTACCCCTCGTATACTTAATCCATATGATGACCTGTTGTAAGCTCGCTATACAATTTCATAACCTAAGAAAACCTCGCATTTTCTATTAACTCTGTATTATAGATATATTCCGATAGTGTCTTTAATTTGAGACTCCTTCTGGCATTCCAGTTGGATAACAAATAAACTAAAAAAAAAAAATAAAAATTTTTTTTAAAATAATTTCTTAAATAATGTTTTTTTATTTCATTTTGTATATTTAAAATCTTAAGTCTTTATAATCTTATTACAAATTTTCCATATCAAAAGCTATTTCTTCTCATGATTTCCAAGAAACAAAAAATACATTAATTAAATACTTCCTTAACAACATATTTTCTAATCCTTTTTTAAACTCCTTGACTACCATAAATGCTTTTGTTGCTGTGCTGATATTCAGATTGTGGTGTTTGTTTTAAATTTCAATTAAAATTGTCGAACACTTTTCAGACACTTCAGTTATCAATTTTCTTGAAATTTCCTAATAATAATCGTTAAGATATTAATCGAATTATAATACAATGTATCGACAACAATTGATGCAATTTAATTATTTATTTGAACGAGATTTTATCATATTAATTGAATGCAAATTTACTTATTTAGACTTCCTTTTGCCGCAATCACTTGATACACAAAAGAACTTTAACTTGTGTTGTCGACGACAATACGTAATACACACGTACTTGAGTAGAAAATTAATTAATTTATAATAATAATTAATTAAATGCAATAAATATTGAAAATAATTGAAATATTTTGTTAGAAGATGTATTGATTGCAGATAAAGAAAATTATAATTTTATGTTGAGCAAGAAAATAGTTGAGTGTGAGTCTTATGAATTAAAAAAAAACCAAACAAACTATATATTAAAGGCTAAATATGGAATAAATAGTACAAGACAATTTTAGAAGTTCTTATCGTACGATAAAATATGGCATAAATAGTACAAGACAATTTCAGAGGTTCTTATCGTATGATTTTTTTTCTTGCTTACTCCTCTATTAATAATATTGGCTTTCCACAAAGCATCCATTGCTTTGTTTCAGTTGTATTAGACAAGTTGATTTTTTACAAGCTAAGTAGATGATTAATCTACTGTAAGCTCGCCTCCATATGATTGTGTAGTGGTGAAGATCCTTGCTAAGTGGTGGTGATCCTTACTTAGCATCGTATATCTTGCCCAGTAAGATAGGTTTTGCTCCTGATCATTCATCATAGCCAGAAGTAAGATGAAAGTTCATGTCTTCTGTTGGGCATTAAACCGTTGACCTCTTGTGCTGTATGCGTGTGCTTAAACCACTATACCTAGTAGAGTTAGCGCAAGCAATTTAATATACTACAGTCGAATATAAAAGAGTTCCAAATGGTCTTACTTCTTATTTATTTCAGTTACTAAATACTATATATGAGCAAGGGTTGCTGTTTTCAAAAGAAGTTTTATGAACTAAATGAGAATTACGATTCATGTTAAGCAGATTTATGTTTGTTTTTGGTGTTCCCTTATGTGTTATATTAAGAGATATGATTATCCATTTACTGGTTTCAAAAACTCGGGTATGGCAAGACTGTTAGCTATTGAATATCGATCATCTGAAGTGACACTTATTTAAGTTTGCCATTTATGAACTATTACTATAGCTATTGAATATCGATCATCTGAAGTGACACTTATTTAAGTTTGCCATTTACGAACATAGATAGTTTAACAACCCGAGAACTCGTAAAAATAAGGAGTCGTCTAACCACAATGTTAATTGTGAGTTACACCTTAAGGTCAAGATTTTTGCCCAACCTGATTTGACATTTCTTTGTTTCAGAGCTTGATAAATTAAACCATGGAGAGATACACAGTTGAGCAGTGCGTTAAGATTGTTGATGCTTTTAAAGAAATTGGGCGTTCAAATCAAAATGCAATTCGAGCACTTCGTGTTTCTTTGGAAGAATTGTGCGCAATTGATTGAGATGTGGAAACATCTGCACATGTCCACTTATTTGGTTCTACAGAAAACATTTCTATTGTTCGCGATAGTGTGGCAGAATAGCCGTAAACTTTGACATCAACAACAATGCAACATCTCACTTACATCACTGATGTGAATTTTGAACAAAGGTTTGAAATACACGCTTACAAGGTTTAATTGAATCAAGAGCTGAAGCCTACTGACCATTTAAGCCGTCGTAAGTACGCCGGATAGTTAGTTGAACAGACAAATGGGTCAGTTATTTAATGTAAGTACCCGTCCTAGGACTGTACCCCACAGTGCCAATGCACGGATAAATACAATGTGTCCACTAACGCCCCCACCTGTGAAAAAAATCACAAGTGAGTTGTGAAATGTCTGAGACTATCTAAACTCCTACGGATCTATGGATCACGGCACTCGATTAAGAATGTAACTCCACACCGAGCCAGCATAGCTATCCCCGCGATTTGGGTCCAAACCACAACCACCACGTTGCTCTCAAAAGGGAGCCTCACAATAGTCGGGTAGGCACCTAGTTCCCTGGGTCTCATCCGTGGTCCAGTAATAAGCCTCCGGTTAGACTTTGTAGCATAATGCTACTGCCAGTGTGAGTCCTAAACGATTGCGGACAGGTGGCTAAGATGAAGTGAAAACACTAAACAGCAAATAGGAAACACTGAAAACACTAACAATGTAACAAACAGAAAACAGGAACACAGCAACACAGCACGTTGGCCATAAGCCGGAGACGAATAAGAGTTCGAAACAGGCTGCACACCAACCGAACAACCAACGTATACTGCCATGTGTCAACGAGCTGGAAATCGCAAAGATGCCAACTCAGTGAGCCACAGTGTTCGAAGTAGATGAGGTAGTACCACCACTAACGTTCCGTTTTCTCCTATCAAACACAGCAAGCGCAAAATTTGAACAGACAGAAGTGAATGGTGACTTTTCGAAGAAAATCAATTCTAGCGACGAAGGCACTGTATTCGTTAACAAACAGAATTGCCGAATTGGGGAAATGAGAATTCTCGAGTGATTGTTGAGAAGCCGATGCATCCGCAAATGGTGACTGTTTGGTGCGGTTTATAGGCTGGCGGCGTCATAGGGCCGTACTTCTTCAAAAATGAGGTCTGCAAGCAGTTACCGTGAATATTGTTCGCTATTGCGAGATGATAACGAACTTGTTGTAACCAGTAATTGAGGATATGGAAATGGATAATATGTGGTTCCAACAGGATGGTGCCACTTGCCACACAGCCAACGAAACAATGATTCTTTTGCGCGAGAAATTCAATGGCCGTGTTATCTCTTGTAGTAGCGATGTTAATTGGCCGCCTCAATCATGTGTTTTGTTACCGTTTAGCTTCTTTCCTTGGGGATATTTTTAAAAGAAAAAGCGTACGTCAATAAGCCCAGAATAATTCAAGAGCTAAAGGATGAGATAATTCGACACATTAACGACATTGAACCACAATTATGACTTAGAGTAATTGAAAATATGTATCGACGGATAAAGGTATGCCGCCGTAGCCTTGGCGGGCATTTTTCCGATATTTTAGTTCACACATATAATTGTCATAGATCCTTCTATCATGATAAACAATATTAAGATAATTCTCTGAAAACTGTTCGTTTTATTTAGAATTAACATCGAGCATTTTGGTTGGATGACCCTTGAGTTAAAACTAAATATGGTGAAGCCACAGACTTTAAGTAATGATTTTTGGAACAAAATGTTTTTCAGCGATGAATCCCATTTGTTAACTTGGTGTTTACGTCAAGAAATAAAAATGTCGCATATGGTGCTCGGAGGAGCAAGAATGATTATGGAAAAGTCATTCATTCCATCCCGAAATAGTGACTGTTTGTTGCGTGTTGTGGTCTAAGGGTATCAGGTCCTTACCCTTTCGAAAACGACGTTAGAAAAACCGTTACCGTAAATACAGACTGCTATGACTGTATGGAAAAAGACTTTTTTGGTTTGCAATTTGATATTGTTACGTTTTAACCTTTTTAAAACGTTTGAGTTCTTTCCAATTGCGTCAAAATAAAATAAACACCACTTTGTTGTTGTTTTACAGTTTCTATTTCCTCACTTTATCTTTATACAATTTATCTTAATACAGCAACTTATTTATCTTGCACTTAATATTCGTTTATAAAACACTTTTATTTACGCCTAAATACGACTTTACTTAAGCAGCCTTCTTATATACCTAGTTGCCTATAGTTGGAAAGTTCCGGAAATGTCTAAAACGCTCTTACATCCTCTATTTTATGCCGGTTAATTTTAAACGTGTAGGATTGTGTTTCCCAAAGATGGTCGAATTGTGAATGTCGTCAACTACATAAATCAGTACGGCATTGCCAGGGTAACACATTCATCACCACAAACCAACAGACTAAAATCCTGCAATACAGTCTCTGATGTGATGTATTTTCTTTTTAGGCATTTTTATTTTCGTAACAATATTATAAACTGGATAGCATGTAGTTCAACAAGACGGCTTTATTTCATGAGAATTTTCCCTATCGCATAATTTTTCGTTTTGGCTACGCCAATTGGCCACTGAGATCATGCGATTTGATACCATTAGACTTTCTGTGAAGCTAAGACACATACCATATTTACATGGATAATCGGTAATAATGTAGCATTTATCGACATGTAGCCCGAAATGGGCAAAAAATCGGCCGAGAATTACCTCAAACAAATGGACTGCTGCAACCAATGCAGAGGCGGTCATTTAAACGATATTGTATTTCGTGCATAATGGTAATGTGCAAGTATTAGAATGAAATAAAAGTATCATCGAAATCATAGCTTTATGTGTGTTTTATTTAACTTCACTGTTAACACCGAAAAATGGATAACCCGTTATAATACCACCTAGGAACTTTCTATTACCTTAAGCTATTTTAAGCATTATTATGAATTTATGAACATTATTATAACTTTAACATTTAAAATTCCCAACACACTTAGGCTTTTCTGCCAATTTACCACGTTTTGGCCATTCTCCTAAAAAAAGAAAACAATTTTACAAAGTGTACACCTTTCTTCTTTTTTTGCCATCAAATTGATTGAATAAGTTTTTCTACAGCCTCCTACGCTAAAAGACCCAATACTGCAAATAGTACTTAAGCAGAGGCAATATGATGGGATAAAAGAGTGAAAGAAAAATAAGTTTTTCTTTCTTTAAAGGCCAATATGGTTGCATACTTAAATAACTTCAACTTAAACTTGAAACAAGTCAATGAATTTTAATTTTTCCAGTTGTTAAGATGAGAATAAAGAAATTCAATTTCTTGTTAGCTTAGGCGAATAATAGTTTTGAATACCTTATTAATATTTAAATTATAGTTTTGAAAGAAGTATTAAGACAACGATAATGACCTTATATGTTAGCTTTAATATATTTTTTATTAAGGATTTTCGTTTGCTGGATAAAAATTAATATCAATCATACGCCTGAGTTTGGGCATATCTGGTGCCTTTAGAAGTACTCCTCAGGTTGTGGTGAAGGGAAGGGCTGCTAGGAGTTTCTTGAGGATTTTTGAAGGGGGCCTGCCAAGGCTCTGGGTTATGGACACTCTGCCATTTTGGGGGGACTAGACTGGGGATTCGGTGACCTGTGCTGGTTCTACGGACTATAAGGTCAGGGAATGCGACTTCGGCATATGCCCTGCGGCAGTTTTTCCGGATAGAGAGTCTTGGCGTGGGGTTAATGGACTTTTCGACGGCCACGCCATCTTTACAGATGGATCCAAGACCGAGGAGGGCATTGTCGCGGGAGTCTACATGGTGGTCTGTGACACTAAATTGTCCTTTAGACTCCCGGATGAGTGCAGTGTTTTTCAGGCCGTGATCTTCGGTGTTGTCAGAGCATCTGATCGTTTTCGTGATTTGGCTGCTGTGGGGGATGGTTACTAGGGCAATCAGGCGGCCATTAGGGTGCTGACTGGTCGCCATGTCAGCTCAAGGCTGGTTGCATTGTGCAGGAGTACCCTTGCGTCGCTCTTGGATGTGTGCAGCGTTAAACTGTGCTGGGTTCCAGGGCATGCCGGCGTAAGGGGAAACGAGATTGCAGATGAACTGTCTAGAGCGGGCGCGGCTTGGGGTGTAGAACAGGCAGATGAGTCGGTGAAACCACCGCTTGGTTTCTCTGGGAGTTTAATTGATTGCTGGGCCTGTCGTAGAATGGAGAAGTCGTGGAGCAGTAGAGGAGACTGTAGGATCTCCAGGTTGCTGTGGCCACGACCTGACCGCTCTAGGAGGGAATCTCTTAGGATTCTGATAGGCTTTGTGACTGGGCACTGCGCTCAGAGGGCGAGGACTTGGATTTGGGAAGCAGGCTCCCATATTTTCTGCCGAGTTTGCGGCGATACAGGGGAGCCGGAGACTGTGGAACATATCCTCTGTCACTGCCCGGCTCTTTATGGGCGCAGGCTCAGGCTGTTTGGCCGGGGCTCTTTTGATGGCCTTGGAGACTTTGCGTCGGCCAGGATATGCGACCTGGAGGTCTTTCTGTCAGGTCTCAGCTGGCTTCTTAGGTGATGCCTGGTGCTCCTTGGGCATCCGTCACTTTTTTCTGTATGCCTTTTCTGACCCTCTTCTTCTTCTTCTTCTTCTTCTTCTTCTTCTTCTTCTTCTTATTTTTCCTTCTCTGTCCTTCCTCTCTACTTGTTTTCTAATTTCTTCTCTTCACTCTTCTCCTTATCAGTTGAAAGATTCTTTCCACAATGAACCACTGTGGTCCCTGGGTGGGGTACTTTTTTCGGTACCGTCTTTCTTACCTACCTACCTACCTACCTACCTGCCTGCATTTGAAAAAATTAAAAAAAAATATATTTAATTTCAATCTCTTTAAATTGCATGGGTGTACCACAGGGCTCTATTCAGTATTTATGTTAACGACTTAGTTGAACATTTGTTGTAAGAAGTAATCTGAATGAATGTGTGCTCAAACTTAACGGTGATCTTAAGAGGGTCCACGACTTGACTAGTGCGAATGGTCTTTGCATCAATCCCTCGAAATCTAAATGCTTAATGTTAACTCCAAGATCTACTAAATTACCAGTGCAACCTGTGATAACCTTGTGCGACAAGCAGATAGAGATCGTTAAATCTACTAAAAATCTTGGGATTTTTTTCAACGATAACCTGACATGGAAAGATAATGTGAATTATGCCTCAGGTATAACTTTTTCTATGTTGAGAAATCTCTGGAGAACTCAGTACTTTACATCACTGAGAGTTCCAGTATTATTATATGGTTGTGAAGTATTTGAACCTGCTAGCCTAAGAAGATTGAATGTGGCTTTCAATGCCATAGTAAGATATGTTTATGGATTGTCAAGCTACGAACATGTATCTGCTTTTGGGAAAACCCTTTATGTTGTGTCATTTGACGATCTGCTGAGAGATTGTCGTTTTGTCGCTCGCTGAGACTGAATGATCTTATCCAGTTTAGGCATCGTTCTCTCATATCTGAATGGTCTTTTTTCATCTTTGCTATACGTCTTTGGAATGCATTACCCACCGGATTAAAACTTCTGTGCAATGTTTTGCAATTTAAATGGGCTTTGTTTAGATATTACTTTTGATTTTTATAAAGTTTATTAAATACTATTTGGTAAATTGTGTTTTTTTGTTTTGTTTTTAAATTATATTTTTTAATATTGCTTCTATTTATGGTTAAATGCTTATTAATTTGGAAATGCTAACTGATTAACGAATAAAAGTTTTATACTATAATTATAAGACCCCTAAGTCTTGTTGTATAGAACATGAAATAAATAAATAAATGCTATCAGCCGCTTAAAAGTTTATTTAAATCTTTTTTAATTAAATCGGTTTAACTGCTTAAGAGGAAAGGGTTAACGAAAAAAGTTTTCAAGTCAAATGACGAGGTCAACAAGAAGACAACCAAAACAGAAATATAAATTTTTGTATATACTTGAAGTCAGAAAAGTTTATGTTGTTCTGGTTTGTTTTTTATTCATAGAAAAGAAACAAAATATTTATAAAGTTTTTTATATATTTATCTATGCGTGGTGGCATAGACAAGTTTATTAAAAGAAAAAATATAGAAAATGCTGTTGAATAAATTAAAAAAAAAAAAAAAACTAAAGGCAAACGTTTGGATCTTAGAAATTCATATATTATGTACCTATTGTTTAAGATTAGCCAATCTGACTATTATTATAAACTCAGGAAAATCAAGCTAGGGGGGATGGAGGGCGGCATTCCACCGGTGATACTTGCCCGGTTCTCTATGCAATATGGCGTAAGAATCGGTTGCTTCTCTACTGGTTATAGACTTTTTTCTCCGTCATTCCTCTGGCTTATTGGCTTTTCACAAAACCAATTCCATTGCTTAGTTTTATTTTAATTAATCAAGTTGATTAACCCATTGTGTAGTGGTGAAAATCTTTGCCAAGAACGATTCGATTGACCAACTGAGGTTGTAAAAAACTATATAAGTAGTACGTAAGAAAGCTCTTCCTTCTAATGAATCTTAATGAAAATTCCCTAACCGAAGTAGCGTAAAAGTGAAATATTTGCCAAATTTCGTAAATGTGAAATTATGAGGCAACAACATAAAAAGAGGGATATAAAAATAGCTATAGAATATATTGCATCGATTTCTACGTGCGAAAGGTGATTTGATTTCAGTGGCTCAAAAGTGGTGATTTTGATACGAATAGACAGACCTCCAGATAAGCCAAAACTCTTCAAACATGATGAACTGAAGGCATTACTTCATGAAGATTGTTATCAAATTCAAAAGGTGCTTACAATATTATTGGAGCCACTCAAGTAGAATGAGTGCATACCACAAGAATTAATGTCCGAAAATTTGCAAAAAAGCCATAAAAAATATTGCGGCAACCAATTATTATTGGTAACGAAAAATTTATTCATTACGACAATCTGAAGTGCAAGCTTTGGCAGAAACATAGTCGACCAGACTTAAAACTTTTATATTCCACCGTGATAGTTGTTAATATCAGTTAAAACTATAAAATATTGGTTCACTTCTAAAAATTGTTTCACTTCAAAACTGAGTATACGATATTCGTTTAATTAGTTCTTGTCCTCCAAAAATGAGCAGTCTTTGGACGCCTTATCAAAAAAATTAAAGAGGTCATAGGTTACATTAATCAATATTTTAAATAAATGATTCAACGAGATTCACAACAAGAGCCCAAAAGAAAAGTCCCTTTTTTTAAGTTATACACGCGTTAAAAACCTGAGTTATAAACATTAAAAGAAATCATTACCTTTATTTCGTACTTCGAGAAAAAAAGTAACCAAAATGGAAAAAAGTCCATATTACACATCGAAGACAAAATAAATCTAATTTTGGTTAGAAATAACCAAAACGGCAACACTATTTCGGACTTTTGTAATTTCGTATTTCCTATTTAACGGTGTTCTAAATTTTGAAAATTAAAATTTTACGGCTTGTGATTGACATGTTTTTTCGGGTAAGATTTGAATTTATCCTGGTTGATACTTTATTTCCGGGTTGGTTTACGATCTAAATAAAGTGCCTCTGTTTGATTACTAGGACTCTGGTAAATATAACGAGGACAACGTTTTATGTGGTATCATAACTAGCCGCTATGCCAGCTCAAATGTGCCTTGTTTAGCAAGACTGCCACCTCCTCCTACCTACCTTCAAATTAGGACTACACCAAATCTCCGCTGCACCATTACTAACCATTACATAGAGGCAATAGTCTCCCGGTAAGATTTAGGTCGGAATCAAATTCAACAGTGACATATCCCTGAGACAGTCCAGATCATGGAAGTAAACATGTACATAACTGCCTTAATCTGAGCTCATGTGGAGTAGTGCAGTCACCAGGATTAAGGTGCCCATGCGCTCCGACATGCGTCCTATCATACAATGCTCGTTATTTATTTCTGTAAGAAGACCGAGCGATCCCTTTCTAAACCTAAGAAGAGAAGACTAGAGAATTTTGGATATTCTACTGATCTACATGTATTCCATTATATTCTATTTATTAAGCTCAACAAAGCAACCAGAGAGGCATGCATGTTCAAATTCAGTGGGAGAATCCCTAGAAATATCCTTGGATGCTCGTTCGGACTCAGCACCTATATTAATCCGTTATGACGCCGTTCTAGTCGAGTCACTAAATGAATACATCTGAGAAGACATTTCGTTCTAACTACGATGGAGGCAAGAGTATCCGAAACTTCAAGATTTAAGTTTAGAATACACCTCGAGGCCCTGATTATTGCGTAAACCCCTGCATGGTAAACCCGTGCAATCATCTGACAGTCTGAAATACCCTGAACTCAAGTTCATGACAGTACTGCAAACTATTTAAATTCAGATGATAACCTATTTTGTACGTGTTGTACCAAATTTATTTCATGTTGCATCAAACTTCAAAATATTGCATCAAAATGTTAAATCAAACTTGCAATTACGGGGGCGGATTGATATTGAAGCCACCTAAGTAGGAAAAAAACATTTTTTTTTTTTTCAAAAACCATTCATTTCTCAACATAGTCTCCTTTTAGCTCAATACACTTAGTAAGACGATTTTCCAACTTTTTTATACCATCTGAATAATACGATTTTGGGAACTCCTCAAAATACGCATTAGTTTCGGTAATCACTTCTTCGTTTGAGATAAATCCTTTTCCTACGAACCATTTTTTCAAGTTTGGAAACAGGAAAAAGTCACTAGGGGCTCGTACTTTTAGCATCGTATCTAATGCTGTGTGAACCGGTGCGTTGTCTTGAAGAAAGCGCACTTTTTTCTTGTTTATATTTGATCGTTTCTCCTTGACTGCATCAACCAGTTGATCCAATAATGCACGATAATGCTCTCCTGTGATTGTGGATCCCTTTTCAAGATAATCAGTGGCCATAACCTTGCCAGCCGATTTCGCTGTCTTCACCTGCTTCGGAGCACTTCCACCAGCTTCGATTGATTTTTGGTTTCAGGTGTGTAGTGGTGGACCCACGTTTTATCAACAGTTATTAATCTACGCCAAAAATCAGCAGGATTATGCTTTATCATGTCCAAACACCGCTGTGAAGTGATCTGTCGAACTCGTTTTTGTTCAACACTGAGCAAACGCGGCACCCATCTTGCCGATAGCTTTTTCGTATGCAAATGTTCATGCAAAATGTTGAACACACGTTCTTATGATATGTTTACCATTTCAGCAATCTCACGTATTTCGACCCGGCGATCATTCATAACGATATCGAGGATTTTCTTGATATTTTCTTCAGTAACCACCTCTTTTGGCCTTCCTGTTGATGGAGTTTAAATGCTCTTCAAACCGTATTTTATTAGATTATAATTTAAGACAAAAAATAATAATAACAAAAGAACAAATATTGCTATAAAGTAGTGTCAAATATTTGACAAATGTGATCATAGATTAAGAAAATTGCAACAAACCAACCAAATTACCAAACTGTTTTAAAATAACGAAAATCTACTAGTTTTTACCTCATCTGACCAAAGCAGCAACGCTGCTTTTAACTAAATTTTTTTTAAATAATCGTACGCTGCTAAATGAAAAAAGAGTTTTGTAGTCGAACTTTCGTTTATTTAATTTCAAAGAATTTCTTCTTCAACCTTCGTCTTTGTTAAGTTTATTTACTTTTCCAGTTTCTTTTAAAATTCTCTTGATTTTTTCTTGCAAAAAGTAATTGAGAAGTTCTCTTCATTTTTTTCTGTTGTTTCACTGTTACAATGTAATATTTATTTGCAATTTCTACAATTTCTGTGAGCAGTAGAAACAGCAAAAGAATTTTTACTGTTTATATTGTAATACAAAACTTGAAAAGATATTCCAATTTTATAGTTAAGAAAAAGTAGAAGAATAAATAAGAAATGAAATGATTTTTAGTTTTTTTCTTCTCTTCACTCAACTCCTATTTCATTACATTATAATATAAATTCGTTTAAGAGGAAGGAAAAAAAGGTTTAATCAAGTGTAATATCATTAAATTTTCTTTGCATCACTAGAAAAAAAGAGGATAAAAATTTATTTTTAATCAAAAGATTACTAAGAAAATATAAATAAAAATTCCAATAGAATTGCTTTTTATATTTAATTTTTAACACTTTTATTTGTAGCTCCAGATCCCTTAACTGCTTTATGCCAGGCAGCCAACCAACCAGCTCGAGAATATAAATATTCTTTTACAAAAGTATTGAAATTACTGTGGCTTGCTTTCACCGGTAACACGTTATATTTGCTTAAGCATTGGAGCAGGGAAAGAAGAATTAATGTTTAATTTTACTCGTACATTAAAAGTTAAATACATGATATTTAACTCTTCCTATACAGCTGTACCATCAAGAGCTGCAGGAGCAGGGGTATAACTAAAAAATGTATAAAATTTTATGAGGCCATGCAGAAAATGGGCTCATGAAAAACATGAGTTCAAAGGGTGAAAAAATAAAAATAATTTTATCGCACAACTTTAGCTTAAGGTGAAACAAATTTTTCATTGTGCGTTGTTGGAAGGTTGCTAGAAAATGAAAAATGGCACCGACACCGTTTGTGGTACACATTTTGGCTATGCATCATATTTCGTGAAACTATTGCGGGGTAGTCATATTTATAAGTTTAAGTATTTATTTACCTCAAAATTCTCAACTCACTTAAGCGTACCAGGCTTATTATTACATCACAGATACCCGTAAGCAAACTTTACATCTCTCAACTTAGCTGTTATAAATTGGTTCTATGATGCTAGTGCTGCCATCTCTTGTTGCCTCGAAACAAGGCCTTTTTTCAACTCAATAAGTAGCATTGGGTCTAATCGATCCATTCTAGATCGGTCCAGAGTCTTGCTGTGCAGCAACACTATCTACTATCCTCAATCTAATCAAAGATTGGGAAATTGTCAGATGCTTGGGACACTGGAATGCTCAATGGTGATTTCGGCACTTTAGGGCCACGATCAATACGCAGTTTAGACGTCGCTGCGATGTTCTCAAGTATGACAAGCCGGACTTGAAACTCCTAACAGAGTTTCTTACTAAGAGCGCATTTGAAGACGATGGCGGTCACAGATGTGAACAATGCTCACAGGCATCAGAGACAGCGAAAGAAATATTGTGTTAATGTGTTTGGTTCTTGATATGTTTAGGTAGGTATGTTTAGGTGAACATAGGGTCTCACGGAGTGACAGATCCACCATTATGCTTTCAAGTCTGCTGAGCAAACTAAAAGTGGTATGGACTGTAGACTAAGAGCGCATCTGATCATAATGCTTTCAGATCTGCTGGTGTACACTAGGAAGGCAATAGATCTGCTAAACAAACTATAGACCAGAAGGGGCACAATAGATCCCATAGGACTTTGTGTTCTGCAATAGTGCCTTGGCGATATGATGTTAATGCAAATATGTCCATTGTCATATTCTTTATATTTTATTCCAGTTTTTTTTCGTTTTGGCAACTTCATTGCATATCTGGCTCTTCCAGATGTGAGTTGGCCTTTCTTTTAAAAAGCTATCTTGTGGATTTTCAGTTAACTTAATGACAGGCTTTCGTAGCTTGTGTTCAATCAACTTCCATTTAGTTCTACAGTTTTGCCATTCATTAGTCATTTGATTTGTCAGCCATACTATTTGGCATTGGCCAGAAAATTTTCTGATATCCAAACGTTAATCAATCGTCCAAATGCTATCTCCGTTGACTTCTTAATCCCGCTCTAGCTATGGTTTGGCAACACTGTCTGGTTTTTTTTTGTCCGCATAACTGTGAAACATCAAACAAATATCGTCAGCATAATCGAAATTCTCCAACTGAGTATCGATCGCCTAAACTTTTCTCTGTTTTTTTTCACCACTATGTCCAATAGATTGTTAGCTGACAGCCTTGAATACATGGATTCTTCTGCTAAGTTTCTCCTGTAGAATCCGACAGTTGCCTCCCTATATAGGGCTTTTATGAGGAGTACTAGCTCTCTCAAATGCTTTTATCTTCCAGGGCTGACTATATAGCTTCGTGTGATTTTTTAAATCCCAAAAATATTATCATCTTGAGACTTGAACATGAAGCCATTATGACAACAACTATTTTTTTATATATCGTTTTGTTTTGTTCATTATTAAAACATTCGTTGGCAGAAATACCATTTGTTGATAGTTTGAGAAACTCTAGAGTCTATACCAAAAAACACAAGTCCAACAGCTTCCGAACAATCTACTACTTTTGATAAATTATTATAATTTAAAGTACACATATGTGTACCCGGGGTCTCAAGGAGTCATATGCAATCGCCATTCTACCGATGGCTCCACAATCGTTCTCTGATTTCGCTTTGTTTCAGTTTAAGTAATCAAGTTGATTTTCAAGCTAAGTAGATCTACCGTAGCTCGCCTCCATATGATTATGTGTAATGGTGAAGATCCTTGCTGAGTGGTGTTGATCTTTACTTAGCATTGTAATATTTCTCAGTAGGTGGCGTTTTTCTCCCGATCATTCACCTGATGCTTGTCATCATCGTCAGAGGTAATGAACTATTTAGAGGTGGACTAAATCCTTTTTTATATAAAAAGTTAACAGGTTATGGTACTGTGCTGCAGACCTACTTAGTTGCCATAAAGTATATCCAGTATTTACATACTGTCTGGGTATATAGGGTAATTTTAGAGAAGATAGTTTGAAATTTGATAGAATCAAACCTAACCCTGCGACTTTCAAAGCTATTGATCTTTGGTGAAGATGTTAATCTCTATTAGGCTTTTAATATCACTATTCGATTTCACATATTCCATAATCAATATTATAGATTAAAAGTCAATATATCTTGCCTTGTAATTGTTCTTCTGATACTCAGTGCTTGTAAATAAGTCACTAGTTTTGTATGAGATATATGAGCAGAGCTTCTTAATCCGTCCTTCATTTCATTGTATAATTTTATATATTAAAAAAAAACTATATTCTATACAAAGGGGAGTCCTTACTGCACCTCTCGTCCTAGTTTGCTTATTTTTAATATTTTTTTACTCTTTGACATGACATAACAATTCATGTCTTTATTTACAATCAGGACAAATTATATTGGAAAAAGAGTTTTTTGCTATCTTTTAATAAAAACATGACAGCAAACAAAGCATGACATTTAGTACCAGTGAAGTACTTGTTAACATCAACTTTATTACTATTTTTCATTTTATTAAATTAATTGAGAAATAATTTAGTGATTATAATAGAAAATACTGTCAAAGAATACTTATGGCTTTTGAATTTATTAACAAAAAAAAATTTAAAAATTCAAAGTGCTTAGGAGATTAAAGGAATAATAAAAAATAGATAAATAAATAAATTATATAATATTAGGCATATGTCAGGCTTATATATATACGCCTACAATTAAAAAAATAAAGGGTCCGCCATCTAACGTTTTTTTTCAACTAGTGCTTATTTCGTGAATGGTAACACTTAGCTCATGTCTGATTTGACAGATAATTAGTTTTATCCTTCCGCCGAACGAATATGGTTGTGTATACGCTTGAACTTCGCATCGCTAAGTGGGCCTGCGATCGACTTACAGAAGATGCCCATTTTGCCAAAAAAATCATCTTTTCAGATAAAGCTCATTTTGATCTTGGCGAATATGTAAACAAGCAAAATTGTCGCATTTGGGGGACAGAAAATCCGCACGCATACACCCAAGACGAGTCACTGTTTGTTGCTGATTTTGGTCTAGAAGCATAATTGGGCCATTTTTCTTCGAAAATGATCAAGGAGTGGCCGTCAATGGCGATCGTTATCGGGCCATGTTGACAAAAATTGAAGAGGAGGATATTAATAACATTTGGTTTCAACAGGACGGCGCTACGTGTCACACAGCAGAAGCTACACTCGATGTTTTGCGCTCTATTTTTGAAGATCGCATTATCAGCCGCAGAGCTGATGTCTTTTGACCACCTCAAAGCTGCGATTTGACACCGCTGAACTATTATTTGTGGGGTGCCGTCAAAGATAAGTGTTACGCCGACAAGCCAGAGACAATTGACGCTTTAAAGGATAATATTCCTGAAGCCATTGTTGAAATACAGCTGCACACAATCGATAATGTGCTTAAAAATTGGACCAATCGTGTATTTGAATGAAATTATTTTCCATTATTAATCGGAAGGATTGTACTTTCAATTAAAAAAAGAAATTTGAGAAAATATTCAGTAGTTTTCTTTTTATAGCATTATCAAAAAAAAAAAAAAAAAAAAAAATTATTTGGCGGCCCTTTATTACACGTCAGAGAGTGTAAAAAAAATATAAAGAAAATATTTATTTCGTTTTGTATAGCCTTGCCTATATATACTAGCGGCCATTAAAGAATTTTTTACATTTTTATTTTATTAAGTTCTTTTGTATTCCATTTTCTCAAGCTTTTTACTATTTCTTACTTTATTTTTTTCAATTTTTTATTGTGACTTAACCCGTAACATTTTTATCTACCAACTTTTCATTCTTGCACAATAATGGAGTTATCGTTACTGTTTTTATCGCAGAAATAAATTTATTTATATCGACTTATTTATGGCATACGATTTTTAATATTAAGAAATTTTAGATAAGACAGTTAAGAAAATATGATCAAGAAAGGCAAGAGACTACCTACAACTAGACAACTGATGTTTAACTTTACATGCAGTAAAGAAAACCTTAAACTCGCACATAACCTCAGCTATTCTTACTGGGAATTACACATTGTGTGTAATTCGCTAATTGATCGGCCACATATTGCTGGCAACTTTACTCATATTGGAGGAAAGCATCATCTTTATGTTGCTGTTATGACATCTATACTGTGCCAGTTACGCTATAAGCACCCAATAATCAGCTTAAAACAGTCCCATTAAACGCAAAAAGCCTGTATAAGAAGGCTGATGTTAATATTTTTTTCCGTCACTCCTCTAGGAAGCATATTGTCATTCCAAGAAGCATCCATTGCCTTGTTTCAGTTTCATTTTTTAACCCGTTACTCCTCTTGAGAGCATATGGCTTCCACAAAGCATCTCCATCTAATACGGTTTACTGCTGTTGACTTTGCCTCCTCCCAGTTCTTGGATAATTGTGCGTCTCCAGGTGTTTTTTGGTCGATCACGATTTCTTGAGCATTGAGGATTCTACTCGAGTGACATTCTAGTAATACTCTCTGGACTTTTTCGAATGCTCTCACCTATCCATCCCCACTTTCTTTTCCTTATCTGTTTCAGTATGGGTTCCTCATTAGTCATGCTCCACAGCTCTGTGTTACTTATGGTGTTAGGCCAGAATATTCTGCATATGATTCTGAGGCACTTGTCAATAAATCTCTGAAGTTTCTGTGTGGTGTTAGTTGGTACAAGCCAGGTTTCACTGCCATATAGCAGTACTGATTTTACACACAAGTTGAATATTCTGAGCTTATTCCGTCTGGATATATGTAAGCGTTTCCATACTGACTGCAGTTGTCCAAATGCCGCTCTCGTCTTGTTGAGCCTGTTATCTACGTCTGCTTCTGCGCCACCGTTTGTAGTCATTGTACTTAATAGATAGCGGAAACTATCTACATACTCGACTGGTTGATCCTGTAGCTTGTTTCTTTTTCTTGACGTTTATCTAAAGTCCAACCCTACGAGCCAATCTTTCTAGGTCCTCCAGTTTTGACTGCATAATGAAAATCTTATGCGAGAGTAAACAAATGTCATCTGCATAGTCCAAGTCTTTGAGTTGGCGTGAGAGACTTCATGTGCTCTCTCTTCTTTTCGAACAGACTTTGCTCTTTATGTCATCCAGCATGATGGTGAATAGCTGAGATGATAGTTGTCATCCTTGTTTAACTCCAGCATTGGTGTGGAATGTTTAGCCGATGTTCACGTTGTTAACTGCAGCTTGGTTCCTGTTACACTTTTGATTAGTGAGATATTTAATCGTCTGGTGTAGTTTTTATATTATTATGGTGGCCAGCTGCTTCTTTTGCTGCCATTGCCAGTCGTTCCAGGAACTTTCTTCTGTCTCTGCTTGCAGCTTTCTTTACTTGATTCGCTAGCTGATGGTATTGCTGTCTTAAGGTATTGTTGCTATTCAGCTGCAGTTTCAGTTCCCCTATTTGAGAAACCAAGTTCCGAGTGTAATCTGATATCCAAACTCTTCTATTTGGTTGCACTACACCAAGTGTTTCCTCTGTGTGTGAATATCGGTAAGATCTCTTCCTTTGTACATGCGTCTGGTTGGTTCGGATTGCACCGGGACGCGGACATATAGGTTGTCTATTTTCTGGATTAATGATGGGTATCACAGTGGGATCAATACTGGACCCAGGTGGGCTGGACGTGTCTGGCTATCCATCGTAACTAATTAATTAACTAATTTCATTAAGCAAGTTTATTTACTACTTTAGCTCGCCTCCATGAATTGTGTAGTGGTGTAGATCTATGCTAAGTGTTGGTGGCGAACTTACTTAGCATTATAATTTTTTCCCTGTAGCTGGCGTATCTACAGATCATTTGTCTAATATGTGTCGTCAATATCAGAAGAACCTTGGAACATAAAATTGCAAACACAAACACAATATTTATTGTATTTTAACTGCAATCTGCGAACTCATTAACGTTTTTATAAAGGTAAAAACGTAACAATATATGTTGTCCTGCAAGCATTGCCGTGACAGCTATTTTGATAATATTGTTACCAATGGAATACTTTTCCCTTTACAATTAAAATAAATATCCGACAATATTTCTTCAAAGAACTTATTCTTTACATATCAAAATGATATCTCTTATTGAAAGACCCTATAAAGTTATCATTCGCCATTAAGTGAAAAATCTAACGAAAATTAAACAAAAGCTAAAGGACATTTCAAGATTATTTAAAATATAAGTTTTTTTTTTAATTAAAAAATAAATACATGTTTAGAAATATTTTTTCCATTTTTTTCTAGTGCTGTTTAAAAAAAGCTATACAGACTCTAATTTATTACCTTTTTCTATAATTTTTCTATTTATTTTTCCTATTTTTTTCAACACAAAGTCTCTATATATTTAAACAATATCTCTTGTATTTTATGCCCTACCGAGACATATGAATGGCTTTTTGAACAAGTCTGCTGCTCTAGTCAAGTATACAATTTCCAACAATATTCGATTTGTGGACCATTTCAAATGACACAAACACATATCGTCTCGTACATATTTTATTTGCAACATTTTCATAATTTATGTTGAAAAAGTACAGCCATATCCAAGGAAGGATGTGCATAAGTTTATAAGACTCTCATACGAGTTTTAGCAAGAAAATCTTTAAAATTGAGAAAATTTTTAGTTCTTGGAAGAGACAAAAAAATTATTTATTTGCCAGAAGTTTCACATGATTTGTTAGTTTCGGACGTGTGTAGGTTTGCTTAAAGGTAAAATAAAAATTAAAAACAAATATATAAAAAACAGAGAAATTCAAGGATAATTATAAAGAAAACTAAAAACTAGGAAATGAAAAGCTCAGAGCAAAAAATAGCATTAAAAGTGATCATATAGCAAATTATGTCAAATTATACCTGAAATAAATTCAGAATGTAAATTTACTTAGAGTACTTTGTGTAATATTACGTTTAAAGCGTTCGAGTTTTTTTAAATTGCGTAGAAAAAAATAAATCCAGCGTATTTAAGGTCTTACTTTATACAGTCGTTTATTTACACAATTATAACTATACAGTGTCCAACTTATTTAATATCCGCTTGGTACACAAATTAACTCAATACTCCACTCTTAGTACGACTTTAATCTATGACTGCTAAACTATAACTGACTGACTTAGCACAATGCGCCGCCTTTTATAGTAAATTGAATATTAATTTCGAATATTCTAGCAAAATCTACAACCTTTCATTCAGCTAATTAATTCAGCTACGTTAATTCGAATGCAAGGTGTACTACCCAAAATAAAATTGGGAACACCGTTCAATACGTAATTGGTAAGACTGTTAATAACACAAATAAGTATGACATTGACAGGGTGATCATAACCTTGACACAAACCAAGTTTATAGCTTTAATATACTAATGTTAGTGTAGCTTTTCTTTTTATTTTCGTAACTATAGATTAAAGTTGATTTGATGTAAAAATGTTCTCATCTAGAGGAAAACTTGCTATTACTATGCTGTGAAGTTTAACTGCATGTTATTCTTAGCTGTGAAATCTCTTGTAAATCTTGATAAAGCGGCCCCGAAACCAGTGTCGAATGGTTTAGTAATAAGTTTTTAGCGTTTTTATACTTTATTTTGTTTTGAAATAGTATTAAAACAACGTTATGAATTAAATCATTTCTAGACTCGAAAAGGAAAAGGAAAAGAAAAAGAAACGATGATTACAGCCATCATTTGGCGTTTATAAAATGGAGAAAATCGAGGCATCTAAGTTTGCGCACTGTGCCAAACCATTGAAGAAAGGTACACCAAACTATCTTTATCATCTACCCGTCAGAGCTGGATATTTACAGAGAAAGTAATAGATTTTTTCCATCTCAGAAGTGCTTCTCCAGCTTCTAGAGTGTAGGTTAAAGACCAAACTCGTATACTTAGCGTGCGTTACAATGATCCCACCATCGTGTACACCGAGCTATAGCAATTTTCCTATATCCAACTGGGAATCCAAAATCACCCCCAGATATTTAACGGAAGTTGAAGATTTTGATTGTTCAATCTGGATATTTAAACGAAGGTGGTTGTACCTAGTGAATAGCACATGCTTGGTCTTATTTGGAATAAACTTAAAACCACAATCAAAGCACCTCTTAGAATCTTCCTTATTACTAAAGGCGCACAAACAAGGGTATTTGGTCAGAAAACTTGAAGAATTTGTCTTATACATCTAATTACGGAAACTTGCATAGAGCTGCGTTCCATGAGTCATATCCATAGAAGATAATTGATATGACATTGGAGTTAAATATCTCTATTATAACTTTTCGAAAAAGCACTATTGATCTCCATATGTTGCCAAGACCACTAAGCGCTTGTTTTGCTGGTTTGTTTCTGTTTGCAATGTCCTACAGGTTTTTTAAAAACACTGCCATGGCAAAAATATCAATGAATCCAATATAGCTGTCTTGAATTCTTAATTTAGGTCTTACAGTTCTCGCATTCAATATGACACTATGACTATGAAACCAGATGCTATTTTTAGTTGAGCAGCTGCGGCAGGTCTGAACTAATATTTTAATATTCGCAAAATTATGTGACAATAAGCAGTCTTGCAGTTGTTTGAACATACCCCAGTTAATAGCCCTATTTTTCTAGTTTCACGCCTCATCATCATATCAGCACAATATTGTTACGAAAATCTACAATGCCTTAAGACAAATTAGTACAGTTGTAGTTTAGTTATAAACCTAATTAATGTCATTTATTCTGTTGGTTTGTGTCAAGGCTATTAAAAGTGTTACCACTTGCGTATTGAAGGATGCTACCGTACCGATTTTAATTGTTAAATAAATGAATTAACAGAAATAGAATACTGTGGTAAATACATTATGCATTAGCAGTTCAGTTTTAGTTTTGCAGTCATAAAGTAAAGTCGTGTTAAGGCGTAAATAAAAGTATTGAGTAATTTGTGTATAAAGTAAAAGTGTACAAATAAAAAGAACTGTCGAAAAGAACAAATTTGTTTATTTAAAAGAACTCAATCGTAACAATATTAAAGAAGAATGGAGATATTGCACCTGTCGGACATCAAGACTTACAGGAATAAATCCTTAATAGGTTTTTATGAAAAAGATGACATTTGGCTGCTTATATCATGATTTAACGAAGTATATTAGTTTTCTTGGGATTTGCTTGTATGCGAGTGCAAACCATCTCATGAGGCAAAGTATCGAATGTTTTATTAAATGCATACGATATAAATAGGGGATTATTCTGGGTTTGTTAGCTTGATCCAGGCAAGACAATTTCCATCGAAACTCTGTCTGTTCTGGTAGTAACTCATGTGATAGTTTACTGGTGGCCGTTTTATTATAATATAATCAATGACTTTGTACATTATACTGAGAAGTGTTTTACGCCGCTACACTAAACGCTACTTTTCTTAGCATTTCACCGACGCCAAAAAGCTGCTGAAGCGCCCTAATATTATATATCTCTTCCTATCAAATCCGGAAAGAAACTTAAAATCCGGCAATATTCAGCTAAGTTATTAGATTATAGTGCTTAATGATCCTAAAAAACGGTTTTTACCCGTAACTTTTGGTGCTTTAAAAATTCCTAATTCCGATCTTTATTCTACTCGATAGCGCCTATCAGAAAGATAGTATCATTTCCCAGGTATTGCAACTTCGTTCTGTTTTGTCGCATCGTATAATTAATATTTATTTCATTTTTCTATACTAGGGCGTATGATTAATATTAATTATTGACTTATTTTACAAAAACCTTATTAACTTTACTTCTGTACAACCATTTTTCAAAACTGAAACAAAATTCTGTAATTAAAGATTCTGAGCCTTTAAATTTAAATAAAATTCGTTACCGAAAACTATTAAAAATTACTAAAAAATGGCAGGTAACTTAAAAAAAAATTGTATTTTCTATTTCTACCGAAGAGTTTCTATTGAAAAATTTTTTTAGAAAATATTTTTCTAATTTTACTTTTAGCTTAAAGTTCAGTGTTAACACCGTAAATTATAATTTAAATCAGTCCACAATTGTAGGTTGATGCCGTGTTAAAACAGACAAAAATCTGTAACGTTTTTCTCTTTCTTTTAGTTTTTCTTCACAGTAATAAATATTCATTTTATATATATTTTCCTGAAACAGTTATATTTAAAAAAAAAATCCTTATCTAAATCTAGCTGTATATGAATTCTTCTTCTTTCATTTCTTTCATTTTTTTCGCTTTTTTATTACATCCTTGAAGCAGACAGTTTTAAGCGCCGGAAATCTGTCTGACTCTTCATATACAAACATTTTATTTTATTTTTTTGTTGGTCCTCCTTCTCTCTGACAACATTTTTGAATGAATGGTTATAAAATGATATTTGAATTGAGAGAAAAGTCAAAGAGAAAAAGAATTTTTTCTTGAAAATAATTTCTTTTTTTATATTAAGCTGCTACTTATGTTATACAAGCTTAGCCAGAATGTCTTAACAACTCTTTCTACAATTGATTTCTTTATTATTACAGAGGGAGATTATATTTTCTACTTTAATAAAATTAAATAAAAAGCAAAAAGCTTAAGATTTTGTGTAGCAGGTACAGAAAATGAACAGTTAGAGAAAATAAATAGTGCCGCACCCATTTAAAAGAGGCGTATTAAAGTTTTATAAATACATTTATGATTTTTACCATATATTTCCATGGAATATACTTGGTTTTATTTAAAACTATCTAAAAATAGGCGTGATTCGCTAGCCACATTTACATTACGATTGATTACCCTTTTCCTCATTTTGTCTACTTTTGGTCAAAATCCAATCCAGACTGAACTATCGGTTCTACTTTATAGTTTTAAACGAACATACATTTAATATATTGTACGTTGGGCATCTTTCGATTTTTGGCTGGTGTAGATAAACAACGTAACTTTAAAAGTTGTCGTTCTTCACATATAAAAGTTCAATATATAGTATCAATGGAAGGTGCCAAGCCCACTTATCCAATCTCACTCAGTTACTAACTGGTGATGTGTGTTGTTCACTAAGTTGCTTGCAGCTAATTTAGAAACTTGTTCTATTGCCGTTCTCAAGATATACAAAAATTAATACTTATCTTGTATGAGAGGTACCACATCCAGTTATCCAATTTCACCCATTTTGTGCCTGATATGATATGTATTGACTTGAAGTCATTCGGATCAAATACTGAAACTTAAGCTTTAACCCTTCTCAAGATATAATGAAATCAATATTTAGTTTATGAGAGGTACCACGCCCACTTTTTGCGGGATGATTTGTATTGAATATGAAGTCATTCAGATCAAATACTGAAACTTTAGCTTTAACCGTTCTCACGATATAACGAACTCAATATTTAATTTGTATGGGAGATACAACATTCATTTATTGAATTCCTCCTACTATTTGCCTGACGAATTGCTCTGACTATGAGGTTAATAAGACCAAATTCTAAAACTTTAGCTGTAAGCATTCTCTAGATATACGGATATAAATAATTACTTTGTATAGCAGGTACCATGCCCATGGATCCCTTACTATGAATCTATTTAGGCCAAATTTAAAGAATCTTTCTGTTACTATTTTGAACTAAAAATATACACTTTGCATGGCCGTGGCACAGCACACTAGGAATTTCCAGACATACAGAGAGATATTGTAAAAATTTAAAGAAAATAGGTTCAGCGGCTTAGCTGTCGTCTATAGGGCACAAACAAACCAACAAACATACTGTTACGTTTTACCCTGTTAAATGGCCTTGAATAAAATAAATGCAGCGAATTTAATGTTTTATTTTATATAGTCGTTTATTTACATAATTATAACTATACAGTAATTTATAAATAATTACAATGCTAAAGTAAAGATCTCCACAAGCAAGGATCTACACCATAACGCAAAAATCATATGGAGGGAGTTACAGTTGATTTATCACCTACTTAGCTTGAAAGATCAAATCATGGACGAAACTGAAACCAATAAATAGATGCTTTGTAGAAAGCCAATGCGCTCCCTAGAGGAGTGACGGAGAAAAAAAACTATACAGTGTCCATATTATTTAATATCCGCGCAATACATCAATTAACGCAATACTCAATTCTTAGTCTAAGACGGCCAAACTATAACTGACTCACGTAGGTACATGATTACCATCAGTTTTGAATGTTCTAGTAAAGTCTTAAACCTTCTTAAATCTTCTGTTCAGATCCGCTAATTCAAGTACCATGCCCATGGATCCCTTACTATGAATCTATTTAGGCCAAATTTAAAGAATCTTTCTGTTACTATTTTGAACTAAAAATATACACTTTGCATGGCCGTGGCACAGCACACTAGGAATTTCCAGACATACAGAGAGATATTGTAAAAATTTAAAGAAAATAGGTTCAGCGGCTTAGCTGTCGTCTATAGGGCACAAACAAACCAACAAACATACTGTTACGTTTTACCCTGTTAAATGGCCTTGAATAAAATAAATGCAGCGAATTTAATGTTTTATTTTATATAGTCGTTTATTTACATAATTATAACTATACAGTAATTTATAAATAATTACAATGCTAAAGTAAAGATCTCCACAAGCAAGGATCTACACCATAACGCAAAAATCATATGGAGGGAGTTACAGTTGATTTATCACCTACTTAGCTTGAAAGATCAAATCATTGACGAAACTGAAACCAATAAATAGATGCTTTGTAGAAAGCCAATGCGCTCCCTAGAGGAGTGACGGAGAAAAAAAACTATACAGTGTCCATATTATTTAATATCCGCGCAATACATCAATTAACGCAATACTCAATTCTTAGTCTAAGACGGCCAAACTATAACTGACTCACGTAGGTACATGATTACCATCAGTTTTGAATGTTCTAGTAAAGTCTTAAACCTTCTTAAATCTTCTGTTCAGATCCGCTAATTCAAGTTTAATTGAATGGGTAGCACCGTTCAATAGGCAATTGGCAACGCTATTGACTAGACAAATAAATATGACATTATCAGCATTGACACAAACCAATAGAATAAAATCCATAATAAAGTTTGTGTTTCTAAATGTACTAAGTTCGTGTACCTTTTTTAAGCATTTTTATTTGCGTAAGAATACATTACCATAAAGAGGGTAAAACGATTACTGCCGCATATTATTTAGAGGTTTTAGTCAGGTTCAGCAGTAGTAGCTGAGCATAAGTGTTCTGCACCTTGATCTGCTTTTGGTGTTGTTTTGGTGCCGCTCATAATGATCGTTTTTTGATAACCTGGACAGCAGAGAAACCCAGTAAGTCACATTTATACCATCAATTCTGTGTCGCCAGTTTACAAATATTTATCAAGATTTTCTGAGTATTGCCTTTTTATGTTTTAATTTAATTCATTTTTCCATTCTTTTTTATATAAAAACACTCAATTTGCAAACAAAAATAGTATGATAGAGGTCATCGTAAGAAATAAATCCTCATTCACCTCGACTAACTCAAAAGACAATAACAAGTGCTGTTGCCAAAAAGAAAATGAGACAAAATAGCGTAGCCAGGCAGAAATATTTAATGATGACACAGTCGTTGTCTCCAAGAAGGAAATCTTAATAAACAAAAAGACCGAAAATAATACAAAAAAGGAAAGGAAATGAATTAAAAAAATAAATTGAGAGAAATTAAAGGGTTTTTTAAAATGATAACTAAAGGAACTAGAAAACTTTTTTTTATATAAAATTTATATCAAGTTGACACACCCTTTTTAGCAATTCCTTTTTTCAATTTAAAATTAATTGGCTAAAACAGTTTCAGTTAAGAATAATACAAAAAATTAAAATTGTCAAATTTAAAATTTAACTAAAGAAAAAGTGAAAGTCATCTCTACTTCCAACGCAGAAGGCCAATTGCCATTGCATAAAAAGTTAAACCATAGTTAAGCAAATAGAACGGAAAGGGAAATAGGAAGTTCGTTAAAAGTTGGGCGGAAATTGGCTAGAAATTAATTGGGCACAATTTTTTGAACAATAATTGAGCTCATGTAGTCATTAGGGTGGTTCATTTCAAGGGTGATTTTTTATGTCAACTTATGTGGTACACATTTTTAAAATGGCTTAATAAATACTCTTTATCGATTTAAAAACAATAATTACTTTGGAATACATAACAGTTTAAGTTCTTAACTCAGTCATATATCTTGTCTGATTTATAAAATTTTGTAATTTTTTTTTCATACAGTTCATGAGTTCTTTATAATTGCGTCAAAATAAAATAAATACCACGTTGATGTTGTTTTACAGTTGTTATTTCCTCACTCTTACAGTATATAATTATAACTATACAGTCTCCAACTTGTTTATCTTACAACACCTTTATTTACGCCTAAACACGACTTTACTTTATGCCTGCAAAACTATAACTATATCGACGTAGGCAAAGCAGTCTCCTTATATACCTAACTGTCTACAGTTTGGAAAGTTCCGGAAAAGTCTCAAAGGCTCTCTAATCCTCTATTTTATGTCCGTTACTTTAAGCATGTAAGATTGTGTGACCCAAAGATGGTCGAATTGGCAGTGCTGTCAAATACACAAATCAGTGTGGCATTACCAAGGTAACATATTCACAACCTTGACAAATAGACCAAAATCCCACAATACAGTCTGAGATGTGGTATATTTTCTTTTTAGGCATTTTATTTTCGTAACAATATTCTATGGTGTCTAGAATTATATATGAGTCTAAAATAGAAGAAACATTGTTTCAGTTTATGCCTACACTGTTCACTTCCCCATTATGTCTGGGTTCATATATGAATCTAAATTAAGAGAAACACGGTTTTAGCTTATGTGTACTCTATTTGGGTACAACACCTTCATCTTACTTAGGGTAGGGCAATCGTCAGTTACCACGGTTAAGGTTCAAATCATACCCACCCTGTCTAAAAACCGAACAGTAAACATATTCCCCGATTTTGTCATCCTGTGAAGTTAGGTCGACTGTTTATAGACTGCATGACATCTTTAAATAAACTTGATCTTCACAATACGGAGTAAGTTAGGCCTTTGGTTACGAGGGATATCCTAAAAACGATAAGGGCTCATGATTTTTCGATGTCCCTGTGAGTTTCACAAGGGGTAAAACTGACTCTTTGTCTGAGGGAAATTCGCTCGTTTTTGGAGAAGCGCTTCCGGCATGAGACAGGCAGTGTGTTTTCTTCTGGTAGATTCAGAAGGATATTACTGCTCAATGTGAGCGAGCGCAGGGTACTAAGGGGTCTATTTATCAGGCATTGTGGTCGTAGATACCATCAGTGAATTTTGGAAAATGTGCAATATTTAAATACGAATTTTGTAAGTGCTCATCGGTTTCGACTTAGAGGATTATTTTTTTTGGGGGATGCTGTTGTGACCCCAAAAGAGCTAATTCTTCTCTCACCAAATAAGATACTGGTTTCAATCGCAGTCTCAATCTGATGGTGAACTTTTAGGGCTACACAAAAGAACCTTAGAGTCGCGGTGCGTTTTGGCCATGACCAAGATAACATTACATAAGCTTGATTTCCAGCTGTGTTAAGTGTCTGGTAAAATCCTGAAGGTCTCTGTACTCTTCTGATTCCATATCTTCTCATAGAATCGATAAATTGGATCTGAATACTCTATTCATATGTATGTTCATTAAATTTGCATTGTCCTGTAAATCCGGCTGCTTATCATTATCAGGTTTTAAATAATCTGAGACAAGACTCAGATTTTTTCGTATCATGGCTGCCTAGCAAAAGTAGCAAAAATTTTTGTTTTTCTCCGTCATTTCACTAGTGAGCATATTGACTTAGCGCAAAGCATCCGCTGCCTTGTTTCAGCTTAATTAACCAACATAATTTTCAAGCTAAGTAGGCTGTAGCCCCCTCTATATGATCGTGTAGTGGTGAATATCATTGCTAATTGGTAGTAATCTGTACTTTAGCATTGCAATTTTTTCCAAGTTTGTGGCTTTTTTTCCTGATAAATCGTCTGATGTTTGTCATCATCGCCAAAGGTAAGCTGGAAGATCAGGGGAGCTTCTTCTTTTTTTTATAGATGGATTTATCTCTGGACGGAAGTTGAAGAAGCCTCTTTATTAAACACTCGAAACCATAATTAAATTTTGTCGTCTGCTGGGGCTCGAACCTGGTCCGCTTTTGTTATTATGCATGCGATCCAACCACTATACCAACCACCCCAAAGTAAAAGTTTAGAATATCTCAAGTCCCATTGGCTTAAAAGAGCACAAACCTCTCATTATCCCCGCTTGCAGTAAACATATTTTACTTCAAGAGCTATAAGCCTAAACCCAAAATTATAAAACAAGTTGGATGAAATGTCTGAAGTTTGCGCACTGTGTTCTTCGACTAGCGTAGTATAGTAGTATAATTTTTACATAGTCACTATAAAGATCTTAACTTTGAAGCTATAATACCTAAAAAGAAAATACACCACATCAGTGCATTTGGGACTGTATTTTTGAATTTTAGTCTATTGGTTTCTGTCAAAGTTATTAATGTGTTACCTTGGTAATGCATAACTGATTTGTGTATTTGACAGCATTGTCAATTCGACCATCTTACTTGTTTAAAATTAACAGACATAAGATAGAAGAAGTGGGAGCGCTTGAAACATTTCCGAAACAGTAGGCAGTGGGTACATAAAGAGGCTGTGTCGATATAGTTATCGTTGTGCAGTTATAAAGAAAAGTCGTGCTTAGTCGTGCAAGATAAATAAGTTGCTGTATCAAGATATAGTGTATAAATCTGTAAAACAATAATAATGTGGTATTTAATTTATTTTGTCGTTTTGCTTGTAATTGCTGGAGACTTTGCCAAGGAAAACAGCAAAATCAGATCCTTGTTCATTGGATTTTTCCCAATTTTAGAACTAATGAGTAAAGGCGTTGCAGGCAATTTTGCGAAAGACAAAATGTTGCAGAGTGGTACAGACTTTCAGTTTATGTCAGTGTTTTTCAAAAGAAAGTATTGTCAATTAAAAAGGTTGCAGAGAAAGCGGCAAATATAACTACAACTGAAGATATCGTGATATTTGCTTAGAACCATACTACGATATATGCCCTAACATTGGTCTGGTCATTCTTGATTCGTCTAAAGTTTGGCAGTTAAGTTGTAGTGTATTAGGTACCAGGCTACTGTAATGCAAATAGAAACCAGAGAGGCGACGAACGCATTTCTAAAAAGGCGGCTCTATCCCACTAATGTTAGAAAGAGATTACGGTACGCTTTTTTGCGGAGGGCCAGCAGTAAATAGAAAAGTCTTACAAATTATTCATTTTAGCTTTAGGTAAACTTGGCCGCAATTCGACAAAAACAAGACCAAGAACATAATGGGTCGATTGACGTAAAGTAGATCCAAAACTTTCGCTTTTTATACTAGACACTGAACTTTAGGGAAATTCCTAATTTATATTAATTTAAGCGCCATAATCCCATTTGAGGAAACAGCTTAAAGAACGACACCGACAAATCGGTGAAGTCTTTACAATGCGAGCGTTGAGCGTTAACTAGAAAAAGGCTGAAATACCATTAAGGATCATGGAAAGATTATTGGTCTTGTGAACGCATCATGTTGGCTTTAGCGGTTTGTAAACTAATGCCAATGAAAGACACATCAGTTTTTGATGCATGAATCCGGCTTTTCAAAAACAGTTAGCTATTGTAGGAGGTTCAACATTTATATTCTTTGAAAGAACTCATTTTTGATACTACGTAATTTATAACTAATATTAAATAATCAGCGTAAATCAGCAGCCCATCTTCTATTGCATTTTAATGTCTTGTGGGAGAGATCACACATAATGATTCCCACAACGCAATAGAAGATGAGGGTGGTGTGATAGTGTGAGAGGAGTGTCACCTACGAGTTACAGTTTTAAAATCGGCCATAAATGCGGATAACTCAAATATCGCATTGAAAATGACTTTTTGTGACTTTCTAAACATATTTGGAAATCTATAATGTTCCAATCCATACAGTCCAATCCGTAAAATCATGGATTCAGAGCCAAAAGCTGACGACCTTAAATGGCCACTTTACTCGCCGGCCTAAATGTAATGAAAAACATATGGAGATGGGTGTCTAGGAAAGTGTACGATTCCGGAAGACAGTGTAACACAGAGATGAAGTTAATGGAAGGAGTCATACACACTTGGTCCACCATTTCGTTGTATTATATTGAAAAACTTTACAATTCAATTTCCAACCGATTTTTTGAGGTTATTTAAAACAAGGGCGGTCCCACACATTACTAATTAACCTTAATACTGTTTAAGATATAAAATTAAGGAATTAAAATGATGTATTGTTCCTTGAAATTCGAATTACAATGAAATTATAGTAGATGGCGCTATCCTGATGACCAATTTTTTCAATACGTTTTTAGTATAGTTTTTATAACAAAATGAATGAAAATACTATATTGAATGATACAGCAGTCATTGCTGTTTTATTTTAAAGAGAATTGATAGAAGTCCACTACGTAGATAATTTTAAGGTCACATCTCGATTGGTTCAACTAATATTTAACATTAACCGTCAGTATAAGGGAGAGGCCCTATAAGTGCCATACGGGCTTTAGTGTTGCTGTGTAATTATTTTAGTAAACATTTTTGTGTTTCTTGTACTTTTCTTCAAACGTATTTTTATGTTTTGTTGATATTTTTGTCCGTCTACGGGAGGTGTGTTACAAAAAAACAGTGTCCGCGTACGGCTATGGAAGTGTCCGTCTAGCAGAGTGTAATTTGTTCTACAAATACTTGGAAATCGAAGCGACTGAAGAAATTGTCCGCTTAATAGAGGTATCCACTTGCGGGAGGTGTCCGTAAGTAGAGTTTTCACTGTATGTATATATATAATTTAGCAAATAATTTTTAACAAAATAATCAAAATTACTTTATTATTCGTACAACCTCATAAATTCCTTTTAATTTTTTTTTTTAATTTGGTCGAACTGTAGATACGATTGTATTGCAGTTTCTATTGTTCTGTTTACATCCAGCACTTAACAGCTTTCCTTGCGTGCAGTCCAAATGGCTATGTGTTTTATCAAGGGTGGTTGTTTGTCTTAGACATTTAGAAATTAATATTGTAAGACTCAGCCTGTAAGCCAAGACAGCAAGTTATAAGTAGCATGTGTAACAAGTAGGTTTTTGTCTTTGCTAAATATTCTGAATAATGTCCATGATATGTTTTGTTTTCTATACAACAGATGGCTCTGTCTCAGCTTTTATTGCAAAGCTAAATAACATATTCAACTGTTGGCAAATACTGATAGCAAATGTTCACGTGTTAACTTACACGTTTGTTTTTTAAATTTTATTGGTTTTTTTTTAAATTTATTTTTAAATGTCAAAAGTAATTTATACGCCATTTGACATATGGTTAAAAAAATCTATAAAAACTAATCAAAACACTTCAGATCTTTAGATGATAATGAATCGGCTGTTTTCATTTTAAATTTGGTTTTTACGTCAGTTTTGTGCCTGAATGTTGGTTAATTTGTGACTAAATTTTTAAAACAAAAAACACCTGTTTTTCTTTTTTTTTAATAGATAATAAATATTTAATATATACATAATCATTATGTTTATATGTAAAATGAATTGGTTTTTAACCTAAAACAATAAGCTTGCCTTACATACGGAGCAAGAGAAACCTGTTTGGGTGTTTTTTATAGAGGTATAGAACTTTAAGTTGCAATAAAACAACGATGGATTATTCGATTGACATGAATTTTATTTATGCGAAAGATAATCTTGTGGCATTACATTTGAAATATGATTTCTGGCATATGATCGCCGTGGCTGGCGCGGATGTAGTCCAATCTGGACGTCCAATTTTTGATGACTTTTTCCAAATGGTCAAGCGTTTGTGGCTTTACCGCATAGATAATGACTTTACATAGCCCCACAGAAAGTAGTCTAGCGGTGTTAAATCACAAGATCTTGGAGGCCAATTCACAGGTTCAAAACGTGAAATTAGGCGATCATCAAACGTGTCTTTCAATAAATCTATTGTGGCACGAGCTGTGTGACATGTTGTGCTGTCTTGTTGAAACCACATCTCCTGGACATCATGGTTATTCAATTCAGGAATGAAAAAGTTATTAATCATGGCCCTGTAACGTTCTGGCCACCATCGTTTTTGAAAAAGTACTGACCAACGATTCCAGCAGCCCATAAAGCGCACCAAACAGTCAGTTTTTCTGGATGTAACGGTGCTTCCACATACACTTGAGGATTACCTTCACTCCTTTCACCTTTCACTTACCTGACGTAGCCATTCAACCAGAAGTGCGCTTCATCGCTAAACAAAATTCGCTTATGAAAATTGAAAAAATTGAAAATTGAAAAAAAAATTCACTTATAAAAAATGAAAATTGCACTATTTGCAAGCGTTATTCAGGCGTAAGTCTATTCATGATGAATTGCCAAACCAAACTAAAAATAAATCAATTGACAGGTGTTAAATCGGTCGCCATCTTGAAAAGTAATTCCAACTTAAAGTTCTATACCTCTATAAAAAACATGCGATGTATTGAACCTTTCCATTATTGACAGTAGATCCACTTACAATATTCCATGTACACACAAACGGTTTGGTTTTCCGAGACTTAAATTATTAAAACTACTGGTCCCAAACAAACTGTAAATAAAACAACAAGTTTTCAGAGAATTATGTATATTAATAGTTTTTATTATGCTAGAAGGATGGATCTATGACAATAATAATGTGTGAAACAAAATATCGGCCGTCGGTCCATATTTGCAATGACTCTGAGATATAATTGAGATATAATGTCGTTATTGTGCCGAATTATTTCATCCTTTAGCTCTTGAAAAATGGCTCTAATTTTGCGCGAAAAAATTTTTGTTTCGCTACTACATAAGTTATGAATAACTCCGAAACTGTTCGAAATACAAAAGAATGTTATTCTGATGCTTTATAGGAAATTTTATTTCTACAGATTTGGTGGTACTTCGATTAAAAGCAGTCAAGTCGTTTTCAAGTTATGACGAAATATATTGACAGACTTTCATATCTTAGGCGAAAATTTTGCCACGCTAATCCTTATATTCCATATAGTTCTATTCAAATGCCAGAAAATTTTTTGTTTTTTGTAGACCAGTGTATGTATCCCTAACATTAGCTGAAGTCATCATTCATTACTCTTCCGAGGAAGCATAAGTAATGCGAAACGTTGCAGTGGCCATAGATTAATAAGTCTAATAAACCATGTTCTTTTAAAATATTACTAAAAGCAGTGTTGCCAATCCTGCCGGTTAATAATGGAAAATAATTTCATTCAAATGGCTACCTCGGCTGGCCATGCAGTAGCCTACACGATCGGTCTAATTTTTAAGCACAACAGCTGTATTTCACCAATGGCTTCACGAATATTGTCCTTTAAAGCGTCAATTTTCTCTGGCTTGTTGGCGTAACACTTATCTTTGACGGCACCCCACAAATAATAGTCCAACGGTGTCCAATCGCAGCTCCGAGGTGGCCAAACGACATCAGCTCTGCGGCTGATAATGCGATCTTCAAAAACAGGGCGCAAAACATCGAGTGTAGCTTAGGTTGTGTGGAAACCAAATGTTGCTAATACCCTCCTCTGCAATTTTTGTGAACAAAAATTCGTTCAACATGGCCCGATAACGATCGCCATTGACTGTAACGGCCACTCCTTGCTCATTTTCGAAGAAAAATGGCCCAATTATGCCCCTGGATCAAAATCCGCACCAAACAGTGACTCGTCTTGGGTGTATCGGCTTTTCAATGTATGCGTGCGGGTTTTCTGTGCCCCAAATGCGACAATGTTGCTTGTTTACATACCCGCCATGATCAAAATGAGCTTCATCTGAAAAGATGATTTTGGCAAAATCGGCATTTTCTGTAAGTCGATCGATCAAAGTAATGTCGCAATATTTCCCAGCATTGTTCAAGCGTATACACAACCATATTCGTTCAGCGGAAGGATAAAACTAATTATCTGTCAAATTAGACATGAGCTAAGTGTTACCATTCACGAAATAAGCACTAGTGGAAAAAAAAACGTTAGATGGCGGACCCGATATAAACTATTGGCTTAAAATGCTTCACGTTGTAAGAAATAAGTAATGCCAGATGATATTTATGAGAAAATGAATAAAAATAGTGTTTTTGAAACGTATCTCAAATCTAATAGCCCATTTTATAAGACTTATTAGCATTTTAGAAAAAAGCTTAAAATTTAATTATTAAATTGAAATACTAAACTTGTTATTTGTCATTACAACTTTAAGGACCTCAAGAGGATCGATCACAGAGCCAGAACGAATTTTTTCCATTTGCGCCTATCTAAAGTCGATGATCTAATCTGTAATGTTATGGTCTTTTTTTCAATCTGTCTTCTCTAGTAATTGGCTTGCCTTCCGCTTCTTCTGTTTCTCTGCGAATTCCATTCAATGGGTAGTTTCGCTAAGTCGTAGTTTGGTTTCCTCGGAATGTACCAAGTCCATTTGCTTCATTACAAGGACTTGGCGTGATCTGGTTTCTGGCCCCAAAATTTTCAAAATCCACCGTAGACAGTGGTTTATAAATGCCTGAATGAAAGAGAACGGCCTACAGCAATCAGTCGGCCTGAATAGGTTCAATCTGTTCTGAATAGTAGTATTGGAACCTCCGGAAGTCGTGAGGACTTCAAAAAGATGGGACAAATCCCAAACTTCAGATTCAGAATTCAGAACATCGTTGTGGTCTTAGCGCTGGTTGATTCATATAATTTTAATTTTGAAGACTTTTATCTGCAAGCTTACTCTATATGCTTTTGACTGTATAGAGTCAAGTTTTCATTGCGATTCGCAATGTCTGTTAACAAAGAGAATAGATGTCATCCGAGTAATTCAGGTCTTCCAACTTTATGTTAAGTCCCAAGGTTATACCATGTTGTAGCACATAATCGAGTACAACGTTAAACAGCAGTGGAGATAGAACACAACCTTGACTTACACCAGCAACAAAAAATCAAGAAAAAGTTTTTAAGTTGTTGTTTTGTTCTAAATCGTTTTTAATTTTACTTTTTAATCCTTCAAATTTTTAAAAAATTTGAATTCTTTACAATTTAATTATATTTTTTGGCTCTAAATATTATAAAGGCTTTTTTACAGCACTTTTGGATTACAAATAGTTACGTAAAATATAATTTAGTGCTTTTTAGCGCCGTTTGAGTACTGGGTCTGCGCCTTTTGATCATAAAAAGTTGGCAAGACTGACTAAAAGTCCAATACAATAGAATTCGTAGAAAACGCTTAGTAGCCATTTGAGAAAAGTATATATTCTTTCGCTACTTCTTCCTAAAATATACTCGGAAAGAATCATTCCGGAAACATAAGAAAATGTAAGGAATGTGTTAAAGTAAATGGAGTGAATATAAATATCACGGGTTGAAAAGTCCCGGGCCTAAAAAGAAAACATATTTTTGTTCAAAATTTTGTCAAGAACAATGCAATCATTTCAGCACTGTGCCGCTTTTGTAGAACAATTTATCTTTTGCCTCAAAATAGTCCTCAGTTTCATTCGTGCGAGAATTCTTTTGAGTTCTACGAAATCTGGCGAACACGGTAGATATGGAAGCAATTCGAAGTTCAATTCGAATTAGTTTTGCCATTGTTTTGATTGACCTGTGACTTTTGTTTTTAGTCAATAGTACAACAGTGAACAGAGCTTTCTCATAGTCAAATGCTCGTACAATATAAAGTCAACACGTACTTTTGATATCTTTACGATGTCCGATAACTCACGCAACTTAACTCACGATTTTGTGGATCCTTTTTGTTTAATCTTTGCCAGTGCTTCCGCCTCGTTTGGATGTCCACTCCGTTCTGCGTCATCGGGGTCTTTACGACTCTCTGACGCAGCGGAGTCTCCATAACACTTTTCAAGCCATTGCTTCGCTTGAACGGTATTCTTTTCCATCAAGAAGCAGTGTAGAATCACAACACGAAATTGTTTTTGATGTATTGTTCTGAAAATAACAAAAGTTGCGTCACTCTTAGTACAACAGCTATCTTTTGAAGCTTAGCACTAACTGACAAAGAGGTAAATGCAGCTAAACTGGCGCCATCTATGTGCTAGGCACGAGTATTCTCAAGATACAACATTGTTAGTTGACAACTTAACAAACCTACAGAAATTGGTCCATAATGTAACACAGAAAATACAGCTTAAATATCAACATTTTCAGCACAAAATGCATGATAGTTAGCTAGAGAAGCAGGAATACCTTTCTCATGATTAACAATACTTTCGTAGAAAGACTGTATAAATTTAAATAGTTGTCCACTAAGTCTAAATTGGGACACATTATAGTACAAGCGTAAAGAGTAGGGCCAGGAGCATGCAGTTTGGCTATTAAACTGTGTGAAATCCTATTTGAAAGAAAACACTCGGGGATGAGGATTAACATACTCTCGGGCAGTCAATCGGTTCTCAAGGCCCTTAGCGGTTGTACTTTTAAGTCTAGGGTAATATTGGAATGTCACATTGCGCTATTTAGAATCAGGTTATACTGATTAGACTAGATTTTAGGTTCCAGGGTATGTGGAAGAAGCCGCACATCTCTGCCAAAAAAAAGGCTGAGAGTACTTTCATTTGACCCATTCAAACAATGGGGTGGTCTCTTGAAGTAGAATGTAAGGAACTGGTTACATCGTGGGGAAACATTAGTACGAGACTAGTGGCCTCGACATTCTAAACTACTGAACTTCAACGCTAAGGAGGCGAACTTTGCTCTGAAATTTAATAGGAAAAGTTTGATGAAACTTATGGGGATGTTCATTACGTTCATTATTATGTTATTATGCTTGTAATAAGCATCTATAAATAATGGTCGTATCGAATCAACACCTGCACCTGCAGATTCTGTTGTGAGGAAGGTGTTGGTACTAGGACACAAGAGATACAAGCTATTACACTAAACTTTTTTGTTTTTCGTGAACAGAAAGGTTTCTCAACATTATATAGGGTGGCCCATTTAAAATTTTAAATTTTAAAATGCAATAAAATAAAAACGGTTTGAAATTTTATTAAATTAATTTTCTTGTTGTGAAGTGCAATTGTTCCGATTAGAAATCAAGTATTATTTTATTCATATGGCTGCCATAGCTAATCCCAATTTTCGAGAACTTTTTCGTATGTATGGGGTAGTATCCCGACAATGGCATCACGAATGTTGGCCTTCATATACTCAATTGTTTCTGGTTTGTCGGCATTTCACCCGTATTTAACGGCATCAAACGTTTGACGCAATAATTCGATTGTGGCTTTAGATGGGTGACAAGTTGCAACATTCTGTTGAAACTAAACATCGTTAACATCAATACCGTGAAGAGTTGGCAAAAAAAAAAAAATGATTATCGTGGTGCTATATGTGTCTCCATTGACCGTAATGTTTCCTCATTTTCAAAGGAATATGGATCAGTGATGCCTCCGCTCCACAAGCCGTACCAAACAGTCACTCGTAATGGGTGCATTGGCTTCTGTAAGACCACGTTTAGACTTTCTGAGCCACAAATACGACAATTTTGCTTATTAACGATGAAAATGAGCTTCACCCGGAAAGATAATTTTTTTTTTTGATTTTTTACAATTTCCAACCAATTGTCTTTGTTTTGGAAATAAATTTCCAATAAATCACAACGTTGCTCAAGCGTAAATCGATCCACTTCATTCAGGGAAGATAATATACTGAATTTTGTAAAAGAATAGAATGACATAAGTATTGCCAGATTCGAAATAACCGCTAGTTAAAATTTAAACTGATAGATATCCCACCCGATATAAACATACAGAGAAGAAGACTGCAGGTTAATTATCAAGCCATGTATATGATTAATCTACTGTAACTCGCTTCCATATGTGTGAAGTGGTGAAGATCCTTGCTAAGTGGTGGTGGTGATCCTTACTTAGCATTGTAATATTTTTCCCAATAGGTGGTGTTTTTTTTTCGGATCATTCGTCTGATGTTTGTCATCAGACTGGATAGTCACGGAGGCTTCTTTTGATGAATTTGTCTGGAGGGAGTTTGAAGTCTCTACTAAACACTTAAAAATGCAATTAATTTTTTTTCTTTATGTCCTTTGTGCTGGGGTTCAAACCTGCGTCGAAGGTTGTATGCTTGCGCTTTGAGCACTACACCACGCCACCCCCTCTAAAAGTTCTATACTCAAGCAAATTTGAGACAGTCTAAAGTCTTGCTGGGTAATTAGGATAGAAAAGAATATTGTAAGAAACGTCTAAGAATAATAATTTGCTTATTGAAACGGTATTGCAGGCTTAATTAATCTTTGAATAGAATGGGAGTAGTTTCAAATACAATGTACAGATTCTGGGTGAAGGGATTTGAATCATCAGAGCACTTACTGCATGATTGTAAAGTTGAACCTCTTGGCATCCTAAAGTCCGTCAGCTCAATGGAGGAATATTATAGACAAATGCTATACTAATAGAGGGATGTGCAATAGATCAGAAGCCCTCTATACTATAGCACCTGTTAACAAATATAATAATAGTAAGGGGCTTCGAGGGTTGTTTTATGTCTAAAAAGAATAACTGTGGGGGTGACTCAAAAGCTGAAATAATAAAAAGTACATAGACGATTAAACAAAATGGTAGGCAGTAGTAGATACCTAAGAAATGTACAGTCATGTAAAAAATGAAAGTGACACTTATATGATAATAATTAAAAGCCCATCACTGTTTTAATCTTCAAACAATTATCAAAAAGATCTAAAAAATTGTCTGCTGGAATTTCTACGACATAAAGAAACGTTATTTGAATTAAATAATTTTGTACCGTTTCTTAGCTAATTTTTCTCTTAAGCTCGTAAGGAAAACCGCAATGTGTGCCTATTATTTTTCACATGACTGTACCTAACTTTAAATGGGACTAAAAGGCTCAGGAGTATCTTAAAGCTTTTTGAGGTTTGCTAAAGGCACAGGCAGTTGTGTTTTATATTGCTGTGTGGTAACTTTAAAGTGGACAAGAGATCTCAAGAGTATCACAAAGGCCTTTGAGTATTGGAAAAAGTGTAGGCAATTTTGTTTTATATATGAGTGGAATGAACAAATATTTTTCTATGAAATAAAGAAACTTAGTCTGATCTTAACTTTTTGTTCTCTTACTTGAAATATAAATTTTCTCTTATTATTAATTTTTTGTTTTAACTGTACTGCTGTAAAGTACTGATAACAGATAAAATATTCACGTGTTAACATGTTTTCTATTGGAGAATTTAATTAATGTTTTGAAAGGCCCAAGAATTAGAACTTAAAAAAATCTAATCAAAACACTTAAGTTTTAAGATGATGAGGAATTGGCTGATTTCACGTCATTTTGTAGCTTATGAAAAAAAAAAAATTATTAATAAATCAAAAACTCTTAAATCTTATTTTGTTCAAGAAATCATTATTTTTATTTTATTTCACATTTCAATTTTTACATAAAATATTTCATATAATCAGCAGCATCTTCTGGTGGTACACAGGGTACTTTTTCACTAGGCTTGCCATTTCCACCACCACCCAAGAGTTCTGAGAGATTTTTATCGCTTAACATTTTATTGACGAAGGGCACAATCATGGAATCGGCCATATTGGCTATTTTGTCGGTATTATCGTTAATAGCCGACATAATCCATTCCTCAACCACGCGATTTAATTTCTCGTTGATTATATTCATTTTGGAAAGACCTTCAATTTCGGAATTCACCTCACCCAAGGTAACATAGATTTTCGCCTCTTTCAAACTCAATTTCTTACCAATCAAACGGAAATTGTATTTGATCGCACCACGGACCATAAGATCCTTGAAAGCTATTTTGGCAAGACCAGCACCTTTGAGGCCTTTATTGCCCATTTCGGAAAATACTTCGTAATCGGCAGTGGCAAATATTTTATTCCAATGGAATTCGAAATTGATACGGCTCGTTATGACATTGACTTTGAATTTCTTAATATCGAAATCATTTAAGCCATACACTACCACATTGTTTGCTTCACCAAAGGCAGTTAAGTCTTGGTTATTGATGTTAATTTCTTGGTGTTCAGTTTTGAAAGGAGCCAAAGGCGGTATACCTAAATCGGGAAAACCACAAGGCATTTGTTCCTTGGCGGCTACAATGGCATCAACCGCTTGACTAGAAATGGAGCGTTGTTTAGCTGAAAAGTATTAAAAAAATTTTTTTTATAAGAATTGGCCCGTTCCTCCAAACATAATAAATTTTTAAATTACCTGGTGCTATCTCTTGGAATTCGGCCGCCCATACTAAGGGCATTAAAGCCACTAATAATACAATGAATTTCATTTTTCTACTGTTTCCGCTACGTTCTTGACTTGCCGAATTTAGCAATGGCACTAAACTATCCCACACCCTATCTACACGATTTTATGCAAAATTTGAAATATTTGCGCTTTTGAAAATCCTCGATAATCTTAAGCAATAAATTATTAAAAATACTTTAGATAATTTCATTCAATAGCTCCAATCACTTATAATTATAAGGTGACATAAATTATAAAATCTATTTTTGCTTCAGATATTAAAGGTTAATGTATGGTAGGAGGTTGGGTTTCAATAAAAGAGGGTTTTATATAGCGTCTATATTTAGGCGTTTCGTGTTATTTTAGAAATCTTCAGCTATTGAATACTAATAAATTGCTACGCCCATAAATCTGATCGTTAACTAATTATCCAAGAGCTGTGTTAGGTTACACATTAACTTAACGTATACCTTAGCTTTCCAACAAAGAGATTCAAATCACATGACTTTGGTGAGCAAGAAATAAAATTAACACGAAAATAATGTTTCAATAATTCGATTTATTTTGTGACACTCTATCCTGTTAAGCCAACATAAGTTTTCTTGATAAACGTTCAAGCGAAACTTGTGATAATTATTTAAGCAGAGCTTGAGAGCTTAATAAAGGCACCAAAAAACAACAGAATAGTCAGGGTTGGCAAAATATTCCTTGAACTCTTAAAAGCAGGCCATCAGGTCAGTGCTCAGCTACTGCAACCCGTTATTTACTATATCTGGGGAAACCATTTATACTAAGAAGTTTTTTTCGCCACTTCTCTAGGGAGCATACATTGATTTGTTTCAGTTTCAGTAATCATATTAGCTTTCAAGCTAAGTAAATGATTAATCTACTGTAGCTCGCCTCCATATGATTGTGTGCAGTGGTGATGGAGATCGTTACTAGCATTGTAAATTTTTTCCAACAGATGGCGTTTTATCTTGATCATTCGTCTGATGTTTGTAATTATTGACAGAGTTAAACCATATGATCAGGGACTTCTTTATATGGAGTATGGTTAAAGTCTCTGATCAGGGACTTCTTTATATGGAGGATGGTTAAAGTCGCTATTAAATATTGGAAGCCACAATCTATATTTTTTCCCCAAGCGGAAAGGCATGAACCCAAGCCAAAGGCATGACAAACAAAAAGAAAAAAAGAAAAAACTAAATTAAGACTAAGTGTTTTTTCCTAATAGTTTTTAGGAAGCTTTAAATTAAATAATTTATAATTTAAAAGATAAAAATAGGGATTATGAAAAATTAATTGAGACGAATTAAAATAAAAAACATGGCCGTATGGTTCGGTTATTACTTTTCAAGTAAAGTCTTTATATACATTTTTGTAATCATAAGTACTTAAATCTAACTTTAAGCTATTCAGCAACTCCGTTGCTTATTTACTTATTATTTACTTATGTGGTTAGTGAACTGAATTATACTTAAGATTTGGGTCATTCATATATTTATTATTCAAATTTATTTATTCAAAATTCATTTTATTTAATTATTATTAATTCTTTTACTTCTTTTTTATTATATTATTATCAATTTATTTGTTACATTATATAAGAAATAAAATATAAGAATATAAAATGGCGCAACATTCTCGCCCTATTGAAAAACCGGAGGTTTTCAATCGAATGGCAGTGGAGCCAGTTTATGTACGGGGCGCCTATATACGCCGTTTCGGGTTTTGACCTCCGCCACCCTGACCTTGCCGTCTTCTCCTTCGATTACGCTGACGACTCTCCCGGTCAGCCAGTGATGTGGCGTGCAATTGTCTTCGTGGACGATTACCACCTGGCCTATCCTCAGGTTGGGCATCTCGCTGTGCCACTTGGCCTTGCCTTATAGACCCAGGGCGTAGTCTCGTGACCAGGCTTGCCAAAAATTTCTGAGACCGCAGAGCAGACGCCATCGCTTCCATAATTTGTTCTCTCTCGTTCTCACGTCGTCTACGGATCCTTGCAGCAGCGAACGCAGACCCCCTCCTGTTAGTAGGTGTGTTGCGTTACCCACTGCTCGAAGAAATAGGAACTTCGCCTGTTTAACGGCAGCTTCCCATAGGCCTCCGAAGTGTGGTGACCGAGGTGGTATGAAGCTGAACTTCACCCCGGACGAGGCTGCATATGATTCGAGGGCGCGTCGACTCCTATCGAACGCCTGCTGGAGATTTTTCAGGACGTTGTTGGCTCCCACAAAGTTCGTCGCGTTGTCGCATAGCACTTCTCTCGGCAGACCTCTCCTGGCAGCGAACCTTTTAAAAGATAAAAGAAACGAATCAGTCGACAAATCAGACACTAATTCTTAATGTACCGCCTTACCTGTGAAACACACGAAAACCGCTATATACATTCTCAATGGTGGTCGACCACGAATTCTCAATGAAACGTTTACGGGACCACAAAAGTCTACACCGGCTATGAGAAATGGTCGTCACTCTATTAGTGGGTAAATTTCCCATGATTTGGGACATAAGACGTGGTTTATAGCGGAAACAATGTACACACTTGCGAACAATCCTATTGCACTCTTCCTTGGCGTTAATCAACCAGATTTTCTCTCTCGAGAGAGCGATACGTGCTTTTGTACCAGATTGACAATTCTCGAAATGAAGATTTCGCATTTAAAGTGAGACAAAGTCGTCGAATTTTGCATCATATGGCAAATTTGCATTAAGCAATCTCCCACCTACTCTTAAAAGTGAAAAAATTCTTCCTTCTTCAGAAAATTTATGAATGAAAGGTGTCAGTTTCTGTATATGTGACGGCAAGAATAGAGATTTCTGTAATTTAGAAATTTCCTCAGAAAAATTAGATTTCTGGATAGCCCCTACGAGCCGGTAAAATGACCATTTCATTTCCGTAGGTAGGTATCGTAGTTTCATCTATTTTACGTTTCTTCAGATTATCAATAAATCTGAGCACAAAGCACGTTACTCTCAATAACTTCTTGTATGAAGAATATCTTTGTGTCATATCCAGTAGACAGTTAAATATCCCCTCTACTGCAAGAAATATATTTACTTTTCTCGTCTCCAATAATTTTCTATTCTCTGTTAATTCAAAATGTTCATTAACAGGCCAATGGGAACCATCGTTTCGCAAAAACGATGGTCCTTCAAACCAAATAGAATTCTTTAATTCCTTTACATCAGATCCTCTTGATACAATATCAGCTGGATTCAACTTATTACGTGGCGCCAAGAAACTTTTTCTGACCACTCTTGAATCTCAGCGACTCTATTCGACAGGAAAGTCGTTAGGGAGGATGGATGCGTTTTTACCCAATGTAGGGCTATTTCCGAATCTGTCCAGAAATAAACAGGATCGATTTCGAAGTTTATCATATGCTTAATTCGATTCCACAACTTAGCCAGTAGGTGTGTAGCACATAACTCAAGTCTTAGAAGTGATTTAGTCTTGAGTGGAGCAACTTTGGACTTACGGCTAAGTAGTCTCGAGACAATTATAATTGACTCGGAGCTTCGAATATATATGCAACAACTGTAAGCTCGAATTGAAGCATCAGAAAATCCATGAATCTGAATTTTCGACGTAGAAGTTGTATGTACGAATCTTGGGATTGTGATTGAATCAACTTCCAGTAAATTAGATTTGAAGTTTTCCCATGAAGTATTTAAACTCAGAAGAATTGATTCATCCCAGTCAAGCTTTTGAATCCAAAGTTCTTGCAATAAGATTTTGGATTTGGTGACAACAGTCCGAGAGGATCGAATAAACGAGAAGAAACTGATAAGATGTTTCTCTTTGTAGCTTTCAAATCTTGAAATTTATCATCCAAATGAAATTTAAATAAATCATTCTTCGGAACCCAATGTATGCCCAAAGTTTTTGCTGAATCTGAATCGCTATGAATCAGTTTTTCATTCCCCAGTGAACTCAGAGTGGTTTGAAAACCACTTCGTAAGATTAAAACCAGCTGACTTCAATATTTCAGTCACCTGATCTCGAATTTCAATCAATTCATAGCTTTCAGCATCTGTCAGCAAATCATCTACGTAGAAATCACTGCGAACAACCAATAGGTAAAGTCTCTTTGTATATATCACCTAAATGAATCAAATATCTGTTAGCCAAAAATGGCGCTGATGCTGTACCATAAGTAACAGTATTCAACCGAAACGGTTTTAATTCATCAGATGGATTCTCTCTCCAAAGGACCAATTGAAAATTTCTGTCCTTTTCGCTAATTAAGACTTGACGATACATTTTCTCAATATCTGCAGTGATAACGTACTTGTGAAGTCGAAAACGGATTAAAGTAGAATACAATTCTGCATGAACTGTAGGACCAACCATTAAAAGTTCATTTAATGAAACATGCGAAGAAGTTCTACACGAAGCATCAAATACTATCCGAAGTTTGGTAGTTGTACTTTGAGGACGCAGAACACATTGATGTGGAATAAAGTAGTGAGGAGTATCTAGCATTTTGTCCAGAAGTGTCATATGGCCCAAGTTAAAGTACTCCTTCATGAAGTCATGATACATCTGCCTCATTGTGTCATCTTTGGAAATCTTTCGTTCCAAAGATAGAAATCGTCGTTTGGCAGTTTCAAACGAGTTTCCGAATAATTTAGGGTCAGATTTAAAAGGTAAAGCAACCTCAAATCGCCCTGAAGTTAGACGTAGTACTGATCTCATAAACTCGCACCCACATTCCTTCTGCTCCTCTGAATATATTCCCTTAGATTCGTTCGGAAGTTCCTCTAACTCCCAAAATTTCTTGACGTTTGAATCGACATTGCTCTCGTTTTCTATTGTAGTGTTTATATGAAACACCTGAGTGTTATTCGAGTCTTTTGGTTGATTGTACTTTCCAGACACAATCCAACCAAGCGAAGTTTTTTGAAGAACTGGAAGACTCGGGCCCAACTTTATTTGGCCAACACACATTAATTCAAAGAAAGGCCCTGCGCCAATCAATAAATTAATTTTCTGTGGTTTATAAAAACAAGGATCAGCTAATTCCACATTCTTATGAATCTTCAATTTAGTCGTGCTGATTTTATGATTAGTTATTGAGCTTAACACCCAAAACTTTGAACTATATTGAGAAGCACTTACTCTTGACGTGACTGTTAGATTGACGCAAGACTTCGAAAACGAATTTGTTTCACCAATACCATTTAAATTTAATCTGTTTCCCTCTCTTTTCAATCGTAGCAGTTGCGCAAGTTGCTCGGTTATCAAGTTAGGTTGAGAACCGGAATCTAAAAGAGCTCTAGCCTTTCGTTCATCTGACGCTGAATAATTTACAGACGCATGAGATGACGACGGCTGCTGAGAGTAGTTAACTGAAGCATTACTAGAACTTGTATTATATTTGTGAAGTAGTGTATTGTGTGAACCGTTACATATTCTGCACTTAGAAGATGGGCATCTCGCAACTGTATGTCCTTTTTTCAAACAATTTATACATGCTGGCACAGATTTTAGGAAATCAAATCTTTTAGATATGGGCTCAGCAGTAAAAGGAGGGCAATTATTAATCATATGTTGTGTGGACTTGCAAAATAGGCACTTATCAGCAGATTGTTTAGATTTAGTACAATTCAATGATGTTTTATTGTTTCTAGAAGTAAAATTTTAATTTTTAGGCTTAGTAAACTTCGGCCTTGAACTTGAAGACTCTTCAACAGAAATGTGCTGGGAACGTCTATTCAAAGCGGCTTCGCAATCTGACCATAGTGCGAGCTTTTCGAAGTCAAGCTGTTCTTCCCACTTCGATTTGGTGATTGGATCTACTTTAGACATCACTAAATGTATTAAAATGGCATTCGTTATTTTTTTGTCATCACCAATTGATAACAACGAATCATAAATAGCAGAAACTGTATCGATCATGCTTCGCAAAGCAACCGCCGAAGGTTTCGTGATCCCTGGCAAATCAAAAAGTTTTGCAATATTATCGAAAAATATCAAACAATCGTTATCGTTATCGTTATCGTTATCAAACTAGCTAATGCTTTGGGATAATTTTCTTCAGAAATCTGAAAAGCCTTAACTGTACCTAAGGCTGATTCGGACAAGCATGAGATCAAATGATTAAAATTTTCAATATCCGTTAATGTCGGATCGTTGTGGACCAAGTTCTCAAACAAGCTCATGAAATTTTTATAATCAGAATATTTTCCGCTGAATTTAGGAAGCTTCATGCTTGGGAGTCTTGATTGGTGATTGATTGATTGATTCTTAGCCAAAAGACTCACTCGTAGTCACACAAACATCCTCAAGCTCAGCTCTATCATCATTATCGGGATCTAAATTATCCACTTCTGACTGGAGCTTCATTGCTTGGTCAATATAAGTTGTGAGAATATCTAATCGACATTCGAGCTCCATAGGACCAAACGAAATAGTTCTATCTACAATAGACTGTCGAATTCACTCGATATTCTTCACAACCTTCGCTTTCTGTGTGAGTAGTTTGTTTAAAATTTCATCATTGTTTTGGAGATTTTCCGCATCGGAAGAAGAATCCTTTTTTATTTTATAAATAAATATATTTATATAAATAAATCAATAAATAAATTGTTTCACAAATTGTAAGTGTACAATATCTTGTGTTCGACTTGAAAAGCGATATTAATTTTCGATTAAATTACGAAAACCTCTTAATTTTGATTAACTTACAAAATTAAGGCGATAAAAAAACACAAGAACTATTTACACTTTTACCTGTTGATCAGAGTCGGAGCTACTTCCCAGGTTGTGTTCTGCTTTGCACAAAAAACACCGACAACGGGGCATCTGTCCAAAATTTTAAGGTGTATATGATGATGATGACGTCTGTGTTGTTTGTTGTTGTTGTTTATTAAAAACACTTCACTTTCATATACAGTTAGTGTCATTAATATTCGGTTTTTAAATTTATCGATAATAACACCCTGGCATTAGCGAAATGGATAGGTAATCAGAAGAATAGCAAAAACTTAAATAAATGTTGTCAGTATGAGTATTCAAATATATGGAAAAATTGGCTCTATGGTAACCCTGCAACCGTGATAAATCGATCAAAGTTTGTTAACCCTGTTTACTAGCCCCATTAATATTCGTTTTTTCCCCTATTTATATGTTATTCAGCTACTGTTCCAGCAATATAGAGATACATTTTAATAAAATGTCTTGTCTGTTCAAAATTCTACTTCACTGCAAATTATACAAATGGGGCGCAAAGGAAAAAACACTCCTTTAGAACAGCGAAAACTTGTTATTTTCCATTATGAAAAAGGTGAAAAGTACAAAGAGATTGCTGAAATTCTGAGTATGAAACCAAATACAGTTGGGGATACTGTCAGAAGGCACAAAAATGAAGGAAGAATACACTTCATAAAGCAGACAGGTCAACCAAAAAAATTACAATTACAATTCTGCCAGTATCTGGCAGCACTGCCAATTCAACCAACTCAAGCAAAATAAATTTGAGACAGTCTTGCTGGGCAACTAGAATAGAAAAAAATATTTTAAGAAACGTCTAAGAATAATAACTTGCTTATTGAAACAGTATTACAGGCTTAATTAATCTTTGAATAGAATGGGAGTAGTTTCAAATACAATGTACAGAAGGGATTTGAATCATCAGAGTACTTACTGCATGATTTCAAAGTTGAGCCTCCTGGCATCCTAAAGTCCGTCAGCGCAATGAAGTTTAGAGGAATATTATAGGCAATTGCTATACTAATAGAGGGATGTGCAATAGATCAGCTCTCTATACTATAGCACCTGTTAACAAATATAATAATAGTAAGGGGCTTCGTGGGTTGTTTTATGTCTGAGAAGAATAACTGTGGGGGCACCTCAAAACAACAATTATCAAAAAGATCTAAAAAATTGTCTGCTGGAATTTCTACGACATAAAGAAACGTTATTTGAATAAAATAATTTTGTACCGTTTCTCAGCTAATTTTTCTCTTAAGCTCGTAAGGAAAACCACAATGTGTGCCTATTATTTTTCACATGACTGTACCTAACTTTAAATGGGACTAAAAGGCTCAGGAGTATCTTAAAGCTTTTTGAGGTTTGTTAAAGGCACAGGCAGTTGTGTTTTATATTGCTGTGTGGTAACTTTAAAGTGGACAAGAGATCTCAAGAGTATCACAAAGGCCTTTGAGTATTGGAAAAAGTGTAGGCAATTTTGTTTTATATGTGAGTGGAATGAACAAATATTTTTCTATGAAATAAAGAAACTTAGTCTGTTCTTAACTTTTTGTTCTCTTACTTGAAATATAAATTTTCTCTTATTATTAATTTTTTGTTTTAACTGTACTGCTGTAAAGTACTGATAACAGATAAAATATTCACGTGTTAACATGTTTTCTATTGGAGAATTTCATTAATGTTTTGAAAGGCCCAAGAATTAGAACTTAAAAAAAATCTAATCAAAACACTTAAGTTTTAAGATGATAAGGAATTGGCTGATTTCGCGTCATTTTGTAGCTTATGAAAAAAAAAAATAAATAAAAATTATTAACAAATCAAAAACTCTTAAATCTTATTTTGTTCAAGAAATCATTATTTTTATTTTATTTCACATTTCAATTTTTACATAAAATATTTCATATAATCAGCAGCATCCTCTGGTGGTACACAGGGTACTTTTTCACTAGGCTTGCCATTTCCACCACCACCCAAGAGTTCTGAGAGATTTTTATCGCTTAACATTTTATTGACGAAGGGCACAATCATGGAATCGGCCATATTGGCTATTTTGTCGGTATTATCGTTAATAGCCAACATAATCCATTTCTCAACCATGCGATTTAATTTCTTGTTGATTATATTGATTTTGGAAAGACCTTCAATTTCGGATTGCACCTCACCCAAGGTAACATAGATTTTCGCCTCTTTCAAACTCAATTTCTTACCAATCAAACGGAAATTGTATTTGATCGCACCACGGACCATAATATCCTTCAAAGCTATTTTGGCAAGACCAGCACGTCTGAGGCCTTTATTGCCAAATTCGGAAAATACTTCGTAGTCGGCAGTGGCAAATATTTTATTCCAATGGAATTCAAAATTGATACGGCTCGTTATGATATTCACTTTGAATTTCTTAATATCGAAATCATTTAAGCCATACACTACCACATTGTTTGCTTCACCAAAGGCAGTTAAGTCTTGGTTATTGATGTTAATTTCTTGGTGTTCAGTTTTGAAAGGAGCCAAAGGCGGTATACCTAAACTGGGAAAACCACAAGGCATTTGTTCCTTGGCGGCTACAATGGCATCAACCGCTTGACTAGAAATGGAACGTTGTTTGGCTGAAAAGTATTAAAAAAAATTTTTTTTATAAGAATTGGCCCGTTCCTCTAAACATAATAAATTTTTAAATTACCTGGTGCTATCTCTTGGAATTCGGCCGCCCATACTAAGGGCATTAAAGCCACTAATAATACAATGAATTTCATTTTTCTACAGTTTCCGCTACGTTCTTGACTTGCCGAATTTAGCAATGGCACTAAACTATCGCCACCCTATCTACACGATTTTATGCAAAATTCGAAATAGTTGCGTTTTTGAAAATCCTCGATAATCTTAAGCAATAAATGATTAAAAATACTTTAGATAATTTCATTCAATAGCTCCAATCACTTATAATTATAAGGTGCCATAAATTATAAAATCTATTTTTGCTTCAGATAATAAAGGTTAATGTATGGTAGGAGGTTGGGTTTCAATAAAAGAGGGTTTTATATAGCGTCTATATTTAGGCGTTTCGTGTTATTTTAGAAATCTTCAGATATTGAATGCTAATAAATTGCTACGCCCATAAATCTGATCGTTCACTAATTATCCAAGAGCTGTGTTAGATTACACATTGACTTAACGTATGCCATAGCTTTCAAACAAAGAGACTCAACTCACGTGACTTTGGTAAGCATGAAATAAAATTAAATCGAAAATAATGTTTCAATAATTCGATTTATTTTGTGACACTCTATCCTGTTAAGCCAACATAAGTTTTCTTGATAAATGTTCAAGCGAAACTTCTGATAATTATTTAAGCAGAGCTTGAGAGCTTAATAAAGACACCAAAAAACAACAGAGCACTCAGGGTTGGCAACATATTCCTTGAACTCTTAAAAGCAAGCCATCAGGTCAGTGCTCAGCTACTGCAACCCGTTATTCACTATATCTGGGAAACCAGTTATACTAAGAAGTTTTTTTCGCCACTTCTCTAGGGAGCATACATTGATTTGTTTCAGTTTCAGTAATCATATTAGCTTTCAAGCTAAGTAAATGATTAATCTACTATAGCTCGCCTTCATATGATTGTGTGCAGTGGTGATGGAGATCGTTACTAGCATTGTAATTTTTTTCCAGCAGATGGCGTTTTATCTTGATCATTCGTCTGATGTTTGTAATTATCGTCAGAGTTAAACCATATGATCAGGGACTTCTTTATATGGTGGTTAAAGTCTCTATTAAATATTGGAAGCCACAATCAATATTTTTTTGTGGCGTGGTGGCATGATGTTGTGGTTAAAGCGCTCGCGTACAACCCAAGCGGAAAAGTTTGAACCCCAGCCAAAAGCATGACAAACAAAACAAAAAACTAAATTAAGACTAAGAACTAAAAAAAGGTATAATAGTGCCTAAAAAACGAAAAATACCACATCAGCGTGTATTGCGTATCTGGCAGCACTGCCGATTCAACCAACTTTGTGTGTTACATTTGATTTAACGGTTATAAAATAGAGGCTATGAGACATTTCCGGAACCTTCCAAACTGTAGGCAATTAGGTATATAAAAAGGCTGCTTTACCTACGTCACAGTCGGTTATCGTTTTGCTGTCATAAAATAAAGTCGTGTTAAGCGGAAAGAAAAGTGTTGTATAAATGAATATAAAATTGTTATGTTAAGTTAAACTGTATAAAGTTAAGATATAAAAACTGTAAAACATCAACAAAGTATTGTTAAATTTATTTCAACCCAATTTAAACGAACTCAACTGTTTCAAAAGGTTAAAATGTAACAATAGAATAGAAGTCGCCCTCACCCAATGCAAAAAAAGGGGGAACAGAGTTATCGTAAACATAATTAACAGCTGGCAGACAAATGCGTTGTCACAGAGCATTCGAAATGAACGAGCAGTACGAAAGATAATTACTGAGGAATTGTAAGAGAAGAGATCACTTAATAGACTTAGAAAAAGCGTTTGATCAATGCAAAGGAGTACAATAGTTTAATATATAGAACTTGTACGCAAATGCAAAGTGCCACATGTCGCACGAAGTCACCATCAGTCAGCCAATAAATATTAAAGTTTGTGCAGGACAAAGTTATCCTCTAGCCCTATTACTATTCAACGTAGTTCTAGATAGAATTATGAATTATTCTATATCTGAACCTAAAAGCATAACGTGATGTTTAAGTAGATGACTCGAAGACTTAGAATGTGCACATGATATATGTGTGTGTGTGGGCCAAAACACACATTCGGTCGAACGCCGCATGTGCTGACATAGACAAATATTTCGCATCTATTGACCGATCACCATAAGCAACGAACATCTGTCACGAAAATCGGCAAATATCTGCTATGTCGACAGCGTTATAACAAATACAAGCTCTTTGAGAGAAAACAAAAACTAATAAAAGTATAGCAGCCCACGCACATCTCAAAACGGAACAAAGTCAACAGCTGTGTAAAATGTATTCGGCAGTTTATAAACATTTTTTAAAGCCTTGTTTTGTAAAGTCTGGAAGGATTTTCAATCGGTATTCCTTTTATGTCCATAAACAAAAGACAGATAATTAATATTGCTCTGTATCAAGGAATTAAATATCATCAGTTTTATCTCGAAGTTTGTATAAAATGCCAACAACTGAAGATATTTTAGATTTCATGTACTGTATATGACTGCCAACCAAGATTACTTTGTAGGTGTACCCCTAAGTATTTTGCAACGTTTACTTCTGTTTTCACCATACAATCACCACTTTGACGCTGACTTGGTACAAACCTTATGAACTTTGTTTTACTTGAGCTTAAAACAAGCTTATTAATTCTTGCGAACTTTGCAATTAATCTTGCATCATGAGTAATGGATGATTGCAGTACTTTTCCTTGTTTGTATGGATAAAAAATACATAAATCATCTGCATACATATAGATTTTTCTTTGTAATCTGATGTTCTGTATGTCATTAATATAGATTTTAAATAGCAATGGACCTAAAACACTGCCCTGAGGCACCATAAACTTTACATATTCCATAGAACTACATTTCGAATTGATTTCAATAAATTGTTTTCTGTTGGTAAGATAACTCTTAAAGTATGCAAGCTCACGCCCAGTAAGACCATAAAAAGATAATTTTTCAAGTGCCTTTGTAAAATCGTAGATTAACCTCCAACACCAGCGTAGCCCTTGTCCAGACATTCACAAATATGGGGTATGACATTGATAACAGCCTTATCAGTACCACATTTCTTGCGGAAATCATATTGATCATTTGCTAGAAGATTTTCCTCTTCTAAATATGCTGTCAATTATTTACAGACAAGTTTTTCTATTATTGATAGAACTGCAATTGGGCGATATTTCTCTACTGCATTTGCGGATGGCTCTTTCGGAATTGGAATTATTCTTTGAGTTTTCAATGATTCAGGAAAAGTTGATGTATTAATTGTATTATTGAAAATATTAACTAAATATGGAAACAATTCGTCACGGCATTCAACAATTAATTTCGGTGAAATATTATCAAATCCAGGTAATTTCTACACGTCTAAGTTTTCAACTAATTTCCGAGTTCCACTGATGTTAGAAGTGACCTAAACTCATTCCAACTTTCCCCTGGAATAAAAGTAATATGTTGCTTCAATTCTTGTATGGAGTTTTTAAAATAATTGTATCCCTTTGCAGATTCTTTAATTTTACTTCAGACACTTTTTCCCTGCCAAGAGTACGGTTGGAAAACTGCCAACATTTTTTATGGTCATTCTGAACTTTTTCTAATTTGACCTGATAATAATATCTCATTGCGTTCTTTGAAGCTACTTTAATAACTTTATTTAACCGCTTTAATCTATCTTCAAACTCCACGTTTGATTTCCTTTTCCTAACCTTTAGGAGTTGGTTTTTGAGTCGTATTAATGCTCTTAAATTTCCATTTATCCACGGTGCTATTTCAACATTCAATTTTCTAATTCTCTTTTTTGAAGTTGTTGAGCTTAAAACTGCATTAGACACACATGATATAATTTGATTTACATCAGCTGATGAATCTCCAGTAGTTACGAATGAATTCAGATTATTGCGCAGAATTTGTTTCACATTCCCGTAATTACACTGTGATATTATAATTTCTTTTGATTCATACGTTTTAATTTGAGACTTCAATGAACAAAATATAAAATTATGGTCCGAAATTTGGCATTCTACCGAATCAATCAGAAGTCTGTTAATTATATTACTGAAAACGTTATCAATAGATGTTCGACTCGAAGGTCTAGGAACAAGCGTGTGACAGATTTCAAAGTCATATGCTTCAATAATTGCCTTAAGCTCTTCGGTGGGTGATACTTCCAAAATATCTACATTTGAGCCCCCAACTATAATACATGGACATCGAGCAAAACGTTGTATTATGTTTTCAATATACATTGAAAATGTATTAAAGCTGCAATCAATGGTTTACCAAAGACAAGTTGATCTTCTAATGTCATTACTATTGCTTCAATAAAGTTTTGACTCTCACATACTTCAGAGTTGTAATGAATGTTGTTTCTGATATATATAGATGTTCCACCATAAGAATCACTCCGGCAGGTATATTATACAAGCCTATTAATTCGCTTTTCAGCCATGTCTCCTGACCACGAATTATTGTTGGTAGTTTGCATAAATTTGCTATTAATGTTTTAAACTTATTAAACTTTTCAAAGGATGGTATGCTTCTTATATTAAGCAAAAAAATACAAACATTTTGCAAATACAATACTTCATTTAAATACATTTGACAAGAATCAATAGATCCAAAATATTTGTTCAGATATATGGAAAAAGAAGAAAAGTCTATAGTTAACAAATACTAATAATAAGGGATATATCTTATAATGGGAATATATAGTTATAGTTGTTTAAACGTTGACATACCCTTGGTTGATTTCAACAGAAGTTGATCCACTTCATTAGCACAATAGATCAACTGTGGTGTAGACAGTTCATTCATTTTCACAAAACCTTTTCCATTTAAAGCATAAACCCTGCGATAACCTACCGACTTCAGAGATTTGGCATGATTAAGGAGGTTCAAAGTTTCCTTGCCAAGAGCATCATTTAAACAGACTGATTTTGTCTCATCTTTTTGCTTAAGTTTCAGCTTAGCAGCCATTACTTTTTGCTTTGCAGCTTTAGATTTAAATTTTGCCACAATTGTCTTACGAATTGAGTTTTTATAAAGTAGGCATCATCAAACTCCTCGGTGTTCAATTTGATATCTACAGATTTCATTACATTTATAACAGCCTCTACTGCATTACTATTGTCCGCCACCTCAACACCACTAACCAGTCAATCATTTTTCACGCGATCATTATTTAAATATCTAATTATTTGCTTCAATTCATTAACCTCAGATCTCAATATTTTATTTTCCTTTTGTCTTGTTTCCATCCTTTTTTTTTGTTATCCGCAATACCCTTAACAATATCATCGAATTGTTTAGACATAAACGACATAGATTCTTGCAGTGCATCGAGTTGATTCAATTTTAAAAGATGAGTTTTGATTGCATTCAATTCATATTTCACAGTCTGCCCATTTTCATTGTTACACACATGACACATATACTCTTCTTCCTGATTGTTTATAAGATGTTGTAATTGCCTTTTATCAAGCTTTGTACATGCAGCATGATAAATCTTTGAGCATTTATCACATTGAATTGAGTTCTGCTCTTCTTCCTTAACATGTAATTTGCATTGGCCGCACAAAACAATAGGTTTTTTCAAACTGCGACGGCTAGTTTTCGGCATTTTTAGTTATTATTTAATATGTACCTCAGTTAGTATGTGATTATATACACTAACATTACAAATTTTAAATTTCCTTTCAATTCTTCACGTTTTATTAACTTAAATTTTATTAATTCAAAATTTTAGTGCAGGCTTTTAGGCGGATGCGTTTTATATAAAAAGCTTAGGTTCCACATACAGGTTTATCAGATTAACAAAAACAAAATGTTGTCAGCTGCTTTATCTTTTATTATAGCAGAATTAATATATTTATTTTATATATTTTTAATGTTTCTAATAGTTTGTGTTTCTGTTTTTATTTATGACAATGGATACAACTTTTAATTTTCCACAAAGCACACTCTTCAAAATTGGGCTTTAGGTGCAGCTATTGTTCTTTACCGATTTTAAACTTTAACTTTAAACTTTAGGAAAAACTTTACTTAAACGACGAAGAAACGCTATCGCGCCTCTAAACCAGATTTCGGCAGGGAACTGCTCTTCTCTTCTATTTTTATACGTACGTAGTTACAATCATAGGCAAAAAATAAGCAAAGAGAAGTAAAGAGAAAACAAGTGGAAAAATATAATGCAAAGTGGCCTGACTGAGATTGTAAAGTGTATTAATATTAGTTTGCCGAACGCAGCTCTAAACCAGTGATGTGCAAAAGTAAAAATGTTGAAGTGTTAGTGAGAACATGTAAATTACTCTCACAGCGAAAGTAAAGTTGATGTTTTAAAATATTTTTCAAAAAATCAACATACATCCGTGGCACATGTGCACTTGTCACTGTTTCAGTGACAACTAAAACCAACAGCGTATGAACTTCAATAAATTATTTGTCTGTGACATTGACCACACATTCGTTATTGTCTCTTTGGCGACTAAAAAGCAAAAGCGTAAGAATACGTGTTAGTTGTTCGGGGACAAAAGTCCTATGACAAGTTCTTGACTGCTTTAAACACTTCTCTTAATTGCTCCGACTGTTGTTGTGCTTATGGTTGAGTGTTAGCAATAGTGGCACAAGCTATTTTATATCCAAATACTCATACGCGAAATGTATGATATGTATATGCTTGGTGGAGTTGTATACTGCTCTAGCCACCTCAAGCACTTTCATTCTCCGATTATTCAATAGCTTTTCAGGGATTTTTTGACTATTTCAAGCGTACGCAGTCATTGAAATGACTTCAGTGTTTCACGTCATTTGTGCTGGTACGGTTACTTAACTCGGTTAACAATTTTTCAAACATTTTAATTTAAGGTGCAGAGTTCTTTTAGTATATAACGAGCCATTTTTCTGTTATCTGTGGTAATCCTTATCCTGGAAAGTTCAGTAAAACAAGGAAACAAATATTTTTTTTGACACGGGCTGGACACTGACACATGAGATGAAAGATATTCTCCTCTTACCCCTCAGAACCACAGTTCCTACAAAAGTTATAATGTCCAATCTATCGGAATGCCTTTCAATAGAACAATGACCCGATTTAAGAGAAGACAATTAGTCATTTTGTATCTATCGATCCAAGTCGGTTCAGCAGAACGATAACGCACGTAAACTCATGTCGCCAACGAAATTAAGCCTCTTTATAGAAATAATTACCCTTATCGTGGTTGACGAGTCGTAGTAGTTTTTCGACATTTTTGTAATAGATTTAAGGAAATAAGCAGAATTTTCCTTTAATCTAGGACAAAAATGTGGAAATATGACAACAAATACGCCAACAGCGATAAGTCCTAGTATAATTCACCTTTAATAGAAATTTAGGCACCAATATTTATTAGGTCACCCAATAAATTTAATTTAAAAAAATGATAGGGAAAGAAAGTTGCAAAACAAAATGAGAAATTTGTATAGAAAGTAAACTCAAGAGAGTCAAAATTAAGAGAATTTTAAAAAAATCTAAAGAGAGAGTTTTAAAGAGTTAAAAATTTAATCAAGAGAGCTTTCAATATCTTAAATCCTGGCCAATACGATAAATGAAACAAATCAAATAATTATTGTCTAATTTTCAGTTCCTCATTTATTTGTGCAAAAGTAAACAATTTTACAAAATTCCATCTTAATTTACATTCCCTTAGCCGGTGGTATACATTCGACCTTTTCACCAACACCACCGCCAATGCTGCCAAGAAAATCGCTCAAACTGTATTTTTCTAAAATACCATTGACCTTAGGTAAAGCCATATTTTCAATTATTTCCGAAAGTAATTGTTCATTCTCGTTGACAGCCATGATAACAGCTTCTGGCAAAATCTCATTCAATTTGTGATTAACAGCACCTTCACCCAAAATACCTTTAATTGCCGAGTCAACTTCACCGATACGAGTGCGTACATCCATAGATTTCAATTTTATTTTACCCGATAAAAAACTGAAAGAATATTTCATGGTACCCCAAATTTGCATATCCTTAATGGCGAACTTGGCTGGGCCAGCACCTACCAAGTTAATGGTGAAACCAGCTTTTTTCAAAAATACTTTCAAATCGTACAGGGTATCAACATTGACATTATTGAAAATGAAACGGAATGTAACTTTGCTAGTAATAACATTCACTTTCATTTCGGCAACATCGAAATCATTCAAGCCATTCAAACGGAAATTATCCACAACGCCGGTTACACGCAAAGCGGGTGTATCAATATTAATTTCACGGTGTTCGATATCAAGAGGAGCCAACGGAGGAATACCCTTGCTGGGGAAACCACAGGGCATTTGATCGCGTATAGCTTCGATACCTTCAACGACACTACTGGAAATGGAGCGGGAAGCTGCAAGGGAGAATAAAAAAAAGTTGCATATTAAATTTAACTGTTCGGACGACCATTTGGGAACCAATAGCAATATATTTGATCAATGGGTGTAATCATTTGTGGGAAAATAAAAGGAATTTATTAACTTTTAAAACCTAATTTTTTGTTAAAATTAATTTTTTTAGTTAGATTTCTATAAGGGGTCAAAAGTCATATTACTTGATCCTTACGGTTATAAGGCAAAATAGCCTGGCAACAACAATTAAACAGATTTCAAGCGCTTTTTTCAAGAAAATTTATCACATTGTTGGTCTAATTTTTGCTAATTGTTATAAATCTTATGACGCTTTCTTTTCTGAAAGTGTCGCACTTTGAAAAGGTTGCACCTTATTGCCCTTACTTTTTTGTGTTCCTTTTCTAAAAAATTTAATACATAATAGGAAAATGTGCTATGTTTATCTCTAACTGTGTTGCCTTTAAAAATCTTTGATATTCTTTATTTTTGACGACGTTTTATAGCCCAGAATAAGCGAAGTGCAACATTTTTTATCAGAAAAGACAACGCCATTAAAGTGATATTTAGTTAGTTAACTTCTTTGGTCTGGAAAAGGTCAAAGTTTTTCTTGAATTATTTTAAATAGACCACAAAAATGAGTTAAAATCGAATTTAAATATATCCTTTGTGAAAATAAATCAGTTTTTTAATATATTTTTTCTTAAATAATAAAAGGTCAAAGGTGAAGCTACAAAAAGTCAAAAATTACAAAACAGTTAATCAATTGAAGGTCAATATGAAATGGGAAATAAGGAATTTAAATTAGATTTAATTTTTACTAAAAAAGGTCAAACGTCAAGTTTAATGTTGCTTGAATTTTGCAGGAGCTGTGGACTTAAAGAGGAGAAATAGTCTAGTTTTGCCTTACTTGTCGGTGCTTAGTCATTTCTATGAAACGACGAAGGTTCCAGGCCTCCTAACTCTTGCCATTTTTGACTGAACTCTGTACGATATAAATTAACGCAAAATAAAGACTTTTAGATCCTCGAGTTAGCCCTACACTTGTACCACTTTGGCTCCACTTTGGGAGTTTATCCCTAGGGAGTGCCCGTAATCTAACTTAATCTTGAAATATTATCTAAACACTTACCAAATGGATCTGGCTTTTCTGCAGCCGAAACGAAGGCCACTATAGCCAACACGGCAAAAACTGTCTTCATTTTGTTAAAAAGAAAAATTCTTGTTCAAATACTTCTAAGAACTGTTCGGTAATCTAACAGTTGAACTACTATTTAATTGTTAACAATATAATGGGCTTTTTATAACCAAATCCCTGCAAATATAGGGAAGAATTAACAAATGAACGATAAGATTTTGATATATTTGCGTTTAGTAATCAAACGCGGTGTGCTACCGAAATGAAAAAATCGTTTAATTGATTTTTTCGTACAGATTTCTGTATCAAGCGCTGTCAAAGTGGGGGCTCTATTAAAGCAACACGTTCTTGTAAACATATGCAATATAAAATGGAAAGAAAAGAAAGAGTAAAAGAAATTGTTGTCAAAAAGTTATTGTCAGTAGTTACAGTTTTTAAAGCTTCTAATCGATTCTGCATAGCAAATCCAGTGCGATCCTTAACGATCTCATTTCAAGCTGCCCCACATACCCCCACAATGGTGGCACTTTGGCAACGTTGTAGACGTTACAGCCGTTATGTTGTAGCGGCTAACTCTTCTTCTGGCAATGAAGAAACAGAATAATTATAACAAATGGCTACCCTTTAAAGATAGTAGACCTTGAAAACTTATCAAGGACTATAATTTGAAGATATGCATCTGGAATTTGAAGATACTTTAAAGACGAGGTAATTTTATATAAGTGGCGGAAGTCTCGGTAAATACGAGGCTGACATCACTACCAACCAACACATACGGTGGTTGGAACTTCGACATTTACTACAGTTGTCATGAGAGCAAACATGTATTTGGATATGGTTTTGAGGTTGGCAGGAAACTCGGACTCCTAGTAGCTAGATCCAACTCGTCTAAAAACGCAATTCCTCTATTTTACACTAATTTGTGTTCCTTCCCCGACGGAGGACAAAATGATGAGGAGATTTAAATATGCCTTTCACGAGCGCTTAAGATTGTTCTGGGAGATTTTAATGCTAAACTAGGCAGGGAAAGTATCCAGCTAACAGGCCATTCAATAAGTCCGTAAGATAAGTAAGAAAAAGACAACATATGACAAAACTCGATTTTATTATTCAACATAGTTGCCTTCGAGGGTGATACAACTTTTCGATACCACTATTATAGTACGACTTCTCTTTCTTGTCAAAATAGGCTTCAGCGATTACCTTATCATTGGACTTAAATTTCTTTCCAGCAAGCATTCTCTTGAGATCTGAAAACACAAAAAATTTGTTAGTGGCTATATCTGGAGAATATTGTGGGTGAGTAAGCAATTCGAAACCCAATTCATCCAATTTCACCATTGTTTTCATCGATTTGTAACACGGTTCATTGTCTTGGTGAAACAGTACTTTTTTCTTTTGCAAATGTGCCGTTTCTTCGCGATTACGGCCTTAAATTTAACCAAAAGTATACAGTAAGAGCCGCTGTTGATGTTGGTTCCTTTTTGAAGATAGTCGATGAATATTATTCCGTTCGCATTTTAAAGTACAGACACCATCACCTTACCGGTCTACTGTAGCGTCTTTGCTCGCTTTAGATCCTGTTCGTCGATTGCTGTTCACTTAGCCGACTGTCTTTTAGATTCCATTGTCACATATCGACGAAAAAATTCCATTTTATTGCGGTTTAACAGCGCCAAACAGCATCAATTCGTTTAAGTTTTTGGTCGACTGCGAGAACACGCGGCACCCATTTTCGCATACCAAAATGTTCGCGGAAAATGGTAAAAACACTACCATCTTTACAATCTCAGCTAGCCCGTGCAAGAAAAGCAATTCTTTATCAAAACTCGAAATTCACTCTTTTCCTTTTTTTCAATAACAAAAGTTGCTTCACACAAAATGCTATAACTCATGAATCAATAGTCAGATTGCTGTCAAATTTATACGCTTATCGCTTGAAGGGTGGTACTAAATAGAAATAGACATTTTGAATGGACTGTTATAGTTGCCTGTATGAGAACACTACCGATAACGGTATGAAGCTGATTTTGCGCGGTGAGGAATATGGTGCTAATAGGGAGATCAGTTATTCGACTTTTTTCAAAACCGGTTTTTGAATAATTCGAAAATTTGCAACTTTTAAATAACCGGTTTTCTAATAACCGCAATTTTTTTCAATTTTTAAATAACCGGTTTTCTAATAACCGGTTCTCAAATAACCGGTTAACCGGTTCTTTTATTAAAATAAAGCTCTCAATTCTTGTTTCATTAGCAAATCAATTTTTTTAAATTTTTGTATCATGTCGTAGTGTCTAGCAAGTAAGTGTGCTGAAACAACGTTTGGCTTTTTTAGGGTCTTAAACATTTCTTCTTGGAAAACACAACGTCCTAATATTTCATCCAGTGATTAATTTTGTACAGCGTAGTTGCTTCTATTTTAATGAAGTGGACCTCAGGGTTTCTCTCAGACTTCCCGATCCATCTGGAACGCCATCATGTCGAACTGATATGAGTCCCAGTCATACGGGCATCCGAGGGAATGAAATTGCTGAGTGCGTCACTATAGGGTCCTCTCTATCTCTCGTACAGTGGGACGTGCATGCCCCTCTATGTGCGTCTTTGTTTTTATTGGATAAATGGGCACTAAGCTGGATGAAACACAAGTGGACCAATATCACCACTTGTGAAATATCCAGAATGCTTTGGCCTTCTCTTTTCATGGAAAAAAATAGGGCTTTTTTAGGTTTGGAAGAGGGTTGATATAACTTTTTCGGGCATTGTATAATGAGTCGCATGTCGGAACGCATGTGATGGCCTGGTCATGGCTGCTGTGGGAGTTGTCAGGATAAAGAGGAGGAGGAGTCAGTACAACACCTTCTCTGTGGATGTCCTTCTCTATGGGAGCTTAGACTTAGATATTTGGGTTCATGTCGCTTCCATGATCTGGACTGTCTTAGGGATGTGTCACTTTCGAATGGCTCAAATGAGGTAACTGATATTTTTGGGCCTTTATGCGGAGATCTTTCTTCTGTGACTCTTCCATGCACGGCGTTTTGGCCCCTTTGATGGGTCTGTCCTTGTGAATGGGCCATAGTGAACTCGCGATATGCGAGCGAGCCACTTAACCTAACCTTTCTTTTCAACGGTTTCAAGGCCACACCATCTAACAATTTTCAACAGCGGTATCGCCTCACAACATTACTAACGACTGGTTATGAGTGTTTACGCTGTGAAAAATTTCACTAACTAATACATCTGCCGTTCGGAGCCGGCGTTTGTAGATCCTTTACAGAAACTGAAAAAAAATTATTGTTGCTCGAGTGTATAAACTATGAGCATATTTGCAATAAAAAATATTAAAACGTATAAAAATTATACATATTTCAATTAACCGGTTATTCGTGTTAAAATAACCGGATTATTCGCTATTCGAAAAATGAACGTATTCGACAAAACCAAAAAAAAAACCTATTAAAACCGGTCGAATTATAACCGTTCCATCTCTCTAAGGACATTAATTCTCCCAGTCCTACTGTATGGCACAAAATCGTGGACCATGAAGCAGCACTAGTAGTTTTTAAACAAAAAATATTTCGTCAAATACATAGTCCTGTGGTAGTTATATGCGCCGTTTAAATTACAAGATGTGCGGAAATTTATGTAATCAGACGCATGAAGTTGCAGCTTATAAAGAGGATTAGACACGTCGTTAGAATAAATGAAGCAATTCTTCCCAGGAAGGTAGTCGTAACCAGAAGGCTAGCGCAAAAGAGAATGACTAAGGCTCCATTTGTATTTTACTATAATGGTTACTTCATTAAACTTTGCTTCTAATTGGGGTGTTGTCATGACACCTCTTGTATCTTTTTTTTAATTTTAATTTTTTTTTTTTAAGATTTGCGAGTTATTGATCCCGCTGATTAAACTGCCTTATCTACTCATAAATAACGTTTGAAATTTTTTTTTAACCATTTCTTAATACCTAAAGAAATAAAATTTCATAAATCATAATTTAAAACACTTGAATGAAATAAAAAAATCTTACCACTACTTTGTTTAATTGGCCATTTATTAGCAATATTCGAAATAATATTAAATAATTTATTGATTTGTTTTTGACAATTATTAAGACAATTGAAAACTATTAAAAACTGTATATATTATTTAATTTATTAATATATTTTAAAAAAGTTTGTATTTCGTTATCGTACACAATTTTTATATCTTAAAAGTCTACTACTTTTTTTTTTTTTTTTTGTTCACCTGCAATTTTTTCTATTACTCATTCACATTATTTTAAAGTATGAAAACTACCTAATTTTCGAACAGGTGCTCTCCTTTTTTTACACACTTATCATTTTTAGGGCATTACGGATTTTTATATTTATTACTTTATATTGTCTGTACTCAGTTGCTTAGAGCTTTTTTTAAAGACGAAAAAGGTATGAAAAATTGTTTTCTATACGATTACAGTTTTATTTTGATGTCATTGTCCTCACCAAGCTTTGCCAGTAGTTAAGAACGGTCATAGATGAATCATAGCCCTCAATGGATTTGTTGCGTTTTTGTCTATTCATTCCGGCCAATTCCACATCAATTTGCCATCTCCACGTGTAAGCCGAGCGTCGCGTGTTTCGGTTGCAGTCTATTTAACTTCTCGTGATATTTCATTAAAGCTTTTTTTTATTTTCGTGGTCATGGTTTATTCATTTCATTGTTCCCAAAGTCTGTTAATCAACACCACCCTAGGCCAGAATATTCATAAGATTTTGCGAATACATTGTTTCACAAAAACCTGGATCTTCTGCATGTCTCAAGGGACAGCGTTTCGCAACGCACAACAGTATAAGCGGGGGTGGACTCGACATTTGTGTTAAACATAGACATAAGAGAAGAGGCATTTAAATGAACAAAAGTCTACCGCGCTATTTGTATGTAATTGTCAATATCCCCACTCGACCCATCATTTTTTGGAAATTGTGCTGCCGAGATAACAAAACTGACCGACGTACTCTATTTTTGGTCACCTCTTATCGTAAATAATTCCTGAGACGCCGCATTAACTTGAGGGGTGCTAGTCTTAGCGGTATTGATCCTACATCCAGCCGCATCCGTTGTCGTTGTTATCTTTCAAAGATTTGATGCAAGATCCGGAAAGCTATGAATCAAAGAACAAAATTCATACGCAAAGTCGAAATCGACCTTACGTTTCCCTTGTAATTCTTTTTCCAATGTGAATTTTTAAGAACCGACTGTATGAATTAAAAGTGGTGATAAGATGCAACCTTTGCGATCACCGATTTCCACTTTCATCGTCCTACTTAACCTTCCACCACGTCTAATTCTACAGCTTGCATTCTGATAGAGGCACCTAATAAGTGAGTTAAATTTATGCGGGAAGTTTTCACAGCGCAGTGCGCTATAGATTATGCTGTGGTTCAGTCTGTCGAAAGCTTTTTGGAAATCGTTAAAGCACATACAAAGTGGTGATCGTCAGTCAACAGATTGCTCGACGATAACACGGTAACTGTTTATATGACCGATAGTAGACTTGTGAGTTCAGAATACCACCTGTCCGGCGACACCTTAACAGCTATTCGCCTAGCGAAACAATATCATCGTCGTATTCAAGATCTTCAAGACATTCATTAAAACGCCAAGCGATTTTTTGTTTATCTCTAGTACGCGATCCAGCGATAGACTCTTACTCTTAATAGACTACTTAGTCCGTTTTAAATGTTAAGCATATAAATAACTGCCGAAACGGCAAAGAGCATTGTGTGAAAGAACTATTTGGTGGTCCAGAAATATACATAACGAAGACCTAAATAAATTATGATATGAATGAGAACGAATTACGAATAAACGTTGTCGTGTATACATGGCGTTAAGCACATCAATATAATAATTTATATCATTTAATAATTAAATATTTTTATAATGATAAGCTTTATGTGATGCAGTATTGGTTTAAACATTCCGATTCATATCTGATGCCCAAAATATCGTCAAATTCATTAACAATTTTACTAAAGGTTACTACTTTTTCTTTTGCCGTGCTTTTTTTTTATTGATATGCCTATCGCTCAAAACGGGTTAATCAGTCTACTTTAAATAGGCTGCTATTTAAACCATACGCCACCCATAACGCTTTTTTCTAATCCGACACGCGCAGCTAAACGTTTTATTAAAAAAAAAAAAAAAATTAATGCAATTTTGAAAATTATTGAGCACTTCGAAACACTTTCACTCTCTAGTCCTGTAGCAAAGAATGGAATGTAGACAAGTTGAGTGCACCTGCTGCAAGTGTGTCATTTACATATTCTCGTTAGCTAAAGGAAGTATTGGATTATAGCAATTTTCTAAGCTATTCTACTGCTTTTGACCTGGTATAGGGCTTTCCTATAATATACCTCCCTACTTCTTTGCCATAACTAACTTCACGATGTTGGTTGATGGCTATAGTGATAGCTCTCTATACATTACTTAATATGCTCGTAAGTGCTTTTATATAAAATAGATGAATGTCGGAGAAACTCCAAGTACGAGTATATGCTCTGGTAATTCTATTTCCTCCTCACAAAATCTGTATATTGGATTTAAAACTACTAACATTCTATTCAAATGTTTATTGAATCCGCAATGCTTGGTGAATTATAACAGTACACTGCTTGTACTGCTGCTGTACATCAATGTGCTGGATTGTGTACTAGAGATAAATGAGAAGTCACTTGGCGGCTTAGTGAATATCTTGAAGATCTAGAGAACGCTGATGATATTGTTTTGCTCGCATAATCGTAAGAACATAATGCAAGTTCTGCACTTTTTATAACGTGCAAATTTGGCAAGCATTGCAACTAAATGTTTAAAATTTAATGCCTACCTGAAGCTTGTTCCTTTGAAATATTTTCTAAATATAGTGGCCCAGAATTATACCAAACTAGAGTAACCCTTCCCGCATTACTGGGAGCCTTTGTGTTGTAAACCTAAATTCAAATTAATGAATTGTATTGATTACCAAGTCAGATAGACCAAGTTCAGAAACTGCCAATCTAACCGTTCTCTATAAATACAAAACTCAATATTTACTTTGTATTGTAGGTTTCACGCCCAATTATTCAATTTCGCTCATATTTCGACTGATGATGTGGATTGACTACGAAGCTATTTAGACAAAATTCGGAACCTTCCACTATTACCGTTCTAACGATATACAAAAATCAAGATATACTTTGTATGCTAGGTGCCACTCCCTCTTAGCCAATTACGCCAACTTTTTGACTGATGATTTATACTGACCGCAAAGTTATTTGGGCCAAATTTAAAAACCTTCACTATTATCGTTCTCTAGATATACAAACAACAATATTTACTTTGTATGGGACGTGCTACACCCACATATTCAATTTCACCCATATTTCGACTGATGATATGGATTAACTACGAAGTTATTTAGACCAAATTCGGAACCTTCCACTATTACCATTCCAGAGATATACAAAAATCAGTATTTACTTTGTATGGGAGGTGCCAGTCCCAGTTATAATTGTCCACAAAGTTATTTGGGCCAAATTTAGAAACTTACTGTTGCCGTTTTAAAGTTATAGGCATATAAATAAAAATTTTATATTGGCGTGGCAGTGAAAGTAGACCTTCCCAACGCATGTATTGGTTTGTAAATCAGTTGAGTGAGTCTCGAGTTATAAAAGCTATGTTCGTCATTTTACAACTTATGATATATAAATGTAGACCTATGGGGATCCCTCCATCAGAATATCAACACTAAAATAAGAAAGATTCAACATACTCTGGGAAACCGTACAATGATAATGAAACTCTAAATGATAACAATAATCAAAAAACCACTCATCATGAATATTTATAAAATATATATATGATATATGATTTTTTTTTTTTCGGTTACTTCTCTATATTGTCGCAAGCAGCGCTGAACTCAACTAATTTATAATAAAAAATAATATTCAAAAAATTGGATTTTAGGTACTTCAGAAAAATAGCTATAAAAACTATATTTTTTAGAGAAACTTTTAAAAGTTTGATTTTTACTATGCAATATTATTAATAAAAACAATAAAATAGAGAAACAAATTTTATATTTTGTTTGTTGTTTTTATTTTCACTGCTTTGAAAAACGCACTTATTTCAACAAAAATTTTTAATTTATCAGACTTTGAAGGAGTATCAAGAAAACCAATATAAAATATATGCATTTTTTATTTCTATTTTTGAAAATATATAATATGTTCTATCATATAAAAAGTTAAGAACCAACTTTGTCCTAAAACTTGAACAATTTTGAACTTTAAAAAATGTATAATTTAGGGAACTTTTCATAAATTTTACTGATTTTAAGTAGGGTAAGACAAATAAAAAATTAAAAATAATTTGGATTATCAACGTTAATATGATATATAACCCAAAAATAATTGAAATAATTATTCATATAACAAATTTGAAGTATAATATCGAATTTTCAGCAGATTACAATAAATTTTTTATTTGTTATTTTTGCTGTGAAACTCACAAAATTAAAAACTTTTTGTTGTTTGGAATTTTTTATTTATATCAGTAGCCAACACAGCTCTATGCTAAAAAAATTTTTTTTAATTTAACAAATTAAATATAAAAAACTATTTGAAAATAGGCTTTGTTCGATTGAAATATATGTGGGCGGCGGGCGTGTTCGTTGCGCTATTTTAGTAGTTGTCTGTACAAAATTCCATAAATTCCATTTATGTACGACAACTCCTTTTATTTTTGTCCATTCGCTCCAATTATTTTTAGAGAACCCAGCAAATCGTTTGATGAATTATGATTACTAGCACGAAACAGAAATAAGTGCAAATCTTTTGTAGAAACCTTAAGTTCCTAATGAGCCGAATACGAACTTTTCGTATTGGAGATAAATTTTAGAGAATCTTGATTTGGTATGCGCCAAAAAAAAAAAACGACTGCTGTTACGTGGCGTGGCTGGTTAATGACCACTCGCCATGATGTGTAGTCCATGTAGCATAGTCGGTTTTTTAGAACCAGAGCTATTATATAGGGTTCGCCAAATAAATTTTTTTTTCAAAATGCTATAAAAAAAAAACTACTGAATATTTTCTCAAATTTCTTTTTTTTATTTGAAAGTAGAATTCTTCCATTGCATTCAAATGGCTGCCTCGGCTGACCATGCAGTAGCCTACACGATCGGTCCAATTTTTAAGCACATTATCGACTGTGTGCAGCTGTATTTCACCAATGGCTTCACGAATATTGTCCTTTAAAGCGTCAATTGTCTCTGGCTTGTTGGCGTAACACTCATCTTTGACGGCACCCCACAAATAATAGTCCAACGGTGTCAAATCGCAGCTCGGAGGTGGCCAAACGACATCAGCTCTGCGGCTGATAATGCGATCTTCAAAAACAGGGCGCAAAACATCGAGTGTAGTTACGGCTGTGTGGCACGTAGCGCGTCCTGTTGAAACCAAATGTTGCTAATATCCTCCTCTTCAATTTTTGTGAACAAAAATTCGTTCAACATGGCCCGATAACGATCGCCATTGATTGTAACGGCCACTCCTTGCTCATTTTCGAAGAAAAATGTCCCAATTATGCCTCTGGACCAAAATTCGCAGCAAACAGTGACTCGTCTTGGGTGTACGGCTTTTCAATGTATGCGTGCGGGTTTTCTGTGCCCCAAATGCTACAATTTTGCTTGTTTACATATCCGCTAAGATCAAAATGAGCTTCATCTGAAAAGATGCTTTTTTTTGGCAAAATCGGCATCTTCTGTAAGTTGATCGCAGGCCCAGATTCCCAGCGTTGTTCAGGCGTATACACAACCATATTCGTTCATCGGAAGGATAAAAATAATTATCTGTCAAATCAGACATGAGCTAAGTGTTACCGTTCACGAAATAAGCACTAGTTGAAAAAAAAAACGTTAGATGGCGGCCCATATATATTGTTGCTGCCAAGGTCTGGCAATTCGTTCTGGAGGTAAGGGTGTTGTTCTCTTTCTAATTTTCAAAGAAAAGGGATATAATGATGAAGTCAAAAGGGATCTAAGCTTAATCTACTTCATATTTGCAATTAATCCGGTGTGCCTTCTTCATATAAAAATGTACAAATACAATGTAATAACTGACCACTCATAGACTTGGTGTGTTAGTTCTCCCACTTCCCGTAATGCGTTTGTTTATATGGAAAGGGAATTGTACAAAATTCTTAGTTTGTTTAATTAAAACAATCTGCCATGCCGGCTTAAAAGATAAATTTGAGAGTTTTGCATATAAAGAACATAAAATGCATTAAGATTAAAAAAAAAATCTCTTCAATGTGGAAATCAATAACCCATTGACGACAATCGAAAACAAACATAATAAAAATATTCAAATATTTTATTACCCCCCAATGGAGTTTATTTTTATATACAAATATCGTTATCGGACTCTAGTACGATAACACCCTAATAATCTATAGTAATTAATTATTTAAAGAATTTGATTTATTATACAATTAACTACTAAATTCGTAAATTTTAAATTAAATTAAAAAAAAAACAGCACTTTGACCCGATTTTTTTCTGTTTCGAAATATACAGTGAAGAAAAAAATCAAGAACATAAAATAATTTAAAATTATTCTTAAGCTTATTTATGACTTTAATTTTAGATTTTATTAATTGTAGTGAAATATATTTTTAAATCCCAGTTACGCAGTACAGCTAACTTTTCTAAAAGGCAATTAACCTTATATAAGCTATCTGGCCCGTCTTTATGAGCCACATAAAGAAATTAAGAAACGTAAGCCGAAAAAAATTCTTTCTTAACGACAAGCATATTATGCTACTGGTTTACGTTTTTAAACATTTTTTTTATTGTTTTTCTGGTTTACAATCATTTTGCTTTGATCGATTAGATTAAACAAAAAGCTTATCAAATCTATCTGTTTGTTATACAAAAAGAACAAAAATTAAGAAGCTTATAAATCAAGTGCAAAACAACCGATTAATGTCAACCTCTGTTTGAGTATAAAAGCGTGTGTAAGCGCCTCACAAATAAGAAAAATTTGTTGCAAATTTTAGTGCTAGCACTTCAAGGAAAACACAGTAGTTTTTTATTTTGCCAAGAAGCAGAGGAAACGGACAAAGAAATGAAATTTTTAGTGGTATTTGTGGCTTTACTGGCTTGTGCCTTGGCCTATGAAACGGAAATATTAACTGAAGAACAATGGCAAAAATTAATGGAGGATGAAAGTGAGTATTGCGAATATCAAACAAATACAATAAAACAAAAATTTTTAGAAGATATTTTCTAAAGCACGAAAAGAACAAATGTCATATTTTAAAGTACGCCCACCTAAAATGGGTGTGGCTGAAATTTATATTTTTTAAACTTTAATACTAACAGTTAGTTATAAAAAATTCTTAAAATTATACAAAAATTGTAAAATCTTTGTATATATTTACAAACGCCTTTAAATAGGCGTGGCTTTGTTAAAAATAGTTTCCAATCATATCTAAAAATAAAACAATTTTTATGCGATTTCTAATTTCATCAAACTGTATGCGAAAGTATTATATTTCTGTATAACACCTATTTAAAATGGGCGTGGCTGAGAATAAGATTTTTAGATTGAAGCTATTAAAACGCTTAGGCTTTTTATCATAATTTTAAAATCTCTTTTTTTTACGCCCATTTTAGGTGGGTGTGGCTTTTAAGAAAAATATAGTTCAAAATTTCACTTAATACTGAATCAATAAAAATCGTTTTCAAATTTTATTAAAAGCTTGTTCTACGCCTACTGAAAAAGTGCGGGCTGTATATCATATCTTTAAAATTATATATGGATTTGTGTGTTTTGTATCAAAAACAATTTTGTTTCCATACTAAATTCGATTTTTGTCAAAATATATAATTTCTACTTAACGCCCACTTAAAGGAGGCATGGCTCTATTTTAAACAAATAAACATTTGGCCTTAATTGTAATTCTTTTTTTGGAATAAAAAATTTGCTTTTTTGCTTTATTTTGAAAAAGTTGAAAAGTGATACGTCCACAAAAAGTAGGCGTGGCTTGTTTTTTTTTTTGCTAGCCTTCATTTTAAAAACTAAATTTGTCTTCATAACCAAATTACAGGCATTGAGCCCGAAACTAAAGGCTTAATTTTGAATGGTCAAGCCACGAAAGTAGTTAAAAATGCTTTAAAACAAATGCCATGCGGTTGGCCCGATCTTGGTATACCACCATTGGCTCCTTACACCAATCCCGATTTGGAAGTACATTTAGCTCAATCAGTTGTAGAGTAAGTAATTAAGTACGCATTTCTTAGGTAAATATTTAATTTTTGTTTTCCTGTTTTAAAATTTTCCGCAGAGCTCTTCTTCAATTTATACGCTTCCGCTTCGATGGCTTAAACGATATGGAAATCAAAAAATTAAAAGTCTCCTATACTCTCAATAAAAAAGTGAACTTCCATTTCAATTTTAAGCAATTAAAAGCTAGCGCTTCTCTTTTAAATACCGATGCTTTCTTGGATGTCATGCAACAGTTGGGTTTGTCAGTACGTTATGAGGGCAGTGGCCCCTTGGAATTCGCTTTGGAAAATCTATCTATTGAAGGTCAATTTAAATATAAGTTGCCTTTGCTTATTGGCTCCATTACAATCTATAAATTCCAAGCTGTCGTCACTTTGGGTGCTGTACGCTCTAATATTGGTGGCATTTTGGGTAATGGCAAAATGAATAGGTTTGTTAATGATCAAATCGAAGATATTATACCTGCTTTTATAAATGGTCATCAAGCTGAAATTAGTGCCATGATTGAAGAGAAATTCGTGCCACGCATTAATGAAATGATGAAAGGCAAGAAGATTTGGTATTTATTAGACAAAATGGGCAGTTCGAGTAGCAAATGTGAACCCACACCTGCACCCTGGTTAGCAAATGAGGTTTATTAGGCCTAAAGAGAATGGAAATATGTTTTTTGAGAAATAAAGGAAATAAAAAATAAAATATTGGAAATACATTTTCTTTCAGTGTTTGTTCATAAGAGGAAAAGGTGTTCGAAGCTTAATAGATCTTGCTAGTATGGGACAACAATTTTTAAATGTGTGCTGCAAATATACTCTGTAGCATGAATCATTGTGCGCTTTAGGATATAAATCACCTTTTTTATATAAAAATAGTGATTTCAGAAAGCACCATAGGAAATAGTCTCATGTTAAACCATTTGAAACACGTTTTAACCGATTTCTTTATGACAACCGGTGTCTATCCGCTGGTATGATGCGGACTGAAACAAATTAACTCTCATCGATCTATATTTTGACGTTTACAATTGTATTCCCAACTTGTTGACGACATGAAATCTCTACCGCATAAAAGCATAAAATGGTTGTGTTGTTCACTACGCGGTTTAAACAAAGCCCTGTTGCTGCACAACAGGTTTTTATTGTGAATTTGCCGCTTCATTTTTTTAGAGTCTAAGTGAACTACTGCTGTTGCTGTTATATAACCTAGCAGGTTATATAACGCGAGCTTTGCAAAATAGTGTTAATTTTCATATACCAGGCGACACTAAGTCGATTTTTTTTCCGATTCCGATTTTAGAAAGAAAAAATTCTTTAATTCGCCGCTTGTTAAAAATGTTATATTAATTTGAAAATGAGTGATAAATGGAAAAACAGTTTACCGAAAAAGTCAGTAAAACGTAGTGAAAGAACGGTTTTGTAAGTGAATGTCAGAACTTACAGTGGTTTGCTCAATTCCGTTTCGAAAATTTCGAAGTCAATATTGTACCTTATCATGGTTTGTTAGACACTGGGTAAAATTCTGTAACTGGGGAAACAGAAGAATGAATGAGCGGACGAGTGGGCTCGAGCGAGATCAGTATATAGCGAACGAAAGCCATTTTCGATGGGGCCATTAACAGGATCTCTGAAAAGAGCTGTACTTTACTTCTACTTGTATCGGGCGCACTGAAGCTGGAAGGCTGTCGGTTGCTGCAGGAACACGATGCTTAATTGGCTTGCGTATGATATGAGATCGCTCATTGGTTATGGCAGAAAAAATGTATCTACATCAACAGCTTTGCTTACCAAGCACTAGCCGATTGAAAACCATGCCCTCGCAGGGGCACTACAATAGTTTTTAGGTTTTGGTTGAGTCTGAAAAGCTTGCCAACTCGACCAGTCTTAAGCTAGCTGGTATCAGTTTAAGATTTTACAAGGCCATCAGGCTCTACAACACTTGGTTTCTCCTTTTGCCCGCTTTACACAGTACCGTGATGTACCGAGAGGTGGCTAGGCCAGCTCAGTTGTTGTATCTTAATGAGCTCAACTATACCCATATTCCTGTACATCAACATACACTAGGGTGTGCCTTATTTTAAAAAATGCGAAATTGCACCGTAGCTCCCTACAGAAATGTTGTCCGTAGCCAAAAATGCGTTGTGGAAAATTTTAAGCACATTGCATTGGAGGAAGGCGCCCAAAGTATTTTTTACTACTGAGAACATTTCTGCGAGGAGTTATAACCCAAACTAAAAAAAAAACAATCAGCCCATACATATAAGGCAAATCCTATTGTGGGCGGATGTCGCAAGCCTTCCTCTGATACAATCTGCCTAAAATATTCCAAAACTCATTTTTTGGCTTTGGAGAACTTTTCTGGAAGGATTTACGATCCAAACTGTACAAAAAAAAAAAAAAAAAATGACTCATACATGTAAGGAGTACCCTAATATCTGCGCTATTTAGCATGATATGTACGAACGTAAGTTTGGGTCGTTGAGAAAGAGCTCTGATTCTTAATTGCCTACTGACCTGTTGGCAAAAGGAATTCTCAGTTTGGTCTTGAGCTTAACGTTGTTTAATACTGGTACCAAGATACACCACATCAAAACTACGATCGCCAGCAGTTACATTTTGTCCAAGACGCGAAGATTTTTATTCGTTGAGAGAAGGTGCTAAGTCTTGTCCTTGTTCCCCACGTGACTAGCTTCTCTCACCAGAATTCAGCACAAAGAAAATACATCAGGGATGTTAAAGCCGACCAGCAGCAGTGACTGGCGGAGAGTAGTGTTTAGAGTGCAGGCGTACGACACAAAGGGCGCATGTTCAAAACCCAGCAAAGAACATGACTACAAAAATTTAATTGCGATTTCGAGTGTGTAATAAAGATACTTCAACCTCCCTCCAGACAATTTCATCTAAGAAGCCCACCTGACCTTCCAAAATACCTCTGGTGATGATGACAAATAACAGACGGATGATCAGCAGAAAACGCCACCTACTGGGAAAAAATTGCAGTGCTAAGTAAGGATCATCACCACCACTTAGCAAGGACCATTACCACAACACACAATCATATGGAGGCGAACTATAGTAGATTAAACAACTACTTAGCCGGAAAATTAACTTTAAATTTAGATACAGTAACATGTAGGAAATTCCTATTTGAACTGGCAGTACATCGGCTCCAACTACTTTGCTTCAACCGCGACACAGCTATTAGCAAAAATATACTTTACTCGTTTTGATTTAAGAGTAATTGAAAGATGATAGTTAAAGTGAAGGGTGTCTAAGGGTGTTACAAACATCATCATTAACACCTGCTGCTTATGGTGGTGTAAGTTATGTTAATTAATGTAAATACATCCATGCCATCTTTTGATAGGCGTATGCTGAAAAAAGAGACATTTTTCCTATAAAGTTCAATTATCACTTGTAACTTCAGGCTTTTTTTCCCAAAAACTACGTCATTTACGCAAAAATAAAAAGTTATTTCACTTATTGAAAAATAGCCCAAAATTAAAAAAGATTTATATCTATCGCAAATACTAATTACACATAATTCCCTTGTAAAAAAAAATGTTTATGGTTATAGAGAGCTGATAAGGCCTCACCTCTTGAATAGCTTTTTTGCATAAAAGTCTTAAACAAATAAAAAATAATTTATAAAATATTAATTGGTCAATAGTCAATTATTAAAAGAAAAAATAATAATAATAAAGAAATCGGGCTATTTCTTTAGCCTTAGATAACAAATGCTTAACCCTGAACTCAGCAGTTGTTAAATAGATAACACCAATCATATAAATCCAAATCGCAAACAAAGTTATGATATTCTTAACCGGATTTAATTTTCTATAAAAAGCTTAAATGGTTTGACAATTTAAACAGTTATACGTTAGCATTTCTGGTTAATAGTTATTGCTTAGTGGAACAGAATGCGCTTTTTATTAGTTTTGGCTTTTGCCTCAGTGGCCTTGGCCAGTTCCATTAAAATTGGTCATCCGATGACTGAGAAAATTGATGCCTATGTTTTGGATTTAGTCGAAAATAATGGTGAATTAGAGTTTGCTGTGGATCATGAAGATGGTACAGTGGAGAGTAAGTTAAAGAATTTGATTTTTGCTTATCTACAGATATTAAATATTAATGGGATTTCGTCACTTTAGTTGCTCCCCAATTCATTGTTTCATGGCAAGCACGTCGTTTTATACGTAAGTTACAGAAAGAAATGCCTTGTGGCTTTCCTCAATATGGCATACCACCATTGGCTCCCTTGAAGATACGTGAAGGTGAAATTTCCCTGAAAAAGGACATTTTCGAGTAAGTAGTACAATGCTTATCAAACAGAAAACAATATTAAAGTTTAAAACCAGTTTCACTGTTTGGTTTTGAAAGCTGTCTCTAATTTTTAAGAAAGCTTTTACTTTCAAATTTCAAAGCTACATATTTTTAATTCTTCATATTACATTTTTTGTCTCTAAAAAGTTGTATAAATGTACGTTCTTATTTAAAAGCTTTTTATTTTAAAAAAGCTGCTTTTTAGACTTAGGAAAGCTTAAAAATCAACCAGTTTTTAATCAAGCAATTTTTCAACAATTATTTTGTATTAAATTTTTCTTAATCTTTTTAGTACTAAAAGCTTTTTATTAAAGTTTACTCTTTTGTCAAAATGCTTTCTACTCTGAAAAAGCTTTACATTAAACGTAAGATAGCTTAGAAAGTCTTGAAATGTTATACATTTTTAAACAAACTTTCCTTTTTCATTATAAAAATAAATTAGATTTGTCTTATAAGAAAAAGTTATTAAAAAAAAATGTTAAAACATAGTCTTTTCTAGAAAGCATTTAACTTTCAAAAAGCTCTTTATGCAATATAAGAAATCTTTGAAGTGTTAGAAATTTGTTAACAATCTTCCTTAATTTTATAAAATGTTTTATTTTTTTTTTTAAACCTTGGCGTTAAAAAGCTTTATGTTAAATTAAAGAAGCTTATAAAGCTTTTAAAATAATAAAGGCTTTACCAAAAAGCTTTTAACTTTTAAAAAGCTCTTTTGTAAATTTTAATATGTATTTTTGAAAATTTAACTCGTTTTTATACATTTTAATGCTTTTGTACTCTGTCTTTTAGAACTTTCGACAAAGTTTTGCGTTTCCGCTTTGACGGTCTCGATGGTTTCGTAATCAAGAAATTCAAATTGAACATGATCACCTCTAAAGTGACCTTTGACTTTTTGTTCCCCATCCTCCAAGCCTCTGCCGATAAATATGAAACTGACACCCTCATCGATCTCTTGCTAAAATTGGGTCTTTCTGTACAATACGAAGGCGAAGGTTCTTTGGAATTCGGTTTGAAGAATTTACGCATTGCCGGTGTTTTACGTTATAAAATTCCCATTTTGTGGGGCTCCATAAAGATTACTTCCCTGAAAACTGAAATATCTGTGGGAGAATGTTCTTCAAATATTAGCGGTTTTATGGGTGAAGGTTCCCTGAATGAGTTCATTAATCGTCAAATTGAAAACGTTGTAGTGAAAGGTGTTAATGAAAACAGTCAAGAGATTTCCGATTTTATTGAAGACAATTTGGTGCCTAAAGTCAATAAGATATTGAAGGGTAATGATTTCTGGACTTTAATCGATTTGATATTCTCAAGCAACGAAGGTAAAAACGAAGATGATCCCATTGTTACGAATTGTGTACCACCAACTGATCCATGGGCTTAAGTTAAAAACAAAATTATTTATTAAGAAAACAAATAAATAAGGACTTAACGGAAATATAAGTGTTTTATTAGTAAGGCGCCTATTTTCTAGCGGAAAGAATTTTTTCGAGTAAATGCTCTTCCTAAAAGACTGAAAATAAGTTATGTACATAACCTCATGGAACGGATTTCTTCTTTAGATTTTATTTGCAAATATTTTTGTTTAAACTAAAGTCTACTTTTAGGCTTTGGAAAACATGAATGCTTTAGCTTCATAGGACTTATAATAAATAAGATTTAGGACTTCAAGCTATATCTGCTATCATTTATAATTTTTTTTTTTTTTGAATATATTTAATTTTAGATTTAATTTTTATATTATTTGCTCTTCAAAAGCGTTGCGCATATTTTTAGATTTTTAATAAAAACCTTATAACTGCATACTTTTATGGTTATTAAAATAGATTTGCCTTATCTTATTAAAAACATTTCAATTAATAATCTAATCTATTCTAGTCCATCACTGGTGGCTATTTTGGATTAAAAAATATTTTTTACGTGACTCGAGCAGTTGTCGTATGTTATTCGTACAAGTAACAATATGAGAAAGTTCGGATTTTTTATAATTTTAACGCTCTTATGGACTAATTTAGGCACAGCAAAACCAGTAAACTCTTTTAATGAGGTGTTATTGCCCGAAAGCCGCACAAAATTCGATGATGATTTGAGAGAAGTAGTAGAGTTCTTAAAAATGCAAATGGCTTGTGGCTATCCGCCGTTAGGAGTGCCCCCTTTGTCTCCCTATGAATTGGAATTTAAAAACTTTGAATATCAAGACACCATTTGGTGGTAAGTAGCTTGCAGTTGGTAAAGCAAATCTTTATTGAAGTTCCGTTTTACTTTTAGGCTTAAAGGCAATGTTAGCGATTTTGAAATTAGTGGCCTTAATGCATTCGATGTCGTCGAATTGCATTGGAATAATATTTTAGCAAAAATCACTTTCGATTTTAAATTTCCTTTCATAGAATTCAATAGCCTTTACAAAATGAATGTCTACGCTCCACGGAAACTGTTTGGTAATGGTATTTTTCGTTTGCAACTCTTTAATTTACGCTTAAGAGGCAGTCTGAAATTGAAACCTTTGTCAATAACAAAAGGTTTGGCGGTAAGAGATTTTAAGGTTAAAGTGGACTTGGAATCGAAACGATCTAAAACTACTGGTATAATGTATAATCGTTGGTCCACGAAATTATTTAATGCTTGGCTGGAGGAATTTATATCTTTAACTTTGGAACAAGAGGAGACGGTAAGTCGTGTTGTGGAGCAACATGCCGTGCCCGTATTGAATAAAGCCTTAAAGCATATATCGTTGGTGGAATTGGTGGCTCTTATAACGGGTTTAGCTAATGATATTGTACCTAATGGTCCCAAATGTGATTTTTAGAAGAGTTGCGAACTTATTCAACCAAAAATGAAAAATGTATTTAAACTTAAAAAAAAGCAAAAATATTGTTGAAAACTTTTAATATTATTTTAAAAGGATTTAATTTGAAAGGTCAAAGTCCATATGGTAATTGTATAAAATGTTACGATTTTTATGTGTAATTTTTTGTGATTATGATTTTTTTAATTGAAGTTTTTTTAAATTATTAAGGCTCTAAGTCTAAAAAAATATTAAGATTTTTAAATTAATAAAGGCCAAGGGTCACGTTAAAAGTCTATACATTTCTTGGAGTTGAAATTAAATGTTTATTTAGGTTTTTTGTAGGCAATTCAAAATTCAATTTCGTATTAGACCTTCAGCCAATTATGGTCTGATTTTTGGAAAAGTTGATAAGAGATTATGTATATGACCTAGAAGGTATTGCGAACAAAGGTTGTATGATTCAAGTTGTTTGCTTAGAAGAAATATAATAAGAATGTAAAGAGAGACTCCATTCAGTGACCGTTGATTATATAGAATTTTTTCATGGGCCTTATCTGTAATCTTTAATAAATCATAGGCAAGCTTATAGAGAAACTTAAACAAAACGTATATAAACAAAATCTTACCTGGGCCAATTTCAATCAAAACTTAAAACCTTCAGTGATGGTTACGGGCAAGTTCAATAGGGTGGTGTCCGATTAGGCTCTGACTTATTCATAAGACTAGTGTCATGCTGAGGGAATATCTATAAGTTACAGCAAGACCGTCATAGTCCCTTTTACCGACAGATTAAAGTTGAATCTTGGTGCAATTACGGTCTTTGAACATTCTAATCAGGTCAAATATTTAGGTGTTGTCCTAGATCGGCAACTACACTGTAACACCCACCTTGGTGCGGTACTTGGAAAAGGCTACAATGGCCCTATATATTTTTGGAGTAAACGTGCTTGTCGGATATATGCTGATATTCTATTATTATTATTTTTTATTTGTAAACTTAAACTTCTATCGTTTTTAGCATTGAGAGGCGAAAAAAAAAAATACAAAAGTAACGGCAAAAAGAAAAGAGAGTAAAAGTAAAAACAGAAGAGAGCAGATATTGATATTACAGGCAAGCGTTAAAGATGGAAAGATTTGCTGCCACAAACTAGGCAACGGCTGAATTCTATGAGTTCTTTTTCGTTTCGCTTCCAATAGTTGTTTTTGAATGTTTTATCAAAAAAATGTTTGCCAAACGATGGAAGGTGATGTTATTATTGCAATTTTTAGTTAGCATTGCAATTTATTTTACGGTAAGTGGCGATTTTTTACTGATTATTCGTCTGATGTTTGTTATCAATGCCAGAGGTATTCTGGAACGTCAATGGGGCTTCTTCCTTATTTTTTAGATGAAGCTGTCTGGAGGGAAGTTGAAACCTTTTTTATTAATCAGTGCTGTTCTGTATTCTGAATCAAACAGATTTTATTCGGAATCGGAATCAAAATATTCCATATTTTTTAGCTCTTCTATATTCCATTTCCGAATAACTTTTGCGTTTTATTTCGTGTAGGAAAATGTTAATGGAATCAAATCGAATCTAGTTTTTTTTTTTTTTTAATAAAACTTCTCTGAACTGTTAAAACATCGATTGTAATCTATAATTTGAAATGTGTTCTTTTATTTTTCATATTATTTACACAACTCTTTGAACAAAAATGGCTATAAATTATGAAATGAAAATTTGTTTATAAATATGAAGAACAGAAAATTTCCTAACTTTTAATTACGAGTAATTTTTTCATTCCGCACGGATTGATTCCACTCTAAATTCAGAATAGGGACGAACATTTATGTATATTAAGCAGTTGCATGAACGTGGTTATCAATGAACATTGACTAAAACCCTATTTCGAATAAAAATCAGAACATCACTTAAACTGCAATAGAATACTTTGTTTCACTTCGTAAACACAATTGTTCTTTGACACGATTTTTATTTCGTAGTTCTCGCTCCCATCTCACATTTTCTTAATACGCAATAGCAATGTTGCCAAGAGAACTGGAGGCCTTAGTTTATATAAAAAGGCGTTCCGAATCATATGGTCGTGTCTTCGATAACAGATTATATGAAAGAGTTTCAGGGCCTTCTTGAAGAGTTGTAACATTTTCAACATTTCAGTACGGCGAAGAATATTGCACTTTGCTGCGTCTTGGATGATCCTGTAAACGCTAACAATGAAATTGTTATCAGACTGGCTGGGTCAGGGTTCCCAGTGTTCTTTATTAGTCCAGAGACTTTTTGTGTTCTTAACTTGGCAGAAACCAGGTCGAGGGTGGACTAGTGGAACTCTTTCTTAGGGTCACACACTGGAAGGTCATCCTAGAACTTTCCCCTAAGAAAGAAGAAGAAAAACGTTAACCCCTTGACGACGAATGGGACATATATGTCCTATTTATTTTTTTCGTCTTTCCGGTATATTTTGCAATGGGTTTTACCCTAATCAGTATTCGAGTAAAAATTTAGAATTTGTTGTTTAAATTATGTTTTAGGGCATCTAAAAGTGAGAAATTTTTTTAAATTGTATTTTGCTGCAAAATTTTGCGTCGCCGAAGAGTTAAAGTTTATGGAGGACGGATATTGATAGGATAGTGGGCTTTATATCTATACACTTTACCTAAGACATCATCTCCATAGGTTACATCTCCTAGATGAGACGGTATGCCGGCTCTATCTGAAGGATGATAAAACTACAGAGCATATTTTCTACAACTATGTTGCGCTTTTTTTTTTTGAAATAATTTATTTCTAATATATTTCGTTTATATATCGTATTAATTTTTTAAATTCTTTTTCTTTACAGGTATGTTTTCCTAATGATTTTGTTATCCTTAAAACGTAATCCTTGTAAGTTTTTTAAATTTGTTATGTATTTTAAACTAAATTCCTAACAATCGATCAAAATATTTTCATAGATTTCTATATAGTCATTGATGTTTTTCTCTTTTATTTTAACATAAGATACCTTTTCAACAATAAATCATAATTAAAAAAATTTAATCGGCTTAAAAGAGAGACTGCAGCTAAAGATTTATTTTCTGAATGCTTATGTGTGCTGTGACTAGTAACCATCATTACAAATCACACAACCTTTAGACATAATAACAACGGCAATAGCAGCATCCGCATAATCGTTCTCAGATTAAAGTCAAATCCAATACACATAAGCGATTGCAGCACATACACCATAAGAGAGACAGACAGACAGCAGGACATCTTAATTTTAACACTCTATAAACCAAACAAATAGTGGTGCTCTGTACTTAACAAGACTGTTAGTTTAAACAGCACTGTGACCTTAACTGACGAAAAACTTGAATCAAAATCCACTCTATGGTTTCATTTCAATCAATACAAGTCATCTGTAAACCAGTAGCAATTCTAATTCATGTGTGCTTGTGTTTGGCTCTGTAACTCTAACACGAGCCTTTTTTGTTTCTGGCCACAGCAGGACGCTCTACGACGGGTGGTCGTCTATTTTAAGCCTAAACAATATTTTTTTGTAACTGCTTTAAATCTTTTTTTTATTTTTTATTTGTGTGTCCTTTAAGGGTAAGAAGTGGATTCATTGTGGCACTATTCAGTTAATTTGTGTGTGTTTTATGTCTGCTGTTGCATTGTTAGGCAGTATGCAACACTTTTTTTTATTCAAAAAAATTCTTTCAATATATCAATCACAAGCCTTTTGAAATGTTAGCGTGCAAATTTTGGAGTTTTTTCTTTGTTTTTGCACAACAATTTTTGGAAGCTATAAAAATGAATAATTTTGTGTGATTTGACTTTTAAAATGGAAAACTTGCGAGTTCTTTGATTGACTCCTTTTTATAAATAAGCAAGTCAAATTGCTTACTCGTCTTTAGTAATGCCTAAAATTTTCGACAAAACTTGCTACTATTTGGTTAAATTATTTACTGCCTTACAAGCATCCTAAATGTTGGTCTTGAGTTCTTCCAGTGTCGTCTGCTTTGGTACCAGTTATTGGTCAATTTTGAAAATATATATTCTGAAAAACTTACAATAACAACTCACTGTTAATTACCCAAGTTTTGCCTGGGTATTCAAAGTATTCCATCGACAATCTCTCCTCTCACGTATGTACTGTAACCGAGAAAATTAATGGCGCGATTCATGGATATAAATTTTAATCTCATCCACTCCAACAAAAAAGGAAGACATTTTTAAGGCTCTGGTATATCCGGAGCAGAATCACACTATTTGACGCTTATCGTACTATCAATACTTTGTTCCGGCGATACCCAAGTTGCCTTGTAAATTCTCCTGTAAGGATAAAGCGGCCCTCCTATACATACATATCCAGATTGTGTAAACATCCGTCTATTCATCTCCATTTAAGTCTACGATTTGTCTTGCTACTGGCTCATTGTTTATTCGCCTACAGAGCTCTACATCATTAGGTCAAAATAGTTCAAATTTTACTTCTACTAAGAAGCGTGAACTTTACGCATTAGTGAAATATTTTCAGTTTAGTATTTTGGGTTCTATTTAGGTGACGAAATTCCAAACTGACTTTTTTCAGCCGATTACAAAGTAGAGTCTATCATATATTCATATATTCATATTCAAACATTAATGTCATAAAATTTTCTACCCAACAAGGCCCGTTTCATTGATATTAAAATTATATTTATTTGTTGTGACTGTAAAAAATTTAACTGTAAAATTGTAGTGTAACTGTAAGAAAAAATCCGATACTTAAGTAAATACTTAACTACTTAAGTTAGTTATTAAATAATTAAGTAAGTACTAATATACTTAAGTTAGTACTTAAGTAATTACTTACGTACTTGAGTTGTGCACAATTTTGATAAAAGTTAAAGAAGTTTGATTGAACGTGTATATTTTGTTATGCAAGTAATCCAAAGCTGTCACAACGGTCCTTAAACCCAAGGTTATAATATGTAATCGGTCGAATTATTTAACAGCTTCTGACGCCTAAGAAATTATTAAGAAAAATTAGTGATTAGTTTTTTCGGGGACAGTCTAGAGCCTATAGTGCAATGGATATATTGAGATTGCTCACAGTAATAACTACTAAGTAAGCATGTGAGTCGATTTGGATTTTCTTTCAATAATTAGTGTTGTAGGTGCAATGAATGTCCGGTCCTTGCTGTCAATAGGAACAAATTACTTGGCAACTAAATACTCTCCAACGTTAGTAATTTATTTGTGACAAAACTTAACAAACTACTGAGATATCGTACATCTACCACATTCGTACATATGTATAAAGAAGTGATTCGATGGCATAACAAAAGATATTGTATCCGTCGAAACAGCCAACAGCCAAAGTCAAAGGAGCAATGTTTGGAAACCCTGACGGGAGCGCCAATTGATCGTTTCAAACTATTGTTTGGCATAAGATGGAGATGCTTTGTAAAAGCCATATGCTCCCAAGAGGAGTAACGGAAAAAAACTTTTTTTTGCAACTTTTGAACTGTCCGTCTTTATATTCCGGCCGTTTTTCACGGTTCAAACGAAGTAATTGCAGTCTGTTCGCCGAGTTTGGGAACACACAATGCCCCATTTCCTCCCTAAGAGTGCAAATTAGCATTATAAATACTAAAATAACGTTATTGTACTAACGAACAAAAAATATTGTTGAAAAGAACGAAATTTGGAAGCAGTTATAAAACCCAAAAAAACTCATCAAAAAAACCAATAAAATTACGGGGTTGTTGCCAACTCTGGTAGGCATTCGTAGAGGACGCGCTTATCTGCGATTGATTTCTGTCGGAGTTTTGGATCGATTCAAGAGAATGAGACTTTTCACATTGATAGAGCTGGTTTCCGATTTAATTTACTGAATTGTGCGAAGTTTGATACACTGGTCTACAAAAAGCCAAAAATTTCTCGCCTTTAAATAAAACAATGGGTTGGCGTGGTATAATGGTTAGAACGCACACATAACAACACAAACGACCCAGGTTCTAGCCCCAGCAGAGGACATGACGAAGAAAAAATTTAATTGTGGTTTCGAATGTTTAATAATAAAAAAAGGCTTTAACTTCTTCCTTCCAGACAACTCCATCTAAAATTCGCCCCTGAACCTTCTCGTATACCTCTGACGACGATGACAAACATTATACGCCATTTACTGGGAAAAAATTACAAGGCTAAAGTAAAGATCACCACCAATTAGCAAGGATCTTCACCACTACACAAAAAAAAAATCATATGGAAGAAGCTACAGCGGATTAATCATCTACTCAGCTTGAAATATCGAATTGATTAAAGAAACTGAAATATGAAATAGATGCTTTGTGGAAAGCCAATATGCTCCCTAGGAGGAGTGCCGAAAAAAAATACTGTCATATTTTGGCCGAAAAATTTGCCACGCCCACAAAAAAAATTAGCCTAATGGAAAAAACCTGACAACGCATCAGAATCATTATATTCCATATAGTTTTATTTAAAGGCGTTTTTTTTTTTTTTTGCTGACCAGTTAGACCGGTTAGTCTGAACTTGGTGACTAGCTTACTGGCTTCGCTTTATTTGTTATAACAACTGGTCGATATAAAGGATAATCTAGATGTATGATGGTGATTCTTAGTTTATATTTTTTTAACATGTTAAATTTTTTATTTGTGTTCTTAAAATAAGTTTACTCATTCATATAGGCCTATTTTCCATATTTTAAGCATCAAAAAATCAGTGTTTAAATTGCCTTTGGCTTTCACATTTTCTTTTAAACTTTATCTTCGTCAGTCTCTCTTTGGGTGTTTGTAATGTCTTCTATTCCTTTTTGAATTTTTTTTTTTTTTTGTTTGTTAACAAAAAGGCCTATTTAAATATTTACATGCTAAGTAAACATTAATGACAAACATTAGAGAGAAGAGATTGATTAAAATTTACCACATGAAGCTAATTACAGCAACTAAAATATGTACATACTTATGTGTGGCATCTGCATAGCACGTCATGATGCCTATGCAATTAACTGAGCAAAATTTTCGTCTTGCATTTTAAGACGACATCAAATTGAGGTTAAATAAAGCGGGTCACGAATAGGTTTTTAGCAAAAAAAAATTGTTTGTTTTGTTTTTATAAGAAAATTGAAAACTAAACAGGCCAAGAAAACTCAAAGAAAATATACTCTTATGCACACACAGTTACATATGAATAGTGTTTAAGATATTTTCTTTAAATATTAAACAAATATTGCCTTTTAAGGCTTTCAGAGGGTTGCTTTGCTTTTATTCATTTCACAAAAATTTATGTTGACGTTTACGAGTTTATTTCTGCTATAAAATAATACTGAAAACTGAAATAAAGTGAATCTTTTATTGCAAAACATTTTGATTGTTTGTAAATATTGAGGTTTGTGGTTTTGTCTGTTATAAAAATAAATTTTTATAGAAAAATCTTTAAAAAGATTTTTTTTTCTACATAAGTTTTTCATCCAGCATTGGTAGAATAGAAGAGGTAAAAAAGGCAAAAACATAATTTTAAAAGGTATCGGGTGTTTACTTTAAAGTTACACAAGTAAATATCAATTAGATGGGCTTTGTTGGATAGAATATTTCACGATGTTTAAATATTTCATATTAAAAAAATAAATGTTTAAAAATTTCATATTTAAACATTGATATTAAGTATGATTTCGGCCATGTTATCGCCACGGATAGCGCGAACAAGGCGCAGTCTAGAACACCAAGTTTCATACATTTTTCGTATGTTATTTTTTTTCTATTCAGTAGACTCTGGTTTATCGAATTTTAATTTAAATTTAATTTTACATAAAATCAAAGAAAATAATCCAATGGGGATAAGTCACACGATCTTGATGGCCAATTAATTGGAACATTATTTGAAATTCCTCTTCCATCAAAATTTTCCTTGAGTAAATCAATTGTAGTGCGCGATGTGTGTCATGTGACTCCATTCTTTTAGAAATACATGTTAGCAAGAGTTATGCCAGCTAATTTAGGTACGAGAAAATTTCTAATCATGTCTCTACACTGTTCAACATTAACAGTGACACTCTGATCATCATCGTTCTTGAAGTCATATCGACCACTGAATCCGCTAGCTTATAAAGCGCAACGAGTATTAATTTTCTGTGGATGTGATGGTGTTTCGCTACCACCCTGTGGATTATCCTCATTCCAAAAGCAACAATTCTGCTTATATACTGACCCATTTAACCTAAAATGGGCTTCATCGGAGAACAAAATTTAAAATTTTCGTAGTTTGACGAACAGAATCATTGTATTAATAAAAAAAATGTTAAAAATTTGCAATCACTGCCTTGGAGTAAGTCTATCCATAGTAAAATGTCAAAGCCGACTAAATAAAAACCAACTATCAGCTGTTAAATAGGTCGTCAAATAGAGCGGTATTGCTAACTTAGAGATGAAACAGAATTGGGGCTTGACGATTTTTTCCATACAAAACAGGGTTGGCAAGCCACTGGGTAACCCAATTAAACCCACCCGCGTTTTATTGGGTATTGAGGTTTAAACCCGGGGGTTAAACCCACCCTGGTTTTATTGGGTATTGAGGTTAAAACCCGGGTGGGTTTAATTGGGTATTATATTAAAAAAAACCCCGGTTGGGTTTTATTATTTAAAGGTTTTCGTGGTTTATTTACAACAAAAATAATTAAATTTTACGTATTGGGAGTATAATTTAATTCGGTTTGTTATTTAGGCTGAAAAAGATAATGTATTAAAGAATTTTACAAAGTAAAATTTATCGAATCAATGCTTACTTCTTTTCGTCACCTCTCAGCCAATGTCCGAAAACTTCTCGTCTGTTTAATCGATACACTTTAAAGATGATTTTATATTTCTTTAAAAGAAGTGCTTCGGAGACATGTCAAAAGATATTGTATCCGTCGAAACATACAATGTTCAGAAGGATCAATATTTGAGAATTTGCTGTGCAATTTGATCGTTTCTAACAATTGGTGGCAACTTTAGCTACGTGAGACCGAGCGTTGTCATGCAAAAGAAAACCTTTATCTGTCTGTGTCTTTTTATATTATAGTGCGGCCGTTTTCTCATAATCCACGGTTTAAACGAAGTAATTACAGTCTGCTCTGATCATCGAGTATAGAATAATACCTTGATCGCACTAAGAGTGCAAGATTGCATTATAAATACTAAAAAAGATGTATTTGTACTAAAAACAAAAAATATTGTCGACTTGAATGAAATTCGGAAGCAATTATAAAACCCAGCAAAAAACCCGGTGGGTGGGGTTTTATTTAAAAAACCGGGGTTTTTGCCAACCCTGATACAAAATGACATAAAAAATCGTCGGCACAAGCAGTCGTGAGATAGAATCTATTTTATTTCGCTTTATTTTTTACTCTCTCAATTGTGCTCTCACAATCTGTAAGTGGTGTTGCCGTACTTTCACTGAATTTTATGTATTTTGTAAACAAAAACATATGTTTTTCGTGTGGAGCGAAAAAAATAAAAAGCAAAACAAACGTAAACACGAATATAGCAATTGACAGTATTTGAAGTTGTGGCTGTCGATTTTATTAAGGGAATTTTTTTGACAGCGTTTTCACTTGAAGTTCTGGACGTATTCTGTTTCATCACTTAAATTTATGAACCTCTAAAAATACACCCGATATAAAAAGTTTTTTTAAAATGTCAATTGTGTCAAACGCGAACTCAAGTAATAGTTCTAAGCTTTTTGACTGAAAATAAAAGGAAACAAAATTTTTAGACAATTATATGAAAGCGTTACAAACATTACCAGTTGACAGCATTTACACGTTTATCAGTGTAGGGTGTAATAAAATTTCAATTGCCAATGTAAAATATAAAATTTTATATTTCTAAAACTGACATTAATGGAGCTCATAAAAGAATTCAAAAACACTTTAGTTTTATACTGTCAGCCAGCAAACGTACACAAAAGGACTCTTCATATGTGTATTCAACATGTCCTTGATGGCAATTGTGTTAAAGGAACACAAAGAAAAAAACAACAAATATTAAACTGTTTCTGTTTTAAAGATGTATAAAAAGAAATTTTTTTCTTATTTAAACAAAACCGCATATGAAAAGATTTTTTGTTTTTTTTTTTTTTAATTTTCATTAAAAATTTCTTTGGTAGAATATTTCAAATACTTGTCGTTTTATATTAATTTTGAAATAAAAATTTTTTTTTCAGAAAAATAAAGATTGAAAACTATATTAAACTATCAAATATAGCAAGGTGTTCCATTCGCTTATTCTTTGAGAAATCCTATAAAATTTAAAACAAAATAAATTCATTAGTAGTCATAAATTGCAAATGAAATGAGCCAAGACGAATCCTTTTTGCATTGTTTGTCTGCAATGTACAATGTGCAAAATACCCAGCGTTAAAAATAAAGATCTGATGTTAGAATCTTATAAAGATCACTTACTCATTGAATGCGTCAAAAAGAGATAAACAAGGAAAATTCCTCGAAGTTTATGATTTCATAATTTACGACATTCTATTATTGTCCCTATAGATAAGAAGGATGTTGCAATAAGACAGTGCATAAGTACATATTTAATATAATAGAACTGTCTGTGAGGTCTTAAATTAAATTGAAATGTATTTTCAAACAATTGTTTTCAGTATTTGGGCATTGTAAAGTTACGAAATTATTAAAGAAAATTCAAGGAAAATGTGACAAAGGGAAGCAATGATATTCCTTTAGGTATTAGCGGCTCTGCCTTTACTTCTACTGTCCTGAGAATTTCATTCAATTATAATCTATGTCAAGTTTTAAGATTTCCTCCGCTTTCTGTAAACAATTTCAACTCGGATTGGCGTTTTCCCTGGTCTTTCCCACAGGTCGCTGTCTGAGATGACATTCGGCTAGAAAATTGTAAGTATTTATTAAGGTTTCTTTCATTAAATTTTTCTTTGAACAAATCAATTGTAGCGCGGACCAGTGAGTATAATCATACAAATAGATAAGAAAACTCGAAAGGTCTCTGTCTCGAGAAGAAAACACCACTCTTCAGATATTTAATAATTTATATCCTAAAGATGTGAGATATTTCAGTATTTTGTTAAGTCTAGACCCAAATAACCTTCTAAAATTGAAGTGTTGCCAAAACACCTGCTCCCATTGACAGCAAGAGTCGAGCATTCATTGCAACTACTACACTAGTCGTTGAAGGAATGTTCAAACCGACTAGCATGCTTACTTAGTAGTTCGCCTGAATAGAACGGACTCAGTTGAACAGTAAATTTTATGACATAAATGTTTAATGAGTGCTGAGTACAAGGCACAATCTGGAATACAAATTTTCATACTTTATGTGACCGTATTTCGCCAACAACTCTTCAAATGTTGATCCTCAGGCGTTCATTTGCCCCAAAGAAAATAATCTAATGGGGTTAAATCATACGAGCTTAGTGGCCAATTAATTAGAACATTACGCGAAATTACTCTCTCATCAAAAGTTTCTATCAGGAAATCAATTGTAGCGCACTCTGTGTGTGGCATGTGGCTCCGTTCTGTTGGAACCACATGTCAGCAATATTAAAGGCCCAGCTATAATATACTTTTGCTTACTTAAGCTACTGTCAAAAACTCAACGAAGAATCTGTCAAATACTTAATCAACTTTTTGTTGGCTATAATGGTACTTTTTGAATAGTTGTGTTAGTGAGAATTTGACAATTGCTATCTTATTATTTTTTATTAAAAATATAAAAATTTTGCAGTGAGGAATAAAATCAAGAGCATCCATTGCACAACGTGTTTCTTTTGTTATTGGTTTGCATATGACATACATACAGCTGTTTACGTAGGTAGAGTGCGACTTGGTTCACTCAAAACGTAAGCAAATTAAACTGAACGAAACTCGACGAAAAGTTTATTAAGTCCATTATAGTTATATAGTGTATTCGCACAGTCGTTTAAACTAGTTGAACTTTAATGAGATACGAATAAATTTCTAATTATGTCCCTATACCGTTTACCATTTACAGTAGCATTCTGACCATAATCGTATTTGAAGACATATGGACCAATAGAAGAAATTTTTTGGGGATGCAATGGTGTTTCGACAAAAGCTTGTGGATTGTCCACACTACAAATACGACAATTCTGCTTATTTACTTAACCATTCAACCGAAACTTATTCAACCAATGTGCATTATAGTCTAACGAACATAGCCAATATTTTGATAAAAATTTTCAACATTTGCAAGCGTTGCTCTAGCGTAAGTCTATCCATAATTAAGTGTCAAACCAAACTAAACAAAAAGCAACTATCAGCTGTTAAATTGGTTCTTAAATAAAGCAGTGTTGCCAATCCAGAGTTATGAACCTCTAAAAAAAAGTCCTAGTTTCTATTTGGTGAAAACATCTCCTTTAAATCGCTGAAATTATCTGCTCCTGTTAATTTCATTCATAGTTGCCTAATATATCTACGCTAGCACTTCAGCCGGTGCTTCACGATACAGTTAAGTACCACCTAATACTTTTGTGGTTTTACACTTTTGGTGATACTTAACCTCCGCGCGGACTTATGCTTTATTACCACTTGTAGAATATTTGGAATGCTCTTGTTTGGCAGAGAAAGAAAGCAAAACTTCCTTGGCTCTTGGTAGGAATACTATTAGCCTTCTTATTATTGGTTACGGTATGATTGGACATATGTCGGAACGTATGTGTGGACAACATAATGCTTATTACAGAAGTTGTTTTAATAAGAAAAAGGAAGCTGGTAACATAGTGTCCGTACTACATCTCCAATGTGACCACCAGGTAAAGTAAACACATGAGATTTTAGAGATATTACAATAATGAATCTGATTTAGTTTGTGAAAAGAGTTGGTTCTCCCCGGGACCACTTAATTTACACCTTTTGTAAGCATCCAAGTAAACCTTCTTACCAGGTGTACCGCTTTTTTGTGAAAATAAAACACAAATTTTTAATGGGAAAGTAGAAAACATTTTATTGGCTACAAATTTTAGCCATCTTTCAGGCAATTTGTAGATTCCACGCCAATAAAATTGTTTGTCTCTTGATGCAAACCAATTAGTCACCCAATTTTCGACTTCCTCGTATGAATCGAAGTGCTGCTCAGCCAATGCGTGTCTCATAGATGAAAACAAATAGTAGTCGGAATGATCTAAGTCTGGTGAATACGGCGGGTGGGGTAGCGCCCCAGCCTAATGCTTTGATTGTATCCTGAACCGGTTCTGCTTTGTGTGCAGGTGCATTATCATGTTGCAAAATTGCCTTGCCGTATCTTGTGGCCCATTCTGGTCGTTTTTCATTCAATTCTTGGATAAAATTGATCAATTCTGGTCGATAGCGATCTGTATTAACGGTTTCACCAGGTTTTAGGAGCTCGTGGTTACCACACCAGACGCACAGCATTGTCTTCCTGCTGAATCGATCTGGTTTTGAAGTTGAGGGTGTGCCGAATTAACCCATAATTTTTTCCGTTTAGATCACGATTACCATGATGCAGGTTCGCAGCACTTTTCTTCAAATGAAAACAAAAAATTAATGTTTTCTGCAAATTATCATTTTCTGGTACAAAATTCGCCATCTTTAACAAGACGAAAAATTTATGATGTTGTTTGTTCACTGATTTGATGTCCACTGAATATGTTTGACAGATGTCTTTGCCAACACAAAAAAAATTAAGACTCGTTCACAATAAATGTTCCCTATGGAGACGTTTGTATCTTGACGCTCACTTCACACGGGTACACCTGATGTTTTGAACAATCTACATAACCTAAACTAGCCTATACATTCAGTTGATTCGTTGGTTCATGTGGCCCCTCAAAGAGCTTCAAGTAGTGTCCGTTTTGAAAAAATACAACACTCATAACCACATGTTATAGTGTGTCCCTCACATCCATTTATTCGAATTGAATTAACCACCATAGGTACGGTGAGCGTTCGGATCGATACACGATATCATCGAACGACATTGTAGTAAGAACTTTCAATGCATTAAACCACCCATTGCGCACCATTGACCTCGTTTAACAGCAATTCGTGTACAAGATTCATACAATAATATTTCAGCTCAAAGCTAAGCCGATACTCTAGCCACACAAGAAACATTTGAAAATTTTATATTTTACGAGCCATCTAAATTTGATCAGTGGCTTGTCTGATATATTGCCACAATATCCTAACGTAGCGAAGTTGGTCTCTTTTTTTAAAAAAGTTTATAGCACTCCAACATTTTTAGGACCTCGTATAATATATCAATATATGATATTGATTAAATAAAATTTCTTTCGAGAGGAACTGTCTTTAAATTCTTATATATTTTAAATATTTTTTTATATCCTTTAACGCAATCTCTTGCCTCACAACCCTTAAAAAAAGTCTAAACGTGAAAAATCACATTAAAGATGGCGCAACCCTTTCCTAGATGGTCTAGCACGTTTACATTCGAATATATTCGCATTTATATGTGTCTGTCTTCCCATAAAAATCTATAATAATGACTGATTAACCTTTTGACAGCTTGTCAATCATAACATTTAGCAATGACTATCAACAGCAACTTATTTTGATTTGCTATGTGTGGTTTTGTTTTTGAGGAGACACACATTAACTAACTTTTACAATCAACAGCCAGAGCATCATTTCATTTCATTCACGATGTAGTCATCATTAATGGTTATCGATTTTACTTTCTAGATGATTTATTCATTTCAATCAAATTTTCTTACAGTTGATTGATTATTTCTTACTTTTAAGTATTTAAAGATCCATTTGCATAAAAAAATTTGCATAATTTTGACATTTTTTTTTTGTGAAATTATATATGTATCCTTTTGATATAGGTCTTAACAAAAAATTTTGCTCATTTGCGAATTTTTTTTTATAATTTAATATTTGTGTTTTTATTTACAGTCAAGAAAAAAAGTTTACATACACCGTTTGATTTAAAGTTTTAGAAGAAAATTAAAAAAAAAATGTTGCAGTAGTATTTAAGACATTAATAAATAATAATTAATTATAATAATTTAATAATAATTTTTGACATAATAAAAACAACAATAACAAAAATACTAAACATTCACAGAAAAAAAGCTTGCCTACATACAGCTTAGAAAAAAAATATTATTTAAAAATTTTATATATAAAAAGTAAAAATTTTATTTTGAATACTTGGTTGATCCCCCTTGGGCATTATTAACCACTTGAAGACGACGGGGCATTAATGTCACCAAATTCTCTATAATAAAGGGTGTTATTTTGGCCCATGCACGAATAAGAGCTACGAATAAGGCCCATGTTAGAGGATAAAAAGTTAAATAATCACCCTTATTCCAATTGTCGGCGTCGAAACAAAACGACATGATTTGGAGTTTTTACTTCAAATTGTAATTCTTGTTGTCGTTATCGAAGATTATTGATGACTGTATATTTTTTGATAATATATTTTGCATTCTACAAGAAAATGTTATGACGTTACTGTGTTTAAACGACTTTGATTTTATCGTCACTATTTTCGGTAACGACTGCGGTTGACTTAAAGCAAAATATGGAAAAAACCGGAAAATTAAAAATGACAACAACAACCCAGCTTGAAAACTTAGTGAAGGAATTGCAGAAGAATCCTTCTCTTACAGTGGAATTTCGCAGAGGCACTGTTCCCAGTAATTTTAAAGAACAGTGAGAAGGTGTTGGCGAGTCATTAAATTCTCTTGGCCCGCCGATAGTATATGGAGATGGATGGCAAAAGGTATGAAATAATAAGCTTAAATAGTTCAATAAAAAATTAAATTTGTTAATAGGTTTGGCGAGACTTGAAGTTTAAAGTTAAAAAGAAAATGGTCGCCAACAAAACTGAGTATCATGCAACGGGCGGAAGGGTATTTAAGCAGTTCACTTTTAGCCCGTTAGAGGAAGCTGTTACAAATCTGCTGCAATTTCAAAAATAATTATATCCTGAGGGAGATGTTCTGGGAGTTCCGATAAAAAATTTTCCTAATAAGTTAATGGAGGCAGAAGTGGAAATACCTCAAAATGTACCTTCTACGCAAACAGAAAACCTTGAAATTGTGCGCTCTATGGAAGTTAATGCAGACTTAACATCCATCACAATGCCAAGAACAATTCCACTTTTAACTCCTTGTAAGGGGGAATGAATAAATGAAAATGAGCAAACCAACAAATACACCAACACGTGAAATACATAAAAATTGAAAATAGAAACAAAACACACACATACACACCTACCCACATAAAGTGTCTGAATTTATTTCACAAACAAAAAAACATTTTTAAGTTTTAAAAATTTAAAAATTTTAAAAATTTTTAAGTTTTAAAAATTTTTTTTAAGTTTTACAATTTTTTTTTTTTTTTTTTTTTTTAATAACAATCAATCCACACAGCTGATTGAAATATTTAGAGAAGTGTATCTGATTTGTTGACATAATCGATAAATAGTCAAGGGTGCCGTTGTTTTCTTAAAGTGATATTGTCTCAAAAATGACGGCGGCATTGACGCCGACAACTGGAATAAAGGTGAATATCTTCTTTATTATCACTTTATCCACTTCAACAGTTGTAATACTTGTAAATTTGAATAAATCAATAAAGTTATCTATTATTTCGCTTTCTTTGTTTCTAAATTTCTATTTGATATTAGAACGTTGTATGTAGACTTCTTTCTTGCTAATAATTATGTTTTTCCCTAATAACTTCTAAGTTATATTTTTTCATATATTTTTTTTCTTCAGATAATCTTAGTTATAAATACCTTAAATATTGGTATAACATCGTTTTCAAACTTCGGCTCTAATTCTCTAAAACTTCAAAATCGTAGGGTGTATGCAGACTTTTATTCTTGACTGTATAATATTTATAATGTTTAATACTTTTATTGTAATTCTTCAGTTTTTAACGATTTTAAAACACCATCAATCATATTTAAAATTACCCCAAAAAAAATCAATTTTTTCAAAAAGTAATGCCATATATTTTTCCTACTTGTTCACACAATAGCACAAACTGTGTTCTATTAGATCTATTGGATGCTTAATTAAGTCTAGTTAATCAATATGTGCCATTTTGATCGATAAGGTCTTGCCTTTTGGAGTACAAGTTTTGGGTTTTCTAAAGGAAAACAGCTGAACTGAGAATTTTGCCGGCCTCTGCAGCAAGGTTTACCATTAAAAGAGTTCGTCAAAAATCTGAAGCTATGAGGCTACTAACCCTGAAAACTACCATCCAATAGCAGTTTGTTTTGCACATTCCAAAGACAGGAATAGTATGATTAATTACCACCTTGTAAAGTATTTGGGTCCAACAATTTGCTAAGCGACCGCCAGTACGGTTTTCGTAGGAGCCACTCTACTGGTGTTACTCTCGAGGCGGCGGAATTAATTCATTCGTCGAATTTGTAATTCGAAATCGCATATTTCGAGTGTAGAATGAAGCGTTCAAGCGTTTCGGTTTCTTAAGGCGATGCAACTTCACTGCATCCAAACTCCTCAATATTTACAAAACCTAAATTCGACATAAGATGGGCCGTTGCTATTAGTCTCTTTTGGAGCTTCTCGACCACGTGCTCGAGAGGGCGAAGGTGCTTATTAGTGACGGTATGGTATCCAATTCTATCGATTCGTTAGAGCACCGTGGCAATGTGGTGTGTGTTTTACTGTTTTATCGGTACTATAACGGAATGTGTTCGAACGATATAATCACATATTCTTAAGCATTACCCATATTTCTCGTATAGTGCATTCCTTTGTAGTTGATTGACCAGTGAATCGTACAAAGCCTTATAGGGAAAACTCGTACTTTATTTGTGCTCTTCGTATGTGGAACAATCTTTCTGCGAAAGTCTTTCGTGACGCTTACGATAGTACTCCTCTTTCCTCTTTCCCATAACCTATATTCCTAATACTAGCACAATACACTGCATCAGTAGAGGCCATTACCTGAGTTCTGGTCTCGAATGAAAAAAAGTCACGCTCTTTCAATTTTTGCGAGGTCATCACGAAACTCCCTTTTAATTTGTCACTTCTGGCCGTTATAATGTCGTTAATTGTTGACAGCAGAGATCAAAATCGACCGTTGAAAGTTTATAATGAACAATTCCCTTCCAATCCCATCAGATCATTACCTTTCTTGCTGCCAATTCTGGCATTGCCAACGTCTGCGAAGCTTCGCCTTGCCTTTTTTATCATTTTTTCGCACATTATTCTCGTAAGTATTTATCGACCATAATCATTGGCTTCAGAAATGGTTCGAATTCGTACCAGAGCGAGATGCATCTTTGACATCAGAACTTTAGATCGAAAACGAGAAAACCGTTTCTCTAATGTTTTTATAGTTACAGCTTTATGTTTCCGTAAATGTAAATAATTTTTCAGACGCTTGCGTCGCATAGTTATCTTTTCTAAAATAGAAAAGCAAAATATGACGGTAATGTTTAGAATTTTAAGTTATTTTTAAACGTAGATAACTTTTCAAAGAATTATGCGATTTTAATAATATTTACTAAAAAAGTAAAGCTTAAAATGTCACTTTCGAAACAAGCTATAGCATTGCGTGATGTAGTTAATATTACCAAAGATATTACATTTTAAAGCCATCTACCGTCAATTTGTAGCCGAACACCCAATATTTGGCAAATTTTTAATTGAACTCCTGCAAATGGAATATGAAATTTAAAACGTATTTATTGAATATGTATTACAAGCATCCATAGAAAAATATTTCTATAATTGCTTATAGCTTCATACCCTTACTCCCTTCTTTTTTCCAACAACCTTTTCGTATACAACGCTTTAGTTCTTAAAAGACTATTACGCCGTTTTCCTATATAAAGAAAACGTGAATTACTTTATTTCCTCTATTGTTTTGCCATAAAATGAACAATTTACGCAATTTTCCTAGATTTTTTCCACATGACTGAGTAAATGCATCTTAATTTAGAAAAAGAAAAACTACGTTCTCATTTTGAAAAAAGCTTAAGGAATAGCACATATGTGTTTCACTGATTTTGTTTTTCTTCTTTAGCAAAATGAACAAAGAAAAAGGAATATCAACTTGTATCCTTTTTTAAAGGATTATTCGAACTAATTTTCATTATATGCGCTCTACTTACTTAAATAAAATTAAGAAGGAATGTGTACCTAATAAAACGAAATATCTAAAATGAGGCAATAGATGTTTTTTTTCTTAGATTCTTATTTTCATTTAAAAAAGTGGTGTCAATTTATATTAAAGCAGGTATAAAATGAAAACCTTGACAGTTTAAAGATAACGAGACAATGTATCAATTACATTATATTACAAGAATGTTGAGAAACAGAAAATGTTTCTACATCTTAAAAAGATTCTTTCAATTCAATTATTTTAAGTAAATTAAAAAAGTAAAGGCCTCTTTTCTGCAATAATTTTTTATTCTTAGAAACCTATAAGAGTTGTCAAAGAGGGTAATACACATATATAATTCAATAGTTACCGTGGTATGAAGTGTATTGTGATGTCTTACCATGATTTCATAAGCTTCTGGCAAATTAGTGTATAACGCAGAGAAACTATTGTGTTTAGTTTAACTACTGCACACACATAACAACAAGTAAATATGCTAAAGGGTCCGCCATCTAACGTTTTTTTTTTTACTAGTGCTTGAATGGTAACACTTAGCTCATATCTGATTTGACAGATAATTAGTTTTATCCTTCCGCTGAACGAAATATTGCGACATTACTTTAAAAATCATGGTAATGTCGCAGATGAAGCTTATTTTGATCTTGGCGTGTATGTAAACAAGCAAAATTGTCGTATTTGGGGCACAGAAAACCCGCACGCATACATTGAAAAGCCGATACATCCAAGACGAGTCACTGTTTGGTGCGGATTTTGGGCCAGAGGTATAATTGGACCATTTTTCTTCGAAAATGAGCAAGGAGTGGCCGTTACTGTCAATGGCGATCGTTATCGGGCCATGTTGAACGAATTTTTGTTCACAAAAATTGAAGAGGAGGATATTAGCAACATTTGGTTTCAACAGGACTGCGTTACGTGCCACACAGCCGAAGCTACACTCGATGTTTTGCGTCCTGTTTTTGAAGATAGCATTATCAGCCGCAGAGCTGATGTCGTTTGGCCACCTCAGAGCTGCAATTTGACACGGTTGGACTACTATTTGTGGGGTGCCGTCAAATATAAGTGTTACACCAACAAGCCAGAGACAATTGACGCTTTAAAAGACAATGTTCGTGAAGCCATTGGTGAAATACAGCTGCACGCTATTGATAATGTGCTTAAAAATTGGACCGATCGTGTAGGCTACTGCATGGCCAGCCGAGGCAGCCATTTGAATGAAATGATATTCCATTATTAACCGGAAAGATTGTACTTTCAAATAAAAAAGAAATTTTAGAAAATATTCAGTAGTTTTTTTTATGGCATTTTCAAAAAAAAAAAAAAAATTATTTGGCGTACCCTTTATAATACACACTCAAGCACTTGTATATGTATATGTAGTTGATGGCTTAGGTCAGTGGCGTCAAAAAGTAAAAGTGTAGTTGCGTTAATCTCTGAGAATTGAGTTGAATGGATAATTAGCATTATTAGTATTGGAATGAATCTATTATTATTAAAAAAGTAAAAATCGTAATCTTTTTTTTAAATTTTAGTATTATTGAAAAAAAAAAATAAGCAACACCCGTGCGCATTGTCACTCATCACTGTTTCATTGACGACAAGCAGGAGCGTAAGAATACGTGCGCTCAAAAATTTTATGAAATGTGCATGACTGATTTAGATTCTGGAATTCGCTAAAGGGAAAAAATTTTCCTATCTATACTAGAGCTATAGAAAGTTCTTTTCGCTAAGCATAGCAAGTGTAATGAAACCAACTCCGCAAGACTGTTGTAAATAAACAAGACTTTTGCAAAAACAAAAAAAAGAAGTTAGTCTTGTGCAAGATAATCGAAGATCCTTTACCAATTTCATCAGGCGGTTTTTTTTCCGTTACTGTTCTTGGCAGCACATGTCCACAAAGCATTTCCATTTTAAACCGTTCACTGCTGCCGTGCTTTCTTCTTGGATAATAGTGCTTCGCCAGGTGTTTCTTGGTCGACGACTATTACTTGAGCCTTAAGGTTTCCACTCGAGCGCTAACTATTGTGGTGCTGTTTGATTTTTTTTGGATGATATGACCGATCCACTTCCATTTCCTATTTGCTTAAGTATAAGTTTCTTATTGGTCATGTTCCACAATTCCGTGTTACTTATAGTGTTAAACAGAATATTTTGCACAATTTTCTGAAACACTTGTTGATAAATTTCTGAATTTTTGTGATATTATTTGAAACCAGCTAGGGCCCAAAACGTCACACCTGTGACCGAATAACTTTTATCGTAATTTAAATTAACATTTTTCAATATGAAAAATGTTCGTCACGAGTAAGACGAATTGATCCCAGGTTTCACTATCGTACAGCAGAATTAATTTAACACATTGGTTAAGTATTCTGAGCCTAGTTTGTCTGGATATATATGGGCTTCTCCACACTGACTGCAGTCAACCGAATGTCGTTCTTGCTTTGCTGAGTCTGTTGTTTGTAGTCATTGTACTTTCTAAATAGCAGAAACTATCTACATACTCCTCCAGTCTTAACCGCATTTTGGAGATAATATGCGAGAGTAGACAAATGTCTTACACGTAATCCAAATCTCCGCATTGGTGTGAGAGAATTCCTATTAATCATCTTCTTTTTGAACAGGTTTCGCATATAATTGGGAGTATATGGCTTCTACAAAGTAGCTCCATCTAACATGGCTTACCGCTATTGTTTTTTCTTCCTCACATGTCAGATTGTTCCTGCTTAGTTTCTGGATAATTGTGCGTCTCCAGCTGTTTTTTGGTCAACCATGATTTCTTGAGCATTGAGGATTCCACTTGAGCATTGAGGATTCCACTTGAGCATTGAGGATTCCAGTGACATTCTGGTGATACTATCTGGATTTTTCGGATGGTGTGACCGATCCATCCGTATTTTCTTTTCCTTGTCTGTTTCAGTATGGATTCCTCATTCCTCAGTTCTGTGTTACTTATGGTGTTAAGCCAGAATATTCTGCATATGATTCTGAGGCACTTGTTAATGCATACCTGGAGTTTCTGCGTGATGTTGTTTTACACAAGCCAGGTTTCACTGCCATACAGAAGTACTGATTTGACACATGAGTTGAATATTCTGAGCTTAGTCTGTCTGGATATACATATGTGAGCTTCTCCATACTGACTGCAGTCGTCCAAATGCCGCTCTCTGTTTATTGAGTCTGTTATCTATGTCTGTTTCTGCCCCGCCGTTTGTAGTCATTGTACATCCTAGATAGCAGAAGCTATCTACATACTCGACTGTTTGACCCTGTAGCCATGATGTTTTCTGCGCTAGTATTGTTTATTCTCATGGTCTTGGTTTTCTTGATGTTTATCGTAAGTCCAACATTGCGAGCCAATCTTTCTAGGTCCTACAGTTTCGACTGCATGTTGGAAATCTTATGCGAGAGTAGACAAATGTCATCTGCATAGTACAAATCTTCGCGTTATCCTTCTTCTTTTTGAACAGACTTTTCTCATTATAACATGCAGCACGATGGCGAATAGCTGAGATGATAGTGGACATCCTTGTTTAACTCCAGGATTGGCGTCGAATGGTTGGCTGATGCTTCCGTTGTGAAGAACTAAAAGTACGGCAACCTCATACATCGCTCTGATTATTCAAATTATTTTTTTGGGTACTCCTTTTGTTCTTAGTTCTTTCCATATTGTCGTTCGTCTGATGGTACCAAACGCTTTTTTTAAATCGACAATAGTAGGTACAGGGAGTTCGCCATTCTATAGACTGTTAAATGATTATTTGTAAAATGTTGCCCGTAGAAGCTGTGGTTTGGATATCAACACGTAGAATTTTCACCGATAGTTGATCTTTTCCTGCCAGTTCCTTCTTCTGCCGTTGTTGCAAGCCATTCCTGGAACCTTCTTGTCACTTTTTTGCAGCTTTTTCACTTATTTTGCCAGTAGTTGGTGACACATTAGCTGATTTTTTGCTCCGTCACTACTCCATGGAGTATATTCGCTTTCCACAAAGTATTCATTGTTTAGTTTCAGTTTCATTAATGAAATTGATTTTCAAGCTAATTATATGATTAATCCACTGCAGCTCCCCTATATATGATTGTGTAGTGGTCAAGATCCTTGCTTGTGGTGGTGATGATCTTTACTTAGCATTGTAATTTTTTCCCCAGTAGCTGGTGTTTTCGTTTGTCTGATTTTTATAATCACCGTCAGAGTTTAAGCTGGATGATCAGGAGGGCTTCTTCTTTATTTTTTAAATGCAGTTGTCTAGAGTGAAATCTCTTTATTAAACACTCAAAACATCTATTATATTTTTTTCTCATGTCTTCTGCTGTTGCCTGAACCTAGGCCGCTTATGTTGTATGCGAGCGTACTCACCACTAACTACACCACGTTACCTCCAACATTAGACGATTAAAAACAAAAAATAAATTCTGGATTCTATTCATTTCTTTCGATAACAAGTTGATAGAGTTTTCCTAGTTCGAGATTTTGATATTTGTTTTTCGAACAATACACAAGGTACGAGGGCGGATTGACATTGAAGCTACCTAGCGCTAGATGGCAGCACAAACACAAAAAATTTTTCTTTCTTAGAAATTACGATCTGCCATACATCAGCTGTTAATATTTTAGCCAAATTCATCGATTAGTTTATTTGTTGTAGTCGTTTGAAGTTAGCAACTTTTGTGTTTCTTGGAAAGTGGAAAAAAGTGAATTTCGTGTAGTGATTAAACACTATTATTCGAAAGGCAAAACGGCGAAAAAGACAAAAGAAAAGCTTGATAATCATTACAGCGAATCTGCTCCTTCAGTTTATATGGTAAAATATTGGATTGCTGAATTTAAACGGGGCCGAACAAGCACTGCAACAATACCATCTACAGGAAGGCCAAAAGAAGTGGTTACTAAAGAAAATATCAAGAAAATACTCGATATCGTTATGAATGATCGCCAGGTCAAAATACGTGAGATTGCTGAAATGGTAAACATATCATATGAATGTGTGTTCAACATTTTGCGTGAACATTTGCATATGAAAAAGCTATCGACAAGATGAGTGCAGCGTTTGCTCAGTGTTGAACAAAAACGAGTTCGACAGATCATTTCACAGCGATGTTTGGACATGATAAAGCATAATCCTGCTGATTTTTGGCGTAGATTAATAACTTTTAATGAAACTTGGGTCCACCACTACACACCTGAAACCAAAAATCAATCGAATCAATGGGTGGAAGCTGGTGGAAGTGCTCCGAAGAAGGCGAAGACAGCGAAATCGGCTGGCAAGGTTATGGCCACTGTATTTTGGGATGCACATGGAATATTGCTCATCGATTATCTTGAAAAGGGATCAATAATCAGAGGAGAGTATTATTGTGCATTATTGGATCAATTGGTTGATGCAATCAAGGAAAAACGACCACATTTAAACAAGAAAAAAGTGCTCTTTTTCAAGACAACGCACCGGTTCACACAGGATTAGATACGATGATAAAACTACGAGAAATCCACTTCGAATTGGTTGATCATCCACCTTATAGTCCAGATTTGGCCCCTAGTGACTTTTTCCTGTCTCCAAACTTGAAAAAATGGCTCGCAGGAAAAAGATTCATCCTAAGCGAAGAAGTGATTACCGAAACTCATGCGTATTTTGATGATTTCCCAAAATCGTATTATTCAGATGGTATCAAAAAGTTGGAAAATGTTCTTACTAAGTGTATTGAGCTAAAAGGAGACTTTGTTGAGAAATGAATGGTTTTTGAAAAAAAAAAAATGTTTTTTTCCTACTTAGGTAGCTTCAATATCAATCCGCCCTCGTATGTGTTATGGGATATTCGATAAGTTAACTTGTTCGTTCGCATAAATGTCGATTAGAACCCTGATTAAATAACAACTTCTCTACAACAAGATTTCTTTCTTCTTCTAACTGTCATTATCTTTAGAAGCTTTGAATGAGCCATTGAGTTGACTTACCGTAATAACTTCAATTTCCTGGGAAAAGCTAAGCAATAATTTCCTTTAACAATTTCTTAGTTTCCATGATTTATGACGAGATTTTTATACTCTTCAAATATAAAATAATATTCCCTTTAATAGTCGTATATGCTTGTAATTCTTGTGTTATCTCAACCTAATCCATAGCATTAAGTGTTCAGCACACTGAAAACCGCAAAAATTTGTCATTTCTAAGTCATAAGTTTATGATTAATAATTTTTCGCTAATTTAAGGAAAATGAACATAAAAGGGTTGCAAACATTATTTTTAAATAGCGTTTATTAATATCCTTAAATTAATAAATAAAAAAAAAATATCGACAAAAAATCTATGGCTCAAAAATATTTTATGCCAATTAAATAATAAAAAAGAATTTTGTGAAATTTTTGCCATAGACGAAAAGCCAAAACAATATTTGGAAAAAAATAAAATAAAAAATATGAAAAACATTAATTGTAAATAAATTTTTTTGTTTCAAAGGGATGGTTTTCATATTAATTAATTAAAGTCTTTAGAAAATTGTTAACACTTTTAAATTAAAAAAAAAATATTTCAAAAATATTTCAGACAAAAAAACCTGTAACTAAAAAAGGAAAAACTTAAAAAGACCACTAAAAGCCCATTCAATACTAACAGCCATATTCACAAAAAAATAAAAAATAAAAAACTTCCTTCCGCTAGCAAAGTGTCCTATTTTCCTGTTCGTGTGTTTCAACCCGCAATGTTGTGTTAAATGTTACTTGCACTTACAATCATAACGTACATATGCGGCATATTTTTAATGATGATGAAAATTTGCGACGAAAATGTCAATCATAGTGCTGGTGGTTGCAAAAAAAAGAAGGAAAATGAAATAAATTGTTCCTTTTGTCACATGCTCACGGTTTGTGTGTCATTAAGCCAAACGTCTCATCTATTGTAGTGGCGCATTGTGTGCCAGAAAAATAGTAGTTTTCAACATTTTCGCTAATGATCTCAATTATAGTTTACATATCATTAAATACATTTTTTTTGTTTGTTAAATAATTTTTTTTTTTTTTTTTTGAATATGAATCGTTCTGATAATGACATTTAACACATGAATTAATTGCACCATAAGCTGCTTCAGAATATTTTCATTTATCAAATAGGTAATCTATTAAAGAATTTTGCATGAAATTTTTGGTATGTTGGGCTTAGTTTGGTTTAAACAAAAAAACGAACTGTATATGCAGCTAAAAATATTCACAGCTACAAACACAATTATTATGAAGTTATTCTCTTGGTTGGTGCCAAGGCTGCATTTATTTTAACAGTGCTATCAATACCACTACCAGTCAGATATGTCATTTAAATCTTAACATTTGAATTACATTCGAAACTGATGACCGTGAAAGATATAAGCCGCGACATTGCTTTCGTCAGTCAGTTATAATTTAACAAAGTTGTGTATTATGTGTTGAATATTAAGTGTGGAGTAAATTGGTCTATTAAGTGAAAGTTAATTAAATCGGACGTTGCGATTAAAGTTATTTTGGAAATAAAGACTTCAAAAACAACAAATTCGCTTCATTTATTTTATTTAACGCAATTTAAAAAGTTTAAAACGTAACAATAAAACTGAAATTCACCTTTCATAGTTTAAAAGCCATATCCAAGGCTAGGTTTTTTATATTAAGTAAGTGGTAATGTTTGTAATACAGCTCTAGACCTTCCTAACTAACTAGACCCATCGCTAGCTGCCATGCAAACTTTGTTTTTAGCGTGGTAAAAATCAAAAATTTGTCAGTTAGACAACAGATTTAAATCGTATTTAATTGAAACCCAAATAACACTTTCTTACTTATTAAGGTGGCTATTTACTCATTGGCAACTCAACCTTTTATGCTTCTTCTACAATTTCTGTTTTTAAGCTTGGAGATGTACTCTCCTAATTAGTCTCTTCACCTAAGCTTAGGCCCTCGAGCCATCATCAGGATCGGACTCGAATGACTTTTTTCTTGGAGCATTTTCATTCATTTTTTAAACATGACCCAAGCAACGTGATTGTCATAATACGTTAACTATGTCTATGTCACGGTATAATTTATAGAGCTCGTCGTTCATTCGGTATCAGTATTCACCATTAACGCAAAGGTATCTTAATATCGAACACATCATATATTGTCTTGTCTGCTACTCATGCTTCTGACCCATTTCACAGCACGGACGGTATCATTGTTACGTAGAGTGTGAGCTGCGTCTTTTTTCTAAGCTTCTTAATTAGGTCAAAGTAGCATTTGTTCACTAAAATAAATCTTAGCTTTATTTTTGGTTTCTTTTGCGTACAGCGCTCAGAGGTTGACCACACACATTCCGTTATAGTTCCGCGCTACATTGCGAAGGTGCTCTAATGAACCTATAGAGTTGGCTACCCTACCGTAAGCATCTTCGTCCTCTCCTGTACAGAGTCGAGTAGCTCAAAATAGACTTTAAAGCACCGGCCTATACATGAGAGTCGGAGAGTCCTATAAATTTTGTTACATTTTAACCTTTTTAAAAAGTTTGAGTTCTTTTTAATTGTGTTAGATAAAGTAAATAGCGCGTAGTTGTTCATTTACGGTCCTCTTTTTTATATTCACACTTTGTCCTTATACAGCAACATATTTAATTTCCATTTGATATATAATTACTCAACAGCTTTACGAACGCCTTAACTTGACTTTACTTTATGACTTTTAAATAACAACGTCATTGTGTAGACTGCCAAACTATAACTGATTTATGTAGGCAGCTTACTTATATACCTGAATGGCTACAGTTTACAAAGTTATAGAAAAGTCTTAAACCCTTCAAATCTTCTATTCCTGTCCCTTAATTTAAAAAAAAGGAAAATCGTGTTACCCAAAGATGGTCGAATTGGTAACACACTCAAAGCTTTGACAGCGCCTGTGTCTTCTTTTTAGGCATTTTTATTTATGCAATAATATAAAGCAAATCAGTTGGAATAAGGTATGAATGCTTATTTCGTCATTCGAAATATGTGATCATTCAAACGGACATCACAACCAATTCTCATGCCCAGTACGTCAGGATCATCTGACTCCTAAATATATACATTAACCTTACGGTACTCCTGAACTTGTCGATCTCTTAGAAAGCTCCATAGAAATCAAGAGAAGTTACTATCGACACCAAAAGCAGTAAGTTTCGACTCGTGGGCTTCATGCCAAAACTGATGTTATTAATTGTGGTTATGACGCTGCCGAGATAGACAAACTCACGGACGTTCTGTTCGCCAATATCATTTACTTTGTTTTATTCTCAATTACTGCCAAACCAATTTTCTTTAATTATTTTTAGAGGTTGCAGTTGGCAATATTAACGTCGTCGACATAAGCGAGTAGTATATACGAGTACTGTTTCGCATAAAACGTGTTAATACTGTTCACTACTGCACCTCGTACAGCCTTTTCAAATATGATATTGAAAAAGCTCGCATGATATACTCTCGTCACCTACGAAGTCTAGTTAATTTGCAATGGATACCAAGCTCTAGCATAACCTGAGCGTCTGCGGCTGTCAAAGGCGGTTTTGTAATAGAGAAAAAGGTGGTGAGTGTCGATCTGCTTCCCGTTAGTCTTTTTTAAGATTTCTTAAGATTTGGCATAGTGTGAAAATATGTTCAGTGATAGATTTTCAGGTCTAAGCAGTGTTGTTCAAAAATAAAAATGTTGGTGCGTTAGTGAGAACATACAAATTTATCTCTTCTTAGCATCTGAATGAACTTATTTTTTATGGAAAATATAAAAATCATAATATTTTGTGTACAGATTTAAGTATTATCGGAAAAAATAAATAAATAATACAGTTTTAAATAGAATTAGCCTACACCCGCTACGCATGTTCACTCAACGCTGTTTCAGTGACGACTAAAAGCAAGATACATGTGAATTAAGCGACAACAATGAAATGTATGAAAAGGTTTTGACTGGTCTAAAGCCACATTAATAAGTTCCAATTATATAGCTAACTTTAGGTTCTAATCGTTCACACAGTACGTTCGACTGCTGTAAGTGGTGAGAAAACAACTTATTGTCATATAGTTGGCATGTCCCCTCTTACTTTCTGTCTTGTGGATGGGAAGAATTCCATTCAATAGGCATACGCCCTATCAGCATGTCGCCTCTGTTCTTAAATTGCTTAGCTAGCAGGCCATCAGCTTCTGCAGCCTTATTGTTTTTTGCCATTTTGACCTGAAGCAGGCTATGCGATAAACACACTATATCATTGTCAGAGATCAGATACTAACATCTTCGAAGAATGCTTTTTCCATATTTTCAATATACTATTTTTATCCGTCACTAGTTATTGTAATCTTAGTACCCTAACACTTACAACTGCTCGAATTTCCATAATTTTGTTTATTTCTTTAACAGCGAAAAACTGTCAAATCATTGTAAAACATAATCACGGGATTTATTAGCTTTCTGAAGAAATTAACAAAATACATAAAATATTCTTAAAAATTACTTTTTATTATCCTTCAATCTTTTACATCTTCTATAAACAGCTGGTAGAGTAAATATTCCATTTGATCTAAATTTTGATCATAAAACATGACATAATTGAATAGCTGACATGTTTTCATCCTTCACAAAGATTTGTTTTTTCACTTTCCTATTACAATTACAATTAAAAACTGATTTGCATTTTTAATCTCATAAGTTGGTAAATGATCATGTAGTTCTTGTATGTGAAGTTTGAAAACAAAACCATTGTTTTCTCTACAAGTACTCATAGATCATCATAATTTTTCCTTTAAATGACTCAGGAAATGTTTTCTTTTATGTCGCTTTTTTATGTTGAGGTTTTTCAAGGATTATAAAATAATTTTTATTGTTGTTTTATTTTTTATTTTCTTTTAAAATCTAAACATGATTTTAATGATTTATTGCTTCTTATATCTATTGTATGGGGTAGATATGGTGGTTGTTGTATCTTACAAAATTCTTATCATTGCCTTTGTGATATGATTTTGATGGAATGTCAGTCATGGCTGAGTAATAAAAATGTGTCAAAGAAAATGTTCATTTTTTAAGAATGTTGTGTAAAGTAAAATTTGTTATGGGACTCTCTTATATTGGTTCAATGACATACTAAATTTTTTACACACACTCCTTTGGAATTTAACAATAAAGGGTCTTTCATTTAGCTTTCCTTACTTTTAAATTTGTTTGAAACAAAATGTGTGAGAGAAATCATTACAAATTTGTATTTGTTTGAAAGGCCTTTCGATGCCATTATATAGAAAATATGTGTTATATCGTGCAAATGTCCGTTTCGCGTTCCCTAGGTAGCGAGCATTTATAAATTTCCAAATTTGCATGATTCCGGAGCATAAGTCAGGCTGAATTTATACGATATCGTAGGTTATGTTGGCTTTGATGCAACCGCACTGTTGAAACCTTATGTCACCATCCATTTCAGTCCATTCAGACAGCTCAACTCCAGAACACCAATGCGCTGAGTTATTTTCTGCGCATAATCACCTTTTGCAATTAGTGAATGAACCTACACATATATAGTATGTAGATCGGCACCAAAACAAGACCCTCGACCTCTTCTTCACTTCACATTCTGAAAAGTATGAAGTTGAGTTTCTTGCACCTTCTATCACTGTACCATTTTTGCCTCATTCTCGTTCTCTTCTCTTCACTTTTTATCTACGAAAATACGTTTTTGGGCTGAGTTCAACGATTTCTTGGGGCATTTCATTTGAAAACTCTGTTTCTTCGACTCAAACGTAGTTGCCACGACAGAGATGTTCGCGAAAATAATAAATCTGGTGATATGTTTATTCCATCCAAATAGATGTCCATTAAATAAACTTCGCTTAATCAGATGTGCAGACTAACAGTCTGATCTAGAGAAGAGGAATTCAGGAATTGGCGCAACAATAGTTGTGACCTTACTGACTCGCCACGTGAACAGGCGAGATCTTTGTGTGTCGCAATATATAGGCTCGGAAAGGCTCTATTACCATCAGCGACTTCTCCTAGGGAAGTAAAATCTTCCGGTATTTCGCTAAAAGACTGAGGAATAGCTCTAGTTCGATACCATCATTCACAAATCCAGCAAAACTTTTGGCTGAATTTTTTCAAAGCCATTCTCACTTGCCGTAGAGCGTTCAACCACCACCCGAACTTGAAAGAGTATAAGCAACAATGCTTAATATATTCTTTCGAGCCCGTGCTGTTAGAAAGGTTCTTACAAATCTCAACGGTAACAAGTCTTCTGGGTCGGAAAACATTAGCCAACTTTTTCTGTGCTTCACTTCGCGCCATTATTTTTCCATCCTGCTGGAAGATTTATAATGTAGTGAAAATCTCTAAATAAGGTGAAGCTACCGGCCCATAGCACTTTTTCGACACTTTCTCAGGTCATAGAGAGTATGATTAATCACCACCTTGTGAGCTAACGATGAGCTAAGCGATCTTCAATACGACTTCCGCAAGGGTCATTCTACAGGCAACCTGCTGGCGGCGCACTCCGAGAGATATGGAGCTAATCCATTTATGATTATGGCGAGAGCACAGTTGTGGCTCTAGCGTTTAATAGAGTTTAGCATCAGGCGCTCCTGTCGAAACTTACTGCATTTGGTGTCGGTAGTCACTTCTGTGGATTTATAATGAGCTTTCTCAGAGATCCCTTTATAATAGTGGTGGGACGTCATCCGGCGGGTTCAATATAAATTGAGGGTTACGCAAGACTCTGTATTTCTAATATTTCTTAACATCTTTTGATTTCCCATCCTATCTATTCTTTTGCAGATGACAGAAAAATTTGTCATTCATATCCCTTTGATCGTAGACCGAGCCTCTTGTAGGATGGGACAAAAAGGCGGAATGTGAACGACATTTCACAACCAACATAGCGAGAAACTCTGAGTGGTGTCGATTTTAATGCTCGAAAAGCCCAATGTTGTTTTGTTTTCACTTACTTCCTGCCACTTCCAATATAGGTAAATTCAAATCAAACGTCATAAACACTACTCCCTCTATATACCTTCCCTAGGCACTGCATAAGTAGAGGTCATCCACTGAGTGCTGGACTCAAACCAAAAAAATAAAAATAAAAACGTTTATAGTCATAGACCTCTCTGTTGACAGCTGAAGTAGGTGTCAAAGAAATATGAACAGATGGCGCTGCAATTTGCAAATCCTCATCAAACAGCAACATTTTTGGGATGCATTGAACCCTTTTGGCCGATATTAGCTAAAGTTCGTAAGTCCCACTTGAATCTTCTGTACAATAATCGTCGCTTTCATTAACTGGATGACTTCATTTGTTATTCGTTATTTGATTCTTTACCTTATTCGATCACGTAAGCGTAAGATCCCTGCTATGACTTACTTTGGCTTAGTGTACTTCTTCTATATATGAATATACTTATTAATGGTTTTTATTTCTCTTGGAACACATTTTTTCGAAATCTTTATTAAAAATCTTATAATAATAAAACTAAGAGTTCATTGCCTTACTCAACAATTGAGAATTTCTAACATTTTCTTAATTTTTTATTAAACTCTGAAGCGCAAAAAAAGAAGAAGAAGAAAATCCTTATCAAACACAGGTGTTTCTTGACTAAAACAAATTTCCATAAAATCCTTAATACACTGTATGTGTACTATTATGCCGTGTCATAAAATTTACTTCCTATTTTTCCATGAGTACACATTTTCATTTTTCTATTTCCACAGTTTCCTATATTTCAAGGAATATTATAAAAGAAAACACTTTAAAAATGTACTAATAAGGGTGTGTTAGTTGGTTGGAGAGGGGGTGTTTTAAACCAGAGAGGATCGTGTGAAATCTATACTACTACTAACCATCATTTCTTACTATAACAATAGCAATAACAATAATAAGAAGGGAAAAAAAGAAGAATATTTTTTTCCCTATTTTTATGGCTGTTGTTCTATTATTCAAATAGAGTCGTGAAGTGAAAAGGAGTTTCATACAACACGTTAGTTTTTGTAGGTCTGTTTTATCTGCTTGTATCACTCAGGGTGACATGATTGTCAACTCAGATAAGACCGTAAAAATACACGCTCCTACTCCATACTACACTCCTGATAATATCTTTGTGGCATTCAACGTTGCCGCATTTAAATATTGATACTCGACTGGCAATAGAAATATGTAGTGGTTTTTGTGTTTCTATTATTTAATATTGAAGTAGGAAATAGTAAAACAATGTCAGTATTTTTCTTTAAGATGTTTTACTCCCTGCCTCCTACTTTGGTTTTTAAAGCCTGTATGAGTATGGTATTAGGAAGGAAACCATTGAAACAGACAATAACCTCTGTTTAACTGAAGGAAGATATTTAAACAAATTGCTAAAAAATATTAATATCAAAGAAGTCAAAACTTATAGATAATTTGCTGAAGATCTGTAAAGTATAAAGGCTTGTCAAAAATCACGATTTTTTGAAGCACATTTTAGCTGTTGAACATTTTAATAATGACTTGTGGTGTAAGCAAAGTCATATGGAAAACGCATTTTTTAGAAAAGTAAAACACCATAATATACTTATACATATAATATGTATGGAGTGAAAGCAATGAGTTATCATGCCAAGTCTGGGCCATATGGCCCAGTCAGGCTGTCAGTTTCTGGCAGGTCATCAAAGATATATGTGGTCTGGCCTTGGTAAAATGTAACAACTTTTCTGTTCATAAATTCTGCTCGTTTTTATTGAATTTATTGCCTTAATCTCATAAATTGTTGACAGTAGAAGCTCATAATCAACGATTTGCTTCCAATCTCAACAGGCACACAGTATTACCTTTTGTGGCATCAATCCCGGCCTTAATCCTTGATCTTTTTCGTACATTAATGTTGTACGTTTCCACTTTTCGTCGCCCGTTATAATTCGGGCCTTTCAAACAAACTATAGTATTGGCTGATGCAATTAATATTGCTACAATTAATATTGCTACAGGTAATACGTTTTAGGGCTAGGGTTTTTTTTTGCTTCCGCATAGTATGTTCAATCCATTTTCACATCCCCATTTTGATCTTTAGATTTATCGGTATTTATCCACAGTTGCTCGTTTGATATTGTATTTGGCCATTAGATCATAATAACTTTTCTCACACTTTTGTTGATTAAGTTTAGAGTTTTGTCATCAGCCAGGTTTTGTAGCCATATAGCAGAACCGATTTTATAAAAAAAATTATTGTGGTTTCGAGTGTTTAATAAAGAGACAAATCCTCCAGACAAATCCTTCTAAAGAAGCCCCCCTGACCTTCCAGCTTAGCTCTGTAGATGATGACAAACATCAGACAAACGATCAGTAGAAAATGCTACCTACTGTGAAAAAATTACAAAGCTAAGTAAGGTCAAGGATCTTCACCACTACACACAATCATATGGACGCGAGCTACAGTAGATTAATCATCTATTTAGTTTGAAAATCAACTTGATTACTAAAACTGAAACAAAGTAGTGGATGCTTTATGGAAAGCCAATATGCTCCCTAGAGAAGTGACGGAGAAAAAAAGCTGTTTTACATTCGACTGACCGCTCTATAATGATCATCAGTATATCTAAGTGGTCGGCACAAAAAAATTAATAGGTTGTGAATTGATATAGATCCATGTTTTATCACAGTTACTAAGCGGCAGTGAATGCCAACTGGGATTTACCTGATTTGCATAGGCATGGTTGTGAACAGCATTTTTAGGTTTTGTATGTGCGCGTTTATACGAGGAAACAATTTGATGGAAAACATTTAGTTTGGTAGCAAATTACGGGTGGGGAAGAGAGAATAGTTTTTGTCTTCGGTACTCGGCGATACGCTTTGTGGTCATATTTACATTGTTGATATTTATTAGCTTTACGTCATTACAATAACAAGAGTTTAGAATGTTGCCGACAAAATGTTCGCCTGTGTGAACGCGAATGGAAAAAACAAAAGAGAATTTAAACTGTTTCCCTCAAAATGTTTCGTCATATAAATGAGGAATATCGAAGATGATGAAACCCCTGAATACTTCTTAAGCAGGATTGACAAAGACCCGGGTTTTAAAAAAAACCCTACCTTCCCGGTTTTATTGGGTTTTTTGATAGGTTTATTTTGTTCAACTGGCAACATTTTTTGTTTGTTAATAGAATTACGCTGTTGTACAACTTATAATAGAATTTTTCACTCTTGGTGGGAGCATTAAGTTGCTAAAACTCGGCAAACTGCAATTGCTTTGTTTAAACCATGCATTATGAGAAAAACAGCCGGAATACAAAGACAGACCTGATTAAGTTATTATTTTGCTTGACAACGCAAAAGTTATAAAACAGGAAACGATCACCTTCCGCTACCGCCGTATTTTCCGAACATTGCTCCGTCTGACTATTGACTATTGCGACAGATACAATACACTCATATTTCTTTATGTGGCCTTTTTTTATACTGCATTTCGCCATAAAGGCCGCTTTGAATTATGAAACAAGTGATTTGATAAATTAATATTTTGACTAATTTATTTTCATTTTTGAGCTAAAAAAACTAATTAAATTAATTCGTAGTCCCAATACGTAAATTATAATTATTTTTGTTGTAAATAAACTGCGAGAACCATTAAATTAAGAAACCCACCCGGATTTGTTTCAATATAATACCCAATAAAAACCGGGTGGGCTTAAAAGCAAGCGCCCGACAGACTGACTTCTAGCCTATTTGAATGTCTCTCAAAAGTATAAACTTTTTTAAATACTTTTATACATGATCTGATTTTTCTGGATATGTCTATATGTAGAGAAATACGAAAAATGTATGTAATAGACCCTATCATTCGAGTATAAACATATGTGTAAACTTTAGATGGAAATTAAAGTAAAATTTTATTTCTTAAACAACTTTTTAAATTCTTTTATTTAAAAAACAAATATTTTTTTTATAAAAGTGTGAGTGTGTAAATATTGTGAACAGACTCTAAGGCTCAAAAAAGGAAGAGTCCCTTAGGAAATTATTTTTATTTTTAATTTCATATGTAATCCACAGCAAAGCGACACTTCCATGCCACCACCAAATCAAACTGCAATACAAACACTCAAAAAAAAACTGCTCTACAAAATAGCCCAGAGTCCTTTAGATGACATCCTTTTCGCATAGAGAGTTAAACAAAAATTCTCTTCATAACGCAGTGAAAGTGAAATTTAAATGTGAAAATGTTAAAAAAAACATAAAAGAAAATCTCAATCAAACAAAAATTAGTTTCCTTTGAAATACTCTCTCTCTCTCTCTTTCTCATACAATAAATAAGCAAAAAAGTATCCTTTTATATCCTTTCTTGTATTTTCAACTTTTCTACTCTTTTTTTGAACACTATTACAAAAATTAGCTCCATTTACACACACACTAGTGCTGTTGTCTGAATTTATTTGAAGTTTTTCAACAAACAACACAAAAAAGGACATTTTAATGTAGGTGACACAGGATATAAAAGACGACAGCCAAAGAGAGAGAAAGATTTTAAATAAAAGAAATTGAAAGTGAACGATTTATTTGTATATGTTGTTTAACGAGGCCAGCAGTCATGTTTGCCGTGTTTTAGAGAAACTATGAATAGACATCGTTAGTAAAATTGCCAGTTGGCCTAATTTCTATGGTCAAGGAATTAAACGAAGCGTAACAAATAGGCTACTAGCTGCTACTGTTTGTAATTTTGTAAGAGACAATAATAAATAATTAATGCTGTTGGAAATAGGTTCTGTGTACATATTTTCTTATTTCATTTTTCCTGGAACGAGATTAAGTAAATTGTGCCATTTTAAATAATGTTCAAATTAATTGTAAGTGAAATCTGTAAATGCATTGAAATCATTTCTTTAGAGTGATCAAATAAGAGCGGAAGAAACAGAATTGTAAAGAAAACAAAAAGGCAAAGTGATTATCACAAAGCGACCGCCATACATATAAAGTGGCTGTTTTAGCTTTGCTGGTTGTGTTTTAAACATTAGCTCTTTTTATCTGAAATCTTGGACTTAATATAATCAAAATAAACGTAGCGAAGACTAGATAATATATTGTAACGTTTTAAACTTTTTAAAACACTTGAGTTCTTTTAAATTGCGTAGAAAAAAATAAACGAAGAGAATTGTTTATTTTTTTTATTTATTTTCTTTTTCTTTATTTTCAAATTAGATTTATACACAATGTCCAACATATTTAACTTCCACTTTATATACAAATTTATTCAAAACTTAATACTTAACACTTAGCACGACTTTACTCTTTGACTGCTTAGTTATAACTGACTGACTGAGGCAAGTGTCCCGGCTTTATAATCGCTTTACATTAGTTTCAAATGTTTTAATACATTCTACAACCTACTGTTCATCGGAAGCTTTGTTCAAATAGTTTTAACTGTTATATAACAATAATAGAATAACTACCACAATACTTAAGTTTATAGCTTTAAATGTTGGCGTGTCTTTTTAGGTGTTTTTATTTCGTAACAATATACTAGGGATGTAAAATTCTATGATCACAGCAGCCAGTTACCGTAAAATTAATCGGTCGCCAAAATTTTGCTGAAGAACTTTGTATATTACTTGAGTGCTTGCTGACTTGAACTGCATTTTCTTTCTCTTATTGGAACTACAACTCAAATATATGGATAATCCTGAGGTCTGGCCACGACGTTTACTTACAGCATTTTCTACAGTACACTTTACAAAATTTTCAGCATACTTTTGTGTATATTTTATAATTTTTTTTTTTTTTTGCCTTTATAGTAAAGAAGCATTTAGAGTCCTTTTTGGACCAATACTTCTGCATCTGTCTTTCTCTATTCTTGTCTTAACGTCATCTTTCCAACGCTTGGGCGCCCTTCTAAAGCCTTCTGGTTGCTGGTAAAAATTTTTTTTGGCTGCCGTGGATTCGCTCATATGTAAAATATGTCTAAGCCAGCATATTGTTGTGCCTTTATTAAACCTACAATATTCCGATTTTTATTAAGTAGCTCCAGGTTATGATTGTTCTGGGATCTGAACAATTAATTTTGATTGGGAAAAAATATGTATATGCAATAGCAGTGTAGAAGGTGGTATCCCGGCCGAACTTTTAGAATATGGGAAGAAGAATCTAACGAAACAGCTACATGAATTGAGACGAAAAATATGGCAAATCGATATCATGTCCGGTAAATGGTTGACGAGTTAATATCGTACGAAAAAAAGCTTAATAACTCCGTCAATTTCCAACAAATTCCTAAACCGTTAGTTTCAATTTATTCATAACTTAATATACATATTTATAGTCTCAATAGGTCGAAATATTTGGAGGGTTCGTTTTCTTTCACACAAATTCTATTTTTTTATGTTTCCAGTTCTCTATCTGACCAAAAAATTATTTTTTCTTTTCAGTAATATTTCTTGATAAAAGTTCTAAGCACTGACAAACGTTTTTCTTTGTAAACTAAACAAAGTTATGCTTATAACGAATCACAACATAACTTTCTCTTTCGAATATATTTAGCTTTTTCGGGTATTCGTATCCTTCGACGTTAAGCCGTGACTCGTCATCCATCGCACATTTGTACTCTGATGAGTAAAAGAAGTAATTATTGGAAAGTTCCCGCAAACTGTATTTATGTACCTTCTGTTGTTTTTCGGCAGTAAATGGTGCTGTTTTCTGCTTCTTTTTCTAGACTCCCATTGATTTTAAATATTTCTTAATTGTGTTTTTGTCACAATTATATCTTTTACCCATTGCGGATAAGATTTTGCACTGAAACCCACTGTTTCAGCTTTTAGTTTTGACCGAAGTTTGGAGTCTTGCAAGTTACATTTCCGACCTAATCCACATTTTATTTCAATTAATTTATTGTTCTCAAATCAGTTTATTTTCTTTTGGATGACAGTTTTGGGTGTCGACATAACCTTAAAATTTTTAAACATTTCATTTTTCATTTTGTTTGGATATTCTTCACAAATTTACAAAACAATTTGCAACGGTTTAGCTCATTCAGTAACATTTTCGAAACTAATTATTAATTGATCCGGACAGTCTTAGTTTTCTTAAGGTAGATCTACAGCAGTGATGTGCAAAAGTAAAAATGTAGTTGTGTTAGTGAAAACATGGAAATTAAATTGAACATGCATCCGCCGTACATGTGCAATCGTCCTAGTTTCAGTGCCATCTAAAAGCCAGAGCTGTGAAACACTCATGTTCATTCGTCGTTGTCTCATTGACGACTAAAAACAAGAGCGTCAAAATACGTGTGAGTTGATCGGGGACAAAAGTCCAATGAAAAGCTCATGACTGATCTGCAGTAACACTTATAACGGGTCCGCCATCTAACGTTTTTTTTTCAACTAGTGCTTATTTCATGATTGGTAACACCTAGCTCATGTCTGATTGGACAGATAATTAGTTTTATCCTTCCGCTGAACGAATATTGTTGTGTATACGCTTGAACAACGCTGGGAAATATTGCGACATTACTTTGAAAATCACGTTATGTTGCAGAATGTGTGCGAAAATTGCGTACGGTTTTTTTTTTATCTTGGCGGGTATGTAAACAAGCAAAATTGTCGCATTTGGGGCACAGAAAACCCGCACGCATATATTGAAAAGCCGATACACCCAAGACGAGTCACTGTTTGGTGCGGATTTTGGTCCAGAGGCATAATTGGGCCATTTTTCTTCGAAAATGAGCAAGGCCATCTTGAACGAATTTTTGTTCACAAAAATTGAAGAGGAGGATATTAGCAACATTTGGTCTCAACAGGACGGCGCTACACTCGATGTTTTGCGCCCTGTTTTTGAAGATCGCATTATCAGCCGCAGAGCTGATGTCGTTTGGCCACCTCGTAGCTGCGATTTGACACCGTTGGACTATTATTTGTGGGGTGCCGACAAAGATAAGTGTTACGCCAACAAACCAGAGACAATTGACGCTTTAAAGAACAATATTCGTGAAGCCATTGGTGAAATACAGCTGCACACAATCGATAATGTGCTTAAAAATTGCACCGATCGTATAGGCTACTGCATGGCCAGCCGAGGCAGCCATTTGAATGAAATTATTTTCCATTATTAACCGGAAGAATTGTACTTTCAAATAAAAAAAAGGAATTTGAGAAAATATTCAGTAGTGTTGTTTATAGCATTTTCAAAAAAAAAAAAAAAAATTATTTGGCGGACCCAATAGTTATAATTTTTTTCGGAAGTCTCCATTAACAGCATTTTTGCACTTGTTCCTATTTTATTAAACATACGTCATATACAAAAAATAATAATAAAAAATATCAATAATAAAAAAATTTTCAATAAAAATAAATATAAAATTTTTTAGCTTAGTTTTAGTTTAATTAACAACTTAAAATTCGTATTTTTTCCGAAAAAAATTTCCAACGCTTTTAATTTTAGCCAACTATCGTTTACTTAACACCCAGTAAAATAGTTTTGAAGAGTTTTTTTTTTATTATATTATTCGTTGACTTTCTTTTGTTAGTTATTCCTTTTTGCAGAGCCGTGTGGATATATGACACGCGTCATATTTTAATTATGACAGACGTCAGTTGACAACATCATATACAAACACGCTTACACGTATAAAACAATAGAAGTACTCGTGTGTGTATAAACGTCTGTCCAGTTGACTGACCGGCTTCCTTATTTTTTCTGATATTTTTTATAGCTGCAGTTATTGCCTACAAGTGGTGTTCCATTACAAAATAAACGACTTGACTTCCCCTTTTCTAGGTTTGTTTGTGTGCGTTGCTTAATAAATAAAGTACTGAGTGTCGTCTCAGTTTAAGGATATAATCAGTGTGTTGTATGAGACATTGATGATGATGATGATGAAGATCACTGTGATGATGTTGTTGACGACTACTGCAACCCTTTTTTCGAGGTGTTTTACTTCAGAGACTTATTGTTGATAAATTGTGTTACTCTTATAACGGGTGTGTTGCTTTTGGGTATGATGTTAGTGGTCACTCAATACATCAAAATGGATGGATGGATGATGGAATTACTGCTGTGTAAATAATTTATTTTGTTATTTTTACTATTTCACTTTGTATTGTCCACAAAAATCCTGCTGAGTTATTTTCTTTTTCAGTGTTGAAAATTTATTCAAGTCCATGCAAGTCTATTGCACTTTTAACAATGACAGAATTGACGAGTGATTTTTTTTACGAATATTAAAGCGATAATGAAGTCATTTATGGCTGTTGAAACAGATGTTACAAGATTTGTGTTGAAATTTAACAAAAACAGAAAAAAGAAACAATAGGTGCCAAGAGAACACCCAGTAGTATCTACATATGCATATGTTGATTACTTTCAGTGAAGAGTTCCAATAATATTTTTTCTTATTTTAGAGATAATAAAGAAAGAAAAGAGATAAAAAATGAGATCGAGGTGAAAAATACAATAAAAAAGAACGAGAGGGGCACTTAGTAGGTTCTGTGTTGACATTATTTAGAAGATTTTATAAAGACAATAATGCATATTTGCATATATGAAATTCCAGGCCCTAGTCACCAATGCATGGAAAAAAATATTGAATGTATTTTAACTTAAATTAAGAGCTATTGTCATGTGGAAAAAAGGTATTCGTGACATATCCTTTTACATTTACTTTTTTGTCTAAACATTATATCATCATCGTCAGTAAATCATCTTTGGTCCTCGCTGTTATCCCTTTGGATCTGTGCTTTAGCAGGAGATTCAAGGTTGAATTTCCTGAATGGCATTGTTGGTCTAATAGGGTCTTAGTTCGGAGTAAGTTTGATCTAAATTGGTGTTCCGATGGCTTCAAAACAAATGATGTGTCGATACTGGTGTTTATAGACCCAACTAGGAAGATCTCTGAGTATCTTCCAGGATGAGATAATGGTCATTGCGATATGTGCGCAAGTCGACCTAATGGCCATGCTGCTTTAAGGGCGCTTGGCTCGAATCGTATGACACCTAGACTGGTCAAATTGATACGATACGTTGTAAAAACTTTTGCTTGGAAATAAGAAACAATTGCTAGGGTGTTGAATATTGTAATGGTTAGAGTAAACGGATACAACACAAGTGTCCCAGGTTCTAATCCCCATGACGAAGATATTTAATTTGCGGTTTCGAGTGTTTAATAAAGACACCTCAACTTCCCTCCTGACAAACCATCTAAAAGAAGCGCCTCTGACACTCCAGGTTTTACCTCTGGCGATAATGCAAACATTACTGGGAAAAAAAATTTAAATGCTAAGTAAGGATCATCACATCTTAGCAATGATCTTTACCTCTACATAATCATCTGGAGGCGAGCTATAATAATGTGGAACCCTACGCACTGTTGAATGAAATAGGGAATGCATTGGCCAGAAAGGGTGCCATGACACCCTATATCGGTCCGCAGCCTTTGTTGTTCAGCACTACTTACTACTCTCCTTAATCTTATCATTGATTAGAAATTTGAACACTTGAATGGTTAAAGTGGACTTCGCAACTCTAGGATGGTGATCAGTCCGCAGGCATCAGAGGCAGCGGAATACACATTGTGTGATAGGTTTAGGTGGAAATTTCAGATCTGCTGGTATTCATTAGGAAGGCAGCAGATCTGCTGAACAAACTATAGACAGGAAGGGGCACAATAGATCCCACGGACCGAAGTGTCCTGGTCTATAGGACGATAATGATACAAATTATTACAAAAAATTTTAAATATTTAATAATTTTTGTAAAAAATATTGAATAATATTTAATAATTCATTAACCTAAGACAGCTGTTCTTTTTTTGTAAACTCTCACTTTCCATGCTATTAAGAGTTTATTTACTAATATTCCTTTTAATTGATTTCAGATTAATATATAATCTAATCCATTCATTTGGCCGCAAGCAATATTTAAACAAAATCGGCCTCAAGCGAAAACTGATCTTATCTTTTCACCATTTTTTTTTTTCAACTTTTTCCCTTTATGAAATCACCAGCTCTTTATGTTATTTTTTTTTTTAATTTTTCATCAAATCTATTACGCGTTTGGAATAGATAATTTTTTTCAAAAAAAGCACACTCATTAAAAAAGAATCCTTTCAACAACACCACCACTAACCACCTTTAATCAGTAGCACAAATCACTGGTAAATAATCTTTACAGCCATGTGTCCCACACAACAAATAAAAGAACACACAACAGAACTCAGATAAAGGTCAAAATGTAACCCTTTTTCTTTTTCACAAAGAAAACAGGATTAAAAAAAGAAGGGATGTAGTAGATGTCCTGCTGCAAAACTATTTATTATATAAAAAAAAAATTTTTTTTCTCTCCCTTTTCATTAATGATGGACATTTGACGAAATGTCCTATTCGGGTATGATGGCTGATTGTTGGACTGACTGTTAAACAGATGCAAGGCCGTTAGTTAATTTTTTTTGTAACTACAAAAAGTTTCAGTGCATGTTAAAACCCTGTTAAATAAAATCAAAATAGAATTTATTTAAGTGTTTGTTCTACATGCACAGTGATAGGCTTTCAATTGAATATATGCAGTTCAACAAAAATTTCCCTGTGCTGTACACATTTTGCAGTTAATCTGAAAAAATTTCGAACATTGCTGAGCATAATCATTACTATAGTATGCTAGTGAGTAGGGAGATCGATTATTCTACTTTTTTCAAATAATTCGATTTCAAATAATTCAAAAAATATCACTTTTTAAAAAAAAACGGCTTTCGGTTAATAAAAATTCAAATAACCGGTTCTTTTATTTAAATAAAATTGTTCCTAATTCTTGAAGCGCAGAGCTGAACCACGTCGTTTTAAAAATAAGCAGAAACTGATGGAGAGCTTAAAATTATGGTGGCAATCAAAGCTAACAATAATCTCATAAAAACTATGCCAAAAAACAAAGTTTTAAGTTTCGAACAGTACTCAAGAAGCTAATTTTGTGTTTGGCATATTAATTGGTAGAGAATGGAATTAAAAGTTTGTCATTATGCGAGTAGTTACAATTTAGGTGCCAAAGATAACAAAAATTAAATGTTTTACTTTGAATAAATCTATTAGTAATATACACCTTAATTGCCTCGACAAGAAAATTTGCTTAGATTTCGAGCAGCACTATATGTAAATTTGTGCACCACGTATTTGATAGTGTGTGTGTCACTGTGGTAAGTTAGGTAAGAACCCACCTTCCAGCGAAGAAGTCGTCGGTTCAATCCCAGGCCACACCATCTGACAATTCTCAACAGCGATATCACCTCACAACATCACTAGCGACCGGTTATGTGTATTTACGCTGTGAAAAACTCCACTAACTAATATATCTGCCGTTCGGAACCGGCGTTTGTGGGTTGTTGGTTTTCACGTTCTTTGTGAGACGTTCAAGCAAAAATAATTAAATTCATACAAATAGTTAAACGATAAGCATATTTTCAATAAAACAAATATACAAACATATAAAAATTATACTTATTTAAATTAACCGGTTATTCGTGTTAAATTAACCGGTTTATTCGGTATTCGAAAAATAAAGATTTTGAAAAAACCATATTCGACAAAACCAAAAAAAAACCGGGTAAAACCGGTCGAATAATAATCGACCGATCTCTCTACTAGTGATCATTACGTCATTGTAACAATCATAGCAGAGACATCTTGGCAAAGAGACGATCCAAGTTACTTGATTTTCTAATTGATATGATGAAGAATCGTTTAAGAAAGTCTAATGTTGCATACGAATCATACGAATACTATACGATATTAATGTGTATGAATATGTGTATGGTATCAGTATAAATGGAAACTTATAAAACCAAGGAACATAGTACGCTATTTTCGACATTTATTAATTCTGACGAATTATTAAAACCCTAATTTTAATAATTTTACGCAGAGTTAATGTCAAGAATATAATTGCTAGGGTGTGGAGTATAGTCAACGCATACAACGTAAGCGGCTCAGGTTCTAATCTCTATGATGAAAATATTTAATTTGCCGTTTCGGGTTTAAAAAAGAGATCTCAACTTCCCACCTGACAAACCATCTAAAAGAAGTCCCTCTGGGAAAATATTTCAATGTTAAGTAAAGATCACCACCACCTCTTAGCAAGGATCTTTACCACTACATAGTCGTATGGAGGCGAGCTATAATAGACTTAGCATCTACTTAACTGGAAAATTAATGCTTTGTGGAAAGCAATGCTTCTTGTGCGGCAGTACTTTTGATGGTATCGACGGCTTTCTTGGAGTCGAAAAACAGTAGGAATAGAGGAGTGCGCTATTCTAGAGACTGTTCTGTTATGATGCATAGAGTGTTGGACTGGTCTACGCAACTCATGTTCGTGTCGCATACGTTCTAAGCTTTGCTCTGAAGCCTTTCCAGTATTTTGACTGCTAGTATCTTGTATAGCAGAGTGATTCCTCTCCAGTTGCTACTTTTTAGTAACTTCAAACTTTCTTCCAAGTTGGTGCCAGCTCTCTTGATCCCATGCTGATGTAGTAATTCAGCTGCAATTGTGATGTCTGCCCGTAAGATTTCCTCAAGCTTTATTATTCTTCAGTTTTACTATTGTCTCTTTTATTTCATTCAAACTGGGAGGTCTACATGCTATGTTCAACGTATTTTATATAGGGCTGTTATGGTACATGTCGATGTCTTCATCTGTGTCTGTTATGTTGCTAACTTCCTCGAAATGTTTCCTTCATCTTTGTATCTGTGCTTTACTATTCATATAATTGTGCCACTGCGATCAGTAACTGCTTTGTTCCTTCTACACTTTTTATTTATGATATAGTCTATCGTCTGGTGTAGTTTTTTCATATTATCCGGCTTTTTCTTCTAATGTTCTTGCCAAACCTTCTAGCAACTTCTTTTTGTCTCTTATTGCAACATTCTTACCTGTATCGCCAGATATTAGAATTGCTGCATCGTAACATTGTTGTTGTTTAGCTACAACCTAAGTTCTCTTCTTAGGGAGATCAGGTTCCAAATGTCGTCTGATATTCATGCTTTCTTATATGTCTGCACTACACTTTTTTTCTTATTTAATTATTTTTAAAATTTTATAGCATTTGTAGATTTAATCGAAATTAATATTATGCTCAAAACTAAATGATATCGATAATAGATTCGCAACTAAAAAAATATTTCCACAATTGGTTATACATTTTTCTTTCTTTTTAATATTAAAGACCTTAACTATTATATCTTAAGCTAATCCCCAAATATTAAATCAAAAATTTACCCCTCCATTGGCAAGGACAAAACTGATATTCCAAAAAAGGCTCATTATGGCAGGACATGATGGCACATGAACAACACAAGTCATAAACTTAACATTTTTATTTCACACTTTCCCGTTTAATTAAATTGCCAGATTAAAGCACAACAAACGGGAAAACAAAACGCAACAAAATAAAACGCAAAAAATAAATAATAAAAGCAACAACTGTAACTACAACTACAATAAAATGTTAACATTTATTACAACAAATATATACATTTAAAAATATCCTTTTTTGTATAATTTTGTAGACGTGCTCTCTGTAGCCGTACAATGGGTAAATGTGTAAGGGTGTAATTTCAAGAGGGGAAACGATAGAGTGTAAGAACTGATTTTAATAGTGGCAGTTGGTTTGTTGCACACTTTTCTGAAAAATAAAAATTAAAAAAAAGAATTTGTTCCCATTTGCAACGGTCGTTTAGTTTTATATGCTGGACATTGGCATTGTGATGCGTTGCATAAATTCTTGTTATTTTCGAATTTGCTGCGATGAACAAATCGAGACAAATAATAATTGTTTGTCATAATTTTTCACCATAGTTTGTGCTTAGTGTGTACCAATGCGTTGGGCATATAAATTTCATTGTACATTTGTAACACATTCTTGTGTGATTCGTTATAGAGTATTTATAAAGTACAGTTATAAAGTACTTTAATCAAAGGACCTGGATTGAAGAGAATTTTGTGATATTAAAGGAATAGATCACCGTGTTATGTTAGTTTTCAGTGAATATACTGATAATAAGGAAAAAACCACTATGCAAGGTGCTAAACTAACATAGACCGTCCATTCGGTCTAGGTTCGAATGGAAAAGGTTAGGTTACTTGGGTCCGCCGCAGTTAGCGAGTGCACTCGGTGGACCTATGACCCACTGTGATACCCAAAAGACACATAAAAACTCATAATGGATTAAAAGTCAGACATGATATAGTTGAGCAGAGCTCTCCTTAAACCGGAAAGTGCAAATTATGTATGCAGCCCTCTCAATAGCCCACCGCTACCCTGACAAAATTGACCATATTCGTCAGTGATATGTCGCTTAGCTTTAGTCCTAGCTTTACCATAAGGTTATGGAATAAAGGATGGGAACAAGTTTAGATAGTCTACGAGACTCAACCAAAGGGAAAATTATGTCCAAATACGTGGCTTTGCACGTTTTGGACATAATGCTGCTGGCCAACGTTTTGTATTCACATATATTATTAGTCATCATGTGATAGCCTCTCTTAGAAGGTTAAATTAAAACTCTTTGCTTATTAACCACTCGAAACCGCAATTAATTTCAGTCTTTTTCCGCCATGTCCTCTGCTAGGGTTCGAACCTGAGCCGCTCGTGTTTCATGCGTGCGCTCTAACCAGTACATCACGTAATTGTGACCACCTATTACAACAGATGGCGTGGCATTACCCTTGATAATCACTCCTTAGGTCCCTTGAATTACAAGTCCAGCAAGTCAGGAAATTCTCCAATTAAAAAATCGGCCCATTGTTAAGGACTTAATAGGATATTAAGCAGTAAAATTCTGTTCATAAATGAGAGCAAGGCTGCAATAATTTTCCCCTTGACACCGTTTTTGTAATGTAGAACATGCGTGTTGCTTATAGAGGTATTCAGACGTGAACTTATGTTTGTGCATGAGTTTGAGAATGAATTGAAAGATATGCGACGGCAAAGCTGAAATTGTGGTGAATATTTCACCAGAGCATAGATAGCAATAAGGGGTCTGCTTATTAGAAATGGGAAAACAATAAAGGCATACATCTCCGAGGCTTCAATATCGTACAAGAAAAGCCTTCTTACACTGAAAGGTTTTTAGAGCCTGAAAAACACGCCACGTCCACAATTTCAATATAAGTCACCTGTATGCTGTTATGTTTCTAAACAAAAGCAATTTGAAGCAGTGTAAAGGAGATTTGTGTCATGCTTAAGTATAGTGTAGTGCTTTATTGTACAGTGCAGTTAGTTCTGTATAGTGTAGTATGGTAGACATAGTGCAATTTAGGGTAGTGCAGTGTAGTGTGTGACAGTATAGTTTAGTGTAATGTAGTCCAGGGTAATGAGGTGTTTTGTTTTTTTTTTTTTTTTTTTTTTTGTTATAATAGACACTGAGCTTCAGAAGAAGCTGTGAAGTAGTATTTTCCACAGTCGACTTTGTTTACCCAGTTTTGCATCATTTTTATGTTTTTGGTTGTATTACATATAAGGGATAGTTAATGGAGCGAGTTTTTTTTTATTTAATATTTTTTTTCTTCCTTTTTTTGGCATAATATTAGAATCATAAGCGTATCATACGATTTTATTTTCGTTTATTATTCCACTTTTCTAATGTGATTTAATGTTGGCGAACATGTCATGCTTGAGTTATCAAATACAGTGTTGTGACATTAAAACCATTTACACAAATTTATACACAATTTTTTTTTTTTTTTTTCTTATAAGACTTTCAAAAGGTCAACAAGTTCAACATTTAAATTTGCAAAATTATACAGAAAAAAAGAAATGTTGGCAAAATTTTTCCAAATTATGCGGGGTTTATAATAATTAGGAGTCTCTTACAACGCCACACAAGTGACCGTTATTAAATTCAAATTCAAATATATTTTATTTTTTATTTTTATCCTGCTGCTTTAATACAACATTAATCAAATTGTTTCATAATTTTATTATTTCATTTACAACAAAAAACACAAGCTGCAAGGTATTTGGTCGGCCTGCTGCATGGTCAGTTTTTTTTCTATTAGACTGTTAGCTGCGCAATAATCATGCCAAAAAGTCATGTACTTTTCATGTTTTTAGTTCGGTCGCGTGCCAAAAACTTGAAAATATTTTTTTTTTTTATTTTTTTTTTTTGCATTTTTAATTAAGTGCGCATGCGCAAACACTTAACGCTTAAACATAATAAATAGTTAGGATTTTTGCTAAAAAAATATAAAAGAAATATAAACCCATTAAATATGCACTATATTTCAAAAAACAAAATTTTTTAACCGAAGTGGTCAGTAAAATGTTTTCTTTATCCTTAAGTGTCCCTTTTAAAAAAAGGGTTGCAAAAGTAAGGTGTTCAATTAATAACCAAGCAAAGCTAAAATTAGCCAGTGTTAAGAAAACAGGGTGCTTTACATATAATTTTAAGCTAATAATTATGAAAATTGCATTATAAAACAAACCTCTAAAAAGCTTTAGAAAAAGATCTCATGTAGTGAAAATGAAGTCCTTTATGAAATCTTTATCGAAAGAATGCATTTTACAGTTTTAGCGATAAAAATATAAAAAAAGTTGCATTAAAAAATGTAACAATTTCTTGCTACTGGGAATGTGAAAAAACCTCTTAGATTGGCAAATGGGCATAATTATAAAATTTCGCTAAAAGGACGATCTTCGGGAGTGTAACAAAGTTCAAGCAGTTATAACACTGGGAGACTTCAACATAAAACTGAGAAATACTAACTTGATCAAAAAGTTTCCGGAATAACCCCCGTACGGCGGTACCATCGTTCCGATTTGAGTTTTTTTTCTTGTTGTTAAGTTGCCACATCTGTAAGCGTCATAGCTTGACATTTGCAAAAGCTACGTAGCCAAGAGTACATTTATCTCTATGTGTGTTGGCGATTTTTTATAATATCGACCGCGTTGAGATCACAAAAGACATGATTTGCGAGGCTGAATCCAATACCAAATTCATCAAAAGAATCATTACTGGAGAACAGACTAGGGTTTATGAGTACGACATGCAATCCAAACATAAGGCAAGTGAATGGCGTTCACAAAATTAGCCGAGATTATTTTCAGTCAAAAAAGAAGGCAATGTTCACGGTTTTTATAGATTACAACGGTGTAGAGCATCAAGAATTTTTGCTAGATGGTCAGACAATAAACAAAGAGTATTATTTGGGCGTGAAGCAATTCGCCGAAAGAGACCAGAATAGGTGGCGAAAATCTCGTGGAGTTTGCATCATAATATCGCACCATCGCACAGTGCCATCATTATTCGAAATTTTTTGACGAAAAATGCAACAAATACCAGCCAATAGCCACCGAATTCACCTGATTCAACTTAACACAAAAAACAAAACTCATCGGAACGATGGGACCGGCACGCGGATTTTATTCCGGAAACATTTTGTTCAAGGTATTAAGCAAGCAGATTTTGGAAATTTCTCTCAAATTAACCACATAACGCTATGTTTTACAAGGTTATCGTTAGCATGATCATAAAGATCGTAGCATTATTTGACCAATCTAGATATTAGCGATTCGTGCCCTTGGCGCAGCTTGGCTGTCAGAGAATATATTAAGTGTCTTACTCTGGAGCCCACTGTCCAGGCGGATCTTCGCACATATAGTAATTGCCATGATCTCAGTGTAGAAGACACACAGCGATTTCCCAGTAAGATCGACAAGTCTTGAGTGGTTCCATGAACGCCAGCAGCATTACAGTCATTCATTTTGGAACCATCAGTGTACCAGTTTAGATCAAACTCCCTCCGAACTAAGGCTCCATTAGACCAACAATGTCGATCAGAGAATTCTACCTTGAATTTCCTGCCAAATCACAGATTCTGGACCGAGTTGGTTCTCTGACCATCCTGTGTAGAATAAACAGACTTCACGACGCATTTTTGCAACCTCATTAAATAGATGTGAAACAGAGTAAGATCAATCAAGACCGCTGTTGCACATGTTCTCATTGTTCTCGTTACACCGAGGCAGGCGAGTCTGTCTACTATGCCTGATTTATTCATGTTGATAGCCTCCTCGGCCTTTCTTTACCAAGCTATCGCCACATAAGTGATAATAGGCCGAATAATAGTGGTATATATCCATAGCGCCTTACTCGGCGAAGGACCCCATGGTTTACCGTAGTAAGAGCGACTTGCCCGAAGAATCCTTATCGTCTGGACGGCATGATATCTAGATACTAGGAAATTGATGGCGGTACCCATAAAAGAAATAATAATAATAATGATAATTTGTATTTCCTTGTAAAAGGTACGGCAACCGTTTTTGAGGGATTTACCGAGAGCCCTTCCGGAGTGCACCAATTTGACACCTCGCCTGTGGCCGTCCTCATGAGATCACACAACATACTCTCTCTTAATTCCCACAGATCGTTATAACGGGAACATCAGCGTAACCAATTACACTGACATCCCTACCAGACAACATAGTGAGCAAGCTATTAATCCGTCCTTAACAATGGAGAAATTATTGCAATCTGAGGGCACCCTTATAACGCCATCACAGCTTTGTTTTTCCCCATCAGGAGACGAGCTGATGGTGATCCTGCTCATAAACAAGGGACTGAAACAAGCTCTAGTTGACTTATCCACCTTCTTTCGCTCCAACGACCTAGAAATAGAATCAAATCCTGTATTGCCGAAGGTGCTGTGAGCAACCAAGAAGGCACAAAGAGCCATTTCCCTATCTGAGAATGTCTTTTCAATACTGCCCAGAAAAGACAAAATGACAAAATTGGCCTCCCCTTCACGTACACAATAAAAATCCTGCAGGGTCTGGAAAGAAATAGAAACCAGACTAATGATGCGCGAATTAAAACTCACTGACCAAATGTAGTCAATTTCCGGCGGATCAAAAATGTCTATTGGCATTGTAATAGTCAAACTTTTATTAATATTCCTTCGGTTAATATTCTCATATTTTTCTTTTTTCGATTTCGTTGCCCTTCACGTGCGCGAGCTGACCCGAGTAAAGAGAGCGTTCAAGAATGTACCTCTCCCATATATAGACATCAATTTGTCTTTCCATCGTCTTCAAAAGAAAGCTTAAGAGACTAAAAGGTCTATACGACCTCCCGCCACGCTTGTGGAACAAAACACAAACCAAAGCTGGCCTTAAAAATCACTAACAGTTTTGTTAGGATTATATCAGACCTCTTTTGCAAAAGAGCGGGAAAAATCCCCGCGCTACCTGGAGCTTTGTAAGGTTTGAACGGGATCCTCAACACCCCTTGCATAACTTCTTTCGGCTTTAAACAGGGTTGTCTGATCTCAACGCTGGTGTTTGTTGCTGCCCTTGATGAAATGATAACCAAAGTAGTCACTCTTAGAGCGTAAATCATTTTAGGTCTTGACAACCATCTTAAAGACTTAAATTATGCGGACTACATTTGCTTTGCTGTCCCACCAATATGCAGGCTAAGATAGATCACCTAGTCAGTTTTTCAATAAAGCCAGGCTTGTTCACCTACATTAGTTAAACAACAGATGTCTAAGAAGTTTGCGTTATCTCAGTAGTATAGTTTTATCTATCGGTGCGACTGAAGGAGATGTCGAGAGCAACTGCCCTATAGTGGAATCCAGGGCAATCGAGAAAGATAAAAATTTGAATTTTCGATGTATATCTAAAGGCAATGGGGGTAACGAGGTATAGTGGTTAGAGTGCACTCATACAACGCAAGCGGCCCAGGTTCAAATCCCCAGCAGAGGACATGACAAAAGAAAAATTAATTGCGGTTTAGGGTGTTTAATAAAGACACTCCAACCTTCCTTCAGACAAATCCATCTAAAGAAGACCCCCTTCCATGACCCTTTCAGATTATCTCTCGTGATGATGATAAACAATCAGACGAATGATCAGGAGAAAATTACAATGCTAAGTAAGGATCACCACCACCACTTAGCAAGGATTTTAACCACTACACAATCATATGAAGGAAAGCTAGAGTAGATTAATCATCTACTTAGCCTTTAAATCCGCATAATTACTGAAACTGAATCAAAGCAGTGGATGCTTTGTGGAAAGCCAATACGCGCCCTAGAGGAGTAACGGAGACAAAAAACGTAAAGCCAATACTCCAATATAGCGATGAGACATGTATAAGTATTGCATACCGTGGCCAATGACTTCTGAAGGATATCAAAGCAGGCAACTATGCACTCATTGATAGAAGAGAATTGAATTGGACTGGTTACACACTTTGCCAACAGCAGAGCGCGCTCGAGTGAAATCTCCAAGACTGACATCGTGCGGGTAGATCACCGCCTAGCCAGGACCTTGCATCGCTAAAACCACCTAACCAAGTTATTTGCAAATAAACCACAGAAGTTCTACCCGAAAAATGCCAAAAGAAAAGTATAGACCCCTGATTGTCAAAACGGAAAGTTTCAATTAAAAATAATACTTTTTATACCACTTAAGTAAGTGTGGTAAATGGAGAAGCTTTCAAATCCACAAAAAATGTCTAAATATTATGCAAATGAACTCTTAATTTTTAGCACTTTTTTAGTTGCCTTTATTGTCATTTGCAGAAAGGGTACCCCCTATGGTTTTGATTTATATTTTGCACTCCTGTGAGATTTAAAACTCGAAATTACAATTTATGCTGAAACAGTATTTTTGTCTGCCAAGTGTCATTGACATTTTGGTGGCTCTACTTAAACAATTTCTGTCACAGACACATGAAATGTTGGAAAAGAAGAGCACAAAAAAATTGAGAGTCTTCTTAAGACAGTTCCTACCGAAAGATAATATTGAAGAATAGCCATATAAAGTCAGAGCACCTTCACAAACGTATTTTTCTTTTTGCTGGCAATACAACGTTATCTGTTTAGGAAAAGGGGCTTAAAAAGCATTTAAGTTGTACAAAAAGAGAGAGAGGGAGCATAAGTAAGATGATGTCCTGTGAAGAGCACTTAAAAAGAAACAAAATGAAGTTGAATAGCAATATATGCTCTTACATCTTGATGCTCTTTAGTAGTTCACGTAGTTTTACCAAAAAAAGGAACCCCTTCAGGGCGTCGGTTGATATCAAGGAATGTAAACTCTTTCTTTTTGGTTTTTTCTGTTTAGTTTACTTCCTGTTTAAATGAAAAAGGTTATTCAATAGATAGTTTTTATGTACAAAATGTTGATTTGTATGTAACAATTGTTTTGTTAAATGCTGATTAAATTTAAGGCAATAAAAAAAGACTATTTGCCAAGACCTTTTCCCTTTTTTGTTGTTGTAAATTTTTATTAATTTAAACGACCTATAAACCCTTTTCTGTCTTTTGTGTTTGTTTTTGGTTTGCCAAATGCAAAGAGAAAAAAATTTAATTTTACTTTTAATTCCAACAAATTCTCAATCTTGTAAACATATTTCAACTGGCGGGTCTTATCCTGCTTTCTTATGTTTGTTTTAAAAAAGAATTGTTTGTAAAAGGATTGCTCGCATTTTAATTTGTTTTGTGGTGTTGCCTAAGGCTTAACTTCTGTGACAAATATTTGCAAAAAAAAAAAAAAAAAAAAATGTTTAAATTCCCAAACGACAAACAAAAAGATGAGTAAGTATTAAGGCGTTATTTTACCTGCTGTTTTATTCAAATATTTTTTAACCAAAGATTTATTTCTTTGAGCGCCTTTCAGTTGCAGGATTTCCAAGTGATTTGTTCGTCTTACAGTTCTCTTGTAATTTAATTTTTCTTTTAAACTATTTTCTTTAAATAAATAAAAATAAAACCATATTCTGCCTTATCAAAGGAAAAATAGGATTAGATTGGTTTGTGACAAGACACATATTGAGAGAATTGTTTGAAAGATATCTGAGACTTATGTAGAGATGATGGAAATTTTTTATTTTTTTAAACTATTCAACGACGCCTGTAACATCAAATAAAATAGTTTAGTTTCTTCGATTATCTACCTTAATAATCGCCTTTAGGTTATAGCTTTCCAATTGAGCAATTACTTACCATTAAAATAATTCTAATTTTTTAGAAAACAATACAAGTGGTAGTCAGCTGACGGTGCAATGTCTAGGTAGATCTAAACTTCCAAGTGTAGTCAACTTTCGGCAGGTCATCAAAGCTATTGTGAGCGTCAGAAATTTAGTTCATATTTCAGTCTTTGAAAATACAATTATATGGTATTTTTTTAAAACTGTATTTACGGTTCTACAAAATCCATAAAAAATTACTACACTATTCTTACAACAACTAAAGATATACAACAAAAAAGAAAAAACTCTCCATTTATAATGCAAAAACTTATACGATAAGAGATGATAGAGATGTCCTCCTTCCAATAACCTATTTTCCTAGTACCAGCACAATGCACTTCATGAGTAGGGGCCATCCCCTGAGTGCTGGTCTTATATAAAAAAAAAAAATATTTGGGACCACATACGATTTTCTCGATCGTGCTATCGAGTAGAACCTTAAACTGATCTTGAAAATACCTCCAAAATCATGAGTTATGGTTAAAAAACCGGTTTTTCGCATATAAGTAAGTAGTTTCAAAATTACAGTTAAATATATAGGCAGGGTGTCCGCCGGGAAGGTATACTACTTTGTTTTGCCGCCATTTTGGTAAACATTAGTCTTGACAGTTCATATTTGACAGTCGTGAAGAAGAGACATGGAAAATTTATTATGGAAAAATATTCAGTAAACCAAGGTGTGTTAATTGTTAAAACATTTTATCAAAATCAATCATCGATTTTCATGAAAAAATCATAATGAGTGACGAGGCACATTTTCATTTGAATGGTTGTGTGAATAAACAGAATATTCCGATCTTGGAAATGGAAAACCCTCAAATTATTCATCAGTCAACTTGGCATCCATTAAAAGTAACGGCGTAACGGTAACTGTCAATGGGGAGCGATATCGTGATATGATTGAAAACTTTTAACGGCACAACTGCATGCTTTGGGCTTGACTAACATGTGAAATTAACAAGACGGTGCCACATCGCATACAGCCAGGATTACAATGGAATTACTGCGAGAACTCTTTCCACAACAAATTATTTCAAGGAATGATGATGTTGAATGGCCTCCACGGTCGCCTGATTTCACTGCTCCGGACTGTTTTTTGTGGGGATATCTGAAAAACAAGATTTATACAAACAAACGTGGAGCAACTCAAACAAAATATTCGTGATGAAATTAATGAAATACCGCGTAAAATGTGTGAGAATGTAATGAAAAATGTGCTCAAAAGGGCTCGCATTTGTGAGGCTAACAGAGGCCGACATTAAATAAAACATTTATCAATATAAGATCCATTCTCTTTCATATAATAAAAAATTATAAACTAACAAAGTGGTATACCTTCCAGGCGGACACCCTGTATATATATTCTTTTTTCTAATTTCAATCAAATACATCTTCAAAACGTGCTAAATCACATAAAATCGTGTAAAAAAGAATCAAATTTTTCTACACCGTGTTATTTTAAGAAAATCGTGTAAAAACAGAATCAGATTTTTTTCTAGACCGTGTTATTACAAAACTTGGCAAGATATCCTACTATTCTGATAGGCGCTGTCGAGTGCAACAATCAGAGTTGGGTTGAATTGAATCTATAATGCATTATTGTTGCCATTGATACCAAACGATTTACCATCAATGCAGCAATGTTACAGCCACCCCTAGTTGCAATTGGAAATAATGAACCACAAACTCAAACGATTTTAGTGGTTTGGACATTTAGCGCACTTATTTTGAATGATTAGTGGTAATGGACTAAAAATCCATAATCTAACCAATTTTGGAAGCATTTTACCCTTAAATTGAAAGCCTAGGGTCCACCAACAAATGATTTCAGGTCATCAGCTTGAAGGTGGCATATATACAAAGAAAAAATAGTTAATCTTTTTTTTTAGGAATAACTTACCCTAATAGGTAGTGGACCGTATGAAGAGCAAGTTAAGAGCAAGAAGGGGAAAATTTTTAACTACAGCAGGCTTAGACTTTTAAAAGCTTTCGATTACTATTACCAACAAAAACAATGGAAAATTTATCTTAATATAATTAAAAAAAAAATCCAAAAAAGAAAAAAACAATTTTAAGCTTCGTGGGGTTAAAACCTGTGCTGTTTGTCTTTTATTCAAGAACTATAACTATCACACCACGCCAGTTACTTTTTTTTTTTTTTCTGTCTAAAATCAATTTTATAATTTTTTTGATATTTTATCCAGTGTTGTAAAGCAATAGTTTCTAATCCTTTTACAACACTTAACCTATAATTCTAACTGTTTCGTATCGAGTCACATCATTAGAATATAGAAATATTTTTCGATTCGAATTTCATTTAGATTAAGAATTCCAGCATTAGGCTCCGGTCTTTTACTCGTAACTCGAGAATATGCAGGTGTTTTAAAAATTAAAGTAACAAGTCCTTGGTAGGAAACTTTTTTCTCGCACCGTGTAATATATTGTGCATTACCCGTTACGATCCCCGCTCACCTAACGAAGAATGAGTATCCTTGGCAAATGGAAATGGTGATGGGGGGCAAACTTTTTGTACTCTCATGTTTTTCATGAAGAGTTTACTGGCGTAATGTGGTATTATTATACATGACTAATTCATTTTTTCAACTTTGCCGGAACACGTTTTGCTTTTAGGCGTCCCATATAGCACTGATATTAATACTATTTTTTTTCTTTATATATTATTCATATAATTACTTATGGCCTTTTACACAAAACTACGTTCTATTTAATTTTCTTTAAAAATCATTATTATTTTCTTAAATAATTAACAATATTTTTTATAACGACCTCGTAAAACGCTTTCTCCTCTAAGCCAAAGTTGAAAATTACCTCATTCTTATAATATGTTTTTAGAATTTATTTATTTTTTTTAAATTTTATTTCGAAACATAATTTTATTTGCAGTTTGAAACTAAATTTAGCTAAAACGCCAAAGAAAAAACTCTCTATTCGTTGTTCTAATTGTAGACTTAAATGAGGCATTTAAAACTAGAAAAAAGAAAAAAATAAGAAAAAAATTCTCCAAAGCACAGGTGTAATTTTTTCATAACAAAAGCCACCAATGAATATCTACCTCCAACCGCATCATGAATAACGTACGAGTACATACGCCTTATAAACTCCTACTTTTTTCAACGCCTTTTGTCGTCCTAAACATTCTATTCAATGATAATTACATACGAGACTACACCAGAAAACAGACAACAGACAGACACACACAGAAATAAATGAAAGGAAAACGAAAAATGGAAAAAAAGTGAAAACTAAAAGAAAAAAGAGTTGTTTTGTTGCATGCCCCTTTAAAGTCTAGATATGAACTGCACTTTTACCAGTTTTTTCCATTTGCATTTAAAAGCGAGTCATGGTGTATAAAGGCACGCGCCATAGTCAGTCTACTGAGGATTTTCACTTTTTTTTGTTTTGAATTTCTATATAAAATAACAGAAAAACTGTTTTTAATTTACAAAGAAAAGAGAAAAAAGTGAAAAAGTGTGAGAGTCCTTTTAAGTTATAGTTGCGAAAAACATTTGCATACAATTGTACGCATTCATGCCTCATTCAGTGGCTGATAAAGTTGTTTTTTGTGTCAGAATAGCGATAATGATGATGATGACTGTGTGCTGTTGTTCATTACGAGGTTTGTTTGTAAATGACTTTAATTTGTAGTTTAATTTGTGGTATTTTTTTCCGTTTTATATTTAAGGACAATTATGTCAGTCATTTAGTGGCTTTAAATGGTTTTTACTTCAAAGCCATGACTAACTTTAAATTGTTGAAAAAAAGAAATTTTAATTACAGGTTTAAGGAAAATGAAATTAAGATGTGTTAGTATAAAGCACTCCTTAATAAATTTTTTAACCCAAATTTTTTATATAAAAAATAATTTAAATTCAATTAAATTATAATGCCTTGCTTATGACAGTGTAATACTCTACTGGTAGAACTGAGGTGTGAGGCATTCTAGGTTGTTCCTTGGGGTAAATATCTGAGTACAGTCAGTGAACCTTCAACTTACTAGTACTCAAAAACAAAGTGTACTTAAGTACTTATCTATATCTTTGGGTGTTGTGTATAGTAAACATGTCTGTACACAACCATCTTAAATAACTTAGAGAACATGTTTATATCCACTTTATTCGCTATACCTATAAAAATACTTGTGTGCGCGCATACTCATGCACTCGAAGTATGTATTATTGGGTATAGAAAAATATTTAAAGTACATTAAGTACTCATGTGTGTATATTTAGATGATTATCCTAAATAAAAGCTTAAACATACAAATATTTATTACAGAATTTTTTATCATATACTAGTAAATATTTAATAATGTTAAGTATATCAAAACTTTTTTATCAGCTTTTATTTTTTACAAAACAAGCACTTTAATTTTTTTGAAAATGTTTTGAAAATAGCCCACATATTTACTCGTATAAACATATAGTCATATTACTATTACTAAAATGTAAAATATAAAACACATTTATTAATTGTATCACAGCGATTTCAAAAGGTTGTATTTTGTAGAAATATACTCTGAGTATACTCGAGTATAAATATACTCATAATCATACACACTTTACACTTATAAGTGCGGGACAGGTACTTCACGCAACTCCTACTTTAAGTTGCGCTGTCTTTAAAAATGTGTATTTTTAACTTACTAATACATGTTTGGCCACCAATACTTTAAAAGTACTCAGAACCATACTTTTGTCATTCTCTGGTCGAAATGACCTCTTCTGAACGGGCTGTCTCTGAATCGCACTAGTTGACAGAGTCGATTTTCTTTACTAGGAAGCATAAAGTACCGAAGTTTAACTGTCATACGCTCAATGGAGTCGTACTGTGGCTTAGTTAGCAAGTGCAATATCTGGAAATTATTCTGGGTAGAAAGCTTTCTTGGATTATATGCAATGTAGATCTATAACACTGTAGTTAGACCTATGATTTGAAGAAGTTGGAATAGGTTCAACGGTCAGCCCTGGTTGGGGTCCGAGGCGTTGCAGACAACGTCCACTAAAGCTCTCAATGTTTTCCTCCATTCCTGGCCGCCGGATATTACAGCGAAACATATGGCCTGCGCTGCTATTCTTAGGGTAAGAGAATCGGGTCTTTTGATCCCTAACTGCTCTAGATATGCCGGTACTTTAAGTCAAGTCGGTGCAATTCCGAACAGAACGGATTATTACATCTTATCTCTACCACCAGGTGCTAGTTAGCTTATCCATGATAGAAGGTCCTGTTGAAGGCCGCTAGAGAGAGACATAACGCGATTGCAAATTTTTACCGATGGTTCTAAAATGAACGATAGAGTAGGGTATGTTATTTTCCCTCCGGGTCTTAATATTGAGATTTCGCATAGACAGCCTGATCACTGCAGGCGAGATAGCTGTATCCGGTGCTGGATCGGAGGCGATCTAGACAGCTAGTGAACCAGGACGGAGAATTTCGGCGGTGGTAGATATGCTCTTGGGCTATTGTGTAGGGGGAAGGAATGCGGTACGTCTATTGCTGTGAGGAGGAAGTAGTAACCTGGCGACACTTGCTTCTGGAATGTCCGAGATTATGGCGACTGAGATTGAGGGTTCTGGAAAGGCATCTTATGGACTCCGAATTGCTAATGGGAGTACCGGTGGGCTATATCAGTCGCTTCGTTATCGAAGCCGACTTTAGCTCCGTGATCATGGATGCTAGTTCATCTTTTTTCAAGGGTCATTATAGTGTGCGGCATCGCAATGGGCCTTTTTGGTCTAAGTGAGCTTTTACTAGGACCTTTTAACCCAGCCTAACCTGATTTTGTGCCTTTGTTATCAATAATTCTTCTCAATTTTTAGACTGTACATATATCCATAGCTGTAGAAGTTCTGTAGTGTATCTCTTGGCTAACAGACTTTACCATGTTTGGTAGCTGGTGAGGGAGGACAAATATTTGATCAATAATAGAAATCAAATCGATTTTTTAGTTATTCACAGGGTACTTGAAGTTGAATTCCTTAAAATTTGGCTTAGTATGGGAAATTATGTAATTGGACACATAATCAGAGCTTGAATTACGAATGAGAGAGCAAATACTATAAAACTTTGCTGTACATAGCTTTTAGGTATTAAGACACCGTGTTTGAGCGCTGATCTAAGATGTAAAATAGTGTAGCGGATTTATCTTCGAAATATTAATTTTAATCTTCAACCCCTGAAAACCTTGCACGTTCTTAGCAACGTAATTAATCATAATTTTTGGCAAACAATGCCTGTCCCGTTTAGGTAAGTAGATATAAAAAATTGAGCGCAATTTAAAGCAGATATTCTTCAAAAAAAAAAACCTTAAGATCAGTATCTGTGAGAAAAACCGCAGAATAATCAAAAGAATAGTGAAAACCATTTGTCATTCATAAAAAAAACCATTAGAACTACTAAATACTTATAAAGTAGAGCTTATAGCGTGTGTTATGCTATAAATCTCTTAACCATCATTACCATTACAATCGTAACAGTCTTCGAGACTGACATAATTACTCAAAGACATTAAATTGATTGATGATGATGACGACAGTGATCATGAAAAGGAAAACGCTTAAGATCACTATCATTCATGGCTTTTTCTAATATTGTGTTGGTCATCAAGTGTAAGTAATTTGTTATGAACGAAAACCATTTTCCTTTATTTTTTACTCAATTTTTGGCGGTTTTGCTTTATAGATTTTTCCCTTTTCGTTACAACTCTAGTCTGCCTTTATAAGGCTAAGAACTGTCGTAATTGATGAAATTGATCGTAATTTGATGACATTTAAGTTTCTTTTTTTCAGAATTTTATTTTATTCTTTTCAATATCATTTTTAATAACAATTCTTTTGTTCAAATGTTGTTTTTTTAAGTTTCCTATCTCTTTTGTGAAAATCATGCTTATTGTTTGAGATATTCTAAGAGAGGCCTATAACATTGGGTGCCTGAATGAAATGAATGAATGAAATCAAACGTCTACTTTTGTAATATGATCACAAACAACTTTTTTATTTGATTTTTTTTTTCTTTATAATGGAGTATGTTTCTGTTGTCGATTAAACGTTTTTATTACAATTTCTTATACAAAAAAAGAATTAAAAAAATGTTTATTCTTTGACTAATTGCCTAGGGTTTTTCTTATTATCGTTGCCTTTAAAGTGGTTCTTTTATTGTGTAAGAAATCGAGATCCATTACATTAGAGTTACAGTTAATTCTCATTACGAGATAAAAGCAGATGACAGGGATTTTTTTGTAAAAGTTAATATAACTTATGAAGAGAGTATCAAAATGCAAGACATCTATACTTTTCTGAGAGGTATGGAGAGTGCTGAAGAATGTTGTAACATAAAACTACCAGAACCAATAGCCTTAAAATGGGCTTATTTTTAATGATAAAATTTAAATTCGAAAAAAAAAACTATTTTTGTTCGTTGTAGGTCCTAAAAAATTTATACAGTTAATCTTTTTTTTTTTGAAACTCTATGGCATTAGGGTTTTGGTAGAGATTTTTTTTAAAGTCACGGATTTTATCCCTTCTTTTTCGCTGAGTTCGTTCAGTAAGAGAAGTTTATTCGACAGACGATTGACTAAATAAAATTTCTTTTACTAATGCTTTATTGCGATTCGCTAAAAAATCAATACTTAATACATGGTGAACAAATTTGAGGTTAGGAATTAAATTGGCTGTCAAATGGTGAAATGTCAATAATTGAGCTGTCAACCTTTGACACTTATTTAGTAAAAAATTGGGAAATTTTAACTATGGAACGCTACACTGTAGAACAAAGAATTTTAGTTGTGATATATTACTATCACTTAGTAAAATTCGATCAGTTTTTTCTCTTAATAGCTAAATTCGATGCTTACGGTACTGTTGCTAACAATATATCAAAACAATACGCTCGTAGTGGCCATAGTAATGCAAACATAACCGCTGTACAGCAAAGTGTTGAGAATGAGCCTGGAACATCAACTTGTCGACGTTCCCAAGAACTTGGCATCACCAGAGGAACTTTGCGCAACATTTCGCATAAAGATCTTCATTTTCACGCTTATAAAGTTCAACTCGTTCAAGAATTAAAGCCAGTCGCCGAACTGAACGAAAACAACACATTTTTCAACAAAATCATGATGAGGCCCATTTTCAATTAGGCGGTTATGTAAACAAACAAAATTGTCACATATAGGGCTCACAAAATCCACAAACAGTCCCCGAAAAACCATTACATCCATAGAAAGTGACAGAGTGTGTTGACATCAGTGACGTTTGGTTTCAGCAGGACGGCGTCACAAGCCACACAGCGAGCCAAGCAATTCAGTTTTAGCATGAGAAATTTCCCGGTCGCATAATTTCTCGATTTGGCGATGTCAATTGGCCGCCCCGATCTTGTGATTTAACACCGCTGGATTATTTTCTATTGGCCATTTGAAAAACCGGGCTTACGTGAACAAACCACAAACAACTGACACTCTGAAAGATAAAATACGGCGCTGCATTGACGAAATAAGCTTTATTGCGGAGCTTGAGCGGATGTTTGCCGATGTGCTAGAAGTAGACATTTGCCCGACATTATATTTCATTAATTATCCGCATATTGATATTTTATATTTGTATGAATAAAACTGAATTTGTCAAAAAAAGTGTGTTTTTAAGCCAATTTACTTCCTAACTTCAAATTTACCCACCCCTCGCACGACAATGTTTTTTCGTCATTCGCTCTCTAATTCATAATACAACCCCCAACGATGACTTTAATTACATAAATTTCCATACAAAATGTTAAGAGGGAGTCGTCAAAATTGTAAGTAATTTAATTTCTATTACCCTGTGTATTATTTCAAAACCAATGTTACCTCTAATTTTTATAAACTTAAGCCATATAAGTTTGGTATACTTTTTAGCTCCTAACTAAAGTGTTTTTATTATATATTAAATATTGCACATTTATTAAGCTATGCCCTCCTAAGATATGATCTCGGGTACGAAAAATAACATAACAAAAAAAAAAAGTACTATAAGCAAATAAAACAATAGCCGCTCGGTGCATTGATTTCATTTGCTAGCAGCTAAAAATTGCCGTGCGAACACAATAATCCAATTAAGTAATACAAGCTAAGAGCGAAGTAATCCGAATAATCGTGGGAACATCGCATAACTAGAAGAATACCAATTGAACGTGTCTTCCAATTTAAATATCCCTGATGCTGGCTAAGTGAAAATTGCGATCCTTCTAAGGAAATCAAATACCGTATATAAGCCGAAAAAGCAACATTATATACAAAAGAAAAAGTACGATTGAGAATTCAGTCCTACACGCTGAAAGATTTCAGATGGGGCGCATACGGTAGATTTCAACAACAAGTGATCTGATGTCAGACAGTCAAGCAGCTTTAGAGATTTTGTCATCTTGTGAGGTTAATGACAAGAAGGTTACCAGGATTCCTTATGGGATACGCAAGATGAAAGATTGACATTTGGGTTAAGGGAAAATTCTCTCTATTTTGGAGGAATGCATCTGGTATGACATAGGCGCTTTACCTTTGTACATCCAAAGGAATATTGCTCATCGATGAGTGAGCGCAAATTGCACTAGTCTATTAAACGGACATTGTAGTCATTCATTCACATTCTTACAGTACATTTTGCAAATTTTATTGGATTGTTTTTTTTTCTTCCTTTTTTTCTATTAGATTTACTCATAAAATTACCTGACTCTTTAAGTAATTAAAATTCAATAAAAAAAAAAAAAACATAAAAAGCACTGTAATGGTTAGAACCTGTTACTTGACTGCTGGTATGGGAAAGCTGGTAAAATTCATTTTATTTTTAGTAAATTGATCATTTTCGCTTATCCCAATATTCGAAAAGCGAATGCAAAGCTTGTTGAGGGATATTGGGTATCATAAATAACCGCGAATTCTATCAAAATAACGATCCCATGAACAGGACAGGTGTCAACTTACAGTTAGTATTGGATCAAATGTTGGTTTTTATCCATAAGATAAATATCTGAAGGATAAATAAACCCAAAAAATCTATATATCTATTATATTTTTTACGTTTAGAGGACTTATTTGTGAGAAAAATAATGTACGATAATAGAGCAACTATATTGGTATATACTCGTAACTTGACAGTCAAAATAAAGTAAACACACTCATTCTCTGGAATTTAGTTTATATTTCATGTATTTCATGTATTATAAAATAGCTTTACAAAATCCATAAAAAGCAACAACAAAATTCTTACAACAACTAAACTGATACAAAAAAACGAAAGTAACTATTTGTTACGCGTCAAAATAAAGTATACGAGACAAAAATCTATGCGACAAGAAAGATAAAATTTGTAACACTCCAAAATTTTGAGTAACGTATAAATAACCGGGTTTTCGTACCGTCAAGCACTCTTAAGTTAATAATTTACGATTTGGAGAAATGGAAACAGACCTATTAAATCGTGTATACTTTACTTAAGTAATCTGTATATTTTTCTTAAGCAAACACATTACTTTTCCATTCATTTCAAATTTTCTAAGGACCCTTTGACACGCTGTTTTATGCAGGAACCATCATACTATTTTTTGATTTTATTAAAGTAGTATGTTTAGTTATGAATAAAATGATACTTAATCTTTTAAAATCTGATGGAAATTTACAGAGTTATAGTACATAATGGGTGGTGTGGTATAGTGGTTAGAGCGCACACATAACAACACAAACGACTCAGGTTCTTCGAGCCCCAGCAGAGGACATGACGAAGAAAAAATTTATTTGAGGTTTCGAATGCTTAATAATTAAAAAAAGGCTTCAACTAGACAACTCCATCTAAAAAAAAAAATAAAGAAAAAAGCCACCCTGACCCTTCTCGCATACCTTTAGCGATAATGACAAACATCAGACGAATGATCGGGAAAAAGACGCCACCTACTGGAAAAAAATTACAATGCTAAAGTAAAGATCACCACGAATTAGCAAGGATCTTCACCTCTACACAAAAAAACAAAAAATCATATGGAGGAAGCTACAGCGGATTAATCATCTACTTAGCTTGATTATCAAATTGATTAATGAAACTGAGACAAAGCAATAGATGCTTTGTGGAAAGTCAATATGCTCCCTAGAGGAGTGACGGAGAAAAAAAAGTACCTATTGGGCAAAACACCTCAATTTAGATCTTGCAAATTGATAAAATTTCCTAATAATTTTTTTTTTTTTTTTTTTTTTGCTAAGAATCGCTGATTTTTCAGCCAGGCATGAAGTGCTTTACGAAATAGGTGCTTTAACTCCAATGGATATTAAAAAACTAAGTATCATATTATTTATTACGGAAAATAATAAAAAATAGAACGGTTCTTATAAAAAATAAAGTTTAAAAACGACTCAAAACTTGGAAATTTTGGAATGAATCACATTAAAATGTGTATGTGTTTTCTTAGTAGTCTAGAATCTAAAACTTTAAAAATTTTTAATTTATTTTGGTACATCTACACATTGATGCAACAAATTATTTTAATATATTTTTTTTTCATTTTTTTCAGGTATGCGCAGCTCTTTCTTATCTTTAAATCTGACACATATTTTGTAAGTATTTCTAAACGTTTTTTATTACAATACTTAGTATTGCAAGGTCGACTTTACGATTAAAGTAATAAGAAAACCAAAAACTGAACTTTACCCGCTATTTTTGGCATGATCCATAATCCTCTAAATTAATATCCTGCCTATTTGTTTCGTTGTTTAAAAAATTATCTTACATTAATCTTGAAACATCTTAGTTATTCGAATTCTTTTAATTCTTTTACTACAACACTCTCTCTCACATCGATTGACTGTTACATTTCTGTCATGCCAAAGCATGATCAGTGGTGATATGCGGTAAATAAAGGCAGGATCTTGTTTTACATTTGCCATATTGTAATGTTCTTAAGATCTAAGAAAAGAGGGTGATTTTTTGTTTTTCTTTATTCCACAAACCGTCAAAGACTGAACCATTTTAGTCATTGATTGATTTTAAAATAAACAGAAATTAATGAAAAAGAAATACTGTCTGGGAGCTATTGTTGCTTTAATAAACGAGATATTTATTTAAAAAAAATACAATTTGAAGGAAATCTTTTCGCAGTAGTGTGTAATAGAATGTACTGTTAATTACAAGTAATTCTTTATAAATTTTTAACGCTATATTTGAAATACATATTTTAAAGTAAAATATTTGAAAAGAAAAATGTTTCTATAAAATATTTCAGGGAGGTTATTCAAAAATAAATATTTTTGATGTTTTTTTAGAGGTTCATAACTTTCAGTTGGTAATACTGATTTATTTGACAACCAATTTAACAGCTGATAGTTCTTTTTGTTTAGTTTGGTCTGACATTTCAGTATGGATAGGCTTATACCAGAGCAACGCCTGCAAATTGATGAAATTTTTAATCAAAATAATGGTTTTGTTCGTTAAAATTCAAATTGTTATTCTTCAATGAAGTCCATTTTTTATTGAACGGGTAAGTATATAAGCAGAAATGTTCCATTTGGAGTGAGGATAATCCACTAGCTTTTGTCGCAACACCATTAGATCCACAAAAAGTACTGTTTGGTATGCTTCTTGGGTTAGTAGAGTCATTGGACTATATATTCAAAAACGATGACTTTCATAATGTTATTCAGTTTAACTCAGTTAATCTTGCTGACATGAGTTTCTAGCATAATGCTTCCGCATACCACACTCTCTAATGTTGATTTACTCAAAGAAATTTTTGATGAAAGAGTAATTTCATCTAATGGTTCATTTAATAGGCCACCAAGATTGTGTGATTTAATTAACCCTATTGCAGTATTTTCTTGGGGTTATGTAAAGTCACTTGTCTACGTCAATAAACCAGAGACAAATAAACACATTGAAATCAACATACGAAGAGTTATTGGCCAAATATGGCCGCATATGCTGTGAAAAGTTTGGTAAAATTGCTGTTCCAGAATGCGCTTTTTACGCGCCAGCTGTGGCGGCCATATGATCGAAAAGCTGTATAGATGTATAGCTGTATGTATAATGTATAGGTGTATGTCATAGTTTTACCTTTGATTAAACCAATAGACTTAGAATTATTAATTCTTAAAAAAAATATGCGTCCGTCTGCCTTAATCATCAACAAAGTATGTGAGAAGTATCAAATTTTTTATTATTTTGAAAGACATATCGATGTATATAACATCCTGCAAATGTCTCCCACTACTTCGCATAAATTATGCTAAGTTTGACCCATGACAAGGCTTATACTGACATTCATAGCCGATATGGTTTACGACTTATTCACCTAAAACTTAAGAAAATCCCACAGGAAAAAGTAAAACTAAGACAAATCGTATAATCTCCGTTTCAATTTCACATCTGGCATCCATAGTGTAAAGTTTGCTGATTTTGTTCACATCTGTTTTTTGATGACCATTTCTAGGTATTTGAGAATTAAGAGAGTTCTGCAGAAATAAAAAAAAAACTGAATTTGTAAGGTCTGGGCTATATGATGGATGCATCAAAACTTTTAAGCTAAGCTTTCTCGGTTGCTGCCGAATCATCAGAGATGTAAGTGGTCTGGCGTTGTCTGGAAGAGACATAACTGTTTTACTATTGATCAATACTGACCGTTTGAATTGAATTCTCACAATGCATCCAGCATTTCTATTCTTGGTTTCACTTCTGACTTTGACCCTGCTTCGTCCATGATCTTTTTCGCACATATTATCAAACCACTTTTCGTAGCTATAATATTCTCTCTCTCTTAATATTACCAGAGATATTACATTTTAGATCCATCTACCGACAGTTCATAAGAGAAGTTTTTCGAGCACCTAACATTTCAGACTGTCAAGATTGTTTAAAATCACGATTTTTTCTATAAATGTCAAGAATTTTTCAATGTTGAGTCAGACAATCCTAATTATATACGATAACAACTATACCAATTTCGGTGAATATTGTTCTAAATATAGTTGAAAAAAATGCGCTAATTTTTAAGATCAAACTTCGTATACAAGAAAGTTTTTTAAAGCTTTTATCTATGGAGCCAAATTTGATAAAAATCAGTCGAAAACTGCGGCTTTCGATCACGAATGAATTCGAATCGAAAAATATTTCGATATCGTAAGATTTTCTAATGATATTACTCGATACGAAACAAATATAATTATGGCTTAAGTGTTGTAAAAGCATTAGAAAAATTTTATTTTACAACACTGGATAAATTATTAAAAAAATTATGAAATTGATTGTAAATAGAATATAAAGTAATAAGTAAGTGACGTGGTGTAATAGTTATAATGCTTGAATAGAAGAAAACCAACACAGGTTCAAACCTCACGAAGATTAAAACAATTAATTTTTTTTTTTTTTTGATTTTTTATATTAAAGAGTAAGGTTGTCCCGAATTTGGTTAACCTTTGCTTTTCCTTGGGAACTATTTGGCATTACATTTTTTGTTAAGTCTGTTTGCTGTGCCATAAAATTCCTAAGTATTTTCTTTTACATTGAATTTTTTTGTACTTTGGACCAAAAATGACTAAATATATTGAAGTTTACGAAATAAACAATTTACTTCACATGCTTCCTTGCTTACGAGTAAAAACTCGACAGCTTATGTTCGAATAATTGTTCGATATCCAGAAATCCAAATAGTCAAGAACTCGTTCGTTTGAATAAGAATTCGTTCGTATATTAATGCCAGAATTAGCCACCTTGGATTGAGCTACCGTATAAATTATTATCTATTTTATAATACTTTATTTCTATAAAAAATTTAAAATGAAAAAAAAAACAATATTTTTTGTATAAATTTAAAAAATTTAACTTAAAATGATTTAAACTGTCAACATCATATACTAAAATTTTATTCTATTAACCCCCTACCATGTAAGAAATACTGTAAAAATTTTGATAAATTTTTTTTAACAATTTGTTTCACAAAATTAATGCCGTTATGCTTAATTTTACAAAATATATAAGAAAAAAAACATAATAAAGCTACTAAAACAATTTTTAACAGATAACAATGTCACAAACTGCTTTTATTTTACTTTAAACTATTTGACAAAATTTTCTGTCGTTATTAGTTTATTTTTTCCCACCCCAAAAAATAAATTGCAATTTATAGATGATATACTCATGGATTTTTGCTAATAGTTTCTTTTTAACGAAATGAACTTTAACCCCATAATATATACTTGTAATGATACTTAGTTGTATTAAAAAACAACCCTAAATGACATACTTTTTGGTGTTTCAATAATATAAATTTTGTTGCCTATTATAAGGGTGTAACTAAAGATTTAAGAAAATAGGCAATTGAAAGAAGAAATAAACTATAAAATAAAAAATATATTAAAGAAGTTTAAAATAATGTTACATTTTTCTTTTATAGGAGGCTATATTTTGCACATCAGTTGAGAAAAGATCTTGAATCAGTTTTAAGATAATATATATATTGCGTGTTACTTTTTTTAAATAAATGCAGCGAATTTGTTATTTTGCTTTAAACAGTTTTTTATTTCCAGTTTAACAATATACAGTTCCAACTTATTTAACTACGACTTATATACAAATTTATTCAACATTTAACTCTTAATACAACTTTTACTCTGCGACTGCAAAACTATAACTGACTAGTTTCAAATGCTCTAGTACATTCCACAATCTACCATTCAGATTCCGTTAATATTTGAATTACATATCTAACTCATAGTGGTATTGACAGCACTGTTTAAATAAATACAACCTATATATACAAGCTAATATAATAAAGTCCATTATAAAGTTTGTAGCTTTAAATGTTGGTACATCTTTTTAGGCGTTTTCATTTTTTTAACATTATTATAAATGGATATGTCATTTTGCATACACATGCTAAGCAAATGTGATATCAGCCGACTTGCAACCGTATTTCCTTTATATTACCAAAGCCATGTACGAAAACATGCACGATACACCTATGGCGCCTACATACTAAACCACATCCACCCTATACACACTCATTCCGCGGCGATCATGATTTACTTTGCAGGAAGTGTCAGCCTTCGCTGCTTTTACTACAAGGGGTACTATTTATATTTTGGGAACTGGCAACACATAATAAAGTTTGACATTATTTAGCATAAACGTAACTCACAACGTTTTGATGTTCAATTGCTATTTGTTTTGTTTACAGTGAGTTAACAAAGTCAATCATTTGGCCAAAAAATGGAAATTTCAAGAGAAGGATTTCATTGGACTATATTGCACTACTTCCGGCTGGGATTATAACAATAAGAATGTGTCGAAGAACTCAGTTCTTCGTATGGCGATAAAGCACCATCAAATACTACAGTATATCGCTGGTATAGTGATTTCAATCATGTTTGTAGTTCGGTCGCCGGCCAATTCCGTGAAGATCGTCCAAAATCGGTTGTTGTGATATAGAACAGCTACGCAGTGCGTGAACTGATAATAAAGGGTCCGCCATCTAACGTTTTTTTTTCAACTAGTGCTTATTTCGTGAATGGTAACACTTAGCACATGTCTGATTTGACAGATAATTAGTTTTATCCTCCCGCTGAATGAATATGGTTGTGTATACGCTTGAACAGCGCTGGGAAATATTGCGACATTACTTTGTCGATCGACTTACAGAAGATGCCGATCTTGGCGGGTATGTAAACAAGCAAAATTGTCGCATTTGGGGCACAGACAACCCGCACGCATACATTAAAAAGCCGATACACCCAAGACGAGTCACTGTTTGGTGCGGAATTTGGTCCAGAGGAATAATGAGGCCATTTTTCTTTGAAAATGAGCAAGGAGTGGCTGTTACAGTCTATGTCGTTCGTTATCGGGCCATGTTAAACGAATTTTTGTTCACAAAAATTTAAGAGGAGGATATCAGCAACATTTGGTTTCAACAGGACGGCGCTAGGTGCCACACAGCCGAAGCTAAACTCGATGTTTTGCGCCCTGCTTTAGAAGATCGCATTATCAGCCGCAGAGCTGATGTCGTTTGGCCACCTCGGAGCTGCGATTTGACACCGTTGGACTATTATTTGTGGGGTGTCGTCAAACATAAGTGTTATGCCAACAAGCCAGAAACAATTGACGATTTAAAGGACAATATTCGCGAAGCCATTGGTGAAATACAGCTGCACACAATCGATAATGTGCTTAAAAATTGGACCATTATTAACCGGAAGGATTGTACTTTTAAATAAAAAAAGAAATTTGAGAAAATATTCAGTAGTTTTTTTATAGCATTTCCGAAAAAAAAAATTTTATTTGGCTGACCCTATAGAAGATCTTCATGTGACATATTGAGAGATAGAGCCACCCTTGCACATTAGTTTCACTTCAATACATACGATTTTGTATGAACACTTAGTTGCAAAAAAAAAAATTGTTCTCGTTCGCTACCCCATAATTTATCAATCGCTCAAAGAAAGGCTCGCGTCGATTGGTATAAGGAAATGATTGAAAAGTTCGACTATGGTGCCATAAAATCGTGACAGGTGACGAATCATGGATATATGCGTATGAGCTGGAAACAAACCAGCAATCGACTGAATGAGTAATGTGGCCCCTGATCCACTTTAGCAATGTAGGACGGTTAATTCTGAGTGGTACACCACCAGAAGTCTTCGGAAAATACGTAAAATCAACTGCCGAAGATGAATTATTCTGCATCATGACAATGCGAATTTTACACATTTCATCAAACAGGCGAACTTTTGAACAGTCAAAACATCGAATTGATGTAGTCTCTGTACAGTCCCGACTAGGTACCCAATGACTTCTTCTTGTCCCTGAAAATCAGAGGTAAACTGCGAGGTCAACGATTTACGAGCGCCGAAGCGCATGTTTTGGAGGTGTTTGGAATGGGGAAACTGCTTCCAGAAATGGTTTGAACGAATTCAAAAGTGTATTGATCATCAATGGTAATATTTTGAAAGACTATAAAGCCTTTTTTATTAACAAATATTTTTTATTATATGCTATCCCCAAAATATAAATAGCACCCTTCGTATTGTCCATTCCCTATTGTTCTCGCTGATATATGAAGTTATTATGAATCATCAAGCACTCAATTTATACCGCTTATGTACAGTGACAAAATATTTCTGCGATTTAAGCATAACTTCAGCTTTGTTCTTGTGATCTAAATTCACGCTCAAGTAAGCTTGTTCAGAAAACCTCGAATATGTAAATATTTTGTGCTTTCGGGACTTTTGGACAAATTGGAAAATAAACGTTTCCAAATCGGTACAAGTAACTTATTTTACTACCATGTGCAGTGATAGAATACAATGTCTGGCAATTTTCAATAAGGAAGTCTATCATTTATAACATAAGATATCGTTTAGTTACCCACTTAAGTTCTTATCGCTGGAAATCATTTATAGCAAAGACTTCAACCTGAAAAATATTTAAGTTGCCAGCTAGTTAATCATCTTAATACAAAAGCTACTACAAACCTGTATTGCTACCTTATATCTTACAGTTTCAATATAATAAATAATTATGTTTATACAAATAAAAATAAAATATGTTTCAAAAGGTTCTGCGTCTTTAGAAATGTTTAACTTTTCGGAAAATTGCCAAAATAAATTTTTATTTTATTGCAAATTATTCACAAGACATTTTTTATTCTCCTTTATGTAACACCTTTAACGTTAAATGTTCGTGCAACATCTAATGGTTGTTGCAAATTGCTGTAGCAATTTTACACTGTTGTCTACCTTATAACAACCAAGGAAAATGACGTGTGTCGTCATTATTTTCGGCAAAAATTATGTTTTCATTTCAAGAAGTGACAAGAAAAAGGGAAATCCTTAAGGGAAAAGGATATCCTTTGCAAAAAAGGATGTGAAAACTAATAATTATGTCAGAATGAAAGAAGTATTGTTTTAAAGCTGACAACAACACTGCAGTTAAATTTGTTGCACAACATGAATTAATTGTCGTCTGTCTGTGTATTACATTTCTCTTGCTGGCCCACATAAATTTTGTGCTGAAAATTGTTAATCCTTTCACGGTTGATTAAAAATGAAAAAAAGGATGCAATATATATTAGATGAGTGAATATGAATTATATATTTTGCGAAAAGCAAAAAATGATAAAATTATTAGTTTTTTAGATAGGGTTGTTTGCAACAGTAAATATAATGTTTATGCTTTAAGAACCACGTGAGAAATTTAAAACAAAAAATTTTTTTTCTTAAAATTTAAAAAAAAAATTTTAAATTGTTACAGCAGCTGTGAAATATTTTTAAATCTATTTCTTGAGTGTTTATTTTAAACGAACTTTATTTTAAATTTTTTAGAACCTTAATTTAAATTTTAAGAAATTTCTTAATGTGCGTTGTTGGCTGGGTACTTAGTTTATACAAAGGAAAACGACAAAACAATTTTCTAAAAATTTCTTTGAAGTCGAACTTAAAAAAAAACAATTTTTTTTTTTTTTTTTTTTGTCATTTAAGCTATAGTCGAAAGCAAAGAACGTGTTGTTCCAGAGGGGTGTTTTAACGACATTTCATTGTCTCTTGTCTTGTCCTCTATTATCCTATTTATGAACATATTTGTTGAGTATTATGAAAAAAATGTTTAGCATTTCTTAATCCCCTATTGTTGCAAGATTTTCTTTTCGAAAACATGCAAATTTTGTTCCTATTTTGCAAGCAATATCTACTTGTTTTGTAGGCAACTTTTTCCATTATTTTTTTTTTCGTGCCAATTTTAAGCCGTTCTAATCCCTTAAATCGTTACTTTGTTCATATATTTTTTTAAAGAAAATATTTGCAACAGCCTAGAGAGACTAGAATGGTATCTTATATAAGGTTTCTATAAGACATACTCTCTCATATACTATGTGTGTTCCCTTTCTTTGTGGTATACTCTTGTAAAATTTATATCATTTGTAGACTATATTGTATTGTCTGTAGTTAATATTTGCCTTAAATACCACACATTTCAATATTTGCATTCTGCTATTGTCTATATCCAACTGAATAAAAGAAGCCTAAGGAATTTTTTCTATCAGCCACCACCCTTAATTTCATATACAGTACACGATATTCAGGGAATGTGTGGTCAGTAGTAAGATTTACATATGGTTGCATAATTAATAGGGAAAAAAGAAAACAAGATAGAAATCATCGTAAAGAGAAGGATATATACAGGAAACAATAAATGTAAACTCAAAATTATTAGCCAAAAAAAAAGAAGAAAAAAAACAAATATTCACACCCAGGCATCTATTCCAAGCTGTACAACTCATCTGCATAGAATTGGATTTGTTAGATAATTGAAAACCAATTAAGTTTTGTATTATCTTGAAAAAATTTAAAGAATTTTAAAATACAGTCGACCTTCGCTTTGCGGCGAAGTTTTGGAATCACAGTTTTTTAAGAAAAAAGTCTAGGGCATGCAAAGTAACTCATTTTACGGCATTTCGGTTTACGATCAACATTTCAGAGATTATCTAGACCGTACAAAGAGGTGTGTGTCTATACAATATCTTATTTATTTCTGCAAATTTCTTTAAAAATATGAAGGTTCTTATCTCTGCACACAAAAATTTAAAAATTTTACTAAAAATTAAAAACCTTTTTCTTATATTTCTGGGAGTTCTAAGCGAAAAAATGATTCCCTTACGTCTCTACGGAATTTTACATCATCAAAAATCGAAACAAATTAAAATTATATATATATATATATATATATATATATATATATATATATATATATATATATATATATATATATATATATATATATATACTCCTTCAAAGTTTGAGAAACTTAAAATTTTTTTGAAATAAGTGCCTTTCTTAAAGCAGTAAAAAATAAAAACAATAAATAAAATTTAAAACTTTTCTATTTCTTTTATAATATTGTAGTTCTTAAAAAACCTAATTTTTAAAAATTTTCTTCAAAAATAGAGTTTTTATAGCTAATTTTCTGAAGTACTTAAAATCACATTTTTATATAGTATTCTTTATTATGAATTAGTTGATTTTAGCGCCATCTGGAGACAATATAGAAATGAACCGAAAAAACCGTTCAGTATTATACTCGGCCGATAATTAGCTTTCAAAAAATATATATATTTTATCAATATCAGTGATGAGTGGTTTTTTGATTACTGTCTACACACTCGCGGATTAACTACCAAACCTTTCGGATGGGAATACAACATAGCGACCGCTTTTGTAGCTGTAGTAATGCGAAAGAGGAACACTTTCTGCCTAGCTCTACTTTTTAAAAGAAAATCCACAATTGCTTTTCAGATTTCAATGATTTGTGTTGGAAAATACAAAATTCTTTTTATGAAGAAGCAAGAATCTCTTAATTTTCTCCTAATAATATGCTATATTAAAAATTTTTTTTTACCCTAAGAGGCTGGTGTGATGTAGTAGTCGACCGCGGGCATACATCAAGAACTGTCCAGGTTCGAATTTCAGCTGACGGAATGATAAAAAAATTAATTGCAGTATTTCGAGTGTTCAGTAAAAAGATTGAAATCTTCCTTCAGACAACTCCATCTAAAGACAAACATCAGATGGATGATCAGGAGAAAACGCTACTTCTGCAATGCTAAGTTAATGATCACACCTAAATGGTGGTGATCTTCTTCACCACTACACACAAATATGTGGAGGCGAACTACAGTAGATTAATCAGCTACTTAGCATTAAAATTAACTTGATTACTGAAACTGAAATAGAGTGGAAAGCCAATATGCTCCCTAGAAGAGTGACGTTAAATTACTGCAATTTTATTCTATATTTCCCCTTAAAGCATACTATGCAAAATGTTTTCGTTTTTATTGTTGTTTTTTCTACAACTGCATAAAATAAAAAAGCAAGAAAATAAAACATTGATTTTCCATTTAAATGAGATTGAAAAAGTAATAATTCAAGTGTTTTTTTTTATTCAAACCAAGCCATTATCAACAAAATCCATCACTAGAATAAAAATCAATTTGAATTGCAATAAAAATTTATAAAATAAAAAATAAACACACTTATACCGGGTAAGCAGTTGAAAAGTTGTGGGAGTAAAAATTACTTTTAAGGACTAAAAATGTGTTTTGCCATAGAAGTCCATATAAGCCTTGTCCTGAATAAAATCCGACAAAAGCCTAATTTATTGAAATCATAAAGAATTTTCATAAATTATTTTGGTTTGAAATTTAATAAGATCCTTAAATTATGCTTTCTAGATAAAAAGCTTTAGTATAATCCTAAAACTATGTTTTAGGAGATTTTGTAAATTTACGATACAAAATCACATTTTATAACTCAACCGTAAGATAATAAATTTATGTTAAAGTTAATAATTCATATTTATGTTTTTGTTTTAATAAATTTTATTTTACTCTGTTAATGTATTAGGTATTTATTTATATGGTATTATTTATATTGTAAGGCTTTTAAAAGCAAAAAATAACTACAATAAAATATATATAAAAATATAGGTCACATGTCAATTTAAATATTTGATAGAAATCTTATTTTTTATTACAATGACTACGGTTTTAGGGAATAGCTCTCTGGATTACATTTCACTTCGTTTACATTTCAGTTCGTAATAAAACTTGTGTGTGTTTTATGCGGTTTTCAATATCTGTATGTATAGAACAACAAAACCGTTTTATAGGCAACACGAAATATAAAACTTAACAGCCTGAAAGTATGCAAAGGCATTTAGTAAACAAAAAATGCAAACTGAGGGTAATAAAACCGACAATAGCAAAATGTTTTAAAGATAAAAGTTTGAAAAGCAAACTATACATTTTAGTTTGCACTGTTGCTGTTGAGAGACAGAGATAAAAATGCGAAGTCAATGGAAATGTTATGTTTTTGCTGAAAAGTTACTTTTATAACACATTGAAAAATAGGCCAATTAAGGCAAAAAATAAAAATTTTTCTGATAAAAGGGATTTAATTAATACTTATTTTAAGTATAAAACAATATTTTAATTTTAAAAAATATTTTAATAATTTTTTGTATATTATATATTAATGAATTTAATGCCAAATCAATTAACTCTAAAAAGACAAATTTAAAAAAAATTTAAAAGTATCTTAAAAATAATATAAAAATTATATAAAAATTATAAGTATTTTTTCCATTTAGTAATAATTAATATTCACGATCAGAGGTACTATCTAATAAAATTCAAAAAGTGGCGCTAATCTGTTTGGCAATTGAAGCATTCATATCATTCCTCTTATTTAAATTCCCTTGATCTTAAAATAAAAAATCAAAAGAGCCATTATTCTTTTGAATTGCCTGCCTGTCCCCCACATTTGCTTGCTGTTTATTTCTGTTTTTGGTTGTAAATTATTTTCTTTGTGTTTTACTTGTAATAAACAAATTGATTGAAATGCCTTAGAAATCGTATATATTTCAAGTTCAATATGAAAATGTACAAAAATTACATTGAGAAAATTTAGTCAAAAGAAAACCTTGATATTCACAATATGAATTATTTATTCATTCAGTTCAACATTTGGTGTTATAAAAATAAAAAAATAGGAAAATGTGTTTATTTCCCGCAACAGAGAAATATGAAAATTATCACAGCGTTTTTAAGACATGCAAATATTACAATATGGCCTATAAATAACAAATAGAACAATGCCCACAGAAAAAATAAATAAATCCTTAAACCAATAAGATACAATATCTGAGGCTCAAAGTATACACATTTGTATGCCCATGGCAACCTATTGATGAAAGCACGTCCAAACTAGGCCAAAATCCTCCAAATAATTCTCTCAATCAAATTGCTCATCTTTTCTATCAGCTTCCAGACTGCAGCTCCCATAGTAACATAACCAGCGCTGATATTATTGGCTGTGATGATGCTGGATCCTAATGGTAATTTGGTGTGTTTTTGAAGAAGATATCATGTACTTCGTTATGTATTGGTTTACTTCAAGTACCACTTTCTTAGATCCTGCCTCCAAACTGTAGAACACTGTACTTATGACCTAGTTGTAATGTCAATTATTTCGGTGTCATCAGCGTAAGCCAAGAATACAAACTTTTCTTGAAAACTAGTTAAAATCCGGTGTGTTTCGCTAACCCCATCTTAATTATTATCTTAAATGTTATTTTAGTTAAGCTTTTAACCTTTTTTCTCCATTTTGTCCCCTTCCGCTCAAAATCTAATCATCTGTTCCTTCCAGAAGACACTGGAGGTTCTGCTTTTAAGTCGTATACAGCCTTCAAACAAACACAGCTTTTAACCAGTGTAATTTCTGCAATTCCCGCTTTTTGGCCAATGTGGATAGATAACGAAGCTTTAATAGTTGTCATTCTCAAAATATAAAAAATCCAATATTTACTATGAATGGACGGTGCCACGCCCACTTATCCAACCTCGCCCCTTTGTGTATTGTTCACGACGTTGTTATTTTAAATTTCTACTATTGTCGCTCTCACGATATACAAAAATTTTTACATATTTACTTTGTATGGGAGGTATCACGCCCACTTGTTTAATCCCGCCCACTTTTTGACTGATGGTTTGCCTTGACTATGAATCTATTAGGACCAAATTTAGAGAATTTTTCTGTTACCAGGATATAGACAAAAAAATATACACTTTATGGGCGTGGCACCGCCCAGTTAGAATTTTAATATTTATGTAATCTATAATTCCTTTCAGATATACTGAGAGATACTACAAAAATTTCTATAAAATCGGTTTAGCCGTTTAGCTGTTCGTAAGGCACAAATAAACAAACATACAAACACACATTTATTTTTATACAGAGTGGGTCATGTATCGGTTTAAAATTGAACCAGCGGTTATTTCGAATCTGGCAATGTTATTCTATTCTGTCGCAAAATTCATCCATTACGAGTGACTGTTTGGTGCGGCTTGTGGACAAGGGGCATCGTTGGCCCATATTTCATATTGCGCAACCATTACGGTCAATGAAGACACATATCGCACCATGACAACGGATTTTTTGTAACCGCTCTTCATGGTATTGATGTGAACGATGTTTGGTTTCAACAGGATGGTGCAACTTGCCACTCATCTCATGCCACAATCAATTTATTGCATCAAATGTTTGATGGCCGTTTAATTAGCCAAAATGGTGATGTCAGTTGGCCGCCACGATTTGACACCGCTGGACTATTTTCTGTGGGGTACCGTTGTAGATAAGTGTTATGCCGACAAACCAGAGACAATCGTGATGCCATTGCCGAGATACGACCACATGCACTTGAAAAAGCTCTCGAAAATCGATCCGAACGAATGAGGTACTGTGAGGCTAGCCGCAGCAGCCATATGAATGAAATAGTATTTCATTTCTAACCGGAGCAATTGTACTTCACAACAAAAGAATACAAATGGGAAAATTTCAAACCGTTTTTGTTTATTGCGTTTTTAAATTTAAACCTTTGAATGGGCCACCCGATATATAAGATAATATCATTTGCGTCTATTCCTACAGGCCCTATAATATGTTTTAGCATGATGTAGTCACAAGATAAAGCACATTCATGCTTGAGTCCTCTGACAATTTTGGCAATGCTCTTTAGTCAGCGTCATATTGCTCAGCCCTATGAGCTTGGCAGTTAAGCCAAATGACGACATTGAAGCCGTTCTATATGATTTTTAATAGGTTGTAAGGCAGAGCACGCTTACAATCTAATCTTCTGGCATACGCTTCTGAGTCATCATCTTGCACTGAAGCTTATAGATGATGTGTATGAGCTTTTCGCAACTTTCTTGTAAACTTCTGCAGGTAAGTCGTCAATGACTTTCTGGTCTTTAGCTTTCCGATTGTTAGAAATATTATCCAGCTTGGTGCTTCGACATTGTCTTCAGTGCAGTTAATTCCTATAGTTCCAAACTTTTGTGGATGCAATGATTTTAAAGCGAATGCTTGCAGATTTTCAAGTATCTCGGTAAGTTAGTTTTAATCTGTTAGCTTGCTTCTGGACACATCAGAAATTCTGGTTATTTTTACAACTGATTAAATATAACGATAGAAAAAGTATTATCTGCTAACCTTTAATTATGACATTTTTTATCCCATCTCTATGGCCTTGATAATTTTTGAGTGCTATACGGTTAAATCATAACCAAGGACATTTTTGCAGTCAATTTTTACATACACTCTAATTACATTAGCTACACTTTTTCTCCAATTAAATCCAAAAAGTATAACCTCCCTTAAAAGGAAAAATTGCCATCGAACCCTAAAGCTTTTACTATAACGAATACTTCTACTCTATTCTCACATCATACTTATTTTACACTTAATATAAATTTCGTAATTTCTTACTACTTCTCAAAGTACGCAAACAATTTACAATATCAGCACAAAATTATATTCATTCGCTCATTGACTGTAAGCAAATGAAAGCTGATTTTTTTTTATTTTATTGATTTTTTTTACCTTAAAATATACTCTAAAAACTCTTGTCTATAACAATTTCGTTTCATCATTATATTCTGTGTGCATTATATATAATATTCTTTTTATGACGCTGCAAAGTATGCCACAAAAAACTGTGTATAAAAAAAAACTAATTTCAAATTTTTACCTACAATAACTACTAAATTGTCATAACAAAAGTGAAGAAGTAAGAAAGAGGGAGAAAGAGAAAAAGAAAGCAAAATAAACTAAAGTGTACTTCAAAGATACATAATTTCTTGCATAGTTAAGGCAAACTTGTCTTTTTTTATAGCCAACCAAAGCTATGTTTTGTACATTTAAGGCAAATATTTGCTTGCAAGAAAGCAAAGCATACTTTTAGTCGTTATACAACAATGGCAACAACAACAGCAATCGTCATAAAGCTTAAATATAATGGTTGCAACAGAATTTTAAAGTTTCCTTATTTTTCTTTTCTACTTTTCTTCCTTAATAAATTTGTAGAGCATACTTAAAGGACGAAAGCAGCTTAAATAAAATTAAAGTATTTTCTCCATTTTTTATTACTGTTTCTCAATTTATTTTAGTTTTCTCTGGGGCAATTTATTTTTTGAATTACATTTTTTTAATAATTTTATTATCAAATATTTATTGAAATACAAGTTTTCTATTTTACTTATTTTACTTTATTTTATTTTTTTTAATGATAACTAGGTTAAGTTGATTATTGCAGCCTCAAACTATACTATGGCGTAAAAACAATAAGCTTTTTAAATCATTTTGTTTTGTTAACAATATCATTTATAACACAATTTAAACTTTTGTTGCTGTAGTTAGGAAAAGTTTTTGAAAATAAGTTTTGGAAGGAAAAGAAGTTCTTTGTATTCGAATTATCATTATAATTATAATAATTTATGTTGTATTTTTGATGTTTTTTTTCATTATTTGGCAAGAACTTCCTTGTACCTTACACTACTTTTAAAGGTAGAGGTATATGGTATTTATGTTTGTAACAACTCACTTTCATTAAATTTAATCAAAGTTTTAAAAACCACTTTGGAACTCGATTATTGGTTTTTGTGTACGCGTATATATTACTTTGGTTGTTAAAGTATAGTTTGCAACTTAAAAGACAAAAGTTATAAAAGACAAGAGCGTTTTCTACGCCGATGCCCACTGACTTCAAACATTCTTCTGGCTGGATTCCACTGGATGACATATCCATCACTATGGTTTCAAATTTACTGGTGTTCATTAGAAAAGCAGCAGATCTACTGAACAAACTATAGACCGAAAGGCGCACCATGGGTCGCAGTGCTATGCATTAGTGCCTGATCGATATGATGATTATGATAATGATAAGGTTGATAAACTGTCAACCGTAACCTGGGAGTTATACCCCGCCTACCTGCCGAGAGCATATACTTAGTCTTGGCCTTATTCACCGTCAGACTCGTCTTTTTAGAACCTTTTTTTGCGCAGAACTAAAGGCAGCATTAACCTCTTGGTGGATACGCTCAATGATATCGATGCCATCGACGTATGCAAGAAGCTGGACACTTTTAAGTAAAAACGTGTGACTGGTACTCCCATCTTCAACAGAACACTCTCCATAACGAATTTGAAGAGTTGACGTGATAAGGAGTCGCAAAAAAGTCAAACCAAAAAAATCTTTTCGGATGAATCTCATCTCGGTGGGTACGTTAGTAAGCAAAATTGCCGTATTTGTGACTTAGAAAACTCAAACGAGGTCTTACAGAAGCCAATACACCTACTACGAATGACTGTTTGGTGCGTCTGGTGCAGCGGAGGCTTCATAGACCCATATTACGTATGGAGAATGGAGACACCTATCGCACCATGATAACCGATTTTTTGTAACCACTCTTCATAGTATTGATGTGAACGATGTTTGGTTTTAACATGATGGTACAACTTGCCACACATCTCTTGTCACAATCTATTTATTGCGTCAAAATTTTAATGGTCGTTTAAATGGCCAACAGAAAGCTGGGATTTGACACTGTTGGACTATTTTCTATGGAACGCCATTAAAACAAATGTTATGCCGACAAGCCAGAGACAAATGAGCATTTGAAGGCCAACCTTCGTGATGCCATTGTCGAGATACGTCCACATGCACTCGAAAAAGTTCTCGAAAATTGGTGCGACCGAACGATGTACTGTGAGGCCAGCCGCGGCAGCCATGTGAATGAAATAATATTTCATATATAACCGGAGAAATTGTACTTCACAACAAGAAAATAAATTTGACAAAATTTCAAACTGTTTTTGTTTTATCGTATTTTTAAATTTAAACTTTTAAAGGCCCAAAATAATGTTGAGTATCGACTTGATTTTCATCGGTCTTTTCTAAGATCGATAATTGCTGTAGATGGTTAATTGATCATCGCTTTTATCAAAAGATCAAAAATTACTGTTACTCTTACACTAAATTATCGGGTTAAGTCGACTTTTCCTTTGTGACAATTTTTAGTGAACTGCGATCCGTAATTTAACCTTGTCAGTTCTTAAATATATAAAAAATTCAATTTTTTTTTATTGAGACTAGTTTTTCGTTACCTTTTTGCCATTGTGCCAAGTTCATATAAGTTGAGTTCATTATCGAATTCAGTTGTCATACTAGAAAATATTTATTTCAAAAAGTATGTTCGTTAATGAATACCGCAAGGCACTTTCTCTTAAAATGTCAATCGCCATTGAAGCTGAAGGTCCTGGGTAGGCAACTTGCTGCTGAAAGTCCGGATAGATTGCAGACGTTTTGGACTTTGGGTGGGATCATTGTCATATGCGGCATCACATAGTTTTTTTTAAGAGATAAGTGAGCTAATCATCAGATCGGCTGCCGGCTTTTAATCTAACCTAACATAACCTTAACCTTTGTTTGTAGGGTAGCAAAGCGTCTGGTTTAATCGTTCATTCTTATTTATTTGGCCTTTTGCCGTAATGTATCTTTAAATTTATCAGGAAAATACTTTATGACATATTGAAATGGAACACAAAAAGCTTCAATGTCTACTTAACAACCCCAAAGAAGAAAGTAAATATGAAACCAATGAAAGCAGCCAAAATGACAACACAAACTAAAGGACGGACAACAGAATCTACACAGACAGCACAACAATTTTATTTTTATTTTTACTTCACTGCAGTATATGGATGTACGTACATATGTATGTATGTAAAGAAAAAAAAAAAACATAATAAATTTATTTTCTTGTCTGTTGAATTATTAAATTGACTTTATTGATTTAAATGTAGCTTAAACTGAAAATGACTTTTTCAAAAAAAGAAAGAAATGACGTACAGGGGATGAGTTATGGCTGATGAAATAAAAAATTATGTCATTTTAATAAATGGTTAAAGGCTAAAAATAGCTAGACAAGTGTAAAATTTAAATATAATTTAGGTACATCACTTATTTTTTCTTTTCATAAATTTTAAATGAGTTTTCCTTGTTTATATCATAAGCATATTTTTTTAAAGCATGCTTTTAGGCTATATACAATTTCGTTGTTGTTTTTTACCGTCTGTGTATGCTCGTCTACATATTGTATATCTCCATTTACAAATTACTTCTTATGTATTTTTAGTCATTTCCCTCTAAATTGTTTTAATCAAAGTTTTTCTTTTTCATTTAAAATTGACATGCCTTTAAGGTATGCTGTGTTTTTTGAATTATTTTGAACAGCCTGTAAGTAAGCTATAATTTATTGAAAATAAAAGAAAATGTCTTCTTGTTTTAATGCCATTTTTTTTCTTAACATACCGATTACATTTAGTGGATTTGTAATGAGTTTTAATTTTCTAATATAAAGTTTAAAATTTGATTTGTTGTTGTTGAGTCTTAAGGTAAGCATTGAATTAAAAGTATGCGACTACGAAATACAATTTTTGCTTATCACTAAAACAAATGGAATTGAAAACAATAAAAAACCAAGAATGACTTATACCACTTTGAAAAAGAACTTGTTAAGAAAGAAAGTTTGAAAGTAATTGAACTTGTCTTCTCCCTCAGTCTGAGCAAGCTTCTAAAAGAGAGATTGTCCCACATATGTTCAGATGCTAAGCATAAGTAGCTACTAGTACAATAGCGACATTTTGCAGACTTCATGGGCATAACGTATGTACTTATGTATGTATTAGTGCTAAGTATACTTAGCGATCTAATAGCCAAGTTCTAAACCTTTCTTTATCACAACAGTGCATTCAATAAGTCCATAGTATGACACATAGATGGCGTTACTAAAATTTTGTCCTTTTGATTTTTATTAAGCGTTAACCTTCAGACGTTAAGTGTATATATTTGACAGCAATCTGACTATTTATTCGTGAGTTATAGCATTTTATGTAAAGCAACTTTTGTTATTGAAAAAAATGGCAAAAAGTCAATTTCGAGTTTTGATAAAACATTGCTTTTTGAAAAAAAATAAAAATAAAAAAATTAAGTGGAAACCAACCAATGGCTTGATAAACACAACCTGAACTCTGAACAAATAGTAGAGAAGTGGTTTGCTGAACTGAAATGTGGTCGTACCAGCACAAAAGATTCAGAGCACAGTGGACGCACAAATGAGGCTGTTATTCCAAAAAAAACTATAAAAAAATCTATAGATTGGCTATGAACGATCGCATATTAAAGATGCACGAGCTAGCTGACATTGTAAAGATATCAGATGGAACTGTTTTTAGCATTTTAAACGAGCATTTGGGTATGCGAAAGCTCTATTCAAGGTGGGTACAGCGGAGCTCACAAATCGATGAAAACGATAGCAAAATTGAATAAATTGGGCTTCAAATCGCTTACCCATCCATCGTATTCTCCAGATTTAGTCCCCAGACACTTTTTCCTGTTTCAGATCTCAAAAGAATGCTTGCTGGTAAGAAATTTAAATCCAATGATGAAGTAATCGCTGAAACTGAAGCCTATTTTGACGAGAAAGAGTAATCGTACTATAAAAGTGGTACTAAAAAGTTGGAAAATCGCTATACTCGTTATATCGCCCTCGAAGATAACTATGTTGAATAATAAAATCGAGTTTTGTCAAAAATTTGTTTTGTTCTTACTTATCTTAAGCACTTACTGATTGATCAGTTTCCCGGTTTAGGCAAAAATCTGCTCAATAATCTGAGTTTTAGATTTCTTATCGTTAGAGATTTGTGTAAAGAACTCTTTCACAAATATATATCCGAGAACATAATTAATAAAGAGATCAAGTAGATCACAGAAGATTTGCTTTAAAGTCATCATAAATTTAGGCTCATAAAGTTTATGCTCGATTGCTTAAGCAAATAATTAATGTTTTTATCATGAAAGCGATGATTATGCAAAAATGTGCAATATTCGGTAAATAATCGCCTGATTTCTTCACAATGTATTTCGTTACAGTAACGATACAGAAGTAAAATACAAGCTTTTCTATTATAAATTATATAACGTTCCCATAGAACACGACATCCTACAGAAAGTAGAAGCACTAATCCTGGCGTATCGAACAGATTGTGCGATACCTGATCTGAATTTCGATAGGGCAGTATTAGGATATTTTTTAGGGATAAATAAGCTGCAGGACTTGGCCTTCAGAAAAACCCAGTCTAGATCTATAGCTAAGACTCAAAAATGGAAATAGGTACGTGGTCGAGATTCCACTCTGATGAACTAATGTAAATGTTGACGACGGCTACGCCTCAAATGGTTCATACGCTGGGTCCAATTTTGGCATAATTTCTCCAACATAGGCGGCGATTCTCCGGCCAACATGAAAAAAATTGTTGACCGAATTCGCCTGTCAACTGGGCCATTGTTTTGCGTGCTGTGTGGCATGTGGCACCGTCTTGTTGAAACCATGTGTCAGCCAAGACGAGCTCTTCCATTTTGAGCACACAAATATTTGTAATCATCTCACGGTAGCTCTCGCCATTCACAGTAACGTACCTGCTTTCGTCGTCTTTGAAAAAGTACGATCCAATGATGCCAGCGGCCTTTAAACCAAACCAAACAGAGCATTTTTAGGGATGCATAAGCGGTTCTTGCAATGTTTCTGGCTATTTTCACACCAAATACGGGAATACGGGAAACTAGAAATGAGCTTTGTCGCTGAACACAATGTTCCAATGAAAAATTGGATCTTCATTCAACTTTGCCAGCGATTATTCACCAAAAATTAGTCAATGCGGCAGGTCGTGTGGTTTCAATTCTTGTGCTAGGTGTATTTTAAATGGTTTTACATTCAAATACTTCCGCGAAATTTTCCACGTAGTGTGGTAATAGAGGCCCAATTTCTGCTAACAGATGATTATTGTGCATCAACAACACTGGCGGATACAGCTGCGATATTTTCCTCTGTCCGCAATCTACGTATGCGTGGCCACCCCAGTAGGTCGCCCAAACTAACCATAAAATGAAAGAAGTGCACAATGCACTTTCTTAACCGATCACGAATATTGATAATAAAATTTAATATATTTCAAGCATTGTTCGTTTGCCAGTCGATTTTTAGTTAAATAATACCAAACTGAACATGTTTGTCAAAAATATGTTACACGAAAACAGCTGGGCTGCCAAAACAGTGTTTCCAAAAAGAATGTTGCTAAAAAATTACCCGATGATATTAGGAATGTTAATAGACAATATCGCGGCAATCAATGCTCTCAGCTCAGCTTCTCAGCTGAATTCGCTCAATAGCCCAACTGTCGAATTTATATAAGTACCAAATCATGCGGGCATCCGTGAGAGAATTCATGCTGATGAGTGCGCTACGAAGAGGCTCTTACACAGGGGGTCATACTGCCCCTCTTATTGAACTATCAAGCTTGATAGGCAGATGCCATAAGTGTTGAGCATGATGGAACACAAGCGAATCAATATCATCCTTTGTAGAAAATCTAGAATGCTCTGGCCTTCTCTGTCTTTGTAGAGGACTATGTGTTCTCGGCTTCGATCGGGCTTCTTATGGGCACATGGGTAGGAGCTGTCAGTATTAAGGAAGAAGAGGAATTGGTACCACAACTGTGACTGCCTTGCTTTATGGGAGCTCAGACTAAGTTATCTGGATGCATATGACTTCCATGATCTGAACAGCCTCAAAGATGTGTCATTGCCGAATTTATTCTACTTCGTGAAGGGTGCCGTTTAACTCACGTAAGGGACTCATGATACTCAGGTTCCCAAGTCTGTTATCTCTTCGAAATGCATAAACTTAATCCTTGTTTATAGCAAATTGCAAGTTTGAAAAGGTTAAATATTGTATGCACTTGTCATGGCTACTGTAGGAGTTTATGAAGGAGGAAAAGGAATCGGTAGAACAACTTCACTATGACTGCCTTGCTTTATGGGAGCTCAGACTAAGTCATCTGGGTGCCTATGATTTCCATGATCTGGACAGTCTCAAAGATATTTCACTGCCGAATTTCTTCTACTTCGTGAAGGTTACCGTTTGGCTCACGTGAGGCACTCATGACACTCAAGTTTAGGTGGGTATATTGGGACTCACCCATGTCTGACATTTTGGGCTTTTTCAGGGATCTGTCCTCTAAAGGCTAGCACAATGCACCAACAAATTGTTCAGAGTGTGAAATTTCGCCATATACACACAGCTAAGATTTCAGATTTTATCTCATAAGCTTTGCTTACAGTGTCTTCGAAGTGCACACCCTTATTACTCGTTGTTTATAGCAAATTGCCAGTTTAAAAAGGTTAAATATTGTATGCGCTTTAGCGAGACTGCAAAGTGCAACTTTTTTTCTTTATTAAATCACGACATTAAAGCCAGCACATGCATAGAGTGATGACGATAATAAAAAAATTGATTTTAATTTTAAATCAATTTGATTTTTTCAATCGTATAAGTTAAGGAAATTGCTGATGCTTTTTTTTTTTGTTTTTTATCTTATGCATAATTGTTTACATGTCTTTATTTTTTTAAATATTTTTATTAAAGATATCCAGCTCTTTTTTTTAAAGAATTATTTAAATAATGAGATCATGTTTCCTTAAACAAAAGTGATCACATTTTATAAAAATTTTTGAAACAATTTGATTGTGAGACGTCGAAGGCAAAGGCGAGAAATTAGTCATTATTTTATTAAAAAAAAAATTAAAAGTTTTATTCAATGCAGTATAACATGATTCACAAAATTTTTTTTTTGTAATTTGCCTAACTTTAAAATCCATTTTTAAATATTTTTTTTTAATTTTTTGTCAAAAATGTAATTTTGGCAAAAAGAAATTTAAATTTCTTTAAATAAAAAATTTTGTCTGCTCCCTGTCTAATACACATTTCGCTTTTCATTCATAAAGATTGATGACATTTATGTCACAAATTACGGCACTCGCACGCACTACTTTGTGACAGAAAACAACATCAACTAGTTTTTTCGCAACTTCCGTCGTTCTATCACTTGTTGCTGCTAAAATATTTCATTTCTTATGCTACAAAGTTAAAAGGCTTTCTTTCGGGGAAATTTCTAATAAAATTAAAAGCAAAAGTATTTCATTTAACACAACACTCTTGCAATATATTTTTGACAAGTTTATGACATCATAATATGCAAATTATTATTTAAAAATTTTTTTATTTCCATACTTTTGTTTTTGCTTTTAAACTCATAAATGCGTGCGCCAAATTTTTGTTTTTATTTTGTGACTTAGTATGTGCTTTGCCTATGGCCACTTTATTTAAGTGGGTGTTGAAAATGGGCATTCATGGCAGGGGGTCATTGTATGGGCGCCATGTAGCAATTTTTCTAACACTTTTAGTTCTTGGAAATAAGAGTGTGCTAAAGAAATTATTTTTAAAAATATTTCAGTTGTTTTTGCTTTAGTACTCGTTTCTTGTATTTTTGCTTAAATTTTGACAGCTTATTAGAGAAAGATGATTATATTCTTAAAAAAAAAAAAAAATATGTGCAAATATGTTTAAAAGATTGGTATTTTTTTCAACTCAAATATATTTTTTAAATACATTGAAGTCATTTTTCGTTTCATAGATTTTTCGAATGGCTTTCTGATGAAATTAAAATCAATAATTATTAATTGACTTCTTCATTAGTTGTTTTATTAAAAAAATTATAACTTCGCCCAATTTCTAACGGATTTCTAAATCCCGGACGTAACAAAGAAAACACTTTTTGTTGTTCAAAATTGGCTTAAAGCTGAGATCACACTATTGTAGCAATTGGTACGGCAATCGAGTGACCGCCCAATAAGTAATAATGCGGCAACAATAATATCAAAAATGCTCCAATATTTATTGTGGTCTTGTGCGACAATCGAAGTTTACAATACGTACCAATAATGAAATTATTAAATTTATATTCGCAGGATAAATTGATATAATTTTATTATTTTACGTCAATAAAGCACAATAGAAATTGTGTCATATTGGTACATTTGTGACAATCGTGTGATCCTAGCTTAAGGCAATTAGCGTATGACAATCATTCCAGCATCGTTCTGACATTTCAATACCACATTTTTGTATCTTTTGCCTCAGTTTCAGTAATAAACTCTTCATTTGTGCAAAATTTGCAAACGGCCATTGTGGTGGATATGGAAACAATTCGTAGTTCAATTTATGTAGCTTAGCTATTGTTTCAGTGGTAATTTTAAAAAGTTACATCCACACTTGGTATGTCTTTACTACAGACCAACTTTCTTCTGATTTAAGTATTACTTTCACTATGGTATCTGCATTCAAATTTGTCCTCAGATTGTTTAAGAATCATGTTTCTTTAAGTGAACTCCTTCATCTTTTTTAACACTTAACTATGGTCTATTGCTTAGGATTTCTTTAAAACACGTTTTGAGTTTTAACCAACTCTCACTAGCTGCCAGTTGATAGCTGCAAATCCTGCAAAATTAGTTCCAGCTTTCAGAGGCACTAAATCTCAGTGAAAGCAATGCTTTTGGCTTGTCAGCAGATTTTCTGCTTTTCTGAAAGCTTAATCTCTGTGTTTCGTAAAACTGAATCCACTATCAACTATTATTTCTAAATAAAAAAATAATTTAATATTTGTCATATTTTTATTATTCATTCTATTACGAAATTTTAATTAAACCTGTGTAATGTAGTACTTATTCTATCATTATATTTATTTATTTACTTTTTTTAAATTTTTCTTATAATAATTGTATACCATTAATCAAAAATTTCTTTATATATTTTTTTAATATTAAATCACCCCCTTCACAAAAAAATGAATTAATAAATGACAACATCTGGTGAATAATTTAATTGAATTTGAGAATACGATGTGAACAAAGAAAAAAATAGGAAAAAAATTCATCAATCGCCAGTAATTTGTTTAAATTTAACCGATTATTCGTTTATATTCACGAGTACACTGGCTTACAATTTTTATTTACAAATAAATTAATGTTAAAAAAACAACACAAACAATGTTTTTGTTTTTTAACAAATGACGTACATTAGCTGTCATGTATGATACTTGAAGTTCCAAAAATAAAATATAAATATAAAAAAAAATATAAATCTGAAGAAAAAGAAATTCAATGAAAGCTTAAATACTTAAAAAGCATAATTAAATACGCAGCAGTTTGAGAGACTGCTGCCGAATGGGTACTTAGTATGAATATGCCAGTCTAATGGTTGTTCAACTATTTAAGTTATACTAAGAGGTTAAATGCCACACTTTTGTTAACCAATTCACTTCAAAAGTTGGAAGTATCCAACCATAAAGTTCATATTTACCACCTATCATTTCGCCACTTACCTCAAACCATTATAAAGTAAATTATTAAATTTTAGAATTAGAAAAGTGGTCGAGGTGATGTACTACGTACAGGGTGCTGAACGTAAATATCCATATATGTACGGGCAGTCAGGCTGCAATTAGGACGCTTTCTGATGCCTATTCGACATCGTGCATCTCCGAACGAGATGGCGTGATATTCAGAGCTGAAGATTATCTGTCTGAAGGGCTTCTTAGACACTGAGAGAGACATTTTCCCCTTGCAGAGTACTGTTTATGGCATATTTGTCGATCAGAGCTCTGTGACGGAGGGAGTATGAACCCATTTGCTCTGTCACGATGAGGAAGATGAGGAGACAGTCGACTATTTTTTGTCACAGTGTCCGAATCTTTCGGATATTAGGATTGATTTCCTTGTCAGTCGCCTTCTGCATGCCCTGGATGTTGACTTGGATGTCAATAGGTTATCGTTTTTTATGCATGTGTGTGGTAGTTTTGTTAAGAGCCTGCTTGTGGATATGTAGGTTAGCCATACTACGTGCACCTTTTTCAGGGCATTAGCTTGGGATCAGCATATGAGCCTAAGAGAGCTACCGTCAGAACTTTTCCTTCTCCACCTGCAGAATCTCGATGCAGACATGACTTGAATATGATATCAGGCGCACTAGATTGCTAGATTGGCTACAGCATGAGGGACCTATTCAAATTAGTTGTTAACCAATCTGGCACGACCGCCAATCGAACGAAGGGGAATACAACATAAAGGACAGACAGTCGAACACCTTCTATGCCAAGTCCTCCTTAGCTGTTTCCATCGTTTTTTCGGTAGCTGGAAGAGCATCACGCAGATAGCGTGCATCGATACACATGAGATCCTCAGATACCTTAACCTGACCGCCTCAATATAAAGAACGCTTGATGACATGGGATTTTACGAGAGTTGACTCTCAAAGCGTTAAGACAGCGTTAGGACACACATTAAGATTCAACAACGAGATTGCAAAGGGGGCACTGCAGTACAATTTTCAAGTCTCTCGCCTTCGCGGAAGTTTCAGAACTTCCTGGTCCACCGCAACAACGCGTATCGAATATTAATTATCAAAATAAAAAATTTCGCTCGATTTTATTCTTTATATTTGTGGAACCCTGATTTGTTACTCTTTTTTATGTTAATTCTGAACCCTTAAGTAGCAATTTTTCGGCATTGGTAACTTCTTTGGCGTGTAAAGTATTTAGGTTGTAAGCTTTTTTAGAACAATATTTATAGGTGGCTAAAAAGTCTTTTGTCTCTTTATACACTACAAAGAGATAATAATGTACCAATTGCCTTTAGAAGACAGTTTGTGGCTAGTTAAGTAGGTAGTCCAAAATGATAATCACGGGTACAAGGAAAAAAAATTTTGTCTTTTTTTTATTTCTATTGACATAAAATAGAATCTTATAAAAAAATCTAACACAATTCTAAAACAACGACAAAAATATGTAAAAACCACCCCCCATTTGATTGAAAGGTTTTTTTAATAATCTAAAATGTATGCTTTCGGTTAAGGGTAAAATGGTGTTTGTTTTGTGGTCCAGGTTTTCATCACGTCTTTCTGCTGTCAGTCTGCTTTGTAGACGCGATATGTTGACAATACTTTTACAATTCACTGAATATTTTTAATTACTCTTCAACTACTAAAGTCGAATTTTTGTTTTGTATTTTTTTAATTAAAAATAACTGATTATTTTTATGTAAAATAAATGCAAGTACAATACTCTTAAAATGTATGATACAATATTATTTGTTTTGTATGACTCATTGCGTGTCTTGTTACTTGTCGCCTGACAAAGTCAAGTGGAAAAGATTATTATTTTTTGGCTGTCACAGCAATCTGATGCCAGAGCACATATTGTAAGAGGGTGCAAAACGTCAAATGGTTGATAGAAATGTAGGGTTAAATCAAAAGATAATGATGGTTAGGGTTAGCAAAAAAAAAAAAAAACAACAACAAAAAATAAAAGAAAAGCAATACACATGACATTTTATAACAAATTGTAAAGCTGTAATGCATAATAACACCCTTCCTTGTCTAATCAAAATTAATAAGAAAAAATATTAAATTTTTAAATCGAAGTTCGTTTTAGTTTTCAGAATAATTTCCCTTGTTTTTAATACAAAACTATTATGTTAAGGATATTTCGCTTTAGCCTAGAACTTTATTCGCAGGTCCGGATATAATCATCTAATCATTGCAAATTTTGATGTTTGCTTGGATCTCCGAAACTTTTGAAATTATGAAGTGAATTGCATGTATTTTTTGATTGTAGTACCCCCCTTTCCTTCACCTGTGTTTAATCAATTTAATCAAATTTCCTTATTTCTTAAAAAGAAAATTCCTTTAGTTTCGTTTTAATTGTTTCTTAAAAATTTTTTTTCAAACTACAAGTTTGTTTTACTCATTCCATTCCAATTTAATTACCAACTTAAATATATCTCTGAAAAATTTTCCTCTACTGGCTATACATAGTTTGTAAAGCAAAGCCGGAAATGGAAATGAAATTAAAGATAACGGCTAACATTTTATCAACGAAGCCACCCCCTTTTCTTTACGCCGGCCAACTGCACTGTACTACCGCATGACATAGACAGCGAAATTTTTTCTACACACCCATACAACCATTAGAAATGGCATTGAGTTAAAATAGACTTAATGTTGATAGAAAATGAACGATAAATGTATGAACGAACGGATGGATGGATGGGTGGATGGCACAAGTGCACTTTGGTTTTTTGAATAGGCCATCATACAACGAAAGAGAAATTACTTCATTAGCATTAAAATACACTTTCTTTTGGAAAATAAATGCAATCGTAATGATTGTTTAAACATGGTAACTAAAAAATTTGGGCAAAAGTTTCCGTAGCTAAGCGTTAATAAACGAATAAAAATTAAGGGTTTTTTTTCTACCCTACACCGGCATAAGTGATGCAGAAGTATATTGTGACTTACTTTCTGAGTAGAAAAACAAAATGGTCACTCATCTGTCAATGTAAACAATCCAAGTGTAAATCGCAATTTTAACCCTGGAATACTAACGTTATTTAATATGACCTCAATCTAACGCCTCGTGAAGCAGGCTTACGACCTAAAATCTTTGTTTTTTGTGTCTGCATGTGATGAAATATTGTTGATGAAGATTTTTGCAAAATTTGGTACCGTTGCACGCTTGTGTAGCAACAATAAAAAAAGTATACGTAAAATTTACATACATTAGTATTCTAGGGTTAAATCATTTACTTTAAATTACAAGACAATTTTAAATTTTATCCCAATATTACAATCGGATTGAGGTGTTTTAATCGTAAACTAAAGTCTTGATGAGAATCGAACCCACAACTTTCCCGATTAAAGACTAAACTAGTATATACTATACTACTCATTTAATTGGTAACTTATAACCGCAGATCACGGTCAGAGGCCTGATATATTATAATATACCAAGCTCGTCGATCTTCTGCCAACCTTGTCCAATTCGCCACATTAAAGAAGCTTTTGTCGCTCTTTTCTACGACGTCCTTCCGGTTAGCTAACGAAAACCAGCCTTATGGAAACGACCTCATACAGCCTTATATTAACACGCCACAACTTTATTCGCCTGACCACATCAATGTCACTGTATAATTCGTACAGCTCGTGATTAATATGGTGCCAACCATCGGCCCATATATTATACTAAGTATTTTCCTTTCAAATATTCCTTAAGCGCCATTCATAAGGACTGGTAGAATGAATGCCCTATACTGCTGGAGATTGATTTTTGTACCTCTTTTTCTTACCTTTAAACAGCTTTGATAATCGTTCATTTAATTTTTCGGTTGATTATACTTTCGCTAGATTTGAAATTCTCAAACAGCAACATGTGAATCTTGCTGTAGATTATACCATTTCTCATGATTTTCTCTATGATAATGACAGTGACGGCTGTCACCTTATTTGAGACCTTGTTCGGTAATTTGTCTGTGAGGTTTTGTAGTTGTGAGAGTCATTCTGCACAGCCGGATAAGCTATACTTGCTATACATTACTTCAAACAAACATTACTTCAAACAAACATTACTTCAACAATTTACTTTACTTCGAGTGTGGCAGTCGAAACCTACTTTGTTATTAACAAATAGGTGGTAGGTGACGATTTGGTACTAATAAGTCTTTTTTAGGATCTGCCGCAGGTCTAAAGCCACACTTATAGGGTCACAGGTCTTAAATCAAAGATACAGATCGATTTAACATGACAAAACCAGGTTAATTAACGACGATGACACCTAGCAACAACATTGCGAACATGACCCGTTAGTTTGCAGCATATAACATAAAAGACTCCTGTAGATGGGTTTGCACCCAGATTAACGAGGTTCCTCTTGCAGTGACTAGACATATTAATTATAATTATAACTCATTAGTCCACTAGGGCACATTTTTATAAGAAATGATTTCTATCACCTATAAGCTTACGGTTCAAAAATATAGAGAGGTTGGATAAGATGTTTTGTAAAACATAGACGAGCACAGTTAGAGGCCAGCAGTCTCATTTAAATAAAATAGATCTGTAATAGCATACAGATACACAGTCCACTCAATTCCTACGTCTGTGTTCCGTGCCTTAACAGCACTAGCTAACTGCCCTAAAAAGGCTTAGAATTGTTGGTAATTGAGCAAACACTTATAGCATGTTCATCCGATACTTCGGATTATTATTTTTGTTTTCGTTTCAATTACTCATACGAATTACTACGTTCACATGATACCTTTAAAAATCGTTTTGATGATTCATCTTCTTTTTCTTGTTATATTTGTTTATTTTATTATTTGCCGTTAAATTGTGCTTTAAGAATGAGAAAAAAAGGTTAAAAAATTAAATAAACAAATTTAGCATGGAAAAAGACCCTATGGAATTTGAAGAAGATAGTGATCTTTTAGTGACTCACAGGGTAATTGAAACTGAATTACTTACAATTATTGTAATTAGTGATTCGTTAAAATTTTCTAGGGGGAATTATGTATGTAATTCACCTCATAATTGGGGGTTGAATAATGAGTGAGTGGGTGAATTAGGAAAAAACTATGTCATGAGACCATGGCATATTGTTACACTTATTCATATTTCTTTCAGAACCCTCTTGTATTTAAGCGATCGCCTAAAATATGTTGTATTCTCTTTACCTTTTACTTATCTTGACATTTTCTAAAGAATTCGGCCATTTATTCGACCTATATGATGCAATAAATACTATCATGCCGTGATTGTCAAGCCCTAACAAGGCGTTAGTTTTCCCGCTAAAACGTAGAAGCCACAAAAATTTGGAAACCTAGCAAATGTTAAGTGAATGTGAAAGTTATTTTTTAATCCTCAGACGTACCAAACAATTTTGGTCAAAGTACAATCTAAGTGAAATTACTATCCCTACGCTCAATCAAGACGTTTAAAGTTAAAGATCGTAATTATCAGTCTTCTTATTTCAATTACTGCCAGGTACCCACGCTAATTTCACGCTGTGAGATTAGGTTATCCAAAAGATTTTTAATAACCTTTTGAAAATTTGATAATAATCGCTCTATAAAATTGTATACGAAAGCGAAAAAATGTCAGCAATTTTCTAAGCAAGAAACCGGATTAAAAATGAGTTTATAGCATAACTTTGCTTTCATATAATTGAACCTAATTTTATATGTCTATAGCAGCACTGAGCTTTTCATAAAACAATTTTTGACGCTCAGTTCCTATGTATTCTTATTCTCTTGCTTTTAACCGTCACTGAAACAGCGACGAGCGAACATGCTTGGCGGTTGTATGTTGTTTTTTGTTTTTTCTAATAATACTTAAATTCTTACACAAAATATTAAGATTTTTATATTTTAAATAAAAAATAAATTCATTCAGATACTAATAATGCTAATTTTCCATTCAACTCGATTCTCAGAGAGAAATGTTCATGTTTTCACAACACAACTACATTATTATTTTTGAGTAACACTAGTCTAGTCACTAGTCACTTTCATTGCATGTGCTTGCAGATGCTCATGATGTCTATTGTCGATTTATATTTTTAATACCATAAAACAATCAAAACAGAAGTGTGTTTTTAGGAGGATATTAAACTGAGAATTAATTTATTGATTAATTAAGTAAACTCAATTAGAGAGAGATCTTAAATCCTAACCACTTATTTTTGATCTCTAGCCCATAGTTTTTATTCAAAATACAAATAGTGATATAGATCATCATAGAGACCGACTTAATTTTTTGTACTATTTTTTATAATCGAGGTGTAGTTATAGAAAGTGATGGATAAATCTCGTTTAAATATTTAAGCAAGTGTGTCAAAATTTCACTGATATAAAGAACGTGACACACCTCAAACTCATATAATAATCAGAACCAGAGGGTGAAACTGTAACAAAAACGACTTTCGAAAAAAGTAACAAAAAAAAGAACTTCACATAACACCCTCTTGTTAGAAGAACCCCTTTTTTGTAAAACTTTGGCTTTCATTGTTGGTCGCAGTTTTTTTTTTTTTTTTTTGAGAAATTTGATAGAACAAAGTACTGCTAAAAGCAATATGACTCAATGTGACTTATAACACCTTAAAATATGCTTTTGCTTAATAAAAGCTCTGCTACAGCCCTTAAATATGCTTTACAAAATAATGATGTTCATGTGCCAGGCCCAGAGATAAGATTTAAATCTCGTGAAAAAATAATCAAAAACTGAAACAAGTAGTTACGTCACATATTGTATTCTAAGTTTAAGTAAATAAATAAAGGTTAGAGGGTGCAAACGTCAGAAGAAGTGGGAGAGAAACGAAAAAAAGGGTTTATTAAACAAAAGTAGTTTTATTTCAGAGCATACTTTATGGTGGTGGTTTATTTTTATTGTTTTCAAAATCTGTTTTTTTTAGACTTTCATTACATTTCAATTGCCATTTATTTTGTCATTTCTCATTAAAATATTTGATATTTTTAAAAGAAATTATAGAGAACTGGATAAATATTTTCTATAACAATATAATAATCTTCTCTCTCTCCCTCTCCTTTTCTCTGTAAGCATATGTGCTTTAATTTCATTCATTTGAGTCTATTCACAAAAGCGGGTGTTACATGTGACACCCCTTTTCATATAAATTTGTTTGCATTGTAGCATGTGGTTAAGGGAATTGAACTTTTTTTTATATTTTTTTTTAAATTTATTTGAAATTTGATATTATTTGGTACTACTTTTTTCGGTTGTTGTATTGTTTGTGTATTTAAAGTGCTAATTTTGGTAATTGGAAATTATAATAACAAATGTCGTTCCATGTAATATGACCCTTAATTAGTGGGTGGCTATGTGGTCAATGTAGGTTATGATAAAACTAAGTAAAGAGGTCAGTGTTAAATTAGGTGAGTGAAGGTATTGATAAAAAATTTTGAATATTAAGAATTTTTTAAATAATGAAAACTTTTAAGTGCACAGGTTTAGTTGAGTAGCTCATTATAGTTGGTATAACTAGTGGTATGCTTGTACTTTTTGTGTTAAAAAAGTAGACACGAAAATAAAGAATAGCTATCTTTAGCAACCATATGGGCGATATCATCAAGGCCAGCCTTCATCTATTTTATGCTGATACCGTTCATTTCCATACAAGTCCAATTCTCTTAGAATATAGACGAGCATAGTCTCAGAAGAGAAGCTGCGGATGTTCAATGACCCCCTGCAGTTCTTCACCAACCGAGAGGCGATAGTGTTTGATTTAAGAGCTAGGATGGCCGCCCGTTTGTCCATGCAAATATAGAAACGTTCACTCTTGCCGCCTCAAAATAATATTAAGCGTACTTCCGCCATGGCCAATGCTTCCGGTTAAAGAGCATATAACTCCGAATTCAACACCACACTTCATATTGACCACGACATTCGATAATAACATCGCCTTCGAACATTTGGCAAACATTTCTCTGATAAAACATTCGAAAACGACTATTTGAAACTAAACGAAAAAGAACTCATAGAATTCACTCGTCGCTCAGTTTGTGGCAGCAAATGTTTCGATCTTAAAGGTTTGCCTGTGATATCGATAACAAACTTTTAGCTATATCTAAAGCGATTAAATATTCGCTATCATCACTAAATCTTCGCTAATAATATTTTTAATTATTTCCTTTCGATATCGCTAAACATTCGTTTTTAGTAGTTTGGCAATAGTTCGAGAACGAAACCTTTGATTTCTTTTGCTTTTGCGAGGAAAATTTTTTTATCGTTCAATCTAAAATTAGTTTCGAGATTTCTTCGTTAATATTTCACTATTGCGAACACTCGTTTTTAACGATTGTTTTGCAAATATTTTTGTTTCGAAAATTCACGTTGGCGTGAATCCGTGATGTGTAGTCTTTGAGAGAAGTTTGTTACCCCACAATCTCCTTTATAGCAGTTACTAGTAAGTTAAGCAGTTATAACTTATTTAGAATCGATATATAAAATCCCACTCTGATTTAAAAGAATCATATTGGTTCAGTTGAGTATGGATTTTTTGTAATTTGGCCACAAACTCTAAGCGATTCTTGAGTTCGCATAGCTTCTGTAGAAATAAAAACACCTTGAAATCTTCGTAAAAAGTTTAAAAATTGCTACAAGCCTAACAAAAAAGGGCTCATATTTGATTTGTATCAGTAATTTGTAGTGGTTTTAGCAGATAGATATGTTTGGGACGAATTTAATCGAAAATTTGGTGTAGATAAGTGTTGTGCAACATTTTATCGCCATATTGAGCACTGTCATTCGAAATTGTACGATTAAGAAAATGGAAAAATTTTAGAATAGTTAAGCACTTGCCGCAGGCTTCTAACTTTTGTGAACTGGGTACTAAACTTAAGTACTTTTACGCCACTGAAGAGGCCAGAACCATTCTGTGGTATGAGAGGAGATGTCTGGAGAGGTATGCTTAGGAAAATTAAATAGGTTATAAAAAGTCAAAAATTTTGCAGGGAAACTATAGAGTGTTTTTTAGAGGTTCATAACTTTGGGTTGTCAACACTGCTTTATTTGACAACTAATTTAATAGCTGATAGTCACTTTTTGTTTAACTTGGATAGACTTACATCAGTCGGTAAAGAGATATAAAATCCGAAATTTTATCGTGTTAAGCCGCATTCCATACAATGCGCTCTAAAATTAATTTACTCAAAGAATCTTTTCATGAGGGAGAAATTTCAGATAATGGTCCAATTAATTGTCCATCAAGATCCTGTGACTTAGGCCCAATCGATTGTTTTCTTTGGGGTTATGTAAAGTATTGAATACCTGAAAATCAACATTCGAAGACGTATTGGCTTAATACGGCCGCATATGCTGCGAAAAGTTTATTAAAATTGGTGTTCCAGCCTTGGCGGCATTAAACATTAAAGTCACAACATTTTCTATCCAACAAAGCCCGTTTCATTAAAATATTAAAAATATATTTCATTGTTTTATAAGAATTTAAACTTGTGTAACTGTAAAAAAGCACCCGATTTAATGGAAAACTTTTTAGTCTTGTTTTAGGCTGTCTAAGAATAGCCTGAGTCTAGGGACCGAAAATTTCAGACTGAATAAACTTTTGAATGGAAGTATGTAGTCTCGAATCCAACATGTGGATTCTGTAAGGAGAATACTGAAGACAAGAACAGTTGCTTATTAATTATTTGACAATGATTTACTTTGAAGTTTGTCAGGGCAACAAACTTGAAAGGGATATTACGTGTCTAGGGAAATAATGTACTAAACGAAGCCTGTTAAATAGATGAAAGCGTTGCAGTACTACAATATCATTTGACAATAATAATAATTTTAATAATAATCCCTAATTACCAGAAAGATGTGTTTGATGTTTAAAACTTTTGAAATTGTTTCATTTGGGGTACCATATAACGAGTTATCTGTATCTAAGTAGTGGTTTCAACATTTTTAATAATAATTTTCCACTTTTTATTATTGATATTTAAACTCTTTTATAATTTTATTCAACTCAATTGATGTTAAGCCGTAAGTATATTTATTAAATTCTCTAAGAGATTATATAATAGAAACGTATTTAATTTTTTTTTCTAGCCAGACAGTATAAATTTTTTCAAAAATGAATTGATTTAAATTTAAACTATAACTTTAACCAAAAAATTACTACGCTTCTATGTAAAATATATTACAATTTTAATCCTTTGCAATTATTTATAATCATTTACAATCTGCTTTTATTAATATTTCAACAGCCAAACAATTTGTGCTTTTTTTTCTATAATTTAATTGAGTACGTGTATAATGTAAAACTCCCTTCTCTGCATGTACATTGTCACACCATCATGCACTTGTATAGCACAGGCCATTAACATATCCCACTACACAACAATCGGTCATACATTTGCCAACAATAAATTCTTAATATAATTTAACACTCTACACTCTTTAAACGAATGATAATGATACTGCCTGCCTGCTGCTGGTATGTTGATGATGCTGATGATAATACATATGCTAGGCATTTATGAGGAGGAGTATTCATATGACGCTTTTGAAAATTATGCCAAAAGTGTAAAAATAATATTTTGGTAAAAACAATAACAAAAAAAGAAGGACAACTAAATGCTATGAAATAAACGTCATTTAAGAATAAAGCGAAAAGAGAAATACTTTTGCCACCATTGCCTTTGCTACCATTAACACTTGCCATTATGGTGCAGCATTGACTTGTAGTAGCCTGCATATTTTTTTTTTTTTTTTTTTTTTTTTTTTTTTTTTATTTAATGCGTTTGTGTTGTACAAGTATTTTAATTTTATTTGTTTTAATTTTTTGTTAAAAAAAATAATTTTATTTTCTTCTGTTGATTTTTATTTTTTGTGTTTTTATTTATAGAAATTTAATTGGTTTTTGTGTTTTAAAATTTATGAATGATTTTTCGCCTTCTTTAACACTTAATGTTAATGTGTGTACCATAGACGTATTACACACTAAATGGATAAGAAGGAAATACACTGAGGATTTAATAAACGGCATATGCTTCTACATTCAAAACAAACTACTGCCGACTAAATATATAAATGTTGTGGTCTTAAATAGTTTAGTTTAGGTTACATGTGTCGCCAGCAATTCCCGAGTTCACTTTAAAGCCCTATGGCCCATTTTGTTACTCTTTAGAAGACTACGTGGATATCATATAGCCCCCAGTAATTATGTATGTCCGCAAAAAGCCTGTGGTTGTCTTATATATCTTAACAAACTTTAAAAATAATCAATGTAGATTCTGAAATACAGGTGGGCTAATATTACCACTTACATGATATCCAGGATGCTCTGGGCTTTCCTATCAGTTGAAGACCAGAACTCTCCTGACTTTTAATTTTTAATTTGACTAATTACTTAGCACTGATCGTATAGGTTACCCTTGTAATAACTACTATAGGAGGTGTCATCTTCTTTGTGACAGTTCCACTCTACGGAAGCTTAGTCTAAAGCATCTTAATACACGTTTTTTCATGATCTGGACTGTCACTAACGAATCTGGCCAATTTTGTAAGCGATACCGCTTGGCTGTAGCGAGGGCCAGTTGATTTTTACATTTAGATTTAGACAGGACTTAACTCGATCTCTCTCATTTCTGACTTTAGACCTTTAATGAGTCTACGGATTCTGTAATGATGGTATCCGAGTCTACACTCTAGCCGTGGCGACCCACGCAACCTTACCTAACCTAATGATGAACTATGTATGCCGGATGCTTACAACAGTCCTATTGTGGCTAAAGTATAAGTCTTTTAGCTCTACTGGATCCTTCTATTAACTGAACCTTACCTAACTTTTTTAAAGTTGCCACAAGCTTATGATCATCACCTTTCTAGCGAAAAGCTTTTCATGTCCAAATATTCATTGGAAACGTGATGTATATGTATGATTATATTTATTTGAGGAAGCCAAGCCCTCTGTTTTTGTTTTTCTTTTTCACTGGTGCATTGTGATGAAGTCACGTTTCGATCACAGCTACAAAATGGGTCAAAAATTAATCCGGTTTTTGCCGAACTTCTGTGAAGTGTTTACCTAGTTGTGCTAACAGTTAAGTGTAAACTTCGCCAGACCATGTTTTAAAAACCAACGCTTGATGAACTTTTTCCTATTTAAACATTCATACAAAATTATCTTAAGAAAACGGGTCCACCATTTTTATTCTTCGATCGCTTAACATTCTATAGATTGTAGACTTAATCGTTACGTCAAGCGTTGCCTATCTCTCGAATGTTCTCTTAGTGGGTCATAACTTTAAGTTCGCGACACTACTTTTTTGACAACCGATTTAACAGCTAATAGCTGCTTTTTGTATAATTTAGTTTGACACATCATTATTTATCAAAATAATGGCTCTGTTCGTCACACTTTTTTGTTTTGTTTTGTTTTGTTCCCCGATGATGCCCATTTTTGGTTGAATGGGTATGTAAATAAGCAGAATTGTCGCATTTGGTGTGAGGATAATCCACTAGCTTTTGTCGAAACATTATTATATCCACCGAAAATTGGTATTTGTGCTCTTTATGAGCTGGCGGAGTCATTGGTCCATATATTTTCAAAAACATTGATGGTTAGAATGTTATTATCAATAATGAATGGTATAGGGATATGATTAAAAAAATTTTTAAACCTGAATTTACCGGCATTAATCTTGCTAGCATGTGGTTCTATCAGCACGGAGCCGCATGACACACAGCGCGCTCTGCAATTGATTTTCTCAACGAAACTTTTAAAGAAAAAGTAGTAGACAGTTTGGTCCAGTTAATTGGCTACCAAAATAGTTTGATTTAACCCTATTAGAGTATTTTCTTTAGAGTAATGTAAAGTCACTTGTCTACATCGATAAACCGGAGACGCTTGAATATCCGCCTGAAATCAATATTCTACGAGTAAATGGCGAAAGTTTGTGAAAATTTGTGTTCCAGATTGCGACCTATAGGCGCTAGCCGTAGCGTCCGCAAGGCCGAAATGATATTTAAACAGAAATTTTATAAAATTTTCTATCCAAGAAAGCCTGTCTCATTGTTATTAAAAATGTATTTCTGCTAAAAAATTCGCATGAAATCTTTAATGTTCGTATTTGAGTAACTTCTTGTAGCATCGAAACTAGTCATCGCTAGCATTTCGATTGACACTCTGTGATTGATCCGTAATTCTTTCGTGAAGAACTCATTTGAAACGAGTTAAACATTTGGCTTCAGTTACTTTGGTGCAACTAAAATGTGACTCAATAAACTTCGTTTTATCTAATTAATTTTTTTGTCTGTCTGTCGAGTTATCAGTGTAAATCTCCATTTAAACAATTTATGTTTTCAGTACGTTTATGTTGCTTGTTGTACTATGTATGTAGTAGTTATTTATATTTCAATGTACGAGCATATTTTTTGGTACCCGCCTGGACTTTATGAAATTATGGCCAACAAATTTATGGCTTTTTAATTGCATTGACTTTAACCGCGCACACCAGCACACTAAAGAACATTTGCAATGAAATTGGAAAATGTTTTTTAATGTTTTTTGTTGGCGATTCCACACAAAAGTGTTGAAAACAACAACAGGAACAACATTAATAATATGTATGATTAAATATAAAAAATAAAAGAACATGCCCTAATAAATTATAATTGTATTAAAAGCAAATAAATTTTATTTGTTTATCATTTCTTTAACCAGAGGAAATCAAAAAAATGTTAACAAATTCTTTAAATTTAAAAAAAAAAATTAAAAATTTAATAAACACTATTATTTCGTTATTTTTTATATTTTGCCATATTTAGTATGTCATTTGGAATTTTATCTTTGTTGTAGTTTTACGACATCCTTCTGACCCATATAATGTACTACTGGTCTAGAATATGTACTTTCCATATGCAAAATCATGATATTTACACTTGTAATAGTGTCAGACAGTAAGTAAACGTCAAGAGAGTGGGAGGAAGCAAATAAAACAGAAAATTTTCAAATGTTGCACATCAAATGTTGCATAATGTATGAAAAATAAAATATTGAGTAACGTATTATTATAACCCATTTCTGAAAAGTTTTTGTACAAAAAAAAACAAAATCGACGCTATTGTCAAGCATAACAACATCACAAAAAAAAATAAACTATGTTGCATGCAACATTTATATAAACACTAAAAATCATTTTCATCATTAAAACCAAACTGACATTCTCCCATATCATTTGCATTTGGTACTAACGCCAGCAACATGACAAAAAATACAATAATGATATTGTTGCTCTAGTTGTTTCCTTGCTGCATCAAAATTTCTCCAAAATTTGTTGAAACATCCTTAATACGGTTTCTTTGGCAAAATATTTAATGATTGTGTGCTCATTTTATGTTGTTGCATAAATATTTAATGCGCATATTTAAGGAAGCAATTTCGCCACGTATTCTTGACAAACGTACTCGTATTATGCTGCTTCTTACCTGCTCCTGTTTTAAAGGAAAATCTTAATTAAGTGTTTTTGGAAGAGTCTTCTATTACAACGAAATTTCGTGGCTTGTCAACAATTATACACGATTTAGGATGAATTAATGAATACAACTATGAACTAATCGGGGCAAGCAACAATATTAAAATTCGTATACACTTGTGGACAGAAAAATAAGTATAAAAATTAATATTTTTCAATCCTTTGAAACATCATAAACATGATAACCATGAAACATCATAAATTATTTATAATTAAATTTTCTAAAAATATCACGAAAAATTCTGTAATAAGAACGGTGTGAATGCTGTGATTACACGTCAAACCCACAGGTGATTTAATACCTAAAATACCTTGGCCAGTCACTGAAAAAGTATACGAATTTATGCAACTGATGGAAATAGCGATGGTATCCAGCTTCAACCATATGACAGTTTTAAAAAAAATAAAACGGATTTAAAATTTCAGCTCATGAGTACCACATGAACACAATGAAATTGTATTAAGTACTACTGAAACCCCTTTTTATAATTCTCATAGAGACTATACATCGATTGTATAGTCTTCGATGTTAAGGATTTCTCTATAATGTCGCCATAACTATTTTCAGGATGTTGATCGTTATCAGAAAGGACAACTACCTATCTTATACTCGCTAAGCGTCTACATGATTCCTTCTAAAAAGCACTAATGACACTTGGGTTTCGATTATGTATGTACTCTGGTGAATCAGTTTCCTTCTCACAAGATATGCACATTTGTTCACTGAGACTACAATATGCTGTCAAAAGTCCGGTTATCATTCTCAAGCTATTCTTGTATAACCTGATGTAAGTTTAAAAAGGTTTTCGTATTGCCTTCGCCTCTTCTTATCTTCCATTTCGGCACCCTTCAAGACTGCTTTTCACAGAAAGGTAATTGCCCCATCAGTGGCGTAGAAACTGTCCTCCTAGCGAGTTTATCTGCCTGTTTATTTCCTTAAATTCCCAAATGGTCAGGGATCCAGCAGAAGGTGGCCGTATTGTCTCTACTAAGTTGGTTTATGGTAGTTTCTAATTTTGAATCAACCTCAAATAATGGCCAAACTGCCAGATAGTATGGTTATATTCTGTCTATATTGAATTAAGCACACCATTCGATAACGTAAACTTTCGCTAGAAAAATGCTTGCAAGTTTTCAGATGGGTTCCAATAACTGAAATCTAACCATTTTTGAAGTGGGTTATTAATCGCAGTGAAAAATTAGTTAAATATTGGAATATCAATCAATCGGTGACCCTCCATAAAAGAATTCAAATTCAAATTCGTCACGTGTTCCTACCATAGAGTGCAACGATTGATTTTGGTCTTTACCTCTCATAATTCTGGCTTTTGAACAAAGCTTATAATAAATAAATCTTGGAAAGAAAAAGTTTAGTGTTCAATCAACAAAGTGCTAGGCCACTCACAGCTTTCACAACCAACCAAAAATTATCTTTGCTGCAAAATTTTTGATAAACCCACCACACTTGACTAAGTACTACCAGCAGTAAATTTATGAAGTTAGGCAAACAAAAACAATAGATCATGGATATGGCTTATTTTCTTGATTAAAAATTATTAACAAAAAAGACGGTTTTAGTTAAAAAAATAAATCTATAAGTCTCTTATACTTTTTATATGGTCTAATAAAATTAAAATCAATTTCTATCCCTTTATCTTCTATTATTGTCTTACTATGTTATGTTTCTGGGTCTGACAACTTTACTCTTTAATCATTTTTCTGCCCGTACGATGTTTTTTTATGTCGTATTATCTAATTTTTTGTTTATTTACAAATGTATGCACACATATGTATGTATCTACATGTTAGTTGTTTTTGTTTTGTTTATGTTTTTCCTTTTTATATTTTCGTTATTAATTTTTTATTTTTATATTTTCTCTTTCCCTCAATCTTTGTTTTTCTTGATTTGAGGTTATTGTTTATGCGGTAAACAATTTGTCTACATATGATTTTGTTGTTATTTGTTGGCTTTTATGTTAAATCCTGCTTCCGTATCTTTAAGAAATTTCAAAAAAAAATCCTATTTTTAATAATTTTGATCAGGTTTTTAAAAGTGTCTAGGGATGAACAAAAAAATGCTGGCAAATAATTAATTTGTGTGCCCATAATTATGTTTGTTTTTATTTATTGTTGGCCTATGTAATGCTTGGGCTTTAATAATAATAACAATGGCGTGAGAGTGCAGTTATTTTGGAGAGAAGGTGCAAAAGAGAGAGTAGAGTCAATGTAAACAGCCCACACTTCCGTTAAATGCAGTGTATTGTTTTGGTTTTATAATTTTTTTTTTACATTTTGCGTATTGTGTTTTGTTGTTGTTAAAAAAATACAATTGCCAGAAGTAGACTTTACTTAGTAGAAAGAGCAGCCAAACACAAGCATAAATCATTTAAAGGAAAATAAAAACTAAAGCAACAACGATGCCTTTTTGATCGGCTAAGTAACTAGAAATTGCTAAGCAAAACAAAACATAGAAAAACATGCTGTAAACAAGAAGAAAAGAAAAAAAGAAAATATCTTTTTAACATTGTACCACAACATTACAATAACAGAGCAAATGTTAAGTTATAACTAAACTCTGGGCAATGTTAAGTTAGTAGGTAGTTAACAGTACTTTTATTTTAGTATTAAATAACATTGATGTTTAGCTGAAATTTGCTGTTAATATTTCCCTTTTTCATATTATACATATGTGTTTGCAAAATTTTAATAGAAAACAACCACCAGTTTCGTTTGTTTACGTATGTTATTTTACATTATTTTGTTATATGTTATTTAACATTTTTTCATTTCCATTAAATTACGAACCAGTGCTAAAATTTCCCTTTAGTTGTGTTTTGTCTTTGCTCTAGTACGGTTGCTAGAGAAACTGCTAAAGGCAGTTTTAATTTTTCTTTGTCTTTTAAAACGTTTTACGGGGTTTATTGTTAAAGTGGGTTATAACAGCTAATTTTACGTAAATAAGTGTAATATATTGAAAACAAAAACAACATTTACAATAATAATTAGTAACAGGGTTTAACAATAACAACAAAGTGTGTTATTAAAGTGAATGTTAAATAGAAAAAAATTGAATAAAGAAAAAGTAATAGAAGTTTACGTTTTTAAATTAAAAATAATTATTTTTTAATTACAAAAATTAAAAAAATTTTGCAAAAACTTATATAAAAAATTTTAATAAATTATTTAAAAAGAAATTATGTCATTTAAAACCAAATTTGTAAGAAAAAGTTTTTAAAAAGTTTTAAAAAAGGTGACTAACAATACAACTCACCATCATCATCCATCTTCTGAAAGGTTTTTTCCGTGTTAAAAACATGTCCCCACAAATTGTTAAAACAAATTAAAAAAAAAAAAATATTAAAATAAAAAACAACAAAATTAAATGAATTAAATTTGAATGAATCAGTGTCGTACATACCAATCACAAAAACAAAAATATTAAATATATTGAAATTCATGAGCAAAAATTTTGTATAAAACAACAGCAGCAGCAACAACCACAAATATTAGAAATAATTTAAAATGCAAAAAAAATTCAAAAAACCTCATTATAAGTAAAAACAACAACAACAAAATTTTTAACAATTTCTTAACAGAAAATGGTTTTTTATTTTTAAAACGAAACAACAAATACAAAAGAAAAAAATTGAATAGATAAAATCACCACATCAATAACACATGACGTTAAAAAATAATATTTTATAAATTTTAAATTAAATTTAAATCAATTAAGAAGCCCAAGAAACCCTTCATCAAAATGTTGGCTGTTAAAAATTTCTTCTTACCGGAACGTACTAAGGCTCCCGATACTCCACAACGTTTTAGTCGCATGCCTGAAGCGTTTTTACGCAGCATACGCCGGCGTTCATTACGTGTTAAACGTGCCAAATCATTAGTTGTTCCCGATCGGGAAAAAAGGAAATCAGGTGAGGTACAGTGTTAAATGGGAAAATAATGATCACATTACACAAAAACTTTTCTAGGAAAGGTTTTTTTAAAACAACAATATTGAAAATCTTAAAAACTTTATTAAAGTTCTCAACAGAAAAAACTTATGTTTATTGTTTCATAGCTTGATTAGGAACGTGAGAGGCTTATAAGTTTTTCATTCACAGTGTTAGAAGCTTTTTGTTAGAGTTGTACAGTGAACTATCAAGCAACAAAACCTTATGTGATCTTAAAAGTTTTGCATTAAATTTTTCAGTTCATGATTTAAAAGCTCAATTTTATACTCTTAAATAGCTGAACCTAATTCAAAGCTTTAAATGCACTTAAAGCTTTAAAAGCTTTTTAACGTTTTTGAGCTTTAAAGGCTTATAAAGCTTAAAATTAAATATTACACAAAAAACTTAGTAGCTTTACAAAAAATTCCATATTTTTTGCTTCAAAGTTATAAAGTCATGTTAAATATGCTAAGCACTTCAAAGCTTTTTATTGTCAATATTAGGATCTTCAAAATGTATAATGACTTGACTTAATTTAACATTTTGAAAGACTTCGACTTAAAGCTGTAAAGCCTTTAGAAGCGCTAACATTTAATGTAAAAGTATTAATTTTTGTTGAAAACTTAAAAGCTCTAGAATAAATTTAAGATTTTTCTCGACATAAAAAGCATTCGTTCATTGCTTCAAAGTCTTAGTAAATATGCTAAAAAAAATTAAAGCTTTTTAAGCTTCAAAATGTACAGTAATTATTGAAGCTGTTAAAGCTTTTTATTCAGAGCTTTAAAGACTTTTATATAGTTCTTTAATTCCAGTTGGGATATCGGGCCCTCACAAATGCTTTCCATCTTCAGCAATCTATTTCAAGATTTTTTATTCACTCCAAGTTAGTTAACTTTACCTAAGCGCTAATTCTACTTGGTGTCTCTAGAACCTAGACGGTCTTCCAATATAACTCAAGCCTTGTGGATTATGTACGACTAGCTGTCTTGTTACATCATTCGTTGACTTTCTCAAGATATGACGAAGCCCTTTGGAGTTGTTCTATTAAATTTCTGCTCCACGAGGTTGTTAGTTGGATACATTCCGCAATGTACAGCCTGTTATGGTAACTGACCACAAAATACCGTAAATTCGGCGCCAACATCTATATATCGTTCTATTCAGTATATTGTCTCCACTGAATGAAATGAATCGATTTACACTTGAGCAACGTTGGGATTTATTGAAAATTCATTTCCATTTTCGATTTTAAATTGGTTGGTATGTTCATAAGCAAAATTGCTGTATTCGGTGCTCAGAAAATCCAAACGTAGTCTTACAGAAGTCAATGCACCCATTACGAGTGATTGTTTGGTGCGGCTTTTGGAGCGAAGGCATCATAGACTCATATTACATATTTCGCAACCATTACGGTCAATGGAGACACCTATCGCACTATTATAAACCATTTTGTTGTGCCTACTCTTCATGGTATTAGTGTGAACGATGCAACTTGCCACACATCTCATGCCACAATCGATTTATTGAGTTAGACGTTTGATGGTCAGACGTACGTTGGCCACCAAGAAGCTGCGATTTGACACCGTTGGACTATTTTCTGAGGAACGCCATTAAAGATAAGTGTTATGCCGACAAACCGAAAACAATTGAGCATTTGAAGTCTAACATGCGTGATGCCATTGCCGAGATACAGCCCCAACCGCGGCAGCCATATGAATAAAATAATATTTCATTCCTAAGCGAAATATTTCATTCGCAACGAAAAAATAAATTTGGCAAAATTACAAACGGTTTTTGTTTTATTGCATTTTTAAACTAAAACTTGCAAATGGCCCACCCTATACAATTAGATTCGGTGAAATTCTTTGGAACGTTTTTTTACAGTAAACCATAACTTTTAACTATGAAAAAATAAAGAAACTATTTTCAAAACATTAAAGACATTTACGACTTTAAAAAATATATCGTCACCTAAAATCCAAAAGGCTTTAATCGATAAAAAATTCAAAACCGACTTCTTGATTGATTATCAGACACATACTCGTAATTAGCCAAAATACGCATAATCAATCAAAAAGTATATTTTGATTTATTTGTCTCTGCCTTTTTAAATTGTTTATAACTTTGAGTTTTTATAGCTCTTCATTCTAGAGGGGTCATCAACACTAAAATGCATCTGCAAATCGCTACTTGTGATTGATTTTGGGGCACAAAACATTAAATATTTTTGACACCAGACCTTTTGTTTCTTAAAACTTAAGAGAAGTTCATTACAAAACAGAGTTTAATTACTACTTAGAAGATAAAGTTTGCAACCATGCAACCACGCTTGATTGCATAAAAGTATTTAAAAAAAATATTGATAAAAAAAATTGATTTTTAAAAAATTGAAAATACACAACTGAATACAACTTGTTTTACACTGTTTAAATTCCCACAAAATAGGCTGTCTGTCTGTCTGCCCTTAACCTTTTCGTCTGTCTTCTATATCACAGACATAAATTTATAATTTTTTTAAATAAGATTTGAAGTGTCAGTGCTAAGAGAGTTTATTAAAAATTTATAAGGGTCATTAAGAAGGGCTTTGTACTTTTTAAATCGATAAGAAAACAAAAACATAAAAATGGCCAAAGAAAATTTGTTCAATTAAAAGAAAATTGTGTTTCTATTTAAAAACTTTGTATAAAATTGTAAGAAAAATTTAATAAGTGTTTGACAGTTTTCAAACTATAATTCATTGTTAAAATTTTAAATGCTACCATTTTATTTTCTTATTTATTTTTTTAACAATTTTATTTTAATGTTGACACTACGTTGTTGCATATACTCGTAAACCATATAATTTTACTACTTATTACCGTCTTTTTAAAATCTTACATTTACCTGGGAGTGTGACTTCCGTAAAAGTGTGAAAAATTTTATTTTTTTAGCGGATTTTTTTTTTCTTTTTTTTTGCAATTCAACTGAAGTAAAGCAAATTGTAGTTTAAAACAGAGACTTAAAAGTCTCGTATGCCTATTGTAAGAAAAAGGTTGCAAAGACATGTGAAAATTTACACAATATATTACAATATTTTAATGCTACAATTAAAAATAATAATAAAATAAAAAAATAATATGTATGAATGTATGCATTATATACGATACGTAGGTTATAAAACAAAAACATTGTGAAAATTAAAAATAAAAATTATATCTCATAGGAAAGGTTTTATAATTGAATGTTTGCCAATTATCTAATATAAAAAAAGCTTTGAAACAGCTTTTTTGTGTACTTATAAAGGGTCCGCCAAATATTTTTTTTTAAATGCTATAAAAAAACTACTGAATAGTTTCTCAAATTTCTTTTTTCATTTGAAAGTACAATCCTTCCGGTTAATAATGGAAAATAATTTCATTCAAATGGCTGCCTCGGCTGGCCATGCAGTAGCCTACACGATCGGTCAAATTTTTAAGCACATTATCGATTGTGTGCAGCTGTATTTCACCAATGGCTTCACGAATATTGTCCTTTAAAGCGTCAATTGTCTCTGGCTTGTTGACGGTGTCAAATCGCAGCTCCGAGGTGGCCAAACGATATCAGCTTCTACTGCGATCTTCAAAAACAGGGCGCAAAACATCGTTGTTGCTAATATCCTCCTCTTCAATTTTTGTGAACAAAAATTCGTTCAACATGGCCTGATAACGATCGCCATTGACTGTAACGGCCACTTCTTGCTCATTTTCGAAGAAAAATGGTCCAATTATGCCTCTGGCCCAAAATCCGCACCAAACAGTAACACGTCTTGGGTGTATCGGCTTTTCAATGTATGCGTGCGGGTTTTCTGTGTCCTAAATGCAACAATTTTGCTTGTTTACATACCCGCTAAGATCAAAATGTGCTCCATCTGAAAGGATGATTTTTTTTGGCAAAATCGGCATCTTCTGTAAGTCCACTTATCTGGACTATACGACCAATATCAAGAGTTATATAACTACAAAACTTTCATTTTACATATTACTAAAAGTCTGTTTGTGCAATAAGAATCATCAATCTTTGTGCCTTCAATAAAATGCACTGACTGATGATTACTCTAGAGCTGAATTGAACTTTGGAAGTTCTAAGAACACTGTGAGATACACTGGTGGCCAGCTATTTAGGGACAACAAGTGTTACTGACATATGTATATCTATGTTTTAAATTTTTTATTCTAATGTTAAAAATTATGTCAGATGTCTACCAAACCAAGAACTTAACCCTCGCTATACTTTTAAAAAACTTATATAGCAAGAAAAACCTGTTCTGAAGCATTAAACCAGTGGTGTTCACAAAGAGAAACACACTTGAAATGAGTGTATATACACTGAAATTAAATTGCTGCAAAAAAGGTATATATACGAAAAATTAACATACATAAACTTATGTGAATTGTTATCCACACTTTCTAGTGTAGCAAAAACAAATTTTAGTTCCCTTTAAAAGTTTTAAAGCTTTTCAAACATCAAAAATTCCACTAACCTCCTACTCTGTTGAAAGCCAACAAGCTACTGAACAAAATTTTTGGTTCACTCATCTTTTTTGTTGAAATTATGGTTGGCGTTTGGCGCTATGAACAAACAATGTTTAAGTTTTTTTGTAAAACTGTTAGTTCATTAAAAAATCTTAATTTTTTAATACGAAAATAAAACAAAAATAGGTTTTCAGGTATTATAAAAGTGATATTTAAATTAAATGATAATACATATTGTACATATACATACATACGTTTAAAGATTAGCTATACAGTTGATTTAGAGAAATCTCAAGATGCTTTATTGTTAGGAATTTTTTTCGTTTAGCAACCCTGGTTGTAATATTCACGAAGAAAATAAATAAATACCCAAACAATTTCGTTAGTTGGGTAATTATAACGAACACCACTGCATTAAACACCTAGAAGAAGGCAAGCAACAGATATCCGCTTGACCATGATATTCGATAATAACATCACCTTCGAACGTTTGACAATCATTTATCTGATAAAGCATTCGAAAACAGTTTGTGGTAGTAAATCTTTCTTTTAAGAATACATGTGAATTCAGAAAAAAACTAAAGTCTTATGTTCTATGCTCTGTTAAGCATTTATTTATTTATTTATTTATTTATTATTTTTTTTTTTTTTTTGTTCGACAAAAACAAGTGAAAAAAGTTAGCGAAACAAATTTTGTTTTACTGGGTCATCCAAAATTAATTTCGATACTTCTTCGCTAATAGTTCACTGTTGCGGACATTACATATGAGGTGATACCGCTGCTAAAAATTATCGGTATCTAACCGAAGACCCCTTAGGTGGTAGGCGGGTGTCTTACCTACCATACCATTGCGAACATTAGTTTTTTTTTTTTAATTTACGATTGTTTAGCAAATATTTTTGTTTCGAAAATTTTCCGCTAATAGCTAACTATCACCTATTACGAATCTTAGGTGGAGCGGGTATCAAGATCGGAAATTTAGAATAAAACCGTTTATATGAAGATGAATATTTTAATGTACGAACAGCAAGACTATCAGTATATATAGCTGATATCCGATCGCTTTGATAGAATCTCTTTAATTCGATGCCCCAAGGATCATAGGTATTAAAGAATAAAGAACTCTAGATTAAGGTTTTCGTTTAATTAGATATTGTATTGTGCTCTGTATTAAAAATCAACGAAAATCTATATGTTTTTATTACAAAGGAAACAAAAGTGAATGTTGTCTAACCCGTCCAATGGAACTTATGTATTCAAAACAGAATCGTTATTTTAGGCAAAAGCACACAAATTTATAGTAATTCTTAAAGCATTTCTTTGCTATGACACATATGATTGAAACAAAGCCCTATAAAATGGTTCAGCAACTGGCTTCAACCGCAATAGTTTTCTTAATAATATTATCTGTGAATATAGTGCTTAAAGAAACTCTAATGTTCTCTATTTCAGCAGACTACAATACATACTGAATAAGAAACGTAATGAGCTTGTTTTCACAGAATACAGTTCTAAAATAGATCAATCAGAGAATGTGCCTTTCCGCTATTTGGTAAAAAGCGACGAAAATCAATGGCTGTGGCCAATAGAATAAATATTAAAAAAATATTACAGAAAAGCATTTAATCTTTTCTTTACAAACCAACAAAGTAACTCTTTTAATATTTTCTGTCTATATTATCATTATTATCTGTTCAATATGTCAATTTCTTATCTACAAAATATATATTTGCAAAATACTTTATTAAATAAAAATATTTTTTTATGCAAGTATTTATAGAACTTATAGTAGAATTAATGACAATATCTGTCAGTTTTCACTATCTGCTGTAATGAAACTTAGCCAATATTTATTCTATTTTGTTTTTATTTTTTGCTTTTACTTATGCGTTTATTAATTTAATTGATTAATTAAAAAACAATAATAAGTTGGCTTTTTATTTAATAACGACTGACTTAAGTTCGACAAAAGTTTATTCAACTAAATGTTTAAGGAGGCGTGAAAAAAAACACTATAAAATAATGAACTTTTAACCCGAGAGATATAATTTGAAAAATGGAAAAATTGTTACAAATATGTATTACAAATAGACTATAAGTAAGTGATAGTAATTTTAATTTGTTTAAGTATAAAAATAAATAGTCTCAATTTATATCTTTAGCAATTAGATTGTCGCTTCCAATCGAATAATTGAGTCCTTATTTCAAACTCATAACCATTCATCCGTAATTTGTCTGCAATTATGACCCTTTTAAGCAAGTTAGTTTTCTAAGCCACGGATATCGAAGCAAAGAATGAGTATTACATTGACATTTGATATATTTTGGTGAACTTTTATCTAGAATTAGCTAATCTAGAATTCTATATTCGAACAATTAGGTTCTTGCTTTGACATCATAACCATATACCCATGATTCGTTTCAGTTAGACCTGTTTAAGACAAATCAAGATTTTTCGCCTCGGGAAAAAAAATTAGTAAAAAACCATCATTTGTTTGATTTAAGTTTGCTTTTTATAAACTAGGCTCGTCTAGGCTACTCTACTTGGATAATTAAGTACTTGCTTTTGTAATTATGACCAGGGTTTTGCTAATTAAAACAAACCAAGTCTGTCAAAATATGTGAAATAAATATGAAACAAAATTTTAACAGCTTGTGAGCGGATGAGACATGCCTACCCCTAATGCAATTTGCCTACAGTTTTTCGCAATGTATTTTTTGCTACAGAGAACATTTCTGTGGAGAGTTATGACCTAAAATTTACAAAAGAAAAAAACCTTACATGTGCAACGAGTCTTGTGATCAACATCAAACAAATACTGAACAAACTTTGTTGTCATATGTACATCAAATGTCTAATAATACCGAAAGGTTATAAGATATAAGCCAATCAAGTCACTAGAGTTGTTAGCAATTTTTTGATAGAGAATTAAAAAATTCCCCGATCTACTGCCTTCACTTATTCACCGTTTGTCGTTAGGTTGTATGGTGGTTTGATGTTTAGGCTGAAGCTCATTATTGTAGCTCGTCGATGTTTGTGAAAGAGCTTATACGACATTAAAACTTTTTTGGAACTCTACTTATTCCGCAGTCAACTAACTTTTCAACTGTTTTCTATATTTGGATTTAATTTAATTTTAATAACATTTATCGTGAAAAAAATTTCAAGCCAAATCTGTACCCTTTTCATGAAATACTGATCGAGAATTTTCAACTGTATTTGCCTTTGTGTACCATTTTGTAGAAATTTTTACTCTGTTTTTCATTGTCATTGATTCACGATGAGGATGAAAAATTTATATAAAATTTCTTTAATAGTTTACTGAGTTCCTTTGTGGTCATACCAGCACTAATAAAGTTAATATTTATGTGTGCACTCCAGTAATAGTCGATGACAATGGTGAATGACAGCACATTAGGTGACTTAAGGTTGTAGGCCTTTGTGCTGAATGCGCACATCACATTTGGCATGAATATTTTCATACAGGAAAGCCATATGCATAGTTTGATTGATCATACTCGAGCATAGTCACAATATTAGCACTTAAAACGATAGTTTTAATGACATTTAAGCTCATCTAGAACGAGTTTTTTTGCCGTTTTGCCATCACAACACCCAAGATACCCAAAAACAATTAGAATATTGGATTATTTTTTGGTTAACCTACTCCATAGATGAGTTAAGCTTATGGCCAAAGTTTTTTGGTATACATGCGGTATCACTTATAAAAAAAAGTGACAAACTATGACTAGAAAATAGTACTGAGAGTTTTTTAATGCCTTAATCATTGATTTAATGCAAAACCTATTTCATTTGGCTATGAAAAAAGTGAGTTCCATCAAAACAGTGCTCAGAGACACACGTGTATAGTCTCTATGGCTTAAGTCATGAATTGTGCTACGAATTTATATCCCCACCAGCATATTCTTCAAATTTAGTCCAATTGCGACTACTTCCTGTTGCTAAATTTTAAAAAATTAGCTGAGTAGTAGGCGTTTTGGACGAACAGCTTTTTTTAATTTTTTTATTTAAGATAAGTCCTTATTTTTAATTCGTAAATTCTAAAAATCGTATTATCGTAAAGTACTAGTATTACTTTATACCCGCGATTATACATATATCCGCCATTTGTATATTATTATTATTATTATTATCATATTGACCAGGCTTAATTGCAAGACACTGCATCTATTGTGCCCTTCCGGTCTATAGTTTTTTCAGCAGATCTGGAAGATCTGGAAAGTTAAATAAATTTTTTATAAATTGTTATTCCTTATCGTGAAACTATAATGATGGATATGTCTCCCAGTGAGACCCTGTGTTCACCTAAACATTTCCACCTAAACCTATCAAGAACATTCACACAATATGTGTTCCCTGTCTCTGGTGCGTGTGAGGACAGTTTCCAAACATCCACATCTGTGGCTGCGACATCCACATCTTCAGATTCGCTCTTAGTCTACAGTGGACAGTAAGAAGCTCCGTAAGTTGTTTTAAGTCCTTCCTGCTATACTTGGGAATCTGAGAACGACACCCAAATTGCGGACTGATCACCGCTCTAGAATGGCGAAGTTCCATTTGAGCATTTCAGTGTTCCAAGCATCTAACAGTACCAATCCTTGATTAGATTAAGGATGGTAGTGAGTGGTGCCACACACCAAGGTTCCGGACCGATATAGAGTGTCATGGCACCCTCTCTGGCCAATGCATATCAGTACCATCTATTGCACAGTGTCCAGGTAACCAAAAAAAACTGGACATTATTTCTAACCGAAAGCTTTTGCAACGTATCGTAGCCATATTTGACCAGTTTAGGCGATTTGTATATACAAATACATATAATTTTCTTTAACTTGCACTGGATCATGGGGCGCCTCAAACAACAGCCGTCTGCCATAGTTTGTGCGATTGATCCTAGTTCATTCCAGGATCCATCGATTTTTCCATTTCATTTTAGGTTAAGACACGCCAATGTTATATAAGATGTGCCAGTTCGACGGCCAGACTGGTGAAAAGCGTTCTATCGAAGAGCTCGTTTGGCTAAGTTATCATCAAAAACTGTGGCCAATCCATTGAAGCTGCTGGCTACTAGTGACCTTCCGGCTAGTACATCCATAGAGGGGTACAGTTTAAACATTTGTTGCAAAAAATAAAATAATAATATATATGTATTATATATATATATATTATATAATAAAATAATTCTTTTTTAGGTTACAAAAACTTTCTTGACTAACTTTTATATCTGCTAGCAAAAACCTTAAGCCGGTAATAAACAAACAAAAGGCATTTAAAAATGAGAACTTGTGTTCGAAACGAGTGTAGTTATTTCACGAATTTTAAAAGTCAAAACATATGCTTAAAAGGTTCGAAAATCAATTTGATATAATATACTATAGCTTTATATTATCGATTAGGCATGGTCAGTAGAAAAATTTATAAATTTATTTCTTATAAAGTGCAAAGTTTCTGTAACTCAAAGGTTTTCTGTGATACAGAAAGTTAACAATATATTGTTCACGATTCAATCTCAATTTGATACCAGCCGTTAACCATTTTAGAACGCATTTTTCCCCTCTGTGTAGTTAATTTTAAGAATTCAATTTAGTCTATGGATAAACCTTATGTTTAAAAGGTACAAAAATCAATTTATTTTGAAAATTACTCAAAATGGCTTTAAACCATCGATTATTCATGGTCAGTAGAAAAATGTACAAAATAAAAAATACAAAAATGTACCTCTTAACCACCTTTTCGCAATTTTAAAACGCTTCTTATAAAGTGCAAAGTTTCTTTAACTCAAAGGTTTTCTCTGCATCATTATTTTAATAGATTTTAATTAACGAATAAAACTTAGCAACTACAGAGAATATCACAAAACCATAATAATTATGACCTTTGACCTCTCAAAGCTTTAATGATTAAAACAAACTATGCCTTTTCTTTCAGAATGATTAGGTATTAATGAAATAAATATAGATTTTAACCAACATTCAAGGTTTTCACAGTCTGTTTCTGTTTTGTGTTTAATTTTAAATCCCAAAGAGCTGCTGTTTATGGATTTTTTTTGTTTTTTGTGGAAGTGTGGCAATTGCTTTATTAGCAATTATAAGATTTCAAAAGCAACTGTTTTTTCTTTTTTTGTGTAATTGTTTTTAAAAACTTTGTTTTAAAATTAAGCATAAACATTGAGAAAAAAACAAAATTTAAAATTAAGCAATTTTTTTTTATCATAATTATTATGTTTCATCTTATAATTATAGTTTATTATTATTTTTATTTTTAAATTTTGCAGTTTTTTTTGTTTTCATTTAGACCATTTTTAAACATGTCTTTTTTTCTACACAAAAATATTTTGGACGTGAAACGCTTGTGAGGTAATTGAGTTAAATGAGTTCCATCTCATATGACAATCATTGAAATGAAAGTGAAATTTTAATGGAAATTAGCCCAATCGTAACAGAGAAGGTGGTTTCTTAATAGGATTGATAAGTAAATAGTAATTAAATAAAATATTAAAAACAAAATTAAAAAATACTTTTTTAATATGATTAAAAGCTTTTACAAAAGCTCTTTTGTTATAAGTTAGACTGAAGTTTTCATAATTTTAAAAAAAGTTTTTTAGAGTTTGATGAAAGAAAAACTATAATGATCTTTGAAATTGTTCCATTTTCGAAAAGTTTATTAAGCTATATCTTCTAAACTGTAGTTTTTTCTGAAACGATTTATATCACTTATGATTCGAATTTATGCGGCCTATTGATCCATGTTAGCAAAGTTTTGGCACAACAAATATTTTGCACACAAAAATACAAAAAACTATGTTGTCATATGAAATTTTAAATTTTTCGAAAAGTTTGTTTGGCTGGCTATATCTCCCGAACTGCAGCTTTGACTGAAATGATTAATATCACTTATGAATTGTATTTATACAGCTTATAGATCCATGTTAACAAAAATTTGACGAAAGACAAGCATAGTTTTTCTTCAAATTTTCGAAAAGCTTGCTGTCACGGTTTATTTACTTTTGCCTTTTTTATTTCCCTGGCTTCAAGGTTCAATTAAACGAATGAATATTTTAAGATTAAGGTGCAACGCATATTATTCGAAATTTGGTTCAGCGGTAACCAGGCCTTTTTCCTAACTAATGACTGATATTTTGTTCTAAAGTAAAGCATGTAAAGCTTGTGATGTCAAACTTCTCAACTACGAATTTTTCAATTAAAACTCTTTTTCAACTGATCCCGATCTACAATGCCTTTTCTGATATAAAAATTATTCTTGCAAAGACACTAAAACTTTCTATGCATTTTTAATAATTTTTCACTGTTCGCGCAGTGTGAGTCTTCAGTCTGATGGCATATTTTAGCCATTCATAGACTGGTTAGGCGAACCCCCACCTACCTTTTTCTAAATTGTTTCCTACTAGATGTGTAGCATAATTTTAAGAATTAGTTGAAACAGATCCAATTTTTTTAACTTATTTTAAGGAGAGACTAATCCCGCAGAAGCTCATGTTTAAGCCATAAGACAAAGTGAAACTTTGTTTCTCTTTGTTCAAAGCTCTTTTCAAACAGAAGCAATTTTTAGCGCCTTAATCTGAAATAAAGTGTATTCCAGCGAGTCGAAAATAGCTATTTGATTTCTTAATCTGTTGAGGCTTAATATAATTACCCATCGTTTGCCAAATTGTCTTTAATTGATTGTCCAACACGATTACTACACATAATTTTGTAAAGCGTTGTTCCGAAATATAGCGTGTTACGAAATAGTTTCTCGAAATGAAGTTGTAATTACTTGTCTACACTGTACTTTGAATCTAATGCATGAACTCGCAGATTGGGAATGGTTCTAGTCCACTAGCACTCGAAATTTAAATTTTAGTAGCGGTGGTGACATGAAATAGTAGGCAATTACACCAATAATCTCGGGTATATTGGACTTTCGAATTATAAACTGCCATGGAGACATAGATTAACTTGGCTCCCTAGGTTACCAACCCCTGTATGTATTTAAGCCATCCATGACTTCCCGTCACATAGAGAACTACATTCTCGGAAGCCTCGATAGTAGGCAATTACACCAGTAATCTCGGGTATATTGGACTTTCGATTTATAAACTACCATGGAGACATGGATTAACTTGGCTCCCTAGGTTGCCAACCCCTGTATGTATTTAAGCCGTCCATGATTTCCCGTCACATAGAGAACTACATTCTCGGAAGCCTCGATAGTAGGCAATTACACCAATAATCTCGGATATATTGGACTTTCGAATTATAAACTGCCATGGAGACATAGATTAACTTGGCTCCCTAGGTTGCCAACCCCTGTATGTATTTAAGCCATCCATGACTTCCCGTCACATAGAGAACTGTATTCTCGGAAGCCTCGATTAGGATATACATACCAGGGTTTCGATTCGCATCCAGTCTTGTTTTTCGTTGAAAGTTCTTTTCAAAAATATCTATTGCATTTGGCTTAGTTCCCAATCGATTGTTTTACTCGATCTTAGTAGCGCAAAATAAACGGCAGCTTTTTGATTTTATCCAATGCATCACCTTATGAATATTTGTCATTGGTATAGATTTTCCTGGTTGACCAATCTTCGCATGCTTATTTTGGAGCTATTGTAGCAATTTTTCACTTATAAACAATATTAAAAAGTTTTAAAAAAGTTAGAAAAAGCGTTTTAAAGAGCTTTAAAAATATGTTTTGAATTTTCCTTTTTTTATTATTATTTATTATGCTTTACAAAGTGTAAGACTATGCAATATTTACTTTAAAAAAATGTTTTTTTTTTCTATTTTACAATGACCTCTCGACTCATGCCTGAATAAATATTTTTTGTCATTCATGAGTCGTTGGTATTTTATTTTCTTTCCGCTTTTTTTTTTTTTGTCCAATAATAGACAAAAAATTTCCAATTTGATACATAGCATACAGTCATTATTTGTCAAATGCACATGTTACTTTATTTTGTATAATAGACAATTAGATTTTATTTGTCTGTCTGTTTGTCTGTCTGTTTGTCTGTCTGTTTTCCTATCATAAAGAGCCATTGTAATAGATTCTATTTTATAATGAATGCGTTGATTAAAGAGCTTTGCCATTTGAATACTTAATGTAAAGAATGTTATTATTGTGGGAAATATTTTGTGTGGACACTAATAATCTAAAATGAAAGTTATGTACAAAGATAACATAAATATGTCAGTAGTATCTAAAAGAAAAAGTGACAATTTTCTAAAGAAAGTAAAAGAATTTTAAAGATTTTTTAAAGACAAAATTAAATTTGTGGAGGCCGAAAATAAATTCAATAAAGCAAATAAAATAAATGTTATTAGAAAATTGCCCGTCGCGTCTATGTACTTCCGTTAACAGCTGTTCTAGACTATTATCAAACTTTGAATAAAGTGCGTCTAGTAGCCAGTGAAATCTTAGCAATTTGCATCTGTAAGTTATTTAGAAAAAAACATATAAAAAAAGATTTTTTGTAAAAACCATCACTAGCGGCTCCTTGTCTGAGGGAGAATTCTTTCGGCTATGGAGATATACCTTCAGTATAAGGCTTGCAAAGAAGTTGGTCTCCATCTCTTTCGATAGATCCATGGCGCTGCTGCTGCTCAACAAAAGCAGGGCAATGTAGTAATAGGTACGACTATTATATTTTGGGAAATGTTTGGTATGATCCGTGTGGCTTCTGTGCAATGTATGTAGAGACATCTGAACTTGTACTTTCTGAGTGCTCTGCTATATTCACCGGATAATGAAGTTTCTGTGGGATGCTGTGGTGACTGCACAACAAGCACTTATGCTCTGACCGAATAAATTGGCTTTGTTCGCTTTGGTATGATGAACTTATGGAGCAGCACAAAAGATCCTTTCGGGTCACGATGTTTTCGGCCTTGAATAAGGTAACATAAGGACAACTGTGTGGGCACCCTTCTACAACTGCGTATATATTAGAGATCAGCAGTAAATCGTTTTTTGCTACTAAACTCACTCACGAATTTATGAGTAAAAGTAAGTACACATAATTAAAATTTAACTACTCATAGAAGTAGTTAACTACTCATAGGGTAGAAATGAGTATGAACCTAACGTCCTACGTATACTCATAGTATTCGTTCATTTCTCTGAAAATAAAGTCATAATATTCATAAATGATTCGTATGATTCATAAATACTTATGAATATTCATGAATATAAGTATTTGCTAATCAAAAGAAAAAGAAAAACCCAAACACACTTCCTGTAAGGAGTATCCAAATGTTCAAATGTCTACACACAAAGACTACAGATGATTATGAATCAATAGAGTCATAAATGTTGACATGATGATGATATGATAAGATCAGTACTTCAAGCTTTAGAGCAGCGTCGGGCAAACAAATATTAAAGCATTTTACAATTGTGATAATAATTTGAGAGTCTCTGACTCAAGCCACGTTGCACTGTATTTTTCCTCTTCTTTTCTCTTAACTTCACTTTGTTTTTTTTTGCTTATTTTTTTACTATGCGTGTGAGAGCGTACGTGTGAAGACAAAGAGAAGAGCAGCTTCTCTCCTAAATCTGCTTTAGAGTATGGATGCGTATGAGTAGCCATTGCAATGAGTATGAGTATACGAATTTATGAGTCTATGATTCCAGTATACTCATGTTTTCAGCATTCATTGCTGATCTTTGGTACATATCACGGATTTATTGCAAAAAACCAGAGATTATAAAATATTTAAAACAGTTTTTTTATGGTCATGGCCACAGTTTTTTTATTGTACACTGCATACTCTCTATGGTATATTTCGTCCCATTACAACTATTTGCTGTTGCTAAATTTAAAAAATTTTAGCCGCGTGCTCGAAGGCTTAGGTTTTGCTGAGAAAAAAGTGCTGTACCTTCAGAACAATACTCAGATATCAGTATGGTATAAATTCATAAATACGACTAAGAATTGCTATGCTTATTTCAACTAAATTTCAACAAAATTTGGCTAAGTCGCCATAGAAACAGGAGAATACCTAGAGGACTTTTTATTTAAAAACGTATCTTATTCATTTATCGCCAAATTGTGGAAATCATATTTCCTCAAACTCTAGATTCTTATATTGCATTTTAAGAACAAAGCCAATGCCCGTCTTTTTCTCGGACTAGTCTTATTTAGCTCGCTTTTTTTTGATGTTTTAGTTATCGAACTTTGGTATCAGGTTAATGAATAGATTTATTATTATACTGTCAGCCTGGTTTCTAGCTCGTTCGTAGGCAAAACCACTTTGCTGTCAAATCCGGATATTCTGATTTTGGTGACCAGATTTGGGATGCACTCAAGTGATTTTTGTTACAACGAGGCTTCCACTTTCTCCTAAACTAGCATACAGTGGTGGAAAAAGTAATAGGTACACACTAGCAAATTAATTTTCCTTTCGTCAGACCATAGCACGTTGTTATACTTATTACGAAGCAGGTGTTGCTTGGCATACATTCCAAACTTATATTCCATTAGCCGAGAAGAGACGCTTTCTATTTAATAAATCATCAATAATATACTTAAAATTTTTTATGACATATTATTGAAAAAAAGTATTTCTATTATTTCTTCCACCACTGTAGGAACATATAGCGTTTATGACTTCGCTTTATCAATATCGAATAGAAGCAAGAGCTTAAGTTTGATTCCAGAAAAGATTTGCCATTTTTTGCTTTCAGCGAATTATTCTTTCCCACTTCGTTTGGGTAGTAGACTAGATTCAACTTTATGGCTTGTTAGTTGGAGTAATTAAGGCCTTAAGACCAGGTTGATGAAGGTTTATATATTGCGTTTTGTTGTTGTGTTATACCCCATGTATCTGAACCATATAAGAGAATCAACGTATCTATGACGTTGAAAATTCTTAATTTTTAGAAGGCGAGATACTGCTGGAACTCTACACTTAGTGTAATGCTTGGAAAGCATCATTTTTATATATATTCTTTTTATTTCTGAAAACTTCTTAACAAAAGTTTTAAATTTTTCTCTTAGTCTTCAAGGTTTAAAGATTTTTAAACATTTTGATGGTCTTAGAACTCATATGCTCTGAGCATCTTTGAATTCTTTAGAATTTTTCTTTCAAAGCGGAAGTTTATTCATGTTTTTTGCGAGTTTCTATTATTTAGGTCACAGGCCATTAAAACCATGTGTGTTCTTAGCAACTGAATAGTGAAATAAATTTTATTTATGATTTTTAATGATTTAAAATAATTTTTTAATTTTTCTTTTTTTAAAGTGCTACGCTTTGCTAATTATTCATTCCAAAAAAAAATTAGACATAATAATTGTTGTTATAAATTATCTACACTAAAAAGCATTTAAAATCTAAATTATTTTAAAAATAAATAAACAAATTATCATAAATTTAATACAAAAATAAAAAATTTAAAAAAAGAAAAATCATTTCATTTAAAATACAGTTTCACGGTCAAAGCGTACCAAACAGGTAAAATCTATTATAGAAGAAAATATGGCCCCTATAAATGGTACATATTTAAAAAAGAAGAAAAGCAGGTGTTAAGTATACATACACACATACATATTTAAAAATAAATTTAAATAATTTATAATTTTTTTATTTTTATTTTGTTTATTGTCAGCATAAAGAAAGAGGTGCTAAATATTTATGGTCTGCTTTTATATTTTCTTACATATGTTTGCGCCTCTTGAGAAAAAACTTATTTAAACATCATTAATCTTTATGATTTTCCATAAAAAACAAAACAACTATTCAATGATTTGTGAAAATGTTTCATCGTTATGCGAGAAACATAACTTATATATAAAACGTAAAAGGAAGATATAAATGTACGAGAGTAGTACAAAAATCATCCGATTTAGCAAACAAGAACAAGAAAATTTGGAAAAATTATTTCTCAACATATTGTGTGTTTTAATTTGATTTGCTTTTTCAAACTATATTCCGTAGCATTACCTGGCAAATCTCTAACCACCGAACCATTTTATTTAATTTAGAAAAAGAAAATAATCCGTCGAAGCTAAATCTGGCGTATAAGGTACTCAATTCAATACAAAATTTTATTGATTGATTTTTTTCATCATTATAGAGATTGCGAACTGGTGCATTGCCTTAAAGGTTAATTTAGGTCCAGATTAAGTCACTACACATAGTCACATAAGGTTTTAATTAGGTCATTGAGTACTGAAAATATGAGTATACTCGAATCATAATTCATAAATTCTTATACTCATATTCATTTATACTCATTTGCAATAGCTACTCATAGACATTCATACTCTAAAGCTTAAAGTACTCATCATACTCATATTAAGCAGCATTTATAACGCTATTGATTCATATTCATCGACACTCAATGTACGTAGACGATGCAGTATGAGTATGATTCGAATATGAATACTCATTATAACGTTGTGTGTTTGTGTTTTTTTTTTCTGAACAGCCAATACTTATATTCATGACTACTCATGAGTACTTAATAATAATGCAAATCAATTATGAGTATTATGAGTATTTTCTAAAAAATGAATGAATGCTATGAGTATGAGTAGCAGGAATTAAAAACTGTACTTTTTTCAGGCAGATTGTACTAAACTCAATTTATTTATTGTTTTTTTTTTTTATAAAAAATTAACTAGAAACAGAAATAAAAATTAATTTGTACATGCTGTATATCGCAGACTAAATCATAAACAGTCAGCCACAACTCGAAATTTATCAGTCGTTTTTCTCGTAAACCAGTTCGAAGATCAAATTTCTAACGACCACGGAAATTTCATTTGATTCACTGACTTCTTTATGTTTGTCTCCATGTTAAATAATATTTTTAAAAAGAATTTTTCGCCTCTGACATTTGAGTTGTGACTTTGTTGTTTTTTAAAGAGTTAATATTTTCTACATCTGCTAGCGCTCAAAACTTTTACTCCCGTTAGGAAAAGTTTTTAATATTAGTGGTACGATGCAACAAGTTCTTCTCGAAACAACAGATGATTGGAAAAAATGTGCCAAACAATTCACAACGACTGTTTAACTAGAAGTTGTCATATGAAAATGAAAGGAACGCAAAAAATAAGATTATGATTAAATAGATTTCTTTAAAACACATTCGCAAAAAGGACTGAAATAGAGAAAATTTTGAAATTGTGCTAAATTGTACTTTTGACTTACAAATAGTGCTAAAAAAATACAATTGTATCAACTTTTCCATCCCTGCTGAGTAGCTATGAGTATGAGTGCGATGTTTGATTTATACTCATTGCTAATTATATATATTTACGAATCAACGTTATTGTGAGTATGATTGAGGATGAGTAGTTTAGTTTGAATGATGTGTACTCACTTATACTTATAAATTCATGTGTGAGTATGAGTAGCAAAAATGCGATTCTATGTGGATCTCTGATGTGTAGCACATTCATGAAAAACCAGGCTAATTTATATCATTAGAAGGGGTTGTTGGTGTGAGTCATTACATACAAACTATATATTTTGCTCAAGGTCCTTCAAAATTGTTTTCGTTAAGGATGTTAAGAATATGGTTCTAAATATTTTCAGCGCAAGTACTGGACAGTGGCCCATTAATTGAAGGACAGTCTCTTTCTCTTCATGCTATCTGCAACTCCTGCAGAAAACGTTTGACAAGGCTACTAGCCGAAGGGCATGTCTACTCACTCGACAGTATCCCTTAAGAACATAGACACTTAAGGAATGTGTAAGCAAGAGTGAAGAATCAGTTGTTTCGTCCTTCTTGGGTTAAGATACAGCTTACCATGGCAACCGAGCAGGTCCTCCCACCTTTTTTTTTCTTTTTTCATTCAAATATGTAGATTTCCTGTGGATTGTGGAATTTCTTAACGGTTTATGGTGTCACATCAACCACTACGGTGTTAGTTTAGATAGAATCTACGTTGACGCTAGCATTGACTGGAACTGGTTTTAAAACCGCTCAATCTACATTTCAGTAACATTATAGGGGTTACAACCGACAAGTATTCTCCGAAATATGTAATACTCTTAGAACGACTGCAGTCATTCAAGCATCAGGTCGGTTGTTCTTGGAACCGCCCTCGTATTTTAATTTTTTATTTATTTATTTATTTATTTTTGCAGAATCATTTCATTTCAAAATTGTTATATTATAGACTTCTATCCTTAAGGAATTATTATGGAGAATTCTTTCCCTTTTGCTTTCTTTTTCTTCTGATGACTTTTAGTTTTAAAATTTTTTACAAGAGATGCGTAGATAAACATTTAAAGATTGTTTACAAAGAACTTTCAGATATTTAAGAATGATTTTTAATTTTCTTTAATTAACACTTCGAATATCAAAAAAAAAAAAAAAAATGATCTCATTTTTATTACATTTTTATTATATGTCGTTTTAATTTAATTGTATTTTTTATTAAAATTCTCTTTGTTTATTTAAAAAAGATACTAAAAACAAGTGTTAAATATAAAAAAATACTGAATATATATATAAAATCTCTTAAAAACATGTTTATAAAAATAAATTTATAATAAAAGACGCCATTTAATCGTAAGTTATAGAATAATAAAGGCTTTTTAAACTTCATTAACAACATAAATAAATGTGTATAAAACTTGTATTGACTCGAAGTTAATAATATTTGCTAATTAATACACATAATTCAAGAAATCCCGCCAGATAAATAAATAAATACATTTAATAGAACACTTAGAGAAAAATTTTGTAGTTTTTCGCAATCTACGTATATATTAAAAATAGATTAAGATTTTCATAAAATTTTTTTATTTAATTTTACATAATACAGCTCCATTGTTACAGTGTCGTGCAAAACAAAGCAACAAACCCAAAAAACTAATAAACGTCATTTCTGAAAGTATTTCATTTAGACAGTGCAAGTGTGGCTTGATCTAGGCAATTTCAAAAATAATTTTGTGAATGGGGGGGCAAAGTTATGTATGGTGTGAACTTGCTATTAAGCAAAATAACATCCATTTACCTTGGTGCACATTCTTCCTCTTTCTGTTTTGTTTGTTCCATAGTGCTTGGTTAATGTAATGGATTGTTGTTTCATTCACTGTTTCAAAACTTATTCGGATTGTACCTGAACATTTCAAAATACAAGTTTAACGTTAAAACACGTTTACACGGTTGAATGTGAGAAATCACTGCTTCTATCGAACGTATAGCATTTTTATATTCAAATTTTTATGTGATATACTCGCTCAGCCTCTCGTAAAAGATGTGTGCCGCTGTGATGTGGTTGATAAGACACCCGCCTACCAACCAGTAGGTCCTCGGTTCAATAGCAGGCCAGACCATCGAAAAAAGAAAAAGTTTTTCAACAGTGGTATCACCTCATAACATTAGCTAGTATCTGGTTATGAGTATTACTACTATTGAAAATTTCTCTAATGCATTTGCCATTCGAAGCCGTCGTTAAACTGCAGGTTCCTTTAATGAGTCATCTGGTGCAGCTCATTGACTGAGAGAAATGCCCATGTTCCTTAATGGATTGTTATGGGAATTAATATTATTATATTATATCTCGTAGGAGCGACGTGATCTCTTAATGTCACAATCACGGTGGATCTTAGTAAAGCCTAAATTAGATGTGACTCAACGTAACGCCATAGTTGCTACGCAATCTACCCACCTTGTTGGCAGCAATGTATTCGATTAGGAGTGACATACCATAACGCCAAAACAATCAATTTGAATTTGAAATTGAGAGTGAGGAGTCTTTATGGTATTTGTTAAGCCTTTGTTTGGTATTGAGCGTCTATATTAGGCGTGGCATATAAAAGTTTCAATTTAAAAATGCAATAAAACCAAAACGCTTAAAAATTTTGGAAATTTATTATTTTGTTGTGAAGTACAATTGTTCTGGTTAGAAATGAAGTATTATTATATTATATTATATGGCTGCCACGACTGGCCCACACTTGTTTTTAACGGCGCCCCACAGAAAATAGTCTAACGGTGTCAAGTCACAGCTTCTTGACTACCAACTGACATCACTATATCGGCTAATTAAACGGCCATTAAACGTTTGGCGTAATGAATCAATTGTGGCATGATATGTGTGGCAACATTGTTCACACCAATACCATGAAGAGCGGGCACACAAAAATCGGTTATCATGGTGTGATAGTTGTCTCCATTGGCCGTAATGGTTGCGCCGTCCTCATTTTCAAAGAAATATAAACCAATGATGAATCTGCTCCACAAGCCGCACCAAACAGTCACTCGTAACGGGTGCATTGGCTTCTGTAAGATTACGTTTGGTTTTTCGGAGCCCCCAATACGGAAATTTTGCTTACTAAAGTATCCACCAAGATGAAAAGTAGCTTCATCCGAAAAGATGATTTTTTTTTTGGCAATTTTTTTTTTTGCATTTTCGTGCAACTTCCGACCAATCGTCTTGGTTTTGGAAATAAATCCCAACGTTGAGATAATATTCTGAATTTTGTGACAGAATAGAATGACATAAGTATTGCCAGATTCGAAATAATTGCTAGTTAAAATTTAAACCGATAGATGGCCCACCCGATACAATATTTTCAAACCCAAATATTCATGGAAAACGGGAAATACTCACTCGGTTGACATATATTTGTTCTCGGTTTTTAATACCATACAATGGTTTTTATTGATTTTTTCAAGCGTGACTACCTCTTGAGTGAACGAGGCTTGACCACAACGGAACTAAGTAAACCACTTTTCAGTCACTGAAATTGAGAGTGAGTATTCCCCACAGCATTTACCAAAGGTTTTTTTGGTTGCTGTAGTGATTTTTTTAAATCCACTTTCTTTTGTATAAATTTTTAAAATTTTAATTTGAAATTGAAAAAATTTAAAAATTCATTGAACGCAACTTTTCTCTACGCTACCCCCCATTATATATTTACTTCCGCTCTCTAAAGCAAAAGGGATCGCTCTGCTCTTTTTTTTATTTGCTTGTATGGGTGTGTGGGTGTGTGTGTGTGTTTTTTTAATGCAGGAATGGAAAATAAATAACACTTGTTGCCCCCTTATAAAGCTGCTGAAATAGGCAAAGCAATTTTTACAAAACTATACCTCAGAGCACATTTTTTCAAATAAAAAACAAAGCTAAACCATGTAAATATTTAAATGAAAAAGTATAAATACAAATATACTCGTAGGTACTACGAGTGTAATAAAATAATATAAAAAATAAAAATAAAAGTTTTCTGTTAAGGCAAACGCATAGTACTACGAGTACAAATATTTTACTTTAAACCATATACAGAGAAGCTTTAACAAAAAATTACTATAATGACGACAATGCTGACGTTGTTCACAATGTAGATGATGATGATGTCGATGTTGTCGATGATTATGCTATGCAACATAATTATTTTATGCCAAAACAACATAATGATGTTATGCTTGAACAATTAAATGAGTAGTAAGAACCACAAGCGCAACAAATACAATGAAAACTTTAAATGCAAAGCACAACATGGAATTGTTTGAGGAAAAAAGAGGGAAAAATATTTAAAATATTTTTTTTTTAACTTTAGAATTTCAAACCGAACAAATTAAATAGAAGCCCTTTTATAGCAGAATTTAATTTTTATTTTTATATTTTTATAATAGAACTATGTAAGTAACACAAAGGTATGTATTTGGAAAGCCAGCCCAACCCTTAAAAAGAAAGAGCCAGACCCAAAGGCAGAATCAGAGCCATACGAGTGTGTAAAAAAGCACTTGCTTTTGTAATATTTAAATAAACTGCACGTGTGTGGGGGGATTTATATTAAAAAAATTAATTTAAATTTCAAGAAGAGTTAAAAATTGAAGTTCTTTAATGATCTTTATTATATTTTTAATGTGATAAACTTAAACGGAAGTTTTCATTTATTAATACCATATGACGACTTCCATTTATGTTTGTCCATAATTTTATGATTTATATTCGAATTTTATAAAATTTTCTTTTTTGGTTTTAATTTACATCTAAATAATATGCTAATAGTTTCTAACAAAATCTTAAATACTAATGTTCACCATAAATTTATGAACATTTTAAAACAATTTATACAGGAAGTTCAAAAGTCATATAGTTTTTATAGTTAGCGTAGGTCGCTCTGGGTCTGTTTTAAATTAATTTTTATTTTTTATGCCAAAAAAGGCACTACATACTCGTACATATGAACACATAACTTTTTTTTAATGCAGTAATTAACCCATACAATTTTAAATATGTATAAAAAAGCCAAACTTCCTACACAATTATTATAATTAATCATACATAAAATTTTAATTATATTGTTAATTTCAAATTTGGACAATAAGTACTTTCTATTTCGTTTCAATAAAAGGAAAAACTTTAAAAGAAATAACCAATTGACCCTAACAGTTAATAAATTTCTAATAAAACTTTCTTTTAACCCAACAGTACATAATATTTTTTGATCTTAAAGCAATTTTGTTTCTAACACAACATATAGAAAAAATCATTTTTTCACTTAAAAATTATAATAACAAGATTGTCGATGTATCACAACTGGTACATTATGCATTGCAGGGTTAATTAAAATAAAAAACAATAATGTTTTTTACATGCATTTAATCTCTCCTGGTTTTTAGATCAGTGGATAGAAAGGTTACCGTTCTTCACACATATTTTCATATTTAGTACGACTGGGAAGTGGCAAGCCCCCCAATCTCTCTCTCTCTCTCTCTCTCCCAATTATTGACTGATGATGTGTATTGTCGAAGAAGATGTTTTAATCGAATTTAGAAACTTTTACTACAACCGTTCTTAAGGTGCACAAACATTATTATTTACTATGTACGCCCACTTTTTGACAGATGTTTTGATATACAACCAGCTTAACCCATAAGGCTTTGCCCTTGAATCTATATATACATATAAACAGCCAGCGTCAAAAAAATGCGTAAACCATAATTCTTTTAAATTAAATTGTTATTTCAGTCTCTAAAAATACGACGAATTTAAACGTCTTTTTAAGACTGTATTTATGGCCTTACAAAATCCATAAAAAAACGACAATAAAATTCTTACAAAGTTATCTAACAAGAACGAAATATACTCTATTTTTTAAGCGTCAAAAAAAAGTGTACAAGTCAAATAACTATGAGAAAAAAAGAATGAATTAGAAATAGCTGGAATGTGATGCCATTTTTGAGAGATGCGGTCAAGCACAACAAGAATCTGTTTGAAAAATTTTCAAAATACCTCCAAAATCCTGGGTAACAGTCAAAAAACTGGTTTTTCGTACCTTCAAACATTTATAAGATAATAACGTAGCTAAATATTAGCCGATTTCAATATTTTTCTTTAGAAGATATGCAAAAAAGAGGAATTGACGTTTTAAATTGTACAGACTTTACTTAAGTAAACTTGTAGAATCTGTGTGAATTGCATAAGTAAGCTCATATTTATCCAAATTATTCAAAATTTTACAAGTTTTGAGATGTGTATCAACACTATTTTGTATAGAAACTGTACTATTTATGAATTTATTTTAGAAGTACGTTTAGTTACGAATACAATGATACTTAGTTTCTTAAGATCTGATGGAAATTGAGTAAGATTACTCACCTACTACGGGGTCTACCGCTAATATATTTATTGAAATACTCGATAATAAATATTATCTTTTATGAGAGGTGCCACGCCCACTCTTCCTTAGAGCTAATTTATTTACTTAATGTAAACCTTGACAATAAACGACTATATTTTTATTTGTTCTTAAGATATACTGCACTTTATGATGGAAATACTATACCCACTTAACCGATACCACCCACTTTTTCACTGATGATTTGTATTGACTACGAAGTCATTTAGACTTCAAATTCAGAAACTTACATTCTCACCGTTCTCAAGATATACGGGAGGTACTATGCCCACTTCCTCCCAGTTTTTGATTGATGTATTGTATTGAGTATGAAATCATTCGAACCGAATTCAGCAGCTTTAACTTTAAGCATTCTCAAGGCATAGGAAACCATTATTTAGTTTGTATGGGAGGTACGATGCCCACTTATCTAATCCCTCACACTTTTGCACTGATGATTTGTATTGACTACGATGTCATTCAGATCTATTTCAGAAGCTTAAGTTAAATGTTTAGTATGTATTGAACTTAGTTGCCATAATATAAACAAAATAATTATTTCTTTGGTAAGCAATTCAATTCAAGAACAGCTTCTAGTCATATTTGTTTTTCTCAGTATTCTAGCAAATTTTGTATTCGATTTTGTAAGAAATCGTGTCAAATTTGACCTAAACTATGTATATCACATCAGAAAAAATTCATCTCTATATACATATGTATGTAGGTTAATACATAGTCGGTTATAACTGACAAATATACTTATAAAAGGTCCACCAAATAATTTTTTTTTTTTTTTTTTTTTTGAAAACGTTTTAAAAAACACTACTGAATATTTTCTCAAACTTCTTTTTTATTTGAAAGTACAATCCTTCCGGTTAATAATGGAAAATAATCTCATTCAAATGACTGCCTCGGCTGGCCATGCAGTAGCCTACACGATCGGTCCAATTTTTAAGCACATTATCGATTGTGTGCAGCTGTATTTCACCAATGGCTTCACGAATATTGTCCTTTAAAGCGTCAATTGTCTCTGGCTAGTTGGCGTAACACTTATCTTTGACGGCACCCCACAAATAATAGTCCAGCGGTGTCAAATCGCAGCTCCGAGGTGTCTAAGCGATATCAGCTCTGCGGCTGATAATGCGATCTTCAAAAACAGAGCGCAAAACATCGAGTGTAGCTTCGGCTGTGTGGCACGTAGCGCCGTCCTGTTAAAACCAAATGTTGCTAATATCCTCCTCTTCAATTTTTGTGAACAAAAATTCGTTCAACATGGCCCGATAACGATCGCCATTGACTGTAATGGCTAAACCTTGCTCATTTTCGAAGAAAAATGGCCCAATTATGCCTCTGGAAAAAAATCCGCACCAAACAGTGACTCGTCTTGGGTGTATCGGCTTTTCAATGTATGCGTGTGGGTTTTCTGTGCCCCAAATGCGACAATTTTGCATGTTTACATACCCGCCAAGATCAAAATGAGCTTCATCTGAAAAGATGATTTTGGATTCTGCAACATTACCATGATTTTCAAGGATAAAACTAATTATCTGTCAAATCAGACATAAGCTAAGTGTTACCATTCACGAAATAAGCACTAGTCGAAAAAAAACGTTAGATGGCGGACCCTTTACTTATTTTAATTCCTGCAAAGAATTTATTTTCTGTGGTAGAGTGCTTTTGTTTTTGTTTTGAATTTCATATCATCTCGCTGAAAATCTTTTGCGTATACAATATAACACTTTCACAGTCAAAATTTTACAACTGATGCTTTTAATCTTTTGTTATTTATTTATTTTTCAAACATATTTTTCCGAAAAAAAAAAATTAATTTATGACCTTTTTAATAATGTTAATCTATATTTATTCATTATTCTTTTTTCTTGTAACAATTAGCATTTAATTTATCTTATCGCAAAATAATAACTTTTTTACCTTCAAAAGTAATTTTGCAAAAGAAAACAAAAGTAAATTATTTTCTATTTTGTTCGGCCTACTGATATCTTATCATTTTAATGGATACGAAAAAAAAGTACATACTTTTGCGTCTTTCTTATGACAAGAAAACAACAATGAAATATTTTATCGAAATGAAAAAAGCTCTTAATAACAAATTATTTAATTAAAAGAAATTCATTGAAAATAATTTTCAAATTTCCCTTCATTAAAGAAAAGATAAATAAAAGCGGAAATCACAAATGAGAGGGCAGAAATTTTGATAATATAATATTAAACAAAAAATTTTTTGCAACAAACAAAAGTATTGTATAGATAGTATGCCTTAGCAGGTGGTATTATAGATAATTTTATTTTTACTATTTTTTATTTTATAAAATTTTTAATCAAATTAAATAGATTCCTTTTACTAAACCAAGCCACTTTTCTTACAAAGAGACACGACCTCACGAACACGTGTGAATATAAGTTATCGACCGGTGCCTATACATATGACTTATGTCATATGTTAGTACCAACTTTAAAGCAATGTATTTGAGTATGACTATAACTTTGAATGTCGTAGATTTTCTTTTAATCACGGCACCTTGGTTAGAGCTAATGCTTTTTGATCAATTTGGATTTAAACCACAGTCCGAACTGACGACCAACAGAAACAACTAACAGCAATTCAGAACATTGCCGACATAAACATTAAACGAGCTTAGCTCTGTACAGACGATTGTCAGATCTAACAATATTGTCAGACCTTGCAATTTGCTGACAACGACCAGACAATAGGAAATTGCCACCACAACGTTCGTTGTTCAGTTCACACAAATGCAAGACATTTGTTAGGAAATGTGGCAGTCACATTATACATATGTTTTTTCTGACAATGATGTCATTGCCAGGTTTTAAAAACTCTGTCATCTGGAAATCAGACAATGATATGACAATGCTTTCTCTGACAATGTCGACAGACGGTTGTAAGATATTTTCTGTAAATTTTTCTAACAATATTGTTAGATCTTACAGTTGTCTAAACAGAACTTAAATTTTATATCTAATTTCTGATTATATATATTGTTACGTTTTTACCTTCCTAAAAAACGTTTATTTATGAGTTCGTAGATTGTAGTTAAAATAAAAGAAATCTTGTGTTTGGTTTCTAATTAAAATCCTTTATTTACACAGTTCTATGCACCACTGCTCGGAACCTTTTCGTGAGCAATAATAAATTCTGTTCTTAATTATACTCTCTGTTTATAACTAAAGGTCAAAAGACCTTTATACCTAAAGATCTTTCAACTTGATCGTTATTACAACTTAGGTTCGATCATTACTAGAGGTTATCCACACTTAACTCTCTTTATTGAGTCAGCTCCAATTAAACTGGTTTTTACTTCTCGACTCATCTGGCAATCTGACAGTGATATGACAATACTTTCTCTGAAAATGTTGAAAGACAAAATTCTAAATTCATACGGTTGTAAGATATTTTCTGTACATTTTTCTGACAATATAATCAGATCTTACAATCGTCTAAACAGAGCGTAATTTTTATATAAAATTTCTGTTTATATACATTTTTTAACTTTTTCCTTTAAGTGCATTGAGTAGGAGAGAGCTGCAGCTAACTCACACAAAAACAAAACGGCAATGTATGTGTTTGTTAAACAATAGTCTAGACCAATGGTGTTCATATCATAGAGCAGTTGTTTACGCTCAACTCGCACGTATTCTTACGCTCTTTGTCTTTTATTTGTCTGTTTTTTTTTTCAAAAGCACTGGAAGAAATTTGCTTTCAGTCGTCACTGAAACAGCGACGAATTAACATGTGGAGTGGCTGTTTATGGACTTTTCTTATTTTCCACTAAATGTGCTGATTAAAATTATTAACAAAGTGCAACGAATATTTAATGATTATTAATGTATTTGGTAATCCCCAAAGCATTTTAAATTTTACAGAAAACAATTGCATTTTTATATTTTGAATTTAAAATAAATTCTTAGAGAACTTACTACTACTTTTAACCCGTTAAAAATTTCTTACAGTGCATTTCTTTTTTTCTCACCAACACAAATTAATTTAGCATTGGTCTAGACCAGCGACAGGCGGACTAATACCAGTGCGTTTTACAATTGTACAGACTGCATTGTAAGAAAAGATTGCATATTGTTTCTTACAGAAATTGCTGTATACACTGTAAAGAGTGCTTTTACATTTTTTAAGTTAATGAATTAAAGTAAAAACAATAATAGCGAAAAACAACAAAACCAAACAATAAATAACAAGAAACAAAAAAATCAATTACAAAAATAATAGGAAAAAACAACAAAAAACAATTAAGAAAAACATTAAATTAAAAATAAATACAACATGTGAAATAAAATGTTTAATAATATCATCAATTAACATTTTTTCTCGCACTGTATTTTTCCACTTATCTTCTCTTTACTTCTCTCTGTTTATTTGCTGCCTATGCGTGTGAATACGTACGTGTTAGAACAAAAAAAAATTGCTTAGAGCGATGCTATGCCTCTCGACGGTCTAGATCAGTCATGAGCTTTTCATGGGACTTTTGTCCTCGATCAACTCGCACGTATTCCTAAGCTCTTTCTTTTAGTCATCAATAGTCGACGAATGCACATAAATCTTTTTAAGTCACAGACAAATAATTTAAAAAAGTTTATCACGCTCTTACTTTTAGTTGTCACTGAAACAGCGACAAGTGCATATGTGCAGCGGAAGTTTGTTGATTTTTTAAAAAACATTTTTAACATCAACTTAACTCTGAAAAAGCAATTTCCATGTTCTTACTAACACAATTAGATTATTACTTTTGCACATCACTAGTCTAGATCCAAATAAGACACCAATAATTTATGAAGATATTTATCATATAGCATATTTGGTACTTTACTTCAACTGGTACTTTTCTTTCTTATGAGCGCTTTTCGTCCAATAAAAATAATAATTTTTTGCTACCATCGATAGTTTAGTATTTGAACAAAATATTTTCAATATTTTCCTGTTTCTGGTCTTCAAGATTTCCTTTCTAAGCCACAACAGTCAACAAAATCTACTCAACAATTTTACCCCAAAATCACTGTCTGAAGGGTGGAGAAAAATAATCATATTTATTTGTAATATAAAATAAATTATAATAAAAATTTAAAGGATTTTAATAAAGAAAGAAAAACAGCAGCTGTTTGTAACCACTAGGCTATTATTTTCTCCAATTTTTACCTTTTTTTGCTCTTTCGAATGGCACTTCATAAATATGTCAAATTTAATAGAGTGCACACGCACATTCATAATTTTCTTAAGAAACAAAAAAGAAATCAATAAAAAGAAACTGCACAATCAATAACATCATATACATAGATTGTCGTTTGTGGGTCAAAATGATTGACAAAAAAATTCTTTAGAAAAAAGGCAAAAAAATTATTACACTAGACATACAGTCTATCTGGGTGTCTGGTTATAAATTGATTTCATATTTATGACAAAAAATTATGAACATATACGTATGAAATTTCATAAATTTGATGTTCATTTCAATTATATGAAAAATTTAATAATTTTTGCCTTTTCGCCTGCTATACCCAGGTAATAATAAGTAATATCTGATACCTAAGAAAATATTTTTCATAACCATGTAATCAATATGGCAGAGTGGTTGTGAGAAACACTTCATGAAAAGGATCAATCAAAAAATTACTTCACTAGCATCGTTTTTGTATAAAGTATAGTTATCCACTATAGTTATCCACTATTTTTTAGCACACTTAGCGATCGTCAGTACGGCTTTCAGAAAAGATGTTGTGTCCTGGAGATCTATCACTCTTACTTTTTTTTAAAGAAATCCAATCCTGTAATTAATTTGGCAGGAATTAGATTGTGTGTTGTCAGATAATTCCAAGAAATTTAATAGGGAAAGGTACAGTTTCCTCATATAATATCTTGATTTTTAATAAGCATTCGTAGAGATTGCTCTATAGAAGTTGTTACAGATGACATCACAGCTGGCGAGTAACGAATAAACTCAAGGATAATACTAGATTCTCACCTACATCTGCCTTTGTTGCTTCTACTCCCACCAAACACTCTGGTCTGTTATACTACGCCGACCAATTGGTTATAGTTACCCGCTCATAATAATTATAATAGAATATGTAATTGTCGGTCGATTGGCCGACTACAATATATTCTTTGGGAGGAAGCTAAGTACATGTTTATCCGGAATAAGTCCGTACGGTTGGTTTGTTACTTAACGTGGTAGCTCATTACAGGCAAACAGCCAAGTAGAGACGAAATGAATGCGATTTACCAAGATCACACCACACTTCAGATATATCGTCATTTACATCGTAATGTGTACTAATGTGGTATTAGATGTCCTGTCCATAGCTGTCAGTAGGTCATTAACTCATAAAACCCAATTAACTTACAAAAGTTAGATAATATGTAGTTGCCTAGAAATCTGTTCCTTTGAAAAACTAAATCTTGAAGAAGGTAGAAAAACGTTTTCTGCATTTCACTGTCATTGGGACAGCGACAATAGTCGTTGAAGAGAAGTCCGAATTGTCTCGCATGTTTGGCCAACAGCCAATGTCGTATGTATATATGAAATATATATCTTCTATTCAGTGCTTTAAGCTTCAGAGTGCATTACTCATTAAAATCACTTTAACTTAGTCGCCATGTATCAGCATTAAGCCATTTTTTTAACCTTTCAGGCAAAGAGTTTGAAGATACCACTTGTAAGAGAAATAACAACTGAAACCACATTGCAAATGTTCAAAACAGATTCCGTTCTGGCTAACTCGTCTTCGTGTGCATCAACATAGTAGAACCTACACGCAGGGAGCTATACTAAAGTAACGCTATAAACACATGCAAGACTACCGACCATCAACCACACGACTACAAAAGACGCTGGGTGCAAAAGTAGCCAAGTAACCAGCTACTTAATTATTTTAACGACTACAGCTACAAAATAAACATCTGTTTTAGCACATTGAAGCAAAACATTTCAGTGCTGCCACATACATTATTTGTCGCGTTTTTAATGTATGTATTTCATACATTGCGTTTTTAAAACATCTAAATCATGCATCGTATTGTATTGATAGCACTAAACTGTTTGTTATCGCCAAGAAAAATAGAAATTAGCCTAAGCTGGCTACGGGCTATAACGGTAGTCCTGTAGTTGATAGCCGTGTTGTCGCTAAAATAATTATACTCATATGTAAACTTGTGTTATATTTTTGACAGCTTGTAATCGATGGTCGGTAGCCTTGAATCTGTTTATAGCATAATGTCAGATAGATTTCCGTGCCTATTTTTACACTGTTTACTAGTAAAGCTGTAGTAGTGCATGAACTTAATACGAGAAACATCACAAAAGCACACTTCTTTTTCTGTTATCCTTTACTACCAAAAGAGTATAGGGTCTAAACCATCCATCCTCTTCGCTGGCGGTTTTCTATGAGAAGTTTGCTGCTTGTAACTCAACTTCAATTGACCCTCTCTCTCGCTGCAGATACCATCCAAACACTTGTCGAGCAGTAATGTCAGTTGGCTTTCTAAATGCGTGGCCTATTTGCGCCATTTGTGCTAATATCCGCCACGAGAGCAGGGATTTGGTTTGCCGCGCTCAACGTAACTACTATTGGTTCACAATCTGCCGCAGGCACTTGTTCGTAAAGGTGTATAGGTGCGTATCGATTCCGCCTTTTCTTAACCGTAAAACAAGTTAAGCTGGTATTACACGATTGTCGCAATGCATCAATAAGTAAAAATGCGGCAACATCAATAAGTAATTGTGCGACAATCGAAGTTGACAACACGTACCAATAATTAAATTCTAAAATTTATTTTCACAGGATAAATTGGGATAATTTTGATAATTTACGTCAATAAAGCAGAATAGAAATTGTTTCATATTGATACATTTGCTACCATCGTGTGATCCTAGTTTAAGACTTGATGTGCAATTGTATATGCGTAGCCTAATACAGATGTGGCAAATTTATTTCGAATCTGTTCGGACTTTCGGCCACAGAAGTTTTTAACCCGACTTGTCCCAGAACCTTTTGTTCCAAACATTAACCTACTGAACTGAAACTTAGGAGCAACAACACGTTGTGCCGTTATTCTAAAGAAATTTGTTTACTTTTGACGGTAGCAACAGCTTAATTAAGTGTCCATATGGACTCACGAGTTCAATAAGGGTTAATAAAACAGAAAAATAGAACAAATCTAACAGACTGATTGATATTTTTTATAGATACATATGTAGGTATGTCCGCCACACAAATTTTTATCTAAACATCGGTAAAATTAAAAAAAATTCATGGATAATAAGTCTTGGTAATAAGAGCAGTTAAGGGTTAATTTTGTTTATATGATGTTATAATTTCACAAGAAACACATTGTTTGGTTGCATTTGGCCGGCTGTATATAACTCTCTTGTTTAAAAACCAAATTGCTTGTAAATTGTTTGTCTAGCAGGCATTTATTGAATTAAATTTTCTTTGAAAATGAAATTCAAAACGTTCATCTATTTTTAGCCTTCGAAACGTGTCTTAGCGGTTATGTTGTTTAACGATTTAATTTTGTTGTCAATAAATTTGTTTTTTTTTTCATTTGAAATCCGTTTAACTAATTAGTTTAGACATTAAAAATAGACTGGTTTTCTTACTACTTTTGAAATGAATATTTCTTTTCTATTGCAAAAGTTTTATCAAAACACATGGGGAATATAAAGTCTAATTGCTTTTAACTACTGGTCTTTAGATTTTTACGTCTTTTTTGCTCTTGCTAAGAAACGGGTAATTATGGTTATAAATCATCATCATAAGGATCGAAGAAACATGCTTACAAAACAATTATACACTTGACGTACAGGAGGCCATATGCTGTGTTTTATTTTTTTTTTATAGAAAATTATTGTCAAACATTACAATTGGCCATAAGCATTTCATTTGTTGTAGGCCTAAATAAAAAACGTAGAAGTATAAATATAAAAATGAAAATAAAAATAAAAACGTTTAAACACGAGTTAAGATGTATCTTCTTTATAAGAAAATTGCGTGTCAATATGACATAAAAAAAAATTATCTTTTAAATAAAAAGCGTTTAAATTGACTTTTTAAACGTCTTGGCAATAACAGTTAACCAAATAAGATGTTTAGATATTGATAACATGACAAAATGAAAAAAAATGGCGCCAATTGTTTTTCCATTTCACAGTTTGTATAAGATCGCTTTAGAGGAGTGTCTTCTAATATAATTTAATTATTATTTGTTTTAAAAAGGCAACCTTATGTTAAATCACAAATTCCTTAGCAAATGCTTGAATCTTTATTAAAACTCACTTGTAAGAATTGAATTCTTTAAACGCCTACTACTACAATAGTCAAGTCTTAATTAAAATATTAATCAGTATGAAGATGACACAATTTATTAAATTTGATTAAAATTACAAACAATTATCTTTGCATAAGACAAATTAAAAGAATGCGACATTGTTTAAAGACAGCGGCGCGAAAGTATAAAATAGCATATTTGGTATTGGCTGTAAGGCTTAAAAAATGGGCTCTTTGATAAATTTTGCACGTTTATTGTGAAATAAATGGTGTCCCACAATTAACGCAAGACTTGAATTTGTCGCCACTTGTGCAGTAAAGTGTTGGCAATCAGATTTGAAAGAGTGCTCGAATTGAATTCGTACGTGAATAACGATTCTTCTTGAGAGCCAAATCTTAAGAAAGTTTAAAATACAACTCGTGAGAAGAATCGAAAACAAAAGAATTTAAAAATAAAATTCGGAAAGTAAACCGAGTCGTAAAGCATCGAAACGAATTGAAAACGAGCAAAACTTTTTGGTAAATATTGTTTGTATAATATTAAACATGCATGAGTGTAATACTTACTCACTGCACACAAAATATACATACATACACATATGCGAATGCACTGGTATACCGTGTGACCAGTACATTCAATAATAACATCACTTTCGAATTTTTGGCAAATGTTTCTCTGATAAAACATTTGACAACGACTATTGGAAGTGACACATGTGGAACTCATAGATTTCACCCGTCGCTCAGTTTGTGACAGCAAATCTTTGAACGCTTGCCTGTAATATCAACAGCAAACCTTCAGTGAACCTTTATGTAAACCGAATTATATTGCCTTGCTTTCTTCTATTTTTGATTTTGCTCTCTTCTGTCTGTGCCGTTACTTTTGCCGATAAGCGTGTTTATTTGTCGCTGTTTCAGTGTCGACTAAAAGCATGGGCATGAGAATATAAATGATGTTCTATACTCTTTTAAGCATTTTTGTTTGGCAAAAACAAATATTTTTGTTTGGAAAATTTTTCGCTAATAGCGAACAATCGTTTATAGCGAATCTGAGGTCAAGCGGAATTACTTACGCATTTAATCTTACACAAACAACATGCACTGAAATGAATCGCTCGTTTTAATTTTTTTTTTTCCATTTTTAATTCGCTCGCAAAACTTACGAGCACAAGTCATAGAACGAGCGAACCACACAGTTTTTACGTACTATGTTGGGAATCATAAATAAACAAGTCGAAAGCTGGCAGTTTAGGGTTATTAAAAACACGATTGCACGGTAGCCAGCCTTTTAGCACGAAATATCTACCAACCTCAGAGCACCCTTAAAGATCATATTCATTTTTAATACCTAAAGGGCAAGAGAAGCATAGCTAATCATTGCGCCCGTAACTGATATATAAACAAGACGATTGACCCTATCCTGCAGAACTCACGCACTTTTCCGCTTCAACCTGTGCTACTATGCTATGACTTTTTTTCTCTGTCGCTTCTCTAGGAAGCATATTGGCTTTCCACAAAGTTAAGTAGATGATTAATCTGCTGTAGCTCGACTATATGTGGTTGTGTGTAGTCAGAACCTTATTTAGCATTGTAGTTTTGCCAGAGTAGGTGGTGTTTTCTCCTGATCATTCGTCTGATCGTAGTCATCATCGCCAGGGGTAAGCTGAATGGTCAGGGGGGAGGTTCTTTAGATGGATTTAGATGGATTAAGAGAAAAGTCTCCTTTTTAAACAATGGAAAACGCAATTACATTTGAACGTGGGTCGTTTGTATTGTATGCCTGCGCTCTAACCACTACACAACGCCACCACCCATTGGCCTTATTATTAACATGCTATTTTTTGCCACAAAATCGTTGCCCTAATTCTCTATTGGATCTAGTTTTCAACTCCTGCAATGGCTAATGCAAAAGTTATGCTTTTAATGGTATCGAAGCAGCATTTTAGACATACAAATTTGTCTTTCAATGCTTCTCAGTTTTAACGCCTGTTATACTCAATTTTCATGATTTTCGATTAATCCTTCTGCGCAAGCATTTTAAATGGCTCCTTTTTTTTTTTTTTTTTTTTTTTGAATAGGGTGTTTGACCTAAAGACACCATACTGTTAGAAATTCAACATTTTTAAATTTCTTAAATTTATATAAATAATGTTTTTAAAAAATATAAAATAATGTTTTAAAAGAAAAATCTGTTCGAATTATTTTCTATTTACAATTTATCTGTTTCGATTGTACGCTGCTGCTCAGTTTATTTTTTTTTTTTTTTTTTTTTTTTTTGATTGTAAAAAATAAAAATATCGCAAAACAATTGTTTAAAATAAACTGCAGGCAAAAGGCCAATTTGCTTTTTAAAACTGAACAAAATAACAACACAAAAGTTTCTAAATTATTTTGTTTTAAATTACGAAACAAAATGAATAAATTCAAGCATTAATTTATATAAAAAACACGTGCCTTTCACTAGTACGTACAGAGTGCTTAATGAGAATTTTGTTTCTAAAATCTAATTTCGTTCATTATACTTCGCAAATAAAAACATTTTACATGACATTTTTGATATTTTCTTAAGAATTCTTTAAAAGCTTTTTTCCTTTCTTAAGAACATTAAGAAGCTCATTTCAAGCTGGTTTTATTGTTATTGTTGTAAATAAAATTACAAATTGTTATTGTTATTTTCCTTCTTAAAATGTTTTTTTGTTCTTTTTTTCTTTTTTATGGTTCGTTCTTTTTAGCCAAGTTCTTGAGAAAGTTCAAATGTAAATTTTTCAAGTGTAACCTCCAAATTTGTATTTTTCCTTTTCTTATTTGACTTATACAAGTTCAAGGTTACTACTGTTTTATTATTTTTATTATGTCGTTGCTTTATTTGCAAAATGTTTTTCAAGAAAAATAAATAAAAATGTGTAAGCCCTTAACAATATGACAGGCAACAGTAACCAAAAAAAGGCTAAAATAGAATTATGCCTGAATGTGTAATGAGTTCTTAGTATGCTGATAAAAATGCCCTACATCATGTTATAAGCAATAATCAAATTTAAATAACAATTTGTTTGCCATTGAAATTAAAATTAATTCCATTTAAACGTCTTTATTTTAGTCCGTTGGTTGCCACAAGAGGATTAATTTAATGTCAACGTTGCTTTCAATAACAAATTGATTAGGTCGGCTTTTTTTAGTTTAAGATTATGACATTCGTTGCCGATCAATGCACACCATTGCCTTGGATTCTTACACACATCGAAAACGTTAAAAACCGGTATAAAACATAGGACATAATTTCGATCAGAATTAACGTCACATCAGCTTGTCTCGGGCTGAAGTCAAAGATGATTCTGACTTGATCAAGAAGCTTATGCTGGCAACCAGTATAATGCATTGACCTTAAAATCAAATAGACATACCCAAGAAAGATTTAAGTCCCTTTTATTATCAAATGCCAATGCTTTAGGTGGTTGATCTGGACCGAGTTGAAGCCTCCTAATCATTTAAAATTTAAAACAGTGGTGTGCAAAAGCAAAAATGTAGTTGTGTTAGTGAGAACATGGAAATTACTCTTTCAGAGAGAGTAAAGTTGATGTTTTAAAAAAAATTAGAAAAAATCAACATACATCCGCTACACATGTGCACTCATCGCTGTTTCAGTGACAACTAAAAGCAAAAACATACATGTGCCTTACTATACATGTCCTCAATATCTCTTTAACGACTAAAAGCAAGAGCGTAAGAATACGTGTGAGTTGGAGACAAAAGTCCCATGATAAGTTCATGACTGATTTAAAATCATGATGAAAGTTTTTCTTGTCCTTGCTGTGCTTCGAACCTTAGCTGCTTTGTGTTGGGTGCAACCATTTCAACCCTTACATCCCGTCAACTCTTTTTCCCACCATTTTTATTTAAATTTCAAAGCAAAGTGGATCAAAAGCTTTTACCTCAAGTTTGCATAAGTCAATTGAATTTTTGCATAAAGTTATGCGCTGCTTGCTTGAAGCAAATGAAAAATTAGAAAAACAAATAAATTTTGCAAAACAATGACTCGCCTACTAAAGCTAATACCATATTCATGCCACTGTCACCACATTAACCGGAGTTTGCTTCACGAGCCTATTTTTTGTTCTTAAAGCTAAAATCATTTAAGGGGTCGATGAAGATTTAGAACTAAGACTTCGTAAAAGTGTATGTAATAAGGACGTCACAACTGCTAGGGATTATTTTAAAGGGGACAAAATATAAGTCAAAAATCTCTAAACATTAAATAGTTAAAGTACGCTCCTGGTATTTAAAGGGTGATCCAACCCAAACAATGTTAATTGAAAATAAAACAAAACGTTTTCAGAGAATTCTTTTAATATTTTTTATTATGATAAAAGAATCTATGACAATTATGTATGAAATAAAATATCGGCCAACTGCTCGCCACGGCTTCGGTGGTATATCTCTATCCGTCGGTCCATATTTTCAATGCCTCTAAGACATAATTGAGGTTCAATGTCGTTAATGTGCCGAATTATCTCATCCTTTAGCTCTTGAATTGTGCTTGGCTTATTGGCATACATTTTTTCTTTTAAATATCGCCAATAATAATCCTGGTGGCCAATTAACATCACCACGGTTAAGTAAGTATTTTCTCCAATCGCAGAAAGCTGTTGACTCGATGTGGAGTTGCATTGCTTCTAATAATACCAGTGTTGCAGCAGAGGTTGTGATACTACATCCAGGAGGTGCAGCCCTAAACTAAAATTCATATCTCTGCTATTGTTGAGTCCTCGTAGACGCTGGCAGACATATTGTATTCACATCCCATAAAAAGAGCATTATGTACAATGCGATGGATTAGCGGTTGTAGCATTGTAGTCAGTAAGTACAGCTTAGGTTAAGACACTACATTCAGACAATATAGGCTTATACATATATGCCCGATCTAAAAAACAATGCAGTGGATTAAAAGGTTCATTATAATTCGTATTTCAATGTGGTGTTGCATTGCGATGAATGATACAGCTGAGGTTTAAATACTATACCCAGACAGTGTAAGCTATATATTTATATCTGATCTAAAGAACAATGCGATGAATTAAGTGGCTCAATATGGCTGTTATGTCGATGTGGTGTTGCATAGCAGAGTTTACCCTGCTCAAGAACAACGTGATGTATTAAGCAGTTCAATGGGTATGGCGTGGTGTAGTGGTTAGAGCTCAAGCATAACAACACAAGCGGCCCAGGTTCGAGCCGCTGCAGAAAACATAACGAAAACTTTAATCATGGTTTCTAGTGTTTAATAAAGAAACTTCCACTTCCCTTCAGACAACTCCATCTAAAAAATAAAGAATAAGCCCCACCCACTGACCATTAATCTTACCTCTGGACATGTGGACAAATATCAGACGAATGATCAGGAAAAAACGCCACCTAGTATGAAAAAATAATTCAATGCTAAGTAAAGATCACCACCACCACTTAGCAAAGATCTTTACCACTACACATTTATATGAAGGGAGCCACAGTGGATGAATTATCGATTTATGGATGCTTGTGAAAAGCCAGTATGCTCATATCACGTTGAAAACTTCTAGAGATGACATACTCGTACAATATAAGCCTAATTTTTGTTATAGAAAATTATTTTTACAGCAAAAGGCAATAAAATATCGTTTAAAACTTCTAACGAACTGAGAGCTAATTTCAGTATTCGATATTGAATTTCTAGTTAAATTGAATTTAAATTGTATGAAATTATCGCTTAATATCGAATGACAGAATTAACTTCTGTTTTCTTTTTTTTTTTAACTTTTCAAAGTTTTTAATACAAAAACTTATTTAAAATCCACCAAAAACTAACAACTGAACCAGAAAATAAGTTTTATGGATTATCAATGTCTTTCCCAAGAACAAACACAAAATTTTTCCTCTATTTACGTTCTATTTTTTTCATACGAATAATTAATTAATGATTTAGTTTAAATAACTTAAATGTAAACCATGAAAAAGGCAGCGACTTTAAGCCACCTCTTAAATCTCACCTTTTCTTATCTTAATACGTAATTTTTAAAAGATCAAAACATAATTTAAAAGTCAATGAACCAAATTAAAAAATAAAAATAAACAAAATCTCACACAACGAAAACCCAGGAGACAGACAGACGGACAGACATCTTTACAGTCTGTTTTTAATTTTCAAAGTAACAAATTTCACATGTACTTGGCGTACATGAATATCATTTCAAAAATCTCATACACTTTCAAGTTTTTCGGCATGAACATCATTAAGTCAATTTAATTCAATAAGTTCGTAGAGCTTTGATATGATGCTGATGGAATCAACGTTATTAAATCGAAATTTAAGCATGTGTTGTAACAGAAAACATTATATGAGACATATGAGACATATAAAAAAATCAACCAGTTTTTTGCGTTTAATGAGCCTTTTCTTATGTTAAAGCAATAACATTAAAAAATTATAACAAATTATTGCTTCGAGCTATAGAAGCAGCTTAATACATAGATAGCTTTAAGCTATTTCAAGTTCTTATCAAGACTATTAATATGCTTAGATGCTAGAGTTTTGTTTAAATCATCAGTTATTTATGTTTAAACATAGTTTTAGTTTACTAGTTTTAAGGTAAAGATCGTCTTTTAAAAAAAGCTTAAATCTTTCACTATTCTTTATACATATAGTCTATAGAATTGAAATTCATACTTTTAAGCTTAAAGCTTAAAAAAAGCTCTTATAAAAAGTTTGTAAACCTGAAAGCTTTCTTTTTAAATAGTTTTTTTGGGATTAACCTGGATGTTATTTTACGAATTAGCGAATTAATTCAGAGGACCTATGGCCAATTATAATGACGCTAATATAAGCACATAGTCTCCGTGTACTTTTAACAAATTTAATCAGACAATCCTATAAAACAGTCTATAGACTGTGATAGTCACAAATAGTTTAAGCTTGGTTGGCTCCTGTTATTTATGCTTTCGTATTTTGAAGCATAATATATACATATAATATATAGGTCCGCTTAAATGTGACCAAATGAATAATTTTGAGATAACTGTTTAAGAATTATTCTAATAGAGGTAGCGAGGTATAATACAAGTTATAGTGCCCTCAAACAACACAGGCAACCTATGTTCGAAACCCCCGTTAAAAAATTTACAAAAAAAAAAAAATTGCGGTTTTCGGTAGTTGAGTTACGAAACTTCAACCCCCCTTACACACAAATCTATTCAAAAAAAGCCACCCCGACAATCTACCTTACCTCTGGCGATTATCGCATACATTACGCGATACAAAAAAAAACTCCACCTGTTGGGAATAATAGCAATGCTAAGGATTAACACCAACATTTAACAAAGATCTGCACTAGTACACAATCACGTGGAGGTATTGTTTCTAGGCGACTATAAAATGGCAACTTCATCATCCTAGATGAGCCACTGTAGACTAATCATCTACTTAACTAGAAACCTACCGATAATAAAGGTAAATGGAAGCCATATAAAATTTCCAGAAAAACATCTTGATTTTAAAAAAAAAGTCTTGTGGTCGAAAATCTTGGATTACAAATCATCGGCAGATGGCTCTAAAATGTAATATCTACGGTAATAATTATAGCATCAGACAACACTATAGCCTGATTGATAGGTCGGAATGATTACTGGCGATGAAAAGTAAATCATGTGCCACAATTATGTGCGAAAAAGATCATGGATGAAGCAAAGTGAAGTTTTGCATATGGTGGCAAAGCCAGGATTGTCTGGTGGTCAAATAATTGATTCTCGTTTCTACTGCCAACAGTTAAGGATATTGATGCAAGCAATTGAATTGAAATGGCCAAAATGGATCAATAGAAAACATGTGTTGTTTTATCATGACAACGTCACACCACAACATATTTGATGTCCCGGCAGAAACTAGGAGAGTTTAGTTGGGAAGCTTTGATCATCTACCATGTAGCCCGGACCTTGCATCTTTAGACTATTATTGTTTCAATCTCTGCAGTACTCTCTTAATAGTGTAACTTTAAATTCCGTAGAGGCCTGCAAAAAACAATTAGATCAGTTTTCCGCTCAGAAAACCTTCACTAAAATGTTTAACAGTTTTTTGCAAAACATTAAAGAAATTTGTATTAGAGAATCTTCACAAACCATATTTTAGGCCATCTAGCAACCCTTAGGCCATAATGCTCAACACCTGACGTCTATAGACGTCCATTGTTTGTGCTAGCAGGTAACATCTTTAGCAGTCTTGCATTCTAAGTGTATTTTCCTTGTAGGTGCTTTACGACCTCTTAGAGACTTAATAGCATAATTCTTTTAACTCCGGGCATTAGCGCAAAGCATGTGACAACGTCTCTTAAGTTACAATTAGAGCTATACTTTCAGGGCTATAATTCTTAAAGACTATTTTTATCTCCGCTGCACCATCGACAACATTGTTTGCAATACACTGTCATACTGAGCCAATAGCTTTTCCTTGCTAAACCACAGTACCATAGGTACACTATGGAAGGCCGCACTCAAATAGCGGGCACGAATCGAAGTTGTCTGTGTTTCCAGTCCTTCTACACCTAATTAAGTCTATGGTCAGACCTCAAAGTTATTTTTTTTACCATATGGGCATAAGAGTAATCCGAGGTAAGTATTTTCAATCCGAACCGTTAACTTAAGCCCAAAGTGTAAAACGTTACAAAGGTATCAAAGATCTTTTATAGCCATAAAGCATTAGGCATAAAGTTGAGCGATTTTATCTAATGAGGACTTTTTAAGGGGACAAACCGATGTTGGGAAACACAAATCACACAATTATCTTTAAGTTATGACGTCTATAAATATAAAAATGGATTGTGATTTATTCGGATGCAATTTTGTGTATATATTTACTCGTAATATTGGGCATTTCTTTCTGCGATTTTCTTCGTCATATCTACGTGAAGGTTTAGGAACAAAGAAAAGTCGAAAAATGTTCAACAAGTGGCCTTGTAGGCTGTTATTTCTTCATCTCTACTTCTGTTAAAGGTATTTAAATAAGATTGGCATGTCGTTTCAATGCACATATTCTAAGCTCCGCAGCAAATCTAAACAGGTTTGGACAAGTGGCCATGGTACTTCCAATACAAGGTAAATATTGATTTTTATATGTTTTGAGAACGGTGAAAGCGGAAGTTTATGAATTTCCTATAAATGACTTCGTAGTTAATACAAATCGTCAGCCAATAACTTGGCGGATAAGTGGGCTTGGTACCTCCCATACAGATAAATATTGAATCTTACGTTTTGAAAACGGCATAAGAAGAAGTTTCTGCGTGGCATCTTTCATACATAGTAAGAAATCGTTGTTTTTTATTGAGGCTTTAAATTAATAAATAATCACTCTTAGACAGTACACAAAGATTTGTTGTCCCTAATTAGCTAGCCACTACTGTACGTATAAAGATTACTGGGCAAAGCCGAATGGGTAAAGCTAGTTATTTACAAAACAAGGAATTTTATTATTGTAGTATTGATAAAATACGCTTGTTAACCTAAAATTTAATACATTTTTCTTTTTTTCCTAAAATTGTTGAAGGAAGTTTAGTAAATATTTCATAGAATTCGAACCGTTTAATTTTAATTTAATTTCGAACGATGTATTTTGATATAAACGGTTTAATTTAATTTCGAACGGCTTAATTTAAAGTTGTCAACCATATTTGATCTCAGATTAGCCAAAAAATTATGGTAAAAATTTTATAAATTCTAAAAACTATGAATGACTTTTTTTCGAAAAAAATATAATTTTTTGGTTGAGTTTTTATTTTGATTACAACTAAAGATTGTATAGATAATTTGTGCAAAAACTCATAAAATTCGTTTGAAGATTTTGAAAGTTATGAGGTTTTTTATAAAAAAGCAATAAATTTCTAATGCAATTTAAAAACCAAATTTCCACAAAAAAAATATAATTTTAAAGACTTAGCTTAGAGATTCTTTATTATAATTAATAGATATTCTACACCTGTTGCACTGTTTTAAAATTCAATTGATTTTATCTTGTTTTAAATATATACTACGTTTTTTGCTTATCATCTGTTTTGCAATATCATCTGTTTTGTATTAAACCTTTTACTACTCATTCTTTAGTATTTTTGCTTTCTTTATAAGAAATCTCTGTTTTATCTTCGTTTTCGATTTCCTTTGTTTGCCCAGGCATTATATGTATGTAACTCTAGTGGTATACATATTTTCTTTGGTTTAACATTTTAACATGTTTGTTACTTCTTATTTATGTTTCACAGTTTCAAACCGATTATCTGGGTCTACTGGTAACACAGCCAAAAGAAGCAGTAACAGTAACAAAAATCAATGTGTCAGTTACCTCCTACAGGTGTCTTTTATATTAAATATATACAAAAAACAGGCAAAAAAATGTATACCAACTCTACTGACAAAAGAGAGAAACAAATCAGATTATAAAGGAAAAAAAAAACAAACAGGAACAGGCTTTTTCAAAAACAAATTAAACAAAGTATGTACGAGTATTGGTCTTAGTTAATCTGAAGGCTTTTGTAAGCAATAAATGAATTATAGTAGACAACAGCAGTAGTAAAATGACCTTAGGAAACGATTTTTTTTGTTTCAGCCTACATTACATTTCAAAACTGAGATTTTTTTCAGATCCAGTTAATAATATCCTCTCCAGCTTCCTAAAAACAAAAATGTACGCATTTTATACACAACACATGGAAAGCCCATATGATGCAATACAAAGTCAATGACTTTTTCTTTATGCCAGTCTTGAAACATATTTCAGAGCAGCCTAAACACTGAGTTAGTTAGTATACGACAACCACACAGGAAATATAACAAAGACTAAAATAAAATATTGAAATATTGACAATATTTGAATAATTTGTTACTTCCAAAAACCACCATACGAATAGATTTACTTTTCATTGACGGTTACACCTCATTAATTAGAGAACAATAGAGAACAGAACAATTTATAATCAAATGGTCAATAAAATGGTTTGATCAGGTCCACTGATTGTAAATAACAGTTAAATAAAGAAAATATCAATAAATATAGATTTTAAGAATTAAAATATGTTTTTTTTTATTAAATTACGATTTAATAGTGTATACAATAGGTGTTGGAATAAGACGTAATAATCTTAAAAAGAGAAAAAAAATGATTTTGATTGAGATTTATAAACGAGGTTTGTTACAAAAATCTTTAAATGAATTTTGACATTTTTTACATAAAATATGTTAACAATCTATAGTTTTAATCAAAATGAAATCTGATTAAAAAGAATATATTTGATCTTAAAAAAAATATCTCTAACTTTTTAAAATTTATGTTTTTTATGACTTGTCATTAAATCTAAAGAATTTTGAAAGAAATTCTACAACTATACGATGCTAAACGTTATACCAGCAAGCCAATGCTTTATGTTGTGTAAGAAAAATGGCAACTGGTTCAATTCACTGCAAACTCGGGGATTTTTTTCTAATACCCAATCCACCGGATTTTATTGTGGTTTTTATGGGTTTTTTTTTTGGGTTTTATTAGGTTTTATAACTGCTTCCAAATTTCGTTCAGATCAAACGTGGCGCTTTTAAAAGTTATTTGGCGTCCTAATTGTCGGTTTGGTGACTTGGCGACTTTTTGGCTATTTTGTTGGCTATATTTGATAAAAAAATGCGATAAATTAAAATTATTATTCTGGGATTTTTATGTATGAAATTCGTGAACATGGTGTATTTTGCTGTGTCGATTATAGATGTCAGCCGAACTTTAATTGTGTTCTCTACAATGAGAAATTTTTAGTTGCCCATATGGAACTGAAACTAAGAGATTTTTATCCAGTTGGCTACTGACAACGAAATAAGTTCATAAATGGTACAGAAAAAGTTGTTTACTTGAAAAATGTGGAAAAAAATGAGTGTGTTTGCTTGAGAAATTCACACATATGCATACCTCAGAGCTATGAAGTATAACATCATTAAAAAGGTCTACTTCTCTTCCAAATCCACTGAAAATCTTAAAATCAGTATTCCGCTAAGTTGTAAGCCTATAAGTGTATGAAGGTACGAAAAACCGATCTTTTACCTGTAATTAAAGATTTTGGTGGTGTTTCGAAAATTTCAAAAAATATATCTTGTACTCGATAGCGTTTATTTGAAAAATAGTATAACTTTTCAGGTATTCCAACCTCGTTTTTTTTTGTCGCATAGAGTAATTTAATTCCCATACAAGGCAATGTGAATTATGTCGAAAATAAAGTGTATAACGTTTTAGATATATAACAATAATGAGACAACATATCTATATCCAAACTATAGTCTTCTAGCTCTCAGAAAACTATTCATAAACTATATTATAAACATTGTACACTTTTTGCTTTTGCTAATATTTTTGCTTCATAAAATTAACAAAATATGTATTATGGCGAATTTTTTTCCACTTTTGGCGAAATTTAAAAAATCAAAAGAACTTATTTTTTCTTCGGCAAAAATTTTTTTTCATTATTTTTGTTTTTTAATAATTTTATTGCCAAAGTGTAAAGATGGTTTGGCGATTTTGGCGATTTTTAAAATTGAATTTGGCGAAAAAGCGTAAAAAAGATCTGACGACCCTGCTTGACAACTCTCGGCTTTGCTTTACAAAAGTTGTCAAACAATTTCGCCTCACTTGCCGTATTCTCCGAACGTTGCACCGTTTACCTATTGGCTGTTTCGACAGATACAACATCTTGTGGCATGTGACCGACTCAATTTTTTTGAAGAAATACAAAATCGGCTTCAAAGTTTGATTTTATGGTGTTTTCGTTTTTCATGAGTTTCTTTACTAAAAAATCTAATATCTCCGTCTATTTTCCAAAGTCCAAACTGAAAAACATCTAAATCGTTCTTTGTACACTTTTGTTTATTTTAATATATTTTTGTTGTTGTTTAGTTCAACTACCCGTGGTGGCGTATTTGAGCGACTTTGTCAATATGATATTTTCATCGATAAATCATCATTCGACAATATCAGTATCAAGACGAAATTTGTATGAAATTATCATAAATAAAAAATTTTATTGGTGAATTCTTATGAGGGTGACATAAACAAAGGCATTTATGTATGACAACGTTATTCAATGTCACCAGAATAAAGAACACAGAAAATTATACAATAATTTTGGTTTGGTTTGGTAGATTGGTATACTAAATAGAATTTTGGTAGAATTTTGCAAAATTTTCAATATTAAAACAAATCACAATTACAAAACATTAATGGTTTTTACAAACAAACATCAAACAAAGCAAATATCAGGAAAGTCTACACAATGCGTGAAGTTACAAGTTAGTAGTTGTTGTAAAAAAGCATTTTGATCATAAAATTCGGAAAACTACTATTTGCAACAAGAATATGCTAAAATCCGTTATAATAGAAGAATGAGAGAGTTAATTAGTTAATTAGTTACAACGGGTAGCTAGACACTGGTCCAGTTTACTTGGGTCCAATACTGATCCCACTGTGATGGTTGTGTCAAAACGGACCTACATGTTCGCGCCCCGGTATGAAACAAACCAACCAGACGCACACACAAAGGAAGAAAGACCGCTGACATTTACATCAGCTAGGTCTGATATGGCATGCAGAAACGGACTGCCAAAGAAAACAGTCCTAATATCCGAAAGATTTAGACACTGACATACGAGTAGAAAATGTTCGATAGTCTCCCCTTCTTCCTCATCCTGACAACTCTTACAGTAATCATTGAACGATAGACCCATTTCCCTAGCATGTCCACCAGTACCATATCATAACGGCCACCAGGATTCTCAGCCTATGTCGGACTCCGAACGAGCCCGATCGTATAGTGGCGAGATTTGTCTTGATACAGAGCAAGTGATAGTATCGCAGAACCAGAAGTCTGCAAGAGGAAAGTGGTATCGCAACAAGATGGTCAATCTCCGCGTTGCCAAGGAGAAAGCCTTTCCTCGCTAGAAGAGTGGCAGGAAATCTCATCTGAATCTACAAAAAAACCTAGTGGAATCTATTTCTCGATCATAGCTGTTATTTAAGCAACATGCAATTTAATAGAAAAAAAAAACACAAAATATTTAATTTATACTAAAAGACTGAAATGAAAACTTTTTTCTAGAAAATGAGGATGTAAACCTTATTTTGACACCCACTGTATATCACAACACATGGAAATATGTTAATAAACAAATATATTCATCTCAATAATTAATGTGTTTTTTAATGATTTATAAAGATTTAATAGATTTTAGTAGATTTTTGAAGATATTTTGGTAGAAGAAAAGCCTGGAGGAAATCAAATTTCATCATACACCATCGACAGGCAAAGAGCTGCTCTTCTCTTTTATTTTCACACGAACGTAGTCACACGCATAGCCAAAAAATAAATAAAGAGAAGTAAAGGGAAAACAAGTGGAAAAATGTAATACAATGTGGCCTGAGTGAGAGAATCTCAAATTACTACCACAATTATAAAATGCATTCATATTAAATTGCCTAACGCTGTCATATATGAACATTTGCATGATTGTTTAAAAGATTGATGTATGACACCAAACAAAATTCATCGTATGTCGGTAAAATTAAAAATTGTCAGTATTTGTCTCTATAATTCACTATGGCGTTCGCCACCGGATTGTTATTATATACGGTGTTAACATTTTTCGCCGTTGCACTGTTTGTGACATCATATTTAGTTATAAAATGATAAAAAATATAAAACATCGGGAAAACATCAATACATCGATTTTATTAACGATATTTTTTAATATTCATTTCTGCTTATTTATCCCTAGTGCTGAAGAAAGGCAACTTATTGTTAAGGGACTTATTAAAAGAATTGGAATTTGAACTAGAAAACCCAACTATTTTGTACAGTAATTCTTATAGAGCGCAGCAGATTGTAAAAGATTGAAAGTCATTATTCACTATTGAAGGGATAAACATATCGACTACAAATACCAATTATGTAGAGATTACATATTTGTCCTCAAGCGAAATGATAGGAGATTTATTAACCAAACCATTGCCAATGGTGAAGCACCAACTCTGTTTTTGTGTATGTATTTAAGGAGCCGTGTTATATTATGTAACTTTTAAAACAAGTTAAATACTGTACTCGTAGAAATTAGACCTTATGTTTTGCTATATATATTATTAATTTTTTTAAACTTTTTTTCAAAACTTGTATTTTTTTCCAAATTACAATTAAAACTCGTTTAAACATAACCAACTAATTTTATTTATTTATTTTTTTTTTTCATTATTTCTTTACAGGTATGTTATAACATGGGGTTTGCCAATATTTCTTGGAATTGTTAAAGATTTTTATCAGGTAAATTGGAAAAAAAAACAAATACATTTTTTCAAATAAAATGGCTACCGTTTCAAATCACGCTTGTAAAATACTGCTTGTTCGGCAGCCTTGCAACCAATCAAATTTAAACGTTATTTGCACTTAGCAACCAAAAGGCGTGTTTATTTTTAAAAATAATAATTTTGTGTAAAAAGGATCTTAAAGACAAACATCTTAAAGGCAAAAAATAACATGTGATTCTGATGTTCTCTAAACAAACTCAAAAGACTAAAGACAAACCCTAAGTCACCACATAAAGGGAGAAAAGAAGAATCCTTTAAGTTGAATTATAATACTAAGGGTTAAATCTATAGATTCTTGCAACCCAGGCATTTTGAGTCCCTATTTTTGAAAAGTAACAAAAAATATATATTTGTTTGTGTGTTTGTTTCTTTGATTTCTTTAATGTTCAACAATATAATCAAAAATGTATGTTTTTTGTTTTTATATTTCATAAAGGATAGAATGTATCCTTTTTTTCTCTTACAAACATAGCTCACACGCATTTGATTAGCGTAAGTGCTATTGAGTGAAGAGCGAAATATTGTTTTTTTTTTGGAATATAAAGATGACGCTTACAGTGATACAAGGCCTTGTTATGTAGACCCTGGCAATATCCCTTTTTTCGATTGCTACATTTTGTTGTTGTTTTCTTTGAAGATTTTTAGTGTCAGTTATTAGATGTTGCTTTTTAATTTTATATTTATGCGTTTTTAATTTACAAGGGCTTGAATGTTCTCTTTTTTTTATTGTTTTTGTTTTGTTTCTTAAATTTTGAATTATGAATATGATTTTTGAATTTTAAATTAGTTGTTAAGAATTATTATAACCTTTTCGTTTCGTTTTATTTACGATTTCTAAACAAGAAGGGGAGTTGTTTTATTCAGAATGACCTTGTAAGGTATTCAAATTGAAGTTTGTGATACTGAATTGAAATTTTAAATTTTCTTAAAATTCATATATCGTTGGTTTCATGTAGAAAGGCCCTAACTCACATTTCTTTCGAAATTGAGGTTTTTAGTGATTTCAATACATTTCACATAAGTACACCTCGTTGCACTTTCTCCTATAAATTTGAATTTTTTTTTTTTTTTTTTTGAGTTAGAGCCCTTCTACATGAGACCAACGATTTAAATATAGATATTTGTATTGGGTCATTAAAAAGTAACCATTTTGTTTTATTGTAAATTATGAAATAAAAATTTTCGATATTCAAAATTAATTTTGTCGAAATTTTCGGATAGCTTTCTGACTTAATCGCTGTAAAACTTCTGTGGTTAAGTGGCGAAAAACTTACCTCAGCCAAATGATAGTCAGAAGACGTTTGAAGGAATGAGCTAAGCATTGTATTACTTTTTGGCGGGTCATCAAAGATCATCTATGCGATCTTAAACACATCGCCTTTTCTATTATCCAATTGTAATCGCTTCTTCATATAAATAACATAGCGTTCGAATACCTAGACATTGGACGATTATCCTTAAATAAGAAAGCATTGAAATTAGGACATTAAAAGTAATTGAACGACGTTAGAACTTGAGTAGGCTTACTCCTTCAGATCTTTGTAAACCAATAATGAACATCGGAGTTTCTCTTGATGGCAAACGAACAGTGGTGAAGTCAATCCAGGAAAGTCTGTTGAACTTGAAATGTCGAAACATTACAATTTCTAGAAACGGTTTTTTGTATTGTAATAAATAGGCCCGATGACCTTAAGTGAATAGTAAAGTTCAGAATCGATCCTTTCTCCAGTTTGTATTAGTCTTCAAAAATGGTTCGATTTCATTTTATCTTTCGTTATTCCTCTTGTAAGCATATGCCCTCTACAAAAAATATATTACATGGCTAAGCACTGCAATTTTTGCTTCTTCCCATGTTAGCTTCTCCATACTCTATACGTTGTTTGTAAACTTAGTACTCTTTATAGATAGCAAATGGGCATGATGTTCCATGCTAGTATTTTTGATTCTCATGGCCTTGATCTTCTTGATATTTATCCAAAATCCAGCATAGAGAGCCAGTTTTTCTACGTTTTCCAGTTGTGATTGAATATAGAAGTTCTTATGCGGAGCAACTCCATGTTCTACCTTTTCTCTTTTCACAGACTCGACTCATTATGTCATCATCACGATGGTGTTGGCATAATTGTTTTACTCCAATATTGGTGTGGCATAGTTGACTGATATCACCGTTGTGAAAAAATGAAAGTTCCTCATTCTCGTGCATCGCTCTTATTATTCGAATTATTTTCTAAAGTAGTCCTTTCGCTCTTAATTTTTTCCATATTGCAGTCCTTTTGATGGCATCAAATGCTTTCTTGAAGTCAACGAATAGTAGCTACAGGGAGGTACACCATTCTGGAATTGTTTTTTGATGATGCGTATAGTGTTGGCCTGAGATAAGCAGGTTTTTTAAGAAGACTTCTTGCCTTGAAGTCTTCCTTGATTTTTAATTGTATGTACCTTGCCTATGGTGTTAAACAGAGTAATTCTGCTCCAGTTGTTCCACTTTTTCAAGTTGCCACTTTTTGGTAACTTTGCAATGATGCCTTTCTTTTATATGGGAAACAACCTTTCCTCCCCACATACTTATGGAATGTAAGGCCGTTCAGTCGAGGTTTGGATGTCAACCCGTAAGATTTTTACTTGCCACCTTATTTTTCTTCGATTTTCAATCACCTTTTTTCACATTCAGATTGAAAGTTTACACAGTATTCTGAAGTCATTTTGAACTTCAGCTGTTCTGATCGATACTCAAACACATTCCTTTTCTTTACCTTATGTAGCACCCAAACATCGACATGCTTTAAGTAGACACATGCTGCCAAACTGTCATGTTGTTGATGTTTAGAACATCTACTATCTCATGATAGCTTGCGTCGATTCGACCAGCTAAAAAATATTTTCAACCTTTCATGTGGCTTACCATCAAGAGTGAAGTATCATAGAATCTTATACTATGAAATTTTTAAAAATTGAACAAATATTTTAAGGGTCTGACGTTTGTTCTCAGCGTTCTCAACGTACACTTTACAAGATTTTGTACTTATTACCAAACCTACGTAACTTTTTACACGAACGATGAACTACAGTACTGTTTTTATCTAAAATATAGCTTTAAATGTCACTTTTCAAATAGGTGTTCGTGTGAAACGATCGAATAAGTGTTTTTCGTTATATGGACATCAACACCATCTAGTCACGAAAACCTTCGGAATATTTTTTATGTGATCGATTATAGCCTTACCGAGGTCTGTGCTAAAAATGTTGCTTGAAATTTCTGTTCATATTCATGAACATATTTAAACTTCCTAACCACTACTTAATTTCATCAAAAGCACATCTGCTTAATTTAGTTTATTAAACTCGTTTATATTAAAATGAAACGAAAAACCTTGAAATTGGCCAAATTTTTTATCATTTTATTTTTTCAAATACAATACAAATCAAAATAATTTGCGCTTTAATTTTTATTCAAAACGTAACGTTTGAATAGAATAGAAATACAAAAAAAAAAAAAAACAAAAAAATATCGCTTGAATGGTTTTACATATCAGGTAAATAGTTATCCGTAAAAACCAAATAACCATACATAGTATAAGTACCAGTATTATACAGTAATTTTGTCCAAAAAATTTTTATACTAAAAATCCTCATTATCAACCGTCATGATGTGGGTTCTAGTTTTACTATTTCAAATACGGCAGACAGACGTGTGTGTGGTGGTATAAACGTGTGTTTCAAATGCTTAGAAAATTATTTTGTTAGAAAAAAATACACGCAATATAGAGGCGTTAACCATATACGCAACTATTACAAAAAAATATATAAAAAATAATGAGCATTAAAAAGGTTTTACTGTTTTTTTTTATTATAATTTTTTTTTAACAAATTTTGGGGAAAAATTACTCGTATACCCAACTTCTTAACCTTCGTTTGCTTTGTATTATATGACGGTGTTTTCAAAGAAAATTTTTTTATGAATATGGCACGAGTGAAATTTAACCAAAAACATTTTAATTTGTACTCTTATATAAGTTTAATACTAATTTTAAAGCCATGAAAATAGATCCCCGAGATAGATAGCCAAAAATCAACTATATGAAGGCAGTCCCAAAATTAGCCATCCTTATAAAGAAGACACAAAAAATGTATGAAAAATTTTCTTTATCTCTCAAGTATTCCATAAAGTACTCAACGATATTAAATAGTTTTGTTTCCCTGTTTTTGGTAAGAACATCATTTTTGGAAATAGAAAGCTTACTTATTAAAAACGTACCCGGTAAAACTAAATCTGTCGAATAAAGTGTTTAATGAAGCAAATCCAATCTTAATTCATAGATTTTGGTCATCGCAGTAGTGCATACGTTAACTGGCTCATACCAGTAATGTTATCTAGTTCAGTAGAACTATAATTATCGGATGTTTTTTTAGAGGTTCATAACTTTTAGTTGGCAACACCGCTTTATTTGACAACCGATTTAACAGCTGATAAATGCATGTTATTTAGTTTGGTTTGACATTTTGTTATGGATAGACTTACACCAGAGCAACGTCCAAATTTTGTTTGTATGGGTACCCATTTTTGGTTGTATGGGTACCAAAATAAGCAGAATTGCGCTCTGGAATGCTTTTTCTTATACCTGGCTTTATTGCTGGATATTTGCTGCCTGTAAAGGCTTCTATTTGTAGCCATCATCGCATAGATGAAGTAAAATTATTATCATGTTTTATTTTGTTCATTAATTTATTTACAGTGTGAATAGTCAATATTCGTACACCTTTATAAAAACAATTTGACATTTAATATATTATACGATTTGAAAAGAGGCGTTATTTTTTAAAACAATTAATTTAATTCGTTTTAATTAACAACAAATCAAGTCAATACATTTTTAAAGTTGTACGATTACGAATTTTTGATACTGTATTTTAGTTTGTTTACATTTTTTACAATCAAGTGCCAGTGATACCATAGTTACATTATAATAAAATTTCCACATTTCAGCGCTTTTTATTGTATATTGGCGATTTATTTGTGGAATAGATAGATAGATAATTCGTTAGATAGTAGGTCGCTGTTACTGAATAAATTTTCTTTTGACATCGTGGGCCAGACGTTAAAATTCTATTCAAAATAAAATTTGTAGCCATAAAACAAAAAATATTTTTTAGTTAAAAAAGGGTGTCCCGACAAGATAATACGTATTAAGCTATGGTGTCAGCTCGCTTGTCGTGGGTTCTATTTCCACTATACGTTTGTAACAAGTGTACTAGCATAAGACAAAACAGAAAATCATTTATATAGTATGCACGCTACAAAATTGATATACTTATACACCTGAAGTGAACTATACAGGTGAAATCCTAACTTTTCATCCTCAATTTGCAAGCTTTTTAATTTTTTTTTTCAATTTACTTTTCATTTGGCTTATCTCCATAATTTCTTCTTTTTTTTCTATCCTACCATTTATGGCATTTTACCTTTTATAATTGAATTTTTGTGTAATCTTTTGTATTATTTTTTCTGTCAATTTTTTGGCTTATAAACCTTCATAAACTTCTTATTCTAAGGCTCTATTGTTTCGGTTGATTGTTATTTTACTTTTTTCAATTTCAATTTTTCTTTTAATTTTTTTCTTTTTAGCAATAACAATGACTGCTAAAATAAATCAGTGTACAGAGTGTTGTGGTGTAGTATGGATCCCCTCGGTGTAATCTTATGAAATAAAAAAAAATAAACAGCTGCACCTTGATTGCTTTTCTTTTTTTAGAAACCAAAATAAAGCAAAAAAAAAATTGCGCGCCTTTTTTTCAATATTTGAAGAAAGTGGCTGCTATTCAATGTAGGAGAAGTAATATAAAAACTTAGAAAGAAAAATAACGCCAACGCTTAAAGCAAAGGTCAGAAAAGATTTTTAGAAAGAGGTAAACAAAGGCGTTTGTTTATTTGGCAAACACTTTTATAAGAAAATTAAATAAATAACTAGAAATTAATTATAAAGATAGGGTATCAAAACCACATGGTAACAGAAGTACATATTTTGAAATAAAAAAATGAATAAATAATGATTTTAATAATTTTTAAAAAATTATTATCCGCTCTTAGATTTTCAAATGTATTTTTTTTTGCTTATTTATTTTTCATTATATTTACTTTTTTAACGAAAATCATCCCTTTTCTTTTTTTATTCTTTTTTTAATTTCCATAAATTACAAATCGATTTTCGCTGCCTATTATATTGTAACAGCATTTGTAAATATGAAATTATTTACTGATTATTATTACTTTCCACCCTTGGCTTAGTGAGTTTGTGCTGCAATCCAAGAGTGTGTGGCATATGTTATTTAATGTCATTTCATACAGTGCTGGGGTCATCGTATTACTTTGTAATAGAGAGAGTGTTGGAAAGTGAAATTGAAAATTAATTCACCTGTTTAAAATTGCTCAATGGCTAATGCAGTTAAGTATTTATTTAAATTAAAATACAATTATAAATTATATTATAATTAACATGGTAACTCAGCCTAACATACTGCATACTAGGCTGTCGGTGTACCCTGAAATTACAAAAAAATTTCATTATCAAAAAAGGGTGGATTTTTAAAAGATCTAAAAAAAATCAAATAATCACAAACGAGCTAAGATAGGTTATATTGGCAGTTGTAAGCGGCGCAGCTCACTTAGGTTTAAAGAACAGGTCGCGTTATGTTACTATGTGTCCTCTATTTCGTTAAAGTATTTACATTTCTTGACCGATTTTCGGCAGCCACTCAGTCAAGTTCACAAAGGCGTTAACTTTACTCAAATTACCCGTTGCAAGAACAGTCTTGTAGTAAAATCTTCTCCGACCAAGCAAAGATAGCCGTAAGTCGCCAAATGCCAGCCAATGACACAAACTCCTCCTCCTCGTCATCATCATTGCCGCTTCGGCTAGAGGAGTGATTCCGGTATTAAACAAGCGATGTGTTTATTGCGCTTTCTCCCGGTAGAAAGAAAGGAAAAGCGGCTATTGCTGCTCAATAAGAGCGAGCTTAGAGTTCCAATGAGTCATGTCACCGGGTATTGTAGTCTTAGATTTCTTTTCTCTTTCACTCCTCTAGGAAGCATATTGGCTTTCCACAAAGCTTCCATTGATTTGTTTCAATTTTAGTAAAAAAGTTGGTTTTTAAGCTAAGTAGATGATTAATCTATTGTAGCTCGCTCACCTCCACGTGTTTGTGTGTTGTGGTAAAGATCCTTGCCAAGTGGTGATGGTTGTGATTCTTACTTTTTCCTAATTATTTGTTTGATGTTTCTTGTCATCGCCTGAGGTAAGCTAGAAGGTCAGGGGGCTTCTTTAGATGAATTTATCTGGAGGATTTATCTTTATTAAACACTCAAAACCGTAGTTGATTTTTTTTTGCCATTCCCTCTGTTGCGATTCGAACCGGGGCCGTTTGTGTTGTATGCCTGCGTTCTAACCACTACGCTATGCTACCTCCATTAATATTATATTAATTCCAATAACATTCCATGAAGGAACACGGGGACTTCTCTCAGTTAATGAATTGCACCCAATTCTATTTTTAGACTCATTGAAAGGCTCTAAACGGTAAATGCATTAGAGAAGTTTTCAATAGTAGTAATACTCACAACTAGTTACTAGCTAATGTTGTAAGGTGATACCGCTGTTGAAGAAACGTTTTCTTTATTAAGATGGTGTGGCCTGGTTTTGAACCGAGGACCTTCTGGTTGGTAGGCGGGTGTCTTACCTACCATACAACAGAGGCACACCTCCATCAATGTATTCTGGGGAATGTTGAAGATGATCGATGTGGGTTCTGTACGATTCTTACTGAGACATTTGAACACGTGTCTAGCTATTTCGGCATAGAAGATAAGGTTACTGGGTAATTCTCAGTGCTAACAGTGGTTTTTGTTTTTTCTTATGACTAAGTACCACATTTGGTTTACGTTGTACAAATAACTAAAATTGTTTTCGCTGGTAAACGAAACCTTAATTAAATGAAAACTTGCAGTCAAAGGGTATATTTAGATGATTTGCCATCAAATTACCTGATTACTTAACTAAATGATATTGAATAAAAATAAATACAAAAGCCGGTATTAGGTCTTGGGCCTGTATCTTGAGTGGTGGTGATGGAAAATTGCCAAAATGCATTACATTTTTGCTTAAATGGTCACATTTGCTTATCACCATATGCTTAAAGAAAATGCTAAGTTAGTTCAAAGAAATTCGGTATCGCAAACAAACGCGAATTCTATGAAGAAAGCGCTCTCATGCACACATCAGGTGTCACATTGCTTTAGATGATCCGTAATTGTTCCAATCTTATAGAAACACATGCGCGGAGTCCAGAACCCTATGTAATTGGACGTCTTTGAGAGGAATTGGCTATGTGAGGACATCAAAAAAGGCCAACACCCTTGTTAGGCCAACATATTGTTAGCAATATTGAATTCCATAGAGACGGAAGTATATCGAAATAAATTCTAAGACGCTTACTAACTGTGCAAGATTACAAAGGATATGCAAATTATTACCGATTGGCCGTTTATTGCATTTTAGTGACTCAAACTTTGCCTTGTCCGATTATGTGTTGAGTTTAAAAAATTGAGTTAATTTTGTTTTTTTACTGAAACTTACAGTTATTATTGGATTAAATGCTGGTTTTCCTCTTATTCGTACAGATAAATATCTGAAGTATAAGTAAGACACTAAAATGTCTATATATTTATTATATTTTTTACGTTTAGTGGACTTATCTATCAGAAAAAAACGTGTCCGATTACAGATTGGAGTCACTGTATATGTCGTTTAAGTAGCCTTGAAGAACCTGTGTGTATTTCTCAAGCAAACACATTTTTCATCTAATTTTTTCCACATTTTGCAAGTTTAGATGCGTTTTTGCTCATTATTTTATATAGGAATCGTACTATTGATGAATTAATTAAGGAATTATTTTAAGTTTTGAATAAAATGAGAGTTACGGTCTAGAAATCTGTTGAAAATTGATGGAGTTATTAAGCTTTTTCGTAATACAACTCATGAAAAAATCATAAAATTTTCCGGTGCTTTTTTTTACTTTGAAACTGTATTTTAAAAAAAATTAAAATTTTATTTTATAATAAAAGTGTGATTTTTTCATTAAAATCGGTTCGAAAAACCGGTTTTTTACCCCTAACTCAGAAAAAAAGTATCACGTGCCAAGTATTTTTTTTTTTTTTTTGTCGCACCTTGTAATATCTTAAATTCGTTAACTGATGTCTACGAAGGATTCTTAAGTTATTTTGGATGAGCATCAAATTCAAAAGGCAACTTTGGTCTCAAAGCTATCAACAACATCAAATGGAGTTGAATTTTTCACACGCTGAACAGTCTTCAGAGTGACACTGTCAGATCGACTATTAACTACGATTTCCGGGCAACACACTAACGCCTATCAGAAAAATATCATTGCCCAGGTATTTCAACTACGTTTCTTTTTGTCGCACCGTGTTATTCAAGACTTGGCCCAAAATTTATGTGACAGATAGGGATTTATTGGCAGATATTCATCAAGCTTGCAACAGCAGTAAAAAAACATATCTGAACTAAATTTATTCTCAGGACTAAATGACTACTCCACCATATCTATCTATAGAATTCTTTTAAATTGTAAGTTAAAATGTATGTCAATTATGTTCCAATTTTTATAAAAATGACTACAACAACAAAATGTTTTAGGAACCTTTGTAAATCTCGGAAGAACTTAGCTGCTTAGCAGTGAATTCTTTTCGACTTTTGTGAAAAGGTATGTGTATTAACTAAGTTCATTTTGGCATCGATATTTATTAACTACAGTGACTAACATATTAAAATGACAAATGTAAGTCTGGGTAAATGTAGTCGAAAGCTTTTTTGGAAGTTGGTTTGTGTGGTACAATTTAATTTAAAATATTTTTTTTTTTTGCCTTATGCTGACATGACAACCTGCCATATTTATTAAATTATCTTTTGAGCTTTCACCAATATTTGGACTATAAGTTTTACATGGACAAACGGATGGCTATATTCTAATAGAATTTAATAGCCATACTTTAAAGCGATTTTTTTTTTAAATTTTGTTGACATCAGCAGAAACAAAGTACAGTCGAGCGGTTATAGCGAAAATTTTTTGTACTTTTTAATAAGTTTTCACTAAAATTACAGCGTTCATAACAAACTATATCTTTAGCAAAAGAAATTGTGTGGCTTTTCGAGTCCGACTGTACCCACCATTCATGATGATGTATAGTAATGGTCCGTTTGTTTGTATTTTCTTTTTTTTTAATATTTTAAATCTTAAAACCAAAACATATATACACATCTTAACTCTCCCCTATTTAAAATCGATTATTATTGTATTTTTGCCTTTAAATACATGAAATAAGTACATGAAATAAGAACCCAAAGAATTTACTTCAATGCATTAACATATTTTTTCGGTATTTTATTAATAATGTTTCGCGGTAAAGTCTTGTTTTTCTCTTGATTACCCTGAACTACTCGTATGAAAATAAAAATGTATTTCCATGTTTTATAATAATTTTCAGCATTATTACAGCGAATGTAGAAAACAAAATCTTTTTGGTCAGGGTTTTTAGTGGTGTTTACAAATGAAGGAAACAATGTAAATCTGGAAAAATAGTTTCGAAAAAAACAAATTTTCATAAAAATATTTGTATGCGCGATAAAAAGTCTTTATTAAAGAGCGAGCATATGCCGGTAGGCAAAATTACATTTTTCCCATATGTAAATGTACCCGCAACATGTGTTGCTGGAATTTTTATTGAAAATAGGAATATTTTTAATTTCTTTTTTTGCGATAGGAAAATGTCCTACAAAATAATAATATACAGTGGCAACTGTTTGAAAAAGCTTCAACTTATTTTAGTTTTGACTTGGTAACATAAAAAAGTTGTTTTATTCTTATTTATGTATTAATTTTCTTTGAAAGCTTAAAAAATTGTATTTTGTTAGCATTTATTTCAAAAACCACCCACATATTAAAACAAATTGAAAAGTCTTAAATAAAAATAAAAGTTATTAACGGAAACCAGAAATATGCTCTTAAAAAATTGCTTAATGCGCATAAAATATGCAATAAAAATCTGAAAATATGATCTAAAAATTTAAAGATATACTCTAAAAAACAGAAATGTATTCTTTGTTCTGTATTCAACAACGCAATGTTTTAACAATACAAATAATAGGTCACTCAATAAGCCCTTAGGATAAGTAAAAAAAAAACCAAATTTTTACAAAACTCGATTTTACCATATTATTCAACATTGTTGCCTTCGAGGGCATTATAACGAGTATAATGATTTTCCAACTTTTCGAACCACGATACTACTTTTATAGTACGATTACTCTTTTTCATCAAAATAGTCCTCAGTTTCAGCGATTATTTCAGCTCTGGACTTAAATTTCTTTCCAACGAGCATTGTCTTAAGATTTGAAAACAAAAGAAAGCCGCTGGGGCTAAATCTGGAAAATACGGTGGTGAGTAAGCAATTCGAAGCCCAATTCATTCAATTTTTCCATCGTTTTCATCGATCTGTGACACATTTTGTCAGCTCACACGGATCCCACTTCAAACAGAGCTTTCGCATAACCGAAAGTTCATGTAAAATGGTGAAAACATTACCAACTGATATGCCTACAATGTCTGCTAGCTCGTGCACCTTCAATTTGCAATCATTTACAACGAATTTATTACCAAGTTACTAATTGGTAATAAATTTCATTGAGATTTAGATGGCGCAAAACATATAATTGACGGATAGTTTCTAAAAAAGCCATGAGTAGGTCAGCATTTAAAATAAATATTTGTTTCAGCTCTAAAAATATTTTAGAGCACAAATATTCCAAATATGTGCTAAAGAAGTTTAAAATGCTCTTTAAATACGAAAAAATGACAAAAACATGCTTTTAAAACTGACATATCAAAAAAAAATTGCTGTTACAAGCAAAATAGGCAAAAACATGCATTAACAAATCGATGCCAAAATTCATGAAACGAATAAATATTTTACATCCGGCTTGATTAGTTGCATTAGAAAAAACATGCAATTGCATATTTCTGGTTTCCCTGGTGCATAAAGATACTGAAAACCATAACTCAAGATTTTGGAAATGTTCCAAGAATTTCGCCTATCAGAGAAGTAGTATCACTACTTACAATAGTTTTTTTTTTTTGTCACACTGTGTTATTTGATTTTACTTTTAGAAATTTATAAGAAATTAAACTTCAAAATATTTTTTTTTGTAGTACTGCTCAGTTTTAAGGTAAATTTCCTAGACCAGAATTTTTATTTCTTCTTTTTTCTCTTACTTATCTAATTTGCATTTTATAAATTTTCAAAAATTATTTATATTCCTGAGAAGTAGAGCAAAACAAATGTCATTTCCTGTATAAGGATAAGGAATTAAACCGAAGTGATTAATGGTAATGACAAGATTAGGAAGAGCAGAAAATTTACTTAATTTGACAGCTTTGACATTACAGAGGTGATTAAACGTAGTAAGTGAAGGAAAATAGTTACAATAAGTGATTAATGAAAAGAGAAAGAAAATAAATAAGATGCTTATGGGTTGAAATTGAACTGGAAACTTCTAAAAAGTAATTTTGATATATGTCGTATGATGTTTAAAGTAGGGTAGTAGGGATGACCCCAACTCATGCAGTGTTTCGTGGTGGTACTAGGAAAATAGGTTGTAGAAAAGAGAGAAGAGGGTAGAGATTGCTAGACGAGATGAAGTGTTTCTTGCGCCGCTTCAAAAAACCAAAGCATGAGCATGGTCCTAAAAGCTTTTATCAAAAAAATACATTTTTTTGACACATTCAACTTTGTTGCATAGTGAAAGACAAGATGTGTGTTTTAGCCGACTATTCATAGCTTTCACGCCAATAATTTTACATTTCCGATACACGGGAGAGTATAGAAGACAAATTTAAATTAAAAGGGCAATTCAAGTTTTCTTGAAAATTTTTGGTGTAGAAGCTTACAATCTGCATTATATAAAGGGTCCGCCAAATAATTTTTTTTTTTTTAAATGCTATAAAAAAAACTACTGAATATTTTCTCAAATTTCTTTTTTTATTTGAAAGTACAATCCTTCCGGTTAATGATGAAAAATAATTTCATTCAAATGACTGCCTCGGCTAGCCATGCAGTAGCCTACACGATCGGTCCAATTTTTAAGCACATTATCGATTGTGTGCAGCTGTATTTCACCAATGGCTTCACGAAAATTGTCCTTTAAAGCGTCAATTGTCTCTGGCTTGTTGGCGTAACACTTATCTTTGACGGCATCCCACAAATAATAGTCCAACAGCAGCTCCGAGGTGGCCAAACGACATCAGCTCTGCGGCTTATAATACGATCTTCAAAAACAGGGCGCAAAACATCGAGTGTAGCTTCGGCTGTGTGGCACGTAGCGCCGTCCTGCTTAAACCAAATGTTGCTAATATCCTCCTCTTCAATTTTTGTGAACAAAAATTCGTTCAACATGGCCCGATAACGATCGCTATTAACTGTAACGGCCACTCCTTGCTCATTTTCGAAGAAAAATGACCCAATTATGTCTCTGGACCAAAATCCGCACCAAACACTGACTCGTCTTGGGTGTATCGGCTTTTCAATGTATGCGTGCGGGTTTTCTGTGCCCCAAATGCGACAATTTTGCTTGTTTACATACCCGCCAAGATCAAAATGAGCTTCATCTGCAACATTACCATGATTTTCAAAGTAATGTCGCAATATTTCCCAGCGTTGTTCAAGCGTGTACACAACCTTGTTCGTTCAGCGGAAGGATAAAACTAATTATCTGTCAAATCAGACATGAGCTAAGTGTTACCATTCACGAAATAAGTACTAGTTGAAAAAAAAAACGTTAGATGGCGGACCATTTATAATTCCTTAAGTAATTCACCAATAGCACGGTTCCTATATAAAATAGAGCGCATAAACGCATCTAAAAAAATTTGATAAAAAATGAGTTTGCTTGAGAAATGCACACAGAGTCTTCAAGGCGACTTAAGCGACATATATATATATAATTCAAATATCCTGCATATCTTCTTTCCAATTCGAAAAGAAACTTAAAATCAGTTTATATTCAACTAATTTATTAGCTTATAAGTGCATGAAGGTCCAAAAAACCGGTTTTTTACTCGTAATTCGAAATTTTTAAGGTGTTTTGTAAATTTTAAAAACAGATTCTTGTTCTGCTCGGCAGTGCCTACAGGAAAAATAGTATCACTTGACAGGTATTATTGTGTTATCAATCGAAATTAAATAAAATACATTTGAGCAAAAATAAACTTTTCACTAAAAAACTATGCATATAACCTTTCTAGCGCAAAATTTTTTCAAAGTTGGCATAAAAAAATTTTTAAATTTTTTATGGTTGAATGAAATAAAAATATATCACGCCCCTGGTTATGAAGATGCCCCTTTATACTTTTCTTCTCTTTCTCTTTTCCTTTCATTCTAAAACTAACACTGCCTACTTCTATGTTAGAACTGAGATTTATATATTGTTTTTATTACGTTTTTAAAGATTTTATAGTATTTTAATTGAAATTAAGTTTTTTTTTTGTTTTTTTTCGCTCTTTTTTTAATAACAACCAGTTAAACTTGTTGAATGTCTTATTCTTTATTTTTAAGACGTAATAAATTTAAAAAATAAGCAAAAACAAAAATTCTTAAAATAACATTGACCATATCACTAGCAACCAACTGACCGACCCTTTTCACTATTGCGTTTCCTTCGCAAATCTCCCTTCTCAAAAACATATTTTTTATGATGTTTTAACAACGTTTAATACAGTAATTTTCACGTGTCCTTTTTTCATGCTTTTTGAAGAATTTTTTGGAAAATTTATTTCTATATATACAAATTTGTTGCTCTCCAAACTGACCATTTGCAACCCTTTTTTTTGTTAATTTAAACCATGAAACCATTTGCCTATCCTTCTTTTTTCTTGATCTTGGTCTTTTTGGTAAACTTAAGGAAAAGGAGTGAGTAAATTGTGTTTGATTATTATTATTTTAGGAAAAGAAATATATTATTCTTGTATGTTTAAGTGGCGGTCTTATATGAAATTGATATCGCATTTATAAGGCTTATATTACTGTTTTCGAAAACAAGTTTCTATTGTTTTTCTGTAGTACTAGAAGTACAATAAAACTGATCTAATTTTTTATTTTATACTTTTTATTTACTGCTCTATTATAAAGTAATTAGTTTTGGTTTTTTTTTTCTTGGAAACGCCCTTGTGCTCTAAACAAAATACGAGTATTAGAGTTTTGTTGCAGTTCTGATGATAATCTTGTTTTTCTTTGAAGAAGACTTTAAAGAATTAGTTTTATTATTAGTATTTTTAGAATCAAATTTTTGTAACATTTTATGCTTTAAGATGTTTATCCTTTTAAAAGCTTTAAAGCTTAAATTTGGCCTCCATAGAGTATAAAAATTTTTAGCGTTCTAAGTTAAAACTCAAATTGCTTTTGCAAAATTTTTAAAATTTTTTCAAATATTTTTTAACTGCTACTCTTATCTGTCAAAATGTTCAAAAACTTTCAGCTTAATATGTAGAATTATCTTCTAAAGAACTTTAAAAGAGTGATATGCTTAGCCCTTTGACGACCAAACATTTTTGGGCGAAGCGACTTAATTTTTTGTTTCTATTTTTGCGCTCTGTGGCCAAATACTGTTATGGGAAAAAATTGTCCTCCTGGGTTCCCTCAACAAATTCATACATTAAAAACCCACAAACAAGCATATTTACCTATGGTCGGCAAACATTTAGTAGAAACATAAATACTGTTACAACATTGACCGCACGTTTTGTAATACAGGGTGGGCAAATTTGTGGTTGGGAAGTAAATTGGCTGTTACCTATGGAACGCTACACTCTTAAGCAAAAAATTTAAATTGTGTAAATTTACTGCTTGAAAAACTGAACGAAAACAACGCATTTTTCAATAAAATCATCTTTAGTGATGACGCCCATTTTCAATTATGCGGTTATGTAAACAAACAAAATTGTCGCATATGGGGTTCACAAAATCCACAAACAGTCCTCGAAAAAGCATTACATCCAAAGAAAGTGACACCATATGCTGCGATTTGTGGTTAGGCGGCATCATCGGCCCGTATTTTTTCGAAAATGAGCAAGGAAACGTCATCGTGAGTTCTCTGCGTTACCAAACCATGACAACTAATTCTTTGTGGCCACAATTGGCTAATGTTGACATCAGTGACCTTTGGTTTCAACATGACAGAGCCGTAAGCCACACAGTTAGCCAAACAATTCAGTTATTGTCTGAGAAATTTCCCGGTCGCTTAATTTCTCGATTTGGCGATGTCAATTGGTCGCCTCGTTCTTGTGATTTAACGACGCTTGATTATTTTCCAACTGACACTCTGAAAGATGAAATTCGGCGTGCATTGACGAGATAAACGAAGCTTTGTTGCAAAATGTGGTTCAAAATTTTGTAAAAAGAGCAGACGTATGTCGACGTGCTAGAGGTGGATATTTGCCCGACATCAGATTCCATTATTAATTCCCATATTTCTATTTTATATTTTTATGAATAAAACTGAATTTGTCAAAATAAAAAATGTGTTTTTAAGTCAATTTACTTCTCCTAATGTCAAATTTGCCCACCCTTTATTAGCATTGAACATAATCTTACCTTATCACAAGGTTCAAGAAATTTAATCTCTACGGGCCTAGTCTGTAAAAAATTTCAAAATGTGTCAGTTTTTATCATAAAGTTAAAGGGTTTTTGAGCGTGAATTTCAAAATTCAGATATCTTCGCAACGCTCTGACCGCTCAGTATTAATCTCATGTGCATTTACAGTAGCATACAATTATTAAAGCAGACTGGACATATAAAAAAATCCAAGGCGCAGCACAGAAAAGTTATCAAAAGCGACATATCAAAAATTCAGTGAAATCCTCTCTATAAACCAAAGATTTGGTTCGTGATATGAATATTTCGCCAGCGGACTCCACTAGCGTAATTTTATTTTTAATTTTTAATTTAATTTTTAAATGAGCCCAAAACAATAATCACATCACTATATCAAGAATTTGGACTCGTGAGGACATTTGTTATTAAGCTCATTACAATATACGCCTTTATTTTTTGGTTGCCTATTAGATTTCGAATATTAGCGATTATATAAATGCGATAATTATGTTGTTGATTACGTTTTTACTGTGCTTTTAACAAATGTTGCTTTTCGATGACTTATGGCTTCAATTACATTGTTTTTAAATGGAGCGATGTAGTGTTTAGAGAGCCAGTGTACAAAACAAGGTGCCATGGTTCGAATCTCCAGCACAGGATATGATGAGACAAATGCAATTGCGGTTTTAGAGTGTTTCATTGAGAGGTCTCTTTCAACTCCCCTCCTTCTAAAGGAAGCCTATTTGACATTCCGGTTTACCTCGACCATGACAAATATCACGCGAATAATCAGGAGAAAATGCTGTGCAAAATCGCAATGCCAAGTAAGGATCACCATTATCATATTACTAAGGATATAATCACATGGAGGCCAGCTACAGTATACTAATCATCTATTTATCTTGAAATCAACTGATTAATGGAACCGAAACAAGGCAATACTTGCTTTGTGGAAAGCCATATGCTCCCAAAAAAACTAACTAAAAAGCATAATCCAAGTCTTCAATCAACTCATTATCTTCAAATAATTTCAGCTAGCAAAGAAGCTTGTTATTAAATGCACCATGAAATCATTGTTCTTAGAGCTGAGTGCGTTCTAATAAAATAAGTAGACTTGTTACCGAAAATCATAACTTTTATTTATAAAATTCGTCTTTCTTTTAGAGTGCACTTGTTTCTGGTAGATTTTTCAATGCACTACACAAAGAGTTTCACTTTCATATTACTGCATGTGGATTTATTGCGCCTGTCGATTTTAACAATACATATTTGTTCCTTTTTCCTCTTTTGGGGACCACAACACTCGATTGGTTCTTCGTTTCAAGACACTCTATTGGTTACTTCGTTCCAGCATAGATTAATTAAGACGTGATAATTCAGTTTACGACTATTGTTTTTGACTTTCTGGCCATTCTCCTTTTCGACTGCCTTGTGGGTTTGGTACACAAAGATATGACCAATATGTGATTAGTTGCAACAGAAGATTTGAGATTGTCATCAACTGAGTTTTGGTCGCCAAAAAAAAAAAAAAATTAAAACGCATGACAGTATGTGTAGTAACGCGTTACCAAAACACCATGGTTTCTTACAGCTGTTTTCTTAAATGAAATATAGAGCTCTGTTTATTCCAAACATAAGCGATGTTTAAACCGGGAATACTAAGCCTAATGATAGTACTTTTATTGACTTCAAGGTAATATATGTATGTAAATTGTAAAGTATTAATGCATAAATAAAATTTCATGTACACATCTGTGATAAGTCACCTTTAAAATAACATTTAAAAATTTTTATCATAACTTTATCTTTAAAGTTACATTTAATATCCATAATTAACCATAATTACATTTTAAAATCAACACCAGGCTTTACTAACATTCATTCTCCCTTTCTCTCTAAGTACTCTTATCTTACAGCTTTTGGTCTTATATTAATAATTTTCTTTACTTTCTTATATTATATCACACACATCAACACGTTGTCTATTAAAATTATTTTTATTACTCCTTCTCTTATATTTGCTACTAAGAAAAATACCGAATTTGAAAGGCAAACGATGAAGAAAATGATAAAGATTTACAGTTTATTTATACAGTTTTATAACTGTCATTAAATTGTTTGGGTTAACCTTGTAACGGGTATTTACTTGCCTATAAAATTTTATGACGTAAAGATTAGGCTGTAAGCCAGGCAGACCTTAAATAAGTGTCCTCTTTAGCTACTGTATGAAGGTAACATACCATGAGTATGTTAGATTTTATTTATAGTGTGGTAATGTCAAATTAAAATTTCCGGCAGGTGAGGAAAAGTTTGTAGGAATAACGAGAGCAGCACCTGGTTGAGGAGTTTGAAAAAAAAAATGAAAATAAATAGACATTTCACCCTGAAAACTACCGCCCAATAGTTTATTGAGTGTTGTACTTACCAGTGACCTGGTGAAAATCTTTGAGTGGAGTTGAATTTAATGCACCCATCTAAAGTTTTTTTTTTCAACTAGTGCTTATTTCGTGAATGGTAACACTTAGCTCATGTCTGATTTGACAGATAATTAGTTTTATCCTTCCGCTGAACGAATATGGTTGTGTATACGCTTGAACAACGCTGGAAAACTGGGCCTGCGATCGAATTACAGAACATGGCGATTTTGCCAAAAAAATCATCTTTTCAGGTGAAGCTCATTTTGATCTTGGCGGGTATGTAAACAAGCAAAATTGTCGCATTTGGGGCACATAAAACCCGCACGCATACATTGAAAAGCCGATACACCCAAGACGAGTCACTGTTTGGTGCGGATTTTGGTCCAGAGGCATAATTGGGCCATTTTTCTTCGAAAATGGGCAAGGAGTGGCCGTTACTGTCAATGGCGATCGTTATCGGGCCATGTTGAATAAATTTTTGGTCACAAAAATTGAAGAGGACGATATTAGCAACATTTGGTTTCAACAGGATGGCGCTACGTGCCACACAGCCGAAGCTACACTCGATGTTTTGCGCCATGTTTTTGAAGATCGTATTATCAGCCGCAGAGCTGATGTCGTTTGGCCACCTCGGAGCTGCTGTTGGATTATTATTTATGAGGGGCCGTCAATGATAAGTGTTACGCCAACAAGCCAGAGACAATTGACGCTTTAAAGCACAATATTCGTGAAGCCATTGGTGAAATACAGCTGCACAGAATCGATAATGTGCTTAAAAATTGGACCGATCGTGTAGGCTACTGCATGGCCAGCCGAGGCAGCCATTTGAATGAAATTATTTTCCATTATTAACCGGAAGTATTGTACTTTCAAATAAAAAAAAAAATTGAGAAAATATTCAGTAGTTTTTATTAATAGCATTTTCAAAAAAAAATTATTTAGCGGACCCTTTATTAAGCTTTGAATAAAATGAGTCTTACGACTTAGAAATCCACTGGAAATTGACGGAGTTATTAAATTTATTTGTTGTACTCGTCAGCGCCTATCAGAAAAGTAGTATCATTTCCCAGGTATTTTTGTCGTACTGTGTAAGAGTTAATAATTAAATATTTTTTTCTGAAGTTAAACATAACGCTTAGTTTTTTGTTGATAATTTGCAATTTTTATAGATATATATTACCCTTATAGATTTCTAAAAATATAACAAAAAATCAGCATTTCAATGTGATTTTTTTTTTTTTTGAATAATCTGTCTTCTGTTCGTGCACATCGAAATAATAATTAATAAACTAGACACTATTCAGTTGTGGGTAAGAATAGGAGGTCCATTGCCTCTGAAAGAGAGATCATTTGTAATTGCTTTCAAAATGTTGGATGCATTGATTATATCTTGTGGAAGAGTTGTTATGAAGTACAAAAATAAATGGACAGCGCAAAACGTCTCAAACCGATGACAAGATTACGGCTAGAATAAGTAACGCTGATCCTTTTCTCACATCTACGCAGATAAGATTGAATACGGAATAAGAGCACACTGTTAAAATATCAGCACAGGCCGTAAGAAGATGTCTTTCGTATTGCTGGCAAAAAACCAAACGTGTCGAAGAAAAATGTTCAGCAACGCATGCGGTTTGCGGAAACCCACCTCAGTAAGAATCCAAATTTTTGAAAGCTCTCAATATGGAGCTATGAATCAAAGTCGAATGTCTTCGGAAATGACAAAATACGCTAATAAGACTGTCAAGCACTTAACTGACTTAATTACTTGTCCACAAGTGTACATATATTGGATGTTCGAAAAAGTGCGGTTCAAAATTTGACCAAAAATTAAATACCTTTTTCTCATATTTAAAAAGAGCTTTATTGATCGATATCTTTTTCCATTATTAGATTAAAACCATTATTCCTTAAGTGCATGAAGTGCATTTTCCAGGTATTTCAACATCCTTCATTTTTGTCGCACCGTGTTATTATAATTATTGAAAGGGACCTACTATTAAAGCCGGCTCCGAACGGCAAATGTATTAATAAAGTTTTCCAAAGTATTAATACTCAAAACCAGTTTCAAGCTAATATTATGAGGTGATTCCGCCGTTAAAAATGTTTTTTTTTAGACGGTCAGTCTTCAACTGGTCTGGCCACAGCGGCATGGCGTTGTCGTGGTGATACACAACACCTTTTATGTTGATCAGTTCTAGTCGTTTTAATTTAATTGCTTGCTTAATCTCGTTCATTGTTGACAGTAGAAATCAGAATCAATCATTTGACCAGGTTGTTGAAGTTCATAATGAACAATTCGCTTCCAATCACAACATTATCTTTCTTGGTATCACTCCTAGCTTTGTCACCGTCTACAAGGCTTCAATTTGCTTTGCCCAAGATCTTTTTGATACATTTTTCATCACCCATTATTATGCGGTTCGCCCAGTTTTAGGAATGAATCGCAGATGGAAATTTGGTCAATAATAATTTTCACTGTTAATTAACGTGGCACCCAAACATAGAGCTTATTTTTGTGTGTTTTCTTTTCCGTTTTGTTTCCATCACTTTGTTTAAGTTTCAGTAATCAAGTTGATTTTCAAGCTAAGTAGATGATTAATCCATTGTAGCTCGCCTCCATATAATTATGTGTAGTGGCTTAGATCCTTGCTAACTGGTAGTGATTCTTTTTTAGAATTGAAATGTTTTCTCCTGATCATTCGTTTGATGTTTGTCATCATCGCTAGAAGAAAGCTGGTTGTTCGGAGGGTTTTGTTTTAGATGAATTTGCCTGGAGGAAGATTAAAGTCTGTTTATTAAACACTCGAAATCGCATTTAATTTTTTTCTTTCTTTCATTACGTACTCTACTGGAATTCGAATCTGAGTTATTTGTATTGTACGGTCTATGTCGCCCCTTTTTCGTGTATCCAGCGTTATTCAAATGGTTAGTAAATGCCTAGTTCCTTAGTAACGTCGCTGCTTATCGACTTTATAGTGATTAAAATGAAAATTATCAGATCGAAAATGAGCAGATCATTTTGCTGCTGTGTTTTTTTCTTTTTTTTTTTTTGTTACAGCATCGTTCCACCTCCATTTACTTCAGAAATTTCTTTAGCAGGTTGCTACTTATTCTTATCGTTGCTAAAATAGAAAAGCACAATATAAAGATAATGTTCCGAATTTTCATTAATTTTTAAATGTAGATAATTTACAGAATAATTAACAAAATTAAGCTTAAAATGTGACTTTTCAAGCAACCTATAGTGCTGCCTCATACAATTAATATTACAAGACATATTACTTTTCGTTGTGGCATTTGGAGGTGGCATGGTGTAGTAGTTAGAGCGCACGCATAACTACACAAAAACGACTCAGGTTCGAGCCCCAGCGGAGGACACGATGATGAAAAATTTAATTGTGGTTTCGAATGTTTAATAAAGATGATTCAACTTCACATCTGGAAACTTCACATCATGAAAACACGACACCTACTTGGAAAAAAATTACAATGCTAAAGTAAAGATCACCACCAATTAGCAAGGAAATTCAGCACTACGCAATATCATATGGAGGAAGCTACAGTGGATTAATCATCTACTTAGCTTGAAAGATCAAATTGATTAAAGAAACTGAAACAAAGTAATGGATGCTAATGGTGACGAAGTAAAAAAAAATTCATTTCGAAGCCATCTACCGAAAATTTCTAACCGAAATTAAGGAAACACCCACATTTCTAATTGGCGAATTAATTTAAACCATATAAGGTTGTTCTATTCAATATAAAAACCAATACTAAGTTTGTCGGTACAATGAGACATAGAACTGAGATTATTTTCTTTTAAGGGTTGGAGAAATATCAGCACAAACACAAAGCTCCTGCATTAACACAGTGCGATAAAAGTGTATTCAGAAAATGATTTTAAGTCGATTGCACTCATGTTTTAGGTTCAAAATTGCTTTCACACATTTATCACAGTATTTAAGGGTATAAAAATGTATTTTTTACTATTTTTATAAACATTACTTAAATCATGACTACGATAACATTTTATCACCTATTTAAACATATATTCCAATATTGAACCCTACTTGACCCCTTTTCAAAGCGTTGTCTTATCATTACATATGTGTAACCTTTCTCTTCTTGTTTTTATTTGTTTGTTTTGGATAAACCAGTTTCATGTAAAATCAACCAAACATTCTGTTCAATTTTCTGCCAAAGTAAATAAAATTGAAACGTAAAGGTATGTGACAAAGTTTAACCAACAAAGGTATTATTTTACAATAAAAAAAACTCCCAAATGAAAAGCATAAACCCTTTCTTTCAGCTAATTAATTTTCCGGATAAGACGACGGAAGGGACAGAAAAAGATGGTCGTGTTTGCATATATAATGAGGCAGACAGATATAGATTTTCATTAATAAAATACCCTGTGACAAATGGAAAACAAAATCATTTGAAAAACAACAAACATTATTAATTATTGTATTCATAGAAGCAGATAACATCGTAACGAAATAGTTTAAATTCTTAAGGAACTTGTTGTAGCAAATCAAGAAAAATTTAAGAGAAATTTAAAAGCAAAGACAAGTTTTCAAAGGTGTTTTAATACTCAGATTTAAAAGAACTGTTTTTTACACCTCATTTATGACAAGAAATTTACATAAATTATACGAAATATTGTCAGAAATTTTGTGATAAATTAAAGAAACAATTAATTAGTTTTTAAGTTTTAACATAAAATGTTTGGTTTGCTAAGAAGCTTAAAAAAATTGGGGTTACGCGCAGCATGACTTCTAATCAGTCTCTTTTTAATAATAAAATGCTTAATCTGTCACAGGAAAATGGTGCTGTTAAGGTTTTTTTTACAGCATTGGAATTCAGCTTCAAGCTTCTGGCCAACATTGTACAAGAGTTCTGTTAATCAAATCATATATGCGATACATTCATGGAAGGAGTGATTATCAGCATACCGATAAAGGATAATGCAAATTCATCGCTTTAAATATTAAACGTCTTTGGGAAGCGCTTATGTGCGATTCACGCAAAAAGTTAACGAATAAATAATGACCAATCCGTTAAGTAACGTTCGTAAAATTTCTTCGTTTTCATAGATTTCAAACAAGCTTTGAATACTCTTGCACATTCGACGGTGTGAAATACACTAATATGTGAAGAATATACGATACGAACGTCAATATATTAATCACTGTTACAGCTGGAGTTAGTCAAGTAACTAGCAGCATAACATAAAGCTGTAGTAAGACTTTAACTATGTCGACATTTATCTCTTACCTCGCAGACATTTACGTCTATTAAGGCAAACTAGATTCAGTACAGGCATTTTCATATTCTAAAAAAAAAAACGGCCTAAATACACCTCCAGACCATAAAACGCACCAAATAGTTACTTTTCTCAGATATGGCGAATATGTTGATTGTTGACGTAAGCAGCGAGTGAGAGATGAGCTTCATCGCTCATGCTAAGATGTCTATATACAGTCTTAGCTACTAGACTAACTTTCATTCTCAAATCGGACTTGTTTTTATTACCGCTGTGAGCGTACACAACATAACTCAGTAAAACACAGTTTAAGCAATAAAATTGATGATGCACAGAACCATAGTTTCGTTGATGTCTTTTTTGATTTTCATTAAAATTTACGACGTTATTACGTAGATTCAAAATTAGACAGCAGACTATTTATAGATAAAAATGTTGCACTAAAATTTACTATGCTGAAAGTATCAAACTGTCATTGTAGTATGTGGATTATAAATAATTTTTCACCACTGTAAAGGCATATAGCGTAGCATGTTGTAATGATTAGAGCGCTGGTATACAACACAAACAGCCCGGAGTCAAATCCCAGCAAAGACATAACGAAAGGAAATGACATTGCGGTTTAGAGTGTTTAATAAAGAAACTCAACCTCATCTATCTGGCAATAACGACAAACATTAAGCGAATGATGATGGGTAACGCCACCCAGGAAAAAATTACAATGTAAAGTAAGGATCACCATGACCACCACTTAGCAAGGATCTTCACCACTACACAATCGCATGGAGGTGAGCTACAGTAGATTAATCATCCATTTACTAAGCTTGAAAATCAACGTGATTACTGAGAATGAAACAAAGTAATGGATGCTTTATAAAAAGCCAATATGCTCTCTAGAGGAGTAACGGAGAACAAAACATATATAAAAGCTTTATCGGCCGGGTTTGGTTTAAATAGAAAATATTTTCCGTTTTGGATAAACAATGTCATTTGCTGTTTTTCATTTGTAGCCCCTGTCTGACAATTCGCATTCAAAAAACTAAGAAAGTCTGCCAAATTCTATTGGTGTTTTAAACTTTTTTTTTATATTTTTGTTTTTTTTATAAAAGAAAAAGATTTCAAATTTTTGTTAGTTATGTAACAAAATCAACCCAGCAAACATTAAAACTATGTACCAATTTAATGTCTTTTTGCCATATTTGATTTCTTAATAGCTTTAGAATCGAATGAAAAAAAGATTAAAAGTATTAGCAACAGATGTGTGTTACACGTTTAACCCACATACTATTAAAAGTCATAATTAAAATTTATTTTATTTTATTTTATACGAATATGTTGAGTTTTAAACTGAATCATTATTTTGTTTTAAATTAAAAATTTACACAATCGTAGAAGAATGACATTGACTTTTAATAGCAAATGGAGATTAAGCTAAAGACTAAACAAATACCGGCTTTAACACTAGATGCCTTAAAAGGCTGTTGAAAATTTGGGCACGCTTTTAAATTTTGTTTTTATAAAAAAAATGTATAAAAAAACATGTTTTTAAGCCATATGTGGGTGCTTTTTTGTTGAAGAGCTTCTTTTAGTGATTCATACTAGTGTAGTAAAGTGTATTATTTATTTTTGCTTATCAATGTCTGTTGTTTGTATTGGGTGTCTAAATTACAAATGCAGCATTCACAACAGATGGCGTATATTTTAAACAAGGTTTGGGTTTTTCACAAGTTATATGGATTTTGTGGTTAAAATTTCTGTCATTTACGTTTATGGCGTGTTATTTTCTGATAAAATGTTGTCTTTTAAAAAGATAACAACTTAAAGGTATTGCTATCTCCCTTTTAAAATGTTACTCTTTTGCTGGTCACAAACAAAGGTAAAAATGTTATACAGATAACTTTTAATCCTTGTCGTTATCCAAGGATGAGTCAAAATTTTTTTTAAAAATTTCACCTTTTTTTGGGCAACATTTTCACGGTGTGTTTTTTTATTTTTAAAATTTTAAAAGGGCAAGAATTGTAGAAAAGAACGCGATATCCTTTCTTATTAGTGCATTATTTCTGGAGGGCAAAAAAAGAACAAAAGGCAAAAAATGCTATAATTCATTAAACAAAGTAGGATAAAGCATCATATGCGGGAAGTTTTGTTTTAGTAATTCAATTTAAAAAAGGCACTTTACACATCTAGTACTCGCAGAGACTTGCTTTAAGTTCCTTGCCAACTTCTTACGTGAGTTCAGACAATCAAATCATAAAGAAATAATGATCATTAGTGTTCCAATATATTATATAAAGCCATCAAATGGACATTAAAATCGGAGTTAAATTTGAATGTCCTATTTTGCCTCTATTATTTAATTTGGCCATAGGCATGTCCCATCCAAATGACAATGTATTTATTGCTGTGGTCTAGAGGACCTGGATTATGTAGATGATATATCTTCACTGACGCATAATCATTCGAATATGCAATTCAAACTGAATAAGCTTGTAACCGAAGCTGCTAAATATGCTATTAATGTGAACATTCACCACACCAAGACCATGTGGATGAATACAACAAACTTTTAAGCTCTCATTATCTGTTTGCAAAACCCTGACATAGTAAGTCATTTTGCTTCCTCGTCAGTATAATACAAAATTAGGCCACGAAGGTGTCTACAACATCTCAATCCCCACTAAACGCAACATATTACTCACAAGTTTTTGAAGTTTTACGAGTATTTTTAAATCAGAGTCTACAAAAAATACTTAAAATTTATGGCCAAACACCATAGACAACCTACGGCTATGGACCGTAACAGCCTGTAGTCCAATAAATGTGGAAATATAACGCCTCACTGAAAGCCCGAAGAAGTCAATGCTCAAGTCGCTCGTGGCGTAGATAGTTGCTAGCGTAACAGCTGAGTTTAACAGGGTGTGGAATGAGCTGAAAACTCTGGCATTGAGCCGAATGAGGCATATATGTATGTAATCATATATTTTAATCACCTAAGCTTTTTCTAGACATATTCCTTAGTTTTCAATGAGAAAATCTCCGCTTGCGCCATTTAGAAGTTCTGATTTTGACACGGAAGCCAAAAAAAAGTGTGAACATTACAAATTGTATGCATTAGTCAATGAATATTGTTCTCAAACCCACGAAGAACTTGCAAAACCAGTGGGAGTTACTCAAACAACAATTTCAAAAGGCTTGCCAACGTCGTGATTTCTTTAAAAGCATAGAAATCCATTCCGAGTTGGTGTCGAGAAAATCTGAATGCTGGTTTAATGCCAAAAAAAAAAACCATCAAAAAATTTTCAATCAAAAAAATATTGGGTTTCCCCAAGAGCATATTGGGTTTCCTTAAAGCATTAACTACTTTGTTTCTGTTTCAGTAATCAATTTAATTTGCAGGCTACCTTGATGATTAATCTACCGTAACTCGCCTCCATGTGGTTGTGTGTAGTGGTGAAGATCCTTACTAAGTGGTGGTGGCGAAACATTACTGGCAATTAATAGAAATAAGAAACCGTATGTGAAGTCCAACCAACAAGTTGAATCAACGCCTAGGCCGGATGTCGATGGCTCCGAACTGATTGTCTGTCTTTGATGGAACCAGAAAGGTTCCATAAAGTTTTACTCGCCACGTAGTTCGGTTCTTACCCTGTCCGGCTATCATTTATTTCGATCTATACAGAAAGCTTTACTTTTTTGTGGGTATACGGGGCGATATCCATATGCTGCCAGAAATATGGGAAACATAATAATTAACAATTTATTCTGCGACAAATATCAAGTGGAAAATTGAAGTGGCTAGGACATAAGAAAATCTTTGTCAATCATAACTAGAAAATCGCTGGTATGAAAATCTCAAGGTAGTCGGCGCCAAAGTTGCCCAAAGAATATATGGGTCCGAAAAAACTGCGTGAGCTTTTAACTAATGATTAGATAAAGAAGAAATTAAAATTTAAATTATGTCTTGAAGAATATAGTGTCTATGCCGCAACTATTGAAAATTACCGAAAATGCCGCATTTTTAAGTGATACACCCCATAGATAAACTGGCTTTTAGCTAATTATTATCGTAAAGAGTTACTCAAGTTGCTTTAAATTAAACTCAGCAAAGTGTTGAAGCATACGAGCATATATTTTCATGCAAGGGGTGCTTAAAAACTCATTAAAGTAACAGATCTTTTACTGCTTTATGTCATAATGACAACAAGAAACTAACCGACTGTCAATCAAACTTTTTTTTTCAGGTAAGACCTAATACAACAAATATAAAAGAAATTCTTGTCCTAGTAAAACAATTGTTAATTGTTATATAAGAGTTTTTCTCTCTTTTTTTCGAAAAGAGAAACTGGTTTAATTTACCCTTCTACTGTCAGTCTTTGAAAGGTTGCCTTGCTGCTGCTTGTGTACTCTCAATAATTGTTGTTCGTTGGGTTATCTGTTGTTTTTTTAAGAATAGTTGGCAATTTGCCTTTAAGGTATACAACATGGCTTGTATAACAAATATGTTTTGTTTTTATTTTCAAAATTTTTTATTTCTTTTTTGTCACAGCTAATTATATATGCAATTCTTTTATTATTTTTTTTACTTTTTTCCCAAAGGAAGTTTAGCTAATATAACAAATAATATGAAAAAAAGGACATCATCATGATATTTAAAAAAATATAACTGGCAGCCAGTTTATTTGTATTGCTTTACAAAACAGCCAAAAAATATATATATTTTTGGTTTTATTTTGTATAAAAAATTTATTTCCTTTTTCTTTTTTTGACAATTGCCATAATAGTGCCGCAACCTTCAATTATTATTCGTTGTCTTCTTCGCTTCAAGTGCCACTAAATCTTGCCATTTTTGGCTAAAGCGGCGGCCGCTGTTATGTCAATTTTTATATCTGATGGCCACCCAGTTTTTTTTCATTTTCTCAGACAATATGTTATCTTTTGCTTACATAACATATGTAAGCTTTTTTGTTCTGTCGTTCCAAACTGACTGAATGGGCTGTACTGTGCTATGTTGTAACACTATACGTGTATTGCCTGGTACGTTTTTGACAGTTGACAGTTTATCGTAAAAGTAGTAGTAACAGCGCGTTGTCTTGTCAAATAAAAACAACAGTAGCAAGAGCAGACATTAAAATGAAGTACGAGAAAATAGCCGCGTGAATAAATAGTCTGACGTATGTGTATGCATTTAGAGAAATTTTGCAACAATGTTAGCTAATGATAATAAGCGGTATTTGAAAGTAAAATTTACAAATAGCCATGACAGCTTTTATTATAAGATATTTGAAACGTAAATCAAGTTTGTAAAATTTAAGATCTTGGACCGGTTATAGTAATTAGCGTCAGTGTTGGCCGTTAGCTTTAGCTTTGTCTGAACAAGGTTTATCCACAATAGACCCAAAGGTTTTCTCCCTATAAATTTCTTTGAGATCACGACAGTATACATTTCTAAAGCAATTACAGTAGTTGTTAACAAACTACTCAAACAACCTCATAGCAACGACCTCATAGTGACTCAGTACACACTCTTCACACACTGGCGTGGTGTAGTGGCTGAAGCGCAATCATACAACTCAAACGGCCTTCGTTAATTGCAGGTTCGAGTGTAAAGTGACTTAAACCTCACTCTAGACAATTTCATATCAGTTGGTTGATTAGGAGAAAACACCACCTACTGGGGAAAAAAATTACAATGCTAAGTGAGGATCACCACCATGAAGACTAGCTACAGTACCTTAATCATCTACTTAGCTTGAAAATCAACTTGATTACTAAAACTGAAACAGAGTAGTGGATGCTTTATGGCAAGCCTGGAAGAGAGACGGAAAACAAAACACTCTTCTTACTAAGTCTATCAAGAACCCCACACTCACATAGTTTGTGTTTCGCTCTTTCCGGTGACTGTAAGCATAATCTACAAACATCATATCCGTGATTACCATCCTCTGCAAATTCGCTTTCAATTCGCAATAACCCGTAAGAAAATTCTTCAGGAGCTTTACGTCCGCTGTATTGAGGAACGTCAGTTTCATTGCCTTTCATTCCACAAATTTTAGATACCCAAACAACTAAACTTTATTTCCAAGTGTCATTCTTTACAACATATCATAGCAACAATTAACAAATTTAAATGTTATAGTAGTTGAATTAGCTCCTGAAGCTAAATAATCGCCAGATATGTCAAAAACTACTCGCCAACAACTGTAAGAGATACTACATATAATACAATAGAACTAGATTAGAATTAACGATGGCAGCGTCAGTCGACCAATTCCTATTGAGCTGGTGTTAGACAAGGTTGTGTCCTCTCTCCTCTGCTGTTTAATGTTGTTCTCGATTGTGTATTGCAACGTGCATTATTCGTTTAAGAGGTATAACTTGGAGACTTAACACAAGGTTGAAAGGCCTGGATTAAGCAGACGACATCTGTCTTCTTTATTCTGTATGGACCAAAGCATACAGAGCGAGCTTGCAGACAAACATCTTCAACGCTAATAATACAACGACCTTTCGTATTGAAAACAGAAATTTAGGAGATGTCTTGTCTTTTGCTAATTCGGTGATTCCAGCACTGATATTCGGAACAGATTGAACTTAGGCAGCCTGAAGGCTCTACGGCGTTCTATATATATACCTCTAAAAATAAAAATTCATATTTTTAACTCGTGTGTGAAGTCGACATTCTACAAATATTCTAGCCGAAAAAATATCTTACCTTTGCTTATAGCAAATATCACACCAAGTTCCATACGGAAAAAATTTTCAAAAGGAAATAGAAATGGAGTGGGCACATTCTGAGAAAAATAAAAGACGACATAGCGAAACTGGTAATTAAATGTAACATGCAGGGAAGCCAAGAATCGTAAGGCCAGCCCAAACCTGGAGAAGGCTGGATGAAAGAGACCTGCTTCCCATAAAATAATTTAAAGCTAGATTAGATGGTTGGCTTTGGATAGGCGTGGGTGAAAAGAATTTGAATTTGGGATCTTTTAAGGATTTAATAATAACAATTATAAACTAGATTAAAATTCTATAGTTAGTGAGCGAACTAGTTCAATTGAATTGTTGACACAAGTAAATTAAGTGAGCCGATCAGTTCATGTCATGCTTAGTTCATGTCACTTCGTTCATGTTTCTTGATATGTTTAAATCTCTTTTTAAAGAAAAGAACGTTGGTAGTGCAAGTAATACATACAAGCAGTGTTGCCAGTATATGTAAGATTTGCAAATACAAGTTCGTAGTTCGTTCATGCGTCCATGTGTCTTTTTTCGTCTATATTACCTTTTCGTTTTTCTTAACAAATATCATATATAAACAGTGTTGCCAGTTTGGTGAATCTTAATTAAGTACTAAATAAAGAACAACAGCCGCTAATTTTTGAGTTCATTAAAAAATTGGTGAAATACAACAACTTCTATGTGAAATACGAAAGGCAATAGAAATGTATGCATATATTCAATAAAAACAAAATATAATGATACATATTTTTTAATTTTAAACAAATTTTTAATACTTTATTTCTTTTTCTTTTGTACTTCTAGACTCATTTGTTAATAGTCAAGAATGGACGATATCGCGTTCAGTGCCCGACTTACGTTTGGGCATTGTCGGTTCCTTAAACTCAGGCAAATCGGCATTGGTGCATCGTTATCTAACGGGGTCCTATATGCAAGAAGAATCCCCCGAAGGTGGCCGCTTCAAAAAAGAAGTTTTCATAGATGGCCAAAGCTATTTACTGCTGATACGAGATGAAGGTGGTGCACCAGAAATGCAAGTAAGTGTGAATGCATTTGAAATAAATATACTATAAACAAATAGTAGACTTGTATAATTTTAATTGTTTTGATTTGATTTTTTAATTAAATTAAATTTAAAAAAAATCAAAGCTTAATGAAGCGTGTATGAAGAGATTTTGTTTCACCATTAGTTAACTATTGTATTTCTATGCACACGATTTGCGTCATTTCCTTTTATAGAGAGAGATTAACAAATTACTTGACCTTGATTTCTAGTGATTTAATATTTTTTTTTGTTTAAAAAAAAATTAGAAATAATTATATATTTTGTGTTACTAAATATGAAAATATATTATTATTTTAATATAATTTTATTTGTGCTTTATTTCTTTTATACATTTCATTTATTTTCTTTTTTTGTTTCATTGCTTAACAATTTCTAAGGGTTGGCTTAATTGCTTTTAGTCAGGTTTTCTTAAGCAAATAATGCTTTGTTTAGGCACCTAAAAGTATACAAAATAATTTATGGTTAACAATTAAAATTAACTGCTTCTTTTCATAGGCTTAAAGTAGTTTCTCAACCTCTAGCGTGCTTATAAGTTTGTCAAAAGGTATAAAAAGAAACAGGCGTAAGGTAAACGTGCATAGCTCTCCACTCGCCTTCATCATCTGCCTAATGCTAAAAAAAACTTAAGCAAACAAACAAAAAATAAAAAAAATCCATAAAAAATCCAGATTAATGTTAGCACATTAGCATTTCTTTTGTTTAGCCTATTTTAAGGCCCATAGTGGTGGTATTTAAATACTAAAGCATATCTCCAGGGTGGTATTTTATTCCATTTTCTTTATTATTATTTAAAGTGTGATGCATATTGAATATTTTATCAATTTTAAATAAATTCAATTTTTTACTACTTCTACATCCAGCACCCTGCTACACTTTTCTATATTTTTCGTTATACTTTATAATTTAAAATCCTCTTTTATATGTTAATATATGTGCCTAATACTATGCATTATTGTAGGCTACACCACCATAAACACTTAGGGTTTTTTGTGTGTGTTCTAATGTTTGTAACGTCTTCTAAAGAAAACAATTCTATATCATATATTGTATCAACTTTAAATTAAAATAATCGAATAGATCATAAACGATCGTTTTCTTACTTATAGAAATCATATCATCAAGGTAAACCTGGCGGTTTTAATTGTAGCAATTCGATAGCATTAAACAATCTTGTTCCTTATAGCCTAAGAACGAAGTCTATTGTATTTAACCATATAAAGGCAATTACTTAGAGCTCTTCCAGGGCTTGTTAGAAACGTATAAATCTAAAAATACAAGAAACTTATTTAAAAAATACCTAATGGTGTACAGTATCACATAGTCGAATTTGTCGGTCTACCTACTCGTTTTTATGTTGGGTACCGTGTTAAATAAGTAATTGTTTTAAAATTTGCATAATTTTTTTTTTCAATGTCTGTGTATTTGGCATTTTTGCGCAATATTTATGATGCAAAACAAATCGTTTGTCATGCGTTTAAAAATGGAAAAATAATTATCAGTTAAATTGTGAAAACAAAGTTATAAATTTTATAATTAATTAGTAAATAATGGCAAATAATTAGCATTTAAATCGGTAATTTTTATTGCAATTTATTAAATTTGTTATGAATTTTTTTTAAATTTATTGATTCTAACCCCTAATAATATTGAGTAAAGCAGGGTCAATCGTATATGTTTATCAAAAAATTTTAGAGACATTAAAAATTTAAATATAAATAAAAATAATGAAAAAAAAAAAATTAAAACCAAGGAAATTTGAAAACCAGAAGCACTTTTTTTATCAGCTTAAAGACTTTTTTATCAACACAAACAGGAAGTAATTTTTAAGCCATTATTCTACCTTTGAATATATGAGATATTGTAACTTTAACGTTAAAACTCTAATAAAGAAATTTTATGCCAGAGTAGCTAACTGGAGAACCCTGATAACTTTTTTGGAGCCCATGATCCCTTAGATGTTTATAAAGCATAAGCGCACACCAAACCCCAATGATCAGTTAAGTTAATTTTAGCGTAAGCCAACTTAACCTAATAAAACTTAAAAATGTGAAAATAATAAGCGGTTAATAGCATGTTCAGAAGAGACTTCGTATTACTTTGTTGCCTGTTTGAATTATTTATATAAATTACCCCGTTTACTTAGCACCTTTGAAATTTGTATTGATGGTTTTTCTTCTTTTTATTTATTGTTTCGTTATTAGCCGATAAATTGTGTTTTAGAAAAAGAAAGGAGTTAAAAAACACCCGATAAAAATTAAATATCATATTAATAGTGTAGTAATCCACAGAGTAAATAGAACTAAATTTTTAAGTGATTCAGTTTTATGTGGAATGTGGCTCATTATGTGGCTCATAATTGGGGGTTGCATTATGAACGAGAAAGCGAATTACAAATAACCATGACGTGTGAACATAACGTAAGCCTTATTATTTGGTACAGCAAGTTAACCCGGTAATGCTCAATACTTTTTTTGTCGTATATTTTGTTGAATTGATGTACACGTCCCCTCTGAGTATGAAAATGGAGTCCAATTTTCAATATATTTTTAGATTTTTGTGGAAAACCCGTATAGTAACTATGGTTCTCTTAGAGGACATGTTTTTTATGAAAGTGGAAATATTTTTGATCGCGTTTTTTTCAATATCTATATAAATTCAAAAAATTCCATTAACAACCATCAAGTGTAATTATTATTAGAATTCTTGTAATCGAAAAACTGCAATTTTTGTTTTCATCACCTCAATTTGTTATGCGATAACTTCCCTGATTGCACTTTGAGAAGTCACATATAAAGTTTTTTACATCAAATAACGTTTTTCTTTTCTAATTCTGTGATGTTGTTTCGGATTTAATCGTGTAAATTGTGGGTTATTTCATGTTCATACAAACTAAATGTTAAAATTGAATCAAATGAAAAATATAAAGTTTTAGTGCTAAGACAGATTTGAACAAAATTAAGTACATATTTATGCCAAATGTAGGTCATTCACAATGAATTGTTTCGGACCAGGGGCATTAAGGTTTAGGCAACCGGTTAAATTTAATGTCATGGTATCGAAAATATATAGTTTTAATCCACTCATCAGTAAGGTCAAAGTTAAACTTTATTAATTTTACCAATGAGTTTGGTTTACATGTTGCACCCTAATAAGGTGCTTTCATAAACAGAACTGAAGCAATAGATTTTAATAAAAAAAAATTTTTACAAACTGTGTTTAAAATCTTGAGCACAACATACGAATGAACATGATTCATTCATTTTAAAAACTAAACAGCGACCTACATATATATTCATTCCCGTCGTTCCAGTTTAGAGCATATGGCCATGATAAATTACTTCCAATCGTATCTGCTTAATGCTAGAGATTCGATCCAAGTTTTCCGTTGTCGTGGTTTGGGCATCGCGTTATCATCTTCAATTATGGATGGCTCCTGCACTTCTGCGGCAACCTTAGGGGTGCCAATCAAGCGCGATTCGTGTTGTCCAGTTTCATTGAAGTTTGAATATTTTCGTCGCTATAGATACTAGTTCTGTCGCTGAACATAAATTGCTGTTGGAATTTATCCTTGGCCAGAAGATTTCCATTATTCTTGTTGAAGTACATTAAGATCACGTGTGCATGAACTCCACGTCTCGCATACGTACAGCAAAGTCTACTTTACATTAAACATTAATATCTCAGTCTGCCTCGATATATGTATGTGCGGAGTTCTATACAGCGTCCAAGAGCCTAAATGCGCGTGTGGCGTTGTTTGTGCGATTGGCGATATCAGCTGTGGACCTAACGTCTTCAACTGGCGCAGCGTTGATTAATAATGGGTGGCTATAATATGCATTTACTCACCCTCGATTTGATGTTCATGCATTGACCCTCAAACCAGCTCCTGTCGAAGATACCTCTAGTAGTTTGCTTTCGCTCTGACATTCATATGTCGTCATTCATATGTCGTCGGCTTATTTGAAGTCACTGATATATCCTTGCACTTGTTTCCATGCCATACACTATTAAGCAGCGGCATTGACATTACACATTCTTTCCGCACTTCAACTGCTATATTTATATGGCCACTCAGTTTATTTTCGTGTAGAACTTTACACGTGGTTCTGCGCTATTGTTTCTAAATAAGGCATATAGTTTTCATTAGTGTTCCTTTGCAGGCTAGAGGCTTCCAAATAGTTTGGTGATCAATGATATCGACGGCTTTCTCGAAGTGTAGTAAAATCATGTAAAGGGGAGATCTCCATTCAACAGACTGCTCTAATATAGCTCTAATGCAGTTGACGGGATCGATGCACGATTAATGGCGAGGTAACCCGGCCTATTGTGACCTAAGGTCAGGTTCCAGTGCACTTGTGAGATGGTTTTATTACTCATGCTTAATAGAGTTATTTTTCTCCAGTTTGTGAACTCCGATAGGTTGCCCTTCTTAGGGATTTTTCACTATGATGCCCTCTTACAGTTCCTGTGGCAAACATTCAGTTTCCCAGATATATTCCATTAATTACAGTGGCATAAGGCAAAAGTATTCATTTTATTACATTCGATTTTTTTCATAAAGCCAGCACTCAGAAATTGACTCCTGCAGATGCAGTACATTGTGTCGATAATAAGAAAACAGATTGTGTATGAAACGGAGGAAAAGGAAGTGGTGTGTTTGACTTAAAGCTATTATTGTACTTCTTTTTTAATCCCTTAAATTTAATTAAATTGCATAAAATTTAATGTTTAACCCTTATTGCCACCCCCAACCAAGTCAAATAAAGTCATGTAATAATGAAGAGCCAATAAAAAAATCAACTCAATTAAAAATCACTTGAATTATTTGATAAATTTTTGTTTTAAAAACACTTAATACCAACCATCAGCCACTTAAAAAAATATTTTATTAGGAAAAAAATAAAATTATACGTTAAAGGTAAATCCTTGAAAAGTATTTACTTAAGATTATAAGCTTATTCAAGAAACTTATTCAAGAAATAAAGCAAAAAAAAGAGAGAATTATTGCAAATAAAACTTTTATTACAGAAAAGTAGCACATCATCTCAGAAATATACAAGAATCTTGAAGAGCATCGTCATCATCATGGTTTAGTACTTACTTACATTAAAATTGTTCTATAACAGCAAAAAAAGAAACTTTTTTCGAAAAGCTTATTAAAAAGTTGAATCTTTTCTCCCTCTTTTCTCTTCATTTTCAGTTAGTAATACTCAAGAGCTATAAACTTGGCTATATATGTATATATGTTTTTTCCCTCCATTTCATTTAAAAGAAAAAGAAACTTTATTTGGCCGCAAATAGTTCTGAGAAAATAAAAAAGTAACAGCGAAGGTAGTAATCACTAGACTTAGACAAACAATGAATAAAGTTTTACTTAAAGATATTTGACCCAATTTTCTTAAAACAGGCATAAGAAACTCCAGCATTTCATAGAGCTAAAGAAAAAGTATACCCAGTAAACATTGTGGTTGGCTGATAATTTTTGAAATAAATATTTTTTAATCATTTTTTATTAAAGAATTTTTTTATTTAAAAATTTTTATTCGGTAACCGGTAGCGGTATTACCTTGATAACTTTGCAAAAAGGGCTTAAGAATTGCAGTTTCAAAACGTACAGTCCGATTTAAGTATAACTTTATTTGCTTAAAGTCGATGATTTAAAACACAAAATTAGGTTCATTTAGTTTTTAATAAAAGGGCTAACCGCCTCGTTATCTGAGTAAGAGAGCTAATAGAATATAATCTGAACAATGCGAAGCTTTTGAAGGCGACAAAAGCGGAATTAGGCTAAAGGATGATAATTGGCAGGACCACAAGAACCCTACAGGAAATGGAAACCGCAATGGAAACGGAACGAGTAAATTACTCCGATTTAGTAGATCTAAACTAAGAAGGGTGTTGATAAGAGAATCTTAAAAAACTACATTGCAGAAGCTGAGTTTCTTAGTATGAGAAATAAGAGTCTTTGATTTTATCAGTGACACAGGAGCACACAACAAAAACGGCTAAAAGACAGCATGCTGTCCATAAGACTAGTAATATAGCGTGTTTTTTATAAAGGTATAGAACTTTAAGTTGGCATAACTTTTCAAGATGGCAACCGATTTAACAGCTGTCTAGTGATTTATTCTCAGTTTGGCTTGTCAATTCATCATGAATAGACTCACGCCCGGCGTAGATTCGTCGAATGGGCCCAAGACTAGAATACCGTTGCTCCCAATTTTCATAAGCGAATTTTGTTTAGCGATGAAGCGCACTTCTGGTTGAATGGCTACGTCAACAGACAAAACTGCCGCATTTGGAGTGAAGGTAATCCTCAAGTGTATGTGGAAACTCCGTTACATCCAGAAAAACTGACTCTTTGGTGTGCTTTATGGGCTGGTGGAATCATTGGTCCGTACTTTTTCAAAAACGATGGTGGCCAGAACGTTACAGTCAATGGTGATCGGTATAGAGCCATGATTACTAACTTTTTCATTCCTGAATTAAATAACCATGATGTCCAGGAGATGTGGTTTCAACAAGACGGCGCAACATGTCACACAGCTCGTGCCACAATAGATTTATTGAAAGACACGTTTGGTGACCGCCTAATTTCACGTTTTGAACCTGTGAATTGGCCTCCAAGATCTTGTGATTTAACACCACTAGACTACTTTCTGTGGGGCTATGTAAAGTCATTGGTCTATGCGGTAAAGCCACAAACGCTTGACCATTTGGAAGACAACATTCGCCGTGCTATTGCCGATATACGGCCACAAATGCTAGAAAAAGTCATCGAAAATTGGACGTCCAGATTGGACTACATCCGCGTCAGCCGTGGCGGTCATATTGAAAATGTATTGCCACAAGTTTATCTTTCGGATAAATAATCGTTGTTTTATTGCAACTTAAAGTTTTATACCTCTATAAAAAACACCTCTTACCTACAATTCTCCTATAGCAACCAGTAGTAGTTATCTTGTCTCTCTCTATGAATCTGGTAATCAGTCCTACCATGCATATGAAAACCTTAGTTCTTAGTCTAGCCAACGTTGGGCAATTCAAAATAAGGTGTAGCCTAGTTTCATCATGCTCTTCCATGCAATATCTACACAGAGTGGAGTTCCTATGGCCAAATCTATACAACAATATCCAGTTAGGGTATCACTGAAGATATCTATCCTCTCGGCAAGTTAAATAATTGCCTAGTCATCTTCACGTCCACCCGTGGCCAGAGAACCCTAGCTTGTTTACAAGTTAAAGTTAGTCTCCATTTATCGTTGAACATAATCGTCCTTATCGTGAAATCATGAATAAAAGGCGAACAAAATATTTACTTGATTTTTTTCTTATGAACAAATAAGGCGTGAAAACTCCATTAAAGAAAACAGATTTTTCACATGAAATTTTTTGCACGATAAAGGCGATGATTGCGCTATTGGTGGAGATCGGCATAACAAGACTGTTGCCGTAAGAATCTGTTCTGTAGTACCCTATCAAGACAGCTCATCCGTTAAGCACTTGCCTGCAATATTGGTAAGTTCCGGTACCCAAATGAGTCTGGCATCAAAATACTCAACGATCGGACGCGACCTGATCCTGATTATCTCAAAATGATTTAAATTGAAGCAAACCAGAGTTATCTGTTTTTAAAGTCAAAACTGCAACTAATTTTTCTGACAAGTAGCATCAACTTCGCTTAAGTGTCAAATTTCTGCTCATTGCTGTCTTCGTTTACAGAATAGAAATATATCAGTAGTTTTTACCACAAAATCGTACAGTCGATAAGGAGTAAAAGCTTGGAGTTCTACTCCATTACCTTAATCTAGACTAACCAGCTTATCGGCTATGCAATTGTCTGGAACGGAGAATACATGATGGTTAGTTGTTCTGTAACGAACGTAATGTAGACGTGGTGTTTCTGTTTTCAGCAAAATTTTTCTACGTTTTTACTTCAAACACAACATCAGCTGACATAAAAGCGTAAACAAAGAATTCGCGTTTAAATAAAATACATAAATAAATAACAATTTAAAAGTGTGTGTTTAAAATTATAATTATGAAATAATAATAATAAACTTTAAGTAGTAATAATAAAATGGATGATGAAAAATTTATGTTACTGATGATAGAGCATGAATTCATTTATAAGTGTTTTTCTGTTTACAAGCATACACAGTTGAAAACAGCTGACACGTTTTTACTTCACCAACTAACCACACTTAACGTTTTGATCACGTTACTTGTACGTCCCGTCTACGTTACTTCTAGACTAATTGGGCCTTAACTTTCCTTCAACATCAGCCATTTATTATTTAGGGTTTAATAGCAACCTGACTGAACGTATACATTAGGGTTGCCAGATTCAACATTGTAAAATTCTTAATATTTATACAGAAAAAACTTCGCAAGACGGCGGCAAGCTAAGGACTGGCACCATAGAAGATAATGAGGTGTGTCTGGTGAGATTCGGAATGGATTGTTTATTATGAGCTTCTATAATCTGGTCAAACGAATTATTCTAATCTCTGCTAACAAAAATTAATGAGGTTGAAGCAAGCAATCAATTAAAGGGGTTAGGATTGATAATTGGAAAAAATATTGTGTTCCATCATGACATCGTCAAGACCACATACATCGTTGATGGCTTGGAAGAAATTTTGCTGAATTCACTATATAGCCCGGACCTTCCAGCTTTAGATTATCGTTTGTTTCGATCTCTGTAGAACTCACCTAATGTTATAAATTTAAATTTCGTAGAGAGCTGCAAAACGCAATTGGATTTTTGCTTAGAAGTTTTACTCTGATAGAATAATACATTTAAGAAAATTGATCGATCAAAGCATATTTTATTATTCTTGACAAGTATAAAAGTTCTTGTAAATCAAGCAAAATATACACGCAGATTTTTTGAAGTGTTGTGACACTATTTATCGTTAGTTCAGCAACCTCAAGCAAAGCAGTGACTTTCACCTGAAACAATATTCTACAATCATGCAGGAGATATTCGTGCAATTTTGATCTATCCGTAACACCACTAGTGTAACGCAGAAACATTAGTTTCTATTTCTTATAAAACTTAATTTTCACTTAAATGTTTGCTGGGTTTTATGTCTTTACCTTAGCCATTTGAAATACATAGTTTTTTTACTGTCTTGCTTATTGCTACCCTTTCACTAGCAAAAGTTGAGTTCATTATTGTAGTTGTTGTTTTTTCTCAAACTCTCTTTAATGAAAAACTAATAAAATAATATAAAAAATAATGTTACATTCTTAACATTTACTTTTTTAAATTCAGGTCAATTTCCTGCCTTAGCAGGAACAGCAGGGTATAAAGTTAAGAAAAATGTCTCTATTTGCCATAAATAAAAGAAAACTAAAAAAGACGTTTGCATATTTAATTTTTTTTTTTGTTTTTTTTTTTTGTTTTACTTCTTTAAATACAAACTTATGAGCACTTAATGTGTTACGAAAAGAAAGAAAAACACAAGAACCTCTTAAATGACCTTCTTTTAATGCTTTTAATGGGCTGTAAATATGTGCTTAAGCTTTTTGTTTCGGCCTGTTCTCAAAAGGAACCCCCAATGAATAAATATAAATGTTATTAGTGAGTTTAGTGAGTGTATTCAATACCTTTTGCTAATACTATACATGCCGTGTATATAAGTATGTATTACGGTGGTACGAGTGTAAACCATTTGGTTATTTTAAGTTGATTGTTTTGGTTTTTATTTTATGGCTAAAATGTCACGTTTTTGTTACAATTTTTTTTCTTGTTATTTCTTTTGCTCTACACTTTTGGGTATTTTATATTCATATGTTAGAGCAACTTGTTGTTATTGTTCTTGTTTAGTGTTCTTATAGTGTATTGCTTTAGATAATTTTTCTTGGCACGTTTTTGTACTGGTAAATGTTTATATTTATTGCATAAGAAAGGAATGTCATTGTTAAAGAGATAGATATGACATCGAAAATAGTTTCAAAAGAATGTATGAGTATTTCTAAAAGTGTGTTGTTTTGTTTTCGTTGTGATCAAAAAGCGAGAAAGTAACGTCAGAATGGTCATAAGCAGAGGTCTAAAGTTAAAAGAAAATGTGAAATATTTATTGATTTTTTATAGAGACATCGCTATTCTAAATTACGTGTTTAAAAAAGTGAAAAAGCTTAGAGTTATGAAATCAGCAATGCAATACTTCACCTCACAAGGTATTTTTCAAATTCGTAAGCTTCTTGTATTATAGCTATGGAAAGCAATTACGCGAATGATTAAAGAATGTACATACGAGGTAAGTTCAAGAATTTAACGGGATATTTTCATCTGACTACACTTGTGTCGAACATACCGAGCCGTAAATACCAAAAAGACGTAAAAGCCATGATTACCGATTTTTGTTTTGTGATAAAAATTGATAGTAATCAATAATTTGCACCATCACACAAAATTTTATAGCTGCAAAATCTACCTTTATGACTTTACTGCAAATATAAAAAAACTTATGTACTACACTAGAGCAAAAAATATTTAAAAAACAACCTTCGCCTATAAAATTAGTTTTTTTTTCGCTTACGTTTTTTGGCAGTTATGGCTCGATACGTACATAGGCCTTCAATTTTTCGATTTAAAAAGTAAATTAAAATAAAACGCACACAAAGCTATGGTTTCCATAAAACGTTTGCTTCATTATAATGCTTGAATCTTGCCATTATGTACGAAAAACAAAGTCATTTAATTTCGCAACAACTTTTTCGCAAATTTTAGGGGTGCCTCGCCAATAATTTGACGAATGTTGGTTTTTAGACGGTGTTCGACGGAAGATCCTCTCAGAAGCACCGAATAGGTAACGGGTTATCCATTATGTTAAATAAGGGGTGTTTTTTATAGAGATATAGAACTTTAAGTTGCAATAAAACAACGATGGGCTATTCGATTGACATAAATTTCATTTATCCGAAAGATAATCTTGTGACATTACATTTTAAATATGATTCTGGCATATGACCGCAACGGCTGGCGTGGATGTAGTCCAATCTGGACGTCCAATTTTCGATGACTTTTTTCAACATTTGTGGCCGTATATTGGCAATGACACGGCGAATGTTGTCATCCAAATGGTCAAGCGTTTGTGGCTTTACCGCATAGACCAATGACTTTACATAGCCACACAGAAAGTAGTCTAGCGGTGTTAAATCACAAGATCTTGGAGGCCAATTCACAGGTCCAAAATGTGAAATTAGGCGGTCACCAAACGTGTCTTTCAATAAATCTATTCTGGCACGAGCTGTGTGACATTTTGCGCCGTCTTTTTGAAACCACATCTCCTGGACATCATGGTTATTCAACTCAGGAATGAAAAAGTTGGTAATCATGGCTCTATACTGATCACCATTGACTGTAACGTTCTGGCCACCATCGTTTTTGAAAAAGTACGGACCAATGATTCCACCAGCCTATAAAGCGCACCAAACAGTCTGTCTTTCTGGATGTAACAGTGTTTCCACATACACTTGAGGATTACCTTCACTCCAAATGCGGCAGTTTTGTTTGTTGCCGTAGCCATCCAACCAGAAGTGCGCTTCATCGCTAAACAAAATTCGCTTATGAAAATCGAGAACGACGATTATCTCGTTTTGGGCCCATTCGACGAATCTACGCCGGACGTGAGTCTATGAATTGCCAAACCAAACTGAGAATAAATCACTTGACAGCTGTTAAATCGGTCGCCATCTTGAAAAGTAATGCCAACTTAAAGTTCCATAGCTCTATAAAATACACGCTTTACAATGTGACTGTTGTTTTTAATTACTTTTTCGCACATTTCTGAATGTATCTCGTCGATAGCTTGACGAATTTATGTTTTCAAATGCTTAAACGTTAGAGGATTATCCACATGCACATAGTTTATAACATATCGCTTGAAAATGCCTAATGGTATCAAATCGCATAACCTTGGTGACCAATTGACATAGCCAAACCGATAAATAACGATACCGGGAATGCTCTGATGTAATAAAGCCAAAATCAGTCATGTTGTGTGGTTCGTGGAATTTTCTTGTTGAAACTACATATCGTCGGGGCCATAATTTTCAATTGCACACCAAAGAAGTAGGTTATCATACGGCAATAGTATTCTTAATGCGTCCCAATGATACATCCAGACCATGATGCGCTCCAAAAAGCTATTTTTCCGGATGGTGTGGCTTTACCACAATCACTTCTGGTTTTTACAAGCACCATATGCAAAAATTTTGCTTGTTGTCGCTGATCGAGTGAGAAATCGGCTTCATCGTTTAAGAATATTTTTTTCGAACTTCGGCCACTTTTGTAGTAAGTTTTAACTATTTTCACGAGTTGTTCGGTTGTTAAACGATCCATATTCGTAAATTTTAAGCTTTACACTAAATAAATTACACTTCAGATGACAGGTATTTAACAGCTGACAGCCTTGCCAGGTTAGCAGGTCAAGATATCATAAGAAAACCAAAGAAATAAAAATCTGATTAGAAACTTGTCAAATCACTATTAGAAAAGTTGTTTAAGAAGTAAAATTTTTTTTTGTTCGCTAAAAAAGAGCTCAATTTCTGTTATGTAATGATATTAACGGTAATGCTGATTCGCTTACAGACATTATATCTGTCACCGAAACATGTACCGAAACTGCTTTAGAATGATTACAAAATCCGCAGCGTAAGCAACGCTCGGTAGGTTATTTTTGCAGACAACAACGGCTCACTTTGGTCCAAATTGTAAGTACCGTTGTGTTACCATGTGTCCATTACTGCTCCAAAATTCTCACAGCTTCTGCTTGGCATCCGTTAGTCATTTAGTTGCTTTAATGAAGGCGTGGATTTTGTCCAGATCGGCTGTTGCAAGACAGTCATTATCTTCGTATCTACTCCCACAAAGCACAGAAAGCCTCATAACGTAAAATACTGGACAATGGCAAAGAAGATGTTTTCAGATTCCTCCATCTTCAATGCAACTTCTGTAAAACAAAATGATTTTGACATAATCGTCGAATATGAAAGTAACTAAGTTGACGTCAATATCTTGATTGAACCACGACATGGGTTTTTAGAGATTTTTTGAACAAGACTGGGCAATGTCAATGAAGATATTCAATAGATTTCTTCATCATCATTGCAATTTCTGCAAAGCAAAATTCCCTTCCTTTGAGCAACGTTTAGTAATTGTTGAATATTCTGAATGATAATCCTCATTTTCTTACAAAAGTCATAAGAATTGAGGCATCATGAGTATATAGATTTGACATAATCGTAGAAAGAGAAAGTAGCTAAGTTGACGTCAATATCTTTGTTGAATCGTGACATGGATTTTGGTAGCTTTGTTCCTTTCGTAATCGCTGAATACTCGTAATAACCAGATAACTCGTTTCGTAAGCAATATGCAGTATGTGTTAATGATTCTGTTGTGCTCACAAGTGTAATAACATTTGACCAATCCAGGAGTATATAGGTACATTGACGTAATCATCGAATAGAGAAGTTTTAATGGTGTACAAAACATTTTTAATAATTTGTCATTGGAGATCCTGATAATCTAAAAAGGATTTAAATTAAAGATGAATCATGGGTATATAATATTAAAGTGAAAACTATAACTAAAACGTCTTAGTAGAAGATTTCGGAAAAAGATAAAAGATGCCCCAGCTTCATTCCAATATCAAATTTCTGCTCATTGTGTTCTTTGTTTTTCGGAACATATTGGCACCCTGGACACCGCTATTGTATTAGCTGTCGGCATGAGGAAAACGGTACAAGACCTTCTCTGTGGCTGCCGTGCTCTGTGGGAGCTCAGACTAAGACATGTCACTTTCATGATTTGAAACATCTCGGGCATTGGCACTGTCGACCTTTATCAGTTTCGTCAGGGGTACCGGTTGGCTCACTTGAGGGACTCAGAAACTGAATTCTCAGTTTTAGGTGAGCATCTGCTTGAGACTCTTCCATGTCTGTTTTTTCGGCCTCTTTCACAGGTCTGTCCTCTAAAAGGGCAACCCGCATAACCTAACCTAACATTTTTTGCTTTACAGGGGTAAAGTACAATACAGCAGTAGTTCTTACCACAATGTCTTGTAGCCGATAAAGAGTAAAATCTAAGAGTTATACACTGAGAGCTATAGCTCAAAAGAACGTAAACCGAATAAAGCAAATGTTATTTAATCAAATTGTGATGGCTTTGCTTTTTATTTTTTTCAATTACTGTGGCATAGTACATCGACGTTTTCGACCCAAAATAGTATGATCAATAATAGGTATTTACTGCACACAATAAGATTCAAAAATCATCACTTTGATTTTTTGGCCAAAGACAGCGCAGCAATTATGGTTCAGTCAATGTCTTTATCGAATTTAGACCAACTGTGACACCTATACAATTGGTAGCTATTCGCGACATAGCTTATTTGGGTCCAAAAACTATGTTCTGTTTTGTTACCAAAGTTCCTACTCACTTCAATTAAAAAGATTTTATGAAAGAAAAAAAAAAATTGTCTAAGAATAAGTATTTAGATCGCTCGAAATCGCTCAGAAAACTTAAGGCTATACCATAATGTTACTATCGCTAGGGCGTCGAGTATTAGAAAAAGATTTTGACACCTCATACTGCGGCCTATTTACACGCATTACTTATATGAGGCAAAGCAATTGCTGAACTGAATCTCTGAAACCTTTCTTTAATTTTAAAATTATATTAATCTCTTTGTTTTAAATAAAAGTTAACTTTTAAATACTTTTTTCCCATTTGCAAAACCTATAGCTTTTAAAAAAGGAGTGTAATCCTATCAGCTTATATATAATATTTAGAAGCCTTGCACGCGCCAATTTATAATCCATAGGCTTTTAATAATTTTTTCTATAAATAGAAAATCTATAACAAATACGAGTAATCCCCTTTAATTATACAAAGGATTAAACTGGATTTTTAAATATTTCATTTTTTTCCAAACGAAATTGATTGACTACAACTTTCTCTTTCTCTCACTCACTTAACGTGAGAGACCTCTTTAATGGAAAGTTTGTACTTGTTCTAACGATTATGTTGCCACAAATATTTGCATTTTAATTGTTTTTAAAACTGATTCTTTTCTATACCTTTTGCTAACAGCAGTGTAAAAATATAAAAAAAAGTTTTAAACCCTATCCAGCATTTTAAAAATCTGTTTCTCCCTCTCGTTATGTGCAAATTTACTTTAACGATTAAAGAATTGTACAAAAATACGAGTGAGTTTGTGATTTTTTTGTGCTTCAATTGCATAAGAATATCCTGGCATGGGCCACACACTATATGGTACGGATATTAAGGGTTGCAAACTTGGCTGGTTGCAAAAGCAGCAGCAGCAACAGTCGAACCTTGTAATCATCATTTCAATTGTATTTTGTGACCAGCGCTGCAAGGGAAGGTTTTTTTCTCTATTCCAACATACTTTTTTTAAGCGCTTATGTGAAATGTTTGACAACAATGTAAACAGTTAAAGGACTAAGAAAAGAAAAAGAAGGATTTTAAACAAAATATGGATTTTTAAGTTTTTTTGTTTTTCAATGGGTTTAATATTTCATTTAACTTTAAAAAAAGCTTAAAGTGTGCAAGAAAAATAGAACTTTACTTTCTTAATGATTAAAAAGATATTTAATAAAATAATTTTTTAAAGCCTTAAAGTAGGCAATGAAGTAAATTTGTTCATAACTCCTTAATATAGGCAGTAATTTTAGTAATAAATAAATTTACCTTTAACAGAAGTGATTTCCAGCTACTACTTATTCTATTTATCTGACTGTTTATGCTTCCACCACTAAACCACTACTCGAACAACAAGTTTTCAAAATTCTCTTTGATCAAAAAGTTTCCGGGATAACCCCCGTATGGCGGTCCCATTGTTCCGATTTTAGTTTTTTTCTTTTTTTTTGGAAGTTGGTACATGTTGTTGATATTCCCGCTAAATCTTAGCATCAGAATTTGACATTGCATTTTTTATATTCGGTTTTCAGTATGTCCGTCAGTGCTTCGCGTGATTTCCTCTCGGCTGCTGGAAAGAGTTCCCCGTAATGGTTTTTTAACTCGATTGAACAGAAAGAAGTACAGGAAGCCAAATCAGGTGGAATTCGGTGGCTGTTGGATGGTATTTTTTGCATATTTTGTCAAAAAATTTCGAATAATGATGGCATTGTGTAACCTTGCGTTATCTATTTCGGCGAAATGTATCAAGGAAACGTCTCATAACGCCCAAATAATATTCTTTATTTACTGTTTGGCGTTCTGGCAAAAATTCATGATGCATTACACCGTTGTAATTCATGAAAACCATGAGCATTGCCTTCTTTTTTGACTGAAAATGGTCTCGGCTCAATTGGTGAACGCCATTCATTGAGTGTCGTACTCATAAACCCACGTGTCGTCTCCAGTAATGATCGTTTTGATGAATGTGGAATCAGATTCACACCTCAACACGGTAAAAATTGTAAAAATTGCCAACACACATAGAGATAGATGTACTCTTGGCTACGTAGCTTTTGCAAATGTCAAGCTATGACGCTACGATTTAGCGGGAATATCAACAACAGATGTACCAACTTAACTAAAAAAAAACTCAAATCGGAACGATGGGACAGCCACACGGGGGTTATTCCGTAAACTTTTTGATCAATGTAGTATCTGAGATTAACTGGGATTAATCCTCATTCATCTTTTTCCAAATAAGAGCAGATGGCCTTCAAATAGATACGAAGAGCTTTTCTTTTGCCGAGTGCTGCACAGAATACCATTTATGCTGCGGGGTTTTGTAAAGTTATACCACTTCTAATCAATCGCCTAACTAAAGAAGTCAATGTGCAATGTTTCCAAAAGTCACCACACTGTTAACAGCTCGTAATGTGCACTGTTCAAACTCATTGGTCCGGCTCAAGTTACATATCTAGATCCAAAAATAAAGTAAACTGAATAGGATGTTTCAAAAGTGACACCGTAGTGAGTAGAGTCGGCTTGGCTGCTCAGCTGAAGAGGTGCAGCGTGTCATTTGGACCCGCTTCGAACGCTAATGCAGATAATCTGTGTTATACAACAATTAGTACTGTTGTAAATTAAGCCAAGATCACTCTGGATTGTTAGGCAGCTTTGGATTATCCACTGCTATGAAAGGCGAGTGATCACCGAGGCTGATATTCACACTATATTGTTAATTGGCTTCTGCTACTGCATTAGTGTGAATACTGTTCAACCCTGGTCACCACATTGAAAGTTGTAGTTGTATTTTCCATACAGCTAGTTCTACTCCCAAACTATTATATATAAACATCAGATTATTTTTGTGTTTAAAGATATACTCGTATATACACGATGCTATGTGTAAGAACTGAAAATTAGCTTTTATTTGCTATTGGAGACTAAACTGTTTGATTTCCCGAATATTGTCTTAAGTTAAAATTTTTAATATAAAATAATTTAAATTTTAAATAACTACAGCATAGCTCAAGGCAAACAAATTTTTTTTTAGGTTAGGTTAGGTATGGTGGTGGAGCCCCCTAAAGGGAAGGAGTCCCACTTAGGCCAAATATTTGGCCCATTGTGATTCCACAAGCATAAATGCTAACCCAGTGATCAGACAGTCTCCATAGGAAACCATTTAGACTCAAAAATAAATCTCGCAATTGTGGCAACCTTTATCCCGGAGATTTCAGTCAAAGATGGCAAAAAGTGGGAGTCCGAGAACCTTCGCCGTCTGACGGCATGAGCAAAACACAGATAAGGTGAAAGACAGTCTCTTCATCTTCTTCGGAACCACGACTCCTGTAAAAATTATTCGAGGGAAGGCCAAGTTTATCGGCTTGCCTCCCAATCAGACAGTGACCCGTTAGGACCGCAATTATGAGAGGTATGGCCACACGACTTAGGGAGAGAAGACATTTAGTCCACCTTTCACCGAGGTTGGTCCCACAGAGCCTTGCAATACCACACGTGCCCTCATGCCGCCAACGATATTGAGCGTCTACTTAAACTGACCGGAGAAGATCCAGCTTAACCGAGGCAATCGGGACACCAATGATAGGCCCTTGTATCGAGTTCAGTGCCCATCCTGACTAATTCGTCAGCAACGCAATCCCCACAATATCCCTGTGTCCCGGAACCCACATAAAAGTTACCTTCGAATGAATCGAGATTTCCATACGAAACCTGAGGCATTCGTGGACTAGGATAGACGTTGAGGTGACATTCGGGAGAGACCTTATCGCAGCCCGACAAGCCTTGTACGGCCCTCAGTATGGCCATGACCTCCGCCTGATACACACTGTAATAGTCAGATAACCTAAAAGACAGATAAGACCAATAGTCGTCGGTATAGACCTCAAGGGCATTCTGAGGGAAATCGAAATTTACTTAATTTCTTTTTATCCTGTTCTCGCAAATATCTTTAATTTCTTAAAACGTTTCCAATTTAGATGTCTTTTAATTTTTTTCCCATTATTTCTTTCTGTATACTTAACAGCCTTTTCTTAAAGGAATATAAGAGAGAGCAAGAGAAAAAAGAAATCCTTCAAACTTTTTTTTGTCTTTCAATACGATTGCTTAGTAACTAACCCTGATAAACATTTAAAGACTTGCGACTCGATAATGCATCATCATGAGTTGCAATATTATTCTTGTTACACCAACAATAACGCCTCAGGCAATAGACGTATGTATGTGTGCAGAGTATTTCTAAAATTTCATTTGAAATACGATTTTCTTTTTATCTTCACATCCCGTTATCTAGAAACTGCGCAGTGTATACGAAAAAAGAATCAAATGGAATCTAAATGCAGTTGTAAGTTCCGTTGATTTGATATCATGAAAAATAAACCATTTATTTAATATTTAACGTTTGTCACACAACCTTGACGCTGGGCCAAGCAAAAAAAGAAAAGACAGAAGGACTCTCTGACTCTCTTGTTTGGTGCAGTAATCAACACCCCCTGCTGCTGCTGCTGGTGACACTTTATACGATTTGCTATAACCACAGCTAAGGTTGCAATAGCTCTTGAGACTTTTACACTTCAATAGAAAGTTTATTTCGTTTATTTCTTCTTTATTTGGGTAAAATAAAAATGTTTCAAATTTAATCAGAAAAAAAAAAATACAAATAAAAATAAAAATAAAAGAAACTTTCAATCTCATCTTGAGAAGATATTGGCTGGTGGTGGTAGTGGTGGTGGCTGTTGTTTAGAGACGCGTGCTGTTAGTTTTCCTAATCAAAAGTAATGTACAAGTATAGCATGTTACATGTTGTGATTTCTGTTTCCATGATACTTAATCATCATCATCAGAGACGTGTGCCTTCAGTGTGTGTTGGTGGTTTCCGGTGTATTATAAAACTAGAATATATTTGCCTTTAACTTTTTATGCTTGATTAAAAGAATTTATTGTTGCTTTTTTAGTATATGTGTATAAATGTATGTACGTAACTGAGATTTAAGGTACAGTTATGTTTACAAAAAGATTAAAATATTTTATAACCTTGTAACATGCCTTAAAAAGAAAGTAAAAGAGACCTCAGTTTGATTTATGTGGGAACTTATTTTTGCTAAACAAAGGTAAAATATTGCACAATAAAAAACACTGAAAAAAATATTAAATAGAAGAATATAAACACCTAAAAATAGGCAATAAAATAAGGTTTTTTCGAGCCTATTCATATATGATGTGATTTTGAAAATATTTAGAGATGTTTTGTGTTAAATACATAAGCGTTGGGCTCGTTAGCAACAAATATAAATTCTTAATAAAAATTTTACTTTTCTCTAAGCTTATGCTTACATCATCGCTAATTTATAATTTCAAAAAATGTCTTTGAAACAACTTTGATTAACATGCATATCATATTCAAACCTATTGTTGTGATGCTGTTGTTATCCGTTTCTATGAGTGTGATTTGACGGCATCATTTTCTTTCGAGTTTTTATCTGCTGTTGATGTCCTGGAGCCCTCAAAATAAACCTCTTTTGCTTACAACTGCTTTAATAGGCGTTATACGATTTTTGTTAAAAAAAATTGCAAACAAATTCCATTTGGTATTAAATGCCGTAAACTGTTTGTTTGGATAATCTTTACCATTTATTGGGTTAGGAAAAAAGTTCATAGCAGAGAAATAAATAGAACGGTTGCCAAACAAAAAGTGAATTATCCGAAAAAATAATTGCGATCATAAAACGATTTTCAATCATATTCATTCCATAGACTGTTTCAAAAATACAAGACTGCTTGCTTCCCAAACTTAACGAAAACATCAGGGAAAAACTCCCTCAAATTGCTGCTCAACATCTCGCCCACCATTGAGCAACACGCAGTCATAAATGTCGAATCTTCATATGACATAAAAAATGGTACCTATACACTAGACTAGTTATGATTTTCCAAAATCGAAATGTTTTAATGCACTTATAGGTATCAAATTCATCCTCAATGCGGCACCTATTACATTATGTAAGATATCGTTTTCAAATTTTAACAGAATACTTTTTTACTAAAAAGAAAATTGAAAAATTAAAAAAAATGTGCCATATAAGGACCAGTCTATTTACACACATAAATATGAAGTAAAGAAAGGAGTGAGTGACCTGATCTCCATCTAAAGAAGAATATGATCTGCGTTTGCTAGGACTGGAAAGGCAAAGCAAAAATGTTCGAAAAGAATGCTATTCAAATGACAAAAACAAGGCCAAACCATCGACAAGGCCAAACCATCCTTACCCCTTAATGAAAACGCCGCACTTTAAAAGATCGAATAGGAGGCTTTTCAGCATTTTTCGTATTTTCCGGCATTTGCACTACTTTTTCTGCTCCCTGTTGTATCATATTAGGGGCGTTATCTTCGACAGTAAAGAGGATCTAAAAGAACTGACTCAGCAAGTTTTTCAGCATTCAAATCGAACAACAAATACATAATTGACTGATCTCCTGTAAGAACTATTGTTAAATATTTTCTATAGAGGATTAAATATTTAATGAAATTTTTCGTACTTCTTTCTTACTTTATAATTTTTTCAGTGTATTTTCCCATTTTTTTTTATTATTTCAATAAAAAAGCCTATTATATCCACATTTCATAAAATTTACTTACAACTACAAATCTTTTTCTTTATTTGCTTAAAGTTATTTTGTTTCTCTCCTCTCCTCCACCGCCAACAAAAATTGTATTTTTCATATACAAATACTCATAATTTTTCAATTACTATAAGCAAAACGAAAAACAAAATCAAACAGATAAAAACTCTTTCTCTCTTCATATTCAAAATCAAACATTTTAAAAAGAAAAGCAAGAAGAGAGTAGAGAAAAACACCAATACAAACAAAACACAATACAAAATAATACAATATTTACCAACAAACCATTAGCAAAGTATGCAATTTAGCACGACGATAGCAACAAAATACCAACTTCAGCATAGAACATTAGTAAAAGAAGTACAAAATATTAAAGCATACTTTTAAGCTGTGTGTATGTGTTTACATAGGAGAAAATGTACACAACCCAATTGCCACCCATTAGTACACATACGTATGTAGATTTGTAAAACATAAAATGAATTGTGCAGACATCACTCATTTCATTACGCTCTTTTACACACATATACATACATTTAAATTTAACATTGAATGTACGAGTACTTTATAAGTGTTTGAAAGACGCCAGTCTGACGACAACTGTTCAGACAAATACTATAATAAACATAAAATCTATTAAAATATATAATAAATACGTTGAAAGCAATAGCAATTGTCAACTTTGGTTTCGTTTAGTTTTGAAAGGAGAGAGAAAAACTGTTTCAAATGAAAGCGACAGAAAAGTTTTTGGTAAATTTTCGCTTTCGTTTTTAGACATTATTACAAGGAAAACTTTATGAAATAAATCGCTATTTATTAAATATATCATAAGTAATCAATAAAGTAAAAATATGGAGTTTTTAACAAATGAATTTTTCAATTATTGGGTCTATAAGTTAAAAATGTGGGATTCTTATAAAAAAATGTCGTCATTTGTTGTGATTATATTGTTTTCGTACAAATTTATTCATCAGTATCAGAACGACCAGGCACTATTGTGCCCGTTCCATTCTATAGCTTGGTTAGCAGATCAGCTGTCTTCCTAATGAACACGAGAAAATCTGAAACTATAATGGTAAATATGTCACCCAGTAAGACCATATGTCCACCTAAACATTTCCATCTAAGCCTGTTTCAGATGCGATCTTAGATCACAATCGGCCGTAAAAAACTCCGGTAGACTTTAAAGTCCAGCCTGTCATATTTGAGAACGACGCCCAAATTGCGGACTGATCGCCGTCATAGAATGGCGAAGTCCCCCTCGACCATTCCAGTGTCCCAAGTACATATCTGGCAATTTCCCAATTCTTAATTAGATTGAGAATAGTGGTAAGTGGTGCTGCACAGTAAGGTTTCGCGCCAATATAGGAAAATTTATTCATAGTACATACATGTTGTTACGAAAATAAAAATGCCTAAAAGCCACATTAGTGGCTTTGAGACTGTATTGTTGGACCTGGTATTGCCGTACTGATTTGTGTATTTGACGGCATTGCCAATTCGACCATCTTTGGGTAACACAATCTTACATGTTTAAAATTAACGGATATAAAATAGAGGATATGAGATCGTTTGAGACATTTCCGGAACTTTCCAACTGTAGGCAGTTAGGTATATAAGGAGGCCACTTTGCCTACGTCGACATAGTTATTGTTTTGCAGTCATAAAGTAAAGTCGCGTTTAGGCATAAATAAGTGTTGTAAAACGAATATTAAATGCAAGATAAATAAGTTGCTGTATTAAAATAAACTGTATAAAGATAAAGTTAGGAAATGAAAACTGTAAAACAATAACAACATGGTGTTTATTTTATTTTATGCAATTTAAAATAAATCAAACGTTTTAAAGAGGTTAAAATGTAACAATATATTGGCCATAGTGAGCTGTTATATTTCTTTATCTTTCTGGCAACATATGATTTACGTGCCATTTTTGAGTCAGGAATGAATCAGGCCAATTTCAGATACCGTTCTAAAATAAAACGTATTCCAGTGATAGTATTCGGCATTGATTGAAGAAAATGGTATTCGAAAGGCACAAACCATCAAGAAAGACTTCACACAAATGTTACTTTTTTAACAGCAAATCAATAGAATAAATAACAGATATTTATCCTCCAAAGTTACCCGTGCCGATTGTCGAATCAAAGTAGACAATGCGGTGAGTAATCGTAATAGTGCACAAATATGATTTTAACTTCACTCACTTACAGAATAAAAGACTTGGACTATGACGACACAACTGTATCCTATCGCACAGCTATTTGATGTACAAGTTAAACGACAAATGCAATAAGGGCTCCGGATCAACTTACACAAAGCAAAGACAATATTTATTGACACAGAACCGCAGGCAACCCGAATCTGAGGCACTCGCATAAAGCACATGAATAATTTCTGATACTGGGATAGTGTCATTGACAGCTTTGCAAAAGCATCTATGGCCTTCGGTTGCCTGCACACAAGCTAAGATGTCATTACACATTTCTAAAAGAACAAAATTGAGAATCTGCAATTCGAATGTCAAATATGTCCTGCTTTATAATTGTAAATCATGGATTGCAACGCCTTGAGATATATATTCTGTACAGAGGTTCGATAATCGATCACTCCGTAGGCTGCTGCGTGTGGTTTGTCTTAACGCTATTAGTAACACCAAACTTTTTGGAAAATCATTCATCACCAGGCAAAGGATAGTAGAAGCTGAGGTTCGGAAATCTGGTCGGACCTGGATTAATATTAAAGATTTAACTTTTGATAAGCCCAGTTCTAAGTTGTTTGTTGAAACCCTAGGCTCCATTTTGAAGTGTGAGGAATGTATATATATGTAGTATATATGCGTGGCACAAGTCAGTAAATAGAACAAGTTTTTACTCAAATAAGAATTTGTAAGAAAACCTTTAAGGCTTGAGAACTTACCTTATATTTGATACACCCCTTCTCTTCTATCTAGGGTTGAACACTTTTTAAGCCGCAACAATATGTTAAGGCACAAACCATATGTAAGAGATACTCCATCTGCAGTGAGTCCCACATTATTAAGTTGTACACCCAATACAATACTTTAAATGCTTAAAATTTTTCTAATTTCCGTTTCTGTAAATCATTTTTTTCTGCTTTCGTCCTAAATCTGTCCTTAACTTCCTTTAATTTTATTATCAAACGCCTGTCGCCGTTATTGTGCTCAGTCTCAATTATATGCTATCATAGCTTTAAGCTTTTATGTTGTGCAATTGCTATGGCATGTGAGATTTTTTTATTACTTATATGCCGCCATAGTAGTCTACACTACAGTCAACTCACACCAACCACTTGGTTATCCTGTAGGATATATAAACAAACACACATATATATACATACTTATTCACCCATACATAGACAAAAGATAAACTCACGCACTCTCTCACAACAACTCACACAACAAAAAATATGAGGAAAAACCCGGTCTGTTTATGAGTGTGCTAACTTCAAAGGGGGTCTTTCCTGCTGATTACCCATACAGTACGACAACAGACAGCCAGCCAGTGAGTTCGAAGTTTTAAACGCGGAAGTTTTGTTTTCGAAAACTAAATAATAGAAAAGCTTGTTTTTAAAGGTTTCATATAAGATTTATTAAATAACAGGTAAATTTAAATTAATTTGAAATAAAAAGGTAATATATTTTGTTTTTGGAATATTATTTTGTTCGAAAGAAAACAAATAACTTTTTAACTATGGTTTATACCCTCCTACTACTCCTTAACATATACTTTAATAATTCAGTTTGTTTTTTTTTTAATTTGTATGGTTTTCATAAACCTGCGCAGTATGCAACAAATTGCATGTCTAAATTATAAATATATGGAGTTCTCATTACCTCTATGACAATTTTATGTGCATTGCTAAATCGGGTTTTTTTCAGTGTATTTTTAAAATTTATTTATTTTTTTTTTAAAGTTCAATATCCTTTAAGCTATTGGGTTGTGTGTTGTTTTTTTTAATTTTTACAGATTGTTATGCTCCTTTAAGTATGCTTCATTAGCTTTAAAACTATTGTTTTTATTTATTAAAAACGACTTCCGGTTATTTGTGCTTAAACTTCATTAATTGAATAAATGCAGCAATAAGTTGGAAAAAAAAATAAAATCAATAGCGGTTTTAGGTAAAATAATACCAAAATATTTAAAAAAAATTATAAAGAAAGCAATGAAACCCTTTATTTCTTTTATTCCTTTTTTGTTATTTTAAGAAGACAAAAAAATGGAAAAGGAATTTAAAACCCCTTTTTATATATTATTTTAATAACACCTACCAGGTCTTTTGTTTGATCTTTAGCTTTTGTTTTTGAAATACAAACAAGACAGGCGACGTAACTTAAAGAAACCTTAACCTTAAGTCAAGTAATTGAAATGTTAAGATCCAAAGTCAAGGGCTCTTTATTCATACCTAATGTGCCCGTATTATATTATTTTACACAAAAAAATTATGTTTGAATTTTTAATTCATTAATTTTTTCTTCATTCCTTTTTTTACAGTTTGCTGCCTGGGTTGATGCTGTCATATTCGTTTTTAGTTTAGAAAACGAATCGAGTTTTAATACAGTTTACAATTATTATACAAAAATGGCTCATTTTCGTAACGGTCAAGAAATACCCATGATTTTGGTGGGTACTCAGGATGCCATTAGTGAACGTAATCCCCGTGTTATCGATGATTCGCGTGCACGCAAATTGGCCAATGATTTGAAAAGATGTTCGTATTATGAGACTTGTGCTACATACGGTTTAAATGTTGAAAGAGTTTTTCAAGATGGTAAGTTCGGAATTCTTTGAAGTTCATAAATAATTTATCCCTATTTACCAAATATGCTTTATCCTTTAGTCTATTAAATGGTAAAAATCGAAACACTAGAACGAAATGAAATTTAGCGTTTTTAGATTTCACTTTTAAACTTTTCGAATTTTTGAGTTACACATTTTAAGAATATTAAAAGTGCCATGCCCACCTATTCAGATTGTCTTAGTTTTCGTTTAAAACATATAATAAACATATATAAAATTGACACAAATATATGGGTGCTCGGTTAAGTTCGGTAACAAATTGTCAGATGGCTCTCAAATGTAATATCAGACAACTTGTTTGAAAGGTGCCATTTTAAACTTCACTTTGTTAGAAGACACAATTAAATTCGCATTTTTCTGTTGAGTTATTTACGTTTCGAAAATGGGAGATATTGCGCCCAATTCTTATGAAAAATTTTGTTAAGTTTACGGAGACGACGCTGTAACTAAATAGAAAAATAGCAACAAAATGGTTTGCTTGTTGCACCTCGCTCTGGTCGACCAATCACTAAAAAAGTCGATGAAATCACTACAAAAGCAGGTTAGACGGTCCTAAGAAACTAGGTATTCATCACCAAACAGTTATCAATCATTTGAAGAAAGCTGGATTCACAAAAAATATCGATATTTGAGTGCCAAATGAATTAACTGAATTTCCATTTGCTGTTTGCTGTTAGAACGGAAAGAAGTCAAGCGGAGCAAACGTTTACGGGCGATGAAAAGTGGATCACGTACAAAAATAATGTGCGAAAAAGATTATGGACGCAGCAAAGTTAAGCTTCAAATGAATGATCTGATTGATTAACTGATCTCTGCTATTAACGTGATTGATACATTCAATTCAAACGGCCAAAATAGATCAACAAAAAGGTATTGTACCCCATCATGACATCGCCAGACCATCCACATCTATGATGACCTTGCATAAACTAATAGAGAACTTGCCATTTTCGATGCATCGAATAATGGCTTTAACACAAAAATGGCAAAAATGTACGATTAAAACAGCGCTTTATTGGTTAAATAGAGCTCATTTAAAATAAAAGAAAAAGGTGTTGTTAATCTGTAACCGAACTTCTTCTAACATCCAATAAAATGAATATTAAATATATTTCTAATTGTCATGGCTAGAATCGCCACTATCTCTAAAAAAAAAATGGTTCAAATACTAAACAATTTCTTCGTCACATTGGTAATTGATACAATACAATGCTTTCCAAGTCTCACAATTTCTCAAAACTTGTGTGGATGGTGATGTTACGTCACCTTAGTTCCCTTCTCAGGTTCACCTTTCAATTTTGTACGCGTTTCAAGATAAAGGTATATTAATAACCATTCACGCCCTCAAGACATTGTAGCACTTTTCAGCTATTTCCTTCCAATGAATGCCTAAACGTTTCAGTATACACACTAACCTAATACTATACCTTACAAAGCTCTCAAGGCTTTGTAGCGCACTTTTTAGGTATCTCTTCCCTACGAAAGCCTGTATGTTTCGGTAAGTCAATCTTATTCAATGTACTTGTCGCGAGCCTGTCTCACTACGTACGGGTTACGTTTCGCTATCAATTTTGCAGTTCTACTTTTAGTGATCTTTACATTCTATACATTCATTACATAAAACAATAGTTTTGAAAATGGTTAACGTGATACAGTGCTTAAAGGGCCCACATTTAACATAGAAGCTTTTCGAGTGTTTACTTAATAGACTTCAACCCTTCTCAAGACAAATCCATCTACTGGGAAAAAATAGTAATGCTAAGTAAGGATCACCAACACCATTTAGCGAGAATCTTCACCATTATACAATTGCATGGAGGTGAGCTAGAGTAGCCTAGACTCTGTTTAGCTTGAAATCGACTGATTAATAAAACTCAAAACAACTGATTACTGGAATTGATGCTTTGTGGAAAGAAAAGTGCTCCTACGGAAATTTATATTTTTAAATAGATTAAATGTACTATTATGCTGGGATCACACAATTGTTGCAAACTCACCAATAGGACGCAATTTTTATTATGCTTTATAACCACAGAATATTAAAATTGTCAGAATTTATTTTGCGAAAATAAATTACAAAATTTAAATATTGGCACGTATTGTCAACTTCGCCTGTAACTCAAGAACATAATAAATATTGGCGCATTTTTTAAATTTTTGTTGCCGTATTTTAGCACCAATAGTTGTTGCATTGCGTCAATCTTGTGATCCCAACTTTAGAAAAACTTTACGTGGCCTTTGGTGTTTCATATTACCCTAATATGCTATTTTCTCTAATAAACTTCCGATCAGGTCTAACTATTATTAACTTTGTTTCTCTTTTTTCTTTATCTTTTATAGCATGTCAGAAGATACTCTCACAACGTTTACCCCTACCCCCCAATGTTACCTCAAGACCCACCACACCCCAGGGCACACGGTTGGGCATTGCCTCCTACCATCACAGCTCGTCAAACGGCACCAATGCTAATGGTTTTACCTCTACCAATAACTCTTCCTCAAACTCTATGCAAACATCGGTAGCGGGTGCTGCTGGCGGTAATCTAACTTTACCCCACAGGCATCATGTCCTATCGAGTTCAACACATCATATACCCATGCGCATGAGTGCTGACTTTGTACATGGTGAACAGCAGCATAGTCTACCGCCTACGGGTAGTAATGCCCAAAAGCTGTGGCAACAACAACAGCCACAAGAATCCCAGCATGTACAACTAAGATCTCATCACAATCGCGAACGGGAGCGTGAGCGTGAACGTGACTACACATTGACCAATGAGAATAACAATATAACCAAATATAATCCACAGCAGGGTACAAGTTCGCAAAATAGTTCAGCGTCTGAGCAATTGGCTCCTTTATCGTTGGTGCCTTTAAGAGAAAAAGACTCGAATTTGACAGTGAGCGGCAAAGATTTGCCTACGCCCACTTCAACGCCCACAGCCAGTCGTAAGTCGAGGAGAAGATCGAATCTTTTTATACCCTCTTCATCGAAAAAGGGAGAGAAAGATATGAAAAATGGTGAATTGGGTAGTGGGCGTTCAATACCGATTAAACAGGGTTATCTCTATAAGAGATCTAGTAAATCATTAAATAAGGAATGGAAAAAGAAATATGTGACCCTTTGCGATGATGGTAGACTGACTTATCATCCTTCGCTACATGATTATATGGATGATGTGCATGGCAAGGAAATACCCTTGCAGTATGTAACAGTTAAGGTGCCGGGTCAGAAGCCGCGTGGTTCAAAATCCATTATAACAAATAGTGCTTTGACTACATCCATGTTGTCTACAAATAATGGTGAATTTGCTTAGAATAATTAAAAAAATAATAATTTTTAATTTCTAAAATTTTTCTGCTTTCAGCTTTCGAACCTTTAAAGGAATCAGCAGTAAAATCTAATTCTTCACAACAGACCAGCGGTGATGAAGGCATTGCCATGTCTAATTCCAATTCACAAACCTTTATAGCTGGCTCTTCAGAAAACTCACAAAGAGAACTTTTAGCCGTTAATGCCTCCAATAAATTAGAGGCTCAAACTCCAAATGTTAAGAAACGTCATAGACGTATGAAGAGTAGTAGTGTTAAGTCTAATGAAATTGATGATTCCGATGGCTATGAATTCTATATAGTCTCTTTGGATTCAAAACAGTGGCACTTTGAAGCAGCCAATTCGGAGGAAAGAGATGAATGGGTGGCTGCCATAGAACAGGAAATTTTCAAAAGCTTACAAAGCATAGAAAGCACGAAATTAAAACCGGCCACCACTAGTGAATTGGCTTCGATGGTAACGATACGAACACGTGTACCGGGTAATGCATATTGTGTTGACTGTGATGCACCAAGTGAGTAAAAATGTTGGGTTAATTTTTTTTGTTTTTCTTCTCCTCATTTACTGTATTATAATTTTTTACAATTGGAAACGGTGTAGTTTTTAAAGGTTATAAAGAGGAACATGTCAAATTTATTACTTTTATTATTTTTAGATCCTGAATGGGCCAGTTTAAATTTGGGTGTCTTAATGTGTATTGAATGCTCAGGTATACATCGTAATTTAGGCTCACATATATCGAAAGTACGCTCTCTGGGTCTGGACGATTGGCCGTAAGTATTTTGATACTGTATATTACTCTAGAAAATCGTTTATCGTTTTATTATCTTTTTGTATAGGGCTGGCCATTTAAGTGTTATGTTGGCTATTGGCAATAGTTTAGCGAATTCGGTGTGGGAAGCCAACACACGACAACGTACAAAACCTAAACCAAATTCATTGCGTGAAGAAAAAGAGGCCTGGATACGTAGTAAATATGAGGCTAAAGAATTTTTGCCACCACAAAACTCCAATACAAATGCTACACCTGGCCAGCAGTTAATAGAAGCGGTTATTAGGTGAGTAATCTTTTTTAAAGTTATGGAAAACGAATAAATTATTTTTGTTTTGTTTCCCAGATCCGATATGAAATCCATAGTTTTAATATTGGCCAATGCTAATGCAGAGGTAACCAATGCCAATGTTAGTCCTAGAGATGTAAGGACTCCTTTACTTTTGGCCTGTGCCATAGGCAATTTAGCAATAGCTCAACTTTTAATATGGGTAAGTAAAAAAAACCTAGAAAATATAGAAGATTCTCAATTTAAAGTTTAATTTTATTAACTCTTACAGAACGGTGCTAACATTAAACATACAGACCATGAAGGTCGCACTTGTTTGGCTTATGCCCGAGCTGCTCAATCTTTAGCCACAGCCAAGTCTTTAAAAGCCGCTGCTGCCGCTGCTGCTGCTGCGGCAAATACGCAAAATTCCACTACAAATACCAATTCTAGCTTGGCCAGCAATACATCATCCTCTTCATCGTCGGTATCTAATGTGACAACAAATTCAACTGCTTCAGCGGCTACACTGTCTAACAGCAGTACGACCAATAATGCGTCTACCACAAACGGTGGTATACCAGCACCTCATTATAGTGTAGAAGAGACCACAGCTTTAGTAGAACTACTTACAGGTCTAGGTTGCCCAGAATCGGCTCCCTTGACAGCCAGTGGCACTTTGCCACGCAGACGTGATACCTTGGGTACACCCTATGAGAAAACTGTTTCGGGGGTGATATAAAGAAGATTTTTTTTAGTTACTTAGAGAAAAAAGTAATGGAAAATTCCCCCATTTAGAAGTTATGAGAAAAGTAGTTTTTTTTAACAAATTAAAGAAACAGAAAACAAAAACACGCTTAGCTTTTTTCTAAAAAAAATAAATATTAAATAACAAAATCATGAAAACAAAACAAAATAGTTAAAACAGAAATTTAAGATTTTAAAAAAATTTTTATGTCAATCTTTATATTAATTTTAAGTCCCACATGCTTTAAAACATTTCATTTGTTTATTTGAAAAAAAATAATATTTATTAACGGGTTACGTTTTTGGGCTGTTATTTTTTACATATTTTTTATATTTTCCTGTGTAATTTTAGTTTTTTTGTTCCTTTTTAATTTGTATTTTTAATTTAAAAATCTCTTTAATTGTTGAGTTTTTTTTATAAAAATATAAATAGAATTTGTGTATATTTTTTGTGTAATTTTAAGTTTTGTTACAATGTTAAACCTTCCACTTATTTACATATAAAACTTTTTTGTTCTTAAAACTTTACAAAATTTTTCAAAGAAAAATCTTTTGTATTTAAATTTCGAAATCTATGTCAATTGTTTTTGTTTTTAATAAGTGAAATCTCTTTTTATTAAAATTTTTACATTTTCTTTTAAACGAAACGTTTTAAAAAAATTATCTCTAATTGTTTTTAAATAATAATTAATATATAGATATGTTTTATAACATTGATTTTGTGTGTATGTAAATATATATATTTTTTAAAACATAAGCAAATTAGTTTTACAAGTTTTAATCTCTATTTTTAATTATTTCTGAATTAAGAAAATGCAATTTAACCAAGAACCCAAGAAAATAAGTATTTTTATTTATTTACTCATAAACGTTAAAAATCTGTAGAATTCGAAATAATGTACGAAATTAAAATTAAACTCCATCTCTGAGTTAGAAAGATTTACCATTGGAAGCGAGTAAATTTAAGAAAACTTTTACTTGTTTTCTAAGTTCGTAGTCGTTTTTGACATTTTTGTAATAGATTAAAGAATAATTATGCTTTTTTTCTTTAATCTAGCACAACTAATAAGCCCATCATGATAAGAACAATTGTTAGGTTAATAATTACGAAAACTTTCAAAATAGCTTCAAATAAAAAATTCCATATAGTCTGCAAAACTACATTTTGCAAGAACTTTTTTGTTATATACGAATGGCAAATAAGCATATTCGAATTTTAAAAAATTTTCAATTCTTTTTAATTTCGCAATTATTTTCCATTTCTTTGTTAAAAAGTATGTAAAAGAAACCAACAGATTATAAATTATACATTAATCGCTTCCAAAAACGTGTTAATATCCTTAAAGTAGAAAAATTCACACGAATAAGCTGTTAACTTACTTGAAATGATGTGTTCAACATTATTTTCAAGCACTTCCGGGGAATGAAGCATTACAGTTCGCCCTAAATTTATATCCTTAATAAGCTCTATACACAGATTTACTCATCCGTCTAATTTAATATTTCCGTGAACGGATGATTGTGCACATTTACGCAACATATTTGTTATTTCAGTGTTTACCGATTCGGTTTCTTCTTTGAAAACATTTAAACATTTAACGAACTCTTTATATGTCCGCTACGTAGCTTTTCTACTTGACACACTTGGCATCCACAAGCCAGATTTGTTATTCGTTATATTGATTCGATATATTTTAGTGTAGCAGTAAAACATCGAATAACGTTTCAGATTTTTTGTTCGTAGAATCTTTTAATTTTGATGAGCGAGAGTAAAGTGTAGGCCCTTATCATGGTTGTTTTAGTAGTATTGTTTCGATATTTTTGTAATAAATTAAAGCAAATTTTTCTTGATGCCTTAAATCAAACGTCGTAACTCGACATTTTTGTAATAGATTAAAGAAAAATTTTAATTGTTTTCTTTAATTAAAGTTTCGAAATTCCACTACGACTCGCCAACCATGATTAAGGCTTTTTAACTTCTTACGTCTACACCAAATTTTATGCTGGAATGAAGTGCAATCTGTATCTAGTTTTTCCCATGTTTCCGTTTTAGTTTATTTTCTAGTGCAGCAGTTTCGTTAACGTTTAGTTACGAAAAAGAAGATATTTCTTTTTCATCTTTTTGGATTGCCTAGTCTATGCTTAGGAATCCTATAGATAAGATTTAGCTTTTATATAAGCTATAAAGCAAAAATTTTACCATTGGCTAATTAGTTTATTGACACACCAATAAAATTGAGCTTTATGGAAGATATCTTGGCTAACTATCCCATCAAGGAATGCACATACAAAATTATTTAAATGCTGTTGGCTTTTCAATACAGGCTCCTAATGCAGTAAATGGAGTCAGAGTTTAATTCGTATACACATTCTGTGGTCTAATTGTTGTTTTCGATAACGAGTTGATGTAAATGAAAATGATACTTCGTTACCCGACACGTTAACTTATACGTTTGTTGAACTCGTTGTTATGTTTTTACATATTAAATTACAAAACAGTGCTAGTTTTACAACAAAAAATTTTAATTTTGTTCGAAATATATTTCCTAATCAGGGTTCAATAAAACATTCGTGCAGATCAAAAACTGGTTAAAAATTCGTTTAAAAATAACTAAAATAAAACTTAAACAAAATACCAAAATTAAGAATATTAAATAAAATAAAAAATTAGTATTAAAATAAAATAAACAAATTAGCTTTTTCCAAAAACAATCACAAAACAGTTGAAAACAAAACTTAAATTATAAGAATTTCACTTTAACACGCTTACAAAATTAAAATTTAAAACTAATATTGGATACAAACATCTTTGAATATTTACAAATAAAAATAAAAACAATTTACAAATAAAAAAATGCATACGTAATAAAAACAAACTACAAATACTAGACAAACAAAATTAAAAGTAATATAAAATGTTTTAAATTAAAAAAAAATTCAAAAATGATCTTAGCAAAAGTAGAAATTCTCAGTTTAATTAACAAGAACATTAAATGAGAATTAAAACAAAAAACATTATTTTTAAATAAAATAATACAAAACATAAAAATATAAAATTAACCATATTGTAGTGTAATTTATTAAACATGATGTAAGTTTTTTTGAAATATTTAATTTATATATAATGTATAAATATATTGCATAATTATTTATTAGAAAAAAACAAAGAAGAAACATAAATTGTTTTAAAAAAGAATAATTAAAAGAAATCACAATTTAATTGGAAAGCAAATCAAGTAAATAAAAAATTAATAAAATATTCTTAAATACCCCAAAAAAAGTTGTTTATATTCGTATATGTATGTTAGGAAGTCAATTTTGAAATAAATTCGAAAAAACTTGATTTTATGTGCTGATTTCATTAGAAACTTTTCCTTTGATAAAAGTTTTTTACCAACTCATCTCATACAACACGAAAATTAATATCTTTAACTCGCGTCCTAAAGCAGATTCACGTAAAGAGCAGCTCTTCTATTCTGTTTTCACACGTACGTACTCTCACGAATGGCAGAAAATAAGCAACAACAAAATAAATAAGCAAAGAGAACTAAAGAGAAGACAAATGGAAAAATACAATTCAAAACGGCCTGTGTGAGAGGTCTCAAATTACTACCGCAATTGTAAAATGCATTAATATTACGCTGACTTAAAGCCAATATCTGATCAGTTATTGTGGCAAAAAAACACAAGTGCCAATAAAAAATTTAATAATACGAAGGAAATGGATGGGGCACAGCCGTGAAAACCAGATGACGGTATAAAGAGGTTAGTCATAGAATGTAAACCGTAGGCGAAGCAAAAGATTGGGAGAAGACCAGCCCATACTTGAAGAAGACAGGTGGAGAAAGAGGCTGCTTCCCATAGAACTTCGAGCCAGACAAAAGAATTAGCTTCAGGCGGGCACAGTTAGAAGAAATATCTTATGGATGTATAATTCCACGTCAATCGTTAAATAAATTTATTGAAAAGCCAGTCACAATCAGTACCTCAGTTTTATTAGCAGGACGATCTGACATTAGCATGGTTGACGAGTCGTAAATGTTGCTTGCTTTAGTTAATTTAGGACAAATATATATCTAGTAGAACGAAAAGAAATTCGTCAGCCATGATCAGGGCTAATGCTAATTTGTTGCAGAACAACTTCCCTTCGTAAAGCGCTATTAAAATCGGATTTTCCAATTGCAAAGCGTTGAACGTATGTTTTTATGTTTGAAGTCAATAGACAGCTAAAGGGCTGAACCGATTTTCTTGAAATTTTTTTGTATCTGGCTGAATTCCAAAACATCAAAATACATTGTATCGTAAACAACACTATGGCCAACTTCCTAAATGCAAGTTGAAAAGCATCTTTACAAAGCATAGAGTTCGTAAGCTTATACTTGAAATTTATGGCAATGCGTAATGTTCCTTATTGTATGTTAAAAACCATGCATAAATTATATTTTGTATGCAAACGGTTGCACTACTATGGCGGCGTAAGTATTTTTTAATATTTTATAACTTATAAGCGATTTTTTTATAACTTATAACACATAAGCGCAAAAAAATTATTAATTTCTACCAGTCTCCGACATGAGCCTGATTTTGTTGTTATAAAAAAAAGCGAATCACTATATGGGATAAATAAATTAAAAATGTGGATAGTGCCTTCCCATTCTCAAGAGATGAAATAACAAGATGTTTCTTGAATGTAAAGAAACAGTGCATCCGGCGAAGCAACAACGAACTGGGAATATGTTAAAGATATAGACGAAGTGTAGCATTAATGTTCCACAAGAAATGCTGGAATATTCTTTGGAAAACGTAACTACTCTGCTATTGGATGATAGTCCGTCCAGTGAATCCTGTAAGGAATCTGAGAAATGACGTTCTTGAATTTCCGCACATGGAGTTTGAAAAGGAAGAAGATATTTTAAATAAATTATTTAGAATTGATAATAAAAAAATGGAAATCGAAAAAGACAATATTAAGAAATTAAAAGAACTACGTGCCTTATTTAAAATAATAGTAAAAAAAGATGCAGAATGATCTCAAAAGTTAAAATAAAATTATTTGTTTGTTGATTAACTTATTTTTTTTTTTAAATATGAAATGTAAGTATTGTAATAGATTGAAATGTAGTTAATTTATAATTTTTCATACGAAATTTTCTTAAAAATACAAAATACAACAATAGAGTACGTTAAAATACACCTTTTATAAGCAACTGGACTTTGCACTAATGTCTACTACGCCAAAATTAGTAGATTTCTGGATCAATGTGAGAATTTTTTAGTTTTGACGGCAAAAAAAAAAAATGTTAATTCAAAATATTATTAAGAGGTATGTAATATCATCTGATTTTAAATACATTTTATTTTTGTATGAATATGGGGGTTATTAATTATTTATTTAAGATAGACCCAGCAAAGCGTGCCCGGTTTTAGCTAGTATTCATAGTTACTTTGTATGCGCATAAGAAAATTTAATATACGTGTATCGAGCTGTGAGCTGCCCACTGTGGGAGAAATAAAAGTTTTTCTAAATATGTAATTAGAAAAATTGCGTATATTGCCCAGTGAATACTTACCGATTACCATTTTTTTCAATATTATTTTTACCTTAATAAAAGCATTAAAAAACAGTTATAACTATTTTTTTTGAATGTTTTTAATTTGAATTTCTTCTTTTTTGAATTTTTATCACAATATATAATGGATTGGTTTTTTCCTTATTTTGTTTCTGAATAAAATTTTAAGTGATTTTTCCATTTTATATACGTATATGTGTGTGGGGACGAAAAACAATTCAATTATATTCTATGTAAATTTTATCAACAGACTATTTTCTTCAGATTTTAATATTTTCGGTTTGATTTAAGAGGTGTATATAATTAAAACTGAGAATATGTATATAATAAACATATATAATATGGCTTTAAAAAAAAAATACAAGAGATATTGTTATTAAACAAATAAACTTATATATAATATAAATGAGTTCTTAAAATAATATTCGTTATTAATAAATGATGTTTGTTTTTTTATATTAAGTGTATGTTTGAGAAGGTTATTTAAACAAATTACTTCTATCGTAAAACAAGTTTAAAATTTTTTATTATTAAATTTGACAATTTTTACGCTTTTTGTAATGTGTATTACAAACTCCTTAAGATTATGTTTACATTAAACTATGCTATTTTAAATTACTATAAAAAATAGCCACCTAATTTGTATGCTTATCCAGGGAATATGCTTAAAGAAAATACTAAAATATTTGCTTTTTTATTTAATTGAAAGCTTTTAAATATATTTTATTTGTTTGTTTTTTTAAGTATGTAATTGCATTATTTGATTTTGAATCTTTTGTTTTTAGATTTATACTAATAATAATTTGTTATCGTATAAATATATATAGTTTTTAATCAATAAAAGAATATTTCAATATATGAATTTCTTTTGTTTTAAATTTTATTATAAATATTTGTTGGTGTATGCATGGATGTTTTAGGTTACGTTTGGAAATTGCACCAAATACAAGTTGATTTCAGAAAATTGTAGATTGAAAAAATTCAACAGTATTAAGTATAAAACAATATGTTTAATATGTAAAAAAAAAACGCTAAACAGGACAAACGATCTATAAAATAAAAAGAATTCAAATGAAAACTCCTCTAAATATTGAACGCCATTATATGTTTATCTTAGTTTTGATTTAAACTGTTTAATTTTTCACTAGGCAAGCATATAAAAATAGAAATTAAACAAAAGCAAGTCAGATCGTAGAAGAACATTCATGGATTGATTAACTGTCAGATCAATAATAGTCATCATATTAACATAAACAAAACGTTAGAAAAGCTAAAAAGTCATTGCATTTTACATAAAGAAATATATTGCTGTAAAAGGAGCCAGTAAGCGATTCTTTATACTGATAACAGCAAATAACCAGAATTTTAAGAGCATTACACAATTTTTTGACTGTGTTCTAGGCAATTTAATAGCGAACTACTTACTATACCACGCTGTCAAAAGTTCTAAATGAAATATAAAATACGGTTGCTTAAACAATACAACTTAAGTGCTCTATTCGAATAACAAATGATAACATAGTTTGCTTAAGCAATGCAATTTAAATGCTCTATTCGAAGAACAAATAACATAGGTTGCTTAACAATACAACTTAAGTGATCTGTTCCAACAACAAATGATAACATAAGTTACTTAAGCAATACAATTGAACTACTGTGTACGAACAATAAAGTAATGATTTTAGCTTGGACTTTCCTATTTAAGACGTCAGTAACTTATACAATTCTGGTAGTAACGAACGGCCGAAAGTACATATACGTTATAGTAGCGGTAGCCAACTTGATAGTGAACTACTTACTGCACAATGCAGTTAAATATCGAACTGAAAGATATCATAACTTCAGAAATACAAATCGTATGCTTTATTCGCACAAAAACCAATGGATGTAACGGAAGTTTTCCCTGTTGAAGACGCCAGTAACTTATACGTTCCAGTGGTAGGCAACAGCCAACAGAAAGTACATACATGTATATGTTATAGCAGCAGTAAACAACTCAATAACAAACTACATAATATGCAATGCAATGAAACTAAAAGATATTATAAGCAGCTTAAACATAACAACTTAAGTGCTCTATTCGAAATGGTACTTTAAAAACGGCGAACGACCGAAAGTACATATTTGTTATACCAAATTAAAAAATTCAAACATTAATGAATGCACATGTGCACTGTACTGTGTACCGTTAGACTTCTGTTTATGAGTAAAATGAATATATTGATTTTTAGCATTTAAATGCTGTGCAATAAAATATTAAATTAGAAAACTTCGAAATATTTTCAGCAATGGAATTAAGACATATTTGTGAAGAATATTTAATGTTTTTTATGACAAATATACGCTTTAGTTTAGCCATTACTTAGAAAAAACAAATTCATTTACTAAAAAGTATTGTAACTATTCGAAATTATATCAAAAAAATTTTATATAAATAGTAAATCTGTCAAGAAAGTAATATGAAATTTTTGAATAAAACTGAAATTAATGCTGTATTTTCTATAATTTTCTGAAATTAACTTAAAATTATTTATATTTTTCTTAGTAAAAAATATATATCAGGAAGATGTTTTTCAAAATCTTATTAACACTACATTACTAATTTAGAGGCCTTACACTAAGAGCACACTTTTAATATACAAACTGAGCAATTTGTTTTGTAAATGTGCTTCGTAATTAATATTTTACTTTATATTTTCTTTATCGTTTTTTTATTTCATTCATATCTTCATAATAACGTAATTATGTTCTATCTCTTGTAAATTTGTTTCGAAAAAATTAATCAAAAAAGAGGTACTTTCAAAAAGTTTACAAAATAAGTTTTAAAAACTTTAAAATTTTGTTTCAAAATAAAATTTTCTTCAGTAAGTTACTTAAAAAACTATATGTAAACGTCATATATACTATATTTATATCTGTATGTATATATGTATGTATATAGAGCAAAAACTTAATACTAAAAAGTAAATGTGAAATTATGGATTTTAGTTTTTTGTTTAATCTGCATGATGAATAATCAATATTAAATAACTCAAATGAATGTATGTCTCTGTGTGTGTACTTGTAATGGTTTTAAGATTAAAAATTATGTTTCTTATATTTTATTTCATTAAATTTACGAGCAGCTATTGGATCCTGCCGTGCTTACATCCTCACAAATGGTATGCAATTTTTCCATTTCAGATTTTGTGACTATATTAATGCTGCTTACTTTGGCACGTTGATAGGCAACAACTGTATTTTCACCTAAACATTTAATACAAACATAACCAATGAGTACCGCAATACCCACGGTCATAACACGTATTAATGGATCAACATAAAGTTGTATCACTACCCAGGCTGAAGCGCCTGCTACACACATAAGTGTAATTAATATAACGGTCTTTGACCAGTGTTGTATGGTAAAACCTTTTTCCCAATCGAGCCTGTAAAGTGAAAAGTGAAATAGGTAAGGAATTAACAAACAAAAAATAGAAATAAAACTAAGCTATAAAAGTAAAAATGTATTACGCTGCTTAAAATAAATAATTGTTAAAAAAAAAAGGTTTTCATGTAAGACTTTTTCTTTAACAAAAAAGAACCAGAATAAATGATAAGATCTGCAACAAGAACACATTGATAGTGAGCATTAAATAATTATGCCCTGCCTGAATAAAAAAAAAATTTCAATCAACATTTTAAATCTGTATAAGTATATGTTATCAATATTTATAAATTCGCTGCAGAGATCAGCGATATAAAATTGTGTTCCTCCTCAACAAAAGAACATATTTAAGAAATAAATACGAGTTGCTTTTGCAATTTAGATTCTTGTCATAGTTGACACCTTTAGCCAACGAGTCTTGCATGACGAAAAGACTGAAGCGTCATCTCATTGAGTACTGATGACTATCAAGTTTAATAGAATTTGGAGTTACTTCTGCAAATTAACTCGTACATCAGTTTGAATTTAAAATTAAACACCTGCTAGCTTCGAATAGTGAATGACATAAAAGGCTGACATAAAACAAATCAAAATATTCCCACGCTCTATGTCTTTGGTTGAAATTCATATTTGACACTATTAATCTACATCATGCTTACCGAGAAGACTGAATCTGGGAGACTAAGTTTAGCAGAATTTGGAGTATTCTGTGCAGATCCTATTGTTTTCTGAGCTGAAATTCGAATCGTGTATGACAGAAATGCTACATCAGCATATCGAATTCTAGATGTTATTTATTAATTTTAACTGAATAATGGGAAGGCTAAACATCAGTATGTCGATATCTAGATGTTATTATTATTAAGTTTAACTGAAGTTAAAGTATTCCGTACAGATTACTACCTTACCTTCGCCTAAAATTCATATTTGTCACCAACAATCTTTGACTCATGCATGATGGAAAAGCTGAAATGTCAGCATACCGAATACTGAAAATTGTTTATTAATTTGAATCGAAATTATAATATTTTTTGCTTATCCCACTTGTGCTTTAGATTGAATTTTATAATCTGCTACCTACAATCTGCTAATCATGCATGCATGAAAAGACTTATTCGTTAGCATATCGCTTACTGGAGATTATTTATAAAATTTAACAGAAGTTGGACATTCTTAAAGCTAAACGCTAATGGTTTCACTACGTTGGGTTTTCTGCGATTTCCACTCTAAGACCCTTACTAAAAAGACATTATTTTTTGATTTTTTACAAATATGCACAAAAATTCCAGAGTTATGATAAATTTTCTAATGAAGTTAAATTAAAAATTCTTGTCTAAGTAGGCTAAACACTTTATTTTCCGTATCATGAAACATAACAGGCCTGTTAGCCACCTATTCTTGCAAAAAAAATCTTTATAAGTTCTTATATAATAAATTATGATATTTTCTAATAAAAAAGAGATGTTCTTTCGATTGATACAATTGGCTAATTAAAAAAGTACTCATGTAAACCAAATATTTAAGCAAAAAAACATTAAATTAATTCAAGCTAAACAAAGAAAATATATAAAAATAATTCAATCGTCCAACATATATTATCAGTTCATTGTTCAATAAAAAACACCACGCAATATTTTATAATCTATGTAGTCATAAAAAGAAAATTGAAATAAAAAATATTTGAAATTATTGCATCTAAAATAAATAAAAAATACTTTTCTATTTTTACTCATTATAATAAAAAATGCTCATAATAATTAAAAATAACTTAGTACTTACTTTTTAGACTTCTCTATCTCATAGGGAAAACCACAAACTTTACAAGATAATTGAGCTTCAGTTTTGCTACAGCTCTCCACTAGCCAACGTTTCAAGCATTCATGATGTACCGATGAAACATCACCAGTACAACGACATGGTTGTATTAAAGGTTCAGGCTTATCACTGTCATAACAAATCCAACAATCTTTCTTATTCAAAAACGATTGACCTTCTTCGGGTGAAAGAGTTTTCGTTTCAGCTGAGGTGGTGGGTATCGATGGGTCAATTTGCCGTGATATTAATTTGCGAGGATTTAAAATCCATAATTGTTCGGGGGCCATAGAGTTCCATAAACAGCAGGGAAACCACAAAGCAACACCTATTTCCACAATACGAAATACGATATCATGCCAATTGCGTGAATAAACAGGCACTCTAAAGAAAATTAATCAACAAAAAATTAAATTTAACAAAATATTTTTTTTATCTAAAGAAAAGACTTACTTTGTTTTCCAAAAATCTCCCAAAGTCTCCGATGTTAAAAATCCTACAATCACTATAAGCATTATTGCCTGCGACAACAAACCTAAACGTGATTGATGCAATTGTGAAGCATTTACAATGGCTTCACTGGGTCCCAGTATTTTACCCGTTTGATCGTAAACAAAACCACCGCGTAATTTGAAAAATACTTCCACACCATAGATAAGGAAAAAGACCACAACTACTAAGAGTAAGACGGCATAACAACCATTAAAGATATGAGCATAAGTTTGGCGTTTGGAATTAATTAGAGATGAGAAAACTTCGACACCATACAGGCTGTACAAAAAGAAATTAAAGGCAATAAAACCAAGAAAACTTTTAGATAAAAATTGTGATTTTTCCCAGCGTATATCGCGTAAATGAAAGATCTGGAAGAGAAGAAGTAAAAAAGCAGTTATATTACGTTTATTCATTAAAATTACTTTTCGTGTTATTAACTATCGTTGTTATCATTATTTTTCTATAATTTCTTTACTAAAAATTTATTGCCGTAATAAATGTAAGAGAACTAATTAATTATCAATTGTTTTTCAAAAAAATATTTTTTTTTATTAAAAATTTTCTATGAAACTTACACAAAACGATTGGAAAGGTTTCAGTGGATACTTAATGAAGTAGACTGTTAATAATAATATTTGTATATTTCAATCGATCAAAATAAACTAACAAATACGTCTTCTTTAGATAGAATTTGAAATGAGAATATTAATGTTTAAAAGAAAAAGAGCAAAATTCAAAGCAGAATTTAACTTTTCTTAATTGTAATAACAACTGTGGTTTCATATAACCACCAACCACCAAACGTGATAAGATATTATTGTTGGGGTGGGAGAAAATTGCAGCAGAGTAGTGGTAAAACATATACATATTGTATGTCAATATATTTCTAAGTTGTTCTAATAATACTAAGAATAGAAACGCAACAAACACATCAATTACCGCCTCTAATTTAAGTACCTGAGCACCCACATGAAAACACAAAACCAAAATTATTAGTGAAATCTAGAGTCAATGGTCATAACAAGCCAAAGAATATAAGAATATGTCTCACGAATAAGTGACGTATTAAAATGTTATTCATTTTTAAACTTTTTTGTTGATATATTGCTTTGCGATTGAAATGATAAATCGAAAATAAACACAAGCTACAAAATATTTATTAAGTATTATTTAAGTGCAAAGCTTTTGGGTGCAATTGTTCTCGGCATATTCAATAGAATATAAATTTCATAATTTATTAGATAAAAACTAATTAAAGAAAATTTTGGAGAAGTATAGCCAGCAATCAGTTATTTTGAATTGTTATTTTTGATATATACAAATTAATAAGTTCTCTAATGTAACTGGTAATGCTAAGCATGGAAAAAGCGCTTTAATTTTAAACAAATGTTTAAAATAATAGCATTAAAGAGAATATATTGGCTGCTATATGCAACAATATAGCTTGTTTGAAAGGTGACATTTAAGTTTCACTTTGCTAGAAGACATTATTCAATTGCATTCAGTGAAAAGTTATCTGCGTTTTTAATGAATAAAAATTCAGATCATTACCAGCACATTTTGCTTTTCTATTATAGAAAAAGTAAGAATTCATCTTAGGCTGCTGAAAAAATATGAGAAGTTTACGGAGACAATGTTGCAACTCGAAAAACAGTAACGAAATTGTTTACTCGTTTTCGATTTCATAATTTTAATGTATCTCAGTTACTAAAAATCAATAAAATCTAGTCGGTAAAATAATGGGGAAAAAAATGAGAAAGAACAGCCGTGGACGTTGCTAGAGAACTAGACAGAAAAGATATTGTGACTTGACAATGCCAGACAAAGTTTTTCGCTTAGAAAACCCAGAAGTTATACACTGATGTTTTACCGCAAAAATAAACAAGAAAGTCCTGTTTATAATTAACAGGTTGATTGTTTAGCCGCATAAAGTGTCCAACTCAAATTCAAATGTCCACAATCTAGAAAAAAAAACTTGTCTTTGAGATGAGTTTGAAACTTTTCATTATTTATCATAGTTAGGCAGATTCACACAAAAATTTGTTTTGTGCCTAGCATTAGTCATTTGCACTACAAGATTTCAAGGCAGGGATTTAGTTTCTGAGATATCCTTTAATAAGCCCGTGTTAAGTATTTTTTTTAATCTTAGACTCAAAGTAGTAAATTTACTAAGATTCGATGGATCAAGGTATACATGGTCTTGTAAAGATAATAAATAGGGGATTTTTCAACATAATCAATTATTATTATTAACGCTTTCAACCCCAAAGTAACTTATAAGCAACTTTATATTTTATCCGTTTTATTTTAAACAAAAGGAAAGGACTTATAGTTTTACACAGTAAATAAGTTAATTGTATTTCCTAAAATAGGAAAAGCAACAAAAAATAACAGTTATGATGCTATTGATGATATTGATATGTTTTATTTAGTAACGAATCTCGCGTTATCAACTTTTAGCCCCCCCCAAAAAAGGGTTAATAATAACTGATTAAAAATAAAAAATAATGTTTAAAAATCCCCTATTCATTATCTTAAAAAATATGTGTAAACAGTTGATAAAAATGCGGGGTCGAAAGGGTTAAATGTATTTATTTAAATTTATTTTGTTCGATATACAAGACATGGAGTCCTATGGTTATAGAACAGAACCAGATATAGGCCCTCCTTTTTGGCAAAATGTTTTAAAATTGACTTATATTTTTCTAATCAGTCCTCGTCATTGAAGCCGCATCACAAATAAGAGCGCTTCGCTTTTGCCCCATGTTATATGTTCCGACGAACGAAAGTTCATCTTAGATGACTTAGATTCTTAAAGTTGTTACTGGCACGATTTGCGAGCAGTCGCAATTTGACAGTGGAGAATCTTTGAGAGTGCATGTCAAGCAAACTCTATGAAAAAAAGCATTATAAACTGTAGGTTTTTAAGGAAGCTTAGAAAGATTTGTATGAAGAGTTGTCGGATAATTTGTTGAAATCGATTCCAAATTGTATTTTTGATGTAATAAACAATATGGCAGATCAATTAATTAAAAAAAATTAAATATGTTACTATTGAAAAATAATATTGAAAATTTTATGATTTTTAAATAACAACAATAACTCGAAAGAAGTTTCCGTTACTTTAGTGAACAATATGAGTTAGAATTTGTCTTGAATTCTGCATTGATATGAGAAAGAAGGTAGCAAAATTAAAATTTTGAATGCGCTTGTATGTACCAGTAAAGTAGCTTTGGAAAATTTTCCATCATAAACTATAAAAAAACAAATAATAAAATATAAAATACTACCAACTTCCTCAATTATTCATTATTCTTAATAGCTTTATTGTTTATATCGTAAAAGGTAGAGATGAGTGAGATCTTCTAATAAAATACAACCATATGATATTAAATATAATTTTCTTTAGCAAATTTGATGAAAATTGGTAGGCAAAAATGCATTATTATGCCAAATTTGGAATTCCCTTGCATGGTTTTTTTTAATTATTCAACGACGTAAAAAGAATTTAAAAACGTTATAAATAACGTAACAAAAAATTTATTTTTCTATGCATAACCTCAAAAATAAAAATTAAATAAATAAAACATTTATTTGATAAAATTTTACTTGCGGCAAAAACAAAATTTATATTTTGTTTATCAAAAACAACCAACAATAAAATTAAAAAATAAATAAATAGAATAATAAAAAAACCGTTTTCATTCTAAAAACGAAAATATTGTAAACAAATGTAAAAAAATAATCATAATAAAACTCACCTCAGCCCACATACAAACAATCAATGAAGCACATGTCATTAATAGGGGATAATAGGCAGACATGAGGGTAACAGCCCATTGAGGTTGTAGATCCAGCTGAAAAATAAAAAGGAAAAAATTTAATAAACTTTTTCTTAAAGTTTTTTTTTTTTTTTAATTCGTATAACTCACCGGTGTTGTAAAGTAAGCTCCCCTCAAACTTGCCGCTACAAATACCATAAAATACAACATTTTTTGAGTTGTTATACGACATGCTCTTAACACCGAGGGCTGTTTAAGTCTTTGATATTCCGCTACAATGCATATAAATAATTGTATAACCGATACCAGGGCTACGAAATAGAAAACACTTGATATGCCAGCATAGTAGGGCAAATTAAAGCCACTACACTCATCGCCGGCATAACGTATTTCGCAAAGGCAAGTGCCATTTAAGCAATCGCCACGTCCCGAACAGGTGGCCGTATTAAGATCATCATGATTGAAGGGCTCTGGTGGCCCGCTACTACTACTACTAGATGTAGACTGTTGTAAAACGCTCGAAGAGCACCTCATTAAGTTATGAAAACTCGGTAGCATTCTATGTGTGAACAGTTAAGCTGTAATAAGAAAAAATAAAGAAAATTATTAAAAAAAAAAACTAAAATTAAAAATTAATTTATTTTCCATTAATAAATAATTCGTAAAGTAAATATTAAAACATGCAAACGCACTTGTGAAAAAAAAAGTAAATTTTTTTCCAAATTGACAATTTTTTTTAAATATTAAAACCCTTGAGTTTAAGACTAACAAATAAAAATAAACAAAAAAGTGCCTAATATTGATGTATAAATGTGAATAATAAACAAATGAGACGTATAAGCGATAAATATAAAGTTAAATAAATAATAAGTAAATAAATATAACGCAACAGGGTCAGTTTCACAGCCAAAGTTTAAGTGAAAATGTATTTATTTAGTTTTTAAAACAGCCTTAATTTAAAAGTAAATTCAAAATTACGAATTTTGTTTTATTTAAGTGGAACACAATCCGCTACTACGCCCTGTCCGTAGCAAACATGTACAAAGTTTTGAAGAAAGCTTTGTAATACACTCCATCTATCGACTAAAAGACAATCTACATATTAACGCTAATTTTTGCCCCATTTATCGAACAAAAACGAAACTACACAGAATCACTACCTACGATCCATAGAAGTTATGTACAAAGTTTTGCCGAAGTCGGTGCTATAATTTTTGAAATAATTGCTATTTTTAAACAACACCTGCCATCTGTCGGATAAAAGTGTAAAAATAGAAACTCTCCTTACTGCAGTATACCATACATATGATGTATACTGCTTTAGTTAAATTGATACATTAGCTTTTGACTTTATTGCTTTTTTGAAAATTCACGTCTTCGGTCGGATAAACGAACACGTCTTTTTAAAGGAACCTTCTTTGAAATTCAAAGCACCTATTTTCGAGTTTTACGCTTAGTTACACATTTCGCGATTTATTTTTATTATATAGTTTGAAACACCCACCAGAACTTGAACCGATATTCAAAAATCGTTTAAAAAGGAACCATGAGTCTACAATGTAGGCATGTAGTTACCTAGAGAAAGCAGTACTCGCGCACCGGAACACAAAAATGAGGTCCATTACGAAAGCCTACGGAAAGAAAGAGAATAGAGTATAGAAAATAAAGGAAATAGAAGAAAAAAAAAACGATCAGAAAAAAGAGTCATCTCACCAGCCAGCTGTTACCTGACATAAATTTTTCTAGGTCAGAAACCCTGGCAAAAGCAATTTCGCACTGAAAACTGCGCCTACGTCTCTGAAGTGCAGGACAAAGACACAGGATGTGTTTCACTCTCTCAGGTTCTTTTCATTGCCGCACATTCGGCAGAAATCAAGGGTACCTGCGTCTCACAACCCAAAACCCAGTGCCTCAGTGCACAGTGTCCAGTCAAAAGACATATCAGGATCCCAAGATGTTCTTACTCAAATTTAAGACATAACCCGATTTGAGTGGTCAAGTCTGGACCATAGTAGTCGTGAGACCGTGCAGACATCCCTTTTCCTCCAAGACCCATACACCCTGCGACGAAGCCGTAATTTTACCAAATCAACGAAGAAACTCAGACAAGCTCTTACAGACCAGTGCAACAGTGGCCAGGAACCCAACACAGTTTTACACTGTATCTATCCAGTGGTGAGGTGAGGGTCTTCCTGCATTATGCACCTAGCTTTAAGATGATGTATGTAACACCCAGTCAGTGCTCTACTCTTTTGCAATTGTGGTGGAATTAGCCTTAGTAGACTTATAGCCAAAGTATCAAGGATTCAGGGCTGCAAAGCACCAGATCGGAGATGTAATCAATGTAAAGTGAAATGAAAACGTTTTCGGCGCCCACATAATATACACTCTGTGTAAAGAACGAAAAACTCAAAACTCGAAGGTGAAATAGCTTCAATTTCATTTTGATCGGCTCTTAACGTAAAAGTGATATCCAGATACAAAGCCGACTGAAGTTAAATTAAGTTTCAGCTTTGCAAAACAAACAAAACTGTGCCAAGAAAAAGTCCGATATCTCCTAAATAATAGTAGCCATAGTCGATTGCTAAGAGGGTATACTTTTGCTATAATCTCTAAAAAAGGAGACACAAATGAAGTCCGAGAATAGAAAAAACCCTATAACAACTATTTCTAAAACTAGCAAAAGCTAAAATAGAAATTCTAAAACTTTCATGTACATATGTATATTAAGAACAAAGTCCTCAAGTCCCATTTAATTGAACTAAATTTTTTGTTCATTTTTACAACTAAAAGTAATTAAAAATGAGTTTATGAGTTTACATTTACATGTAGAAAAATATGCCAGTACATAGAAAATAATTTAATAGAAATTAAAAAGAAAAATACAAAAAGAAATTAATTAAAAAGGCAGCAATACTCGTAAATTAAAAGCTATCAAATGAATAAACATAAAGTCTGAAACGATGATGATGACTAAGCAAGCTAAAGAGGCCATTTGTTAGGACCGTTTAATAAGTAAATATAATTCTTTCATGATTTTTATGAAGAAAACATAAACAGTAGTTTATTAAATAAATGGAATGAAGTTAAAAAATATCAATAAGTATGTTATGGAAACGGTTGGTTCATTGCTATATATAGACAACTTTTATCAAACAACACTCTAAGGGTTGTAGGAGTTAAAGGTCTCTTTTTAGAGCAATATTATTAAAACACCAAAATCACTAAAAACAAATAAGTCGATTGTTCACCTTTTTATTGAAATATATACAAGATTTGCCTTTTGAATACATTAAAGGCAGAAGAGATACTAATTAATAACTTTACCTTACACTAACCTGACGCCGACAGGCAAGTTGAGTATTAATAGAACGTACGCTAAGTGATGAAACAGAATACGACCGCAGATTCACGCAAAATCGCTGTCCAAAAAAAGATGGCCCATACTAAAATCGACAGCAGCAACTTCAAATACTGCCAATTGCCATTTTATTTTTATGTTTGCTTTGGTTTTGTACAGAAAGTGAGAGCACAATTGAGAGAGTAAATAGATTCTGTCACGACTGCTTTTGCCGACGATTTTTTATGTCATTTTTTATGGAAAAAATCGTTAAGCCACAATTCTGTTCCATCTCTAAGTATCAATAAGGCATCTACCAATATTTCTTTTACTAACTCAAGTCTTAAAACTTTCAAAAAATTAACATATAAGGCAGTGCGCCATAACTGTATTCCGTAGCACCAGATTGATTTAAATATCAAATACAAAAGAAATAGCTTACAGTCCAAGCTAGGCATAGAGTTTCTATTATAGCCAATTTATTTTGCATCAACTTAGCCTCTTACATGTTAGCCGGCGGTCAAGATGTATTCCCATATACTTTAATACAAAACTCTGGGCATATTTTAGTTGTTTGTTCAAGCATGTAGGTATGACTTTTTACGCAGTGTTAGGCGTGAGTACATTTTTGCTCGTTAACTTTTATTACCTATTGTTTTAATCAAACTTCCATTTGTATTATATGGTCTTTTAAATACCTAGTTACTTTCTGCGGGTTATTATGGATGCTTAACATAGGTGAATGTTGAGTTTTCGTATGACTGCATTTTAGCATATGAGAGGAAAATTTGAGGTTATGAAGTAAATTGGCTGTCAAATGATGAAATGTCAAGAATTGAGCTGTCAACCTTTGACACTTACTTAGTAAAAAATTGGAGAATTTTAACTATGAAACACTACACTCTTGAACAAAGAATTTTAATTGAGAAAATTTACTATCAAAATGGTGAAAATTTTACTGCATCACTTCGTAAAATTCGAGCAGCTTTTCCTCCTAATCAGGCTCCTTCTGAGACCGGTGTGAGTAATTTAATCGCTAAATTGAGTCTCACGGTAATGTTGTTGACAATAGATCAAAACAATACGCTTGTAGTGACCGTAGTGATGCAAACATAACTGCTGTACAGCAAAGTGTTGAGAATGAGCCTGGAACATCAACTCGTCGACGTTCGAAACAATTTGGCATCACCAGAGGAACTTTGCGCAACATTTTGCATAAAGATCTACAACTTCACGCTTATAAAGCTTAACTCGTTCAAGAATTAAAGCCAGCCGACTATTGTTTGCGTCGAACATTTGTGAATTGGCTGTTTGAAAAACTGAACAAAAACAACACATTTAAAAGAAAGAAAAATTCATCTTTAGTGATGAGGCCCATTTTCACTGAGGCGGTTATGTAAACAAGCAAAATTGTCGCATATGGGGCTCACAAAATCTACAAACAGTCCTCGAAAAACCGTTACATCAAAAAAGTGACTGTATGGTGCGGTTTGTGGTTAGACGGCATTATCAACCTGTATTGTTTTGGAAAATGAGCAAGGAAACGCCGTTACTGTGTTTTCTCTGCGCTATCAAACCCTGATAACCAATTTTTTGTAGCCACAATTGGCTGATGTTGACATCAGTGACCTTTAATTTCAGCAGAACGCCGCCACAAGCCAGCCAAAAAATTCAGTTATTACATGAGAAATATCCCGGTTCTTGTGATTTAACGCCGATGAAACATTTTTTCTGGGGCCATTAGAAAGACCGGGTTTACGTGAACAAACCACAAACAACTGACACTCTGAAAGATGACATTGGCGTTGAAGTGACGAGATAAGCAAAGTTTTGTTGCAAAAAGTGGCTCAAAATTTTGTGAAAAGAGCGGACGTCTGCCAACGTGCTAGAGGTGGACATTTGCCCAACATCATATTCCATTATTAATTCCCATGTTTCTATTTTATATTGATATGAATAAAACTGAATTTTTCAAAAGAAAATATGTTTTTAAGCCAATTTACTTCTTATAAGCCCAACCTTTATAAAGGGTCCGCCATCTAACTTTTTTTTTCAACTAGTGCTTATTTCGTGAATGGTAACACTTAGCTCATGTCTGATTTGACAGATAATTAGTTTTATCCTTCCGCTGAACGAATTTGGTTGTGTATACGCTTGAACAACGCTGGGAAATATTGCGACATTACTTTGAAAATCATGGTAATGTTGCAAAATGAAAAAAAGAAGAAAATCATCTTTTCAGATGAAGCTCATTTTGATCTTGGCGGGTATGTAAACAAGCAAAATTGTGGCGTTTGTGGCACAGAAAACCAGCACGCATTCATTGAAAAGCCGATACACCGACCACGAGTCACTGTTTGGTGCGGATTTTGGTCCAGAGGCATAATTGGGCCATTTTTCTTCGAAAATGAGCAAGGAGTGGCCGTTACAGTCAATGGCGATCGTTATCGGGCCATGTTGAACGAATTTTTGTTCACAAAAATTGAAGAGGAGGATATTAGCAACATTTGGTTTCAACAGGACGGCGCTATGTGCCACACAGCCGAAGCTACACTCGATGTTTTGCGCCCTGTTTTTGAAGATCGCATTATCAGCCGCAGAGCTGATGTTGTTTGGCCACCTCGGAGCTGCGATTTAACACCGTTGGACTATTATTTGTGTTACGCCAACAAGCCAGAGACGATTGACGCTTTAAAGGACAATATTCGTTAAGCAATTGGTGAAATACAGCTCCACACAATCGATAATGTTCCTAAAAATTGCACCGATCGTGTAGGCCAGCCGAGGCAGCCATTTGAATGAAATTATTTTCCATTATTAACCGGAAGGATTGTACTTTCAAATAAAAAAAGAAATTTGAGAAAATATTAAGTAGTTTTTTTTATAGCATTTTCAAAAAAAAATTTATTTGCGGACCCTTTATTTCAAATTTGGGGTAGAGCGCAAGATACTTGGGGTACTCCGACATCAAAAGTGTGAGATTTACTTAAGTAATCACTCTCTCAAAGCCTTAAACGTTTGTTCAGTTAGATATTCTTGTAACAGGTTGCAGACATTTAGTGTTAAATTTTTATTATTATTTATCATGTATCATGCCATACATTATGGATAGAACGCCAGTGAAACGTCAATAAAGAGAAGCAATATTTTTCCCTCAAAACTTCTTCCTATGGCACTGACCAGTCTATTTGCCTTTGATGAAGTCTAGATTAATCGCAAGAAACACAGAGAATTTGATAGTACGGGCACATTACGAGAATGAGCTGTGAAGAGTTGTAAAAAGATCTTCAAACAAACCCACAGAGGGATAGAGGTAGATTTGACTGTATATATATTTGTAATGCAAACAATAGTTCACCTCTAACCGCGATGCTAGGAAATAGCCTTCAAAGCTAATATTTCCAAAAAAAGAAAAAATCTAAAAAATTATATCGAAACGATCTCTTTTTAATTGATTATGACCAATAATTCCGGATTTGACTGTATATATTAAATTGATATGTACATATTGAACATTATGCCAGCCATGCATGACAATTAATAATGATAAAAGCATTTATACGCTTAACAATCAGCCTTTTTTTACCCCAATCCCATATATGTAAGTGAATCGCTTATTTTGTATTAAACTTATACTACTATACACTTATAAAAACAACAATAATATTGTACTCATCAATGTACATACATACATACATATGCTATAGGAAATTGAAAATTAAAAAAAATTTAATTTTTTATATATATTTCTTACAATAAGACAGACAAATGACATACTCGCGTACATTTTTATACATTATAATGTCAATGCTTGACAATAGCTGTTTATATATCGGTGATGATGATAAAGTAACACAAAATCGTTTTCAACTTGGGATTATAAATGGCAACAACAAAAATTTAAATACAACAGTAGAAATTAAAAAAAAAATATTAAATTAAAAATGTGTTTGAGGGTTAAAAACCAACAACATAATGTTTACATTTTATCTAATGTGCTCTCTGTAGGATCATAGTGACGAAAAGCAAAATTATATTTTTAATTAAAGCAGAAGCTAACGTATAAGAGCGTGTCTTTGAATAATAGAAAGTATGACACAAAATTGTTTAAATAATTTTAACACTAAATAGGAAATAATTCATATTTGGAGGCATAAAAAGCAGATAGTTTATGGAAATGGACAATTTTGTTTAGTATTATCAGTGTACAATAAACGTTACGCCCATAATAAATAATCAAACAACATGCAGAAATAGAATTGTAATTAAAAAAAAGGTTGAAAACTTTAGCCCAATTTTTGGGAAAAAAATTTTTTAAAAAAACTGTTTTCATTCCATCTAGTTTAGCACATGCATTATGATCATAACATCGACCAAACATCTTAATTTAGAGGCCAATATAATAAGTGTTCACTGCTAAAAAGGTAAGTATAAGATAAGGATCGGTTTCCTATATATAAAGAAATATATTAAAGAAATGGCTGTTACACTAACGAGGACTAGGCGACTGCTAATCTTTACCATCTGTCTGGTTGCTTACGTTTATTGTCCTAGATTTATAAATACATTCGCTCTTTTTGAATAGACTTAAAGAATTAGTTAGTAAGTTGACAGACAGGCTACTTTGCCGGTTTTTAAGGACATTTAAACGGTTTAAGCAAGTGAGAACTTCGTTAGTAAGAAGGTCTATTGGCTGGTTTTGATGACAAATATACTCTGCTTTAAGCAAAAGTTTGAAGAAGGATTTTTCTGTTGAAAAGAAAATCATAACAGGTTTACTTATGTATTTCGCACTGAATTTTGGCGATGTGATAAAAATATTAAAGAAAAATAAATCTGGGCTAAATTTCATCTTACTTTGACGTACATAAATCCCTTATCAAAATATACTGAATTTTTTCAGATTTTTGTGGCAATTTATGGTTATGAAACCAAAGTCTAATGGCGTTTTATTTTCTAAAAAAAAGAAAAAAAATGCACTATGTTGCCCATACTTTTTTTGTGTTAAATTAAAAAAAGTAATAATAATAATATAAAAAAATGGTGCTGTGTTTACCTCTAAAAATGTTGCCTTTAAAAATTTTTGATATGTCTTAAAAACGAAGTGCAACATTTTTTGTCAGAGCAGAAAATGACATAATATCAAAAGGTTACTCAAACTCCTGAAGTACCAAGAATTTTTAGATCCTTATTAACCATATTTTTTAGTTTATATTTCGACTATAAGATTCAAAATCCATGGAAATTTTTGACCATTAAGCATGGTCATGAGTTCATGAAGCTCAGCATAGTATGTGTATATGCATAGCAAAAAATTGATAGAGCAATGTGGCTTCAAAATTTTATATGTGATAAAATCAAATTGTCTAATATTTTAACTAAAGTTACAGTTAATCGAGGAAAATATTTTATTGAGAAAACATAATCACTATTTTATAGAAATGTTTGTTTTTTATTATTTATTTTTCCATATTTACTTATTAAAATATCTTTCAGCATTTTTTACACTACAAATGTTTTTTAAGAAATGTATAAAGTAGTGGTTACGCTTTTTTCGTTCAATATTTGCTTCATCGTAGCCGTTCGTCAACATTCTGGCTAAGTATTCGATAGAATTACAATTACAGAATGATTGCATTTTGTTGAACTAAATGTTATTACATGTTATTTAATGAATTCATAAGGCTTTTTATTTGAGAAAACAATGTACTTTTTTTATTAGTTGTACCGTTCATTTATTCTCAATGTACTTTTTTTTCAATTAAATATCTGACTACCCTGGGTATAACACAACATTAAATAGCAAAACTTCAAATTTTCATCAATCGATGCCTTAGATAAATAAACAATTGGGTGACAAATTTGCTGTTATTGGCGATCTAGAACATATTGCCTGTTGATACGGAGATACTTAGACGCAAATGTATTTGGATAGATCACATACATACTCTGCAGACCTAAAGGGTCCGCCATCTAACGTTTTTTTTCAACTAGTGAATGGTAACACTTAGCTCATGTCTAATTTGACAGATAATTAGTTTTATCCTTCCGCTGAACGAATATGGTTGTGTATACGCTTGATCAATGCTGGGAAATATTGCGACATTACTTTGAAAATCATGGTGATGTTGCAGAATGAAAAAAAAGAAAAAAATCATCTTTTCAGATGAAGCTCATTTTGATCTTGGCGGGTATGTAAACAAGCAAAATCGTCGCATTTGGGGCACAGAAAGCCGGCACGCATACATTGAAAAGCCGATACACCCAAGACGAGTCACTGCTTGGTGCGGATTTTGGTCCAGAGGCATAATTGGGTCATTTTTCTTCGAAAATGAGCAAGGAGTGGCCGTTACAATCAATGGCGATCGTTATAGTTATGTTGAACGAATTTTTGTTCACAAAAATTGAAGAGGAGGATATTAGCAACATTTGGTTTCAACAAGACGGCGCTACGTGCCACACAGCCGAAGCTACACTCGATGTTTTGCGCCCTGCATTATCAGCCGCGGAGCTGATGTCGTTTGGCCACCTCGGAGCTGCGATTTGACACCGTTGGACTATTATTTGTGGGGTGTCGTCAAAGATAAGTGTTACGCCAACAAGCCAGAGACAATTGACGCTTTAAAGGACAATATTCGTGATGCCATTGGTGAAATATAGCTGCACACAATCGATAATGCGCTTAAAAATTGGACCGATCGTGTAGGCTACTGCATGGCCAGCCGAGGCAGCCATTTGAATGAAATTATTTGTAGTTTCAAATAAAAAAAGAAATTTGAGAAAATATTCAGTAGTTTTTTTTTATACCATTTTCAAAAAAAAAAAATGTATTTGGCGTACCCTTTATATAAGAATGTGTGTGAAGTTAAATACGAAAGTTAAATATGTTTTTCTTAACATAACAAAAACTTGTGTAAGTTAACAGAATATGTGTGAAGATAAATACGAATATGAAATTTTTCTGTTAAGTTAACAGAGACTTCTATTTTAGCATTACTTCCACAATTGTGGATTATAAAATATAAATTTGAATAAAAATAAGTAAACAAAGGTAAAAAATTACAGAAATTTGAAACAATATTTCTTAATTCTCATTAGGTCAATTTTTGGTTTACTATAATAGCATTGAATTAAATTGGCTGGACGGTGGGGAGGTGGGGGGAAAAGTTAGCTACGGTCTATATATCTCCGATCTGGTACTTTGCAGCCCAAAAAGGAAAACTGGCCCTGAAGCCTTGATACCTTGGCTATAAAGCCCACCAGGTCCGATTCCCCCACAATTGCATCTTAGGTCCGATTTTTCATGAACGACATATATATACGGTAAAAATGAAAAATAAAAGTTAGCTACGGTCTATATATCTCCGATCTGGTACTTTGCAGCCCAAAAAGGAAAACTGACTCTGAAGCCTTGATACCTTGGCTAAAAAACCCACCAGGTCCGATTCCCCCACAATTGCATCTTAGGTCCGATTTTTCATGAACGACATATATATACGGTAAAAATGAAAAATAAAAGTTAGCTACGGTCCATATATCTCCGATCTGGTACTTTGCAGCCCAAAAAGGAAAACTGGCCCTGAAGCCTTGATACCTTGGCTATAAAGCCCACCAGGTCCGATTCCCCCACAATTGCATCTTAGGTCCGATTTTTCATATTTAATTACCAGCTACAAGAAATAAAATTCATTTGTTATTATTACTGTATCTCTCTAAATATATTTTTTTAATTTTTACAATCCTTTACCTTGTTTTGGTTATTTTTATACAAAATTATGTTTTTATACCAAATTATGTTTTATAATCCACAATTGTGGAACTAATGTTAACATAACAGTCTTTGTGATCTTAACAGAAAAATTTCATATTCGTATTTATCTTCACACATATTCTGTTAACTTACACAAGTTTTTGTTATGTTAAGAAAAACGTATTTAATTTTCATATTTAACTTCACACACATTATATAAGAAAGCTATGGATTGGAATCTCTAAGGTTATCGTCGACCCGTTTGCCCATGTAACACCCGAAAACAGACAGTCATTAAAAAATGTCAAATAAAAGCAATTACAGATGATTTGTTATTGCCTTTTGGTCTATTATCCTAACTTTCTAATAATTTTCTTTTAATTTTTGTAAATAATTATCAAGAATAACGACAATAAAAAAGTACATATATATTTTTATTTAAATAACTGTTATGCGAGGCTCTTAAAATTGGGCCTTTTAAATTGCCTGCTAAATACTAAATACGAGACAGAAAAAATTTGTTGCCATGATGACACTTCTGTATTTTAAATGATTTTCACTTATTCAAGAAGTGCGTTCCTTTAATGTTGTTGCTAAATGTAAACAACTTAAGGGTTGCTAAGTAAACAGTTTAAACGTATAACTTTAATAAATATTAATATATTTTCTTAAAAATTACATATAATTTTTTAACATTCTTCAAAGAGACATACATATATGCATATAGAATATAATACATTCAATTTTATATTTTGTATCACTAATTGACGGAAAGATTAATTTGTTTAATTAAGATTAACGAACAACTAAGATGATGAATATGAATGTTTTTGAACTACAAAAATTTTACTATGAAAACAGACAATTTTTTACTAAGAATCAATAAAAAAATAAATGTATAACATGTATATTTATAAATACATATACTGAAATTAGATTATAGAAACAAAGAATATGTACATTTTATTACGTTTTCTTTTAATGTGTTAATTTTGTTTGGAAGTCTATTTTTTTTCAAAGGTTAATAATGTTTGAACTTATTTTTAAATAACAAATTTTTATTTTTTATTTAGCCGAGGACGTTTCTGTTTCTTTTATTTTTTTTTTTTTATTGAAAGTGAAATGAATATTCTCGAATTAATTATACAAAAAATGTTTACAAAAAAGTCAATACATTTTTTGTATAATGTATGTATAGGCACTTTAAATCTGTCAATTTAATTTAAAATAAAACAGCCGGTAAAAATTTAAGTAACTTCTAATGTCAGATAAAACAAAGGTCGAATTTAATTACGGCCGCACTATATATATGAGGGGAGTTTGAAAAGTTTTTGCTTTCGCAATTAAAGACAAATATTTTTAGTTTGAAAGAAAATTAATTTTTCAATATAATCTCCCAATAGTTCAGAATACTTGTTCCAACGTTTTTCCAATAGCTATACCACTTTAGGTCTTTAAGATATTTATCACTTCGTCATTTGGCGAAAATCCCTTTCCAAACAGAAATTGAATGTTTAAGGAATTCGTATTCTAATTCCTTAAATTTTGCCATTCGTGTTCGAAAGTGTTTTTGTCAATTGTAAGCAAATGCGTAACCCATCTTGCAATAATATTGTTCATGCGTAATCATTCATGCCTATTTCGTGCACTTTTACCTGTCGACCATATTATCATATATCACCATATCATCGATATATTGAATGATTTCTGTTGTTGTTGCAGTTTTTAGTCGTCCACTACATACATCACCCTCAAGGTTTCTAATTCTAAGACCAGGTTTACATTCAGTCTTGAATTTCAGGTACGTTTTAATGTTGAAGATTTCATATACACTTTTAATAATCGTAAAGTATGTACTGAAACGTCGACAATGAATAGCTTGTTAATGAAAAAAGACTTAACTAAATCAGCTGAAACTTTACATGCGTTCTTTTGACAGTGCTAACAGTGTTTAAAGCTAAAATTAGGCTAACAGCACCCTCTGTGGTCAAACACAGAAACTTTGTAAGCTCTCCTCGTATAAAAGAAGGCACTTAATTTTAGCACATGAGAAATAACGTTCATTTTTAAGTTTTACACATAATTTTAGTATTTTTTACTAAAATTTTGACACCCCCTGGCTTTTAATGAAAAGTATCAACAGTTCACAGCTCATATGTGGACTGTTCACCGACACAATTTTAAAAAGTTTTCTTTTAACGCTAATAGTGACATAAAGTAGTAACAGCTGTTTTAAGACAATCATGAAAATAGTAATTAAGTACGATGCCGTCGACTACCAAATACGAAAACAATTGGTGAAAATCTCAAAACGTAATCAAATGTGATCACTGGACACTGGGTGGCTGCTACGCATGCTAGGAGATTGGGTATGTCATTCAATGACTACTGTAGGAATTGTCAGGCTGAGGGGGAGACTGTCGATAATTGTACTGTTTTCGTTGGCAGTCCGTTTCTACATACCATATTAGATCTGGTTGACATAAATGTAAACCGGCCGCCTTTTTGGCATGCATCTAGCTAGTTTGCTTCGGGCCAGGAGGCGGACATGTAAGTCCACCTGGGCACTACCTTATATGGGTATCACAGTGGGATCATTATAAGGACCCATGTGAGTTGGTCTCGTATCTTACTACCCGATATTACTTACTAAAGACAATGTGAAATTGTCAAATCAGTATTAAAAATTTTCAAAGCTCTGCTATAGGTATTGTTCAGGAATGCTAAAGATGATCCCTTTTTGGAAAAAAGGATGATAACTGATAATGAATTATAAGTATATTGCTATGATGTCAATATCAAAGTTCAATTGTAGCAGTAAAAGAGTTCAAAAGTGCAAATATAAAAAATAGATGTTCGCAAAACATCAATACTTCTGTTCATTCAACCAGACTTGTCATATACTTTTGTCACTAAAGACAATAATACAAACACGCCACATTTACTTTATTTAGCAGATATGGTCTGCAATGATTTTCCAGTCCTAGAAACTAAAAATATCTATGAAATAACGTGAAAAAAGATTTGCAACGATAAAAGATGGCAAAGATCAAATCACTGCAAACGTTCAAAGCTATGGCAACAAGTACATTGCTGTGTAGATTTAAAAACGGCATTGAGACAAGTGTTTTTTGGATTAATATTTTTCGAAAAATTACAAAAAGTCCATTATTTTTCCTTTTTAACAAGCTTTATAAAATTGATTGTTATTTCGAAAAAAAAGTATATTAATATATCAAAACTAAAAACAATAATGATGTGTAATCACTTAAAAGTTTTTAAATTGCTCGTAGTGGCATAACATTTAATTACTGCACATTGGTAAAACAGCTAATTTATTGATAACATGCTTAATATGTCTTATACACTTCATTCAGCTTTTCTTGTTTTTTTTTTTTTTCAATAAATAAACAAATATTACTACCAAAAATATCACCAGTTTTGTTTTTTCAATTTGTTTTATTTGAAATGAAAACTGATTTCTAGATTTTTATTCACATGATTTCTTTTATTATAGTTGACTAATGACATTCTAAATTTTTAATATTTAATATTAACATAAGCATTAAATTATAAAAACAATTAAAGCTTTTTTCCAGCGTTTATTTAAAATAGTATTTAGTATTCATATACTCGCCCGTACACATAATATTCCAATTTTCCATTTAAAATAAAACCGATAAGATAATACAAAAGTGCTGAACAACAACTAGAACAGACGCACAGGAAAGTAGAAAAGGCAGTGTTTTAAAATATTAAATAATTAATTAAAATTATTCCAAAAATATATCTGTATATTTTTATAAACATTTATACATATTTACTTTGTTTTGTTTAAAATTATGTTCTTCTTACATTTTCTTTGGTGTTTTTTAGAAAATTTCTCATTCCTAAGAAATTTTCCTTTATTTGAACAAAAGCATTTTGAGATTTTTTTTGGGATGCTGTCACTTTGAATTTTTTTTTTTAATTTATTAACACTATAATATTGAAAAAATATCAAGAAATTTTTAGAATATTTTTAAATATATTTCGTTTATCAACAGACTTTCTTTTATTTTTTTTTATTAGTGCTTTTAAAACTATTGCTTTGGCATGGGAACATATATATGATTTTTAAAAATATTTAATATTTTTCAATGAAATATTATATTTTTGTAAAATATATTTTTTTAAATTTATAATCGTTTTCTATGCGTGCGTATGTTACTTTTAAATAGCTCCGAGTTAGACTATTTGTCTCACTGACTTTTGCTGTTTACTATTGGAGAGTAAAATTACAAAGTATGAAACAAAGTGTTGCCAGATTGTTAGTTTCGGTAAACTAAGGAATTAAAATACCCAATGTATAGGTTTTTACTCTCAAATTAACAATTTCTCAATACAAATTGAATTTTGTACAAGTCAAATGCAATATTTTAAACACAAATCGAATTTTATTCGGAACAACTTTTTTCAACACAAAATAAATTTGTGCTGAATTCAATCATTTTCACTTCAAATATATATTTCTTTTTTCATTTCAACTTAATTTTTTTTTTTTATTTCAAATTAAATTTATTTTTTATTCGAAATATCTATAGCGTGGAGATATCTACGAATACACAATGCACTACAATCTTTGCGATTTGCATTAAAACCTCCCACAATCATATGTATAAAGATCGTTTAAATAGCGACATTACAATTCAGCGACGCATACCATATGCGTTAAATTTCGTACAAAGCTCTCCAGAATCAAGAGAACAAATAATATTCACTAACGAATCCGATTTTAATTACCACCTTCGGAGAAACATGGCATGACCCAAAGTAAATACCGCTGCACGAATAACTGTCCCTAGGTTGGAGAACGAAATGTTTCCCTTACTGCAGCCATGAACAGGTATTTTACACATAAAATAATTTCATATTCCGCAGTTAATACCAACATCTGTATATATTTTCTTGAATAAATATTTAATAAATTAGCTGAATCTAACATCACATGTGCCTGGTTGATACAGCTGATCCAAAGAGTAATATGGACTTAGTAACTGTTGTGTAATTAAACAATCCGTGGAATCAGTAACACCTTCTGATAGTAACAACTATTATCTTGATATGACTATATATTTGTCATTAGCTGCATCTGAAGAGCTGCTGCAGTGAATATTTTAAATACATAGCAGTTAAGGAAACATTAGCTTAATTTTATAGTATAAAAACAGTAACATAAAAAATTTAGTTTAAAATAAAAAAATTTGAAGCGAAAAAATTTAATTTGAAGCAAAATTATTTTATTTTGTGTTGGAAAAAGTTCAATTTGTTCCGAATAAAATTTATTTTAAAAAATTGCGTTTGAAAAATCGTTAATTTAAGAGTAAAAACTTATATATAAAAAGCTATCGAAAGTAACATATGTAAGTCAATGTAATTTATTGAACAAACAGCAGACTAAAAAGGACACAATAGATTTCATAGATCGTAGTGCATTGCAACTGTGCCAGATTTAAACTAAAAATTATAATAATAATAAATCGATATAATGCACGACCCCAAGCCCGCAGAATGTGGGAAGAGACGGTTGAATACTTCCTATATGGAAGTCCGGCCGTTGGAAACCATCGTCGTAAAGCCTTCGGCAAGTGGTTCGTACATTAGATCAGGTGATCATTTCAGATATTTCAACCTGACGAAGTGGGTGTGAGAAATACTATTGGACACTCGTTGAAGTTATAAGTGGTCAAGTGAACCAACCGACCACGCATGACTGTTTGTAATATTTTTTAAACTTAAAAGCATAATTCGCTAAGAAATTACAAATTTTTGAAGAAATACACAACCGTAAGACCAATTTAATTTGTGTGTAAAGATTCAGTTAAACGTGACTTATCGCAAAGTCATAGCTTTAACAAAAACACATTTATTTTAAGCGATTAGCGGTGCTATAATCGTAGTAAGGTGTTGTTGATGTGTTTATTTATTGTAAAAGGAGAAAAGTTTTCAATAACACGTTTATCTAATATTAAGCTGCTTATGGTTATAGCAGAAAATCAAAATTCAATTGACATCTACGGTTGCGGTTATGGTATGTCAATCAAATACAATGTTGTCCGTAAGGTTAGTTGCGAACAGCTGATGCGGTTATGACTATGGCGTTGCTTTAAGTCATGTGTATTTGAAACTTAACGTGAAAACACCTCATTATGATCTCCTACACCAATATAACGAAAAAATTGTCAGAATTCTTGAAAGTGTGGCAATGCACCTGTTAAGTCGATGTGTTTGATCAAAGTAACTAAGAATTTGGCACTGACCTGTAGCACGAATTTTGGTAAATAATTTATTTTAACAATTATGTATGTTCTTCTTTATTTGTTATCTGTAACGAAAATAACAAAATAGAATAAGATTTTTACAAATTTTTTATAATATTAGAAAAAAAGTCCCGGCCTCTCCAAAACTAAGATATCTGCTCATGACTTTTTTCTTTTCAGACCCGATATTTTGTTATTTGGATCAAGTGATCAAAATTGAATGTGCAGCAGAGTCCTATTAGATGTAGCATTTCATATTCCAAGTGTCAAATTATGTGTAATTGATGAACCTGAGCAATTACATGTCTCTGTTCACTTTTCCGTAATGCGTCTGTCTTCATTATTCGCTCATTCGAAATTAAAATTACTAAAGAGCTGGACCACCGATATTTTAAGCAGTATCGAATAAGAACAAGAAGTCATTTTTTCTAAAACAATTTTGTTAGATGATGCAATCCAAAAAATAACTGAAGAAATAGAACACAGAAAACCCTTAACAGAGTACAGTGTTTATCGATTTAAAACCTGAACACGAGCGTTTTTTCTAAAAAAAAATTTCTGATGCTGACACACATTCTTTGCTTCAACAGATTTAAAAGTATATTGTCACAGCAAAAACTATTGAAACATGTAATCAATGGGAAGCAATTGTCTAATGGCTACATTAATTCGCCTCTGAACTCGTGTAATATCAATGCTTTCCATATCTTCTATGCTATGTGAAAAAGAGAGTCAAGGTGACAAAACACTATAGCAAAGCTGAAAGCGGATGTATAATGTAAAATATAGAACCCCAGTTATGTTATGTTATGTTGGTCAGGGCTAAAATACACTGCATCTTTTAAGCAGCCCTATATATCATCACATCAGGTTGAGACTGCGAATAAAGCGCATAATTTTATTCGACGAGAGAAAAAAACCTCTTGATATCATTACAGCAAGCAAGGAAGCTCATCCTCTGGGCTGAACTAGTTGAGCTGTCAGAAAGTGTGTATTCAAATGTATCGGTACAAGTCGTGCCGAAATTACACCCGTCAACATATTCCAAAATATACTTAAAGTATCTAAGACCACAATGTCCGGTAATTAGACTCGTTAGTAACCTTATTTAGCAGCAATAGCCTTCTATATCTACCGGAGGCATTCCTCAAAAACCGGCAGAATTTCTTCGCAGTGCAGGAACTAATTCTCTTTAAAAAAATTGCTAAGTCCAAATAAAAAACCAACGAACTCGCCTGTCCACTAAATAGTCAGCCCTTTCAATCCTAGGATCACTCTCATGACCAGTGACACTGTTGTAAAGTTTATTAAGAGATGTCATGTAGCGTAAAACAACCTTCGACCTTACTTCACAGGATGACAAAAGCCTCAAGCCAGCTTGACTGTCTGATATCACATAAATACTCAAACCCTTCGATTTTCTCCTAAGACATTTCCTAACAAGTAGAAGAATTAGATCTATCAACTGGAAGAAGATAATTTTTACCTTATCAAAAGCTGTAGTTAACAAGCAGTAGTGAAGAAAATAGGTTTTCAAAATATTACATCTTTGGTCATTTTCTAAATTCCTATTCCGAAAAATTAAATCCCTCCATAAGGCAATACCTATTTACTTTGTGCAAAAAGTTTGATATATGTACTATATGGTAAATACTCTTAATCTAAAAAATATATCAATAATCTCTTAAATATTTTAAAATATTTAAATCTCTTTAAAACCATAGTGGCTTTCTTTGTCTTTAATTCAACAAAATAATAACAAAAAGAACTCTAAGTAATTAAAATGTTGGATTTAAATTACACTCCATTGGCAAAACAGTTAATTGAAATTAATATTTATCAGTTAAGGGTATTATTGAACACGTAATGGGGGACATTAAGCAGAGGAAATATTGTAATATTTAAAATATTGAAATATAAAAAATTATACATAGTTTTTAATAAATTTCCGTTGAAAAAACATAAATTTTTATTTCAAAAAATATTTAAAAAATAGCTGTGTTTCTAAGTCTTCAAATTTATTTCGGATTATAACACTTTCTTTTCTGATTTGATAACGTACAAGTCATAAAAGAGCTTATCTTTTGCATAAATGTTAATCGAATTTAAAATCACAAAATTTACTTTGATGATGAATAAACTTTTTATAAACTTTAGAATTAAGTTAAATTTTCTCTTAAAGAAACTGGTTTTTATTTAAAGAGAAATACGAACGTGAATATAATTCTTAAAGAAAACATTTTTTGGAAAATTAGAAAATATATATATTTTTTTAATATCCTTAATCCTTTGCATTCAAAAATAATTGAAAATACTTCTCATAATATTTTTTATAAATCAATTCAAAGCAAAAATAGAAATTCTCTAGAGTCAATATGTAGTTGACTATAAAAGCTTTAAATTGAAAATTTAATTTTTTAGTGTAATAGTAAAATGAGATTAAATTCACGTCATAACACTAAATCATATTTAATTCATATTACACATTATTATAGTAACAAGTTGCTCAACATTTTTGATTAAGCAGATTGAACAATGGCAACAGTTCTGATTTTTAGGCAGTCAATGTCAAAAAGATTATAGCAACAAGTTGCTGTCAACATTTTGATTAAGCAGGTTTCTTTAAACAATGGCAACAGATCTGATTTTTTGGCAAAGTCAATGTCAAAAAGATTATAGCAACAATTTGCTGTCAACATTTTTGACTAAGCAGATTAAACAATGTCAACAGATCTGATTTTTAGACAAAGTCAATGTCAAAAAGATTATAGCAACAAGTTGCTCAACATTTTTGACTAAGCAGATTGAACAAAGGCAACAGATCTGATTTTTTGGCAGAGTCAATGTCAAAAAGATTATAGCAACAAGTTGCTGTCAACATTTTGATTAAGCAGGTTTCTTTAAACAATGGCAACAGATCTGATTTTTAGGCAGTCAATGTCAAAAAGATTATAGCAACAAGTTGCTGTCAACAATGGCAACAGATCTGATTTTTTGACAAAGTCAACGTCAAAAAGATTATAGCAACAAGTTGCTGTCACCATTTTTGATTAAGCAGATTTCTTTAAGCAATGGCAACAGATCTGATTTTTAGGCAAAATCAATGTTAAAAAAGATTATATCAACTAGTTGTCACCATTTTTGATTAAGTGGATCTCTATATATTATAGCAGATCTGATTTTTTGGCAGAGTCAATGTCAAAAAGGTTATAGCAACAAGTTGCTGTCAACATTTTGATTAAGCAGATTTCTTTAAACAATGGCAACAGATCTGATTTTTAGGCAAAATCAATGTTAAAAAAGATTATATCAACTAGTTGTTGTCACCATTTTTAATTAAGTGGATCTCTATATATTATAGCAGATCTGATTTTTTGGCAGAGTCAATGTCAAAAAGGTTATAGCAACAGGTTGCTGTCAACATTTTTGATTAAGCAGATTAAACTATATCGACCAGATCTGATTTTTAGGCGAAGTCAATGTCAAAAAGATTATAGCAACAAGTTGCTGTCAATATTTTTGACTAAGGAGATTAAACAATGTCAACAGATCTGATTTTTTGGCAAAGTCAATGTCAAAAAGATTATAGCAACAAGTTGCTCAACATTTTTGACTAAGCAGATTGAACAATGGCAATAGATCTGATTTTTTGGCAGAGTCAATGTCAAAAAGATTATAGCAACAAGTTGCTGTCAACGTTTTTGATTAAGCAGATTTCTTTAAACAATGGCAACAGATCTGATTTTTAGGCAAAATCAATGTTAAAAAAGATTATGTCAACTAGTTGCTGTCACCATTTTTGATTAAGTGGATCTCTATATATTATAGCAGATCTGATTTTTTGGCAGAGTCAATGTCAAAAAGATTATAGCAACAAGTTGCTGTCAACATTTTGATTAGGCAGGTTTCTTTAAACAATGGCAACAGATCTGATTTTTAGGCAGTCAATGTCAAAAAGATTATAGCAACAAGTTGCTGTCAACAATGGCAACAGATCTGATTTTTTGACAAAGTCAATGTCAAAAAGATTATAGCAACAAGTTGCTGTCAACATTTTTGATTAAGCAGATTAAACAATGGCGACAATTCTGGTTTTTAGGTAAAGTCAATGAAAAAAAGATTATAGCAACAAGTTGCTGTCAACATTTTTGATTAAGCACGTTTCTTTAAACTATATCGAGAGATCTGATTTTTAGGCAAAGTCAATGTCAAAAAGATTATAGCAACAAGTTTTTTATTAAGCAAATTTTTAAAATTTTAAATATATTATCATGAATTTGAGAAAAACCTGCTAAAAGTTTATAAATTATGACAACAGTTCTTACGACGCTGTTTTAGAGTTCATATGACGCCTTCTCTTTCCGATTTTTATTAATCTAAGATAAAGCAATGTAAGTTAAAAATGTATATGTGGCAAAAGCAATTTGTTTAAAATTTTAACTACACATTGAAGAAAATAGTTGACGGAAAAAGCGTAATCACTACTTTATAGAAGTATTTGTTTTTTATTATTTTTTAAATATAAATATTAAAATGTCTTAAAATTGTTTACACTATTATTTTTTTTTTTAATTATTTCTTAAGAAATGTAGACATTAAAGGAAATGCTTCCATAAAATGTTTACAAAAAGTAGTAGTTACGCTTTTTTTGGGCTATATTGGCCTCAATGTAAACGTACGGTAACATTCTGGCTAAGTATTCGATAGAATAGTATTGTAAATGATTGTATTTTGATATTCTTTGTTGTACTAATTGTTAATCTAAGTTATCTGATGAATTTTTAAGGCGTTTTGATTTAAAAAACAATGTACTTTTTTATTAATGGTACTGCTCATTTTTCCTCAATGTACTTTATTTGTCAATTAAATATCTGGCCACCCTAACCCAGAGACACCTGGCATTCAATGAACAATTTTCAACAAAATAGTTAATGAAGAATAGTTTCAAAAAAATTTAAAAAAATAATTTTATTTTTTGAACAAACCCCGTATGCTAAACATATGTATGTATATATTAACACCGCTACTATTTAAACTAATCTGTTATAAAGAAGTGTATACAAAATTGTGTAAACTTATAACTGTTTTTGTGGTTAATGTAGTATACGAGCGCATAAATATTGTATATCTGTATATTTCAAATATTGATAAGAGCAGTTTATCAGCGTAAACAAAGTAATAATACATTAGGGGTTAAAAACCCTTTGAAATCAAAGCAAAAGTAAACAATTTTCTTTATAAAATCACAACATAATCTTTAATTTGTGTATTCTTTCGCATATGTGTGGTTTTATACACAATCTACTTTTTTTAAATAAACGATAAATAACTTTTCGAAATGTTAGTTTTATAAATGTCGTTGCATTCAAAGTATGGCCCGCTTTCAGCATGGACGCCAATTAAATAATATTATCATATATTATAATATAATATAATATATATATATATATATATATATATATATATATATATATATATATATATATATATATATATATATATATATATATAAATTCGTAAGAGGAATGAAGTATTATAATTTGTTTATTTATATTTATGCAGTCATAAAAGTTACAAATAATAACGTTTGCCATTTATAATTTCTAGGTTGGCGGATTTCGGTAAAATTGTTATGAATCACAATATTACCATGCTTATTGGCCCGTTGAATATTAATTAATCACCGTGTTTTTACCACAGACATGTATCCAATCTGCCTGTTAGCGCCCAAGCCTTCCCTAAAATTCAATTTAGAACTACACCGGCTATGTATACTATCCACGCAATGCACAGAGTTTAAGATACTTTTTTCTACCCAAGGAACAGAATACCCAGAAATAGGCAACCTAAATCTCCCTATCTTTAGCTAAAAACTAAGAATCTAACTGATCCGTCACCAAAACAAGCTTATGATCTTATTCCTAGTCAGCGAATTTGAACTGTGTTATATGTCATACAGGCGACGTAACGCTCATAGTTAAAAGATAAAATTTGATGACAGGCAAGCATTCGTTATGTGATCGCTACGTTTATAGGAATCGAAAATTTTCCATTGCCTCCTATAGAATTATGGAAAATTACTCAGAAGTAGCTGACCAGGCTTTGGACTAGAATACCTACTAGCGACGATTGTTCTTCGGGATGACGCAATCTCTGTACCTCGAAGATAGTGGCAGGCACGGGATCGGGTTTTTAGTCTAATGGACTTGATCTCTCTGTCTCTCTCAGACTGCTTGATGACTGCACTGTCTTCCAAGACGCGATTTATGTCATCAATTGGCCCGCTAACTGCATTCGGGATTTAGATCTCGAAACTTCGAATATTAATATTTACGTGGACAGTCTTGCATAAATAGATACTCTCAGTTGTAAAGTAGTTAGATCGGAATGTTTTGCCAGCTGAATTCGCTCACTGGGCCAACTTGGGCGACACCATGTCGAGGATCTAGTGTGATAAAGGCATTCGAGGGAATGGTTTTACTGACAAATATTCAACTAGGGGGTTAATTATTAGTGTGACCATTGTAAAGGGAAATATACATGTTTCCTAGGGGACGATATCGCAATTGATAGATGGGTGATCACTGAGCAGTTCGCAACGATATTTATTACCACTTGTAGAATATTCAGGAAGCTCACGCCTTCTCTGTCAGTAGAAAGGAAAAGGACTCTCCTGATTCTTGGAAGGGATTTAAATAGATTCCATTTGATGCGATCTTTAGCTGAATAGATTATTTCACGCCGTGTATTCTTGGGAGTCTACATCCACGTATTTGCTAGTCTTTCTCTTCGAAGTCTGCACTGTATCATGTGGCTTCCTAAGGGTGTGATCAATCCACAATCGTTTGCGGCTCCAGATTTCTAAGACTATTGGTTATAGTCATGTGGCCGCCCATAGGGATTCACTGGCGGTCGAAGATGTGAAGATGATTATTTTTTCTTAACACATTAAAGACCGTATGCAGTGAAAAGTGTATAGCCGGAATTTCCGTATATTTTTTACATTACATACATTAAGAGTATAAGTATAACATCACTTTCTATATCTGCAAGCGCGTCTGCAAATATTCCTATTCTAAATTCAAAAGAGTTATCTTCCATCTTTGTCGCCAAAAGCTAAAATATAAAATACAGGAATTCACGTCTCCCGTCTTCAGTGTGTTAAGTATCGATACACAAATATCGATGCACAAATAAAGGCCTGCAGTACTTAGTTAGCAATGTTCCACATTTCGCAACTATAAAGTACCACCGACAATGCAAAATATTTATTCTATACCACTTCAAACAAGCTCTGCTATTGCCAACGAATATATGATATTTATTTATTATTTTATGTTCGACTATTTAAACTCTACGCTAAAAACCTAATCACCAAAACACTAGTCACACATATTGGTCTGAACACTTGATAGATTATTTGAGAGGCCGACGAAACCTTCTAAAAACCTGAATCGAAATTAATGTTACATTGTTCTTATCTGGTCACCATATATTAAAAGTAGAGCACATAAAATTAGTTTCAACACATTTGCAAAATATTGTGTTCATTTAACGTAAATTATTTGACAACATTTAGCAATAATAAACCTCATTCTCTTTATATTTAAATAGAGCATGAGACACGTAATATATTTATACATTTTGAAAAATGTTTGCTGTAAACAGACATCAACCACAATAACACGAATATATCAAAGAAGTAAGTATATATAAAGATTTAAAAAGTAAAACAATATGTCATACAATAAAAATAAATTTTAAATTTAAGAAAACATATATTTTCTAGAAATTATAAAACAACATGCTACTTTAAAAATATACATGCTTTTTAGATAAATTACCAGCAGTTCTAAAGATTTTTATGACTTAATTTTTTTGAAAGAATTTTAAAAAAATACTTACAATTATAATTTTTTGCTATGGTGTGTATACTATCCGGCAGAAGCATTTAGAACACTTTTAAATTTAATAATTTTCTAAGCATTCTTTTGAAATTTTGTAGTTTGTAATTGACAATATATTATGTCTGTCGAACTGTTTATTATAACGCCACAAACGATATCACCAATTTACTGTTTAACAACGAAAAGTTTAAATAAAAAATTAATTTAAATTAAATAAAAAATTGTTAACATGCTTAGTACGAGTATACTTTTTGTCACGCAACTTTATTTTCAAGTTCTCAATCAATTTGTTTAATAAATAAATTATTTTGTTAGTAAAATGGCTATAAATTATGTATTAATTTATTAAAGCAACAATTTGACATTTAAAAAAACAGTCGTAAGTTTTACTATCTATTGATTGGCTATCGTTTTAAACCTAGAAAAGAAACCTTTTCAGTGTTCACGTCTATAAGACGTTTTGTAATAGAATCTCTAAAGCAAATCATAAAAACTAACTAATAAATACAGAATTTTTTCCATATAGGTTTGTTTTCGGCTTATTGCTAAATATTTTCTAGTTCAGCCTATAAGCAAGCTTTAAAGGATTAAAAAACAAGCCTACTAAGTATGTGCATTAATTTTCTATGAATTCAAAACAAATGATGTGATAAGTTTCCTTTTTGTTATCTTTTTTAAGATCAAAGAAGAAACAAACAAAAATGTGATACGCAAAAAGTGCAAAAGGAAAAAAGACTATAATAACCATTGCATAGTTCAAGGCATTGAAAATTATGTTTAACATGTAACGTAATGTATAAAAAATGGAATAAGAGAATATTCGCGCTTCCTTTAATTTTTTTAATATTTCGAAAGGAAATTTAATACTTGAATACAAAAAAATTGCTAAAAGCAGCATATACCGATTATTAAAAAAACTGATTTTTTTTAATTTTAGCATAGATTTTGTAATTATATCGAGTACTTAAAGCTAATTTAACGTAAACAAAATTAAAATTTATTTAAATTTTAACAGACAACCTATGAAAAACACTGTTAAGAATAAGTATTTCATAGAAGAAAATTATTATTGGACCCGACGTAACGAAATTTGTAGTTAAACTGAAAAAAATCAAATTAAAAAATTAAATTACTATCTATGGAAAGCTCTGAATTTTTGCATGAACTTCTCGTTCAAATTGGAGGAAGAAATTGATATAGCAGTGGAAATGTGAACTTCTGTCGTAAATACTGCCCCCAAAGTTGCAACTACCAAAACTCTAAGCAAGGAGGTAAAATATAGAATTACGTATATCTTATCCCTACTAACCCAAAAAAGAATATCAGGAAAAAATGCCAAATGCATCGCTCTCCTGTCCTGAAGTAAATGTTGAAAAATTGTGAAAGGAGATTAAAAAGCTTTGAGAATGATGGAGGAGCGTAAATTTTTGCAAAATTTATATCCTCACGAAAGAACGGACGTTTCGGAAAACAACAAAAAAGATGCGAAGGGCAATTGTAGATGTTCTACAATTCGCGTCGAAAATGGCGATTGTTGTCACCTACATCAGAAAAGCCTTTAAAAACAAGATGTACTGCTCTGACTTATACATGGACATTTTGCAAATCTTTACCTAGAAACATGCACGAACTTTTCCAAAGCTACTTGGCAGATCGCTCCTTTGAAGTTGTGAACGATCAACTGCAGTCTTATATTACCATTCAGAAAATGTAGTTAAGAAAATGCAAGCAAATGTTTACAATACAAGTATGTGTTCACATGTCACGGTGTCCTGAGGCGAGGAAAACTCCATACTGTAAAAGTCTTTAATGCTCACTAACCACAAAAAAATCATGTTAATTATCTTGAAAAACACGTATATCGCCGATTGACATGCGCTCACCATACTGACTCGAAAATAATGCAAGTTAAGCTGATGTCTAATCAAATTCACTGACTTATTGGTTAATAGTGTGCCCTAGTACTTTTCTCTAAAACAATTATAAGCTTTTATCGGTCCGAAACCTTACTGTGCAGCACCACTTACCACCCTCAATCTGATCAAGAATTGGAAAATTGCCAGATACATGGAACACTGGAATGCTCAAAAAGAACTACGTCACTCTAGTACGGCGATCAGTCTGCGATTTGGGCGTCGTTTTGAGTTCTTCAAGTATGGCAAGCCGGACTTAAAACTCCTAACGGAATATCTTGCGGGCCATTGTAGACTGAGAGTGAATTATGAAGATGATGGCGGTCACAGATGTCAATGCCAGAGACAGCGGAACATGCATTATTTGAAACCTATCAAGAAGGTTTGGATGGAAATGTTTAGGGAGGCATAGGGTCTCATTGGGAGACACCATTAATATTTCAGATCTGCTTGTGTTCACTAGGAAGGAAGCGAATCTGCTGAACAAACTATAGACCCGAAGGGGCACAGTACCCTGCAATAGTTCTGAACAGAATGATGATAATAATAATGATAATAACAAAACCGTTATAAAACTTATTTCGTCATATAGTATCCACCACTGGGGTACAGCAAGTGCTACTAACGCAAGCAAAAAAGACGATCGAAGATTCTTCGTCTAACATCAGGTGCTCCCTGGTATATGAGAAACTGTAACATCCACAAGGATCTCAAAGTTCAAACAGCTGAGGAGAAAATTAAGAAGTTCTGCCAAAGTTATAAAGTCAAATTGCTCGTACACTCAAACATCGTAGCATCCGAGGAAGACGTGATACACTTATAATATTATTAACTTATGGATACATTCGATAAAGTTGCTGGGGTAACAGCACTGGCGGGACTTTAATAAAAGAAGTTAGATTTGAAAAATTTATTTATTTACGAGAGAATGCAATTTTACAATGTATTTAAAAAAATGTTGAAAAATTAAAAATTTCCAAAAACATGTTTATCTAGCAATCAGCTGTTTATATTTATCGCAGAAGATCAAAATTCAATTGATATGTACGTCTACGGTTAAAGTTACGTTTATGGCGTTATGGTATGTCACCGCTAATCAAATATAGTGTTGCCATAAAGTTGGTTTCGAATAGCTGATTAATATTCACCTCCAGACCTGACTTTCTCACCAAACTGACTAACTTGTCAGTCTTAGTCTGCATATTGATAAGAATATAGGGATGACATCCGCCTCGTCTACCTCCTTTAAGTCTTTGAGATGTGTGTCACGCCTCCAAATGATTTCTCTTCTATGAGATGCTACTTCGCTCATTATTTCATCAAGGACAACAGATTACTCACAAATATAAATTTAAAAATGAAGCTCTTGGAATCAATCTACTGTAAAACGATGGCAATTGAAAAATATACCAGTATACAAAAACTAACGGCCGTATTCATAATGTTAATCTAGCTAGGGTCTAACATAAGTATGATTTTTAATACACTTGTTGCTATATTTGCCAAGCACAGATCAACAAACTTTACAGAACTGACACAAATTTGAAACAAATCAACCTAGTCAGCGTTTAAAGATTGTTGATCTGAGCTTAGCAAACATAGCAACAAGTGTATTAAAAATTATACTTATGCTAGACACGAGCTAGATTTTAGTGTATTAAAAATTAATAAGGCCGTAAATCTTCGATTAACAGCAACTTGATCTTCTTCCTATAAAAATCTTATATTTTATTCAAAATTATATTAATAAAATATTTTACTCTAAGCTTTATAATTTTGCTCAACCATCTGTTGTAAGAAAAATAGAACAAAAACATTCAAAAACAATAATTAAATTTTTATATTTCACATTTGTTGTTAACCTAATGTTGAGAATGTTTAAAGGAAATAAACATCTGTTTTAATGTGAATACACAAAAATCAAAGTCAGCCAAGTCATATCATTATAGCCTAAGTAAAAATAAAATATGCAGAAAATTAAATCAATTTTATTATTGGAAATAAACGATTTGAGTAATTAAAAGGCGATTCAACTAATCACAGAGCAGGCATTATACTCGTGTTGAAAATAAATGAAGAAAAAACTACAAAGTATAGAGAAAAACTGTATGGGGTATTAAAAATCAAATCAAATTGTGAGTGTGTACATTTTACATATGAATTTTACATGACGCTTTTGATTGACCTTTTGCTAATGAATTCTATGACAATCTAATATTAGTTGCAACTAAAAATATATCACATTATTTAATATATTCTTTTTAGTTTATAAAAAAAAAACAATGCAGTTATAAAAGACTGGTTTTTATAAATTAAAAGCAATAAGTGTTTAATTAAGACTGAATTTTAATATTTTAATTACTCTTACACCATTAAGCTTCCCCATAAGTATTGCATTTAATAATAATAATAAAACGACTAACTTCGCTTAGCGGAATAATATTTTTATCAATATTTTTATGTTAATAAATTGCATAACATTAAGATTAGACATTAGTTATATGCAAATATACAATATATTGTATTAAATTAATTTGAAGTTACCAATTTGAGCTACATATTGAAATGCAACCTTAATGCACACGGTTTGTTAAAAAATAATGTTTCTTTATAGCATGTTTATATGAGACTTTGAATTATTTTGTTCGTTGTTTCAATTAGTTATATGAATTACCACATTCACATGGCACCATTGTAATTCGCGTTGATAGTTTTTCTTCTTTTCTAACTAATCTTATTTATTGTTTTAGAAATGGAGAAGTTTGGAAAATTTAATAAACACATATAGCATGGACAAGTAGACGATAGAAATTAAAAATCACATTGATTGTGTATTAAACCACAGGTTAAACCGCTCTTAAAATTTTGTATGGAAAGTTAAGTAGTTCGGCACATAATTGAAGGTTGAATTGTGAATGAGAAAGCGAATTACGAAAAAATTTTGTCATGTGAACATGACATTAGATTTGAGAACATAAAATAATTGAGTGTTTGCTTCTGGAAACGGCATATAACATTATAGTGATAGTCCTGATTTTCCGTATAACATTGTAGTGTACGCTACCAAGCAAAACTTTAGGTTTTAGTTGAACTTGGCAAGTCATTAGCCTTATATTTTCCGGATTATTCTACTGCGCCAATTGGACATTGTTCTGGTCAAAAATGTGCTGAGAAAAGCGATAAGAACATCAATTTAGAAGGGAATGGTACCTCAATAGAAGAGAATTAGGTATATTGGAATATTGTGGGGTTTGGGGTGTAGCTTGGGTACATTGACGAATATAGCATACATACATACATACATGAAAAAATGTTGAAAATTAAATATATGATTTTTATGCATTTATGGATAGATTGTGTGCTAAAAATGACAATGAACACTTAACATCATGGTTCTTACGGCATTTTTAGTGGAAAAAATGGACAAAAGGGAATGACTTCGAACCCATACGTATTTGGTCAGCTTCTACAGTGACAAAGCTGACTGAGAACCTCTGACAATGTGTTTATTTCTAAATTTCATTCCTAAATTATACAAAAACTACATGATAGGTATCAATTGAGTATTATTATATTGTTGGTGAATACAATTTACTTGCTTTTCGCATGCAGTTTAGAGCTTCGTTGCGGACGAATTATCCAAATTAGTTAAAGAACTTGTACAGGTAACCCTTTTAAATACGTGTTTTGTAAAGTTTTGTTATATCAAATAAAAAAAAATGTAACATAAAATAAGAAAATTTCGGCAAAATACCCAAACACGGCTGGTAAAATATGACGACATATTGTCTTTTTAATGAGTTTTCTTAAAGAACGGCTTATAATAATTCTAAAAAACTTATTTTCACATTGTAGAAAGTATCGTGTTAAAGGATTGTTGTAGCAGTTCTCATTTTCTGTTATAGTGAAACCGCGACTAAAATAACCGTACTATAGGAAGCTTACCTGTTGTTTAAAAAAAAAATTGTCTTAAATAAGACTTGTCGTAAAACACTGTCATATAAATCCACTTTTAACACTTTTATGTGTATATAATAAAACAAGAACATCCACTGTGGATATAACGTTAAATCCAAAAAGGAACTTTATCAAACAAACATCGTATTTTTTAACACTATATCATAAATAGTTTTTTAGATATAAATATTTAAATTTGTATATATTTAATCAAAATTTCGATTTAATATTGAGTTCTTAAGCGACTTTTTTAAATAATCGTAAACATTTGCGCATTTCAAATATTGATAATTTCACTTTAAGATTTTTCATTTTTTCTACAAATTTAAATCCCTATAATTAGCAGTCTTTTTTGAAACAATGTTTAAAAAAAATGTTTATAATTATATAGTACAAAATCATTAATTAACATCAAATGACTATAGGGTATTACACATTGTATAAATAATCATTAAAATAATAAAAAAAAACACTTGCAAAAGACCTAATATGTTAACCTCACTCAAGCTGCTTTTGTGTTATGAAAACAGAAATGAAAAACAAAAAATATAATAAAATGAGATACACAGTAAATAAGATGTAATGCCGAAAGGGGAAAGTATAACTCAAAAACATGCATGAATATCTAAGCAAATGATGAGTATAATAGAAGACTAGACATTATTATTATGATTTGACATATTTTTTTAGGAATTTTGGAAAAATACAAAAAAAAAATATTCCAAAATTACTTAAGATACCAGCACAATTCTGTGTTGATTATGATAGAAAAATTAAGTTTTGAAATAAAAATAAATTCAGTCTAAAATCAGTTTTTTTTTAATTTTCTGCTTTTCAATACTACAGAGTGGCTGATGAAACCCGCTACAGAAATAAAATATAATAACTTTTATTATCATCAATAAAAACCAATGGACAACCATAAAGCAAGAGCATGTTAGCAAAGAAGTCCAACGCCGCAAAAGAAAGTGAATTGGCCACATACTCAAAAAGTCACAAGACATAGCGCGTACTACTCTGAATCTAAAAACAAGGGAAGCCGCAAAAGAGAAGGCGGGAAAATACATGGAGTCGCCTGGTGAAAAATTACATATGAAATTAAATAAAAAATCTGACCTTAGACAGAATTAAGTGGAATGATTTTGTTACGACCCTATGCTCCTCTTAGGAACCAAGGGAATATATATATATATATATATATATATATATATATATATATATATATATATATATATATATATATATATTGTTACGAAAATCAAGTTTGGGAACCACTGTCGTTTATTACATTGCAAAAAAATATAAACATAAACCACAAAAATAACTAAGTGCTTGTTTATAAATCAAAATAGACTACAACAACAAAGCAAGCAGACAACAAATAAGAAACAACAATAACACAATAGGCACTGAAACGAACAAGATTTTTAGGATCAGATTGCTGCATAAGAACTGAAAAAAACAAATGTAAAGAATTAGAATCTCCTTGAAATGTCGAGAGGTTCTAGAGCTTTCCAAGTATTGTTTACTCAGCCATATAAAAAGCACATCGATGCGTCCGTTTATAGGTGTAAACTCAGAGCAACGAGAAATTCGAGTAAACTCAGTGTGAAGGGAGTTTAGTGAGGATAAACTCTGGTCGAAAAGGTAGTGATCGACCCTAAGTTGTGACAACGTTCGAGTAGGAAGATCTTTAGATAGAAAGATCTGTGTAGTAAGTGTTGTTGTACACATAGACTTTAACTAAGGATAGTTATATTGTTGTTGCTTGTGAAAAGGATACAAGCAGTGTTAAATGTGTTAATAAATAATAATTAAACTAAAACCAATACAGGATTTATTTTTATTTTAACAGCAATCGACGAACTCATTTAATAAGCGGTTTTAAGAAGGTAAAAACGTGACAGTATTCGAATTGTTTATCTTCTGACGTAGTGGCCCTCATCATAGTTGGCGTGGTCGTTATTCGACATCAAAAAAGATATGAAAAATATTTTTTTACTCTATTACTTTTTGGTTGATGTGGATAGATAGCGAAGCTTTTACTGTTAACGTTATCTACATAAACAAAATTTCATATTTCATATGAGTGGGAGGTGGCATACCGCCTTATCCAATCTCACTTACTAATTGACTGAAAATGTGTATTATCAACGAAGCTATTTGGATCAAATTTGGAAACTCTTGCTGTTACCAATTTGATGATATAGATAAATAAATATTTAATTTTTATGGGCGTGGCACCGCCCAGTTGAAATATTTGAAATATATGTCTACATGTAGTCTGTAGTTCCTTCCGTACATACATAGAGAAACTGTAATCATTTTAAGAAACTAGGCCTTTAAATAAATATTTTTTTTTTTTTTTTCTAAAACATTCCAGTAAAACATACATATTTTCCTTGGCTAACCATCCCTCAATCATTTGCAAAAAAACAAAAAAAAAGACTAACTAACTAAAGACTGTAGTTCCTTCCGTACATACATAGAAAAACTAAAATCATTTTAAGAAACTAGGCCTTTAAATAAATATTTTTTTTCTTTCTAAAACATTTCAGTAAAACATACATATTTTCCTTGGCTAACCATCCCTCAATCATTTGCAAAAAACAAAAAAAAAGACTAACCATATGACTAACTATAAGCGAATACATTGAGCTGTTGCTTGAATGTTCTGTTATTATTACCACTCAAAAAAAAAAAAACGTTGATGTTTGAAGCGTTTATTGTTTTCAAGTGCTTTTTGAGTGCACTTTAAGTTCAAATGTACTGATAGAGACACCTATAAAATGATCATTATTGTGACGTAGTAAGAGTATATGTTTTTTTTTTTTTTTTTTTTGTTTACAATTTAATTTTGCAAATAAAATATTTTTAAAAACTAAACATTTATTTATTTGTCTTTTTCATGTCTACAAAACTTTACAGAAATAAATGCACGTCCAATGTTTAGTTTTTTCTAAAAAATTTGGACAGCCTTTCGCAAATAGTATGCATTTGCATAATTTAAATAGATTTTATACTTTTAAAATAATAAGAATGACAGTATTTTGACTTTTAAATATATTTTTTTTAAATTGTTATATTTCTAAAGTGTTTTACTGTCTTGCATAATATTTTAATATATGTACATACATATGTATTTGCTTTTTTACTTAGAAATTTGTCTTTTCATGGTTTGAACCCACAACTGAAGCATACCTTATTTCCAAGTAATAAAAGTATTGGCTTTATATTTTCATTTCAATTTACTGCAAACAATATTAGCCAACTTCATAATTTAACCACTTTTTTAATGAACTTTAGACAAGATAAAATAATAGATAAAATAATGGAAATTAACATCGTGACTCATTTCTTAATATCAATAGAAAAATAAGCCCTTTCACCAATTCAATAAAATACAGTACAGGAGGTAGTTAGAAGGAGACAAAAAAAATGTTTTTCTTATTTATATTAAAAAATGTGTGATTGCATCGGGGTTGAAAAAAACCCGGTTTTTTTACCCAATCTACCCTGTTTTATAAGGTTTTTTGATGGGTTTTATAACTGCTTCCTAATTTCGTTGAATTAGACCATATGTTTTGTTAGCAAAATTACGTTGTTTTGGTATTTATAATGCAATTTTAAACACTATTTCGGCCCAAGGCGGCGTTATCTGCAATTAATTGGATTGACCGGTAGATTATCAGAAAAACGGTCTTTAGCATGACAGCTCCTCGGCCTCACGTCGCATAAGTTGTCAAACAATTGTCAAAAACGACCATACGCCATATCTGCGGTATTCCCCGCACATTGGTCCCTCCGACTATTTGCTGTTTTGAAGAATATATCTTTTTGCATGTCACCGAAGCACTTCTTTTCAAGAAATATAAAATCGAGAAGGTGAAAAGTTTTTCTGAAACAAGATTCAGAAATTGGCTCAGAGGTAGAGAGAGAATATAGGCAGGCAGTGATTTGATACATTTTTACTTTGATAAATTTGTTGTTGTTGTTTTTGTAACAGAGTCTCTGTTTCCTGATGTTCCTTCCTGCGGAAAAAAATTTTTTAAATAGCGGTTGCTTTTTGGTGCTTTAAAGCGCCAGCGAAATGTTTGTGGAAATCGTTAAGGAGAAATGGCAACATTATGATAAGATAAGATGTTTTTTTTTGGAAAACACTATAAAGCTATTAAGAGACTTCGCATAGATTTTTACGCTATTTGAATTACTTGTTCGATTTACCCTGATCGCACAGGGCCTTTGTAATTAATTTGTAAGGTTTTTTATTTCTATTTCTTGCTTTGTTATTTGCGTTCTAAAAATTATCGATACTTAAGTAAAAAAATTACCATGGACAAAGACCTGATAAAAATAGATGATCACGTTGATCTTTTAGTAAATCACAAAGTAATTGAAACTGTATAGCATACAATTTGGTGATTCACTCTTAAAATTTTAAATTGAAATTATCTAATAATGCTCATTATTGTGGGTTGGATAATAAATAAGAGTTAGAAACGTTACTTTTTTTTATAAGAACTATTCTTATAAAAAATATCTCTTCGTTATTATGCATTAATATCAATGACCCTATTATTTACACCAACACTGTATTTATAACCAGTTTATACACAAAGAAACTGGTTCTTTAGCTGTGGATATTAAAAAAAACAACTTAAATTAAAATACGATAGTTGCGATTTTTTTTTTATAAATTAAAAAAAGGCTGTTAAAATTATATAATTTTATTAAAAATTTTATAAAATTTGTTATAAAAAATAAAACAAAAATATTTACCTTTTCTGTGTTTAATACTGGGGATAAAAGTGGATAAAAAATGAACAAAAAACAATTATTAAACGCAAAATAATAAAATAAACACAAACGAATGAACAAATTAAATTAATTATTAATATTGTTTATTTTTATGATGTCTCAAAATATTTGTAATGTTATATTATTAAAAAAAAAACGCGTTTTAGTATTGACTGTTTGGTAAAAAAAAATAAAGGGGGTCACCCCAAAAAAAAATATAAATATATACACCAACAACAATGACAATAATAAATAAAGCAAAAAAAGTAATTTTTTTTTGTAAGCAAGAAAATGTATTCACCCAAATGTCTTCTTGTAAATTTCAACCGAAACACATTGTTTTCTTTTTATAATAACATTTTCTTCATTTTTTGTTAATTAATTTGCAAAAACAACAGTCGCATTTCTGTTATTTGCTTTTTAAATGATTAGCACTCACACACGCACTAACACACACTCAGAGTATTGAGTCAACCTCTTCTTGAATTTCTTATTTGACAGACTGTTATAAATTGTTTTCATAAAATCTCATTACAATCAATAATTTGTTTCTTTTTCTAGTTTTATTTTAAAGTTGTTGTTATTAAATTAATTTATTTTAATGCAATTAAACCGTTATTACTTCTAAATAATTATATTTTCGAGGCCAACACTTTTCACAAATTTGTTTTTCTTTTCTGATTGACTTACTACTACTTTATGTACACTAATACAGCAGAGTTGTATTATGGTGACAGTTAAATAATTATACATTTTTAACAACACTGGACATTATTGTGATAGTCAGTGTTACCAATTTAGTCCCTTTCGCACTATATTTTATTTCAGTCGAATTTTTTCTCTTTAGCGCTTTTTTCAAAAAACGCGCTAGGTTAGCGCTTTTTTACTTGCAATTTTTCGTAAGAAATATATATTTAATGAGGTCAATAAACTCATTAATTCATATAAACTATTGACTTAAAATGCTTCATGCTGTAAGAATTACGTAATTCCAGATAATATTTGTGAAAAAATGATTAAAAATAGTGTTTTTGAAACGTATATCAAACCTAAGAGCTCATTTTGCAAGACTTATAAGTCATTTTAGATAAAAGATAAAAATTTTAAGTATTTAATTAAAATACTAAACTTGTTATATGTTATTACAGCTTTAAAACTCCCAAGGGAATCACAGAGTCATAACGAATTTTTTCTAAAGTCGATGATCTAATCTGATACCAAGTCATGCTAGGCTTTTCTTTCAATCTGTTTTCATAATAATGAGATTGGCTTCCGATTTTTCTGTTTATCTGCTAGTTCTATTCAATGGGTAGTTTTACTAAGTCGTAGTTTGGTTTCCTCAGAGTGTGGCCAGTCCATTTCCTTCATTACAAGAACTTGGTGTGATCTGGTTTCTGGCCAGAAAATTTTTAAAATCCAAAATTTTTAAAATCCGTAGACGGTGGTTTATAAATGCCTGGATGGAAGAGAACGCCTTATAGCAATCAGCCGGCCTGAAAAGGTCCAATATGTTCTGAATATCAGCGCTGGAACCTCCGGACATCGTGAGGACGTCGAAAAGACGAGTAATGTCCCAAATTTCTGATTCAGAATTCGGAAGATCGTTATGTTATTAGCGTTGGTTGATTCACATAATTTTGGTCATGAAGATTTTTATCCGCAAGCTCACTCTGTATGCTTCTGACTGTATAGAGTCAAGTTTTCATTGCATTTCGCAATGTCTTTTAGTAAAGAGATAGACGTCATCTGAGTAATCTAGGTAATACAACTTTGTGTTAAGTTCCAAGACAATACTACGTTGCAACACATAATTGAGTACAACGTTAAACACCAGTGGAGAAAGAACACAACCTTGCCTCACACCAGCACCAAAAAATTTAAAAAAAGTTTTTAAGCTCTTGCTTTGTTCTAAATCGTTGGTAATTTCATTTTTTAATCGTTCGAATTATTAAAAAATCTTTGTAAAAGTGGACATTTTAATAATATAAATTGTTTCATTATAATTTCAGAATATTTTTTTGCTTTAAATATTATTAACGCTTTTTTACAGCGCGTTTGGATTACAAATAGTTACATAAATTTAATTTAGTGCTTTTTAGCGCCTTTTGAGTACTAGGTCTGCGTGTTTTGATCATAAAAAGCAGTCAGCACTGGTGATAGTGATGGCAAAATAATATATTGCTTACATTCTGAATTATGGCACAACTATTTTCATGTAATTTTACGTAATTAATAGCGAAAATTACTAAGATAAATGTAATTTAAGTAGCTTAAAATAGTAAATGATAAAGACGCTAACTTAAAAAACTTTTATATAGAAAATAGGAAATATTTTATCGAAAATATAAAAATAATATATTCGTATGTAGTAAAAATGGTCAAAATGTTTTATCAGGTGTAATATACAAAGAAAAAAAACTTGTACAGTAAGAGTACCTGTTTTCATATCCAGATAACCGTTAAAGATATTAAGCTAAAACCAAAAGCAATTTAAAGATATATTAGTCAGCTTTCTATAATTTTTTTTTGTATATAACAAATTCATTTTAACATATGAATTAAGTCCAACCCAAAATGACTGCATTTTTCATACCAAGAATATTGTACAATTATTTTTTTCTCAAAGTTCATTGTTTAAATAGGCCCTAGATCAAAATTAGGTACTTATTTTGGTCACCTTTAGCGTCTATAACAGCTTTATATCTTTTTCTCATAGATTTAATTAAATTCTTGGCGATATTGAGTGGATTTTTTGCCGATATACCCAGGAAACAGTTTTGAGTTAATTTTTTCTCCCCTATTGGCGCTGGAGTAATTTGGAATCCATAAACACCAACAAATTCTGTATAGGATTAAGGCCAGCGCTCTGTAAAGAATGTGACAGCATTCAAAGGGAAATCTCATTTCAATTCAAAGAAACTGTATAAGTTCTTCGATGAAAACTTTATGTTATAAACCTCATTTAAAAATTCCATCAATTCAAAAGTACAGCTGCAGTTCCTAACATTTTTAACCCACGTTCACTTTACATTGAATGTCTTGAAATAATGAATATAGATCTCAAAATAGCTAATGAATTATCTTACTATTGCTTCCTCTAACATATACTTGTGGTCCCTTAAAACCATTATCGTGTAGTGTTCTACAGTTAGTCTTTGTCATAATATAGATTAGGTTTGACGTTGCAATTAAATTTTAAAGTCCAGTCTGCATGGAATATCTTGAGATTTTTTCAGAATTCTTTTTTACAATTGGCAAAAATATCGGTGAAAACTATCAGTAGTAATAATAGTCGGTAAATGAACTGTTAAAATTTCAAACCACAATTTATAACGGCATTCAAAACGCTTTTTGTTAAAAACATTTGTAAAATTGATCCATTTTGACCACACAACAAAAAAATTTCAAAACAATCCAATTCGATTTACAATCTTTTTAACAACTTTGCGAAATAGTGTTGAAAGATTAACTTGTAAGTCAGAGTTTTTATTATGTACATTCTAAATGTATTTTTATCGCTATTCACCCCATTAGATTTTGAAATCAAGCTTATTCTGGTAGTAATCCAAACTTATTTAGATTATTACGTTTACTATTGTGTTAACATATAAGAAATTTATTGGTCCAGTGGGGTTTGTCCGTTTGACCAACAATAGTAAATACAAAATTCTACCTTGAAACATTTCCAGCACTTGTAAATGCAACCTTACAACAACAAAAATATTTAACCAGTGGAATAAAAGTTGTCCACCAAATAATAATAAACACAAGTTTGATTTAATTTTTAAAAAGTAATTGTAAAAACGTTGGTTTTATTTACACACATACATTCTTTTAGCTTAGAAGTTCCTGTAATAAAGGTTAAACAATTCATTAATCGCATGTCCACCATATTTCAATGACTATAAGCTAAAAACTTACTTTGTAATCAAACCATCTTTCTTGGCCAAACGGACAATACAATCATCAGATTCACCCATACGACGGATTTCACCGCAGATGGCATAAGTTTTGCTACCTTCGGTCATACGGCCAGTTTCAGGATCAACATCAACAATGTTGATTTGTACGGAAGCATGATCCTTAGCGTGGATGATTCTGTTGGATGCAGAGCTACAAAGCAAAGGTTACGCAATTTAAATAAAGCCAATTGGAATTTTTGTAGGCAAAATTTTTTTGCCCAACAATTTTTTTCTACGGCTGTCACAGCACATAGAACACGTGTTACACTCACCATTTACGGGGCACATACAAATCAACATTCTCACCGGCGTCGTTCTCCATTGTGTTTTATCTAAATTTTATAAAATTCATATTAAAAATTTAATGTACTTTGACCTCTGGAGTTTGTTTTTTTTTAATTATCATCATTTAACTTACTTTTTTGTAGAATTTACAAAATCGGTGAACACTCTAACAAGGAGTTAAAAAAGAAAAGAACGATTTACAGGGTTGTCAGCACTGAGTTCATTAATAGCATGAAGTTGGGTGCAGTTGCTGAATTTTGCTGAATAGAGAAATAGTAGTAGATAAATACAAATATGTATGGTATTTACATCAAACACCTGAAAGTAGGTGAGGATTTTTGTAGGAAACTATTATTATCTTTTTTTATTAGTGTCAATAATACTTTGAATTTACTTTTACGAAAAGTTTAATAACAAATTTTAGCTTTAAAATACATAAATAAAGACTAAAAATTGAAATGTGGGCTAGTCGAGTCTATTTATTTCTTAAATAAATAAGAATAATTAGGATTTTAATGTTTGTAGGCCTGTTTTTGGGATTATAAACTATTCATGATTTTTATTAATGCAAAATTAAATATATTAAAGAATAATAGATGATCTCTTTTTGTAATTGAGAGTCTATTTATGGAGCTTATTTCTTAACTCTTAAAAACCTATTTAACGTTTAAAACAAAAATGTTTTAAAATGTTTTTTTTTTTTAACACTCATTTATTATTTATAAATCATAACAGATTAAAAAATCTAGATATTTACTTTGAGAGAACTATTTGTAAACAAAATTCTGAAAAAAATATTTAAAAATATATATTGAAAACATGATTTTTTTTCATCTTAGATGTTTATGTATATAACTTTTTTCTCTCAAACACCTGCGAAAAACAAACGCTGAAACTACTGTTGAGTTCATGGAGAAGATTTTGTTAACGTGTGTCCACTTTAACGCATTCTTTCCCATTCACATGTCTACGTATGAGTATGTTTTTGTTGTTTTTAAATTAATTTAAAAAATAGTTTATTAACAATGACTTTTTCAACGTAGGGGCCTATTTATAGGACTTTTTTCCACCCATACAATTGCGAAAAATTAAAAATATTATAAAAAGTCCACATCAGCTGGTTCCATTAAGTATTAATTGTCAAAACTACTGTTCTTTCATTCACAAGCTTTTAATAATATGTGGCAACTTTAACATATCCTGTCATATTCGCATGTCTATGAGTGTATATGTTTTTGTTGTTCTTATCCGTGTATGTGTCAGTTTATTGTCATTCAGTAGAAAAATTTTGGTTTATTAATGAACTGTGTATTTTTGTTGTGTTTGTAGAAAAGAATTTATAAAACAAACAAAGAATCAAGGGAAAAAAATTGTGTGCCTAAAAATATGCAAAGCTATGGTGAAAAGGTAATTAATACATACAAAAATTTTAAAAGCAAATAAAGACAGTAACTATTAAAAAAAGAACCATTTCATTTTTTCTTTGAACAAATAAATAATTAATAACTTTTATAAAGTTCCCTTTTTTAAACCTTCTATAACTTTATGTAACCCCACACACTCTATATAACCCCCTAAGAGTACGCTTTAAAATATACAGTTTCTTGTACAAACTTAAAAAAATATCGATTTTAGTTTAAAAAACTGCTTTACAGTATAATTTATTTTCTCTTTACTTATTCTGCACCCCTCACTCACACTCACTCCCTGTAACACTCATTTATAGTCATTTTGTTGTTTTTTATGCTATTGCTCAAAGGAGTCATAGAACTTTTACTCACTATTAAAGTACTGTGTGTAAGCGCGTGTTGTTATTGTTGCCTAAAAAAATATGAATGTGTCCGTGTGTGTGCGCGTGTTGTTTTTATTGCTGCTTAAAAAAATAATGTATGTGTGTATGTGTGTGCGTGTTAGTGATTTACATGGTTGTTGTTATTATGTTGTAGTTGTTTTTATTTAAAGTTTTTCTGTTTTAATTTTTTTTTAACGTCCTTTTTATAAGTCAAGCAAAGCAAAGCAAAAAACACTGTAAAGTACAGCAAAGCAGAGCGCAGAGCAATCACATTTAATGTGTGGTTGGTCATGTTTTTTCTAAAGTTTTTAATATAAATATAGCATGCTTTAAGGCGCTGAATGCAATTATGTGTAATTTAAAAACAACATGTACAAACATGGGAGTATATAAGAGAATAAAAAATGAAGGAGATTCATAGAAAAACAAAGTTTTAAAAGGAAAATGTTTTTACAAGTGAAAATATGTATGTATGTATATAAAAACCATGTGAAATTGTAAAGGATGTAATTTTTCATTTACAAAATAGCAACAAAAGTGAATGTATTAAAAAATGCTCAGAATTAAGGGATGTGATTTTTCGACTACCAAACAGTATAAATTTGAAATGTAGCATTGTTAGCTCTGATAATAAATAGGTTTATTTTTCCAAAATGTTAAGTACTAGATGTTAGGACTAGAAGTTTAAAAACAGCAATAACAATAACAAAAATAATACCTATAATCCATTTAGTGCATACATCTTTTTAGCAGATTATATAAAAGAGATGTTCCAAAACTAACAGATCAAGCTCAGTTCCGCTACTTTATTGAGAGTGTCAGCGTTCTGTCACAAACAGTAATGCTAGAGAATAATAAGAGATAAAATCGCTAAATTGGCCTAAAAGCAACTAAAATGCCATTAATTTTTATCCATGAGAAATCTTAATGTTTTGCAATCAACTGCACTTTTATTTTGTTTTACATTTGGCATGTGAATTTTGGGCAATTAGATGAAGCTTGAAACGGTGATTAAAATTAAACTGCATTTGGCACTTCGAATTTCTGGAAATATTCATAGCCAACTTTCTCTTTTTATTTTCTGTGGCCACTCATCGCGACTGTGTACGTGTATATCAGCGTTCGGCAAACTAATATTAATACATTTTACAATTGCGGTAGTACTTGAGAGTCTCTAACTCAGGCCATATAGCACTGTCTTTTTCCACTTGTTTTCGCCTTACTTCTCTTTGTTTAATATTTGCCTATGCGTGTGACTGTATACGTGTGAAAACAGAACAACTCTTTGCCGAAATCTGGTGCATATACACAATTTTAATTACAAAAGCATATCATAGCATATTCTAGAGAAGAATACCCTCAACCTTCCGCATAAAGATCACATTATCGGAAAGTTTAGGGTATTCTTCTCTATTCTGTGTTGGATGGTATTTCCGGCCCATGGATATTGACTCGATGGAAAACTGAACGGGGTTTCTTTTAGGTAATTAGCACTAATTACTGCTTGTGCATTAGTTGGTCTGACCCCTAAGTTCGTTTGCGAATATTTGCCAAAACAACACTTTCACAGAGAATATAGTATGCTCTGTCTCTTCTTCCTCTTAAGTGACAGGCGGCACTCTGTAACGGGTATGACATTCACGTTGAAAAGGTAGTATTTAAGATAGTAGTGATTCTTCAAGAAATCAATAAATTTCCCCATAATTGCTTTGCTCATGTGAAAAGTTTTTAAATTTCGTACATACGGTTTCCAAAATAAACAGAAGATGAATGGCAAGTTTCTTAAAAAAAGAAAATATACCACATCAGGGACTGTATTGTGAGATTTCTGTCTATTGGTTTGTGTCAAGGTTGATAATGTGTTACCCTGGTAATGCCGTACTGATTTGTGTATTTGACGGCATTGCCAATTCGATCATCTTTGGGCAACATGTCTAAAATAAACGGGCATAAAATAGAGGATGTAAGAGCGTTTGAGACATTTCCGGAACTTACCAAACTGTAGGCAATTAGGTATATAAAGAGCCTGCTGTGTCTACGTCGATATAGTAATCGTTTAGAAGTCATAAAGAAAAGTCGTGTTTAGGCGTAAATAAAAGTGTTGTATAAACGAATATTAAGTGCAAGATAAACAAGTTGCTGTATTAAAATAAATTGTATGAAGATAAAGTGAGGAAATAAAAACTGTAAAAGAACAAAAGGGTGGTGTTTATATAATTTCGACGCAATTCAAAAGAACTTAAACGTTTTAGAAAGGTCAAAACGTAACGCTATCAAAGCAAAAGTTTAAACATTTATTACATATATTTTCTAGAATAAACAAAAAATACATGACAAGATTCATCTAAATCGGCCGCCTCCAAATTTTTCTTATCAAAACAAAGGTCTTTTCAGAAAATTTATAAGTTTGTTCAGCGATCGGTAAAAATCGTTGAGTTTATTTGGCTAAATTTAAAGAATACTCTCTCACCATTAATTTGGTTTTAGTAAGAAGACGGAGGTAGCCGGACCTATATTTTTTTCCATGGAAAACTGTAAATGCTGATTTTTGTAAAGGCATTTTAATCACTCTTATACACTAACTTATATTTAATTAATAAAAAGGTGTTGTATTACAATAAAAGCAGCACTAAAATGTTATATGTGAAAATATCTTATATCATTTGCTATTGAGTTGTACGAAAATTATTATCAGTTTTCGATTAAAAATATTTTCGTGACTTTAATACATTTTTTCTAAAAGAAATTATGGACTTTTCTTAGAGAACAGAGTCATGAGATTTAAAAAAAATTGTGGACAAAAATTAATTTTTTGTCCCCAAAATTGCATTATGCGGCACCCCAAACGCCGCAGTGAGACAATTTCCATTGCGCCCGTTATGGCCACATATGCCCAAACCAGACTTGGAAAAAACCTGTTTTTTTTTAAACCCAATCCACCGGGTTTTATTGGGTTTTTGCTGAGCTTTTTTGGGTTTTATAACTGCTTCTAAATTTCGTTCATTTCGGCAATATTTTTTGTTCATTAGTACAATTTCGTTATTTTAGTATTTCTAATACAAATTCGCACTCTTGGTGTGGTAAATGCGGCATTGCGTAATTAGTTCGTTTGAACCGTACATTATGAGAAAAACGGCCGGAATATAAAGGCAGATATGATTGAGTTATTCTTTTACATCGCAAAAGTTGCCAAAGAAGAGTTTCTTTTCGTTACTCCTCTTGGGAGCATACGGCTTCCACCAAGCATCTTTATCTTATGCCAAACAATAGTTAGAAACGATCAATTGGCGCTCTCGCCGGGGTTTCTAAAAATTTCTCCTTTTGACTTTGGCTGTTGGCTGTTTCGACGGATACAATATTTTTCGTCATGCCATTGAATCACTTTCTTCGAAAAAAAAAAAAACAAAAAATAAAATCAGATTCAAAGTGGGTCACCTCAAAAGAGTTTTTCTAAGACGGGATTCGGACAGAAGTGGGGAAACTATGTAAGTAGTGATTTGACAAATTTTTCTTATTAAATTTTTTAATTTATTTTCTCTTTTGAGCTAAAAAAACTGACCGAATCAATTTGTACTCGCAATATGTAAATTTTAATTCTTTTGTTGCAAATAAACACGAAAACCATTAAATAAAAAACCCACCCGGGTGTTTTTTAAATATGAAACCCGATAAAATCCGGGTGGGCTTAATTGGGTTACCCAGTGGGCAGCCAACTCCGGCCTAAACCCAATACAATATTTACGGGAGACATGCTTTTTTTTTAAAAAAAGACCGCTAAACTTGAATTAAAATTAAAACGAAATGCAAGATGCGTTGCAACAAATTTCGCTTAAACGCTAAACCGATATCATTGACTCCATGCCCAGCAGATATGTTGCAGTCATTAAAAGTAAAGATTATGAAAAAGATTACCTTATGGCCGAACTAAAAAGTCTACATTTCTCTTCTTGTATTTTGCTTGTAGAAACACTAATGTAAATATGATCTCTGGCAATTGTGGTTACACTTCCTTTCGAAAAAAACAAAAACTGTTTTTTTTATTCACACACACATACACACACACACACAGAATTAAAAACTAAAGAAAGAAGAAATTCTTTCACAGTTTAATCTATTCATCAAAACCAATTTAATAGCCATCAATAATTGAAAATCTAAAAAAGAAATTTTCTATTCATACTGGTTTGGTTTTTTACATTTCGTCAGACCGTTAAACTATATTCACAGTTAAAAAAAAAACAAAAACAAAAACAAAAACAAAAAAACAAATAGAAATATTTTTGTATTCTTATAAAAAAATTCTCTCGTTATTGTTGTAATTGTTAATGTTGTTATTGTTGTCGAACAACATTATTAAAAGTTTCTTTGCAAACAAAACAATTTTTTTCTTAATAAAAAATATTTTTTTTCTTTTCTGAAAAAACCATTTTCACTGCCATCTTTATCAGCCAAAAACAACAACAATAACAACAAATAATTATGATAAAAAATTAATATTTGTTTCTTTTCATATTTTACAACTCAACATAATCATTTGATCATTATCTTGGTATTACGATAATAATAATAATGATCATTATGATTTATACAATATAAACATAAGTATTCAAGCCAACTTAAGCTGAAGACAGACTACTACCGCCACTATACACACTATTGGTTACGGAGCCCCATCATACTCGTATGCGTATTCGTACAGTAATCATTAACCGCATTGTAGAGATTCTATTTCCCTGCAATAATTCTATTCTATTTTATATTCTTAATGCATAGATGTTTGGTTACATGGTTGTATTTGGCATTTTTCTCTTGCATCTGCTTGCTGATGATGACGATGATGGTCAGTATGTGTACTCTCACGTATGTACATGTGGCATGATCAGTATGTTGTTGTTTTGTTGGTTGCTGTTCATCTTCCTTAACTGAGTTGTATTTATTGGTTTGTGATGTTGATTTGTTTGGTATGTTGCGGTGATTATAAAATAATGCTTTCTGATAATGATAATGATGATGATGATGACGACGTTAAAATGATAATGAGCTTGAATACCGGCAGTGGTGGTGGTGGTGTTGCTTAGCGGTTTTCATTGTAACTGCATTGGTTATTTGAGTTTTAGTTATGGTTTGTCATCAATTTTTCTAATTTCGCATTTTAGTGTCAGATGTTATTTGACATAAATGTGTTTGGGTTACCAACTTCAATGCTTCTAAATACTTCACTGCCGCAATGAACATCGTTATTATCACCGTCATCATTTTCATCAGCTGCAATTTATATTATTGACTACTTTTGCTGTCTTAATGCGGTTGGTTAAAGTGGCAATCAACATTTATTGCGCTCAAAACGGTGTTAAATATAAACACAATTTTTTTTTTCTTAATTGAAGGCCTATTTACTTAAATAGTGTTGAAAAAAATTAATTGCTTAATTAAGTTATCTAAATTAGTCGCAATCATCTTGGGACTATTGTTGAACTAATGAAGGACGCCCTGTACACAGCATGGAAAAGGTGCAAGATGTTGTTTTCTTTAGCAGGAAGAGGATGACAGCAATTACCTTTCTGAGGATAAACGAAATTGAGGTTTCTCCCAGAAAAGCGGTGAAATATATTGATATCACCTTGGGCAGGAAAGTAAGTTTAAGAAGTCGCACCTTAGATCAGTGGTAAAAAAGGCTACAAAGAGTCTCTAGATTAAGAAATAACTATTTGGTAGCTCCCTAAAATGTGCTATCTGAGCTGTATGACGTTCTAGTATGGTGGCAAAAAATTAGACACACAATGGCTATTTGGAGGCTATGTAGAGTACAGAGACTTGCGTGATTTTCTGAACCTAACGCCGCACAACGTGGTAGTCTTCATATACAAAAAAAGAACATTTTAGACAGGTAAACTTGTTCAACTTCATCTTTATATGTGGACACCCAAAACTGGTCGGGAAGCTTACTGTGCTGCACCACTTACTACCATCCTCAACTTAATCAAAGATTGGGAAATTGCCCGTTGCTTGCCGGAATGCTCAAAAGGCACTTCACCTCTCTAGATGGCGGCAATCAGTCCGAAATTTGGGCGTAGCTCTGAGATACTCAAATATGGCACTACTGACGAAGTTTCTTACGGGCCACTGTACGGGCTACAGCTTACCTCTAGAGATGATGACAAACATTAGACGAATGATTAGGAGAAAACGCCACTACTACTGGGAAAAATTACAATGCTAAGTAAGGATCACCACCACCACTTAGCAAGGATATTCACCGCTATACACAATTATATGGAGGCGAGCTACAGAAAATTAATCATCAATTGTGCATTAACGTTCAGAGCAACACTCAACGCTTGTAAAGAATGGGCAATAATAATGTAATAACAATTGGTGCCAGTGTTACCGTTTACCAAAATTGGTTATTTTTTTCTTTGATGTGTAGATTTGTTCTTTTTCCCATTTCGGTTAAAAAAATAAAGATAATGATTTCTTTTAATGTTTATTACCCAGGTTCTCACTTAAAAAACGGGATTTTTTGCAAGCTTTGGCCTTTTGTAGCGAGTATGCTATGACCTTTCCCATTCTTCTGGTAACGTATGGATTTCGTGCCAAAAGACTGGAAATTTTTTGAGGCCAAGAACGAATCGAGCAAATTTCTTATACTCTGTTCTAAAGTGAAAGGTACTCCGATCGAAACAAATGGTAGTCTGTTAGGCAAGTTCTGGATTATAATTCGGCTGAAACTATTTTCTAAACTCTTTCAACTGATCTTGGAATAGTTGGGCGTGCTTTGTCCTAATAGATCTATTTTTCATCGCCAGTAATGATTGGATGCTGCTACAATTTTTTTCAGATTGAGTAACTTTTTGAGTTTGAAAATAATCTTCATAGAGTAATGCCTTCAATACATCATCTCCGAATATTTTGCCTGACCTGGGAGGTCATCCTTTTTTATGAAAAAACCATGACCAGACTATACTCAATTTGACCAGTCTATATTCAGTCAACACTGTTATAAATTCCATACATAAAATATTTTAATGTTTTCTGTATTAAAATTATGATTTAAAATTTTGGCTAACGTTTGGTTAACTTTTTATTGAAATTTGGTTACAAAAAATTTAAAGTTGTGGCAACGCTGGTTGGTGCGTTCTTTATCAGATTTACTTGGCGTCGAGGATTTACTTGGCCATCTTTTATTCGCCTCATGATGTAGTTCGTGCGATATTCATCTTAAGGAAAACTCTGATGTTTTTAACTGCTCCATAATGATTCAAGTTGGTACCTCTTTCGCTATACAGTAGCCTCAAATGTTAGTTAAAAGTCTGACTATTACTTCCTACATCATTCGGCACTTTAAAACAATCCTGGATATTTTGTGTACATATTCTAGGACTCTATTATATTCTTCTTGTTGTCAGTTAATATAAAGATATGCCTGTTGAATATTCAGTATTTCCGGATATATTGATCAGAAATGATAAATATGATAAATACTTAGCTACGAGAAAAAAATGTCAAAGTTCAACCAATTAAATTAAAACAATTTAAAATCATGATATAACACATGGTTGAAAAAGTCAATATTCATATAGATGTTCTAGAACAACGTACCTGCTCAGGGTGTAAGAAAACCTACAGTAGAAAAGCTACGTCACTCGAGCAAATACTGTATTATTGCAAAAATCTTCTTAATAAAGTAAATATCTAATTCTTTCGTTGATTAGACTGCTGTTTAGGAGAGCAACTATAACAGTGTCGGTTAAAACTAACACAACGAATCCTACTCTCTTTATGTTCAAAACAATTCAGGATGGGAAAAAAATGATAGCAGAAAGCCCCTAAAACTCAAGCAGTCTCTGTATTATTGAAAGGAACTCCTTGATCAAGTAAAAATTGCGTTTTTCATCAAATGATTTCTTAATTAAAAGTCAATAAAGTGCTCTGATAATTTGCCTTTTTTCCTAACTAGAAGGCCTCTTAAAGGATTAAGTAAAGAAATTATAAAACTTAATAACCGGATAGTAGTATGAAGGAGTTATTGACTTGAATCATTTTTTATTTCAGCCAAATATTAATGCTTTAAAGAAAAACTTTAAAAGAGTTTTCATTTTGGAAAAATTGGTTAAAATTCAAATTAATGTGCAGGATTTCCTTTTTTGGTTTTACTTCCGTTCACATAAAATATAAAAACTCTACACAAATTGTTGACAATGCTTAAAAATAATTTGCTTATAAAACAACAATAAAAACAATGTAATTAACAGTAGACTTTCACAAAAAAAAAAAAAAAAATTAATATTCAAAAATATTACCACTTTTAAAATTTTATCTTTTACTAATTAGTTTATATCCCCACTTACATTTCATCTTTCTTTAATAATTAATATTTAAATTTAAAGCACTACAAGCCCGTCTAAAGACAAATATTTAAATTTATGACTAAAAATTAGCTTCTAAATAGACTTCATTTAAGTCCATATTGAAAAAAAATCATAAATAATAAAATCAATATAAAATCACAAATAAGACACATTCAACAGTCTCATTCTGATTAGCATAACAGTTATCGTTATTAAATTGCCTTAAAAATTAACATTTTATATGGTCTGAGTAACAACAGTATTGTTTTCTGTTATTAACATAAACAATGAGAGATATTTATACAGACAGAGTTGCCGAGTATCGATTTTGAAATATTAATGTTATGTATGTTATATATGCTCCTTTTGTTTCTGTCATTGTCAGGACAATTCAGCATTGAAATTTTTCATTTACGGCGGGTACTATTTATATTTCGAGAACTGGCAAGCTTAATGTCAATAGCTAAGATCTGGCAATAGCATAATAAATTTTGACAGTTTTTAGCATAAACGTACCCACAACGTTTTTATGTACAAGTGCTATTTGTTTTGTTTACAGTAAGTTAAGAAAATCAGTTTGGTCAAAAAGTGGAAATTTCAAGAGCGGGTTTTTGTCGGATTATTTTTCACAACTTTTGACGTGGATTATCTCAATAAGAATGTGTCGATGATTTCAGTTCTTCGTATAGCGATGAAGCACTATCAAAAACCACAGTATATTGCTGGTCGCAGTTTAGTCGCTGACGAATTCCGTGAAGGTCGTCCAAAATCGGTTGTTGTGTCACAAAACATCGATGCAGTGCGTGAACTTATAATGCATGATCGTCATGTGACATATTGATTCACTTCAATACATACGACTTTACATGATGAATGTCAATAGCTAAAATCTGGCAACAGCATAATAAAGTCTGACATTTTTTAGTATAAACGTACTCACAACGTTTTGATGAACAAGTGCTATTTGTTTTGTTAGTTGTAAAAAAATATTTGTTCTCGTCGTCGATTGGTGTAAGGAAATGATTGAAAAGTTCGACTAAGGTGCTTCAAAAGACGTGTATAAGTGTACAAAATCATGACAGGTGGCGAATCATGGATATATGCAATCGACTGTCTGGGTATATATTAGAAAAAATGTCGCCTGTTTCTTTGGCCAAAGTGGCTACTATTCCGCTTGAGCAACGTAGGACGGTCAATTCTTAGTGATACACGCCCATTTGTTTGCCGGAAGTCTTCGGAGAAATTTGTAAAACCAACCGCTGAAGACGAATCATTCTCCATCATGACAATGCGAGCTCTCATACATCTCATCAAACAGGTGACAGTCAAAACATCGAATTGATGTCTCATCCTCCGTGCAGTCATGGTTTGGCACCCAATGACTTCTTCTTGTTCCCAAATATAATAGGTAAACAGTGTGGTCAACGATTTATGATTGCCGAAGAAGCAGTTGAAGCGTTCAAAAACCATGTTTTGGGGGTGTCTAAAGGGGAATGAGAAAACTGCTTTGAGAAATGGTTTGAACGAATGCAGAAGTGTATTGAATAATTTCATATAAATTTCGATTTGATACTGATACTAGGCCGCTGGTTCATCGATGAAAATATCGTAGTGACAATGTTGTTCAATTCGCCATCGGGATGTTTTTAAACCAAAAGGCTTTAATTAAAGGCAGTCCAGCAAAAAGATAACAAAGTTGTTTTTGATAACTTTAGCTTTAATTGAGAAACATTTGGAAAGAGGTACCAAGTTTGTTAAAAAAATTTGGTTTAAAATATGTTTGAATGATAATGAGCTTGCACATAGGGACGTATCTCTCCGTTTACCTGGAATTTCATGTAAAGCTTGCAAACATATAACATTGCGAACATACATTTTCTTGCATATTTGTCCAAAACAAATGACTGGCAAATACCTTATTACGAAAAATTGGTATATATTATGCCAAATTTAGACGGAAAATTTAAATTTTATACTTGAAGGAATGGTTAATGCAAAAATTCAATTTAAAGCTACTTCTTAGTAGGAGGTTTGTTAAAAAACTGGGCGCACTCCACCCAGAGACCAAAATGTCCATTATGGAAATATTGTAGAAATGTTTTCCAAAATTTTCAAGGACTCTACATTTTTAAGTTATACACCTATACACTATATATATATTCTTCTTTTTATGTGCTTTGGCTCCCAGTGGAGAATAGTGGCTCAACAAAATTTTGTCATTTACTTCAATCCTTCGCTATGCTCTTCAGCTCTTTGAAGGAATATTCTAGTTGTTGTATGTCCTTCTCTATTGTGCGCTTCCACATGTGTTTCGGCCTACCTAGTACTCTGGTGCCTTGTGGGTTCCATTGCAAATCTCTGTTGGTTGTTTCCGTAAAGTATGCCAATCCAATTCCACCATCTCTTTTTGATACCAGATCGGGGATTTGTTTACATTTGGCCAACAATTCCGTGTTTGATTTTGTATTTGGCCACCAGGTCTTGTGGATCTTTCTCAGACTTCTGTTATTTAATGTTAGAAGTTTTGTACATAGCGCCTATGTCATTCGCCACGTTTTGCAGCCGTACAGCAGTGCCGGTTTTATATTTGAGTTAAACCATCGAATTTTCGTACCTGTTGATATAGAAAGTGATCTTCAAATTTTCCAGAATTGTGAAGAGGCGCCTTGTGCCTTAAGTATTCCGTTCAGGATATCACTGTTAGCGCTGCCATCTGTCGAGATTACACTACCAAGGTAGCTGAAGGTGTCGACATTCTCTATGACTTTGAAATTATCTTCAGGGTAGAGCGAATTTATTTTCAGACTTTTCGTTTTTATAAAGTTAATCGTTAAACCATACAGTTGGTTGTGTATCGTTATGTCTTGATAATAATAGTCATATCTCATCGGTGATGCTGGAAGTTCCATTGGATTCCACGGTTTCAGGCGTACTGGCATGAAGTGAGCGTCAAGATACAAAAGTCTACATTGGGAACATTAATTTTTTTGTGTGTTGGCAATGACTTATTTCAAACATTTAAAGTATACATCAAATCAATAAACAAACAACATCATATTTCTCATCATGTTAAAGATGACAATTTTTGTACCATAAAATGATCATTTGCGGAGAGAATAGTGCTGCATCGACTGCTTGTTGAGGCATGCTCTAAATAGAAAAAATCGTTAATTCGGGACAACCATCAAGTTTGGCTACAAAACCGATTCGATTCGGGAGGAAGCAGAAAGGGTTGGTGTACCAAACCTGGTGAAACCGTTAATGTAGATCTCTACCGACAACAAATGATTAATTTGAACCATGCGACCAGAATGGGCCACAAGACACGGCGAGGTAATTTTGCAACATGACAGTGCATCTGCATACAAGGCAAAACCGGTTCAAGACACAATCAAACCATTAGACTGGGAGCTGTTAATCCACCTGCCGATTGCACAAGATTTGGCTCCTTTCGACTACTATTTATTTTCATCGATGGGACAGGCATTGGCTGGACAGCACTTTGATACCTACGAGGAAGTTGAAAATTGGGTTACTAATTGATTTGCTTCAGAAGACGAACAGTTTTATTGGCTTAGAATCCATAAATTGCCAGAAAGATGGGAAAAATGTGTAGCCAGCAATAGCCAATACATTGAATAATTTGTTCTTTACTTTCTCATTAAATATTAGTGTTTTAATTTCACAAAACAACACTTATTTCATACCGGGTGTAGTATGTACAATATATAATACATATCCAAGTTCGCCATTTCTTCAACTCATGTAATATCAATGCCATTAAAATTGTCGACATTTTTCTAAACTTGTCAACAATAAATTTTGAAACAGGTGAAATTACACTAATTTCTTATCAATGTAGTCCAATTTAATAGGCGAAAAATTACAAATTGTGCTGTAAGCATTGTCAATACCAATGTCGTCTATGTGAATAGAGTCTATCGGGTAACTATGACAGTTCGAAAATAAAAAGAGAAAGAATATAATTATTCTTCTATATTAAATCAAAATTCAAAAAAATTTTCAATTAATGTCTATCGGCTTCCCTTTCATTTAATATTTTTTAACAAAAGGTAACTCTATTGCCATACTCTCTGCTAACAGTAACAGAGTATAATGGCAGCAACCACAGCTAAACCAAATATTATATACTTTTCCGTTCATTTAAAAGCCAAAGAAAGAATATAAAAACTATTGTCAGTTGCATTTTAGCGGTCTTATAAAACGCTTTTATTTCGGTGTATGTGGCGAGTAAATTGGAATATATTTAAATTTTTAAATAAACAAAAAACAATGTGCTTTTAGTAAATAAATAAATAAACAAAAACAAATAAAAGTTTTAAAAAAATCAACATTTGGCGAATTGAAACAGTAATTGTTGCCTAAAATTAAACGAAAAATAGGCAAATATTTAAATTGTGTGTGTAAAAAAAAAACAACAAGAAATTAGCATTTTAAATTAGAAACTTAAAAAAACAGAAAAATATTTAAAATAGTATCTAACATATAAATTTACCTTTCAACTAAGACCTATATTTTATGCAAAATAATTTTTTTTTTAACTTAAAAAAAAAAATGCGACAAAACTGTAATGATATCATTCATTCTAAAATATGAAAGTGATGCTAAATTAAGAATTTGACGTGATAGTTTGTTAAACAACTATTTATGCAATCAAATTGAAATAAAAAGTAATCCCATTGTAAACGTAAATTGTATTTGATAATAGGCTTTAGAACTATTGTTCCAAACTTTTGTTTTGTAAAAATAAATTTAAAACAGCGAACTAACTATTCTCTATAGAAATTAATTGAAAAATAATACAATGCAGTCGTTAGCTAATTAATGTTTTTCTTTTTTTGCATTTTTACATTTTAATAGAAACGCGCCTAATTGCATAAAAATAAAATCACATTTTAAAAACACGTTTAATAAGTAAATATGAAAAATAATAAAAAAGATTAACAAAGTTTGTGGAAATTATGCAACTAGAGCAGATTAGTAAATGTAAGAAAATTATAATCGATCAAGCTTGTCTGATATGATGATACCCTTTACCATATATACTTAAAAATTTTCTTTAGTGATTAAGTATCTATACCTTAGTGGTGTAAATTATCTTGGTTAGGCATACCAAACTAATAGATCAGTCTAAAGTAGCACGTAAAGTAAAACGTTATTGAAAGCTTATCATTGTCACGATAAGTAAGGCTAACTAATGTTGTTATGTAAACTCCACTTAATAGAAGTAAAAAATTGACTTGAAATCAATTGGTTGATCAGGAAGTAGTTAAAGTGCTTCCCGCTATTTAGCACCCTGTCTGTGTACACCTTAACAGATTCGGGCCTAAAGCACGGTTTTGGTGAGATTTGGCATAGTAAAATAGTAAGAAAAGTTTGTTATCAAAAAATGTTCTGGAAAACAACTGATTTAATTTAATTTTTGAGGAAATAATTTGTATGTCAGATAGAAAATACAATATAAGAGTCTGATCTCTATAAAAAATGATTAGTATCGGCCAAGTTTTATATAATTTTTTTATATAATTAAAGGGCCCGCCAAATAAAATGTTTTTTTTGAAAATGCTATAAAAAAAAAAACTACTGAATATTTTCTCAATTTTTTTTTATTTGAAAATACAATCCATCCGGTTAATAATGGAAAATAATTTCGTTCAAATGGCTGCTTCGGCTGGCCATGCAGTAGCCTACACGATCGGTTCAATTTTTAAGTACATTATCGATTGTGTGCAGCTGTATTTCACTAATGGCTTCACGAATATTGTCCTTTAAAGCGTCAATTATCTCTGGCTTGTTGGCATAACACTTATCTTTGACGGCACCCCACATATAATAGTCCAACGGTGTCGAGGTGGCCAAACGACATCAGCTCTGCGGCTGATAATGCGATCTTCAAAAACAGGGCGCAAAACATCGAGTGCAGCTTCGGCTGGGTGGCACGTAGCGCCGTCCTGTTAAAACCAAATGTTGCTAATATCCTCCTCTTCAATTTTTGTGAACAAAAATTCGTTCAACATAACTATAACGATCGCCATTGACTGTAACGGCCACTCCACTCCCACTCTGGACCAAAATCCGCACCAAACAGTGACTCGTCTTGGGTATATCGGCTTTTCAATGTATGCATGCGGGTTTTCTGTTCCCCAAATGCGACAATTTTGCTTGCTTACATACCCGCCAAGATCAAAATGAGCTTCATCTGAAAAGATGATTTTTTTTGGCTAAATCGGCATCTTCTGTAAGTCGATCGCAGGCCCACTTAGCGAAGCGTATACACAACCATATTCGTTCAGCGGAAGGATAAAACTAATTATCTGTCAAATCAGACATGAGCTCAGTGTTACCATTCACGAAATAAGCACTAGTTGAAAAAAAAGTTAGATGGCGGACCCTTTATTTTAAAAGTATGTTAAGATATATTAAATAAGGCACAAACACAATATGCTTCCACCATCAACGTTATTATAGAGTATAAAAGAAAATATACATATAATTTTTCTTACGCAAAAGAATCAAATTTTAATCATAAATTTTTTATTTTAATAAAGGGTGTCCAAAATTGAGGTATCATTTTATTTTAAATAAAATAAAAAAAATACTTTTTTTAGATGTTAAAAATATTTTTATTTCAGTTTATTACAAATAGATTCCGGCTAAAAATAAAAAATTATGCCGAGCCAGTAGGAGGGCTCTACTATATATGATCCATATCGATATATCTGTTGGGTCTATAAACAGTACCGACCAGTAGCCTCTCATTGCCATTATAAATTTCCATCAAAATATACTCAATATGGCTGCCACATTTTATAAAAAAAATTCTGAAAAAAACTTATCCATAGAATCTGAAATGCTGATGATTTTTGAAGTTAAGCGACCATAGCGCATCAAAAAAATATAGTAGTTATCTAAGGTCAGAAAATGTTTTCCATTTGTTACTTAGTGTAATAAACACACGTTATTTCTTCGTGTAACGTTCCATATTAACTAACCGGCATGTTTTCAGAACGTGAAAATAAAAATTTAGAATAAAAATTACAAGTAGAAAAAAATGGCAGCAAATTTAAAATGGTACCTTAATTTTGGACACCCTTTAGCTGAAAAAATTATTATTTTTTTGTTATTATAAGCAATAAACATATTTTCTGGAAAATTTTTATTTTTAGCTTCAATGCCAAGGATTGTGTAAAACAACGATTTTACAACTTTGAATATTTATTTTTATTTTGTGTATTTTCAACTTAAAAGTCTATTTGCAGAAAATTATCGCTGTATTTATAAAGGAATAAAACAACTTTTACGAAGTTTTTTTTTTAATAAAGTATACATTAATTTTCATATTCCTCTAATTGATGGCCTATTAATACATAAATTTTTAAAAAAGTTATTGCTTGAAGGTTTATTGAAAACAGCTAGCGCTTATTGTGAAACATTACTAAAAAAAAATTAATTTAAAGTATTGGCATCATTAACCATAACGCTTTTTCATCCTCCAAGCATCAAATGGACTCTTCACCAAAAGATCCGTTCACTTGTATAGGCAAAACGAATTAAAACAATTTCTCAACCACTATTTTTGAGCCTTGTGCCATGATAGATAATCACTTTATGTCTGGTAGCATGTTACTGCCAAAGGTAGCTTTAAACGAATCAATTGTGTTCGTTACTGGTCCCCTGGCCTGATTCCAGCTGCTTATTATAGATGGGACCTTTCTAGTGAAGCCAAATACAGCTAATACGGATATTTAGCTTTAGCGTCAGTTCTTGAACTTAAGGTTTCTGCAAAGGATTGTTTTGTTATCAGCAGTAATGATTCGATGCAAAAATAAATTCCTTTAAGGCTTCAACTCGTGTGTTGCTTAATTATCTTGAATTTGCATGAATTCTACTACTTGAGTGATTTGAAATAATTTTGTAAATTTTTCCTGTCATTGATAACAGACAACGAAATTTTTAGCTAACTTGGGATGATCTTTGTTGTTTGTATCAAAATTACCTTTTCTGAACAGCACAAATTATTTTTGGCGCGTTAAAATCAGTGAAATATTTCCAAGATAAGCTTCGCTAAGCTATTGATATACAAAAGATGTTAAATTTTTGCACTCATACCTCTTTATACAGCATTTCGCTATAACAGCTTGTTTGAATTCTGGAACACATTCCAGGCTCATTTATACCAGAGTTCTTTCAATTTTCGAGCAATTTAGCTCGAGCCTCTCTGAGTTATTTACGAATACTTTTCTACATACCTAGTTATCCTCTATGCTGGTAGCGTACCAAAGCACACCTTCTTCTCCATTCGACTTAAGGATACAGATAAAGATGGGCCAAAAATCATCCTTAGGACGCCTCTCTTAAACGTGTTCAGGCTCCTCTCGTTATTATCACACATAATCCACTCCACATAGCACCGTATATAAGACCAGCACCCCTACTCATGCAGTGCATTGTGCTGCTACTAGGAAAATAGGTTATTGGAAGGAGGACAGAGGGAGTAGTGTTTATGAAGGTTAGATTTAAATTTACTCATGTTGTAAGTGGCAGGAAATACTTTCGCTGGAAGCTTATTCCACAACCGAACAGTACGACCAAAGAACGATTTCTCCCTATAATGCGTTGTGCGATTTACTGGGCAATCAACTACAAAGGGATGCGCTCTACGAGAAATACGAGTACTACGTAAAAATATATGATTTTTAGGAATTAATTCCTTAATTTCGTTAGAACACATTCCGTTATAGTACTGATACAACAATGAAACACACGCAACATTTCGACGGTACTCCAATGAATTGATAGAGTTGGCTACCCTACCGTCATTGATGAACATCTTCGCCCTCTCCTGTACGCGGTCGAAAAGCTCCAAAATAGACTTTGGAGCGCCGGCCCATACATGAAAGTTGTATTCCATTTTGGGTCGGATATAGGTCTTGAAAATATTAAGGAGATCAGATGGAGTGAAGTATTTCTTGCACCGTCTTAAAAAACCAAGGCATTTCAATGCTTCTTTCGACATTTGTATATGTGACCATTCTGTGTGTTAACAAACAACATTGAGTCTTACGTGCATTAAAATCGACCCTGTTCACACGACCCCACTCGGAGACCTTCACCAAGTCACTTGTGAGTGTGTCGTTCATATTTATCCTTCTTGCCCCAACCTCCAAAAGGCTCGGTCTACGATCAAAAGAATATGAGTGGCAAATGTTGCTGTCATCCGCAAAAGAGTAGATAGGATTAGAAGTGAGAAGAAGAAAGTCGTTAAGAAATATTAGAAAAAGAGTAAGAGAAAGAACAGAGCCTTGCGGTACCCCTGAGTATTAAGGTGTTCTATAATACCAGTTTCGTTTTTCCAGTGAAGCGTATTAAGAAAAACAGAAACGGCAATGATAAATTGGAACTAAATACTAGAAACTTAACCTCAAAAACCTATTTAAAGCACAAACTATGTGTAAAAGATACACAATCTTCTGTGAATCCCACATTTCTATGTTATACATACTGTAGTAAAGGCGTTGGGTTTCAAAATAATGACCTTAACCTCATAAAATATATGTGTAGCAACAGCAGTAGCGATCTTATTGACATATATATAAAGATACGTGATACTATATGTTGTTGTCACATTTTTAAGTTCTACACCCAATAAGTAAATTAATAAAAATAAGTATAAATAAATGGTACTTACCGTACAAAATTGCATTGAAATCGGTAGTTAGCTTAGTCCCTATAAAGGCCTTACCAATGGCTTTTAAAGGAACTGTGATGTTACTGCATCAACTATTAAACTAAAAAAAATCTATTAAAATAACACAGTTAGACGCTAACGAGTAGAACAAGGATCTTTTCTTGGAAAAAACATCTTGTACACTTTATTTTGACGCTTAAAAATATAGTACCTTTCGTTTTTGTTGTATAACTTTAGTTGTTGTAAGAACGATATTGTTTTTTTAAAGGATTTTGTAAAGCATAATACAGGTCTTAAAAACGTTAAATGATTAAATTCATTGCTTTTTTTAAGGACTGAAGTAAAAGCTTATGCTATAAACACATTCAAGGCTTCCGACGATCGACTACTGTCAAAAATAGAATGCATGTGTGAGTATAAAAATAATTATTTAAGCGGCAACACGGCTACCGACTACATGACTACCATTATAGCCCGTAGCCAACTTAAGATAATTTCTATTTTCTTGACGACAACAAACAATTTAGTGCTGTCAATAAAAGATGCATGAAGTATATATATTAAAAACGCAAAAAAAATGTACCTGGCACCACTGAACAGAATAATCATGTGTCTATTTGTTTGCATTTATTTTGTAGCCGTAGTCGTTAAAATAATTAAGTAGCTGGTTACTTGGCTACTTTTGTAGCCAGCTTCTTTTGTAGTCATGGTCGGTAGTCTTCAATGTGTTTATAGTATTAACTCTGGAGAATTTTTTGATGCTGATTGTACAAATCGTTTAAGTAGCCTTCTGCATCTAACTTTTTGATATGTTTTTTTTTTTCGTACAGGAACCGTACTATTAAATAAATTCAAAAAATTCAATACCGCCTAACAGAAAAATAGTATCACTTGTTTGTCGCACCGTGTAGTAAACAATATATATAGGGTCCGCCATCTAATGTTTTTTTCAACTAGTGCTTATTTCGTGTATGGTAACACTTAGCTCATGTCTGATTTGACAAATAATTAGTTTTATCCTTCCGCTGAACGATTATGGTTGTGTATACGCTTGAACAACGCTGGGAAATATTGCGAAATTACTTTGAAAATTTTGCCAAAAAAATCATGTTTTCAGATGAAGCTCATTTTGATCTTGGCGGGTATGTAAACAAGCAAAATTGTCGCACGCATACATTGAAAAGCCGATACACCCAAGACGAGTCACTGTTTGGTGCGGATTTTGGTCCAAAGGCATAATTGGGCAATTTTTCTTCGAAAATGAGTAAGCAGTGGCCGTTACAGTCAATGGCGATCGTTATCGGTCCATGTTGAACGAATTTTTGTTCACACAAATTGAAGAGGAGGACATTAGCAACATTTGGTTTCAACAGGACGGCGCTACGTACCCCACAGCCGAAGCTACACTCGATGTTTTGCGCCCTGTTTTTGAAGATCGCATTATCAGCCGCAGAGCTGATGTCGTTTGGCCACCTCGGAGCTGCGATATGACACGGTTGAACTATTATGTGGGGTGCCGTCAAAGATAAGTGTTACACCAACCATCCAGAGACAATTGACGCTTTAAAGGACAATGTTCGTGAAGCCATTGGTGAAATACAGCTGCACAGAATCGATAATGTGCTTAAAAATTGGACCGATCGTGTAGACTACTGCATGGCCAGCCGAGGAAGCCATTTGAATGAAATTATTTTCCATTATTAACCGGAAGGATTGTGCTTTCAAATAAAAAAAGGAATTTGAGAAAATATTCAGTAGTTGTTTTTATAGCATTTTAAAAAAAAAAAAATTGTTTGGCGGACTCTTTATAATTGTAATATATCCTAAATTTTTATTAAATAATTAAAAACTTTCTAAACATTTTCTAATTTGCTTGAAAATGTTAAAAACATTAAAATTTATTCATTAGTTTTTCTTTTAAAATCAAATCCAGACTTTGGTCTGTGTTATACCCCTATTTCTCATGCTACACAGCCCTTTGCGAGTATCTTTCTTTTATCTCCAATAAGTTTTTCTCTGCGGTATTTTCAAAAGCCATTTATCAATTCGTGTAAAAGTGTAAAATAATAAAAGTTTTGTTTGCCTGCTTTTTAAAATAAGTTTTTCCTAATGGTGTAGAGAAGAGGTATTCATTGCCAACAAATATTGCATTCATTTTGAGGAAAAACGTAAGTTTTTCTGTATCAACCGAAAAAAAAAAACAAAAAAAAAATTCTTTTGGTTTTATTGCTCGAAAAATTAAATATTGTTTTTGGCTTTAGTAGTTTTTCTTTTTTTTCATTAAGTTTTTATTATTGTATTATATTAGAGGCCATATGGCAAATGGCCAATATTTTCTTTTTTGTTTTTATTTATTTTTTTAAAGAATTTAATATTGTGTTCCAGGCAGAAGAGTTATAATGAACAATTTTTGGTTTTTGTTTTTTTAAACATGATGGGTAAAAAATATTTTCAAGTGGTATATGAATAAAATTAGTTTTCTACTACTTTGGGAGTCTACAAGAGGAAAAAATAGAGAAAAAATCGTCTTAATTAAAATCAACCATAAAATGTTGCAAACAACAATATATTTTTGTTAATTTAAATCAATTAATAAAACAGAAAACTATTTATTTATAAACGAAATCTTAATTAAGAAAAACAAAATCATTAAATGTTAGAATTCTTTAAGAAAAAAAAAAATAAATTATTTTTTATTGCGTCCAAGAAAAATTTTGTAATTCTTGTATGTATATACTATTTCCTAAAATTGTTAAATAATTATTAATTTTAAATACTAATTGTTTATCCCACACACATCTGCTTTCATCATTTATCTTTCATATGTTATTTCTTTCATATTTCAATGGGACCTATTTATGAGCAAAATGTTTACCCTTTTTTATGTGAAAGATATTTTCAACACTGCAATTTTTATACCCTATACCATCGAAAAAACGTATGTCGTGTTTGTGCTAATGTTTGCAACGCTTTAAATTAATTATTCCCTAACCACTTTATCGGGCCACTTTGGTTTATACCGTTTGACTTAGAATCACTTGCTGAATTAAATGTGAAATTGTTCGCTTGTAATTTAACTGCAGGTTATAAGTTTCAAGATAGATTTTTTCACTCGAGACCAATGCTCAGGGGATGACCCCTACTCATGCAGTGAATTGCGCTGATACTAGAAAAACAGGTTGTGAAAAAAGAAAAGAAGAAATATTGCTTATGGACGTTTGACTTTAATTTTTTCCACAAAAGAACAGTGCGAATAAAGAGCGAATTCTCCCTACAATGCGTAGTGCAATTCGCTGAACAATCAACTACAAAACAGGATTGGCTAACTGGGTAATCCTAACGGGTGGGTATAATTGGGTTTTATATTTAAAATAGTGCAGCTTAATACGGTCTTTTTTAAGCTCAAAAAAGATAATGAATTAACAAATCTATTGAAATAAAAATTTTATCGAATCACTGTTTACATCTTTTTCGCCCCTCTGAGCAAATGTCCGAATTCCGTCTCAGAAAAATTTCTTGTCTTTTGAGGCGATCTACTTTGAAGCCGATTTTATATTTCTCCAAAAGAAGTAATTCGGCGACATGCCTAAAGATATTGTATCCGTCGAAACAGCTAATAGTCTGAGAGATCAATGTTTGGAAAATACGGTGGGTGCGGCATTTGTTTGTTTCTAACAATTGTTTGTCAACTTTCGCTGCGTAAGAGCGAGCGTTGTCATGCAAATGGAAAACCTTGTCTGTCTGTCTTTATTTTCCGGCCGTTTTTTTCATAATACATGCTTCAAGCGAAGTAATTGCAGTCTGTTTCGATGACCGAGTTTAAGCAGTTCATAATACACAATGCCGTCTTGATCGCGCTAAGAGTACAAAATTGCATTATAAATAGAAAAAAAAAAAACGCAATTGCACTAACAAACAAAAAATATTGTGAAATGAACGAATTTTGGAAGCAGTTAAAAAATTGAATAAAATCCAAAACAACCCTGTGGGTTGGGCTTAAGCAAAACCCAGATTTTTGCCAACCAATACTTAGCCTGTCAGCGGATATGTTTCATCAGGTGTCTAAGTGACCCTTTTTAGGTCGCGAATGTAATATGTTTACGGAGCCGGCAATCCGTCTCATTGAGAATACAGACTAAATCAGCTGACTGTCGGTGTGGAAGGGGAATTGAGGACTGGAAGCATGTACTGGCTTCGTGCCCTGACTATGATGACGTTAGGGATTTAAATAGTATGGGTATTACTGGTGGGGTGTGGGATTTCAGTAGGGTATTGTTGGACGATCGTACTTATGGTAGGCTGGGCGTTTTTGCCCTTGAGGTGTTTAGGCGTAGAAGGACGGCACTGTTAGCGGATGTTGAACCTGCATCACCATCTTAGCGGTCTCCTGGCTAGCCTTTTCTAGCTCGGCGTCCCGCTGGGGTGTCGACGGTTGGTGTGTTATGCTGCTTGCTGTGATTGTCTGCTGTTTGCTGTTTCCCGGCCTGCTGTTTGCGGCTTTTGGGTGTTGTGTTTTTGTACTGGTCTACTTTTGACTGGTTGTGTTCTTGTTTTTGTGTATTGTGTCCGTGGCGCACGATGTCACTTTGAGTTCTCCCGTGAGGGTAGCTCCGTTTATTGTTGTGTTGTTTGAGTGTTTCTTGTTTGTTGTATTCACCATCTTGGTCACCAGTCCGAAGTTGTTTGGGACTTACACTGGTAATAGCATTTATGCTACGAGGCCTGACCGGAGGCTTAATTCTGGTGCCACGGGTGTCGGGAGCCCCAGGAATTACGGTTCCTGCCCGACTATGGTGAAGCAACGTGGTGGCTGTGGTTTTGTGGCTGTGCATAGACTCCGGCACTTCACCAAGGTGTGAGGCCATGTCCAAATAACATGGCTTTAAATTGGTACTCACTGGTGATTCTAATCATAGGTGGGGGCGTTGGTGGACGCATTGTATTCACTCGTGCTTTGGCACCGTGAGGTAACGTCCTAGGGCAGGTACTCGCGTTAATCCTACCAATGTTAGCTCTTCTTTATAAGAGAAAGGTCCCACCAACCGGCGACCTCCCTATGTTCCAACCTGAAACAGTTTTCACATGTGACTACCCTCGAGTTGACCTCCACCCAGTTAATCCCATAGATGGGTTCTGGACAAATAAAGTCCGCTGTGGATTATGACCTGGTAAGTCCGTCAGCAGTTTTATTGCCTGCGAGTTCAGAATGAGCAGGAAATCAGCAAAGCCCGACCCTGTTCGCCGCACCGAATTGTGCAGATAGTCAAAACACTCCTCAACTAGACGTGATTTCATCGAAAATAAAATTATGAACTTTGTATAAGTCTAAAAACTCCCGCTATACCAGTATTAGTCCTTGATTAATCCGTAAATCCTTTCGGGCTTCAGGGATCGACACAAGGCGATGAAACGCTTTCCTTGATTAGAGAACATCAATTCGAACTTCTCCTCTAAAACTATTTTAAGATTCATTTGTGATCGAATATACGACGACCCGGAATACTTTTTGGTTCTAGCTCTGACACAATTTCAATCCTCAAAAAACTTATCATAGTACACTTCTTCACAAAGTTGTACAGGCTTCACAAAGATGTGCTTGTCTCTCAAAACTGCCCAATCGTTTTCTAATGACCTTCTGTTCCACCTTAGGCCACTAAACGAAAGATGTATATGTAATGATCGGCCTAATAATCATAGTATACATCCAACTAATTATCTAATTAGGGATATTATAAGGGGTCCGCCATCTAACGTTTTTTTTTTCAACTAGTGCTTATTTCGTGAATGGTAACACTTAGCTCATGTCTGATTTGACAGATAATTAGTTTTATCCTTCCGCTGAACGAATATGGTTGTGTATACGCTTCGCTAAGTGGGCCTGCGATCGATTTACAGAAGATGCCGATTTTGCCAAAAAAATCATCTTTTCAGATAAAGCTCATTTTGATCTTGGCGGGTATGTAAACAAGCAAAATTGTCGCATTTGGGGCACAAAAAAACCGCACGCATACATTGAAAAGCCGATACACCCAAGACGAGTCACTGTTTGGTGCGGAATTTGGTCCAGAGGCATAATTGGGCCATTTTTCTTCGATGATGAGCAAGCAGTGGCCGTTACAGTCAATGGCGATCGCTATCGGGCCATGTCGAACAAATTATTTTTCACAAAAATTGAAGAGGAGGATATTAGCAACATTTGGTTTCAACAGGACGGCGCTACGTACCACACAGCCGAAGCTGCACTCGATGTTTTGCGCCCTGTTTTTGAAGATCGCATTATCAGCCGCAGAGCTGATGTTGTTTGGCCACCCCGGAGCTGCGATTTGACGCCGTTGGACTATTATTTGTGGGGTGCCGTCAAAGATAAGTGTTACGCCAACAAGCCAGAGACAATTGACGCTTTAAAGGATAATATTCGTGAAGCCATTGGTGAAATACAGCTGCAACACAATCGATAATGTGCTTAAAAATTGGACCGATCGTGTAGGTTACTGCATGGCCAGCCGAGGCAGCCATTTGAATGAAATTATTTTCCATTATTAACCGGAAGGATTGTATTTTCAAAAAAAAAAAAAAGAAATTTTAGAAAATATGCAGTAGTTTTTTTTAGAGCATTTTCAAAAAAAAAAAAAAAAAAATTAAAAGGCGGACCCTTTATAAGTGCTCATTGATTCCTTTTAACTCATGTCAGAATACTGATTCTCCAATAGCTTCTTTAGAAGTTGATATGATATAAAGCAAGCGGAGATGTCTACTTCCTCGTAAGAATGAATAGACTGATTTAACGTTGATTGACATTAAGCTGCTGTGCAAACTAAATAGGAAAAAAGAATGGTTTGTACGAATTTGAACTCAATTTTCGACTATTTTCGTGTCGAGTAGCCATTCCAGCATAACTTTTTTACACAAATTCAGACGAGTTATTAGTATTGCTTGTATTTTTTGAATGTCAAACTTAAACTTAACTTAAGTACCCATCTGATTAAGATAATTTTGTATTCATACCTACAGCTTATAAATGAAATTACAAAAAAGTTGCTGTAGCTATGGTGATTAGAAGTTGAGAGCGTCTAGGTTTAAATGCGCACTATTAAGTTTATTAAAACAAAATTTTATAAACGTTAATTTAATTTGTTTAGGATCTGCTCATATTTAAGCTCAGATTTCATATAACGATTTAGATGCAGATGAACAATGTAGGGTAAGAAATAGTCTTCTTTGACCGACTATAAATTTCTTAACATTTTATGTTATCTTTCATTGCTGATATTTTAAACAAATTTATGAAAAAAAAAATTATAAATTATTGTTTATATTTACACTTGTGTCTTGTGAGTAAATGAGAAGAGATGTCTTCAGTCGAAATTAAATTAAAATAAGAAAAAACTGTTGCCAAGTATTTCTTTTGTTTTTCTGTTTATTTTTCTAAAGATGTTTTTCATTTATAAGTTTACAAAGTGTTTTTGTTATTGGTATAATGCCGACAGATTATTTTGTTTTGTTTTCTTAAGAAACGAAAATTTTCTTGCTTTTCTTTCTTTTTTTTGTAAATATAAATCAATAAAATTCGTTCAATATAATGTCCATTTATTTTGCGCAATGTGCAACAATAAGGTCTTAAGCTACCAAATGAATGTAGATTTTTGTTTGTTTTCTGTTAAGAGGTCAAAGTTCATGTAAGGGTTATATAGTGTGTTTAGAAAAGAAAATTTAATTAGCTTTTTAAGAGTCTAAAGGTTATATAGTATTTAGAAGTTATATTTAATACTTTTTATTGCATTTCCATTAAATTTAAATTTAAAGTTATAGGCAAGACTACACATAAAAATTAAAGATGGAGTTTTTTATGCTGTTTGATTCACTGGTATGTGGCTCATAAGAAGAAATGTAGTGGTGCTCTAATGAGTTAAAAAGATACTACATACGTTACTTTCATTAATGAGTACCTATAGCCTATTCTCTTCACAGCTATAAAGCTTGAAAATATATTTTTAGGCAGTGCAATTAGTGAAGAAGTCAGGAGAAGTATTTTAGGCAGTCTTTCTAAACGTTGTTGTTGTTTTACAGTTTTTATTTTCTCACTTCCACACGTACAGTATACAATTAAACCTATACAGTCTCCAACTAATTTATCCTGCACTTAATATTTGTTTATCAACACTTTTATTGACGCCTAAATATGATTTTACTTTATAACTGAAAAACGATACTATACTGACTAAAGCATAAGACGCCGAATTTTATATACAATTTAAATTACTTTCGAATCTTCTTGTTGCTCTTACAACATTCTAACTATTTCCGTTTATTTCAAATGTATCCCACAAAGATGGTTGAATTGGCATTGCTGCCAAATACACAAATAGGTACGGCTTTGCAGGGTGACACATTAACACAGCCTTCACACAACTCAATAAACCAAAATCCTACTCTTTCTTTTACGATATTTTATTACAATATTTTCGTAACAATACTATTTTTCTGGTGGGCGCTACGGAGTAGAACATGGATCTGTTTTTGAAATTTTCGAAACACATCACAAATTTCGCATTCCGGTTGAAAAACTTGGTTTACTCAAGCGAACTCAATTTTCATCCAAATTTTTCCTCATTTTTCAATAAAATAGTCTGAAAAACCAGCTCTAAACTCAAAAAATGTAGAAAATATTTGATGAAAAATGTTAGCAATCGAGCGAGAAATTTCAATAGAGGAGAGTATATAGTCTACGAGATACAGAAGTGAAACGAATGAAATAATTAACAAGAGGGAGGACACTGTAAATTGCAATAAAGATTACAGTGAAATCTAAACGTAAGTTCTGATAAAAAAGTCCATCTTGAGTTTTTACACCAGACTTGAATACAATGATTGAATTATTATTTTCGCTCAAAAGGCCTTTACGATAAAATGGTTAATGATTATCCAGAGGTTCCACATAGAAGCACATTGCATCCGAGAGAGATCTAATAGCCGCTTGGCTATCATAGAGTACTGAGACTTAGTGAGCAGGTGAAATATCTGGGAATCATTCTCATTGGAAAGCTTTTCTGGAAGCAAACATAGAGGAGAAAGTCAATAAGGTAGCAGTTTCACTCTACTTCAGCAATGATACGATTGCTAAGTGCTGGGCCTTTCCACGTCATCTATGATGTGGTTATATATCACGATAGTTAAACCTATGCTTTGGAAAGGGGTATATGCTGAGAATGTTGGAAATTGTTCAACTGTCAGCCCTGGTTGGGATCTCGAGGGCGCTGTGAACGACGGCTGCGGAGGCCCTTAATGAGTTCTCCAATTCCTGCCAGCCTGATATTGGGGAGAAACTTATGACCTGTGCTTGCATTGCTAAGGATAATGGAATCAGGTTTTAGGATCTTCTACCATGTATGACATATATTGTGAGACAGGTGGATATAATTCCGGTCCAGCATAAATTGCGTAATCTTTGCAGCACCTTTCAGACGTAAGAGACGGCTATTCGGGAAGTCGGCAATTGGCTTGAAAGGGGCATAATCACGATTAGGAGTGTATGCATTTATACTGCAACTCATACGACAATCAGGTCGATGTTAGCCAAATCTACAACGGTGTGGAAATGCCACTTGTCACTGTTAGTGATGGTGGAATATTACAATATCTGGCAACTAGTATGGTTACCGGGACTCTACGACATTGTGGGGTACTATGTTTTAGATGAGCTGCCTAGGCATTGCACGACGGTACAGACTTTTTCCACGGGTGAGAGTGTTAGGATGCTGGACCGGTGCTATTTTCTCTAAAAGATTGAGACAGATTTCTTCCTGTAGGCAGACGAAAGAATTGCTGCCAGTTGTTGACTGGAGGAGATTTGGTCAATTAGTGAACATGTCTATACAAAAGATTCCGTCTTGGCTCCCTGGCCATTATCCAGTAGGCTGATATGAAATATGTTTTTGGTATGGTGTAACAGTATTGTACAACTATTGCGGTTACTAAGAGACACTTGCTCCTGGAATGTACTGCGCTATCGAGGTCGAGGGTTCTGGGGGTACCTTGGGTATAAGCCGCTTCGTTATCAACGCCTTGATTTAGGTGGAAGAGTAGTTCTAAGTTTTGTTCTAGGGTTGTTGTTTTTATGCGGCATCTAATGAGCCCGTTTGGCCTAAGTGGACTTGGCCTGGAATTGGCAGTTTAACCTAACTAATCTAGTCCAGCTATTAAAACCCACAACTTGCGTGGCCCTAAGCCTAAACAAGCAAGGCCATTATTATTTTCATCAATTCATAGTCTTTATCAGGTCAGTACCATAGGAACGGTTTAGAAACACTTCCAGTAAAAGAAAGCGTCAGCTAAAGAAAAAAGAAGGCTTTTATTTGAAAGCGTGAAATATAACTTACAAACCTATCCCGTTGCGAAAAAACTTGTTGTATGTAAAAAAGTATAAATAAATAAAGATCGGGGATAGGAGCGTAATTGAAAACAAAGAAAATATATATACAACTTTTGGGCCATTATTACAACTTGCCTTTAAAGTTGGATTTAATAAAAGTTAACTATAACTAAAGTCAACTTTAACTTTTTTTGGTTTTTATAACTTACTTGTAAAATAAAGTTAACTTTTTTAAAAATACGGCAATATCGATAAATTTTGCCAAAATAAACAATTTCTTAAAAATGCAGTGATCTGTTTTCCATTTCCATTTGAAGAACTATTATTATATAAATGTTTATTTATCATGTTTATATTTGAAGTTGCCATATTGAAAATAATATTTATATAAACATATATGACAAGTTTAAATATAAACTTAACTTTAAAAGTTACAGGTAGGATCTTTTCTTTAGCTTAACGCTCACTTTTACCTTATTGGACACTTATAATAATGAAAAACAAATTAACTGCCCGTTAAAATCCTGCATTTAGTTAAAGGCAAGTTTTAATAATGGCCCTTAGTTTAAAAAATTCTTAATAAATATGAAATTAAATAAGTTGTCACAACAAAATTCATTAAAAAGACTTGCATTATGGTTACGTTCTATAGAACACATTTTAAATGGAATTCATAAGTGTCTTTCAATTGTCATCTCCCTTAAGCCTTCCATGTAGAATAGATTTTATGAAATATGCTGCTTAATACTCAGTATATATTAAAATCATTCAAATCATTATAATTACATCACGATTTTAATTTGTAATGTATTCTGTCTCCTTTTCCATTTCTATTTCGTACCTAGAACACCCATTCATGCCACTTTTTGTTACCTTTTTAACTGTAAGAAAATTTCAGTTTTTCATTTCAAGTTTTTTTCTATTTCATTTCAATGAAAAAAGAGAAAAAAATCTACAATTTTTTCTTCTTTCACTAAACACTGCAGCTTAAAAATAGCAACAAATCTTAAAAACTGTTAATGAAAAGAAAATTTAGAACATTTTTATGAAAACCTGGTAATATAGGAGTAAACCAAACCAAACAGAGCACTGACGCAGTAAAGCAAACCGATTTTTTTAACTGTTGGTTGCAGCAAAAACAAGAAGAGCGACAGAGAGAGAGAGAGAGAGGGAGAGAGAATAAGAAAAGAAAAAGTTGCAGCCCAACCAGCAACTTTTTTTGATTTGTTTTATGGCGCAAATGTTGAATGTTGTATGTTGCATGCATGTTTGGTACTAAACACCACTGCAGATGTGTCTCTGAAATATTGTGTTTTAGCAAACTCATGTTGTTCAAGATGATGACGATGACGACGAAATGATAATAATGAAGATGTTGCTCCAATTCTTTTATCATACACAGCAGCGCCATGAATTGGAAAAAAACTTTGTGTTCGACTGGCTGTTATAATTTTGTTATGCTCAAAAAAAGAAAAACAAACATTTTATCAGGAAAACCTGTTGCTTACGTTTACGTTTTTTACATGCGACTGTATTCGAAAATATATTCGAAAAAAGGGTGTTGCAACAGGGTGGTCCCTTTTTAAAAATTTATACATTTTAATATGAACAAAAATGAAAAGATGGTATAAGCAAATTTAGAAATGCTGTTATAATTATTTATGTTATACCTCGGCATACCTCGGGCTGCTATTTTTATTTTGGGTAAATAATTTACAACATTGTTACGTTTTAAACCGCGTCAAAATAAAATAACATCACTTTGTTGTTGTTTAATAGTTTTTATTTTCTCCCTTTTCTTTATACAGTTTATTTTAATACACCGACTAAATATTCGATTATACAACACTTTTGTTTACGCCTAAGCACGACTTTTTTTTAGGACAGAAAAACGTAAACTACTAACTTATGAATAAGGCACCGCCTTTTATATACAATTGTTCTTATTCTTCCTACAACCTTCGAACTACTTCCGTTAATTCAAATGTAACACACAAAGATGGTCGAATTGGCAGTGCTGCAAATATCATATCAAACATACCAAAATTCCACAATACAGATTTAAAGGCGCTGATGTGGTGTATTTTCTTTTTAGGTATTTTTATTTTCGTAACAATATTTACAATACAGCGAGCCATAACACAGCTCACTTAGACCAAAAACGGCCATTGTGATGCCCCTCCCCCAAAAAAAAAGTGCACTAGAAAGACAATCGGAACTCAGTGCCCCCCAGCTTCAAGCAACCGATACTCGGCCTTCAATCACAGCTTTGATAGCTCCGGAGCTTCCACGAGCAGTTCTGCTTCGCAGTTAACTCCTCCTACGAACAGTAATAACAGCACAATGGATGGCCAGGAGTATACCTACCACAGCTGAAATCCTTCGTCTTTGCTTCACTAGTTTATCAGTTTTCTTTCGATCAACATCCGGACACAACACTCCCGCCTGCTTTCAGGAAAAAATTTGTCACATTTTCTGTAGACTATATCGATACCTCAAAACTTAAGATACGAGACTCTAATAGACATAGAGATTTCTTTGAAATAGATTTGTTCGGAGGGAGGTTAAAGTCTTTTTATTAAACACTCGTAAATATAATTAAATTTTTTTCGTCATTTCCTGTGCGGGGGATTTGAGCCTGCTTCGATTGTGTTATATGAGTGGGCTCTATCTAACCAATACATCACGCTACCACTGGAGACGCACAATTATCCAGGAACTAAGATCAACAAATCTAACATGGAAAGAAGAAAAACAATAACATGGTACTGCCTGTAAGATGGAACTACTTTGTGAAAGCCCAATAATAAGAGCAGTACTAAAAAAATATCATTGTATTTTTGTACTTTGTTATGACTATTAATTCTTACAATAACTTAATTTGTTTTTGGCTCGAAGGACCAGTATATTTAAACTTATCTTTAGCTTACATTGGTGACACTTTGAAAGATAGAATTTCCAAGAATAATTGTTTTAAAAAATATTTCAAAATAAAAGATGTCGTGATTAATATGAAGAATTTTAAATTAGGTAACATTTGTATCGAAGGACCAATAAGCTGATTTCTAACTTAAATCGCTCTTGTCGCCTTTGCTACAACGGACAACGGACCACAACGGACACCGTCATTTCCACAACATCTAGTTAGAGCTGGCATTTAATTTGAAGAATCAAAAATTAGGTAACATTCGGTTCGGAGGTTCATTAAGCAGATTTCGAATATAAGACCGCTCTTGTCTTGTTAGGGAACCAACAGAATGTAAAGTGCACCGTTAAAATTTATGAGGTTTCTTTATCGTTTGCCACTTTGTTATGAAGACTTATTACAAGAATTCATTTTGTTTTTGGTTTGCAGAACCAAAGTATTTTAGCTTATCTAAGGAATCTCTTATTGTTGTGAAAATTTGGAAAACATGGTTGAAGTTATTCTATCAAACAAAAGTTTACCTACAAAGCAGTTAAAAATATTTAATCATCAAAGTCAACAACTTCCTGAGGAGATTCAAATTTTAAAGTTCGAAAATATTGCGGAGAACTTATGTTGTAAAGTAAATCATCATATACTCAGTAAAAACTGATCATATTGTTTAACACTGCACCTATAATTTGGCCACCCTATTGTTTTGAGTAAAAGCGATATAAAAAACTGTCTGCTGTTTGTTTTTATTACCTTTTATACATTGTCTGTTGTACATGTTCTAACCCATTCCCCCTATACATAATGTCTGGCGTCTAAATTAATAAAAACGGAAATTTGAAAAAAACTGGAAGTAAATAATTTTAGAAAAAACAAAAATAAAATTAATGCACTTTCGAATTAAATTTAGAACTCTTTTAGAAGCGAATACAGAGTAGTGTGTTATTAAAGTCGTTTAAAGCATATAAATAGAATAAAATAGAAAAAAATTTAAAACGTTACCATATGTATTGTCTCTATATTTATCATATTTTCACAGTAAAGTGAATGTGTTTCTACTTGTACTACTAGCCAAACATTATTTTGCATAAAACAAAATCAAAATTTTTTTTGTAAAGGAAATAAAATAAATTAAAAATTAAAAAACAAAAAAATAAAAACCAAATCTAACCAAATTGAACTAAACTGAACCTAACTCCTAAGCCAACCAGTAAAAAGTTAGAAAGGAAGTGCCACATTTATGATTTTCAATGTGCAGCTTAATATAGCGAATCAAAAAAAAAAAAAAAAAAAAAACAAAAACTCAATTGCTTAAAAGAAATCACAGAAAAAATAGCAAAAAACAAAAAACAATTATAAAAGAAAAACTGTCAAGACCATATTAGAAAGGCGAAAAAATAACTAGCACGTGCCTTTTTGAACAAAAAAAACCAAGTGAGTGGCGAAATTTGAACACTACAAAAAACGCTCAAATGTCGCATGACATACTCGTACCTAAAGAATCAATAACTAATTGAAGTCTTGATAGAGAGAAAAAAATATAAAGAAAATTACTCCCTTCACACTTACAAAACATGTCTTTAAAGGTAAGTTCTGTTACTAAAAAACATTTATAATTTCTTTTCAAATGTTACATGCAATTGTTAAATTTTATTTGTGTTAAAAAACGAGATTTGTTCAAAAAATTAAGATTACTTTTTGAATTTCACCATATAAGTACTTATAGTAGTTGTTTGCCACATCTGTGAAATTTTTATTTGAAGAATGCAAAGTGATTATCATTGCAGAGCAAAATACTAGAAAAAAAAATTCAACAACCCATTAATTTTTTAACAAACCTCGTATTTTGTTACTTAATAGTTGTCACAGTTACAACACTATAATTGCGTGTTGATAATACAACTGCACAGAAAAAAAAATTAATAAAAATAATTATGATATTAATTCTCTCTCATATACCGCCAACGCGCCTAATAATTTTCGGTCTCTGTGATAACAGTATTTATCTTAATACAGTGAAATCAAGCTATAGTGAAGCACACAACAATAAAACATATCAGATAAGAAAAATCGAAAAGTGTAATTCGAATAGAGAACATGGGTGTAAGAAAACAAATTGCATCATATAATACACACATACACCTTTATACGGCCTAGATAGGTGTTAAAAATATATGCCTTAAAAGATGTTACTTTTGCTTGCTTTACATTTTTTATTAAAAACGGTGAATCCCCGATTTTTTAGCCCAATAGCGAGGTAGTTTGTGCCGTTAGACGCAGGTGTTTCATAATTCAGACAGGCCGTTATAGCAAATTGCCGTAAAAATGGGTATGAGTTTACATTAAAGCCATATTTCAAAATATTCTGGCCAAAGAGGATATATAACGAAGAGCTGTTGATCAGAACAAAAATGGAAGCGGTATGCTCATCGGTAATGAGGAGAAAATTGGTCTGTTTTGTACACACTCTATAAGGACAACAACGAAATCTGCTTTAGAGCCGTCGGATATAATCCATAGGTTATTAGGAGATCAATTAGAAATATCTCGGATAAAAAGAATTTGAACTACTCGCTGATAGACGGTCTGAATGAAAAAAATTTACTAATTGCTAGGGATATGCCCCGGGCCAGGCGTATTAATCTTATATTTGTACGATACCTGTTTAAGAAGTATTTCGAAAAGCGAAAGAAGTTACACACGATTATATCTGAGTCTGTAATATATAATCGTGGTATTGTTTGCGATAAAAAACAGAATAGAAACCATAGATAATATGCAGTATTATGATGCAGAAACTGATATTTGCTATTTCACGATTTTTTGCCGTAACGCTTTCCGCAAAACTTCAAGGTCTGCGTAGTCTCAGAGATATACTATGAAGAATCTGAACCAATTTATCAAATGTGGCAGTTAGTTTCCTTTTGAGACCTGAACATTAAGCGGTTATGATAACAATTTATTTTTTATACCATATATCGTTTCCTTTCCTTTATTGAAAAAAATTAAAATTCTCCAATTCTACAAATAAATGACGTAAACAATTCCAGCAGGTATTCAATAATGTCGTTACGTGTGATAAATAACTACAAGTTAAAGTACACATATGTGTACCCGGAGTCTCAAGAGGTTATGTCATGGGTCATTTTTTACGCGTGCAACCTAACCTATCACTTTAACCCTTTGACGACAAAGAATTTTCCGGCAAAATAAAATTACAAGAAACGACTTTAAGCATAATTTAAAAAACAAAATCTCGAATAACTTAGAATTCATTAGCTTTTTATAGAACAGTACTGATTAGGTTAAAGTCCATTGCAAAAAACCAAATGGGACATATATGTCCTGTTCGTCGTTAAAGGGTTGAGGGGATACTCAAACTCAATGTATCTCTCCGCCTCTCGGGTTATTGTAGCGAGTTTTAGGGTAAAGTAATGGCCTAATGTTCATGCCATTAAAGGGACTCTAAGCGGTGAAGCTCCGACCACTGACATCTCTATCTATTCTCTGACAGCCAAGTGGTGGCGACAGCCCTTTCGCGATTTCTGATTAGAGACTGCTGCGTCTCCCACGATATACTTTCGGAGAGACATCCCAGAAACTTACGTGGCCGATGAGCTTACTAGAACAGCCACATTTTTATTGGTTGTTTATTAATTTGTGAATATTGGTATTGCTATTCTCACAGATCATTGTGTAATGGCTAGGCATGCGGAAAGGCTACATTTATCTGCATATGATTTCTTTCGAGGGTGTAAATCGGCTCGCTCACACCACTTCATAAACCAATGTCGATCTCTGGCTCTTCTTTCATTTAGATTGTCTTTTCTCAATAGCTTAATGGAGCTACCGTTTCATGATATCAAGACTATTATCAGATTCATAAAGCTTTCAGGCTGGTTTGAATATAGTTTAGATGAAAAAGTGGGCAAAACTTCGACATTAGATCGAACGGCATAAGCCGTTATTTCTGCATAAGAGTCTTATATTTTGAACTGAAGTAACATATTATTAAATTCTTACCAGTAGTGGAAATATTTTTGAACAAGTTTAAGTGTTAAGCCGCAGTGTTAAACATGGAGTACTATTTTGTTAAAATACTGCTCGAATATATTGTTTTTATCATGCTTTGCTCACAGTAAGCTTTTTAACACCGTTCCTAACCAGACATATATTTTGCAACAATCAAGACCGATAACGTTACAATATAATAACGGCATAACCGCCAATCTTTGTAGATGAATTAATATTTGGACATACACTTGTAGAGTCAAACAGATGAAAAACTAAAAGTGTACTTCTAAACACAGGTATTTCTTAAAAAATAGGCCTTGTCTGCGTAGATAACGTAATTTTTTAAGTTAAATATTAACAAATGTCGGTAGGCGAATATAGACATAAATGCATTATGAAATATAAAATCTAGTAGAATATTGATATTTTTTGCTGGATGTCATTGGTTAGTTTCAAAGCTACGGGTTACCCTAATTTATTATAACTGAATTATTTTTAAGATATCTTACTCATATTATTTTTTCAAAAATATCGCATGTGTTAAAAAATATTATCTTATAATAAAATAGTAGGGCTAGGTCAGCATTGATAACATTTACGAGTATATCTATAAACAAAAAAAAAAAAAAAAAAAAAAAAAAATACGCTTTGATTACCAAATTTTTCTAATAAAATTGATAAGATACCGTTCAATTAGAAAATGACATTGTAATTTTTATTGCTCCACTTTTCAACACGAACACTGTAATAGCGTTCGGCAAACTAATAGTACTTTAATCAAAAAGTGCCCGGAATAAAACCAGTGTGGCGGTCCCATCTTTCTATTAAGTTGGTACATCTGTTGTTGATATTCCAGCAAAATCTTAGTGTCATAGCTTGACATTTCCAAAAGTTAAGTAGCCAAGAGTACATCTAACTCTATGTGAGTGTTATGTCGCAAAAAATATGATATGTGACCATAATTCGATCCCACATTCATCAAAAGGATCATTACTGGAGACGAAACTTGGGTTTATGAGTACGACACGCTATTCAGACATTAGGCAAGTGAATGGCGTTTACCAAATGAGCCACGTCGTTTTCAGTCACAAAAAAAGCCAATGCTCATGGTTCTCATAGATTACAACGATGTAGTGCATCATCATCTTTTGTCGGAAGACCAGACAGTATACAAAGATTATTATTTGAGCGTTATGAGACGTTAGCGTGAAGAAATTCGCCGAAAAACGCACTGTCGCACAGTGCCATCAGTATTCGAAATTTTTTGACGAAAAATACCATCCAATAGAATTCACCTGCTTAGGCTCCCTGTGACTTCTTTCTGTTCAATAGAGTTAAAAAACAACTACGGGGAACGCGTTTCAGCAGCCGAGCGCAAATAATGAAAAATCGCAGGAAGCACTGATGAACATACCGAATCCCGAATATAAAAAACGCTTCGAGAATTGGATCGAGCGCTGGCATAAGTGTGCTGCAATCGATGGGGATTACTTTGAAGGGGACAATATAAATTTAGATGAATATGTCTGTATTTTTAATTTTCCGAATAAATTCCGGTGGTAATTGAGAGTCTCTTACTCTGGCCACTTTGCACTGCGTTTTTCCACTTGTTTTCTCTTTACTTCTCTTTGTTTATGTTTTGCCTATGCGTGTGACTACCTACACGTACGTGTGAAAACAGAAGAGAAGAGCAGCTTTTTGCCGAAATCTGCTGTATACTATCTAAATAATAAAAAATTGCTATTGCTGGGCTAGATGGGTACGCATAAATTAAGTTGACGCTTTAATTACAAAATTTTTTTTGTTAAAATTTATTAGATACACCGCTAATTACGGAAATAGTAGTCAAAGCATATTGTAAATATTATACAAAAACTAGAACAGCACTGATAATATTTTCTAATAATCGATAATAGAAAAAAAATTAAATCGTATTGCTTTACTACTTAAGACACCGCTGTACGCTATAGAAATATTAAAAAAACTAATATTTTGCTAGATCAGCTCTACTAATTCTTTTTACCCATCGCATCAGATATTTCTTTTGATTGCAAAAATACTTGTGTTTAAATAGAATACATACTAGGGAGATCGATTATTCGACTTTTTTCAAAAACCGGTTTTCGAATAATTCGAAAAAATTTTAATTAAAAAAAACGGTTTTCGGTTATAAATTTATCAAATAACCGGTTAACCGGTTCTGTTATTAAAATAAAATTTTTATCAATTCAGGTTGCATTAGTAAATAAAATTTTGTCCAATATTGTAGTTTCTAGCAAGTAAGAATGCTAGGACAAGGTTCGCCTTTTTTAGGGCCTTAACGGACATTTTTTCCACGATACCGAAACGTCCTAATATTTCATCCAGTGATTCATTTTTTACAGCGTGTTTTGTAAGAGTTCTACCTGCCAGTGCCTACACACTACTTGGTATAGAATCAAGCTTTCCTTGCTGCACAATAGTGTTAATCTCATAAACATAATTAAGATGGTTAATAATTTCTAATGTCGAAGAGCTTTTCCAACTTTGTATTTAAGGACATTCAATATATTTAGACTTATCCTTTCCATTCATTTCCAAATGTTTTCACACTTCAGAGGACATGTGCAGAAACATAAATGTATGCATCATGTATTTAATAGTGTGTGCCACTGTGGTATGTTACTTAAGACACCCGCCTACCAACCAGGAAGTTCTTCTGAAGATTTTCAAAAGCGGTATCACCTCACAACATTGCTAGCGGCTGATTTAGACTATTTACGTTTGCAAAACTTTACTAACTATCACATCTGGCGTTCGGAGTTGGCGTTTGTAGGTCTCTTTCAATGAGTCTAGTTGATCATCATTTTCCATATATAAAAAATTAATATTTATATTCAGAAAATAGGAAAAAGTTATTGTTGCTCAAGTCTGTATATCTTTTTTGATCAACCATGCCTTTCACGTTATTTGTGCGACGTTTAACGTTCTCAAAAAATACCTAAACGTAGAGTGTATTTGCACTAAAATATATAAAAACATATACAAATTATACATATTTATATTAACCGGTTATTCGTGTTAAAATAACGGGTTTATTCGGTATTCGAAAAAGGGACATTTAAAAAAACCGTATTCGACAAAACCAAAAAAACAGGTTAAAAACGGTCGAATAATAACCGTTCGGTCTCCCTAATACATACACCGTAAAATAATAAAATGACATTTAAATCGTATCGCACACCCCCTATACACCATAAAGGCTGTACACTATTTAAATGTTAAGAAAAAAGCATGGCTAGGCTAAGTCAAAACTGATAACATTTTCTAAACATCGTAAAAGAAAAAAAAAAAAAATAAATAAAAAAATTTTTCTGTTTAATTTGATAAGACATTCAGTTCAATAACATTTAAAATTGCATTCACCATAAACGCTGTATACTACATAAATATTAATGAAAAAAACAAAATTATTGCTGATTTTATTTTAGTCACGTTTTAACAAAATGCTAATTAAAAGCCAATTGCTTAAAACTTTTTCAAAGTTTAAAATACCAAATGAGTTGCAACTTGTAATTGTAAAAGGGCAAAGGCGTGAACTACAAATGTTAATAGAATAGAATAGAATAGAATAGAATAGAATAGAATATAAATTTTTATAACAGATAGCGTTATAGATCTTTAATAAAACAACTCAATTTTTATACAATTTAATTGCTTTGTTAGAAAAACTGAGTTTTATTGTAAATTATCGTTTTAGCTAAGCTATACTGTACAGAGCTTTTCATAACATACTATATATTAACTTGTTTCAAATTAAAGGCATGAAAACATAAAAAACACCGTTAACTTAATAATTAGCAGCCATTGTCAGTTGTCATTTAGTCAGTCTTCTTTTAAAATGTCTTTACAATTTACCAAGTCTTAGGAGTAAAGAGTATTGTATTAAGAAAATAAACAAAGAAATTCTTTTGTTGGTCTTCAATTGTAGTCATAAAGTTTCTTATCGCTTGACGTTATCATTGTGTTTGATTTTTACTTAACTTTAACATTTTGCTTAGTCATGTTTGTATTTAGAGGAAAATCATCATTGTACATATGTTGATGAAAGGAGGCTAGAATTGAACGTAATGTAAGCGACATGTTTTTGGTGGCATCAAAAGGCATCAAAGGTAAATAAATGAAATCATACTGCCTATTATAGCCTGACTGTTTATAACTACCAACTTGCTTTAAGCCAGATATCTTTATGACATTTCCACCTTTTTTAATAAAATAAAATAAAATTCTTTCAGAAGATCGTTAACATTTATTTTGGCGATTACGTTATGACTTGATAAAAGCGTTAAATGTTAATCCAAAAATATATTCAAAAACAGCATTTAAAAGTCATATTTATTAAAGATTTTAAATGGTATGCCAATAAATATAAAAATAAAATAATTAAATATTAAAATATTTTACTATTAAATGTTAAAAAAACATTAAAAAAATATTAAATGAAAAAGCCACGTTTAATAATTGGAATGAATACATACAACTTTACAGTAGCATATGAGAGATTAAACCCAGCATACAATTTAGCCATTATTATCATAATTATTATCGTACCGACCGGGCATTAGTGTAAGACACTAAGACCCATGGAATCTATTGTGCCCCTTCGAGATTATGGAATGTTCAAGAGATCTCATGAACACTATCAGATCTGAAATCATAATGATGAATATGTTATCCAGTGAGATGCGTTCTTAGTCTATAGTGGCCTGTACGAAACTCCTTCAGTTTAAAGTCTGGCCTACTATACTTAAGAAGTTCAGAACGGCGCCCAAATTGATCGCCGTCCAGAGTAGCGATGTACCTTTTGAGCAGTCCAGTATTGCAAGCATCTGATAATTTTACATTTTATGCAGGAAAGATTTAATTTTAAAAGGTTTTATTTTCTTTTGTTTTCATGAATTATATTGAATATCTTTGCTAGGCGCAGTATACAAGATTCCGTCGAACATTTTGTATGAAAGTGTAGGTAATATCGTCGCTAAGGATGTACTAGCTTGTCAATGTTAATTCGGAAGTAGAAGAAGCACTACACACTAACGTTTTGTTATTGCTCAAGTTGCTAGAAAATGCATAGAATACGAGTATATTCTCTATTAGCCTTGCTTATTTATAGATTTTAAGCAAGCCTTTGATAGTATTGATACGACATTCGATAATAATATTACATTCGAGCGTTTGGTTAACATAAATAAAACATTGGAAAACAACTACTGAAAGTGAAACGAAAAAAGTACTCATAGAATTCACTCGTCGCTTAGCAAATTTTTAGATATCGAAGTTTGGAAGTTTTCCAGCTTATTTAACTGCCGCCTAATACTCAAATTTATTCAATACTCAACTCTTAGTTCGACTTTACTCTATGACTGTAAAACTATAAGGAGAATGCTGGGTTATAGTTAATTAACATTTGTTTACATTTCACAACCTACTATTCAGTTTACGTTCAGATTTAAATTACATATACGACTTACAGTGTTATTGGTAGCATTGTTCAAATAAATACAGCGTTGGCAGGGTGATCGTAGCCTTGACACCAACCAATAGAATAACTTCCATAATAAAGTATAAAGCTTTTAATGTTGGTGTATCTGTTTGGATGCCTTCATTTTCGTAATTATACAGTATATGGTTTTTTCAGAGAAAAAGAAGGACCCTTTATAATCAGATAAAAGAAAAAGTGAAAACGGCTTAGATGGACATATTGACATATTGTTACAATACCAGAGAATAGCACTCAGGAAATGAGCACGAACAGTTTAACAGAATCTAGGAAAAGACTATGCCCGCGTAAAGGGTGAATAGATGGTATAGGAGAATATCTTACCAGAATAGGAGTATTCGACGATGGAAGTAGCAAGGAACTAAAATGATTTTAATACGTAGCTGTGTTTCACACACGGACATACCTATTGATTGCCTGTATACTGCGGAAATTATAGAATAATATTGTTGCCTAAAGAACAATAAGTCAACTGGATGTGATGGCATTCCGCCGGAGTTATTGAGGGTCGATCCGCTATTAAGTGCTAAATCATTTTGCCTATTTTAAGCATAATCTGGGTAAGTGAATCGCAGGAATTGCCGTACGAAGTTAAGGGGGAATCATCGTTAAATTACTAAAGAAAGTGGATTTAACTGATCGAGGCAATTTAACAGGTATAACATTGCTAGGCACTATTAATAAGGCTATCGCGAGCATTATCGCGAACAAAATATCGAAAATACTTTCACCAGAATTGAAAGCAGAACAAGCAGGTTTCCGATCACAGAAATCGAGCACAGACCACATTAACACCTTGAGAATAATCGTAGAGCAATTGGTGGAATATCGATTTTCTTTGTATTTATTTAAGATTTTGAAAAGGCGTTCGGTATACTCTCGCACGAGGTATTATGAACCGTATTAGAATGTAAAGGCGTCCCTGGGAAGTTAGCGATAGTCATGCGAGAGAGCTTCTTATAGAGGCGCGGTGAAGAGTGTAGGGGCTCAGTAATCGATTGGAAACCATGAAATTTGCGGACGACATTTATCATTCGCGGCTACACGGACCAGCCGGAGAAACCAAGCCGCAGCCAAGACTGAATTTAGAATAAATGTAAGAAAACAAAGTTGCTGGGAATAAACAGTGATGTACATAGAGCCTTTACAGCCGGCGAGAGTATTATTGAGGAGGTAGACAACTTCTGCTATGTGGCATAAAGTCCGCTAAGCAAGTATTTGGGCGATTGACAAACGTTTAGAAATCATCCTCACTCTCATCGAATGTTAAAATTAGAAGATTCAACTCGAACGTTACGTCAGTATTTTGGTACGCTGGCGACACCTGGAACGCCGCACATCCGACATCAAGGTTACATAGGTATTAATTAAACATCTGAGAGGATCATGAGAATCTTTTGACCCAACACGATACTAAATAGTATGTTATGGTCCAAACCAGTTAAATACCTATCGAGATGGAAATAAGAAGACGCAAATGGAACTGGATAGGCTAAGAAAGCCCCATAACGACTTAGCCCAAAATGCAGTAAATTGAAACTTACAAGGTAGCTAACGAAGAGAAAGGCCCGTCTATACCTGGAGAAAACAGGTCAAAAAAGAAGTTGCGAAGAAGAGGGATGTGGCCATAGATAGATCTACGGGAGAGTTGTACACCGAACTTCTGTAGGATGTGCGAAGAGGAAGATGAGTTTGTGATAGTCGAGCAATTTGCATGCCGCGTTCTGAGACTAAAGAACTTCGATGTAGATGCAAAAATGTGATCTTCGATTAAAAAAGTAATTAATTTTTTAATTTTCCAATTGAAATTTTAAAAGGAAAGAAAGTATAATACCATTAGTAAGGACTTGTTTTGAAATCTGTACGGTGATATAAGAAATAGATGTATAAAGTAAATATATTTATAAGCAAAGAAAGTGAAATACCAGTACCAACAGTGATATTTTAGCATTAAGGCTCCTTTGGCAAAAAAATAGGTATATGCCCTTATATTTAAAAGTTGTGAACTTCAGCTACGTTTCAAAAATAATTAATTTCTGCACCTATTTTTCTGTCCCCATGTGTATAATATTTGAACTTGAACTAATTTATGTAACATGCATATATGCATGTACATATTATGACATTTTTTATTTTAAAACGGAATATTGTGCTGGGTTATATTTCAGTCACGTAAATAATGCTCGTCCGCGACAAAAATATTTTTTTATATTTTTTTAAATGCCAAAAGATATTTAGTTTTGATGCTTGTACTTAAGAGGTGGAACGTTTAGCTTATTAAAAATTTGTTTCACCAATCGTAATAAAAGTTTACAAAAACAGTTTGAAGATTTTCAGGCTCTTTAAATATAAAAGATAAAATTGTTCTTTGAAAGTCAAAAAGGAATGTATAAGAATGCAATGATCTGTACAGCTAATGGCCCTAAAGATTATTATTGTAAAAAACCGGTTTTTGTAAAAAAGAAGCAGGTTTTTGCTAAATTTTTAAAAATGGATTGATCAAGTGACTTTGTAATATATCAAAATAATTATAAGATTGATTTATAAAAAGTTTAGGCCCCAATTATAATTTTTATGAAAACGAAAACGATTAAAATATCGATCAATATTGTTACAAAAATGAATACACCCAATAAAATGCATCAAAATTTAAAGCTATCAACTTAATTATTATGGAAGTTGGTCTATTGGTTGTTATCTAGGCTACGAGTATAATGGTTGTATCTATTTGAAGAGTGCTACCAATACAACTATGAGTCAAATATGTATAGTCATGTGTAAAATAATAGGGATAAAGTCAAAATAGTTAAAAGTCCAACTCTGTTTTTAAATTTAAAAATTTATCAAAAATATCGTATAAATTGTCTGCTTGAATTTTGATGACCTAAAGAACCGTTATTTGACAAATAAATTTTTAACTGTTTCTCAGTTGTAGCTCATTTTTATCATAAGCTTTTAGAGAAAATCGCATGGCTATATGTACTATATCTTATGCTAGAATTAACGGCAAATGAATAGTAGGTTGTGGAATGTACTAGAACGAGCGGAGCTAATGACAGTGAACTATATAAGCCGCTACAACTGTTGAGTATATTTGTGTGTTAAGTGAAAGTTAAATAAGTTGGACATTGTGTATAAAGTTAATATGGAGACAAAAACTATATAAAACAACATATTTGCTTCGTATATTTATTTAACGCAACTTAAAAGAACTAGAACGTTTTAAAAAGGCTTAAGCGTTACAATATTTATGTTTAATACTCAGAGCCTATGAGGAAACTCGCGAGTATTCCTTAAGCGGAAGTTCTCGTAATTAAGAGATGTGCTTAATTCTATTTGGACAGAAATAGCTGCACTGTCTGATAGACAAATGGTCATTCGAGCGCTTTCTCTCTCATTATTGATCATTAGCTTGGTAAATTTAGCAAGCTGGGTAGGAAAAATAGAGTTAGTTTATGCCGGGTTCCGGGTCATAAGGGAATTTCGGAAAATCAGATAGCGGATAAACTTGCCAGGATGGCAGTTTCCGTGTCACCAATGACGGCAGAATTCTTCTGTCGACTGGGAAGAGCATCTTAGAATGACATACTGTGCAAAAGGGAGGAGGAGAGGCAGATAATCGGTTTGAGAAAGTCTAAAATTTTGATAGGGAAAAGAAGGAGATTCAAGACTTAAATCCCATGAGAACGTCTACATTTATGATAGGCAACAGAAAAAGATTCAAGTCTTTCTGATGAGATTGTCTGGGAACAGTCTGAGCTCGTTAACTGGACTTTCTGCCGGTCATTGCAGACTCAAAAGACACTAAAGTACAATGAAAATAGGTGAAATTAGCAGGTTTTATGAAACGTAAGCCGCTTCACAAAGGAAGATACTTTGTATATAAATGTATTTTACGAAGTGGCACCTGGTTGCTATTAAGTGAGGGAAGATATTATAGGGAAAGTCTTATATCGGTAGAGAGGTGTATAATAGAGCGGTTCGAAAAAAAAATTGTGCCAGTGACCATCTAGGATTAAAGATAATGTAAAATCAATTCCAGAAATATTTTAAAATTTTTTCTACGCCTACAAATGCCGCCCTTTTAGTATTTTGTTCACTGTGTCGCCATTTTTAGTCCGATCATAACATTTTGTATACCGGTGTAAGGGCTATATTTCTGTCTTTAATAGTTTTTTACTACCACATCAATTTCTAATCACACGGCTTTATTTTCGTTCAAAAATATATAGCATTAGGGTGGGTCCGACGCAAGTTATTGAGGTATACCTCTTTATTTATAATTTATATTTACATATGTTTACCTTCGGAGCCGGCGTTAAACTGTAGATCCGTTGCAGTTCATTGACTGTGAGAAGTCCCCATGTTCCTTCATGAAATGTTATGGGAATTAATTAATATAGCTCTAGTATAATACATTGGTACAATTTCGCTCAACAAATATATGGGAATTTGTTGTCAACGGACTGAAGTCTTGAAGAAATGGCAGTTATAAGACTACAAAATTTTTATTTTTACTCTGAAGTGAGTACTAAGGGAATGACCCCTATTTGTGGAATTATCAATTTATAGTAATAAAAATGCAACTTACGAGGAAATTACACGGTGCAACAAAAAAAAACAATACTTGTCAAATGATACTACTTTTCTGAAAGGCGCTGCCGAGCAGAACAAGAATTTGTTTTTGAAATTTTCGAAACACCTACAAAATCTCGAGTTACGGGTAAAAAACCGGGTTTTCAGAACTTCATGCACTTATAAGCTAAAAATTTTATGATTTTTTTATGAGTTGCATTACGAAATGGAATCCAATGGATTCCTAAGCCATATGTCTCATTTTATTCGTAACTTATTATAATTAAATACTTCAACAATAGTACGGTTCCTATATAAAATATTGCGCAATCACTCATCTAGAGAAATACATCCAGATTATTCAAGGCTACTTAAACGACGTATATATCATTTAGAATATTTATGTTTCTGGTTACCAAGTCCGAAAAGTAACTTCAAATCGGATAATATTTAGCTAAGTTACTAGCTTAAGTGCGAAATACCGGTTTTGTATCAGTAATTCAAGATTTCGGCGGTGTTTCGAGAATTATTAAAACAGATTTCCCAGGTTTTTTAACTTTGTTCATTTTTGTCGCACCGTGTTATGTTTTATAGATATTAAATAAATCGAAAATAATTTTATGAATATAGGGGTTAATGTTAAAATAAATCGTTCTCAAGCCACTGCAAATTTATAAGCCTATGTCCTATATATCGTACTTACCAGTTTAAGTAGACACCACGTTAAGCTTACACAATTTCGATTCGTCAATATTTCTGCCATTTTCTAATCGCTTAATCACTTTTATTCAATTCAATTTCAATTTTATTCACATTGAAAATAATTTTTATGAATATGGGGGTAAGTCTCTATAATATTCCTTTGCTAAAATTTATGTGTTTATGGGAACTATACTAGACCGGATTGGGTTAAAATAAAGGTTTACAAGTTTTTTAGCTCACATTTAAAATTTTGATACAATTAAGACAAAATGACTTATCTCTCATTATTCCGAAAAATTAAATTGGTCTATGGGTTTATTTGGTTCCATTACTCTTACAATCAATAGGTGAAAATTTTACCATTGATTTCTTGCTCATTTGGTGTAAGTTGCAGTTAAATTATGATGTGGGATGATGGCGATTTATTTGTTGTACTTATTTTAAATGCTATTTACTTTCTTAGCTGTAGGTTATTTCGTATTCTGTCTATATCGTTTGTAACATCCTTTCAAAATTTGCCAATTAAGAAGAAGAAGAAAAAAAAATTCTCCTACTCATATAAGAAGCTTCATATTTTATCACTGATTGTATTTCAGATTTAAACAGAAATTGGTGAAGCAGTTATTAAGACTGTCTAGCAGTCTGACTGTCTGTCTGGATGCTTTTTTTTTGTGTTTCTCTCTTAACAGAGTCTGGGAAAATAGTGAATCTCTTGTAGCAATTCGTTAAAATGCAATCAGTTTTTTTTTTGCAGTGAGTGTAGGTTGGCTGTATTATGACTTAAAGCTTCTGGTGACGGTAGTAGTGATGGCGGTGGTGTTGGTTGTGGCATCAGGTGCACTTTTGTAGATTCCCAAGCTTAACGTAACTTTGTAATGGCTCTAGCAGCAGCAACATTAACAACAACAACAACAACAATAATAATAATGTTCTCATATTGTAAAATATTTGTATGAATGATGACGATTAATAACATTTCCGCGCTAATTGTATGTGTGTCTGTATGAGTTTTTTGTTATTTTTGGTATTTTGGCATTTAATATTTTTCAATATTTATGTTGCAATTTGTGCTTGTTGCATGCCACATATTGTCTGTTATGCTGTCACACAATAAAAATACAATACAAGAGTATTCAATTGCATTTATTTTTATTTTTTGTTTGTTTTTTCGTTGGTTGTTTTGCTGGCACATCTCGTTATAAAGTTGTTTTTAAAATTTAAACAAATGAAAGTATTTAATTAAAAAAAAAGAAAAAATTAAACAAAAAGAAATTGTTATTTGAACAAAAATATTATTGACTAATAATTCATTTGTTTTGGCAAAATTTCAATTGTTTTTGTGCCTTTTTTTTTCCTCGTTGCAGAAAGAGTCTCCCTCGGATGTTTTATTACATTTGGCTGCTTTAAGGGGTGACGATATAACGTTACGACGCGTATTGGATAGTGGAAAAGTTCATGTCGATTGTAAAGATGAGGTAAGTGTGCTTGATGTGATAATTATAAAAAATGCAGTAAAAAAGTGAGAAAAAAATACACTTAGAAAAATGTAACTTAACTTAAGTAGAAAATGTGTAAATTGTACACGTCAATGAATCACTTAGGTAGTTAACACATAACATTTATTACACTATTCCCTAGTTGCCATTCAGTTTTTTTATATTTTTAAGCATACTTATTAGGTAAAGTATTTAGAATAACGTTTTATAAAAATTTTCTATAGGGTGATCCATTTAAGAGTTTAAATTTAAAAATGCAATAAAACAAAAACGATTTGTTTCTGTTCGAAAAGAAATATTATATCGATCTGACAAATTTTCGTAACATCTTTATCTCTGCAATGTCATTACGAATGTTGGCCTTCAAATGTTTAATTGTCTCTGATTTGTCGGCATAACACTTGTCTTTAACGGCGCCCCACAGAAGATAATCCAACGGTGTTAAATCGCAACTTCTTGGTGACCAACTTACACCGCCTATTCGACTAATTAAACATTTGATACAATAAAACGATTGTGGCAAGTTACACCATCCTGTTGAAACCAAACATCGTTCACATCAATACCATGAAGAGCGGGCACAAAAAATTCGGTTGTCATGGTGCGATAGGTGTCTTCATTGACCGTAATGGTTGCGCCGTCCTCATTTTTAAAAAAATATGGGCCAATGATGCCTTCTCTCCACAAGCCGCACCAAACAGTCACTCGTAATGGGGGCATTAGCTTCTGTAAGACCACGTTTGGCTTTTCTGAGCCACAAATTTGCAACTTTTTTGAAGTTTTTGCAATTGGAAGTTAATTCCAAATAAATTCCAACGATGTTGAGAATTTATTTCGTTCAAGGGAGATAATATACATAAGTATTGACAGATTCGAAATAACCGCTGGTTCAAATTTAGGCCACCCGATATATTGTTCCTGTTGTTTCTTGTTTACCTCGTTGAGGACGGTGCAGATTTTGTTATATCCCACCACCTGACGACAGCAAAAAGAGCACTATGTTTTATGTGGCAACACTTTTTGTATTGTGTAACAAATCTTCAGGCACGCAGTTTTCTTTGACTGTACTATTACGAAAATGAAAATGCCTAAAAAGATGCACCAACATTTGTACACTTAGAGCTGTAAACTTTATTATGGAAGTTATTCTATCGGTTTGTTTCAAGGCTACGATCACCCTATTAATGCTGTATTTATTTGAACAGTACTAACAATTCTATTTAATGTGTTAAGATTTTACATTTGAATTAACTTAGCTGAATGGAAGGTTTAGGAATTTACTAGAACATTCAAAATTAATGTTTATTTACATTAAAAGACAGCGCATTGTGCTTAGTCAGTTAGTCATAATTTAACAGTCAAAGAGTAAAGCCGTGCTAAGGCGGTAGTAAAAGTGTTGAGTAATTTGTGTATTAAGACGAAGTTAAATAGTTTGATAGGTACAAGAATAAATAAAGGCTGTATAAAAGTAAATTCGGTTCGTTTGTTTTATTTAACGCAATTTAAAAGAATGGAAACGTTTTAAAAAGTTTAAAATGTAACAATACGTCTACACTCATATTCATAAAATTATTTTCGATTTATAAAAAGTTTATAAAATATAATTTGTATGAAATTATATAAATTGATAATATTTTTATGAAGATCAGAACCTAACCACCTAGAATCGGATTTAAGAAGCTGCTGTATATAGTTTTTTTTTAAGGTGCACGAAGTCATTTATCTAAAGAATTTATTCCGTGACTTTTGACCTACTCCAAAAGTTTTTATTCAGAAAACAAAACTATCTGTTTTCTATAAGTAAACCAGAGTGACCCAGAATAGTCTAGTGGGTGGTGTGCTAGTCTGCTAATGTAAGAGAATCTGGCCTGTTGCACTAGTTACTCATTCATTTGATTTTGCTTCGAAAGTGTAGCATCATTTGCGGAAAGTGTTGCTTTACTGATTCCATTTAAAAAAGGAGCATATGAGGTCCATAGCTTACTTAATTAAGCTTATTCTGAACATATTCCATCGATTTTATGATACTAGAGATGGTTTGTTCGATTCAGTATTGACGATCTTGACATAAAATTCACGAAAATGTTGAATTAGAGGCAGCAATTTCAAAACTTTTGCAAGTAGCAGGACTTAGATAAAACCAATGAAGAAGAACCACATGAGTTGAAGTCCAGTGACGTTGAAAGACGATTTTGCTTGTATGTATTTGAACCAAATGCCAACTGAAGGCCACAAAAAGAGTAAATTTTTAAATGAAATCATTGTTCTAAACGCTTAAGGACATATATGCATGAATAATGTCCAGGCAACTAATTACCAATCATTATCTTAGGTGGCGTGGTGTAGTGGTTAGAGCGCAAGCATCGAATACGAATGGCACAGGTTTGAATTCTAGGGGAGGATATGACAGTTGATACTTCAATTTTCCTCCAGATAATTTCATCTAAATAAGCCTTCCTGAGCTTCCAGCTTATCTCTGGCAATGATGACAAGCTTCAGACCTACAATGCCACGTAAGGATCGATACCACTTAGCAGAGATCTTTACCACTACACACAATTATATGCAGGCAAGCTACAGTAGAATATCAACTTGATTACTGAAACTAAAACAAAGTAATAGATGTTTTGTGGAAAGACAATATGTTCCCTAGAGGAGTGACAGTGAAAACAAAAACCTTGGCGTCATAAATATTCAGCTTCAGGTGGCTTCTATTACTAATAGATTTATTCAAAGTAAAACATTTAATTTTTGTTATTTTATGCAAACCATTAATTCGATTTTCTACCAAGTAATACAACAAAAACGAAATTAGCGCCTTGAGTAGCTGTTCGAAATATAAGCATTTTTCAGTACTTTGTGTAGTAATAAACTTTGTTTTTATGGCCTCCGCGTGAGATTTGTTAGAATTATTGTTAGTAGTGATTGCCACTTTAATTGCAAGTTCTCCAGCAGCTTCCGAAAACCGGTTTTTGAAAAAAGTCGAATAATCGATCTCCGTAGTCTCTATATAGATTCAATCATTTGCGTTCTAAGACGCAGTTCTTGCGATACTAGATATCTGCCTTTTTCAAGAGAAGCTCTAATATTTTTATCTCATTCGAAATAATTCAAAGTAGTAGTACCTGTTATTTCCAAATTTATTCTCTATCCTGTTGCCTTCACTTCACTTCACCCCCAATGTTCAGGAATTCTTTTAAGAGAGACATCGATTGCCTCTCTGGTTACCCTTAAGGGACAAATTTCAATTGTCAAAGACATGGACAATTTTCGATGTGGTATGTACACTCTACAAGAATCTTATCGCTACTTTGCTATTACAAAATAGGAAGATAAACATACGTGCTGGAGATCCCTTAATACTGAATATATAGCGCGGCAATATTTCTGATCATAATTTTAGTTTATAGAACACTGCAGTAGTCTAGAATTTTGCAAGACATTTTATACCATAGCCAGCACTCACATGTTTCTTCGAGTCATTATTAAATATATGAACGGTCTTTCCGGTTTGACATTCCTAAAATGGAATGTTCTTTGTTAATTTTTAGTGTTACTCTTCTGGGGAATGTTTGCCTTATGTTAATTTTTGTGTAATCGGCATTTTTTGTCTTCCAGGTTTCAATTATCTCCTTTTTATCGACGTAGACCAGGGACTTTACATAACCTCAAAGAAAATAATCCAATGGGCTTAAATTACACGATCTTTGTGGCCAATTTAATTGCAACATTAGCTGAAATTACTCTTTCATCAAATGTTTCTTTGAGTAAACAAAATCAAAATAAAGTAAAATGAAAGCAATTGTTTTAAAAGAGACCAATAGTGCGAGCGAAAAAAATTTGCTTTTTTCCTTGTTTATTTTATTTGTTTACCTTAAAATACACCCCTAATCTAATGAAGTGTAATGATTTTTAAAAAAAATTAAAAAAAAACAAATGAAGCCGTACGACTGTCTAATTTTCATCCGTATTTTCTCTCAATGTCGTACGCTCTTATTACATATTGAGTTTCCATAATATTATCTCTCAATACTAACTCTCTTCTACACAAAAACTTGACATATCGTACAACTTGTATTATCGTGTAAGTCCCCTTAATGAATATTTCACAAAAAACATCAACCCAAGCATGCTAAAAATCCTGCATTTTTGGGTTTAAAAATTTCTCTGAGTGTATTTTGAAATTCTTCTGTATACATTAACGCCTATTTATTAGTCAATGCATGCAACTTTTAGTGACTTTAAACCACATTTATGAGTTTCCTGACCGGCTTATTAATAAATTTGTAACAACTATTGCAAAATATTTCGAAACTTTTTTTATATTTTTAACATTATTTTTACAAAAATTTAAAGCGTATTTTAAACAAAATAAAATATATTTTTTTTAATAATTAAAAGCTTGAACATTTTAAATAATAAGAAATTGTTTTATTTTTTTTATAAAAAACTTAATAATAAGAAGAGGAGGACCCCTTAACGAAAGTCAATACAAAAGAGGCCTTAGCCACCAAAAAAATTTAAAAAAAAACAATTTCACTTTAAAAATGTAAAGAAAAAAAAATTCATATTAAAGCAACAAACTTGGCATAACTGAATGGTCAATTATAAATGAATGAATGAATAAACGAATGATTGAACAAAAGCCAATGCTAAAATTACCATTAAATTGTTGAAAGCAACACTTTAGCAAAAAAAAAAAAAAAAAAAAAACGAGAGCATGCGTGACCGTTTTGATAAATTAATTATATTTAATTAACAATTGTTTTAATTTGTTAATAATTCATATTAAAAAAAGTGAAACAAAAAAATATATTACAATTAAGAATTACTGAAATTGAAAAGAAACTCAACAACAACAACAATCATAATTGATGAATAAATGAATGAGAGTGAAAAATATATAAACGCTTGTTAAAAACTATTAGACCGCTTAATATGTATGTAAGAGCTTAGCATAATGAATTATCAGATTAAAATACTACATATTCTCTAATAGTTTTCGGAAAGGTAAACTTGTGCTAAGTGAAATCGAAGGCGTAATGTAAGCAGAAACAAATGTAGTAGCCAATGAATTATTATATCTGACTAAACTGATACAGACTGTACGGTGTGCTATTTGTTTTAAAATAAAATTCATGAACGTAAATATGTCGCTTATGTGGATTTTCATAAATTTCAGTTATACGAGATATTTTCATCGAGAGTAATCAGTGACCTGTTATCAAAATAGTAGTGAAATTAGAATTGTATTTTATTTTCGAAATTTGTTACGGAAATATAATATAAAATTTTTCTGAGAAATCCGCAAAAAAAAAATTGTCACACCCGTTGCATTTTACAAGCTTTAAGCTGGGATCACACTATTGTAGCAAATGTACCAATATGTTAAAATTTCAATTGTGCTTTATTGTCGCAAAATATCAAAATCATCCCAATTTATTCTGCGGAAAAAAATTTTTTAATTTAAAGTTGATAAGTATTGTCAACTTCAATTGTCGCATAAGAACACAATAAATATTGACGCAGTTTTAATATTTTTGTTGCCGCATTATTACCTATTGGGTGGTCATACAAATGCCGTACAAATAATAGATGAATTGCGGCAATCGTGTGATCCCAGCTTTACAGGTTCTTTAAACTCCGACAAACTTAAATTAGAGCGTTGAGGTGACATACCTAAATACGAGCACCAGCGTTGCGTAGTAAACAGTAATGTCAACTTAAATTTGCAACAAAACATACCTTAATAAAATTTTTTAATAATGATTAAATCGCCAAATGTGATGGGAAGATAGTTAATTGACATTACTTTTACATATAAAGAATAACGAACAATTTTTAAAGAAAACAACACTGCCAATTTTGTGTATCTATAGCAGCGTTCCGGAGCCAACTTCACTTTCTAACGCGCTGTCAAAATTAGGTTTTCCAATTACAAAGCATTGACGCCGCTCTATTTGTGCTTGCTCCATACAATTTGTATGTACATTAGAATTTTTGCAGATAAATAATGCTCAACGCTCTAATTAGGTTTGGCTGTTATGCGTATTAGCGAAAGCTATCTGTTTGAATGATTATTACTTAACGACACGGATGAAAATGTTAAGCGCTATTGAATAACGAATGTAGTTCCACAGGGCTCTGTGCTAGGACCACTCTTATGAAATATAGTGTAGTAATGGGATCTTACGCATTCCAATGCCAAGGGAGGTTGGGATAGTTGGCTACGCTAACGGGTGCTTTTGTTAGAACTTCATAACCTTGAGTTGGCAAGACTGCTTTTTTTGAAAACCGTTTTAACAGCTGATAGTTGCTTTCTATTTAGTTTAGTTTAACATTTCATTATGGATTGACTTATGCCAGAGCCACGCTTGCAAATTGTTGAAATTTTTTAAGTTAAATTACCATTCAAAACTTTGTTCTTCCATGAATCCCATTTTTGGTTAAATGGATACGTAAATATGCAGAATTGTCGCATTTGGAGTGAGGATCATCGAAATCGACAAGCTCTTGTCGAAATACCATTACTTCCACATAAAATTACTGTTTGGTGCCCTTTATAGGCTGGTGGAGTCTTTGATCCATATGTCTTCAAAGACAATAATGATCAGAATTTTACTGTCAGTAATGAACGGTATAGGGACATGATTGGAAATTTTCCTGTACCTCAATTAGCTGGCATTAATCTTGCTGTACAGATCGTTGGAAAATAATTATGTATTCTCGCTCGTTGCAAGGAGGCCCTCTATGAGTTATTCAATTCCTGGCAGTCTAATATTATGGCAAAATATATAGCCTGTGTTGCTATCCTAAGAGTAAGTGAATCGGGTTTTTAAAATGTAATATTGATCTTGATTGATTAACCGATGTAATCTTTAGCAGAACGCATTAAAACACCTCATTTTCACTGTCAGTCTCTAAGTATAGAATGCATATCGCAAGCAGAATGAGCTGGAAGAAGACATTCCAAATTTACCATTCTTCACAGATGGTTCTAAAATGCACAATAAAGTGTGATAAAATATTATTTCTCCTCCGTTAGCGTCTTTCAAGCGGAGGTGGTTGTCATTCGGGTATGCATTTATAACTATAAGGAGGTGGTAACTAAGTCCCTGAAGTCTATGTTCTTTACCTCCCACACCATAAGGGAATGCCACTCAACACTAATGGTGATGGCGGAATATTTTGACATCAGGTTCATATGGGATCCGGGTCACAATCGGTTTTTCACCTAACCCAACCTACGATGTAACTCTTTGATTCCCTTATGTAAATCATTAAAGGCATAGATTTGCTAACTTTACTTAATCCAAACAATTGTACCGCTAAATTGAGTCGACTCATTGTTTTAATATCTTCCACATTTTGGAATAAAGCTTCGCTTATCTCGTCAATGCAGCTCCGAGTTGCATCTTTCAGAGTGTCAATTGGTTGTGGTTTTTTCATGTACCCCGGCCAAAGAGAAAATAATCCGGCGGCGTTAAATCACAAGACCAAGGCGGCCAATTGACATCACCAAATCGAGAAATTACGCTATCGGGAGACTTCTCATTAAATAACTGAATTGTTTGGCTGGCTGTGCGGCTTGTGACGTCGTCCTGCTAAAAGCAAGGGTCACTGATGCCAACATTAGCCAATTGTAGCCGCAAAAAATTGGTTATCATGGTTTGGTAGCGCAGAGAAATCATGGTGACGGAGTTTCCTTGCTCATTTTCAAAGATATATGGGCCGATAATGCCGCCTAACCACAAACCGCATCAGACGGTAACTTTCTTTGAATATAATGGTTTTCTAGAGGTGGACATTTGCCCGACATCATATTCCATTATTAATTCCAATATTTCTATTTTATATTGGTATGATTAAACCGGATTTGTAAAAAAAAAATTTTTTTTGAAGCCAATTGACTTCCCACCCTCAAACTTGCCCACCATTTATAATAGAACTAACTGTGCTCTATGTGCGAAATAGTAGGTTGAAAGTTTTACCACAGCCATCATTTAGTACAGACATAACTCTTTGTGACTACTGTTTATTTTGTTCATTTCAGAAAGGTCTAAAAGATCCAATAACTGTTCTACAAACTGTTATAATTTTTTATTTTTTTTTGAGACCAGCACCCAGGGGATAATCTCTACTCATGTAAAGTATTTTGCTAGTACTGGGATAATGGGTTGCGAGAGGAAGGATAGAGAGAACAGTGTTTATTCATGTCGTAAGTAGCAGGGAAGTCTTTCACTGGAAGATTATTCAACAAACGAATAGTGCCACTAAAGAACGAATTTTCCCTATAATGGATAGTGTGATTCAATGAAACGCACTGTGTTAAAAAATTGAAATTATGACCTTTATACAAACTGTTATACAAACATTACAACTGGTATACATATAGTGCAAGCTGTTATATACATATTCTTTTACAAGCTTGATTTTTTTAAATTGATTAACGTAACTTATTTCATCATAATTTTTATATACCTATAAAGGTTAGGTAGCGCTTCAAATTGTAAATCAATTCCATCATAGTTTCGTGTTTTGAGGTTCGTTTTTTTCTTACAATTTGGCAAATATATTTGTACATGTCATGTTTAATCGGTGCTGAGGCTTACAATTTTTATGTTTTTTTTTTTCTATCTTGCATTGATTTTCATTTTCGTTCGATGTGCTGCATTGAATTTCATATTTGGGGTTTTTGAAATTTCATTTTTCATATCACTTACACAATAGTTAGGAAATTATTCGTTTATTGGACACCTAAGCCTATAATAATTGTGGTTTATTTGAAATCATATATAATTTTCAATATTAATTATATATATTTTTTGTTTGTTTATAATTTTAGGATGGCACCACCCCCTTAATATTATCAGCGGCAAGTGGTCATACAACTTGTGTCTTGGAGTTATTAGAACAGGGTGCTGATCCCAATAGCAGAAGAGCTACTGGCACAACGCCTTTATTTTTTGCAGCCCAGGGTGGTTACTTGGATGTGGTGAAAATATTAATAAAGGCGGGAGCCAGTGTGGATACACCATCAGTGGTAACATTTAAAACGTCAAGATATTTATTGAGAAATTAAATTAAAATTTCTTTTATATTGTTTAAAAAAAGGATGGTGGTACCCCCTTATTTGTAGCTGCACAGGGTGGTCACGTAAAATTGGTTAAAGAGCTATTGGACTGTGGAGCCAATGTTAATGCCTGCATGAAGGTATTTAAATAGTATTAATCCTAAGACTAATTTCGAAATTTTTAAAACGCTTTTATTTTACACTAAAGGATCGTGCAACACCGGTGTTTATTGCCGCTCAGAATGGCCACAGAACTGTTTTATCTTTACTTTTAACCGCCGGTGCTTTTCCTGATACTAAACGCATAGACGGCGCTACACCCTTATGGATAGCTGCCCAAATGGGTCATGATCATATCTGTAAAGTTTTATTACAAAATGGTGCTAATGTTGATGCTGTTAGATGTGATGGTGCTACACCTTTGTTTAAGGCAGCCCATAAGGGTCATGCAGCAGTGGTAACAGAGTTACTAAAGCATCGACCTAATTTAACACTATTACCGGTAAGTTACACTGTAAAATATTTTACAAAAGCTTAAACGCAGTTTTATCCACAATGGAACTCTTTTTTGGTCTCTGTGCAGGGTGTACGTTTATACCATCTTTGCAACTTTAAACTATTTTTTAGATCTCAAGCCTTTTCTTGTCCAATACGGTTTCTAGTCTAGGACAAAACTGTTGATATTATCAGATGGCTTTCTAAGAATATGTCTAGTCCAGCGCTATTAACGCTCTTCGTCAGAGCATAGCGTTGGATATAGTCCTCGGCCTGAACATACGAAGGATCCTTCGATCCTTCCTTTCTATATCAAGTGTTGCAGCGTTATTAGTTTCCCAGCCGTACTGAAGGGTGGATTTTATTTTCGCATTAAAGATTGTACTTTTTGTATGCAGAGATAAAAAGGACGAGTTTCACATGGATCTTAGGCGACCAAACGTCTAGCAGGCTTTCTCTAATCGCTTATCTATATCCTATCTTGATCCTTTGCTTGTGGTTATGATGGTGACAAAATTAGCCGACATCCTCTTTTTTTTCATACTGATGGGACATGGCTCGTTTAATACATTTTTGGCCAGTTCGGATTGGTCAGACTAAAACTGCGGATATGAGATGGGGACTGAGGTCTGGAAGCATGTACTGATTACATGCTCGGACTATGACGACATTAGAGATTTGGATTTCAGTAGGGCATTGTTGGACGATCGTACGTTTGGCAAGAAGTATTTAGTATTAGAAGGACTACATTGTTAGCGGAGGTAGAACCTGCACCGTCATGCTTATAGTCTCTTAGTCAGCCTTGTTCCTTTGCCGATGGTGTGCTAATCGTTTTGCTGCTTCCAGTTGTTCTTCTCGCTCATTGTGTTTGTACTGCTTGCTGGTCGATTCTTGTCTAGTTGTGTTTTGTGAGTTGTCCTAGGGCAGGTACTCACGTAAAGCCACCGACTCATTATCTTTTACGTACCGTGGGGTATGCCAGCGTAGCTATACTCAAGTAAAACTTTTGACTTACTTGTCACTATCTACTATACTCTTTTGCGTCTATGACAGTTGTAAATAGTTCTCGGGACGTGCAATTAATACGGAGAGTTTTCGCCATTGCCACAGTAATCTCTAGACTAGGCACTTCCGCCACCAGCTTTAAACTTTGTAAATTCGATGCAAGATCCTAGAAACTGTCTGCCAAAAGATAGATATCAGCCGCGTAAACCATTTCGTTAAGGTAGCTTTGAAAACTCCGCATTATCTCCCTGTCGTTATGAAAGCTTTTTCCCCCGGCAGATGGCTTTTTCTCCTGATCATAAGTGTAATATTTTAGATCGCCGCCAGAGGTAAGCTGGAATGTCAGGGGACTTTCTATTAATGTATTTCTCTTGAGGAGTATGAAGTCCCTTTTTTTTGCTTAATATACTCTGCGCCGGATACAAGCCTGGCCCGCTTGGGTTGAATGCATACACTACAATCACTACAACACACCTCGCATTACTATATAAACCCGTAATAAAGCATATGAGTTTCAGAGGAATTTTTCTACATGTAAGAGTGCTCCAAATCAAATTGTGATTAAATTTGTCAAAAGCTTTCTCGTAGTGTATGAAATAACGCTTTTCTACACACTTTTTATGCTGTTTATGTAATCAACCGTTTACTGTTTGTTACAGCTTGTTTCCTCCTTAGAGCTGGTATCAATCAATCAATTAGGCAATTACCTTGTTAATCATGCAGAGCAGGGTGATTCTACGCCAGCTGTTAGCGTCTGTGAGGTCGCCCTAATTTGATATATAGCCATAACCAGTTTATTGGGTAGTTTCTTTTTTCTTCAATAAGTTCGAATGTTTGAAAGCATTATTCAAGCATTCGTAAGCGTTTTTCACTTTAGAAGTGAATTGAGTGTTGGTTGAATTCGGGATCTTCTCCGTAGTGGAATAAGCAGAATCAATGTGCGGTTCGTCTTCGTGTGATTCACATACACAATTACTTTGGCCATCTTTCGAAAACATGCGGCTGTAATGATCCAGGCACTGTTGTCGCTAGTTCATGAGACCACGTGCGATATTGTCAGGATCTGGTAGATTGACTTTGATAGAAAGATAGCTACATACTATCCTCATTCTCATATACCATTGTGTTGTTGGAAGGCATACCGATAGACTTGACCTTCCACCGCATGACTTCTGTAAGAGTTATGCTATAGTTCATGAGACCACGTGCGATATCGTCAGGATCTGGTAGATTGACTTTGATAGAAAAAGAGTTACATACCATCATCATTCTCATGTACCATTATGTTGTTGGAAGGCATACCGATAGACTTGACCTTCCACCGCATGACTTCTGTAAGAGTCATGCTATAGTTTTAAAGAGGCCCTTGATATGAAACGATGAAGGTTCCTGACTTCTGACTTCTTATCATTTTTAACTAAACTCTCCAGAGCTACTGCAATTACGAGATTAGTTTAAGGCCAATTATCATTTTAGGGATGCTCGGGTTAGCTCTTTAGTTTCTGATATTACAATGGGTCCAACTTCTGGTGTAAGTGGGCTTTTCAAGAAGGGTCGGTTTATGAACTTAAATATAATTACAATTTAATTTTATTAATATTGAATTGTTTATCCTTTAATTTAGAATGGTGAGACCGCTTTGCATGCAGCCGCCATGTTTGGTCATATGACAGTTGTCAAGCAACTAATAGCAGCCGGTGCTGATATCAATCAAACAAATCATGATGGCTTAACGGCCTTACAAGTGGCACGCCAGCAAAAATACACATCAATATGTGAATATCTACAGGAACGACAGAGGACCAATAAAACTAGAAATCAACAAAGTTAAGATTATTGAAAATAAGGAACTCTGGGATAAGAAACAAACAATATGACCGGCCATAATTGTTATATAAAATGATATTAAAATTTCTCAGCAGAAATTTAAATGAAAAACTATTTTGAAACAAAAAAAAAAAAACAAAAAAAAAAAATAAAAACTGAAAGCAGAGCTTAATAAGAGACAACAAAAATAGAGCTTTTACAAACATTAATTACTCTCTCTTTCACACACACTAATCTAACCACACAATTCCTTCTTTCTCTTACACACTAATTCGTGATGGAAGGCCTATTTACATAAAAACATCTTAAGCTTTATAAAAGTAAAACTTGAAATCAAAGTAAAATAAAAATTATCCCTTAACATCCATTTATTGTGGATAAAGAAATTATTCGAATAACTGATTACAATGCACAATTATTTGATATTTATATACTTCACTACACTACAACACTATATAAACAACATACACATACTATTTCTCATACATAAAAAATATTTAAACATAATTTTGAATTTATATTTTCAAAATGCCTCCTATATTATTATGAATAAAACTTATAAAAAAAAAACTTATGAAAAATATTTATAAATAAACACACCACGTCCATTTTTTGAAATTTATTAAAATAAATTTAAAAATTAATCGAAATGAAGCTAAGAAATCCTTATGAAAACAAAAAAAAAAAAAAAAAAAACAAATAAATAAATCTTATGATAATCATTCATACCTTTTAAAAGTGGTTTATTGAAAATCAAATTACTACAATACTATTTAAAAAGAAAAATTAATTAAAAATTAATTTGTAAATAAGTATGATGAAAGAGTATTAATTAAAAATATTTAAAGAAAATAAAATAATTGTTGAACCTTTTTATGAATATGTAGTATAAGCAATTGTTAAACATGTGCAATAAAAAAACCAAGTTCTCCTAAATTTGAAATTAAAACCTAATTTTTTTAAAAACTAATTTATTAATAAAAAAATTTATTAGAAAATCCTACTTAAGTTGAACTTGAAATCAAATTTGTAAATTTTTAAAATATTAATTAAAACAAAATAATTATTTAAATAAATTATATAATTTAATATAAAAAAAATCAATATAAATATTTAACAGATGCTCTAGGTGAGCTGATTTTATTTTTATTTTTTTTCTTCTTCACTCCTCTAGGGAGCATTTTGGCGTTCCCACAAAGCATTAATTATTTTTCCAGTTTCATTAATCAAGTTGATTTTAAAATTAAGTAGATAATTAATCTAATGTTGTTCGTCTTCATATGATTCTGTGTAGTGGTGAAAATCCTTGCTAAATGATGGACTTACTTTGGACTGTAATATTTTTCCATCATTGCCAGGGATAATTTGGAAAGTCAAGGGAACTTATTTTAGATGAATTTGTCTAGACGGAGGTTGAATTCTCTCTATTAAGCACTTGAAACCGTAATTTAATTTTTTCGTCATATTGTTACGTAAATTCACCACGTCAGAGCTTATTATGTGCTTTTAGCTAAAAAATGTATTGGCTTGTGTCAAGGCTTAAAAACTTATAAAAATATCTGCACTAATTAAGAGTGCTGCCAGATACAAGGATCAGTAACTTTTTGTGTTATTTTAGAACATTTGTATTAACTGCCTAAAATCGAAGATTCATGTCTTCATTTATTCATTCATTCTTCATTCATTCTAAACTAAGATCAAAGTCTATAAAAGCGGCGAATTGCGGCTGGTGAGTTAGCTAGTTGCGAATTGGTTGTCAAGGAATAAAGTCTATTTAAAGCGGAAATAAAAAGTATTTTTAAAAGCGAATTTGGTGTATTAAAGTACAGTGGAATTAATAAAGAAAGAGACAGATTGTAGAAAAACCAAAATAAAAATAGTGTTTATTTTATTTTAACGCAATAAAAATGAACTCAAACGTTTTAAAAAGGTTAAAACATAACAATATTCTTTGCTGGGGGTTCGAACTCGTGTTGTATGCGTAAACTTTAACTACTACACAACGTCACCCCGTATTTAATGCAATAAAATTTGGTGTGTCATTGAGTCTACTTTGGTACAGTTAGATAGCATTTTTTCCTACATTCTTGCTCCTTGCTAAAGAGCTATAATTTCATTATAATATTTAAACCTTAACATTATGTATGAAATCAATGTCATTTAAATGAGCGCATCTGGATTCATCGCAGCAGACAGCCCTTTTGAAGTAGTTTTCAATCCCTTTTTTGCACATTTCTGCCGATAACTCTGCGCTAAACTGACGAATGTAGATTTTTAAATGCTTTAACGTCAGAGAATGACAACAAGTACTTAAAAACAGACTAAGCTTACGTATTTATCTAAATTTTTGGGTGTTGTGTATACCCATACACTAACAACATACAGATATAATTCCACTTCATACTTATAGCAAACATGCCTGTACACAACCATCCTAAACAACTTAAATGACATGTTCGTATCCATGTTATTCGTTATACGTATAAAAATACTCGGGTTCGGGCATACTCATGCATTCGAAGTATGAGTATCAATGGGTATGAAAAAATGTTTAGAGTACATAATAAGTAATAATTTAATAAACTAATTATTTTTAAATTAAACATGTAAGTTTTTTAATGAATTGAAAAGAAATTTGGTGCGTCCTAATTTTGTAAATTTGTTCGAAATTCAGCATAAGGCAGGTATGACGGACACTTCACGCAACTCCTACTTGTGGTTATTTAAGTTTCGCTGGCTTTGAGTATGTTGTGTGTCCATGGCGTCCAAAGGTGTCAAATCATTTAATCTTGGTGGCTAATTAACTAAGCCAAACCGAGAAATAATGCGAGTGGGAAATTTCTCATGCAATAAAGCCAAAATGAGTCGTATTAGTATTTTGTGGTTCGCGGCACCGTGTTTATATCATCCAGATCAAAATCTTCAATTCAAGGCCCAAAAAAGATTGTTTATCATATGGTCATAGTGCTCTAGATTGATGGTAATGGTTCATCCAGCATTATTTTCGAAAAAAAAATGGTCCACATTTTGCGCACCAAACAGTTATTTTTTCCTCATGCAATGATTTTTACACAACCACTTCTGGGTTCTCCGAGCCCCATATGTGACAATTTGGCTTGCTGACGTAACAATCGAGGAAGAGATGAGCTTCACTGCTAAATAAAATTTTATTATAAAGATCAAAAATCGGTGTCCCTGTTTGAGTCACCACTTCTGCAGTCAGTATTAATTATTTTAAAGTGTGCTTCGGTTGTTAAAAGATCTATATTCGTAAAGGGCAAGCCTTTCGCTATATAACAACCATGCCAGGTCGGCATTAAATGGATAACCTTATATTACGCCAAAAGTCTGTCTAAAGCGCTAAATTCGAAAGTCACATTCGTTACAAATTAATTGTCTCTATACGATGGTCGCTGCTTTGCAATGTTGTTGACACAGCAGCAGTGCATTGTGTACTCGATAATGATGAGTCTGTGCAGATAAACACATCTAGCCAATCAAAATTTAAACGGTTGGTGCGAGGCTAAAAAGTTTTTTTTGGTATACGGCGTTCTTTGGTGCACTTGCAGGTGACATGTGCTATAGTTTTGAGTTCATCCGAGCAGTTTGGTCATATACTACTAGCTGCTAGCTTAAACCACTGTACGCATTTTTGGAAACATCTATGAGCGGATAGGATCTGTGTGAGATAGAAATACAGACCGACGTGTGGTCTCGTGCATATGTCTATCTACCGTTGCGACGTGTCCCCCACCTTTGCTATCATTCCTGATAGATCTTGAGCGCTCGCTTAAACGGTTTCTGCGACTCTGCTGCACATTTAAAACTATAAAGCCTTTTGCGTAGGTATCCATCGGAATCGTTATCTTATATTTTATGTATAATTTAGATAAAAAGTGTAATAAAATGGTTTCCAGTTGCCTTCTCTATCGCAGTACCTTTGCCACTTCACCAATAAGTGGTACGCGCCTCTTGTTTTACGTATTTAGCTGTACAAGCCATCATAGCTGTTACCTACATACTTGACAGCTGAAACTGCTGTCTTTCATCTGGATTTTCTGTAACGTTTGCTCGCTTAACCTTATTAAATCCCGTTGTATGTACAAGGTAATAGGGTCGTTGGCTTTTTAGTGGTTCATCTAACGGAAAATATTAGATGACTACACATTTACGACCATAATTTTCTTTATAAAAAATATACAAAATGATGAATTAAATACTTTTTAAATATTTCGCAGCTTAAATTCAATTTTAATTCAAATTCTGTACATTGTTAACGGCTTACATTCTAAACTGTTAAAACCTCTTGTTATTAAACAACTTGTTTGTCGCCATCTATACGTGAAATTTAAAATAACGAAGAAAAAGTTGTCTACAGTTAAAGGTGGTGAGACTAGAAAAAACAACATTTATTGTTAATTCTGTTAATGTTAACAGAATTCTGTTAATATTGATAAAGGAATTTTCTGTAAATATGAGTTTTGGTCAGTAGATGTAATGGAAATACACCTCACTTACATCAGGGTGTTTCAATAAGACGTTTTATTTTAAATAGCCCGCCATTTTAGCAGTTGCCATTAATCAACCTCTAATTACCTGTCAGATGACCATAAAAACTACGCCATAAAGAAAAATAGTACAATTTACATATAGAAATTTACTATAAAAATGGTTAAAAATACGCGGTCACAGCTCGGAAAACTAAAGTATTTTTGGGCCATCGTGAGCACCTTCTAGGCCAGCAACTGTAAAACTGGTAGAAAAATTTGAGCTGTTGGGATAAGTTAGTGTGATTTGTAGACACGAACTCTTGCACATCACTGAAAACCCACCAAGAATATTGCTGAATATTGTTGTTGCAGCCCATAGTGTAGAGAAAAACACAAGTTTGTTAATTTTTCACCCATTTTTGTTATTAGGCATTCAAACGACTTTTACAATTTAGTTACCAAAAGAGTTCAAGCCTACAATGTCCTGTCTTTGCTAATGGGGTCCTTAAAATGCATCAAAGTAATCCGGAATTTCAAATACATCTTGAGTCATGAGGCTACGCTAACAAGCACAATTGTCGCATCTGAAGCCCTAAAAATTATTAGAATATTGTTGAAAAGCCTCTCCATTTTCAACGTGTGACTATTTCATTTAAATTTACTCATGTCGTAAGTGGCAGATAAAACTTTCACGGAAAGACTATTCTACAAATGAACGGTGCGGCCATAAGACGAATACTCTCTATAATGCGTTGTGCGAATCACTGGACAATCAACTTTAGAAGAAGGTGCTCTACAAGAAATACGAGTACTATGTAAGAATATTGCTTATTAGGAATTTCGGCGGAACACATTCTGTTATAGTACTGATAGAACCATAAAAAATGTGCTACATAGCGACGACGCTCTGATGAATCGATAGAGTTGTCTGCGTTACCGTCATTAATAAGCACCTTCTGCCTCACGTGGACACGGTTGAGAAGCCACAAAATAGACTTTGAAGCCCCGGTCCATACATGAGAGTTGTATTTCATCTTAGGTCGGATATAGGTCTTGTAAATATTAAGGAGATTAGATGGAGTGAAGTTTTCCATACACTGTCTTAAAAAACCAAGGTATCCAAGTACCTTCTTCTTCTTTCGACACTCGAAATATGTGATCGTTCCAACGCATATAAGAACGAATTCTCATGCCTAGAACACCAGATGCTCAGACTCTTCAATAACTACATTACCCACAGTCACAGATGAAACCACACAGAAAACAGTATTTGGTCTTTCGAGCATTAAAAATGGCCCTGTTCGGAAAATCTCGCCAGATCGGTTATGAGCGTGTCGTTCATATTCTGCCTTTTCACCACAATCTCCAAGAGGCTCGGCCTACGATTAAAAGAATATGAACGACAAACGTTGCTGTCATCTGCGAAAGGGTAGATGGGATTGGAAGTGAGAAGAAGAAAGTCGTTAAGAAATATTAGAAATAAAGTGGAAGAAAGCACAGAGCCTGCAATACCCTGAATTTATCCTGAACTCGTTGGATGATATCCCATCTATAACCACTCTTATAGAGCAATCTCTAAAAAAACTCGATATAAATCGGGAGAAGTGACTACCAACATCAAAAGCAAAACCATGAATGGATTACTTCCATCTTTCGGAGAGCTCCACCAAGTGGTCGCCAGTAGTCATTGGACTCTAAATACCTCACAAGGATGATGTGGACGTTTATTTTCAACAAGACAGCACTACGTGCCAAGAAGTAATATTATCATCGCCCTTTTGGGTGAGAAGATTTCAGACCGTTTGATTTCCTGAAGAGGCGATAATAACTGGCCATTGAGATCCTGTACCCTAACATCTTTAGACTTCTTTCTTTGTGGCAACGTAAGAGATAAAATTTACTTCAATAACCCACAATAGATTCAAGACTTCAAACATAGAATTTTGGAAGTTTCAGTGGACATACAGCCGCAAATGGGCGATTTTATGATGTCAAATTTCATGAAAAGCAAGCCTAGCCGAAGCATAAAAAAATAAATTCAAAAGAGACAACGACTTTAGAAGGCTTTAAGTAAATTGTGAATTTAAGACTTGATTTATGGCATTATAACTGTATCATTAAAGAGATTACTTCAGATTGCAGTTAAGCTACATTTGTAACTATTTTGGATATTTGATGTGTTTTTTTCCTCGTCACTTCTCTAGGAAGCATATTGGCTTTCCACAAAGCATCCATTGCTTTGTTTCAGTTCAATCAAGCTGATTTTCTAGCTAAGTAGATGACTAATCTATTTAAATTCTCGACTCCATATAATTGCGTGTAGTGGTAGTGTAGTGTAGTGGTGGTGATCCTTACTTAGCATAGTAATTTTTTCCCAGTAGGTGGCGATTTATCCTGATCATCCGCCTGATGTTCCTCTTCTTCGCCAGAGGTAAGCTGGTAGGTCAGGGGGAATCTTTAGATGGATTTATCTGGAGGGCGGTTAAAGTCTCTTTATTAAATGTTTGCAACCAATATTAATTGTTTCTCTTTTTTCGTCTTGTCCTCCGCTGGTATTCGAACCTGGGCCGTTTATGTTGTAAGCGTACGCTTTAAACACTATACTGTGCCGCTCCCGTATTAATGTGTAAATAAAACAAATTCTGGGTCAAGCTTATTGAAAGTCATATTCAGGCTCGGTGGTCCTTCGAATCGCATACAGGTCGTACTCGTATAAATTTCAATCACAGACAAAGGCTGTTGTCTCGATTTAAAGCTCTTTTAAATTGTGACTGTCTTTTATAATCATGCTTTGGTGGCGTTAGTAGAAATATTGTAAAAATACCCAGCGTTAAAAGATCTGTAATAAAAGCTTATCGCGAACGATAAGTACATAACCGAACACAATAAATCATTTTAAAGGGGACATGGTCCATTTGATTTAATTTTTCTTGCCGAATTTGAAAAATGGAAATTGTATTGTTACGAAAATGAAAATGCCTAGAACAAGATACACCACATCAGCGCATTTAAAACTGTATTGTGTGATTTAAGGTTATTAGTTTGTGTCAAGACTGTCAATGTGTCATACGGTAATGCCATACTTATTTGTGTATTTGACAGCATTACCAATTCAACCATCTTTGCGCAACACGATCTTACATTTTTAAAATTAACGGACATGAAGAGAAGATTTGAGATGGTTTAAGACTTTACCAGAATTTTCCAAACTGTAGGCATTCAGGTATATAAGGAAGCTTCTTTGCCTACGTCAGTCAGTTATAGTTTGGCAGTCATTGTGTAAAATTGTAATTTAAAAGTCATAAAGTAAAGTCATGTTAAGGCGTTCGTAAAAGCGTAATTGTGTATTAAGTGGAAATTAAATACGTTGCTGTATTAAGATAAAGTGTGGAAATAAAAAGAGGACTGCCAACACCAAAGACGTATTATTTATTTTATTTAAGGCAATTAAAAAGAACTCAAACGTTTTAAAAAACGTTAAAACGTAACGGTATTGAAATGAAGTCCACAAATAAAGTTAAAAAGATCATAGCAATCGTGGTTTCAGACATTTAATATTTATTTTTATAAATTTCCTGAATTGTAAACTTTTTTCGTAATATTAAACAAAATTTTTAAATTAAATACCGATTATTTTTTTAAATAATTTTATCTACTGCAACATCTTGCGAAAGGACATTATTAATTGCATGCCTTGCTATTTGCATTTCAAACATGTTTCTGTGATTTTTGTTTTTCTCTTGATATTACAAAAAAATTAAAAAAAAAATTAGAAAATAATACAATTAGTAACACATTTCTTGTAAAATTTAATTAAAAATTCTTGGAATGCAACTTGCTAACAAATGGCAGTTAGTGGGCAAGAGACTATAATACTGTAAACCCATAATGGTTGCTCTAAATACAACACAAAACTCTAACAAACAAAGTTTTTAAACCAATTTTAACAAACAGGATTAAATTTTTAACAGTGAATGCTTGTAAGAGTGTTGTATAGCATTGTTAAGGAGTGGAGGACAGTTTCTATTGCTCTAAACACATATTTTACTGTTTTCATACCGATATGGCAATAATGCCTTTAAAATTATTTAAGACTTATTTTGGTCAACCAAAGGATTTTTTTTATATACAAACAACACAAATTTTAAAAACTATTTTGACGCAAAAGATAAGATATTATAGGTTGGTAAATACCCTACTCTCCCACAAGGTGCAAAAATGTTAAAAATAATTGTTTAGAAATCTTTCTCTGGAAGATTTTTACTCAAATATATACATTCACTGGACTATCAAGCATGAACGCTTATTAACTTTTTAAAAAGTAAAATTTCAAATATCAGCCTTACTAATGACATACAGCTGTCAAAATAATGGCAGCGACAAGACTGTAGATCAAGTTTCGTTTTCCAAGAGTAAGGCTGGTTGGTTGGATCACAGAAAGAGGAAAATGAAAAGTTATAATTGTCATGGTTGGAAATATTAGTGGTCAGAAGCTGTAAAATATTTAGGCCCTACGATTGGTAACTTAAACTTTAAGAAACATATAAACAAAAATAAATTAACATGCGCCTCTGCGAAAACATGCTTAATTGTCAAATGCATTGGCTCCAATGATGCCAAACGTAAAAGCACTACGTCAGAGTTGCATAATCTTAATATCCCAGGTAATTAACAAGCTTTACATGTTGCACTAGTGTGTGAAGAGGTAATGAGTAGCACATCTGAAAGAACGGGAATAATAAAAGTCGATATAACAAATCGAGAGCATCCTATCGTGTACCGCCCGAGGGCTCCGATTTAACGGTGTCAAAGAAAATTATTAAAAAATACGAGAGGAATAATTCCATATTAAGCCTGTGATGTAGGTGGGAAGATTCCGCAGATAGTTAAATGGATACGGAGAAGTATTGTAAGATAAACTATAATCTCACACAGTTCCTAACAAGCCAAGAGGACTGTTATGGACGTGACAACTCTCCAAAATGTTCAGTTTGTGAAGAAGACTAAAGCACAAAACATGTCGCGTTTCTCAACCCAAGTTTTGACAAAGACAGCCGTCTCGCTGAGATGTAAGTGAGTGATAGTCTACATCTTATAGTATACACGTATAAAAATGAATGTGTGTTTATGTATGTGTGTATGTGTGTGTATGTATGTTTGTATGTTTGTATGTATGTTTGTACCTATGCTTGTTTATGCCTTGTAGCCAGCTAAACGACTGAACAGATTTTCTTGCAATTTTTACGGCATCTCTCTGTATGCCTGGAGGGAACTATAGGCTATATATGTACATTAAAAAAACCTTCTTAATTTGGTCTAAATTACTTCATGGTCAATACAAGTTATCAGTCAAAAGTAGGTGGAGTTGGACTAGTGGGCGTGGTACCTTTCATACAAGCTATATATCGATTTTTGTATATCTTGAGTGTAAGTTTCTGAATTTGGTCTAAATATTTTCGTAGTCTATACAAATCATCAATCAAGAAATAAGTGGAATTGGATAAGCGGGCGTGACGAACACGTTAATAGAAAAATTTATTAAAATTTAGTTCAAGCAACGTCGTAAACAATACATATCATCAGTTCATAACTAAGTAATATGGATAAGTGGTCACGCCAAAATTCCATTAATACTAAATGTGAAATGTTTTATAGGTGTGGCGAACGTTAACTATACATACTTCGTTATCCATCCACATCGACCAAAAAGCAAGTATTGCACAAAGAGCATCGGGTAAAAGCTACCATTTACATATAAGATATAGGGTGGTCCAACCATAATGCACGATGTCAAGTTTTTTGCCCAATTAATTTAATATTTCTTTGTTTCAGTGTTTGACAAATTCAGCTATAGAGAGGTACGCAATTGAGCAGCGCGTTAAGATTGTTGAAGCCTTTTACGAAAATGGGCGTTCAAATCATAATGGATTCCGTACACTTCTTAATTTTTTTGGTCATTAAGTGGATTCGTTAGTAATCAGAATTGCCGCATTTTGGCAAATGAATATCCACGAGTGATTGTTGAAAAGCCGGAGCATCTACAAAGAGTGACTGTTTGGTGCGGTTTATGGGCTGGCGGCGTCATTACGACGTATGATAACAAACTTCTTGTGGTCAGAAATTGAGGATATGGACTTGGACGATATGTGGTTCCAACAGAATGCTGCCAATTGCCACACAACCAACGAAACAAGGGCTCTTTTGCACGAGAAATTCAATGGCCGTGTTATCTTATGACTGCAACGATCATGTGATATGACACCGTTGGACTTCCTTTTTTGGGCATATTTAAAAGAAAAAGTGTAAGTCAATAAACTAAGAACAATTCAAGAGCTAAAGAATGAAATAATTCGGCACATTAACGATATTGAATCTTAATTATGTTATAGAGTCATGTACTATAAAAAGATGGCGAATTGTGGCTGGTATATTTAGTTATCATTTGGCTGTCAATAAGTAAAGTCTATTTAGGCGCAAATGAAAGGTGTTGTAAAAGCGTATTTGCTGTATTAAGCCATAGTGTACAAAAGTTACAATGGAATTAATAAAAAAGAGACAAACTGTAAAACAAAAACAGAGTAGAGTTTTATTTTATTTTGGCGCAATATTAACGAACTCAAACGTTTTAAAAAGGTTAAAACGTAACAATATTGTTAAACAAACCAAAAAGTTGGTCATTTTCGACCACAAGCTTAACCCTCTAAAACTGGACAGGTTCCGACAAGCATGGGCAGTATCCGGTAAACTTGAGCATGCTGATCCTATTTTATTTTCTCTATAATCTGTGTAAATTTCAAAGAAATGATTAATTTCAGTTGGGATACCTTTCCTTTTAGTGGGCGTAGGGTGCGCGCGTGGTCCAATTGACTATTTTATTAAATGCATTTATATGCCATGGCCATTAAAAGCTCTTGCATGACTATTTTAATTTATGTAAAAAAATCGATTTGGAACCATGGTGCAGTAGTTAAATTGACTATCAGCTAAGAAACAGATTCTACTGTGTCCTTCTGAAAGGAACTAAAGACAATCTTTAAGGTAAGGACTTGGACCAGATGGTGAAAAGGGAAAAAGTGGTAAAAATCTGAAGAAAATTGCTATAAGACGAACTAATTCATCAGACAATTGAATCAAATATATTATGAAGACCAAACGCAGCGAAAATCTACTCAAAGTAACATTGCAATTAGTGAAAAGAACGGCGATGAATAGACATTGAAGGCTCAGCATTCGCAAGAATTAATATCGATAAACACTTACACACTCAAACCCTGTAACTAACTCCGGAAGATTTCACGCCTCCTGCATATCAAAAACAAAATAAAATAATAAAATAAAATAATATGAAAAGCATTCCCATTCTGTGCTACTTAATTTTCCTATTCCAGAATGAGTACTTAACTAAGGACTCCTAGAGGTGGGCAGTAATTTAAAAGTACAGAATCGTCTCCTTTTCTTTGTCCCTTTATTTTGTCCCATCATAGAGTGCGTAGTAAAAATCCTATTAAAAAAATACCATTTTAGCCAAATGAAGGGTGTTTTAAATTTTTTAATATTTTTAATTATTTTTTTGTTTAAAACTTTTGTTTCCTCATTTCCCAAAACTAATATTCTCTTCTCGAAAGTTTAAAGGAAATGTAATAATTTCATATTTATTTAAATAACATTTAAAATAATTTTCCAACACTTCCAACACACATTTCTACTTCATTTGCAATAAGTTTTTATTTGGAAATTTATAATAAATCTGGTGAAACTATGCAGTTTGAAAATATAAATACCGAATAGAATATATGATTAAGAATTTCAGAGAAATTACCCAACAAACCAAAAAGGTTTAGAAATAACCTGTAACGAGCTTAAGCTAAGATCACACGATTGTCGTAAATGCACCAATATGACAAAATTTCAATTGTGCTTTATTGTCGTTAATTATCAAAATTATTCCAATTTATTCTGCGAAAAAAATTTTAAATTTAAATATTGGTACGTATTGCCAACTAGGATTGTTACACAAGAACACAAAAACTATTGGCGCATTTTCGATATTTTTGTTGCCTCATTATTACCTATTGGGCGGACATACGATTGCCGTACCAATAATTGATGCATTGCGACAATCGTGTGATCCCAGCTTTAAGCTTAGGAAAGTATTGTGGATACTATTGTAAAAGGCGTATTAAAAATTGTTTAATAATGGAAACTGAACCCTTGAGATAATAGTTTTCTAATAGTTTTCTAATCATGCTTATAATGAACTTAAATTCGTAATATTTTTCTAAGCTTTGTAAGATATCTAAATATATGAAAGTAGAGAATGGCGATTGACAGCATAAAATCCTAGAATTTTTTGGCAATAGCAGAAAATGCCTGGAAAAAGTCCCTTACACTTTGGGGAACATGTTGGAACTACGGGAACAAATAAAATGCGAATGGAACCAAATTTCTGAAAAAAAAACAATTATGTAATAAATATATAAGTTTTTTTTCCAAGAAAGCTTACAAAACTATAGTAAGAATAAATCATATGCAATCATGTTTATTAAATTGTTATCTAAACTAAGCGCATAGTAAGTATTATTGCAAAAGGTATTGCCATGTAAAGCATTTTTAAAACAGTATTTGAAAACTGTTTACTTTTTGTATTTAAATAAGCTTATAATAAGTATGTTTACAAAAACTTGTAAGAAATCTCTTATGATAAGCTTATGCTACAATCAATTTACATTTTGCTTGTGTAATGGTCTGTTGGGTAATATTTAAAGCAAATAAATAATTGTGCGTATGTAGCACAAGTAATACATTGCAATAACTCTACATTTTAATAATTCTAAGTCGGAAATAATATTAACAGTCTTCTAGAGTGATGACATTTTATTTTTTTGTTAAATAATAATAAATATGTTTGCCACTGTTTTATTTGAAATGATGATAAGTATTCTTTTATGAGGCATAAATGACATGTTTATTAACCAGAGTAAAACAATATTTTTGTGTTAAGTAGGTTGGACAAATATGAATAAGTAATATTGAAAAAGGGGAGAACCTAGGGGAAGCTAAAACCATACTAAAGTATGGCAAAAAACGCCCAAGAATTTGAAACTAACTAACAGACGACAGTGTCGCATAAAATTACTAACTGCTCTCTACCTACCTAGACAGGACATATTATACTTAATATCGGGTAGTTTTTTTTTAGCAACACTGTTTTTGACAGCTTAGCTGTTTTCGTGTAATATGTTAATACCATGAATCGACTTACAAACGAACAACGCTTGCAGATTATTAAATTTTATTATTTAATTTTATACTCAAAATTCATGCTTTTTTATCGCAAAATTCTCTTCAGCCACAAAGCTCATTTCTGTTTGAATGGATACGTTAACAAGCAAAACCGTATTTGGTGTGAAGAGCAGCCAGAAGCATTGCAAGAACTGCCAATGCATCTCGAAAAATGCACTGTTTGGTGTAAATTATGGGCAGGAGGCATCATTGGGTTGTACTTTTTCAAGACGACGAAGGCAAAAACGTTACTGTGAATGGCAAGCGGTACCGTGCAATGATTACAAATTTGTTTGCCCAAAATGAAAGAGCTTGACTTGGCTGACATATCGTTTCCACATGACGGTGCCGCATGCCACATGGCAAGCGAAACAATGGCCTAATTGAGAGACGAATTCGGTGAATTCGGTGAGCGGTTCGGACCGGTCAATTGGCTGCCTAGATCTTGCAATTTAACGCCTTTATACTCTTTTTGAGGGGCTATGTTAAGGCTTATTTATATAGGGACAAGATCTGCAGGCGTTGACGCACTGGGTTGAAGAATTTATTCGTAAGATACTGGCTGATATATTGGAGAGAGTATGCCCAAATTGGACCCAGCGTATAAACCATTTGAGGTGTAGCTGCGGTCAACAGTTAGATGAAATCATATTTAAATATTGAATTATAGAGCTCGTTCTATCGACCAAAATAAAGATTTCATACATTTCTCGAAATGTTATGTGTTTTTTTAAATCAAATCCGAAAACCCTTATAAAAATCACCCGATAGCTTGTTGTTATTACTCTTCGTCTTTATTATTAAGACCGATGCCATTAGATAATTGAATATAAAGACTTTATTTGGTATTTCTATGATCAGTGAGAATACCTAATTGACACATTTTTTAAAATCCATTTGGACTTACTACCAGGCGATACGTAGTTATAGAATATCATTACGTAGCAAATTAGCTGATTTGCCAGTCTGGATGGCAACCTATCGAACTTTTTTTAACAAAAAAGCTTCGACTGTCTAAACGAGTTTGAGATGCATATCTTTCTGTTTGGCGAGCTTCATGAGAGGCCAATTTTGAAACGTACACTAGTTGTTAACTTGTCATCGTTTTATAGAAACTCATTCGAGAGCGATACAATAAAGAGACCTTCTCTAGAAGTTGCTGCAATGCAAAGGAAAAATAAAAAAAATCTAGTGTGTCCACCTTCTCGTTTTATTTTTAAAATGACAGAAAAGGTCAGAGCATAATTTAATTTCCGGGAAAGCCTTGTGGCCCCGTCCATGGCGTAAACCTGAGCCTGAAAAACAGTGCAATCAACAGGTAGTCTGAGAGAGACTCTTTTAAGCAGTCAGAGTAAAAATCTTTCAATACAGTAAAACCCTTAAAGACCTAACGGAGGCAAACCTTTTCAATTACACAAGCTTACAAAAATAATTTTTTTTTTTCGTTCACAGACGAAAACATCTATTTTAAAGAAGGGCTACTTAACTATTCATTTTTGTTTGTCCACGTATACGTTACAGTTTTGTGACAGATATTTTTTTTGTGAAGATTTTGGATACTGCAAATCCGGAACTTCGATAATTATCAAAAAGTTCCCGGAATTTATTCAGAAAATTAAAAATACAAGTTTATTGGTCTAAATATATAATTTTCCCTTTAAAGTAATTCCCATCAACTACAACACACTTATGCCAGCGCTTGATCCAATCCTCGAAGCATATTTTATATTCGGTTTCCGGTTTGTCCATCAGCGCTTCCTGCGATTTTTCCATTATTTCCTTTCGGCTGCTGAAACGCGTTTTCCGTACTGGTTTTCTATCTCCATTGATCAGAAAGAAGTCACAGGAAGACAAATCAAGTGAATTCGGTGTCTGTTGGACTGTATTTGCTACATTTTTCGTCAAAAAAAAAAATCCGAATAGCAATGGCACTGTGCGACAGTGTGTAATCATGGTGCAAAATTTATGAGTTTTCTGCCCACAATTCTGATCTCTTTCGGCGAGTTGCTTCAAGCAAACGTCCTCAAAACGCCCAAATAATACTCCTTGTTTACTGTCTGGCCTTCTGGAAAAAATTCATGATGCACCACACTGCTGTAATTCATGAAAACCTCAAGCATTGCCTTATTTTTTGACTAAAAACGACGTGGTCTCGGTTTATTTGACTAATGTCTGGATAAGCACACATTTCGTCTGCAGTAATGATCCTTTTGATGAATGTGGGATAGAATTCAGCCTGCATGAAATTAATGTCTTTTGGGACCAGCTTTGCTGCTACACGAGGAAAACCCAAACCAAAACGTCTTGGACGGATCCGCTATCCCTCTGATCGTTAATTGCAGTTATTGACTAAGATTAATTTTAATTTGGTTTTCGATGTCGATGGTTTGCCGCTACGTTAGTCATCTTCGACTTACTCACGATCACCGCTAGTGCCACTGGTAAACGACCGTTTTCTTTAGAGAATCGAAACGCTTTTTAAACATTTCCAACATTCGCGCACCATTAAATCCGTTTTTTACGCAAAATTTAATACAAGTTCGTTGTTGCAAACTTAAATCCTTTTTTTCCCTTAGCCGACGTAAACAGGTTGCTTGGTACTTGTTGTTCGAGAATTTTTAGGAAATAAGAGAACTAAAAATTGCGAAAATATTTTTGCTGAATTCCTAAATAATTTCGAAAGGATTGCTGTAATTATGTCCCCCAAAAATTAATTTTTTACATTCCCATTTGAACTTTTTCCAGAAACCTTGGAAAAATGAGTGACGAGAATGGGAAACAGTTTTACTAAGATTTTAAATCCTTTGAGTGAGTTTTGGGACCAGCTTATGATAAGTGACTATTACAAATAAAGGACTACATAAATAAAGAAAGAGCTGCGAGTAAAACTCTTCATTTTCAGTTCTTTGTTCATAAACTAGTGTTAAGCCTTAAACACATAACCGGCAGCAAGCAGCGGACAGCAAAATGTCAGAATTAGAATACATACGTTTATGAAAACAATTATTTTAAAGGCAGCACAGCAAAAGCCTAGACAACAATCTTTGCTGCTGCTGCTAAACATAAAATAATTTTTTTTAGGCAGCAAAACAAAAATTTATGATACCAATACAAAATAAAATTTTATATAAAAAAACGTAAAAATAGTTAATTCAAACACATAATTTCATTAATTTTTGTATGTCTGAGTAATATTTTAAAAGAGCGATTTTAATTTTGTGGATTTGAGATATTATTCTATGACAAATGAAACAGATGACAATGAAACCTAATTTTATTGCTACTGCTGCTGTCAAAATATGTATGAAGTCGATAGCATAGCAGCAAATGCTGCCAGCAAAAAACAACTTGCTGCTTGCTGCTGTCTATGTGTTTAAAGCATTAAAGTTTGACGTCCTAGATTTTCTTCACTATTTCTCCCATAATTAGACAGCGTCAATTAATAGCCCTATACAAGTTTTAATCTGTGATCTTAATTTACGAGTGTTATTGACAACATTTCATAACTTGAAAGATGTCAAGCGCATAACATGTTTTTTTTATCATTAATTTTTGGTAATGGCCCTTCGGCGGTCTCTTTTTTTACTTTTAAATATTACTTTACTTTAAAAATTAAAAGCTGTCTTAGTTTTTAAACAAATACCATAATTGTAGAGTGAATTAAAAATTTACGATTTTCCTCTCTGTAAATGGCTTTTATATCCTTTAGTTGCGCCCCTGTGATTTTTATTAGAACGCATCTAAAACTTTGCTATTGTCATCTAGAACAGGTTAAATAGCAATTGTTTAAGTAAATGGCAATAATTTTACTAGGCAGCAGGCATAAATTTTCCAGAACCCCTCCGCACATAAAAACCAAGTGTAAATAAGACAACAACTGCAGGCTTCTGTTTTGAATTTTAATCATAACAAAACCATTTGCATATACATACTACTCGCATCCCATAATGATGAAGATGAATATGCCAGGATATGTTAGAAAACTTAAACTGAATGATTGCATAAATACTCACACAAATATCTGAATAAAGACAGAGAGAAGTTGAGTGAATACACCATCTTTTGTATAAAATATTTGGCTACGTTTTAAAAGGTAATTTGTTAACAATTATGCGTCTGGCCTTAACAAAACTAAAGTTATCCTTTTTCTCTATTTATCCTAACAAAATGGAAATATTGTGTAAGAAAAAATTGAAAAAAGTGGTTAAACAACATAACAATGCCAGCCTGTGTAAGATTATACAAAAATTTTCTATTCAGATAGACAAGATTTACGGATTAGAAAATCAATTTTCACCTGCCAACGTACTGGCACACGCAAGCTTATCACTTAAGTAAAGAATAATATTCAAATAAATTGGCAAATAAATTGACCTTAATTCTGGGAAGGACTTAGAGAAACAGATGTTTTATGCGGCATTTATGGACTGAGTAATTGTATTTTCTTTTTTTCATTTTTTTCCTTTTTTTTTTGGTTTGAGGATATAATATTATAATGATGACCTTAAAAAAGCTTTAAAATTTGACAAGTTAATTGTGTGAATTTGGGAATTTAAAAGGCAGGTAGTTTTTTAATGACAGTGGGTCAGAAGAAAGTAAATCAGTTGGAAAAATTAGAAACGAATTGGGTTAAATTTTACTAAATTCGAAACAGTAATAAATGGCTGTATCACAGTTCACTAGAATGTTGTTGTCCCATAAATCATCACAGATTTTGATAAAATATATATTTTTTGAAAGGTAGTAATCCGCTGTATTAAATATTGAAGATTTTTGTTTCAGCTACTTCTCTATATTGTCGCAAGATGGCGCTAAACTCAACTACTTTAAAGTAAAAAATACTATAAAATTGTATTTTAAGTACTTTAGAAAAGTAGTTGTAAAAACTCTCTTTATTGAAGAAATTTTTAGAAGTTTGGTTTTTTTATTACTTTGCAATATTATAAACAAAATAAAAAAGTTTAAAATTTGTTGTTGTTGTTTTTATCTTTTTTTTTACTTTGAAAAACTCGCCTATTTCAATAAACATTTTAATTTTCAAATTTTGAAGGAGGTTCAAAAAAATATATATTTAAAAGTAGATATTTTTTATTTCGGGGTTTGAAAATATATAATTAGTGCTATCCTATAAAAAAATTAGAATCAGCTTTATCCTATAATTTCAACACTATTAAGCTTTTAAAAATGTATAATTTAGAGAATATTTCATAAATTTTATTAATTTTATAAAGCTTGAGGCAAATAAAAAATTTAAAATAATATAGATTATCACTTTATAAATCGGGTAAACAAGCGAAGTTGTCGCATTTGGGCACAGAAAACCCGCACGCATACATTGACGAGTCACTGTTTGGTGCGCATTTTGGTCCAGAGGCATAATTCGAAAAAGAGCAAGGAGTGGCCGTTACAGTCAATGGCGATTGTTATCGGGCCATGTTGAATGAATTTTTGTTCACAAAAATTGAAGAGAGGATATTAGCAACATTTGGTTTCAACAGGACGTCGCTACGTGCCACACAGCCGAAGCTACACTCGATGTTTTGCGCCCTGTTTTTGAAGATCGCATTATCAGACGCAGAGCTGATGTTGGAGCTACGATTTGACACCGTTGGACTATTATTTGTGGGGTGCCGTCAAAGATAAGTGTTACGCCAACAAGCCAGAGACAATTGACGCTTTAAAGGACAATATTCGTAAAGCCATTGGTGAAATACAGCTGCACACAATTGATAATGTGCTTAAAAATTGGATCGATCGTGTAGGCTACTGCATGGCCAGCCGAGGCAGCCATTTGAATGAAATTATTTTCCATTATTAACCAGAAGGATTGTACTTTCACTTAAAAAAGGAATTTGAGAAAATATTCAGTAGTTTTTTTATAGCATTTAAAAAAATTATTTGGCGGAGCCTTTATAATATCTTAACACAGAAATAATTAAAATTATTCTTAAAATTGAAAATTTGTAGTACAACATCGAATTTGTTTATTTATATCAGTAATTAACACATCTCTGTGCTGCAGAAAACCTTTTATTATTAAAAAATTTAAATACAAAAAATAGCTTAAGATAAATTTTATTTGTTTTATGTATATGTATGGAGGGCATGTCCGTTGTTCTATTTTGTCAAAACTTCGCTTATATCTATATTTAGCTCCAATAAATGTCTGTACGAAATTTCATTTATCTACGACGACTCGTTCTATTTTTGTCCATTCGCTCTATGGCATCGACTCATTGTGCCCTGTGCTACCATATCATCTTGATCCAAAAGTTCCCGCCTTGAGGCGGTCCCATCCTTCTGGTTTTATTTTATTTTTTTTTGTTAAGTTGCTACCCATGTTGTTGATATTCTCGCTACATCAAAGCATCATAGCTTGATATTTGCAAAAGCTACGTAGCAACGATTTTTTACAATTTTAGAAATGGATTTAAGTTTGCAACAACGAACTTGTATTAAGTTTTGTGAAAAAAACGGATTCAATGGGTTATGAACGTGGGAAATGTTGGAAAAGTGTTTAGGCAATGTTTCTCTAAAAAAACATTTGTTTGCCAGTGGCATGAGCGGTTCAAAAGTGGTCGTGAGTTAATCGAAGATGGTGCAAGCAGTGGCAGCCAATCGACATCGAAAACCGTCGAAAGATTGATAAATAAAAAAAAACGTTGGTCAATAACCGCAAATTAACGATTTGAGATATAGTGGAGGACTTGAACATTGCCTATGGATCCGTCCAAGACATTTTGGTTAAGTTGGTGCCAAAAGACCTCAATTTCATGCGAAAAAGAGACCCTGTTGAGGTCAGCCTCGAAAAAGACATGATTTGCGAGGCTGAATCCGATCAAACATTCACCAAAATGATCGTTACTGGAAACGAGATGTGGGTTTATGAGAACGACACGCAATCCAGCCATCAGAAAAATAAATTGCCTTCACCAGATGAGCCGAGACCCAAAAAAACATGTAGTTTTCAGTCAAAAAAGAAGACAATGCAATCACGGTTTTCATGGATTACAAGGGCGTATTGAATCATCTGCTAGAAGGCTAGATTGGGCGTTATGAGAGTTTGCGTGAAGTAATTCGCCAAAAGAGACCAGAATTGCGGGTAGAAATCTCATGGATTTTGCACCATGATAACGCACCGTTATACAATGCCATCATTATTCGAAATTTTTTGACGAAAAATGTAACAAATACCATCCAACAACCACCGAATTCCCCTGATTTGAATCCCTGTGATACCTTTCTGTTCAATCGAGTTAAAAAACAGCCGAGCTGCCGAGAGGAAATAATCGCAGGAGACACTGATGGGCATACTGAACACTGGATACTGTGTATTAACTCCTATAACTCCATGAGCTATTGCATTTACTTGAGATCTATTTCCTTACCTTCTTAAAAAGATGACTTATCGACTGTTCCACAGGCAATAATTGGTTTGCCGAAACTTGTCTAGTCAGTTCGTTGTCGTTGATACTGCAAGAGTATAGCATAATCTGACTACAGACTGTCCTCTAAGGGTTGTCTTTCAGGTAGTTTCCATTAGAACTGCCTGGCCGCCAACTCACTTACTAACATCCTTCCCTAAGAACAGCTTGGAAAATTCTGCAGTTGACATTGTTATGGAAATTTCAAAATATATCTGATGACGAGGCTTTTATTCATTTATTTTGGCCTCTATTCTCGACGACACGCAGTTAAAATAGGATTTTAAGTTTCCAATGAGCTAACTGGAGCTGATTGGATGGCAACCTACTGAACTCTTTTAACTTACAGTACAAAAAACTTTGACGGGCTTCTGTTTGGTGGTTGGTTATTAAAAAAGAAAAACCGAGTGCATCTACCTGATTTTGTTTTCGCAAAAGATTCCTAAATTGGGATTCGATGACCACCTAAATCTGAAATTTAAGTTTATGGGGCAACCGGTTTATCGATTTGCCAGGACATCCATACGAAAGCCATCTGCTTCTAACTGGCTCCGGTGTCTATTTCTCTTTGAAACTCGTCCATGAAGAACGCTTCACCATCAAACAGCTTAGCTGATCCTGGCCATTTGTCTCTCTCTCTCCCTCTTCTCTGGCTATCAGTTCGGGGCCGTTGCGGGGCCGAAACTGGCAGCGGAACGTGGCTGTATATACACTCATGTGTCACTAAGCTTGACCAGAGGTATTCTGGTGCCACGGGAATCGGAAGCTCCAGGGATGTCTATCTCTGCCCAATTGTTAGGTGGGCATCTTTGTGGGAGATTCGTGGTGGCTGTGGTTAAGACGCGAGCTCGGTGTGGTATTGCATCTTCTCAACCGGGTGCTGTGATCTATATCACGGCAGAAGTTTAAATAGTCTCCAACTCCTCACCAAGGTGTGATGGCTATGAGTGTCCTAACAACACGCCTTCGAATTGGTACTCACTTGTGATATTCACTTGTATTTATCATGGGTGGGGGCATTAGTGGACGCATAGTATATATTTACGCAGACTCACGTAAACCCAGATGTCACTTCTCTCTTCTACGATGTTATCACCCTGGTGACCTTATATTCGACCTAACAGCTATTTATGGAAAATTTAGCAGAAAGACACATAATTTCCTTTCGTAATGCACAAAAGAATATGGGCTTGTTCATATTGACCTTAAGTCTATACCTTTAGTGTTAAGATAATTTACATCGCGTTTAGAGAAAATCTAGAGGGCCAATTTTGCTCACAGAAGCCGAAGAGAAAACGTCTTTTGCAATACGAGGGCGGATTGACATTGAAGCTACCTAGCGCTAGATGGCAGCACGAACACAAAAACTTTTTCTTTCTTAGAAATTACGATCTGTAAAACGTCAGCTGTTAAAATTTTAGCCAAATTCATCGATTAGTTTATTAGTCGTAGTCGTTTGAAGTAAGCAACTTTTGTGTTTTCTGGAAAATGGAAAAAAGTGAATTTCGTGTAGTGATTAAACACTACGAGTAATATTTGAAAGTCAAAACGGCGAAAGAGACAAAAGAAAAGCTTGATAAACATTACGGCGAATCTGCTCTGTCAGATTATATGGTAAAATATTGGATTGCTTAATTAAGCGGGCCCGAACAAGCACTGCAACAATACCATCAACTGAAGAAAATATCAAGAAAATCCTCGATATCGTTATGAATGATCGCCGGGTCAAAATCCGTGAGAGTGCTGAAATGTTAAACATATCATATGATCGTGTGTTCAACATTTTGCATGAACATTTGCATATAAAAAAGCTATCGGAAAGATAGGTGCCGCGTTTGCTAAGTGTTGAACAAGAACGAGTTCGACAGATCACTTCACAGCGGTGTTTGGACATGATAAAGCATAATCCTGCTGATTTTTGGCGTAGATTCACAACTGTTGATGAAACGTGGGTTCACCACTACACACCTGAAACCAAAAATCAATCGAAGCAATGGGTGGAAGCTGGTGGAAGTGCTCCGCAGAAGGCGAAGACAGCGAAATCGGCTGGCAAGTTTATGGCCACTGTATTTTGGGATGCACACGGAATATTGCTCATCGATTATCTTGAAAAGGGAGGATCCACAATCACAGGAGAGTATTATCGTGCATTATTGGATCGATTGGTTGATGCAATCAAGGAAAAACGACCACATTTAAACAAGAAAAAAGTGCTCTTTCTTCAAGACAACGCATCGGTTCACACAGCATTAGATACGATGCTAAAACTACGAGAAATCCACTTCGAATTGGTTGATCATCCACCTTATAGTCCAGATTTAGCCCCTAGTGAGTTTTTCCTGTTTCCAAACTTGAAAAAATGGCTCGCAGGAAAAAGATTCATCCTAAACGAAGAAGTGATTACCGAAACTTATGAGTATTTTGAGGAGTTCCCAAAATCGTATTATTCAGATGGTATAAAAAAGTGGGAATATTGTCTTACTAAGTGTATTGGGCTAAAAGGAGACTACGAGTAAGTTGAGAAATGAATGGTTTTTGTTTTTTTCCTACTTAGGTAGCTTCAATAACAATTCATGTCTGATATGAAAAATAATTAGCGAGTCGAAACTAAAGCTTATTCGCAGTCGAGTATAAGCATCATAAGTTATGTGTTAAATTTGACACCAAATCAAATAAGAAAATTAAAGTTTCAACAAACCTTGTAAGATTATAACTTTATTCTCAACAACTACTGCTACAGTAGTATTTACTTTTTTAATAAAACTTTTGCCATAAATTTTAATTTCCATTTCTGGCAAGTCTTTATATTTAATAGTTTTTAATTAAATTCTATTTAATTATTTACAACGGAATTCCTGCTCCATTTTCAACAACATGTTTACAGTTTTCATCTATAAACCGCATCTAATTATACCCACAGATTATTTTCTCTTTAATTTTAATTTTTTTTGTAAATTATTTAACATTTTATTACGCTGGTTGGTCTCAGCTACAAACATGTTTTTAAAAAATTGTTTTTCATTTCGCTTGAACATAAATTGATGGTTTCAGTATATTTTTGAAATACTTTTGTTCCATTTTTTTTTGCTCCTGTAACTCAAACAATTATTGTTAACAATTTACTGCAAACGAAACTATTTTTAACATGTTTTTTTTTGGAAACATAATAAAATGTGGGTTTACAGGGTAACTATAGATTTTCGCTTAAACTTGTGATATACAAGAGAGAGTATTAGTGTGTACAGTAACAACAATAGTAAGAAAAAATAAACAAACTATGGGAATATAATGATTTTCTTTTATAAATTTGAACAAAAATATCCGTAATTTTTTATATAATTTTTCCTAACAATAGGCCCTCCCTTGATGTTATTTTTATACATTGTTTGTTACTTTTTTTTGTTGGTATTTATTTGCCAGCAACAGAAAAATAATCGTTATTTGTTGGTTTTTGTGGTCAGCAACACAATACACTCACACACCATACTCACACTCCATACATAAGCCTTCACATCAGCATAAGAGTAGTGAAATTGTCGTTAGCAAAACATTGTATTTAGTTTTGTATTGTTGAGCTTAAAGGAAAGGGTGAAACTAGAAGAGATTTATTTTTAAAAAATATAAAAAAAAAACATAAAAGTGTTGCGATATATGTATAATAAATGACTTTTTAATCGCTTGGGTTTTGAAATACAGAAGAAATACATGCCTGCCGTTTACTTTTTAAAGATCATTTCATGTTAACGTTGCCCGAGCCTACACCCTAGGTGATCCATCCGTCGGCTCCAATTTTGATATACCTTATTTTAGCGTTTCGGTTGGTATCTCACCAGTGGATGTTTTAATGTTGTATTCCAATTCTGAAATTGTGGCTGGCTTGAGAGAAGAGAGACTTCATGTATCCCCACAAAAAATGTTCTTTTTTTCTGTCACTCTAACAAAGCATCCATTACTTTGTTTCAGTTTCAATAATCAAGTTGATTTTCAAGCTGAGTAGATGATTAATCTTTGCTATGATTAATCTTTGATATGATTAATCTTTGATATGATTAATCTATGCTAAGTTGTGGTGCTGGTTCTGATCCTTGTAGGTGGCGTTTTGTTCTGATCAGTCGTCTGATCTTTGTCATCATCGACAGAGATAAGTTCAAAGGTTAGGTCTTTTTATTATTCGAAACGTTGTTAAAATTTATTTCGTCATGTCCTTCGCTGCGATTAGAACCTGGGCCGCTTGTGTTGTATGCCTGAGCTCTTACCAGTACACCACATAAAATAGTTTAAAGGGATTAAATCGTATGACTTTGACTGTCAATGGTCTGCTCCAAAACGTGAGATTAATTGTCTACTAAACTTGACTCTCAGTAGTTTTATGATACCGCGATCCGTGGCATCGTCTTTTTGAAACCACACGTCAGTTTTGCATTTTGTGCAAAAAACAGTACAATGATCCATAGACTGTAATGTTGCGATCCAATGGTGAAATAACAAGCCTTACAGAGCATTCCTGGCATTGTCACATGTCACGAATCTTTTTTTTACACTGAAAAACCGAACATTGGTCAATGCAAGTTATGCGCGATTCACTTCCACTTGAACTTCGTTTGACCGACTTGTGCCCAGAGTTCTGCATTGAGAATGGGTGAGGTGTCAAATTGGTGCACTCAGGACAGCTCTGTATTTATTTTATTAACTCTTCTAAGGAGGTTATGTAGGAAGCTTAGTAGGAACTCGCACGTCGGTGCCGCTCCGAATAAGGTGACAAGGGCCCTCTGAACAATTCATCTATGCGAATGACGCTGTGGATATACACTGCTATTATTCGGCCCATTATTACCTATGCGGCGAAAGAAAGGCTAACGATGCTACCACCATGAATAAATTAAGCAAAATGCAGAGACTCGCTTGCTTCGGTATAGCTGATCAACCAGTTGTCTTGGAGTCGGTTCAAGAACGTTTTACATCTATGTGATGAGCGGCGAATTGCGTCTGGAAGTTCGTTCATTCTACTCAAGATGGTCGGAAAACCATCTTCAGTCCTGGGTGCTATACATTTGGATCTATGCTTTGGCAGGAGATTCAGGCCTAAATTCCCGAACAGGAATTGTTGATTTATTGGGGTCTTAATACCGATGGCTCCAAAATAAATTACAGCGTCGATGCTGGTGTTCATGTACTCAATCGTGACTTGCCGATCCCACTGGGGTGTTGAGTGGCTTTCAGGCTAAGACCATGGTCATTGACATATCAACCTAAGTGGACGCAAGAATAAGACCATTAATTTATTCTCTGACAGTTAAGCTACCTGAAGCGCACTTGGATCGAATCGTATGACATCTAGACTGGAAAAAATATTGCTATGAATTCTACTCAAGCATGTAAGAATTGCTGTGTGTCATCCATAATCGAGTTCAGTTAGTTTAACCTGTAAGCCAAAGTGTATATCGCTTGGGCTTTCTAATTCGCTATTCATTACAACATTCAATACAATTAAAAACAGCAGTGGAGAGAGGACTCAATCCTGTCCTACGACAGCTTGTGTATTCACCGTAATATGCAAAATCGTCTCTCAAAGTTTCTCGACTACAACCACGGTAGTCCCAATGTCTTTGCTTCTGAATGATTTCTGTGTCAAAATCATTACTTTTAGACCGTATAAGCCACATCTAACACTTTGAAATCGATGGTACATATTGCGGATATATCATTTTGAGCAATCGACGTGCTTCAAGTACTCTTCTTCAAGTACAATAAGTAAAATTTTAAAGTTTCGATTATTTCCTGAACAGTGAGTCATTAATATATTCTCTGGGGGTTTTTCAGGGATTACGATATGTTGCAAATGCTTGAGCTTATAAATAAGGTCCAGTTGTTTTGGGTATCTGAGCACTGTGGGATAAATGGTATGAATTATCAGATGCATTGGAAGAGGTTTCGTGGCATCCTATTTACCATTTACATTTATTCACCATTTACAACCATCCTCAATCCAGGATTGGGAAGTTGCCAGATGCTTGCAATACTAGAAAAAGACCTTCACTACAATGTTTAATAGCGTTTTAAAAAACATTGTGCAAAGAAAACTATGAAAAAATCTTTACAAACTATATTTGATTTCAGGCAAGCTGTAAAAAAGTCTTGTAAATCAAGCGAAATCAAGGTCATCTAGCAACCTTTTTCGTGATAGACAGTTACGATTTAGGTCGTTCAGAAACTAACTCTTAATCACTATACGGCGCTAAAAGACTAATCTGTGTAAGGAAAAATACGTTGATAGTTCCACCATATTTATGCTTACATCTATGCGTATCGACATCTGTATAGCAAAGCACACATACAAGTTGAATTAACAAATACAACCTAAATTTATAAAGTTCATATAAAGGGTTCGCCAAATAATTTTTTTTTTAAATGCTATAAAAAATCTACTGAATATTTTCTCAAATTTCTTTTTTTATTTGAAAGTACAATCCTTCCGGTTAATAATGGAAAATAATTTCATTCAAATGGCTGCCTCGGATGGCCATGGAGTAGCCTACACCATCGGTCCAATTTTTAAGCACATTATCGATTGTGTGCAGCTGTATTTCACCAATGGCTTCACGAATATTGTCCTTTAAAGCGTCAATTGTCTTTGGCTTGCTGGCGTAACACTTATCTTTGACGGCACTCCACAAATAATAGTCCAACTGTGTCAAATCGCAGCTCCGAGGTGGCCAAACGGCATTAGCAGGGCGCAATGTATGCGTGCGGGTTTTCTGTGCCACAAATGCGACAATTTTGCTTGTTTACATACCTGCCAAAATCAAAATGAGCTTCATCTGAACACATCGCACACATTCTGCTACATTAGCATGATTTTCAAAGTAATGTCGCAATATTTCCCAGCGTTGCTCAAGCGTATACGCAACCATATTCGTTCAGCGGAAGGATAAAACTAATTATCTGTCAAACCAGACATGAGCTTAGTGTTACCATTCACGAAATAAGCACTAGTTGGAAAAAAAAACGTTAGATGGCGGACCCTATATGTTCGACTAAATGGGTTTATTATCGTTTAACATTATATAAATTCAGAATAGGCTATCCGAAATTGTGCTGATTCGTTCTTGGCTTTAAAAAACTGTACAGTACTAGTACTAGTACGTTTGCTGCGAAAACTATATGTGCCCTAATAAATTGCAATTATGTTTTACAACTCTTTTCTCTTCGTCACTCTTCTAGGGAGCATACTGACTATCCACAAGGCATCCATTGCTGTGTTACAGTTGCCAATTTGATCTTTCAAGCTAAGTAGATGATTAATCCACTGTAGCTTCTTCCATATGATTTTACATTGTGGTAAAGATCTTTGCTAATTGGTGATGATCTTTACTTAAGCATTGTCATTTTTTCCCAGTAGGTGGCGTGTTTTTCTGATCATTCGTCTGAAGTTTGTCATCATCGCCAGAGGTAAGCGGGACGGTCAGGAGGGCTTCTTCTTTATTTTTTAGATGGAGTTATCTCGAGGGAAGTTGTAGCCTCAAATTTTTCTTCGTCACGTCCTCTGCTAAGACTCGAACCTGGGTATTTTGTGTTGTTATGCATGCGGTCTAACCTCTACACCAAATTTCCGAAATTTGTCGATACTCTTATCATATAAAGATCCTATATTTATGTCATGTTTTGTAGAGTATCCAATATTCGTCCAACCTTTGCTTTTATAAAAGTTCAGTTTTATATTTGTTTGCAACAAACTTTAATGTTTGCAACATATGTATCCCAACCCCTCATGTACGATGTACATTAGAATAGATAATTAAATTAAAATAAATTACACACTCTCTCACTTTATATATGTATACTCGTACATGTATAGGTACACACAATACATACATACATAAGTATGTATGTGTTATTTAAACATCTGTTATGGCTAACAACTATAAAATTATTGCCACAATTTATAGTGTGTGTGTATCTCTCTCTGTCTTTCTGTGTCCCAATCTCTTTATCATTTAAATTGAAAATTAACATTTTATTTAAAGATACCATCCATTCAGAAAGAACAAGTAAAGTGATACTTTATTTTAATTTGTATTGTAAGCCATTGAACTTAATTGCCATTTCGATTAATCTTCATTTAAATGAAATTTTCTTAAGATAAACGAATTACGAAATAATAAAGAAGTACGTAAGGCTATCGTAACTATTAATCTTTAATAATTTAATAAGAAGACTACATAAGAGTGAATTTAATGAGGTCAAGATATTATTATTTTTTTTGTTGTTAATTTAAAACCAATAAAAATTACTTAAAATATACAAAATACTAAACTCGTATTAACTGGGCTAAGAACATATAAGCTTAATCACATTAGCGATTTGATAGACCGGTGATAGTAAGCAGACGATTATTTGTTCAAGACGTTTGTATTCTTTAGTAAAGTTCGTTTAAAAAAATCGGTTTCGATAAATAACCGAACCCCAGCAGAGGACATGACGAAAAAACAAAAAATTTATTTGTGGTTTCTAGTGTTAAATAAAGCGATTTCTACTTTCCTCCAGACAACTTCATCTAAAAAATAAGGAAGAAGCCTAGAGCTGCAAAACAATCGATTGTACTATCGATAGTGGTATTAGTTTTGTTTGTGGCTGACCATCGATAGCTTTTTTTCACTATCGATACTATCGGCAATTTCTAAGAGTAACTACGAAAGCCACTAAACGTAGTCAAACTCACATTTGCAAAAATTTGTTCGACACAGGTTGTCAGCCGTCTTGTAAACTTTTATAGTTACAGAGGTGCACAGTTTAACAGTTTCTTAAATTTCTATTCATTAAGTTCAAATAAAGTATGTCTGGCATTCTGGCAAAAATTTATGATGCACTACATGATGCTATAGTCCATGAAAACCGTGAGCATTACCTCCTTTTTTTGTCTGAAAACGATGGTGAATGATTGATGTCTGGATTAGCAAAAAATAAATAAATAAATCGGAATGATGTGATCGCCAAACGGGGGTTATTCCCAGAACTTTTTAGTAATCTTCACTCCGTCAAACCATAGCATGTTGTTCTAACTATTACGGTGCAGGCGCTGCTTCTGTTTGCTGAGAAATGATACATTTCGAGGACTCTTACCATAAGTCTATCTTCAATAGGCCTTATTTTTATTGCGCGACTTGAAACAGGAGAAGTCCATTTTTTAGGCTTTTTGATGACTGGAAGAGATTAATCTTTGAAGTACGAATTAAAAGTTTACAGCCAACTATCGATAGTTTTGCAGCTCTAAAGCCCCTTACCTTCCAGCTTACCACCGGCGAAGATGACAAACATCAGATGAATAATTAGGGAAAAACGCCACCTATTGAAAAAAAAAAAATTATCTGGTGGGCCATCTATCGGTGGGCCATTTATCGGTTTTGAATCAGCGATTATTTCGAATCTTGCAAAACGAAATGAATCGATTTACGTTTGAGCAACGTTAGGATTTATTTAAAATTTATTCGCAAAACAAAACCAATTGGTCGGAAATTGCACGAAAATGTCGTACAAAATATGGTCGCAGAGACGTACCCACAGTGGCTTCATTGTTGATGCGCCAAGGCATAAGCGTACTCATACAGTGCGTACACCTGAAAATAACGAAGCTATGGCTGAATGAATCCATCACGATGTGTGGGGCTATAGTTTCGGAGAAAGGTGGAATGTAGATGAAAGGACTTATCTCAATGCACCATTTCGAAGAAAATATGACCACTCTATGATGGAGAATTTTAAAGAGAAATATTTTCCAGGTTGTGGCAGTCAGGGCTAGTTAATGGCCATTAGAAAAACGTGCCTAATATTTTGGTATAGCCGTGAAAAAAACATTGTGAAACTGTTGCAAAGATGACTGTGAAAAATCGATGGCTCGTTTGTTGTGTGGGTATCCAGCTTAGTGCTGCATGGTTTACGTACTGGGCGTTTCAAGCTTCGACCTCAGCAGCATAGCGAACATAATCAAATAATCATACTAGGATTGTACAGTTTGGCGTGATATAGATGCGCGGGTTATTCAGCTTTTCCTATTTATGAACTAAATCTAAAGCAATTTTATGTGGCGCTTCCTGATCTTTATTTTGTTGAAGTGAGTTTGTGACATCAAATGGCAATTAATCAACCAACAAAGTGTTTTAAAACTAAAAAATATTTGCACGACTTACGAATTTTGTGATCGAATTTTGTATTTTTATTTATTTTTTTCCATTACTCCTCTTGGGAGGTTTATAGCTGTTGACTTTGCATCCGCCCATGTTAAGTTGCTCTGTCTCAGTTCTTGGATAATTGTGCGTTTGCAGGTGTTTTTTGGTCGACCACGATTTTTTGCGCCTTGAGGATTCCACTCCAGTGACATTCTGGTGACACTTTCTGGACTTTATCGGATGGTGTGACCGATCCATCCCCACCTTCTTTTCATTATCTGTTGCAGTATGGGTTCCACATTAGTCATGCTCCACAGTTTTGTGTTACTTATGGCGTTATGGTCTTAGACCTGCATATGATTCTGAGGCACTTGTTAATGAATACCTGGAGTTTCTGTGTTCCGCTCTCGCTTTATTGAGCTTGTTATCTACGTCTTTTTCAGCGCCACCGTTTGCAGTCATTGTCCTTCCTAGATAGCAGAAGCTATCTATATGCTCGACTGGTTGACTCTGTAGCATGATGTTTTCCATGCTCGTATTGTTTATTCTCATGGCCTTGGTTTTCTTGATGTTTATCTCAAGCCCAACACTACGAGCCAATCTTTCTAGGTCCTCCAGTTTCGACTGCATATTGGAAATCTTATGCGAGAGTAGACAAATGTCACCCGTATAGTTCAAGTCTTCTAGGTGGCGTGAGAGCCTCCATATGATCTCTCTTCTTTTCGAACAAACTATGCTCATTATATCATCCAGCATGATGGTGAATAGCTGATAGTGGGCATCCTTGTTTAACTCCAGCATTCTTGTGGAATGGTTGGCTCATGTTTCCGTTGTGAAGAACTGAAATCCTCATACACCGCTCAGATTATTCGGATTATCTTCTGGGGTATCCTTTGGTTCTTAGTGCTTTTCAATAGCCGTTCGCCTGGTGGTATCAAACGCTTTCTTGAAATCGACGAACAATAGATACAGGGGGTGCGCCATTCTATGGACTGTTTAATGATTATTCATAAAGAGTTGGCCTGATCGACGCAGCTTCTATTGTGATCGAATAAGACTCTATTATTATAAAGCGTGCACGGCCAAATAAGCACTCCAGTGCATGAGAATTATCTACTCTGTATATGTGTACAACCGAACGAAAACGAATAGATAATAACAAATAAACAACAATTTCATTCAGTTCCGTGATAGATCTTAATGAAAGCATTGAAATTATTTATTCGGGTTGTTGTTTTTTTTCGTTTTCTTCTTTAACGCACACTGCAAAATGCTACTACTACTACTACTACTACCACTACTACAAATTTAGTTTTCTCTCTGGTCATCTTTGATCTAAAGTGCTTTTTAATAATGAGCCGCTTTCATAGTTAATTATCGACTAAGACGTTTTTAACAAGCAAATTTCCAAGCTAATTTTAATTGTGTAACAAACACATGTGGTCGGCAGTTGGAGGATGCTTGGAGCTACGCGACTCTTATAATTTGTGGGAATGTCGTGGTGTAGTGGTTATAATATCCCCATACAACTTAAACAGTCAAAGTTCAAATCGCGACATGTCGAAAAAATTTTTATCGCGGTTTCGAGTGTTTAAGCCTTCTCCAAACAAATTCATCTAAAAGAAGCTTCCCTTTATATTTAAGATTAGCTCTGTCGATGATGGCAAACTTTAGTCGAATAATCAGGAGAAAATGCCACTAATTGGTTAAAAATGGCAATGCTAAGAAAAGATCACCCCCTCACTTAGTCAGGATCTTCACCACCACACAATCACATGGAGGCGAGCTGCAGTAGGTAGGTGGGTAGGAGGTAATGGCAGCCTTACTTGAGCAAGCATAGCAGCCCCTGATTTGATATTTTGATTGATAACACCGAGCCATTGAGAAGAGCAGAGCTCAGTGTGAGAAGCTTGCGCCGAGCTAGAGACTGACATTGGCAGATCAAGTGAACAATGCTCACTCTCTCTTCAGCCGATCCAAGGCCTTAACAGATTAGCAGGTAAGCGTTGTGTGTGCCTATACAGGATGCAATTGCTTGTGATACAGTGATATTTGGACGGTGAAGTTAAAGCAGTTGTTTTGTAGGCTTCCTATCCAACCTAAGCCAGCTGAGTATCGCAATAAAGCAAGAGTCACTCTCCGTCCAGGCTTTTTCAGCGTCCAACAAATACTTGTGCCTAATTGACGGCTTAATGGAGGTAAGAGGTTCAACTATCTTCACGTACAAATGAATGCTTGAAGGAATAGTGTCTGCCCTAGCCATTTTACCAGGAGCTATAGTAGACTAATCATCTACTTAGCTTGAAGTCAACTGATAATTGAAACTGAAACAAAGCAATGGTTGCTTTCTGTAAAGCCATACGCTACCAAATAGTTTGTGATCTAATAAAACGTTACTTTTATACTTCAAATTTGCAAAAAGTTTACTTCAACTACAAGTAGCAAGTTCCAGAGCCATTCAATTTCAAAACCAACCCTTAGTTATGCTTTTCAGCAAAGATTTTAATAAAGTTTTCTCTTCAACCTAATATTTGTTGCTTAGAGCATATCCGACATAATTGTTACAATTATTTATGGTCTTTACAGAAGAATACAATGTAAGCTTAAACACCATAACAAATAAACAAAAAAAAAAAAGGAAATAAAAGCTAGGGAGTTAAGTAGATATGGGCAGAAAACAAATGTTTGGATTTTAAAACAATTTTTAAAATTCTGATTCCGTTCAACAATTACTGTCGGGTTACAAACAAAACAAAATATTATGATTGCTGTTGCTGTTGTTAAATATGTTGCTGATGCTACTGATACTAATGCAAAATGATATAAAAATGAAAAGATGCAATCATTACAATTTTTCTTCTTTCATACTGTCTTACTGTCTCTTCTTTTATATGACAGTCTGTTGTACGATTTAAGTAGAAATGAAATTGTGTGTTTTAGGGAAACAAAAGCCACAACCAAAAAAGAAAACCAAACAGCCAGCATAAGTGACTTTGAAAAATTGCAGCAAATCAAATTAAGGGCATAAGGATCTATGAAAAAGAAAAAAAAAAACAACAAAAAACTGTACAATAAAACGTAATGTTTGTAAGAGCAATTGTAAAGAAAAACTACCATGAACCCATGAAAGAAAATTGAAAAAAAACCAAGAATTGCTGAAACAAGAAAAACACTGTCGGAAACTGTTATTGTTAAATACAACCAATGAAAAGAAAAAAAAAATTACGGACTCAGCAGCAAGCAGTCATATATACATACTGCCCGGTCTAACCCAAAATAACTCAACCTAAAAATATCCTTTAAAATGAATGGATTTTTTCTTTGCCCTTTTTCTTATTTATTTTTTAACCAAAACAACTATTGTTTTAAGTGGTTTTCCAACTTAAGCTCATGAAAGTTCGACAAAATGAAAAGCAAAAAAAGAAAAAAATCTAAAATAATTCTTCTGGGGTTTGGTTAAGAGACCAAATACCCTCTTACCCTTAGAATATATATTAAATTATGAACAAAATTAAATTGAATTGAATTATTTTTCTTTTTTTTTGAATTATTTTTTACACTTATGACTGCAGCAATTTTATGCAAACTCTTAGTAGAGTTGTGGTGGTAAAGATTTTGTGAAATTCTCTTCTGCTTTTTTTTGGCTTTTCTGTTTGATTCATTTTTCAGTTGAAAAACAATAAGTGGACTTATTACTTAAATACCATAATTTATCATTGGACTAATGCATGTGATGGAGCTCTGGCAGTGACATATTGAAATAAGTAAGAAAATAAATAAAAAAAATTACAACCTAGCAAGCTGGACTAAAAGAGACACACTACACCAAAAATTACTTTCCACAAAGCATTCATTGCTTTGTTTCAGTTTCATTAATCAGATTAATTTATCAAGCCAAGTATTTTTATTAATCCACTGTAGCCCCCTCCATATCGATTGTGTAGTGATGGTGAATATCCTGGCTAATTGGTGTTGATCTTTACTTTAGCAGTGTAATTTTTTCCCAGTAGGTGGCGTTTTTCCTGATCATTCGTTTGATGTTTGTTAACATCATTTATGAGTGTGAGTGAATGGAGTTCACCAAATAAGCCAAGTCCAAAAAACCACGTCGTTTTCAGTCAAAAAAGAAGGCAATGCTTACGGTTTTCATGGACTACAATGGTGTAGTGCATCATGAATTTTTGAATATTATTTGGTGGTTATGAGATGTTCGCGTTAAGCAATTCTCCGAAAAAGATCAGAATTGTGGGCAAAAAACTCGTGGATTTTGCACCATGATAACGCAGCGTCGTACAGTGCCATCATTATTTGAAATTTTTTGACGAAAAATGCATCAAATACCATCCAACTCCCGAAGAATTCACCGGTGATTTATTTCTGTTCATTCGAAATAAAAATCCACTATGGGGAACGAGTTTCAGCAGCCAAAAAGAAATAATGGAAAAATCGCAGGAACCACTGATTGGTATACCGAAAACCGAATATAAAAATGCTTCAAGGATTTGATCAAGCGCTGGCATAAGTGTTTGAAGTCGATGTGGAAATGATTTTAATCTGCCAAAGACCGGGAAACAATAAAACTTCGCAGCAGCATAGGCGCGCTTAGAGCCAGCGAAACACTAGTTATTTCGAGGATACAAAAGATTAACTAAAGAAATAAATGGCAAATCAAAAGCGAACACAGATTCTTCATGCGTAAAGTATTTCCGAGTCCAATACGAACTTTTAAAATTTTGAGTCTTTATACTGCCCCTTAGGCTGAGATCTATGCAACAGATAAATCAGCAGAGTTGAAAGGCAGATAGTAAAGTCACTCAAGCGACTTGTGGCAAGAAAATAGGGTCAGGATTGAATACACAAACGCTCATAGGAAAGCTAAAATTTGACAAAAAGAAAGCATTTGTGCTTAATCGTTGTGGTCTGTATGTATCGGGAAGGCCATTTAAAAGTTTAAATTTAAAAATACAATAAAACAAAAACGGTTTGATAAACTTACTTTCCTGTTGCGAAGAACAATGATTCTGATTAGAAATGACATATTATTTAATCCATGTGGCTGCCGCATCTGGCCTTACAGTGCCCATTTCGATCGGACTAATTTTCGAGAACTTTTTGGAATATATGGGGTTGTACTACGGCAATGGCATAACGAATTGTCTCTGGCTTGTCGGCATAACACTTATCTTTAACGGCGCCCTACAGAAATTTATTTTATTTATCCAACGGTGTCAAATCGTACCTACTTGGAGGCCAACTGACATCACCATTTCGGGTAATTAAACGGCATCAAACGTTTTGCGCAATAAATCGATTGTGTCAAGAGATGTGTTTGAAGTTGCACCATTCTGTTGAAACGAAATATCGTTCTTATCAATACCATCAAGAGCGAGCACAAAAAAATCGGTTATCTTGCTACGATAGGTGTCTCCATTAACTGTGAGGGTTGCGCCGTTCTCATTTTCAAAGAACTATGGGCCAATGATATCTCCGCTTCACAAGCCACGTTTGGGTTTTCTGACCCCAAAATACGGCAATTTTTTTTATTAACGTACCCACCAAGATGAAAATGAACTTCATCCGAAAAGATGATATTTTTTGGTAAAATCGACATCATCGTGCAGTTTCTCGTTGACCCATCTAGCGAAGCGAACACGAAGCAGATGGTCATTGGCTCAACTCTTGAACCGGTAAAACTTTGTAAGGTGTCATACCGGGATCTTTTCACAAAATTTGACGTAAACTGGTGCGTGAAATGTTCAATTCTTGAGAAGGGTGACGAGTTGATGGTGATGGGTTCTCACGCACACTCTCAGCCACAGCTTTCATATTTTCAGATGTACGCACTGTACGAAAACGCTCACGTCTTGGCGCATCAACAATGAAACCAGTTTCACGAACCTTAGCTTACGTACACCGGGCACTGTTGGTACTTCGCTGAGACCAAATTTTGTACAACATTTTCCTGCAATTTCCGAACAATTGATTTAGTTTTGGGAATAAATTTTCAATAAATTCCATCTTTGTTGAAGCGTAAATCGACTCATTTCGTTCAGTGGAGATAATTTACTGAATTTTGTAACAGAATAGAATGATATAAGTGTTGCCAGATTCGACGTAACTGCTGGTTCAAATTTAAACCGATAGATGCCAGCAGAACTATGACTTAGCAAAGACTTGCTTGTGTTTCTGGGCATACGAAGGCTAATGGTAAGCGTATTGAAATTCTATTAAATGGCAAAATCTCTCATCTGCAAGAATCAATTATTTAATTATTTTTCAAGTCTTTGTCACAGCTGCTTATAATTCGAAAAGTCTTTTAAAAAATATTGTTTTCACCAAAATAAAAATCTGCAGCATTAGCAAAAATCCGCCACAAAAATTAAAACATAAATAAAACAAAAATGACAGTTTGAACGAAAAACCAACCAAAATCGAAAACCAAGCTGAAACCAAAATGAAAACAAACAAAATTTATCAATGCGATGTCAATACAAACGTAATGTACGCGCACGCAATAACAATAAACGCATATTATTTGGGATTAAACCTCAGGAATAAAAAATATAAATTTCATAAGTGACAGATAGCCTAAATGTAGGCTATGGATAAATATATACACAAACTCCATTCATTCTTTGTATCTGTGTTTACCTATACTAGCACACACATACACGCACTCACACATGTATATATATTATGACAACAAGTGCCAAATGTCAGCTAAAGCAGCACGTAGAACCACACAATATACGCATTAAATAAATATACTCTCGTGTACACACACACACACACACACACACACACACACACACACATACATAAAAACAACAATTTTGGTTTATAATACAAACCCACATGATACATCTATACAAAGAAATTGTTTGGATGTGTATGTGCGTCTGTGTTGCTCTTCTGGAAATATTGAATATTTTTTTTGGCAAAATTTCAAATGCCACTCAGTTTCTTACTCCCATTTCCTTCTCTGCTTAACACTTGTAGTGCATATATAAAAAAATTGTTTCTACAAAAGCGAGGCAAAATGCGAAAGATAAATAAAAAATAAAATTTAATAGATAAATTTGTTTTTTTAAAGTGGGTGCAAAAAAAGGCAAGGAAGGAAGAACAGCCTGTAGATGAAAATGTAACACGTAGTTTTCCGTACAATTGCCAGCCAAAACGTATTGAAGGCATAAAATGACATGCCAACAAAAAGATAAATAATATCAAGTGTTTCGAAATATATTTAATGCTACAGAGTAATTGAATTACCCAGTAGGCAATATAAGTTAAAAACAAAGTACACACAAATCTGACTGAGAACCTCTGACAATGTGTTTATTCTGTTTAATAGACTGAGAAAAGCGATAAGAACATCATTTTAGAAAAGATGGTACCTCAATAGAAGAGAATTAGGAGTATATTGCTAATGCAAAAAAATAAAATTAAATATGGGTCTCCAAATGCCACAATACTTATGACTCTTTCTTTAATATTTGGCTTCCAAGAAAGGTTCCTGTCTAGAATTATATTTTACGTAATCACTAAGCCAATTCAGAAGAGGTGCGAGGGCGCTGAGGACAAATGTTGCGCTGTACGCCTATCGTAGGGCCGTTGGAAAGTCCCTCGGTCTAAATACTAGGAGTTCCGATTGGATATTTAACACGGTGGTCAAGCCTATACTTATGTATGGTCCGATTGCAGGATCTTTGATAGGGTTCTGCGGAGTGCAGCACTGATGATAGCAGGTGTGCTCAGGTCCACTTCTTCGAAGGCTCCCAGTGGACCTGATGGCTAGACAGATGGCGGACACGTCTGTGATAAGGCTAAAGATGGCAGAGGCATGATCAGACAGGGTCTACGGACATGCGGCCATCTTTAGGAATTTGGATACGATCCCTGATGGGATAGATTACTGCATACCTAAACCCTTCCTGGATAGAATGCTCTCCATGTGCATCTCACCAAAGCCTGCAATTGGACCCGGTTCTGTTGAGGTATACACGGATGAATAAAAATCCACCCCTATATACGGGGTATGAGAGAATTCTTTAAACTACTTGACCACTGCAGTATCTTACAGGCGGATATGATAGTGATATCCGAGTCTGTGTGGACAGTCAGGCTGCGATCGGGGTGCTCTGCGGTGTCTACTCGACATCGTGACTGGTGTGTGAATGCCGGGCATCTCTGAACGAGATGGCGAGACATTCAGGCCTGGAGACTATCTGGATAAGGGATCACTCGGACACCCGGGGGAACTGTGTGGCAGACGGACTTGCGAGGGTGGGCTCTCTCCTCTTAAATGAGGAGATTGACCATTCAGTTGGGATGCCACTCTCCTCTTGTAGATTTATGGTTCTGCGGTACATGTTGGACGGGGCACAACTACGGTGGGATAATGAACACACATGCTCTGTAACGAGGCAAATCTGGCCCCTGTATGATCAGGCTCGCTCGGAGTCTATTACGGAAATGCCGCGACTTAGGCTACGAACTCTTGTGGCTGCGATTACTGGACACTGGGTGTCTAGTGCGCAAGCTAGGAGATTGGGTCTGCCGTTCAATGACTACTGTAGGGGTTTTCAGTATGAGGTAGAGGAGAAGACTGTAGAGAACTTCTTTTTCCAGAGTCCAAGTCTTTCGTACATTTGGACTGCTTTCCTCTTCAGTCCGATTCTGATAGCCTTCTCGGATCTGGCTGATGTGAATATCAGCAGGATCTCTTTTTTTGCGCATGCGTCTGGTTGGTTCGGATCGGACCGGGACGCGGACATGTAGGTTGTTCATTTTCTGGTTTACTGATGGGCATCACAGTGGAATCAATATTGTATCCAGGTGGGCTGGACCGTTGTCTGGCTACCCGTCGTAATGCTGTAAACGCAAGTTTATTGCTAAAATTCGTGAAACTGGTTTCATTGTTGATGTGCCAAGACGTAAGCGTGTTAGTACAGTGCGTAACCCGATAAAATTGTAGCTATGGGTGAGAGTATGCATTAACATCAGTTCATCGTTGTCATCGTTCTCAAGAATTGAACATTTCACGCCCCAGTTAAGGTCGAATTATGCAAAAAGATGCGTTACAAAGTTAAATTGGCTCAAGAATTGAAGCCGCAGGATCATCTGCTCCGTTCTCGTCGATTTTGCACAAAATCATCTTTTCGGATGAAGCTCATTTTCATCTTGGTGGGTACATTATTAAGCAAAATTGCCATATTTGTGGCTCAGAAAACCCAAACGTGGTCTTACAGAATCCAATGCACCCATCACGAGTGACTGTTTTGAGCGGCTTGTGGAGCGGAAGCTTTATTGTCATCATAATCATCATATTTCTATGAAAATGAGGACGGCCAACCATTACGGTCAATGAAGACACCTTTTCATGGTATTGATGTAAACGATGTTTAGTTTCATCTCATGCTACAAACGATTTATTGCCTCAAACGTTTGATGCCCTTTTAGGCAGATGAAATGGTGATGGCAGTTGGCCGCCAAGAAGATGCGATTTGACACCGTTGGACTATTTTCTGTGGGGCGCAGTTGTAGAGGCATAGAACTTTAAGTTGCAATAGAGCAACGATGGATTATTCGATTGACATGAAGTTTATTTATCCGAAAGGTAATCTTGTGGCATTACATTTTAAATATGATTTCCGGCATATGACCGCCACGGCTGGCGCGGATGTATTCCAATCTGAACGTCCAATTTTCGATAACTTTTTCCAACATTTGTGACCGTATATCACAATAACATGGCAAATGTTGTCTTCCAAATGGTCAAGCATTTGTGGCTTTACCGCATAGATCTATGACTTTACATAGCCCCACAGAAAGTAGTCTAGCGGTGTTAAATCACAAGATCTTGGAGGTCAATTCACAGGTCCAAAACGTGAAACTAGGTGGTCACCAAACGTGTCTTTCAATAAATCTATTGTGGCATGAGCTGTGTGACATGTTGCGCCGTCTTGTTGAAACCACATCTCCTGGACATCATGGTTATACAATTTAGGAATGAAACACTTAGTAATCATGGCTCTATACCGATCACCATTGACTGTAACGTTCTGGCCACCATCGTTTTTGAAAAAGTACGGGCCAATGATTTCACCAGCCCATAAAGCGCACCAAACAGTCAGTTTTTCTGGATGTAACGGTGTTTCCACATACACTTGAGGATTACCTTCACTCCAAGCGCGGCAGTTTTGTTTGTTGACGTAGCCATTCAACCAGAAGTGCGCTTCATTGCTAAACAAAATTCGCTTATGAAAATCGGGAACAACGGTAATCTCGTTTTGAGCCCATTCGACGAATCTACGCCTTACTTGATGATCGTTTGGCTTCAATCCTTGCACGAGTTGGATTTTGTAAGCATGCAAACCAAGATTCTTCCGCAAAGTCTTCCATAAAGTGGATGGACACAGATACAATTCCTGTGCTCGATGGCGGATGGACTCATTCTGGTCTTTCTCAATGCTATGCTCTAGCTTCTTCTGTACGCACCGTAGAGTGTCTCTGGCGATGCGAGTTATTAATAAGAGTAAACGTGGTGCGAAAACGTTCCATGGTTAATCGAATTAATTGCTCTGATGGACGATTTTGTCGACGATAAAATGGACGTAGTGCGCGATACGTTTTCCGCACAGAACCATTATTTTCGAAATACAATTGCACTATTTGCAAGTGTTGTTCAGGCGTGAATCCATTCATGATGAATTGCCAAAGCAAACTGAGAATAAATCACTTGACAGCTGTTAAAATGGTCGCCATCTTGAAAAGTAATGCCAACTTAAAATTCTATACCTCTATAAAAAACACGCTTTATTATGCTGACAAACCAGAGACAATTGAGCATTTGAAGGCCAACATTCGTGATGCCTTTGTCGAGATATGACCCCATACACTCGAAAATGTTCTCGAAAATTGGTCTGATAGAATGGGAGTCTAGCCGGGGCAGCCGTATGAATTAAATAATATTTCGTTTCTAACTGGAACAATTGTACTTCACAACAAAGAAATTAATTTGGCAAACATTCGAACCGTCTTTGTTTTATTGCATTTTTAAATTAAAACTTTTAAATGGTCCACTCGATATAATGAAATCTTTTGTTTGCTGGGTAAGTTAGATGGAAAGAGAAAACAATTTCTTTTTAAACATATTGTACCCAATATGTCAATAACGACATCGGCTACAATGGCATTAATATTCTTTATGGAGGCAGGATTTGTTTAATATTAAAAAAAAAAGAATTTGCGATAAATTATTTTACTCTGTAAATATAACAAAATAGAGAAATTGAAAGCTTTTTTCATAAACAAAGAAAAAGTCGGTCTTATTGTACACTTAGAGCAGCATTTAAATCATATTCGCTTAAATGCCAAAAAATAAATGTAACACATGTGTTACTGCCACTATACTCATGATGCTGTTGCTGGTTTTATATATTTTTAAAAATTTTTCAAATTCAATTAGGTGCCTCTCCCATTTAGTAACTGTAAAATAATAACATTTCTAACATTTCTAATATGGAATACTCATACACATATTTATTTCATTTGGTGTGTGTAATGGAAACTATGGTTTAGGCATGTGTTGTATTAGAGGTTTATGCTTTTGACATCCTATTATTTATGTTAGTGATGTTGCTATTGTTGCTTTGGTTTCATACATAAAATGTTAAAGTTTGTACATCAATTACTATCGAGAAATTTTCAATGTGATAATAATATTTTTGCTGTCAAATTTATACCCACATAAGTATATAATATTTGCTATTGAATTATTTATATATAGGGTCCACCATCTAACGTTTTCTTTTTCAACTAGTGCTTATTTCGTGAATGGTAACACTTAGCTCATGTCTGATTTGACAGATAATTAGTTTTATTTTTCCGCTGAACGAATATGGTTGTGTATACGCTTGGACAACGCTGGAAATCTGGGCCCAATTTTGCCAAAAAAATCATCTTTTCAGGTGAAGCTCATTTTGATCTTGGCGGGTATGTAAGCCGCACGCATACATTGCAAAGCGATACACCCAAGATGAGTCACTGTTTGTGGCGGATTTTGGTCCAGAGGCATAACTTGGCTATTTTTCTTCGAAAATCGTTATCGGGCCATGTTGAACGAATTTTTGTTCACAAAATTTGAAGAGGAGGATATTAGCAACATTTGGTTTCAACAAGTCGGCGCTACGTGCCACACAGCCGAAGCTACACTCGATGCTTTGCGCCCTGTTTTTGAAGATCGCATTATCAGCCACAGAGCTGATGTCGTTTGGCCGCCTCGAAACTGCGATTTGACAGCGTTGGACTATTATTTGTGGAGTGCCGTCAAAGATAAGTGTTACGCCAACAAGCCAGAGACAATTGACGCTTTAAAGGACAATATTCGTGAAGCCATTGGTGAAATACAGCTGCACACAATCGATAATGTGCTTAAAAATTGGACCGATCGTGTAGGCTACTGCATGGCCAGCCGAGGCAGCCATGAAATTATTTTCCATTATTAACCAGAAGGATTGTACTTTCAAATAAAAAAGAAATTTAAGAAAATATCCAGTAGTTTTTTTTTATTGCATTTTCAAAAAAAAAAAAAAAAAAAATTATTTGCGGACCCTTTTTTATTAACTTTTAGTATAGAAAAAATAGAAAAATAACAAAATAAGTCAATTGCTAATCACCTGGATGAACAAACAAATAAATTATTTAGGTAATAAGTTTAGGCAGCTATTATTTTATAGTGCAAAAAGGTAGAAAATATTTGGATTTTTGTTTAATTATGAGGGTTTACCACCACGAGTGTAAACTGTATAAAATGAATATTTTTTGGTATATGTTTGACAACAAACTGTCTATGGAAAGACCTACTACATCACATTAAGAAAATAGTAAGTTTTATGTTCATGAAATTCTCCAAGAGCATGTTTACATAAGACTTCGAATTACTTTGTCGCGGTTTGAATTACTTATACAAATTACCCCGTTTACATGGAAACTTGGTTATTGTTTTGTTATTTGATAGCGAATTGTGCTTTCTTTTTCTTTGCTGGATATATAACGATCTTCTGATCTTTTGAATAGAATTGTAAGAGCTTCATTGGTGTGAGCTATTCTTCCAATTTCTCACACTACATTTTAAAAGATCGTCTTCAATCTATCGGAGTTTCGGTTGTTCTCTTCTGCTACTTCCCACGGGTAGACACTAGAAAGTTACTCAAGAAATGTCTAAGCCAATGCCGTTGTACCTTGAGGCTTCGATGTCAGCATACAGTTCGATGTCTATACTCAACGCAAGCGCAGACGGGGCCATATGTTTTACGGAGAGTTTTTCTCTCGAAGACTGCAAAAATAAATTCATCTGCTTGTGTAAGTACCCATGCTTCCGCTCCATATAACAACACGGGTAATATCAGCGTCTGGTACAGTGTTATTGTCGTTTGTCGAGAGAGCTTTGTTCTTAAGCTGCTTGCTGAGACCGAAATAATATCTATTAGCAGGTATTATCCTTAGTCTTATCTTCAAGCTGATGTCATTTGTTAAATTCGTCGACTTTTCCAGTGTTGTAGTTACCAACTCGAACTCAACTTCTGTAAACTCTATTCGCTCGTCGTAATTAGCAATTTGATTTTATCTTCGATGACGACCAGACCCATTTTCAACGACTCTTTTTCCATATTTGCAAAAGCGGTAGTTACATCTCGCAATGTGTGAATAATAATATCAATGATATCGGATATGCTGATATGCAACCTATGTCCGCTAGTGTAGATTGTTCCCGGTCTGTTAATAGCTGCATTGCGCAAGATTACGCGATAGTCTCTCACCCTGTCTGAAGCCTTGTTTTCTTATCTTAACTGACGATCATTTTGCAAAGTTTTGTCAGCTTTGTAGTAATACCAATCTCAGACATGGCACTAAATACCATTGCACGAATTGGACTTTTAAAAGCATCCTTGTAATCGACGAATAGATGATATGGTTCGACTTGTTTTTCTTGAGTCTTTTCCAGGATTTGGCGTAGTACGAAAATTTGATAAAAATGGGCAAAAGGCTAGAAAAATATATAAACGTATTTAGCGTCGACAAACATCTGATAGAAATTCGAGATCACATTAAATTTTTAGTATGTCAGGACCAAAATGCACCGTGACTCGAGTGATCTTTTGTACAGCCTACTACATTAGATTAAGGCCACTAATTCTGCAAAGAAAGGAAATACGCCTTCGAAGTCATCACAGCATTCCACAAGAATCTCATCATTTGGGCCAAAATAGCTAATTACTACTCGAAAAGCACGTGTTCAATTGTTGGCCCTAATATGGCAAGTGTGGCACAGGTTCGCATAGCACCAGTGATGGAGACACAAGTAAGGCTTGTACCAGTCCATCACGTCGTATCAGTATTGGTCTTATTATCGAAAACTTTGTGTTAATATACAGGTTAATTGAGTCTGAATCTTCGATTGATCGCTATGAAAATTTTTTCCCGTCCTCGTTGAGAATTGAATGTAGGCTGCTTGAGTTGTATGCGAGCATTTGAATCACTATACCCTGATATTCACGGTGATGGTAAAGAGCATCATACCGGGTGTTTATTTTATTTAATTCATAATAAAACAAATTTTAATATATATAAAACGTACTTTGTTCGATATAATATTTTATGACATTATTGTTTAAATATGATTTCATCCATGTGTCTGCCACGGCTGACGTCTACAAGGCGCAATCTAGAACATTAATTTGTACAAGCTTTTTGCATATGCGACTGTATTTCGCTAATAACCCTTTGATTGTTAATTTCTAGGTGTTCAATTGTCTCTAGTTTATCGGGGTTGGCAAGTGACTACATAACCCCCCCTCAAAAAAAAAAAAAAAAAAAAAAGTCACACGATTTTGGTGGCCAATTAATTGGAGCATGAAATCACTCTTTCATCACAAGATTCTTTGACTAAATCAATTGCAGCGCGTGCTGTGTTGCATATTGCTCCGTCTTGTTAATCGCAGCTAATTGAGGTATGAAAAAAATATCTAATCATGTCCACCCTATACCGTTCACCATTAAGAGTAACATTCTGACCATCATCGTTTTTGAAGACATATGAGCACAATGACTCCGCCAGCCCATAAAGCGCAACATACATAAGTTTTCTGTAGCTGTAATGGTGTTTCAACAAAAGCTTATGAATTGCCTTCTCTCCAAATGTGACAACTTTGCAAATTAACGTATCCATTCAACTAAAAATAGGCTTCATCGGAGAGCAAATTTTAATGGAAATTCAATGTCAATATCAATTTGTGCTTCAGCCCTATTTGCAAGCGAAATAGTGAAATGTCAAACCAAACTAAACAAAAAGCAGCTATCAGATGTTAAATCTGTTGTAAATTAGAGCAGTGTTTCCAACTCAATGTTATGAACTTCTAAAAAAAGAACACCCGAACACTTTGCGGCAATGAGCCAAGTAAAATAATTAGAACCTAAGGCTAGAAAGTCTAACGCACTTTTATGTGAAATAACGCTAAAGAGAGGTTATAAAAACCACAGTATTATGATGAGGGCTGGGATGGTAAAGGGCAGGGTTGGCCATTTTTTAAAAACGGAAACTTTAATTTTGCTTGGACCTTGCCATTATGTACGAAATATTATGCTGTTTAAATGACGGATTCTTAATTAATTGCAGCAGACAATCCTTTTAAGGTAGTTCTTGAGCACCATTTTGCAGATTTCGGGCGGTATACCAGCGATAGCATGACAAATGTTGGTATTCAAATACTCTAACTCTAGAAAATTATGCGCGTAAACATGGTCTTAGACGTAGCTCCACAAACTAAAGTCTAAAGGCGTCAAATCTCATTATCTTGAAGGCTAACTGATGCCAGGATTTTTTTATGTAATAAAGCCAAAATCGGTCTTGTTGTGAAGCACGTGCTTCATGGCACAGTCTTGATAAAACTACGTGCCACAAAGTTCACAATTGCAGCTCAAAAAAAGTCGGTAACTATATGGCTATAGAGGTAAGGGTTCCAGCGTCATTGGGTAAAAAATACGGCCCAATGACACCTCTAGACCATAATGCACACCAAACAATCACTTTTTCAGGTTGCAGTGGCGTTTTCAATCACTTATGGGTTTTCTGAGTCCCCTGTGTGGTAACTTTGCTTGTTGACGTAACCACCGAGTGAGGAATGAGCTCATCGTTGAAGAAAATTTTATTTCAAAAATCAAAAACAGAAATCACGTTTGCAGCACCACTTTTGCACCAATTTTTAACTATTTCTACATGTCCTTCGGTTTTCAAAGGCACCATATTCGGAAATGACAAACCTCTCGCTAAATAAATGACATTGCAGATAACAGATATTTAACAGCTGAAAACGCTGCCAGACTTCCTGTTTTTAAACCACTAAATGGATATATTTTTTATAATAATTTTTTTATTTAAAAAACAACACTATCTTCTATCATAAATCCATACTTTCCTTCACAGAAAAGTATTCTGTCATCTCTAAATACGTTCTACTTTCCATCACGATTCTAACTCAGCAAACCAGATCTCTAATTCAGTTTTCACACACAAACCGCATACAAATTGTTAAAAAAAAAACTAAAAAAAAAGTTTTTCACAAGTTTTTGCATATTTTTGGCTTTTTTTCCTTAACCAGACGCTTGAATTATTGACATGCAAGTGATTAATTGACTGATTTAAAAAGAGCTGTTCTCTACGTTGACACACACGCACTCTCTCCTACGGCTTTCAAAGGCGAATAATTTTCTAAAGCCTTAATGATGTACGGTTTGCAGGCAAAATTACGGGACGACATTCACATAATATACATAATAATGATGGTCATAAAGAGGTTCTGGACGTAATGATAAAGTTTCATTTGCGAAAAACATAGAAGGGATGCAGAGTGTTGAGGTAGAAGGGTAGTAAAAGTAGAGACTTTTGTTTGTAGAGGAAAAAAATCGTCATGATTGAACGTCTATCGTTGGTAAACTAATATTTCATTATCATCCAATGCTTAGTTTGTCGTTGCTGTGACATGAAATTAATGGTCAAGAAAATGACGAAAAAAAAAAAAAAATAAAATTAAAGCATATGGTCGTAATACTTATGGAAGTGTATTGTTTTAGAAAGATTTTCATCTTTTCTTGTAACAACAACAAGTTATAAAATAAGGGGCTTAAAGTACACGGTGAAAAAAACAAACGCAAAAAATGGAAAAAGAGAATATGTGTAAATAGAAATTATTTGAATATTACTGGTAATGCATTTGACAAACAGATTTAAATTCAAGAAGCATTTACTTTCATTACTCTCTGCCTAAAACGAGAAACCTTTCCGAATTTAGAAACTGGTAGTCCATAACTCGGCTAGGTATGGCGAACGAGGTTAGCGTACATATAACAGAAAAGACAAGCTGTTTTTCGTCAATATTGCCTCTGCATAGATCACGACAACAGCTTGAGAACAATCATAGAGCAATCAATAAAGTGGCAAACTCCGCTACTTATGTATATTTTTCATCGATTTTGAGACAGTGTTCGACACTATTAAACTATATATGGGGAAATTTTATCTGTAAAAGGATGTCAACTTTATAATCTTGGGCCTAAGTACTGCTGCCAGCTGCCGAATAAGAGTTTAGAATGGAGTTGGTAAATGTGTAGAAGTTTAATCACATCATTTATACTTATACTCATTAAAACTCACAATACCGTTGATTCATAAGTGTAAGTAGCAATATGTATGAATCAAACGTTGTACTCATACTCATAGCATTCATACTCATAGTAGCCATAAATGATTCGCACGAGATTTCATGAATATAAATATTACCTATCAATATATCAAAAGAACAAGGAAACACACAACCTTATAATGAGTATTTTTATATTCACATTCGAATCATAATAAGTTTTCTTCTTCTAGGCACAGTGAGTAGAAATGAGTAAATTATGAATATAATGAGTACTTCTAACTTAAGTGTATGAATGAATATGATCAGCCACTGTAATGAGTGTGAATGAGTATGAGTCTAAGAATTTATAAAACAAGATTCGAGTATACTCCTGTTTTCAGTATTAATTGGTTATCTTCGTTCTGCAACAATCAACAAAAACATCAATGTTTCGTTCCAGAAAATCCTGACGATAAACATCATTGAAGGTATTGAATAATTTAACATCATTAGCCCACATTACAACACCACAGTCAGAAAATACATCAGAAAAGATATTAAGAAATAACAAAATAACAAAAACAAAAGCGGACCCAAATGTCTACCCCGGGGAACTTCGGAAGAAACATATACGACCTTAGACAATAGTAAAGTAGAGTCTATCCAGCGATAAAATCTATCAGGAATATCTATTAGTTCAAGTTTATGAAGCAATATCCCATGATTAACTCTATCAATGGCCTAACTGAAATCAGTATAAATAAAATCAGTTAGAGCACCCTCAAAACCGTCATAGTAAATTTAAGACGGTCAGTTATTGTCTACCACCCTTTAAAAAACAATGTTGAGAGGGTGACTTTATAAATTTTGTCTAAGAAAACAGAAAATCGGTCACCAGTTTCCCCATTATCTAAGGAATTGCACCGAGCTTAGTAATACCCCTATATGCCAAGGAATAAAAACAAACCAAATAAGAGTAAAATGGCCTATTTCCAAGACCTTGTTAAGTATAAAGGATGAAAGGACCGCTAAAACTAGAACTAAAGACTTGAATGAATGCTTTCACTCCCAAAAGAATTATTGTTGTGATATCTTTCAACTTTTTATGTGTGTTAAAGTGTGTATATCTCGTTGATAAAATATGAATACTTTTGTTTTCATTATTCTTTGCAATTAGTCATTTGTATTTGAGTGAATCATGAGCATACTGAATCAAAACAGCATTGAATGGTTCATAGTACACAGTATGCATTCACTGTATAAAAAAACACACAAGAAACAAAAAACATAAGAAAGTGATACAAAAATATATACAAATAAAGTCCAGGTGCCTAGCAGGGTGCTCTCTATGTGTTTAATGCTTAAAAAGGCAAAGAAATGAAGAATGAATGCAGTAGTTTTTTAAAGAATGCAGTTGTTATTTAATGAATGCAGTTATTTTTTCATGAATTCATGGTTTTGATTTACTATACACAGTTTTAATTTTATTGCTATGCTATATAGTGAACAGTGTGAGTGAGCATTCTGGCTAAGGGAATAGCATAGTGTTAAATGAAGTTTTTCTTTCTCTTTCTCTTGAATTCGTGTATTTGCGTCTGTTGTGCAGTAAATATCATCACAGTAATAAGCAGCATTTACTGTAGTTAAAAAGAAATGAATGCAGTAATGCAGGCTACTAATAGGAACCCAATAAGATCCTGGCAAGTGCATAGATTTTAGACTAGACAAAGATTCAAGGACAGACTCAACACCTAATTCATGAATATTAGAAATTGAAACAGTGTCCACAGAATATGTATACGAAAAATTTCCTTCCGAATCCTAGACAGAGTCCAATTTCCTATACGTAGCCTGGAAGAAGTCAGTAAACATATTTGAAACGCCAAAATAATCAGCAGACGTATTTCATCGTTAAAAAGTCATAAAAGGACTTCAGGTGAGCTGCAAAATTCGACCTGATTCTATCCATGTATATATACATCACAATAATAATTCATTGTACTAAATCAGCATAAGTATATAATCAGTACTACACCCCGATTTATAAGAAAAATAGTCTGTTTGACTTTTAAAAAGAAAACATTTTCGTCAAATATGTGTATTACTTTTTAAATAGTTATTTTCAATATCCCCAAAATTTCTTTCAGTGTAAAATATCTTCACTCGTTCCATATATTTATAACAAAATATATATTAAAAGATATATGTGAGTACAACATATCAAAGACTTTCAAATAGATTTGGTTTCATTTTAGCAAAAACCACAAAGAAATTGTGAAAGAAAAATGTGAAAAGAAAATTCTATTTAATATGTTTATTTACTCGTAGTCGTTTTCTAAGAAAATGCGTAGCAATTTATAAATGAAAATATGCTTTTAATAGAGCAGACATAGAGGGTCTGGGAAATATTTCATGTCATAACAAATTATTGTTTTACGGTAAAGTTCATTGATATTTCCTTGCAAAAAAGGAAAAAAAAAATACAAAATAAAAGCACAATAAGTATGAAAGTGTATAATTAAAACCAAATTAATGAAATGTGAGAACTACTATTACTCATACGCCTCCTGCATATTTAAATCAATTTCAAATTCATAAAATATTTATAAAATGTCACAAACAAATCCGTTTCCTTTTAATTCATAGAAATTAAAATTAATTTAAAAATATTTTTAAAATGTTTTTTTTTTTGGTTTGCCCTTTGAAATAAAGGGTCCGCCATCTAACGTTTTTTTTTCAACTTCGTGAATGGTAAAACTTAGCTCATGTCTGATTTGATAGATAATAGTTTTATCCTTCCGCTGAATGAATATGAAGTGTATACGCTTGAACAACGCTGGGAAATATCGCATTACTTTGAAAATCATGGTAATGTTGCAGAATGTGTGTTCATCTTTTCAGATGAAGCTCATTTTGATCTTGGCGGGTATGTAAACAAGCAAAATTGTCGCATTTGGGGCACATAAAACCCGCAAGCTTACATTGAAAAGCCGATACACCCAAGACGAGTCACTGTTTGGTGTGGATTTTGGTCCAGAGGCATAATTGGGCCATTTTTCTTCGAAAATGAGCAAGGAGTGGCCGTTACAGTCAATGGCGATTATCGGGCCATGTTGAACGAATTTTTGTTCACAAAAATTGAAGAGGAGGATATTAGCAACATTTGGTTTCAACAGGACGGCGCTACGTGCCACACAGCCGAAGCTACACTCAATGTTTTGCGCCCTGTTTTTGAAGATCACATTATCGCCCCAGAGCTGATGTCGTTTGGCCGCCTCGGAGCTGAGGTTTGACACCGTTGGACTATTATTTGTGGCCAACAAGCCAGAGACAATTGACGCTTTAAAGGACAATATTCGTGAAGTCATTGGTGAAATACAGCTGCACACAATCGATAATGTGCTTAAAAATTGGACCGATCGTGTAGGTTACTGCATGGCCAGCCGAGGCAGCCATTTGAATGAAATTATTTTCCATTATTAACCGGAAGGATTGTACTTTCAAATAAAAAAAGAAATTTGAGAAAATATGCAGTAGTTTTTTTTATAGCATTTAAAACAAAAATAATTATTTGGCGGACCCTATACATTTTTAACAATAATAAGCATTTCCTGGAATATAAATTATGAATAGAAAAATTTTCTCTACAAAAAATTGAGAGCGTTTTGTATTACTACACTCTATTCCTCAGTGCTTAAAAGTATTTGATGTTCTGGACTTGGTTTTTTTAGGGCAGATATATAATACGATTAAAAGAGATTGCAAGAAATTTTGTGTAAAATATAGAGAAGTACGGATTCAGATGTCTCGACATAAGTCGTGCAGAACCTAAACATTTTTTAAAAGACACTCCGCGTACACGTGACTGAAGCGCAAGTAAGATGATAGACCCTGTTCAGTAACAATGTGTTGCCGTCAGAGGTAGATTTGGGCATCCCAGAGTACTTACTACGTATAATAGGCAGTTACTTCAGTGACCGTATAATGCGGTGTGAAACAGACGCATGTTTCAGGGAATATGGGGTCATGGTCAGTGTCCCACAGGTCTCTCTACTCGAACTGACTTTTTGGAATGTGATGTACGTTGGTATATTGGGACTAACGCTCCCTGAGGGTGCATAGATTGTTGGCTACGCTGACGACATTGCGTTGGTTGTTGTGACAGAAGGCAAGATTAACTATATACGACGGATAGCTGCGCATATAGGACAGCGTCCAAGAAGGCAATTGTTGTAATATCTCGGAAGATGCCGATAGATATTCACGCAACAGAGCTGAGTCAGCTTTATAGTGTGCAAGGAGCAGCACCGTCGAAAAAACAGAAAGTGGAGTGCTCAGGTTCGGTTGGAGAATGTCAGCAAAGTTGGCAAACTCAACACAACTGCAGATGGACATATGCTCTTATATGCTATGTGCAAATGTGAATTGCGAGACGGCACGGCGAACTGGATTATTATCTTACACAGTTTCTGGGTGTTTTCAGAAATAGCTGCATCGTTCCTGTTCGCACATGTAAACTTCGAATGTAACAGGCTCACCGACGAACGTAGTACGTTAAAGGAGGTTTTTGGCTGCAGATCAATCGCTGACAATTTGATTTGCAAATGTGCTCATTGAGTGCCAAGTAGAATGCCGGCAAATTGTTTGCTGGACGAGTTGTGTACAGGTTTGGCATAATCGAGAGGGAACGCTGAGAAAAACGGTGCAACAACGAAATTGACAACCGCTCGAGCGGACGCTGCAAGGAGACATTGGATTCTAAGAAGACAATTGAAATGTCGCAAATGTGATGTTTGAGCTTAGTTGGTAGTTTTCGGAGGATTGGTTGTGGGTGAAGGTTCCACACTGACTGCGACTTTCAATTGCTTTACACTTGGATACTTCGACCCCACTCAGTAGAGCCAGGCTATTCAGGCAGTTGCCCGCTCTAGGTCACCACTCTTAGGCAGCATAGGTCAGTATTGGTCTTATTATAGTAACGTAGGACCGATAGCTTTCAGACCCCACATTTTACCTTAGAGGCGGTCTTAATTTTATTTATGTGGTACCACTGAAATGTTTTGTTTAAGTTATTTTCAATGCGTCAAATCAGATGTTTATTTTGGAGCTGTAGTCGTTAAACTAATTAAGTAGCTGGTTACTTGGTTACTTTTGCAGCCACCGTCTTTTGTAGGCGTGTGTACGATGGCTACCGACGTTGCCTTGAATGTGTTTATAGCACAATCAACAGATATTTCACTTAATCTAATAATTCACTAATCGAGCCACTTATTGTTGGCTCAGTGAGTTTTTGACTACTACATCTAATAAATGGTAGAATCACTGTATTGGTATGGCTCTCTCCCTGTACCAGTTGAATTAGCAGACCACCCTATGTAGTTATGTCCTGCCATCCGAACAACGAGATGACGATTGACTACACCAATGATCGTGAAGTCAAAAGTACGGAACACCAAGTTGTTAAGCTTTTCATCAATTACTAGTGTCCACAAACGAGGCAAAAAAATGCCATCTGTGGACTGTGGACAGCCTCAAGTGAGTCTGGTAGTCCCCGATGAAGCACATAGATCTAGTTTAACAGTTCTGGAAGTCATAATCTTCCTTATCTGGTTCCTTAAGATGTACTTGAGATTTTTTTCCTTTTCCTATCAAATGTACTTGAGATTACATCGTAGAAATAAAAGGTGCAAAGGCAGCCAGAATGTCGTCAAAAGCATACAAGGCGACTTGGATAGCATTAACAGCCTTTTCAATAATCGTCGTAACATGATGAATAAGCAAATGATGATATGTTTCATCACAATCTTTGTTAATTTAGTTGGGTGTACATAGTTTTGGGGTAAAGCAAGCTGAGGCTTAGTGGTTTATATGATTTTGGCATAAGAGTAGTCTTGCCAGCCTTGAATAGGCAGAACACTTCACCTCGCACCAGGTTACAGGCATGTGACAAGCCAAAGGACTAGATATGAAGATCCTCCATAGTTTGCATAAACTGTTATCATATCCCTGTTGCAGAAAGCATAAAACTAGAAGGCTATATAGTAAAATGTGTGTGATTTGTGATTAATTTGTGACCAAAAGCAACAACACAATTACTCTATAAAGACTTCATTTGTCTCTCTCTAAGCTTTTCATTTTTTCTTAAATAAAAGTTTACAATAATTAAACAGATAAAGTCGGCATTAATGAATTACACCAAAAAAGGTCTGTGAAAAGTACAATTTTCATAAATTGTCTATAACTTTTTTCCCAAATCTTGTATTATTAAATAAATTCAAACTTCCTCTCGCTAGCTGTTCAAAGACCTTTTTTATAATCTAAGAATAATTTTTAAAATAACAGAAATTTTTTTATTGGTATACATCAGGGTACTGGAGTTCGTGGCTAGTGAGTATTTATGTTCAAAGAGATTTATTTAGCATCGCTTAGTATCTAGAAAAAAAACGGAAATAATTTTATAGACATTATTTTGTTTTATTGTAATTTTTATTTACACACAGATTATATTACGTACCCCTTCAAAATATTTTGATTTTAAGCATACATAACTTTTTCGCCGGCCGTCATAATCAAATAAGTCAAACTTAATCTGATAACTCAATATCACATTATCCCAGAAATGTAGTTTTTTATCCGTTTACTGCAGTGCAAAGTCCAGTAGCTTTCTTTTTTTTGAGTTCGCTTATAAAAGGTTTTTTTTATTGGTTCTCTACTATGAACTCCGCTTTTTTCTCAAAACACTACGAACAGTTTCCGAATGTGCATTAATATTGTTACGTTTTTACCTTCTTAAAAACGTGTTTTTATGAGTTCGTGAATTGTAGTTAAAATAAAATATATTTTATGTTTGGCTTTAATTGAAAATCCTTTATTCAACACAGTTATGTGCACCACTGCTTGTAATCTTTTTACAGGCAATAAGAATTTCTTTTCTTAATTACTCTGTCTGTTTACAACTTTGTAAACAACACCAATTACTCGACAGATCTTTCTTCCTAAAGATCTTCCAACTCGATCGTAGTTATAACTTAGGATCGATCACAACCTTTTCAATAAGAGGTTATCCACACTTAACTCTCTTTACTGAGTTAGCTCCAACTAAACTGGTTTTTTACTTCACTATTAGCATCACGAGTTTACTCCTTATAAACTTCTTCCCACCAATAACACATTCGCTGAGTTAACTTTACTTAAACTGCACTCGCTGAGTTTTCGACACATAAACTGACTGCTGTTCGCATCGATGTGCTTTTTATATGGCTGAGTAAACAATACATCAAAAGCTCTCGAACCTCTCGATATTTCGGTAGATTCTATTTCTTTCTTTTAATTTCTTTTTCGTTCTTTTGTAGCCATGCGTATGTAAACATCTACCTCTTTCAGCTCTTAGTGTTTGTTGTTGCTTGTTTCTGTTATTCGTTTTCTTTGCTGCTTTATTATTGTTGTTGCCGTGCTATTTTTAGTTACTTTATCGTTGCTAATGTTTGTTGTTGTAGATTTGGTTATTTGTAAACAGCAAGTATAGTTGTTCTTGCAGCTTTTGTTTAATTATTTTAGCGATGTAATAAACGCAGGGATGCCCAACCTTATTTTTGTAACAATATTGTGGTCATCTTCCAATGCATGACGATTTTGTACCGTTGTTGTTTAGGTGTAGGTGTTTTATTCACAATGCTTTTTATGTATCGGGCAACACTAGCAACAATTTTAGATGACCTACCAGTTCTGGGCTCGCTTGCTACAGATTTCCGCTCAGAGATGTTTTTAAGAACTGTTTGAACTGTGGACTTGGCACTACCAACAAATTTAGCAATTGCATTTACAAAATTCTCAACTTTTCTTAAGTTTCTCATTTGCCTTCGAATTTTAATACAAATATCCTTAAATTTTCGACTAATAATTCGGTTAAAATGGTATATTTTTTTACCGGTGACAAGAAAATTGTTAAACTATTATACAAAATTGCCATGGACTTTATCAATATAGAAATTCTCTCGTAGAACTTGAAAAGAAACATCTTTTAAGTGCTTAAGCGCAATAAGCGTGTACTTAGCGGGACATTTTATGAGTTGTTTAGATGCCTGTGTCATTATATTCACAAATGTAAAGGTATCTTCGATTAGATATGTAAAAACCGTTTTTATTGAGAGTAAGTATTATTATCTGTGTGACTGTAAATTTTATTTTTTTTATAAATTATTAAATTTATAATTTTTTACTCAAAAATAAATTTATTTTTTATTTGACATTACCCTTACTTTGTATTTATAACACTATCAAAAATGTAATAATAAAATTCTTAAAGGAATGACAAAAAATTACAAGGGTTGGCCGTAAAAACTATAAATTAACCCATGACAAGCAAAGGCGAAAGTCAAGAAGACTTTAAAAAATTTATTTGATATTAAAAAAAAATTAGGTTTCACTAAGAGGGATGCAATGAATGTTTAGAAAACTATAAAATATAAAGGGTCCGCCAAATAAATTTTTTGAAAATGTTATAAAAAAAAAACTACTGAATATTTTCTCAAATTTCTGTGTTTATTTGAAAGTACAATCCTTCCGGTTAATAATGGAAAATAATTTCATTCAAATGGCTGCTTTGGCTGGCAATGCAGTAGCCTACACGATCGGTCCAATTTTTAAGCACATTATCGATTATGTGCAGCTGTATTTCACCAATGGCTTCACGAATATTGTCCTTTAAAGCGTCAATTGTCTCTGGCTTGATGGCGTAACACTTATCTTTGACAGCACCCCACAAATAATAGTCCAACGGTGTCAAATCGCAGCTCCGAGGCGGCCAAACGACATCAGCTCTGCGGCTGATAATGCGATCTTCAAAAACAGGGCGCAAAACATCGAGTGTAGCTTCGGCTGTGAGGCACGTAGCGCCGTCCTGTTGAAACCAAATGTTGCTAATATCCTCCTCTTCAATTTTTGTGAACGAAAATTCGTTCAGCATGGCCCGATAACGATCGCCATTGACTGTAACGGCCACTCCTTGCTCATTTTCGAAGAAAAATGGCCCAATTATGCCTCTGGACCAAAATACGCACCAAACAGTGACTCGTCTTGGGTGTATTGGCTTTTCAATGTATGCGTGCGGGTTTTCTGTGCCCCAAGTGCGACAATTTTGCTTGTTTACATACCCGCCAAAATCAATATGAGCTCCATCTGATATTTTGGCAATATCGGCATCTTCTGTCAGGCGATCGCAGGCCCACTTAGCGAAGCGAAAACGCATTGGATGGTCAATTGGCTTGAACATTTACTTCTTTCAGCTTTTAGTGGTTATTGTTGCTTGTTTATTGTCTGTTACTTGTTTTCTTTGCTGCTTTATTGTTGTTTTTGCAGTGTTATTTTTGTTTACTTTATCTCTGCTAATGTTTGTTGTTGTGGATTTGGTTATTTGTAAACAGCACGTATAGTTGTTCTTGCAGCTTTTGTTTACTTATTTTAGCGATGTAATAAACGCTGTGATGCCCAACCTTATTTTCGTAACAATACTTTTGAGCAGATTTTTATGACAGCTCATAGCCCTATGATCAAAACTGCTCTCAAGATAATTTAATATCTTTTTTGTTAAGAATATTAATCATTTTAATATGTGTAAAAATATTTATGTTCCTACTGAATATTATTTATTATGTACAACCATGTAGCATATTTTAATGCATAAAAGCGACAAATTTTGGAAAATTGCTAGATGACAACATTGGTTGCGTGTCAATTTTTGCGTACGAAAAAACAAATGTTGATTACGATTTTTCACAAATTTGAACAGAGTTAGTTAGTTAGTTATTAAGTGATAGGAAAATAAAATATTGAAAATAATCGATGTATCTATTGGTTTTATTAACGATGTTTCTTAACATCAATGTTTATCGTGTTTTGACGTCTTTTTATGAACAATGACATTTGACATTTTTAATTTTGAAAATCGTTAAAAAATTTCACTTATACGTCATAGTTCATAAAAAAATGGTTGTATTAATATAAAGGTGACATTCAGCGTTGCCGTTTTGGTTATTTTTACCAAAATTGGTTATTTTTTTCTTTGAAGTCTAGATGTGTACTTTGTTTCCATTTTAGTTACTTTTTTCTCGTTGTAAAAAATGGCGATAATGATTTTTTTTAACGTTTATTACCCAGGTTCTTACGGAGTATATCACCTTAAAAACGAGTTTTTTTTGGCAAACTTTGGTTTTTTGTTGTGAGTATGCTATGACCTTCCAATCCTTCTGGTAACATATGGATTTCATGCGAAAAGTGAAAGGTACTCCGATCGAAACAAATGGTAGTCTCACAGGCAATGTATTGATTATAAGGCTTTTTGAGCTTTTTGAGTTTGAAAACAATCTTCATACAGTAATGCCTTTAATTCATCATCTCCGAACCTTTTTGCCTGACCTGTAAGATCTTAATTTTTCATGTCAAAATCATTATTTCTGAACTACATAAGTAATATCTCGCACGTTGAGATCGGTGGAACATGTTCAAGATAAGCTTTGGCAAGTAATCAAATCAATAAAACTTCATAGCTTTTACTATTTCGTTCAGTGGCTAAGTGAGAATAAATATCAGACGCATTTCACTTCAACGCTATTCTTTGGTTCGGGTATTTAGTGATTCATTGAGATGTCTGTTAGATAAAGCTACTGAGCTAAAATTATCCACAAATAAATTTTAAAGCCTCTAAAGTAAACGATATTTGTTATTGTGCGAAGTTCGTTAATACGTATTTAAAATATTTAGAACAAATAGGAGAATATGCCTCATCAATTGTTGTACCAAGTTTTATTCACCAGTCTATATTCACTCCATACTGCTATAAATTCCATATATAAAATGGTATTTTAATGTTTTTTGTATTAAAATTATGATTTAAAATTATTGGTTATTTTTTGGTTACTTTTTTTTATTGAAATTTGGTTACAAAAAAATCTAAGTTGTGGCAACGCTGCTGACATTACTAAATAATTCTCATAATTCTTATACGTCTTTCGAAAGTAAAGCTTAAAACAAAATTTAAAATTAATATTTTCGATTTTGAAAAACTGTTTAATTTGTATGCTTTTCAGCAAGCGGCGTTTAATAGCTTGCTTTTGACAGCATTGAAAGTCATAGTACAATAGGCATATTTAAGGGGTTAATTTTATTACCCTACTAGCAAGCGGAACGCAAATTTTTGTTTCTACTTTACAATTAAAAATCATATTTGAAAACATTGTTGTTGCAACACGTAATTGGCAAATCATTTCAATGCAACACAACATGTTGAAATAAAAAAATTTCTATGAATTTTTTTCGTACAAAAAAAAAAAAAAAAAACAATTTTATTGCTGGTGGTAAAATTGCAAGAAAAGTTTTAAACTCAATACAGAAAAAAGTGTTTTTTATAGCAAAAAAAGAAATAAAAAATATATAAAAAAAATTCAAGCAATATTGTATTCAAGAAGGAAACTCCACAAAAATATTTAATGCAATTTACTGATTTGTTACTCACGGAAATAAAGTTTAGCGTTGCAAATTTGTACTTTTTTAATGGCTGATGGCCATAACTGGTGGAAAACTTTTCAAATAAGTTGCTACTAAATGTTGAAATATTTGTTGTTCAATTCATTGAGAGAAATTAAAACAATTTAAATATTTGAGTAAAAATTGGTTTTTGAGGGATAAAATCGGTATTTTTAATAAAAATTATCGAAGTTTTTTTTTATGTTGTGCATATATAGGAGAGTAAGTGCAAGCTCGTGCGTATGTTTCGTCTAATACTGTAGGTATATTGTAAAAATTTAAAGAAAATCGGTTCAGTCGTTTAGTTGTCTATAAGACACAAGCCAACAGACATACATACATATATACATATGTATATACAAACACACAATCCTTTTTATATAAAGGGTCCGCCAAATATTTTTTTTTTGAAAATGCTATGAAAAAAAGCTACTGAATATTTTCTCAAATTCTTTTTTTATTTGAAAGTACAATCCTTCCAGTTAATAATTTCATTCAATTTTCCAATTTTTAAGCACATTATCGATTGTGCGCAGCTGTATTTCACCAATGGCTTCACGAATATTGTCCTTTAAAGCGTCAATTGTCTCTGGCTTGTCGGCGTAACACTTATCTTTGACGGCACCCCACAAATAATAGTCCAACTGTGTCAAATCGCAGCTCCGAGGTGGCCAAACGACATCAGCTCTGCGGCTGATAATGCGATCTTCAAAAACAGGGCGCAAAACATCGAGTGTAGCTTCGGCTGTGTGGCACGTAGCATCGTCCTGTTGAAACCAAATGTTCCTAATATCCTCCACTTCAATTTCTGTGAACAAAAATTCGTTCAACATGGCCCGATAACGATCGCCATTGACTGTAACGGCCACTCCTTGCTCAATCCGCACCAAACAGTGACTCGTCTTGCGTGCGGGTTTTCTGTGCCCCAAATGCGACAATTTTGTTTGTTTACATACCCGCCAAGGTCGAAATGAGCTTCATCCGAACATATCGGACACATTCTGAAACATACTATGATTTTCAAAGTAATGCCGCAATATTTCCCAGCGTTGTTTAAGAGTATACACAACCATATTCGTTCAGCGGAAGGATAAAATTAATTATCTGTCAAATCAGACATGAGCTAAGTATTACCATTCACGCAATAAGCACTAGTTGAAGAAATCGTTAGATGGCGGATCCTTTATTAATAAAATTATTATTTTAAGTAAATTTACTGAAGACGTGCTTATATTTTGTCGCATTCAAATAACTGTGATCAATGTACAAAATAATTTTTTCTAAGTTAAAAAGAAATTCTCTACGTTTCTTTTTTATTTTTAGTGAATTTAGATGATTAACTTTATAAATAAATAATACAGTTTAAAATCTAAAATAATTTGCTTTAGTTATTGAGACATTTTGCATTAACCAGAAGCATATGTTTTGTTCAATACTGTATATCGGTATATCAGGAAGGGTCTATAAACTATAAAAATTTAAAAAATTCCAACTGGGCGGTACTACGGCCCATACAAAGTAAATATATATTTTTCCTTATCTTCAAAAAGGTGACAGCAAGATTTCGAAAATTTTATCCAAATAGCTTTATAGTTAATACAAATCATCAGTTAAAAATTGGCGGAATTGGACAGGTGGGCGTGGTAGCTTCCATACAAAATAAATAATGATTTTTGCATACATTGAGAACCGTTAAAGGTTAGGTTGCAGAACTTGAGCAAAGGACTTCGTAGTCAGTGAAAGTCATCAGGAAAAAGCGGGCGGAGTTGAATAGGTGGGCGTGGTATCTTTCCTACAAACTAAATATTTATTTGTTTACATCTTAAAAATGGTAACAGTAAGAGTCTCGAAATTTGCTACAAATAGCTTCATAGTCAATACAAATCATCAGTTATATCTAAAATGGTCAGAATTGTACAAGTGGCCGTGGTACCTAAATATTGATTTTTGTATATCTTGAAAAGGGTTAAAGTGTAAGTTTCTGAATGACTTCGTCGTCAATATAAACTTATACTTATGACCGTTTCTTCAATACGTGGCTCCCAAGAAAGATTCCTGTCCAGAATGATGTTTTACGTACTCACTAAATCAATTCAGTCAGCTGAATTGAGCTCTGGCTGTCTAAATTGCTATACTTATGGCTGGAAATCGTGAGATACGCTAAGACACACTTTAAAAAGAAAGAGTATCACTAGTTAACCTGAATGACATTGGACGGATACGATTGAGAAGAATACACATAACGTACTTGAGTGAGAACAATGAATCAATGATTTTTGTCCCGCTTCGACTGGACTAAATTAGTAGAATTAGTATAGTTTTTAAGATTTGAATACAAATTGCAAGCTCAGGTTACAGTGGAAACTCAATTTTAATAAATTTGCAAAAAAGAGGTTGCACATTAATGTGAAACTAGCCCGAAGGAGTTGAAACTAGGGCGAACTAGGAATTTTGGCACAGAACAGGAACATGTTCAATAGATGTATGAAAGTCCTCTGTCCTTATAGAAGTCATATGCCCATCTATCGATTTAAATTTTAAACAGACGTTGTTTCTGGCAATACTTATATCATTCTATTCCGCCGCAAAATTTAGTATATTATCTCCACTGAGCGAAATGATTCGATTTACGCTTGAGCAACGTTAAGATTTACAATTGGTTGGAAATTGCACGAAAATATCATCTTTTTGGATGACGCTCATTTTCATCTTGGTTGATACGTTAATAAGAAAAATTGCCGTATTTGGGGCTCAGAAAACAAAAACGTGATCTTACAGAAGCTAATGCACCCATCACGAGTGACTGCTTGGTGAAGCTCGTGGAGCTGAGACATTATTATTAATTCCATGAAGGAATATAGGGACTTCTCTCAGTCAATAAGCTGCACCCGATTCTATTTTTAAACTCATTGAAAGGGACCTACAGTTTAACGCCGGCTCCGAACGGCAAATGTATTTAGAGAAATTTTCAATAGTATCTATACTCATAACCAGTTTTTTCTTTTTTTAAGATGTTCTGGCCTAGTATTGAACCGACGACCTTTTGGTTGGTAGGCGGATGTCTTACCTACCATATTACAGCGGCTGAGGCATAATTTGCCCATATTTCTTTGAAAATGTAGACAGCACAACCATTACGATCAATGGAGACACCCATTGCACCATGATAACCGATTTTTTTGTTTCAACAGGATGGTGCGAGTTGAAACACATCTAGATTTATTGCGTCAAACGTTTGATAGCCGTTTAATTAGTCAAAATTGTGATGTCAGTTGGCCGCCAAGAAGCTGAGATTTGACACCGTTTGACTATTTTTAGTAGAGCACCGTTAAAGACAAGTGTTATGCTGACAAATTAGCGACAGTTGAGTATATGAAAAGTTCTCGAAAATTGCTCCGATTGAATGGGGTACTGTAAGGCCAGCCTCGATCAATGGAGACACCCATCGCACCATGATAACCGATTTTTTTGTGCCTGCTCTTCATGGTATTTATGTAAACGATGTTTAGTTTGAACAGAATGGTGCAACTTAAAACACGTCTCATGCCACAATCGACTTATTGTGTCAAACGTTTGATGGCCGTTTAATTAGATAAAATGGTGATGTCAGTTGGCCGCCAAGAAGCTGAGATTTGACACCGTTTGGCTATTTTTAGTAGAGCGCCGTTAAAGACAAGTGTTATGCTGACAAACTAGCGACAGTTGAGCATTTGAAAAAGTTCTGGAAAATTGCACCGATTGAATGGGGTACTGTGAGGCCAGCCTCGATCAATGCAGGCACCCATCGCACCATGATAATCGATTTTTTTGTGCCCGCTCTTCATGGTATTTATGTAAACGATGTTTGGTTTGAACAGAATGGTGCAACTTGAAACACGTCTCATGCCACAATCGATTTAAGAGTCAATTGGCCGCCAAGAAGATGAAAGTTGATAGCGTTGGGCTATTTTCTGTGGGGCGCCGTTAAAGACAAGTGTTATGCTGACAAACTAGCGACAGTTGAGCATTTGAAAAAGTTCCCGAAAATTGGTCCGATTAAATGGGGTACAGTGAGGCCAGCCTCGATCAATGGAGACACCCATCGCACCATGATAACCGATTTTTTTGTGCCTGCTCTTCATGGTATTTATGTAAACGATGCTTAGTTTGAATAGAATGGTGCAACTTGAAACACATCTCATGCTACAATGGATTTATTGCGTCAAACGTTTCATAGCCGTTTAATTAGTTAAAATTGTGATGTCAGTTGGCCGCCAAGAAGCTGAGATTTCACACTGTTTGTCTATTTTTAGTGGAGCGCCGTTGAAGACAAGTGTTATGCTGACAAACCAGAGGCAATTGAGTATATGAAGGCCAACATTTGTGAAGCCATGGGCGAGATACGACCAATATACGGTTCGATCGAATGGCGATACTGTGAGGCCAGCCGCCGTAGCCATATGAATGATATAATATTTCATTTCTAACCGTAACAATTGTACTGCACAACAAAAAAAAAAAAAAAAAATAAATTTGGTAAAATTTCAAATCGTTTCGATTTTATTGCATTTTTAAATTTAAGCTTTTAAATGGCCCACCCTATACATAGAAATTTTGCATATCTTGGGAATGGTAATAATAACAGTTCATACATCATCACTCAATAACTAGATAAAATTAGATTAGTATGCGTGGCGACGCTTATTCATATTAAATATAAAATTTGTTACATCAGGAGGCAACTATAGGCAACCTTTAGTGCTTGGATTTGGGCAAGAAAGGGATAAAATGTAGAAAAAGGGTAAAAAGTCATAACTAAGGTAGTAAATAATACATAAAAATTAAAATGCTTTAAAATATTGGTTAATATAATCAGATATTGCTATATGTATACAGTGATACCTCCTAAAATACAGCGATTATGCGCAAAACCTTAAATTACTAAAGACGTGAAACGTTCTCTACTAGAATCCCAAATATTTTATCTTTAATCGTAGGTTTTTACAATACAATACAAAATACAAATAAAAAAAATTTATAAATATTGATCTTAACAACAACCCACTGTAATATACACACGCACATACATACATATGTCTATATAATCTCCTATGTACTATGTGTTGCATAAACTATCAGATATTGACTTACATACATGCAACTAAACCGCTTTAATGTTTTGGTCTGCTTATTGCCATTGTCCATGTAACGTGGTAAAGTCATTTTTTCCTAAAGAGATGTTGTCGTCTGTTGGCAACATCTGGTTCTGTTTTCTGGTGTTGTTTTCTATCAATTGTGTTGGCGTATGTGTTCAAAGTCTGAAGGCGAAACGAATGAATGAATGAATAGAGAGAGAGAATCATTGCAAACAACAGGAAATTGTAAAATGGCAATACATGAGAATTCAAGGACTTCTCAACAAAATAAAGGATGACTTTAGAAAACAAAAAAAAAAAACCAAACTGAGTTTGTCAGCCACTGAAAACAAAGTTTTGCAAACAGAAAGTGGTTTAAAACAAATCACACAATAGTACTCGAACTATATGATAATTAAGTTATGGAGGCAGTCAAGACCAGCTATAGAAACAAGGACTTGTAATAAAAGTTATCTAAATTGCATAGATTTTCAAATTAAAATTTATTTAAAATTTTTCGTTGATTTAAAGTTGGTGGTCTAGCTCAGCGTTTTCTAATGTGTTACAAACTCCAGCTCTAACATGCTAACAACTAGAGTGTCGTAGGGTATACAGATATGATAAGGATTAGTTTCTTTTTTAACTTTTTTTCAAAAAAATAAAGCGACAAGAGTTAAGGATTTGTTTCTAAAAAAAATTTTCTTTTGTTATGCTTCAGTAGTATTAGTATTAGAACAGCTGCAGGAAATAAAAACAAAAGTAAAAAGGGTTTAAGTCGTTAAGACATGTTTGACAGTTTCAAGTTTTCAGAAGATAGACAATAAAAGGTGTTCTAAACTTGACTAATATAGTTCTGACAAAAGTAATAAAATCAGAGTTTCCCTTTTCTCTTGTAATGGTGGTCGACAATGCCACGAACCACACAATATTACCGATTTTGGTTTTATGGTCTGGCCGTATAATTTCTTTATTTAGCCACCAAGATCATGCCAATACAAAAAAAAGCCCTGCAAAAAAGGTCTGGTTTCAAAGACAATATCAACGCGGATATTTCCTTAACATCGAGAACTACTTTAGCTACAACCAATACAGAGGAGTTCATTTAGAATGAAATGTATTTCGTACATGATGGTAAGGTGTTTCACGTATTATTACGAAATAAAAATTGTATCTCTTTATGTGTTTTACAGGGTGTCTGACGGGAAGGTATACTACTTTGTTTCTTTATAATTTTTGATTATATGAAAAAGAATGGATCTTATATTGATAAATGTTGCGCCAGCGTTTCTGGTTTGTTTGCACAAACTTTTCTTTTCGGAGATCCCCACAAAAAGAAGTCCGGTGCAGTCAAATCAGACGACCGTGGAGGTCAATCAACTTCACCATTCCTTCAAATAATTGGTTGTGGAAAGAGGTCTCGCAGTAATTCCATTGTAATCCTGGCTGTATGCGGCACCGTCTTGTTGAAACAACATGCTAGGCAAGCCCAAAGCATGTAGTTGTGCCGTTAAAAAGTTTTCAATCATATCAAGATATCGCGCCCCATTGACAATTACCGTTACGCCGTTCTCAGTTTCAAAGAAGTAAGTTCCAATGATTCCACCTGACCAAATTGCACACCAGACTGTCACTTTTAATGGATGCAAAGGTGACTGATGAGTAATTTGAGGGTTTTCTATTGCCCAAAGCCGGATATTCTGTTTATAACCACATAACCATTCAAATGCAAAAGTGCCTCGTAACTCATTATGATTTTTTCATGAAAATCGATGATTGATTTTGATAAAATGTTTTAACGATTAAAACACGTTTGTTTACTGAATATTTTTTCGTAATAAATTTGCCGTCTCTACTTCACAACTGCTAAAAATATAAACTGTCAAGACTAATGCTTACCAAACTGACGGCGGACACCCTGTATTTAAGTTTACTTTTAAAATCATGTATTTTTCATCCCTAAACTTCACTAATAGCCGGGAAAAATTGAATCATTTCTTTTATTCAGAATTGTACTCGTTGTTCCAAAATTGCTTTGAGCAATCGTATACTCATACATATTGTCATACTGGGCAATTTTGAGTATTATGTTGAAGCATGCTAAGCTATATCTGAGTCTGAAACATGTGCGATAGGTATCAAACTGACGTTCGCTTCAGAAATTGTAAAATTGTTATATTTGTGCCGATTTAAAAAAAAGTTACCTGATATCTTAAAATCATAAGACACACTGATGTATGATTAATTTTAATTATTTTTATATTTTTGTATACGTTGACGTATGAGCTATAAAAAATGTTTTAAGCAATTATACGCCTTTTAAATCAAAATTTGTTAGCTCATATATAGGGTCCGCCATCTAACGTTTTTTTTTTCAACTAGTGCTTATTTCGTGAATGGTAACACTTAGCTCATGTCTGATTTGACAGATAATTAGGTCTATCCTTTCGCTGAACGAATATGGTTGTGTATACGCTTGAACAACGCTTCGCTAAGTGGGCCTGCGATCGACTTACAGAAGATGCCGTTTTTCAAAAAACAATTATCTTTTCAGATGAAGCTCATTTTGATCTTGGTGGGTATGTAAACAAGCAAAATTGTCGCATTTGGGGCACAGAAAACCCGCACGCATACATTGAAAAGCCGATACACCCAAGACGAGTCACTGTTTGGTGCGGATTTTGGTCCAGAGGCATAATTTGGCAATTTTTCTTCGAAAATGAGCAAGTAGTGGCCGTTACAGTCAATTGCGATCATTATTGGGCCATGCTGAATGAATTTTTGTTTACAAAAATTGAAGAGGAGGATATTAGTAACATTTGGTTTGAACAGGACGGCGCTACGTGCCACACAGCCGAAGCTACACTCGATGTTTTGCGCCTTGTTTTTAAAGATCGCATTATTAGCCGCAGAGCTGATGTCGGAGCTACAATTTGACACCGTTTGACTTTTAATTGTAGGGTGCCTTCAAAGATAAGTGTTACGCCAACAAGCCAGAGACAATTCACGCTTTAAAGGACAATATTCGTGAAGCCATTGGTGAAATACAGCTGCACACCATCGATAATGTGCTTAAAAATTAGACTGATCGTGTAGGCTACTGCATGGGCAGCCGAGGCAGCCATTTGAATGAAATTATTTTCCATTATTAACCGGAAGGATTGTACTTTCAAATAAAAAACGAAATTTGAGAAAATATTCAGTAGTTTTTTTTTTAAAGCATTTTCAAAAAAAAAAAAAATTATTTGGCGGACCCTTTATTTGTGCCGATTAAAAACAAATTTCCCGATATTTTAAAATTATAAGACACGCTGACATATGATTAATTTTAATTATTTTTATATTTTTGTATACGTTGACGTATGAGCTATAAAAAATGTTTTAAACAATTATACGCCTTTTAAATCATAATTTGTTAGATCGTATATTTCTTATGCCATAAAAATCTTAAATATTTTTGAATATTATTACCAATTAATGTTACTTCTCATTTATTACGAATTCGTTACAAATGTGTTTGTCTGTAAATACTTTGCGCTTTTGGTTTACCTTTTTCGGAGCAGGCCTATTGCTCATATCTTTAAAAACATAAAAAACCAATATCTCATGGTCAATTTTTATAAATGATCAGAAAAAAACCGTACAAAAATGTAGAAAAATGTTACACAAAATAAGTTTAAATTTTTTTTAGAAAAAAAAAACAGGAAATTTTTATTTTTTGTTGTCTTGCATGGCAATATACTTTTGCTTTTCAAAACCTAAGCATCTGTCAGTCAGACTGTTAATACTACCAACCTTATACTTTCCTTTTACTTTCTATTTTTATTTGAGGTTTTGTTTTCTGTTTGTAACAATAACGTTTCAACGGAGTAGGCTTAACTACTACTGCTCTTCTCTTCCCCTTACCGGTTTTCATCTTATGCTAAATGAAAACCTGCCAAGTGAATAGTACCTACGGATTATGTTTTCGTAAATATTAGAAATCCTACAAAATTGATATCAAAAATCCAAATAAACTGAAAAGGCAACGACTTCCTTTTTTTTTGAAGGGCACACTGCAGCAGTTCAAATAGTAAAGGAAAACATTATTTCTAATACTCGAGTGTATATCCTTTATTTCCACATTTCATTTATATTTGTTTTGTATACTTAAAGGCTCCAGACAAAATATATTTTGTTGAGTATAATAAATGCTTACCTATCGAAAGGATTAACACACACACACACACACACTCATGCATAATTTATGAAAGATAAGCCAACAAGAAATGTTACAAATTTTGTTGAAATTTAACATTTTTTTTTAATCTTTTGTAAATTTAGTTCTAAATGGGAATATAACGTCCTGTGAAATATTTAAAAATTTTGCTTAGAAATGAAAAATTCGAACTCTCTTTTTTATATAAGTCTGGTGCATGTGGTAAAGTTCAAGGACATTAAGATTGCAGATAATGAAAACATTGCCTGCCACTGTACCAAAGTAAGAAACTGAATGAGTTCCTACTGCAAACACAACACAACAAACACAATTTCAATAACTATTTATGCAGCGCTTTTTAAATTCAAGGTTCGAAAGTCAAAATTTTTATATGTGGACCAAAAACATTTTCAAATATATTGGGTATACAAGTTAATAATGTCGATTTGAACATCATATAACATAACCATAACATATGATATTTTGGAGGCTAAACATCTGTCATTATAATTCAGTATTCGATAAGCGCCACAGTATAAACACAGATTTTTTGTTTTGTTTTGTGCCTAAAAAGATGTTTTGCGGGAAGCCTGATAACCTTCTTTCATTTGAAGAAAACGGCTGCTGAAAGTTATCTATTGTTAACTTAAGAAAATCAAAAGGACAAAAACGAAAGAAACCTAAAACAAGAGCTGGAAGGTCTCAAACTCCCAATCAATCCTCGTGTCATAACTAGCTGAGGACCTTGGCAAGCCGAAGGATAACAGTAGAGTCGGTACACGAAATCAAGGTTAGAGTTTGAAACATAAATTCATCCAAGAGTCAAAGCCTTCTGCCGAAATCCTGGGACAGTGTTCGATCGTCCCCAATATATCCTCGTACTCGCACAGCCTACAGTAATCAACATCGGCGTTCTACCATCTAGTGGTCATTGCACGGATACCACAATGGCCCGAATTAACGCTCATTGTCAGTCTCAGCTCCACTTTACTCATAGAGAGAAGAGCAGACGTCGTACGACTGGAAATAACCGACCATACAGATCCACATTTTGATTGAGCTTGTTCATAAGAACATTGTATTCCGAAAGAATGTATCATAATAAATTGAAGAGTCGATATTGAATTTTTTTGTAACTTTTGGGATTTCATGGGTTTTAATGCATATTTTATGCGCCTAAAACACTTTTTTAAGAGCATATTTCTGGTTTTTTGGTCTATAATTCTTTAGTCGCCCTGATTATAGCTATTGTGGGAGTTGTCTCCATAAAGAAGAATCGGTTGAATACTCTCTGCAAGTATAAAGCATCTAAAGATATACAAAAATAATCCTCAGCCACATATGTATATAAAGCCTCATATCCTTTTCTTTTACTGTCAACTAAAATGCAGATTCAAAGGTTTTGTTTTAGACGGAAATGTCATATGTACTAAGAGAAGAACAAAAAAAATATATACATATATATAATATTAACATATACTAGCTAAAACCCGGCGTGCTTCGCTAAACCCATTTTAATTATTATTTTAAAAGCTATCTTTGTAACATGTTTTCCCCTTTTTCCACATATTGTTACCTTCCGATCAAAATCCATTCGTTTGTTCCACATACAATTCCCACTTTTTGGCTTATGTGGATAGATAATGAAGCTTTAATAGTTATCGTTCTCACATATAGAAAATTAAATATTTAGTATGAGAAATTAAATATTATTTGAGAAATTGATGGGCAGACAGATGACCGAGTGCTTAACACGTGGGAATTTTTTACCAGATAGGCAGTCAGGTTTTATGAAGGCTAGAAGCTATGTAACTGCACTAGTGGATGTCATAGAGAGTTTTCTTATTTTCTTGGACTATAGTAAAGCCTTTGACACAGTGAATCATATGATTCTTGTAACTAAGCTCCGGAAGTTATTTGATTTTTCCGAGACTGCATGTAATCTTTTGTCTTCTTATCTTAGACGTAGATCTCAGGTTGTTCAATATAGGGATGCTAGGTCCACTTTAAACCAGGGGTGTTCCTCAAGGCTCCATACTTGGGCCACTTTTATTTTATCTTTTTATTAATGATTTACCGTATATTCTTTCCAACTGTGATATTCACATGTACGCTGATGACGTACACTGTACAAATGTACTGATGCCATCGATATCGTAAGTTGCATTAATAACTTTAATAATGATTTGGATATTATCAGAAAATGGGCAATGGCTAATGGACTATGTGTTAATCCATCTAAGTCTAAGTCTAATTTTAACAAGAACTAGCGAGACTTTCAATGTTTCTTACCCGATAATGATTAATGGTAAACTAATTGATATTGTAACTTCGGCTTCAAATTTGGGTATAACATTTAATAACAAGCTTAAATGGAAAAAACATATCGGCGTAGCAGTGGAAAGGACTTATAGTATGCATCGTAACCTTTGGGTTGTCAAAGATTCAACTCCATTTGTCATACGAATGCTCCTGGCAAAAACTTACCTTATTCCTACTCTTATATATGGTTGTGAAATCTTTGCGAATTGCGATAGTGAGCACCTACGCAAACGTAAGATTGCATTTAACAACATAGCTAGGTATGTTTTTCTGAAGAGTCGTCGGGAACACATATCCTTTTGTGCTAACCAAATTTGCCATATGTCCTTTGAAAACTTATTGAGACGTAGGTGCCTGATTTTCTTACATAGAATTATCATATCCCATCAACCTCCATATTTATATGAGAGAATTACATTCACTAGGTCTAATCGTGGAAGAAGGAGAATTCAGCAAGGGCTTAGAAGCCTTTTGTCGCAGCGACAGTTTTTCATTTATACAACAAGTCTTTGAAACTCTTTACCAAGTCATATCCGGAACATTAACAACGTCAACGCTTTTAGAAGGGAGTTAACTAGATTTTTGCAGAGTAATTATATATCTTAACATGTTTCTAATGATGCTTTGACTTAAATATTTTAGTTTCTATTCTAGTTTTAAGACTACTATATACTATTATGTCCTTAAATTTAAGAGTTTTTTATGATTTACTCACTAACACTACAGTTCGTAAGATATTAATCTTGTTGTGTTAGGTCTCAAATGAATGAATAAAATGAAATGAATGGAAGGTGCCACGCCAACTTGCTCAACTTTGCCCAGTTACTAACTGACGATATATATTGTTCACGTCATTGCTTAAACCTAATATAGGAACTTATACTCTTGCTGTGTTCTCAGGGTAAGACCTGTTCTTAAATGCATTACTCTGCTGCACCGAGACATTTAGAGCTTTAAAACAACCTGACTTCACTATGTTACTCCAAAATTTGTTTGGGCAATAAAAATGTAATGCTGCCGCAAATTTCTATGCCTTAATACTGGATTATTTTATTTTCTGAGTGATGGATTTACGAATAGGCCCATATACACAAATTCATATTTACTTTGTATGGAAAATATACAAACCTTCCAATCTGAATGCGATAAAAGAGCCGTTTGTTAAATTAAAAAATAACAAAGCGGCAGGCGAAGATATACTACCAGCGGCAATTCTAGGGGTTGATATTCAAACCACAGCTGAACTTCTACTGCCTCACATCACATCAGTATGGGAGGAAGAGAGGCTGCCTCCTACGTAGAAGAAGCGCATCATTGTAAATTTACCAAAAAGTGGCGACTTAAAAAACTGTAATAATTGGATACTGAATTAGATACTTGCAGTCAAAAAACAGGGGAGGCTTCGGATCAGAATAGACAACATACTGCGAGACGAACAAGCTGTCTTCAGACCAACTAGAAGCTGCGTAGATCAGGCCAACACTTTACGAATAATCATTGAACAGTCCATGGAATAGCATATTCTACTTTATCTACTGTTCGTCCAATTCAAAAAAGCGTTTTGCCATCAGACGAACGGCTATATTGAAAGCCCTAAGAACAGAAGGAGTACTCCGGAAGGTAATTCGAATGCAGCACTTTCAGTTCTTCACACCAGGAACATCAGCCAACCATTTCACACCAATGCTGGAGTTAACCAAGATGCCCACTATCACCTCAGCTATTCACCACCGTGCTGGATAACATAATAAACAAAGTCTGTTCGAAAACAAGAGGGATCACATGGAGTCTCTCACGACAGCTCGAAGACTTTGACTATGAAGATGACATTTGTCTACTCTTTCATAAGATTTCGAATATGCAGTCGAAACTGGAGGACCTAGAAAGATTGGCTCTTAGTGTTGGACTTGAGATAAACATCAAGAAAACCAAGGCCAACATCATGCTACAGGGTCAACCAGTCGAGTATGTAGATAGCTTTTGCTATCTAAGAAGTACAATGACTACAAACGGTGGCGCAGAAACAGACGTAGATAACAGGCTCAATAAAGCTAGAGCGGCATTCGGACAAATGCAGTCAGTATGGAGAAGCTCACATATATCCAGACGGACTAAGCTCAGCATATTCAACTCATGTGTTAAAACAGTACAGCTGTATGGCAGTGAAACCTGGCTTGTATCGAATGACATCACATAGAAATTCCAGGTATTTATCAACAAGTGCCTCAGAATCATATGAAGAACGCAACACAGAACCGTGGAGCATGACTAATGAGGAATCCATACTGAAACAGATAACGAAAAGAAAGTGGGAATGGATCGGTTACACCACGCGAAAAAGTCCAGAGAGTATCACTAGAGTGTCAATAGCGTGGAATCCCCAAGGCTCTAGAAATCGCACAATTATCCAAGAACTGAGACAAAACAATCTAACATGGGAGGAGACAAATTCAACAGCAGTAAACCGTGTTAGATGGAAATGCTTTGAGAGGAGTAGCTGGGAAGAAATATATCACGCCCACTTGTCCAATTATTACTTGATGATTTCTATTGACTATGGAGTCATTCAGACCACATTCAGAAGCTTTTGCTTGAACCGTTCTCGAGATATAGAGAAATCAATATTTAGTTAGTATGGGAGGTACTACGCCTTCTTGTTCAATTCCGCTCTCTTTGTAACAGATAATTTGTATTGAAGGGAGAGCGTGGTACCTCTCTTTTCCAATTCCGCGTAGTTTTCCACTAATGATTTGTATTGACTTAAAAGTTGTTTAGACTAAATTCGGAAGTTATTGTTTCAACCATTCTCAAGATATACAGAAATCAATATTTACTTCGACTTTCTTCAAAAACCGGTTTTCGAATGATTCGAAAAGTTGTAATTTTTAAAAATCGGTTTCCGTTTAATGATTATTCAAATAGCTGTTAGCCAGTTCAGTTAGCAGATAGCTGAACCACGTCTTTTTAAATATAAGCAGAAGCTCACGGAGAGTTTAAAACTAAGGTGGCAATCAATACTAACAATAATTCTAACAAATTTCATAAAAGCTATGCCAAAACGGTGTGTGGAGGCCATAAAAAACAATGTTTATTACAAAAAGTATTGAAAGTTGCTTATCACCTACTTAAGGAGCTAGTTTCGTTTTTTTAGTTGTATTACTTAATAGTGAAGGGAGTTAAAGGTTTGTTATTAAAGTTATAATTTAATAATCAAATGTTTTACTTTGTATAAATCTATTAGTAATATACGAGCCCTCAATTTCCTCGACAATAAAAGTTGCTTGGGTTTCGAACAGCACTGTTTGTAAATTCATGCACCACGTATTTAATAGTGTAACTGTCACTATGGTATGTTAGGTAAGACAACCAAAAAGTCGTTAGTTCAATCCCAGACCACACAATCAGACAATTTTCAACAGCGATATCACCTCACAACATTTCTAGCGTCTGGATATGTATATTTATGCTGTGAAAACTTCACTAACTAATATATCTGCCGTACGGAATCGGCATTTGTGGGTCGCTTTCAATGCAGTTAGTTGATCATTCTCCATATAAAGGGTCCGCCAAATAATTTTTTTCTTAAATGCTATAAAAAATCTACTGAATATTTTCTCAAATTTCTTTTTTTATTTGAAAGTGCAATCCTTCCGGTTAATAATGGAAAATAATTTCATTCAAATGGCTGCCTCGACTGAAAATGCAGTAGCCTACACGATCGGTCCAATTTTTAAGCACATTATCGATTGTGTGCAGCTGTATTTCACCAATGGCTTCACGAATGTTGTCCTTTAAAGCGTCAATTGTCTCTGGCTTGTTGGCGTAACACTTATCTTTGACGGCACCCCACAAATAATAGTCCAACGGTGTCAATTCGCAGCTCCGAGGTGGCCAAACGACATCAGCTCTGCGGCTGATAATGCGATCTTCAAAAACAGGGCGCAAAACATCGAGTGTAGCTTCGGCTGTGTGGCACGTAGCGCCGTCCTGTTGAAACCAAATGTTGCTAATATCCTCCTCTTCAATTTTTGTGAACAAAAATTCGTTCACCATGGCCCGATAATGATCGCCACCTCCTTGCTCATTTTCGAAGAAAAATGGCCCAATTATGCGTCTGGACCAAAATCCGCTCCAAACAGTGACTCGTCTTGGGTGTATTGGCTTTTCAATGTATGCGTGCGGGTTTTCTGTGCCCCAAATGCGACAATTTTGCTTGTTTACATACTCGCCAAGATCAAAATGAGCTTCATCTGAAAAAATGATTTTTTTTGACAAAATTGGCATCTTCTGTAAATCAATCGCAGGCCCAGATTCCCAGCTTTGTTCAACCGTTTACACAAACATATTCGTTCAGCGGAAGGTTAAAACTAATTATCTGCCAAATCAGATATGAGCTTAGTGTTACCATTCACGAAATAGGCACTAGTTGGAAAAAAAAACTTTAGATGGCCGACCCTTTATAAAAATCAATATCTATTTTCAGAAGATGAGAAAAGGTTATTTTTGCTCAAGTGTGCATATCTTTTTCGATTTACCTTGGTTTCGTGAGACGTTGTCTATATACAAAACTAATTAAATTTATACAAATAGTGAAACGATGAGCATATTTTCGATAACAAAATATACAAATACATATATAAAAATTATACTTATTGAAATTAACCGGTTATTCGTGTTAAATTAACCGGTTATCTATGTTAAATTAACCGGTTTTTCGTGGATAATTAACTGGTTTATTCGGTATTCGAAAAATTACGATTTTGAAAAAACCTTACACGACAAAATTAAAAAAACCGGTTTAAACCGGTCGAATAATAACCGTCCGATCTCCCTAGTATTTACCAATCGATTTAAATGAATCATAGCTTATTTTATATTTATTATATGCAGGTTGCAGATGCATAAATCGTAAAACTGGTAAATCTTTGCTACTTTCTATTTTTTGTGAATTGTTAGAAATCAAAACTGTCGTAATTAATTTTATTTTTTCTATATAATTTGTTTCTCTCTCAATAACTCCAAAAATCTTGGTTTTATTAAAAAATGGTGTTAGAAATGCTTAAAGCTGGTATAGTTTAGAAATTTTTAACATATGGCTTAACGAAATCGAATAAGTCATTTAAAAGTTATCATAAGATGTATGAGGCAACCTCTTCAAAAATTTTGCATTTTAGAAAAAAAAAAAATTATAAATAAAACCAATCCATAGAATCTGATATGCTGATGATTTTTGAAGTTAGGCGACCATAGCGCATCAAAAAAATATAAAAGTTATCAAAGGTACACGGTGTTCGGCGGGAAGATATAAATACTGCTTTGTTTTGCCAATTTCAAAAGCAACAGTATGACAATATGTATGAGTATACGATTGCTCAAAGCAATTTTGGAACAACGAGTACAATTCTGTATGGAGGAAATGATTCAATTTTTCCAGCAATCAGTGAGGTGTAGGAACGGTTTATATATTTTTCGATTTTAAAAATAAACTTAAATACAGGGTGTTCGCCGGGAGGGTATACTACTTTGTTTTGCCGCCATTTTGGTAAACATTAGTCTTGACAGTTCATATTTGGCAGTCGTGAAGTAGAGACGTGGCAAATTCGTTATGAAAAAATACTCAATAAACCAACGTGTCTTAATCGTTTAAACATTTTATAAAAATCAATCCTCGATGTTTATGAAAAAAATCATAATGATTTAACCATTTAAGATTCAGTTGACACAAGATCTTCTTCCAGAAGACCATTTACGCCGAGGTACATATACCAATAGAATGTTACAGCTCGCCCAAGACAACCACGATGTTCATGAAAAAATCATAATGAAAGACGAGGCACTTTTTCATTCAAATGGTTATGTGAATAAACAGAATAGTCGGTTCTGGGCAATGGAAAACCCTCAAATTATTCATCAGTTACCTTTGCATCTATTAAAAGTGACAGTCTGGTGTGCAATTTGGTCAGGTGGAATCATTGGACCTTACTTCTTTCGAACTGAGAACGGCTTAACGGTAACTGTCAATGGGGAGCGATTGAGAACTTTTTAACGCCACAACTGCATGCTTTGGGCTTGACTAACATATGGGTTTAACAAGACGGTGCCACATTGCATACAGCCAGAATTACAATGGCATTACTGCGAGACCTCTTTCTACAACAAATTATTTCAAGGAATGGTGATGTTGACGCTGGCCTTTTCGATTGCCTGATTTGACTGCTCCTGACTTCGTTTTGTGGGCATATCTGAAAAGTAAGGTTTATGCAAACAAACCAGAAACGCTGGAGCAACTCAAACAAAAAAATTCGTGATAAAATTAATGAAATAACGCGTGAAATGTGTGAGAATGTAATGAAAAATGTGCTCAAAAGGGTTCGCGTTTGTGAGGCTAACAGAGGCGGGCATTTATCTGATATTGTATTGCTTACGTTAAATAAAACATTTTTCAATATAAGATCCATTCTCTTTCATATAATCAAACAAAGTAGTATACCTTCACGCCGTACACCCTGTATTGTTGCTTGTTGCATGAATGAAACAATTTGAGCCAAATTTAAAGTCTTTTTCCATTACCATTTTGAAGATAAAGAAAAATATATTTACTTTGTGTGTGCGTGGCACCGCCAAGTTAGAATTTTTTTAATTTTTATAGTCTATAGTTCCTTCCAGACATACAGAGAGATACTGCAAAAATTTAAAGAACATCGCTTCAGCTGTTTAGTTATCCATAAGGCACATACAAACCAACAAACAAACATACAAAAATACGTCCATTTTTATACACTTATACGATATATATACACATATATAAGGGGTGTTTTTTATAGAGGTATAGAACTTTAAGCTGCAATAAAACAACGATGGATTATTCGATTGACATGAATTTTATTTATCCGAAAGATAATCTTGTGGCATTACATTTTAAATATGATTTCTGGCATATGACCGCCACGACTGGCGCGTATGTAGTCCAATCTGGACGTCCAATTTTCGATGACTTTTTCCAACATTTGTGGCCGTTTATCGGCAATAGCACGGCGAATCTTGTTTTCTAAATGGTCAGGCGTTTGTGGCATTACCGCATAGACCAATGACTTTACATAGCCCCACAGAAAGTAGTCTAGCGGTGTTAAATCACAAGATCTTGGAGGCCAATTCACAGGTCCAAAACGTGAAATTAGGCGGTCACAGAACATGTCTTTCAATAAAACTATTGTGGCACGAGCTGTGTGACATGTTGTGCCGTCTTGTTGAAACCACATCTCCTGGACATCATGGTTATTCAATTCAGGAATGAAAAACTTAGTAATCATGGCTCTATACCGATAACCATTGACTGTAACGTTCTGGCCACCATCGTTTTTGAAAAAGTACGGACCAATGATTCCACCAGCCCATAAAGCGCACTAAACAGTCAGTTTTTCTGGATGTAACGGTGTTTCTACATACTCGTACACTCGTGGATTACCTTCACTCCAAATGCGGCAGTTTTGTTTGTTGACGTAGCCATTCAACCAGAAGTGCGCTTCATTGCAAAACAAAATTCGCTTATGGAAATCGGGAACAACGGTAATCTCATTTTGGGGCCATTCGACGAATCTATGCTGGGCGTGAGTCTATTCATGATGAATTGCCAAACTAAACTGAGAATAAATCACTTGAGAGTTGTTAAAACGGTCGCCATCTTGAAAAGTAATGCCAACTTAAAGTTCTATACCTCTATAAAAAACACCCTTTATATATATATATTTTTTTCCTTTTATATATCTTGCAACCATTGATTCTGCATTTTAGTTGGTAGTAAAACAAAAGTATATGAGGTTTTATATATGTGGTTAATGGTACTTTTTTATATCTTTTATGATATGTAGTTGGTTTATGCAAAAAGGCTGGTCTTTACTATAAATCACTCTTTTTTAATGGTAATAAAAATATGCATTTTCGACAAAAGGATAAACATTTAAAAAAATAATAATAAAAAATTAAAATTAAAGAAAACTGATTAACATGTAAAAAGAAAAACTGAGTGTTTCAATAACACTGGTCTGCAGCAAAAAACGCCTTTAAATAAAATTATATGGAATATGGTGATTTTGATGTAATGAATTCAAATCCGTTTTCAGTTTTTCCATCGGGCGTGGCAAATATTTCGCCCGAAATATGGTAGTTATGTCAATATTTCATCATAAATTGAAAACGACTTGACCTATTTTGATGCATTGTCAACCAAACGTTTAGGAACAAAATTTCTTATCGCCTAAACATCATTTTTTTGTATTTTCAACAGTTTCGGAGTGATTCACAACTTAGCTGCGGAAAAAAAATTTTGAAAGAAAAAAATTTCAAGGTGTTCGCAGCCAGCCAGGTCTTCGATTGCCTTGAGGGTTCCATTGCATTGTGGTGTAGCAGATCTCTTGATAAGGTTCTCTCAGCATGTACTCAAGCCTATTACATTTACTTCGCTTTATTTATAGTTCGGAATTATTCACAACTTAGCTGCGAAAAACTATAGCAATTTTTTTCTTCAAAAAGTCATAAATAAAAAAAGATTTCTAGCAAAATTAGAGGATTTTTTTTTCTTTTATTTCTAAAAGGTTGTACAAAAATGTTAAAATATAATTTATACATTAAGACATTTGAATTAAAGCCTAATAAAGGGAGGTACTTAACTTTGACAAAACATTTGTATACATTATTAGGCAACACAAACATAATAAAAGGAAATGTCTGGTAGGCAATAATACATACGCATATGTGTATGTTTTCCATTGATGAATCAATAAAGCCATTCCTTAGACTTTTCAAGAAAATCCAGCATCATCAGAAAATACTAAATCGCCATCTTTACTAAAATTGGCCAGAAAATCTTCTCGTCTACAACGAAAATATAAGACTTTCGTGTCTTTATCTAACAAATTCAATTGCTGTAATCTTGACGCAAGAAGTTCTGACTGATTTTGAGAGTTCTCAGTCTCGCACAAGATCATTCAAGTCAGACTGGCTTCTAAAATGAGGTTTTCTCGATGGACTACTAAAGGGTCCACCAAAAAAAATTTTTGTTTTTTGAAAATGCTATAAAAAAACTACTGAATATTTTCTCAAATTTCTTTTTTTATTTGAAAGTACAATCCTTCCGGTTAATAATGGAAAATAATTTCATTCAAATGGCAGCCTCGGCTGGCCATGCACGATCGGTCCAATTTTTAAGCACATTCATAAAGGCTTTTTGCTTTAAATTACAGTATGTTTAGATTACCAGATTTGTTTTGCTACATCTGTGGGAAATTAACTTTAAAATCACAACGCCATACAATAACTTCCCAAACTAAGAATGCTTATAAACATTACTTTGCATCTCCTATCGATGAAAGAACCAAATATTGGCTGCCAAAAATATGTTGTAATACCTGTGCAAAAGCTTTAAGTGGTTGCCTTGACGACAATAGAAAGATCATGTCTTTTATGAAACCAATGATATGGAGTGAACCACCAAAACACGAACATGATTGTTATTTCTGCATGATCGCTACATGTGAATTTACGACAAAAAATAAGAACAACATCATATATCCAAACATTTCATCTGCCCGACGACCAGTTCTTCAAAACAATAATGTTTCTTTACCTCACGAAATGCTTAATAAATAAGATGTTTTTGGTTTTCGAAGTGAAACCAGTTACGCAACTGCAGCTCCTACTTCATCTGCATATAAAGGGTCCGCCAACTAACGTTTTTTTTTAACTAGTACTTATTTCGTGAATGGTAACAGTTAGCTCATGTCTGATTTGACAGATAATTAGTTTTATCCTTCCGCTGAACGAATATGGTTGTGTATGCGCTTGAACAACGCTGGGAAATATTGCGACATTACTTTGAAAATCATGGTAATGTTGCAGAATCAAATATCATCTTTTCAGATGAAGCTCATTTTGATCTTGGCGAGTATGTAAACAAGCAAAATTGTCGCATTTGGGGCACAGAGAACTCACACGCATACAGTGAAAAGCCGATACACCCAAAACGAGACACTGTTTGGTGCGGATTTTGGTCCAGAGCCATAATTGGGCGATTTTTCTTCGAAAATGAGCAAGAAGTGGCCGTTACAGTCAATGGCGATCGTTATCGGGCCATGTTGAAAGAATTTTTGTTCACAAAAATTGAAGAGGAGGATATTAGCAACATTTGGTTTCAACAGGACGGCGCTACGTGCCACACAGCCGAAGCTACACTCGATGTTTTGCGCACTGTTTTTGAAGATTGCATTATCAGCCGCAGAGCTGATGTCGTTTGGCCACCTCGGAGCTGCCATTTGACACCGTTGAACTATTATTTTTGGAGGGCCGTCAAAGAAGAGTGTTACGCCAACAAGCCAGAGACAATTGATGCTTTAAAGGACAATATTCGTGAAACCATTGGTGAAATACAGCTGCACACAATCGATAATGTGCTTAAAAATTGGACCGATCGTGTAGGCTACTGCATGGCCAGCCGAGGCAGCCATTTGAATGAAATTATTTTCCATTATTAACCGGAAGGATTGTACTTTCCAATAAAAAAAGAAATTTGAGAAAATATTCAGTAGTTCTTTTAATAGCATTTTCGAAAAAAAAATCTATTTGGCGGACCCTTTAAATGTTTTCTTTATGGCAGTCCTTTTGATGGTATCGAAGACTTTCTTGAAGTCGACGAACAGTAGGTATAGAGGTGTACGCCATTCTATAGACTGTCTTAGAATGACTGTGCTAGCATGGTCTACGCTGCTCTTATTTGGCCGGAAGCCTGCCTGTTCGTCTAGCAATATGTTCTTTTTTATTCTTTGCTCTGAAGCCTACCCCTGTATTATGACTGCTAACATCTTGTATATGACGTTAAGCAGAGTAATTCCTCCCCAGTTATTGCAATCTTTCAAGTCGCTACTTTTTGGTAGCTTCACAATGATGCCTTTATTATAACTTAAGATAACCTTTTAAAATATTAAAAAAATACTCTTTCGATTTAACGGAATTATTGGATAAAACACTCCTTACAACCCACAATTCATTTGCATTTACCAGCTCAGAGCTGGAACTCCGACTTTATTATATACATCCAGTCGTATGTAGTTGATTTTAGTAACATTAACGTATTTCTATGTGTGTTATTGTTTTGGTATTGGTATGATCAATTTGAGTGTATACATTATTCAGTTTTTTTCATGTCTTTCTCTGTTGCGCACATACTCACTCTCAATTATTTACAAATATCACTTTGTTTTTGTTATTTACCACAGACCCGCATTAGACTGACCCACTTAAAAAGTTAAACAGACTACTTTGCTGCACATCTCTCTTTCTTTCTTTCATAAACAATAATTCGTTTTCGAGGTACATTTTCTACTTGCATTTTGATAAATAAACGGCTCATAAAAGAAGGGAAATATGTATAAGAACAATAAGCCAGGGCTGACTAATTTTGTATGTTTGTTTTTTTATTTTATTTTTTTTTATTTTTTTATATAAAACTTCATTTCCTACATTTTCCTTTTAATGACTTTTGTCTACATAATTGTGTGTTTTTTTAAATTAATTTAATTAAAAAGTTTTGTTTTAGTTGCTGTTAAACTCACATATAAGCGAAATGTTATTTTTTTGTATTCGTAAACCATGAAATAACCTGCATGAATGTGTGTATGTATTCATATAAACAGTAAAAGTAAAAAATCAACACGTTGTTTTTATTTTCTTACAATAAGGGGGCCATTTTATTTCGTGCAAGTGTGTACTTTTATGTTTTTTGTGCTTTTTTTAAGTAAGCTTTGTTGTTGTAGTTTTTATTCTCAGTAATGTGGCTCTTTTGTTTGTGTGGTGAGTTAAAGTATTTTTTTACACCTGTACTAACATAACAGTGTTATTATTATTGTTAAATTCTTTACCTTTATCGTAATTCCTTTTATTATAATTTCCCTTTGCGAGTGTTCAACTTTAACATGTGTTTGTGTGTGTATGTTTAGGTATTTACTTTACATTGTGGTGTTTTAGATTGTTTTTGCTTTTTCTGTATAAAAGGAAAACATGCACGTGCAAAACTTTTAACTACCGCCACCTCTCTCTCTCTCTCTCTCTGCCTCTCTCTGTTTGTTTTTCTATGTGCCAAATTTCCCTATAAAAACTTTATCCGTAATGTGTATTCATCGTTGTTGTATTGTATGAGTTTGGTATTCTCCAGGATTTTATTCGTTATTATTGTAGTCATAGCCATCACCACATACACATACATTCATATGTATGTATGTACGATACACAGGTGAGATTTTTATTTCTAATATTTTTCTTTATAGTGTGTTTCAACAAGTTTACTTATACAAACAAAAACAACAATAATACTGCGTGTCCAAAAGGTATTAGTTTCCACGTATTTACCTTTATACTCACACATACATACATACATACCTATCAAATAACATTTCATTTTTCTCTCTTTTCGTTTTGTTTTTGTGTTCATTTTCAACCCCAGCAAGAAAATATACTCATACTCGTGTAGGTATATTTTTAGAGTCATTTTCTATACTGGGTCAACTGGTCTCATATGATGAGCTTGTTGGTGTTTTGTTGTTGCTTTGCGTAAATTAAATTATCAAAAGAGATTGTGAGAGAGAGAAATCATAACAAAAGAGAGCAACATTTTAAAATGAGTAAAGCAATGAGTAGTGTTGGAAAATTTTGTTAACAATAACAGAGAGTAAAAGAATGTGCAATATTTTTTTGCAAATTAGGCCGGTACAGTGGTTTAATGAAAATAAATGGATGTCAATAAATGAGCAAGTGTTTTAATATTTATGGCGTTTTCTTTTCTGAAAAAGAAAATTGCACTTTGTTTGTTCTTTGCCATAAAACGTCATCAAAAATTAAGAGATATCAACGATATTTTAAGGCAATATTTTTAGAGGTAAACAAAGCACCCTTTCTTTATATTATATTTTTTTAAAGATATTAACACTAAAAAAGTAAGGGCAACAAAGCGTAACATTTTTTCCGAAAAGAAAACACCATTAGCACGTAACAGTAACAGTGAAGCATTAAACACATAACCGACGGCAGGCAGCATGAAAGCAAGCAGCGAGTTTACTTCACAAATATTTTTTAAAGCAGCAGCAGCAATAATATAATGTTTCATTGTCATCTGTTTTATTTGTACAAATATTTGTTACAGAAAAATATTTTTCAGTGGTGATACTCACGAACAAAATAAAATTACTTCTTTTAAATATTATTCAAAAATATAAAAATTAATGAAATTATGTATTTGAAACTTTTTATTTTAACATAAGTGTTGTTTGATAAAATATTTGAATTTTATGCGATTGTTTTCTGATAAATAAAAAAAAACTATTTTTATTTTTATTTTTACGTTTTTTTTTATTTAAAATTTTATATTATATTGGTATCACAAACTTTTGTTTTGCTGCCTAAAAAAATAGAAATTATTTTATGTTTAGCAGCAGCAAAAAAGGTTGTTGTCTAGGTTTTTGCTGCGCTGCCTTTAAAATAATTGTTTTCATTCAAACGTATGTATTCTAATTATGACATTTTGCTGTCTGCTGCTCGCTGTCGGTTATGTGTTTAATGCTTAATACGTAATAAATTGTAGTTTTTGTCTTGCTCTGTTATACGATTTTTTGTCGCTGTGTGTTTTGCCAGGTAAGAGGTCCTGGGTTCAATCTCAGGCTAGGCCGTCTGACAATTTTGTACAACGGCATCACAGTATAGCATTAGCTAGCGGCTGTTTGTGAGTAATATGCTATGAAAAGATTCTCTAACTAATGCATCTTCTGTTCGTAGGTGACGTTCAATGAGTCTAAAGATTAAATTGGGTGAAGACTGCAGCCGGGCCACCAAAGAAATACCGAACGCTGATTAATAGAGGCTGAACACCGAAACCAAGGTCTATCTTGGTCACAATATGTCACATGTTGCAGGACAAAGCTAGCTGGAGATATTTGGTAAAGTTTTTTTTTTTCTCCGTCAATATACTTGGGAACTTATGGTTTTCAGCAAAACATCTATTGCCTTGCTTCAGTTTCATTAACCAGTTGATTTTAAAGCTAAGTAGATAATTAGTCTAATGTAGCTCGCCTTTGTTTGATTATGTAGTGGTAAATATCATTGCTAAGTGTTGGTGGAGATCCTTACTTAGCATTGGTATTTTTTGTGGAGTTTTTAAACCCTTAAAAACTTAGAACCGTTTACAGACGGTCATCATAAAAAGCAGGCTTGAACAAAATTAGCATACTTTACTCTTTTGGCAAACTTAGTAGTTAAAAAGGGTACAAAATTATCAAAATAACGGTTGCAATTAAAGTGCAATTAATAAACCAGTTTGGCAGAAATTATCATTCTTTTCAGTACTTGTATGCAATAATGGAAAAAATTGTTTGTGAAATTTAATAAAAATTAAAGTTAGAAAAATAATACGTTCTCTTCATTAAATTAAATCCGGATTTTTTTGGTAAGAAATTTAAATGTTTATTTTCGTAATGTGTAGGTATAAAGATAAATCAAGAATTGGTTTGGTTTCAATGAGGATGTTGCTGATATTATTAAAAATTAAATGCAGGTACCAAAATTGGAGGAAAAATTTTTGACCAAAATTAGAGGAAAATTTTTTTTTTGCAAAATTATGGGAATTATGCTTAGTTTGTTTCTTTTATTTACAAAAAGTTATAAAAAAATTCTTAGAATATAAATTTTACATTTTAAGCATTAATTAATTTAATGAAAGCCATATACATATGGTGAAAGTAAAATAAATAGTGTTATTACCACAAATTTAATATGTATTTCTAATCCAGGTGTTTAGGGGTTAAGTACGTTGAGTAAAAGCATTTGTTTCCTTTTCTCAGTTACAAAACTGTTTGTTATTTAATTATTATTTTCTTATTTTCAGTTAAAACGTAATTTTCTTCTATTTAAAACCTTTCCGTGATATTTTGCCACAATTTGTTGAACTACTGTAGCTTGACATTGACAACACTGTTTTCGTTTCAAAACAAACATATACTGAAATTCTGTTCTCTTGTAAATATTTGCAAATTCGCATACAGTGAAATAGTTTTTTTTTTTTTTATAAACAAAATACGTCTTTATCTCTCTCTTTAATTTTTATTTTCCAACAGTGTTGCCAAATTTGCTGATTTATCAGTATTTTGCAGTGCTGAAGTTTTTTGTTTAAAAAATAAGTTTTCCTGCAAATTGTGCAGATATTGTAATTTTTAACATTTTTGGTTTTCAGTTTCAATTTTTCAGATATTGTAGTTGAAGTACAATTTCTGTAATTGTAGTTAAAATACAATTTCTGTAGTAAGAATTTGACCCAATTTGCTTAATATGATTGTGGTCAGGTTTAGTCCTACCTTTTTTAATCCGACAATGGAAGTATCCCTTTTTATGATCGCTGATCACAAAGAACGAAAAAATATGAGTATCACACAGTGTGCAGCGCACAGTATCACACAGTGTGCAGCCCACAGTGTGTGATACCCACATTTAAGTCTAAAAAAGCTGGGTTTTTAAATGGGTACTTTTTTGGTAAAAAATTGGGTAAAACTAGGTACTTTCACTTTATTGAGAATAAAATACGTATTTAAGATGTATGAAGCAACTTCTTCAAAAATCTCGCATTTTAGAAAAAAAAAAACAAAAAAATGATGCTGATGATTTTTGAAGTCAGGCGACCATAGCACATCAAAAAATATGGCGGTTATCCAAGGTCAGACAATTTTTTTTTTCATTTGTTGCATAGTGTTATCAAAAGTTTAAAATAATTAGCGTTTTATTTATCTTGCGTATTATTTGTCTTTGAAGATTAAATCATACAAATCATATACGCGTATATATATATTTTTTAAATTTTTTTTAACTATGTGAAGTTTTTCCACTTTAAAATCAGTTTTTTGCTTCTAAGTTTTCAGTTTTTCTAAAAAAAAAAATTATGGCAACACTGCTTTCTGTAAACATACAATCTCTTTGCAATACTTATTTAAAAAAGTGTGAGAGAGAGAGTCTCTTTCATGTTACACGTTAGTGGCTGTGTATAATGGCAAAAATAAATAACGGAAGGCAAAAAATTAACATAGAAAAAGTAAAGTAAAAACAACAACTACAAAAAAGCAATTTTTCCAGGGGGTATTTTATCTTGAGCAAATCTCGCAGAATTTTCAGTTTCATCTGAGACGTGCGGTTAAACAGACGATAAAGCAGGAAAATTGTAAAGAAAAAAATTTTTAAATTTAAATAATTTAATAAAAAATTAAATATACTAAATAAAAAGAATATATAAAATAAGTTAAAGAAATTAAAAAAAAAGTAAGAAAGAATGTTAAAAAGTTTGTTTAAAGTTTTAAATTTTGTGGAAAAGTTTGTAAAAAATTATTTTTTTTTTATACACAATTTACAAATTTATGTTTAATTTATATGTGTGTGTATATATATGTATGTGTGCGTGTGATTTGTTTGTGCATGCCTGTGCGATTATGTGTGTGTGTGTGTGTGTGTGTGAGTGAGTAAACTTTTTCAAGAGCTACGTTGTTGGATTTTTGCTTGTTCGAAAAAGAGTAAAAAACAACACATTTCTTAAGAATTAATGTTTGTAAACTTCATATTCAAATATACATATGTATGTATGTGTATGTGTATGTGTACTGCTCTAAATACAGGATAAACAATAAGAAAGAGAATTTGTTCCCGTTTTTTTGTGTTACATTTAATGAAAATTTGTTTGTTTAGTATGTAAAAGAGTGTGTTTGTATGTGTATGTGTGCGCGTTCATGTTAAGTACAATACAATAACAATAAAATGATAACAACAGTAGGAAGAGTGAAACAAAATGTTATAAAAATAAAATCATTTTATAAATCAAAATGCTAACAACTACACAAAATCCTTTGAGATTTCTTTTTCTTCTTTCTCTGCACACACACACACATTGCTTGTAATGCTTGCGAACATTATTAAAGGAGTGAAAGTGTATGTATGTATGTATGTATGTGAGTATAAGTGGAAGTGTGTAAAACAGAAATATTCTTATTATAGTAAAAATAGAACAACAACAACAACAACAACAACAACAACAGCTACAACAAAACGATTTATTTATAAAACGTTTGAAAAAGTCTTTTAAAACAAGAGTTCAAATTAAAACAGTAGTTGTTTATGATTTAAAGCATAATTTAAGGCTTTAAAATAAGCAAATTACTAAATAAGCAAATTACTAAAAACGTTATTGTCAGTTTTGAAATAAAACAAACAACTCTACTTTTTTTTAAAATAAAACACTCTTTTTGAGAAAACTGGATCCTCCGGCCGCTTATCATAGAATGACACCCCGTTTACGACGTCGCCGTCGTATTATGGTAAGTTTTAGCATTTAATTTTTGTCTTTAAATATATCAATACAGTCAGTGTTGAATTGAAAGCAGGTAAAGATTTTTTAATACTCGAAATGGTACATGAAATAAAAATTTGTTTTTAAATTAAAATTTTCAGTTTTCAAATCTATTATTTAAAAATCCGTGCGTTTTATACAAAGTTTAACAAAGTTTTCATGATATTTTTTAAAAATTGATTTATTTTTTAATTCAGAAACTTTTATTAACGATTCTATAAACACATAGACAACGGCAGGTTACACGACTACAATTGTCGTTACATCATGTGTAATGGTGTAGTCGGCTACTTAAATATATCGGAAACGATATCATAAGAAGCAGTTGATTAAAAAAAATTGTGGTTTTGATAAATAAAATTTAAAATTATATTTGCAGTTACTTCTTTCAGGGCGCATTCCTTTCTTCATACTTTTTCTAGCTAAAACCCGAAATGCTTCACTACCCAAGTTTTGGCTCGTGAAGCTTATTCAGTTGCCGTTCTCCACATACACAAAACTCAAATTTGGGTACTAGTCTAAGGTGAAATGAGAACTTATCCAATCTCGACCAGTTACTGACTGATGATGTGTATTGTCCACAATGTTGTTTAAACCTAATTTGAAAGCTTTTACTATCACCGTTCTCAAGATATACAAAAATTAAAATTTACTTTGTATGGAAGGCGCCATGCTCGCTTGTTCAATTCCATCTTTTTAGCTGATGATTTGTATCAATTATGAAGTTAATCAGATCAAATTCTGAAATATAAGACTTAACCGTTCTTAAGATATACTGAAATCAATATTTACTTTGTGTGGAAGTGTCACCACATAGTTGGAACAATATAGACTAAAGTTCATTCCAGATATACAGAGTGACAAACAAACAAACATACACACACACATACACACCTTCATTTTTACATATAAGATTATTTATTATAAAGCTTTTTTTGATAATCAATACTTCTTAGGATTTAATTTTATACATTTTAAATTTTGTAGCCAAACAAAATAGAAACAAGCCTAAGTTGTAGCAGCAAAAGTAGGCTTGTAGCCGTGTAGTTGTGTTGTTTTCAAAATAATCGTATTCATATAAACGTGTATATTTTATTTTTTGTAGTTTGTAGTAGGGTAGTGTAGTGTTTATAAAGGGTCAACTATCTAACGTTTTTTTTTTCAACCAGTACTTATTTCGTGAATGGTAACACTTAGCTCATGCCTGATTTGACAGATAATTAGTTTTATCCTTCCGCTGAATGAAGATGGTTGTGTATACGCTTCGATAAGTGGGCCTGCGATCGACTTACAGAAGATGCCGATTTTGCCCAAAAAATCATCTTTTCAGATGAAGCTCATTTTGATCTTGGCGGGTATGTAAACAAGCAAAGTTGTCGCATTTGGGGCACAGAAAACACGCACGCATACATTGAAAAGCCGATACACCCAAGACGAGTCACGAGTCACAGCCGAAGCTACACTCGATGTTTTGGGCTCTGTTTTTGAAGATTGCGTTATCAGCCGCAGAGCTGATGTAGTTTGGCCACCTCAGAGCTGCGATTTGACACCGCTGGACTATTATTTGTGGGTGCCGTCATAGATAAGTGTTACGCCAACAAGCCAGAGACAATTGACGCTTTAAAGGACAATATTCGTGAAGCCATTGTTGAAATACAGCTGCACACAATCGATAATGTGCTTAAAAATTGGACCGATCGTGCATGGCTAGCCGAGGTAGCCATTTAAATGAAATTATTTTCCATTATTAACCGGAAGGATTGTACTTTCAAATAAAAAAAGAAATTTGCGAAAATATTCAGTAGTTTTTTTTATAGCATTTTCAAAAAAAAAAAAAAAAATTATTTGGCGAACCCTTTAGTATAATGGGGTTTTTTTTAGGGAACAGCAACTTAGTTCATAATTTCCTACTTTTACGTTTTACAGATCCCAAAAATATTTTTTATTATTTATTTTAATTTTATAACATAAAAAAATTAAAATGTAGAAACTTTTGTTTTATTTTACACATTAAACATACTTTCTTATAATGACCCCCTCATGAGCATTAATTCAACGCCAGTTCCCTGGGGTTATAATTTATTTTTAAACATATTTTTCATGTTTGAACAGCAGCATATAAAATAAGACAATAATTCATGTATTAAATTCAATAAAAAAAAACATAAAATGAATTATTCAGCTGAGCTGTGTTTATAATAGGGTATATTATCATCCTAAAAATTTAATATAAAAATTTTTATAAACATTTTATAAAATCTTTTTAAAAATTTTGTAAAATTTTTATCATAAGTTATGTGTGTGTAATAAAAGCAACATTCATTTTATACAAGTGACGATAACATAGTCCAAATATCGGTGAAACAGTACAAACTCATTTCACTGTAACTGTTTGTTGGAATTATTGAATAGTTTCGCTTTATGGCGCAAACTATTTTGTTTTACGGCTAAAAAGTCAGAATTTAACCTTGTCTAGGAAAAAGTGTAAGGCAAGCACGGCCTATATGTTCGGAATCTATCTAGGCCGTGTAAACAGGTATAAGTATATAAAATTAATTTAATATTTATTCGAAAGAAATTCATGAAAAGTTTTACATTCAATGTCTTTCAAAACAAAGTGTATAGCAGGGGATACGTTTAAAAAATTTTTTTCCTGGGCTAAGTGCCTTTCGCTTTTTTCAAATTTTTATAAAATTAAATTGAACATTTCTTTAAAATATTTCGTTACTTACCATCAATATAACGTTTAAACAACATACTAATGGAACTTGTTTTACTTAATTCAAGCAGTTGTAGCCAAAGCAAGATCACATTCGCTTATAGCTGATTTCTGAATTAGAATCGCTGAAAACATAAAGAACATAAACATAATTTTAGCATACTTTTAGTGTTCACATTATTTAAAAGAATATTACAGTATACTTTTATATGCTTTAAAAAGATTCAATTTTTAGTTTTTGGCAGTAAAATTGTATATATTGAAATAAATAAAATTTTATTTGAAACACAAACACCATAAAATAAAATTTGGTGAAAATGCTAAGCAGCCGCAAAATTTCCTAAAAGTCATTCTTACTTGGGATCGGATTCAGCCTCGCAAATCATGTCTTTTGCGACCTCAAAACGGTTAAAATTGTCAAAAATTACCAACACACATAGACATAAATGTACTGTTGGATATGTTGCTTTTGCAAATGTCAAGCTATGACGGTAAGATTTAGCGAGAGTATCAATAACAGATATACCAACCTAAAAAAAAAAAAAAAAAATAGGACTGCCACACGGGGATTATTCCGGGAACTTTTTGATCAAGATAGTGTGTATCAGCCTACGGACTTATTGAGTGTTGATATATATGTTGAGTATTGCAAATTTATGTTAAATATTAATCACACAACATCCACTTGACCAAGTCATATCTAAAACATCAACAAAATATATTTTGGTGTCCAATGAAAAACGAAAATCTAAGTAAAAATAGTTTTTTTTTTCTCTGTCACTCCTCTAGAGAGCATATTGGCTTTCCACAACGCATCTATTGCTTTGTTCCAGTTTCTTTAATCAATTTGATATTTCAAGCTAAGTAGATGATTAATCCGCTGTAGCTTCCTTCATACGACTATTTTTTGTATAGTGGTGAAGATACTTGCTAATTGGTGGTGGTCTCTACTTTAGCATTGTAATTTTTTGCCAGTTGGTGGCGTGTTTTTCCTGATCATTCGTTTGATGTTTGTCATCATCGCCAGAGGTATGCGAGATGGGTCAGGAGGGCTTTTTTCTTTATTTTTTATTTTTAGATGGAGTTGTCTGGAGGGAAGTTGAAGTCTCTTTTTATTATTAAACATTCGAAACCATAATTAAATTTTTTCTTCGTCATGTCCTCTGCTGGGGCTCGAACCTGGGATCGAACTACTACACCACGCCACTCCAAGTAAAAATAGTAATTAAAGGTAATTAGCTATAACTCAAAAACAAAAGCTGTTAGCGAAAAAATGTTGCCATATTTTAAAAATGCTTATCATTTGATACAGAAACAAACAAAAAATCCCAGGAATAAGACAATTTTGTTGTGTTGGTGAGCAATGTAATCTTACAAAGACTGTAAGAAATAACGCTGCTAGAAAATAGTATTGATTTTTCCCGTTACTCCTCTTGGGAGCATATGGCTTCCACAAAGCATCTCCAACTAACACGGTTTACAAATGTTAACTTTGCCTCTTCCCATGTTAGGTCGTTCTGTCTCAGTTCTTGGATAAATGTGCGTCTCCAGGTGTTTTTTGGTAGACCACGATTTCTCGAGCCTTGAGGATTCCACTTGAGTGACATTCTGGTGATACTTTCAGGACTTTTTCGGATGGTGTGACCGATCCATACCCACTTTCTTCTCCTTATCTGTTTTGGTATGGGTTTCTCATTATGCTCTATAGTTCTGTGTTACTTATGGTGTTAGGCCAAAATATTCTGCATATGATTCTGAGGCACTGATTGATGAATACCCGGAGTTTCTGTGTGATGTTATTCGATACAAGCCAGGTTTCACTGCCATACAGCAGTACAGATTTAACACATGAGTTGAATATTCTGAGCTTAGTCCGTCTGGATATATGTGAGCTTCTCCGTACTGACTGCGGTTGTCCAAATGCCGCTCTCACTTTATTGAGCCTCTTATCTACGTCTGTTTCTGAGCCATCATTCGCAGTCATAGTACTTCCTAGATAGCAGAAGTTATTTACATACTCGACTGATTGACCCTGTAGCATGATGTTGTCCGTGCTCGTATTGTTTATTCTCTATTCTAACACTATGAGTCAATCATTCTAAGTCTTATGCGAGAGTGGACAAATACCTTCCGCATAGTTCAAGTCTTCAAGTTGGCGTGAGAGACTCCTTGTGATCCCTCTTCTTTTCGGACAGACTTTGCTCATTATGTCATCCAGCATGATGGTGAATAGCTGAGGTGATAGTGAGCATCCTTGTTTAACTCCAGCATTGGTGTGGAATGGTTGGCTGATGTTCCCGTTGTGAAGAACTGAAAGTTCTGCATCGTCAAACATCGCTCTGATTATTCGAATTATTTTCTCGGGTACTCCTTTTGTTCTTAGTGCTTTCCATACAGCCGTTCGTCTGATGGTATCAAACGCTTTCTTGAAATCGATAAACAATAGATACAGGGAAGTACACATTTCTAGGGACGGTTCAATGATTATTCGTAAGGTGTTGGCTTGAAGCCAGCTTGTTCGCCTCGTAGTATGTTGTCTATTCTGCTCTGAAGCCTTCCCTGTAGTATGACTGCAAGTATCTTATATATGGTGTTGAGTATAGTAACTCATCTCCAGTTATTAGAGTCTTCCAAGTCACCACTTTACAATGATGCCCTCCTTCCTCCCACACTGATGTGATGTGAGGCAGTAGAAGTTCAGCTGTGGCTTGAATATCAACCCGTAGAATTTCCGCTGGTAGTCCATGTTCGCCTGCCGCCCTATTATTTTCCAAATTTACCCATCGCCTCCTTTATCTCACTCAGATTGAGAGGGTTGCATGATATTCTTAAACTGTTTTCCTCCTCTATGTTCTCAATCGTTTCGCTGTTCTCAGTAGTGTTCGCGACGTTACTAATTTCACTGAAATATTCTCTCCATCTCTGTGTTTGTGCATCATTGTTCGTTATAAGTGAGCCATTTCTATCAGCAGCAGCTTGGTTCCTATTATACTTTTGATTAGTGGGATATTTAATCGTCTGGTGTAGTTTTCTCATAATATTCTGGCCAGCTGTTACTTCTGCCGCCGTTGTCAGTCATTTCAGGAAGTATTGGTTATAAAAGATCTTTATTTCTTATCTTACAGTGCTTCATATTATACTCATATATAACAATATTGTTAAGTTTAAGTTGTTTTATTAATTCAGAATATGTTGACTAAGATAGCTGCTCATAAGCTGTTATTCTAATAATGATAGCTTTTTAGTAACGCGTTTCTTTGGCGAATAAATAAATAAGAAAAAAAAAAAAAATTAATGAAATTTTTTTTATAGTTTATAAAGTAAAAAAATCTATTGCTTAATAAATTTTTCAATAAAAATATTTTTATATTTTTTTGCTTCAATCTCTGCATTGACTGTATTGATATTTTTATTGCCTGCTTTTCAAAATTAAATTTTAATATTAAATAATTCACACAATTTCTTCAATAATTATTGTATTAAAAACACTATTAAAAATTGTTCACATAAATAAAATTAACAATTTTTTCTTATTCATAAGTAAATAAAAAATTAAAAAAAAACATGTAAATTTAATAGATTTAAAAAAATTCTATACTTATGTGAAAAAGGAAAAAAAACACATAAAAACGCATTAAAATAAATAGTTTTTTCATTTACGGTCACATGTAAATATAATTCAATTCATACACAAATATACTGAAATAAATAAATAAATTTATGTCATAAAATTTAAATATATTTTATGTATAGCATGTATTCATAAATACGTATTTATGTACGTTTTTTTTTATTAGTATATATTTTTCCTATTTTTATGTATATATTATTATTTATAGTTTCATATAAAAAAGGATATTTCTTTATTTATTTCCTCTTCCTCTTCACCATAAAAATATTATATTTTTTTTAGTTGAAAATTCAATCATTTTTTATGGTTATGATCATGAAATATTTTTAGTTGAATGCAAACAGATATTTGTATGTGAATAACAGGGTGTTACAAAACAAACAAAAAAATTGCCAAGTTATGAAATTTTTCTGATAGGCGCTATCGAAACACCTCCAAAATCTTCAGTTATAGATAAGAAACCACACTAGTAAGCTAATAACTTTTCCGTATATTAACCGATTTTAAGTTTCTTCTAGGATTTGGAAAGAAGAGACAGTAGAAAACAAAACTAAGGACACGGTAACATGTTTTTAGAATTTCTTAAATTTTGTGTATTAGAAATATACAATAAAAAAAATAATACGGAAATATTTTAAAAAACTATAATATAAAGCGTTTATAGTAGGTCGGGTCGATTTAAAAATCGCCCAAGTGACAAGGAAAATCGTATCCTAGGAATCAAAATAAGAAACTTTGCCCAAGGAACCATATCTCTAAAATTAATTCTGATGTTTCTTATTTTGAGCCAAAGCTCAAATTTAGAAAAATATCACTTTGTTCCATTTAAAATGCTCCAATCGAGTCTAAATGTGTGATCATTCGAATACGATTATCCTTGTCAATTGGGCGATTTTTTAGCGTCCCTACAATTAAACAAAAAAAGTGAGGATACAAAATAAAGGGTCCGGATACAAAATAAATGCCAAAAAAAAACTACTGAATATTTTCTCAAATTTCTTTTTTTATTTGACAGTACAATCCTTCCGGTTAATAATGAAAAATAATTTGATTCCAATGGCTGTCACGGCTGGCCATGCAGTAGCCTACACGATCGGTCCAATTTTTAAGCACATTATCGATTGTGTACAGCTGTATTTCACCAATGGCTTCACTAATATTGTCCTTTAAAGCGTCAATTGTCTCTGGCTTGTTGGCGTAACACTTATCTTTGACGCCACCCCACAAATAATAGTCCAACGGTGTCAAATCGTAGCTCCGAGGTGGCCAAACGACATCAGCTCTGCGATCTTCAAAAACTGGGCGCAAAACATCGAGTGTAGCTTCGGCTGTGTGGCACGTAGCGCCGTCCTATTGAAACCAAATGTTGCTAATATCCTCCTCTTCAATTTACGTGAACAAATATTCGTTCTGTTGCTCCATTCGCCTTTAATAAAAATACAACCTTCTTGTTCAATAAATTTTATTAGAATGAATTCAAATCATAGAGAGAGAAAAAAAATGAAAGAAGTAAAAGAAAATAAAATAAAGATGCAATTTGGGTTGCAGTGTTGCCATTTGCACACTAATTAAAAAAATTCCCAACACGTTCAACATGGCCCGATAACGATCGCCATTGACTGTAACGGCCATTCCTTCCTTATTTTCGAAGAAAAATGGCCCAATTATGCCTCTGGACAAAAATTCGCACCAAACAGTGACTCGTCTTGGGTGTATCGGCTTTTCAATGTATGCGTGCGGGTTTTCTGTGACCAAAATGCGACAGTGTTGCTTGTTTACATACCCGCCAAGATCAAAATGAGCTTCATCTGAAAAGATGATTTTTTTTTGGCAAAATCGGCATCTTCTGTAAGTCGATCGCAGGCCCAGATTCCCAGCGTTGTTCAAGCGTACACACAACCATATACGTTCAGCGGAAGGATAAAACTAGTTATCTGTCAAATCATACATGAGCTAATAAGCACTAGTTGAAATAAAAACGTTATATGGCGGACCCTTTATTTACTCTAAAAACTACAAACCAATCCATATTTTTACTTTTTTTAATGTTTGATTGTATAGCCTCGATTATGTAGCACAACTTTTAATTGAATTTTTATTTTTAGTTTTTCGCGGTTTCCGAACTTATTTTATTCCATTTATCCAGAATAATTGGTTTTAAAAATTTCCAAAATGTGCTCGATAGTCTTGAGAACCACAATTAGAGGAGCTGTAACATCCTCTTCTTGTGTCTTGGTAAGGCTCCTAGTGAAAGCAAAGGGCCTGCACGAACTCTCTCCATCACTCTCTATTACTCGTAATCGCTTTTCTCTCTGTTCTCCCTTCAGCTTTTGCCAGAATCTAGAATTTCTACATTCTGGTACCCTGCGAATTCCAGTCAACGCGTATTTGGGGAGTTCACCTGCTGGTTTGCGTAGCTTCAGCTCCATTTACAACGCCTAATTTGAATTGTTACTAACCACTCATCGCATCAGCGCAAAGGTTCGTAGCCATACATTAAGATGCAAATCACATATGATCTAAAATATTCGCAATTTTGTGGTCGTGGATGAAGCACATTTTTCTCAACTGACTTAAAGCCGCTTTAGCCTTGTTAAGACGTTTGTCCACATTTTTAGCTGCACCACCTTCTGGCGTTTTTAGGCTGCCCAAATAGAAGAAACTCTTCGAGCATTTTCTGTTTTTTCAACCTGATGTGTTTCTTTTCTTTCGAAATACTTAATATCGGTTAATACTATAGTCAGCTAAGTGATTAGCTTATAAGTGCATGAAGGTCAGAAAAACGAGTTTTTTACCCGTAACTCGAGATTTTGCAAATGTTTCGAAAATTTCATAAACAGATCCTTGTTCAACTTTGCTCTTTTTTTGTCGCACAGTGTAATAGTTGAAATTTATCATTGAGATATATATGCATATTTAATTTATAGATTAAGTCCAGTATACTAAATAAGTAATAATATTTCGAATATAAATACGAGATATTGAAAGAATATATTTAAAATTATAAACAATTTAAATTTTTATTTTTATCTTAAGTAATACAATAATAAAATCTATAATCAAGATAATTCGTGTTGAAAAATAATGTATTACGCTTCTAAATGGCTCTTCCGTTGACCAATCTGTTTCTATCAACAGAGATTTACAGTGTTGAAACACTACCCAATTTTTGTTGGCCAACTCTGATCGCTTTTACTTGAGTGCTTCATCAATTCAATTAATATCATGTTCGCCTGAATCACTTGGTTAGCTATCTACATCACGATTGTACATCATACTGTTTCAAAGACGGCTCTTGTTTAATTTTGATATTTCTTTTTCTATTCATATATTTTTTAAATAAAAAAAACTGAGCTTTGAAGACATAATTCTATAAATCAAAAAAAGTTTACAATCACTTTTCTTCCATTTTGCTACGTTTCCACATTTTTGTATGGCGAAACATGTTGTTTTAATCATGATTTGGCTGCGAATCGAGAATGGGAAGGTGAACATAAATATTTGCTATCCTATAATTTGTTTGATTGATTGTTGCTAGTTTCGTCAAATTTTAGCAGCTAACAATGCATAATTTCCTTCAATTTAAGAACGATTCGATTTTGTTGCATTAATTCAGCGTTTAATTGATGGTAATTTGGTGTTCAATTTTTTATGTGTTGATTTATCTGACAATTGTCTCTTGGCACGATTTAAAAGTGTCATCTAGTTAATCTAAAGTACTTTCGCTTTCCCTTTTTAGTTGGCCTGCAGGTGTTGGTTTACCAGGTGCAAATTTGCATCCACTTCTTCAATTTATAGAACCGAATTAATCCAATCACTATTGGGTCTAGCATTCCATTTTCGGTAATGTCATACTCACACGAACACGTTTCGTCGTAATTCAATTTATCATTGATAATTCGACCTCCAATTATGAGTCGAATTACATCTGTGGCTTAGTTCTAACAGAGCCAGTGTCAATATTTTACTGTTTCGAATTAGTCGTTGTTTAGGTTCCCTTTCTTACTTTAATTTTTTTTTTTTTTTTTGTTAAAACAGCAAATGTTTAATCGGAGAACAAAAGCAATGGGGGTTTAGCTAGCCAATGTTACTTTTAACTCATATGTAAAATAAAAACTTTAAACTTAATTTCTTAAAAGTAAATATTTTGACATTGGCTCCTTTAGCACCAAGCCACAGATAAAATTTTTGTATCTTATCAACCAAATTGTAAGTAATTCAAATTCAGTTACACTGTGGAGTACTAAAAAGTCCACGCTAAATGCATTTATTTTCCATTTCTAAAACACAATGTATCAGAACATTACAAAATAATAGGAACCATCAAAATAAATTACAATGTTACCATATGAACGAGGTAATTCGTATAAGCAATTCAAACAGCTAATTAAGTGATATGAAGTCTTTTGTGAACATGCCATAACATTACCCTTTTTCTTATTTGGTTTATTATTTACCACCTTGATCAAAAAGTTCCTGGAATTTATTCAGAAAATTAAAAATACAAGTTTATTTATCTAAATCTATATTGACCTCTTCAAAGTAATTTTTGTGTGTCCATCAGTACTTCCTGCGATTTTTTCATTATTTCTTTTCGGCTGTTGAAACGCATTACCCGTAATGGTTTTCTAACTCGATTGTACAGAAAGAAGTCGCAGGGAGCCAAATCAGGTGAAATCGGTGGGTGTTGTATGGTATTTGTTGAATTTTTCGTTAAAAAATTTCGAATAATAATTGCACTGTGCGTTATCATGTGGCAAAATCCACGACTTTTCGGCCCAATTGCTTCACGCAAACGTGTCATAACATCCAAATAATATTCTTTGCTTACTGTCTGGCCTTCTACACCTTTGTAATCCATGAAAACCGTGAGCATTGCCTTCTCTGAGTGAAAACGACGTGTTTTTTTTTTGTGTCGGCTAATTTGGTGAACGCCATTCACTTGCCTGATGTCTGGATTGCATGTCGTACTCATAAACCCACATCTTGTCTCCAGAAATGATGCTTTTGATGAATGTGGCATCGAATTCAACCTCGCAAATCATGCCTTTTGCGATCTCAACTCGGTTTTTTTTTTGTATGAAATTGAGGTCTTTTGGCACCAACTGTGCTGCTACATGACAGAAACTCAAATCATTAACCGAAATGTCTTTGCGGATCCATAGGCAATGTTGAAGTCCTCCGCTATCTCTCTGATGGTTAATTTGTGGTTATTGATCAACAGTTCTTTTACTTTATTAATGCTTTCTTCCATTTTCGGTGTCCATGGTCTGCTACTCGTGCCAATGGTAAACGACTGTTTTCTTTAGAGAATAGTTACCGGAACACTTTTCCAACATTTCCAACTTTCGCGCACCATTAAATCCGTTTTTTACGCAAAATTTTATACAAGTTCGTTGTTGCAAATCTAAACCCATTTCTAAAATTGTAAAAAATCTGTAACGCATGTAGAGGCAGATGTGCTATTGGCTACGTAGTTTTACCAAATTTCAAGATTTGGCGGTAATATCAACAACAGGAAATATTTAACAAACAAAAAAAAAAAAAAAAAAAATAACTTAATCGAAACGATGGGACCGCCATACGGAAGTTATTCCGGGAACTTTTTGATCGCAGTGGTATTTTACTCTTTTTCATAAAATGTTGCATATCTTGTGGCGTTGAAGGAAAAAGAAATTAAATCTCTTGGAAATAATAATACGCTTATAAGGACTTATATTTTATTTATTTAATTTTTTAACTCAAATCTTTTACCTTCACTTTCTACCCTTAAGGGCCATATTTTCAATTTAAGCCAAAAAAGAAAAGAAAATTACTGGTTTAAGACAGAACTCGTTGGATATAGCCAGCCATTCATTTTCGCTAACAAAAGGTGTAAAATTATTTCTAAAAGACGGTCTTTTGGTGAATACAATGAGGAATGAAAAAAAACTGCTTTAAAAGGGGGTCCCAAAGATTTAAAAAGAAGTTTGTTTGTTTGTAAAGAAAAGAAGAAGTAAAATTATGAAGGGGATTCGTTATTTGTTTATGAAAAGAAATTATTTTTAGTTTATTGGTTAATAAATTTAATTTTATTTCAGAACATTTTTTTATTATCCTTTTCGTACCAAGAAGGGTTTACTGTTTAAAAAAGGCATCAGCTGGTTTGTGAAAATAATTTTTTTTTTGGTAATTTGGTTACGGTTTATAAAATGTACTTTCTGCAGTCAGAAAAAGAGAAATAACTAACAGTTAAGCTACAAATTACTTTATAAAGATTTTTTAAAAGCAAAGAAATCCTTCTTTTTGTAAACAAAGTGCTCGTCCTTAAGACCAAAATGCTGTAAACGTAATCCTTGTTTGTAAAAAATGTATTGCATGACCACCACTATTGATTGACTGGCTGGCTGGCTAACAGACTAACTATTCCATGACGTATGAACAATAATTTCTGAGCAATTTTAGAAATTACTCATGCCAAGTTGTGTATGTCACGCATAGGTTAAGTGTATAATAGTATTAAAACCACTGCCAGTGGCATTCGGTTATAAATTTTATGGAACCTCTGGTAGTTTTGTGTGCATGAGTATTAAAAGAAATAATAACAATGATTTGTGGATTTGTTGTATAAAAATTATTTGCTTGCAAACAATGAAGGAATCAAATTGACAATTAATCGATATTATCTACTATTTGTTAACTTCAGAAAAATAATTGCAATGAAAGTCATTAAAAAATAAAAAAGAATTTTTAACGCTTTTCTCTTGTTAGGGTGACTTTTTTATGCTATTTGGGTTCTTAGTATAAATTTCTTCTGTACAAAAAGAAAAAAAAAGAAATCGTGACATGAACAACGAAAAAATGCAAACAACGCCTGCCTATCACTGAATTTTATAATCAAAAAATTGGTGCTGTGTGAGAAATACTTTTCGCTTAAAAAACTATCTTCATCGACGAAGTTCTTTCTTCACTCAAATCTGTACGTCGACAAGGAGAATTGCAACATTGGATTGTATTACTTCAAAAACGGTGAAAATCTTAATGTTACGGTCAATGAAACTGGTAGATGGTCCTAGGACCAGCCCATTTAGGCAAAAAAGGTCCATTGTGATGTTGTATACAACAATGATTCTGGAAAAAAAATCGCGCCCAACCAGTATAAGACGGGGTCATCCAAAAGTTTAAATTTAAAAATGCAATAGAACAAAAACGGTTTGAAATTTTGCCAAATTTATTTTTTTGTTGTGAAGTACAATGGTTCCGGTTAGAAATGAAATATTATTTCATTCATATGTCTGCTGCGGTTGGCCTCACAGTACCCAATTCGATTGGTTCAATTTTCTAGTGTCGTATCTCGGCACTGGCACCACGAATGTTGGCCATCAAATGCTCAATTGCCTCTGGTTTGTCGGCATAACACTTCTTCTTAACGGCGCCCTACAGACATAGAAAATTGGCGGCCTACTGACATTATCACTTCGGCTATTTTAACGGCAATCAAATGTTTGATGCAATAAAGTTGCAGTTATAAAGTTGCACCATCCCTTTGAAACTAAACAGCGTTCATATCAATACTATGAAGAACGGGCACAAAAAAAATTCGTTATCATGTTGCGATAGGTGTCTCCATCGACCGAGATGGTTGCGCTGTCCTCATTTTGAAAGATTTATGGTCCAATGATGTCTCCGCTCCGCTAGTCGCACCAAACGTCATGGCGCATTAACAATAAAACCAGTTTTACAAATTTTAGCAATACACTTGCCTATATCTCTGCAACCAAATTTTGTAGGACACTGTCGTGAAATTTCCGACCAATTATTTTTGTTTTAGAAATAAATTTCCAATAAATCCCAACGCTGCTTAAGCGTAAATCGATTCATTTCGTTTACTGGAGATAATATACTGAAATCTGCGATGGAATAGAATGACATAAGTGTTGCCAGATTCGAAATAACCGCTGGTTTAAATTTAAAGCGATAGATAGCGCACTTGATACAAGCCGGCTTTGATGGTCAAGCGGTCGATACAGCCTACCGGTACTTTCAGCAGCAATTCATTGTCTATAAGATGACTTTGAAGGACTCTTAACTTCGGTGTCGACAGCGCCAGACATTTAAAGAACAAGCGCCTCGCAGTTACCACTTCATCTTCACAGTAATAACTGCACAACGTTGATCCATCCAAGACAGATAGCAAAGACCAGAGAGCATACCCACAGCTCTCTCGCCAGCCCATAAGAAGCAGGGTTGGCAAAAACCCGGGTTTTTTAAATAAAACCCAACCCACTGGGTTTGGAGTCAATTGATTTGCTTAGCGATCGTCAGTACAGTTTCCGAAAGGGCCGTTCTACTAGTGACCTGCTGGCGTTGCTCTCGGAGAAGTGGAATAAGTCCATTCATTGTTTTGGCGAGTGTAAGGTTGTGGCTCTGGATATCTCAAAGGCATTTGATAGAGTTTGACACGAGGCTCTCATTTCGAAATTAATGCTTTTGGTGTCGGTAGTCAGTTCTCTCGATTATATCGAGTTTTTTCAGAGATCGCTCTATAAGAGTGGTTATGATGGGGTCTCATCCGACGAGTTGAGGATAAATTCAGGGGTACCGTAAGGCTCTGTTCTTACTCCTACTCTTTTTCTTATATTTCTTAACGACTTTCTTCTTCTCACTTCTAATCCTATCTACTCTTTTGCGGATGACAGCAACATTTGTCACTCATATTCTTTTGATCGTAGACCGAGCCTTTTGGAGATTGGGGCGGGAAGGATGTATATGAACGACACACTCACAAGTGAGCTGCTGAAAATCTCCCAGTGGGATCGTACAAACAAAGTCCATTTTAATGCACGCAAGACTCAATGTTGTTTTTTAACACACAGACGTGGTGGTGTGTTGTCATCTGTGTCAATGGGTACTGCGGATATGAGGATTCAGATGCCCTTGATGTTCTGGGCATGAGAATTCACTGTGACGTTCGTTGGAATGATAACATATTTCAAGTCTCGAAAGAAGCATTCAAGTGCTTTTAAGACGGTGCCAGAAATACTTCACTCCAACTGATCTCCTTAATATTTACAAGACCTGTATCCGATCCAAGATGGAATACAACTATCATGTATGGGTCGGTGTTTTAAAGGGCGAAGATGCTCATTAAAGACGATATGGTAGCCAACTCTATCGATTCATTAGAGCATCGTCGCAATGTGGCGTGTATTTTCTTGTTCTATCGGTACTATAATGGGATATGTTCTGACGAAATTAAGGAATTAGTTCCTAGAAATCATATATTCTTACGTAGTATTCGTATTTCTTGTAAAGCGCATGCCTTTGTAGTTGGTTGTCCAGAGAATCGCACAACGCATTATAGAGAGAATTTGTTCTTTTGTCGCCCTGTTCGGTTGTGGAACAATCTTCTAGCGAAAGTATTTCCTGCCACTTACGACATGAGTAAATTTAAATCTAACGTCCATAAACACTACTCCCTCTGTCCTCCATCCCTAGACCTATTATATAAAACCTGTCTTATGTAAAAAAAATTAATAAAAATCAAACAATTTGTAAATAAACTCATTAAATTCCAAAAATTGTTGAAGCATTCTTTTATAACAGAATAAAATATACATACATACGTATATGTATGTATGCATAATAATGATTCATAAATATTTCTTTTAAATTGCAAAAAACAAAAATCCATAAAACTTTTTCTATCGTTCTTCCCCTTCCTTATTTCTAACAACTTTCATTTGTACCGATTTTTGTAATAATTTTCTTTTCATTTTTATTACTAAAGTGTCCTTTAGAAAAAAAAAGTTGGCTTATTAGCTTAAATAAAAATAATATGGAAATTTTTTCTGTTACTTTTTCTCTGCATAAATACATTTAAAATATATTTTAAACCGACAGAAACAGCACAGGAATTTAACAAAAAAAATTAAAAAAATAAAAACGAAAGTTTTTTTTTTCTACTTTTTTGTTGCCATGTTAAGGCGGAAATATACACGTACCAGCATGAAGAAGATGTGACATGACACATGGCATCCGTTAGCAGAGAAGAAAGGGAGGAAACAAAAAAATATACAAGAAATTAAAATAAAAATTTTGAATAAAATTAACAACAACAAAAAAAAAATATGTAAATGAAAAGTCGGAACTATGTAAATGACTAATATGCACAATTCTTGATGCCCTACATTACTACAAGTGGCAGAGGTGTATTGTGTTTATACTGATGCTGGTTTAATCTTCTTTTAAAAATTTGGTTTAATAAGGCGCAGTTAATCTGCCAAGAACTTCCCGGTGGCGCATTTAAAAGCAATTGTCAGAATGGTATTTTCAGTGATCGGTCATCGTCACAAAATCAGTAATCCTTGATATTGAAATTTGTATAAAATTATCGTAAATGCAAAAATTCATTGATGAAAGAAAGCTGTAATCAAGCGACAAAGTCTGTTATGAGTCCACTATACTCTGAACGATGCAAGATTTTGTTTGCTACACCTCTCTGCTAAGGAGTAAAGTACAATGGTTTTCAATGATATAAACAGACGTCTGCAAGACAAAATCATGTTCCGCCATCTATGAGAATTTGGACAACTACTTTAAAAAATCGTATATGACGCCAAAGAATATTCATCGCCAGTCATCGATGATTTATCATTTTCGGTATTTGTTACAGTGATTCAATATAACGTTCGCCACATGCTGAAACTTAACGGTATTATCTGTAGTGAGTGGAATACTTGTGAAAATTTAGCGAAATTTGTCTGTTATTAGCCATCTCCATACTAAAGTTTAGTGACTTTGTCTATTATAAGTCGACAACATGCTAAAACGTAGCGACATTGTCTGTTATGAGTCCCACTACTTGCTGAATAATTAAGGATTTTGTCTGCTAAACCTCCCAATTTACAAATAAAGTCCAATTATTCTCAATTACATTGTCTGTTAGGACTCACTAATAAAAAATAAAATAAGCGGACACTTGCAAGACAACATCAACTTCTGTCATCTATGAAAATGTGAACAATTACTTACAAAAGTCATATATGACATCAGAAAAAATTTATCGTCAGCATTTATCACGATGATTCACTATGACATTCACCACCGGGTTATTGTATCTCACTTAACATAGTTGGCTTAGAGGCTTCGAATAACGAGTTGACGCAGCACCAGAGAACAGATAAGACGTTTCAAGTCATATATAATTTTGTTCTATCGTAAGTAGTTCGCGTATTACATAGCTTTTAGCATTACATTATTGGACCAAATAGCTCGTATAAGTCCAACCTTTGTTAATACCGCTTTTCAGAAACTATTATGAGTGTTTCCTTCACTTTTTGGCGCATTCAACCATTCATTTGTGTTATAGTAGAGTGCAGAACATTTACACAAAACTTCTACCAATGTGTGTCGCTGTAGAGTGGTAGGTAAGACAACTTACCTATTAAACAAGAGGCCAGGACAGGCCAGGCCATCTAATAATTTTCAGTAGCTTCCGGAAAAAACTATCCAGGACTACCGACGGTCTTCAACTGGGGTTTAAGGATTAACAATAAATCTGTTCGAACGCCACGAGAGAGCTGGCCATAGTTAAGTCACTATAATTCAAAAATTGTCCGCTTGAAAATGAAGCAGAATGTTACACACAGCTGGCATGAATATAATGAGTCTGGTAGTGCCAAGTGAGACTTCTGTTAGAAAAACTCTTGAGCTGTTATTTAAAGCATCATTAACGGGGAGTAATACCAACTCCACTTTCGTAGGGCTAGAAAACTCTATAGGCATGATATAGAGTGTTTTGGATACAGATAAAATGCGTTTAACAATGTGCACAGGTTTACTGCTCTGGACACAATCGAGCTGCAATTTAGGGCATCACTTTCTGGGCGCATTTCGTATCCATGCTCGAAGTTTAAAAACTACTACCTTGTTCAAAAAGTTTTCGAAATAACCCACGTATGGCCGTCCCATCGTTTCGATTTGAGTCTGTTGTTTATATTTTCGCTTAATCTTAGCGTCATTGCTTGACATTTGCAAAAGCTACTTAGACTAGAGTACAGCTATCTCTATATGTGTAGGCGAGTTTAAATACAATTTGGACCGTATTGAGGTCGCAATAGGCACGATTTGCGAGATCCCATATTCATCACATGGATTATTGCTGGAGACGAGACGTGGTTTTATGAGTGCAACACGCAAGCCAGACACCAGGGAAGGGAATATGGTTCACCAAATTAGCCGAGACAAAAAAAACCACGTCTTTTTCAGTCAAAAAAGAAGGCGATGCTCACGGTTTTCATGGATTACACCGGGTAGTGCATTATGAATTTTTTGCAGAAGGTCAGACCGTAAGCAAAGAGTATTATTTGGGCGTTATGAGATGTTTGCATGAAGAAATTCGTCGAAAAAAACCAGAATTGTGGGCAGAAAACTCGTAGATTTTGCACGACGACAACGCACCGTCGCACAGTGCCATCATTATTCGAATTTTTTGACGAAACTTGCAACAAATACCATCCAACGGCCACCGAATTCACCTGAATTGGCTACCTGTGACTTTTTTCTGTTCAATCGAGTAAAAAAATCATTACGAGAAACGCGTTTCAGCAGCCAAAAAAAAAAAAACTCAAATCGGCACATGATGTTTATCCCGGAAATATTTGATCAAGGTAGTATGTCAACTTTCACTTCATTTTTGGTTTCGCTGTGCAACTGTCCAATTAGTTATTAGAATTTTTCCGCACTTCAGGCTCATGTCACAAACACAATATATACTCCCTGTAGAGATGCACCCTTTCACCGTGAAGGAGATTAAATTCCCGGTGCTAATAGTACAAGAATAAAATTATTGTTAAGACTTTATTAAAAATTTACACTAAAATGTTAGGTCTCTATTTCTTTGAGGACGCGTGGTGTAGTAGTTACATCGCACCCATAACAACACAAACGAAACACAAACGAGCCTCAACAGAGGACGTGACGAAGAAAAATTTAATTGTGTTTTCGAATGTTTAATAAAGAGGCTTCAGCCCCCCTGACCTTCCCGCATAACTCTGGCGATGATGACAAACATCAGACATGTGATCAAGAAAACACGCCACCTACTGGGAAAAAACTACAATGCTAAAGTAAAGATTACCACCAATTAGCAAGGATCTGCCCCACTACGCAAAATTATATGCAGGAAACTACAGTGGATTAATCATCAATTTGGCTTCAAAGATCCAATCGATTAAAGAAACTAAGAAAAAACAATGGATGGATGGTGGAAAGATAATATGCTCCCCCTAGATGAGTGAGCAAAAAGTCTCTGTTTATAAAACCATGTTATAAACCGTAAAATCAGCTTAAGAGGATACTGAGGATTGATTAAATATTTTTGAAAGCCTATTTGGCTTAATCACTTAAAAATCAACCTTAGAGTTTGCACTAGCGTATGATTGAACATTTTCAAAGGATAATTTGGCTTGTTTACATAAATGTCTGTACAAAGATCAGCCTTAGAATATGCACTGACATATGATTAAACATTTTTAAAGTGTAATTTACATAACCGTTGATACAAACCTCTGTTGAGGAGTATGCATTGATGATTGTATTGGGTTGATGAGTATTTTTGCAGCTGGTGATACAAAAATCAATTGTGCAGGCTGATTGATCAATTTTAACGACAATTTGGATTGTTTACATAGCTGCTAATCCAAAAATCTGTCTTAAAGTATGCACTGATGACCGACTGAACATTTTAAAAGGCAAATTTGGCTTGTTTATACAGCCGTGATACAAAAGTCAGTCACAAAAATGCACCGATTATTGATTAAACATTTTAAAGGACAATTTCTCACAGTTACACAATTCTTAACCCAAAATTCAGTTTTAGAGAATACAATGATAATTGATACAACACTTCTAAAGAATAATTTTATGTGTTTACCGAATAGCTGAAGCAAAAACAGGCCTAATTCGAGAATAATTGCAGATTTGATATTGTAGCTATCACACTGCTTTGTCTATAGAGTCCTGTATTCAGTACATTAGGTAGTAGGGTGGTACATATAAGGTTGTATCCTTCTTTTTTAATTAATGCCACACATTTTCTGTCGTTTAAAAGTAAAAAATTCTAGAAAATTTCCATTAAATGCAAATTAAAGTTTTCCACTGAATTTGACATGCCATGACGACAAGAAATGTTTTTGAATTCCTTAAAAAATATATATTTAAATAAATTCCTTTATATTTTATTTCCTTAATCAGCAATTAGATTTTTTTCTTAAGCCACCAAACAACCTTAGCCCGTCTCCAAATAAAAAATTAGCATAAGCCCTTAAATTAAGCTGCTACTTTTGACACGCTTTTGATGAAGACTCAAGTCTAACGCGCTAAACAAAAAAAAGGTTAAATAGCAGGTGAAAAAAACGAGGAAATAAAATGTGCTAAAAATTCACGAGCGACGACAGTGTATGTGTAGAACAATATCCTTAATTTTTTATAACAAGAACAATAAAAGTAATAATAAAAAACGTTATAAAAAAATTTACATATGTAAAGTACTAAACATACTACTCGTATAACTAAATATCACACCTAAAAGTATGCAGAAAAAATATTTTTATAGGCATAATAAAGGCGGTGTGAGTATTAAAGGAATACAATGACACTGGCTGTTAAAAGGAATTCTGCCTTGAAAAGCAATTAGGTTTAGGATTTTAGTTTTTAAAAGTTATCATATTTAAATAAGAAAACTTTATTTAATTGGACAATTTAGTAAGTTAAGGTAAGATAAGGTACAGAGAGCCTTGAAAAAGAAGCATAGTTTAGATAGCTGCTCATAAACTGAATGTTAAATCATAGCATTCCCAATGGAAAAAATTATGTATACTATAGATATTTTTAAAGTAAGTCATAATTATAAGCAACTCCAAAAATATGCAACATTTTTTAAATTAAAAAAGCCTTAAAATATGCAGCAAATAAACTGTAAAACTTTTACTCAAAAGTATTTCAATCTCTCGTTTTTTCGCATCTTTATCTGCTAGAATCAGTTAATCGAAGCATTAGGCGTCAACGAGTAAGTCTTTTTTAAGGGCGGCACACATGCTCTATCCGATCTAAAGTATATACTGTTCTGGATAAAAATGCTCGATTAAGCGTGAAATACGAGTATATTATAATGAGCTAGAAATAACTGGCTTTTATGTGGTACGCTTAGGACTATTCACTTAAAGCAGTGCATCTCACATTTACCTTAATGAAGGCACTTAACGTTCAAAGTTTTTAGGATATGAAAACCAAGTATAGAGTGGGCCATTTAAAAGCTTAAATTAAAAAATGCAATTAAACAAAATATTAAAATTTTGCCAAATTAATTTTTTCATTTTTAGGTATAATTTTTCCGGTTAGGAATGAAATAGTATTTCATTCATATGGCTGCCGCTGATAGCCTAATAGTACCAAATTCGATCACACAAATTTCCGAGAACTTTTACGAGTGTATGGGGTCGTATCTCGACAAATGTTGGACTTCAAATGCTCAATTTTCTCCGGCTTGTCGGCATAACACTTGTCTTTAACGGCGTCTCACAAAAAATAGTCTAACGGTGTCAAATCGCAGCTTCTTGGTGGCCAACTGACATCACTATTTCGGCTAATTAAACGGCCATCAAAAGTTTGAAGCAATAAATCGAATTTTCCATGAGATGTGTGGCAAGTTGCATCATCCTGTTGAAGCCAAACATCGTTTACATCAATACTATGAAGAGTTGTCTCAAAAAAATCGCTTATCAGAGAGTGATAGGTGTCACCATTGACCGTAATGACTGCGCCATCCTCATTTTCAAAGAAATATGGGCCAATGATGCCTCCTCTTCTCAAGCCGCGCCAAAGAGTCACTCGTAATTTTCCAATTTCAGACTAATTGTCTTTGTTTTGGAAATAAATTTACAATAAATCCCAACGTTGCTCAAGCGTAAATCGATTCATTTCGTTCAGTGAAGATAATATACTGAATTTTATGACATAATAGAATGACTTAAGTATTGCCCGGTTCAAAATAACCGCTCGTTTAAATTTAAAGCGATAGATGGCCCATCCGATAGATCGAAACTAAGGTGAGAATTGGTATATATCGATTACTTTCTTATTTATGAAATTAGAGTGTGCGGTTTGGGATTCAAATACAACAATTCTTGCTTTATAATCTATTTATACGACAGATCTAACTGCTTATAAAAAAATATCCATAGAGTACATATCTATGATTTTTTCTCCGTCACTACTCTACGAAGCGTATTGGCTTTCTACAAAGCATCCATTGCTTTGTTTCAGTTTCATTATAAAAGTTGATTTTCAAGCTAAGTAGTAGCTCGCCTCGATATGATTATGTAGCGGTGAAGATCCTTGCTATTTGATGGTAGTGATCCTTACTTAGCATTGTAATTTTTTCCCAATAGGTGGCGCTTTCTTCAGATCATTCGTCGGTTGTTTGTAATCATCGGCAGAGGTGAGCTGAAAGTTTAAGGAGGCTGTCTTAGATGGATTTGTATGGAGTGAGATTGAAGTCTTTCTATTAAACACTCGAAACTTCTGATAAGACAAGCATGTTAGGACAGTAGCTATAAGTAATGCTTTATAAATAAGTAAACTAGTCTACAAAATTATCTTAATTTCTGACGCAGCTGTAACAGTCCAATCAATAAGTCCGTAGGATGACACATAGATGGCGTTTTTAGTTCTTCCATATGTTTTTTATTTAGTGTTAACCCTCAAACAATACGTGTATCAATACGTGTATTTGTTTTAGAAAGAAATTGTAAAAAATTAATTTCGAATTTCGATAACGCATTGCGTTTTGATAAAAAGTGAAAACAAAATAGTGGCTGGATAAACGAGACAAGTCGTACAGAAGTTTTATGCTGAATTTAAACGTGGACGTACGATCACAAATGATGCACTGTGCAGTGAACGCTCAAATGAGGCTGTCCAGAAGACATTAAAAAAAGCCACAAGTTGGTTATGAGCGAACGCAAACTCAAGGTGCACGAGCTAGCTGACATTGTAAAGATATCAGATGGTAGTGCTTTTATTATTTTTACATTTGGGTATACGAAAGCTCTGTTCAAAGTGGGTGCCGCGTGAGTTCACAAATCGTGCCACAAATCGATGAAAACGTTGGCAAAATTGAATGAATTGGGCTTCGAATTGCTTACCCACCCACCAGATTTAGCTCCCGCGATTTTTCCTCTTTTCAGATCTCAAGAGAATGCTTGCTGGAAAAAAAATTTAAGACCACTGATAAAGTAATCGCTGACACTGAGACCTATTTTGACGATAAAGAGAAATCGCATTATAAAAGTGGTATCGAAAAGTTGGAAAATCGCTACACTCGAGTTTTGTTAAATATTTTTGTTATTAATTTTCCTACGGACATAACAAGTGGTCTGTTATGAAAGCCACAACCATTTTCAATTTTTTTTACAGAAATACAAAATAATAAAAATAATTATTTCTAAGCCAAATTAGAAAAGGGTTTTATCCTTTTCTAAAAAAAAAAAATATTAAACAAAAAATTGCCGGTATTAGGAGGCTAAAGTTTAAAAATAAAATTTATGCAAAAGTTAATGTAAAATATTTTCGTATTGTAACCTTCAAAATTAATAAAAAGTAAACCCTTTCATATATGCAGGTACATATTTACCTACAGAGTTGAAATATTAGTATCGTAGCATATGAATAAAATATTCATTGAAATTTGAATAAAAAAGGATGTAATATGTGTGTTTCAATAAAGAAATATATTCCTATTGTTTATGATATTCTCTTAATATCCTTTACTCTCGTTTAGTAGGAGATAAAAACAAATATGAATAGACGATGTTTAGAAAAATGTTTTTAAAAAGCTAATGAATTATTTAAAGATTTTTTAAGGTAACAATTGAAGAATGGAAGAGAAACATTTATTAAAATTAGAAATATTTGCTATAGAAATAAATCATACAAATATACGAGTATATGTAAAGGTATATAATAAAAAAATCAGTAATACACTGGAGCATATTCCTATAAACGCACACTACTTTTTTTTTTAAAAAAAAGGTAAAAATTAAACAAGAAAATATTTAGGGGACTATAAATTTGTGTATTAAATTAGTTAAGACTTCACTTAAAATATTGTTTACAAAAAAAGTTCATTTGTACTTTAATTATTTTTTTTTACTTAATTTTCGATATTAACAGCCATTTTTAAGGGTATTTTCCTATAAACGCACTTTAATGTTTGGGCCATTGTAGCATTATTAATAATGTGTGGATGATCCTTCGTTATGGATTGTTTCAAAAATACGATCTGGCATTGATTCCACTAATTTTTTAAGCAGATCGGAATCAATTTCCTCCCAGACTTGTTTAATTCTTAGTTTAAGCTCTGTCACAGTCTTTATGCCTTCACTCTGGGCATTATTTGCATAAGCTTTACGGGCCATGTATCCACACAAGTTTTCCATTGGGTTTAAGTCCGGACTACAAGCCGGCCAGTCCAACAAAGGAATGCCATGTTCATGGATTGCAGCATTATCTTGTTGAAAAATGCAATCTTTGTCCATTTTTTTGTCCATAAAAGAGAGAAGAGCATCTTCAAACAGTTCGTTATAAGTCAAACTATTCATTTTTGTCGGAACAAAACAAATTTTCAACTTGCCAACTTCAAAAAATGCTGCCCAAACCATAACACTGCCACCACCGAAATTACGTTTTGACATCCGAACATCTTTAGATCTCAAATCGTGCCAATAGCATGAGTATGAGTCTGGACCGTTTAAATTAAATTTTTTTTTCGTCAGAAAATTACTTTTTCCCACTCATCTGTCCATTTCATATATTTTCTTGCGAATTTTAGACGATTTTCTTTATGGTGTATTTTTAGCATTGGTTTACATTTCGGCTTTTTCCATTTTATGTTTTCATCGTTTCCTAAAATGTGTGCAACGTATTTGGAAGTCACAGGAAGATTTAATTTATTCCTTATTTGTGTGGAATTCAATTTGTTGCGGGTTGCTTCTTGTTTTATTAGATTAAGTTGTTTTCTTGTTAGTTTTGTATTACCCTTTGTTGATTTGCGAACTCCATAATTTTGACCTTTCTTTAAGAAATTTCGCACCACACTTTCCGAACGACCGATTTTACGTCCATTTTCTCTATTAGAGCATCCTTGGTCGTGAAAAAATGTAATTTGAATCTTTTCTTGATCGGACAAAAAAGTTCCCTTAGGCATCTAATATTTTATTTTTGGTCACTTTTTTAAAAACAAATTTCGAGTGTGCGTTTATACGAATCTTCCACTTAAAATAGCACCAAGAACATTTGATCGCATAATTAAGGCAAACAACAAAAATAAGAAAAAAAATTGTTTACTTTTAAAAAGTACCGTTAAGTTGTCTCTCATTAAAATAGTTAAATTTTGCTTTTGGATGAGAACAACAAAGATATAACAAAAATACAGAAAAAAATTAATTGCGTTTATAGGAATATGCACCAGTGTATAAGACACAGCACAAAAATTGTATTCGATTAAATTCGAATATTTTCATCTTATACAATAATCTTAACCTAATATGAGCATTATTATTGTGTTATGTTAACACGACAACGTTTTTTCGTCATTCGCTCCTTTACTCATAATTGAACTTTCAATTAAGTATCGAATTACATAATTCTCTATACAAATTTTTAAGAGCAAATTACCGAAAGTGTAGGTTTAACTTAATTACCCCATGTGGATAACTAAAAATCAAAGTTAACTTAATTTTTTTTTCTTTGGTATTTGTTCATGCTTAGCTAGCGTATTTAATGTCCTAATAAGAAATTTCCCAATAAAAATAAAAAACAGGAAGCATTAAACTGCATTATTAAAATATCATGTGAACGTGGTTATTCGTATAAGTTATTCAAACGCCCGTATCAAAATATGAAGTTAGTAAATATAGGCTTCTGTGGTCCTGATTGTAACAAAGAGCTACAACAATATTTCTTTACCCAAGTCTATACCTCGCCAAAAGTATTACTTCAGCTCGGCTTCAACCGATTGCCGTCTTAGTCATAAGCTGCAACTTTTTCCGGCTTTCCCGAGATTGCTTTTAGCCAGAATATTCTTAATTGCTTCGTAAGCACAGGTTGCCAGACCTGTTGCTGAGATGCTCTACGACTCACACCCGTATAGTAACTGAGACACAGTACATGGGAGGAGAAAGGGTGAATTTTACACACTTTCAGCAGATCCAAAAGTCAGTGTTGTAATGTAAGTTTCGAGATTTTGGTTGTTTTTAAGCGTAAAACTTTTGTTTCCTTCATGTTTGTATATTTTACGTATGATCTAAAGTTTGTCTGAGATATTCCTGCGCTTAAGGAGACATAGATCAGCATACCATACGCCTTCTATTATCGCTCACATTCAGCATCAGTACATCGAGTGCCAAATTAAATAATAATTTAAAAAGTACAAAACTCCGCTGTATTTCAGCCTTAAAATGAAACTGCCTTTTCAAGAAGCGTTAGTGAAACTATTTACATGTAAAATCCTGGTACAGGCGAAGATATTGATGATTTCCTGTAAAGCTCCTTTACATAGTTGTGCTTGCCACTAACAAAATCTATAAATGTGCAATTTTCCTATCACTCCTCCACCAATTTAGATTTAAATAAGTTGATGCATTATGTTAGCGCGCAGTAAGTGTTGAGCCTTAAGCTTGATATTATATTACAGTGTTACGTTTTAACCTTTTTAAAACGTTTGAGTTCTTTTAAATTGCGCCAAAATAAAATAAACACCACTTTATTGTTGTTTTACAGTTGATATGTATTCATTCATTTTCGTTTTCGTAACCAATTTTAATAAAATAATTTTTCATTATTTATTCACTATATACCTGGTTGATAAGGTAGCGTATGTCTTACACTCCACTCTGAAACCAGAAAATTCAATTGTGCGAAATCTTTTAGAAGTAGAAATAAAATGCAAAGATATGATAAAGGTGAAAAATAAAGAAACTTAGGGCAAAAGAGAAAGAAGAAGACGAATAAGAAGAGAGCACAATAGAAAAGGAGAAAAACACTATGAAATCTAGGCGTCACCTGATATAAGTCCCTCCAGGTCATAAATCTTGGCCGACGCCAACTCACTTAAACCACTGAAGAAACTTTAGCACAGTAACCCGATCCTGCACCGCTGAAGACAAAGAATATGTTTCACGGTTACAGGCTCCTCCCCATTGCCACATAGTCGGCAAAAATTAGGCATAAGGGATTTCCTTCTCGAATTAAGAACCCATTCCTTCTTGAAGCGGTCTAGTTTAGGCCAAAGCAACATGGAGAACTTACAGTCTCTTCTACCCCTTCACAACTCTTCGAATCGGGGGTCTAACAGTCACATCCGCCAGTTCAATACACTTTGCCGCATACGTTCTCACCATTCCCTAACAAGCCACAGTGTTTAAAACAGATGCACACATCCAGGAGCGACGTGAGCATCCTTCTAAATAGTAAAGTCAACTTTGAGCTGACGTAGCGCCCGGTCAACGCCTTCAAAGCGGCCTGATGATTTGTAAAGGCAGAATTCAGGAGAATCAGCAGTTGATTGGATAACAGCATGCATCCTTGTTTGACACTCTCGAGTGGCAGACTTTCGCTACCACAAAAAAGGATAGTAATTTCAGCATCTCAGTACAACTCACTTGTTTAGGCGACAATTTTCATAGGTACAGTGAAGTGCAAAGCCTTTCTTCATAATAGCGTTAATTTTGATAAGTGTGAGCCATCAGTCACAATGTAAAACATTCTAACATATTCGAACTAAATTTTCTGTATCTAACAGTTGGCTCTGCGTCAAAACTTTTGATGTCTTCTGTAAGTCTGTGCTAGCAAAAGCTTTTAATATTTAACTAAAAACCACTAATTTTTATCTCCTCTCACCAAATCACTTGTTTCCTTTCTATAAGGCACTGGTATTTTTAACTTTTCGGAAATTTTCGGTATTAGTTGATATTTTTTAGAGATGAAACCCTTTTTTTGCTTTATAGCCTCCTTTGAAAGGACTCAGAGCGTGGTCTGTTTCAAGAAATTTTTTTTGGAGGCTGTTGTAACGAAAATGTTAAGAAAATTATCGGCTCTATAAAGGCCCAATTCCAATCCAAAGGGTAATTTTTTAATAATAATAAAAAAAACGCCTCGAAAAATATGATCGGGCTTCAAGGAATACGTTGGAGCTATGACAATAAATGTCATATGAATGGAACCAGATATCTCTTTCGTTCTTGGGTAATATTGTAGAGATTAAGTTTGATGTTTTTTTTTATTTGATTGGGTATTTAAATTTTTATACCAACTTATGCTTTTGTATATTTTAAAAACACAATTGGATGGTAAATGACAGAACAACCATCAAAACGAGTTTCTAACTTTGCCTTGTAAACGGTGTTATTCGTATAAGTAATTCAGAAAACGAATAAAGTAATTCGAAGTAATTTGTTTGAACATGCTACAACCAGTGTTGCCACAACTTCGTATTTTTTGTAACCAAATTTCAATAAAAAAGTAACCAAAAAATAACCAAAATTTTAAATCATAATTTTAATACAAAAACATTAGAATATAATTTTGTATATAGAAATTATAGCAGTCTTGACTGAATACAGACTGTTCAAAAAGCTTAGTAGAACAATTGGTGAGGCATATCCTCCTATTTGTTCTAAACATTTTAACTACGCTTTGATAAATTTCGAACAATAGAAAATATCGTTCTCTCATATGTTATGATGAGGTTTTCAAATTTATTTGTGGATCATTTTAGCTCAATAGCCCATACTAAAAGATATCTTAATGAATCACCCGAACCAAACAATAGAATTGAATTGAAATGTGACTGATATATATTCTTACTTAGCCTCTGAACGAAATAGTATAAATAACGAAGTTTTATTGCTTTGAATGCTTAACAAATCTTATCCAGAATATGTTCGACTGATCTCAACGTGTGAGAGATTATCTATGCAGTTCAGAAGTCAGGACAAAAGGCCAAAGTATGCCAAAAATTCTGCTTTTAAAGTGATACATTCAACAAGAACCTGGGTAATAGACGTTATAAGAGATCATTATCGTTTTTTTCGAGAAAATAGTAACCAAAATGGAAAAAAAGTACACATCTACACATCAAAGAAAATAATAACCAATTTTATTTAAAAATAACCAAAACGGCAACACTGGCTACAACACAAACATATACAAAAACAAACATGTACCATATATTTCCTACTAATTTTCAAATTTTATCCACCATGACGTATGAGTAATAATTTAATACTCATACGTTATGAAGTCCAATTTTAAAATGTGCTCGGATTTCGTGATTTATTTATTTTTTCAAAGAAGACAGACAAACATAAAAACGGTTCAAATAAGTATTGTTTACCACCCCCTCGCATTAAAAGTTTTGGTGAATTTATAAGACAAAATCTTTCTCCTAAAAAAAGTGAATTTGTTTGTTTACCACCAAAGGCCATAAATCAAATTTTCTCTTTCATTTTTCCTTCTTGGAAAATATAAACACTTTGTTTTAAGATTTAAATAAATTTTGGAAGAATTATAAAAAAAAAAAATTAGGAAATTTAGGAAACGAACACAATGAACAATTCTGCCAAAAAAGAAAGTTGTTTTTTAAACTTTGTTGTTTTGCCACCATTTTTTTCAAAACAAATTAAACTTTTGAAAAGTAGGTATGTACGAATAAATTAAAGACAAAAGTTTATATAAAGTGAGGATTAGAGAATTTAATTGAAATAAAAACCAAAGAGAAGAAATACCAAACATACGTCCTAGGGGGCTGCACAAAAAATATTTTTTAGGGCTACTTTTGAAATTATTTCGAAAATGTAGCTTTTAAAGAAACGCCCTTTCTTTTAGCCAACCACCAAATCTTCTTTAGTTTTTGACAATAACAAAACAAAACAAAGCAAGCAAATATTTCTTTCTTTTGTTTTATAAACCTTATTGTGATTTTGTTGGATGTGCAAAAAACAAAAAACAAAAAAATCCAGCTGAGTATTCCACAGAGTTGATCGTTGCTTTTACAAAAAACATCACTACAAAAGCAAACACCCCCTACATCAACATCATCAACACTATTACCTCCCTTGAGATATATATAAGCAGGCTGAAAGCCTAGCTGTGTATTCAAGCATTTCAGTTTTTTTATATTTTTCTCTGCCACTTACCTCCCCTTTTGATGCTGAATTGCATCCGCTTAAAGGTAGTGCCGAAAAGAATTCCCTGGGCTCAAGAATAAACAATAAGCACGACGGTTATAAAAAGTTTTGCTTTTATTTTAATCTCTGGTTTATGAAAAAGAAAAGAACAAAAGAATACAAATTTTGTGTGTTAAGTTTTCATTCTTTTTTTCAAGTGTATTCGGTGTATTTTTAAAATATCGCGTAAACGGTTTAAAAATATGGTCTGAACTCTGTGAGACCCAGAATAAATTCTGTATATTTCAGATTTATTCTGAAGTAAGTCTGACTCTACATATTAAGAGTATTATATGTAAATTGGGTGAAGCCAAACTTCTTAACTAATTGCTAAAGAGTTTTAAACTGGTTGTCCAATATGAGGCCGAGCAACATCACACTAACATATTCACGGATAGCCAAAGGGCAATAAGGACCAGTATGCTTAGAACGGTGCTGGACTATAAGAGGACGATAAATGCCTTCGAGGCGCAAGGTACGGAGGCTCTTGATTGGTTAAAGAGTCACCATGAGGTCACAGGCAACGAAAGGGTGAATGAACTGGCAATTATGGCAAAAGAGCCGCCGACGCTGTACCAGAAAAAGTTTAAAGCCTGAAAGGCTGTAAGATTATTGGAAAGGTTGGAAAATTCTACTTTAAATGATAATGTTTGGCCTTGAAATAGCAAACTAGTGGGCAGAACATCTAGGTTGCTTTGGAGGGATCCGAGCTGGGATAAGACAAAATGTTAAACGCGCCTAGGCAAGAGAGATCTGAGTAGAATTTTGCGAATCCTAACGGGCTCAGTTGAACGACAAAAGAGTGGCAGTGGACAGTTTATGTTGGTCCTGCGTGGAGAACGGTGAAACCCACGAGCCCTTCCTATGCACTGTCTGGACTTTGGAAAAATATTTCGCCTTTTCGAGGAAGCGTCACGACTGCGGACTTTTTTATCTTTGCGGTCTTAAATAGAACTAACTATGTCAGTGGAATTCATCAGGAACTACCAACCAACCAGTCAGGCCGCTGTACTAATTTACTCCAGCCAGCGCGGGAGAAATTATTAAGTTTTAATCTTTTTACGAAGTTTGAGTTATTTTTAATTGCGTCAAAATCAAATAAGCACCATCTTGTTGTTGTTTTACAGTTTTTATTTCCTCAATTTATCATTATGCAGTTTATCTTAATATTCGTATATACAACACTTTTATTTTCACCTAAATACGACTTTACTTTATGACTGCAAAACGAAAACTTTCACAAAACCCATTGTCCACCATTTATAGCAATTCATTATCAATTTCTAATATTTTTGTAGTTACTACACACTTCTATTTATCTGCATTAAATTCAAAAGATGTAAAATAATAATACACAAAAAGGAATCGAATTGGCAGCACCGTTATACAAGCAAGTGCTAGTACGCTTAATAGCACAGACAATTAGGGCAGTAACAAGAGCCTTGACACAAACCAATAAAGTTTATAGCTAAAATCTCACCATACAGTTCCTGATGTGGTGTATTTTCTTTTTAGGCATTTTTATTTTCGTAACAATATCTATGCTTTATAATATTAATTTGACATTATTCTCGCTTTTGTTTTAATCAGTGTGTTTTCTTCTCTATCGGATTTGGTCAAGATCAATCAAGATTTGCTGACTGGTGAGTTCGGGACGACTTCTAACTTCTTCAAATACACCTGAGCACACCACACAATTTCATCTCTAATCATGGGGTAAGGTTCATTTAATATCCAATTTGCCAGCGCAAATATTGTACATCGATGCGTCTAATGACGCCGATGTCAGCATAAAACTAATAGAGTTTGTGATTCACTCGATGACCATATATTTTACGAAAAATTTTTCTTACAAAGACTCTAAGAACATCTTCATCTGCTTGTGCATGTACTCATGCTTCTGTGCCATATAACAACACGGGTAGTATCAGCATTTTGGACAGTGTGATTTTCGCTTGTCAAGAGAGAGAGAGAGCTTTGTTCATAAACTGCTGGCTGAGACCGAAATAACATCTATTAGAAAGTATTACTCTTCGTCTTATCTCTAAGCTGACGTTATTTGTTTTATTTATAGCTGTACCGAGAGAGTTACATTCTCTCACTTTTCCAAATTTGTAGTTACCAAGGTTCACACTTTGACCCAGTTTTATAGAATCGATCATTGACAAACCCATTTTCACTGATTCTTTTTCATTGTTTGCCAAAGCGGCAGTAAGATTTCGCAATATCCGGGTTACATATGGTGCTGATTGTGCCCGTTCTGTTTACTGCTGTATCGCACAAGATCTTTTCTAATAAAATGTTGAAAAGATAACACGATAATCTATCACCCTGTCTGCTACCTTGTTTGGTAATAAATGTTTCAGAGTGGCTTGTCACTGATCTTAAGTCACTAAACGTCATTCTGTAAAAATGTGTACAAGAGGAGAAGAAGACTTATACCCCTATAATCGGCGCATAGGGTTTTATCTCCCTCTTTATGTACAGGGCATAGCACACAGAGGCTCCAATTGTCGAATGCGTTGCTCCAACCACAACCACAACGTCGGCATCAGTAGCTTTGTTGTTTGTAAGTCGTGCTATTGCTGTTCTAATCTCATCCTGGCTGGGTGGCACATATTCAACACCGTCCTCTTCAACTGGATCGGAGATAGATAGTAATAATTACACGGTGCGACAAAAATGAACGAAGTCGAAATACCTGGGAAATTATACTACTTTTTTAATAGGCGCTATCAAGTAGAACAAGGATCTGTTTTCGGAATTTTCAAAACACCTTCAAAATTTCGAGTTACAGGTAAAAAATCGGTTTTTCGAACCGTTATGTACTTATTAGCTAACAACTTCACTAAATACTACCCAACTTAAATTTTATTTCCGGATTTCGAAAGAAGAGAAACAGGCCTTTTAAACGATATATATATCGCTTAAGTAGCCTTGAAGAATCTGGGTGTATTTCGAACACATTTTTCATCCAATTTATTCCACATTTTTCAAGTTGCAAGATGCTTTTTTGCGCAATATTTTATATAGGAACCATACTATTGATGAATAAATTCGGGAATTATTATTAAGTTTTGAATAAAATGAGACTTACTGTTTAGAAATCCGGATATAGACTTAAAATTGGATAATATTTAGCTAAGTTACTAGCTTATTAAACCCGTTTTATACCCGTAACTTGAGATTTTGGAGGTGTTTCGCAAACTCCAAAAACAGATCCTTCTTTTACTCGACAGGGCCTATCAGAAAAATAGTATCACTTGCCAGGTTTTTTTTTTTGTCGTACTTGTTATTAGTGTTCCGTATATTATTCAACTAACACGTGTTAATTGTGAAGGAACAACGTGTTTTTATTATTAAAACTTTTCGGTCAAATGGCAAAAGTTCTCAAGATTTAATTAGAAAATTTAGAAAAAAATTTGGTAGAGAAAATGCTCCAAGCTGATGGTAGAGAAATTTAAAGAAACTGGATACGTTCATGATAACAGAAACAGAATTTATCAACGTGCAGGTTGTTTAACCGAGAATGCAGCAGCTGTGTGTTTCTTCAAGTGTTGAAAAAGATCCAAAACCATCTATTTGTCATCGTTCGCAGCAATTAAACATCAAACAGTCCACATTATTCAACATTTTGCATTGTGATCGCTATTAAAGGCTTATAAGATCCAGCTGACCTAAGATTTAAAATAGTTTCTTGGGCCATCGAAAAACACGAAGAAGATGTGAATATTTTTAACAAAAAAATTGATCAATGGCTATAATCAACAAGCAGAATTGCCGCATTTGAAGCAAAGAGAATACAAGAGTTATCTTAGAGCAGCAATTGCATTTACACAAAGTTATGGTCCGGAGGAATCATTGGACCATATTTTTTTGAAAACGAAAATGGAAATGCGATTATGGTCAATAGAAATTGCTACAGGAAGATGGTCCGAAGATTTTTGTAGCGGAAAATTTATGATTTAGGCGTAGAGAATATGTGATAGTGCCACTTGTCACACAGCAAGAGAAACAATGGATCTTTTGAAATAAAAGATCGTGCGATTTGACACCTTTAGCCTTTACTTGTGGTCTACAGCAATAATTCTACAACAGTTCAATAGCTTAAAACCAACATTATCGATCAAATATTAACCATTGACAACAGTTTTTTGAAAAAAGTGACTGGTAATTTTGGTAAAGGAATGGGAGCTTGTCGAGCCAGTAGGAGGGTCACTTGACCGGCATAATTTTTCATTTTTAAAAAAATCTTTTTTTTTTATTTATGAAAACTAAAATGATACCTCAGTTTTGCACACCCTCTATATATATCCAACACTTTTCAATATTTCCTTTTTTAACCATGTATTTTGTATTATTAAATGATTAAAAAAAAAACTACAAAATTTTTCTCAGTGTAGTCGTTAGATTTATTTCCGTAATCATCATTAAATTAATAGTTTTTTCTTTCTTTAGTTGTTGCTGGTTTTGTATCTTTGCCATTTACAAAATGGATGCTAATGTTGGTCATAATGTTGCTGTAACATCATCCATAGCAATGTTAGGCTCCTTGAAACTATAAAAAATTTTTTATTTTTTTCCTCCTATTTATTGTATCACTTTAGTTTATTGTCCAGTTTTCCTGTTGTTGTCTGCTACCTTAGTTGGCCATTATTTTGCTGCCTTTCTTTAGTAACATTGGCATAACTTTCTGTTTTTGATTTTCTTTCATTAAACAGGTGTAAAAATATATTTTTTATAAATAGTGTGACTGGTCTATACAGTTGCCAGTAGCATTTTTTCTTTTTTTTTAATAGAGAGTTGAAGGCCAAATGCCCTGGTGGTGTAAAGTATAGTCAGGCATGAAAGAGACTCAATTTTTATTATTTTACTTTAAAACTACCTTTTTAAAGTAATTAAGATAAATTTAATGATTATTTCTTTTCTGTCTTATGGTAAAATATTAGTTTTCATTTAAATGAAAAAACGTGTTAATGTTGAAAGAACTTTTAAGAAAAGCTTTTACAGGAAATGGTGTAATTACAGGAAAATGTATAAGTTTTTTAATTGATCCGAAAGCGAGTTTTAAAACAAAATTGTTCTAAAATGGAATTCAAGTTTTAAAATAAAAAAGGGTTTAAATAGAACACATGGAGCTTCTAGTAGTAAGCGAACTTATGACTTTCACACAGTAGTTTAAAGGGTGGTGGCGAACTTGACGAACGTATCAGATAGTGCTATAAGCACAACTGATTTCTTAAAGAAAAATCCCCTTCAACCAGTTTCGAGACTAGCGAGAACATCGGAAAAGTCAACCACCACGAGCACAGTTTTGAGATCGAGATTATCTCCACTACCCTGGCAAATCCCGGATTCTGGCCAAATCAGGATTGGTGAAAACATATACCAGCCAATGAGTGAACTATTTAATATCGTCACAAGACAGAGAGCAACTAGAGACAAGCACCAGCGAACAACCTAAAAGCTAACGACAGATGTACACAAAGAACTCAACTGGAGCAATCAACAACCACCGTTTAAACAGAAAAATCAGAAAACCTCCGCCTAAGAAACCCAAGCCGGCTCGGCCAGAGACGAACAATGTAGTATCAACAGGCCTAAATAAGGTACCAGCAAAGAGAACTAATATATCGGGTGGGCCATTTATCAGTTTAAATAGGAACCAGCGGTTTGTGTGAACCTGGTAACACTTATGTAATTATATTCTGCCACAAAATTCGGTATATTATCTCCATTAAACGAAATGAATCGATTTGCGCTTAAGCAACGTTGGGATTTATTGGAAATTTATTTCCAAAACAAAGACAATTCGGTCGGAAATTGCAAAAACTAAAAAAAATAAAAGATTTAATCATCTTTTGGGCTGAAGCTCATTTTCATGGTGGTGGGTACGTTAATAAGCAAAATTGCCGTATTTGGCGCTCAGAAAACCCTGACGTGGTTTTACAGAAGCCAATGCACGCATTCGCATGTTTGGTGCGGCTTCTGAAGCATCATTGGCTCATATTTCTGTGAATATTAGGACGAGGAAACCACTACGGTCAATGGTGACACCTATCGCACCATGATATGCGATTATTTTGTGCTGTCTCTTCATTGTATTGATGTGAACGATGTTTGGTTTCAACAGGATGGTGCAACTTGCCATAAATTTCATTCCACAATCGATTTATTGCGTCAAACGTTTGATGGTCGTTTAATTAACCGACAAGTGCTATGCCGATAAACTATGGACAATTGAGCATTTTAAGGCCAACATTCGTGATATCATTGCCGAGATATGGTCCGATTTAATGGAGTACTGTGGGGCCAGCCGGGGCAGCCATATGAATGAAATAATATATCATTTCTAACCGGACCACAAAAAAATAAATTTGGCAAAATTTCAAACAGTTTTAATTTTATTGCATTTTTAAATTTAAACTTTTAAATGGTCACCCAGGAAATCTTCTGGACTAAACTAACTATCTTTTGGAGATATATTAAGAAAAATAAGAGACGCCGCGGAGCTTAAAGCTGCTTGAGATGACGTCCAACTTGCTAAGAAGACCCAAGTTTTCCTGGCATTCAAAGGGAGCTTCTAGTAGTAATCGAGCTTCTGATCTCTACACAGTAGAGTAAAAAGTATATGACGAAGCTTCTTTTAGTCTTTAAATAACATTCGTAACTGTTTTAGACAGATTTGATAAGCCATCTTGTCTATCTAGAAGTTACTGAAGTTTATTACCTCTTTGGAAAATTCGCCCATCAGTTCGGTGTTTGTAACATGCCCGGTCAGTTTATTTGATCCACTGGGCACAAGAAGGCACCTAATCTTCTACCATGTGATTAGCTCACACAAACGGAAGTTGAAAAACTCGCAGGTTTTATCATGAGCTCCGTATGGTTTCAAGTTAAGGGAGATTCAATGTGCTATCACAATGGGCCAGTCTGGTCTACTTAAATCACTTTTAATAAGTACCTTTCTATACAAGCTTAAGCTCCTACAGTGAAGTAAAGTAAAGTTCTTATCTAAGAAAGCTTCTTGCCTTCGTAAATCTCTTCGGTTTTGAGAATAGGAAATGTTTACAGACGTCACTCCTCTAGCGAGCATATTAGCTTTCCACAAAGCATCCATTACTTTGTTTCAGTTTCAGCAATCAAGTTGATTTTCAAGCTAAGTAGATGATTAAACTACTGTAGCTCGTCTCCATATGATTGTGTGTTGTGGTGAAAACGCTTGCTAAGTGGTGGTGGTTATCCTTGCTTAGCACTGTAGTTTTTTCTCAGTAGGTGGCTGGAAGTATGAAGTCTCCTTATTGAACAATCGAAACCACAATTAAATTTTTTTTCGTCATGTCCTCTGCTGGGGACTCGTTCTAGCCACTACACCACACCACCGCCATTTTGTTAATAATTTGGGATCAAATAATGCATCAAAATCGGCAAAGATTGTGAATTGATGCATTATCATGCTACGAAAGCTAATAATTGTCTTCCAAAAACGTAACAAGTAACAAAGGAAATCGCAAGAATGTGGCTACACCCAGCTATTGTACAGAAAGCTGTCTTAATGGGTTTTATGAATTAAATTTAGGTTAGGAGAGGTAAGGTTTAATTAGCAGCTGCCCGCGGCACAGCTTACTAGAGGACAAAGAGTAGGGTTCGTTGTGTTACCATGTACCCACTGTAGTACCAAAGTCTAGCCAGCAGTAAGGCTAGCTTGCATTAGCCAACCAATAGTTTCATTAAAAACGTGAATTTTCTTCAATTCATCCGTTGAATAATAGTTTTTGTTGAGAAAGCTTTTTCAAACAAATGCTAATTTGCTAGGAGCCCAGTGATAGGTTATAGCCTTCATTCATGAGAACTTGAATATTCTGGATATATCGTGCCTTCGGCTGAGGATCTACAGGTTTTATCGAATATACATCCTAAGTAGCTAAACGAATTCACCTTCTTCATTATAACATAGTTATTGTAGTTTTGCAAAATTATATCACTCTCTTTAAGAGAGAGACGTCAAACTGCTTGTATTTTTTGTTTCAACATTTTATGTGACAAAATCTTTAAAAACCTTGTCATTTCTAGTATTTTTTTTAATTTTAGCCTTGTTTGTAACCATCATGTTGGCAACAGTGGCAGTATTTAAGCGTAAATTTTTGGTCTTCTTGATGTTTATTTGGTTTGTATATCGGCAAAATTGTAGGAGAGAAAGCAGTAGTCTATAGCACAGTCAAGATCATATAGTCTGTTTTGAACGAGAGGTACTATTTATATTTCGAGAACTGGCAATACTAATGTCAATAGATAAAATCTGGTAACACTATGATAAAATTTGACATTTTTTAGCATAAACATACTCACAACGTTTTGACGTACAAGTGCTAATTGTTTTATTTACAGTGAGTCAAGAAAATCAAGGTTTTCGTTGGATTATTTTTTACATCTTTCGACGTGGATTATCTCAACAATAATGTGTCGATGAACTCGGTTCTTTGTATGGCGATAAAGCCCATCAAAAACTACAGTATATCGATGGTATAGTGAATACAATCGGGGTCGTAGATTGGTCGCCGACGAAATCCATGAAGGTTGTTCAAAATCGGCTGTTGTGCCACAGAACATCGATGCAATGGATGAACTAATAATGCAAGATCGTCATGTGAAATATTGTAAGATAGATTGCATCCAAAAAGTAAAGCGTGTTTTTTATAGAGATACAGAACTTTAAGTTGGCATTACTTTTCAAGATGGCGACCGATTTAACAGCTGTCAAGTGATTTATTCTCAGTTTGGCTTGGCAATTCATCATGAATAGACTCACGCTCAGCATAGATTCGTCGAATGGGCCCAAAACGAGATTACCGTTGTTCCCGATTTTCATAAGCGAATTTTGTTTAGCGATGAAGCGCACTTCTGGTTGAAGGCTACGTCAACAAACAAAACTGCCACATTTGGAGTGAAGGTAATCCTCAAGTGTACGAGTATGTGGAAACACCGTTACATCCAGAAAAACTGACTGTTTGGTGCACTTTATGGACTGGTGGAATCATTTGTCCGTACTTTTTCAAAAACGATGGTGGCCAGAACGTTACAGTCAATGGTTATCGGTGTAGAGCCCTGATTACTAACTTTTTCATTCCTGAATTGAATAACCATGATGTCCAGGAGATGTTGTTTCAACAAGACGGCGCAACATGTCACACAGCTCGTGCCACAATAGATTTATTGGAAGACACGTTTGGTGACCGCCTAATTTCACGTTTTGGACCTGTGAATTGGCCTCCAAGATCTTGTGATTTAACACCGCTAGACTACTTTCTCTGTGGCTACGTAAAGTCATTGGTCTATGCGGTAAGGCCACAAACGCTTCACCATTTGGAAGACAACATTGGCCGTGTTATTGCCGATATACGGCCACAAATGTTGGAAAAAGTCATCAAAAATTGGACGTCCAGATTGAACTACATCCGCGCCAACCGTGGCGGTCATATGCCAGAAATCATATTTAAAATGTAATGCCACAAGATTATCTTTCGGATAAATAAAATTTATGTCAATCTAATAATCCATCGTTGTTTTATTGCAACTTAAAGTTCTATACCTCTATAAAAAACACCCCTTACATACGATTTTGCATGAACACTTAATAAGTTATCGTTTGTTAGCTTCGGTCACCATTTCCAGCTTTAATTCGGCAATCAGCTTATGCTTCTTCGTATGTGAAACCAAATCAAACCCTCAATTATTGCGTTTCGTCTCTCCCAACTTTGTCCTACTTAGCTATCTGGCTTTATTACAAAATTTTCGGTTACTTTAGCCTACTGGCCATTCCAGTTTGGCCATGAGTTGTTTAAATATTTCTATAATTTTTTTTAACCATAAATTCTCTTCCACATCACATGCCCTTTAAAGCACAAAATTCCCTTTTAAATTTCCATAAATATTTTATAGACTTTTATTGGTATTGTTTTCTGTGCAGCATATATGTAGATACGAACGTAGAATGTATTATAACATTAATAAAAACATTTCTTCATTAATTTACCAACCAGAAGAAAGGAAAAAGAGAAAAAAAATAATAATAATTTTCTGATTTTTGCTTCTGTCTTCTCATCGCTCTCTTATTTTCACTTAAATTTTCGAATCTTTTCGTTTCGTTTTTCATTTCCAATTGTCATTAATTTATTCATTTTTGGTTTTATCGTAGGGAATTTCTCTACACACATGCATACATACTCTTAAATGTTTAATTATTTCAAATATTTAACATTTTCAGCATGACCAGAAGAACAGCAGAGAAAAACACACACACACACACAAACATTTATAACATTTATGGCGATATGCATCATATACAACCATAGCCATAGAGAGCAATAAAACCAATTTTAGAAACACACGTGTCTATACATTAAAGTAGACACACACACACATACAGCAATCATGGTCAGTTTTGTATAAAAAAAATATAAAGTTGATAAGTATGTGTGTGTGTGTATAAGTACAGCAACATACTCTATTATCTGCGTTATTTGTGTATGTATGTGTAGGCAATAATACAGTGTGTAACAATGTAAGGGTTCGTTTGTTGCTTGGTTAGTCGTTTGGTTATTTGGTTAGCTTTGGTCTTTCATTTAGTTGTTGTTCATTTAATGTGATTATTGTTGTTCTTGTTGTTGTTGTTGTATGCAAATTTTATTTCAAATTCTCTTCTCTTACTCTTTTGCACTTGTCGCTCTTGTCGCTCTTTTCTATAGCCTTGCATATGCAAGAAAAACTGTTTCATTTTGTTGGTTTGATGTTGTTCAACATGCAACACACATGCTGCAATAAAACACGATTGCCAATTTTAGTAGCCTGACGTTTTTGCTGTTGTTGTTATTGTTATTATTGGTGAATTTACGTAGTCGGTGTTGTTGCTGTTTTTTTTTATTATTTTTTTCGTTTTGTGGTTAAAAATTGTACGGTTTTGTTGATGGTGTTACATTTGGCCATAACTTAACGCATTAATTTTAAATGAGCAAATGATTTCAGACATGTTTATACACTTAAACACACGTACTTTGTAATAAAGTTGCAAGAAATTACAAAAATTAAGCAGAACTTCCAACTGTATTACGAAAATAAATCTCAAGGTAAAAGGAATGGAAACCCATTTCTATAGCATTAAACTTCTTTTTTGTGGCGTAGTGTAGTAGATAGAGTGTTTGCATGCCACACAAGACGCTTAGGTTTGAATACCCAGCAGAGGGCATGACGAAAAAATTTAATAGCAGTTTTTGCGTGCTTAGCTAAAGTACTCCAAAGGAATCACCTTTGACATTCCAGCTTAGCTCTGGCAACGATGACTATCATCACACTTATGATCAGGAGAAAACGCTATCTGCGGGGGAAATACTGTAATACTAAGCAAATTTCTTGCTGAACTGGAACACAGCAGTAAGCATGTGAGGGATTCGAAATGGCGATGAATAAGACGGTTACTTTTGCTACTTAAGGCCAGGCTGTGAACCGGTAGACCACCGCTCATTAGGTTTTGAAGTGCCAGCTTGTAACGGAGGACTGAAAGGATTAGTTTTCTTGCTGCATATTCAGAGGATTAGGAAAAAATTAATTGGAGTGTTAGGAGAAATAAGGCGCATCCTTAGGAGTGACTAGAGCCTTAGCATACATGCCGTGCGCCCTATATACGGTGGACTATTGGTTGCATATAAAGGGTGGGCCTTTTAAAAGTTAAAATTTAAAAGTGTTTGAAATTTTGGCAAATTTATTTTTTTGTTGTGAAGTACTATTGTTCCGGTTAGAAATGAAATATTATTTCATTCATATGGCTGCCGTGGCGGTCGTCACAGTAACCCATTCAATCAGACCAATTTACGAGAACTTTTTCGAGTGCATGGGGTCTTATCTCGACAATGGCATCACAAATGTTGGCCTTCAAATGCCCAATTCTCTCGGGTTTATCGGCATAACACTTGCCCTTAACGGCATCCCACAGAAAATAGTCCGACGTTGCTAAATCGCAGCTTCTTGGCAGGCAACTGGAATCACCATTTCGGCTACTTAAAAGCCACCAAACGTTTGTCGCAGTAAATCGTTTGTGGCATGAGATATATGCCAAGTTGCACCATCCTGTTGAAACCAAACATCGTTCTCATCAATACTATGAAGAGCGGGCACAGAAAATTGGTTATCATGGTGCAATAGCTTTCTCCATTGACCGTAATAGTTGCGCCGTCCTCATTTTCCAAGAAATATGGGCCAATGATGTCACCGCTCCACTTGCCGCACCAAACAGTCACTTGTAATGGGTACATTGGCTTCTGAAAGGTGCCGGCTTGTGGGATGGTGACAACTGACGCGCTGCCCTGTTGGTAGGTGTAAGACCCCTTGACTTTGAGGTAATACAATGTACTATTACGTTCAAGCCCACAAAAGGCCTATCATTTCTTTACATTATTCGGATTTATGCTTCTGATCTGGCAAATAAGGGTGATAGCCGTCTTTCGTCAATTCTTGATGGAATTCTCATTAAGAGATGGCAAGCATGTTTGACGAACAGCAACAGGAGGAGGTTGATGTATGAGTTCGTGTCTGACATTAGGTTTGTATGGAAGTACTCTGACTTTGGCTTCGACTTTAATCTGGGATTTTTACTGACAGGACATGGCTCGCTTAGTGCATTTTTGCACAAGAGGGCTTTTAGCGGTACTGCTTATTGAAGGTGTGGAATGCGGCCGGATGATTCGTGACATATTCTGGTGGACCGTTTACTCTATGATGACATTAGTGATTTGGGAGCAATGGAACTCATCGTAACGGAGGATGTGTTGGACATTAGTGGGGAATTGGGGACAGGCCGAAAAAAGCTCGGCGAATTTGCTCTCAGTTTTTTTAATGGGAGGGATACCAGGGTTAGAGAATAATTGGTTCTCTTGCGGCATCAACTGCAGTATTTTTAGCGTTCTCTGTTAGTTACTGGCCTGCGGTGTACCTGTCTGGTTATGTGATCATGTCATTTGTATGGTTATAATATTATTTGCTTGTTTGTTGTTGTTTAGTATTGTTGGTTCTATTTCTGTTGTTTTTATAGACCACCAATCCGGAGTTATTTGGGAAAAACATTTATGCTATGAAGTCTGATCGGAGGCTAGCACGGGAGTCGGAAGCCCCAGAGTCCCTGCTTGGCTATGGTAAAGCCCCCTTGTGATAGCACAATGGCAGCTGTGGCTTATATCCAGAACGAGGGAAAAGCACTAGTTCGTGATGGTGTTACATTCTTAACCGAGTGCCATAACCCATAAAACGGTAGGACTTGAGACAGTCTCCGACTTTCTATCAAATGTCCAAATAACATGCCTCTGAATTTAGTACTCACTTGGGATTGTAATCATATGTGGCAGAGTTGGTGGACGCATTGTACTTATTCATGACGTGAGCACCATGGGGTATGTCAGAGTGGATCATTGTAAATACCTCCACCATTACACAGTTGTGTGAAGCTGAGCTAAAGTAGAATCATCTACTTAGTCATCAACTTGATATCAAGAGACGATAACTACGACAAGCTATCCACAAAAGACAAATAAGAGAAATCTAAGCCGAGCTTTTTAAGCTTCCTATCAAGTCTAGGCCAAGTGAGTCTATTAATGCAGCGTCCAAAAGATATTTCTGTTTAAAGGACATTTTAGTAAGAGGTACGCATAGTTTCACATGTGGATGGATATCGGATAGAAGTAAGCTCGCACATCAGCAAATATCTTAAGATTGATTTATGTTATCGCAAAGCCGATAAATGACCGGTAAAATTATTGATTTCATTGGAGAGCAAAAACTACGATGCTTGTCATACAGTCTAATAAGTAACGAAAATAAAGGAAAAGCGGAAAATATGAAAGTCAGTGGGGCCTATCACATCATATCACAGAAGGAAAATCAGAACAAAGGCTTTTTGTTACTTTTCCTTTTAAAACAGTTCTAAACTAGCATCTCTAAGAGCCAGTTTAAGCACTGTCTGCGTAACTGAGGAACACATTGCTTTTCAAGTGCGAAGACTGAGTTCTTTCTTATTTCTATTCCTGGCATGATCTTCTAGCATAGGCCGCAAATATAAAATGATCCGTAAGTATAGAAGCAATATCACCTGTTAATTTAAGAAACGAAGATATTAAGAATGTTAATTAAGGTGCCCTTAACCTGAGATAAGATCTATCGGCACATAAAGTTACATCACCTTATTTCTAACAAAGTGAGACCAAAAGGTATCCGTCAATCAGCGTCTTATCTGGCCTGAACTATGTCACCTGATCTTACAAATTTGACCATAATATAAAACACACTAACAAAAAATTCCATAGTAGGTACTAAGAATAATATACAGTGGTGGAAGAAATAATAGGTACACTTTCATTTATCCTAAATAACTAAATAGAACCACGTGAAATGATCTGAAAAACGAGGATTAATTTATTTGGATCAGATGGAAAATCATATGTACGAACATCTTTTAAATACAATGCATTGATTTTTGTAATGATTACTAAAAAAATGAATTTAAGAAAATTTTTATGTGTCCCTATTATTTCGTCCACCACTTTGTTTAATTCTCATTGGCTTATTAACATTATAAACATAAGAGGTTAGAATTTAAATGCCTGATCGGAGTTGTTGAACTGAGAATACCACAATAAGAACAAGTAACAAGTCGTCTTTGTATTTATAACAACCGTAGCTGGTGGCTAAACCATCCGAATACTTCCTGGCACCACTGTACCATATTTTAATCATATTAGACGTTTCTGTTACTAGTTTCTTACATTTATTTCTGCTTCAAATAGCAAGTTATGTGTTGCCATCTCTTTTGTGTCTTTCTCCCCTTTATTGCTCTCTAAAAAAATACTTTAAAAAACAACATTGTAAGGCGCATTATTTTTGCTATTGTATGAAAAAAAAGTTTTAAAAGAATAAAAATTTTTTTCTTAAATGTTTTCATTTTGCACAACAAATGTTTTTAAAATTTGTTTTGCAATACCCCTGCCCCTGTCATGGCAGTGGGGTAAAACTCTTGATGTTGTTGATTTCAAAGAGTTAACAAACTGATTTTTGTTTTGACTGCTTTTCTCATATTCTTTTTCCATAGTTTGTTTTGAGAAAGAAAGAAAAAAAGAAACGAAAATGAAAAACTATATTTAAATAAAGTATTGTTATGAAATTTTTTTTTCTGTACTGTCTACTTAAAGGGGCTTAGCAAGAAATAATAAAGTTTTCTAATTTAAAACGGAAATCTTAACAATAAAAGTTTTGTTTAACAAACACAATACGAAATAAAATAAAATTTAATGGAATTGCAGATATAGAAAATACAATACAAGAAAGAAAATAAAAATAATTAAGAAAATAGTTTAAAGCATATTTATGGGTGTTATTAAAAGAAAAACAAAAATATAATATTTAATTCAATTACTTAAAGCTAAAAACAAAAAATTATAGTTTATTAACTGGTTATTAAAATTAAAATTTAAAGAGTATTAAAAATAATTATAAATACATAAAAGTAAAAATTTAAAGCATAATTTAAGGAGTTTAAGAAGAGTTTTTTCACATAATGTTTATTTTATATCTTTCAAATTCATAACATATATTTAAAGGGGCTGTATTTTAAGATACCTAATTATGGGCAATATTTTCGATTTTAAAATTTTTCTTTTTTTTATATTTAAAAACATTTCTCAAGGATGATTTATAAATATTTAAAGATTACCTTACTACGTGCCATACTTTCTCTTATATAAAAGCCCATATATTTCTGTATTTAAAAGCATATTTCAAGGAGCACAATAAAAATCACTTTCTTTGTTTGCAGCCTAATTATAAGCAATAATTCTTTTTGATTTTGCTTTATTAGCCTCTTAAGTTGTTTAACAAAGCTTATTATAAAAATTTTAAAATATTTTTTATCTCTTCTACTGCAAAGTATACTTTTAGGGTATAAAATTATTATTATTATTTTTTAATGTTTTCATAATTTATAGTTTTCATAATATTATCTTTTCCAAGAACATTTTTATAAGTTCATGCCAACGTTTAATTTTAATTGGGGCATTTGCATTCTTCCCCCAATTTTTAATTGCATAATTTTAGCTACTCCAAGCAACAAAACAATTTTATCTCTTACGTTGTATCTTCTACTACAAACCCTTTCACAAAAATATTAATTTTTTTAAGCATATTTAACACACCTTTACCATATTTTTCTTTTCCCAAGCACAATTTATCTTCCCCTTACTATTTTTTTAATTGCATCATTTTAGTTAACAATTAAAAGCAATATGATTTTTCGACCACAGTAGCTTTACAAAAAAAAAAAAAAAAAATAAATAAATTTTTTTTATACAAAAGCATAGTGTTTGGCGTTTATTATAAATTTTAGTTTGCACTTGTTTGGTTTTTGTGTAATATTTTTATGCATATTTTTAGGAGGATTAACATTTATTTCTGGGGCTTAGTTTATATGCATTGCCATAGTTAATTTGAATACGTATTTTCAACTTAATTTTATGCAAAACCAAGTGCATAATTTAAGGTGGCTATAAAAATGGGATTATAAAGGCATTTATCATTAATTATTTAAAAGTAAAACATATTTTTAGGTTAAAAAAAAACCCAGAGCCATAATGTGTAGTTTAAGCAGACGACTCAAAGGACTAGAGTATGCAGGCTACATACATATGTATGTCTGTTGTATTTTAGATTCTAGAATAGGCAATCCAAACTAAAGGACTTTACAGATGAAACAGACAAATGCTTACTTAGAGATCAAATACACTCATACCTCTTTATACGGGCCAGATAGGTTCTAAAAATGTAGGCCGTGAACCAAGTTCCCGTAAAACGAGTTACTTTTGCTTGCCTTACACTTTTCTTAGCCGTTATACGGGTAGTTTGTGTCACAAAATGAAAGACTGGCTTGCCAAAGAACCCCGGAATGTGTCGGGAAGTCTCTCCACTCTACACAGCGTTTATACCGTAAAACTTTGTAATTTCGTAGAATAATTCATTAAAATTGTTGAAGATTTTTCTTTTAAATAATGCAACTAAGCTTTAAAATAAAATTGTTGCTGTTGACCCATATCATGCTAAAAGTTAAAGTATAACTTAAGGTACTTTCATTACACAGTTTAAACAAAGAACAATAGATTCTTTTCTTGTACCTTTTTTAAACTCTTAAGAATACTTTTAGTTAAACTTCTTCTTATTCTTCTTCTTCTAAGTATTACAAAAAGTAAAATATTTAACGTCTTATCTTATTTTGCATTGTTTTATTTAACTTTTTTCCTTTTTTGTTTAATCTCCTAAAAGTATGCTAGTATGTTATAAATTCTAATAACTAGAGCAGAAAACCAGAGACACACACAAACTTTGAACATTTACACATGTACACCCAACATTTGTATGTAATTTTAACAAATGTAACAAGAAAAATAGAAAACGAAATTATTTTTTCTAAAAAGAATGCAAAAAACCCTCATTTTCTTACAGAGAAACTGGAAAATTGTTACAATACAAGTAGAAAATGGAGCAAAAATAAATAGAAAAAAAATACTTGTCGTTTGCACAAAAGCAACAAAATGGAAAGTGTAGATTAAACAAATGGTAACTTAAGCGACATATGCTTTATGTTGCCAACAACACTTTTAATAACATTACAAAAGCAACAACAACTACTTTTGTTGCTTTAACAATGGCAGGATATTCTAGATAGTAGTATGAATACAACAGTTGCAACAACAACAACGAAAAATTGCAATTGCTTTTAACACCAACATACACTTAGAAAAACAAACAAAGATAGCGATAATGACACGCTCCCATACAGAGATACGTTAAGCAAATACTTCGAAGAATACTTTAGAATAGAATAGAAACTGGGGAAGAATGCCAGCACAGGCACATATTTCGCTAAAAAAAACCATCACTGTGGGGAACCCACACTACCAGTTTTAATGATTAACTGAGTGTATAAGATCTACGGTGGCCTGACAACCATAAATGATGCCAAACACCGGCAGGTTGACTTAGAAAAAATGGCACAAAATGCCGTTAAAATTTTTGAAATGACATTAAGCGATTAGAGAATTAAGGCACTTGAAGAAGCCGTGACTGAACGATTATAAAATATGTTGAACATTTGAATATAAAGAAAGCCTCAACAAGAATACACAGACTGAACAAGATGGTGAAGAAAAGTGCAAGGGCGGATAAAGGGATATGAAGCAAATAAATTGCAACTAGGCAGCGGTGGATACCCATTGCAGTCGATGCCTCTTCCGATCAGTGTGTCAATTAACGAATTTTACATTCTGCATCATCAAACCTCTAATATATGGCCAAAGTGAGATAACTATATAAAAAGATAAATAAATCAAGATATTGGTTAGAGCGCAGCCATATAACACAAACGGCCCAAGTTAAAATCCCAGCAGCGGACATAACAAAAAAACTTAAATGGAGATTTCTCGAGTTCAAAATAAAAAAATTTTTCTACATCTTTCCACACAAATCCATCTAAGGAAACCCCTTGAGCATTTCGCTTACCGCTTGCGATGATGACAAACATCAGACGAACGATTAGGAGAAAACATCACCTATTGGAAAAAAGGCCTAAGTAAGGATGACCACCACTTAGCAAGGATCTTCACCACTACACACAGTTATATTTAGACGAGATACAGTAGATTAATTATCTACTTACCTTTAGCACTAGTCCTAACGCAGTGCTCTTCGACGCTTGCTCCATTGGCTCACCTTTCCAGTACGTCGTATTGTGTGTAATGCCAATCCCTAAAAAGCACGAGGCTAGTAACCCTAAGAACTACCTCCCAATAACAGTTTGTTTCGCACTCTCTAAAATTAGAGTGTCAACACCTTGTGAATGACCAAGCGATTGCTAGTGACTTGCTGGAGTTGCTCTCAGGGAAGTGGAAAAGTCTATTCATGATTTTGGCGAAAGTAAAGTTGTGGCTCTGGATATCCCCAAGGCTTTTGAGTTTGGCATGAGGCTTTCATTTTGAAACTTAATGATTTTGGTGTCGGTAGTCACTTTTCTTGATTCATATAGAGCTTACATTTGGGGTCTCCTCCGATGAGTTCAGGATAAACTCAGTGGTACCGCAAGGCTCTGTTCTTCCTCCTATTTTTTTATAATATTTCTTAACGACTTTTTTCTTCTTACATCTAATCCTAACTACCTTTGCAATATTTGTCATTCATGTTCTTTTAATCGTAGGCTGAGCCTTTTGGAAACAGGGGCGAAAAGGATGAATATGATACACTCATAAGTGACCTGGTGGGGTTGTGTGGATAGGCTCGATTTTAATGCACGCAAAATCCAGTATTGTGTTTTAACACACAAACGTGGTACTGTGTTGTCATCTGTGTCTATGGGTAATGCAGATATTGGGAAATCAGAAGCTCTTGATATTCTGGGCATGATAATTCACTGCGACGTTCGTTGGAATGATCACATATTTCAAATGTCGATTGTTTAAGATGGTGCAAGAAATACTTCACTCCATCTGATCTAAAAAAATATAGCCGACTCAAAATGAAATACAACTCTCATGTATGGGCCGGTGCTTCAAAGTCTATTTTGAAGATTCTTGACCGCAGACTGTGAAGGATTCTTTGTCAAAAATATCAAACAAATTCTATTTTCACAATTGGTAAGCATTTCATAATAATTTAATCATTTCAAGGTCTTAAAATCTTTCTTAATCTTAAACTATTCAAATCTTCTCTAATGGCTTCTTCTAAGGTTTAAGTTCAAGTGCGAAGAATAACGCAAGTAAATGAAACTCATTTGCTATATGCATCTAATGAGATAACAGCAAGTATTGTCAATAGAAAATAGCCATGGGAGGGAGAGTTGTTGTAAATGATTACCCACTATAATGCCGTTGCACTATGTTGTTGGCAAAGCTCAACAACTAAAGTGTATCAGTGAAACGTAAAATCGTTATCGTTGTCATCATCATTAAAATTTGCTTAAAGTTCTTCATCATCACAGCATAATCTCTTGTATTTATTTATAATGCCACGCAGAAGTTTTTGACAAATGCCAGCACCATGCCTGCTGCTGCTACTATACCTCCAAGTTTTCCTGTACTTTTTTTTAAAAAACTTAGTATTGAAGCAGCTTTATGTGAGTCTTCTTTTCGCTTCATATCTAACAGCTGTATAGCGAAAATGCATAAATTGTATGAATAAATTTTTGTGTGAATGCTTGTATGAATATTTGTGTGAATGCTTGTATGAATGACTATGAAAATTATATATTTTTTAGAAATGTTTACCATACATTAAGGCGTATATTTGATGAGAGCTTAAGCAAAGCATACTTTTGGGAGTGAGTAAGTGTTTTGTACTTCAAAGAGAGAAAGAACAACTTTCCGTAGCAATTGCAAGGTAAAAGATAAAATGTAAGCAGCTTAAAGGCAAAACAAATAAGTTCAACAGAATTATATTCATACAGACACCAAAAAAAAAAACAAAAACAACAACAACAACAATAAAATATATAGGAAAAGTATACAATTTATGAAATTCATTTCGGCTATCCATAGCATTCATACAACCATAGCTCATAGTACCAACAATCAACAACTGAAATGTATTCTAGGAAAATATACAAAAAAAAAAAATTGATGGTGACAAAAAGCCTAAAAGCTGGCAATTATCATTTGCAACAATAAAAAGAAAAAAAACAAACAATTGTCACACTCGGGCGCTCTTTAATTTATTTATTTTTGCTTTGCGGCGTCATCTATTCTTCCATTCAACACTCAATTTGGAAGTTTTTTTTTTTTCATTGGAATCTTTAATTTCTATTTAAATGGTATGATGTATAGGAAATTCTATAAAAAATTTGATTCGAGACAAAATTTAAGTTTTTTTTTTTCTCCATCATTACTTTAGGAAACATATTGGTTTTCCACAAGGCATCCATTAATTTGTTTCAGTTTCAGTAATCAAGTTGATTTTTCAAGATAATTAGGTGATAAATCTACTTGTAGCTTGCCTCCATATGATTGTGTGTAGTGGTTAAGATCCTTGCTAAGAGGTGGTGAACCTTATTTAGCATCTTAAGTTGTTCGCAGTAGGTGGCGTTTCCCCCTGATCATCGTCAAAGTTAAGCTGGATGGTCAGGGGTCTCTTCTAAATGGATTTGTCTGGAAACCGTAATTAATTATTTTTTCATCATTTCCTCTGCTGCACTACACCACGCCACCGCCTTTTTTATTTAGTTTGCACTTAAGAGTAATGTTTCCGGTACCCGCTTTTAACTATGTCACTACTAATCGCTTTCCTGGAGGTATGTTGCTGAAACTTGTCACAATTCACACTGTTTTCTTACGAATCTATATCGAGTATCCTTGCGAATTACCCGAACAGTGAAATTATTATTGCTGGGGATTTCATTTCTGGCCGACCAACTAAGTTGAGCTATTTACCGCGCATAATCACCTTGCGCAACTAGTGAATGAACATAAACATATATCGTGTGTAGATGAATACCAAAATAAGACCCTCGACCATTTCCTCAAACCACATCCTGAAAAGTATGAAGTTTAGGTTCTTGAATCCCTCGGTAACTCAGATCATTGTAACATTTCTGCCTCTTTTTCGTTCTCCACACTTCGCAACGTCTCACCAACATCTACAAGACGCTCAGTTTATGTCTACGTGAAAGAACGTTGGGTTGAGCTCAAAGATTTCTTTGGGCATTTTTATCGGAAACTTTGTTTCCTCGACATTGAATAATAAAAGTGGGGATGGATATGTTTATTCCATCCAAACAAATTTCGATTAAATCGAGACAGTCTGCTCGGCACTCTCCAAGGTTATGGAGAATACGTTTAATTATCACCTTGTGAAATATCTGGAGTCCAACAATTTGCAAAGCGATCGTCAATACGGCTTCCGCAAGGGCCGTTCTACAGGCGACCTGATGGCGTTACCATCTGAGAAGTGCATTAAATCCATTCATGGTTTTGTTGAGAGCAAAGTTGTGTTTCTGAATATTTACAAGGCGTTTGATGTAGTGTGGCATGTGGCTCTAGTATCGAAACTCACTGCCTTTGGTGTTGGTAGTCACTTTTCTCGATTTATATCGAGCTTTCTCATATATCGCTCTATAAGAGTGGTTGTAGTTGAGTTCAGAATAAATTCAGGGGTACCGTAAGGCTTTGTTCTTTTTCCAACTTTATTCTAAATATGTCTTAACGAATTTCTACTTTTAACTTCCAATCCTATCTACTCTTTCACAGATGACAGCAACATTTGTCATTCGTATTCGTTTGATCGTAAGCCGAGCCTTTTGGAGATTTGGGCAAAAAGACGGAATATGAATGACACACTCACAAACGACTTGACAAAAATCTTTGAGTGGGGTCGGACCCAAGTACTATTGTTCAGTTACTGAACGTCGTTGGCTGGATATAGGCGACTGGATTTATACCCTTTTCATTTTTATTAGCTGACCTTGAACTTAGGGTTTTTTATTTCGTGGATGCGACTTTGTGGTTTCAAAGCTGCACAATGGTGCTTCGAACCTAGTACCCGAACCAACCAACCAAATTACTTTTAACCATTTAAGTTGTAGGTGTGCGTGCGTAGGCGGGAAAGGGGTAGTGTAGAGCGTATGCATACAACACAAGCGGCCCAGGTTCGAATCCCCTGCGAAGAACATTACAAAAAAAAATTAATTCCGTTTGCGAGTATTTAATAAAGAGACTTCAACCTCCATACAGACAAACTCATCTAAAAGAAGCCATTTTAACCATTTAGCTTACCTTTGACGATGATTACAAACATCAGACGAATGATCAGAAAAAAGCCACCTTCTGGGAAAAAATTACAATGCTAAGTAAGGACCACTACCCCTTAGCAAGGATCTTCACCACTCCACAATATATGGAGGCGAGCGACAGTAGATTAATCTTAATCTGAAAATCTACTTGTTTACTGAAACTGAAACAAAGCAATGGAGGCTTTATGGAAAGCCAATATGCTTCATAGAGGAGTGAGGGAGGAAACAAAATTGTAAGCTGCCTAAGTGTTTAGCATGTTTATCTTTGGTTTCATTAATGAAATTTTTACACAGAAATTCAATTTTCCCATTTATTTTAAAATTAAAGATATTTTTTGGTTTCAATGGCTTTCAGAAGTCGATGTAAAATTAAAGTAATAGATAACTGTAGTCTGTTCTTGCAAATATGTATTATATTACACTGACAAAAAAACATCATAAATTGCTCTTAATTCCTCTACCATTTGCTGCTTTTGATGACCCAAAAAGGCCTTTTTAAACTTAAGTTTCCCATTAAAAATTAATTCTATTAAATTTATTTCTTTTATTGACATGGCATTTTATTTAAAATTTATTAAAAAAATTTCAATTGAATTCATTTCGTTTTTTCAGATTCACTTTAACCCTGAAATCGTTTCCTTTTGCTTTAATTTCCTTTTTACATTCATTAAAAATCGTACTTTTTTCTCTAATATTTGCTTTTGAAAGGGGTTTTTTTGTTTTTGTGGGAAAAATTGCTTGAAAATTATCAATATCCAAAGGCTTTTTAAATAAGAGAAATTGCACCAATAAAACATTTAAAATAAAAAAGAAAAAAAATAATGGAAAAAAGTGCCAAAAGATTTTATCTTGTTTCTGAATTCAAAATACAATAACAGCAAAGAAATTTGAAAAAAAGGTCTGATGGACACGTTAGCGAAATGGAAAGCAATAATCTCTTTAAGCCAAATGCATTTTTTAACAAACCAGGCCTCATATATTGTACAAACATACGTTAATAACAACAAACCTCCATCTAACTGAATGCATGAATGGCTGACTGACGGGCTGACAGTTGAACAGACACCTGCCTCAAAGAGAATATAACAACAACAGCAAGAAATAAAAGACCGCAATTTGAGCGTGTTAAGAATCAACATGTCCGTGTTGTTTTTTAATAGTATTTCGAGTTTTTTTTCTCTTTTTATCCGCAACGTCCGAAGAGAAGATTAAATTTCTAACCTTTTTTAGTTTCGTTCCGTTTTTTTTTTCGCATTTCCAGTAAAAAAAATTTAAAAATTAGTAATGGCGTTTTCATTTAAACTTTTTTCTCTGCTTCAGTTTAGAAGATACCATATTTCGTGTGTATGGTAAATATGCTTTATTTAGGTTTTGTTCATGGCACCTAAAAGTATACTGCATATTTATATTTTCATAATGGTTTTATCTAAATAAGAGATTAAAATTGTTAAATTAATAAACAAATGTTTCTTAGGTTTAAAGTGGATTTTAAAAGCGGTTTACATGGTCTACAATGGTCCACATTAACCTTTTAAATACTGCCAGATATACCAGACTTAATGGCAGATTACAGATTTAGGTGTAATCTTTCTTAAGTGCCGCAAGTGGGGTTCTAGCAAATCTCAAAGTCAAAGAGTCACGTGTGCCAGAAGGCATTCCAGTACTGGTTTGTCTTGATATAGAACAGATAAGTACGTTATCCGAACTTTGCTGTACCATGCCTAACTTTTGACTCCCTAAGCCACTCTGCCATATGGACTGTATTGAAACGTAAAAGCGTGCCACATAAAATTACAAAATTCGTTAACAGGGGCTAACGAACAATAGCGAAGCAGAAGAATTAAAATTTTCGCCGGTATACAGCAAAGCTGCGTACTATCACTTCTGCTTTTTAACCGAGTTATTACGTCGGGTAATGACTTTAGCAACATCCCACAGAAGAGCAAATTCCTGTGATCTTCAAGATAGAATGAAACAGCGTTACGAGTTGAGTTAAAATAAATACGAGCAAAACAAAGACCATATGATTAAATAAAATTCGAGTAAACATTTTACGTACGATGCCAATCGCTTGAAAAAGTAGACCGTTTTTGCATTCTGGGCAGTGTTCCGGATGAGAGTTTTGGCTTCGGAGCTGATATCTCCAGCCGCATAAATAAAGCCCATCAAGACTAAGGTCGACTTAAGCCAGCATGCGACTTATCGTCTATGTCAAGACTGTCGAAGTTGAAAAAATGCAATGCAAAAATGAAACCCACTTCGTTGTATACATGTGAGACCTGGAATATAACATCACGCGATTTGTAAGTCATACATAGTCGCATATACAGGTCAAGGACAATTTCTAATCGGTCGATTTGGTCGGAAACTAAGTAAATACCAATTACACATAAAATCTAAAAACGTAAATGGAATTGAATCGGCCACACCTTACGTTAACAACCGAATGATATTGCAAAACAGGCCATAGATTTGAACCCACAAGGCAGTCAAAGATGAAACGACAAATGAAATGAAATTATTCTGTTTGCAGCTGCGGTGTTGGTGCAATTATCACCCCTTGATTTGAAGGTAATTCGACGTGCTATTATTTACAAGATCAAGAGGAGCTATCACTGCTTGATACTGATTGGATTTCTGCTGCTGATCTAGAAAATGAGGGAATAAGTATCCTCGTCAATTCCTGATGTAATTCTCATCGAGAGTGGCAGGTATGTTCAACGGACAGCGAAAAGGAAGGGTGACGGCTTGAGTCTGGGCTTTTTATTGACGAGACATAGCTCGCTTGTTGCATTTTTGCATAAGAGAGGCATTAGTGGGTCTGCTGATTGTAGGTGCACGTTGGTGGTTGTGGACTCACGCCATGTGCTGCCAGCGTTTTCGCTTTATGACGATATTAGGCTTTTAGAGATGGCTATTATCGTAATGGGGTATGTGGTGGATTTCAGTGGGGCTTCGAGGTCGGATAGGAATATACAGAGGCTCAGAGAGCTTGCTCGTAATGTCTTGAATATTAGGTTTTCTATGGTTAAAGAATAATAGGTACTGCGGCATTATCTGCAATGAGTTTTTTCTGGAGCGTACTCAAGTGATTATTGATTTATAGTGTACCTGGTTTGTTGTGTGATTGTGTCATTTGTATGGTTGTTTGCCTGTTGTTTTTATTGGCCATTAGTCTGGAGTCATTTGGAGCACCTTATGGATTATATTATAGTTATAGTGAGGGCAACTTGTGGGAATAACGTGGTGGCGGACGTGGTGAATCGCGGGGAGAGCGCTAGCTCGGTGTGAAGTTACATTCTTAACCGATAAGAGTTTAGACACTTTACCAAGGTGAAAGCCATCTAAAAATAACATGCCCTCGAATGTGGTACTCATATGTTATTTTTATGATGTGTAGTGGCGTTGGTGGACGTATGTGACATATGACAGTGTAGTGATATTCACGTTAAACATGAGACTTACAGCAACGGTACTAAGAAATGGCACATCTCGCATATAATCGAGTGTATGACAATCATTTTGCTGCAGCCTTAAGCTTCTCACCGAAATATTACAGACATACATAATTCACGCGACATCCCAAGTGGGACAAGGGAGACTTCTCTCAATCAATGTGCGCACCCGATTCTATTTTTAGACTGACATATGAATTAGTTAGTCGCTAGCAGTGCTATGAGGTGATACTGCTGTTGAAAATTATTTGATGGTCTGGCCTTGCATTGAACCGAGGACCTCTTGATTAGTAGGCGGGTGTCTTACCTACCATAAATGCAATCGAAATATTTCCTATTCTATCGGGTCCGCCATCTAATGTTATTTTTCTCAAATAGTGCTTATTTCGTGAATGGTAACACTTAGCTCATGCCTGATTTGACAGATAATTAGTTTAATCCTTCCGCTTAACGAATATGGTTGTGTATACGCTTGAACAACGCTGGGAAATATTGCGACATTACTTTGAAAATCATGGCAATGTTGCAGAATGTGTGCGATGTGTTCAGATGAAGCTCATTTTGATGTTGGCGGGTATGTAAACAAGCACGCATACATTGAAAAGCCGATACACCCAGGACGAGTCACTGTTTGGTGCGAATTTTTGTCCAGAGGCATAATTGGGCCATTTTTCTTTGAAAATAAGCAAGGAATGGGCGTTGAAGATCGCATTATCAGCCGCAGAGCTGATGTTGTTTGGTCACCTCGAAGTTACTTTGAAAAAAAAAAACCTTAATTAGTGTTTGAAAAACAAAGTCGTTCACTTTTTTCATATTTACTAACACCCATCTACCCACACGCGATCTAAAATATTATTATTTTTTTTAATTCATTATTAAAATAAATAAATATTAATTTTTTTCTATAACTTTTTTTTTTGCAAATTTTTTATTTATTTATTTAAAAATTTAAATTTATTTTTTATTTATTTATTTAAAAATTTAATATATAAAAAAACAAAAAAAAAAACAATATAAAAATCAATTTTTATGATTAAAGAAAAAGTGAAACTAATAAATAATCAAATTATTATCGTTAAAATCGTTCATGTTTTTCGGTCATAAAATTATTTCGTTACGTTTTTATTTATTTTTTCGCTATAAAAGAAATTGAAATGGAAAACAAAAACAAAAACAAACACAAACAACAGCAACAGCAATAAAAAATAAATCAGTGATTGAATAAGAAAAAAACCAGGGGGATACTTTCTTTGAAAATAAAAAACAGAGTCAAACAATAAATTTGATGACATGACAGAAAAACAAGAGTTTTGTTAAAGAAAATTTGGTTGGAAAAAAAGGCAAAAAATGAGTAAAAAATTAAATTAATTTTGCGTGGAACAATTTCAGAAAAGAAAAACAAGCAAACGCTGAAAGATGTGAATAGAACACGCGCTCGAAACGTAACAATAGCGTTAAACGAATTTAGGCGCAAGTAATATTGTTTGTTCAACCAAATTTTTGAAGGATTTTTTTATTACAAAAAGCAAAGGAAATAATCGTAGAGAGCGAAGGTATTTGCTTTGTTAATTTTAAGCCAACAAAGAAAAACTGAATTGTGTTTGAGAAAAAAATAACTGGTACTTTTTACAAAAAAGTACTTCTTTACAATAAGATACAAAACATCAAAAATCCATAACAGAAATCCAATTTTTCAATTAATAAGTAATTATTTTAGAAAAGAAGATAAAGTACTTTCTGAAAATGTACCTTTTTAGAAATTAATTTATTTAAAAATAAAATAAAAATATATATACTTTTGTAAATATTATATGAAACATATAATATTGTGACGTAAAAGATATCTTAAAAAAATAGTTTCCGAAAACGTACTTTATTAGTATTTTCAGAAAAAAGTATTTTTTTTTTTTGTATTTTCGGACAAAAAAATGCTTTTATACCAAGAAAAAATTTTGCAACATATGTAAGAAATTAATTAAGAACAACATATAAAGTAAAATATAAAGAAAATTAACTTTTTTTAAGTACTTTTTAATTGAACTTTAAAAAAAAGTGCTCTTTTTACAATAACACAAATATATTTAAAAAATGCTATAAAATTTAAAAAATAATTCCATAGTATGTTTATAACTTTTTGCTAAAAGAAATAAAATTTTTATAAGAAGGTACCTTTTTGGTACTTTTTTAAATTCTTTCCACATTTTTTCTTCTAATTAAACAAATTACTGTGAGTATAACGCTTAACATTAGCAGACATATACCCTTGGTGCCTTAGTACCTTTACTAACTTATTATTTTAATATGATGTTTTTCTTAATTGGTTTAATATTTAAAAAGTATTTTACTACTTTTGCTATGAAAATTAAAATTATTTTCGCCTTAGTTTTCATATTTTTGAATTTTTTGTTACTAAGATAACTAATTTCAAATTTCTATATCTGAAAGGTACATTCTGATTTGAAAATACTCTTTTCTTAAAAAGTACCTTTTTAGATATCAGTAAGCAAATGCCCAAATGTAGTTAAGAAATCTATATTATAAGTAAACTTTAATGATTACGAGCAGAGCAACTTTGACCTTATGCTCGTTGGTGGGAACCTCCGAGTTGATAGTCTAGCCAACTACCCTCTAGCCTGCCAGTACACCCTTCAAATACATATCTATTTATATTTTTCTTAGAAAAAATATAACATAGTTAACTAAAAGGTACCTTAAATAAGACTTTTAGAAAAAAGTACTTTGTAAGTTAAGTACTTTTAGCAAGAAAAAAGTTTTTTAAACAGTACTACATAAATATATATATAAAATGTAATGAGAAATATAGTTTAATCTGCTATTAGAAAAGTATAACGTTATAGGCTAAAAGGCAATCTTTGAAAAAGTTGAAAAAGTACCTTTTTGAAAAACACCACGGAAAAATTTGTAAAAAAAAAATAAAAAATAAATTAAGAATAAAATATAAAGTTAAACGAAATAGAACTTTTTTCAAAAAGTACTTTTTTAAATTGAACTTTTTTAAAAATGACACAAAAATATACTTAAAAGGTAATATAAAATTGCAAAAAACGATTGGGAAAAACGTTTCTTACTCTCTGGCAAAAAGAGTATATTTTTGATGAAAAAGTAACTTTTTGGTACTTTTTAAATTCTTTCTACATATGTTTTATTTTTTAATTATTGAAAATGCTGTTTGTTTTGTTTTAAATTTTTACCTTAGTACCCTTAGTACCCTTAAGATAAAATATAAAACTTACTAAGAAAAGTACGTTTTTCAAAGAAGAGACCAAAGTACCGTTTTGGTACTTTACTTAAATCTGTATAATTTTGTTTTTTTGTTCCATTTAATTGCAGTGTAAGCAAAAGGTATTTATTTTAAACTTGTTTAATATTCAAAAAGTACCAAGTGTTTTAGTACTTTGAAAAAACCAAGGTGTTATTTAGAATCAGTTTTAATATTTCTATGTATGGTATAACGTGATATGGATATTTTTGAGTTTGTTTTTTTTTTAATAAGAAATAGTTTCCTATCTCAGAAAGCTACATTTTGACTTAAAGTCCATTTTTAAGTTTTTGTTATCCAAACTAGCACCGTACTGTGATTTCTTAATATTTTTCCATAAATTAATCATTCCTTTAGCCATTATTTGATTATTTGAGCTCATATTTCCAAAAGTACCAAACAATTTACAAAAAGTACCACAGTACTTACCTAGAAATTTGACTTCAAATATTTAGTTTTCATACTTTACTATATTTTTTCCATTTTGTTCAACGGTATTATGTAATACTGATCACATAATAATTACATATGCCTTAAGGTACTTTTTTGTTACTTTTACTAGAATACATACACACTTGCTATAAATTGCTTATTAGGAAATTTAAAAATTTATTTATTGCATGTTTTTGCAAAGCTATTATTATACTTGTGATAGAGTAAATAAGGAATAAAAGTACTTTTATTTGGTACTACTTTTTAGCTATTAAAATTTTCTTTAAGATAATGAGTTTAAAAAACTGGTTGAAGTAATGTTTGTTGTATCTGAATAAATTACACATCAAATATTTGAAGAGTACCAAGTGAGCACTTAAGTGCTTTTTAAATTTCAGCTCTATTTAGTACAATATTGTTGCCTACTGCAGTTACCAATTGTGTTACAATATGCAAGAAAAATATAATTTAATAAAAGTTTTATGGTACTCTTTATTAGTACTTTTGGTAATCCTAACGAAAATCTTGTTTTTCAATTAAAAAGACTTTAAAAACTTAGTACAATATACGCCGTATATTGAAATATTTATTTTTTAATAAATTAAAGGTACCATTTATGGTACTAAACATTAAGTACTTTTTGTTCTCCTAAAAAGTCCCATTTTTTTCATTTTCTTTTAAACATACACTTAGCTGAAGTTTTCTAAAAGCTTTTTCGTTTATTTAAAGAAAGTACCATAAAGGTACCAAAGTACTTTTCTTAAATTTGAACCTAAATTGTTAAACATTTGTTTCTTTTATAATTTTTCACTTCTTTTTAACAACATTAAGTAAAAAGTCTACATACCATTTGTGTTTTCTTTTCAACTTTGTCCTTGTTATTATCGCCGTTGATTTCTAGACAACGTTTGCCGTCAAAATGTCTAGATTTCCGACATTAACTTGCTTTTTTAGGTCTATGTTTTTATGTTTGTGTGCATGTGTGTGTATGTTACATATCACATCGACTATGTCGACCATAAAAAATGCTGAAAAAGAAAAACGGGAAAAAATGAACATAAAAAGTGGAAAAGAGAAGAAATGGTTGAAAAAAATTGACATGAAAGAGGATATTTGCGGTTGTCTGTGATTGGTATTCAGTTGACGGACAAAGAGAACTGCCTATAAATTGCTTTTCATTTCATTTTCTTTTTTTAAAGTTTGCTTTTTTCTAGTGATTTCGTTTTTTTCTCTCATTTGGGCCATTTGTTGGTGTTGTTGGCATTTTAAGTATGTAAAGACAACAACATACACATACATGCCAACGGCATACCAGCACATGTACACTATGTACGTTTTATTTGATTTTCTTTTTAGAGGAAAGTTTATGAAAATTCTTTTCATTTTAATAAAGGGCATTAAGGGTAATCACAGTTCGAGTAATAAAAAATTATATTTTTTTGAAGGGGTAGCACAGACAAAAAAAATCAAAATCAAGTTTAAAATTTCAAAACAAAATTTTCAAAAAAGTATTTTTTTTTTAAATCTAAAGAAACATTGCTAATATTTACAAGTACCAATTTTGGTACTTTTTGTTATGTGTAAAACTTAAATTATCTTTTTTATATTATTAGTACCTTTTTTTAGTATTTGCAGACATGCAAATTTTACTTTTAGCACAAATTATTTATTATTAACACTCAAAAATTTGACTCTATTTAAGTTTTGGATTTCTATTAAGTACATAAAAAAGTACCATATTGCTACTAGTTTTAATGGGACAATCCAGAGAAACAATCAAAAAGCAGGTAACAATCAAAAAAGAATTTTTCTACGGAGTTTAAGGAAAATTACTAATAATATGAAGTACTACTTTGGTACTTTTTAATAATGTGTAAGACTGAATTATTTTTCTTTAAATTGCCTTATAATATAATTTTAATTGTTTCTACTTATTAGTACTTTTTTAATGTTTAAGGTTTCGAAAAGCGATTTTTTAAAAAGTACTTTCTCCACAAAATTTAAGGGAAATTACTTTTAATAAGTGTAAAATTGAAATTTTATTATGTGTAAAACTGAAATTAAATTTCTTTAAATTGCCTTATAATGTTATTTTAAGTTCCTACTTATTAGTTTAAAGTAATACTATTTTAGTACCCTTTGCATTTCTATTAAGTACTTAAAAAGTACCATATTATTACTAGTTTTAATAGGACAAGCTGGAGAAACATTCAAAATTGGGAATTCGAAAAAATTGTTCAAAGAAGTACTTTTTCTACAAAATTCAAGGATAATTACTATTAATAACAAGTACCACTTTACTATTTTATTATTATGAGTGAAACTGAAATAAGTTTTCTTTAAATTGTCTTATTGGTTCAAAATAGTACCATTTTAGCACTTTTTAAAAATGGTAGAGGACATGTAAATCTTATTTTTCATAAATTTTTAACATTTTATAAAGTACTTAAAAAGTACCATGTCGGTAAAAAAGTACCGTATTGGTACTTTATGAAAAAATTTATTTTAAACTATTTGAGCACTTCACAGCCCTTTTTGTTTCCACTTTATCAATGTTCATTGTCATTGCCTTTTTTCTTTGCTCACAAAGTCAAGCACATTTATGGTATTTCAAGAAGTTTGGTTAACAATGTTAATGAAATTCTGCAAAATAAAACTACACTTAGTTTGTAATAGTACAGAGACGAGTAAAGGCTTGGATTTTTATGGGGTGGGGGAAGTAGGCTGAATAAATGTTTAAAAACAAATATTTTTTTACATCTTTAAAGAGGCTGCCATATAAAGTAGAGGGAAAAATAAAATATAAATGAAATTAATATACTAGAGTAGAGTTGAAGTACTTGGGTGTACACTAGCAGTCTGACGCCACAAAAAGGGGAAAAAAACACAATTCAAGTGGTTGAATGAGTAAATGAATAAACAAAAGTAAGAACAAACATTTGCATGTAATTTTTTTTCATAAAAAAATTTTTTTAGTACTTTTTTTTTAGTAAAAAGTCAATGAATAAATTAAAATAAAATAAGGAAATTAAAGTTTGTCAAGTATGAATATTTGAAACCCTACACCATAATCATAACTCAACTTAGTTTATGAGGATGCAAACGTTGAACAGTATTGCTCAGTACCAATACTGAAAACCAAGCCATCCAAAGGTTTACTTTTTGTTGAGATATTGAGGCAGAGGCACCTCTCATAAAGAATTTAATCATCAGACACTTAAAAAAACCTTTAACATTTCGAAAAACCAACAATATAACAGAAAAAGAAATTTCTCCCTCTTTAAAATGAAAAAAACATATTGAAAAGTAAAGTACTTCCATTTTTAATGATTTTTCAACATTTTTGCTGTTCATTATTTGATAGTAAAGGCAAACAGCCCGGCCTCCCAATGAGATCTGGGGTATACAACGTACAAATATTGTCTATTCACCTTGTAAATGTCAAGTTCAGCCTTCGAAATATGAATGAATGACTGACTAGTTGACTGACTGTAAACAATGAATGATTGACTGTGTAAAAGTGTTGAATCGTAGCATACGAGGAATCGTTAACGAATTCGATTTTGCCTGAATACAAAAAAAAAAAAAAAAAAATTACTTTATAAGCAAATGTTGTTGTTGTTCGCTGGTAAAAAAAAAAAAAACAAATAAACAATATAGACAATGACCAGCATCAATAAAAGCAAACAGAATACTGCCAAACCCCATTAATGGTTACAAAAACACATGAACTTTTTGAAATTTCTGTGAATAAATAAAGAAAAAAATACAAAAATAATTACATGTTGAGTCCACACATGTGAGTACGAACGTTAGCTTTTACTTATGGACTTGGACTTGTCTATAGATGAACGAAATTATAGTCTGTATTTTCTATTTATTGCCTCATTTATTATAAAAAAAATACATTTTTTTTAACTTTAGTTATTGTTCGGTTTATTGATTGTTTATATATTTTTTGTTTTTGTTTTTGTTTTTTTTTATCAATTTTGTTTGTTTTCTTCGATTCCTTAAGTAAATAAACAAAAATTTAGAAAAGAAAAATAAACAAAAACAAATTCAATGAGTAAAAGCTAAAGAAAAGTCGAAATTATCATTAAGAAAACACATAAATGTCTAGTACGAGTATATAAAATAAAAGAAAGGTGATTTAGTTAATACCTATATTACCCAGCAAACATTTTCGAAAAAGTTAAATAGATTATCAATTAATACTCATGTAAAAGGAATTATAAAGAAATATAAAATGTTATTATTCAAATTGACACTCAGTTGAAATCAATTTAAAATCAATTTCACTTAATAAAGCGTGTAATAGGCTCTTTATCAAATCAACTCAGGAAGCAAGCAGGAATTGGCGCAATAATAGATGCGATCTTACTGATTCGCTACGCAAACAGGCGAGATCTTCGTGTGCCGCAGTACTTAGGCGTGAAAAAGCTCTTTACAATCAGCGCCTTCGCGCTAAAGTTCTTACTTTTCCTAGGGGAAGTAAAAGCTTTCGGTTATTCGCTAAAAAACTTAGGAACAGCGCTGAAGATTCGATTCCAGTTCTTATAAAGAATGACCGAGCAATTACGAACCCGGTTGAAAAAGCAAACCTCTTAGCTGAATTATTTGCAAGTAATTCTGGCTTGTCGGAGAGCCTCCAACCACTGCGCGCACTCCAAAGCGTAACAGTGACTAATCTTAGTATATACTTTCGAGCCCGTACTGTAAAAACGGTTCTTGCAAGTCTCAACGTTAACAAGTCTTTTGGGCCGGATGGCATACCAGCATTGGTCCTGAAATAGTGTTCTTCGACGCTTGCCCATCCATTAATCAACATTTTCAGTGCGTCATATCGTGCATGTAGTTTTCTATCTTGCTGGTAGGTTGCTAATGTAACGCCAATCCCTAAAAAGGGTGAGGCTTCCAACCCTGAAAACTACTGCCAATTAGCAGTCTGTTCGGCACTTTCCAAGGTTATGGTGGAATCTAATCCAGCTTCCGTAAGGGCCGCTCGACTGGCAACCTGCTGGCGATACTCTCCGAGAGGTGGAACAAGTCTATTCAATGGACTGTCTTTGGTATTGGTAGTCATTTCTTTCGATTTATAACGAGCTTTCTCAGAGATCGATCTATAAGAGTGGTTATAGATGGGATCTCAACCGACGAGTTCAGGATAAATTCAGGGGTACCGCAAGGCTCTGTTCTTTCTCCAACTCTATTTCTAATATTTCTTAACGACTTTCTTCTTCTCACTTCCAATTCTAACGACATCAACATTTGTCATTCAATTTCGCTTGATCGTGGGCCGAGTCCTTTGGAGATTGGAGCGAAAAGGCAAAATATGAATGACACACTCACAAGTGACTTGGCAAAAATCTCCGAGTGAGATCGTGCGAATCGGGTCGATTTTAATGCGCGCAAGACCAAATGTTTTTTTCTGACACATAGACGTGGGGCTGTGGTGTCGTCTGTAACTATAGGTAATGCAGATATTGATAAGTCAGGTGATGTACGTTGGAACGTTCACATTTTCAATGTGCCGAAAGAAGCATTTAAGTGCCAGTGCAAGAAATACTTCACTCCATTTGACCTTCTCAATATTTACAAGACCTATATCCGACCCAAAAAGGAATACAACTCTCATGTATTTTGAGGCTTCTCGACCGCGTACAGGAGAGGGCGAAGATGCTTATTAATGACGGTAGTGTTGCCAACTCTATCGATTCCTTAGATATGCTGTGTGTCTCATTGTTCTGTCGGTACTTTAACGGAATGTGTTCTAACGAAATAAAGGCATTGATTTCGCATAATCATATATTTTCACGCAGTACTCGTTTTTACCGTAGAGCACATCCCTTTATAGTTGATTGTTCGTATAATCGCAAAACTCATTATAGAGAGAATTTCTTTTTTAGCCGCACCGTTCGTTTGTGTTCTTCCTGAGAAAGTATTTCCTGTCAATAACGATATAAATCGGTTCAAATCAAGTGTCCATAAATACTACTCCCTCTGTCCTCCTTCCCATAACCTATTTTCTTAGTAACAACACAATACACTGCATAAACAGGGGTCATTCCCCAAGTGCTGATACAGCTAATACAATACAAGAGCGGATCAGATAGTACTTGCTTTTTGACTGACGGCAATACTGCGCTTTTCAACAGGATTCTTTTTTTCATTTTTCTTTGTCTTAAAGCCTTCAAAAGATACTTATGTGCATGATTTGCCATCATTGTTGCCTACCAGTGTTGCCACTGGTAAATTTTAATTCTACCAAAATGTCTTTAAAAATATATTAACTTTTAAAATCTGTAAAGAAATATATTTTTGATATGAATAACAATTTTTACCAAAATTTTTTCATGTATTGACGTAATGCGAGTGGCGAAATAAAGTGTTGATCCTCATTTCTTTCAGAGTGTATGTACGCTAGAAAAAAAAGTGAAAAAATAATTCTAAAAGCAGAGAATATTTTAATAAATGGTTTCTTTTTCTTGTGAACAAATACAGCATCTAGTCTTTGAGAAGTAAATTTGAATGGATTTTTTGTAAATCCGGAAGAGATTTTCGACCATTTCTTTGTTATTAAAGATTGTTTTCTTTAAACAAAAAGTCGTTTTTAGAATTTCATAAACAAAATGTTCAAAAATGTTTGATTGGGATGTTAAGAAATATGCTACTGTTGCTTAGAAGTGCGAAAGAGAAAGAATTTATAGATTTTTCTTACAGTGTGCTTAGAATCAAGACCCTTGCAAGACCAGTTTCTTCACATTGGCTACCAATTTTTTTTTAATCTGCTTCATTCATGGTGAATTGTCTGAAAACCAAATTTCCATCATACATTCGCATGCTATTACCAAAACCTCCACCAGGCTTCACCGTAAATATATAAGTTTGTTTTGAAAAATTTTCGTTTATGGTTCTCCATATTTTTATAATTTTTTCTGACCAAACCCATGATATTATATTTGAAAGTCTGTGAAGTTTTATTAGAAAAAGAAAACAAAATTTTTTTTGGTTTACGAGAAGTTCTACAATTTAAGCCAATAAATATTTAATCCAGCCCGTCGGCAGACTTCCGTGGTTCACAAAATATTGAGCCACATTTTGCAACAAAGCTTCGTTTATCTCGTCAATGCAACGCGAATTTCATCTTTCAGTGTTAGTTGTTTGTAGTTTGTTTGCGTAAATCAGGTCTTTCAAATGGCCCCAGAGAAAATAATCCAGCGGCCTTAAGTCACTAGAACGAGGCGGCCAATTGACAACACAAAATCGAGAAATTACGCGACCGGAAATTTCTCATGCAATAACTGAATTGTTTGGCTGGCTGTGGGGCTTGTGGCGCCATCCTGCTGAAATTGTCACTGATGTCAATATTAGCTAATTGTGGCCACAAAAATTTGTGACGGTGACGGCGTTTCCATGCTCATTTTCGATAAAATAAGGGCCGATCATGCCGCCTAACCACAAACCGCACCATACGGTCACTTTCTTTGGATGTAATGGTTTTTCAAGGACTGTTCGCGCAACTGCCCATATTCGACAATTTTGTTTGTTTACATAACCACCTAATTGAAAATGGGCCTCATCACTAAAAATGATTATGTTGGAAAATGCGTTGTTTTCGTTCAGTTTTTCACGCAGCCAATTCACAAACGTTTGACGCAAACAATGTCGTCTGGTTTTAATTCCTGAACGAGTTTAACTTTATAAGCGTGAAAATGAAGATCTTTAAGCAAAATATTGCGTAAAGTTTCTCTGGTGATGCCCCGATGAATTGATGCTCCAGGTTCATTCTCAAAACTTTGCTGTACAGCGGTTATATTTGCATCACTACGAACACTATGAGCGTATTGTTCTGATTTATTGTAAGCCTTGAACTCAGCGATTGATTTGCGCACAGCGGTCTCAGAAGTAGCCTAATTACGAGGAAATTTACTCGAATTTTACGAAGTGATACAGTAAAATTTTCAAAATTAAAATTCTTTGTTCAAGAGTGTAGCGTTCCATAGTTGAAATTTCCCAATTTTTTACTAAATAAGTGTCAAAAGTTGACAGCTCAATTCTTGACATTTCATCATTTGACAGCCAATTTACTTCCTAACCTCAAATTTGCCCACCCTATTAAATAACATTTGTTTGCTTTTTGCAAAACAACTCCTTTAACTTCCAAGCAAATGCCAGTGTGTGCGTAATATGATTAATTTCATCAAAACTCACGTTTTTGGAAGCAGCAGAGGATAAAAATTTTCAAATATTAACAATAAATTATATTATTTTATCCTTTAAGCAGAAGTCAAGGACACTTTATTATCTTTTAACGTTAAAAAAAATATTTTGATTTCATTGTTTTAATATTCTGTTACATCCGTTTCCTGTTTCACAAGCGCCAAATCGATAATAAAAAAATTTGTGATTTTATATTCCCTCAAAAGAAAATATACATCCAATGGAGGTGTGCAAGTGTCACCGTGTGTCATTTCTGTAATGTTTATTAAACGCTTTAAAATTTTTTATATTTTTCTTCTTTTTTTTGCACAAAAAAAAATCTTTTCTAAATAACTTTGTCAAACACATATAACGCGATTAACATCTGTCTTGCTCTGCCACTCTAACTCACACAGCCGTTAGAAAAGAAACATGAAAATTTTTAGTGCATATTTATAGGGTGTACTGGCGTAAGACTACACACAAACACAGGTTAATTTCTCGAGTCTCGTTACAGAATTTTTCAATATTCTTTTTATTGGTTTCCAAATAGTCACCCTGTATGTTTTTAGTTTTATACACATGTTTACTGCTTTATAGCCATAAAGGTGTACTCGTATTTGGATATCAATTTAAGAGGCAGTAAAAAAAAATATTAAAAAAAAAGAAAAACAACAAATCATGAGCTCAAATTAAAACATTAATGCATGAGTAGTCTTTATAAAAATTCTGGGGCTTGGGGTATAGTTTTGTTTCTTTTTTTTTGATAACGAACAGGATATACAAGGTGTTACCTTTCTCCCCCCTCCTACACATACAGAAAGTATGTTGCAAAATAAATACGAAATTTTTACGATAAAAGAAAGGAATTTTTATTTCATTTTTGCCATAATTTATGGCTTTGATTTCCTTGTCTGTCTGGCATTTAAGCAAAAAAAAAAAAAAAACTGCAAATATTTTGCAAAAATATTTAAGAAATTTTAAACGAATTTCAGGTGTTGTAAGCAAAGGAACTGTTATTGTTTAAGGGTCTTAAAAAGGAAGGAAATAAGAAAATAAAACTTAAGAAATTTATTGGAGTTGGCATGGTATAGTGTTTCAGTTGCTTGTATATGAATACCGGCAGTGAAAAGAAAAATTTTCATCATGGTTTCAAATTACAAATGATAAACAAGATCCAATTCTCTACAGATGATCCATTCAAGAAGCCCCCTGTCCCCCAATCACGTAAAGATAAATAGCAACATCATGTAAAACAGTCAAGCAGGTTAACCTCTTGGCGAAAAAAAAAGAAAAAAAAAGATAGGAATCTAAGATAAACAGAAAATGCACCACATATTAGCCCAGACCAGCAACAGTCGTTCGATTATATGCTTCTAAGAAGAGTAACGGAAAAATAAATTTGAATATGAATAACTGTCAATAACTGCCAATGAGTTCTGCGATTGCAAATAAAATCATCAGCTAAAAGAGTTTTTCATGAAGTTTAAATATAATCCGAACGAAACTTAGATCCGGAATCTCTAGCAGGGTGGACTTGAGTGCAACCATAATCATCACTGATGATTATGGATGCACTCAGGTCCACCCCTCCCGAAGCCTTCTTTATAATGCTGTACTGGCTTCCAGTGGATCTGATGGCTAAGCAAATGGCGGTTATGTCTGCGATAAGATTGAGGATGGCTAGGGCATGATCTAACAAGGATCGAGTGCATGTAGCCATCACAGCCAGCACATCGAAACTCTTCCTGGATAGAATTATCTCTGTGAGCATTTCACCAGAATCGGAAATTGGATACAGTTCTGTCGAGGTGTACATGGACGGGTCTTTATTCCCGTATATGGGGTGAGATTAAACTTTAAACTTCTAGGCCACTGTAGTGTATAACAGGGGAAGGTCTCGGCGATAAAATGGACTACGAACTGGTTGATGTACTCAAGGTTATTTGATGTTGATATCCGTATCTGTACGGAGAGTCAAGCTGCGATCATGGAGATGTCCGGTGTCCACTCGGACACCCTAGGGAATTGTGTGGCGAACGATTCCCCCGCTAGTTCTCTCCAGCATCCTCCACAGCATTAAATCACAGCCAACCATTTAAATAAACGACTTTAAAGCGACTCTAACCAGATTTGGAAAATAAAATTTTAGCCTTTTGTTAACGCGAATGCTACTATTCGGTGAGGGGGTACCATTTGGGCGTACATGGGACGATGCATCTGGTTATCAAGGATTGTATTAATTATTAGGCAGCAATTGCTAATTGTTGATTGATGGATAACCACGCAATCGTCATGGATAGCTCGGAGAGAGTGGCGGACACTGGTGCGGAATTCTATTTGATACAAAGCGGCTTAAGACTACCTTATTGACTTCATGACAACTGCAGTGTTAATGGGGTCGCAGTCTATAAGGAAGCGAAACTAACAACGGTCAAGATGGTGATCACATATGTAAACAGTCAGGCTTTTATAAGAGCACAGATTAGCTTAAGGCTAATTGCATCTTGCAGGGAGTTTCTAAAGTAGCTCCCGGACAGATACAGTGTTGAACTATGTTGGGTTGCAAAGCATTGTGTCATAGTGGCGAGAGAGGACGCGACGAAGTGTATAGATTAATCGGACGGGTTCCAGACCCCAGATAAGTTTCTTCGTTGCTTTGATGTTAATATGTATTCACCGAAGAGTAGTTTAGTTGTGGAGAAGTAAGGGAGGCTAATGAACCTCTAGGCTGTCAAATTTTCCCACACTCCTAAAGAGAAAGAAAACACTCGTGTAGAAAAAGCAGCAGAAATATCCCTAAAATAATGTAAACATTATACAGGCAATTTGAAATACCAGTCTAATAAGAAGGATATGCACATGGATTGTATTGACTTGACAAAAATCTTTGTCTCCGTCACTTCTCCAGGGAGCATATTGGCTATGCACAAAGCATCCATTGCTTTGTGTCAGTTTCTTTAAAAAATTTGAGCTTTCAAGCTTAGTAGCTTATTAGTCCACTGTAGCTTCCTCCATATGATTTTGGTGGTGAAGATCCTTGCTAATTGGTGGTGATCTTTACTTTAGCATTGTAATTTTTTCCCAGTAGGTGGCGTGTTTTGCTGATCATTTGTCTGATGTTTGTCATCAACGGTAGAGATATGCGGGAAAGTCAGGGGACTTTTTTTATTTTTGTCTGATGGAGTTGTCTGGAGGGACGCTGAAATGAATGTTATAAAACATTCGAAACCACAATTAAATTTTTCCTTTTTTTCTTCGTCATATCCTCCTCTGTTGCGACTCGAACCTTGGTCGTTTATGTTGTAATGCGTTCACTCTAACCACTACACCATGCCACCCCCTTTTAGGTACTTTCGGTGTCCTTAAAAGTCAAATGTGTTAAAGATAATCAAGAAGCACCACTCATCAATCATGGAAAAAATTAGATAAAACAGGTTAAGGTAGTATTGGCAAGTAATAAGAAGAAACCAAAACCTTATTGTTAAAGTTACTTTGAATACAATGGAGCCTAGAATAACGAAAGGAAAGCCTCCAGCGATCGTACTGAATACAATCCAAAGGGATATGGGTGAATAACAAGTGGCAAATATGAAGGCATAGGTCAGAGTAACTTGGCGCATGAGAACAAGAAGGACAAAGCACAGGGAGAGAGAGAGAGAGAAAGAGAGAGAGGAAAAGAACCGGAATGTTTGCCTTATAAATAAAAAATTACGATTTAACTACAGCACAAAAGGGTTTATAGCAACATATCTTACACATATATTACACATGAACAAATTAATGTATTCAAATGTAAATAGACTAGTAGCAAAGGTTCTAGACTTCACTAAATGAACGAAGTTCATGTTTATGCCTTAATTTTCTATTTTCTAATTTTCTAAAGTTGTTCTAAATTAAGTATAAAAAGGGTGGCTAGACTTACTTAAATGGTAAGAATCTAATAATATACATACATACATACATACATACATACATACATATAGGGTAAGCCATTTAAAAGTTTAATTTGAAAAATACACTAAAAAAAACGGTTTGAAATTTTGCCAAATTTATTTTCTTGTTGTGAAGAGTAGGGCCTCACAGTGAAGGCTGACCTCACAGTACCCCATTCAATCGGACCGATATTCGAAAACTTTTTCGAGTAAATGGGGTCATATCTTGGCAATGGCATCACGAATGTTGGTCTTCAAATGCTCAATTGTCTCTGGATTGTCGGCATAACACTTGCCTTTAACGTCGCCTCACAGAAAATAGTCAAACAGTGTCAAATTGCAGCTTCTTGGCGGCCAACTGAGATCACCATTTCTGCTAATTAAACGGCCATCAAACGTTTGACGCAATAAATCGATTGTGGCGTGAGATGTGTGGCAAGTTGCACCTGAAAAAGAAGAAGAACGGGCACAAAAAAATTGGTTATCCTGTTGCGATAAGTGTCTCCATTGACCGTGATGGTTGTGCCATCCTCATTTTCAAAGAATTATGGGCCAATGATGCCTCCGCTTCACAAGTCGCACCAAACAGTTATTCGTAATTGATGCATTGGCTTCTGTAAGACCACGCTTTGATTTTCTGAGCCCCAAATATGATAATTTTCATCCAAAAAGATGATTTCAAATGACGATATATTTCCAATAAATCTCAACGTTGCTCAAGCGTAAATCGATTAATTTCGTTCAGTAGAGATAACAGACTGAATTTTGTGACAGAATTGAATGAGATAAGTAATGCCAGATTCGAAATAATTGCTGATTCAAATGAAAACCGATAATTGGCTCACCCGATACATAGACGTAAATACAACATCGCTGAAAGTTCTCAAGACTCTTTAATATTCTTTATTCTTTAAAGGTTTCCTTATAATTTTTTTTCTGTCTCTTGCATTATAAATTTCGTTGTTGTTGTTTTTTATTCCAATGACGTCTAATTTAATTGATTTGCTTTTAATGTTTTTCGTCTATTTTCTTAATTCAAATTTCATTGAATTATAAATCATTTCTGAGTAAATAAACATTGTGTTTAAAAATAATTTCAATTGAAATTTTATATTTTTTCTCACTTGACTATTTAATTGTAAATTCGACAGCAAAAAGAAAATCTATGAATGAATCTATTGAAAAGCAAAAGAGGCTGAACTGTAAATTAGTTTTCGATTTAATTATTCTTTGTGAACCATCACAAAATTTTATAGAAAACATACGCATTACATGCACTGTCTGCACTGAAAAGTGCAGTACTGCAAATTAATCGGCGAATATGACTACAGCCACTAGGAGTTATAAATTTTTAATAGGTCCTAAATGTCAGTGGGTATATATATCGGATTCTTACCAGTTTAAAATATCACCTGTTTAATCGCCGACATACACGGGATAACATTCAAGCTATTACGTCGTAGAATGCGAAAGATTTAGTATATCGCTAATGACGGATCAGCATTCGTTTTCCTATCGGATACTTCACTCTTAACTTACAAATCATCGTTTTAATTTTTTTTTTGTCTTCGTTACTCCTCTAGTGGGAGCATATTGACTTTCCACAAAGTTTCCATAACTTCGTTTTAGTTTCAGTAAACAAGTTGACTTTCAAGTTAAGTAGATGATTAATCCACTGTAGCTCCTTGCTAAGTGGTGGTGGTAATTCCTACTTAGCATTGTAATCTTTTCCCATTCCGATATTTGTCATCATTGCCAGAGATAAGCTGTTGGTCAGGTGACTACTTTAAATGGATTTGTCAGGAGGGAGGTTGAATTCTCTTTATTAAACACTCAAAACTGATAGAAAAAATTTTTGTCATGTCTTGTGCTATGGATTCGAAACAGGGTCGCTTGTGTTGTATGCCTGTGCTCTAGCCACTAAACCACGCCACACGGCGTTGCATTATCAAATTCTTAAGCCTATATTTAGGCATAAAAATGTTTAGCATAATCTTAGGCTGACCATTAAATTAATAACTATGGCTAATATCTTAAGTAAGCCATTGACTTAATTAACTAATCCCTGGGCTATTAAAACTGTATTTTATAAATGATTTTCCAATTCTCTTATTTTTTTTCGCAAGAATATATAAAAAGTTTCTTTTCAAATAATTTTTTTTCTGAAAGCAATACTTAAGTAATTAAAACACACTTCGTTCGGTATGGCCTTTATGAGACTCTCGTTTTTTTTAAGGCACGTAACATATTGCTTTTGGTTTTAACCATAATTATAATTCAAGTCTCATATTAGTGGCCAATACAAAAAGTACCAACAGCATACATGTGAAGGGCGAGAACGAGAGCAATGGTTGAATAAATGAATTAATGATGGTTATGCTTGACTGTTTGATTGCATGTTCATGATAAGGCAGGAGTAGTAGTAGTAAGTGATTAATTACTGGCAAATTTTTTTTTGGTATAATTTTAGGAGAAAAAATAAATGCCATACAAAATAAATGCCATAAGCATTTAATTCATTTCATTACAGTTGGTTTCATTCTATTTTTAGTCTCATTATAATTCATTGAATTATTTAAAAAAACCAAAAATAGAAAAAGGATAACATTATCCTGTCACGTATTTTTTATGGAACAGAAAATGTTTATTCATAATATAAAATATCATAATAACAAAAGTATGCGGCTTGACAAGAAAGGATTTCATAGAGGGATGTTTAACTGGACCGGAGGAAAACTGAGTAATAATAAAAATCTTAACGATCAGGCAAATCGTTCTTATTGCTATGTTTTAACCATTAAAATCCTTCTAAATTTGCAAAAACAAAAGTAATATATCGATGTTAAGAGAGCTTTGTTGATCTGTGCTTATCTTGACTTTTCTTTATTTCTTTGCTTTCTGTTTACTACTACTTGCTTAACTAGGTTCGCCTTCAATTTTAAATTTACATAAAAAGAGCTTAATAAAGCTCTAGTATAGACATAATTTTCCTTAGTTTAGCGAAATCTAGAACCATTCTTATTATTTGCTTTTACATACATTAGTGAGAGTATGTGTGCAATACTGCGCATTTCTGGTGTGCAGTAATTAAAAGAAACACGCTTTATTGAAGCATAATACAGCAGCAGCAATTATTTTTATAAAATTACATCTCTATTATTGAAATTGTTATTAAGAGTTATTAGCCATTAACAACGAATACGAGCTAAGGCCATTGGGGGTTAAAAAGTTTCGAAAATTAATATTTCTCAAATATTGTGACTTATCTATTTTGGCATTGCGTCAAAAAAACAACCGGAGTTCGTGTTCCCACTAGCACACTATAGTTCTGGTCACACAAGTCTAGTGGCAGAGCTCCACCTTGCAAATTCGTCAGCGATTTTGTTTTCCATAACATCTCTGTGGCCAGGGACCAAAAATTTCTCACTTTATTCCCTAATGCCAAAGTGCGGATATTAATATAACAGTCATATACCAATTTCCTGTTGATATACTCTAAAGAAAAAGCTCTCAGTGTCGCCTATCGATCACAATATATATTGTTACGTTTAAACCTTTTTAAAACGTTAGAGGTCTTGTTGTTTTACAGTTTCTATTCCCCCCTCTTTATTTTTATACAGTTTATCTTAATACGGCAACTTATTTATCTTGCACTTAATATTCGTTTATACAACACTTTTATTTAGATACACAAGAGCCTTGACACAAACCAATAAAGTTTATAGCTAAAATATCACAATATAGTCCCTGATGTGATTTATTTTTTTAGGCATTTTTATTTTCGTAACAATATTTATCGAAGGGCTTTAACTTCACGCTCAATATTAATTCGCGCACAGATGAAAATAGCCTGTTTCTTCACCTGGATACTGTGTCATATACCCATTCAATCTTAAGCTATGGCATTGGCTCCAAAAATTAAAGCGCTTGCACCAATATCCATTCAGATCCATCCGTATACCACAGTAAACAGTTGAGGTCAATTTTAGGGACCCATTACTCACAGCTATAAGAATGCTGAAAATGCCACCGAAGATTTTTAAAAATTTGGTGCACATGTTACTTTTACCACTTAACAGATTCTGTTAAGTGCTCTAAAACTTTCCTACATGCTCAGACAGAAAAAGTATTTTATTTTTTTTGCACATGTCTTTATTTTTTGACATATTTTTCATTTCGCCGTTTTAGTTGATTTGATACAAAATGCCTAAAGCCGTTATTGAAGCGATTTCTTTAACAACATAGTTATGCGAATAATTTGAAATTTGGGTTGTTAATACACTTTAAGCATTTGAACAAATCGCGGTATATGCTAAGAAGCTGTATATTTATTTTAAGTATTTGACAAAATCCCCTAAAGTTAGAATAGGCATGAATATATTACATAGCCCTCCTTAATAACTTGTACTTATAAAAATAGCCGACCTCCATAAGCTGCTATTTTATTACTTAGAAAGATTTCAAACCTGTTTGTCTCTTGAAGCAATATTTAATAACAAAAAGTCTAAGAAGAGACTATTTCAATAATTTTTATTGTTGTAGTAGTTCATGTAAATTTTGTATTTTTTCATAGACTTTAATAAATATATTTTTTTTTTATATACATACCTATGTACACATTATTAATACGGAAATACCTGCCTGCTTTTTCCTGATTTTTATTAAAATTTTTATTTAACCTGCACGAAATAATTATAATTTTCACTTTTTCACTTTATGTTTTCACACCAAACACTCACTCGCCTGCCAACACAACTCTGTGTAATAATTTAAAGCGAAGAACATAACAAGAACAATTTATTTGCACGAAATATGTGGTCCCTTTAATTAAAACAAAAACAAACAAAAGAAGAGCACATACTAAGAGAGAACATAACAAAACAAAAGAAACTGTTATACTCATAAAACAAGTGTTGTAAATAACAATGTAAATATTTAACCTTAAAATACTTGACCTTATAAAAAATATCATATAAAAAACGCTACTTTTACTAACAAACAAAACTTTTTGTACAAAAAAATTTCCCAACACATTTAATTGTTTGTAGAATAAGAAATTGTAAAAAAATGTAAATATGGCGGCTACAAAATTTCTTTTAAAGAAACAGAATATAAAAACAATAACAAAAGAACACAAACATTTCACATAGTGCATGCAAGATAGCAAAAAACATACATTACACCAAAAACATACAAAGAAGAACTGGATGAGTGTAAGAGGGAGACAAAAGCAAATTTTTAAACCAATACATTTGTACAAACATTTTAAAAGCCTGTAGAAAAAATAAACATAAAAACACACTTTGAAAAATGCCAACAACTCACATAAAAAAACATTAAAGTAACAACAGCAACTAACATATACCATAACCGAATATTAAACAACCAAAACACGAAGCCTACTTAAAGCAGAATATATAAAATATTTAAAAATAAATACGACAACACCATGCATGTTATAGTTACAATTGGGTCCTAAACATCATTAACTAACACTTACAACCCCCTCTCCAAATCAAAGTACACTCACATAACGATAATTGGCCTCTCTATACCCAAATGCATGATTAAAAACACATCAATTCAGATTTTGATTATAAATAAAAACAATAACAATAATGACTCTTTTCCTTCTCTTTTTTTCTTGTTAATTTTCAGCTGCTACAATAACGACAAGAGCGAATTCGTATAGAAATAAACAGTGTTTTTAAAGAGAAAAGGATTTCTATAATTAGAAAACAGTGTTGTTAAGATGGAGTTTTACTGGCTAAACGCTTGAATTAAATAAAGAAAGAGATTGTATAGAAAGAATATATAAAATTAAAACTTCCAAAAATTATAAAAAATGAAGTAAAATGGAATAAAATAAAACAAAGTAAAAAATAAAAAAATAAACAAACAAAAATTTAAAAAAGTAAATAGTTATTAAATATGTAAAATAATTAATTTAAAAAAAACGCTAAATACTAGGTGAGTTTGATAATTCCTTTGACCTTTTGTATTTCTAGGGCAGTAAATTTTAATATAACACTACTCTTGTTTATAGCTGAGCCACTAAATAAATTTTCAAAAGCCGTTGAAAGACGGCCAATCTTGAGAATTTTGACAAAAAAGGAAAAATAAATTTTATTATAAAACAATCCCCTAAAGGCTTCGTATTTAATAATTTGTTTTTTTCGTACTTCGTTTTATACAAAGCATCCATTGCCTTAGTAATTAAGTTTTTAATCAGCCCACATGTGGTTGTCAAAGTTTTTACGTGAGTATCGTCACGCTGGAATACCCCTAGCCGCGAGTGAAAACAATGCGTGCAACGACGCCCTCACCAATGATTAAAATCACCAGTGAGTACCAAATTCGAAGTCATGTTATTTGGACATGACTTCAGACACCGATCTATGGGTCACGGCACCCGGCTCAAAATGTATCTCCACATTGAGCTAGCGCTCTCCCCGCGGGCATAAACCACACCCACCACGTTGCTTCCACAAGGTGGCCTCACCATAGTCTTGCTAAATAGTGATGGTCAATCCTTACTTAGTATTGTTATTTTTCCTTAGTATTGTATTTGCCTGGAAGGGGGCTTAAAAAAAATCCCGAAAACTGCAATTATATTTTTTGTCATGTCCTCTGCAGACGATTTGAATCCGAGCCTGTTGTATGCGGGCACTCTAACCACTACACAAAGCCACCCCCCGAGGCAATAAGTATCTCATCTTACTTGCTCATAAGGCACTGCAACCGTTTATCGATTTTGACTACCTCGACCAGTCTTGACAACCAGTTTGAGATTTCGAAGCCCATCATGCGAAAGACTTGGCCAAAATAGCGCAGCTGCTGATCTTGCTGATTCACTAGATCTACTTTCGTGTACAGCTTGCTGTTACAACATATACAGAACTCATCTCCTACTCGTAGAGGAGCGAAAATCTTACGAAGTATCTTCTTCTCGAATGCTCCAGAGACATTTTTATCGTTATTTAATAGTGTTCACACTTCTGTGCTATATAGCACAACAGTAATGACAAGTGTCTTGTAGAGTGTGAGTTGGGTTCGTGTTAAGAGAGAGAAATAGAGCTCTGCTTTCCGATTACCTACTAAGCCCAAAGTAACACCTGTTGGCAGAAGTGATTCTTGACCTGATTTCCAGAATAATGTCGCTGGTACCAAGATATACAAAATCCTTCGCCACTTCAAAACTGCAATCGTCAATGCTTTGGGGAAGAACAGTACAAGAACCAGTATCGATTGAAATAAAGAGAAGCAAATTGCGCTTGATTGGTCAGATTCTTAGAAGGCAACCGAATGATATTAACAGAATCGCCATAGATTGGAAACCGGAAGCAGAAGAAGAGCACGCCTATACATGGAGAAGACAAACGAATTAACAGATGCTGCAAGAGTTGGAGAGAAGAGAAGGCGTTAGCACACTAAAGAGTGTTCTTTCGGGGACATTATTTAGGCCCCTTACCTTGTTGAGACCACTGGTAATCTAAAAAAAGTAAAAAGTAAAAAAGACTGGAATATATATTTTGAGCTTAAAGGAATCTATGTTGAGCAAAAACTGCTATTTTTATCCAAAAAGTCAAGGAATTATCAAAATTCATTCGTTTTGCAAGAATAATTATTTAAAAAGAAATAATAAATATTCATATAAATAATCTATATAATAAAAATAAATGTTATATAAATAAACACCAATTTATTGCATAAAAACCAATAATAAAAGTACAAAGAATATTCTAAATAAAACGCTTAATTGATAACACTTGCATTAATATTCCAGATGATGCTGTAGAAAAACCAAATATAACCAAACTGTTATACAAAACGTAACGGAATCTTAAAACAACTTTTATTAAACAAAAACTGAGAAAAATTACCAAAAATTTTATGTAAAATTTTTTTTAGAAAAACTGCTTTAAAAAATCCTTAATTAGGCTGTAAAAAGGAGACAAAAAAATCTTGAAAAGCAAACTTTTACAAAGTCAAGGTCATAAAGAAAACGCAAAACAATTACTTACAACTCGTAAAAGAAGCTCCTAAGAATATGCTAAAGAAAAAACCAAATTATGAAAAAACAACTTCAAACAATCTTAGCCTTGCATAATAACCAACAACAATAATAATTAACTTTGTAATTAGCAAATATGTATGCTAATGATAGTAAGAAAACAACAGTTATTTTTTTATTACCAGCAACCTTAGTCAAGACAACAACCTTTATAGCTGCAAATAGTAAAACATCAGACTGACGACTTGCAACTGCTTTTAAGGCATTGCAAATGTAATGCTTTTGTAAGAAAAAGGAAAAAAAAACGTACAAACTTGGAACACAAGTAGTAAAAAACACGTGCGTTTCTTAATTACTACAAGGCGGAGAAGGTACTCGAAAAACAAACAAACGAACAAAAAAAAAAATACTAAAAACGCGGAAAGAACTAACGAATGTAAGACTTCTTAAGAAAAGGTTACAGAAACAAGGTCGACAAAAAAATAACATTCAAAACCACATATTGGAAAAAAAACTGAATTTTGCCATTTTAAAAAAGGATATAAAAAACGCTTTAAATTGTTTAATTATTTAAAAAAATAAACATTTCTTAACAGTGTAAACGTAAAGGATATTAACGAAAGCCTACGTATGTTGTGCCATTTGAGTTTGTTGTGACATCAACTTTACAAGGAAATTATATTTTAACGCTTTCTTTCTCGATTGTGTTTAAAGATAATTTGCAAAATTTTGATTTCGTTTTCAAATATAATTATAAATTAAAATAAAAACAAAAGCGCAGACGAAATGCCGGAACAGGATAATTATGATGATGAGGTAAATTATTTAATTTGATTTAATTTTTCTCTAATTTCCTTTTTCATTTTAAAAACATTTGTTAATGTAATAAAGTAAAGGGTTTTTCTATAAGAACTTTGTTTTCCAGTAGGGCTATATTGGAATAACATGACCATTGTGAAATCACATTAAAATATTCAGCCCTAGAATGGATAACCGGGTACCCGTGTGTCCACTAACCATTTTTAACTTTTGTATTAGGTATACAAGTTAATAATGTTGGTTTTTTTGGCTGAAAATGCATTTATTATAATAAAATGAAGTGATATATGATTCAAAATATTTTCTGTCGTTAGCCACTACTTTTTCCCATCTTTCTGGTAGCGTATGGATTCCGCTCCAAACATCAGACGAATGATCAGGAAAAACACGCCACCTACCGGGAAAAAAACTACAATGCTAAAGTAAAGATCAACACCAATTAGCAAGGATCTTCACCACTACAAAAAAATCATATGGAGTAAGCTACAGCGGATTAATCATCTACTTATCTTGAAATATCAAATTGATTAAAGAAACGGAAACAAAGTAATATATGCTTTGTGGAAAGCCAATATGCTACCTAGAGGATTGACGGAGAAAACAAAATGGATTCTGCGCAAATAGAACTGCTTCGGTTTTGAGATAAAGAATGAATCAAGTCAATTTCTGATACCCTGTTCTGATGTCAAGCGTATGCCAGTAAGGGCGTTCATCATCGATCAAAACAAATTCTACTCTGAGGGGTAAAGTCTGGGCTAAAAAAGGGTGAACTAAAATTTCCCATCTGCTGTTTACCAAATAGTTTTTGACCGGTCTTGCAACATGTGGACGAGCGTTGTCATGATGGAAGATGTCTGATCGAATATTCTGATCGTTTTTCGTTGATTGCTCTTTTCAAACAAGTTAATTGCGTTTGGTACAGGTCCCCTGTGATCGCCTGACCTTCTGATCACACCAAATACTGAGCATTACCTTAACGCCACGGATATTTGGCTTTGGAGTTGATTTGGCTGGCTTACCGGGCTTTACATATGAATTTTTCCGCTTTAGGTTATCGTAATTATCCGTTTTTCATCACCGGTAACAAAAAATGCAAAAATGACTTCTTTCTTCTCTCGTCTTCAATTCGATTTCTTTTGGATGAATCCCAAAGCTTTTAAATGTAGGGAAATGTCTTGTTGTATGACTCTCAAGTTCTTCTTGCATTTGACAACAATCTTTGTCGAGTAATATTTCTAATTCCTCATCTTCAAACATTTTCGGTTGATATTAACCAGGTCTAACACCAATAGAAAAGTGTTAGTTTGAGACATGCATTGAAAATTTGCATTTTAGTTTTATCGATATCGAATTGGAAGCCAAGCGTACCGTAGCCGTCCGAGCCTTGCCTTACTGAGTCCGTTAGATATTTCACAGTTTGCCGACATTATTCAGCCCAGATAACCAAAGCTCTAAAGTATTCTATGCGTTGATTTTACAATTGTAATAAAAGCCCGGTTGTTGCTGTTAATGCATATTGGCTGCGTTTTCTTGATGTTGACTTCCAAGCCACGTTTCTAGCCAACTCGACAAGGTGATTGCTCCGCGTAATCTAGATCATCTAGGCGGCGATCTATAACCCATGGAATTCCCTTCTTCTTCTTGTAGAGCTCAAGTATGACCATATTAAGAAAGATTTCAAATATCGGGTCCGCCATCTAACGTTTTTTTTTCAACTAGTGCTTGTTTCGTGAATAGTAACACTTAACTCATGTCTGATTTGACAGATAATTAGTTTTATCCTTCCGCTGAACGAATACGATTGTGTATACGCTTGAACAACGCTGGGCAACATTGCGACATTACTTTTAAAATCATGGTAATGTTGCAGAATCAAAAATCATCTTTTCAGATGAAGCTCATTTTGATCTTGGCGAGTATGTAAACAAGCAAAATTGTCGCACTTGGGGCACAGAAAACCTGAACGCATACATTGAAAAGCCGATACACCCAAGACGAGTCACTGTTTGATGCGGATTTTGGTCCAGAGGCATAATTGGGCCATTTTTCTTCGAAAATGAGCAAGGAGTGGCCGTTACAATCAATGGCGATCATTATCGGGCCATGTTGAACGAATTTTGGTTCACAAAAATTGAAGAGGAGGATATTAGCAACATTTGGTTTCAACAGGATGGCGCTACGTGCCACACAGCCGAAGCTACACTCGATGATTCGCGCCCTGTTTTTGAGGATCACATTATCAGCCGCAGAGCTGATGTCGTTTGGCTACCTCGGAGCTGCGATTTGACATCACTGGACTATTATTTGTGAGGTGCCGTCAAAGATAAGTGTTAAGCCAACAAGCCAGAGACAATTGACGCTTTAAAGCACATTATTCGTTAAGCCATTGGTGAAATACAGTTGCACACAATCGATAATGTGCTTAAAAATTGGACCGATCGTGTAGGCAGCTGCATGGCCAGCCGAGGCAGCCATTTGAATGAAATTATTTTCCATTATTAACCGGAAGGATTGTACTTTCAAAACAAAAAACAAATTTGAGAAAATATTCAGTAGTTTTTTTGATAGCATTTTCAAATCAATTTATTTGGCGAACCCTTTAGGAGCTATAGACTATAAGAGAAAATTCTACATGAAAATTCTATTCTATGGTTTTCTAAAGATCTTTCATTTCATTTATAGTGCTTTATCACAAATGTTTTTAATAACTTCTTTAAAAATTAAAAGAAATGCATAATAAACTGCTGCTAACAAATTAAAAAAAAAAATAAGAAAACAACTTAAGAGAAAACTTTTAATGCTTCGTTAGACTTCCATACCACTGTAGTGGTCATTCAGTATTTTTGTTTCTTTAGAATTAAAGAAACAAATATCGTTTTAATAACTTTAGGAGGAAAGAAAAAATCAACAAATGACCACTACATACCACCACAAGTGGTTGTAAATTAAGTTTCATTGGACGTTATTCGTATAACGAGCAATGCAGTTTTTCCACTTGTTTTTCTTTATGATTAGTTTTCGAAAAAGAAAAGAAAATCATGTTCAAACTGAAAGTTTAAAATAAAAGCATGAAATAAGAAAGTTAGAGCCGCACCAATTCGAATACCTATAAATATATAAAGGGTTCGCCAAATAATTTCTTTTTTTTTGAAAATGCTATAAAAAAAACTACTGAATGTTTTCTCAATCCTTCCGGTTAATAATGGAAAATAATTTCATTCAAATGGCTGCCTCGGCTGGCCATGCAGTAGCCTACACGATCGGTCCAATTTTTAAGCACATTATCGATTGTGTTGCAGCTGTATTTCACCAATGGCTTCACCAATATTATCCTTTAAAGCGTCAATTGTCTCTGGCTTGTTGGCGTAACACTTATCTTTGACGGCACCCCACAAATAATAGTCCAACGGCGTCAAATCGCAGCGCCGGGGTGGCCAAACGAATCAGCTCTGCGGCTGATAATGCAATCTTCAAAAACAGGGCGCGAATCATCAAGTGTAGCTTCGGCTGTGTGGCACGTAGCGCCGTCCTGTTGAAACCAAATGTTGCTAATATCCTCCTCTTCAATTTTTGTGAAAAAAAAATTCGTTCAACATGGCCCGATAACGATCGCCATTGATTGTAACGGCCACTCCTTGCTCATTTTCGAAGAAAAATGGCCCAGTTATGCCTCTGGACCAAAATCCGCACCAAACAGTGGCTCGTCTTGGGTGTATCGGCTTTTCAATATATGCGTGCGGGTTTTCTGTGCGACAATTTTGCTTGTTTACATACCCGCCAAGATCAAAATGAGCTTCATCTGAACACATCGCACACATTCTGCAACATTACCATGATTTTCAAAGTAATGTCGCAATATTTCTCAGCGTCGTTCAAGCTTTTGCGCAACCATATTCGTTCAGCGGAAGGATAAAACTAATTATCTGTCAAATCAGGCATGAGCTAAGTGTTACCATTCACGAAATAAGCACTAGTTGACAAAAAAAACCTTAGATGGCGGACCCTTTATATATTTTTTTAATGTTTATAGAACAATCATTAGAAAATATATCACAGATTCAAGCTTTTATATCAACAACTTATTTGATTAAAAACATTGCTTATTTTAGGGTAATAAGGAAAGAACTTGACGATGTGAAAAGCCAAATAATTCGATTTTAGTTTTATTTTGAAGTCACAAGTATAATATTCTGTATAGAATAGCACATTATTGCTAGTACCTCTTTGGCTTCGCCAATAGTGATTGAATTCGCTAAATTTGATTTCTAATACGTCAGCTTGTAAGCTGTGAAACTGACTGAGCTTGAATTCTGGCTGCAAGTTATCGAATGTGATTGATTTATTAAAATAGATTTTTATCTCTGTTACTTCTGTAGGGAGCATATTAATTTTACACAAAGTATCTTTGTTTCAATTTCACTAATTAAGCTGATTTTCGAGTAAAGCAGATGATTAACTTACTGTAGCTTGCTTCCATATGATGGCATACTGATGAAGATCCTTGCTAAGTGGTGGTGATGATCCCAGCAGATGGCGTTTTATTCCGATCATTTGTTTGATGTTTGTCATTATCTTTAGGCGGATTTATTTGTAGTCTATTTCACATTCGAAACCGCAATAAAATTTGTTTGGTCATGTGTTCCGCTGAGGATTCGAACCTGGGCCATTTACGTTGTATGCATGTACTCTATTCACTAAACCACTCCACTCTCTATTAGTGCTCCGCTTGCCATTCACGGGTCTAATACGCCAAGGAACCAGACCAGCTTTTTAAAAGGGAGTGTTAACAAGTCCTGCTCGCCCAGAGTATATGCTTGTAAAAGCCTGTATCACCTGTGCCCCAGTGCCACTTAATGTTCAAGTGTTTCATCCTCATGGAATGGAAACGTCAATCCTATACAAGCGCTTATTACACGCATAGTCACCAGTGATTGCTTTCGTAAGTATGCTCAAACATTTCCTAATCAGTTTTAGAACAAAGTCCGCCATGCTACCGCCAAAGCTGAGAAACTTTTCAGAGTTGTAGACGCCACGAGTGTCATGAATTACGAGCCAAAAGATGGAAGGGGCTCATTGAGAATATACTCAGCTACGATTTTGGCTTAGATGTTCGATACCTAATTCTCCCTATGTATCTCATGTCCTGACAGCTAGAGCAGAATATTCGAAAAAGACTACACTGTTTGAGTACACAACCTTACCTTTGTTATAGAAAAATAACCATTACGCTGGGTACTCCCTGAGAGACCCTAACAGACCAGACAAGATATTTAGAGGTTCTGCGCAGTGTGCCACAAATGATGATGGGTGCGCTCAGGGCTAGCACTGCGAAAGATTTGAGTTGCTGAACTGGCTTCCGGTGTACTTGATGGCCAAGCAGTTGACGATTACGTCTGCGTTAAGTCTGAGAATGGCGGGAAAATAGCCTGACAGGTGCCGTAGATATGGTGTATTATTGAGCACCCAAACCTTTCCGGGATAGAATGTTTTCCGTAATCATTACACCAGAACCGTTCGTTAGGCCTGGACCTAACGAAATGACCACCGACTAGTCAAAGTACTCGGAAGATTTCGTGGGGTGTCTTGATCGACGCATATGTAAAGAGAATCTCCTTTAGACTTTCGGACCACTGCAGTGTCCTACAGGCTGAAGTCTCGTCGATGAAGAGGGCAGTCGACTGGTTCATTTACTACAGGGTATTCGATGTTCTTTAGGGGCAGCCAGACTAATATTAAGATGAGAAACATTACCTGGAGATTATCTAGTTGAGAAGTCCCTCCGTCGCCCGAGAGATGGCTTTCTTTCTGGCGATGAGAATTGACCACCTGTTCTTGATGCCACTTTCCTCTTGCAAGCCTTTGATTCTGTGGTACTTGTCGGACAGAGCACAACGACTGCGGAACGCACCTGTACGATCGGGTTATATCGGAGTCTATCATAGAATAGTCACGACATGGGTTACGAACCATGGTGGTTTTATCACACGACGCACTGTGGAACATATTTTACGTTAGTGTCCGAATTTTTTTCTATATAAGAACTGCTATTCTTGACACTCCGTTTTTACATGCCATATCAGACTTGACTGATATAAATGTGAGCTGGCTGTTGTTCTCTTGTTCATTTTGGGTCGGGACAAAGACAAGTAGGTGTACCTGGTTACTAAGCTGGAATCAGTATGCAAATCTCAACGTTAACAAGTCTTCTGGTCCGGATGGCATACCAGCACTGGTGCTGAAGCAGTGCTCTTCGACGCTTGCGTGTCCATTAGCTCACCTTTTCAGTGCGTCATATCGTGCCGTTATTTTTCTATTTTGCTGGAAGGTTGCTAATATAACGCCAATCTCCAAAAAGGGCGAGGATAGTAACCCTGAGAACTACAGTTTGTTCCGCACTCTCCATGGTTATGGAGAGTATGATTAATCACCATCTTGTGGGATATCTGGAGTCGAACGATTTACTTAGCGATCGTCAGTACGGAGAAGTGGAACAAGTCCATTCATGGTTTTGGCGAGAGTAAGGTTGTGGCTCTGGATATCTCAAAGGCGTTTGATAGAGTTTGGCACGAGGCTCTCATTTCGAAACTTAATGCTTTGGTGTCGGTAGTCACTTCTCTCGATCGCTCTATAAGAGTGGTAAGAGATGGGGTCTCATCCGACGAGTTCAGGGTAAACTCAGGGGTACCACAAGGCTCTGTACTTTCTCCTACTCTTTTTCTAATATTTCTTAACGACTTTCTTCTTCTCACTTCTAATCCTATCTTCTCTTTTGCGGATGACCGCAACATTTGTCACTCATATTCTTTTGATCGTAGACAGAGCTTTTTGGAGGTTGAGGCAAGAAGGATGAATATGAACGTCACACTCACAAGTGACCTGGTGAAGGTCTCCGAGTGGGGTCGTGCGAGCGGGGTCGATTTTAATGCACGTAAGACTCAATGTTGTTCTTTAACACACAAACGTGGTGGTGTGCTGTCATCTGTGTCAATGGGTAATGTGGATATTGAGGAACCAGATGCTCTTGATGTTCTGGGCATGAGAATTCACTGTGACGTTTGTTGAATTGATCACATATTTCAAGTGTCGAAAGAAGCATTCAAGTGCCTTGGTTTTTTGAGACGATGCAAGAAATACTTCACTCCATCTGATCTCCTTAATATTTACAAGACCTATATCCGAGCCAAAATAGAATACAACTCTCATGTATGAGCCGGTGCTTCAAAGTCTGTTTTGGAGTTCTCGACCGCGTACAGGAGAGGGCGAAGATGGTCATCAATGACGATAGGGTAGCCAACTCTATTGATTCATTGGAGCACGGTCGGAATGTGGCGTGTGTTTCATTGTTCTATAGGTACTATAACGGAATGTGTTCTGCCACTTACGACATGAGTAAATTTAAATCTAACGTCCATAAGCACTACTTCCTCTATCCTCCTTCCAATAACCTATCTTCCAAGTACCAGCATAAAGCACTGCATGGGTAGGGGCCATCCCCTGGGTGCTGGTCTTATATAAAAAAGTGAGCAGGACTATTGTATGGCTACTCGCTGTAACTAAATTACTAACCATCTACTGTTAAACTGCGTCCTTAAAGTAGTACTGTACAAAACCCAAAAACACAGAAGGGAAATTGTGTGGAGATTGCAAGGAAAATTGAAGTACATAGACTACGCACTGAAAGCTTCCGTGTAGGAAGCAGCAAAATGATGTGCAGATTGAACATAAACATAAATATAAACAAAAACGAATTCGTTATTCAATTCTAGGAAGTTGAAAAATATTCTTGTTCTGCTACCTGGGCAGTCTTTTCTTCAAATTAGATGGATCATAATACAAATAACGTAAAGACAGCTTATCTTTGGACTAAATTTAAACAATTTGGCCAATTTCAGTTGAATCATTTGTAAATCACTGATTTTCATAAGAAATTTATTTTTGTCTGTAAAGTTATTCGCTGCCTGCTTCTATGCGTCATAATTAAATATCCTTTCAATTTATTACCACTATTTCACTTCCTTTATATTTCCAATTTAAAATTTATTTTATAGAGTAGTCGTATTAGTATTTCTCACTCTTTCCACTTAATTAGTGGTGCTTTCAAGCGTACATTTTCTCATTCAACTCGCTTATAGTTTTCATAGATTAAATGGCATTAATGTGCCCCCATTTGGGCACAAATACCAGCTGAAAAAAAGTTATTTTTGTTCAACTAAAACTGCTTAGAAAAAGTCAAATGAAAACTAAAAAAGAATTATAATTGACGGCAAGAACGAACACAAACATTGAAAATAATGAAAATGAATTGGAATAAATGACTTGACAATAAAATCATAGAATATATGGCATTTAGATAAGAGGTAGCGAAAGAAAGAGAAAAGTTAAGGACAATAAAAATAAAGCGATTGAACGTAATTGAAAGCAATTGAAAGCAATTAGAAATTAAAACAATAGACATAAAAAATTGAACAAATTTTTGGAAAAACAGAGGAGGTATGAGTATTTGTAAAAGTAATAATGAAAAAAACTGCAGTACCTAAAGGTATGCAATTATAAGAAGAAAGTGCGACTGCATCACTTGTCTTATTTAAAGGCACTTAAGAAACAAATGCTATGTTCTCTAGATACAGTTTTTTTGCCATTCGCTCTCTCACTCATAACACAACACCCGATTATGAGCTTAATTACATGAATTTCCAATTTGGGTGAGAATCTATTCTGTTACCCCGTGTTCTACCTCGAAACCAAAGTCAGCTCTAATTTTTATAGAACTTAAGAGTTTGGTATAGCTCGTAATAAAAATGGGCTTATTGGATACTAGCTAATAACCGGCGTTGTACACAATCCCCATCTTAATTATCCTAAATGCTATCTTAGGTAAATCTTTTGCTTTTTCTTCCCACTCTGTACCCTTCCAAGCCGAAATCCAATGGTTTAAAATCACCTATTGTTACGTTTTTAACCTTTTTTTTAAAACGTTTGAGTTCGTTTATATTGCGCTAAAATAAAATAAAACTCTACTTTGTTGTTATTTTTACGACCTTTATTAATTCCACTGTAAGTTTTATACACTATGTCTTTATACAGCAAATTCGCTTATACAACACTTTTTATTTACGCCTGAACGCGACTTTACTTATTGACAGCCAAATGATCACTAACTAACTAGCCGCAACGCGCCATCTTTTTATAGTATTTCATCATTAGTTTCGAATGTTCTAGTACAGACACGAATCTTCGGTTTATCTACGTTAATTGAAATGGTCTAAAATAACTTCAGAAACACAAAAAGGAGTCGAACTGGCAACTCGATCAGACATGCGGATGGTAGCATTCTTAAATAGTACAAATATTTTGGCAGCCATTAAACCAGTAAATTTTATAGCTAAAAGCTCATAAAAAGTCCCTGATGTGTGGAGTTTCGTTTTCAGCATTTTCATTTTCGTAATACTATAGTTTGTTCATGAAAGAGATATTGGTCCTGTTTTTGATCTATACACAGTCTTCAAATAAACATACAGTTTGTAAAAAAGATGTTTTAAAAGTAGGAAAAACTTAAATTTCCATTTTCATTTAAGAAGTTTAACAACAAATTCTTAACATGCCTATCTTTTGTACACATCCTGTTACTGTATCTCTTATTGGCTTCGAGGTCTCATGATTATTAAAACAGAACCACTTATTACAACGCTACAGCAACAAAAGAACATCTTTACCTGATTTCTTTGCTGTAAAATAAATGTTTCACAAATGAGAAATTATTGGAAGTTCTTGGAATTTCGGTATTTTATGAAAAAAGTTAGGGTTTTTTTTAACGCTATCGTATGTAAAAGACATCACATAGTTTTCAGCAATAAAATATTGGACAACATGCAACAAGTGACTCTATATTTAAATGAAAACTTCCCAAGAATACTAGACTCAACAGATTGGGGTATATCCATAGTTTTAAATGCAAATCAGTAAAAAAATTTCATGTTTTGCTTTCAGGGCCGATCGATACAAGATCATATCCCGCTCCTAAAAATTATTTAAGAGGTACAGTAATGATAGTTGTAAAAAAAAAGAATTTGTTGTTGGAATTCTCAAATGAAAATAAGATTTTAATTTTTTTTCTAATTTGAAAACATTATTTTTACAAACTGTACATTCAGCTTTATACATAAGATACATGTGCATATCCATGAATCTTATAGCCAAAGTTGCCACGCGCAAAAACGATTTCCTACCAAAATTTTCTTAAAATTCTACCAAAATCGTTCGCTGCCTGCCAAAAGTTTAAATAAAAAATATTAAAATGTATTTTTTTATTAAAATCAAAAATTTATTCACTTACCCGACTTTTACACATGAAAGTACATTCTTGAAAGTTACAATACATTCATATACTACCCAATTTATGGTGGAAATTAAGTTTTTATATTAAAGAATTCTGAGGCTAAGCTGTATTGAACGATGAAAGAAAGTTTATTATATTTGAGTGTGAAGAAATAGAAAGATTTGGAGGAAAAACGAGGATATAGGCAGTTTTCTTAAGGTTTGGTGATACATATCGGCGGTTGAGGTTGAGGTTGGCGTTCCACATATTTGAACATACTTGAGGATCATTCGAGGCAATCTAGGAAGTTAGTATATGTGTAAGGGCAAGGAAGTCTTTGAGCAAAAGAAGATAAAATTATTATTTTAAAATTTAAACTGTGTTAGACGCAAAGTATTTTGACAAACTCTCTTGCATTTACTTTTAAACTTTGTTTCGCTTCTGCACGTTCAAATTTTGCTTTGACAAATTTTGTTTTCTTTTATCGGGTCGTTCTATCTTTTATACAACAAACCTCACTGTGCGAAATAAAAAATAAAATAAAATGTCAAACAGGCAACTTTGCGAATACATCAAAGTGTGTACTCACCCTTTCTCGTTTTTCTCTTCTCCTTTACAAACTCAAGGCTTTGCAAAGAACTTTGCAAAGTACTTTGAACGTACAAAAGGCGTCTTATATATATTATTAATTCCCATAACATTTCATAAAGGAACATGGAGACTTCTCTCAATCAATGAGCTGTACCCGATTCTATTTTTAAACTCATTGAAAAGGATCTACAGTATAATGCCGGCTCCGAACGGCAAATGCATTTAGAGAAGTTTTCAATAGTAGTAGTACTCATAAGCAATTACTAATGTTATGAGGTGATAACGCTGTCGAAAAATTTTTTTTAAGATGGTCTGGCCTGGTATTGAACCGACGACCTTCTGGTTGGTAGGCGGGTGTTTTACCTACCACATCACAGCGGCACAAAAAATGTGGTTCAATATTTTGTGAAAAGAGCGGACGTCTGCCGACATGCTAGAGGTGGACGTATGCCCGACATTATAATCCATTATGTCATTTTATAATTGGTATCAATAAAACTGAATTTGTCAAAAAAATGTGTTTTTAAGCCAATTTACTTGCTAACCTCAAATGTGCCCATTTTTTATAGGGCTTAAACAAACAAAGAAACAAACATACAAACACATTCATTTCTGTATGTAAGATATTACATTGCAGATTTGTTAAATTTACCTTTTTTAAGTATGCTGTCAAATACAAAACATATACAAAGTAATGACAATAAACAAACCAATGGCCGCTCGCTACATTGGTATCATTTGTTAACAGCTAAACAGGTGCCGTGCGAACGGGAGGATTCACAGAAGTAATACAACTAAGTAGCGAAGTAATCCAAGCTCTCGTGCATAAAATTGCATATTTTAAAAAACCAAAAATTTATATTAAATGTCTGGACCCTCCCTACAAGCAATGTTATGCATATTTCAGCATTTTATTTGTTTCAAATAAATATTTCATTATTGCCAGAAGGATAAAATTTATTAAAAACAATTCCACAGAGAAAAATATTTGATAATGAAAGCTTTCTTTCATTCACAACAAGAAAAAAGAATAAAAATGTGTCACTAACATGTTGTCCTTGCTTTATCCAGACTCTTTAAACGCACCTTATAAATTTGAAAAAATTTCAAATTTTTGCAATTGCCAAAAAAAGAAAGAGGAAAATGCTTTCCTTGTGCTTTCGTATAAATATTAAAAAATAAATATTTATTTCCAACAAATGTTTAGTTTTTTTAAAAATCCAATGAATTTTTTTCCTTTTTTCTTTACTTAGTCCTTCTTTAGCTCATGCAATATTCATGTCAAAGTGTATAAGATGTGGCATGTGAGATGTCGGTATGATAAGTATTTCATTATATTGCTTTTTAACAATTTATTTGGAGTAGTTTTATCCATCCAAGTATCCGCCTTTATTGGCCACAGCAAAATATGCTATTTTTTCAAGGCTTTCCTTTACTCTTTTAAAGCATCTCTTGGCTTATCATCTGTACGGCTTGAGTTTTTTATGCTGCTAATTTCAGACCAGCATTAATCAACCAAATCTGTGCTCCCGTACCGAAGCATTGAAGCTCTGGGAAACCTTTGATGAGAATAGCTTTTACTTATTACTACGAAAAAAGCATAAAGTAGCCTTTTACTTTTGTTCTGTTCCTCTCAAGGATTTACTAAACTTCAATCGGAAGGTGGAAAAGTTTCTGTTTGATGAATAGGAGCAGGCTTTATGCCTTCTCCTACCTCTATAGGGAACAATTGATTGCGTTATTTTTTTCAGCTCTGACGAGCTAAGGTCTAGGGAATCTTGAAAACATATTGGATGCCCGAGCTATCCAATATGTACGATTCGCCACAAGACTTCCTCTTTGGCTTGCCATGCGCCTACGTTCATCCTCATTCGGTATCGTCCCATCTATTTCTCCCCAGAACCACAGTAAAGTATTACTTCAGGGTTGTTCGGAGAGTTCCGCTTCTTTTTACATTATGTTTAGGCATTCCGGGCATATATCATCGCTGTCAAGTCCATATTTGATAAAATATGCTTCTGTGTCCAGTCAAAAACTGGGTCAGGTAGACGTTCAACTGCCCGTGCTTCTTTGCAACCAACTTCGGTATGTTTCTATAGGTCCATCTTCCTTTTATACCAATGGCTCAATCACGCTGCCATTTTTACGTTCATTATTAACCGTCTGGCCAGGATGTACTATATCCGTTCTTTTTACAAGATTCTACTCCGTCTCTACATCCGCTACCAGCTGCAACGGCATTAATACCGCAATCACCAAGCCTGCGTCCGTAGATATCGTGCGAAATGCAGAAGCGAGAGCGCAGCTTCTGTAGACTGAGTCTAATCCGATTCGATAAGTTTTCAAGCACATAGCGCAATAGATCTGACCACACCCATAAGCAACAACTTGTTTCCTGTATGGACCGCCCAGTTCTCACTGACAGTTCTCACTGATATATTTTAGGTCTTCCCTGAATATATGATGTCAATTATAATATGTTATCTGGTCACCCACCGTAATTGTGTTTAACTCCATTTTTTCCTACCGCTGACAGATAGTACCTTCGTTTCTTAATCAGCAATTCTAAAACCTATGCCCTTGATCTAGCTTATAACTATACCAATAGCACATTCTCTACAATTCATCAAGAATTTTGCTCTTATCACTAGGGCAATGTCATCTTTAGAACCAATGATCTACGCATCACGGAGGAAGCTCTAGCCTCAGTACCATACATGGCGTTCCACAATATAAGGCCTAACAACGATCCTTTAGGGACACCTACTCTTATTGCATACGATCTTCTGCGCTATACTAAAAATAGTCAGTGACTATCTCCATCAGATATTTCGGTAAACCATTGCCGTCGAGAGCTGCCAGCTCGGCGCCAACTCTGCCAAGTTGAAAGCCTTCACATTCATGGTGATGATGAAGCAATATTCATTATCGTCTTCAAGCCAACAGTTACACTCCAATAGCATCTACTGTTTTTTTTTTTTCTTCTCCGTCACTACTCTAGGAAGGATATTGGCTTTCCACAAAGCATCCATTGCTTTGTTTTAGTTTCTCTAATCAATTTGATCTTTCAAGCTAAGTAGCTTCCTCCATATGATTTTGCGGAGTAGTGAAGATCCTCGCTAACTGGTTGTTATCTTTAGTTTAGCATTGTAATTTTTTCTCAGTAGGTGGCGTGTTTTCCTGATCATTCGTTTGATAACTGTCATCATCGCCAGAAGAATGCGGGAAGGTCAGAGGGCTTCTTCGTTATTTTTTAGATGGCGTTGTCTGGAGGCAAGTTAAAGCCTCTTTTTATTAACCATTCGTAATCATAATTAAATTTGTCTTTGTCATGTCCTCTGCTGGAGCTCGAACTTGGATCGATGGTGTTGTTATGCATGCGCTCTAACCACTACACCACGCATCTACTGTAGGTCGTCTTTTTGCAAGCCAAATTGGCGATCTGTCAAATTATGGTATAAGTGGTTTTTTGTGGTTAATAGGGCATCAAGTGGGAGAGGGATGATGATAGTAACGTTTTGATCATATGGGTCATTTTTCGGTATAATAGTGAGGGACTCACTTGCCGTCGGGCAACCTGTTTATGATAATAAAGCTGGAATCATACGATTGTCGCAATGTATCAATTATTGGTACGGCAATCGTGTGATCGCCCAATTTAAATGTTCTTGGGCGACAATTTATTTTAAAAATACGTACCAATATTTCAAATTTGAAATTTATTTCCGCTGAATAAATTGGGATAATTTTAAAATTTTACGACAATAGAAATTGCGTCGTATTTGTACATTTGCGACAATCATGTGACCATAGCTTAAAACCAATAATAAGCGCAATGCCAACATAGACCACGTAGGTTCTTAACACTTTCTCTTCGTGCTTTAAGTAGTTAATTAAACAATTTTGAACAATACCAAAGCTATTATGAGCAATCCTCTCTTGCTTTATGTAACAAAATTTGACACCCAATGACGAATAATATTGTCACATACATTGTTACCATGTACAATATTCCGACAATATTCTTGTGAAAAGGTTTGCGATCGCGAATGTACCGAATTTTTTTGAAAATGTTATTTTTATGTTAGTTTTTGATAAGGTAACATTTTGAAAAAGTAAGGCAACATTTTTAAAATATTACATTTTAAAAAATTTAAGCTTTTTTAGAAATTTCTCTTCTCTGTTACTTAAGTTTAAGCCTATAATTTTGAGAAATCCTTGAGATATTATCTGCTCTTCAAATATGGTTGGACAACTCTGCTTAAGCTGGGTTACAGATACATGCAAAAAAAGAATAGGACAGATTTACAGTGCAGCACTTGAGCAGATCTCAACAATTGCAATCTTATAAATTACACAGCCAAACACACACAAACATCCTTAACATCCTTCGATTATAAACCCTTCAAACCCTTTAAGAAGAACAACAAAAACACCACCAATACATTTCTATGAATATGCAACACTTATTCAGGTACTTTTTTGGATTGAAGGTAAATTTGCGAAATGCATGTGTTTTTGTGGCGGCTTGTCAGCTATGCAAGTGTGGTAGGTCTGATGACATGTTCTCACAATCAGACCAATAAAGATGAAAAAAACGGTAAAATGAAAAGAATTTTTCCATTCTCTTGGTACAAGTGGCAGTAATAAATAAGAAAAGAAAATGAAATGAATTGTCTGTCTGTCTTAAAAGAAACAAAAGAGAAAAAAATGTAAAAATGTATGGATGGATGAAAGGATTCTTTTTAAGTGTGTAACGAATATATATAACCTTGCACGGAAAACTGTCAGTTTAGTGTTATTTAAAATCTTGACAAAACAATAACAGCAGCAGCAGCAGCAGCAACAAACATTGTCAACAGCATCTATGACAATGATGACAAGATGAGAGAAAAAAAACATTAAAAATTAAGAACAAGAAATACTTGAGTAACTAAATTGGTAACGATTTGTGATTTTCAGTGTTGAAAAGCTGAAAATGCAGTTAAATTTGTATGTTTTTTTAGCCAAAAAGGGTTAAAAAATGGAGTGACATGTAAGGAAAAAAGTGTCATGACATGTGTTAAATATAAGAAAATGGATTATTTGAAAAAAAACTTAGTTAGAAAAAACCTTAAAAAAAGAAAATGCGATTAAATTTGTATATTTTTTCGTTAAAAAATTGAGTGACATGTAAAATTGAGTGACATGAAAAAAGTGACATGACAAGTGTTAAATATAAAAATATGATTATTTGGAAAAAAACTTATTTAGAAAAAACCTTAAAAAAAGAAAAATGCAATTAAATTTGTATATTTTTACTTTAAAAAAATTGAGTGACATGTAATGAAAAAAGTGACATGACATGTGTTAAATATAAAAAATTTATTATTTGAAAAAAAAAACTTATTTAGAAAAAACTTTAAAAAGAAGAAAAATTCAATTAAATTTTTATATAATGTTGTTTAGTTAAAAACGGTTAAAAAATTGAGTGACATGTAAAGAAAAAAGTGAGATGACAAGTGTTTTAAATAAAACAAAAAATAAATTATTTAAAGAAAAACTTAAGAAAACTTGCCAAAATGGTAGGTAATTAAAGGATTTAAAAAAATTTTTAAAAATTCCATACGAGGCCTGTTCAAAAAATATGTTTTTTTTAATTCAGAGGAAAAAATACAGCCAATTCGCTACTAACATACGAAAATAATTTGTTCATTCCGTTGCCTTTTTTATATTTATAATCCAGTAACTTTCAAAGCAACACTGCTTTTGTTTTCAATAATCCTTTTCGTAGCAAATGAATAGCGTTAATTACACAAAGTACTCCTCCCTATTTCGAATAAGAAAAGACAGATTCTAGTTTCGGTTTATATTACTGGTTTCATTAACTTCACTCTTCCTCAAGTTTATGTGCAAATAATGCTAGACATAAATACATCTTCCCGTTATTTATATTAAATGCAGCTCTGATAAATCTGGTCTAAGATTAAATAAGTTAATATAACTAAAGCATAACCGTATTTGTCTCAGTACCATCTCAGTACCATCTCAGTACCATCTCAGTACCATCTCTCCTCTAGGGAGCATACTTACTTTCCACAAAGCATTCACTGCTTTGTTTAAGTTTGAGTAATTAAGTTCCTTTTTACGCCAAGTAGACACTTTAGCTCGCCTCCATATGATTGTGTTTAGCGGTGAAGGTCCTTGCTAAATGGTAGTGGTGATCCTTACTTAGCATTGTAATTTTCTTCCAGTAGGTGCCGTTTTCTCCTGATCATACGTCTGATGTTTGTTATCATCGCCAGAGGGTAAGCTGGATAGTCAGGGAATTTATTTAGATGAATTTTTCTTGAGGGAGCTTGAATCTTTTTGTTAAACACTCGAAACCGATATGAAATTTTTTTCGTAATTTCCTGTGCTGGATATTCGAACTAGAGCTACTTGTGTTGTATGTCTGTGCTCTAACCACTACAATACCATCTCATATAATGTAATGTAACAAAGGTGGTGTTTTGACCCAACACGGCTCTTTACACAGAAACCGTTGTTAGTCTATTGGTTCTTTTGTGTCATACACGAGTGCGATATATTACAAGCTTCTGCTCACTCATCGTATATTCTTGTAGTAGCCTGTATCTTCTGTACCTCAGTTAGTGATCAAGTGCTTAATTGACTCCCCTTCATTACAGCGGAATCTGCAGGTGCTAGTGTTGGAAATGCCCATTCTGTACAAGTACTTATTAAAGGCGTAGTGTCCCATAAGTGCATACTAAAGTGTCCTTCGGCTTTTTTCATTCAACTTCAGATCAAACTTCCTAGAGTGTTCCAGACCACTAGTGTCATTCCAATGTTCTCTTATGATGGATGCTAAACATTTTCCTTTCTCCCCCTCTGTTGAAATTAAAGCATGAAAAAAGTCCACTGAAAGTCTCTTTAGCTTCTCTTTTGGCCTAAATATCCATCATCTAATTCCCCTCATGTTCCGGCACCCATACCATGGCATTTCATTACTTTCTAAATGCACAACTACCAAGGGCCTTTAGAACTGATTGACTTGCAGAAAGTATATTGATCTTTACTTTCGGATAGGATTCCTACAGTAGCATAAAGTTAGGTCGGTGTCTTTCTTCAACAACATAAATCTGCTGGCTCCGGCGTCTATCTATTTTTGCTCTTTGGAGGGTCCTGTAACCACCATTTAATATTTAATCCGAAAAATAGACAATTTAATCTTGAGGCGACACATAAATTACAAATGTATACTTCAGCGAGTTTTTATAAAACCAGAGGGTTCACAGACGTAAGTCAGCACGGGCTCGGATTTCTATTCAGCTGTTTAATTTCACTTAAACCTTTTGACAACTGTACCGTCTTCCCTCTACACTGAATTTTAATAAAATTTTACGTCTAGAATATGTAGAAGAGACGACTGAACAACGAATTTTGTCTTTCGGAACAAATTTTTCATTTCTATAAACATTAACATTAATCATGAGGGCATCAGTAGAGCACCAGTTGTCTGGTCGGAAAAAGTCAAAAACATACGATCTTAAAATGCTGCATATGAAGCCAGAGGCGGCAGGCATCCCAACAGTGTGGAAGCACTACATTTTTATTAAAATGTAAATACAAAAAAAGCTGGGTTTCCCAACTATTGACAGGCAACTGGCTGAAAACTTCAAGGAAAAATTTGCCGATGTCTAAGGGCAACCCAATAGAAATTCATTTCAACACACCAGATACAAAAGGACAACCAAAGCAAAGGCTTTCTGTGACTGCAAGAGGGCGTCACGACACACGTATTTGGTAGGTAGGTAGGTATATAGAGGTGGCAGTCCCCAAAGGAAAAGCACACGTAGGCCAGAATGGCTCGTTGTGATACCACGATGAACCATCATATACCGCTCAAAGTGGAACCCTCCGGTGCTCATAATAAATCCCAATGTCTATCCCTTTCAGTTCAGTAAGCCTAGTCGCATGACATGATACATTTTTCTCCTACCACATGTCACCAGGCATCCCTGCATTTTGTACACAAATTATTTACCTAGTGTTCCGCGCCTAGACGACTGTTATGAGTACTAAATGCCCAGTAATGACTTGAATGCGCTTCTTTGAAGGTAAAGCAGGCCTTTCGTGCGCCCTTGCCGGTTTCCAAGACTGCATATTCGGCGTTGATGGAGTTCGTTACTTCATTGTCAATCCTAAGCCTGCAAGTCTTCAATGCAATGCCCAGTGTGGAAAATTCGTTTGTGTGTTCGGTCGTTTTGCCATGCCTGACAAGTTAATCAGCCATAAAATTTTTTGAAGTATTACTGTGATCCGGTGCGCATATAATGGGAATACTATATTGCTCAGCCATCTCGTTGAGCGATGTGTGTCCATAACCTTTCCCGAAGTTATCCGCATGGTTATTGTGTTATTTCGGTTTTCGAATATTTAATTGAGGAACTTAAACATTACACAAACGAACTGGAGACAATATCACCTAAGGGGAAAGATAATAATGCTAAATAAGACTCACAACCACTACTTAGCAAGCACGTGATGGCTTGCTTGGTTTAGACCCAAATCACGGGAAGAGCTATGCTGGCTCGGTGTGGAGTTACATTCTAAACCGGGTGCCGTGACCCGTAGATAGTTTAGATAGTCTCAGACACCCCACCAAGGTGGAGGTCATGTCTAAATAACATGGCTCCGGATTGGACCTCACTGGTGATTTTAATCATAGGTGAGCGTATTGTATTTACTTGTGCATTAGTACCACGAAGTAACGTCTTAGGGCAGGTACTCACGTAAAGCAACTGGTTTTATTTTATTTATTTTATTAGGAAGCACCGGCAACTAGTCCGGCGCCGTTATGGGGCTGAAACTGTTTTTTTTCACTCACGTGCTATGAAGACTGACCAGAGGTGTTCTAGTACCACGGCAGTCGGGAGTCCCAGGAATTCCGATCTCTGCCCTGCTGTTTAGGTAGATTTCCTTGTGGAAGCTTCGTGGTGGTTGTGGTTTAAACCTAAAACGCAAGCAGACCGTGAGGCTCGGTGTGTTGTTGTACGTTCTCAACTGGGTGCTGTAACCCATATCAAGGCAGAAGTTTAGATTGTCTCCAACACTTCACCAATATGTTAAGGTTAGTGTCCTAACACGTGCCTTTGAATATGGTACTCACTCGTGATTGTCGCTTGTGATTATTATGGGTGGAGTGCATTAGTGTATGTATAGTATTCACCGGTGCCTTGGGCAGTGTGGGGTATGCTAGCGTTGCGAGACTAGCAATGACCATTACCGCTACACAATTATATGGAGGTAAGCTACAGTATAGACTACTAATCTGCTTAGCCTGAAAGTGACTAACGTTTATTTTACCGAAAGAAAAAATATCTTTAGGGTTTGCGGAACTACCCTCCTATTTGTTTTTAGTTTCTTTCATAAATTTGCATTATTTGCTAAAATACTTTCCACAATTCTCTACCTGACAACTTTAAAATGAAGTTGAAAAATCTGTTGCAACAACATATTGATGAACTCGAACAAATCCTGAATTTTGTTGAAAGAAAACTTTTCTAGAAAATGATGCTTGAAAAATAGTTGAAGCAAATGTATTACTTAAGGTAGATATTTATTTGCCACCTACCGCAACACCACCTTTAAGAGTATAAACTCAACGATAAACTTAAGCAACGAAAAGTTTGGCAGCCTGATTTTATGCCATTAAATAATAGATGCGAGTTAAGAAAATGGAAAAGTTTTTTCTTCTTTTTTGAAAAATATCAATAACCCTTTTGTAAGCAAAAGGCAGTTGTTGAAGAGTTGAAGAAAAAAAGTAAATAAAACTTTAAGTCGTTTTTTTTCACAACTAATCTTCTGTACTTAAAAGTTGAAAGCGAAGAGAGGCAAAGAAAAGAAGCTCTCAGTTGAGTAAATTCTCAAGGAGTCTTCATTAAGCAGGGTTAATAATACATTACAGATTTTTCAAAGGAATATATTCAAAATATTCCTTTTTTGTAAGGCAATGAGTAGTTGAGGGAGGCTGCTTATGTGTTTTAAAATAAAGGATAACAGCTGTTGACATAGTCGTAAAATTTTCTTCATAAAAAATATATGTTTTAGGCCATAAAGCTGCAACCTCTTTTTTATCTTTTGTTTTAAAAAGTGGCATAAAAATCATTTTCTTTTTTTAGACGGCCATTAAAAATCATAATTGAAAGTAAATTGGGTGTATTAAATAAAAGATGCAGAGCTGTTGGTAAATTATGGAAGTTTACGGGGAACAAGTGTAAAATAAACGCCAGGAGTTTCAAAAACCGTCTAATGTGACGTATGATTAATATTAATAAAACCAACCACCCTCACTCGCTAACCACTGAAGCGTATGATTATTATTAATTTAAAATTTTAAGAATCAAATTATTTAAAAAGCAAAAATGGTGAAATTTGATGAATTTTTTGAAACAAACAACTTTTAATGATATTATTAAGCCACATCTCCAATTACTTGTAAAGAAACCAAAGATAAGTCGGGTTCATTTTTGTTGTCTAATTAAAATAAATTGCATGAGAAATATGCCAGACTAAAACAAACAAAAAAAATAATGATTTCATTATACTTTTAATTACTAAAGATTTGTTTTTAACTACTATTACAAAAAAATAAAATAAAAAATAAAATAAAAGAATATAAAAAAATATAAAAAATTCCCATGAATTATATGGTACTTTAAAATGAGAAGCAAAAAGAAAAATTACTGAAATAAATGAAAAGCATTAGGGAAAATTAAGCACGAAAAGCTGAAAGAAGTTTAATTACTCAAGACTTATGATAAGAAAAAGAAATATAAAATAATTATAACTTAAACAAAAAATAGAAATTCGTTAGAATTTTGAAAAAGAAAATCTAAAAATTTAAATAAAAAATTTAAAAAAAAAATTTTTGCCCATAAGCAAATAAGATTATCAATTTGCTTAAGGTTCTGCAAAACAAACTCTTTGCTGCTGAAATTCAGAGCATATGTAGTAAACTGCAAATTAACAATGAAGTTTGATTTCCGCTAATAAAACTTTTTTGCCGAAATATAGTTCCAAAGCAATAACCTTCAATGCAACACTGCTTCTGTTAAGTTCTATCTATTATTGGACTACTGTCGTCTGTTGTTAACCAAGCTTAATTTCTACACAATTAAAAAAAAAATTCTGGCCAAAAAAAAATCGAAGATGAGCTGATGAGGGTCCGCCATCTAACGTTTTTGTTTTCAACTAGTGCTTATTTCGTGAATGGTAACACTTAGCTCATGTCTGATTTGACAGATAATTAGTTTTATCCTTCCGCTGAACGAATATGGTTGTCTAAACGCTTCGCTAAGTGGGCCTGCGATCGACTTACAAAAGATGCCAATTTTGCCAAAAAAAAAATCATCTTCTCAGATGAAGCTCATTTTGATCTTGGCGGCTATGTAAACAAGCAAAATTGTTACATTTGGGGCACAGAAAACCCGCACGCATTCATTGAAAAGTCGATACACCCAAGACGAGTCACTGTTTGGTGCGGATTTTGGTTCAGGGCCACAATTCGGCCATTTTTCTTCGAAAATGAGCAAGGAATGGCCGTTACAGTCAATGGCGATCGTTATCGGGCCATGTTGAACGAATTTTTGTTCGCAAAAATTGAAGAGGCCACACAGCCGAAGCTACACTCGATGTTTTGCGCCCTGTTTTTGAAGATCGCATTATCAGTCGCAGAGCTGATATCGTTTGGCTACCTCGGAGCTGTGATTTGACACCGTTGGAATATTATTTGTGGGGTGCCGACAAGGATAAGTGTCACGCCAACAAGTCAGAGACAATTGACACTTTAATGGACAATATTCGTGAAGCCACTGGTGAAATACCGCTGTACACAATCGATAATGTGCTTTAAAATCTGACCGATCGTGTAGGCTACTGCATGGCCAGCCGAAGCAGCCATTTGAATGAAATTATTTTCCATTATTAACCGGAAGGATAGTACTTTCAAATAAAAAAAGAAATTTGAGAAAATATTCAGTAGTTTTTTTTATAGCATTTGCAAAATAAAAAATTTATTTGCGGACCCTTATATTTCATTATAATTTTTGGACCTTATCAGTAAATAAAGTTTAATTGAAAACCACGTATCAGGATTGTTTGTAACAGACGATTTGTTTTCGGTAGCTCTAGACCACTTTTTGACTCACTTCGGGCGGAATATTGGCTATAACTTGACGATTGTTGGTTTTACAATGCGTAGACATGGACCGCAATATTTTTTTTTTCGGTTCACCTCTAGGAAGCATATTGCTTTCCCACAAGCATCAGTAATCAATATGACTTTCAAGCTAAGTAGATGATTAATCCACTGTAGCTCACATCTATATGATTGTATGTAGTAGTGAAGATCCTGGCCATGTGGTGATGATCCTTACTTAGCATTGTTATCTTTTCCCAAGTCATCATCGCCATAGGTAAGCTGGGGGATTCTTTAGATGAATTTGTCCGGACGGAAGTTGAAGTCTCTTTATTAAGGAGATAGATTATGCGACTTTTTTCAAAAACCGTTGTTCGAATAATTCGAAAAGTAGCATTTTTCAAAAATCGGTTTTCGGTTAATAATTATTCAAATAACCGGTTAACCGGTTCTTTTATTTAAATAAAACTGTTCTTAATTCGTGAAGTACAGAGCTGGACTACCTCATTTTAAAAATAAACAGAAGCTGACTGAGAGTTTAAAATTAAAGTGGCAATCAATACTATACAATGGTTCTAACAAATCTCATAAAAATTATGACAAAACGGTGTGCGGAGGACAAAAAAAGTAAAGGTTATTACACAAAGTACTGACAGGTGCTTAAGCTTCGAACAGCTACTCAAGAAGCAAATTTCGTTTTTGTTGTTGTATTACTTGGTATAGAATGGAATTAAATATTTGTTATTATAGTTATACTTTAGGTGCCCAAGAAAGCGAGTCCTTAATTGCCTAGACAATAAAAGTTGCTTAGGTTTCGAACAGCACTGTATGTAATAGTGTGTGTGTTACCAGGCCACACCATCTGACAATTTTCAACAGCGATATCACCTCACAACATGACTAGCGACTGATTATCTGTATTTGCGTTTTGAAAAGATTCACTAATTATTATATCAACCGTTCGGTGCCGGCGTTTGTGGACTTTCAATGACTCTAGTTGACATTTCGCCATGTATAGAAATAAGAAAATAATAATAAGAACAAGAAGATGAGAAAAAGTTATTGCTACCCAAGTGTGCATATCTTTTTCGATCTACCTTGCTTTCACGTTCTTTGTGAGACGTTCAAAGTTGTCATATATACAGGGTGGATAAATTTGAGATTAGGGAAGTAAACCTTTAACACTTATTTAGTAAAAAGTTGGGATATTTTGACTGTGGAACGCTATACTCTTGAAAAAAAGGACTTTAATTGTGAAAATTTACTGTTTGAAAAACTGAATGAAAACAATGCATTTTTCAACATAATCATCTGAAGTGATTATTTTTTCCAATTAGGCGGTTATGTAAACAAGCAAAATTGACATCATTACCAGGCCGGAGGTTTTAAAACCACTAATTAGATAAGCCGCTAGCTCATAATTTACTTAACGTTTTCAGGTTTACCGGTTCCTCTGGCATCTTGGAGATTATATTTTATGAACAGCTCCGTTATATAGTTAACATGTTTTCTCCTCGGCAACGTGGTATATCCAGCTCTAACAAGGGATGGATTTATTCCAGTGACCTTGGTTAGAGGAAACTGGTTTTCGCCGTAATTTTTTTACCACTTTCAATAGGAATGCCACCGAGGACAAATCAAAAAGTTTTAAGATCAAAATGAATTGCGGAATTTTATTAAGGATCTGTGCTACACTGAGAGCCAAACGCCATAAGAAAAATTAAATTTTGTATACTTTTCAAAGCAACCGTTGTAAATGGCAAACTTTCTCGGCTTCTTTCGGGTCATCAAATATATATGTAGTCTGAATTAATCGACTGACCAAGTTGTAGAAGCTTATAATGAAAAATATCCTTCCAATCCGACCATACACACAACTTTACCTTTCTTAGTGACAATCCTGGCTTTGCCACAATCTGCAAAGCTTCGCCTTGCTTATTACATGATCTTTTCCGCAAATTGTTATCGTAAGTGATCCACTCTTCATCGCCTTTAATTATTTCGTCTAGAAACGGTTCGATTTCGTGTCGTTTTATCAATATAAGCCGCAAATCAAAATTTGATCCATGATAGAAGGTCAAGGAATTATCAAATTGCCCTCGCAATGCCAACTTCCTAATCTTTCTCTGTTTTTTCTTAACTCATTTAACCTTATTTTTACTTTATTCCATAGAGACTTTTGTTATTTATAGAGGTTTACGGCAAAATTAATCTCTAAAATTTCCTTTTAATAATTTATTGCAGTGGCGTTTCCCAGACGAACCCTACTGTACAATTAATCTCAATTTTTATGGTATTTTTTCACACCGTAATTTATATTATCCTGTTTGAAATTTCCTTTTTCTTTTTGTAATTTCTTTTTCTATAATTAACAGTATAATTTGTCAAGTCATTTATTTCTAAACTTACCTGTACGTTTTTTAAATATTTTCTTTTTTCAACGTTGTTTTCTTGTTACAGCTGGTATCCAGTAATCCAAATCAACGTAATTGGCGTGGTATACTTATTGCTTTATTGGTTATAACCATAGTTTTAGCTTTAATTGTAACATCAGTGGTGAGTAAAGGAGCAGTTGAACTGTAAAGAAACAACAACAATAATGTAGTTTAAAAACAAAAACAAAAAAACATGGAATTTCCCTTTAATAAAAACAGAAAACAATATACGAAAACAACAACGAAGTAAATGTTGTGTTTTGGTATTTTGTTTTGACATTTTGCATGTCTACCAAAAAATACTTTAAAAAACAAATAATAACTACTACTTTAAGCAAAACAACCAAAAACAATAAAAAAAATCCTTAATTTTTAGTCAGAAAATTTTATGTGTGCCCTTCTATTTTTTTGTCTCTTCTTTTTTGTCATTCTTTGAAAAAAAAAATTGTTTTTTTTTCCTTTTTTACTAATTTTTTCTTTTTATATAAATGTTAACCCTGTGTGTATGTATGTGTGTGTATGATATTTCTTGTATTTCTTACTCTTCCTCTCCTTTTTTTGAAAATCTCTCTTTTTGTTTAAAAAAATATATACTCTTACTTTTAATAAACAAATGCATAATTGGTTGTGTGTATGTGTCCGTAATTGTTGTTTTTTTATTACTAATTTTCTTTATTTCTCTCTCGCTCTCTCTCTCTACCTATCTTTGATTTCTCTCTATAAACAATATATCGTAAAAACAAAACAATTGGCCTTTTAATCATGTGTCACTTTGGTTTGCTTACATTGTTTACATTATGGCTATTCTTTTTCTCTCTTCCTCTCTCTTTTTCTATCTCTCTCGGTACGGTATTTTTTTTTTTTTAATTTCCTTGTGTTTATTTATTTATTAATTATTTGTTATTGTTTTGCTTATTTATGCAACAACAACAAATGTATAATTCCCTGTTTAATGTTGTGCAAAATTCCACCCAAAAATAAACTCAAAAATTTATTAAAAATAAAAACAAACAAAATCTTTGTATATTTTTATTATTATTATTTGGTGTGTGTTTGTATTTGTATTTAATTTGTTTTTGTTTAATTTCACTGTTTGTTTTTGTTTACTGTTTGTTTATTATTAAATGGTTTGGTTATGTAGAAAACATCATATAAAATTCTTGCTTTTATAAAAGGTACTACTCACTCCCCCCGATGAAGGGCCACGAGTCAAAGGTCAACGTCTCAAATTACAGGAAATTGTCGATGGTGTTTTTGTGCCACAAAAAACCAATGGCACCTGGATAAATGGTAAGTTAAATTGAATTAAAATTTAACGGAAAAAACTAAACAAAAAAATGAAAGAGGGTTGCACAGGCTATACACCTAAGAGGCACAGGCTTATGAGGCATTTAATACTAAGTACTACAAGTACTACAAGTAAAAAATTTATTTATTGGGTTAGGGAACAAGCGTTTAAGTAGTGTTTTTACCAAAAACTTTTATTTAAACAAAAATCAATCGTTGAAACAATAAACTCATCAATTATGTATTAGCCGCTGCTGTTTACAATATCTGGATCAATCCGTCAATGTCCTTTCGTCAAAGATTGTCCGCTCTGGTTGTAAGTAAGCTGTTTAGCCAGGTTTAGAGGACATTTTCATTATCTAAGGCAACGCATATTTTCCGACAAGAAAGTGTCCCATTAAAACTTTTGGAGAGGGGCGTTTTCGTTAAGGAGTATGTTTTGATCCTGGCTTTGTTTTTTTTTATTCGAATAGTAATGTATAGAATCCTTGTTAACCATATTCAAATCTTATCGCCTGAACTCCCGATGATGCTTTTTTGTAATTGATGAAGTCCTGTTTTTTATTGGGTGTTCAATAGCTTCTTGGAGGGCAGAGGATTCTTAACAATATAAAATTTAAAACCATGATAAAGAAAATTTGTTACCATCACCGCTAGTAGTCAGTTCTGAGGCGCAATCATATATAACACTAATTTTCGCCACTTCCACAAAAAAATTAAGTTGTCGAATTCAACGCCAAATGAAACTAGGCACAGAGGGTATATAGTGCTTAAAAACTTCAAATAAAAGAAGTCTTAATTAAATATGAAACAAAACTTAGGTCCCTTGTGAAGCTCTTCTAATAAGTTCCCAACTAACAAAGTGTCCCGTCTTAATCCCATTTACAGAACGCTCATTTTGCCAGCTGCCCCTTCCCCACCCGCTTAGTCAATGCATTACCATAATAAATCAAATCTTGTTACTTAAACCAAGGCCTATTACTTCACCAAGTCCTTCTTAGAATCAACTACCGAACCATTGATGTCCGTAGCATCGCTTTCTCAAAGAACGAGCTTACTGATTCGCTACGCAAACAGGCGAGACCTTCGTGTGCCGTAGTACTTAGGCGTGAAAAACCTCTTTACGATCACCGCCTTCCTGCTACAGTTTTTCCTTTTCCTAGGAGAAGTAGGAATTTTCAACCGCTTGAAATAGCAAACCTTTTGGCTGAATTATTTGTAAGTAGCTCTCAATTGTCGGAGAGCCTCCAAACACTGCCAGCACTCTATAGCGTATCAGTGACTATGCCTAGTATATACTTTCGAGCCCGTGCTGTAAAAACGGTTCTTGCAAATCTCAACGTTAACAAGTCTTCTGGGCCGGATGGCATACCAGCATGGGTCCTGAAGCAATGCTCTTCGACGCTTGCTATTGCCAATACCTAAAACGCCAATCCCTAAAAAGGTTGAGGCTTCCAGCACTGAAAACTACCGCCCAATAGCAGTCTGTTCGGCACTTTCCAAGGTTATGAAGCCTTTTAGAGATTGGGGCGAAAAGGTAAAATATGAATAACGCACTCAAAAGCTACTTGACGGAAATCTCCGAGTGGGGTCGTGCGAATCAGGTCGTCTTTAACTATGGGTAATGTAGATATTGATGAGTCAGATGCTCTTGAAGTTCTGGTCATGAGGATTCATTGTGATGCACGTTAGAACGATCACATTTTCAATGTGTCGAAAGAAGCATTCAAGTGCCTCGGTGCACTTAATGTTTACAGGACCTATATCCGACCCAAAATGGAATACAACTCTCATGTATGGTCCGATGCTTCAAAGACTATTTTGAGGCTTCACGACCGCGTACAGGAGAGCGCGAAGGTGCTTATTAATAACGGCAATGTAGCCAACTCCATAAATTCCTTAGACATCCTCGCGTGGCGTATGTTTCATTGTTCTTTTGGTACTATAACGGAATATTTTCTAACGAAATTAAGGAATTGATTCCGCATAATCATATATTTTCGCGCAGTACTCTTTTTTCCCATAGATCTCGTCCCTTTGTTCGAGGGATCGCACAACGCATTATAGAGAGAATTCGTTCTTTAGCCGCACCGTTCGTTTGTAGAACGATCTTCCTGAGAAAGTTTTTCCTGTCACTTACTATGTGGATCTGCCTCCAAGAGTAATTAAGTACCTGATTAATCCAACTGGGTATCCTGTTGTCAATCCATGAGCCATTGGATTTGATCGAGTCTTATTTTCTCACCCTTTTAAAGATATGTTCTATCAGTGGTCTTACCAATCGTTCCACAGACAAAGACCAGTCCTTTGAACCGAGTCTAATAAGTTATTCGGCAACTTCTTAGACGTTGGTACTGCAATGACGTAATACCCCATACCCTGATGATACTAGATCGGATTCGCTAAGTTTAATCAAACTCCTTGCCGTAAGTGAAGCATGTTTTTCTTCGATTACCACGACGCATTGTACTAGGAGTTCTTACCAAAAATAAGTTCGGATATTTCCATGACTTTATGCTTCGTGTGCTAAATACAATAGCAGTAGATGCAACAACGGTGCAAAAGCCGCGAAAGGGCAGATAGGCAACGCGCCGATAACACCCATCTCTGCACCTTTTCTACATTCCTGTTGGTCATTACCACTTCCGTCGTAGAAAAGAGTACCACTGCCCCAAAAGTGAGTTTAGTCTTATTATGGATTCGTAGATCGAAAGTACAACCTTAGGTCTCGGTCCACAGAGTCAAGCGATTTCATTTTTTTTTCTTTGAGTAAGCCACTACCGTTGCTTTCTGAACCCAATGCTACATGTTCTGCTTCCAATTTCAAGTCCAGAATCCCACTCAAATTCTTAGAAAACTGAATGTCGGAATTCTTCTTCAAGTAAATAGCAACTCACTCAGCACGGGTGGAAATACTACCCTAATCAAAAAGTTTCCGGGATAACCTCAGTGTGGCGGTTCTATCGTTTCGATTTCAGTTTTTCTTTTTGATAAGTTGGTGCATCTGTTGCTGATATTCACGCTAAATCCTAGCGTTATAGCTTGACATTTGCATTTTTTATATTTGGTTTTCGGTATGTCCATCATTGCTACCTGCGATTTTTCCATTATTTCTTCTCGGCTCCTGAAACACGTTCCACATAATGGTTTAACTTGATTGAACAGAAAAAAGTCACAGGGAGCCATAACAGGTAATCAGTGGCTGTTGGAAGGTATTTGTTGCAATTTTCGTCAAAAAATGTTGAATAATGATGGCACTGTGCGACGGTGCGTTATCATAGTGCAAAATCCACGAGTTTTCTACCCACAATTCTGGTCTCTTTTGGCGAATTGCTTCGCAAACGTCTCGTAACGCTCAAATAATACTCTTTGTTTACTGTCTGGCCTTCTGGCAAAGATTCATGATGCACTACACTGTTGTAATCCATGAAAACCGTAAGCCTTGCCTTCTTTTTTGACTGAAAATGGTCTTGGCATCACTTGCCTGATGTCTGAATTGCGAGTCGTATTAATAAGCGCACGTCTCGTCTCCAGTAATGATTCTTTTTATGAATGTGGGATCGGATTCAGTCTCGCAAATCATGTCTTTTGCGATCTCAACACGGACAAAATTGTACAAAATCGCCAACACACATAGAGAAAAATGTACTCTTGGCTACGTAGCTTTTACAAATGTCAAGCTATGACGCTAAGATTTAGCGGGAATATCAACAATAGATGTACCAACTTAACAAACAAAATCTGATCAAGGTAGTTTACCCTAGATGAGAATAAAGACATCATCAGCAACCCTAGTTCCAGACTCAAGGTCTGAAATAATGACTCTCTAAGGGGAATCAGGGATATTTTATTCACTACTTTGCGCCGACCCATAAGCCCATGATTGAGGCTGCGAATAAAGCCAGTAATCCTATTTTGGAGAGAAGAAATACGCCTTTTGTAGTCAACACAAATTTCCCCAGCTACTTCAACCTAAATCGCTGGTCACTCACAAACTACGTGTTTAAATGTCTAGGCGTACGTCGTGCTAAACCCTGAGGGTTATCTATCATCACTATTTTTTAACTTTTTGCAGTTACCCCTTGAAGAAGTTATTCAACTGCTAACAAAATTCTGCACTCTCAGTTCGTGGGACTCTCGTTTCATTGCCATGTGAATATAAGTATGTAGAGAAAAGCAGCCAAAAGGTATTATCGTACTGTAGGGATCTCTTTTCAATGACGCCAGAAGAGAATAAAGACATCATCGGCAGCCATAGTGCCAGGTTCAAGGGATGAAATAAGGCCTTCCTGAGGCTTATATTATGTTACATTGGTCAAAAATGCACAGCAAAGCAACGAATATTTTGTTCTCTAACTAATATTGAGGCTGCGATTAATGTCAAAAATACTCCCTTTGTGCTCACCACAGTATTTTCCAAGACCTCATTCTCTGGGCCGAAATAAGGCACTCACAAACTACGAGTTCAAACGTCCAGGTATAAGTCGCGCTAAGCCCTGAGAGGTATCTCTCACCACAACTTTAGAAGTTTTGCAGTTGCCTCTTAAAGAAGCTGTTCAACTGCAATTGAAATCCTCCACTCCCAGTTCGTGGGACTCATGTTTCATTCCCTTGAGTGTATATGTATGTTGTTAAAGGCGCCTTCTATATAGAGAAGACAGCCAAAAGCTGCTGTCGCTGTTCTGAATGGCCACAACCACTTCATGAAGAAGTAAAAATTTGTATGTATGGTACCATCATTGACCATCATATTCAGTAGATTCTATCTTCTAAGATCTTTTTCTATTTCCTACAGTAAAGAGATCTATGGAATTAAAACGATTTAAAAGGCTTTTCTTTGTTAAAAGAGTTTAAGACTCTTACCGTATTCATAAAATTTAAAATAAATTTGAATTAAGTTTAATTTCAAAATTCTCTTAAAATATATTTCAAATATATAATATTTTATAATGAATGTAAGTTTTAGAGATAAGATACTTATCAGGAAAAAATATCCAATACTACTCTTATTTTTCCAACAAACCTCATATGCCATTGCCTTACACAAATTACCTTTTAAAACTACGTTTACAAAAACATTTTATTTTTATTAAAAAAAAAGAAAAAAAAACTTAAGAAAAATCTTCCATTAAAATGTCACTCATTGCTGTCATCAACTCACCGGTAATGGATGTCAGTCACTACGTTTTCTTTTTTTTTCTTGGTGAAATGTTATTCTTCACAATATACTTTCAGTGCAGCCCTCTTTCAAAACTAAAATATCAATACAGAAATATAAGTTTGACTTGGTTGGCAACGCAATCAATCTTTTAAGACATTTTTTTTCTTTGATTTCACTTATTTAATGTTTAACTTGTACTTTTTAAATAAATACTGAAATAAAAACAAAATCATTGTATTTTTTGACTCTATTGCTTTTCATTTTTTTATTCTTTATTATTTACAGAAGAAGAATTTCTTTATCAAGATCATTGGGGACGCATTTGTCTTTTGAATTTTGCCAATTTAACAGAACGTGTCTTAATGTCAAATGTTACATACGTAAGTTTGTGTGTCTAATGTTTACGTTTATTTGTTTCTTTGTTTAATATTCTATTATTTAGAAATTTATCTTTTTTTATGCTTCTTCGTCCAGTTTCTTTCTTTTCTTAAGTATTTGTAAGATGTTATCAATTCTCGTTTATTCATTTATTTTTATAGACACTTATTGTACATTTTGCTCCTTCCCGATTTTTGTGTTTTTGTCCCTCCTTTAAGTATTTCTAGGAATTAATGGCCATAATTTATGTATTTCTTACTTGTAACCTTAAAAGTTAAGTGGCCACATTGAAAAGTTATTAAAATCAAGAAAAGTTAAGCTAGACATAGGACAGTTCATTATACCCTGACTTTTTGTGTTTCTAAAGCAACCATTAAGAAAATCGCTTTTTGGAAGCGTGCTGTGAATTAGCGCTGCAAGGAACAATTTTGCAACAAGAAAGAGTGAGGCAATGAAGCAATACAGGAGTATAAATGATACCCGAACGCTCTACCAGAAAAGTAAGTTACAAAAAGCATAACATTGGTACTGGGCTTTATTCCTCTTGATAGATAAGAATGGGAACCTAGTGGCAGATAAAGAGAGAGTGTACTAAAGGCTGCTTGCAGCAAGAAACCCTTTGGACGACAATACCAACTTCCTAATCAAGAATACAATCTTACTGAGATCAAAATGGCAATATCCCGGCTAAAGAATAATAAAACTACAGCCGCAGACAGTCTCGCGGCTGAACTGTTTAAGTCCAGTGGCAAAGAGCAGGAAACTATAGTCGATAGAAATTAGGCCATACGATTGGAGTTCCAGCATTCCTTCTACAAAAGAGGCGAACCAAATGTGTGGTTCAATTATCGTTGAATTAGTGTGGCTTTAGACTTGGAAAATCAACAATTCACCAGATATTTACATTGCGAAAAATCTTGGACCCACGACTGCCAAATCGAAATCAAATGTATCCTTAGAAGTAAACTGGAGCTTAGCAGTCATATTGTATGCGCTATATATGGTGGATTGTTTGTTGAATATGCAACATATGATATATCAGTACGATACGAAACAATCCAGTCTGTTAATGATCGGCGTAGGGCTCTTACCTGTCAGAATGTGGTCTTGCTAGCATGTGCGCCAGTTTGCAGGCCTTACAAGTGTTGGTGACTAACGCTTTTTGATACTGATTGGATTTCTGCTTCTAATCAAGCAAATTCGGTTGATAGGAGACTTTCTTCAAATCTTGGTGAAATTCTCATAGAGATATGTTAGGAACGTTCTACGGAAGCGACAAGGGATGTGTGAAGACGGGAGGCTTAATTCTGTTACCACGGGACTCAGGAGACTCAGTGATCTAGGACCCTGCCCGACTGTGGTAAGGATCCTTGTGGGAGCAAAGTAGTGGCTGTGATTTATACTTGAATCTCAGGGAGAGCGTGGTGTAGAAATATATTGTCCACAGGGCGCTATGACTTATAGATCGGTAAGAGTTTAGATAGGTTCCGAAACTTTGCCAAGGTGGAAGTCATGTCAAAATTGGTACTAACAGGTGAGGGTGTTGGTGAACGCGTTGTATTTACACGTGTATTGGCCACCTCGAGTTATGCCAGCGTGGCGATACTTACCACCTTTTTGCTCACTAAAAAACTAACTTTGACAGCCCCGAGTGTAGTAGCTCTCCTGAAGCTATGGCTAAATTCGGCATATCTCCTCAATTTATCCGGCAAAATGACTCCGATAATAAACACAAGATCAGCCATAAGAGTAAGAGCCTTTATTCTCAAAGCTATTTGAAGATAAAATCGGCTCAAATAAAACCAAGCTCCAGCTGTATATGACATATTTTCTAGCAGTCCTGTTATATGGCTTAGAGTTGGGGCTCAGTTAGATAAAACAGCTCTGGAAGTTTTTGAAAGGAAAATACATCGTAAAATATATAGTCCAATGGTAGTTAAGGAAGAATATCTATACTTTATAAATCACTAGCTATTCGAACTATATACCGATGTTGATGTGGTTACATCATGAGAATGGATGAAACAGTTCCTGCAAGAAACTGCGCACTCAATTCACAATGACTCGGAATAAAATCCACGAAGAGTTTTATGTCCGGCCTGCTCTACATGAGGACATCAAAATCGCGAGCAAATTGTAGACTGATCATCGCACTAGTAAGCCTAAGTCCCCTTTAAGCGTTCCAGTACTGCAAGTACTTGCCAATTTTGCAATCCTTGATTCGATTAAGAATAGTAGTAAGCGGTAGTGCACGGTGGTAGGGCTCCAGACCAAGATAAATTCTCAGAGTGCGTTTCGGGCATGACATCTCAGCTGAGTCAAAATGGTATCACGATAGTTACCTTATGATTACTTCACACTTCAGCTCGCCTGCAAATGATTGTGTGTAGTGGTGAAGATCCTTGATAAGTGGTAGTGGTGATCAGTGGTTGAAGTCTCTTTATTAAACGCACGAAACCGCAATTAAATTTTCTTGATGTTCTCCACAGGAGACTCGAACCTGGGTCGCTTGTGTTGTACGCTTTTACTCTAACCACTACACCACGCCAACCCTGTGCTGTTTTCTAATATAAATTTAATATAAAACACCAGAGACCAAAAATCAATCCACTGAATAGATTCATTTAGGTGAACATGCTTCATCTAATTTGACTAACAAAGCCACAAGATTTCATACATCGATCCTTTTGTTAATCCCTTTAAATAATTACAAGCGAATGTTTTTCACGCCTTTTGATTTGAAGCAAAAACGGACTTAGCTAGCTGTGCTGTTTCAGCAAGACAATGTATTAATACAGACTTGTGCAGTTCATATGACAAAAAAACTAGAAATTATGCCTAAAACTGCAATTCCATCGAACACACTCTCATAAACTTGAAATGAGTTTAAAATGTATTTTATTTCAATTTTCAACATTAACATTTTCTTGAGATAGATTTCAAATATATTTTATTTTTTATGAATATGAGACTTTTGCCGCTACCAACTCGAAACTAGTCGATATGGGCAGAGAAATTCTACTTCGATTAGGTTGTTGGCCACTGTGCTATTGAAGAAAACATGGTAGACAACATATTAGCTCGAAAAAGTACAAGTTCTTACGCTAAGCAGAAGATCCAGTGATATTTATGGGTGACGTTTCTGAAAAAAGCGAAAAGTCAATAGCAGAGAACGTTTAATTCGTTCCGTTTTGAGACAGACATGTCCATCCTATGACAGAAGAAAACCCAATACTCTAATGAAACTTTCAACAAGAAATAAAGGGTCCGCCCTCTAACGTGCCTATTTCGTGAATGATAACACTTAGCTCATGTCTGATTTGACAGATAATTAGTTTTATCCTTCCGCTGAACGAATATGGTTGTGTATACGCTTGAACTTCGCTTCGCTAAGTGGGCCTGCGATCGACTTACAGAAGATGCCGATTTTGCCAAAAAAAATCATCTTTTCAGATAAAGCTCATTGTGATCTTGGCGGGTATGTAAACAAGCAAAATTTTCATATTTGGGGCACAGAAAACTCGCAGGCATACATTGAAAATCCGATACACCCAAGACGAGTCACTGTTTGGAGCGGATTTTGGTCCAGAGGCATAATTGGGCCATTTTTCTTCGAAAATGAGCAAGAAGTGGCAGTTACAGTCAATGGCGATCGTTATCGGGCCATGTTGAACGAATTTTTGTTCACAAAAATTGAAGAGGAGGATATTAGCAACATTTGGTTTCAACAGGACGGCGCTATGTGCCACACAGCCGAAGCTACTCTCGATGTTTTGCGCCCTGTTTTTGAAGATCGCATTATCAGCCGCAGAGCTGATGTCGTTTGGCCACCTCAGAGCTGCGATTTGACACCGTTGGACTATTATTTGTGGGGTGCCGTCAAAGATAAGTGTTACGCCAACAAGCTAGAGAGAATTGAAGCTTTAAAAGACAATATTCGTGAAGCCATTGGTGAAATACAGCTGCACACAATCGATAATGTGCTTAAAAATTAGACCGATCGTGTAGGCTACTGCTTGGCCAACCGAGGCAGCCATTTGAATGAAATTATTTTCCATTATTAACCGGAAGGATTGTACTTTCAAATAAAACAAGAAATTTGAGAAAATATTTAGTCGTTTTTTTTATAGCATTTTCAAAAACAAAAAATTTATTTGGCGAACCCTTTACTTTAAGCGCTGGCTGCCACAACACGAAACATGCTGGAGTTGCTGGATCTTTAAATATTTTAGTCTTTTTTTTATTAATCAATCCAAACTCAATTCCCTTTTTAATGAGACCACGTTAATCTCACAGTTACTCGGCATTTACGTTTCATTTGTAATTTGATTTAATTTGTAACATCGTTATCGTTGCCACAGTAACGACATTATCAGAAGTGTTTTCACTTGACTTGACTTATGATTTTGATTCCTCATTTGTTAATATTTTAAAGATTTTCCCCCTTACCTTTTAACAAAAAATGTTTACAATTTTTTTAGAAAAATCCAATCAACGAAACATATTTTTATTTTATTATTATTATAGAAGCAATTAAAGTACTTTTGGAATTAAATAGCAACACATGCTGCTAAAAATTGAAAAAAAAATTTAATTTTAAATAAGCACAGAGATTAAGTCGCATATTGACAAATTGTACACCAAATTTGTCTAAAATCGATTCATATTTGAGTAGAATAAATTAATTTTTGTCTAAAAAAAATGTCTTTATTCTGTTACAAAGAGGTTTAGGTGTTTCAAACATTATGGTTCTTTAATATTTGTTGGATGTAATCAAAGATAAAAAATTGCAACTAAAAAAATAAATTATTTGCATTTGTAAAGAAAAAATGTTATTGAAAGAAAAAGAAAAATTTCAAATGTCCTTATAAATCATTTGAATAATAAGGGAAGAGAAGATTATGAAAATATTTTTTTTCTATTTTAGTTGAACAAAAATGATTGAAAAATATAATTTACAGAGACTGATCTGTCATCAATAGATTTAATAATTTTAAGGGACATTTGGGCATTGTTAGACATGTCATTAGTCATAATGCAAATAGAAAAAAGAAAGAAATTCTTTTAAATTTTTAAATTTAAAATATGAAATAAATTATAAATGAAATACAATACAAAAGAATATTAAATAAATTGGATTGACAGTACAATTAAAATATAAATTAAGTTGAAAATGAAATAAAAAGTGCTTTTAAATATGATTGTATTCATAAATAATTCATAAATATTTTTATTAGACCAAGCACGTCGTATAACCTGTAATATACGAGGGCGGATTGATATTGAAGCTACCTAAGTAGGAAAAAAACATGTTTTTTTTTCAAAAACCATTCATTTCTCAACATAGTCTCCTTTTAGCTCAATACACTTAGTAAGACGATTTTCCAACTTTTTTCTACCATCTGAATAATACGATTTTGGAAACTCCTCAAAATACGCATTAGTTTCGGTAATCACTTCTTCGTTTGAGATGAATCTTTTTCCTGCGAGCCTTTTTTTCAAGTTTGAAAACAGGAAAAGGTCACTAGGGTCTAAATCTGGACTATAAGGTGGATGATTAACCAATTCGAAGTGGATTTCTCGTAGTTTAGCATCGTATCTAATGCTGTGTGAACTGGTGCGTTGAAGAAAGACCACTTTTTCCTTGATTGCAATTGATCCAATAATGCACGATAATACTCTCCTGTATCTCCTGGATCTCTTTTCAAGATAATCGATGAGCAATATTCCGTGCGCATCCCAAAATACAGTGGCCATAACATTGCCAGCCGATTGCGCTGTCTTCACCTTCTTCGGAGCATGCTTTTTCATGTCCAAACACCGCTGTGAAGTGATCTGACGAACTCGTTTTTGTTAACACTGAGCAAACGCGGCACCCATCTTGCCGATAGCTTTTTCATATGCAAATGTTCATGCAAAATGTTGAACACACATTCATATGATATGTTTACCATTTCAGCAATCTCACGGATTTTGGCCCGGCGATCATTCACAACGATATCGAGGATTTTCTTGCTTTTTTCTGCAGTAACCACCTTCCTGTTGATGGTATTGTTGCAGTGCTTGTTCGGCCCCGCTTAAATTCAGCAATCCAATATTTTACCATATAATCTGACAGAGCAGACTCGCCGTAACGTGTATCAAGCTTTTCTTTTGTCTCTTTCGCCGTTTTGCCTTTCAAATAATAGTGTTTAATCACTACACGAAATTCACTTTTTTCCATTTTCTAAGAAACACAAAAGTTGCTTACCTCAAACGACTACAACAAATAAACTAATCGATGAATTTGGCTAAAATTTTAACAGCTGACGTTTGACACATCGTAATTTCTAAGAAAGAAAAAGTTGTCGTGTTTGTGCTGCCATCTAGCGCTAGGTAGCTTCAATGTCAATCCGCCCTCGTAATATAAGTATTGGTTTCAATGATACATTTTTATATATCGGGTGTATTTTTAAAGTTACACAAACTTAAATCATAATAAAATAAACAACAAATATCGGGTGAGCCATCTATCGGGGTAAATTTGCCCAGCGGTTATTTCGTATCTGACAATACTTATGTCATTCTATTCTATCACAAAACTCAGTATGTTATCTTCACTGAACGAAAAGAATCGATTTACGCTTGAGCAACGTTGGGAAATTTATTTCCAAAACAAAGACAATTGATCGGAAATTGCAAAAAAAAAAAAATTGCATCATCATGTTGGGTACGTTAATAAGCAAAATTTAGTTATTTGGGGCTCAGAAATTTCAAACTTAAGTCTCAAGTCAAGTCTAACAGAAACCAATACACCCATTACGAGTGACTGTTTGGTGCGAATTGTGGAGCGGAGGCATCATTGGCCCATATATCTTTGAAAATAAAGACGGCGCAACCATTACAGTCAATGGACACACCTTTTGCTCTTCATGGTATTGATGTGAACGATGTTTTTTTTCAGCAGAATGGTGCAACTTGCCACACATCTTATGCTACAATCGATTTATTGCGTCAAACGTTTGACGGCCGTTTAATTAGCTGAAATGGTGATATCAATTAGCCGCCAAAAAGCTGCGATTTAACACCGTTGAACTATTTTCTGTGTGACGCCGTTAAAGACAAGTGTTATGCCGACAAACCAGAGCCAATAAAGCATACTCTCGAAAATGTTATAGAAAATTGGTCCGAACGAATGGGGTACTGTGAGGCCAGCCGTAGCATCCATATGAATTAAATACTAATTCATTTCTAACCGGAAAAATTGTACTTCACAACAACAACAAAAATTGGCAAAAGTTCAAGCCGTTTTGTTTTATTGTTATTTTAATTTTAAAATGCTTACCCTGTTTTATAGCTGCTTCCAAATTTCGTTCGAGTCTGCAATATTTCTTATTTGCTAATACAATTACATTGTTTTACTATTTATAATGCAGTTTTGCACTCTTGGTGGGATCAAAGCGGCATTATGTACTATGAGCTGCTAAAACTCGGTGATCAGAGCAGACTGCAATTACATACTTCGTTTGAACTATGCATTATAAGACAAATGGCCGAAATATAAAGATAGACATGATTAAGTTATTCTGTAGCATAGCAGCATCTGGTCTCACATCGCAAAAGTATCAAAACAATTATTAAAAACGGTCAAATGCCGCATACGCCGTATTCTCCGAATATTGCTCCGCCCGACTATTGGCTGTTGCGACAGACACAATACTCTCATACCTCATTGTATGGCGTTTCTTTATATGACACGTCGTTATAATATAAGGCGGCCCTATGTGGCCCTGATGCAATCTTCTCATAAAGTTGTTTTTTTTGCTACAGAGAACATTTTTGGGAAAGTTACAATTTCGGAGGGATTTTGGGGAGATCCAATCTTTAAAAAAAAAAGAAAAAAATTGGTCCATACATATACATAAATAGTACACCAATGTATAAAGAGTACTTTTATCTGGTATTCTTTGTTCTATACAAATATATTCAGTCTTTTCCGCTTTTTGGCTGATGTCAAAGCTTTAATTATTCTTCTTTACGTATAAAAAATTTCATATTGCGTTCCATGCCTACTTATCCAATCCGGCCTAGTTATTACCTGATGATGGGATTGTTCACGACATTGTTTGAATAAATTTAGAAACTTTTACTATTATGTGTATATATGGGTAATGCCACTCCTACTTATCCAACTATACTCTTTTTTACTGTGTGCCCACCAGCCTGTAAAAATTTAAAGAAAATCAGCTTAGCCGATTAGGTGCCTGTAGACTTCAAACAAACATACATTCGTACATTCATTTTTATATATAGGGTCCAAATAATTTTTTTTTTAATGCTATAAAAATAACTGCTGAATATTTTCTCAAATTTCTTTTTTTATTTGAAAGAGCAATCCTTCCGGTTAATAATGGAAAATAACTTCATTCAAATGACTGCCTCGGCTGGCCATGCAGTAGGCTACACGATCGGTCCAATTTTTAAGCACATTATGGATTGTGTGCAGCTGTATTTCACCAATGGCCTCACGAATATTGTCCTTTAAAGCGTCAATTGTCTCTGGCTTGTTGGCGTAACACTTATCTTTGACGGCACCCCACAAATAATAGTCCAACGGTGTCAAATCGCAGCTCTGAGGTGGCCAAACGACATTAGCTCTGCGGCTGATAATGCGATCTTCAAAAACAGGGCGCAAAACATCCAGTGTAGCTTCGGCTGTGTGGCATGTAGCGCCGTCCTGTTGAAACCAAATGTTGCTAATATCCTCCTCTTCAATTCTTGTGAACCAAAATTCGTTCAACACGGCCCGATAACGATTGCCATTGACTGTAACGGCCACTCCTTGCTCATTTTCGAAGAAAAATGGCTCAATTATGCCTCTGAACCAAAATCCGCTCCAAATAGTGACTCGTCTTGGGTGTATCGGCTTTTCAATGTATGCGTGCGGGTTTTCTGTGCCCCAATTGCGACAATTTTGCTTGTTTACATACTCGCCAAGATCAAAATGAGCTTCATCTGAAAAGATGATATTTTTGGCAAAATCGGCAAAGTAATGTCGCAATATTTCCCAGTGTTGTTCAAGCGTGTACACAACCATATTCGTTCAGCGGAAGGGTAAAACTAATTATCTGTCAAATCAGACATGAGCTAAGTGTTACCATTCACGAAATAAGCACTAGTTGAGAAAAAACGTAAGATGGCAGACCCGATATAAGCTAGTGCACTTAACAAAAAATATATACTTAGTTTACTTTTAAGTTATAAAAGATTATTGTTTTAAAATATACAACTTGATAGCTCGTTACTTTTTCTTTTTACTTAATTTTAAAAGTGAGTGTCTCGTTCATTTTAAATCATATTTTTAACATTTTCTTATAGTCCACTTAGTAATAGATTTGTCATACAAAAATGGGATGAACCTTGGTTGCAGATAATAGATTACACTCTTGAAGCTTCATTCGATTTTTTTTTCACTTCCTGCATTGTTACAGAAAATCGATACGTGCCTTCTTTATATTAAGCCATCAATATACAACATTTAACAATAATTTTATAATATAAATAATATTTTTATTTAAAGGAAATTTTTAACCACCTGTAAATCCTTTTACTACTGTTTATTATGAGCCATGTTATGAAGCAGAAAAAACGAATGCAAACCATTTAAATGGTTGCTATTATAACTGTCATAACTTGCCCTATCAATTGTCGTGCACATCATATCATTATATTTAATATATAACACCATGTTTAACACTGTTTTAAATGCTTTTTCCATATCCTGTCTATCCATTAACTGTTCTTTCTCCTTACGTATGTCTCCAATTATTGTAATATTAAGTATTTAATTATTAATATTTTTCGCCCATATGTATATTAAACGTTCATTTAATATTTATGCATAAAAAAAGAATCCATTTAATATTAACATTAAATTGAAATGCTTGTCGTAATAATTTCCATTTAAAATCCAATTTATTGTGATATTTTTCTTTTTCAATATTTTCTCTTTTTCTTTGTCTATTTTGTTTTTATACAGAAAACATTGGCACCCTATACATTTTCCATATCAGCGGATAAACGTTATTTATTATTATCACAAAACGTTATAAAATTATTCCGTTATTCGTTTTTGGCACAATATACATTGTTTGACATTCAAACTAGGTAAGTATAGTACCTAAAATTATGCTGTGGTTATTCACAAAGCCTTAAAGTATGTAATAATCTATTTAAAATCAAAGTATGCCAAATTTGTATAATACTGAGCAAAGAAATTTTAAAAGTTTTATATATGCAAAGAAAAACTCTCTAAAAAGTAGGGTCCTATACATATTAAAAAAAGGCCATGTTTAATGATTACGTTTTAATCCCTAAAATATGCTGAATTTTTTAAATAATAATAAAAGCAGATAGTTTCTCATAAGATTTTAAAAAGAATACTAGCAAAATAGGCTTCATATTAGAATTTCGTAATGAGTATTGGATAAAAACCACAGTATTCTTAATACCGAATGTAGATACGTAAATGCTCTGTTAGCGCACACATGGGGAATATTAAAGTTGCAGCTTAAAGCTATTTATTGAAATGCTGCAGTATCTCCTTAATACTCATACGAGTATATCTAAAATTTTTAGGCTTCACTAACAGCATAGTCAACAATAGGCACTCTCTGCATAACCACCATCGCTATCATTTCGTCCAGGCACTTTTGTAGGCTATTGCAACCCATGGGATCTATTTTGCACCTTCCAGTGTTTAATTTATTCAACAGATCTGATGCCTTCCTAATGAACACCAGCAGATCTAATGGTGGCTATGTTTTCTATATTAACGTATTATACCCCATATATTAGGCATTAGATTCAGCGGAACACATATCCCCATATTCATAAAATAAATTTCAAATATATTTTATTGGGATATGTGTTCCACTATCTCTAATGCCTATGACAACCCAGTCTACAAATATTCACATCTGTGACCTCCATCCGCCGCCCTAGAAGGGCCATCTCCTCATTGAGCATTCCAGTGTTTCAAGCATCTGGCGATTTCCTAATCCTTGATTAGACTGATGATGGTAGTAAGTGGTGTCGTACAGTAAGGTTTCGAATCGATATAGGTTGTCCAGGTACCCAAAACAACTGGATCTTATTTCTAAGCGAAAGCCTTTGCAACTTATCGTAGCAATATTTAACCAGTCTAGATTGTCATTCGATCCAAGTACCTTTAAAACAGCTCGGTTGTCAAAGAATATATTAATGGTCTTACCCTAGGGTCCACTGTCTAGATTGATGTTCACACATATGGAAATAACCATGATTTTAGCCAGTGTGATCAACAAGTCTCGATAGGGTCACTGACACAGCCATTCCTTAAGGAGCCAACGGTATATCACTTCAGATCAGTCTCACTCCGAAATAAGGTTCCATTCGACCAACAATCTCCGGGAATTTAACCTTGAATCTTCTGTCAAAGCACAGATGCAAAGACATAACATCCAATACCGAAGATTGTTCTTCAACCACGCTGCGTGGAATGGACTGACTTTCTAACGTATTTCGGAGCACTTTGGCACAATATTTTGTTGCCGAACATGCCGCCACTCTCATCACATAAATGTGAAACAGTGTCAAGCCAATCAAGGCCACTGTTGGACACGTTCTAATTGCCCCATTGATACCGAAGCAGGTGAGACTCTATACCCTGCCTAATATATTCATAGTGATAGCTTCCTCACCCTTTCGCCATCAAGCTATAGCCGCATAAGTAGTAATAAGCCGAATAATAGCTATGCACATCCATAATCTCATTCTGAAAGAAAGATAGCATGTCTTACCGAAGAAGGAGTGACTTGCTCAAAGGGCCCTAATTGCCTTGTACTGTACGGCATCAATGTGCGCATTCCAATTGAGCCTCCTATCACTAAAGACACCTAGCTAGGTGGTACCCATAAAAGAAATACCGTTACATGATAACTTGTATCTCCTTGTAAAAGGTACAAAACCTGTTTTTGAGGGAATTATTCAGAGCCCTTCTTGAGACTTGACCACTAAGTGCAATCCCAAAATGCCATACCAAGCCCTTTCGTAAAAACTGAAGTACTCAACTGAAACTGAAACTGAAGAACTCCTAAAATCCATCGTAGCAAAAATGAGACTCTATTCTGTTCCGTTCTGTTGAAGACAAAAGACTCTGAAGTTGGTGACAACCCGAGCTTTGCGAGATTTCGGTGCTCGTATGACTAGTTATAATTCTGTCATTCACTTTGGACGTCAGAGTGTCCAGCTGTAGGTAGCCTTAATCCTCTCTTCGGTGGCTAAAAACACAGAAATGAAGTTCCGCATTTTTAGTAACGAAATATGTTTAATTAAATAGGCCTTAAAGCAAAAGAAAAACCTCAAGCAAATTAATATTTTTTACAAAATATATGGTATCTAGTCGATGTCTAAAGAAATGGATCAGTTAAGACGGCCATTTGTTGAATTTTATTTAAAAAAATGTTGCCTACATCTTCGTAAATAGGCCCCTTTCTAAAAAAAATCTTTTTATACCTGTTATTACATTTAATATTGATTATGGAACTAAACAATTTATTTCTTTTAATATCGCTTTTATTTCCAATCTATTTTTCATTTTTTTCTTCTTCTTTTCACTTGACTTGTTTGCCTCAATGTCTGGCTGTCTTTATAAATTTTATAAAACAACTTTGCACCCGGAAACTTCTTGCTCTTGCCGTTGCCTTTGCCGTTGCCGTTACCATTTGTGTGTGTTTGTATTGGTTGTAATATCACTACTTACTCACCTGCTGCTATCTGTTGTGAAAATTGCAGTGAAAGTATTAAATTGAAAATCGATGATGGCGACAATGAATGGCCATATTTGCACTATGCACGTTTTACACCACATTCGAACGCCATCGTTTTAGTCTACAATTACGACATCTATTACTGCCAGGGGGCGCGTTCACAATTTGTTCATCGTATAACGCGTGATGCTATACCGGGTGTTATCTTTAATGGTATACCAGATTGGTTATATGAAGGTAAGTAAGTGTATGATAGATATTAAGTGGAAAGAGGAGCTACAAATGCACACATTTGATATGACTTAACATCTATTAGTGTAAGGAATAATATTTAAAAATATATATATTATATATATGAGTCATTTCATAGCAAAACTATAAAAAAATTAATTTAAATTTAAAATAAAATACTTCATAAAGTTTTCGATTTCATAGTACAATATACTCAGAGTCACCTTCTAAATCAAATGAATCGCATTCTATTATTATTTTTTTGAGCAAACATTGTAATAAAATTATAGATCGCGGTTTCAACGATTATTTGAAGAAATTTATAACTTTTTCTTCTCATGGTCTAACGGATAACTAAATATCAGAGAAAAACCAAAAATATCGATTCCAAGCTGATCATCTGAATAGTTTTTACTCAGTTACTCCTCTAGGGAGCATAGTGGCTTTCCGCAAAGCATCCATTGTTTTATCTCAATTTCAGTATTCAAGTTGATTTTTAAGTTAAGTAGCTCGCCTCCATATTATTGTGCTTAGTGGTGCAGATCTTGGCTAAGTTGTGGTGGTGATCCTTACTTAGCACTGTAATTTTTCCCGATAGATGGCGTTTTATTCTGATCAATCGCTGATGTTTGTCATCATCGCCAGAGGTAAGCTGAATGAATTTTTCTGGAGGGAGGATGAAATCTCTTTACAAAACATTTCAAGCCGCAATTAAATTTTTTGGGTATGTCCTCTGTTAGGGACTCAGACCTAAGCCGCTTGTATTGTATGCCTGTGCCAAAGGCAAATAATTACAATTGAAAAATTGCGTCCTTAGAAGAGGAAGCCCATGTACGGGGAATATTTTTTGTGGGGAGACTTTGGCACACCACTGTCACTGCACTCTTACACTGGTGAATTGAAGGCTTCGTAGCAGCTTATGAAGAATAACAATGGCCACCTTAGGTACAAAGCGAAACACCGGAAGCAATGAATCTTGAAACATGGGATCTGGTCTCAAGAATAGAGAATGAACAGAGCCAGAACACGTGCAGTCTTTAATCAATTAATCAATTATTTGGTTAGGAGAGGCCCAACTAGCCATGGCACTGCAATTTCGAAAGATATATTGTACCAAACACTCTGTGATCAGAGCCTCCAGCGCAATAGCTAGTTATCCCATTTTCCCATAAGATAAGAGCGATATTTGACGTTATTATTACATTCGAGGCAAACTGGTACACGGTGGATCAATTTATCAATAGGCTCAATCAAATATTTTGTGAAGCTGAATCGCAGGGAAAACCAGCGCAAATAGTTAACAAAATGGTGATGAGTAGCCACAAAGTGCTTACCGGTGGTGTGTCTTAGTGAGTAAAAATCCTGCATACTGTACAGTGCGGGCTGTAAGTTTGGAAAATTTCACACTCCTTGCGTATCAAAGAAATAAATGTTTTCTGAATGTTTTGCCATCTCACTTAACCCTTAAATACCTAAGATCGTCTACAGAAAAAAAAGATTTAAACAAAATCTGCAAACATTACTCTTTGCCAAGCGAGTGACTATTCCGAATATGGCAATACTGTCATTCTATTCTGTCACAAAATTTAGTTATTATCTCCACTGAACAAAATGAATCGATTTACGCTTGCGCAACGTATTTCCAAAACGAAAGCAATTGATCGGAAATTGCACGAAAATATCGTACAAAACTTGGTCGCAGAGAATGACCAACAGTGCCCGGTATACGCAAGTTTATTCTGAAGTTCTTGAAACTGGTTTCACTGTTGATACTCCAAGACGTAAACGTCCCCGTATAGTGCGTACACCCTAAATAATCGTCATCGTTCTCAGAATTATACATTTCACGCACAAGTTTACATCGAATTTTGCGAAAAAATCTCGGTATGACGCCTTACAAAGTTAAATTGATACAAGAGTTGAAACCGCATGACCATCCGCTCCGTTTTCGCTTCGCTAGATGGGCCAACGGGAAATTGCACGATGATATCCAGTTTGCGAAAAAAAATCATCTTTTCGGATTTTGCTCATTTTCATCTTGGTGGGTACTTTAATAAGCAAAATTCCCGTAATTGAGGCTCACAAAACCTAAACTTGGTCTTACAAAGGCTAATGCACCCATTACGAGTGACTGTTGGGTGCGGCTTGTGAAGCCGAGGTATCATTGGCCCATATTTCTTTGAAAATGAAAACGGCGCAATCATTACTGTCAATGGAGATATCTATCGCACCATGATAACCGATTTTTTTGTACCCGCACTTCATCGTATTAATGTGAACGATGTTTGGTTTCAGCAGAATGGTGCCACTTGCCACACATCTAATACCACAATCGATTAATAGTGTTAAACGTTTGATGGTCGTTTAATTAGCTGAACTGGTGATGCCAATTGGCCGTCAAGAAGCTGCGATTTGATACTGTTGGACTATTTTCTGTGGGCACCGTTAAAGACAAGTATTATGCCAATAAACCAGAGTCAATTGAGCATTTGAAGGCCAACATTTGTGTTGCCATTGCCGAGATACAACCCCATACACACGAAAAAGTTCTCGAAAATTGATCCAATCGAATGGAAATGAAATATTATTTCCTTTCTAACCGAGACAATTGTACTTGACAACAACAAAATAAATTTGGGAAAATTTCAAACCGTTTTTGTTTTAATGCATTTTTAAACATAATTCTCAAAATAACGGTTTTAATTAGAACAAAATCAATACAGTAGTTGCGCAGAAATGATCATTCTTTTCAGAACTTTTGTGCGAAAAGGGAAAAAATTTGCTTGTGAAAATTCAGGGTTCAGCGTTCTCTTCATTGGATTGAATTCGAAATTTTTTTGTTGCAAAGTTGAAATGTCTACTTTTATATATGTAGACATAAAGGTAAACTAAGAAACGATTTCAACGATTCCACCTAAAAAAAAAAATAAGAAGTCCTCTGACCTTTCCGCATAACTCTGGCGATGTTGAAAGATATCAGACGAATAGCCAAGAAAACACGTCACCTATTGGAAAATAGATTACAATGCTAAAGTAAAGATGACCACCAATTAGCAAGAATCTTCACCACTACGCAAAATCATATAGAGGAAGCTACAGTGGATTAATCATCTAATTAGCTTGAAAGATTAAATTGATTACAGAAATTGAAACAAAGCAATGGATGCTTTGTGGAAAACCAATATGCTCCCTAAAGGAGTGAAGGAGAAAAAAATGAATATGTATTTAAAATTGAGGTATTTAAGGATTAGACATGTCCTCACTGTCCCTACTGACTCGGATATTCACATTGAATACTCTGCAGTACAACAACCTGTCTTAACACAATTATACTATGAAATGACCCACTTTTAAAAAGCAGCTCTTTACCAACCCAATAGAGTAGCCAGTAGTAGAACTTGATGACATTTGTCTAAAAGAAATTGCTTTCAAATTGAATTTCCTGTACACACTAGTGAACATACTTTTAATATGAAAAAAATAAAAGAAAATTTAGAAAATAGTTGTCCTTGCTATACTTAAAACCCCCTCAGTCTCAACGCCTAACTGGTTTTTCTCACTTAATTTATGCATTTAATAGGTTCTTACTTATGTTCTAACTGTTCTTCTATTTTTTCTATTTCTTTCTATTTGTTCATTATTAGAGGAAATTTTAAATGCAAATAATGCAATATGGTTATCGCATGATGGCCATATGATGTTATATGCATCCTTTAATGATTCATTGGTGCAGGAACAACATTTTGCCTGGTATGGTACTACAACAAATGCTGGAAATATTAATGCTGGCCATCATCCAAATGCTAATTTGTATCCGGAAATCAGGTCATTAAGGTAAGTTAAAAGCCAAAGAAAGAAAAAAGGCACACCAACCAACATACACACGGAAGTTCATTAAAAATTCATTAAGACAAAAAGTATTCAAAGACATTACATGAGACATTTAAAGATTATTTAAGAGTTTTATTCCTATTTTAAGTTGTTGTTCTTGTTTTTTATGCGAAAACATAACCTTGAAGAAATTTATTTATTAAGTACCTTATGAGTGTTTCAAAAGGAAGAAAAGCCATAAAGATAAAGAAAAACGGCAAGGAAAGGTTGTTAAATGTGTTTATGAAAACATAATGTAATGCCATAAGAAAAGTGTAAAATACGGTATGAAGATAATAATTAAGTAAATGATTAAGTTAAGGCCTTTTGCAAAACACCCTACAAGAAAGATGAAAGACACTTGCATTGATTTCATTTCAAGTATTTCCTGTTTGACAGTAGAAAGTAGCACCATCTGCACATTTTACAAGGCTAAAAAACTTTACACAACAATGTATGGTAATTTAATGTAATGAATGTTGTCACACACAAGACTGCCCTTCGCACTGCTACCATTGTGGATTTACTGTACATCCCCTTATCATTCATGGGCTCAATACGCCTACGAGTATCAACAAGTACTGTTCACCCAGCATATACGCGTGTCGTAGCCTCTACCTCCTGTGCCCTAGTGTCACACAGTTAGTGATTAGGTGCTCCATTGATACCTTTTTCACACGACAGAATTTTAAGGTGCTAGTATTGAATAAAACCATTCTGTAGCACAGACGTAGCGACTCGTAAGTGCCTCAGAAATAGTCCGTAGGTTTTTCTCTTAACGTCGAAACTCAAAAACCGTCTAAGCCGGTCTAAAGAAGTATTTAAGTTCTTCACGATGGAGGTTGGCCATCTCCTTATCTCCCTTTTAAGAAGACTCCTGTTGAAGTCAAAGGATAGATTTAGTGCAAATCCCCTCAGACGCATAGATCCTATTTTGCATATCTTATTTCCCTCGTGCTCCTCCCGTGTTCTAGTGCCTAAAACAAGCTAACCTTATTTGAAGTAGCCAGATTGTTAAACGAGTTGTGACATATCAGTTTTACTCTGGACGTAAATTGAACAACTGAACTCTTTTAGAGCCGATTGACTGTCAAATAGTACTTTGATCCTTAATACAGTATGCCTTCTTTCGGCTAGGTTTACCACAGTTTCAAATATTGCGATTATCATTACCAAGCCTTACTCTGCACTTTGTTAAGGCATATTCTAATATAGCTGACGACAAAATTACGGAACTTCTCTAACATCCCTCTAAAAAGAGCGTTGAACATATTCATCTACTCATATGGAAGATTCAAAGTCGAATACTTATGCCAACGTCATTATGTAGTCCCACATTTCTCTTGCTATTTCTGTCTCCCTCACTCCTCTAGCAAGCATATTGGCTTTCCACACAGCATCGCTTACATTGTTTCAGTTTCAGCAATCGGGTTTATTTTAAAGTTATGTACATGATTAATCAACCATAGCTCGCCTCCATATGATTGTTTGGAGTGGTGGAAGTCTTTGCTAAGTAGTTAGTCACAGGTTAACGTTGTAGTAAACTTTACGTTGTAATTTTTTTTCCCCGAAGGAGGTGGTTTCCGGATCATCCGTCTGATGTTTGTCACCATCGCCAGAGGTAAGCTGGAACGTCAGGGTGACCTTTTTAGATTGATTTGTCTGGAGGGAAGTTGAAGTCCTTTTATTAAACACTCGAAACTGCAATTAATCTTTTTTTATCTTCTCTGCTGGGACTCAAACCTGAGCCGTTTGTATGTCTTTTGCTCATAATGTCTAAAATCCTGAAGTAAAGTTTGGATTTGGGAAATTCCGACCACAAGTTATGGAAGATCGCCCCTGAGATATATGTATGTGGTACAGGACATTAAGTCCTTAACAAACAGCAAATGTATCTATGACGCTCTTCTCAGGATATATATAATTTCCCGTAAGAGGTGCAAAGGAGAACTTAACACACTCGATTTACTTCGTTCTATTCGAGGCTAAATTTTTTATTCCGCTTCATGTGTACTCTCTCTCTCTCTCTCTCTCTCTCTCTCTCTCTCTCTGTAAACCCTGCCTTAACCAAGCCGTTGTACCATTTTTACGGGTTATGTGACCAATACACTTATATTAGCGACGTCGTATTTAACAAATTACAGGCTCCTGCCCATAATTACTCTTAGTTTTTTATATGAGATCATATTAGGTCAGAATACGGTTCAAGAAAGCCTGTTGCACCTGTAGCTCTCTTCTGGGTGTGTTACATGTATCACAACCGTTCAAAAGAAGTGACTTAATGCTCACATTAAATATTTTTATCTCTACGTCCCTCAAATTTTGGACCTTTTCAAGCAAACTGAATGAGCTGCGGGTCTTTATTTACAGAGATAGTATATCACTATCTGAATCGACTCTTATTGTTATGATATTGGGTATACAATTTAATAATGTCCATTTGGACATCACATGACATAACTATCACATATGTTGGTTTATGTCAATTATAACGAATATGGTATTTTGGAGGGTGAACATCTGTCATTATAATTCAGTATTCGATAGACGCCACAGACGCCAAAGTGTAAACACACGGTTTCTTTAATCGCTATAATAATGTCGAATATTGTGCTTAAAAAACCTGTTTTGCGGAAAAGTCTGATAACCTCCTTTCATTTCAAGTAAGCGGCTGCTGAAAGTCACACATAAGCCATTTTCCTACGTTTAAAAGCATTGGTATTTATTCGAAAGCAAGGATATTGGCGTGGTGTAGTGGTTAGAGCGCACGCATAACCATAGAAACGACCCTGGATCAAACCCCAGCAAAGGATATGACAAAAAAAAAATTTAATTGTGGTTTGGAATGTTTAATAAGAAGACTTCAACTTCCCTCCAAACAACTCCATCTAAAAAAAATAAAGAAGAAGACCTACCTGACCTTCCCGTTTACATCTAGCAATGATAACAAACATCAGACGAATGATCAAAAAAACATGCCACCTACCGGAAAAAAATTACAGTGCTAAAGTAAAGATCACCACCAAGCAAGGACCTTCACCACTACGCAAAAATCATATACTTAACTTGAAAAGATCAAATTGACTAAAGAAACTGAAATAAAGCAGTGAATGCTCTGTGGAAAACCAATATGCTCCCTAGAGGAGTGACGGAGAAAAAAAATTAATTGAAGCCGAAAGGCGTTCAAAGGCGATTTTGCATCGTTTTGTCTCTCTAGAGGAGTGACGGAGAAAAAAAATTAATTGAAGCCGAAAGGCGTTCAAAGGCGATTTTGCATCGTTTTGTCTCTGGTGATGAAAAATGGATACATTACGATAACCCCAAGCGAACAATTTATATCTAAAGCCCAACCAACCAGCTTAATCGACGCCGAAGCCGAATATCTATAACGCCAAGGTAATGCTCTGTATTTGGTGGGATCAGAAGAGTTTTTTGTATTATAAAGTGTTAAAATTGGGTCAGCCGATTACAGGGGACCTGTACCGAACACAACTGATTCGCTTGAAGAGAGCAACCAACGAAAAGCGACCAGAATATTCGACCAGACACAAGGCCATAAACTTCCATCATGACAACGCTCAGGCACATGCTGCAGACCAATCAAAAACTATTTGGAAAATAGTTGATGGGAAGTTTTGGCTCACCCGCTTTACAGCCCAGTTCTTTTCCCCTCTGACAAAATGCATTTTTCGCGCAAAAAATTTACATTATTAAGTTGTATACCCAATACTAGGAAGGTTAATAAATGATTCCTGGGTGTTAATTGGCGTGTCGCTCGCAAATTATCCACCATCGCTTTACATTTAAGTTATGTCGGAAATCTTATAGGCGAAGCGATAGAAATATTCGGTGTAAAAGATCACCAAGTTTACTCTTTATTTCCGAGGTAAATAGCTTGGTTTAAAACTTTCCATACACACATTATAGTTTGCATATGAATATTTGTAAGGGTTTTGAAATAGACCATTTGAGTGATCTTGTTAGTTTGAATCCGCCACTGTATTTCACAAAACAAATTCACTTTTTTTTTTTTTTTGTTCAAATATTTTTCTCAATGCATACTATGAAATTTATTTTGTTTGCAGATATCCCAAACCGGGCACACAAAATCCCACTGTCACACTACGTGTAGTTGATTTAAAAGATCCTGAAAGGATACATATGCGCGATGTACAACCACCACAAATTCTACAAAACGAGTAAGTTTCCTTAAATGGTTTTGCACTTTCTGTTTTTTTCTTTTTATTACTTTCCATTTCTCTTTAACTTTATTACTTCATATCTTTTTCTTTTTTTTAAATGCCTTATTACCTATAGAGATTATTACGTTACCAGTGCCAGTTGGGTAAGTGAGAATGAAGTGAGTGTGGTTTGGTTAAATAGGCCGCAAAATATTTCTGTGGTTAGTGTTTGTAAGGCGCCTATATTTGTGTGTGTAGAGGTAAGTCTGTGTCAGTTTATACTGGGATGAGAACTAAAGTAATTACAATGGTTTTAGACACATCGTGTTAGTGGTGATGGTCGTGGTTGGGTCGATACCTTAACAGTGCCCCTATTTGGTGCCAATGGCACATCTTACATTTCCATTTCACCTTTACGTGATGGCAGTTCGGGTTATTTTCGTCATATAGTACATGTGGCCAAGAAAAGAGTGCTGCCGCTAACGCATGGCCAATATGAAGTGAAGACACTACTGCATTGGGATCAAACTAATAACTGGATGTTAGTAAAACAAGTTAAACACAAATATTGTGCGTTTTTTTTTAACTTTATTTGTGATTTTTTAATCAGTTATTTTTTGGGTGTACCAGAACGTTTGCCAGCCCAACAACATTTATATAGAGTATCAGCTTTACCACCACGCCATGGTTCTCCCATTTACGCGCCAGATTGTCTAACTTGTCCTATAGCCAGGAATAGTGATGGCACCTATAACTATGAGGCTCACACTAAACCACCACCAAAATTGGTTACCGCTTGGGATGATGATTTGGAAAATGATGAAACACCCGTCATGGCAGCACCTGCCTTACCTTTGGAACAAAAACACAACCGTGAATCATCGATATATTCCCATGATTCGAATGAATGTTTATATAATAACGCCAAGTTCCCACCAAGTTTACATGCGAAATTTGTTTTAATTGAATGTCTGGGTCCAGCTATACCTACATCCAGTATTTATATACTTAATGGAGCCGTAAAAGAACGTTCAAACAATGGCAATGCTAAACATATGCAGCTACCTTTAGAACTGCTGCTGGTTATACAGAATAATACCAGGCTTAAGGAGAAAATGTCGCGCACAGCTATGCCTCAAGTGAAAACATTCCCGGTAATGATTTCAGGTGGTTATCATGCCCAGGTTAGGCTATATTTACCGCCCGTTTTAAGGGAAGATGAGATCACACGCTATCCTACCATTTTACATGTCTACTCGGGTCCGGGTACCCAACTCGTTACCGATAAATGGCACATTGACTGGAATACCTATTTGTCGGGTAATAAAGATTATATAGTTATAGAAATTGATGGGCGTGGCTCGGCGGGCCAGGGTTATCAATTATTGCATGAGGTATACAAAAGATTGGGTACCGTGGAGGTATCAGATCAACTGGAAGTTAGCGAGTATCTACGTGATAATCTGCACTTTATCGATAGTCGACGCATGGGTGTTTGGGGTTGGAGTTATGGTGGCTATACGGCCGCCCTTGCTTTGGCCGGTTCACAGTCTATATTCCAGTGTGGTATTAGTGTTAGTCCGGTAACGAATTGGAAATTGTATGGTAAGCTGTTAGCACTTATTAGAGCTAAAAGGGGTATGTAAAGTTAGAATATTTTTCGTTTTTCACTTCAGATTCTACCTATGCCGAACGCTATTTAAGTTTTCCAAATGTAACCGATAATTATAAGGGCTACGAAGAGGGTGATCTTTCAAAATATATCGACAATTTAAGAGACAAACAATTTCTCTTAATACACGGCACAGCCGATGATAATGTACATTTACAACAATCGATGGTACTTTCAAGGGCTTTGACTAATAAAGGTGTACTATATAAACAACAAATCTATCCCGATGAAGGCCATCAATTATCGGGCGTGAAAAGACATTTATATCGTTCGATGACAGCGTTTTTTGATGACTGTTTTAAGAAATTGGTAAGTTTTTAAAAGAAATTTTAAAAGAATTTTATTACCATTTCTAAATTATTTTTTTTTTAAATTGTTTACCACATTTTCCGAAATCACTTTCTTCTCAATACCCAACACGCTATCCGAACAAATTGATATTTTCTCATCATCACCACCTACCAACTACCACCGCCATCCACACATACTTTTTCACAAACGTATAGCTTGATCAACAGCAGGCTAATCAAACCGATTATTCAGATTTTTTGGATTTTCATAGCTTTTATACATAAATTTTTAATAAAAATGAGAACCAAGCTTCAAACGTTTCTAAACAAATGTATAATAGAAAAGAGCACAGTATACAAATTTTATTGTTCCCTTTTCCACTGTTTGTAAATTTTAATCACTTTGAAACACAAAACCTAGACGTTACATCGTTCAATACCAAAAATAAGGTACCAGTGTGAATATCTATTATTTTTATTAAAAAAAATAATAATAATTTTTCGTTTTTGATGTCTTGATGTGTGTGTGTGTATGTTTTACGTATAAATTAATTTATTTTCTTTAAGTGTATTTTTTTAATCGATGTTTTATTTTCATAAATTATTATAGGTTCAGAGAACTTGGTCAGATACGCGGTTAGTTTAATAATTTTAGGGCTTTTTGAATTAAAGCATATATTTTGCGACAAAAAAGCTAGATAAGCTTACTTTTGAGTAACTGATAATTGTAACCTAAAGCATACTTTTATGTTTGTCTTATTAAAACACCTAAATATATGCCACAGTATTCTTACAACTATTTCATAAATTAAACATTTTGCATACATACTATGTAAATATGTACATATACATATGTGATATATACGCTTCACTAATAAAATACTAAATGTTAAACAAGTTTTAGCCTTAAAGGTAATTTTATTTTATTTTGTTTTTCTTAAGACCAGCACTCAGGGGATAATTCCTACTTACTACACTGCATTGTGCTGATACTAGGAAAATAGGTTGTGGGAAGGAATTTCGTTAAGCCTGTTTTTAGTTACGCGAATATATATTGTGCAAACTGAAGGAAGCATATTAAAATAACGGTTTATCTTGAAAACAAGAGCTAATCCATAAAAGCGGTTAGCACCGCTGGATTCAACATGCTTTAAACTGGTTTACCCGCCGAATGGCTAGCTTGTCGGTGTAAAATTGTCGGTATAAAATTGCTGGAATAAATAATGTAATGATATAAATTATCCGGTATGCTCTGTAAACCGAAATCGAGTGAAATTGAGTGCAACCACAAATTGCTATAATTTTTATATCAGACAAGATTTTGGCATTTTTTCTTATTTACTCACTTCATTACCTTTCTAATAACTTCTTTGCTTATCAAAAGCGCATTTATGTATATTTTTTACATTTGAATTATGTGCTGTTTTTGTACTTGAAAATCAGTTTTTTTCTTCTAAATTTTCTTAATTATTCAGATTCTTTCACATTCATATGCACTGCCACTTTCACTCGTACAAGTTGAAAGTGATCACTTATAATGTCTATTACTGATTTTAAATGATCTGCCAATAATAGGCCATTACGGTAGAGTTTTGACAGTTACACGCATTTGGATCAATGCTTTTCTAAATTTTGTCTCTCTTCCGTCACATCACTGCAATGTTTTCAGTAGCAGTTGATAGCGGTCATATTGTTGAAGCTATGTTTTTCGAATTTGTTGTCATTTATTGTTTGTTTAGTCAAATCATCAAGGGCAAATGATAAAATTGAGTGTTCTGTTCAGACAACATTGTGCGCCCTTTGTCTTATACGTTCCACCGAGAGTATCATTCTTAGGTAAATTCGAGTCTACTGAATCAATAAACACGAAGCGCGGGATCAATCGAAAACACCGCCGTTGCCGTTGAGAAAGCTACGTGCCTTCTACAGGAATAAATGGGAGGGCCTTTGGGAATAAATGGGTCTTAAGCACCATACCTTATATTGGATGTACAGCGCGATCATTAGACGAAATCTAACCTATGGCGATCTTGTCTGGTAGAAAGCGGTGGATATTGGGCCACAACAGGCATTCTGAATACAGAGCAGAGACTAGCCTGTCTTACAATCACGGGTGCCATGAGTTCCTTTCCTCAGGCCGGTTTGAAGACAATGCTGATCATAAAACTCCAGGGTATTTTTGTCAAATGTGTCTCTGCAAAGTCGGCACTTAGACTGACGGAGGCGGGTGGACTGAGGCACGTTCGCATTGGACACGGTACTATCCCACAGAAAGTGAGCGGACTAATTTTAACGTGTCAGACAAAGTGGGATATACCTACTAGGGATGAGTGGACTGCCGGATCTGTCCTTCGAAATGGCACTGAGCAGGATGAAACTCAGTTGGATCAATATCACCACTTGTAGAATATACGGAATGCTATCTTCCCGTGGAGAGGACTAGGTCTCTTCTTAGGTTTGGAAGAAGGTCGATCGGGCTTTCTTCGGGCATAATTACCGGGCATTGTAGGAGGAACCGGTGCATCACCTTCTCTGCGACTGTCCTGCTCTATGGGAGCTTAGACTAAAGCACTTTGGTGCGTGTCACTTCCATGATCCGAACTGTCTTAGGGATGTATCACTGTCAAAGTTGATTAACTTCGTCAAGTGTATCGGTTGGCTCAAATAAGAAGACTGATATTTCTGGGTCTTTTGGTTGAAATTTTTTATGAGATTCTGCCATGTCCGGTCTTTCGGCCTCTTCAATAGTTCTGTTCTCGTTAGGTATATCACAATGGGTGCCATAGGGCAAGGAACCTATATAGACCAATCTAATGCACAAGTGTAAAAGTTAACTGAAGTAAAATATAAAGGCAAACGAGCATAGACAACGAAGTGTGTTAGCTGAATAGAACTCAGGCTCTATTCAGAGGAGATGGCGGTGAGCTATGAGGTCTATTATCGGATTAAAAAATGCTTCAATAAAATAAATTATCAAATTTCGGACGATACTAATTCACTTGAGATCCAGGAGCGGTTAAATCTTTCCATAATATCATACTGTTAGGCATGTATTTTGGGCTAGCAGTGTCAGGGGTCCATATTTCTTTTAATGATATTGGCCAGGTTATCAGAGTCGACTGTGAGAGACTTAAGTTGATGATTACTAATAATTTTTGGCTGATATGGGCTACCAACGACATGGGATTTCAGCAGGATAACACTACATGCCACACAGTTCATGCCATATTGAAAATTCTACACAAAAATCAAGCAGCACCGCCAAGTCACATGGTCTGTCCTTAGATATGGAGTCTTTAAGTTTCATATCAGCGAACGAGACGTTTTTCAAAAATTGTGAACAGAGAGGCCTGGAGAAAATTTGTCGTTCAAGGCAACTTTGCCTTCAAGCCGATTCACGAACAATTCATATTGAAATTCTTGATTACAAAAAGCGCTGGATTGACTGCACAGACCTCATGCTGATGATAATAGAGCGGCTATTGATTGAAATCCCTAGGCCAATACACGAATAATTTTCCGTTCGACGAGTACTTGGCGACGACCTCTTACATTAAATCGAACCGAATGAAGAGAGTTAGTTGTATTAATCACAAGCCACAGAAATCCTCAAAGCCTGCAAGACTCATGCTATCGCTCAAATTCAGCCTCATGATGTTATATTCCATACCAAAATGGCAGTGATAGGCTTTATAAAAGAACACAGAAAACCTTCGATTAAAACTCCCACACATTTTATTTTTTTTTCAAATTTTAAAATAGAAACCGCTTCGTTAAAGATCCTTTACATTTTATGGTAAGGTGTTGCTTTGAACTGCTACGTTTAAGCCTTATTTTAATGTGTCTAAGCCATAATATTACTAAAATATATTGCTTTTGCTTAAAAGAAAATACTTTTTCAAAAAATCCACAGAAATATTCTGTGGCATATTTATAGGGTTATGTGTGTGTATGTGTTTTTTCAACACTTGCAAACAATTCAACAATTGCAAATTAAATTTAATGCTTTTATGCAAGCTTTACTTATGAATAAAAATTTAATAAAATAAATGTGCTTTAATGTTTTAACACATAAAAAACATGAATAATACTTGTACACCTCTACTTTTTTTTATTAAAATAAATGCCTCAAAGCCTAAAATTATGCTTGTTTTTTCGTTGTCATTTGTACTCTTTGTTTACACAAACTTTCACTGGCTTTTGATTTAAATAAATACCTTCTTTTTGTTTTACATTTATTAATGGCTTTGTCATTATTATGCAGAAAACATAAAAATGTAACAGACATTTTTATTATCATTTATAATATATAATAAAAATAAATTAAAAAGAAAACATTTTTAATGTTGTTGTTGAAATACTTAAAAACGTAATTTATTTGTTTAAACAAAAATGCCTGATTTTTTATGTTTTAGCCCATTTTTAAAGTTAAATAACACAGAAATAAAATATTAAATTTATAAGTTTAATAATAAATGACTTTTGTTTTATTCCCTCTTCTGCTGTTTCTTTTCTTTTACTAACAGGTACCACCGGAAACGAAGGCTGGCCTGGGTAATGGTGGTGATAATCAACAGCAATAAATTTTTAATGATTTTGTTTTTCTATTTTATTTGCTTTTTAAGTGTAAAGTGAAAAACATTGTATGTACGAGTAATTTTAAAAAATAATTTCCTTAAAAACGAATTTGTGTTATAACAAATAAATAATTAAATAGTTTTAAAAATAAAACAATTACAAATATATGAAGTGCAAAAAAAGAAAAACATTTACAAGCGGAAAATGGCAACGGAAACGAAAACATAATCAAAAAAAAAAAAAAGAACACCCACCCCCTTTGCAGAGAAATTTTCAAATCAAATTTTAAAATACATTGCTAACGAATATAAAAATAAATTTGTTTTAAAAAAAAATAGTTTTCAAAAATTTTAACACAACTTTCTTCAATAATATTCAACAACAACAACAACAACAACTGGAAACTATAAAATCGTTATAAAAAAACTCTCTAAAATTGCAAAAATATATACAAAAAAGAAAACAACAAAACAAATATGGTTGTGAAAAACTAACGTAAAAAACACATAAACAAACCAAAATAATAAAAAGCACCTAAAAATATGCAATGAATTGAAATGATTGCAACAATTTGCAAAACATCAAAATAGAATCATAAAAACGAATTCAATTCAAAACTTTAAGCCAAAAAAATATAAGCAACAGTTTACAATAAAACAACATTATTATCAAAAGCAACTAAAACAACAACAACAACAACAACACTGGCAGCAGCAGCAATAACAGTGACAACAAGAGCTAAAACTGCAAACCATTTTTAAAAAAACAACAACAACAATATAATAACGACATTGTCATAAAAACGAACATATAAGTGAATGGATATAACCGCATCCAAAAAATGCAAGATAAACAATAACATATGCATAAAAGAGCAGATTGAAATTAACCCTTAACTGCTATACGGAGCTATATTTGTTACATATTCATTAGCCTTAACAAAATTAAGTTGACTAGGTTAGATGGGTGTTTTAACAATTCCGAAGCAAAGATACGAAACTAGGCAGCGACCATAGAAAACCAGCATGAAAGATCATATTGAATTTAACCCTTAACTGCTTTATGGGTATATATTTGTTACACATTCTGCATAAAAAATCAAATAGAATTTAACCCTTAACTACGTTTGGGTTTGATATTTTTTTAAAGCTCATTAGCCTCAATAATGTTTAGATTAAGCTTGAATAAATTAAACTCTAAATAGGTCCAAAGCGCAAATGGATAAAAAAGCTTACAATCCTTTTAAACTTTGTAATGCGTTATCTTATGTGACACTACAACCGTCTGTCGGTTTTGGCCAACTTAATCTATCCTGAACTAACTGGCACCAGTTTAAGATTTATAAGGCCATCAAGTTTTGCTACTCCAAAGAGTATTTGGTGGTTCTCTTACCTGCTTTCCGTCTTAGGGTACCGTATTAAAGGTCTGCCTTGCCGGAGTTTCCTCATTCATACTAGAGACGTGCCCAAGCTAGCGCAACTACTGTCTCTTAATGCACCTAATCCCTATCCCTGTACAGCTCATATAGCTCGCAGTTCCAACGTCTGCGCGACTTATCTCCTACCGAATATCTTACGAAATATTTTTTTCCCGAACGATCCTAAAACATTTTCGTCGTTGTTCGACAGTACCCATGCTTCTGTGCCATAAAGCATGACAGGGATGATAAAGGTGTTATAGATTGTGAGTTTGATTCGTCGATAGAGTGATCTGCTACTCAATTGTGTGATTCTCCGTTTGATCTCCACGCTGACGTCGTCCTTCCTAATTCAAAACTGTGGTCGCCAACAGTGACGCTCTATCCAAGACGCGAGGACACTTTACTTGTTGACATAAAGGTCTTGTATTCATTCAGTCAATGTTGTCGGAGTATAAATGGTGCTCTGGCGATTCAACCCGGCTGCACAAATAATTTTCTCCAGTAAATGTTGAAGAAGTTACATGATCGGGAATCGTCATGTGTAAACCCTCGTTTAGTACCACACAACTCGGGGAGGTCGTTCCCAATTCTGACAGAACTTTCAGTGGCGCTCAACGTCATACTTTATACCATGTAAGTTTAGCTGGGATACCAAATTCAGACATGGTGGTGGTGTAGAGGCAATTCCTATCTGTATTGGCGAAGACGATCTAAAATTCGACGAATAGGTAGTAGGCGTCGATATTTTTCTTATGGGTCTACTACAGGATTTGACGTATTTTAAAAATCTGGTCAATGGTGGACTTACCAGGCCTGAAGCCGCACTGATAGGGCGGCTCGCACAGTATGTTTGATAAGACCTTGTATGAGATCACATAAAAAACACCCATTACGTGATAATAAAACGTCCAGTAAAAACTCTCATATGCAGTGCCTAGTTAAGTTTTAGCGAAATTTAAGTCGTTCCGCTTTCGTCATAACAGGTCACATATACAAAAATCCTTCGAGTTACTACAGCCTGTGTACTCAGGAATGTTCCACCTTTGGTACCTCCGCCAAAAATATCTCGCAGTACGATTAAAATATTTCAAGCGACTATAAGGCTCCTGCCTACTAGGCAGCGGTGTCACCTTATAACATTGCTAGATCGACTGGTTACGATTATTTACGCTATGAAAAACTTCTCTAACTAATGAGTTTGCTTTTCGATGCCGGCATTAAGTTGTAGGTCGCTATCAATGAGTTTAAAAATTGAATAGGGTTCAGCTCATTGATTAATAGAAGACTGCCTTATTCCACCGGCGAGGTCGTGGGAATTATTATACATGCTTTACTTCCGAAAAGCATAAGGACATAACAAGGTTCTTCTAAAAACTCTGACAGTCATAATAAATCAGTCATGCATTCTTGCACTAGTTGGAATTTCCAAATGTTTGTAGGTTTTCCTGCCCGCTTAAAATAAACACCACTTTGTTGTTGTTTTTACAGTTTTTATGTTCTCACTTTATCTCTATACAGTTTGTACTAATACAGCAACTTAATATTTGTTTATACAACACTTTTATTAATGCCTAAACGCGAATTTATTTTATGACAGCACAACGATAACTATCTCACTAATGCATAAGGCTTTACTTTCGAATATTCTTGTTCTATCTACAACATTCGAACTATTTCCGTTAATTTAAATGTAACACACACAGATGGTCGAATTGACTGTGCTGCCATATACACAACTAAGTACGGCATTGACAGGGTGACACATTAATACCAAATATACCAAAATCCCACAATACAGTTTTAAAGGCTGACGTGGTGTATTTTCTTTTTAGTCATTTTTATTTTCGTAATAATATGTAACCATGCAGTTTGTATATATCGCGCTCCTGACGTCCGCCTACTATACTGCGAATTTCACTCACTATAGCCTTCCTACAGATATCAGTTACAATAGTTTTCTTATGTCAGCTTCAATTGGAACTTGGTTGGCTCTTTTGCTTTGTTTGATACTTGACACTATCGTCAGCCAGAAGTTGTATAGGATTATGTTAGTGAAAACATGCAATCCGTTTATGTCGCAGTTTTGGTGTCCACCTGCGGACTGCGCTCACGACAATGTCAGTTATAAAAGTTAAAAGTTATCTTATCTCAATTGAATTGGATCTTGATTGGCTCTTTTGCTTAGTTAGATGCTTGACACTATCGTCAGTCGGAAGATGCATGGGCTATTCATAGACGTATGTTAATGAAAACATGCAGTATATTTGTGTAGCGGTCTTGCTGTCCGTCTACTATGCTGCGGGTTTTACTCACTATAGCCATCCTCTCTACTGATAGTTCCATGTACGTTTTCTTACCTCAACTTCAATTTTCTGTTAGTTGACTCTTCTTGTTAGTCCGGCGTTTGACGCTATTGTCGGCCAGAAGATGAGTAGAATTATTGCAGGTATTTGTTGCTGAAAACATGCAATTGGTTTGTGACACGTGTAGTCAACTTGAAAGCTTCGCGTCCATATAGCAGAGTAAATATTACTCTGGATTTGAATACTATACATAGAGCTTAGTCTTCTTCGATATGTGAGGTCCAAACTCGTTTTAGATGTACGAATGTGTTTCTTACCCTGTTAATCCGATTGTATATCTGCCAACAATTTGTCGCTTCGACTTCTTTCTAGCCTTGAATAAAGAACTTCAGCTCTATGTTGCAGGTAATCTGCAAGAACCTGGTCCTTCGGGTTTCCTTGCATGTAGCTTTGGCAGCATCATTTGTCTGATATCAAACGACGTATTAAATATATAATCGTCGCACCTTTCTAATCAAAGTTACATCGAAGATTAGCCCATTCAAGTCCCTATAAACGGTACTGTGTTTAGATCGATATTGATTTAGCGCTACGATAATAATGCAGACATCAAAAAGTCTATATGCTGCATTTTATTGAGCAGACTTCCCTTAAGTGTAGACTTAATTTCTTTTATCTAAGAAATTTTCTTACAGGATCAGAATCTTACGTCAGTCTAATATCCATATTATATTTGCATATAAGTTATGAGTCTAAATGTGCCACTGTGGTATGGTAGGTAAGTTACCCGCCTACAAACCAGAAGGTCATCGGTTCAATACCAGGCCAGAGCATCTGAAAAAGGAAAAGTTTTTTCTACAGTGGTATCACCTCATAGCTAGTAACTGATTATGAGTTGCCGTTCAGAGCCGACGTTAAACTGTGGATCCCTTTCAATGAGTTTAAAAATAGAATAGGGTGCAGCTGAGAGAAGTCCCCGTGTTTCTTCATGAAATGTTATGGAAATTATTATATAATAATATGAGTCTAGACTAATTATTATAAGCTATGTAATGGCCGGAGAGACTTAACTAGCCATGTCACTGCGAGGTCAGACCCCCTAATGCACAAGATGCAATATGTGGTAATGACTCAGAGGAAAGCACATTCAATCCTCCATAGAGTCGATATACATGGAATGACGAGTGTCCGCTCGATGCGAAATCATCACCATAAACAGTCTCCAGAAGAATACCGTATTCCGTATAAAGATCACAATATCCCAATGGGTAGTGGATGAACCTGCTCACGTGCAATAAAGTCCTCCATAAACGTTTGCCTACGATTATTTGCCAAAGCAACACATTAATAGAGAATATGCTCCGATGTCTCCTCCTTCTCCCTTAACCCACGGCACTACGTGCTAGGTATCATATATATAACCCCCCCTTCAGATAGTAGTGAGCCCTCAAAAACGCAATAAATTTCCTTTTAATTCAATAGTTTAAAATTATAAACAAGAATTTTTCCAATGCGCCAGAACTGCAGCTCAACACCATACGATTTTAATCGTCTAGCCTTCGATTAGATAGTGGCTAATAAAGCCCAAATTGCCTGGTATTAAAAAAAGACCTTTGAGTCACTTACCTGGGATACCAGCAACTTTGACTTCTGCCCGGTAATTCGCTTTTGCTTTTCTGAAAGCTTTCTTTAGCAAGCTTTAATTTTTTTATAGCAATAACTTTCAGCGGTGTAGCGGAGGTAAAGATAGACCTTAACTCCTAAATGAACAAAGGTTATAACATCTAAACTAAGCAGCCTAACTACAAAAAGGTAAACTTATTGCTTAATAGCATTTACTGGCAGGTGAGCACATTAAACACATGTGTCTCATCATTTAAAGAAGAATTCAACTTCTTATTTAGCATAGTCGGTGAAGGGTTAAATTTTTAATTTAAAAAATATATACAAAACTAAAGCATGACATATTATCAAAAACTTAATATACAAAAACGAAATTCTTAATGACGTCAAAATTGAAATGAAGCGCAATAAAATATTGAAAATATTTAATTTGAGGAAAACCATATATGAAAAATTATTCAAATACAAAAGGATTACTTCAAAAATGTTGTCAAATCAAAAAAAAAAAATAGCTCACAGTTATTGATAACAGAAATTGAAAAATGAAACTCCTAAAAATATGCTAAGTATTTACAAACAAAAAGAAAGCATTTTCAACAAAAATATCCGTTAACAGCCTTCTTTTCCTCTCATAAACATATTGGTTTTATAAAACAAATAATTAAATAAATAATTGATGGTAACAAAGAAAGAAAATTTAGCTTTAAATTCAAATAAATAAAAATAAAAAATATAACTCGAAATAAATAGTAATTACAATATTATATATTTAAATAAAAATAAAATATAAAAATTGCTCTTTAAAAATTTGGTACAATTTTTATGTGCTCCTATGAAATTAAAATACTTCCTTCAAACGAATAAGATATAAACATTTATTATCAAATAGCTTTGCAATTATGTTCTAATCATCCCTTAAAATAGGTTTTAAATTTTGTTATAATTACCCTTTAATGTATGCTGCATATATTAGTTTTGCAAAAGTAAACATAGATCTTAAAGAAGTACAAAATTATACATTTAATTGACATTTATATTAATTTCCTAATTCAATTAAGCTTAAAAGCTGCAGAAATAAATAAAAAGAAAAGCTTTAAATATGTTTATTGATATTAATTATTATAATAATTTACGAATATAATTAGCTGATAATATAAAAAGTAAAAATACATGCTGCCTAATGTAGGCCATGATTTTGTATTTTAGATTAAAATTTAGAATATTTAAGCTCATCTTTTTGTTGCTTTTTCTGATTTATATTTAAAATTTTTGTTTAAATAATTGTATTGGACAATTTTACATACGAGGAATATTAAGAAATTAGTTTGGGTTAGAGGATGTGAAATCACTAGCATAAACCGATGGTCACAATACTCGAAGACTATGTGGAACATAATATTTACTCTGCAGAAAGAATAGGAAAAACGATAAGAGGGAACATTAGGAAGAAAGAGCAGGAGAAAGTGAAAAGAGAACAACGGACACAATGTAAAAAGTCCAATAAAAAGAAAAAGGTCTGGGTCATTCCCATACCAAAGTAAACTAAATAATAATGGTAGGCTCTTTGTCCGAAAGAAAGGTAATTGCTTGAATCGTATGTTATTTACCTTAATAAAGATGCCTTTTGCCAGAAAGACTAGGGTCGTGACACAATAGGTAATCAATCATTTCCATTTCCTTCTTATCCTCACACTGTCATTGCATAGCGCATATGAATACCTGTAACCGGGTTCAGTTCCGTATTTCTCAAAGAGATAAAAAAAGATGTGCTTCAATTAGAGATGACCGGTCAGATGGACCTTGAAACCCTACATCTTGGTTCATTTTATCAGAATCGACCAGCCCTTCTAGCGAAGAACACTTCGATAATATAGATTTGCTGACATCTGTTGACCAAAAAATCAATCAAAAATAGGTATAAGTGAGTAAGTTGATTAAATTTCGGTTTTATTGAATGTAATTTTTAAGATAAGTTATTGAAGGCAACAGTTAACAAAACCTTGACATGCGACGTATTTGGGGCGTTTCTCCGGTCTTTGTGCTTCTAATAGTACATTGTAAACTGTGCTAGCGTTTCTAGTGTATCAGTAATAAGAATTTAAATCAACTCCTTGTCAGTGTTTTTAAAAACATTTTTTGAACTTAACACTTATCTTATATCCCTATTAAGGATTTCAGCCTGCCTCAACACTTCTCTTCAGGTGCCTCTGCGTGGTCGAAGCTTCTTCAACTTGGTCCTTTCAAGGCAGATGAGTCTAACCTATACGCCCAGGTCCGCTGAGCTCCTTCATCCTAACAACATGGCCAAACCAGTATAATAGCTGAATGCGGTAAGTAGCATTCACATCGTCATGAAGCCCATATATCTACGGCTGCGTAATTTATCACAAACCTGCAGAAGAAAGGAAAGTACCTTTCTCCCAAAAACTAACAAGGTAGCTGGATCAGCATCAGTCAGCGTCCCTGCTACCGCGCAGTAAAGAAACACAGGAAAGTTCAGTTTCGATGCACCAGAGAGGTTTCTATTACTTAACTGTCCGCTGAGATCTTAGTAACACCTATAAGCATGATCTCCAGGCTTAAATTATTTTCGTTGGTAATGACGAAGCAAAGATAATCAACTGTTTAACAAAATCGTCCGTAGCCTGGGAACCGATCTGCAGCACTTTCTTACTTGTCAACAACATAGCTATAGTTTCCTGCCAGATCCATCTAGGCAGACTCGACGGTACTAAAGTTTGACGAAGTTGAACAGGGCGCATGATAATGCGTGTTCTGAAACCTTGAACGATATTATAAAGTTCGGAAATTTCTGATCTCACTTTGGCGGAACCTGCTAAACTGCAGAGCCTTATAATCTTCCACTGAGCGTAGACGTAAATATGGAATATTACAGCTGGTATTTTAAGTAAATTATAATGTAATGTAATAAAGGTTGGGTCAGTTTAATGTATTGATCCTCCCTTTATCTTTCACGACCTCAATATGCTAAAGATTCGGACTAGCTGAGTTAATGAGAGTATCAGCAAGTTCTGTTTACAGAGAATATAAGCGAGTATAGTTAGTTAGTTACAACGGGTAGCATGTCTGCGACTCAGCCCGAAAGGAACCAACCATATGCATGCACAAAGAAAGAAAGCCATTTACATCAGCCAGGTCAGATATGGCATACAGAAACGGACTGTCAAGGAAAATAGTTCTAATTTCCGAAAGATTCGGACACTGACAGTATCCTAGCATGCGCACTAGTCACCCAGTGTTCACTGATAACAGCCACCAGGATTCACAGGCTATGTTGCGGAATACCCGTGATAGACTCTGGAAGAGCCCGATTATATACGAGCCAGATTTGTCTTGATACAGAGCAGATGGATTGATTCTCCTACCATTTCTATATATACATAAGGGTGTAACAGTTTATAAATTCTGTGCACCAATATGACACACAAAGTAATCAAATGCTTCATTAACTCCTTATCCACACAGCAGAATCTGCAGGTGTTAGTATTGGTGATACAGGTGCTTATGACAGGGGCAGTAACACGAATAGTGCACCCAAACAAAGTGTCATAGTTTATTCAATAAACCTAGTATTTTTATCAAAAGTCTTAGAAAGATATTAATTTAGAAGTTGCAAGAAAACAAAAATAAATCGAAATTTTCTTTTTCTTTTCTAAAATAGTTAAATGGGTACTTCAAAAAGTTAGTTTGTTCCTTTAGTAATTATTGCAAACAAGAAATTTAATTTTGAAAACATTATTTTCTTAACTTTTTTTCCAGCCCTCAAGTAGACTTTAGATATTAAACCCTTGCATTTCAATAAAAAGTATGCTTTACTTTTTTTCTCCAACGCTTGAATTTTTCCAAACAAAAGAAACTATTCATTAAAAACAAAAGACAAAAGGATCTCAAGCATGTGTTTAAATAATGAAACTCAAGAGCAGAAGTCATGCCCCCATAAAGGACTTTCAAAAGGCTAATGACAACAAATAAGCTTACCACTAGTGTAAACACCTCTTAACATAGAATAGCATATTATGAAATTGTTTTTAAGACTCTTCGACACAACAACTTAAAGAATAACCAAAAATTATTAAGTTATATATTTATTAATTCGAAAGTTGATGAAATAGGTTAATTAGAAAGGCAAATGAACCTCTTTTGGGCCACAGTTTTATTAGCCTTCTCCCAAGCTTACATATAAAATAAGTAAACAAAATGTAAAGTATACACTTATGCATAATAGCTAATAATTTCATATGTAAACAAACAAGTTGTCATAAAGGCTTTATATATTAAAGCCAGATGTTTAACACACAAATTTATTTATTTTAAAGACTAACAAAACTTCAAATAAAATATTTGTTTATTTTAACTTAGATGACACTTTAATATGAAACCACCACCACCACCTCTTTTGATTGATGCTATTACACTTTAAAAGAAAACAATGTATAGCCAGAGAAGGCAAGAATAAAACCTTGTTTTAAGTTGTAACCATTTTGTTAAAGATGTAAATCTTGGCACTTTAAGGCTTTCTTATCTGCTTTGTAAGCATCAAATTTTCCATAAGCGTCATTCGTACAAAGCCAAATAAGTTAGTAATTAATAATTAACAACGTATTTAGATCAAAAATAAGAAACAAAAATTATATTTTGTTTAACTTTAATAATATTGGCAAGAAGACAGAATTTTTGATGAGCATTTCTTAATGAGAACTGACAGCCTTAAGGTATGTTTTAGTTTATAAATAATTTATGTTTTGTTTTTTCAAGCTTAAAGGTTTAAAAGCTAAAGTTTAGATAGGTATGATTTAATATAAAATAATGGAAAATAAATGAATTTTATTTTTATATACAAAGAAAGGATACAAACGACAAAAATACATTACAGAATCCGCAAGTTTTAAACTAACACTCGTTTAAATTGCCTTAAAATAAAATAAACACCGCTTTATTTTGTTGTTTTACACTTTCTTTTTACTACACAATAACTTTTTACTGTTTGTCTTAATACAACACTTAATATTCATTATACAACACTTCTATTTCTGCTTTAACACGTCTTTATCTTACGACAGCCAGACGATAACTAACTGATGTGTGGGTAAAGCAGCCCCTTTATATACCTAATTGCCTACAGTTTGGAAGGTTCAGGAATTATCGACCATCTTCTATTTTCATATCCGTTAATTCACATATAACGTAAAGATGGTCGATGTGGCAGTGCTGCCAAATTGCCAGGGTGACACAAAATATACCAAAATCCCACAGTACAGTGTTTTTTTTTTTTTTATTTCCGTAACAATGTGCTTTATTGTTAGTTAATTTGTATGAAAATGAAAATATGTAACATGATATCTCCAGGCAAAACAAAATTATTGCATACTGGACTGATCAAAAAATTTCGTTTCAATTTGAGATTTTTTTTTTTGTTAGATTAGTACATTTGTTGTTTATATTCTCGCTAAATCTTAGCATCATAGCTTGATATTAGCAAAAGCTTCGTAGCCAAGAGTACATCTATCTCCACGTGTGTTGGAAATTTTTTACAATTTTAACCGAGTTGAGATCGCAAAGGACATGATATGCAAGGTTGAATCATATCCCACACTCATCAAAGACGAGACGTGATTTATGAGTACGACACGCAATCCAAACATCAGGCAAGTGAATGGCGTTCACCAAATGAGCCAAACCCAAAAAAAAAACCTCGTTTTCAGTTAAAAAATAAAGCAACGCTCACGGTTTTCATGGATTACAACGGTGTAATGCATTATGAATTTTTGCCAAAAGGCCAGTAATCAAAGAGTTTTATTTGGGCGTTATGAGATACTTGCGTGAAGCAATTCGCCGAAAGAGATCAGAATTGCGGGCAGAAAACTCGTGAATGTTTCACCCTGATAACGCACCGTCTCGTAGTACCATCATTATTCGAAATATTTTTGACGAAAAATTCAACAAATACCATCCAACAGCCACCAAATTCGCCTGATTTGGCTCCCTATGACTTCTTTCTACTCAATCTTTCTATTCAATCATTATGGGGAACGTGTTTCAGCAGCCGTTTCTAAAATTGTAAAAAATCGCCAACAAACACTTTCTGTAGAAAATTTATAGAATGAAAATTGATAAACAAAAAGGCCATTAATTGAGCAAAAGATGAGAGAATTCTAGGTACGGATGTGTTTACCGTAGAAGGTGGAATAAAGAGCTGTACGATCTTTAAGCAGATGTGGAAGATACAAGATTAATTACGATTAAAAAATTTCAATAGCTTGGTCATCTGACAGGTATGGCTGAGAAAAGTATAGCCAAAGGGGTAAACGTCTTTCACCAGTCTGCTTGATCACATAGAAGATTACATTACTTGGGCAAAACGATAAGCGTCAGCAAGCAACTCATCAAGATACTTAGTGCAAGATATTATTGGACACTAAAACTGCACTGTAGGACTGTAACCTACCTACCGTCATACCTACAGTCTGCTCATGGATCACTAAGCAGCTTTCAAGACAAAAGTAGCTTTCAAGCTTACTATAGATCTTTTATTTACGAATTGGCGTTGATATGTAAGCACCGAAGTGCACTGTTTCAAGACAACTTTATTGCACTACGATGTGGAGTGTATAAAAATTTAATGTATGTCCAGCGTTTATAAAATGCTCAATAAAGTTTTGTAAGATCCGTCTGTCTCTCGCCTTCACTTTCCCAGCACGTTAAATTACCTATATTCAGATGTACAGTGCTTTCTTCTGTATGGCTGCGAAACACTAAGCACCAGAAATATGAAGAAGACCCAAGTCTTTATAAATCAAGAACTTTGATATGAAAAAGAGTAAATGCCGGTGGATTCATTATAGATCCATTAGGAAATCACACAACGACATAATAGGAACTGCTATGATAGCTCTTTGTGGCTTTATTTTTAAGCTGCTATGCTAAACCAAGATGAAAGTCATATCCGAATACATGACTTGCAAGTGGATACTCTCATATGTCTTATATCATACGTGAGGGTGTTGGTAGATGCATTGTATCCACACGTGCTTTGAGTACCGTAAGATCATACTTCAGTCAAGGTACTTACGTTAATAGGCTGCCTCAACAATTGAATCAAGCCATACGAGCTTTATATCTCTCTCTATCAAGCAAGAGATCCTGAGCTTAATCTCAGGCTAGTCCATCTGACAATTTTCAACAGTACTGGTTATGAGTATTTTTTTTTTCTTCGTTACTCCTCTAGGGAAGCATATTGGCTTTCCACAAAGCATCCATTACTTTCAGTAATCCACTTGATTGTCAAGCTAAGTAGATGATTAATCTACTGTAGCTCGTTTTCATACAATTGTGTGTAGTGGTGAATATCCTTGCTGTGATACTTACTTAGCATTGTAATTTTTTACCAGTAGGTGGCGTGTTTCGTCTGATGTTTCACCGCCAGAGGTATGCGGCAGGGTCAGGGTGGTTTCTTCCATATTTCTTATATGAAGTTGTCTGGAAAGAAGCTCTTTATTAAACATTCGAAACCTTAACTACATTTTTCTTCATCACGTCCTCTCCTGGGTATCAAACCTGAGTCATTTGTATTCGTATGTTATTCGTGGACTCTAACCACCAAACCACTTTTACGCTCAGAAAAACTTATCTAACTAATTATAACAGCTTAATAAGCCGAAAACTAGAACCGAGCGCAGCTCATTAATTCAGAAAAGTCCCAATTGGGACTTCGCGTTTCAATTGGGATTTTGCGGAAGTTATGTACACTGGTGGTCATATAATAGCATTATGCTTTTTCTTATATCTGCAAAGCCTTTTGCTCGATTGTTCTAATTTTTTTACTGAATATAATAATTGAGTAGCACTGCGTTGGAACAATGGAGTTAAAGGCTTTAGAGACATAAGCAAAAAATAAATATTATCATGTTTTAATTATATGGCCACTATTGTACTTTATCGTCGAAAATGAAATCTGTCAGTCTTCTAGTATAGCATGACTCTAGTAAAACTAATAAAACGAAAGTACTTGTATGCGAGTGCGTGGGTTGTGGGGTCGATTCTCACTAGTACTCTCATCTGTTATACTACAACGACCAAATGATCTTATTCTGCTCGTAATACATAACACGAATATTTTGTAAATATATTATAATTTAAAAAAAAATGAGATTTTCGTTGCCTTACAATTTTGTTTTTTTAATGTACTTATAACTTGCTTTTCCATACATAAAAGTGGCCTATATTAAGGCAGCAAAGTTGTAAAACAAATACACAGCATACTTTTAGGCTTTTACTTTAAAATTTTAAAAAGATTTTTTTAAAAAAAATAAATAATAATACGTGTTTTTATAAAAAATAACATACAAAATAAAAATTTAATAATATCGCCAGCAGTAGAGAATACAAGTTTTAAATGTAGAATTCTAAGGACCAAATCAATACAAAAACAAAAAATTATTATTTAATACTTAAACAATAAACTATTAGAACAATTTAAAAAACAAAATGCAATAATAATTACAAAATTAGTTTTTAAATCTTAAAACTTTAATAACTCATAAAGAAAAACTCAAAATAATACCTAAATACACTGTAATAAATTCTTAGAATATTTATATAAATCTTAAAAAAAAATATTTTCTTACTTGTTATTTAAATTTAAATAAAGAAACCAAAAACAAAACTTTCTTACCAGCCTTAAAAATGTTAAAAAAAAAACAGTATATAAAACTTAATGTAAATATTGTTAAAAGTTCTTCTTAACTAAACTATTTAAAGATAATAAATAAATATAAAATTATGAAAATAAAAAATAATAATTTCTAGACAAGAGATGTGACATTAATACTTTTTTATTTTCAAATCAGACTGAATTAAATTTTTATTTTAAAAACTATTTAAGAAAATTACTTTTTTCTAAGAAATTCTCCTTAACTTTCTTTGTAAATATATGTATATACAGTGGGGGGCATAAATGACAACAAGTTCAGTTAGTAAGCTAACTGAATAAATATATATCTTTCGCTTTATTTTAGAGTTAGTTTTACATAAAATGCTTAATAATACAAATTCAAACCATTAAAAGAGTTCTATAGAGATCGGAGCAAATAATCTGAAAGCGCAAGGTCTTAGTTTCTGCGGTATCATCAAAGATGTATGTGTTCTGGCGTTGCATGATGGAAAACAAACCGTTTTCTGTTGATTAATTATAGCGTTTTAATTGAATTGCTTGCTTTAATATTGACAGCTGTGTTCAGAATCAATCGTCTGACCAGGTTTTAGATGCTCATAATAAACAATTGCCTTCCTCTCCAATCACACACACAACATTACCTTTCTTGGTGTCAATTCTGGCTTTCTTACCATCTATAAGTCTTCAACTTCCGTCATCCATGATCGTTGTAGCACATTATTGCCGTACATGATCCATTTCTTATCGCCCGCAATCATTCGGGTGTATCAAGCAAGCTACAGTGTGGTCTGATGCAATAAATATTATCAAAGATATTAAATTTTAGTGTCATCTACCGAAAATTTGTAACCGAAGTTTTTCGAATATCAATATTTTTGGCTGTTAAGATTTTTATTCGAAATCAAGATTTTTTCTATAAATGTCAAGAATTTTGCAATGCTGAATCTAGCAACCCTAACAACTACACTAGTCCTATATTGTGCAAAATACTTTCTATACGTTTTGGTATAGCATTGAGATGTTACCATTAAGATAGAGGGTTTTGTATTAGCTAAACGAGCTAAAGACTAGATAATCATCAAAGGATATTGGTAGCCCTGGGCTTTACATGCACCGTCGTACTAAATCCTTTCCTTATTCGCCATTCTTCCATCTAATCCAGCAACAGGCAGAATAGTGCTCCTAGTAAATTTTCTCTTTTGCTCTCACACTTACACTCATAAGCAAAAAAATTTAATTTAATATTTTTCCTAATGGTTTTTGTTGTTGCTTTCTTTATTATTTTTATAATTATCTTTTGTTGTTTTCCTTTATTGTGTCTGTTATTTTTTTACGTTTTCTTCTTTATTTTGTTGTTACCATTGTAAAGAATCATTTATGAAGGAAAAAAAGAATTTTTTCTTATAGTCCGGTCTGAGAGGCAAACTTGCAGTGGTATTAGCTAGCCTGTCGCTAACCTATTCGCATAAGAAACCACAGTCAAGTTTTAATACGGCGGTGTGGTGATTATGCTCAAGCTGCTCTTCAGTACTGCAGATTTTGCTTTATCCGTTATTTTTTGCTGCACTAAGACTGCCTTTGTGAAAACAGACATAGAAGTTCAGTTCTTAATTCATGTTAGTCAAGAATGTTGTCGGCATTCTGGGCACACATTATCTCTCGTGATATAGATGGTTAATTAGCACTATTGTGCCGTTTTAATCCATAAAAAAGAAGAGTGAGGTTTACAAGTTCAAGAACTAGTGAAAAAGCACGTAAAACCGCTCGTTCATATCAAGTCAGCTATGTTCAGAAACCGCACAATCCTTGTAGAGTCTATATTTGTCATCATGCTTAAGTTTTCTAAGTTTTGGTACACTTTTCACTTTTTGGCATGGCTTTATTTCGAATACTTTGCCATTAGCGATGTACACGCTGACACAGCTCATCGACGTTCATTTGTATTATTCTGTAATTTCTTTACCGTCTTTTCACGAGTGAATATAAATTCTCATTCAAATTGAGGTTAGGATTTTGTGCTGATCAATATATTGTTACGTTTTAACCTTTTTAAAACGTTTGAGTTCTTTTTTAATTGCATCAAAATAAAATAAACACCACATATGTTGTTGTTTTACTTTATGCACTTATTTATTTCCACACTTTTACGGTATACAATTATAACTATACAGTCTCCAACTTATTTATCTTGCACTTAATACCCGCTTTCCTCTATGCCTAAACACGACTTTACGACTACAAAATGATAACTGAACTGACTAATGAATAAGGCACCGCCTTTTATATACAATTTAAATTGTTTTCGAATGTTCTTGTTCATTCTACAACATTCGAATTATTTCAATTAATTCCAAATGTAATACACAAAGATGGTCGAATTAGCATTGCTTCCAAATACACAAATAAGTACGGCATTGCCACATTAACAACCTTGAAACAACCCAATTAAAGGTTTAAAGACGCTGATGTGGTGTATCTCTTTTTTATGTATTGTTTACTTTCGTAACAATATTAATTTAAAATTTTGCTTGGTAAGCTATACCTTCACGAGTTTGGATGTGCGGTTTGTGCCGCCATCCTGTTAATGTATGGTTTTTCTCCTCAGGTTAGATGTTATTGTCAACATAATCGGGAAATAAGACTGCGAAATGTAAAGTAGTTCCTTTTTTATTATACCATTCGAGATAATAACGGAGAAGCAACAAATCTGCAGGAGCACATGGTCTGAGCCGGAGATTAGTACTATATGACTGAAAAAACGCATACCTGATGACTGTGCATTAAAATGGAGACAGAACGATATGTGCAACTACAATTGAAAACTAAAGTCTGCGATATAATTATATATTATATTGTATATAAATGGACCTTTGGACCTAGTAAATCTACCACCGACTAGATATTTACATTGCACCAAGTCCTGCAGAAAACCCAGGAAAGACAAAACGACATTTACCAACTGTATGTTGATTAAAAAGTCTTTTTTGAGGTATTTGAGTCGAGGTATTTGAAGTCATGCCTTAGTTAAGTACATCTGCAAAGATGATACGAACGTACAGGTCATCGGTTAAAATTGGGAATAAAACCTCATAAGTTTTGAGCATTAACCGAGGGTGATAGCTTATTTGGTGTCCTGTCCATTATTTTGTTGAAGAAAATCTTGAGTGATACTGCAGTTAATAAAATAGGTACACCAATGATATTGATATCGTAGTACGAACTGTGTGAGAGGTAACTACAATCTTCTCAAGTATCGAAACAGAATCGGCAGAAGTTTATCCGTGGGTAACGATAGAGATGGCTGGGTGTAATTGATAGAGCGCGCACATACAACACAAACGACCTAGGTTCGAATCCCCAGAAGAGGACGTGACGGAAAATCTTATATGCGGTTTTGAGTGATTAATAAATGGTCTTCAACCTCCCTCCAGATAAAGCCATTTAAAAGAAGTCCCCCTGACCTTCCAGCTTATCTCTGACGATAATAACAAGCATCAGACGAATGATCAGGAGAAAATGCCACCTACCGGGGAAAAATACAATGCTAAGTAAGTGTCACCACCAGCACTTAGCAAGGATATTCACCACTACAAACTTATTTGGAGGAGAGCTACAGTGGATTAATCATCTACTTAGCTTAAAAATTAACTTGGTTAATAAAACTGAAACAATGGATGTTTTTTCGAAAGGCAATATGCTCCCTAGAGGAGTGACGGAGAAAAATGGTCGTAAGCAAAACTATATTCTTCACAAGCTATATTGTTTACAGAAAGCGGACTAAAAGCGTCTGAATTTCGATTCGTCTGACCAGATTAAACGTTTCCAATTAGATAGTTATCTATCTAATTTCACTAACAAACTCCAAATGAGCCTTAACTTTTTTATCGATGATGGGCTCTTTTTGAGTTCCCTCAGCTTATGCGCTTATTCATTATTACTGCAGAACCAAAGTTCTTAAATTTTTATATTTATTTATATTTGTTTGCCACAATAAGTACACAAAGTACAAATATTTGTGTACCAGACTGTAGGTTACAAATAAAAAAATACTCATAAAATACAACTTACTAAACCAAAATCTTTGTGATCCATTAAAAAGTAATTATAAGAAGTTTAATAAAAATTAAAAAAAAATTACTTCTCTTCCAAAAAAAAAAAAAACTTAATCTTAAAATATAAACAAAAGCATACAACTATTTTTGAATATTTAATTAAAAAATTCAAAATATTATAGAGAATACTATGTAAGAGGAATTATATATAGAGAAAAATAAAATAATAATAAATTATAATAAATTTAAATAATAAATTAAAAACAAAATTCAAAGTTAATTAGCATTGAGTTAAAACTTTTATTTAAAATAAATAAAAATATAAATTTCAGTAAAAAACTAAATACTAAAAACAAAAATAAGTTAATAAATTTATTAGAGCATTTAATGAAACGGAATTATATTTAAATAATATAACAATTAATAATTAGAGAAATAAAACAAAAATAAATCAAATTTCAAAAATTATTAAAATAAAACTAAAATATTAAAAAATAACTTAAAAAATGTAATAAAAATATTGAATAAACTAAACTGTTTAAAAATAAATCAATTTTTTTAGTGTTTTACTAATAAATAAAGCAAAAAATCTAATTTTTTATATCAGTTTCAGCTCACCTGGATTTATGTAGATACGTCTACACAATATGATACGAACTATAAAATAAGGTTAGTTAGGTTAGGTTATATGGGTGGCTCGCATTCCATTGTGTCATTGTTATACTCCCAACAAGGACAGACCCCTTGAAGAGGCCGATAGGCTGGACATGGGAGAGTCCCAGAAAAGATTTCTGCCCAAAGACCAAAAAATATCAGTTTTCTCATTTGAGCCAAACGGTACACTTGACAAAGCTAATCAAGTTCCGCAGTGGCACATGCCTAAGACAGTGTAGTGAATTTAAATTTAACCAAATAAGCGCAAAATATAAGAAGCTCGCTCGATAATTGTGCCCTAGCTTTCTTTCTAATTAACATAGTGTTAGACGTAATCATGAAGAGAGCACTGTACACTGACCTTAACCAAGACGGATGATATGATTTCTGACTTAAAGCCTCTGAGACGTGATAATGAATCTGTGTAAGATATACATCCGAAGCAACTGGATGAGCGCACAGTGGTATTTTTGTAGAAAAAAAAAACAATTTTTTAACTACATGTTTTTAAAAATCTAATGATAACTCTTTTTAGTAAAAAGTTTTACTATATTTTGTCATAGAAAATAATCATTTGAAATGACGTTAATATTGTTAAATGAAAACTAAAGAAAATTTTCATGCATCTCAGTAACTTATATTTTTCAGTTTTTATTTCCTCACTTTTGCTTTATACACTTTATCTTAAGAAAGCAACTTATTTATCTTGCACTTAATATTCACTTTTACAACACTTATTTAGGCATAAACACGACTTTACTTTATGACTGCAAAACGATAATAATACCTAGCTGCCTACAGTTTGGAAAATTCCAGAATATATCTCAAATGGTCTCAGATTCTCAATATTATGTCTGCTAATTTTAAACATGTAAGATTTGGTACCCAAAGATGGTCGAATTGGGGACATTATCAGGAAAACACATTAACAAACCTAACACAAACCAATAGACCAAAATACCACAATAGAGTCCCAAACGTTAAATCACAAAAACGTCCTCCTGCTGATAGCAAAGGTCACTGATGTCAACATTAGTCAATTGTGACGGTGACGGCGGTTACTTTCTTTGGATGTAATGGTTTTTCGAGGACTATTTTTGGATTTTGTGAGCCCCATATGTTACAATTTTGTTTGTTTATATAACCGCCTAATTGAAAATGGGTCTCATCACTAAAGATAATTTTGTTGAAAAATACGTTGTTTCCGTTTAGTTTTTCAAACAGCCAATTCACAAACGTGCGATGCAAACAATGATCGGCTGGCTTTAATACTTGAACAAGTTGAACTTTATAAGGGTGAAGATGAAAATCTTAATGCAAAATGTTGCGCAAAGTTCCTACAGTGATGTCCAATTGTTGCGAGCGTCGACGAGTTGATGTCCCAGGCTCATTATCAACACTTTGTTGTACAGCGATTATGTTTGTATCACTACGGGCACTACGAGCGTATTGCTTTGATCTACTGTCAGCAACAGTACCGTGAGCATCGAATTTAGTAATTAAAATACGCACAGCGGGCCTGATTATGAGAAATTTCTAATTTTACGAAGTGATACAGTTAAATTTTCACCATTTTGATAGAGTGTAGCGTTCAGTAGTTAAAATTTCCCAATTTCCCAATTTCTAAATAAGTGTCAAACCTCAAATTTCCCCAGCCTGTACATTATAATCGCTTTTTCGTGGAATTAACTCATTTTTTAGTTCATAATCTGCCGTTTAAGTAATGTAATATTCCTTAGCTGCTTTTTTTCTTAAAAAAAGACACAAATTTTGAAAAGAGTTAAAATCGTGGCTTTGCCGCAATTATAAAGAAGCCACGTCTCCACTATATGCGAATTATGCTTAGAATTTTTTGTTGTTCCCTGACGAACTCGAATTTTCTAGAATTGCTTATTAAATGGCTCTTTAAAATGTCTGAGTATTGCTGTGCATTCATTGTTGATTCTATAAAAGCCAAGTCTTCTAAGCCTTCATTTGCGACCAATACTGACATTTTTTTTGAATTTAACAGTTGGATTAATGTTAATCTTTTCTAGCGATATTGATGGCTTTTTCCACAAAAAATAGTCTAAATGCGTTAAATCGCACGATCTAGGTGGCCAATTGATCGGCCCTAAACGTGAAACTGTTTGCCGAACTCACCTCTCAATTAAGCCATTGTAGGTTTCAGTATTTGGTCTGAATAACTTCATAGATAATTCAAATCATCAGGCAAAAGTGGACGAAATTGAAAAAGTGGGCCTGATACCTCCCATATAAAGTAAACATATCTTGAAAACGGCATTAGTAAAAATTTCAAAATTAGGTTCAAACAACGTCGTGTAAAATACACATGTTCAGTCAGTAACTGGGTGAGGTTGGATAAGTGGACGTAGCACCTTCCATTCATATTAAATATTAGATTTTGTATACGAGTATGTGGATAATGGGCGTTTGTTCGAAGACTGTATACAGCTAAATAGTCGAAACTGCAGTGTTTTTCTGGAAGGAACAAATGATTGGATTTTGAGGGAAATTTAACTAAGAAAAAAATTAAGACGGGGCTTAAGCTATTAAAAAATATAATAAACATTTTTGGAACGAAATATGGTGAATTTTGTGGAAATTTTATCAATCAATCAATCAAAAACAAAGAACTTACTGTACCAATAATTTAGTTGCTCACTATATATAAAATCTTACACAGAGTTGATATGTAAAAGTATCATTTTAAATTCACCACACACAAGTACAGTTATAATGTGTAAATAAGAACCAAAATTAACCTTTAATCCATAGATGGGGGCAAAACCATATGCAGTTTTTGAAAATATGTAAAATTTAGTAAATTTAAAGATTAAATCGCCATAAATCAATCCAATTAGCCTTATAATGTTAAAAATGAATTAAAATGATCAATACGCTAAATAAAACAATCTTAACTGTCACATTAACAGTCAGAAACGTACTTATGCAGCCTTTGACTGGCAGCCAGTCATATAATTTTTTTTATGATCATTCGTAGAAAATGTTGTGAACAGGCGAAATGTTTGCAAAATTATTAGTTATGTTTGACAGGGTGTAAGGCTTTTTTCAAAATTATATTAATATTACAATTAATTAATTAATTTAAATTAATAAATTTATTTAATCAACTGAAAAGTACTTACGACTTTTAGATTTATAAACCAAGATCCTCTTAAGTTTTCTTTAACTCCTTTAAGGGTTAATGTTTTTCAACGATCACTGTATTACATACTTAACAACATTTATTCGCTGATTTAGTCTTTAGTAGCCTTTTTTAACCTATAATTAAATTAAACAATAAGATGCAGTTAGAAGATTTAGATGACGCTAGTCTGTTGCATATATTTGAATTCCTACCTTTGGGAGCGCAAATTAATCTTGCAGAAATCTCACCTCGTTTTAGATGTCTATTGGTGCGATATCTTTGGTCACATAAGTATGCAACTATGAAGGATAGAATGGACCATATTGGTCCTTTAACAATACATCAATACAATCTATTCTTTTTATACAATCAAGAAAATTTCCGATGCTGTTGGGCTTGTTGTAACTAATTTTAAGAAAATAAATATTTGCCGAAATTACTATAGAAATAGATTATTTAGAGACTCTTTGCTTAACTCAGTTATACACTTTATCTTCAATTGAAATTCAATTCTCAACTTATCTACTTTAATTGTTAATTAAACTAATTTTTCTTAAATAATTTAATTTTGTACTTTTGCACCCTTGAATTATATTAATAAAAATGTATTTTTTGGTTTGAAATGTTTAATTTTCAATTTAAAATTTTATTATGAATTGCATTCGAATTCGAGTAAACAGATCAATTGGATTTGACAATGGACTCTATGAAGAAAAGAGCTTTCATTACCTTACAGCCAAGGTTATTTGGCTCTAAAATGGTTTAGCAATACATACATTTGTATTGTCATAAGTTAAACTGATTTTCCTAAATATCTACAAGATTTGGTAATATACGTTGCTGTTCTTCTTTTAGATTTGGTACTCGGTCGTGTATATAAGAAAATAATAATCGAACGAAACATCTAAATAGAACAATAATCGAGCGCAATGGATATTGAGTGACTTATTTATTACAGGACACCAAGTTCATCAGCTCACCTAGGCATGTAATAACCAGCTGAAAGTATGGGTAAGAAGCGAAACAACCCCACCCGCGTTGTTGAGCGCCTATGTCTCGTACCCGCTTATCAAATCTCTCCCCCTTTTCGATTAATGTGGATAAATAAAGAAGCTTTAACTTTTATCCTTTTTACACATGCAAAATTCCATATTATTTAACAAAGTTGGGTTAATTGTATTGGATTTCATTTTCCACTACTTTTAGTGGTAGTGGAAAAAATAGAGATTTATCTCCCCTAATATTCAGTGGTAGTGGAAATTGAGTGCACTAAATGAAACGATTTTAGTGGTAGTGAAAATTTTGTTAAGCTGGTACATCTGTTGTTGATATTCCCGCTAAGTCAAGCTATGACGCTAAGACTTAGACCAGCTTAACAGAAAAACAAAAACTCAAATCGGAAAGATGGGACCGCCACACTGGGGTTATTTCGGGAACTTTTTGATCAAGGTAGTAGACTGTTCAGCATATCTGCTGTCTTTCGAATGAGCAACAGCTTGTCTGAAACCATGAAACCATATTGGTGATGTTAAGCTGGTACATCTGTTGTTGATATTGCCGCTAAGTCTTAGCGTCATAGCTTGACATTTGCAAAAGCTACGTAGCTATGATTTCAACAATTTTGGCCTTGTTGAGGTCGCAAAAGACACGATTTTCGAGTCTAAATTCAGAATTCGCAATTCAGACATCAGGCAAGTGAATGGCGTTTACCAAATGAGCCGAGATCAAAAACAACCACGTCGTTTTCAGTCGAAAAAGTAGGCAATGCTCACGGCTTTCATGGATTACTACGGTGTAGTGCATTATGAATTTTAGCCAGAAGGTCAGACAGTAAACAAAAAGTAGTATTTGGACGCTATGAGACGTTAGCGTGAAGCAATTTGATGAAAGAGACCTGAATTGTGGGCAGAAAATTAGTGGACTTTGCACCATGACACAGTGTCATCTTTATTCGAAATTTTTTAACGCAAAATGCAACAAATACCATCCAATAGCCACCGAATTCACCTGATTTGGCTCCCTGTGACTTCTTTCTGTTCAATCGTGTTAAAAAACCATTACGGGGAACGCGTTTCAGCAGCCGATGGACATACCTAAAACCGAATATAAAAAATGCTTCGAAGATTGGATAAAGGATTGAAATGTTGAAGTCGATGGGGATTACTTTGAAGGGGACAATATAGATTTAGATGAATAAACTTGTATTTTAATTTTCTGAATAAATTTCAGGAAATTTTTAATCAAGGTGGTATCAACCGGAAGAGTCACAATAGGTTACATGAGTCGCAGTGTCCTGCAATAGTGTCTGGTCAGAATGCTGATAATGACAATGATTAGTTTATAAATCGGTAACTTTTTCAACAAAAACACATTACGGCAACCTTTCCCTTGCATTTGTACAAAAAAAAAATATTATTGGTTTGTATCTTTACTAAAGGCTGATATTTTTATATAGGATCTTACACAGAGTTGATTAATAGAAGTACTATTTTAATATCACTGCACTCAAGTACAGTTGTTTTTTATGGATAACAACCTTAAATTAACCTTTGAATCACAGATGGGGACAAAACCAAATGATATATTTGAAAATATGTAAATTTTAATAAATTAAAAGATTATAACTCATTAAATAATCTCTTTTAGCCTTGAATTGTAAATATTAGATGGAATGGTCTTTTATAAGAATGATCTCCTGCTCAATAAAAAGTATTAATGGCTAGAAAACATAAAGCTTTTTGTTATCTTAAGAAGCCTGATAAGAGTAATAATTTCTAAATTTTATCCAAAAAACTTCAATATAAAGTAACAGTTAAGAAGTGGATATACGATTCTATCCACGATTCTAGTAGGTGTTGCACCTCCTGTACATAGTAAATATTGACTTTTGTATATCTTGTAAATGGTTATAGCAAAAGTTTTCTCTTATGCAAATCATCAATTAAAAACTGAACGAAATTGCATAAGTGGGCATGTTACCTACTACATAAATATTGAGTTTTGTATATTTGCAGATCTATAAAAAGTTAATAATTAAGATGGCAGAGAAGATCGGCTTTTTGCTAGTTAACACATAAAAATAATTTAAAAGTACCTTTATAACTCTTTTAGGGGTTAATATTTTCCAACAAACACTGCATTAGACGCCAATCAATATTTAATCTGTGATTTCATAAGTATAAGTTTAATTGTAGTTTTTAAATCTAAAATTTCAATTTAAAAAAAAAAGAAAATGTTATTAAATTTAAACGATGATTGTCTCTTGCTTATATTCGAAATATTACCTTTGGCGGATCAACTAAATCTTATAGAAGTGTCACAACATTTTCGATATCTAGTTCTAAATTGTATCTGGTCCAAAAAATATCGTAAGCTGCATACAGAAATGAATTGTTTGCGTCCACTTACACTGAGGCAATACAAGAAATTCTTTCAATATAATCAAGACAACATTGAAAAATTAATAATTGATGGCGCTAATGATTTTGCTTATCTCTATAACACAAATCGTATAGAAAATGTTCCTCATTATACATTTTATTTTACATTAAAAATGAAAAATCTTAAGGAATTTTATTGTTTAGATACAACAGTACATAATGTCTATGTGGAATTGTTATTGAAAAATTGTCGGAATATAGAAAGATTACATGTGAAATATTATCGGAGTGATCAGACAAACCAACTGACTGGTAGCCGACGTTACCAAAGTAACCAGATAGACCTAGTAACTGGTAGCCCACGATAAAATATCGATATATTATTTATAATGAGTATGCCCGATGAACAAATGGTAACATCCCCGACAGTAAAGCTGATTTTTAATACAGCGAAAAATGAAAAATCTTAAGGAATTTTATTGTTTAGATACAACAGTACATAATGTCTATGTGGAATTGTTATTAAAAAATTGTCGGAATATAGAAAGATTACATGTGAAATATTATCGGAGTGATCAGACAAACCAACTGACTGGTAGCCGACGTTACCAAAGTAACCAGATAGACCTAGTAACTGGAAGCCCACGATAAAATATCGATATATTATTTATAATGAGTATGTCCGATGAACAAATGGTAACATACCCGACATTAAAGCTGATTTTTAATACATAGAAGTATCTAAATTGAATTGTCTTTTACAGGGAAAAAAATTATAAATATTAGTTTTAAGTTCTTATGTGTTTAATAATAGTTACTAGTGTACATAGAGCGGCTGACACAATCAGCCGCATTTTAGCATCTAACAATTATTTTTTATGTATTGTATGTATGTCTAAAATTTAAAATCAGTTTTAAATGCATTTCATTTTAAATGTTTCATACAAAATTTCTTTTAATAGATTTCAGATACATTTATGTACATAAGCCTAAAAATAATTTGTTCCAAAAAAATTCATTTAAAAAAAATAAATATTTTTATATGACAAATAAAAAATATACATACACACATTAATATAATTTCTTTCGTTTTTTATTTATAGCTAACCAGTTTGATTAACGAGCGTGATCGTTTCCCGACTCTTTTTTTAAACGTCTAGGCGATTGTTGGAGTATAATTATATTTTGCTCTACCACACGATACTTTTGCGAGCCGTTTTGATGACGTTTTTACGATGAATCGTCGTTTATACATTCTGACGATCATCTAGGAATTGTTAGCACTTTATTTTGTATATTTAAAAATTAAAAAACTTAAAAATTGAAAAATGTGTACCAAATTATAATATTTTCATTGAGTTAACATATACATATGTATGTATGTAATATAAAGGGTTCGCCAAATAATTTTTTTTTTAATGCTATAAAAAAAAACTACTGAATATTTTCTCAAATTTCTTCTTTATTTGAAAGTACTATCCTTCCGGTTAATAATGGAAAATAATTTCATTCAAATGGCTGCCTCGGCTGGCCATGCAGTAGCCTACTCGATCGGTCCAGTTTTTAAGCACATTATCGATTGTGTGCAGCTATATTTCACCAATGGCTTTACGAATATTGTCCTTTAAAGCGTCAATTGTCTCTGGATTGTTGGCGTAAACTTATCTTTGACGGCACCCCACAAATAATAGTCCAACGGTGTCAAATCGCAGCTCCGAGGTGGCCAAACAACATCAGCTCTGCGGCTGATAATGCGATCTTCAAAAACATCGAGGGTAGCTGCGGCTGTGTGGCACGTAGCGCCGTCCTGTTGAAACCAAATGTTGCTAATATCCTCCTCTTCAATTTTTGTGAACAAAAATTCATTCAACATGGCCCGATAACGATCGCCATTGACTGTAACGGCCACTCCTCGCTCATTTTTGAAGAAACATGGCCCAATTATGGCTCTGGACCAAAATCCGCACCAAACAGTGACTCGTCTTGGGTGTATCGGCTTTTCAATGTATGCGTGCGGGTTTTCTGTGTCCCAAATGCCACAATTTTGCTTGTTTACGTACCCGCCAAGATCAAAATGAGCTTCATCTGAAAAGATGATTTTTTGGCAATATCGGCATCTTCTGTAAGTCGATCGCAGGCACAGATTCCCAGCGTTGTTCAAGCGTATACACAACAATATTCGTTCAGCGGAAAGATAAAACTAATTATCTGTCAAATCAGTATATGTACCCTTTATATAACAGCAGTGAAATTAAATAAAATAAATTGGTAATTGTTAAACAAACCAAAAAATACATTTTGTGAAAAAAATAAAAACAATTGCAATTAAAATAGAAGGTGATTAGACTAAAAAAAAATTTTGTGATTTTCAGAAAAATTGAAAAACTGGGAAAAAAAACCTTTTCTTTCACTTCTTAATATAAAAATTGAGTTTTCCTAATACAAAATCGAGTTTTGAAAAATCTATATACATACATACATATGTACATATATAAAAAAATTTCAAATTTTCGTGTGTAATAAGTGTACTCGGAGTGTACTCAAGTGTAGATAGTTTGTAGAAAAAAATTTTCGATATAGGAAAAAGTGGGCGTGGAAAATCGGTAAAATTGAATGTGTATGGACGTATTGATCGCAGATGAATGAAATTTGGTGGGTAAGTTCGTAGAGTCGTTGTTGACAATCCCACCAAAAATGGGCGTGGCAACCCTCCCATTTAAAATATACCCATAACTCGGAAAATAGCCAAGCTATAATAATGAAATTTATTATAATAGTACAGAATACAACACTTACGCCAACAATTGGTTTCTACTCTCATTTATAGGAAACTGGGAAGCATGAAATCTATTGCTAATTCGAGCCGGTGAAAAATAATTAGTAGGTGTCAATAAGATAGTTTGTAGCCACATATATAACGTGTATGCTTGTTAATTAATTTTTTTTTTTTTTTTTTTTTTTTTTTTGGCGCGTACAAATTACATCTTATTGTTATTCTTTGGCCGTGCCAATCAGCTCGTGTTAGCGAATTTGACAAGCACGACAAACATGCTATTACAGTTGACTTGCCATCAAGCCCTGCTGACAAGCCGCGCTGGATCGTCTAATCGCCGCTTTAGAGAAAGGCACATTGAGAATGTGTGTTCAGTTCAACTGATCAGCAGCTTTTGGTATATACTTTGGCAGGTTCGTATCAAAGTGTCAATTGACCAGTGTTTTCACAGTTTTATGCACGTTGCACCAAAATTACATTTTCCTATACATATTGTATTTTTACCGGCGAAAATTAATTCCGTAGTAATAACGCATTTGTATATATGTGTGTTTGAAGTCTATAAACGTCTTAACGGCTGAACCGATTTTCTTGAAAACTTCACTGTATCACTGCTGTATGTCTGGAAGTAGTCATAGGTTAAATTTGTTTTCGATAGGGTCAGGGGGAGGGGTAGGTTATACAAACCAAATATTAATAATCACATATCTAAAGAACTATATCAGCCAGAGTCTTAAAACTTTGATCCGATTACTTTCGTACGAAACTGACTTATTAAAAAAATATAGGACAGATATAATCAGTGGGAGAGGTTTACTTTGTGTGGTTTTAATTCTGATTTGCGTCACAAAAATTTTGAATCTGCATGTAAAATGGGGAATTCTAATCTTACTCTATTGATAATTTGTTCTACGTGTATGTAATAAATCTAGAATTTCATTCTTAATAGCAAATGCTGTAAATGAGTCTATAAAATAATGACTTTTGTATCAAAAAAAAAGGTTTTTTTATTAATTATTTCACTTTTCGACTCAATCCACAAATTAGAACATTTACATATATGTATGTAAAAAAAGTGATTCGATTTGTATCGTATTTTCCCGGTCCTTATTACCGAAGCAAATCGTGGCCTTAGTGTACATACTTCATTAAGAAAATATTTTTTACACAATCACCATCATCAATGGTTGTGGAATCATAGTCGTGTTTTGACGTTTTTGTAATAGATTAGAGAATAATTTTGACTGTTTTCTTTAATCTAGAACAAAATTTCGTAATACGACAACAAATACGCCAACCACCCCAAGAAACACTATCTTCGCAACATAACCCTTAAGTCCTAAAGAAAACTATTAAGGCAACTTTGCATTTTAATTTCTACTAAACTGTTAAGAGTTTTTGTCTTTACTAAAAACATATAAATTCTTATACAGTGTTGATTAAGAAGGGCATTATTTCAAATTCTCCACATTCAACTACAGTTATTTTCTATATGTAAAAAACTAAATTAACCTTTAAGCCGCAGATAGGGGACATACACAAGCAAATAATATTCCTTAAAATATATAAAATGTAACAAATTCAAAAATAAGAACTTAATAGCTTCTTTCGATTGGCCTAGAACTGTTAAACACCTTTTTTAAGAATTCTTACTTATTTCAATATCACAAGTATTTTAAGATGAAGGATATTTCTTATTATTATTTAAAAATCAAACTAGTTTAAAAGTACCTCTATTACTTGTTTATGGGTTAATACTTTTCAATGAGCACTGCATTACAAAATAAGCAATATCCAATCTGTGATCTCTTATTAGTAGTTATTATAGTCTCAAAAATCTACAATTTAATTAAAGAAAATAAGAATATGTTATTTAATTTCAACGATGATTGTCTATTGATTATATTCAAAATATTACCTTTGGCGGATCAAATAAATCTTGCAGAAGTCTCAGAACATTTTCGATATCTGATTGTGAAGTATATCTGGTCTAAGAAATATCGCAAACTGCATACAGAAATGAAATGTTTGCGTCCCCTTACACTGAGGCAATACAAGAAATTCTTTCAGTATAATCAAGAAAATATTGAAAAATTAATAATACATGGCGCTAATGATTTTGCTTATCTCTATAAGACAAATCGTATAGAAAATGTTCCTCATTATACATTTTATTTTTCATTAAAATTGAAAAATCTTAAAGAATTTTATTGTTTAGATCCAACAGTACATAATGTTTATGTGGAATTGTTATTCAAAAATTGTCCGAATATAGAAAGATTACAAATAAAACGTTATTGGAACAATCAGATAGACCTACTGACTGGTAGCCCACGATAATTAATAAGCACTTTTTTATAATGAGTATACTGACGAACAAATGTTAACATCCTGGACAGTAAAATTGATTTTTAATACATAGACGTACCTAAGCTAAGTTGTCTTTTATGTTATGTGTATAATAAAAGTTATAATAAAAATTTATTTGTGGATTTGCAGTGCATAATTTGCGATTCTAATTTTATGATTATGGTTTGTATATGAGTGCCTCTTTTAAAATTCAAATTTTGAAAAAAAATTATTAAAATTATTACCAATCCATTACTGGATATATGTAATAATCACTTGCGTACTTAACACTTTGTATGCGGGTACATTTCCCTATGAAATTGTGCCGAGCGCAATATGTTTACCAGCCTACTATTTCTTTCCCTAAAAGCTATTCAAAGAAACCATGCCTTTACACTAACCCGTCCTAGTACCTGACCCGCGCTCAAGTATCAATCGTCAAAAAACATACTAGTACGTGTCCCGCATAAAATGTGTTAATATTAATAAAATCTCGGTAAAATGAATTTAAATTGTTGACTATTTCTCCAAACTCATCAACACATACAGTGTTTTCAAGATCACCAATTGTTCTAATCTCCGCCCAATTTCATATATTCCTCAGCCAAAATATTTGCTTTCTTTCCTTGTCTTATCCAGCTTCTTCATCTATTGTAAGTTGCAAACCTCGCTTAATATTAACAAAATAAGCAGTTTTTCTTCTTGTTTTTTGCTTGTAAGTAATTCACTATCGCTGTTCACTCTTCTTAATATTTAATTACACTGGTCTACAGAAAACGAAAAATTTTCTCGCCTTTAACTAAAACTATATGAAATTTAATTATTTTGATGCACTCAATTCAAATCCCTTTTCAGTTTTTTTCCATCGGCCTCAAAATTTTTTTATGGGCGTGGCAAATTTTTCGCCCAAAATATGTTAGTTATGTCAATATATTTCATCATAAATTGAAAACGACTTGACCTATTTTGATGCAAGTACAACCAAACGTTTAGGAACAAAATTTCCTATCGCCTAAACATTTTTGTGTGTTTTCAACAGTTTCGGAGTTATTCACAACTTAGCTGCGAAAAAAAATTGAAAGAAAAAAATTTTCCGCTATTTTTGCAAGAAAATATTTTTTCGCTAATTTATTAAGAAAATATTTCTTCGCTAATTTTTGTCCAAGTTAGATACTAGCATTTGATTTTGAATAAAATCAGCAATAGCCAACCGACTTTTCATGACTTAAAGCTTATTTTATTCTCAACATTTTAAGCTTTAATTTAAGTGCTTTATATCTAAAATAATCATTCTGAGAAATTTTTTATGACTTTCTGGAACAAAAAAAATTTGCTCTAATTTTTCGCAGCTAAGTTGTGAGTAACTCCGAGCTACAAATACAGCGACGTAAATATAATAGGCTTGAATACACGCTGAGAGATACTTATGAAGAGATCTGCCACACCACACTACAATAGAACCCGCAAGGTTCGAAGACCTGGCCGTCTGCGAAACACTTGGAGAAGAACGATCCGGAATGAAACTAATAAATCTTTTAATGAACTCCGTTACTTAGCTTTAGATAGACAGTATTGGAAATTTTTTGTAAACAGTCTATGTTCCTAATGGAATACGACTAAAATAATAATTTTAGTAGTTAAAGGTACATATAGTTATTAAATATGTATAATAGTTAATAAAAATTAATTTATTTTTCTTCATAAAAATTTTAAATTATTTTAAACATTTTTTCTATAAATTTTTATTTATTTGCATTATTAATAATATAAAAATAAAAAAAAATTAAAATTTCTCCTTGTAGTTCTAACATACAATATTAATTACTTTTTAACAAAAATTGGATGGAGAAATAGAATTTTTTATTAAATTTTTTATTAAATATTCAATCCACAAAAAATCAGAACATTTACCCAAAACGCCGCATATCGGGTCTCTAGTGTACATACTTCCTTAATAAAATATTTTTAACATAATAACTCGACTACTTAACACTTAAGTTCATAAATCCAAATGTTTTTTCTAGAAAAAAATTATTAAAGCAACCTTCCAATTTCATTTGTACTAAACTGTAAGAGGTTACTGTCTTCACTAAAAATTTGTTGGTAAATAAAATCTTACTCAGTGTTGATTAAGAAAAGCATTAATTTAAATTCTCCATATTAAAGTACAGTTATTTTCTATAAATAAAAAACTAAATTAACCTTTAAATACAGATGGGGACAAACTCAAATAATATTTTTTCAAATATATGTATATGTACATAAATTTTAATAAATCGAAATATCATAACTCACTTTTTCGATTATACTTATATCTGTGTCAATATGGAAGAGTAGCTTAAGTCGACTTAAGTTTTTCTTACTTACCTATACAGATTTATATGGTGAAAGACAGAGGAAGATACGAGAAAGGAAACATCGAATTCAACTAAAGTTTCTTCTTCTAAACATAATAAATCTGTGTCTTAAATAAGAAATACTTACTCCGACTTGAGCTACTCTTTCATATCGACACAGATATTAACTAACATATAGTATTATAAGAATTCTAATTATTTAAAAACTAAAGCGATAAATAGATATTATTTTTGGCCAAGATATAGAGTTGTTTTAACTTGTGGGTCATTATTTTTGGCAAAACTTTAGGAAGCACTCATTTAGTTGTCCTTTTTATATCAACATTTTAAGAGATCTAAAACAGCTTACTACCTTTGCTTATAAAATGGTTTTAAATAAAACATCAAGAACGTAAACATTATAAATCTATAGCGATTTTTAAGTTAGGTTTAGCTTGATTGGTCTAAAAGCCTACTTTATGAAAACCAGAAATTGGTAATATGCATGTGAACCAATGAAAAGAATTTGTTTTCGCTCGACATTTTTTAGATCAGACTATCGGTTAAAAAGAAATGAGGCCTGTATTTGTGAAATATTTCAAAATTTTTGACAGTTTTTCGAGGGATCTAAACTTATCATTAATTGTAAATGAAAACAGTTTTAAAGTAATTCTATAACCTGTCAAAGGGTTAATATTTTTCAACGAATACTGTATTTTTTAATCAGCAATATTTAATCTGTGATTTTTTATAAGTTGTTAGTATACCTAGTTTTAAAAAATCGAAAATTAAATTAAATAAAAGATTAAAAAGAAAATGTTATATAATTTAAACGATGATTGTCTATTGATTATATTCAAAATGTTACCTTTGGCGGATCAAATAAATCTTGCAGAAGTCTCAGAACATTTTCAATATCTGATTGTGAAGTACATCTGGTCTAAGAAGTATCGAGAACTGCATACAGAAATGAAATGTTTTCATTCGCTTACACTGCAGCAATGTAAAAATTTCTTTCTATATAATCAAGAAAATATCGAAAAATTAGAAGTCAGGATTCCTAATATTGTGGCTAATATCTATAATTCAGTTGGGTGTCCAATTATTAATTATACATTTTATTTTAAATTGAAAATGATTAATCTTAAAGAATTCTCTTGTTATCGTTCGGGAATAGATAATAGTTTTGTGCGATTATTAGTGAAAAATTGTCCAAATCTACAAGAATTACGTTTACCATGTACTGCATTAACAGATGATATCTGGCAAATGCTAAATGGACTTTTACAACAGCTTGTAATTCGGCCACTTAATAAAAATATTAGCTAGATTATCTTTTCTTTAAGCAAAGTTTTCTCATACGATTAAGAAAGTGTATTAGTGTCAAATCTTTCCACTGAACAGATTTTATTTAGCATTTCTAGTATTAAAGCTGTTTTTTATACATAAATGGATTTGGACTACATTGTACAAAAATATATGTAAGATTTATATGTGTATATGTATGTATGTATGTAATATGATAATTATTATGCTAAATAAAAATGTTTTGAGTTGATTTAAAATGTATAATTTGTATTCTTTAAATTACACTATGCAACAAGCAAAAATACCTTGGATAATCACTATACTTTTTTCTATGGTCTATGTGACCATAGCGCATCAAGGACATATAACCACTAGGTTATTTAAGGACAGAAAATGTTTTCCATTTGCGGCATAGCGTTATTAATTGGATTGGGCAATTTAAAATTTTAAATTAAAAAATGCAATAAACCAAAAACGATTATGTTATGAAGTACAATTGCTAGAAATGAAATTATATTTCATTCATATAGCTGCCGCGTCTGGCTTCACAGTACCCTCCATTCGATATTTTCGAGAGCTATTTCGAGTGTATGGGGTCGTATCTCGGCAATGGTGTCACGAATGTTTGCCTTCAAATGCTCAATTGTCTCTGGTTTGTCGGCATAACACTTGTCTTTAACAGCGTCCCAAAGAAAATAGTTCAAAGGTGTGAAATCACAGCTTCTTCCTGGCCAACTGATAGCCATCAAACGTTCACATCAATACCATGAAATGAAGATCGGGCACAAAAAAAGGCGGTTATCATGGTGCAATAGCTGTCAATATTAACCGCAATGGTTGCGCCGTCCTCATTTTCAAAGATATATGGGGCAATGATGTCTCCGCTCCACAAGCCGCACCAAACAGTCACTCGTAATGGGTGTATTGGCTTTTGTAAGACCACGTTATGGATTACTGCCTTTGGTGTTGGTTATCACTTCTCTCGATTTATATCGAGTTTTCTAAGTGATCGTTCTATAAGAGTGGTTATAGATGGATTCTCATTCGACGAGTTCAGGTTAAATTCAGGAATAACGACTCTATTCTTAATATTTCTTAATGACTTTCTTCTTCTCACTTTCAATCCTATCTACTCTTTCGCGGACGACAGCAACATTTGTCATTCGTATTCTTTTGATCGTAGGTCTAGCGTTCTGGAGATTGTGGTACTCGTTGGAACGATCACACTTCCCGAGTGTCGAAAGTAGCATTCAAGTGCCTCGGTTTTTTAAGACTGTACAAGAAATACTTTACTCCATCTGACCTTTTCAATATTTACAAGACCTTTATAAGACCGACCCAAGATGCAATACAACTCTCAAGGTCTATTTTGGAGCTTATCGACCGTGTACAGGAGAGGGCTAAGGTACTTATTAATGATGGTAGGGTAGCCAACTCTATTGATTCGTCAGAGCAGTACTATAAGGGAATGTGTTCTAACAAAATAAAGGAATTGATTCCGCATAATCATATATTTTCAAGTAGTACTCGTTATTCCCGTAGGGCATATTCCTTTGTGGTTGATTGTCCGGTGAATCGCACAGCGCATTTTAGGGAAAATTCGTTCTTCAGTAGCACAGTTCGTTTGTGGAATAGTCTTCCAGCGAAAGTTTTTACCGTCACTAACGATTACATAAACATTACTCCCTCTATCCTCCTCCATATAACCTGTTTTCCTAGTACCAGCACAATGCACTGCATAAGTAGGGGTCATCTCCTGAGTGCTGGTCTCAAGTTAAAAAAAGAACAATAATATATATATATATATATATATATATATATATATATATATATATATATATATATATATTATTTCTGATCAAATATAACTAAATAACTTGCAAGTTCCTTCCAAATAAAAAATTATTAAGCAATTAGACCATTTTCATTTGGTTTAAACTGTAAGACGTTTTTGTCTTTACTACAAACTTGTTGATATTAAAAATCTTACGCAGAGTTGATTAAGGAAAGCATTATTTCAAGTTCTCCACATTCAAGTACAGTTATTTTCTATAAGTAAACAATAAATTAACCTTTAAACGGCAGATGGGGACATATACAAGCAAGAAATATTATTTAAAATATTAGAATTGTAATATAATGTATACATGTAACTTTTTAGGACACTGAGAGCTAGGATTTTAAGACTAAAACACTTTCGCTTATGTATTAACAAATTCTTAAAATTCTAAATGTTTAAAAACCATTCTAGCAAATATGTAGACGCTGCTTTTGGCCAGTATACATGTATACATAGATTTTATTGACCTCGTGTTTACTGAGTTATTCTTTTGGATATCAACGTTTCAAGAGATCTAAAAATTTATTACTACATCTACTTTCAAGTTGTTTTTGAATTGAACATCAAGCATTAAGATGTTGTAAGTCGATAATGATTTTTAAGCTAAGCTTAGATTGTCTATGATTGTTCGAAATGCCTACTTTTATAAAAACCATACGTTGGGAATAAGCGAGTGAATCAACGAAAAGAATTTTGTTAGGAGTTGTTAATTTGCCATGTTTACACTATAACTAAAACACTCTTTAATGTCAGTTTTAATTCACACTATTAATTAAAAGCAAATAAGACCACTGGCTAGCACACGGCCAATGGTAATTAGTAATTGTCAAATATGTATCTTAAAATATTTAACAAGTTTCTTAAAGGAGTATTTAATATTAGTTTTGGATCTAAACTTATTTTTATTTGTAAATCAATATAGTTTTAAAGTACCTCTATAACTTGTTTAAGGGTTAATATTTTTCAGCCAACACTGTATTATATAATCACAAACATTTAATCTGTGATCTTTTATAAGTACATAATTAATAAAGTTACAAAAATCTAAAATTTAATTAAGGAAAATAGGAAAATGTTGTATAATTTAAATGATGATTGTCTATTTCTTATATTCGAAATGTTACCTTTGGAGGATCAAATAAGTCTTGTGCAAGTAACTGAACATTTTCGTTATCTGATTGTCAATTATATGTGGTCTAAGAAGTATCGAGAAATGCATACAGACATGATATGCTTACGTACACTTACCAGGAAGCAATACACACAATTCTTCGAATATAACCAAGAAAATATCGAAAAATTAGAATTGAGAGATAATGAATTTTATCTTACTATCTATAGTACAATGTGTTATATATATCCCCCTAATATATTTTATTTTCAATTGAAAATGATAAATCTTAAAGAATTTTTTTGTTATCGTACAATAGGAATAACAAATAGTCTTGTGATAATGCTGCTTAAAAATTGTCCAAATATTACAAAAATACGTCTACCATGGTGTATATTGAAAACCGAAATAGAGGAATTACTAGAAGGTACTGAAATTTTTAAGAAGTTAACAATATTGCAATAGTTTTTTTGTAGTAAAATGTTCTCATATGACAAGGAAAGTGTACTTTGTGTCAATAGCTTTCTAATTAAGAAATAAGGCTGATATTATTGATAAGTAGTCGTTATATTTTACAGAGTAGAGTAGCAAAATATATTTATAAAAACAAACAAATATGTTGTAATTTAAAAAATATATGTATATGATAAAAATTATAATAAATAAAAATGTATTAATGCCTTGATTTAAAATTTATTGTTTGCATTCTTTAATTCATTATTAGGATTTGTATTTGAGTCACTTTCCTTTCCAACTTATAAGTTAAATTGTGTTTCGTAAATACCTATGATATTTGTTTCGCTTTTTAAACTTAATGAAATATGATACCTCACAAATTCCATTAAGAAAAGAGCTTTCATTTAATTAAAAACAAAAGTATTCAGCTTTATATTTGCTTCGTAATAATCTACTATTCATGGCTGGTATAAACTAAATGCAGAAAAATCTAAAACAAAACACTAACTGGGCGCACTGAATGATATTCAAAAACTTTTCTCAAAGTCTAACGGCTACAACTTGTGTGATACTTGAACCTTTTGCTTTTAAATGGATGACACTGGTTTTGTAAAGTCTTCTTCACTTAGTAATGTCGCCAGTCCATGTTTTAATTTTAGTTGGCACAAGCCCGCTCGGGAATGTTGATATTAATCAAACAGACTCAGTATAAATTGCGTTGAGCATTAAACGTACTTTAGCCGCTTTTCGTCAAAGTTAGTAAGTAAGATACGGTATTTTTGAAGCAAAGAGAAATTTTGTTATAATATTCTGTTTAAGAACTAAGTGGAAATAAATGGCAACTATTTACCTTCCAAAATGTCATATCTGTTGTTAAAATGTTAAACTCTTAGTAAAAGACACATTATTTCTAATTTGGTAAATTGGTAAAAAAAAAAATTAAAGGAATTTAAATGTATACGCTTTTCATGATAAATATTTTAGTAAAGATATTTTATATATGAAATTTAAATAATTTTTAATTGCATATACACTAGTGGGTGCCGCTGTAGTATTGAAGATAAGACACCCGCCTACCAACCAGAAGGTCCTCGGTTTAATACCAGGTTAAACCATTTGAAAAAAAACAAATGTTTTTTCAACAGCGGTATCACCTCATAACATTAGCTAGCTGGTTATGAGTATTACTATACTATTGAAAACTTCTCTAAATATATTTGAACTTGGGAGCCGGCATTAAACTGTAGGTCCCTTTCAATGAGTCTAAAAATAGAACCGGGTGCAGCTCATTGACTGAGAGAAGTCCACATGCTCCTTCATGGAATGTTATGGACAAAATAAAGTGCAAATTACCTTTGTTATATTTCATCAGAGAAAAAAAGAGAAAATCTCAATCTCTCTATTATTGTTAAAAAATTAATTAAATTTATTAATTTCGTTTGCATTTCAGTGTAAAAAACATGAAAACTTGAATACATTAATTAAACTTTTCCAGCAAAGCAACATAAATTAAAATGCTGGCTGCCAATGATTGGACAAATATAGTGGAAATGCAAATTCTTGGATGATAACCGCAGAAATATAAAGGGATATTATAATAATCAGATCTTAGTAGATCTCCCTTTATTAAATATGACCTCAGAAAGTCTTTTAGATATACTTGAAGTCAAGTTTTTCATGAATTTTTATAGGAATGTCTCTCAACTTCTAAATGTTTAATATTAGTCCGCTATTCCATTGGAATATTATTATCTAGTTTGGCCCACAGGTCTTCTACGGCGTTCAGATCGGTGCTCTGAGCCGGACATTTCAATGTTTCGGTATAGTTTTCTTGAAAGTCGTTCTTTGCGACCATGCTCGTATGTTTGGGTCATTATCTTGCTGGAATATAAAGTACCACAAGCCCACGACCATATCTCTACTCTTAACACAATGCTTACCACTCATTTTCGTTCCAATTCAAACTATTCTACCCGCAAGAAAAAAAAAATCAGCCCTACACTAAGAGACTTCCTACAACATGCTTTGTGTTTAGATTCAATGTGTTTAGATTTTAGTTTTTGAGGTCTCACACCATACTCTTTTAACAGGTTTTGAATTTTTTAGTATATCTTTCGACTCATCTAGACAAATCACTCGATTCAAATATGATTCTGGCACAGTTACATACAATTACATGCAAAGGCCAAAGGCTTTCTTATATTTTCGAGCCGTAGTAATGGTTTTTTCTTTATGTAAAAACTTTTTAGACTGCTCTGGCTAAGCCTTTCTCCGTATTGTACATGACGGAACACTTAAATTTAGTTCTTCAAAAACCTCCAGGCAGAGTTGTTATACGATCATCTTGAGTTTTCTGTCAGACATTTTTAAAACTTCATTTGCTTTTCGAACCCTCTGGAGCTTAAGGGCTATGTTTGGTTTTGATATTGAATATGTTCTTTTTATGGACAATTCTTTGTATTTCATTTTCCCATTTAACACTAACAGATTACTAACAGTTTTCGACAACGGCTTCAGTTTGATGTCCTGTGAAGATGCCTGAGAAAATGGTAATTTTTTTTGCAATTTCGTCAAAGACTAAAAGACTAAAATATTTTGTAAGGTCATATTTAATAAGGGAGGAAAGACTAATTACTGATTATTATAATATTCAACATATTTCCGTGGTTATCATTAAAGATTTAGCGAGGTTTTTCACAGCGTAAATACACATAACCAGTCGCTAGTAATGTTATGAGGTGATATCGCTGTTGAAAATTGTCAGATAGTGTGGCCTGAGATTGAACCGACGACTTCTTTGTTGGAAGGTGAGTGTTCAACCTAGCATACCACAGTGACACACACTATTAAATATGTGGTGCATGAATTTACATACAGAACAATTCGAAACCTAAGCAACTTTTCTTGTCGAGGCAATTAAGGACTCGTATATTACTGATAGATGTATTCAAAGTAAAAAATAAATTCTTGTTACCTTGTTCACCTAAATAATAACTATAATAACAAACCTTTAACTCCATTCTCTACCAAGTAATACAACAACAACAAATAAATTACCTCCTTGAGTACATAGCTGTTCGAAATATTAGCAACTTTCAGTATTTGTATAATAAACTTTGTTTTTACGGCCTCCAAACCGTTTTTATGAGATTTGTAAGATTAATTGTTAGTATTGGTTGCCACTTTAATTTTCAGCTCTCCGTCAGCTTCTGTTTATTTTCAAAACGACATGGTCCAGTTTTGCGCTTCAAGAATTAAGACCAATTTTATTTAAATAAAAGAACTGGTTAACCGGTTATTTGAATAATTACTAACCGAAAATTACTAATTCGAAAACCGGCTTTTGAAAAAAGTCGAATAATCGATCTCCCTAGTACATGCACAAATTATCATAAATCCCAAATTTCTTTTAAAAAAGATCATTACGCCAACTTTACATTTTCCTTTGTACAAAACTGTTAAAGGTAGCTGTCTTTACTGAAAACTTTTTGATATAAAAAATTGTACGCAGAGTTGGTTAAGAAAAGCATTATTTAATTTTCCGCACATTTAAGTACAGTTATTTTACAAAAATAAAAAAGAAATGAATTAACCTTTAAACCGCAGAGAGACACGAAAGCAAGTAAAATCTTCTAAAATGTGTATATAAATTGTAACAAATCCGCAGATTATAACTTGATAACTTCTTTCGATTGGCCCAGTATTATTAAATATTTTTTTAAAGGACTCTTAGAAGAAGAACTTTATTATTAAGCACATTTTCGATTATGTATTAACAATTTATTTAAAGTTTAAAAAGCATTCTGCAAAATATGTAGATGCTATTTTTGTGTATAACCATATAGAGTTTTTTTAACTTTTAGATTATTATTTTTGGAAGTAGTTACCTTGAAATGTCAACATTTCAAGATATCTAAAGATATATTATGCGCTACTTTCGCTTTCAAGAATTGAAATATTATAAATATATATTTACAATGTCTGTGATTGCTCAAAATTCTTGCTATTTTCATAAAAATCATGAATTTAAGATACACTAGAGAACCAATGAAAAGAATTTTCCTAGGATTTGTTGACATGCCATGCTTATTGGTATTAGAATAAAGAACACTGTTGACCGACATTTTTTAATTCACATTATCAGTTAAAAACAAATAAAGCCACTGGCTTATGCATAACATATAACATACTTTTAAAAGTTAATTAAGGGAAGTATTTCAATATTTGTTTTAAATCTAAACTTATAATTATTTATAAATTAAAATAGTTTTAAAGTACCTCTATAACTTGTTTGTGGGTTAATAATTAGCAACGAACACTGCATTAATATTATATATATAATATATTTTAATACTCGTTTTAAATCTAAACTTATTATTTTTTATAAATCAAAATAGTTTTAAAGTACCTCTATAACTTTTTGTGGGTTAATATTTTTCAACGAACATTGCATTACAAAATCAGTAATATTTAATCTGTGATCATTTATAGGTTATTCAAAAATCTCAAATTTAATTAAAGAAAAAGAGAATGTTATTTAATTTAAACGATGATTGTCTTTTGCATATATTCAAAAGATTACCTTTGGCAGATCAAATAAGTCTTGCAGATGTCTCAGAACATTTTCGATATCTGATTGTGAAGTATATCTGGTCTAAGAAGTATCGAGAACTGCATACAGAAATGAGATATCTGCGTCCGCTTACACTGGAGCAATATAAAAAATTCTTTCTTTATAACCAAGAAAATATTGAAATATTAGAAATCAAAGATACTAATATTGTGAATTATATCCTTAATTCAACTAGTGGTTTATATCCTAATCATAAATTTAACATGATAAATCTTAAAAAAATTTATTGTTATCGTCCAGGACTAGACATTTGTTTTATTGAATTGCTAATTAAAAATTGTTCAAAATTAAAAAAAATACATGTACCATGGAATAATATATGTACAAGGAAAATCACGAAATTATTAAAAAAAATTTCAAAAAGAAGAAGAAGCTACTCTTAAAAGTAATGAATATAGCTTTTTATAGTAAAATTTTCTCATATGACAAGGAAAGCGCACTTTGTGTCAATAGCTTTCTAATTAAGAAGTGTTAGGATTCCTAGTAGTAAGGCTGATTTTTATAAACGAATGTACTGTGTTTATAGATACATATATGGTATATATAAGATTTATTTGTAGGATCTTACAGAGCTGTAGCAAAAGATATAAGAATAGTGTTTTTGAAAATATGTACGTATATGTATATGATAATAATTATAATAAATAAAAATGTATTAATGAGTTGATTTTAAATTTATTATATGCATTCCTTAATTTATTATTAACATTTGTAGTTGATCAACCTTCCTTTCCAGATTCGAAGTTAGAAAGATAAGTTTAAGTCAATTGTGTTTAGTAAATGTGTACTGTGGTCCTTCTTAAAACTTAATAAAACATAAAACACCTCACAAATTCCTTTATATATAAAGCTTTTATACGATTAAAAGCAAAAATATTAAACTTTATATTTGATTTGTAATAAGTTTGCATCATTATAATTGATCTACTCTCCAACGCCTTTATGAACTTAATGTACGTTCATATATAACAGAACGCTAACAGGACGCCATGGATGCCATTTAAAATCTTTTTTCAATGTCTTACGACTACAATCTGTATGATACCTGAACTCCTTGCTTATAAATGAATTCAATCGATATTTTAAACTCTGCTTCAAGTAGTAATGTCTCTAGTCCACCATCTTCGAATCTAGCTGAAGAAGGCACAAGTCATTTTGGGAACGTTAATATTAATGAAATAAATGCAGGATAAGTTGAATTGAGCATTAAACGTGCTGTAGCCACTTTTTCGTAAAATGAATAAGTAATATTCGGCAAAATGAATAAGTAATATTCGAAGCAAGGAGAAATTTGGTTATATTATATTGTTTGATGACTTAGTAAAAATAAAGGGCAAATATTTACCTTCAAAAATATCATATACATATGTTATTAAAAACAAAAATTATTAATAAACAATCTAAATGCATAAGCTTTTCTTGCTAAAGATTTTGAAAACAAATTACTTTGGATATAAGGGGTCCGCCATCTAACGTTTTTTTTTTCAACTAGTGCTTATTTCGTGAATGGTAACACTTAGCTCATGCCTGATTTGACAGATAATTAGTTTTATCCTTCCGCTGAACGAATATGGTTGTGTATACGCTTGAACAACGCTGGGAAATATTGCGACAATACTTTGATAATCATGGTAATGTTGCAGAATCAAAAATCATCTTTTCAGATGAAGCTCATTTTGACAAGCAAAACTGTCGCATTTGGGGCACAGAAAACCCGCACGCATACATTGAAAGCCGATACACCCAAGACGAGTTACTGTTTGGTGCGGATATTGGTCCAGAGGCATAATTGGGCCATTTTTCTTCGAAAATGAGCACGGAGTGGCCGTTACAGTCAATGGCGATCGCTATCGGGCCATGTCGAACGTTAGCAACATTTGGTTTTAAAAGGACGGCACTACGTGCCACACAGCCGAAGCTACACTCGATGTTTTACGCCCTGTTTTCGAAGATCGCATTATCAGCTGTAGAGCTGATGTCGTTTGGCCACCTGGGAGCTGCGATTTGATACCGTTGGACTATTATTTGTGGGGCGCCGTCAAAGATAAGTGTTACGCCAACAAGCCAGAGACAATTGACGCTTTAAAGGACAGTATTCGTGAAGCTATTATTGAAATACAGCTGCACACAATCGATAATGTGCTTAAAAATCGGACCGATCGTGTAGACTACTGCATGGCCAGCCGAGGCAGCCATTTGAATGAAATTATTTTCCATTATTAACCGGAAGGATTATACTTTCAAATAAAAAAATAAATTTGAGAAAATATTCAGTAGTTTTTTTATAGCATTTTCAAAAAAAAAATTATTTGGCGGATCATATATATATAAATTAATTTCGGTTGAATATAGGCTCCCAACCTACTTATAAATATATGTTACGCCAACTTTACCTATTTCTTTACACAAAACTGTTAAAGGTTATTGTCTTTACTAGGAATATATTTTGGATATACAAAATCATACGCAGAGGTGATTAAGAAAAGCACATTTTAAATTCAACACTCTCAAGAAGAGTTGTTTTCTATTGATCAGAAACTGAATTAACCTTTAAACCACAGATGGGGACAAAAGCAAGTAATTTTTTTTGTAAAAATATTAACAAAAATTGAAAGGTTCCAACTGGATTAGACAATTTCTACTAGCTCATTAAGTGGATTCTAAGGACAGGGATTTTATGTTAATAAAATATTCTTCCAAACAAATGCTATTTTTGGCTAGGATATATTGATCAATATTTCTAGATATTCAAAAAAAAAGCTTACTGCTTTTGGTTATAAATTGTTTTGTAAATAAACGTCAAGAATTGAAATATTGAAAATCAATGACGTCCGTTAAGCATGGTTTTGCTTGTTTATGATTGTTCAAATGACAAAATAATAAAATAGCAATATAAGCTCTTTAACATGGACTTTTTAGATTTTCTCTACTTTATAAAAATCATAAATTGTGAACCAATGAAGAGAATTTTGTTAGGATTTGTCAATAAGCAGTGTTTACACTCTTGACTGACACTTTCTTAATTACACTATCATTTAAAAACACAGACGCTGTTTTGTACGCAACTGTACAATTTATCTGTAATCTATTGTAGGTTACGAAAAATTAATAGCAAGCTAAAAATTCGAAAGATGTAAAAACCGAAAGTGTGAATTATTCTAAACAATAATTATTCTAAACATTAAATTTTATGGAAATCGTGATATATTTTCAAATTTTTAATTTTTTTCTACACCTAAACTTGCCGTTATCAATTAAAAAAGATGAACATATATAAAAGTACCTCCGCATATCATTTGGAGGTTAATATCTTTCAGCGAGCACTGATTCCATTACATACACAACAATATTAAATCAGTGATCTCTTGTTAGTAGTTTATAGATCTAATTTAATTGAAGCAAAAAAGAAAATGTTACTTAATTTAAACGATGATTGTCTATTGGTTATATTCACAATGTTACCTTTGGCGGATCAAATAAATCTAGCGGAAGTCTCAGAACATTTTCGATATCTGATTGTGAAGTATATTTGGTCTAAGAAGTATCGAGAACTGCATACAGGAATGAGATGTTTGCGTCCGCTTACACTGGAGCAATATAAAAAATTCTTTCTCTATAATCAAGAAAATATTGAAATATTAGAAATCAAAGATACTAGTATTGTGAATTATATCTTTAATTCAACTAGTTCTCCATATCCTAATCATTCATATAATTTTGAATTCAACATGATAAATCTTAAAGAATTTCATTGTTATCGTCCAGGACTAGACAATTGTTTTGTGGAATTGCTAATTAAAAATTGTTCGAAATTAAAAAAATTACATGTACCATGGAATATATTTACAAGCGATATCGCGAAATTAATAGAAAAAGCTGCAAATAGAAGAAACAACTCTTAAAAGTAATGAAATAGCTTTTTGTAGTAAAATTTTCTGATATGACAAGGAAAGCGTACTTTATGTCAATCGCTTTCTAATTAAGAAGTGTTAACGTTCCTAGCAGTAAGGTTGATTTTTATAAATGAATGTACTGTGTTTATATGTACATACATATATGTATAGGATATAATATTTATTTGTAGAATCTTGCAGAGCCGTAGCGAAAGATATAAGAATAGTGTTTAGAAAATATGTACGTATATGTATATGATAATAATTATAATAAATAAAAATGTATTAATGAGTTGATTTTAATTAATTTTATTATATACATTCTTTAATTTATTATTAATTATTTGTAGTTGAGCAAAGTTAAAAAGATATCGAGCCATAACCGCCAAAAAGACGTAAGCGACAAAAAACAAATTTTTCAGGAGAAGGTTTTTTTTCAATATTTTTTGTTCTAAAGTAGTACATAAGACTCTTTTGTTTTTGTTGTAAAATGACGAAGGTACATTTTAGAGCTACAAAATTTTGTATGCTTGTGGGAATGATCGAATACTATCGATTTTTATCAAAAAACAAAAATCGATAATCATGGCGCTTACGTCTTTTTGGCGGTTATGGCTCAATATGCTTAACAGCTCAATTGTGTTTAATAAATGTGTACTATGATCCTTTATAAATCTTAATAAAATATGACACCTCACAGATTACGTTATATATAAAGCTTTTATTCGATTAAAAGCAAAAATATTCAACTTTATATATGATTTATAATAAGTTTGCATTATTCTAATTGATCTACTTTCCAACGCTTGTATGAATTTAATGCAGAAACGGATGGATGCTATTTAAAATATGTTTAAAGTATAACGACTAAAATCCATGTGATACTTCAACTCTTGGTTTTTAAATGAGTCCCGTCGATTTTGTAAATTCTTCTTCAAGTAGTAATGTGTCTAGTCTATCATCTTCGAATCTAGATAAGTAGGCACAAGTCATCTTGGGAATGTTGATATTAATGAAACATATTCAGAATAAATTGTATTGAGCATTAAACATGCTGTAGCTGCCTTTCCGCAAAGTGAATAAGTAATATTCGGCAAAATGAATAAGTTATATTCGAAGCAAAGTGAAATTTGGTTATATTATTTTGTTTAATGACTTAGTAAAGGGCAAATGTTTACCTTCCAAAATATAATTTATGTTATTAAAAACAAAAACCATTTCTAATTTCTAATTTGTTAAAAAAATATATAAATAAATTTAAGTACATAAGCTTTTGGAAATAAATTACTTCAGATACATATTTAAATTAATTTTGGTTGAATATAGGCTATCATATGTAAATTCGAAGTTTCTTAAACAAAATTTACGCCAACTTTACCTACATATTTCTTTGAACAAAATTGTTAAAGGTTTGTGTCTTTACTAAGAATATATTTTTGATATACAAAATCATACGCAGAGGTGATTAAGAAAAGCATTTTTTAAATTCAACACACTCAAGAAGAGTTGTTTTCTACTGATAAAGAACTAAATTAACCTTTAAAACACAGATGGGGACAAAAGCAAGTAATATCTTTGAAAAATAGAAAAAAAAACTTGAAAAGTTACAACTCGATAAGATAATTTCTACATGTTCTTTAAATGGACATAAGGACAAGAATTTTATATTAGTAAATTATAACAAAATATTCTTTCAAATAGATGCTATTTTTGGCTAAGATATATTGATCAATATTTCCAAATATTCAAAAATAGCTAACTGCTCTTGGTTATACATAATTTGTTTTGTAAATAAAACGTCAATAATTGAAGTATTGCAAATCAATGAGGTCTTTTAAGCATGGTTTAGCTTGATTATGATTGTTCAGATGATAAAATAATAAAAAAGCAATTTAAGCTCTATAACATGGGCTTTTAAGATCTTCTCTACTTTATAAAAACATAAATTGGAAACCAATGAAAAGAATATTATTAGGATTTGTCAATATGCAGTGTTTACACTCTTGACTGACTCTTTTTTAATTACACTATCATTTAAAAACAAATAAAGACGCCGGCTTGTATACAACTGTCCAATTTACCTGTAATCGATTGTAGGCTAAAAAAATTTAATTGCAAGCTAAAAGCAATAGAAGACATTTAATTTTATGGAAATTGTGAAATATTTTCAAATTTTTAACAGTGATTTAAGGTAAAGGCTATTAATTTTTTTTTTCTTTTCTGCACATAAACTTGTCGTTATCAATTAAACAAAATAAATATTTATAAAAGTACCTCCACATATCATTTGGAGGTTAATATTTTTCAACAAACACTGATTGCATTACATACAGAACAATATTAAATCAGTGAATTTTTATTAGTAGTTTATAGATCTATAATTTAATGAGGGAAAAAAAGAAAATGTTATTTAATTTGAACGATGATTGTCTATTGCTTATATTCAATATGTTACCTTTGGCGGATCAAATAAATCTTGCGGAAGTCTCAGAACATTTTCGATATCTGATTGTGAAGTATATCTGGTCTAAAAGGTATCGAGAACTGCAACCAGAAATGAATTGTTTTCAATCTCTTACACTGGAGCAAAATAAGAATTTCTTTCTATATAATCAAGAAAATATCGAAAGATTAGAAATCCGGCATTATAATACTTGTTGGTATGTCGTATATGAACCAAATCTACCTGATTATACATTTTATTTTACATTGAAAATGAAAAATCTTAAACAATTTTATTGTCAAAATATAAGAGTACCTGATCATTATGTGAAGTTGGTAATTAAAAATTGTCCAAATCTAGAAATATTACATATGCGTTGCGCTTTATTAAGAAGGGAGACCTTGGAAATGCTCAAAAATATAAGGAGATATAAAATTCTAGGGTGTTCCAATATACGATTGTTAGAATTAGAATTGAATTCGACAAAAAAATGATTTGGATGTCACAAAAACCAATATTTTCTATTTCATGTTTGAATCAGAAATTCTATCAGAAACTGGTGCCATAGAATCTGTTTTCTTTTTAGAAATAATCCGATCAGCTGGTAGCTGTCATATTTGCATTGTTTATTTTTATTATAGGCGATTTATTATTAGCGTAAAATATAATACACATACATGTAATTTAAGTTTAAATAAAATACACATATAAATAAATTTGGTAAAAAAAAATTCAATTGTTTTGTTTTTTAATAGCAGATTTGGTTTATTTTTGTTCAAAAAGGAAATGAAACCCTCTACCGAAAATCTCAATGTTTCAGTCAGTCGTATAATAAAAGAAATATTGGACAGTGGCAGGTGTATTGTAATAATATCCAAAAACATTTTAAAATCATCATTATTTAAGCGATAATGTCCTTTAAATCTACAGACCATTACATCAAAATTTATTATAACTTCTCGGCTTAAATTTCTCAAAGTCTAACGGCTACAACTTGTGTGATACTTGAACTCCTTGCTTTTAAATGAATCCGATCGATTTTGTAAATTCTTCTTTAAGTAGTAAAGTCTAGTCCATCATCATCCAATCTTTTTTAGATTAAGTAGGCACAAGCCATCTCGGAAACGTTGACACAAATGCTAAATATTGAAGATAAGTTGCGCTGAACAAAAATCGTGCTTCAGCCGCTTTTCGTTTAAGTCAATTTATAAGTTTCGGCATTTTCGAAGCAAAGAGAAATTTGTTCATATTATTTTGTTTAAAGACTTAGCGAAAAAAAGGGTAATATTTGCCTTCCAAACTATCATATAAATATGTTACTAAAAACAGAAACCATTAATAAAGTAAACACCATTTCTAAATTGTAAAAAAAAAAATTAAAGAAATCTAAATGCATACGCTTTTCTTGCTCGAGATTTTGAAAAAAAGATACTTTCGATATAATAATTAAATTAATTTTTATTGAATATAGGCTAAGCATAAATTCCGTCTATTAAAAAATATTACGCCAACTTTACATTTTTCTTTGCACAAAACTGTTGAAGGTTTGTGTCTTAACTAATTATACATTTTTGTTCTACAAAATCATAGGCAGAGTTGATGAAGAAAAGCATTATTTTAAATTCAACACACTCAAGAAGAGTTGTTTTCTATTGATAAGAAACTAAATTAACCTTTAAACCACAGATGGGGACAAAAGCAAGTAATATTTATGAAAAAATATTTAAAAAAATTGAAAGGTTACAACTCGATAATAATTGCTACAAGTTCTTTAACACCTTAAAGACCGCATCCCACCAGTGGGTTACTCCGCAACAACATTACCTTGCCGCGTGCTCACGGATGGACACTCGACATGTTATACGTGGTGACCGCTTGACACCGGTGAGCATGATTTAAATTCAATTTATTTATGTACAGTAGTCTATTCGCCGGTCTCTCGAAGAGATACTGCATATAGCGGAGTGAGTTAAGTTGATATAGCCTCATTTACAAAAATGCCGGTCCCTATGTGAGAAATAGGATTTGTCAATGCGTTCTTCAATGTGTCAAATGGACGTAAGGACAAATATTTTATATTAATAAAATATAACAAAATATTCTTTCAAATAGATGCTATTTTTGGCTAGGATATATTGATCAATATTTCCAGATATTCACAATTAGCTTACTGCTTTTGGTTATACATAATTTGTTTTGTAAATAAAACAATTGAAATATTGTAAATCAATGACGACATTTAAGCATGATTTAGCTTGATTATGATTGTTCAAATCACAAAATAATAAAATAGCAATTTAAGCTCTTTATCAGGGACTTTTTAGATTTCTCTATATAATCAAGAAAATATCGAAAGATTAGAAATCCGGCATTATAATACTTGTTGGTATGTCGTATATGAACCAAATCTACCTGATTATACATTTTATTTTACATTGAAAATGAAAAATCTTAAACAATTTTATTGTCAAAATATAAGAGTACCTGATCATTATGTGAAGTTGGTAATTAAAAATTGTCCAAATCTAGAAATATTACATATGCGTTGCGCTTTATTAAGAAGGGAGACCTTGGAAATGCTCAAAAATATAAGGAGATATAAAATTCTAGGGTGTTCCAATATACGATTGTTAGAATTAGAATTAAATTCGACAAAAAAATGATTTGGATGTCACAAAAACCAATATTTTCTATTTCATGTTCGAATCAGAAATTCTATCAGAAACTGGTGCCATAGAATCTGTTTTCTTTTTAGAAATAATCCGATCAGCTGGTAGCTGTCATATTTGCATTGTTTATTTTTATTATAGGCGATTTATTATTAGCGTAAAATATAATACACATACATGTAATTTAAGTTTAAATAAAATACACATATAAATAAATTTAGTAAAAAAAAAATTCAATTGTTTTGTTTTTTAATAGCAGATTTGGTTTATTTTTGTTCAAAAAGGAAATGAAACCCTCTACCGAAAATCTCAATGTTTCAGTCAGTCGTATAATAAAAGAAATATTGGACGGTGGCAGGTGTATTGTAATAATATCCAAAAACATTTTAAAATCATCATTATTTAAGCGATAATGTTCTTTAAATCTACAGACCATTACATCAAAATTTATTATAACTTCTCGGCTTAAATTTCTCAAAGTCTAACGGCTACAACTTGTGTGATACTTCAACTCCTTGCTTTTAAATGAATCCGATCGATTTTGTAAATTCTTCTTTAAGTAGTAAAGTCTAGTCCATCATCATCCAATCTTTTTTAGATTAAGTAGGCACAAGCCATCTCGGAAACGTTGACACAAATGCTAAATATTGAAGATAAATTGCGCTGAACAAAAATCGTGCTTCAGCCGCTTTTCGTTTAAGTCAATTTATAAGTTTCGGCATTTTCGAAGCAAAGAGAAATTTGTTCATATTATTTTGTTTAAAGACTTAGCGAAAATAAAGGGTCATATTTGCCTTTCAAATTATCATATAAATATGTTACTAAAAACAGAAACCATTAATAAAGTAAACACCATTTCTAAATTGTAAAAAAAAAAATTAAAGAAATCTAAATCCATACGCTTTTCTTGCTCGAGATTTTGAAAAAAAGATACTTTCGATATAATAATTAAATTAATTTTGATTGAATATAGGCTAAGCATAAATCCCGCCTATTAAAAAATATTACGCCAACTTTACATTTTTCTTTGCACAAAACTGTTGAAGGTTTGTGTCTTAACTAAGTATACATTTTTGTTCTACAAAATCATAGGCAGAGTTGATGAAGAAAAGCATTATTTTAAATTCAACACACTCAAGAAGAGTTGTTTTCTATTGATAAGAAACTAAATTAACCTTTAAACCACAGATGGGGACAAAAGCAAGTAATATTTATGAAAGAATATTTTTAAAAATTGAAGATTACAACTCGATAATAATTGCTACAAGTTCTTTAACACCTTAAAGACCGCATCCCACCAATGGGTTACTCCGCAACAACATTACCTTGCCGCGTACTCACGGATGGACACTCGACATGTTATACGTGGTGACCGCTTGACACCGGTGAGCATGATTTAAATTCAATTTATTTATGTACAGTAGTCTATTCGCCGGTCTCTCGAAGAGATACTGCATATAGCGGAGTGAGTTAAGTTGATATAGCCTCATTTACAAAAATGCCGGTCCCTATGTGAGAAATAGGATTTGTCAATGCGTTCTTCAATGTGTCAAATGGACGTAAAGATAAATATTTTATATTAATAAAATATAACAAAATATTCTTTCAAATAGATGCTATTTTTGACTAGGATATATTGATCAATATTTCCAGATATTCACAATTAGCTTACTGCTTTTGGTTATACATAACTTGTTTTGTAAATAAAAAATTGAAATATTGTAAATCAATGACGACTTTTAAGCATGATTTAGCTTGATTATGATTGTTCAAATCACAAAATAATAAAATAGCAATTTAAGCTCTTTATCAGGGACTTTTTAGATTTCTCTCTACTTTATAAAAACATAAATTGGGAACCAATGAAGAGAATTTCGTTGGGATTTGTCAATAAGCAATGTTTACACTCTTGACTGACATATTCTTAATCATAACATCATTTAAAAACAAATAAAGATGCTGGCTTGTACGCAACTGTACAATTTATCTGTAATCGATTGTAGAATACGAAAAATTAATGAAAAGCTAAAAATTCGAAAAATTTCAAAACCAAAAGTCTGAATTATTCTAAGCAATAGAAGACATTTAATTTTATGGAAATTGTGAAATATTTTCAAATTTTTAACAGTGATTTAAGGTAAAGGCTATTTTTTTTCTGCACCTAAACTTTTCGTTATCAATTAAAAAAATAAAAGAATATAAAAATACCTCCACATATCATTTGGAGGTTAATGTTTTTCAACAAACACTAATTGCATTACATACACAATAATATTAAATCAGTGATCTCTTATTAGTAGCTTATAGATCTATAATTTAATTAAAGCAAAAAAATGTTACTTAATTTAAACGATGATTGTCTATTGATTATATTCAATATGTTACCTTTGGCGGATCAAATAAATCTTGCGGAAGTCTCAGAACATTTTCGATATCTGATTGTGAAGTATATCTGGTCTAAAAAGTACCGAGAACTGCATCCAGAAATGAATTGTTTTCAATCTCTTACACTGCAGCAAAATAAGAATTTCTTTCTATATAATCAAGAAAATATCGAAAAATTAGAAATCGATGGTGCTAATACTTTTGCTTATGTCTATAACCCAAATCGTTTAGCACATCTACCTGATTATACATATTATTTTACATTGAAAATGAAAAATCTTAAAATATTTTATTGTCGAAATATAAAAGTACCTGATCATTATGTGAAGTTGGTAATTAAAAATTGTCCAAATCTAGAAGTATTACATATGCGTTGCGCTTTAATAAGAAGGGACACCATGGATATGCTCAAAAATATAAAGAGATATAAAATTCTGGGGTGTTCCAATATACGATTGTTAGAAGAATAATTGAATTCGACAAGAAATTATTCGGATGTCACAAAAACCAATATTATCGATTTCATAAATCATAAATCAGAGACTGCTGCCATAGAACCTGTTTTTCTTTTTTTTAGAAATAATCCGATAATCAGATTTGCATTGTTTATTTTTTAGGCGATTTATTATTAGCGCAAAATACACATATGAACATATAATTTAGGGTAAAAGTAATTACAAGTAATAAATTTAAGTTTAAATAGAATGCATACATAAATAAATTTGGTAAAAAATTATTCAACTGTCTTGTTTTTTGATAGCAGATTTGGTTTATTTTTGTTCAAAAAGAAAAAAAAAACCCTTTGCCGAAAATCTCAATATTTCAGTCAGTCGTATAATAAAATAAATATTGAACGGTGGCAAGTATATTGTAATAATATTTAAAAAAACATAAACGATAATGTCGAATAAATCTGCAGACCATTACATCAAAATTTATTATAACTTCTCGGCTTAAATTTCTATGGATGAAATTTTCTCAAAGTCTAACGGCTGCAACTTGTGTGATTCTTGAACTCATTGCTTTTAAATGAATCCCGTCGATTTTGGAATTCTTCTTCAGGTAGTATTGTCTCTAGTTCATCTTCGAATATTTTTTAGATTAAGTAGGCACAAGCCATTTCGGGAACGTTTAAACCAATGCAAAATATTTGAGATAAGTTGCGCTGAGCAAAAAACATGCTTCAACCACTTTTCGTTAAATTATCATATAGATATGTTATTAACAACAGAAACCATTAATAAAGAAAACATCATTTCTAATTTGTTAAAAAAAAAAAAAATTAAATAAATCTAAATGCATACGCTTTTCTTGCTAAAGATTCTGAAAAATATACTTTCGTTATATTTAAATTCATTGTGATTGAATATAAGCTGTCCTTAAAGCCCGTCTCTTAAAAAATATTGCGCCAACTTTACCTATTTCTTTGTACAAAACTGTTAAAGGCTTGTGTCTTAACTAAGAATAAATTTTTGTCAGACAAAATCATAGGCAGAGTTGATTAAGAAAAGCAATTTTTAAATTCAACACACTCAAGTAGAGTTGTTTTCTATTGATAAGAAACTGAATTAACCTTTAAACCACAGTTGGGGACAAAAGCAATAATATTATTGAAAAACAAATTTTTAATTAAAATGTTACAACTTGATAGGATACTGGTTAAAAGTTATATATGTAAGTAGACTCTAAGAACAAGGATTTTATAACTAAAGACAATTTCGATTATATATTAATAAATCATAAGAAATCTAATTGTTAAAAAATAATCTTCCAAATAGATGCTATAATTGGTTAGAATATATTAAGTTGTTTAATATACCCACTTAGTGATATCAACATTTTAATAGACTTAGAAATAACTTACTACCTTTCCTTATGCTAGATACACGAAATGAAACCTAAACAAGACCACACACTTTGTAAACAACAATGTAACAAGCCTGGTTTTATAAACATATTGTTTAACTTGTATTATAATTTGTTTTTAAACAAAACGTCAAGAATTGAAATATTATAAGTCAATTACAATTTTTCAGCGCACTAAAATAATATACATAAATTCAATTACAAATTTTTTAGCATGGGCTTTTTAGATTTAATAAAATATATATATATATTTTATATACTTTATAAAAATCATAAACTGGAAATAAGCTAGTGAACTAATGAAGAAAATTTTGTTAAGATTTGTGACTACAGAAGTCTTGCACATTCAATGTACTTTGACAAGCTCTTTTACATTTTCTTTTAAACTTTGTTTCGCTTCTGCACGTTTAAATTTTGCTTTGACAAATTTTGTTTTCTTTTATCGGGTCGTTCTGTTTTTTATATGACACACTTTACTGTGCGGAAAAAAAGAAAAGAAAATATAAAATAAAACATGTAACCAACTACAATTATGTATAAATACGAACGAAGAACACCAAACTGTGTACTCACCCTCTCTCGTTTTTCTCTTCTCCCTAACAAACTCAAGACTGCAAAGTACTTTGAACGTGCAAAAGGCGTCATACAATGTTTATTACACAACAAATAAAACACTCTTGATTGGTATTTTTTGTTTCACACAATCCTTTAAAAACAATAAAGGACGCTGGCTTGCAGAGACAACATTGACGTACAATAGGAACAAGCTAAGTTCAAAACCTAACACTATATTTTTTGACACTAGACTACTTGAACGCCGGTAAATGCACTTTTGCGCCGCTATAGCCCTAGTGTCTGAAAACGAACATTTCGTTTTGGAAAGCTATTGCGATCATGTCACATAATGAACTGCGCTTTGATGGCTATAGACAAAAGTGTCCGTTAACGTATTAGTTTTATGGAAATAGTGAAATAATTTTAAATTGTTAACAGTTATTTAGGATAAATTATTTTAATTTTTTTGTGGTCCTAAACTTGTCATTTGTCAATTAATAAAAATTATATATGAAAGTACCTTCACAACTCATTTGAGGGTTAATATATTCTACAAACTGCATTACATACTCAACAATATTTAATCTGTGATCTCTTATAAGTTATTAGTAGTTTTTAGATCTATAATTTAATTGAAAAACAAAAGAAAATGTTATTTAATTTAAACGATGATTGTCTATTGCTAATATTCAAAATATTACCTTTGACGGATCAAATAAATCTAGCGGAAGTCTCACAACATTTTCGATATCTAATTGCAAATTATATCTGGTCCAAGAAGTATCGTCAACTGCATACAGAAATGAAATGTTTTCATTCTCTTACACAGCAACAATATAAGAAATTCTTTCTATACAATCAAGAAAATATCGAAAAATTAGAGATCGATGGTGCTAATACTTTTGCTTATGTCTATAACTCAAATCGTTTAGCATATCTACCTGATTATACATATTATTTTACATTGAAAATGAAAAATCTTAAAGAATTTTATTGTCAAGATCCAAGAGTACATAATGGTTATGTGCAATTGTTAATTAAAAATTGTCCACATCTAGAAGTATTACATTTACGTTACACTCTAGTAACAAGGGATACCATGGAAGTGCTCAAAAATTTAAAAGAATTTAAAATTGCCGACAGACCTATTGACTGCTGATCTGTTTGTTATATAAAGAATCAGCTTTTGGATTTTATCGTTAAGGTGTAGCAAAATTTTTTTACATAGTATATGCCAAAGAAAGTGTATTTTTACCTCAATACTTTCCAATGTACAGATGTTAACATTCCCAGCAGTAAAACTGATTTTTCATATATGGATGAACTCTGCATATATTACACACATACCTACATATTTGTATGTAAGATACCTTTTACAGAGCGGTAGCAAAAATTATATATAAATATTGATTTAGAAAATATGTACATATGTATTTATGTTTATACAAAAATAGTTTAAATAAAAATAAATTTATTGTTTTAAAATATATAATTTGTATCCTTAGGGCACTGCTATACTTTCAATATTTATCACTTAATCCGAATCACAAAATATAGGTTTATACTGCGTTATGAATTGCGATGCATCAATATAGCATGCTAAACGTTCAATAAATATCTTGAACGTATAGCTCTGCCCTACAACTTATTGCTATTATGGAATGTATTCAAAATACCCTTTCTTTTTAAATTTTAATTAATAAATGGTTATTAATTAAGGATTATAGATTGCCATTTATAATAATTGCATCCGGTTACAAAAGAAAAGGGCTTTATATTTGGTTTGTGATTAAGCAGATTGGATTATAACAATTAAAAATTTTCGAACACCTGAAGCAGAAACACCGAAAATTGGTCGCAATGGATAATCTACTAAAATGTTGATAAATAATTGACTTAACTATCACTGATTGGCTTAACCCAATTTTTTTTAAGGTGTGACTAATTTGATTCCCCGTATTAGATACTTTTTTATTTTTTGATTGGCTTGAATTGTCATAACTTATTTTTAAGACCAACGACTATTTTTTTTATACCCTACTTATTTTTCTTTTTTAATAAACGCCACTGGTTTTTCCTTTAAAATTATAGTTTCAAGTACTTGTACAATAAAGAAATAACTTTTCTTTTAAATCAATTTAACATAGATACTGCTTTAATAGCCTCTTTTTTGTAAATCAATACAAAGTACTTGAATCTAGTGAAAATTATTAACAAAATAATTAAAAATTTATAAGATTTTAAAATATTTAAAGAGTTTGTAAAAAGTAGGTATTAATAATGTTACAATAAAAAAATATTTGCAAGTTTTTTTTTTTCAATAGAAAATCAAAACAGTTTTACATTTAAATGCACCATGGAAGGACGTATCTTAAAGAAAAATTTTGAAAAACCAGCTAAAAATGTTAAATAAGAAATAGTTGTGGTTAAATTGTAAATTAATTACTGTTTACGTACAAAAATATTAAGAAAAGAGCTATTTTGTTACAATAACTGATTTTGGTTCTTAGTGAAATACAAAAAATGTAACATTGGTGAAATTTGTAATTAAGCGAAATAAACTATTTTTGACGAATTAAAATTTACTCTATTAAAATCTACACATGTATATATTCAAGCTATTAAAAATATTTAATGTAATGTTGTGTAGCTTTGTATAGTTAATAAACTTGTTGGCAAAACTTTCATTAAAAAAATGGTAAAATGTTAACCAATTCAAAATTTGCTAAGTAAGCAGCTAGCAATAATAGGTAGTAAAAAAGTTACAAAAGAAAATTACCAAGTAGGATGAATATTATCGGTCAAGTCTATCTATATATCAATAACATCAGTGTCGTTCATAAGTTCGAATGTATAATAGTGTTTGGCAGTTACAATATTTCATCTTCAATCTGTTAGACGTTTGTTTATTAAAGATCTCATCTAGTGCTTTGATTTATATCAGGTATAGGCTGGCTTATCAGGTAACGCCCGGTTTTCTAATTTGGGCGCCATACCTTCGATTATTTTTTATTATTCCTTTCTTTTTATTTCTTACCCTGTTTATTTTTATTTTCACTATTTTTTCTTTATAAAGGTTTCCATAATGGACCTGTATAATTACTGGGTGGGGTGCTCCTGCGCCACCTTTTCCAACCTAACCTAAACTAGGTGTTTAATCCGTTTGAGACAATTTTTTAAATAAAATTTTAATTATGGCAAAAGTGTGTGTTTTACAAAAACAAAATTAATTGTATTGCAAATTTACAGATTTTTTTTATATTTTTGTTAAAATGAATCGACTTTCCTTAAATAGAAAGTCAAGGTTGTTTATATACAAATAACATTAGTGTCTTGTATGAATTCAAATGACAACTTTGTACAAATTGCATGCATGATAGTGTTTATGAGTTACAATTTTCCATTTTCAATCTGTTTGATGATTGCTTAATAGAGATCTCATCTACGGGCTAACATTTTTAGCCAATTTTTAAATTAAAATCTAAGTTTCTTTTTGACGAATAATCATATATATATTTTATGATTTTTTTCCAAATTTTTAAAAATGAATCTTCTTCCCACTATTTAAATAGAAGGAGTGCAGTTGCTTGAGCGTATATATCACCTGTTATATTGTGGTACATGAAAATTTCGATTACATTTTTTCATGGGAGGTATGTATATCGTTTTAACTTGGGCTCTTAAGATTACGTGATCAATTTTTTGACTTTTTCGACTATATTTTTGTTCGAGAAGTACCTAAAATTATATACTGGTTTAATTTAAAGACAAAAGGAATTATCCTGGTGCAATTAGAAGGCTACATATGAATTTAAGCCAATTATCTTAAACGAACTTTACCTCAATTACAAGGTTTATATGAAGAGTTTGACAGGCGGATATTGTATCGATTTTAATTGATTGCTATACATTACTAACTCACGAAGCAGTTTCGAGTATGGCAAGGGAATAAGCCCTTGAGTTACTCCAGGGCAAATCAACATTTTTGATTGAATTATTCTTAGAAAATTAAACTAAACTTTCATTTCATAATGCGTCTACTCCCACTGCCTCAATACAAGTAATGTAGTTACAAAAGCAACTTTATAGTAAAAAATTTGATATTCATTTATATAACTAACGTACCTTAAACAGTTTCATTCATTCATTTATTTAGACGGAAGAAAAATATCGCTTATTCTTCAACATAGTATACCTTTAGTTTAAAAATGAAATAAAATAATGAAATGATATATACCATTTTTATTGTCACAAAATATATTTACCGTCAAAAATTTGCCTAAAATCTACTTTAACCAAAATTAGAAATATTTTACCGCTTTTTTGTCTATTTTAGTGACAGCTTAACGGTCCTTTATGCTTCGTTTATTTTTTCCATTATTCATCTCTTCATATATTGACTTCCCAACAGAGTTGCATTTCCAAGTATGTTGTACTAAAACAGAGATGTTGTTAAGATTTAAAGTAGAAAAAGAACAAGCATTAGTTAATAACAACAACAAAAACGTTCGTAAAAACAACGTAAAACAAGTAGAAACAGTAAATGTTAAGAAATCAACATCAAAAGCAAGAATAAAAAAGTTGGTGCGAAATAAAAACGATTTGTTTTGTGAAAAAGTGCTCAGTCGGTGTTTTAAATCTTCACAGAAAATAACTCAAAAGCTTTTAAGAGATTCTAAAAATTGTGAAAAGGATTTTATGTATAAAAATTAATGTAAAACAATTGAAATTAAAATCACTTTTTTTATCAATGTAAACTTTAACATACGCGGCGCGTGAGAACTGACAGCTGCTAAAGTGACATTTGTTTAGTGTGTGAATTTTTGTTTTTTTGATACTTTTTTGCCGTATTTATTGTTCTTGTAATTTTCGAAAGCCGTAGCCAAAAGAAAATGTGTGAAGTTATTGTTGTTGTCATTTGATAATTTCCTCTTGTTTTCAAAAACAACAAAAAAGCATATTTACGTGCTGTTGTTATTGATGTTGGAAACAAAAGAAAGCGCGTAGTGCAAGCAGAAACAGAGAAGAAGAAGAAAAAACTAAAGATAAAAGGATAAAAACAGAAAAACACGAAATTTATTTTGTTTATATTTTTTAATTTATCAAAAAATCGTTTTGTATTTAAAAGAAACTTACAAGTGCCAATAGTAATAAATGCCAATTTTTATTAAAACCTTAGAGAAATAAAAACAATTAAACAGAGATAAGTTAGAGATTTAAAAAAAAACACAGAACAAAAAATGAATTCACTATCGAGGCAACAACAAAATGTTTTATTGTTGTTCTTATTATTGCCATTGATGAGCGCCTTGTTTTTGGAGAAAATGTACAATTTTTAACTAAATGCAGTGTTTTAAGCAGCAACAACAACAACCACAACCACAGTTTATAAACGATCCTCAGGATTCTTCTTCTACATTGAGTTTAACGCAAAATTATTTAATCTTTGAAAACTGTGACATTCCAAATTGTTCAGATATCATTATAGCCACCAATAATTCCCCCACAACTACTACTGCCTATCATCATCAACAGCAGCAACAACTTCAGTCACAACAGGAACAACAACATTCTCCACCAGTTCATCAGCATCAACCTCATCATCGTCATTTTAACAACAATAACTGTGATAACTATACGCAATTAACTTCACCTAATCATCATCAGCACACTTGCTCCTCACCTGCTGCTGCAAATTCACCATCTCAATCACCTTACGGTACCGCCGCCGCCACCGCTACCGCACTCAATCAAATGCCACATTTCGGTTTAGGCTCTGGTCCTGGCATGGCCAATAATGCTTATGCTCAAACACCTCCTAGTCCGCCCTTACATCATGCTGTCGGTGGTGGCGGTGGAGGTGGTGGCGGCAATGGTGGCTTAATGCCTCCTAGTCCGCCACATTTACAACAGGCACACAGTCAACATCAGCAGCAACAACAACAGCAACATCATTCCCATTTAGCCATGATACCACGCGGTCTTAGTAGTGGCAATCCGGGTGGTGGCGGCGGTGGTGGTGGTGGTTCCATTATGTCAACGGGTCTTAATACATCGGTCAGTTCCTTATCGAATACATCGTATCGTTCACACATAGAAGAAAAAAAATTAACCCGCGAAGCCATGGAACGCTATATGAGAGAACGCAATGATATGGTCATTGTTATACTGCATGCAAAGGTAAGTCTTTGTTACCACTACACCTTTCTTTTACTGAATACAAAACTCTTATGACACCCTTGCACATCTAACCATTTGGAATGCATTGGCATGTAAGTTGTAGTTGATATCTATCTAATGGCTAACAGCCATTGCTACTTGAAGGGCAAGCTGGATTCTGTAATAACTCCGCCAAAACAAATATTCGTATAAACGCTAGTAATACTGCAATTTTTATCGAAAACAGAAATCTGTTTCTAGCAGATTCAGTGCTGTCATCAAAAGCAAAATTAACTACAATGAAGTTATATTAGCTAGATCGGATAAAATGTGTAATGCTAGACTGAGGTCCAATACCCAATATAATTATAATTTAGAAGCACAAGCTATCGTCATAAAAAAGCTATCTATGCAAAGTATAAAACCGTATTCCTAGTTTTAATAAACGCAGGTCTATTGATTTAATTGTAGGAAGTAGTTTCCACTCCCAAAATTTAAAACCTGACGTTCAAAAAATGTTTTCAATACATTCGACGTCCCATATTTAGTGCACTAAGCCTTAATAAATGCTCAATTGAATTTTAGGAGGTTAAAGAAATTCTGCATAAACCCATAAAGTCAGTTGAAAATAATTTATGTGAAATATATGTACTAAAACCGCAATACATTACATTGGACGTAATTAGAAAGAAATTCGCATCCTATTACTGGAGTTATGAAATTCAATATGCTGAATATTACAAAGATCCACAGATAAATCTCACTGCACCCTCCTCATACCTGATTTTAGCGAATATTAGTTCGTAAAAATAAAGGATAACGAACTTCAAACTGTCACATTCGCAGTTAATTGTGCATCCTAATTAGCTATTAGAACCATTCTCGAACTGGCAAACTAATTTAAAAATACTCGCCCAATATCTTCAAATATATTAGGAAATAATACAATATGCGTTTTTATGACATTTTGTTAGGTGCCCACACTGTTGAAGATGCCAAATTGGTTTAAAAAAAAGTAAGTCTTGGAATCTGATGGATTTTCATTAAAAAAAATTTAGATCAAATACCCCAGATCTTCTAAACACAATACTCGAAGATCATTTACTTAAAGCTTCTATTAAAATCAAATTTATTGAATGTTCGAAAAAGTTCGTTTACAAATCTGACCAAAAATTAAACATGTTTTTCTTATATAAGAAATAAGGTTCATTAAACGAAATATGTGTAGTTTTGATCAATAACTCTATTAGTGTACAGCTTTTGGGTGCGAGAAAAATTGAACCAATTGCCTTTTCTAGGCCTCTATTGAATTTTAATTTACACCGATAATGGTGTAAAGATAAATGATAATGTGCGACAAAATAGTACGAAGTTGAAATACCTGGCAAGTGATACTATTTTTCTAAAAGGCGCTATCGTGTAGAACAATGATATGTTTTTGCAGTTTTCTAAACACATCTAAAATCACTAGTTACGGGTAAAACACCGGTTTTTTGGACCTTCTTGCACTTATAAGCTAATAACTTAGCTGAATGTTAACCGATTTAAGTTTATTTTCGGATTTAGAAGGAAGTGAAACAGAAATGTATTGTTACGGCAATAAGGTTGCGCACCCCAGCGCTTATTACATCGCTAAAATAAACAAAAGCTGCAAGAACAACTATACGTGCTGTTTACAAATAACCAAATCTACAACAACAAACATTAGCAGAGATAAAGTAATTGAAAATAGCACGGCAACAACAATAATTAAGCAGTAAAGAAAACAAGTAATAGACAATAAACAAGCAACAACAAATACTAAGAACTGAAAGAGGTAGATGTTTACATACGCATGGCTACAAAAAAACTAAAAGGAAATTAAAAGAAAGAAATGGAATCTATCCGAAATATCGAGAAGTTCGAAAGCTTTCGATGTGTTGTTTACTTAGCCAATCAGTTTATGTGTCGTAAACTCAGGGAGTGCAGTTTAAGTAAAGTAAACCCAGTGAGTGCAGTTTATGTGAAGAGAGTTTATAAGGAGTAAACTCATGAAGTGAATCGTGAAGTAAAATCCCAGTTTAGTTAGAGCTAACTCAGTAAAGAGAGTTAAGTGTGGATAACCTCTGTTTGAAAACCTAAGTTATAACTACGATCGGGTTGAAAGATCTTTAAGTAGAAAGATCTGTCGAGTGATTGTTATTGTTTACAAGATTGTAAACAGGCGGAGTAATTAAGAATAGAAAATTGTTATTGCCTGTAAAAAGGTTACAAGCAGTGGTACACAAAACTGTGTTGAATAAAGGATTTTAATTAAAAACCAAACACAAAATTTATTTTATTTTAACTACAATCTACGAGCTTATAAATACACGTTTTTAAAAGGTAAAAACATAACAATATATATATCGTTTAAGAAGCCTTGAAGAATCTGAGAGTAATTCTCAAACATCAAACATCAACACATCATAAAATTTTTCCGTTTTTTTTTTCAAGTTTACCATAGACGCATTTCTGCGCACTATTTAATATAGGAGCCGTACTATTTTTTAATTAAACTATGTTTAGTTAGGCGCACCGTGTAATCTGAAGGTGCAGGTACGGTCACATCTTTGGACCAGGTTTTTAAAGCTCATTATTTTCTTTGTGTCAATGCTAGCTTTGTTATAGTCTGCGAAGCTTCACTTTGCTTCATCCATGATCTTTATCGCACATTATTGTGGAACATAATCCACTATTCATCGATTTCGTTCCATTTTGTCAGCGAATCGTAAAAAGAAATTCGATCTATAAAATTTTCATTTGTGGCACCCAAATACCGAATCCCTTTGTGTATCCAGCCTTCTTCAAATGGTTGATAACTGTTTGATGATGAATGCCTAATTCCCTAGCAACGTCCACGCAGCTTATGTGATTTCATATGATTACTCGATCAGGACGAAGTATTATTCTTGTTATAGCATCGTCTCCTTAAACTTCACAAAATTTTTCACCAGTCTGCAGAATGCTCCGCAGACTTTTTTTTTGTAATACACATACATACATAATTCCCGCAACATCCCAAGTGGAACAAGGGGGACTCCTCTTAATCAATGAGTTGCACGCAATTCTATTTTTGATCTTTGAAAAGGACCTACAATTTAACGCCGCCTCCGAACGGCATATGCTTTAGTTAGAAAAGTTTTTCATAGCGTAAATACTTATAACCAGTCGCTAGCAGTGCTATGAGGTGATATCGCTGTTTAAAATTATTTGATAGCCTGATCTGGTATTGAATCGAGGACTTCATGGGTAGGCGGTTGTCTTCCTTACCACAGCGGCATACCTTTTTTTATAATAGAAAAGCAAAATATGACTGTAATGTTAAGAAGTTTCATTATTTTTTAAACATAGATTGCAGCTAGGGAAGGCTCTGTCCTTGGCAATTAGGAGATTGGCCATCTAGTTTGAATACCACCTTCCTCTTGCAGACTTCTAGTTCTAGTTCTACGATATATGATGAGCAATGCACAAACAAGGTGGGAGAATGAACACACCTGCTTTATATTAAAACACACATTACTCTTATACAGTCGGGGGCGTTCAGAGTCTATAATGGGGATGCTACTACATAGGCTGTGAATCCTGGTGGCTGTTATCACTGGTCATTGGATAGCTGATGCGTACGCAGACTGGGTCTACCATTCAATGACTACTTTAAAAGTTGTCAGAATGAGTTAGAGGAGGAGATTTTCGAACATTTCCTACTTTTATTACTTGGCAGTCAGTTTCTGCATGTCATATCGTACCTGGCTGATGTAAATTTCAGCAGACTTTCTTCCTTTGTGCATACGTATGATTGGTTTGTTTGGGGCTGGAACGCGGACATGTAGATCCACTTGGACGCTAGCTTGTATTGGTATCAGAGTGGGATCAGTATTGGATCCAAGTGAGCTGGACCAGGTTCTGGCTACTCATTGTAACTAACTAACTAAACTAGATTGCTTTTTACAGAATGATGCGATTTGATTAATGTCTTCTAAAAAAGTGAAACTTAAAATGTCACCTTTTAAATAAGCTTTATCGTTGCCTGATGTACTTAGTATTCTCAGAGATATTACATTTTAGAGCCATCTGCCGATAACGTGTAACCGGACTTAAACGAATAAAATGAATAAAATAATCCAAAAAATATGCAAATTATCAGTCAGAAAGCGGTCTGAATCCGTGCATAGTAATTAAGGCAATGACAATACATATCTTGAGTCCAAAAGTGTGCTTGGCACCTCCATTTGTATTGAGTATGGAATTTTTCGTTATCTATCCAAAGCCAAATGCGTTTAAAAATTATTATTATTATTTGCTTAAAAATTATTTGCTTATTATTTGCTTATTTCCGTGTCGATACAGAGGAGAAGTTTAAGTCAACTTAAGCTATTCACACTTACTGAGACAGACTTTTATATTTAGAGACAATCTCGGAAATATCTGAAAGAATACACTTCTATCGAAAAAAACTCTGGTCGTTTGAAAAAAACTCTGGCGATGTGCACTTTTTCGTATTTTGGCTTTTATCGTACAATCACTGTCGATAAGTAAGAATAGCTTAAGTCAACTTAAGCTACTCTTCCATATAGACACAGATTAATTTCATAGACTGACCCCCGTGTTTATGCCATTTCTTGAATTTCATGTAAATTTTTTTTACACATTTCCCATGGGAATTTGGCCAATTGCATTGGTGAATGCATTACCCAACTCTGCACCACAAATAGTTGTCCGTTCATATATTTTTTATTTTTTTGTAATAAAAAACCTGTAAATTATGCTTGAGTTATGAAAAATCTAACAATTTATGCAAATTCTTTTGGTTTTGTTTAAAAACTAATTTTGTCAAAAGTGTTTCTTAAGCCGGCTTTAATTATGCAAAGCAGCCACACTAAGCAGTGGCCGCAATGAAAAAAAACAAAAAAAAAACAGAAAACCCAAGAAAAGTTCGACATTGTGGTCAAAAGTTAAGTTTAATTTTCAAATAAAATAGACCAACAACGACGTCATCATCAATACTGTACTGGCAACTGTTGGCGATATTTTTTATTATTTTTTTTAAATTTAATTTTTTAAAGTTTGTTGGTGTTGATTGTTTGTCTGTTTATGTCTGTCTCTCTCACATCCTTCACACCTGAATGCCTTTTTGCATTAAGTAAATTATCATCAGCGTCATCATCGTGTTATCGTCAGCCAGAGACACAATAACAACAGCGGCAAGTGCGCCTTAAATTTAATTAAAGTTGTAATACAATTAAATTCCTAATCATAATTCTGATGGTTGGAAATAATTTTTTTTTTCTCTAAATTTTTGCTGCCAATTTATTGTTGCAATTATTTTAAAAAAATACAAACGAATTGAAATGAACAAAAAAAAAAAACATTTCTGTGGTTACGAATACAGCAAGTGTTTAATGTGATTTGATTTATTTTCTTATTATTGCTGTTTTTTTTTTTAAGGAAAACTTAATTATGAAAAAAATTTAATTATTTAACAAGTTTGGTGGTTAAATACAGCGCATGCTTAAAAGGTTTTTAATCAGTTGCTGCTTCACCTTTTTTCTTCATTACTTTTTAAGTTTGTTGTTGTTTTAAGGGTTTTCAATTACGGTTACACTTCAAAAAACAGCGTGTGAATTTCACTTTACAAGGTGTAAAGTGTTTGGCTGAATGGCCAAAGACATATTTCTTAAGCCGGCCACAAAATGTTTTGTAGATTATTTTTTTTTCATCTTTTAAAACAAATTAATTCAAATTTTTCCTTTTTTTTCTTCTCCCCCTCTTCCAGGTCGCCCAAAAATCCTATGGCAATGAAAAACGTTTCTTTTGCCCTCCGCCCTGCATTTATCTCTTCGGCAGTGGTTGGCGCCGTCGTTACGAAGAAATGCTACAGAAGGGTGAAGGTGAACAGGGTGCCCAATTGTGTGCTTTTATTGGCATTGGCAGTGCTGATCAGGACATGCAACAGTTGGATTTGAATGGCAAACAATATTGTGCCGCCAAAACACTTTTTATTTCCGATTCCGATAAGCGCAAACATTTTATGTTGTCAGTGAAAATGTTCTATGGCAATGGCCATGACATCGGCGTATTCAATTCCAAACGTATTAAGGTCATTTCGAAACCCTCCAAAAAGAAACAATCCCTTAAGAATGCCGATCTCTGTATAGCGAGTGGCACAAATGTGGCCCTTTTTAATCGTTTGCGTTCACAAACTGTATCTACCCGTTACCTGCATGTAGAGAATGGTCATTTTCATGCCTCATCAACACAATGGGGTGCCTTTACCATACACCTGCTAGATGATAATGAATCCGAATCGGAAGAGTTTCAGGTGCGTGATGGTTATATACATTACGGTGCTACCGTTAAGTTGGTATGCTCTGTAACGGGTATGGCTTTGCCACGTTTAATAATACGCAAAGTCGATAAACAAATGGCTTTACTGGAAGCTGATGATCCTGTTTCGCAATTGCACAAGTGTGCGTTTTATATGAAGGACACAGATCGCATGTATTTGTGTTTATCACAGGAGAAAATCATACAATTTCAAGCGACACCATGTCCGAAAGAACCAAATAAGGAAATGATCAACGATGGCGCCTGTTGGACGATAATATCAACGGATAAAGCGGAATATCAATTTTATGAAGGAATGGGACCAGTATCGTAAGTATCTAGAGATAAGTTTAAGAATAATTACTTAAGTAAAACTCTGCCTAAAACAGTTAAAAATTGTAAAATTGATTTTAAGCCTAAGATTTTAAGATGTTTCTCCTGCTCATCTGAATGCCATTTTTTTTTTTTTTTTTTTAATTTCAGCTCCCCCGTAACCCCAGTACCAATAGTTAATTCTTTGAATCTCAATGGCGGCGGTGATGTTGCCATGTTAGAATTAAGTGGTGATAATTTTACACCCCATCTGCAAGTTTGGTTTGGTGATGTTGAAGCCGAAACAATGTATCGTTGCACCGAAACCCTGCTATGTGTTGTGCCAGAAATATCACAGTTTCGAGGTGAATGGTTGTGGGTAAGTGAAATTATTTTTTTAAACTCTATAGAGCGTGAAAATAAAATAGTATTGAAACGATATATAAGGTCATATGCCTATACATGGAACATAATGGAATGGAAATCTTCGTAATGGGTTGTACGTACTGTATTATGTCTTATAAAAATGCCACAGTGAAGAGTTATTAGGCAATAAGTCCCTCTCTGAGACTGCCTCTTTGAAGTGCAGGGCAAATACACAGAATGTTGTCCATCGTCTCAAGCTTCCCTTCATTGTCGCACAAACTAGTTCTTGTCCTAAGTTCGAAAAACTATCAGAGTCCTAAGTGAATCACTACTCAGTTTTAGGACATATTCTGTTCTCGAAGTCTGGGCCATGGAAGCCTAAATATCCTACAGTTCTCCCGGCTCTGTAACCCAACCAGTCTATGACGAACCTACGGGTTTACCAAACCAGCAAAGAAATTAAACGTAGATTTTGCAGAACCGGCCGCCATCTACACTCTTCATCTAACTTGGTTAACCGTCCACATGTATAAAGACAAGCTACTTCGCCAAACGATCTACTGGTATCATTTTCGATATGTGAAATTTGTTTTCATGATATTAGTTTAAATTCTATATAGAATCGATCGAACCATATAGGTGAATATAATAGAATGCTCCTTACCACGCCTTCTGCCGTAATAACCTTTTATGCTATATGTTTGGCTATACCATCTGTAACAGTACTGTCCTTACAATTTCTTTAAGAATTTAGGACTATTTAAACTTTCACTCAATAATAGGATTAACCAAGTGTAACCTCCAATTACAAAATTATGTTCCATACTGCCGCCGTTATGACACTTTGTTGGCGATTTCGAAGGGGTCTTCGCTAGAAGAGCTGGCATACTTGCCACTGCAGCATACTTATAAATGTGGGAAAATCGACAGCAATTTCTGTAGACTGTGTGAGGATGAGAAGGAAAAAGAGTCGATCAAACACCTTCTGTGCTACTACTACCCTAGGCTCTCTGACAAAAGGCTCTTACTTCTCTTTTAAGCATAGAGCCTACCTCTATTCCCTAATTTGCTAAGGACTTTAAAAAGTTTTGGGATGGTATTATACGAGATCGGGGGCGATATTGAATCTTCTATCTAATATTCTATGTGCACTTCCGTTTACGGTATGATTACAATGGATAAGCACATGGTCTTCGAGTTATGCAAACAAGTACCAAAAATGTAAAAAATTAAGTGCCTAATTAGATCTTGTCTTATAATACAATCATAACTTAAGCTTCGCCAAATATTTTTTTATAATTTTTACACTTTCGAAAGAATCCTTTTTAAATGTTCTTACTGCTCGCTAGCTAAAGCTTTCTTGTCTTTATTACACATCATAACCTTAAGCCAATCTCTAACTATATTCCTCCCCTTTTGTGTCTTTTATTCTTTACATAATTTTCTAGGTTCGCCAACCCACACAAGTGCCTATATCTTTAGTACGCAATGATGGTATTATCTATGCTACCGGCCTAACATTTACCTATACACCCGAACCGGGACCTAGACCACATTGTACACAAGCGGAAGATGTTATGCGTACAAGACTTAATAACAATAATATAACGACCATGAGTAATAACAATAATAACAATAATGTTGGTTCACCCAGTGATGCTACACAAAGTTTAAGTCATATGCACCAGCAGCAGCAACAACAACAACAACAAACGTTACCCTCTATGTCAGAAGTGCAATGGAATACTCATGCTGGTGGATTATCCTGAGTGCTGCCTACAATTTTTATTTGGTATTTGAAATTAATTTTGTAACCCAGGCAGCAGCGGCAGTAGCATTAGCAGGCAAATACTTTTTTATTATTATTTATTATTCTAATTTTTCTTAGAATTTTATAACCCAAATATTCCCTTAATACCTTAAACAAAAACAACGTTCTTGTCATTTCCATTATAATTATATTTTTTATTTTATATAATTATTTAATTTATATATAATCATTTCTTATATATTTATATGGAATCTTATTTAGAGGAAAACAAAAGTTTAGAGCATTATTTATAATATTTTTTCAATTTAAATTTTTATAACATATTTCTTTTATTTCTATTGCTTATAAAACTTTTAAAAGAAAAGAAAAGGCAAGAAAAACATTTTTTTTTTTTGATTGTAAATAACATTTGAAATGTTTAAAATCATGCTTTTTACTCTCACTCTTTAACATTTTCGTCAAACCAAATTTTATAGAAATTTGTTTTTAAAATTAAGTGTATATTAAAAAAATATTATTATTAACTACTAAGTAGTAGTTTTTTTTTTACGTAAATATAAAATATAAACTAATGATGAAAATCAGTAAACAAATCGTCGTTTCCTCTACCGCATAATATTAATTTTAATAAAAAATAAATCAAAATTTCGAACAAAGTCATTCGTTTAAGACTACGACGATTTGGCTCTGCAGTACTAAACAAAAGGAAAATTTTAAATAAAACTTTAATGTTACATATATTGTTTATAGGAATTATTATATACGTTTCCAGTTTTTAAGCAAAAAAAGAACAACATTCTCTTTTTACTATTTATATAAAAAATAAAATAACGAAAATTTTTAATTAAGAAACTATTTTTTAAAAAAAGGAAACTATTTAAATAACAAAAAAGACAAAAAGTTAGTTTTTAATTTGTTTTAAAAAATTTTATCTGATATACTACATAGATTGTAAGATAAAGATAAAAAACAATAAAAATTCCACCCTTAATATCAAATAAAAACAAACCCACACATAAAAAAATACAACATAAATATTGTACATTAAGTAAAAATAAAATACAAGACAAAATAAAAAATAAAAGAATTTAATATTTTTTAAAAAGAAGAAAATTAAAAAAATGCGTTTTTTTAAATTTTAAGTAAAAATAAAATACAAGACAAAATAAAAAATAAAGGAATTTAATATTTTTTAAAAAGAAGAAAATTAAAAAAATTCGTTTTTTTAAATTTTATAGAACCCCGATGTCGAGTCCCGCATAATACATAATTTCAAATCAAAAACGAATGGAATTGATAACATTTTTAGTGTAGAATATTTACTGTAAGATGTTATGGATATTATTGTCGTTCCCAACCCATAAGCATGAGCTTTACATAATTTGTAATATATGCCCTTGACTTGTAACTTAATCGCCCATCAACCTGATAGTGTTGCTCAGTTTTATCTTACGATTGTTATTATTCTTATTAAATTGGGTCGGAGAGGCCCAACTAGCCATGGCATTGCGACCTAGAAAGATCTATTGTGCCAAACACTCCGGTGTTAGACCCGCTATCACAATAGCTGGCGAAGTAAAAATTCCATTGAATTAATACCTCGGGCGGACGACTGTTCTATTGGTTCTAAAGCACAATACCCTCTACCCTGTGTATGAAGACAGCAAATATTCCCAATGGGTAGCCGAAGAACCTGTTTAGGCTCAATAAAGGGCTCCATAAAAATTCGTCACCGAATGTTTGCCAAAACAGCACACTGAGAGAGAATATGCTTCATTGTCTCCTCTTCCTGCCTGCACAGGCGACACTAAATCAGATACCATATCGAGATTGCAGAGGTGATATTTAAGACAGTAATGTCCCGTCAGGAAGCCGATAAGTCTCCTCATAGTTGTCTTGCCCACGTGGCGCAACTTCTTGTTTGTAGGTGAAGGGTGCCATTATACGCTTCGCCTGTCTAGATCCTGGCATTTTATTTAATATGACGAGCGGAATCTATGCTCTCATTCATAGATCTTCCTCTGGCCGTGGACGATTTAGTACCACAGTACGGCCCTGGCCCTATGAGGCGAGTGGCCGAGCCACGCTTTCCAGTTCGCCAGCGACCTTATTCCCCATAACACTAGTGTGTCCAGGGACCACAATGCTGGTGTGTTGACATTCGTGTAGCACTCGAGTACCAGTCTCGAGTCTATATGCTTTGAAGAAAGTGTATTCCCTTTAATAGAAGCCACCCTGATCCCATGCTTTATATTAATCCGCGCACAGATGGAAATAGTATGGATTTCTGCCTGGAAAATGCTAGACCACTTGCATTTTGGTTTCCAGACTTTGGTATTGGGCTAAAAAATTTTAACGCCAACACCATCGTCCATTTTAGATCCATCCGTATACCACTGTGAACAGACGTGATTGATAATAGGAACCAAAAGAGGAGAGAGAGGAAGACAAAAAACAAATCTAGAAAGCTCTGAAGCTCAACGGCAACGAAACAGTCCCCACTGTAGAGGTAGCTGAGGCCCTTAGCAAGCCGAAAAATAATGAAAGGGTCAGTACACAAAAGGAAGATAAAAGTTTGAATCGTATGTTTACCCAAAAGTCGGTGTCATCTGCCAGATAGCCTAGGCCAGTGACATAGAAGGTGTTCTATTGTCGCACAGCCTACATAAACCAGTATCGGCTATTTTGCCATCTACATATCATCGAGCGGATGCCATAGTCAGCATCAGATATGATTTACTATTCATAGAGAGATGGGAAAGCGTCCTACAACTAAACCATCCATATCGACCGTCCATATCAACCACATGTAGGAAGGCAAACTATTTCGCCAACGTTTGCCATGCAATCATTTCCGATATGAAACATATCGCTTTATAGTGTACAGTTAAGTTTAGTTGTTTGAGAGTCGAATCAGTTTTTACGCGATCAAATATCATTTTACACTCATGTTACGGCCCAGATAAGTTCGAAATGTCGTATAACGAGTTCCTTTTGTTGGCCATACACTTATTCTTAAAAAACGGTAAATCCCCCATTTATTAGTCATATAACAAGGTATTTAGTGCCGTAAAGCGAACCTGTTCCATAACTCAGATAGGCCGTTATAGTGAAATGCGTTAAAAAGAAAGACCATATGTATTTGCTAATAATCAGGCTACGATAAATGCCCTAACATCAGTCAGTTACACGGTGCAAGAAGAACATTATGTGGTTAGGGTGGTTGAGTTATCCTGTACTGAGTTCAAGGCACTATAATATAATGAAAACGAGAGAGCCCACGAACACGCTGATAGATTTATGGTGCTATCCCACCAGAAACATTAAAAGGTCAGTTTCCCAATGCATGAGTTTAGACAGAGATTCTTCTGGCACACCTGCTTGTGAAGGATCAACAGTAGATGAAGAAGTTTGACAACCTATCGTTAGGCTAACTTGGCCACAGCTAGATAAAAACAAGACCGAGTACCTACTCAATAGAGATGCTGCCCAAAATGAATTATAAAATACATATGAAATTGCTTAATACAGCTTGCGTTCCATTTTTGGATGATAAAATTAATGAAAAATTTGGTTTTTTGCCTGGCAAGCACATCCTTTGAAAAACTGTTTGAATTTTCTGTGTTTACAAATCATCTACACATAAAATAGCATCTGCTTTTGATTTAAGTCTAGATCACAATCTCTAGGTGCATTCCCCTAAGCACCACATTTAGTTACTGGGCATAATCTTACATTCTTAAGACTAATAGTGTTCGTGGTAACACAATTAAGTCTTTAGTCAGCCTCCGTTAGTTGTAACGCAGCTCTATATCGTGTCTTAACTAGCTTCTACCTTTGATTTAGATCTAAACTATAACCACTGAGTATACTCCCCTAAGAGCTCTCATAATTACGACTCAGTACAGACTCCTTAGGTGGCGTGGTGTAGTTGTTAGAGTCCAGGCATACAACGCAAGTGACCCAGATTCGAATTCCCAGCAGATGACATGATGAAAAAAATTTGATTGCGGTTTCGAGTGTTTAATAACAAAGCTTCAACCTCCCTTCACTTAAATTCATCTAGAGAAGTCCTCCTGACTCTTCCAGCTTACCACTGGCGATGATAATAAGCAATCAGACGAATGAACAGGAGAAAACGCCACTTACTGGATAAATTTTACAATGCTAAGTAAATATCACCACCACCACTTAGCAAGGATCACCACCACTACCAACACAAGTTACAAGTTAATCATCTACTTATGTAGCTTGAAAATCAACTTAATTACTCAAATTGCAACAAAGCAATGGTTGCTTTGTGACAGTTTACTCCCTAGAAGAATGACGGAGAATAAAACAGACTCCTTAATTTGGGTTCCAGACTATTACTTTTGATGTCCCAAGAGAACTCATCAAGGATCCAAATAAACTGACTGAATTTTATCTTAAAATCGCTTTTTAGTTCAAAACCCAATTAGTTAGATTATTAATAAGCATGATTAGAAAAAATAAATGAATTCCACGAAAGCGTTTTAAACTCTGCCTCTGGGATACCAACCTCTCTCAAAATTTTAAGAAGCTTATCTCTATTATGCAGACATACGCTTGCTTAAAGTCAATGAATAGATGGAATAGTCATGTATATGAACAGCTGATCTACTGATTACCCTCGTCCTAAACAGAACTAAAGGTACCGATAATATTGCTCATGTCTGGTTTGACATATTCCTATTGTATTGGGTACACAAGTTAACAATGTAGATTTTGAGAACATATGTCATAGCTATCACATATGGTTGGTGTCAATAATAACAAAAACGGTATTTTAGAGGGTAAGCATCTGTCATTATAATTCAGTATTCGATAGACGCCAAAGTGTAAGCACACATTGTTTTCAATGGCTATAATAATGTTGAGTTTTGTACCTAAAAAAGATGTTTTTAGGGAAGTCTGATAACTTTTCATTTGAAGAAAACGGCTGCTGAAATTTATCGATTGTTGGTAGAAGCTTAAGATCAACATGCACCAACTCAAGAAACTTGTGGACGATGGTTTGCGCGATTCAAAAGTGATGGTTTCCACACAGAAGACAAGGAGAGGCCCGGTTAGCTGAAAAAGTTTGAAGATAAGGAATTGGAAGCATTACTCGACGAAGATTGTTGACAAACGCAAGAAATACTTGCATTATCATTGGGAGTCACACAACAAGCTAATTCTCTAAGTTTAATAGCATTGGGATTCATTCAAGGGCAAGGAAATTGGGTCCCATATGAATTGAAGCCGAAAGACGTTGAAAGGCGATTTTGCATGTCGGAAATGATTAGAAGGGTACTTTGTATTATGAGCTGCTGAAATCTGGTCAGACGTTCACAGGAAACCTGTACCAAACACAATTGATTCGTTTGAAGAGACCAATCAACGAAAAACGACCAGAATATTCGACCAGACACGAGACCATAATCGTCCATCATGACAACGCTCGGCCACATGTTGCAAGACCGGTCAAAAACTATTTGGAAAACAGTGGATGGGAAGTTTTGGCTTACCCGCCGTATATCCCAGACTTTGGCCTTTCTGACTGCCATATGTTCCGATCGATACTTAAATGCGCTTCACTTCAGAACAGGGTATCAGAAATTGGCTTCATTCACTCTTTATCTCAGAACCGGCTACCAGAAGATGTGAAAAAGTTGTGGCTAACGATGGACAATACTTGGGCTAATGTATCAATTCAGTTTGTTATTATAATAAATGCATTTTTCAAGCATAAAAATCGACATTATTAACTTGTATACCCAATATGATGAAAAAGATATTATAACCGGTGTTAAGAATGCTGATGCACCAACAATAACCACGTTCCTTAGTATCGTCCTTATTAAATATATGATATATTACGCTGATATTGTCTCGGTAGTTGTTTTTTAAACCATGTTTTCACCAATCGATCGGTATAATTTTATTAAAAATTAAAAACAATAACCCTCGTATTCATAGCAATTATTTTTGATTTAAATTTAGGATTTAAATTTTCATCGAATTTAGGTTTAAAAACCTTTTAAAGGGTCCGCCATCTAACGTTTTTTTTTCAACTAGTGCTTAGTGATTTGACAGATAATTAGCTTTATCCTTCCGCTGAACGAATATTGTTGTGTATACGCTTTGCTAAGTGGGCCTGCGATCGACTTACAGAAGATGCCGATTTGGCCAACAAAAATCATCTTTTCAGATGAAGCTCATTTTGATTTTGGCGGGTATGTAAACAAGCCAAATTGTCGTATTTGGGGCACAGAAAACCCGGACGCATACATTGAAATACCGATACAACCCAGACGAGTCACTGTTTGGTGCGGATTTTGGTCCAGAGGCATAATTCGAAAATGAGCAAGGAGTGGCGTTACAGACAATGGCGATCGTTATCGGGCCATGTTGAACGAATTTTTGTTCACAAAAATTGAAGAGGAGGATATTAGCAACATTTGGTTTCAACAGGACGGCGCTACGTGCCACACAGCCGAAGCTACACTCGATGTTTTGCGCCCTCTTTTCAAAAAAAAAAAAAAAAAAAAAAATTATTTGGCGGATCCTATATATCGTAAATAATTTTGATGAATATGGGGGTAATGCTATAATGTGCTAAAACATAACTCTTTTCTCTAATAAAAGTTTGTTGCTTAAGTCTTTTGATTTTGATTTTAATATGCAAGCAAATATGATCACTAATTAAGCCACCAATACTCTTCAGAAAATATATTAAATGCTCCAGTTTAATTTCGATTAAAATCTAAGAAAATTTTTCCTAAAAAACCAAAATCACTTCCCATGAAAATTTAGAAAAACAAACGAAAAGCAAGAAATTATTAATATTCTTATTAAAAGAAATTAAATAGAGTCTAAGATAGTTGATGACGAAGGTACAGTTGGTAAATATAAAATAGAAGTAAGAAGAAGACATAAGAAAAATTATATTTTCTTTAAGATGTTTTTATTATTCTGTTGAAATTTTTGCATAAGATTCCCACGCAGTAGTGATTTTTTTATGATTTTTTTTTTCTGTTACAAAAAACCAACCAACCACTTTTCAACCATAATTTAGCGTGTGAAAATGAGTTAAAAAAAAAACAAAATAAAACTTGAATTTTAGAATTTTTTTTCTTTTTTCTTTATAATTAAGGTTTTTCTTTTTACCACAAACTCTGCTGCTATTGGCCAAAAACCGAGTCTAGCAAAGAGGGTTACTTCTTTTAATAAATCTTATAAGAAATAGCGTTCCAAGCTAGAGGGTTACTTTCAAGACTAAACAACTTTTGTTCGTTTATTTGTGTTGCCACTCATTAGAATTTCTAATTACGAAAGTATTACTTGAGGTTGCTTTGTGTAATAAAGGCTTAAAAAATGTTTCCCACCGAAAACTCTTTTTATGATCTTAAGGTGGTTGCTTTTTTTGCTTTTTTCTTTTTCATTAAAATTTTTTATTTTCTTGTCAGATATTTCGTCTTTAAGATATTGGTCGATGCACGCAAAGTTGTTTTAATAAATGATGGGAAATTTCAAACTGGAAAACATGCAAGTTCAAGTCTTGTGTTTTTTTATTTTTTATTTCGACTTATTTATCATCATCATCGTCATCTACCAAATAATAGTAATTTTCTTATCAGATCTTGAGAAAATACTGCATAGTGAATAGGGGAAATTTCTCTATACATTTGTGGTGAATTCACTTGTTGTCACTTCCCTGAAAGCATAAAGCTTTCTTGAAATAGAAGGGGTGCTTCAGTAATCATTTAACAACAACAAATTCTCACACATTTTCTTTAAGGAGGGTGAAGAAAGCCTTTAAATTTATTATAATTATTTATGAAATGTGCTCTGTGCTCATATACATACATATTTATTATAATTCTGTTATAAGTTTGTCAACTTTCTCAATTAAAGGCCTATTTACCAGACAATAACTTTGTAATATTGAAAACCAGCTTAAAAATAATAAAAATTCTTTTATTTTAAGAAATAAAGGCCTATTTACTGTATTATAAGGCGCTTTTGTATAGGGTGGGCCATTTAAAAGCTTAAATTTTAAAATGCTATAAAACAAAAACGGTTTGAAATTTTGCCAAATTTATTTTTTTGTTGTAAAGTACGATTGTTCCGGTTAGAAATGAAATATTATTTCATTCATATGGCTGCTGCCGCTCTCCTCACAGTACACCATTTGATCGGACCAATTTTCGTGAACTTTTTCTAGTGTATGGGGTCGTATCAGGCAATGGCATTACGAATGTTGGCTTTCAAATCGTCATATGAAATCCAAAAAGCCCTAATTTACAAAAAATTCAAAATCGACTTTTGATTGATAATAAAGTATCCTTTCGCGATACATATGCTCCCATGAATTTTTAAATTTTACAATTAAAAACAACGTTCCTATTAACAATATTCTAAGCCAAACCTGATGGATTTATTATTACATTTTAAAAAGTTTATTGCTTTTTCTGTACAATTTTTGGAATGTAACTTGGGGCTTTTGGGATTTCATGTCAGCATAACACTTGCCTTTAACGGCGCTCCACAGAAAATTGTGCAACGGTGTCAAATCGTAGCTCTTTGGTGGCCAACTGACATCACCATTTCGGTTAATTAAACGGTCATCAAACGTTTGACGCAATAAATCGATTGTGGCAAGTTGCACCATCCTGTTCACATCAATACCATGAAGAGCGGTTATCATGCTGCGATAGGTGTCTCCATTGACCGTAATGGGCGCGCCGTCCTTATTTTCAAAGAAATATGGGCCAATGATGTCTCCGCTCCAGAAGCCGCTCCAAACAGTCACTCGTAATAAGTGCATTGCCTTCTGTAAGACCAAATTTAGGTTTTCTGAGTCCCAAATACGGCAAGTTTGCTTATTAACGTACTCACCAAGATGAAAATGAACTTTTATCTGAAAAGATGATATTTTGATTATGATTTTCTTGATTTTTTTTTTTTGCAATTTCCGACCAATTTGTCTTTGTTTTGGAAATAAATTTCGAGCGTAAATCGCTTCATTTCGTTCAGTGGGGATAATAAACTGAATTTTCATACAGAAAAGAAATAATCGCTGGTTTAAATTTAAATCGATAGATGTCCCACCCGATATATGCCTTATATTGTTTCTTAGTTATAGGAATACCCCGGGAAATAGCGTGGTTGATGAATTTGCCAGAGCAGGCACACTTCTTCCTGTTGCCTGGCTATTAGGCAACGATATCTCTTGCATGCTGACAAATCCTGAACTGAGGAAGAAACTTTCTTCACTGTTAAAAATAACCTGCCCTAAATTAGATAGTAAGCATATTGCACCTTGATCGTAGGTACATCTCTAACCCTGAGCCTATTTTCACAGGTCATGGCGTAATAGATTTTTTTTTCACTGAACATATTGGCTTTCCACAAAGCATCCATTGCTTTGTTTCAGTTTCGTTAATCAAGTTGATTTTTAACCTGTAGCTCGCCGCGCTGGTATACCCACGGTGCCCTAATGGCACGGTTGAATACTATACGTCTACCAACGCCCCTCACCCATAATAATCACGAGTAAATATCATAAGTGAGTACCAAATTTAAAGGCACGTTGTTAGGACACTAACCTTCACATCTTCGTGAAGTGTTGGAGAGCATCTAAACTCCTACCGTCGTATGGGTCACATCAGCCGATTGAAGAGATGCAACACTACTTCGAGCCTGCGCTTAAGGTCTAAACCACAGTCACAACGAAGCTTCCACAAAGGAGCCTACTCAAACATTCGGGCAGAGATCGGAATCCCTGGTGCGCCCGACTCCAGTGGTAACAGAATATCTTTGGCAGGCAATAGAATATCTTAGAGACACGTGAGTAAAGGGAACATATCCACGTGCCGCCTCCAATTTCGGCCCACAACGTCCCCGGGGGTGGTGATAGATCTTACTTAGCTTAGTAAAATTTCCCCAGTAGTTGGCATTTTCTACTGATCATTTGCCTGATATTTGTTATGCTCGCTGGATAGTCAGGGGGCTTCGTTAGATGGATTTCTCTGGAGGGAGGTTGAAGTCTTTTTATTAAACACTCGAAGCCGCAATTAATTTTTTTGTCATGTCCTCTGCTGGGATTCGAACATGTGCCGCTTTATGTTGTATGCAACTACATCCCTATAGATAAGCATGCTTAAAAGTTACACTCGTCTGCACATGATTTCTGTGAAGGTTGCAGATCAATCGAGGAAACAGATAGTGTGTTTCACTTGAGGTGCCAATGTCTGTCTTTAGCTCAACGTAGAATTCATTCATTTGGTTCGCTGTTTATCGCTAATTTAATGGAGCTATAGTTTCACGACACAAGTATTATTGTCAGATTCATTAAGCTTACGAACCGGTTGTTAGGATAACCCAGTGCGTTGTGCTTTTAAGCGAGGCCTCTGACTCAATTAAGCTTTGACTTAACAAAGTTCATCTTATCCTATCCTATCCAACGTTGCAAGTTATCATAGTTATCCTTGTCTTAAAAAAACAATTGAAGAGATCTACCTTCTAAGTAAAATGGATAAAAAACCATTTGTTTAACTGGCTGCATTAAAGTCTTAATGAATTCCCTTACTTCGGTGTATAAGCTGTTGTAGTCTTATACATGAATAGGAAGAGAAAGACTCTTAGCAAGCTGACTACAGTTTTAACTATGTTACTCCGAGCACAAGGTGCCACAGAGATTTAAGTTTCGGCCCAGGACTGGACGTCGTGGTTGTAGTTAAGACCTAAACCGAAAAGACTCGATTTTTTGAGTTTGACTAAAGGCTTACGTGCCACACTTACTAGAACTCTTCTTGTTTTGTTTGGCTTGTTCCCCTCTAGGATGCTCCAGGCAACAGACCAAACTCGTAGCACTGATACTAAACTTCCTTCCACACTGGCACTACTCTATTCCATCGGGGATGCCTCGGATTCTGAATGATATTCACTATGTCTTATCTAAACCAGAACTACATTGAGATTCCTAGTAGAGACAACTGAGTCTATAGCTCGGTCATTCCTGGTAATTTGATGATGTTAATCTATATGAGGGCTCTAAACTGGAAAATAGTGTGGGAGTCAGAAAAACTTAACCTTGGGCTGTCTCACCATCTCCCGCATTACTGTAGTGTGTTGCAGACCGAAGTAACGTCTGTTTATTATGCTGCAGAGTTGCTTCGGAGCAGTGGGACTCTTACTACTGCCATACTGTCACTTTTTGTTGTTCGAAATCTCCATCAAGAGCAATGCCGCGCTAACATTTCAGTACCACTTTTGTAGAACAATTTATCGTTTTGCCTTAGTTTCAGGAATAACCTCTTCACTCGTGCGAAATTTTTTATCGGCGGGCGTTTTTTAAGGTATGCGAACAGACAGTAATCGGCAATTCGAACTTGAATTCATGTAGAATTTGCCATTGTTTTCAGATGATTCAACAGTGAAAGAACGTGGCTCCCACTTTGAACAGAGCTTTCTCATAGTCAAATGCTCATGCAATATAAGAGCAACCCTTTCTTTTGATATCTTTACGATATCAGCTAACTCACGCAACTTCACTTTTCGATTATTCAAAACGATTTTGTGAGTTTTTTGATATTTTTTGATCTTACCGCCTCATTTGGACGCCCACTTCGTTCTGCATCATCGGTGTCTCTATGGCCACGTTTGAAGTCAGCAAACTAACGTTTCATTCTTGTTTCTGATAGAGCAGAGTCGCCATAACACTTTTCAAGTCATTGCTTTGCTTGAACGATATTTTGTCCCATCAAAAAGCAGTGTAGCATTAAAACACGAAATTGTTTTCGATTCATTGTTCTGACAATAGCAAAACTAGCTTCACTCTTACTTAGCACAGTAACACATAAACTAATTTATAAAATATGATGAATTCTTAACAGCTGTCTTCTCAGCCCATGTGTTATGTAGCTTTTCTGATAGACTGATAGACAGACGGCAATTACATATCTTTCGTGTGTAATTTTGAGTTCTTAGATGATTAATAACTGTTGGAATTTTCTTGGAATATTTTCGCGGAAGTTTTGTCTTTTAGTCAGTGTGATAATTGTGTTGCAGGAAAACATGCTAGGACGGGCACATTTCTACCGAACATCCACGCAGCTTCTTCGAGTTTTTATATTAGACATCCAATAATGAATCATTTTTCCTTCATTAACAAATTTGTATAAGCCTAGTAATTGGAGTTATAGGCGTTGGTATCTACATACGAGGGCGGATTGATATTGAAGCTACCTAAGTAGGAAAAAACATTTTTTTTTTCAAAAACCATTCATTTCTCAACACAGTCTCCTTTTAGCTCAAAACACTTAGTAAGACGGGTTTCCAACTTTTTTCTACCATCTGAATAATACGATTTTGGGAACTCCCCAAAATACGCATTAGTTTCGGTAAACACTTCTTCGTTTGAGATGAATCCTTTTCTTGTGAGCCATTTTTCCAAGTTTGGAAACAGGACAAAGTCACTAGGGGCTAAATCTGGACTATAAGGTGGATGGTCAACCAATTCGAAGTGGATTTCTCGTAGTTTTAGCATCGTATCTAATGCTGTGTGAACCGGTGCGTTGTCTTGAAGAAAGAGCACTTTTTTCTTGCTTAAATGTGGTCGTTTTTCCCTGATTGCATCAACCAATTGATCCAATAATGCACGATAATACTCTCCTGTGATTGTGGATCCCTTTTCAAGATAATCGATGGGCAATATTCCGTGTGCATCCCAAAATACAGTGGCCATAACCTTGCCAGCCGATTTAGCTGTCTTCGCCTTCTTCGGAGCACTTCCACCAGTTTCCACCCATTGCTTCGATTGATTTTTGGTTTCAGGTGTGTAGTGGTGGACCCACGTTTCATCAACAGTTATTAATCTACGCCAAAAATCAGCAGGATTATGCTTTATCATGTCCAAATACCGCTGTCAAGTGATCCGTCGAACTCGTTTTTGTTCAACACTGAGCAAACGCAGCACCCATCTTGCCGATAGCTTTTTCATATGCAAATGTTCATGCAAAATGTTGAACACACATTCATATGATATGTTTACCATTTCAGCAATCTCACGGATTTTGAGCCGGCGATCATTCATAACGATATCGAGGATTTTCTTGATATTTTCTTCAGTAACCACCTCTTTTGGCCTTCCTGTTGATGGTATTGTTGCAGTGCTTCTTCGGCCCCGTTTAAGTTCAGCAATCCAATATTTTACCATATAATCTGACGGAGCAAATTCGCCGTAAAGTTTATCAAGCTTTTCTTTTGTCTCTTTCGCCGTTTAGCCTTTCAAATAATAGTGTTTAATCACTGCACGAAATTCTCTTTTTTCCATTTTCCAAGAAACACAAAAGTTGCTTACTTCAAACGACTACAACAAATAAACTAATCGGTGAATTTGGCTAAAATTTTAACAGCTGACGTTTGACAGATCGTAATTTCTAAGAAAGAGAAAGTTTTTGTGTTTGTGCTGCCATTTCGTATATGTGACATTATTTATTTATCGTAAAAGGAAGGCTATCCTGAACTCTGAAGTCCTTCGTTGTCTTGCTAAAACACCCATCGAAGCGAACAAAAGTGTGGTTTCAAAAAAATGATGTCGAAGTTTTGAGCTGGCGGGCACAGTCGCCGGACTTAAATCCTATTGAAAATCTATGGAAATTTGTCAAAGCAGCTCTACGAGGAAAGAACTCTTCAAATAAAGAACAGTTGTGGGAGTTAGTGAAAAAAGCGTGGAAAAATATTCCAATAGAAACATGTCAGAGACTTGTTGTCTCTATGCCAAAACGGTGCTCAGCAGTCATTAAAAATAAGGTTTATTCCACCAAGTACTGAGGTAAATAAGCTGTAATTCAAAATAATTGTTTAGTTTAATTACTAAAAACATTATTTTTAGAACACCAATAACCTTTTGCGGTTATGGCTACAGCGTTACGTTAAGTCATGTCTAATTAAATTTTTAAATCGTATTCTGTTTGCTTTTTCGTTTGTCCCTGAACAAAGTTTGTTGCTTAAGTCTTTGACTTTTTACACCCTTCGAGATTTAAGTTTCTTGCTTAAGTCTTTTGCTATATTTTCTCTTTCGTTTGACTGTTATCTCTCAATACAGTTTGCTGCTTAAGTCCTTTGTTTTTTTTAATAAAGGGTTCGCCATCTAACGTTTTTTTTCAACTAGTGCTTATTACGTGAATGGTAACACTTAGCTCATGTCTGATTTGACAGATAATTAGTTTCATCCTTCCGCTGAACGAATATGGTTGCGCAAAAGCTTGAACAACGCTGAGAAATATAGCGACATTACCTTGAAAATCATGGTAATGTTGCAGATGAAGCTCATTTTGATCTTGGCGGCTATGTAAACAAGCAAAATGGTCGCATTTGTGGCACAGAAAACCCGTACGCATACATTGAAAAGCCGATACACCCAAGACGAGTCACTGTTTGGTGCGGATTTTGGTCCAGAGGCATAATTGGGCCATTTTTCTTCGAAAATGAGCAAGGAGTGGCCGTAACAGTCAATGGCGATCGTTATCGGGCCATGTTGAACGAATTTTTGTTCACAAAAATTGAAGAGCAGGATATTAGCAACATTTAGTTTCAACAGGACGGCGCTACGTGCCACACAGCCGAAGCCCTACACTCGATGTTTTGCTCCCTGTTTTTGAAGATCGCATTATCAGCCGCAGAGCTGATGTCATTTGGCCACCTCGGAGCTGCGATTTGACATCGTTGGACTATTATTTGTGGGGTGCCGTCAAAGATAAGTGTTACGCCAACAAGCCAGAGTCAATTGACGCTTTAAAGGGCAATATTCGTGAAGCCATTGATGAAATACAGCTGCACGCAATCGATAATGTGCTTAAAAATTGAATCGATGGTGTAGGCTACTGCATGGCCAGCCGAGGCAGCCATTTGAATGAAATTAGTTTCCATTATTAACCGGAAGGACTGTACTTTCAAATAAAAAAAGAAATTTGGGCAAATATTCAGTAGTTTTTTTATAGCATTTTCAAAAAGGAAGAATATTTGGCGGACCCTTTAATAAATATCTATAAAATGGTTGTTTCATCAAATTTTTATGAAATAAAACCTAGATTTTCAATTGAAAACTAAATTCTAATATACGAGTATTGTTGAAGTGTTGAAATCTATTTACGTTTTTTTTTTTTTTTAAACTGCAGTTCTATTGTAAAAAAATTCCCATGAAAATCTAGATTTCAAACGTAAACTTCAACATTGTTCTCCATATAAATTAAAGTGGTAAAGAAGGGGGGAGGGGGTAAAATGTTTATTTTTTGAATAAAGACTTAAATTAACAAATTCTATTAAGGCGAAACAACAAAAACAGTAAAGATGTAAAAAATAGATTTTCGCAATAACAGCTACATGACAGAACAGTAAAAAAAAAAACTGTTCATGACACGAAAACTTAAAAAATTACAAGTTATCGCAACAAATAACTACCAAAGAGATCCTATATGATGGGAATTTTTTTTTTTTAATATTTCTTTACAACAATTTACAATCTATTGTTATTAGAAAAAAAAAACATAAAAAACAACTAAAATATATAGTAGAGTACTTAGATTTTATAGTGGAAGTAAATTTTTTTAGCAATGCTTTTATCGTTTTTAAAAATCTTAAAAAAAGCAATAAAATATTGCAAACTTCCTTAATTAGAAGTCATTACCAAAAAACGAAAATAAATAAAAAATTGATTACTTGTTCTTTTTATTATTAATATGTAAACTCCTCTATTCTATTTTCAGCCACTATTTAGGAAAAATGTACATTTTCTAACCCCGGAAGTTTGTGCTTTTTATTTTTACAAAATACTTTTACGAAAATTCGCAGCATTTTTTGCCATTAAATAGTTCATTAACCTGCTGTTTTAAAACAAAATCATTTTAAAAATTTTATTTTATTTTTTTTTTTTTTCGTTTAAATTTGTGGGAATTTTCTTGGTTTTCAACTTTTTTCTATAAAAGTTCATGCGAATTAAATGTGGTTTGAAAAAAATGTACATTTTTTCTACCACCCATGCCCCCATTTAATAAATGCGTTGATAACACTCCACACTTAAGCAGCCAATCAGCGTTTAGCATATCTTGTTTAGCTTAACTGTACTTATCCAATGGCTGAAACTTGTAGGTTTTTGCTGGCTTGTGTGTGTGAGTTTGGTTGGTAGACTTAATAACAGTGTTGCTGCGCAACTCTTTTATGAAAGACCACATTTAATACTTTCTGTATTGAAAATTAAGGCCCAACTATAATATATGGACTTAAATTTGAACCAGCGATTATTTCGAATCTGGCAATACTTATGTCATTCTATTCTATTACAAAACTCAGTATATTATCTGCACTGAACGAAATGAATCGATTTATGCTTGAGCAACGCTGGGATTTATTAGAAATTTATTTCAAAATCAATAAAAAGTCCCCTTTTAGGATGAAGCTTATTAACAAGCAAAATTGAGTTATTTGGGGCTCGGAAATCCCAAACGTGGTCTTACAGAAACCAATACAGCCATTACAAGTGACTGTTTAGAGCGGCTTGTGAAGCGGAGGCATTATTAGCCCATATTTCTTCGAAAATGAGGACGGCGGTCAATGGAGACACCTATCGCATCATGATAACCGATTTTTTGTGCTCGCTCTTCATGGTATTGATGTGAACGATGTTTGGTTTCAACAAGATGATGCATAATCGATTTATTGCCTCAAACTTTTGATGTCCGTTTAATTAGCCGAAATGGTGATGCCAATTGGCCGCCAAGAAGCTGCGATTTGTCACGGTTGAATTATTTTCTGTGGGGCACCGTTAAAGACAAGTGTTATGCCGATAAACTAGAGACAATTGAGCACTTACAGGCTAACATTCGTGATGCCATTGTCAAGACACGACCCCATACACTCGATAAAGCTCTCGAAAATTGATCCGACCGAATGGGATACTGTGAGTACAGCTGCGGCAGCGATATGAAAGAAATAATAATTCATTTTTAAACGGAACAATTGTACTTCTCAACAAATAAATAAATTTGGAAAAATTTCAAACCGTTTTTGTTACATTGCATTTTTAAATTTAAGCTTTTAAATGGCCAGCCCGATACTTTTTCTTACTTAAGCTACAGTCCAAAACTGAACGAAAAGTCTGTCAAATACGTAATCAACTTTTTGGTGGCCACAATTTACTTTTTGAATAGTTGTGTTGTGTTAGTGAGAACATCACAATTGCTATTTGAGAGTTAAACTGAATGGGTAATTAGTATTATTCGTATCTGGATAAATTTATTTTTTATTAAAAATATAAAAATTTCAATAGTTTGTGTAAAAATTTCATTATTATCAGGAAAGTCATACAGTTTAAAAAAAAATTGAAAAAATCTGCATATAATTGTCCCTCTTTCAGTGACATATTATTGTTTAGCATATAACACATACAGCTGTTTATGTACGTAAAGTGCGATTGGGTTCGCTCAAAATCAGCGTTGCTACAACTTCGATTTTTTTTTAACCAAATTTCAATAAAAAAGTAACCACAAAAAAACATTAAAATATCGTTTTATAAATGGAATTTATAGCAGTATTGTTTGAACATATACTGGTGAAAAAACTTGGTACAACAAATGATGAGGCATATTCTCCTATTTGTTCTAAATATTTTAACTACGTATTAACAAACTTCGCACAATAGAAAGTATAGTTCGCCCATATGTTTACTTAAGAGGTTTTAAAATTTATTTGTGAATAATTTTAGTTCAATAGGCTTTACTAAGAAATACCTTAATGAATCGCTAAATACCCAAACCAAACAATAGCGTTGAAGTGAAATGTGTCAGATATTTATTCTCATTTAGCCACTGGACGAAATAGTATAAACAAAGAAGTTTTCTTGCTTTGATTTTTTGCCAAAGCTGAATATGTCCTACCGATCTCAACGTGTGAAAGATTATTTTTGCAGTTCAGAAGTAATGATTTTGACATGAAAAAGGAAGACCACCCAGGTCAAGCAAAAATGTTCGGAGATTATGAATTGAAGGCATTACTTTATGAAGATCCTTTTGAAGTTCAAAAAGCTATACAAGCTGGAAAATATTGTAACGGCATCCAATCATTGCAGGCGATGAAAAATAGAACCCTTAGGACAACGCTCGAACAATTGTCCAAGATCATTTGAAACTATTTAGAAAATTGTTTCAGTCGCCTTATAATCCAGACATTTCCCGTCAGACTAACATTTGCTACTCCTTTCACTTTAGAACAGAATATAAGAAATTGGTTCTAATCATTCTTGGCTTCAAAAAATATGCAGTTTTTGGCACGAAATACACATGTTACCAGAAGGAGTTTGCCAAAAAAAGCCGTTTTTAAACTGATACACTCAGTAAGAACCAGAGTAATAAACGTTAAAAGAAATCATTGTCCTCATTTTTTTACTTCGAGAAAAAAGTAACCAAAATTGAGAAATAGTACACGTCTACACATCAAAGAAAAAAATAATCAATTTCGGTTAAAAATAACCAAAACGGCAACGCTGCTCAAAATGTAAGCAAATGAAACTGAACGAAACTCGACGAAAAGTTTGTTAAGTACATTATAATTATACACATTTGATTGTGTGTATTCGCACTGCCGTTTTAGCATATTATAGTTGAGCCTTAAAACAATTTAAACTTTTTCGTATCATAGCATGCATGTTAATAGATTTAAGCCCGGTACTGCTAGTTAATACTTTCTTTTCATAGCTAATACACAGGAAGTGTCCCCTATTCATACAGTGCTTTGTATTTGTAGATAAACAGTTTGATGATTATGCTGCCAAAAAAATACATTTTGCTTTGTACGCTGGCAAATATACGACATCGGAATTGTTCTATGGCATAAAAGATTGACGGAGATTAACTGGAGCGGAGATCTATATTCCGAAAAAATGGTTTTGCGTGGATTATCGGACTACTGCATAGTTTTTCAAGCTAAAATACTGTCGGTTTTTTAAGCAACTTAGGTTAAAGCTTGGATCATTGCAATAGGGGAGGAGATGACGATCTACGTCAACTACCAGGCCGCACTGATGTCTCCGAAGAGACTCGCAGTGAGATCAAGGGTGGTTAGTGACAGTAGGATAATCTTTACGGGTCTTATGATCAAATACGTGATCAGATGATGCTGGATACACCAGGCCACTACAGTAACAGTGACCACGAACTGGCTAAATTGGAATCAAAGAACAGAGAAGGATGTATAATGATTTGGGACTCTATGTCTGCAGCGGACCCTGTTCAGCTGGCTTTTATTGATGGAATTATGGACCAGTATAAGTATATAACCCTTTTAAAAGAAAATTTGACAGCTACTGTACAAAAGTTGTGTATTTTAGACAATTTTAATATTTATCAAAATAGTGACCCGAAGCACAAGGCACATAATACGCTAATGTGGCTATTGTACAACTGTTCCCATGTTATGGAAACGCCGCCACAGTCTCCTGATATCAACGTTATAGAGAATTTGGGCCGAAAATAAATTAAAATCTCGGTCAATATCTAACATAACTGAGTTAAACATCGCTTTTAAAGAGAAATGGGAACGAATTGATCCTACCCATTGCACAAATTTAGAGGAACCTGTTCCAAAGAGGCTAGAGGCTATTCTCAAGGAGAAATTACTGGCCAGAAAATACCAAATTATAGACAACGCTGACTTAAATTTAGAAATTTTGAAGTGTCCGATTATTAATAATGATCTTTTCTATCCAATTATGCATTTTTTGTTGTTGCTTTTTGTATAGAAATTGTTTCCATCCATTGTAAGCATAATTCTAATCAGTCCCATGTAAGTGAATAAAATACATAGAAATTTTTTTTTTAGTTTAATGGAAAAATTTTATTTCTCTTTTGATGAAAAATACATATCATTTAACTGTCCGGTTATTTAATTGAGCCACTGTACCTCTGTTTCTCTATTGCTTTAGAACACATATTGTTTAGTATCAAGAGAACAGAAATTTGTGATTTAAAAGTCCTTAAACTTAAACGGGTTTTTTATGGATTACCATGCTTGAAATAAAACTACCACTTAATGCTTTTTGAACACTATTTTAAAATTGCTCTATGGCAACACTTACTTGAAGTTAATTTAAAAAATTATAAGGCAGTGTGAAAGAGAAAAAGCAATAGGGCTTATAGTTACACAGTGGTGCAAAAGAAGGTAAAATGAAACATTTGAGATCAGTTTGCTCTGCCTGTTTTGTTATCCAGGCTGAAGTTTATAAATGGTAGGTAGGCCATAAGTGGTTTACGGATGGTTCGAAGACTGATATGGGTGTAAGGGCGGGTGTGTTTGGGTCTAGAGTGGCGATTAGACGATCCAGCGCGGTTTTGCAACACGGCTTGATTGCAAGCCAATCAGCTCGTGTTTGCAAATTTGGCAAACACGATAAACATGCTATTACACGTGCCATCAAGCCGCGCTGTCTAATCGCCGCTTAATAAAAGGATTTCTGTACCTATGGGCAAATGGTCAAGTTGTCTTTCAGACTAACATTCCAGATATTTCTGTGTGCACTGGCATAAACCTATAGAGGGGTATCAGAGGTGCGCACATATTATATTCTCTGATAGTCAGGGCATCTAAGGAGTTACTTTCGGGTGCGCAGTATACGTATGTCTCCTGCATAACCTTGGCTCGTTTCTTGGTATTAATAATATCCTTCCTTCCATTGTGGTGAAACTTCTACGTAGCCTCGGTGTTGAAGAGTATATTGTCTCCCCTGTCAGGCAATCACAGGAGGAAAGTATCAGCAATGCGAAATGTGTAAGGGATGTCATAAGTAGAGCTGATAGTAGAGGCACATCTCAAGGTGGGGTTTCTCTCTCTTAACTATGGCTTATTAGAGTGAACAGGGTGCTTGTAAAATAGAGCGCGAGGGATGCCAGGTTTTTGCCTATGCTGATGATCTTGTCATTATTACTGGGGGGAAATATTTGAGTAACTGTCTGCTGTAAACATGCTGTTTTTGATCCCACTAAAACGGAGTTGGATTTTTTTACTAGGAATCATAAAGTGCTAGAAACTGGGCTACCTGCGTACAATAAAGCCGTAATAAGACTTAGTGAGCAAGCAAAATATCTGTAGGTCATTCGGGACAGAAAGCTTTCCTGGAGGCTAAGCATTTAGGAAAGAGTCATAAAGTCGGCAATTGCACTTAACTGCAGCAAACGAGCAATTGGGAGTGCTGGGGGCTATAATGTAACTCTATACTATGATATTAAAATCTATATCATGGAGTCATTGCATGGTGGTGGTCGCAGGAAAGAGGTTATGATGTTTGGTGCCTGTATTACTTTACGGATAATACCCACCGAGGTCCTCAATGTGTTTTTGAACTCCTGGCTTACGGCGAAACATACGGCTTGTACTGCCATGCTGAGGCTAAGTGAATGGGGACTTGGAGTCTCTCACTATGCGTGACATGCCGGTATTTTGAGACAAGTCGATGTAGTCCCTAGCAGTATAGATTATTACATCTCATCTACACTACCAGTCGCTAAACACAGGTCGTTTATCCCTAGAAGGAGATTCTGACTGAATTCTCTGAAGTGAGACAAGATGACTTTGCGATTCTTCTCCGATAGTTTTAAAATAAACAATAGAGTGGGGTATGTAATTTCTCTTCGGGCCTTTCGGGAAGTCCCTAGAAGGAGATTCTGACTGAATTCTCTGAAGTGGGACAAGATGACTCAATTCTTTACCAATAGTTATAAAAAAACCAATAGAGTGGGGTATGTATTTTGTCTTCGGGCCTTTCGGGAAATCACTAATTGGCTTGCAAGAAGCATAACAATTAGGAGAGTATGCATTTATATTGATAATCAAGCGACAATCAAGCCTCTGCAGCTTATATTCGCTAACTTCAGGGTGGTGTATAAATGCCATTCGTCACTATTTGATGACAAAACTGACCAGACGGGTGATCATGACTGCACAGGTTCTTCCGGCAAGTTCTCCAGAAGACATGGACATATGCTTATCTTTCTGTAAGCAGGCGAGAGAGCTGTGGCCGGTTATTGATCGGAGAAGGACTAGTCAACTAGTGAACGTACCAGGACGGAGAAATTAGGCTTTAGTATGCTCTCTGGCCATTGTCTAGTGGGCAGATATGTGGTATGTCTTGGGTATAGGAGGAGGAGATGGGAACTGTGTGACACATACTCCTGAAATGTGTGGCGCTGAGGTTAAGAGTCCTTGAACGGCAATTTATGAACCTTGAATTGCTGCCTAATATACCGGTGGGTTGTATCGGTCGCTTTGCCATCGAAGCCGGCTGGCTTAGACTTGGTAGACACGTAGTCCCCATACTTCTTTCACTAACATTGTATTATGTGGCAAATAGAAAAAATTTCCAAGATATCGACAGTCATGCCGACAATGCTTACGAAAGTTTTAATAGACATTCTCAACAGTGGGTGATTTAAGGAACACAGAGTGTGTTTGTGTTTGTTCAGGAATTATATGGGGTATTACAACGAATCTGATGGCTTTAGAGCAGATTTCGGCAAAGAGCTGCTTTTCTTTTTTGTTCTCACACGTACGTAGTCACACGCATAGGCAAAAAATAAGCAAAAATTATACAAAGAGAAGTAAAGAGAAGACGAGTGGAATAATACTTGATTGACTCTCAAATTACTACCACATTGTAAAATGCTTTAATATTAGTTTGCCGAACGCTGCTCTAAAGCGTGAATCTGCCTTAGAGTGAAAACCTTTATATCTAACGCTTTTAACAAGTAAAATAAAAATTTATAAATTTTCTCATTTCGAGGCCTACAATACCAAAGTAAAAAGAAAATGTATTTCAATTATAAATTAATTATTATTTTTTTTTTTATAAATATATATAGATTTATTGTATAAATTATATACTTGTTTTACATATTATTTTTGATTATAAAATATAACTATAAATTAAAAAATTATTAATAAAAAATAGGGATAATAATTCACTTTGTTCAATTTATTTTTAACAATATAAGGCTTGTCTATATAAGTTTAAAACATATTTGTATGTATGTAACTGTATAATTAATTCAAAATTTGAAAATATATATATATTTTTTGACTAAAAAACAATTTTCGAAATGTATTAAAAGAAATCTTTATAAACTTTTACTAGCAAAGTATGTATGTAAGTACATATGTATATGTTTACATATATGAATTGTTATTTTGTTATCGATTGATTGTCTTACTTAAAAACTAATAAAAAATATAAAATAAAAATATTTAAATAAATAATTAAGTTACAGATTTTTAATTATAGGAATTAAAAAATAAGTAGTTTTAAATATTATTAAAATATTTGAAGAAATAATAAATTAAAAAAACAAAACAAAAAAACAAAATTTGTTCATTTAACAGGCGACGTGTTGTAAGAAAAGGGATATTTTTGAAAGAAAATAATTAAAAAATTTTAATTAAAAACAAAAATCAAAATTAAGAAGAATATAAAAAAGATTATTTTAGTAAAAATATCAAAAAATATTTTATTAAAAAATAAACCTTTTTCAGGGTTTACATTAGGTAGTTTAGGTAGATTAGAATTTAGGAGAAGGTGTTATTTTTTTTTTAATTTGCGCGTATAGTACGATTTTTGTTCATATTTGTTAGCATTAATGATATATAGGATGTTAATAAGTCATCCATTTTATAGCCCAACGATGTTTCACACAACAATTTCGAACCCCTCACCAAATTGCCAATTGTCATGTGGAAGTATGTATTGCCAGAAGACCAATTCGAAATGCGTGTAAATGGATGAGTAATTAAAATGTCCTATAAATTAAAAAAATAATTTAAATAAATAACATACTATCTATATATGTATGTATACAAATTCGGAACTTACCTTTGTTACAGGATGTATTAAACTAACACCATGTTTATTAATAGCTATCAATAACATTTCAGGATAATTGGGTTCAGTCGTTTGTTTCACTTCAAAGAAGGCTGAGCCGAATGTTGGCCATCTGTTAGAGTTAAAACAACAGATTACGGCGTTAATGTAAAGTTTTATTTAAAAGAAAAAACATCGTTTCTTACCTATACACAATCTTTAGAAACGCTACTTTAGCATCCTCTGAACTCATGCCGGAATCTTGATTATAGGAAGCTACAATGGCCCGTTTCCATTCGTTAGTACTTTGCATTTTCATTAAATCGGAGGGTATCAGCTCACGCAGCATTTGTCTAGATAAAAAAGAGAGAAGCAAATTTAAAAATTAATAAAAAAAAAACATCAAACACTATGCAATAATAAGTTTAGTCCGGAGATTGATTATGACGTATAAGTATACAGGTAATATTTCTGTTGTTTTATTAGACAAGTTTTCGTTTATTCTTTCTAAGCCACTTTAGTTGACACTGAAAAGGCTTTATGTCTGGCAAAACGAAGTTTACTGAAGTTAGCTGATAGCGACAATAGCTCATAGTTGAACAGATAAGATCCTTTGAGCCCTATCTGACTGAGAATTATCTACAACGTATATGCAAACAACCGAATGAAAAGAATTTTGTTTAGTTGTGGAATAGATGTGAATGGAAGTGAACGTATGTATGTAAGTCGCTTTGCTGTTAAAAATTGTTTATTTGTGTTGTTGTTTACCTTTTTAGTTTTTCTCTTTAACACACACAGCAAAAATTCACTAACACTACCACACCACATATTGCAATAGGTAAAGCTGTTGAAGTCGCCGCATATAGTTTAGTCAATAAGGCCATCAGACCATTGTAGGGGTTTTTAAGCGGAAATATCGGTCAAGAGAGCTGTTTTGATGGTTACTGGAAAGGGCAACGTTTGCAAAAGAGATATTAGCATACTTTCGTATGGCTGAGCAGAACAACATTCATATTATTTGGGTAACGCATCACAATAATATTTTAGGGAACTGTAAGCCTGACCAGGCATGACACAATCACCGAACTCGCTGCGAATTTATCATATTAATGTTCACTCCAGAAATATCCATCTAAGAGAAGCCTTCCTGATGATCTAGCATACTTCTGGCGATGATAACAAACTTCAGGCTAAGGCTCAAGAGAAACGCCATCTTTTGTGAAAAAATGAAAATGCTAAGTAAGGTTACCCACAATACACAATCATACGAAGGCGAGCTACAGCAGATTAATCATATACTTGAAAATCAACTTTAACTTCAACATCAACTGAAACAAGGCAATGCATACTTTGTGATGGAGAAAAAAAATACACGCCATCAACATCGTATAGGTAGCTTCGGAGACGGGCAAGATAGAACAGCAAATCTGGCCAAAGCTGGATTAAGGGCGTACTAAAAAATTGCGTAGTTGTTGGAGTCATTAATGAACATTGTATACTGGGCACCCATGTCAGGCTTCTCGGACATGATCACCTGTGCCCAATGACTTCTGGACGAAAATAAAACGATACTCAGCCTAATGGGCTAAGTCCGGCGTTGTGTAGCAAGAGGAAGAGGCACCTGTGCTACAAAGCTCGCTAAACTGTTAGAAACGAAAGTTAGGAGACTTCAGGTTTTATTATAAGCTCTGGCTGGTTTCGAGCTTAGAGAATGATTCATTGTGGTATCAAAAGGGCTCAGTTTAGACTTCTTTCTATCTACATACGTACATATATACATACACAGAATACAAGTTTTCGAAGTAGAGACTACACAAAAGTTTGCAGTTTGGTGTTCTAGCATGTAAAAAAGAAACTTCGATTAAAGTCTTATTAGATCTATTGTCATGAGGACTGAAAATACGGGGAACTCAATATGGTGCTGGTTAGACGATGGTCTTATCCGAGAGGCAGCATAATTTAATGTTATTCAAGTACTATCTACTTTTGTGCTATCGGAATACACGTTCTAACAGGGATATGATGGATGGCTTGTCAGGAAAGACATACATGACCTAGAACGTGCAATGCAACACGTGAATTATTAGATTTAGCGAATTATCATGGATATGATAGATAGCCTTCCATCCACAGGCATGTCAAAGGAGACACACATGGCCTAAAGCGTGATTTGCAGCATTACAAAAGGAAGCTTCTTGATTAAGAAAATTATCATTCAAGTTTGCATAACATTCACTCTGATGAAGTAGTACAATAGACAATTATAAAGTGAATGTCACACTCGGATCCATTCATTCTGAATTGACAAAACATTCAAACACACATTTGTCAGAGCAGACCAAAGGTTTATTCCTGAATGTGTTGTACTGGTCATCTCTTTATTCTTTTGTTAAAAGTTTCACTTTTCAAATCCTTTATAACCGTACTTCGATAAATCTGTCTTAGAGACCTGAGATCTATATGAATACATCCAAGTCAGCACTGATTGACTGAGTTGTGGATTATACATTGGGAAATGGACTTAATCTTTTCGTATCATCAGTAATTAGGGCCTTAGTCTGTTATCCACACGATATCCATCTTAGTCAAGAAATACTGTGCGTCCAGAAAGATTTTCAGATCTGTACGGTAAACTATGTAAACCTACTATTATTGCTCGTTCGGTAGTAAGCCGGTAAAAAAATACAATCAAAACAATCGTTTAATCAGTTGTAGATGACCACAGAAAACAGTTTAAAAGTAAAAAACTCGTATACCATTTCGAGAAATATACTTACGGTATGGCCTGCAATTCTTGTTTATTATCACCATATCGTACACGATATACTAAAGCTGCCAACTTGGCAGCCTCTTCACGTGAACACTTATGGTAACCCCTTAAGAGTTTTGGCAGCTCCTGATGATAATGGAATATTAAATCAGCATTACGATCTTTACCCGGCACAGTATTGGTCCAAAGTTTTTTCATAAAGAATACTTGATATGTAAACTGAGGATTAGTGCCATCACGTATGGGACGGGCTTTTTTAATCCAATCCGTTAAATGCCTCACAAAATCGAAAAAGAAATCACCTTCGGGTACGGAAATAACTTTATCGGCTATTTTCACAAATAAAGAAAAACCTTCACTGGTGCGTAACGATAGACGTTGTGAGATATTGTGGCAAAAGTCCTTGGCTCTGGTCGAAGAGTCCACCTCAAAAGCTTCATCAGTATCGTCCGGAAAATAGACTTTATGGAATATTTGTGTTGTTTTATGTTGTATAGCCTCTACCTCCACTTGATGGGGTGGATATTTGCGCTGGCCATTGCGTATGGTCTTCTGTAGGCGATGTAAAGAATCCTGGGATATGGGATGTCTTCTTGTTCTCAAGAACAAAGTTAATTCCTTAAGTAAAGCCTGAGAACAAGCAAAGAGGCCAGTGGCTAACCACATAAGTTCCCAACCTCTTTCTTCAGAAATGCGATTTCGGTTATCCGTTAATTGTTTCATAATTTGACAATAGATTTCATCTCTGAGAATCTCATGCTTCAAGGGGCCATCAAATATATGATCGGTTATTTCATTACCCATTCTAGGCCTTTTCGAGGGTAAGTCGCCCATATATTTCAAAATAGCAGCAAAGGCAAAGCAAGCTTCCTCAGCCAATTCTTCTTTTGCTTGCAACTTTCGCAGCAAAGGCGTCTTTATGGGATCACGTGAGTAACGCCAGATTTCTTCTGATCTTTTAGAGCTTAAGGTTAAAGTTTTGGACACGGTGCGCTTAGGTGGCAAACGGAAATGGTCCATGGCATATTCCATTAAAGTATGAGGCCTATCTCTCGATTCGGGTACACCATTGGAGACCATACTTAGACGTCGGCCATGATGAGCCTCATCTACATTGAACAAGGCCAAGATATCTTGAGGTGGTTTTGAGAGAGTGGGTAAAACATAGACCGTTTCAGCGGGGAAATCTCCTCTCTCTTGAGAACGCTCACAGCGCCCTATACACCAGCCGTTGTTCAACACATTCTCACCACAGCTTTCATCCTCCAAAATTATCAAATCGCCTTTGAAGAATGAGAGGAAACTAGAACCATCCGAAGGTGCACGATAATCCTGTATAGCGATAACAAATTTCGATCTGAAAATTAAAGAAAGTTTTAATATTTCTGTTGCACAGTGTTAACTCATATGCTTTACCTTTTCTTTAGGCCATCTAAAAAGTAAACCACCAAATCTCTAATATCCTCGGCATTAGGACTTTGGAATGTGAATTCTTCCCCCCTTACGGTAGATAAACTAAAGGTTTGAGTGAAAACTTTGTTTGTTTTTTGACTGGACACAGCTGTGATCTCGGGAAAACTTAATTCCAATAAGACTTGTTCTTGATCATCCACTACATACACACCAGTCCAGTTAACCGCTATTATAACATCATTTTTGGGTAGATTTGGGCCCGAATTACGATAGGCTTCATAGAATCTTGAGAAGAGTAGAGGCCACTTGTACTTGGCATAACTGACTATATCTTCTTTGATTTTTAAGGAGGCAATTTTCTCCTTAACGTAATATGACTTCTTGTAGGCCTGCAGAACTAAAGCAGCCCATCTCTCTATGGCCTTATCTATGCCAGTAAGACAGAAATCAGGTATAAAGTTGGGCAGTAAGGTGAATAGCCTTTCCATAGACATATCTGTGCCATATTCTATAAAGTACTGTTGGGCAGCTATCATTGCTAAATCCTCCTCTTTGTCACAACGATATTCACCGAATTTAACGCCTCTGACGACCTGCTGATAAATGAGATTCGTAGCCACCTGATCAAAGGTAGGATCATGCCAGGGGGCAAATATTTCCTTACGGAAGAATAAACGCCATGGGGCATTACGTTCTTGGGCACCCTGTTCCTTGGCATACTGTTCACACTGGGAAATGGCATCCATTACATGATCACCGCCACTACCCAACGAGGAAACCTTGTCAAACAATGCTATGTACAAAGAGAAGCCAAATTGATCCTTAAGAGTAATTTTCTCTGACAATTGATTGCACAATTCCCTAGCTGTTGTAGCGGAATCAGCCAATAGAGTCTTGGTATTGCCATCCATAAAAGTTATGGGCAACATTATAGGTTTTTTTGACTTGGTAGCTTGTAGTTCCAGCCATGATGGTGGCTGGTTTCTTGTCCCATTATTAAAGGTGCGTTTTAAACGTTCTTCACAATAGGGAGCATAGCCAGGTGGACCCTCACGTATAAAAGCTCTCAAGTAATTCACAAATTTCTCCGAAGGGGCAAAGCAACCCACGCACAAGGACAATAGAATCCAACCTCTGGCATGAGAGGACTTTAAAGGATTATTGGTGAGTTGTTTGCAGATTTGACAATAGATTTCATCTCTTAGCTCAGCTCTTAGTATACCATGGCCTATAATGAAATGCAATTTTTCGAGATTTGAAGTGGGTCGCGATTGCAGCCACGACTGATAACTGTCGGCAGTATATTCCTCATCTTGCAAACGACGGCGTACATCTTCACCCAGTTTATTTTTACGCTTCAAAGTCAGTGAAACCAATTTATGTCTAATTGAGCGAGGCTTCTGTTTGAGGAAGGCCTCTGGGTCCAGCCCCATTAGTTGGGCTTCTTGAAATTCCTATAAATGCTTTGTTTTAAAAATAATATTTATAATACTTGGGCTTTACAACTCACCTTGCTTCTTATGAAATTGCGTCCTAAAGTTGCAGTAACTTTCGACATCACCGAAGTGGTATCCATGCGATCCATGGTATGGTACTTGGGCTCAGGCATATCACCAGTAAATCTCAATATGGTAATCCACAAAGCTTGAGCCGCCAGTTGATCTCCCTGGGTATGCAATGGCAATAAAGGATGCTTTAAAGCCTTTTTCGAGTATTGATGATTGACATTGCCCTGGAAATAGGTGGCAGCAAATTTTTGGAATTTAAATTCCGACAAATCCTCCTCATCCTCCGAGATATGCATGGGTCCTATGCAATCCTATTAAAAGAAAGAACGAATCAATTACAAAATGTTTCCTTAAAATCCTTTTAAATAGTAAACCCACCTCTTGATTTACATGCTGACCATGAGGCAAATCATTAAATACCGAAGTTTCACGACCACCATGCGGCGTTGGTGCTTCACTACTGGAATCGGGCAGAAAATCAAACATGGCCTCTACTAATTTACCATCATCTACTGGCTCATCCTGTTTGCGTGCGGCATCGTTTATCAAATTCTTCTTCACCTCAACCCTTCTTCTTTCCTCTATTTCCTGTTCCATTTCTCGCCTTTCCATCTCATGCAAACGATCTCTATAGTGTTGCTCGGCTATTTCCCGAGCATGTTTATTGCCTTTATGCATTAACTCCTGCTCTTCCAGTTTACGCAAGTGCAAGACTTCTGCAAATTTCTTGTATTCCTCCTTTAATTTCTTATATTTGCGCATGGCAATCATACGACGTACATGCGATTGTATTTTAATAATGGCCCACATTTTATGGCCATATTCCCTTCTCACCAAATACCCTCGGGCATGTGCCTGCAGACCTACTATATGGCCTCTTAAGTGTCGGAAACGATGCGATAGTACCCGCGAGCGTATTAGAGCCTGTAAACGCATATAACCCACACGCATTTTCTCATAACGGTTACGTTGAGCATAACCCTTCCAATAGCGTTGTACGGTAATAGCAGCAGCACGCATGCGCATAAAACGCCGCCGATAAACCCATCCCCTAATGGTTCTCTGCAGTATTAATATCTTACGTGTTAGCACACGATCTCGTTCTTGTTCCAAATACAAATCATGAGCATCCTTAAGGAAAACTTTGGTGTGACCCAGTTGATAATCAGATTTACCCAACACGGCGGCACATATACGTGAAGTAGCCAAACGACAGTCGGTGCGATGAGCAGGCGGTACACCGGGTATTAAAAACCTATAACGTTCGACAAAATCACGGAAACCGTGTCGTATGGGATAGCCAGCTCTTCTAATACGTATGGTTTCCATCATGCCCGAGTAACGCAACTGACGACAACACAGGCCACGATCAAACATCATAGGTTTTTTCACTTCATTCGGCTTAATGCATCTGATGAAGAATGGTTGGCAGGAGCATAGGGTTTTCATTAGGGCATCTAAACTCTTTTTGAATTGTGTAGACAAAGTAGGTGTACGTTTACGTGTCTCGGCACCCATTTCAATATCTTGACTGAATATCTGCTTCAAAAACTTATTACTACTTTGACTAACTAAATGTAGTAAATCAGGGCTGAAAGTATCACGATTCTTGTCCAAAAACCCACTGGTATCGTAGAAAACCACACCAGCAAAGTGATTTAAACCAAAACTGGTATTTATGTCTGATTTCGGTTTCAAATAATTCTTATGCGTGCCATGGGTTTTGTGCAATTTCGCCAACATGGTATGGTCAGTGCCTTTGGGAAAACGTGCCTCCTCATCGATTAAAGCCATAATATTCAATTGCTTAATGGCTATCAGATCCAAGGCATCTTGATTGTCTACAAACTCTATATGCTGCCAATTAATGCCCTCGTGATTGTACTCCTCCTGTTCTAGTTTAAAAATATGCTGCACAAAGAATTGTTGCAAATTTTCATTGGCATAGTTGATGCAAAATTGTTCGAAACTATTCTGATCGAAATTCTCAAAACCAAAAATATCCAAAACTCCTATGGCATTACGTGAAGTTGCTCGTGGCTTATAAATAGCAGTGTTTATTTTACGTACTATGTGCACGAATAGGCGACCGTAAATGCCTTTTACAAAGGCATCACGTACATCAACAGATTGCTCACGTGATAGTGTAGACACCACAGTCTCACCATGAGCGAACAGTGTACGTCTGGTAAGAGCATCCATAAGCGGTTGCATGGGTAAACCCAAAAGGGCCGAAACACGTTCCACATTTATGTGTTCGGGAATTTCGGTGGCATCCAAGTTATCAACCACCGTGGCTTTGTACTTGATGTTGCCACAATGTAGCAAAGCAGCCAAAAGCTTAATAATTTCCCAAATTTCCTGATCTGTAAAAAGTAACACTTTCATGGCTGAGCGTATATCAGAGAATTCGGCGGCATCATCACGACCCTCACAGGTAATACAATCACCTCCGGTTAAATATCTAGAAAAGGAGGGGGAAATATTTGTAAGCCTTTCACAAATTTTATGGAAGTTTTCACTTACTTGTAGTCCGCGGCGTTGCCCAAATCCAAACGACGCTTTTCCTCCGCCGACAAACCCGCCAATATGCAATAAAACACATGATAGTTACGTTCACTATGGTTTTGGGAAACAATACGTGATTTCTCCAAAAGATATTGCTCGATTTTGGCTCCCTCTATAACACCATTGGCACTGAAGTGTATGTCTATATATTTGCCAAATCTAAAACGATAAGTTTGTTTAAGGCGATTTATATTAAAAGTGAATTTATAAATTACACCACTCACCTAGAAGAGTTATCATTTCTTACTGTCTTCGCATTACCAAATGCCTCTAGAATGGGATTGGCTTCGAGAATCTGTTGTTCTATCCATGAATGTTTACCACTAATGGCAGCCAAGTATTGTAGTATGAGCTTTGTGCTTTCTGTCTTGCCAGCTCCCGATTCTCCCGATATAACTATACATTGATCCTGGCGATAACGTTTCATATGGGCATAGGCATTATCGCCTATAGCAAAGATATGCGGTGGTAACTCACCGATTTTGCGCTCTTTATACAATTTTATTTGATCAGCTGTATAGATGGGTAGTATTTGATAAGGATTAACGGCTACCAAAATGGAACCGGTATAGGTCTATGGAAAAAAAAATGTAATTTATAAAGACTATTATTAGAGTTTAAAGTGTTACTTACATAGATCAAATTATCTTTGTAACGTATCAATAGATTTCTTAAAATTCCCGCTTCATGTAGATCTCCTAATGAGATCATATCCTCTACACCCTGCACCGAAGAGGCATGCATCGCTTTGATGCGTCTCTCCGGCGATAACCATATTTCATCGCCATCATCATCACGTACTTGTATGCGTCTACCCTCCGCCGATATGACACGAGCTCCAATGGCTACATCGAATTCTCTACCCGATGCGGGTTCTATCCAGATGTAGTCACCCTGTAAAATAAACATTAAACACAAACAATTAAATATTTAACTTGTTATCGCTTTTGAAGGTCGTTTAATAACATTATAAATACACCGACCACATTCTGTAAGCGTTGAGGTTATGTTTCAAGCGTCGCCTTCTATAAAAGGCAATAAATGACGACCCATGTTGCTCTTTAAATAGACAAAAGACCACTTTAACCTTTTATTGTAGCTCTGTGCCTCACATAGAATTAGTATACACTTCTAAGAAGTCCGCTCTCTCTAAAACGTAGTCAGAGAGCTACCTAGGTACACCGCACCGCCTTCTCTTTCTTCTCATCGGGACAGCTTCCGCAGAAATCATTACGCTCAGCTATATGTCAATCATACGGTGTCCTTTGAAGATACTAACAACCACACAACACACATACTACCCAAGTTTCAACTGTACTCCTCTTGTCAAGTTGTGCAGGTCATAAGGTTTCCTAAAAACTAGCATTTGGGAACACTATCTCACCGTTTTTGTCTTTGACAATCTCATGCCAAAGTTCACAGAAGATCTTTAAAACTTACAACTACTCTTCTTTGCTTTTCAATGTAGCCAAAGAAGTGCTAAAGCAGCACGGGACATTTTCAAGGTATACGGAGATCGATTTAACAGGACAAATCCTTAACGACGTCATCTCAAGCCTTCCTGTGGACCTTGACGTCGGCAGCACCTAGCAACATTGCAAACGTACGTGCGCAATGCTAGAAATTTGGGTTTACACACAGATTATAGGGTTCTTCGTTCCATAAACAGAAAGAGTAATTATAAAGGAGGACGCTCGTCCAATGAGACGTGAATTGCATAAAAATGGATTGCGATCCTAAACGGTTTCTCAATCATTTTAATTCAACATGTCTAGATCAACTGTATTTTAAAAAGTTTTTGTTGTAAATAATGAGCTGGTTCATGTCTAGCGAGGTCTCTATACTGACTTGCAGTGTATATCAAAAGGTTTAAAAAGTCTCTTAATCACGTTCAGAATCTGAAAAAAAGATTTCCCTTCTTCAGATTTTACCAAGTTACAGCGCTCTCTGAGTAGGTATAAATCATTAACAGCATAGTGTATCCAGGATCTAGTATCTAGGATCTAAAAATCCTCGCAAAGAAGAGCTCTACTTCTTGTTCTGTTATGTTTGGTTATTCAAGGCCAAAAACACTGCGATCCGAAGGATCTATTGTGCAGCTACGAAGAAAGACAATTACACTATCCGGTTAGAGTCACCTCAGCGTCCACCAGGAACTTCATACTCCATGTCACTATAACAGGCACTCACAAAGTATATGTTCAGATGTCTCGTTATACTTACATCACGCAGAATCCACACAGATCATCCTTAATATTTTCTAAAATATGCTAATGTTACCTAAGATCAGAATGTCTGGTAACTAGGACCGATAGTACTCTAAGTTCGCCAAAAGAGAGGGAGATAAACTTATTCGCCTATGTCATATCGAAGGCACATCGTCATAGCCGAGATAGTTCTATCTCTCCATAGAGGTTAATCCTTCCTACACGGACAGCCTATTAAAAACTAGTCGAGCCTTTCTGTTCATTCAACATTCAGCTTTTTTGTTCCCAGGTTGATCCTCTGCCATATTTTGTACGCCAAGTTCGTTGAGAGATATCATATAGTCCATATTAAGCCTAGACCTTACCTTACAGGATGATAAACACCTTAAGGCCGCTTGGCTATCCGACATTACAAAAATACTCAAACACCTTTATTTTCTCCTTAGACATTCTCCAACACAAAATAAGATTGCTTAAGCCTCAGGCTGGAAAATCGGTTAACAAAACTTGGTCCCAGACATTATGCCAACAAAAATATTTTTCGACAATAAAGTCACTAGAATTTCTGATCAATATCAAAGTAAGTAACAAACAATCGCTTATCCCAATGGAGCGATCGCCACCAAAAAGGTTTAACATCTTCATGTGCCACACAAGTCTTTCTTCATCACTAAAATATGCAATGGAGGAATGATTAGAATGACCACTATTGGCAAGTGTGGATTCTACTCTTTCGAGTCTTCAACATTCTAATATTCTATTATGTGTTTAAGTAAGTAAGCTTTCTCCAATAAGAGAATTTCTGAGTAACAACTTCCAGTCTTGGTTTTCTAACTTCGATATTTGTTATATCTTCGCATTCAAAAACAATAAACCCATAATGCAATTTGAAATCATTGCATAATCTACGGAAAGGAAACCAATTCGCATAGTTCGTTCTGTAAAAGATCAGAGCAAGAAGATGATACACCGATTTGCAAAACTATATATACAACAGCGATTTTCTGTTCAATTTCAATCCTATTAAAAAAAATCTGTTCACCACAAGGGTCGACAGTAGTGGAAATAAAATCTCTACCAGTGACGATCCCCTCTTACTTGTATCATTTTCATAACCTCACCTACCTTTGTTTATTTCTCATTTGGATCGTGACTAATCATATAAATATGTTTCGTTCTTAACATAACCTCACATTTGTTATGTTATAGGAAAACTACGGAAATATTTTTTTTATACTTCACAGACCATTTAATTTTCTATGAAACAAATTTGATGTCTTCTTCATATTAAACTTGACCTTGAAATTTATGCCTCATTTGTGTCCCTAAAGAATATATTTTATTCTTTTTTTTTCTTAGCGATTCTCTTTGTTGTATATATTTGGCCGACCTTGTCATTGAAAGTTTCTAAGTGTTTTAATAGCGTTTTTTTAAGTTTAGTAATGTAATTATAATACGCTGTCTGAGACAATAAAGTTTTTTTATAGAAAAAAACATTAATTAAGTCAAACAAAAATAATGAATGCAATGGGGTTTTATTTACTTTATTAAAAACGAATAATAATAGCAATGCGGCCATATTGTGTAATAAACTTTTCTTCACATCTTCAATTTATTTGCTTGTTTTTCTTTTTGCTTATTTACCACAGGAAATATGCAACAACAACAAGAACAACAACAACGGCAACCATATCAGATAATCTAGTAAATAACAAAGCATAAACAAACAGAAGAGCAAAAGAGAGGCGATTGAGAGAGAGAGAGAGGGAGTTTAAGAAGAAAAATGAAAAATAGCAGTGTAATGGCATGAGAGTATGTAAACAAAACCTAACAAACCGCAACATGATTATTTTATGTTAGTTTTTTACATAAAAACACTTACAAAGTAACCATACATATATACAAACATAAATTACTAAGCATACTATAGTTTTTATGTACATATGCATGTGTGCGTGTATAATTTAACACCTTTTGTTATAATTTTTTTTATACGTTTTTGTTGCAATCTTTGTTTTCTCTTCTTTTTTAAGGTTTTTTCTTAATATAGTTATTTGTTGTTTTTATTTTGGTTTTTATTGTTATTTAACTTTAATTGTGTAAATGTCAATTTGACATTTATGGTTTGCTTATTTTTGTCTGTGCCTTTGTTTTTCTTTTTTGGGCTTAGCATTGCGAACTAAGTCCTTGATTTTAAAAGGAGAGAAATGTTGTTTTGGTTTATAAAACTAAAACCGTTACAAATAAGTATTGTTAACTTAACATTTCCAAAATTATAAACAATTTAAATTAAATACTTTTATGGAAAACACACTAAATCAAAAACCAGTTAAATTAGAACCAATTAAATTTGTGAACATTTAATTAACGGCATAAAATGCCCTCACGATCTTTTCGGTTCTCTCCCTCTCTGTCTCACTTATACACACTTGCACTAAATAACAAAGTAACAGTAATACAGTTGCAGTATGTAATGATAACTTTGATTTAATTAAGAAAACGCTTTTTGTTACAAACATAAAAACGCTACAATGTAATGAAATTCCGTTTATGAGTCACAAATTGAGTCTAGGGAAGTCTAGGGCAGAGTTACAAATGTATTTTACAATCGGATTAGTAATTTGAGAGTCTCTCACGCAGCCACGTTGCACTGTAGTTTTGCATTTGTTTTCTTTTTTTCTTCTCTTTGTTAGTTTATGCTTATTTTTAGCCCATGCAAAAAATGTGAGTACGTACATATGTACGTACACAAGAGAAGAGCAGGTATTTGCCTGAATCTGGTCTAGGTACAAATAAATCAATTAATTTTAATGTGGCACTTTATGTTCTACAATGATTAGCATAAGCATAATACACCTATTCCCCAAATTGCACGATATTTTTTTAGATGATTTATTAACCTGATTTACGTTGTTATGGTTTGCTTAGTAATTTCCTTTATGTCGCCTTAGTTATTATCAAAACCAATTTTTTTCTAGATATTGAATTATTCAATTTGTATGTTTTTTATTTTTATATTATACTGTTTGTATGTACATAAATATGTATGTCCATACTATGTATATACAGAGTGTCAGGAATGAGTTTACACATTGAAAATAATTAGGTACGTATAACATCATTACCAACAAAATTCCACTTTTTAATTTGTATTTCGGATTTTTTTGATTTATTACATTAAAAATTTTTTTTGTAAAAAAAAACAAGACAAAACAAGTAAGGAATTTACCAGAAACAAATTTTATTCATATTTGGCACCGTCAAATAACTCTTTATACAAAAATTAGAGTAAGTTTTTACATTATATTCAACGGCTAATAAAAACATATTTCAGATATTTTGTATGACCTCCTCTTGCATCTCTTACACTTTATAGTGGCTTTTTAATAGAATTAACAGACTTTGTTAGAACATAATCTGCCTATATTTTCTGCCGTTATTGCAGTTCAAGTGCTGTAATGTTCTTTAGTTGGGGTGTAGCTGCTTTTTTTCTTCAAGAAAACCCACAAGTTTTTAATATGGTTCAAGTTTAGGCTTTGCGCAGATGTATGCCTAGAATCGTTATCCTGATAAAATTTAAATAGTGGGGTGTTTTCCCTGAGGTACGGAAATTGATTCTATAAAATCCAAGGCTTGAGATACACCTCCAAACCAATATTGATATTTTTTTCAAAATTAACAGTTGGGATTTTGTTACTCATTTCTAGCGATATTGAGGGTTTTCTCCACACGCTTGTAAACCCATAATTGTAATCATATTTGTTTCAGCATAAAATATAACGTTAACCCAATAATGAGACAGTTGTTAAATGTTCATAATGGCGAAGAAAAACGCTTTTCTATGTTTCCTGCAGATATTAAGGTTTTTTGGTGTGCTGCTCTTGATTAGTACTTATAATTTAAAATTGCCTTCCGAACCGATTAGTGCCAATCAACAACATCACACTCCTCAGCATCACGAGCTCTCTCACAAGTTTTCCTATGGAAATTTAAGGCTTTTGTTCGATTTTGTAATATTTACATTCTTGGCTAATTGACGTACACTTTTTCTTTTAAATATCCCAACGGTGTCAAATAACATGATCGTGGCGGTCTATAAACATCGCTACGACTTGAGATTACACTGTTGCAATCACATATCTGGCCACAAAAAGTCCGCTATAATCTCGCGATAGCGAACACCATTCACGGTAGCTGCTAGGCCGACCTTCTGACACACAATCTCGCACAAAAGTAATGTTTCCAGCAGAACGAACTAGGCGACCTTGCACAAGTGTTTCCCCATTTCCTACACACCCGGCTTGCTTAAATTTGCACACAATTCTACCGATTGTGGACGCATTTGGTCGATTATGCTGACCAAAAAAATCACGAAGTGCACGAAGTGCATTTTGATTAGAACGCCCATTTTCCTAAAAGCCTTCAACAATCTTAATGCGATGATCAATTGTGTAAACAAAGAAATGTCAAATCAAGTTGGGCAAAAAACTTGACTGACAATTAACATCGTGCACTTTTTTCTCTTGAGACCAGCACTCAGCTACTCGTGTAGCTCATTGTGCTGGTACTAGGAAAATAGGTTGTGGGAAGGAGGATAGATAGATTAGGGTTGAACTACCCTTTAGGTGCGTAAAGAGTTACTTGACAGTAAACAAATTAAGCAATATTTGTTTTTGTTGTGTGTCTCACATAATTTACACAAATTGAAAATTGTTGGCCTTAATCCTTGAAGAATTGACGTGTGTCAATTCATTCTTGACATACCATACTGTAGATTAGTTGCTATGCTTGTGGTACCACAATGCAAACCTGTGATCTAAAAGGACCTTCAAAGAGAGTTCGCCACCTACCATATTATTTAAACAATTTTTGCCAAATAAAAATACGTTAAAAAATAATTTTTTAAACATTTTTAATGTTTATTTCGATTTACATGATTTTTAATATAAATAAATTCTATTCTCTATTTGCACATCGAGGGGTAAGTGTAGACCACATGATGCTGCATATTATAAACATTATTTATAAGCTTTTCATTTAATCACTTCACTTATAAAAAAACCGCTGAATTATGAACACTGTTGATTCTCATCGTAGTATAATAACGTCATTGAGAGTGAAGTTTTCAACACATATTTAACAAACTTTTAAAACACAAACCATTTATGTTTTCTTCAACATTGCAATGATTTATAATGGTTTTTTTTTTATCATTTTTCTGTTTTTTTTCCTAAAATAACCGTTATATTTTTTAACAAATTATATAATATATGTATTAAATTTTTTAAGCAGTTTTTCACTGGAAAAATTGAAAAAAATTGACTATAAAAACACTGACCCAAATCTTATTTCAAGTGTAACGCACCAGACAAAATTTATTTTTTGGTTTTTCTCTCATACGAGTAGTACAATACTGTATGGTATATACATACATATGTATGTACCTATTAATTGCTAATGGTGCTAATGTTTTACCGTGTATGATTAATAATTAGTGGCCAAAATAACTAAAATTTATGATTTTTTTATTTTAAACACGCGTTGGCAACTAAAAATGAAATAAATTTATAAATAAAATAAAAATTTGGAAAATATTGTACTAAAATCGTTGTTCATAATTACAACGATTTTACTTTATTTACTTTATTTACTATTTCTATAAACTCTGCACTACAGTAGGTCATAACAGCACATACATATGCATGTCGTCAAACGTTCAAGAAAGGTCGTTACAAAAGAAATAGTTCATAAAATCAAAGAAATCATATGAGACGAAGCGAGAAAACATAAAAATAACAGATTTCTTTTGTTAAACGTGGGTATATGTAGTCTATGGTTTTAAAATGCACACGGAGACGAAGGCCGCCCAAATAAGCCAAAAATATTCAAAGATGAAGAATAGAAAAGCATTACTCCACTGAGATTGTTATCAATTTCAAAAAGAACTTGTAAAACCATTTAAGGCTACTCAAGCAGCAATCTTAAAACGTTTACACGCAATGGGTTTATTTAAAGACAATGCATTTGGATATTGAAACGATTTTGCATATCTGAAAAGATGCTTAAATACCACAAAAAGATGTAATTTCACATTTCTCACTTCCTGTGGCGTACTTTTGATAGGAAGTTATCCTGAAAGCCTAATATACTCAATAGGGTGAAGAAGGCCTCATTGGTAACTATACTTGCAAAAAAGTGTTAAGAAAGAAACGACTTACTGGATTTACACAGTTGTGTACAGACCTATCTTGCCCTACGGATATCTCGTTTGGTGGAAGACTCTACCAAGGAGGGCTACTCTTGTCCTAATACAGCGACTACAAAAATCCGCTTGCGGTATCATTATGTGCAACTTGAGTACAATACCTACATCGGCGATCCTAGAAGAGGTCATCCTACATATCTTTCCGCTAGCTTGACTTGGAGGTAGTACGTCATAGTATTGCTTTCAGGGTTAGGAGGGGACTGCCACTTAGAACGGTCGATTGGCTTTCTACTTCAGAGCTTGAAAATGAGAAAGGTACCTAGTAGATAGGTGGTAGACAAGATGGACGAATAGTGATAAGGGAAGTATGAAATATGAACTTATTCCGAACGTTATGTTCGTACAGGAACACCCAGCCTGTGATTCCTACTGACGGGACACGGCTCTTTCAATGGATTTTTTCATCGGATTGGCCGGACTGAATTTGCCGGAGGCATGTGCTGACTGCATGACCGGACTATGATGACATTAGAGACTTAGATGGTATGGGTTATTACTCATACTAGGGAGGTGTGGGACGTTTGGGTGGTTGGACGCTTTTGCCCTGGAAGTATTTAAGAGTAGAATGGCGGAACTTTTAGCGGAGGTTAAACACACACCGCCATTTTATCGGTCTCCTGGCCAACCTTTGCAGCTCAGTTGCTAGTGGTGTGCTGTTTACTGTTTGCTTCTTCGAGATTATTGCTGCCGATCATGGTGTGGTGTTGTGTACTGGTCCGTTCTTAACTGGTTGAGTTTTTGTTCTTGTGTATTGTGTTCGTGGCGCACGATGCCACTTTGAGTTCTCACGGTAGGGTGGCTTCGTTTATTGTTGTGTTGTTATGTGTTTTATGTTTGTTGGTTTTACCCTTATGGGCCACCAGTCGTTTGGAACTTACACTGGTAGTAGCATTTATGCTACGAAGTCTGACCTCAGACTTAATTCTGGTAACACGGGTGTCGAGAGCCGCAGGGATCTCGATAACTGCCAGACTACGGTGAGGACTCTTTGCGGGATCAACGTGGTGGTTGTGGGTTAGACCCAAATCGCATGAAGAGCTATGCTTGCTCGGTATGGAGTTACATTTTTAACCGAGTGCCGTGACCCAGAGAAGTCGGAGTTTAGATAGTCTCCGACATCTCACCGAGGTGGAGGTATGTCCAAATAACATGGCTTCGGATTGGTACTCACTGGTGATTTTAATCAAAGATGAGGGCGTTGGTGGACACATTGTGTTCACTCGAGCTTTAGCACTGTGAGATTATGTCCTGGGGCAGTTACTCACTTAAAGCTACTGACTTTATTTCTTTCCGCTGCATTATGAGATAGTTTGAATGTAAGACAGTCGAAGACTCTGATATTCCTTGATAACATTGACTAAAAAAAGCCACACTATGTTTTCTCATTGATGTTCAGGACAATGATTCCAGAAAGCATGGTATGGATAGGTGGTATAGCGCAACCCGTTAACAATTCATAGCAGATATTTACGAACGGCTCCAAGCTGGATGGAACTGTTGAAGGTATCTTTCTAGAGTCAACGAATTCATCCCTCGATAAGGCTATCAGACCATTATAGCATTTTTCAGGCAAAAGTAATAGTCATAAGAGCTGCTTTGATGATTATTGTAAAGAGTAGCGTCTCCAAGAGAGAGATATTTACATACTTTCGGGTAGTCAATCTGTTGCAAAACCTCTGGGATCTCACAAGATAACCCCAAGAAAGGTTATGGGCTGTCGAATGGATGAAAAGTACAACATTCATATTGTTTTGGTACCGGCCACATTGATATTTCGGTAATCTGTAGGGCTGACCAGTCAAGGCACAACCACCGAATTCATGATCGAATTTTCCACATTGGTTATCCCATTGAAAATATGCGGGCTCAGGATTTACAATCGGGTAAAAAACTTCGACAATACCGTATGGGCCCACCTGGCCAACGCTGGCCCAAGGGCGCTCAAAAAGTCTTCTGAAACTCCTAAGAAGCACACACGCAGCGTTGTTGTTGGAATCATTACTAAGCATCGTATATTAGGCACTCATGTCAGGCCAATGACTTATTATTACCACAGTTCAAAAAATTTCAAACAATAATTCAAATGGAATGTTTTTACATTTTTAGACCACGGAAATAAACGATCTAAATTAAAGCATTCCCACATTGATAACACCTATTCAAAAAAAAAAAAAAAAAAAAAAAAAAAAAAAACTGGCCAATTATTTATGTGATCGTTTAGATTTACAAAACGTTGTTGTTCCTCAAAGAAAATTCTTCAAAGAAAATTTGCATAATTTGCAATTGTTTATCTCAAAGCAAAAGAAAAACAATCTAAAGATTCAGCAACAATAATTTATATTTTTGAATATGAAAAACAAAAAGATGCATAATTAAGATTGCAAATAAAAAGCAATAATTTAAATAAAAGTTCCCACTATTTAAGCCTCAGTGTGTTACAGAAATGTAGTGGCAAAAAATACAAAATTTTGCTTACAAAAGGAAAAACGATCAAAAATTCAAAATGAAATATACTTACGCGTGTTACAATCACCATTTTTATTACCCTTCATTGACCATTAAAATTTATATTCGGAAAATATACGATTTGAAAAAATCTGTAAATAAAAAACATTTATTTCATTAAAAACAAACAAAAAATAACAAAATTTCTTTAAGTGTAACTAATTTTTTAGTTTAAACTGTGCAAGTACACAATCGACATGAATGAAATCTTGACTCTCTTCTTTAGTTTCTGTTTTATTTTAAACAACAACGACAATTCAACGGCAAAAACAAGAAACTTGTCTTTTAAAATCTGACATGCATACATACTTGTGTAGTAAAATTACGGCCATACAAGTAAATTGTAATAATGGTAAAACAACAACAACAATAATAATAATAATAGCAACAAGACATAAATAAAGGTGAAGTTGAAGTTTACGGTAAATTAATGAGCTAATGCGTTTAAATAAGTAATAAAACACACCAACACATATTATATTCGTAGTACTCTCGCTCATTTAATTTATAGACTCAATACTCACATCGTATATTTACATGTGGTACACGAATGTACTACGAAAGTTACCAACACACACATATAAAATCTAAATATCAAAGCCAGTCAATTTCAATTGATATTTTTACACTATTCACACATACACATGTCATTGCGGCCATATGTAGAATATCAAAATGCTTAATTTGTAAGACACTAGTAAAAGAAATGGTAACCATTTTTAGGTATAAACTTTTTTTGTTCTTAAAAATTATTTAAAAAGAAAATTTGTACAATTTTTTACTTTAAACAAAGAATTTTTAATAAAATTGTTAAATTTCACAAATTACTTTCTCAGTACATATGTAAAGGGTCCGCCAAATAATTTTTTTTTTTGAAAATGCTATAAAAAAAACTACTGAATATTTTCTCAAATTTCTTTTTTTATTTGAAAGTACAATCCTTTCGGTTAATAATGGAAAATAATTTCATTCAAATGGCTGCCTCGGCTGGTCATGCAGTAGCCTACACGATCGGTCCAATTTTTAAGCACATTATCGATTGTGTGCAGCTGTATTTCACCAATGGCTTCACGAATATTGTCCTTTAAAGCGTCAATTGTCTCTGGCTTGTTGGCGTAACACTTATCTTTGACGGTACCCACAAATAATAGTCCAACGGTATCAAATCGCAGCTCCGAGGTGACCAACGACGTCAGCTCCGCGGTTGATAATGCCATCTTCAAAAACAGGGCGCAAAACATCGAGTGTAGCTTCGGCTGTGTGGCACGTAGCGCCGTCCTGTTGAAACCAAATGTTGCTAATATCCTCCTCTTCAATTTTTGTGAACAAAAATTTGTTCAACATGGCCCGATAACAATTGCCATTGACTGTAACGGCCACTCCTTGCTCATTTTCGAAGAAAAATGGCCCAATTATGCTTCTGGACCAAAACCCGCACCAAACAGTGCCTCATCTTGGGTGTATCGGCTTTTCAATATATGCGTGCGGGTTTTCTGTGCCCCAAATGCGACAATTTTGCTTATTTACATACCCGCCAAGATCAAAATGAGCTTCATCTGAACACATCGCACACATTCTGCAACATTACCATGATTTTCAAAGTAATGCAATATTTCCCAGCGTTGTTCAAGCGTATACACAACCATATTCGTTCAGCGGAAGGATAAAACTAATTATCTGTCAAATCAGACATGAGCTAAGTGTTACCATTTACGAAATAAGCACTTGTTGAAAAAAAATGTTAGATGGCGGACCCGGTATATACATTAGACTGGCTCTTATTTCCCAAGATCGTTTGCTTGTTATTGTAAAAACGTTATTTACAGAACAGCTCTTAGGAGTTCCACACATTCCTTCAGGATCAGGCTAAGAAATTTCTAGTTCGGTTTTTGATACTTTTGAATTAAAAAAAAAACAAAATAATTTGTGCCATATAAGGACCAATCAATGTCCAATGTACGTATGTATTTACATACATTGAGGAAAATACTTTTATCTAAACTAATTTATACAGCGTTATCCATTTTTCGATTTCAGAAATAAAGTTAAGTAAAACACACATAAAGCTGTAGTTTAAATCAAACTTTTATTTCATTTTAATGTTTGGACCGTTTTGAGATTGTACTTGAACATTTTTCGCACATTTCGTGCAGTATCTCGGCGATAACTTGGTGAATACGGTTTGCAAATGCTCCCACGTTAGGGGATTAACCGTGTAGACATGAATTTTGACGTAGCCTCACAAAACAGAGTTAAACCGTGTCAAATCGAATGATCTTGGTGGCCAATTGTAGTTGTCAAACCGAGAAATTAGGCAACCGGAAAATTTCTGATGCAAAAAAGCCAAAATTGGTCGTGTTGTTCGGCTCGTAGCACCGTTTTGTTAAAGCCATATATCATCTAAGCAGTCAATTGCAGACCAAAAAAAGTCGATCATCACACGTTCATAGCACTCTGGATTGACACTAACGGTTCTTCCAGCGTCATATTCAGAAAAATACGCCCAATGACATTTCCAGACCATAATGCCCACCAAACAATCACCTTTTGTGTATACAATAAGTTTTCCCCAATCGCAATCTTCTAGCTCCTCTGAGCTCCATATGCTACAATCTTGCTTGCTGATGTAACCACCATATGAGAAATGAGCTTCTTCGCTGAAGAAAACTCAGCTCGAAAACTCAACATTAAAAGCCTATTTCTTTAGCGCACAAACGTATCAGCCGGCATTAATTGTTAAGCGAGTTGGACTTTATATGAACGGAGGTGCAAATCTGAATGCAAAATAAGCAATAGTAAGTTATAAGATCCAATTGCTGAGAACGACATGAAATCGACAAATTCGGATTAGCCGCCACGCTTTCAGCGATATTTTCGGCAATGCGTACATTTCGATACCGTTTTAAATACCTAAATAACCTTGCAAATTCTTTGCAAAGTAAGTCGATTATGACTACCATAATTATCCCGTAATACTCGAAAAGTGAGCACATTTGAAACACCACTTTTGTAATAAGTTTACCCAATTTTTCACGTTCTCCGCTTGTTAAACTATTCATATTCGTAAATGGCAAACCTTTTTCTAAATAAATGACACTTCAGCCCACAGATATTTAACAGCTGACAGCCTTGCCATACCGACGGCTTTGAAACCACTAAATGGATAACCTGATATATGTATATCAATATATATTTAGTCCTTTATAATTGTGATTACCATAGGACCTCAACTATAGGTCCTAAAATCTAAGTTTTAATCTCACACCAATTATTTTCGCTTTTTCCAATGTTCTTTTCGAGCTGCGTCGAATTAATTGCCTAATATCATTAAGGGACTACCTTTGAGCATGACCTATCCAGTTCCATTTCAATTTCATAATATGCGAATGAATTGATGTTTGATCTGATAACGCCCATAGACTAGCATTCGTGATTGTATTTGGCCATTACATTTTTAGGAAACGTCTATGACAAGGGTTCTAGAGTTGTAGAAGTTTCGACCCACGTTTCACACCCATATAGAAGTACTGAAGTTACGATGGTGTTATATTGTAGAGCTGTTTCATATGTTCCTAAGTTAAGTAGGTCGAAAACTAGCTGAGATTTTCTGATTTAGTTTTATACATCCTCAGAGCTTCCCCCTGTACTTGAGACCACGCAGAATAGATACAGAAATGATTGTGAGTAAGCCCTCCAGTCGAGTGCCATATGGTTGAAATCATCGGTTGTTATACGTGTTTTTTTTTTTGCTGCAGCAGCAAGCATGGCAACCAAGTGACCACGCAGAATAGATACAGAAATGATTGTGAGTAAGCCTTCCAGTCGAGTGCCATATGGTTGAAATCATCGGTTGTTAGACGTGTTTTTTTTTTTGCTGTAGCAGCAAGCATGGCAACCAAGTGAAGTTTGTGGTCTATGTCCACATAGACAGATATCGTCCGCAAAGTTGAGATCATGTAAGAAACAATGCAGCCCACAAGTTATTTTTCTTTTTTCTTCCAGAACATGCTTTATAACAAAATGCCGCTGCCGCACTCCTATAATAATATTAACATTGGTATAGCGTATCATATAGTCGGCGCTGGTTGATTATAATTTTTTCCATTTACTGCTCTCCCTAAAGGGCTAAATTGCTAATATTGCGTGAAATGCGTGAAGTTTACATTAAATTTCTAACAAACTTAAATAAAAATTGTTTTACTACTTTGTAAACAGTCATATATTTTTTATGATTATTTTTCACAACTTTTTTTTTGTAACAGTTTCTTTTAATTTATGCATTTAAAAACCTACTATAAGTGTAAAGTTGTTCAATTATAGATCATTAAAGTTGTGATAATTGCATGTCTAATTAAAAGAAAAAAAAATATTTTAAAAATTCTCTGGCTACAATGTTGCATGATAAATTGATTTCGAAGTTGGATGGATGACTACGTAGAATAAAGCAGACAGGTGTTGCCAATGACTTATCGAGATTGCCTCTTAAGTATTTAGTTGTTAAATTTTATCGAATTTTATATATTACACACATACATTTTTGTGTAGATGTGTTAACTTTAAGTATTAACCAAACTTGATTTTTTTTAAATTTTTGTTTAAACAACAAATAAATAAAAACCTCTCCCTTTCCCAAGAACAAAACTTATTTTTTTTTGCTTCTAAATTGTTATATATTCGTTTTGTTATTGTTTTCTGTTTTATCTTTAATTTTCATCATCATTAGCAGCAACAACAATAGTAAGAACTACAAAATATCAACCAAAAATACAAAAAAATAAAGCCGTTATACAAAATTATTACTAAATTGCTTAACAAACAATCAAATACACACACTCACATACACACACTCAAACAATTCATTCTAAAATGTCCAACAACTCAACCAGTTTCAACATCCGGTTTTACCGGCAATAAAACATAGCACAACTCTTTCACATATTTTGTTTCTTTGTTATTGTTCTCCACACACTTCTCGTCATTCTTGCACTCACTCTCTCTCTCTCTCTCTCTCTTTCTCACTGTTTTAAAACTCTTCATTGATGATAAGTTTTGTTTTTGTATACTTATAAATAAACGAAGTACAGAAGAACAATAAATGAAAAGTATGATGTTTAACAATTTATGTTGATGTTACATGAGTATGTGTACGAGTACGTTGTTTTACTACTATGTTGTATTTATAACACAGTGGTGAACAAAAATATTAGTAAGGGAAGAATTAGTACAATTTCGATTTAATAAATTTAAAAAACCGTATCTATAAAAAAATTAAAAAAAAAAACATGTAATGAGTCATAATAGTGCCCTGGCTATTTTATCTGGATTGGTTAACAGTAAGTCCAAGCCCTCTACACTTAGACTCTTAATACGGAGGTATAAGATACCAAGCTTCAGTATTGATGGGATCATGGCTAAGAGACTCTTAAGGCGGCCTATTCCATCTACAGCTGCAAGAGAGCAGTTTGTGCAAGATGGGGGCTATACCTTAGTGTTATTCGCTGGATGTACTCAGTAGTCATCGAACCTAGTCTTCTATGTGAGGTGTTCATTGACAAGGTCGGGAAATCTGCTGTGGTCCAAAGTATAATGGTGTTGCGTATAACTTCTAGAAAGACCCTCTTTGTTATGCTGGGCCGGCTACATGCCAAACTTGTAGCTGTAAGACCCAAATGCCATTTTACGTTGACATATTAATCATTCGTGGTACTTCTCTATCTTATCCTAGTCTCCACGGGCTCCTGATGACATAGAATATGTCTCATCCGGGCCGGTACTGTATAGTGGACTCCACATTAGTATTTCCAGCAAAACATTAGAATTCTTAACTTTGGAACAAAATGACAGCAAAACTTTTGACGACAGGCTTAATGTTGGGTTGTCTCTCTGCCACTCGAACTAATGTGTGTGTTTCAAACAGAAGTTATGTTCTTTTTCATGCTGCAGAGTTGATCCTGGGTAACGGGATTCCGACTACTGACATATGTATCTTTTCTAATAGCCAAACTGCTGTCAATTTTTTTGCGAGTGTGAGCAACAATTCTAAACTGATGAGGGACTGTCTCAATTCCCTAGGGATACTTTCGCTGCAGTTCAGATTTCAGAAATTATAAGTCTATGGTGGGTACACTAATGGCGATCATCTATCACCGCTTGGCAATGGCATCACCTCTTACTTCCGTTAAACGGTCTATTAATTATAAATACTTTTAGGACGAAGACAGATTCTGGCAAAGTAGGACACGCGCTTCATTTTATGTTTTCTAGATTGGTTATGAAGCGTACCAATTAGCCGTTTAAACTGTACCGTGGTGACATCTCCTCTGCCGCATCTATTCTCACGCAGAAAGGCTGCACATACCCGCGAATCATTTCTATCGAGATTGTAGATCGATTAAGGAAATACAGAATGTTTTCTACTTTATTTGGCGGCGCGTCTTTCATTTGGATCTCCTTTTCTAGGTAGTCTAACAGAGTTATCTACCATTGATGTCAGGTCGATCGCCAGAATTCTTAGCCTTTTGTTTTAGTTTCAATCTTGATTTTAGGGGCAGTTGTGCTTTTGAGTGAATTCACTGTGTTATCAGGATCGGTAAATCTGAGCCCAGTGGCTAGCTCAGGGTTTTCAATCTACGCGACACAGTGGTATTTCGTCATACATTTCTGTGCAAAAAATATAAGGAGTGCAGCTAGATCATTGAAAATTGGTACCGAGCATTCTACTGATTAAATTAAGAAAAAAAATGAAATTTCAACAAAATCTAAATGGTTTTTATTCGAATAAAAACTTTCTTATCAAAAAAATTCTTTAAATTTGATACATACGCTTTCTAGAGTTAGTAAGCCAGAGTTGACCACGCCAAATCGACTTTTTTGCATAAAATTTTTCCTATCAATGCAAGTCTTCAAATTTGGAACATATATTTTATTGAATAAACAAAAGATGCATGCCAACGGTAATAAATAACGGCCACGCCTATCGCCCACCACCCATACAATCCAAATATATTTTTCGCTTAAAATTTTTACTATTCAAGCAAAAGTCTTATCAGAAATTTTATAAACTTGTTCGGTGATGTTGAAAAACGATGGATTTTTGTTTTGCGAAATTTAAAGAATATTCTCTTAACTTGCATTTGGTACAAGTAGAAAAACGGATTTAGACGGAGCTAACTTCTTTCTATAAAGCCATTTTAAATCTCTTATATCCACTTAACTATGGTACATATATAAGAAGGTGCTGTATTTCAATAAAAACAGAGCTAAAATGTTATCAATGACATTATGTTTCACACATAATTACGTTTTGCTAAAACAAATTATAAATTTTTCTTAGTCAAACACTGCTTTATAGAACAGCATCATCATATTTTTAAAAAGTAATTGCAAAAAGTAAAAGCAAAATACCAAATGCTTGGTATCACAACGGACCGTTATGTGTACTTAAGCTTCGTGAGGACGAGACCATCACTTCCACCTATCCTCATTACATTACTTTACATTATATAATACCAAAGTCTAACGTACCTATTGTTACTAACAATACTGTATGTAATATATAAATCATGTAAGTTGCAACATGCAAATGTTTATTCGTTTTTATTATTTTTTATTCTTTTTGTTACAATTTTATAGCTCGAGGTGTTATTGAAATGCTCAAAATCAAGGTTTTGAAATATACTTACTTATTGACGTAGAGTAAGTCAAAGATATTACAAAAAGTTAAAGAAAATATAAAAATTATTCTATAAAAAAATATACAAAACTCTTAACAGTAAACATAGTACTTTATGGTATTAAACAAATTGAAGAAAATTCACTTAAAATAAAAAAGTATTTACATCAGTGAAAAGGAAAAGTATCAGTATTAAAGTATTAAATTACTTTTACCCTTACCCAATGCAAGCAAATATTAATTCACCACCTAATAATTATTGTTGGTATGTAGGCTGCATTATTCAACTCATCTTTATTTTGTATCGCTTGTCAATAATTACATGTACGAGTATATCAATGGAGTATGTATTGCACACACATACTATTACATTTGTTTTGTTTTGGCTCAACTCTCTTTTCTTTGTAATTGTGTTTTGCATAACCTGTAGTTCTTGTTGCTTTTTTCCTATTTAAAAGAAGGATTTGTTTTTGCTTTAAAATATACACCTTCTCTCTGCTTAACAGATAAATAAACAGATATAAATAGAGAAGATACATGCATATACAGTAGAGGAGTAGGAGAAGTATACGAGGGAAAAACAAGAATTAGGTTATAAACATATTGTTTTTACTTTATATTTAGCACTTTATGATGACGATCATGATTATTTATTATTGTTGTTGTTGTTTTTTTTTTGTTTACATTTTATTTTAAACCGTTGTTTTTGTTGCTTTTTAAATGTTTTTTTCTTATTTTTTTTTTAAGTCTTATTTTCATAATCATTCTTGTTAGTTGTTGTATTTTCTTTTTAGTTTAGTTGACACTTTTTTTGCTAAAAACAAGTGTTGCTGTTTTAAGCTTATGGAAGTATGTGTATGTGTATGTGTGTAAATATTACACTCTTACAAATAATTGGGTTAAGCTTCTATGCTGTGAAAAATTGTTGGAAAAAAAATATTTTTTCTTTCTATTGCCACAATATGGGCATCCATTTAGAAAATTCTTACTGCTGAGTTAGTTTCTGGGTTAAGTCTATATAATTAATTGCTATAGATTTTTTTCCATGATTTATTAATAGTACGAGTAGATAGATGACCTGATTTTATTTGTGAAAAAAAAAATTAAATAAATGGCAAAATATTTAAACCTGTAATAAGCAAAAATGTTTAAAAAAAATCAAATTTCTATAATAATTTCAACTAAAGAGCATTTTATTTGTATTTAAATTACTTATTTAACATAATTTTTTAAATATAAAAAACCAAATAATTTTAATTATACTGATAAGATAAGTAATTTATAAAAAAAAAACTATAAAATTTTTGAAGATGATTCAAATGCAGGTATTACTGTCTCATTATAAAAACACCGCCATAATTTTGCTTATTATCTTCATTTAAATTTAAAAATAATACCGGCTGTTATGATAATAATAATAAGCAAAACTTAAAAAGTATTTAAAAAATACTCTGCATTACTTTGAAGACATGAAGTTGTCTTTTATAATTTCCGATTTCTAGTTCCCCAAAATTGTTAATAAGTAGCGTTTTTAAAAATTTTTTGTTCTTTATTAAATAATAATTTCACATCGATCATAAGCCAACTAGGGCAATTATGATAAGAATTTTGTGTTTGTTTTATTGATAACAGACTGACCTTGACTTTAAAATTAAAGCAAAATTACAAATTGAATATACAGTAGCTTTGGTGGCTACGCCATTTACATTTTAAAATCACTTTCAGTTTACAATTTGTTTCTAATTTTTGAAATAGTACGAGGGTCACTATATATATTTCGGAAAATGTGAAATTCGCTTAAGGAAACAAACCTAAAATCAAATTAAGGTCTGATAAATGCAATAGGACTAAAAGTTGAAGCTGTCCGACTGAGGTCTTTAAGGCCATAATAATAATGGATATCAGCCCTATACATCTTTGTAACAAAATGTGCTATGAGGAGCGCTTTGAAGATGCAAATAGCGTCAAGGCTATAAGAACTATGTAACTTTAGTCACGTGACTATTCTGGGAAGTGTTCTGAATCGTATGGAAGTGTTTTGATCACAGATTCCTAGGCTAAAATTCGACAGGAGATTAGAGATTCGAGATCATGTTCCCTAGTCGTAAGAAATGTGTTTCGGTGCATTATGTTGATTCCAGGAGTCTGAAGGGGTTTATGAATGGATCGAAGACTGATACAGGTATAGGAGAGGGGGCCTTTAGAGGGCGGTGAGCGTATAACTACATATATTTTCGGATAGTCGGGCAGGACTGAGGGTACTGTATTCATGAACGATGAAATCGCGACTGCCTTCAACAAACAGGGTTGTGCTTTGTTGGGTCCCGGAACATTCTGGGGTCGCTGGCAATGAAATTACAAACAGGCCGAGCCAGAGCCCTTATGTGGGATTCACTGGGCAGAAGTCAAGTCGAAGGAGGAGAGGTGGGAGCACTCCCTCAGTGGCCTATATTAGTCGGCCGCCCGAAGAATGCCTTTTTCGTATTGAAAAGAGCTGTACAGGTTAGGCAGGGCTGATATTGATAGGACAGTGGGCATTTTACCGCGACACTACTACATGGAATATTATCTTCATAGATTACGTCTTCTGGATGAGATGGACTGTCAGCTCTGTCTGGAGGAGGATGAAACCACAGAGCAGTTGTGCAACTGTGCTGCACGGTCTAGAACCAGAATGCACGTTTTCAATCGGGGTCAATTGAACGCAGAGGAAAACATGATTGTTGCTATCGATTACATTTGGAAGTCAGAGAAGTTGTTGGACGATGATGATCATATCGGTCAACTTTTTTGACTACAGTATTATATTAGATCCTTAGGGCAATCTTTTTCGGCCGTTGCAATAATAATAAGGTTGAATAATAATTCCTTACGCCATAAAATCAATTAGAAAATCTAAAAATTATAAAAAAATATGACTAGGGCTACATCACATTCTTCCAGCATATTAGAAAGTGATCCAATGTAAAGTAGGAATTTACATTAATTCTAATGAATAAAATAAGCCGTCTTATTAAGGCAATGCGATAATGGCAAAAACCCATAAGCTATGCTACGGACTGCTATCCTATCTGTTTCCACATTTAAAGAAAAGGTTGGCTTGTAAGAGTTTTTAATCAAACGAAAGGTTTCACATTAAAACAAATACCTATATTGATGGTCCTTAGAAAGTTTATTATTTGATAGGTAAAAACAAAAAAACAAGCACTGAATTTTATCACTTTAAAAGGAACTATTTTGAGAAAAAAAAACGATTTTCTTTCAAAGTCATGGAAGTCTTTCAATAACGTTCTACCAGGTTTTTACAACCTTTTGACCTTGACAAATGCAGAAATTTATTAGCGCCAGAGATACAAATAACAATGAAACTGATTTACTTGCTTCGTCGGGTCTCAGTGTTTTAATCGTCTAATTTTTCATTGCTTGTTTTATCTTACTCGATGGCGAAACGATTTCATTTATGAGGCTAACCTAACATTCCAAATATGTATACAATCATGTTTCACCACCCCTTTTGATTTATATTTTGTGCAGCAATGAAGTCTTTTTGATTTGGAAAGAATTCTAGTAATTTCACATCGAATTTGTCAAATACTTTTTGACATCAGTGTTTTAAAAAGCCATTAAAACCAAAGAAAATGTTTCTTTCAGAATCTTAACTACTTTTAGCACATAAAAAACCATTTTATTACCTATTATATAACAAAATAAATAAATATTTATAACACAAAGCCATTTGATGATGCGATAATACCAAATACAACCATAAATCACTTTTTGTTTTAAATATTTCAAATTATTTAAGTGAAATTCAATGAACCTTTTCTTCTTTTTTCCTTCATTTTACTGTAGAGTGTCAAAATACTTAAAATTCTGTTCGGTGTATGGGCAACATTGTGTTATGTGTTGTTGGTTCGTTGGTAAATAGAAATGCAAAAAAAAACACAAATAATAAAAAAAAACAACAGAGCGTTAATAAATGAAAGAAAAACAATAACAATAACAACTACAATAATAATATTAAGAAATGTATGAAAATTTCTCAACACCCTATTTTACGTGAGTTGATTTCTTAATTCATTTCTTTCTCTCTCTCTCTCTCTCACACACACACACACTCTGTCTTTGTAACTAACGTTATAATTGTTGTTTTATTTTAGAGTGTGTGGTAAGTTTTTATTGCATTTCACCTTTTTACCATAAACGTGTACGAAAATTTGGCTTATTTGTGACCACATAGACTGAATTACAGCAAGCCGGGCTGCTCAATTGGCATTTTGAAATGAAAGTGAAAAAAAGCGTGACTTTGAAATTTGAAAATTTTTAAAAATAACAACAAAACCTTCCTCAACAATTTTGGTTAAAGAAAAAAAAAAGTGTTTTTAAAAAAGGAAATAGAAAAAAAGGTGAAATATTTTCGGTTTTATTTTCTTTTAAAACCATTTAAGGATTTTATTGCCTTTTTTGAAAACGTTCTTCTTCTTATGGTTATTGGGGGCTTATTAAGCTTTTGTTAACTAAATTTCTAAAAAAAATTTATTAAAAATTTCACTTGCCATTGTCTTAATGGGTCATATTTAAACGTTTAACTTTTTTGTTTTAATTTGAAGTCAAGCTTTAAGCAAATTTTCGCTTTAAGTTTTAATCATAGGCACGCGCTCATTAAAAAAAATTATTTTCACTTTATTAATGGCTGTTGTATTTCTTTTTACCTCCGAAATGTTTTTGATTTAAGAAAAAGCAAGAAAGCAAGACTAAATATATTAAGACCGGAGGGAGGAGGTTGTACTTTTAAGCCACCTCTGAAATGTTTTTGCTTTAATATTGCTTTTGTTTTCTTATTTTGCATAAGTTTTTTTATTATTTCTGTAAAAATTTTTTCCTCTGTTGCAAAAGTATATTTTCGTTTTTCTTTGCTTCTTTCGTAATATATTTTTTCCTACACCATTTCCAAAGAGAAAAACTTACAACTTGGTTCGATTCATACATACTGTTAGGCTCTAACCTTTTTAAAACGTTTGAGTTCTTTTTAATAAAAAGAAATTTTTATTATCACACTTTTACTTTATACACTTTATCTTAATACAGCAACTTATTTATCTTGCACTTAATATTCGCTTATACAACACTCTTATTCACGCCTAAACACGACTTTACTTAATGAATGCAAAACGATAACTATATCGACGTAGGTAAGGCAGCCTCCTTATATACCTAACTGCCTATAGTTTGGAAAGTTCCGTAAATGTCTCAAAAGCTTTTAAATCCTCTATTTTATGTCCGTTAGTTTTAATCATGCACGATTGTGTTACCTAAAGATGGTCGAATTGGTCATGCCGTCAAATATACAAATCAGTACAGCATTACCAGAGTAACATATTAACAACCTTGACACAATAGATCAAAATCCCACAATACAGTCCCAAAGGCACTGATGTGGTGTATTTTCTTTTTAGGCATTTTTATTTTCGTAACAATATCAAGATTTATGATGTTGGAAGTTTTGCCTTAACCATAAAACATGTTGTTTCCCATAAAATAAGTTTAGGTAAGCGAAGCTCCAAATCCATAGAGGCCTTTTCTACATATTCGAGCACCAGACTACATAAGGGAAGGTTTCCAAGCTTCCCCGATATGTCAAAGAGTTAACAAAATTCCAACATTTCTGCACCAATTTGTTGCTGATTTTCTTTACACCAGCAATGGAAACACTGTTGCGGCATATCATCATTTTGAATTTTTTTTTTTTTTTTTTTGGGTATTTCTTTTGAAATTGTTTTTTTATTTCACTTTTTTTCGCATTGTTTTCATAGTTTTTCTTGCAAATATTTAAGTTAGTGGGTTTCACTAACTATAAATCATAGTCAATCGAGTGTAAAAACAAACTACAAATCTTTTTCTTATAAATTTCCATAAATTTTGCAGAAACCCAAATAGAAAAAAAATAAATTGGCACAATCTAAAGTTTATGAAATTTCGAATTGAAAGGCTGCATGAAAACATTTATGCAATAGTCTGCAGTGGAGAAATTATGGGAACAGTATAAAGAAATGCAAAGCAATGCTGAAATCACAAAGCGATAAGGTAATAATAATAACAGCCTGCGAATTATCATCGAAAAGACCGTGGAATGGCGCTCAGCACTCTATTTAGCATTTGTAGATTTCGAAAAAGCTTTAGACAAATTGGCATATTTTGCAATTTCAAATGTAGTGGCTTGTAAAGGAACACCTAGGAATATCATCGATATTATATTATACCGGGTGGGTCATTTATCGGTTTTAATTTGAACCAGCGGTTATTACAAATCTGGCAAAACTTATGGCATTCTATTCTGTCACAAAATTCAATATATTATCTCCATTGAACGAAATGCAGCGATTTAAGCTTGAACAACGTTGGCATTCATTGGAAATTTATTTCCAAAACAAAGATAATTGGTCGGAAATTTCAAAAAATCCAAAAAAGTTGCATAAATCATATTTTCGGGTGAAGCTCATTTTCATTTTGGTGGGTACGTTAATAAGCAAAATTGCCGTATTTGGGGCTCAGAAAACCGAAACGTGGTCTTACAGAAGCCAATGCACCCATTACGAGTGACTGTTTGGTGCGCCATATTTCTTTGAAAATGAGGACGGCGCAATCATTACGGTCAATGTGGACGAATATCGCACTATTATAACCGATTTTTTTTTTACCCTCTCTTCATGACATTGATGTGAACGATGTTTTGGTTTCAACAGGATGGTGCAACCTACCGCACATCTCATGCCACAATCGATTTATTGCGTCAACCGTTTGATGGCCGTTTAATTAGCAGCCAAGAAGCTGTGATTTGGCAAAGACATATGTTATGCCGACAAACCAGCGCCTATTAAGCATTTGAAGGCCAACATTCGTGATGCCATTGCCGAGATACGACCCCAAATATTCGAAAAAGTTCTCGAAATTTAGTCCGATCGAATGGGCTACTGTGAGGCCAGCCGCGGCAGCCATATGAACAATTATACTTCACGATAAAAAAAATAATCTGGAAAAATTTCAAACCGTTTTTGTTTTATTGCATTTTTAAATTTCGACTTTTAAATAGCCCTCACGATTTTTAACCAAACGCTTCGAGAAAGGCAACTCTATCTGACTCTTACACCCTATTAGAATTAGAATTGGCCGAAGATTGATATTGTTTAAATTTCGTTTTTGCTCCACCATTAATGCAAGCGCATTTACTTTGCACAAAAAGTTTATGACCAAACGTTGCACGATATAAGTATACTATATATCGTAAAGGGCTCTCTACCTTTTCCTCCATCACATGCCTAAAATTATGAAGTCGAAGATATTACACCTCTAAACTTGGAAAGTTTGAAATGAACTGCATAAAAATGTCTCCTTAAGAAATATACACAGATTTCTTAAGTTTACTTAAGTGAAATATAACGGATCCGCCAAATATTTTTTTTTTTTTTGAAAATGCTAAAAAAAATTCTGCTGAATATTTTCACAAATTTCTTTTTTTATTTGAAAGTACAATCCTTCCGGTTAATAATGGAAAATAATTTCATTCAAATGGCTGCCTCGGCTGGCCATGCAGTAGCCTACACGATCGGTCCAATTTTTAAGCACATTATCGATTGTGTGCAGCTGTATTTCACCAATGGCTTCACGAATATTGTCCTTTAAAGCATCAATTGTCTCTGGCTTGTTGGCGTAACACTTATCTTTGACGGTACCCCACAAATAATAGTCCACCGGTGTCAAATCGCAGCTCCGAGATGGCCAAACGACATCATCTCTGCGGCTGATAATGCGATCTTCAAAAACAGGGCGCAAAACATCGAGTGTAGGTTCGGCTGTGTGGCACGTAGCGCCTTCCTCCTCCTCAATTTTTGTGAACAAAAATTCGTTCAACATGGCCCGATAACGATCGCCATTGACTGTAACGGCCACGCCTTGCCCATTTTCGAAGAAAAATGGCCCAATTATGCCTCTGGACCAAAATCCACACCAAACAGTGACTCGTTTTGGGTGTATCGGCTTTTCAATGTATGCGTGCGGATTTTCTGTGCCCCAAATGCGACAATTTTGCTTGTTTATAAACCGGCCAAGATCAAATGATATTCATCTGAAAAGATGTTTTTTTTTTTGGCAAAATCGGCATCTTCTGTAAGTCGATCGCAGGCCCAGATTCCCAGCGTTGTTCAACGGTATACACAACCATATTCGTTCAGCGGATGGATAAAACTAATTATCTGTCAAATCAGACATGAGCTAAGTGTTACCATTCACGAAATAAGCATTAGTTGATAAAAAACGTTAGATGGAGGACCCTTTACAACTTTTTATAGTTCTATACCTCTTGTTTCCAAATCCGCTTAGTACCTTAAAGTGGGTTAATGTTTAGCTAAGTTATTAACTTACAAGTGTATGTAGGCACGGAAAACTCAGTATATTGTTAAGATTGACTCGCCGTTAGGCGTCTCTGTACAAAGATTAAATGAGAGTTGTAATTATTTTGAGCTCACATTACAAGCTAAGGCATTCCAGAAGTTGCAGAACTCTAATACATGCTATGACTGAGGGTTCTGACATAGACGCGACTAATAATCCACTTATGTAGCTTTGAAAAACAAAACTTTTTACAGAGACAGGCTTTGAAAGAGGAATCAAAGAGTTGGAGAAGTGGACTCGTTAATAAAAGAAAATACTTCGGTCCAATTAAAATTTTAGAAAAATATCTTTGAGTGTATTTTTCTAAATTTTGAAGAGTATTCTTTTTCACCACTTCTGTTCCACTACAAAACGTGTTGAATACTACAATAATAGTAGAGATTTCAATTTTAAAAGAAAATTAACATTTGAATTGAGTTTAAAGCAAAACTTTTATAGAAAAAAATAAAATAAAATATTTGAATAAAAAAACAAATCTTTTCTTTAAAATTTCGCTTCTTTTTTTTTCTCTCAACATGGAAAAATTTACCATTTTTGGTGAACTTAAAACTCAAATGACAGTCTAACTGTTTAACTTAATAGCTCTGATTGATTGACTGACGGACTATTAAAAGACAAAATATTGAGAAAACAATAAAACTCATTTCATTTAATTAAAAGTATTTGTACGTCATCAGTGAAAGTTGTTTATGAAAAAACAATATTTTTTTATTATTTTATGTATTTTTATTATTAAAAGATGATGCACTTTTTTTCTTCGATAAAGTTATGGCTTTTTTTCGAAATCTTAGCAATTTGTTTCTATAGAAAAATTAAAGTCATGAGACGTTGTGAGTGTCTTTGAAACCTTTGAATAATAAAAAAAATAATAATGAAAAAAATCAAATAACTTTTAATAAACTTTGCATTTTGATGTGAATAATATTAATAATAATAATGAAACAACAACAAAAAAAATTTTTTAATAAAACTTGTTTGGAAATGATAATGGGTAGTTAATTTTTGTTTTTGTTTTTGGCCTTAGAAAAAAGGAAATAAATAATATGAATTATACTGCATACAACAAAAAAAATAAAAAATAAAGATGATATCATAAGTACTCTTGAATCTTAACACTTGTTTTTGTGTTTTCCTCAGTTTTTTTTCAATACAAAAGGTTTGCTAAATAAATAAAAATCTAAAAGTAGGTACTTATACAGGGTGTCCGCCGGAAAGGTATACTACTTTGTTTTGCCGCCAGTTTGGTAAGCATTAGTCTTGACAATTCATATTTGGCAGTCGTGAAGTAGAGACGTGGCAAATTTATAATGGAAATATATTCAGTAAACTATCGTGTTTTAATCGTTAAAACATTTTATCAAAATCAATCATCGATTTTTATGAAAAAATCATAATGAGTGACGAGGCACATTTTCATTTGAATGGTTATGTGAATAAACAGAATATTGGGTTCTAGGCAATGGAAAACCCTCAAATTATTCATCAGTCACCTCTGCATCCACTAAAAGTAACAGTCTGGTGTGCAATTTCGTTTGAAACTGAAAACGGCGTAACGGTAACTGTCAATGGGGAGCGATATCGTGATATGATTGCAAACTTTTTAACGCCACAACTGCATGTTTTGAGCTTGACTAGCATGTAGTTTCAACAAGACGGTGCCACATCGCATACAGCCGGGATTACAATGGAATTTCTTCGTGACCTCTTCCCACAACAAATTATTTCAAGGAATGGTGATGTTGATTGGCCTCCACGGTTGCCTGATTTGACTGCTCCGGACTTCTCTTTGTGGGGATATCTGAAAACCAAGGTTAATGCAAACAAACCAGAAACGCTGGAGCAACTCAACCAAAATATTCGCGATGAAATTAATTAAATACGGTGCGAAATGTGTGGGAATGTAATGAAAAATGTGCTCAAAAGGGCTCGCATTTATCTGATATTATATTCCATACATAATTGCCGACATTAAATAAAACATTTATCAATATAAGATCCATTCTCTTTCAAATAATCAAGAATTATAAACGAACAAAGCAGTATACCTTCCCAGCGGACACCCTGTATAAAGGCAATACATTGTGTTCGATAAAAATCCCTCAGGCGTTACAAACTTTAGTTATAAACATCATATTCCCTAAGAGAACAACAATAAAAAAGCAAACAATGTTAGCAAGTTGATTTACTATATTGTATAAGTTTTCTTTATATTTTTGCCTTAAAACTCTAAAAAAAACATCAAATGCTTTAAAATATACATATAAAAGTCGCCAACGGTCTTATTGTGTTTACTAAAGGGTCCGCCATCTAACGTTTTTTTTTTCAACTAGTGCTTATTTCGTGAATGGTAACACTTAGCTCATGTCTGATTTGACAGATAATTAGTTTTATACTTCCGCTGAACGAATATGATTGTGTATACACTTGAACAACGCTGGGAATCTGGGCCTGCGATCGACTTACAGAAGATGCCGATTTTGTCAAAAAAATTCATCTTTTCAGATGAAATTCATTTTGATCTTGGCGGTTATGTAAACAAGCAAAATTGTCGCATTTGGGGCATAGAAAACCCGTACGCACACATTGAAAAGCCGATACACCCAAGACGAGTTACTGTTTGGTGTGGATTTTGGTCCAGAGGAATAATTGGGCCATTTTTCTTCGAAAATGAGCAAGGAGTGGCCGTTACAGTCAATGGTGACCGTTATCGGGCCATGTTGAACGAATTTTTGTTCACAAAAATTGAAGAGGAGGATATTAGCAACATTTGGTTTCAACAAGATGGCGCTACGTGCCACACAGCCGAAGCTATACTCGATATTTTGCGCCCTGTTTTTAAAGATCGCATTATCAGCCGCAGAGCTGATGTCGTTTGAGTCAAAGATAAGTGTTACGTCAACAAGCCAGAGACAATTGACGCTTTAAAGGACAATATTCCTGAAGCCATTGGTGAAATACAGCTGCACACAATCGATAATGTGTTTAAAACTTGGACCGATAGTGTAGGCTACTGCATGGCCAGCCGAGGCAGCCATTTAAATGAAATTATTTTCCATTATTAACCGGAAAGATTGTACTTTCAAATAAAAAAAGAAATTTAAGAAAATATTCAGTAGTTTAAAAAAAAAAAAATTATTTGGCGGACCCTTTATATTCAATAATACTCAATTAATTAAGGGAAATAACGATATCAATAGCAGTTTATGGTTTGGCAATAAACCCACCACCCATAAGAGTTATTTAAATAATAAATGAATAAATGGTTGGTACCACTGCTGCAGCACCAGCAGCAACAAGTCTTTTCCCCAAATAATACTTAACTGCCAGTATTAATGAAAACAATAACAACCTACTATACTTACATACATATATGTATGCAAACACACGTGTGTTTTTGTGTATGAGAGAAACATTTTTGTAATGCTTCAGTTATTTTTATATTTATCCATGTAAAAGAGAGCATATGTTTACCAAATAAAAACCCTTTTTTACTACAAAAATTCTCTCACTTACACACACACACACACACGCACACGTAATTTTGTTATTATTGCTTAAATTTCCTGTACGTGTTCATACTTAACATATAAGCATGATTAATACAAAGAATTGCTGTTTTTAAACAGAGTACACTGAGAAAAATTTTATTTTATAGTTTAATCGTTTTTTTCTTTATATCTACTTTTAAAATGTTTAAATAACAAAAAATTTTCTTTTATCTATTTGTTTAAAACATTAAAAAGCAACAACAAACAAAGAACGACAATAACTAAAGCTTATATTAAAATAACAAAAAAAATTATAAAAAAGTTTGTGGGCATGCAACAAGTATAGATTGCTGCTTTTATAGCGTTTTTTTTCTTTTTTTGTCTTTTTTCTTTTTTTCTTAACGGCAGCAGACTGTCGGCCAAAAATAGTAGAAAAAAACGACCCACCACTAACAAAACTGTTGCACTTGACTGCATTTTTTTATAAAAAAAAAACACAAAAATTAAAACTAGAAATACCAACAAAAATTTTTGTAAAAACTTATAATGAGTCAGAACATTAATAAAAAGTTTTTTATTTCTATCGTTTGCAAAACAAAAAACGTGTTGGTAACAAATTAACCAACAAATTTTTGGCTTTAAAAGGGTTTAAAGAGAAAATAATTAAAAATTAAAATTATAATTTTAAACTCGTACCATAGGCCTATAATTAAAAGATCAAAATAAAATAATAGGCTTCTTAAAAGCCTCTTATTTCTATTTATAATTCAGTAAAACTATTTTTATTATTATCTCTTTTCCTCTGTTATTTGTCGCGTCATATTTCATTGTTTTCACAACAATGCTTTAATTTTTTCTTCACCTTCAATTCTTCAACTTTTTGTGTTTTTGCTTAAATCCCAACAATCATAAGGTAAATTTAATACGACAAACGTGCTTGAAAGTGAAATTGCTGGAATATTTAAAAATATTCATAATATTCATTTGAAAAATGAACGTTCTTGAATAAGGGAAATTGATTAGAGGGCTATGTATTAGAATTACAAAATTATGTCAAGAAATTTTAAGAAATTTGTTATGATATTTAACAATGAAAAAAAAATTAAGTTAAAAAATTAAAAAAAATCCGTAGCAGTCAAGTAAAGTAAAAAAGACCATATTTGTGTACTAATCATAGATAGGTGGTTAGGTGAGTTGGCTAGTTAAGCGAAAACGCGATCAACTACAATCAGCATTAAAATGCCGTCTTAAAACCAAATCAAGATCACAAGCAATGAACCAACCAACAAACAAAAGAAAGGAAAAGAGGATTACAGCCAACTCGAGGTGTTTATAGATTAGATAAGATCGAGATGGTTCAGATTTGCTTACTAAAGTTAGGTAGCCCAAAGTAGCTCAATAGTCTGCCTTACAGATCTGGACATTCACATTCAAAGTAAAAGATGTTCTCGATCTCAGAAGTGCTTCAGCAGCTTCTACAGTGAAGGTAAAAGGACAAACCCCTTTGCTTTGCTGAGTATCCTCAGACGTTTCAATTCATACCGTGCCCACAAGAGGAAATGGAACTCCTTTTTGTGCCTTCCTGCGGAAAAACTGCAAATTGCTACCTTGACAACAGTCACAGAACAGCAAATGTCAGAGTAGGAGATGATAGATTACACATATATTGAGAACCGCCTAGCAAGTTTATCAGCTTTTTCATTCCCAATGATGTGGAAATGGTACATGGCAGCAGCCTGACTATCAGAGAAAATTCTGATCTTAATTACAGACCCCTGATCTCTCAACCTTTTACACGTCTGCAGATATACAAAAACACAATACCACAAAGTTGGCAGACTCAAAGGAAATACCATCTTGGCTCCGTCTGTGAAGAGCGTAATAGACGTACCCAGCAAAATTCAGTTTACGCATAGACATGTCTTTACCCAAATTCCTTAGATACAGAGTAAGAAACGCTAATATGCATACTGACCATAAGATATAAAAACCCTACCGGTGGTAGTCTGTCATATATTTTACGTTCATGACTGCCGTATGATTACATCTTTTTATCTGAGGGACATCTAATAACAGCAATAATATTGGCGGAATTGGCAGGGTTATTTAAATTCTTCTCTTTACAATTGGGATTAAAACCATTATTATTCTCAAATGGGTGCTACAATCCTCGGGTAAAAATCTCAGTTATTGGAGCTTTCAATGCCCACGTGATTAGAAATAAGCCCTTGCTCAGATCTAATAGGAGGTTCTTTGCTTTCTATTCGAACTTAAAATCCAGAACATTAAGCTTAAGGTATAATATAGATCACAGACAGTATGCATTCAAACGGGCAACATAGCTATTCTTTAACAATTATAGGGTTAATGTGGCAAAGATCACCGAACGTAACTACTTATAAATACTGAGTGCATTGTGGTTCATTTTTGAAGAATAACACTAGAAATGGTTCTACTTTTTTAAACTGGATCTGTTTTTTATCGTCTTAACAAATTTACTTTCTTCAAAGGTATTTCCTGATAGACAGCAATAGCTAGGTGTTAATAGATTGTTGGATACCCACGATATTTTTACAGACGTCTCGAAGACGGCAACGGTTAATGATGCGGGAATCTATTTGATGCATAGTGCTCTAAAAGTATCTTATAGACCTCCTGATGAATGGAGTGTCATGCAGTCTGCGATCTTTCCGATCTATAGAGCGACGGAGCAGATTTCTGAGTACAGCGCAACGGGTGCAACAGTAGTTTTACATATGGACAGTCAGACAACTACGTGGTTTCTTCGTCGAGGAGAGAGAGAAATAGAGATGGCTTAGACTTAACTTGAGGACGGAATGGGTCAGTTATCTGAAGAGTAAGCCTCTCAGGACTCTAACTAGGCTTTGTGCTCTGGAGGCAGCAACCAGTTTGTGCCACACAGGCATGCTTGATTTATACAGAGAGTGTGGCAATTAAGGAGACTCTGTGCATTCGCCTTACACTTCACAGATTTAGGAGCTGTGAGGCATGGCTTTCGTTATAGTAGCTTCTGTTAAGCTGTATTCTACCATATTTCTGTCGGACATCAGCTGGCTAGTGAGGTGACTCCCGGTACTAAGGGAGTTTGCTTTTGTTTTCCTTAGTTTTTGTTCTTTTTTTTGTTATTTTGTTTGTTTCTTCGATTCTTATTTCTTGCTGTCTATTCTTCTTTTGGAAGTCTGCAACAATGCACCTCTTTTTGTGGTAGCTGGGTGGGGTGTCTATCTACCTACCTTCCTAACAATTATGTACAGAAACGTGTTCGTTTAGATGTAGATAGACGTGGACTTTGTCAAGTGCTTTATTTGAAGCTTTAGCTTTACTGGCAGTATTTCAAAAGTTTACTGCGATAACTAATTACTTGGCCTGTCTACCGTATCTGACGTTATTTCAGTAATAATATCTCAAAAGTGATTAATTTGTTATCACAGTCTAATGTGCACCAACTTCAAAGATAAAAAATTATAATCAAAAACGATTTTGTATATGTTGACAATATTTAAGCGATTTTTTCCGCACTTTTTTTTACTCCTCTTGGGAGCTTATGGCTTTCACACAAAGCATTTCCGCTGTTGTTTTTACTTCTTTGATAATTTTTTCTAAGTTCCTAGATAGTAGTGCTTCTCCAAGATTTTTTGGTCAAACAGGACTTCTAAAGACTTTAGAATTCTTCCTTTTAACCGTTATTCTGTTGTTACTCTTGGGTTTTTCTCGAATGATGTGACCGATCTATCTCCATTCCATTCTTTATCTGTGAAAGATAAAGAAGTTAGACATTCTGTATGACCATTTAGGGACAGAGACCCAGTTAAACTTATTCTTGTGTGGCTCTCTTGAAGCGAAGTTCTATAGGAATGAACCACAAACCTTAATGATCTTTAAAACTAACACAAACAAAGCCATTGAGCAAATTAAGACTAATAATCATAAAAATTTGCACATTTCGTATGTGTATCAGCTAGCAAATCCACGGTAGATATTCTTACTGCGTTATTTTCCATGCATAACGACTTAGATAGGCCTTTCAAAAGAAAAAACTTAATGAACAATCCATTATAAAGTGATGCTTTAGATAGCCGGTGTCCTAGTGAATTGTGTATTAGACTGACAGTTTATGAGTCGAAAGTTCGATTAACTCTAAAGAATCGAATGCACCTGTAGCATTTCACCGACATTACTACTCTCGTGTTAACTAAAATATTATTGAACATTAAATTCTAATACAACAATAAATAAAAACTCACTTAAAATTATAATTTATTTAAATTAATTCGATTACAGCTTGAGTTTTAAATAAAAATTTTGATATATATTTAAAAAGTTTATATTAGTAACTGTTATAAGCAACACTACACATTTACATACCATATACAGTTTGTCAAATAAATGTTTTCAAAGTATAAAAAAATATTAAAACCTTATTTTCATTTGAGAATTCCAACATCAAACTCTTAACATGTTACCGTAATTGTCAAAATTGTCATTATTTTGTCATTACTTTTAAGATAGACCCACACATTACAACGCCAACAACAACAGAAGATTTTTACCTGCTTTTTATACTGTCAGTTACAGTAACGTGATGTGTGCAAAACAAAAAATAAACATCTTAAAAGTTTGTTTTTGTCTCAATTAAAAATATGATTTTAATTTTTTCTTACTTTGGAAACATTTATTTGACAAACTGTATGTATCTATATTGTACTAACTCTCGTAAAATCAAAAAATATAAAAATTATATAAAAAGGTATATGGTACACTTGGCTCTGACAATTGGTAATGTTTGTCAATATGATTGACACAGAAGTAGAAAAATGTACATTTATTAGCACTGTAAGCAAATAAAATAACAATTTCAACCAGGTCTTAAGCAATAACATAAAAACAAAAACAAAACAAAAACAGAGCATCACTTTTAATATGAATTTAAAAAGAAGAAAGAAATTTCTTTCAAACATAACAAGCCGGTTTTCAAACCATTATAATAATGATGTTTAAACATCATAATGAAATTAAAACTGAGTCTACAATGTAGACTCTACATGCTCATTAAATGAAAGAGATATATGTGTAGAATCAACTATAATATAGAATCAACTATAATAAGTAAAGCTTACGAGTACCATAGGCAGAGAAACAGGCAGACTTTCTTTTGGTTTTAATATTTTTCTTCTCATCCATCTCTTTTTTACTCAAAATATTTGCGTATTTTGAACAGAAAGAAATTCATTGAATATTTTGTAGAAATCTATGTCAGAAACATGTTAAAAGGCGCCCCAAGAATCTTATAAAAGAAAGATATTGTTGAAGCAGATTTTTATCTTCTGAAATATAAAATAGAAAGGAAATAAAAAATAATAATTTTTGTTGCTTAAGCTGAAGTTTAACTAACAGAGAGATTTCACTTTGGAGACAGAAAAAACAAAGAGACTCTTTAAAGAAAAGTTATTGTTATGTTAAATTGATTATTTAAATATACATACTATGTACATACATACATGTGTATTTATCTAAGCCAGCGTTCGGCAAACTAATATTAATGCATTTTACAATCGTGTTAGTAATTGAGAGTCTCTCACTCAGGCCACTTTGCACTGTATTTTTCCACTTGTTTTCTCTTTAATGATGAAACAGAATACGTCCGCAACTTCAAGCAAAAACTTTGTCAAAATAAAGATGGCATATAATAAAATCGACAGCCGCAACTTCAAACACTGGCAATTGCCCTTTTTGTTTTGGTTTTCCGCTCCAAACCAAAAACATATGATTTTTGTTTACAAAATACATAAAATTCAGGGAAAGTACGGCAACACATACAAATTGTGGGAGCACAATTGAGAGAGTAAGAAAAAACGCTGTCAAAATAAAATAGATTCTCACGACTGCTTTTGCCGACGATTTTTATGTCATTTTGTATGGAAAAAATCGTCAAGCCACAGTTCTGTTTTATTTCTTACTTCTTTATTACTTTTTCACACTGTTTATTTTTTGCTTAGTTTTTGCCTATGCGTGTAACCACGTACGTGTGAAAACAGAAGAGAAGAGCAGCTCTTTGCCGAAATCTAATCGAGATACACATAATTGTCGTTTTTAAAGGGCAGAGAAGCGAACTGAGACTGCAGCCAAAGAACAACAATTATGTGAGGCAGCAATACCAACAGCTGAACATTTTGTTCAAAAACATCTCCAATATTCAATCAGAACAGAGGAACAGAGGTTAAGATAAATATAAAGAAAACAAAAGCCATGAGCATCAACATTACTAGCTCAAAAAACATCAAGCTACAAACAGACGAGTGTGCAGACGTAGAGAGCGGCAATCACTACGGAGAAGCTCACATATAACCAAACAAACTAAGCGCATAATATTCAACTCATGTTTTAAGTCAATTCTGCTGTACAATAGTGAAAGAAGGCTTGTATCACCTAAGAGCTTAAGTATTCATCAAAATCATATGCAAAATATTCTGGTCTAACACTATAAGTAACGCAGAACTATAAAACACGACCAATGAAAAACCCACGCGGAGTCAAAAATGTTTTTGAAAGTGCAATGAAGGCTGAGGAAGCTACCACCATGAATAAATTAGACAGAGTACAGAGACTCGCCTGCCTCGGTATAATTGAGGCAATAAGAACGTGTGCAACAACGGCCTTGAAAGCCTTGATTGGTTTGACACCGCTTCACATCTATGTATGTGATGAGTGTGGCGATATGTTCGACGGCAGTTTTTCGCCAAGGAATCCCGAAATACGTCGGGCTGTCTCTTCATTCTACGCAGGGTGGTCGTAGAAACATCTTCGGTCCTAGATGTTATGCCTTGTATTTGTACTTTGGTAGGAGATTCATGGTTGAATTCCCGGACCGGGATTGTTGGTCTAATAGGGCTTTAGTTCGCAGAGAGTTTGATCTAAACTGGTATACCGATGTCACAAAAATGAATGGCGATCCACTGGAAAGATCGCTGAATGTCTTCCAGGCTGAGTTTATGACCATTGCTATACTACCTTGATCAAAAAGTTTTCGGAATAACCCCCGTGTGGCGTCCCATTGTTCCGATTCTAGTTTTTTTGTTGTTGTTGATATTCTCGCTAAATCATAGCATCATTTGCATGAGCTACGTAGCCAAGAGTATATCTACCTCTATGTGTGTTGGCGATTTTTTACAGTTTTGACCGTATTGAGGTCGGCCAAAGACATGAATTGCGAGGCTGAATCCGATCCCACATTTATCAAAAGGATCATTACTGGAGACGAGACGTGGGTTGATGAGTACGACACGTAATCCAGATACCAGGCAAGTGAATAGCGTTCACCAAATGAATCGAGACTAAAAAAACGTCGTTTTCTGTCGGAAAAGAAGATAATGCTCACGGTTTTCATGTATGACAGCTGTTTAGTGCAGCATGAATTTTTACCAGAAAGCAGACAGTAAACAAAGAGTATTATTTGGGCGTTATGAGATGTTTGCGTTAAGCAATTCGCCGAGAGAGACCAAAATTATGGGCAGGAAACTAGAGGATTTTGCACCATGATAACCCACTGTCGCACAGTGCCATCATTATTCTAAATTTTTTGACGAAAAATATAACAAATACTATCCAACAGCCACCGAATTCACCTGATTTGGCTCCCTGTGACCTCTTTCTGTTCAATCGAGTTAAAAAACCATTACGAGAAACGCGTTTCAGCAGCCGTTTCTAAAATTGTAAAAAACCGCCAACACACATAGAGATAAATGTACTCTTGGTTTTTTGATCAAGGTAGTATGTGCGAAGATCTATCTAGACAGTGGGCTCAAGGCTAAAGCCATTAATATATACTTTGACAGCTAATCTGCCTTAAGGGTACTTGCCTCGAATCGTATGGCATCTAAACTGGTCAAATATTGCTACGATACGTTGCAAAAGCTTTCGCTTGGAAATCAGGTCCAGTTGTTTTGGGTACCTGGACGTAGATGGTAATGAAATGGCAAATGCATTCGACAGAAAGGATTCTATGACATCCTAAATCGATTCGGAACCTTGCTGTGCTGCACCACTTACTACCATCCTCAATCTAATCAAGGATTGGAAAGCTCAAAAGGGAATTAGCCACTCTAAGGCGGCGATCAGCCCGTAATTTTGGCGTTGCTCTGAGGTTCTTACGTATGACAAGCCGGACTCGAAATTCCTAACGGACTAAGAGCTCATCTAAAGAGGATGGCAGTCACATATGTAGATGTTTGTAGACTGTGCTCACAAGCGTCAGAGACAACGGAACACGTATTGTGTGAATGTGGGGTTCTTGATATGTATAGATGGAGGTGTTTAGGTAGACATACGGTCTCACTGTGTAACATATCCACCATTACGATTTCAGATCTGCTGAAGTTTATTAGGAAAACAGCAGATCTATTGAACAAACTGTAGACCGGAAGAGGCACAGTAGCTCCCATGAGTCCCAGTTTCCTGCAATGGTGCCTGGTCAAGAAAATAATAATAATACTTCTTTAACAAACCTCGTATGTAATAGGACTACGAATGTATGTTTATGTTTTCAGCTTAAATGGTTATTTTAAATAAATTTTTAAGAGTCAAGATTTAAAAAAAATATTATTTTTTTATAACTGGTTCGCAGTAAAACATAAAAATTACTCACCTCACAGCTCTTCTTAATAAAATGTTTCAAATCAATTGGTTGTTGAAATCCGTGGGAGCTGTATCGTTGATTTTATTTTAACAAAACATTTAAATTTTCGAAATTAATTTTCTTTTTTAGGGTCAAAAACACTGTAAAATAAAAATGATTTTTAAAATAATTTAAACGATTAAAAAAAGTAATAATAATTAGGTTTTAAATAAATTACGTTTATTTTAGTATTTAATGTATATTGATTTTTATTATTTTTTTTTAATATTAAATTAATTTTTATCTTTTTTTTAAATTTTTTAAAACAAGTTTTCTTTTTTTAATGCGTTTCGTTTTTTATAATTTTACTTTAACCGGTATTTAAAAATTATATATATCGTATTAATTGTATTTTATTATTTTTTCTGTTTTATTAAGGTATATAATTTTTTATTTTGTTTTTGTAATATATATGTAGCATGCAACATTTCCACGCACTTAATTCTTGTTTTCTTTACAAATAATTTACAATTGGCTTTACGTGCTTTTGCATTTAAATTCAATTCATTTTTCATCTTTTTTTTTCCTTCCTTTTCTTCTTTTTTTAGGTTCTTCCAGTTTTGGTTTTTCTGTTTTTTATTTTATTTTATTTTATTTTTGTTTTTGTACAACAAGTTAATGCACCTGGCGTTTTGTGCGAATTTTGTTGCATTTACAAGTAACTCGTATTATTATTAGTCTTTCTTTGTTGTTGTTGTTGTTTCTAGTTCAAGCTTTTCTTGTAAAATATTTCAACGTTGTCAACGTCTGTCTGTCTGTGTGTTTGATATCTACTTGACTCGGACATTCTAAATAAATGCGAAATTGTTTTAATGTTAAGCAGATGGGACCTCTTGTCCAAGTGTCGTTTCTTGGTTCAACCTGGTATGTGAGAAACAATTTTTTGCTAAAATATTGGATGTTGTTTTAAACAGTTGGTAGTGCGCAGTATTTTTGTTCACATGTTTGCGGAGTATATAGCCATAGTTTTCATTTCTAATGGATTGAAGTATACAGGGAGATATGGAAGAAGAGGTAGGTTGTTAGGCATAGTTCTGTCTACTTATAAAGTGTACTCTATTCCTTTCTATGAGCCTATAAGGGTTTTGAACTTTATTGCTGTTCTATAGACTGAGTTATAGGATCCAGTTAGAGTTGAAGTAATTATAGTAGAACGTACATTTGGTATTTTCATTTTCAGCCTGGCTGTTATTAAGCTTTTGAACCTTTTTGCAATAAGGACACGATTTATTTATTTTCGGCCCCCAGTTGGCCCAGTTTTGAAACTAGTTTGGATACAGAGATGTTCAAGCATTTGTGTAAATAAAATAGCTAAAGATTGTAGCACATTTACATCGATCTTAAAGGTTTTAATGGTGCGAAGAGGTACCAACACTCCTCTAATGAAAAGAAGAAAACATTCGTGGCATACTGTCGTGACCATTGCTAATCTATCATACATAGAAGTATTAAAAAATGACAGAGAAGAAGGCTAAGCACTACGAAGAGGAGATAGACTTACAACCTGACTTCCAATTTGAGAGAATGTTTTCAACGCCGCCAAGGATATGTGGAATCATGGACAACATTTACATCGTTTTTTTTCCTTTACTCCACCAGGGGGAATATTGGCTTTCCACAAAGCATATATTGCTCTGATTCGGTTTCAATAATCAAGTTGATTTTCAGGCTAAGTAGATGTCATCATCGCCAGAGGTAAACTAGAAGTTCAGGGGGACTTCTTTTAAATGCATTTGTCTGGTGGGAGGTTGTATTTTCTTCATTAAAGACGAGAAACCACAATTCAATTTTTTCGTCATGTCCTCTACTGTAAATTCGAACCTGGGTCACTTGTGTTGTATGTTTGCTCTCTAACCACTACACTACGCCAACCCCATCGTTTAAATTTTAGTAATTTACAGTTCTGCTCGCCTTGTGATTGTGACTTACAGGAAGACAGCCGGAAGTTTAGGGACCTTAGAGGTATTCTTGAGAGTAGTTGTAGTAGGGTATATAGTAAGTTCAATGATGAGCTCGCAGACAATGTGGAATGATTTTATCTCATTAAGAAAAAACATATAATGCCTTGGGCTTAAGTTACCTAAAGAGATTAGTGCTATCTAAATGGTTGAATAAGAAAAAAGGAACTTCGAGGTCTGGCCACAAACTGACTTCTTGGTTTATGCTCAGACACGGTATACGAAACATGGCTATCCCCCAATCAAAAAACCAAAAAACAAATCGACCACGTTATTGTCGACGGAAAATACTAAGAGCATTGAATGTACATTCGATTGGGGGAGTAAATATAGACTCTGATCATTATCTTGATCTAGCCAAGGTGCGAAACACGTAGACCAAAGCCCAAAGAAAGTTTAACATCGCAGAGCTGTAGGCATAGCAGATAGTCACAGCGTATACCAAACGGGTATCCCAATAGATAGCTCCCAGACATAGCACTCGTGGTCCCGATGACATAAGTGCACAATGGCAACATATTGCCCACTTCTTAAAGACCGCTGTCAAATCCTCTCCCAAAAACTCATGGTATGAGGAGTAGTGCCGGAATGCTACTTTATAGGGGAACCCCGCAATCAGTAATTCCGTGAGGTATGCGAGAGAAGTATCGGAAGAAGAGTAGAGAGGGAAACGTTTATTTCGGCGCAGGAAATTAAAAGGCATGTATGCGAAAAATTTGAAATGTACGGCAACCTAAATGAGACTCGAGAATTTTACTAAAAAGTCGAGTACATACCTGACGAAGGGACATAGTGATGGCAGTTCCTCCTGTTAAAATGAAAATGGAAATCTGGTTACAGTCATATTGTGTGCTGAGAACATTGAAAGACAATTTTTTTAATCTGCTAGCACACCATTTTTTTCATACAATTGTTAAGTCCACTCCTATACGGTTGCGAGACGTAAAACGCTGTCACCAGAGACATGCAGAAGATCCAGGATTTTGTAAATCAATGGCTTCGCAGAATCTTATGATACTCTGGTCCAGAGTAGCGACGAATAACAGGCTTTGGAAACAAATCAAATTACAATCCATGACCACAGAGATATAAAAGGACGTAAATGGCGATGGATTGGGCATACTTTAAATCAGGTCATCCCAAGAAGTGAGCGCCCGGCTCATTCGTGAAGAAGGCAAATGTATTTTGTACTGGCCGAAATGGGTAAAAACTGGGACGACGTGAAAGCGTTGGCACAGAACAGAACATACTTATTGAAACTTTATGCTCCGTACAGGATTGATAGGGACTTGTATAGGATGTTTCTTATCACTCACATCGTCAGTTTTAAGTCGTTTAAGCCACTAACGGTCGGTTGTCTCATATGAAACATTATACTCCATTGCCTTCATCTACGGCTTAAATAAAGTAAAACTTCTCGTAAATATCCATATCCGTCTTATAAAGGCACAATAAGAGGATTAAAAATGTAGAATTCTCCACAACGGCAAATATGTTGAAAGCTTCAGCTCAACATCTAGTGTCAAACAGGGTTGTCTGTTGTCACCCACATTATTTTTAATCGTTCTCAGGCATTAGATGGTCATAAATGCAACATTCAATGAAACTTCAGGGATCACAAAACAAAATCGACGACCTTAACCGTGTATCTAAAGCACTGGGTCTGACGATCAACCTTATCAAGACAAAACCTATGTCTGTTCCACCGATGGGGTTGAATAACCAGTACTAAATCGAGATCGATAGCCTACAGCCTACACACTATTCCTTATTATCGCTTTTTTACAATATTTATTACCCCTAATAGTTAATGTTATCATGCAATCATTGTCACTGCTGTTAAGTAAACTTAGTAAATTGCTCTCGTTTATCACTTTAAGTCTCTCTCCCTCAGTGTGTCATACTCAAATTGTTTATCACTCACAGTATGTTATTAAAGAACAGTACGAAATTAGGTGTGCAAAAGACGATACACAAATAACAGCACAGCAAATAAACAACAACTGTGGTGAATTTTCTTTAGGTATGTTCATAAGTTGTATTTGTTTAGGCCAATGTTATGCTTTTCTAACATTTTGTAGTATTTGCTAAATAACTTAACATTTGTATATCTGTTATACATACATGCATATGTATGTATGTATGTGTGTAAGTATGACAGTCTATCGGTGTCTGTCTGTGTTCATCTAATGTTGTCTTTAAAATAGGAATGTTTGTTGGCATGTTTTTCTTTTTTTTTTTCTAAGATTCTTTCATTTTTTTCTGCTTGTCTTGTGTCTCTTCTAGCTTAGTCTGGCTTTAAGGTGAATGCACTATACAACACTGTTTTTCCTATTATAACTATACTTGTTGTTCTTATGTTTTTCTATTGTACTATGTTCTCAATTACAAATGTTCTCTTTAAATACTGCTCTTGTGCTCTGGTTGTTTAATTATGTTCATACTAAAATAAAGTGGAGTAAAGACAAAATTGTTAAAAAAAAAACCAAAAAGTGTTAAATTATCTTTAAATAATTTGTTTATCATGATTTTGCTATTTAAATACTTCATTAACACTTTTATTTTATAAAAAAAATTAATTCTTTTAATGGAGATTTTTCAAAAAAAGAAACTTGTCTAGAGAGTTCTTTTGTTCTGGAGATTTGTCAAGAAACGGTAAATGTCAATTCTTGTTTATGCTTGTTTTTTTGTTGTTGTCGTTGTTGCTTTATGATTATGGTGGGGTATTTTAAAACAGGTTACATAAATAGGTCAATACACATATTTTTCAACAGGTTACATATTGGCCGTATGCGCTTCCTGGTTTCATTTCGTTATTTTACCACTCCAATCAACTTAGCCAACACAAATATCACACACTCTTACACACACATACACACACATACTATGATCTTTATTTTGCTATTTGTTTTAAGAAAATTTCTAATACAACAGTTGGCTTTTTTAAGGTGCTTTTTTGGGTTTAATTATGTGTATTTGCTATTGTTGTTGCTATTTTATTAATTTATTACATTTTCCTTTAAACAAACAACAACAAAAAAGTAATATTTTCACTTCAGTTATTTTTTCTGCGTAGACTCTCTTTTTTATTTCTTGTTTTTTTCAATGAAACGTTTTACAACAAAAAAGTACAAAAAACAGCTTTTGCATGGAGTATCTACACTTTTTTCTTTCGGTGTTTCTTTATAATTCTTGTTTTGCTTTTTTTTATAATTTCTCACCACTTTAATAAACCGTTTACTGGAATTATGTTTTATTTTTTCTCCCTTCTTCTCTTATTTTATTTTTGTATTACTTTCCGTTAAAAACAACTGACCACGACGACAGGTAAACTCGTACTAAACTGTAACGTATTTTGTTCAAAGGCATAAGCTTATTAGTGGTATTGTTATCTGTTATTTTTATAGCTACTCTCTTTCTATTGCTATCTCACTTCCTCTCTGTGTGTTTCATTGATCATTTGGTTGTGAATGTGTGTGTGCACTTGCGAGAGCATTAATAATTTGGTTAAATACTTACCTTAGGAGAGTGATTTAAATATTTGTAGTAATTAGCCGGCTTATTAAATAGTGCTGCAACAAGTGGTTTGCAGAATAATCGAATATTTTCCAAAGCATTTGTTTACAATAAAAGATTTTCGTACAGGAAATTGTTTAGTATAGTGGTGAATTAGTAAAATGGTGATATATTTAACCTTAAAAATACTATAGTATACTTTAAGGTGTTAATATTTGTTAAATAATTTTAAAAATAAACAAAAATGTTTTTCTTTTACAAAAACATAATAAAATTGAGGGAAATATTACATCATGCAACAAGTTTTATTATGACAGCTGTAATGATATTTTTTTATTAAAAGGCTATTCCACAAACTTAAAGCGAGTAAATATCATACTTCAATTTTAAAAAACGAATAAATAGAAAATACTTAATATACCGCCTAAATAAGTAAATAAATAATTTAGAAAACTAATTAAATATTTGAAAATTTCATTAAATGAAAAAATAATAACCACAAACTTAAACTGTTTAACACAAATATATTTTTATTATTAAAATTCTCAATTTGATGTTATCATCCAAAACTAGGTTTTGGACACAACTTGCACGGTGCTAATACCATTTTATTAAAAGTGGTTTAAAGTTACAGATCTGTTGGTGCAAATTAGGAAGGCAGCAAATCTGCTGAACAAACGATAGACCGGAAGTGGCACTATCCAATGGGTCGCAGTGTCCTGCAATAGAACCTGATCGATATGACGATAGACAGACAGATGTACCTTTCCATACCACAATATATAGAACAATGGGTAGATTATGGATGGCATTCGAACTTTATTTGGAAATTCGTAGTTGCCATATGTAATACATTTTTCTGCAACTGGCAAGCTAAAGCAAGTCTAGTTATCATTCATACTTACTTATATGTATGACTGCTTACAACCGCTATTGCTCAATAGCCAAGCATATAGAAGCCGAAGCGCTTCGATCTTCTGCGCTTCTTCCCCAGTAGTCACACCAAAATTCTAAATAGTCTCATCGTCTTAGTCCTTTTAACTTGACCGCCCTCTCTTAAGACATTCTTCGCTTTCCGTATCAAACACCTTTTCTGCTGGTGAATTTTCATTCATGAGCTCGACATGTCCCTGCTAACGCATCTAATGGGCTTATCCACTTCAATGTCTGGTTATACTGCATAGAGCTCAGAGTTTATTTAGTGTTGATACTCGTTATTTAAGACATTTTTGAATATTTTTAGTTTTGCTCTAAGGTCCTTAACTTTGTATCCATAAACGGCATCCTACACAGTCGTACATATAATACGATGGATAAAATTGTACAAGAGTTGGGTGGCAGACTGATTCCACTGTAATTGGTACATGGGCTGGAATCACCCTTCTTATGAATAGAACAGAGCACTCTTAGGCTCAAATCTTAGCTTATGATTTCTCTCAACCAAATTAAAGGTACAAAAATGTGCCCTAATCATGGTCGGACAATCGCAGACGTTATTCGACATTTACGTTAGAAAAACAACATTTTTCTTTAATCTAGAACAAACATAACAAAATACGACAACGAATACGGAAATCATACGAGGCCATCAACTAACCTTTCTTTATTGATTTTTAAGCAAATACCTATACAGGCAGCTATAAACAGACAAAATTTCAGTTGTGCCCGTGAATGCCACAGCATAAAGAATCTGTTACTCACCCCTATTCTGCTTCTCGATTACATCTCTGCATTCAGTTACACGTCGATCGAAAATTGGTATTCGAAAAGAAGCTGAACCGAAAGAAAAAAGAAAAAGACAACAAGACAATGCTCTCAAAGCATAGGAGCGTTTGAAATAGAAACAAAAATAAGCAAATTTTAACAAAAACTTAAAATGCAGTGCATACACAAAGGAGTTCAATAAGAACACGCTGTCTTTGTTTGTCTTTTTCATGCAGTGTCAAGCGTAAAATTGTTTTTATAAAATTTTTTGCATTCTGTATATTTGATTTCGTATTTAATAAAAATAAATAATATAATAAATTATAGTCAAATGATAAATTTTTTCGTAAAAAAAAACAAAAATCGAAAGAATCTCCATCACAACTTCAACATCTTAGAAAAACGTAGCTAGGATCGTTACAATCGAAAGAAACTGAACAGAATAGGAACGCAGAATTCCAAATTTGCCAAACGGAGAAAATTTCGATTCGTATCGAAATGCAGAATAGGGGTGACTGTGATGAAATCTTATGCTAATTTATTGAGTATAAATATTTATTGACTCTTTTTAGTCTATACTTAAATATCTATACAGACAGCTAGGAATAAACGCAGTTAATGTTGTACCTGTTCATACCATAACATGTAGGACCAATTTTTGATTATTTTTAAAATTTCGTTATACTGGATCTAAAATTAAATGCATGGCCGGCCTCATGTAGAAAGAGCATAACTGGCATTTTTTCGAAATTGAGTTTTTAAGTTATTCCGATACATTTTACACAAATACACCTCGCCATACCTCCTGTAAAATTAAAATTATGTATTTGAGTTAGGACTTTTCTAAATGAGACCAAAAATATATTTCCCATTATTACTTTTTTATTTTTAAGTTTACATAATAAAATTCTTAAAATTACATTTTTAAGATATTTTGTTTTTGTTTTTCATAAACATATTTTATTGGTTTATTTTAAACATTGCTTTCACAATATACAATATATACGATAACCTATTTTGGTTTATTATTAATTATTTTTTTTAATAACATTTTCTGTTCCATTAAAAAAAAGAGTATAGACAAAAACTCTTTTATGTGCCTGTCAGTGGATATACATACATATGTATACCAACAGTGTTTAAAACAAAAAACCTTCAGTTTTCTTAATATATTCTTTAAGAGACATATCAACGTTAAGCGATATGAACGGTTTTATAATTAGAAAAATTACAAAAAACTCAAACTTGCTTGTAAATTAAATGTTTGTTTATACTCAATAATAATTATCATTTAAGTATATTTTAAAAGCTATAAACTTTTGTTTGCTGCTTCCTTCTCCTTCTTTTGCATTAATAATAGAAAAAACTACACAACTACATAATTTGAATAAAAAAAAGGTTATTAAGTAGGTCTGTAAAAACAAAATCAAATTAAAATTTAAAGATAAAAACGTTAAATTAAAACAAAAGTTCAAGAAAAATTTAAAAAAAAAAGTTGATACAGTTAGAGAAAACACCAACTGTTATCAATCTGTGGTTTAGTTGTTAGTGGTTCATTAATATTTAAAGGCCTTTTTAATAAAGGCCATTGTTTCAGCAGAATTTCCAACGATTACCGCACTCATTACACATGACAAATGTGGTCATAGGTTCATCAGATGATCGTGTTTGCAATTGATTATAGGTACAGTTGCGTTTCTTACATTTACCACATTTAAGAAGATCCGTTTTAGTACCCTGCACCGTAGCCAATTGGGCATCATTAATAGCCTCTTTGACAAATTGCTCTCTGAGCTTCTTCATTTCATCACTAGCCATTTCTTCGGGTGTCATTTTTGCCAATTGTTGGGCCGTTATGGCACCACACATATAATTGCCACGTAAAGTCGGATTTTTCGGATCCTTTAAATTGGCTACTCTAGAGCGTATACGATTTTTGTACTTCATATCCGTGTTTTTGAATTCCATATAAATGGCCTCTTCCAGTTCGATGGCCATTTCTTCCGGCTCCGGACAGCCTTCCATAGCTTCACCAACTTTCAAGGCATTGCAAAGCATTTCACGGCATTTTAAACGTACAGCATCTGTCATACCCGAAGAGGCGGGGAAAGACGTTTGTGTGACACGACGTTCCTCTTTGGGTGCTGACGACGAGGATGATTTCTTTTCCTCCTTCTTATCCTTATCCTTCGAAGAGGATTTCTCTTTGTCTTTGTTAGACGATGAACTAGATTTATTAGCTGATGATGATTTGCTATCGCCACCAGATTTACTGCCATCTTTATTGCCGGCACTACCTGGAGTGGCTAAGAAACGTTTCCAATTTTTAATTAAAGTCTTGGCTAAGGCAATTACCTCTTCATCTTTGCTGCTTTTACGCAACTCATTCACGGTCATGCCAATGCGAGTCTTTGTTAATATCTCCAAATTAATATTAAGCGATTGCAGGGCTTTGAGTAAATCCAAGGCTTGTTCTTGACCCTAAAATAATCAAACCCGAAAAAAAAAAATTAAACTAAACATCTAGTTATTTTAAGATACAAGAAATCTTATGAAAACACAGTTTGCAAGTAACTGCTTTTGTTTAGCCAATGCAAATATCAAAACACCGGCTGCTGGCTGTACTACAACTTTATAAAAGTGGCGCGCATGAGAATGTACTCTCCTCACGCACTTCTGCATTTCTGGCCAAGTGCTATGTGTTCTAATTAAGTTGTAGCCTATATTTCCGATTATTTAATGTTTAATACAACTTACCGTGCCATCATCTGTTGTGATTTTGCTCATTTTCTTTTGTATTTTAAAAACTTCCTCTTCGACACTCATTTTTTCTTCTGTATTGGGGGTATTTTCTTAGCTAAGGAAAATGATGACTTTTAACACAACTTGAGCATAAACTTCTAGATTTTATTATTTTTAGCATTATTTACCTTACTCTTTGAAGTCTTTGTTAAATAAAACCTTTAGATTTATTAAATTTCAGCAGCAAACTATTTTTTCGGTGTGATCTCGTTGCAAAGAAAATTACAGCCTTTTTTTCTGTTCTCTTTTATGCTAGAAATTCGCTTTTTTTCTGTATTGACATATAAAGTAATGTGTGAGAGTAGCCAGATCCATGGATGTTATATTAAAACATGGTTGTTAAAATATAATATCAAGAAAGTGTTGCCGCTCCACACTTTTATATTGTAATGTTTGACAACGGGATTCGTATTTCCGTTAATCATAAGAATTCATATATTAAAATAGTCGTGGAAAAAACACTGTAAATGTATTGTTTTTATAATGTTTTCTAATTAATATTTTTAGTACTTTTTATTTTCGACTTGTTTTTTTAAATAAATTTATTACAAAACCTTAAACTGCACTTTTGCAAGTAACATTTGCATCATTTTTTCAGCTGATTTGCAATGGCGGCTTTTTGTCCACATATAAAGGGTAGTTTACACGATAATACTTAATGTACGTAAAATCAGATAAAATATATTATAAAAAACCATCCTTATTTTCAAAATGAAAGCAAAACTCTTACGAATCTTACGGTTACACGATACGTAAAAAGCCAAACGAAATAAAATGAAAGCAGCTGTTTTAAATATGACAAGCAATCGAAAAAATTCCTTTTTGCTTTTTTATTTTATTTGTTTGCATAAAAATATAACTCTTACCTAATGAAGTGTGATGGTTCTTAAACTATTTTTAAAAACAAAGAGAGCCGTACGACTGCCAAATTTTCATCCGTATTTTCTCTCAATGTCGTACGCTCTCATTACATATTGTGTTTACACGATACTATTCTCTCTCTTCTACACCAAAACTTCACATGTCGTACGACTTGAAATCGAGGTAATTTTCAAAGACAAATAAAGCTTAAATGTTACTATAATTTTAAAGTTTTGATAATCAAAAAATTATTTTAGAGATACATGCATACATACATATATAATTCCCGCGATATCGAAAGTGGTACAAGAAGGATTTCTTTCAATCAATGAGCTGCATCCGATTCTATTTTTGACTCATTGAAAGGAACCTACAATTTAACACAGCTAAAGAACGGCATATGTATTAGACGCTAGCAGTGCTATGAGGTAATGCCGCTGTCTGATCTTGGTTGGTGGATGTCTTACCTATCATACCAAAGCGTACTATAGAGATAATTAAGCGAATTAATAGCAAAAAGTATCGAAATCTTCTCAGATTTGAAAATTATATCAATTTAAAATTTATATAGATTTAAAAATCACTCAATTTCGGGTTACAAAACCGGATTTCGGTTTACTAATTTGAAGTCTACACGTAGAATAATTCTATCATCGATTAAATTTGAAGTTTGCTAATGGAAAAATATTATATATTATGTTTATTGGGGTAAACGTTACCGTTAGGCGGCTTAAAATGTATAATCTTTAAAAGACATATTTGTTTTGAGTAATACAAAAGCAAAATAATTTCCGCCTTTGCGGCAATAAAAAGACTGTGAATACTGGATTAGCAAATTTTGTTCTTTAATTTTAGTTTATTAATCCTTTTATAATTTTTTAAATTGATTTTTATATATAAATAAACTTTTTTGTTTCAATTAAAAATAGTACCAATTTTCAGTGTTTTTGTACGTACAACAGCACTGCAGCACTTATCTCTGGCAGCTTGGTTTTTTTTACAAAATGCAACTATGATGGCTACCACAACAGCTGTTTCAATTCTTTTCACGTTCTTTACTCTTTTTTTTACAAAAATATTTATTTTAAGTTTAAGCTGTGAAATTATAACAGAAAATTAATAAATTTAAATGAATAATTTATATAAATTGATAAAGCCAACATGGCGCTATATAATACAACCACAACAATGCCTAATTAAACGTTTCTATGGTAAGAAACCCATAAGCCGGTTGGCTACAAATCTTTAGCTTTCACACGGTTATTTAACTTTTTTTCTCTCTTAATAATTCTTTAGCTGCTCCTCCTAAACGTTTTTATAAACAAACTTCCGTTTTATACAACGATGGCAAATATGAAGTAACTTTAGATCATCGTAAATTAAAGACTCCTAAAGGTTTGCCCTTTGCTGTGAAAAGTGAACCTTTGGCCATAGCTGTGGCCACCGAATTTGATAGCCAGAGAGAACACATAGAACGTTCAAAAATGCATCTGTCGGCGTTGTGTTTTACAGCCATTGATAATCCTAATAATCATACAAAACTTGATATGGTTAATTATTTGTTGAATTATATACCCACAGATACCGTACTATTCCAGTATGATGATGAAAAGGATTTACATGAATTGCAGCGCAATGAATGGGATCCCATTATTAAATGGTTTAATGAACGTTATGGCACTAGTTTGCAAAAAACTATGGACATAACACCGCCAAATTTAACGTCTGAAGATAAAATGAAAATATCCAAGTATTTGCTTTCTCATTCAGATGAGGTATTAAATGGTAAGCCTTACATTCACTCATATTGTTTATTTGTAATAAATGTTATATTCTTTTCTAAAAGGCTTTGTTTTTGCTGTTGACACCTTGAAATCAGTTATATTGGCTTTTGCCGCCATTGATCAACGTATTTCTGTTGACAAGGCTGTGACCTTAGCTCGTTTGGAGGAAGAATATCAATTAAAATTTTGGGGTCGTGTAGAATGGGCCCATGATTTGTCTCAACTAGAGTTGCAAGCACGTTTAGCTGCTTCAGTTCTCTTTGTGCATTTTAATCGTTCAGAACATTTCATTAAAGAAAAGGTAATAGTTTAGTTTTTTTTTCTTTGAATTTTCTATTGAAACAGGAGTTGTTCAGCCTGTGTAGTGTTGTTGATGTATAATTTTGTTAGAAATTGTCTTTATAATGTAAAAATAGTTTAAAAGTTTGGCTGTAATTAAAAACCTATTTTGAAAAAAGGTTTACAGTTAAAAAATTATGAAAAAACAAAATAGACGAAAAACAAAGAAATAAAAATGCTGACAGTGTTGTGCAGAAAGCCTACTTTGTTGAAAATATAATATTTTTAATTTGTACCATATAGCACCATGATCTTATTCATCAATCACCATTATATTATCAAATATGACCAGCTAAGATTTTTCCTAAGAATAGGAAACGAGACTCATAAGAATAGTGATTTGCAACGACTGAGAGGATGATCACTGCATTTCCAAAGCAGCTTAGACTATATAAAGCTTTGAGCTGAGGTGAGCTTCGAATAGCAAACTAGTTATTTAGTTGATAAATAAACATTTGAAAAAAATTTTAACAAAACTTGCACGTAGTTTTAATGTGTGGAAAATCTGTCTTTCTTTTAAATAGACGACTATAACATACGGATAAGCATTTTAAACAAAATTTAGTTAAAAATTGCTGTAAAATAAATAAAATTTAAAATCGAACAAATTAATTAAAACATTGACTTTTAAGGAATCCAAATTCACCTCCATCATGGTTGGTGAGTCGTAGTAGTTTTCCGACATTTTTGTAAAAGATTAAATAAAAATTTCACATGTTTTTTTTATATGGGAAGAAAAAATGTCGAAATACGTACGACAGCGAATATGGCATTGTTTAAATTCTATCTCTCTCGAAAGTCCCTACACCTTCAGTAGGAGCTTATGTGATCTCCACATGGACTAAAGAAGGAAATTTTAACCTCGGCGTACACCAACTAAACATTAATTACGAAGTAGAAATAAAGTCCCCAAAGCTCTAGCTGGCAGAACTTGGATGCTCCTTCAAGGTATGTCATTAAAGACCTTCCTGTATACGAGATATGTGCAGGATCCATTGGATCACTCCTCGCATATGTTAGCCTTCGACGTCATTTACAGAAACATCATCAATACAGCGATCGCAGGCTATCGAATGAGTATAGTACTTGGAGATCGTCCACAGCCTATAGCAGACACCAAGGACATTTTGCTGCAGAAAATTAAAACAACTCTTGAACAACTGAGGTCGGGGTAGTGTAGCAGGTCCCCATGTGTCCCCTCTTTATTGCAGTTATCAATAAGCAATTCTTAAATTAAATAAATATCAAATATTGCATTGTATTCCACTAAACGTTATTGCGTACAACAGCGCATTAACATTCACATAAGCGATAAAGATTTAACATAAGCGATGAATTTCTGATGAATTACTGAAGATAGACTCTTCTACAACTGCCAAAGTAATTTACTCAATCATCCGCATCTTCTGATAGAATGAAAGTATACCGGGTGAAGTGTTAAAAGTGTAATTTTAATGGGCGCAGTATTACTTTCTTATGTATAGTCAATAAGGTCATAGCCCAAATAATCACCAGTCGAACCTCTGTTAGGATGTCGCTATCACCGAGACAGGAACAAAGACGCTCAGATGTTTAACGTGAGTGCCTATTCTAAGAATGGGTACAATTCGTCCAGAAACAACAGCAAGAAGGAGTTAGGAAAAACAGTAAAATAGCAAACTGAAACATTGGTTAATACTATATGTAAGAACCTCGGCAGTAATAATGTAATTATATGTGGATGGACCTAATCTAAGATAAGTACCTAGTACGATAAGAAACTTAAGAATATGGATCGTAGTTTAAGCAACACTGTAAGAAGAGAATATTGGTTTAATAAAAATGAAATGAAAATGAATGCAAACTAAAACAATAGCAAACAGAACAACAATAACATAAAACACACAACAAAACAACAATGAACGGAGCCACTCTTACAGGCGAACTTAAAGTGACATCGATGGCACCACACATTAACATAATTCGTCGACGGATGAAGCAGTAAATCAACACACACCAAAAACATTGAACAAACACTACAATCGACTGAGCCACCCTCATCGTGAACTGCGGTATCATTCAGGCCAATTCAGACAGAAACAAGACCGCATTCAGATCCCTTCAATTCACCATTGACCATATAAACATAAATGCCACGTCTCTCTTATACCATACGATTACGACACGTAAAATGCTGCCAGCGGGACATGCAGTAGATCCATTTGTAAATCAATGTATTTGCAGATTCTTACGAATATTCTGGAATAGAGTGGTGGGAACAATCACCCATCACAACAATCTATGGCCATGGAGATAAAAATACGTACTTAGCGTTGGATTGGCCACATGGTAAAAGGTCTTGGAACAACATCATGGAAAATGCCATAGACTGAAACTCGAAGGCATACAACACAACCGGCCCAGGCTAGAATCCTCAGCAAAGGTTATGAAAAAAAATTAATTGCGGTTTTGTGTTTTATAAAGAGATTTCAACCTCCCTCCAGACAAGTCCATCTAAAGAAGCCCACCTGACCTATCCAGCTTACACCTGGTGATGATGATCAGCAATCAGACGAACGTACTACAATTCTAAGTAAGCCACCTCTTAGCAAGGATCTTAACCACTATATAATCGTAAGTATGGAGGCAAGCTATGGTATAGCTGGAAATTCAACTTATTTACAATATGGAAAGTGACGGGGAAAAATATGCTCCTTATAGGATCGATAGGAATAAAATCGATCGATAAAATAAAAAATTAATAAATTTGATTTCAATTTAATTTTTTATTGAGATTTTCTTACCTGTTTTTTTCTTTTGCAATTAAAACGTCAGTTGAATTATTTTTCTTCTCATTTGCATTTAAATTTGTTAAAAATTATTTTTTTTTTCAATATATTTGTCTTTATTGCGTACGTACTTAGTATGTTTATTTTTGTATTTTTTTATTTTTATTAAACTTTTTTCATTTTTGCTTAAATCTGGTAATCAGCATTTTAATATATATTTTTTATTTTTTAATAAAAAACGGAAAAACAAAAATAAATTAAATATTTAATTTTGCTAAAATATATTTGCTGTATTTGTTGTTATAATGAAATTGGTTCTTTAAAAAATGGTAACAATGCTTTTTAAATTTTTTTATTTTCTATTTATATTTTTAATATTTTTGTTTTTGTATTTTGTTGATTTAAATCCCTTTTAAGAGTTTAAAATTTAAGTTTCTTTTTTAAATATATTTTTTTTTTTTGGTTTTTGAGAAAATAAAAAAATCAAAATTTAGACAAATATAGGATTTTGTTTATAAGAAATGTATTCTAAATTGGAATTTAAGATTTTTTTGTTTCAAATATAATCAAAAAGTAGGCGAGGTTGTTTTTGTTTTTGTTTTTGTTTTTTTTTTATAATTAAAAAATTAAATTTAATCGAAAAATTTGTTTCAGGCTTTTTAGTAAGTATAGTTGGTTGGTAGCAAAAACAAGCATTTTATTATTATAATATAGATATAAACGAGTATTTATTTTTTGTCCAAATATTGATTAAATATTAGCCCTTAACATGTTTGCCATAGTCGTTAATGTAAAACAATAAGTAATTTTGCTCTTTAATTTATTACAAAAATATCGAAATAGTAAAACAACTAATCCAACCACGGTAAAGGTAAATAGCCCTGATTATGTTTGCCATAGTCATTGTTGACATTTTGTTTTAACCTTTTACAAAAATCCCGAAATACTATAACGATTACACCAAACACGTTACGGGGTGTTTAGTTAAGAGAGTTAAGCAATAACAGCGAGTAACCGGTTTTTTTTTTATTATTTTAGTTTCTTTTTTATAAGGGGAGAATTGTTATTTGTAAAAACGTAAGATTTTTTATAGAATTTTTATTATTTAATATAAAATACAAGCATATTAATTCAAATTTTATATAAATTTTCTAGTTAATAGGTAAAACGAATTTTTTAATGTTAGTTTATGATAATTTCCATGATTTTTCTTTAATGGAGAAAATATAATCGCCCTTAACGTTCTAAATTAAATAAAATTATCAAACCTACCTGTTCGTAGATTTAAGAACAATTTTTAAAAATATTTAATTTTTACAAAACTAAATTAAAGTAAATTATCAAGACTCTTTTTTAGATTTAAGAACAATTAAAAAAAAAAATTGTATATCTATTACAAAAATGTCGAAACACGACAACGTCTAAACTCATCACAACAACCTTTATCATGGTTGGCACATATACTTTCTTATTTCCAAATTTGTCTCTTAGATTAAGGAAAAATGACTACGACTCGACAACCATTATAAGGGTGAATGATTTAATACTTAAATAAAAATATCCCATTGGCATATTTGAGCGGCATAGTCACTACGAAATTTTTTTAATGAAGTCGAAATTTGTATGAAATTATCTTAAATGAAGAATTTAATTTTATAAAACTTGGTGATAATGACACAAACAGTGGGATTTACAAAGAAAACTGAAATTTAGCGACATTGTCTATTATGAGTCGACATTATCTGTCGTCTATTATGAGTCGTCTACATGCTGAACGATGCAGCATTTTGTCTGTTATAACTTCACGTTAACGAAAAAAGCACTAATGATTTTCGATGATATTGTCTGTTAGGACTCACTTATAAACGGACACCACCTGTAAGACAAAATCATCATCTTCCATCTATGAGAGTTACGACAACAAAGGTTAAGTTTTTTATTGAAAAGGAATAACGAACATATACATTATCATGAGATAACTGAGTACAAATGCACAAAGCCTTTTGAGTAAAGTAGCGTAGAAATATAGCGCCCCATAAAGATGCATAAGCTCCAAAATGCATATGTTACCATTGAAAAGTTTTTTTTATTGATTATACATATTGAACGCTTTGTATATAAAAAACCTGACAGGCTCACAACTCAGAGTAGTTTAAGGAAAAGATAAAGGAGAGTCTATGAGGTAGGGCTGTAACAACCTCAGAAAATTATACCTAAAATTTATTAGTCTTACATAGAAACCATCGAATCATCGAAAACATTTATCGGCTGTTAATATGCATACATATCCTTTCAGCTTTAGCCAGAAGCTTGAATTTGAAGTAGCTCTTGGACGCCCGCGCCTTTAAATTTCCTGAGGATGTGGCCATTTCATTTCCATTTACATTGCCAAATTTGAACTGACACGAACTACTCACTAAACTTGCACTGAAGCTCTTAATTCGAGACAATTTTTGGTTACCATATCTTTAGTATTCAGTTGCAGTTTTTTGCAGACTTTACATACGATCCAAAAATCTGTAATTTTGTTGAATTCCACGCTTTACCCAAATGATCAAAAGCTGTTTTAGTCTTGTTAATACTGCTGTTCACATCTTCAGCAGTTCCCTCTTCAAGTATGAGTGTAATTACGCTGCCAAATTACAAAACTTGTTCTACGCTTTAAATAAAGCTTGGGCATGATTGTATATATTAATGTTTTTAACTACATCCTTGCTAAGTGATGGTGGTGGTAACGATCACCACTGTATTTTTTTCCTAGTAGGTGGCGTTTTTCTCCTGTTCATTCTTTTGATGTTTTTTACTATCGCCAGAGGTAAGCTAAAAAGTTAGGGAGCTGTTTTTTAGTTAATTTATTTATTTATGTATTATACTCGAGACCGCAATACATTTTTTTTCGCCATGTCCTTTGCTGGGGATTCGAATTTGGGCCGCTTGTGTTGTTGGTGTGCGCTTTAACCACTACACCACGCAACCTCCGACAAAAACGATATCTGATCATAAATATGACGGCTTAGTCCCTAATTTTAGGTCATACATAAAGTATCGTCGGTTTTCACTAGATCATATATCGGGTAACATCGATTCCAGTGACATTTGCTTTAAAAATGAGTAAAATATCTGAAGCAATTTACTTTTTTTGCAATGATGAACGTCGGATTCAGGAGTTATTCATAAGCGCCATTATAAGCTGCTACAATTTGGTAAAAAAAATTATCACCAAATTCAATTTTTCTGCTCACAATTTGAACGAACTCGAAAGAAGAATTAAATAAAGAGTGAACACAATTGTATGACAGAAAAGATGTTGTGTTCCATTGTCCTATCAATACTAGGCCGTTGATGACTGGTCAGAAGAAGAAAGCTTTGCTGCCTAGCCACTATATACCACAGAATGGACATTTCACCGATGTTTCGATATCTGCAAAACTCTTTTTTAAGTGTCGTAAAAATTACTTGACCGAGCCAGCGTTTTCGCTAGATGTTAATATCTGAGTATGGTTGGTTCAAATGCGGAATTCTTTGCAAACCCGCAAATGTCTGAAGAACTTGCGAAGCTAAGCAAAGAGTTACTGAAAATCAAGGTTTTTTGCGATAAATCACAGAATTTCACACACGTGTTTGGTAACTCGCCAAGAGTCGACTTCACTTGGCCAGGAAGTTGTGCTGCCTAGCCACCACTCAGCATGGGCCTTGCGCCAGCTAATAATTACTGGTTTGAAGGATGTAAAGCTCATTGTAAGAATAAAATTGGTCAACCGATGAGTCACTGAATATCACTTGACAAAGCTTTTCTACGATAAGCCACAAAAAAAGGCAAAAAAGGACTGCACTTGAACAATAGCTTGTTTCGATAACTGAGCAGTCGCTGATAAATCACAATAGATCTATAGCTACGGACTTATAAAGCTACTCGAAAAATGTGAAAAGGTCATAGATAATAATGGTAAATACGTGTACACTAGGCTTAAAGTAACTTTCAATAAGGACACATTTATTGTAAAAATTCGCAAATACCTCTCATTGGACTAAGTATTGAAAAGTCTAAGATAAGTTGAATGCATTCGCCGCTATTTTCTAGAAAATAAAACATCACAATGTATTTCTTATCACTTTATTTAAAAATTCCGAGATTTCTCTAACGATAATCTAAAAGATTGTTACTTTAGTCTAAATTCTAAAAACTAAAATATGGAAAATAATATGGGTCTGCTCTAAATTTAGTATTTTTTTATTATACTCTTGCGTATAACCACACTACAAGTTAACTTTTGTAGTTTTTTATATCCAAATAGTAAAACTTATGTATGTAATTTTTATTGTAATATTCCTCAAAATATTTATGTATATCTAAAGGAACCCACATAATCCCTAAACAGTGTATACTTTTAAATAAATTGAAACGCATATTCAATTCTGTCATAGTCAAGAATATATTCCCAATATTTTCTCCCTAAATTCATGTTTGTGAATAGAAATGTTAAGTTAAATGAATAAAAAGCGATTACTCGTTAAATGTTTTCTGTTTTTCTTTTTTATTGGATTAATAAAAATTTTATTAAACAATAGCAAAAAAATTGTTATTAAAGTAAGAACATCAGTGGTTTTTTTAATAAATCATTTGGTTTTTTAGTTTTTTTGATTAAATAAAATATAATGCAGTTAAGCATAAGTGTTATACCGAAACTTGGATTTTTTTTTTTTGATTTTTGGAAAAGAAAGTATAAATTATTTCAAATTTTTTATAAAAAATTTGTTGTTTTTTGTGAATTAAATAGCATATATATAAAGACTTATTTATAAAAGCATACTACATATTTACCACCATATTCATAAAATTTTAAACACTAAATCCACCTGCGAAATGGAAAGGATTTACTGGCCTTGTGTAGATAGTTTTAGAACTGCCTTTTCTAGGGCTTTAACTTTAAGTTTAGAACTAATGATTTAAAAACGGATCTCTTATAAAGGATTGATATGATATAAAGGAGAAAATAACTTTCTACACATTGTGACACTGCATTGGATTAAAGTATTTTTTATTTATTATAAAGAACGGAGAGTCACAATCGGCCATGGTACTGCGACCTAAGGGAAAAGAGTTATTGCACCAAACACTCTTCGATATCACTTGCCGATACACAAGATGCAATTAGTAATATTCGCTCAAAAGAAAGCTCCCTGAAGTTAATAACCATAGGCTCATAGGACAGTCATCTAATCGGAACAGACTCTAGAAGAATGCTTTCAACGTTTTGCATGAAACCAAAATATTTTTAATTGACAGTCAACGAACCAATAGAAGGCTCCATAATCGTTCATCTTAAAATGTTAATCTTAGCCAAAGCAATACATATACAGACAATATGCGCTGTAGTCTTCTCTTCTTCCCTGTTCAGTCGGCACTCTGTGTGGGACAGACGACTGAGCTTGAAGAGGTAATATTTTAGACAGTAGTGGTTCATCAGAAACTGATAAGCTTCCTCATAACTATTATCATCAGGTGACGACGCAAGTTCCTATTATAGGCAAAGGGTTTCATAAGTCGTTTCGCCTGCCTCAGACTCAGGCGTTGTGCTAAAATCGTCGAGCAGAGTCCATGTTCCCATTCATCGACCTCTCCCTAACCGTGGAAGCACAGTATGGTTCTGGTCCCACAAGTTTTGTGGCCGAGCCACTCCTTGGCAGTTCGTCGGCGATCTCACTTCCCGTAACACCTCTGTGTCCAGGAGCCAAACTAAAAATTTGTATATCATTCGTAAAGTAATCTAGAATCTATATAATCTGAAGAAAGGAACCTTAGTTCCACCTGACTATCAGAATTACTGAGATAGGTTTCTTTATAAGGGCAGATGGATCACTTTTATTAACTGATTTAACATGTTTACCAATTCGGCTTATAATAGACGGTCAAAGCTTATCCTTTGCCTTTTGTAATCTCCTCCAATACTCACTATTGATCATTTAACACTGTCTGGAATACCTCCAGTTTCAGGGCGCGGAATATTTCAATGGCCCTTCTAAGCTCTGGGTCAAAAGACTGGGAGATATAACTTCTTTTATAGGGTCACTCAGATGATTTAAAAAAATTTTCTATTCTCATTTTTTGTCTTTTTTTTTCTCCTTCTAGACTAGAGGGACTAATGGGAAAGTGGTACGAACTTGAAAACTACTGTAAAAAGCCATTCACTGTCCAGCAGGTACTTGGTTTTTCTAATTATCTCAAACATCCGACAATGTGCTGAATAATACACCAGCGCAGAAGAAAACCTCATAACACTTCCTGCCACTTATCACTTCAATGAAACCCCCTGAACTCAAGGAAACGAGGAAGATCAAAAACTAAATGAAGGCGAACAATTCTTAACAAGACAAAACAAATCAACTGACATACAGACATGGAGATTGTATGTAGACAGCCTGATGGAATTTGCGGAGGAAATGCTGTTGTTAACATCAGTACGCTTTTGACAACTGCAAATCTAGGATCGAATCATTAGCTTAATACGAGTACTGAAAACCAAAAAAAAAAAAAAAAAGAACTGACTTTCATAGTAGAAATATGATTGATACTACAATACAGTCTAGCATATTGCATTTGATTTTCTAACGCTATCTGAGGAATCATTTGCTTTTCGGTTGCTTAATAATTCCGTGGTCCTTCGGAGCTCTCGGTAAAGAGACTGAGAGAAATAGAAGCTTGTATTAAAGTAGGCAGGCTATGGTTGCCAGATTCAACATTGCAAAATTCCTGACATTTACAGGAAGAAATCTCGATTAAAAAAAAACATTGGGTTTTCGGTTATAAATCGTCGAAAAGGATCATGGACGAAGAGAGGTGAAGCTTCGTAGAAGCTAGCAAAACCGAGATTGAATCCTAGAAAGGTAGTGCTGTATGTTTGATGGGATTGTAAGGGTATTTTTCGTTATTAGCTTTTACAACCTGGTCAAAAGAAATTATTTGGCATTAAATATTTATGAATCTCAATCCAACCCAGTATCACCCAGCCTTTTGTGGCCAGAATCACGTGATAGATATTGAACATATAACAGTTCCAAGGTGGTCTGATTTTGAAGACGAACACAGCACTGTAAAAATACTTTCGCATTGTGTCAATATAATACAACACTGAAGTAAACAAATTAACTCTGTGCCAAATATATTTGTTGTCAAAAAACAAGTTAAGGAGAATCATATTGACATATAGTTATATATCAGCTGTTGCTTATGTAGCAAGCTAAGGTCACCTGGTGTGAATTCGCCTTGGCAATGTCCTTATACTTCATTGACTGTCTCTGCGATCTTTTATCGCTCAGAACTGTCTTTAGCGAAGTTTTATCAAAGAACTTTAGTCAAAAGACTGGGCTATATGTACATATAGAGACAGACTTCTATATCAGGGCAAGTTGCTGCTTTTCGTCTTATTCTTTTGTATATTGGGCCTATTATCGTATTTTCACTTCATCCTTTATCACTTTGGTCAAAAGACTGGAATATATGTACATATAGGGACAGACTTCTATATCAGGGCAAGTTGCTGCTTTTCGTCTTATTCTTTTATATTTTGAGCCTATAATCGTATTTTCACTTCATCTTTTATCACTGTTTTCTCTTTTTTTTTACATTTTATAAGACCAAAGTGTATTCTGGACTTTATTATTGACCTCTAGGATCATTTGCTTTCTCATTTCAGAATGAAATCCAAAGGCTATAGCTTTGGCTAATATTCTGAAATTTTTAAATATTCTTTGAACTTTTTTTTAAATTTAATTAAAAACTAGTAAATTTGAAAATTTTTTTTCCAAAATTAAAAAAAAAAAATATGTATTGGTTTCGGTTTAACACTTTTAGTGTAATTTTTGTTTTGAATTGTTTTAATCTAAAATGAGTTTTGCAATCATCTGCCTTTTTAATTAATAAATTTTTATTTATTTTTTTATTTAACTATTACACAGCGTTTGTTTTTGTTTTGTTTTTAGAATTTATTAAAAAATAAAAACTTATTGAATTCATTTTTGTTTGTTTTCATAATTATTTTATATTGACCTACTTAATAATAAATTTTGAAAATAAATAAATTACAATTTGTTGATAATTCTCTCTCTTTTGTTTTTAAATTAATTTATTAAATAAAAATATTTTTCTAAGAATTATTTTATTTTTTTTTTTTTGGTTTTCTTATTGTTGAGTTTTGTTTTTATAAATTTTTAATTGGGCTTGATTTTGAATTTTAAATACAATTTTTTTGTTTTCTTTTTTTTTTTAATTAATAATTATTATCAATAATTTGCTTTTTCTTTTAGCTTATAAAGTGGCGAACTGAAAATTATACATATTTCTAGAGTTTTTTTCTTTGCTTATTTTGGTTTTTGTAATGCATGAGTTGTTATAAGGCTGGGCCCTTTTCAATCAATCATTCATTCATTCATCCCTTTCAATAATTTCTTTACAATTTCGTTAATTTTTGCGTTTTAATGATTTTACTAAGATTTTTGTTTTTGTTTGTTTGTAAGGTATTATCGTCTAATTTTTTTTAACAAAAGTATTGTTTACTTATGCTGATATGCTACAATTAAAAAGCTTAAAAAACTAAAGCTTCTTAGAAGCTGAACTTAATAAAAAAGCCTCTTTTCTTTATCTTATTATGTGTAATTTATTTTTGTCAAATGATCTTTTTTTGTTTCTATAATTTATTATTATTATTGCTGTTGTTGTTATTTTTTATATATAATTTTGTTTTTTACATAATTTGTGGTGAGTGTTTTTAGGCGAGTAGTGATAGAATTTCGAAAAAAGAGATATTTTTGAATTTTTTTTTTCAACTGAAAATACGTAAAATATGATTCTTTTATCAATAGCTTTTAATATCCAGTTCACAAGCTTACTGCAAATAGTCTTGTGGCAATCTAAAGAAGTAGTAGTTCTGCAGGTTTGGAAACAAGAAATAGTTACCTCGGTTAAATCCGGAGAATAAGCGTTTAAAGGAGCAATGGAATTTTTCCATGGAAATTGCACATGTATTCAGCCTTGCACTGTTCTGGTTCTCATTTTCTTGGTCGAATGTAAACGTTTTTTTAAATCTTCCTTAAATCGATTTAATAAGTAGGCATTATATTCATCATTGATTGTTTTAATCTTTCGAAGGCAGTCAACGGGAATTATACACGTGATATAATTCAGTTATTTTATTTTTAGTTTATTGGTTGACAATCCACCTTGGCAGTCTCTCATTGCTGCTGTTTAGTCTCTTGTTTACGAAACAGGGCAAAAACTCGTCCATACTGTGTTTGAATAACGCTGAAGGGGGGTTTACATGATAACACAAGTCGTACGACATGTCAAGTTTTTGTGTAGAAGAGAGCGAATAGTATCGCGTAAACAGAACATGTAATGAGAGCGTGGGACATCGAGAGAAAATACTAGATCAGGGATGTATTTTTATGTAAGCAATTAAAATAAAAAAAGAAAACAGCAATTTTTTTCGCTCGCTCTATTGGTCTGTTTTAAAACAGCTGCTTTCATTTTACTTTGTTTTGGTTTTCTACGTATCGTGTAAATTTAAAAACACTTGTCTTAAGATTTTTATTCTAATTTTTAAAATACGGATGGAATTTTATATTTTCTCTCTGATTTTATATACGTAAAGTATAGTGTAAACTACCCTTTAAGACTTTAGCGATGTTGCCCCACGGTACGTTTGTGCTCGATTGTAAGCAAACGGGGCAACCATCTTGCAGAAAGCTTGTTCATACTCAAGCGATCATTTACAATTGAAATCACTGAGCCATGTGCCTATGGCTTCCACAATTTCTCGCACTTTCAATCTTCGATAGGCCAACAATATATCATGAATTTTTTTGTTTGCTTAGGGTATACAGATTTCAACTGGGCTTTCAAAACAAAATTCAGCAAATAAATTCTTTTTGCTACATGTGTGGAGATCAACCTGGAAAGTGAGCTAAAGGGCAAGACCTTCAATATATTCTCTGACAGCCAACCTGCCTCAAAAGCACTGGTCAAATATTGCTATGATACATTGAAAAGGCATTCGCTTGGAAACAAGATTCTGTTATTTTGGGTACCTGAATACTGTGTTATAGATGGTAATGAAACCCTATGTCACCCATCCCTGCACCACTATCCTCAACCTAATCAGGGATTGGGAAATCGCCAGGTGCTTGAAACACCGGAATGCTCAAAGCAGACTTCGCCATTCTAAGGCGGAAGCAATTTAGGCATCGCTCTGAGGATCTTAAAATCGGCTTGAAATTCCTAACGGAGTTTCTTACGAGCCACTGTAGACTAAGAAGGCATCTGAAGAGGATGGCGGTCCAAGATGTGAATGTTTGTAGACTGTATTCAAAGGCATTAGAGACAGCGTAACACATATTACAGCAATGAAAATGCTTAGGTGGAAATGTTTATATCACCGAGTGATATATCCACCATTATGGTTTCAGATCTTTCCTGATGAGCACAATAAATTCAATTTTTTCCAAATAACGCTTAAGTCTGCAATCAATGACTGTTAAACACAAATAATATGACATAAATTGTATAAATATTGACTGGAGTCAATTGATAGATGTTAACAGGAGCAGTGTTGGCCCTGAAGTTAAGAGGCAGACAGTTCAAAAAGTAAATTTTTGGTAGGTTCAACAATGAAATGTTTCTTTGGTCTTACTTAGTTGACCAATTATAGCAACCTATGAAGGTGATTGGCCGAACTAACAATGGATAGCCATTCGCCTCAGGAGCTTGCGCTTGTTCTCCAGTTTTTCATGTTGAGTTTGGAAAGGTTTCTAGGACTTGATCTTTCCAGCGGAGTTTCGGCCGATCCATTTTGTATTTTCCTTCGGGATCACAATACTTTGCACAACGTGCTCGAGCCAACGCAATCTTTGAAAATTTACGCATTTTATAGATTGGTCCATATATCTTGCGAAGTGTTTTTCTAACACTCCAAGAACAACTTTATCTGACTGACTAACTGACGGGCCTAAATTGGAACCTTGGGCGTTGCGTTGATATTTGTGTAGAATTGACGCAGAAGTGACATACTATATACATAATACACAATTAAAAAGTTTTTAAGTCACTAGATTTAACGCGAAAACAGCTAAAACGGCACTACTTCTTCTCTTTCTTTTCTTTTATTTCTTTCTTTGCAGCCAACTCCTCTTTCTAACGCGTTGTCAAAATTGGGTTTTCCAATTTCAAAGCGTTGACTATGGTTTGCTTCATGCAAGTTGTGTGGGCATGAGAATTTTTGACAGCTAGAAAATGCTAAGCGCTTTGATTTAGGTTTGGCTGTAAAAACGCATGCCTCTGCGCCGTATAGTAGTACGGGTAGTATAAGTATCAGAACATTTTGGAACATTTTTTCTTATTGCGTTAAGAAATTACTTGAGAGTTAGGATAACAAAATTTATTTTCTTAAAAGTTTTTTTCCAAGTTATTCTGGCTTGATAATATTCTAAACTAAAGCTTAGCATATGTGTAAGTTACTAATTAGATTATAACATTCCACGAAGGAACACGGTGATTTCTCTCTATATCTATTTTTCTATTCTATTTTTAAACTCATTGAACACAGTTAGAGAAGTTTTCAATAGTAGTGGTACTCATAACCAATTACTAGCTTTTGTTATGAGGTGATACCGCTGTTGAAAAACTTTTTGTTCAGATGGTCTGGTGTGGTATTGAACCGAGGATCTTCTGGTCGGTAGGCACACACTAATAATTAAAAGATCTTATTCAATTCTGGCTCTTGACTAAATTGGTACAGCGCCACGTTTTAGAGACTGATGAACGATGACGGGACTTCATTATTTATTGAATACAAGCCTTTTTTGGATCATCCATAGCAAAGGAACACATAAAATGCCTATTTAAGCTTAGGTGTAAGGCTCTTTGACTTGAGACAACTAACCTAACTTTACTTAATCGCAGAGAGAGTCTAATTAAGGTCCCGAATTCAGTTTTTTATTATTATTAGATAGGTCCTGAAAATGCAAAACGAGTTGGTTTTGTTTGTCTTACACTTTTTTTTAAAAAAAAAAGGTGAATCCCCAATTTTTTTTTTTTTAGCCGTTTAAAGAGGTAATTTGTGCCATAAAGCGAATGTGTTATATAAATTAGGCAGGTTGTTATAGCGAAATGACGTAAACTGAAAAGCCATATAAAGAGGTATGAGTGTAATTGTTTTAATTATTTTGTTTTGGTTAATGACAGTGTTACCTGTTTTTTCTATTGAAGTCCAATTTTATACGAAGTAATACAAAAACAAGCTGTAGTCTCAGGATGTCGATTCTTCTTTTAGTATTTTAAGTAAATTCATTCTGGTTCCGAAAATGTAGGCCGTAAATCGAAATGTCGTAGAGGAAGATGCTTAACACTTTTTGTTAAAAAACGCTGTATGCACGGTATTATTAGCCGTATAAAGTGGTATTTTGCGCCATAAAGCAAATGTGTTTCATGATTCAAACAGGCCGTATTATAGCGAAATACCGTATAAAAAACGCCTTATAACGAGGTATGAGTGTACAGATATTTGTACCCACTTATGAAAACCGGTTAACTTGGCTTTTAAACAAATACCGCAAAAAAATTAAAATTTTCGGTTGTTTTCAATACTTACATTTACGTTTTTTTTTGATATAAGAACTGTGAACTGCTTTAGCTAAAAATTGCCCCAAGAAAGCTTGCCGTTTGTGAACTGGATTTTAATTTTTTTCTTTTTGTTTTTGAGTAGGCAGTGGAGCAAGAGCAGAATTTTGTTTTAGCATTTAAAATTTTTCGAATTAATGTTTAAACGAGTAATCGGTTTTCTTTTTGTTGTTTTTTTGTGGTTGTTAGTTATCAAACTTATGCGAGTAAATTGTAAACGAATTTTAAACAATGCAAAGTTATACGAGTATTTACATAAATTGCTTCAAAAAACATTTTGTTATCGTGTTTTTTCTTTTTATATTTTGTTTTGTTTCAAAAATTTATAAACATTTTATTTTGTATTTTTTTAATAAATTTATTTATTATGGGATTTACATATTTCTTAGTTTTTTGTTTTTGTTTTTGTTTTCATTTTGAATAAATTTGTTTTAAATTATTAACAATTATTTTAGCTAAAGTAACTGTTATTATTTATAATGCTATTATATATGTATATATTTTTTAATATGAATTAGTTGCTATTTTAGCTTAAATAAGTTACTTTAGTAAAACAAAAAAATAAAAATGACTATTTCATCTAATTACACTGTGCTACAGTTGTACTTGTGTAAAATAGAAACAAAAAAAAAAAAAAAAAAAAAAAAATAAATAAATAAAAAAATAAAAAAATAATAATAAAATAAAAATGGAAATAAGTTTTAAAAAAATCTTAAATATGAATTGAATAAAAACAATATTAAGGATGTTATATAAATAATTTTATAGCTAATTAGATAAATAGGAATTGCTAGGGTCAGATATAACGCTCAACAACACGTGCAAATGACAAAATAGTTTTATCATAATGAATGCTATACTCAGCAACATTCTACGCGGTTCTGCCATTTCACAGTCGTCATAGTCGTCGTTCCGAGCAGACTATATGGCACTGCTGTACTTCGACAGAACGTAAAATCTGCCGAAAAAAACTCCGCTGTCCGTGAGAATGTGCACGAGAGTCCGAGGCAGTTGATTTTACGTCGTTCACAAGAACTTGACCTTTCCCTGGTCACAACTTGGTGAATTTTCGCGCCCTGACTTCTGCCAAACATGTACAAAATGTAACTAATTCGTTAACTGACAGTAAAAGATCATAGACTATAACTTGTGTTTACTGAACGGACTCTGAGGCAGTTAGAAAGTGATCTTAACTTTTATAAAAAACTCAACTTCTCGATGCTGGCCATTTCTAGATGCATAGATACGTCAACAAACAATCGATGATGAGGCCCATTTCTGAATGAATAAGTACATGAACAAACAAAATCGGCGAAGTTGGGACGTTAACAATCCATGTGACATGCAAAAGTGTTTAATGCATCCTGTTCTTTTAGGCTGGCGGCATCATGTGTCTATATTTCTTTAAGAAGAGCATTGTTTTGGGCATCACTGGAAATGAATATCAATTTTTAACTCATGCCACATTGGACACAAACAAATTGGATAATGAGGCCAATTTCCGAATGAATAAGTACGTCAACAAACAAAATTGTCGAGTTTGGGACGATACCAATTCACATAAGATCCAAGGGCGCTCAATGTATTCTAAAAAGGTAACTATTTGTTGTTCTTTTAAGTTGGCGGCACCATCGGTCCATACTTGTTTAAGGAAAACATTGTTTAAGCCAATTTCTTTTGGTTTCTTTAAATGATATGAACGCTAAATGCTTCCAAACTCATGTCATATTGGCATGAGGAGTGGAAATGATGTAAACTGGCCGTAAGACAAAACGACAGTTGTTCTATACGCCGCCATAGCTTAAATTCAGTCTGATTTTTGTGTTAGAGTCATGGAAAATTGAACATTCTGGATGAGAGCCAGTCAGTAAAGCCGCGGCGGAGATTGAACGATTACCCCAATTATTTAATTTGGCCACTGACGATGTGACGAAACATGTCACATCAGAGCACAGGGGTATTGTGTGGGGTTTGAATGGAATCTGTTTCCTGGCATATATGAAATGCAGCTCAAATTGGATAAGCTTGTAACCAAGTCAGCTAAGTATGATCTTAAAGTGAACATCCCCAAAACTAAAAATACGCGAATGAATACGCCACTATCTACCAGCAAAACATTAACGAAGCTGAGTTATTCTGTTACCTCGGCAGCATTGTTACAAAATCAGTTGAAAATGTCCTGAGCAGAATAAATAAGGCTAAACAGTCATTCAGCCAACTGCGCATGATATGGAGATCCAGTTACATATCCAGACGCACTAAACGTAAGGTTTTAGGAACTGTACCAAACCTGTGCTCTATGTTTGCGAGACTTGGAGCACCCCAAATTGCAGGCGTTACAAGTATTTGTAAATACTAAGCATTTACGAAGCAAACACCAACGACTATAGGCCATAACAGATTATTGTCCAAAAATATAGTAATTAAATTAAAATCCTGCAAATAGCTTGGGTTGGTCACTCGCTCTGTAGATCTCTTAACGACATAAACTGAAAAGCTATCAGTAGGAAACCATATGGAAGCCGGGCCTTAGGTGACGTGAGCAATGGGTTATCGAAGCAGCTGCGTGCAACAGATAGTGGAATGAGCTGAAAACTCTGGTATTAAGCAGAACCGAATGGTGGAAATTCTTTGAAACCCTTGTAAGTACAAGAGGACAATATGTGTAGGAATTATGCGGTTAGACGCCATTAAATTTTTTCTTGTAAGGCTTTTTCTAGTCGCAGTTCACAAACCACACATTTTCTCAAAGCCAACATGATCCCTGTCATCGCTTAAATTCAGTCGACGCTGCAACGAATATTTGCATAAATTTGTGGTGTAGAGTTTAGAATGCATCCCTAGCAGAGGTCATGAGGAAAAAATGTAATTATAGTTTCAAGTGTTTAAAATAAGGGTGTTCAACCCCGCTGTAGACAAATCCATCTAAAAGAATCGATCTGACATTTCTTATCTTTAGCGATGATGACAAACATCAGACTAAACCTTTAGTAAGGATCAGTACCAGCATTTAGCAAAGATCTTCACCACTACACAATCACATAGAGGCGAGCTACAATAAACTAATATCTAATCTAACTAATATTTAGCCTCAAAAACAATTTGATTTAACGAAACTGAAACAAGGCAATGATTGCTTTGTGGCAGGCCATATGCACCCACCCCAAAGCAGTCTTTTTACAACTTAAAAAGAAAAACCTTAACGTGTTACTTTAAGACCAATATGTTTAAGAATTAAAAAAAAAGAAAAAAAAATTGTTAAAACTAAAGATGTTGTAGCACAGTGTTATTTATTTATTTATTTTGTATGTAAAACTACTCTTAAGATTTAATTTATTTTATTTTTATTTGTTTTTAGCTGTTTTTGTATTTTTCTTTTCTGACCAGGCCAAAAATTTTTTTTAAATTCTGCTTTTTCATTTTGTTTTTATTGTTTTTTTTATATTCATACGTATAAGAGTTATTTTGTTTTTTTTTCTTTTATAAGCAAAAAGTAATCGGTAATCGGTTTTATTAATAATATTTTTGAGGTAAAAAATAATAGCTCAAAACTTGAAGCCTTTTTTCTTTTTCTTGAATTTTTTTTTGTTGTTTAAAAAAAAAAAAATAAGCTTTTGAATTTTTATTCATTTATAATTTATTATCTTCTTCTTTGTATATTTCAAATAAACCGGTTATTTTGTATTTCTTCTTTAAATATCAGAGTGGTAACAAATGTTTTTTTTTTTCGTTTTGCTTAAAGGGGGAGGGGCTTTCTTATGTTGGTAGTCGTTAGTTAAAGTTAATAAACATTTTTGGTTTTTATTCTCCATTTCTTTTTAACTTTAAATATAATTTTGATCTTTAGAGCGATTATCTTTAGTTAGCCTTTTTTGTTTTATATTTATAATTTTTTCATATATAAGTAACCGGTTATATTTTCATTATTTAATATATCCTATAATATAATTATTATCATCACTACTTTTATTTTATTATTATTATTTTTTTTGGTTTTCCATTTTTTTAATTATAATATATTTAACAACACGCGCCTTTATTGCTCAGCTCTACTTTGTTTTGTGTGAGTGTGTGAGAGGAATTTTTCTTGATTTTTTTTTTTAAATTTCTATAAATTTTGTAAAATTTTTTTATACAAGGCTCCAAGGAGGTATTGGACTGTATGTGACTTTTAAAAAAAAGGTTGGTTATTTAAGAAGTTCAACCATTAAAATACATAATGGAACTTACATCGAAACAAGGCTGCCTCTCCTTATCCCTTATATTTTTTGCCCTTATCTTGGATAACATCATACCATACGCTTTACGACCCAAGGGATCATTTGTGTAGCCAAAAATGTTGAATTTCGTGAGCATATTAGGCTGCTGAATAAGGCTTCGAACAAAGCCAGTTAACTATTTGGTGAGGCAGCAAATGCCCTTCTTTGAGTTACTATAACTTCTCATAGCAACTTTATGATGTGAGCCAAGATAGAAGGGCATTCACATAGTAAGTGCATATATTTATTTGTCAGTTTCATAAAAGAATCAATATGAACTAAGGACGCTAACATATTCTCTACATCCATGTCATTCCAAATTCTTCATATTCTCTCTTTGCTCCTTTAATCCATGTACAGTGTGCTCGACCAGGTATTAGTTCCCCTTGCCGATTCAATTCTAGGACTGCACGAGAAATTTCTGTAGTTGATTTTCTTAACCCTTTGACGACGAATGGGACTTATGCATATGTCACATTTGGTTTTTTCTTCTTTACAATGGTTTTTAACCTAATCAGTGTTGTTTTATAAAAAGCTAATGAAATTTTAAGTATTCGAATTAAAATTAAGATTTTATTGCTTAAATTATGCTTAAATTATGCTTTTTTTTGCTATTTTATTTTGCCATAAAATTCTTTGTCGTCAAAGGGTTAATGGGTATGCCTATTCAGTTATATTTGCGTTTTTTTATTTCACATTCGATGGTATTGAGGTTTGAAAAACTAAGCGATTGTCCGTTCGTTCTGGAGAAAATTTTGATTAGTAAATGTTTGAAGTTCGTTTGAGGTAGTTTGGATCAGGTTCCAAGTGTGCAGACGTAAAAAAGCACTGTAGTGAAACTACTGTGAAAAATGCGAATTTTTGTAGAGCATTTGAAAAGCTGAACAACGGGCCTTATCAATTTGATTATCTCCATAAATGCCAAGTGCGATAAGACAAATATAAAAAACATTTTAAAACATTTTTAAACGATTTGGATTGAAGATATAAGTACGATCTTAGCCGAATTTTGACTTGGTGCCAAACTATCCAGTATGACGATGGACGGACTAAACAAGGCAAGGTCAGCATTTGGAGGCTTAAACGAAATATGGTGGTCTTCAAAAACAACACAAACAACTTAAATACAAGCTTACTCGTATAATATATAAAATCCACCTTGTTATGTTATAGTGAAACATGCAAATGACAACCACTATAGCCTAGAAGCGGCAAACGCTCGTAAATAAATTTTTGCGGTTAATAGTCGTATACTCTGGCCAAACATAAATACTAGTGCCTAGGTGTTGCATAAAATTGGATAAAAAGAATATAAAGTGTCAAGTAACAAGAAGGAAATAATGGTGGTTAGGCTATATGCTGCGAAAAACACCGGACGGCATTACTAGAATGACACTACAATGGAATATACAAGAAAGCCGATTTCCAAGGTGACCAAAGCCCATACGACGCAGAACACTATTATGTGAATTGAGAAAGTACAACTTTACATTCGATTAAATTAAAGATCTGTGTACCAATAATTGGAATAATCAGGTAGAAGTCTTATGTTCTCAAGCGAAATAAGTAAAGAGAGAAAAAAAAATCAATATCATTTAGTAGCTCAAACAAGTTCAAATGAATACTAAAGTGACCACCAAAGTATGCTGTTGCATCATCAAATAAGAAAAAGTGTTGAAAACAGGATACATTCCTGCCTCACGCCAGTGTCGATAGAGAGGGCTGTGTTCTCATTTCAATTGAAGCGAACAGAGCAGGTAGCATTGTTGTACAGTTCGTGGTTCAGATTTGTTATCTTCTCTAAGAAACCTCTGCAATATAATTCGATGGGATAAAACTAAGATATGTATGTTGATGGCTCTAAAATCACAATGACCGGAAAATAGACTCAATACTATTCTTTACTGAGGTGGTTAGAGTGCACGCATACAAAAGAAGTGGCCCAGGTTCGAATCCCCAGCAAAGGATATGACGAAAATCAAAAAATTTAATGGTAGTTTCGAGTGCTGAATAAAAAGCCTTCGACCTTCCAGCTTTCCTTTGACGATGATGACAAACATCAGTCGAATGACTAGGAAAAACGCCACCTACCGGAAAAAAAATTACAATGCTAAGTAAAGATCATTACCGCCACTTCGCAAGGATCTTCACCACTACACAATCAGACGAGCTACAGTAGATTAATCGTCTACTTAGCTTGATAATATACATGATTAATGAAACTGAAACAAAGCAATGGATGCTTTGTGTAAAGCCAATATGCTCCTTAGAGGAGTGAGGGAAAAGAAAGTACTTTTAGTAGCTTCTGTATCAGGAGATAGAGAACATATCACACTTTTAATTGCTTTTCTGTACTTTATAAATATCTTTAGCTGCATGGTGGTAACAACTAAAGTTTAAAGCCTCTTACCACTTAAGGATGTATTAAGAAGTTTTTTAATATAAGAAAACTGATATTCAAAATTATTAATATAAATGGCGGGAAGATGGCAGGCGGCCAACTTTGGACACAGTTTCTGACTTGTTGGATTATTGTGCATTCAAACCCATATTGGACAGAATATTGTCTGTGATCAGCTTATCGAAAACGTAGATTAAGCCCGGATTTGTCCAGGTGATAAGAGAATTTTCTTTAGAATTCAGATCTAGCTGATATAAATACCAGCAGGCTTTCTAGTGCATACATTTGGTGTTCTTTTGTACACGCGAGTGCAGGATGTGAAGATAATGTCTGCTATCCATGTCGTAATATTGTAAAGCAGCAAAGAATGATATAATCACTAACTGGTTTCATCCAAACGTTCTCCAAATATTTAAAAGTCACATACAAATAAAGGGTTAAAAAGGTAATTCCTTTGCCAATTAACAAAATTCCGAAATCATTGATAACAAACTTTAACCGCCATATTCATAAAAAAATAAAATGAATTTGAAATCTATTTTAAGAAAATTATTTATGAAAAAATTGAAATAAAATACAATTCAAACTCATTTTAAATATTATAAATATGGTCTTAAATATTTTAAAAAATTTTCATTTTTCTTTACTATTTTTTTAAATGATTTCACTTTAATCCTTTATATTTGTCTATCTTGGAGGCTCTTGTTTTTTTTTAATTTTTTCCATAATATTTCTAATTTATTATCAATTATTACTTTTTCAATAAATTTTGAGTTCTTTTCAATTAATTTTTTTTTCTTTTTGTGTATTACTTTTTATTAATTTTATTTTTTGGGGTGATGGAGCAGGTTCATTATGCATTATTCTTTTTTTTGAATTTCTCTATTTCTTATCAACTTTTTGTTTGTTTTTAATTTTTTTTTTCAAATTTGTTTCCTAGTTTTTAATTTAATGGGAGGGAGATTCTGATTTTTATTCTCTCTTTTTACCTTTTTTACACTTCCGTATCGAGTATATTGCCATAGGTTTCTTCAACAAATTTTGGTGCTATAAAGTCTTCATAGTAGTTAATAAATATCTCTTTATACTCATCAGGTATGTATTCAAGGGCATGTAACATTTGCATTAATTCCTTATCACCGCACTTGTAATTGCTTAAAGCCATGACATCCCAAAAATATGACATATATTGAACATATTGTATGCTGAACGTACGATATTGGGCTGATACTATATGTAAAGCACTACGCATAATTGAGCCCAATTTGTTGAGTTCCCATTCATCAAGTTGTTTTGAACCCTCTGTTATTTTTGAGTTGGTTGATCATTTAGCGTAAGTTGGCGTTGTTAAAGGAAGAGAAGAAAGCAAACAAAATAATTATTTAAAACTTAAAATTGATTTTGATAAAAGTTTTAAAAAGTAAACTGTTTTTTGCTTTTGTTGAAATTAAATAATGTGAGATTAAATAGATTTGTTTTTGCTCTTAAAAAAACACTAGACAACAAGATTCATTATTTTTAATTTTATGATGATGTAGGTTTAAGTCTTTGCTTCCCAATCAAATTTTTCTTTTCTAGCAACAATCCGGTTCCTAGCTTTTCAGATTTTTTTTTTTCAAAACAACAGTCCGCGTCTTATATCGGGTCCGCCATCTAACGTTTTTTTTCAACTAGTGCTTATTTTGTGAATGGTAACACTTAGCTTATGTCTGATTTGACAGATAATTAGTTTTGTTCTTCCGCTGAACAAATATGGTTGTGTATACGCTTGAAAAACGCTGGGAAATATTGCGACATTACTTTGATCGATCGACTTACAGAAGATGCCGATTTTGCCAAAAAATCATCTTTTCAGATGAAGCTCATTTTGATCTTGGCGGGTATGTAAACAAGCAAAATTGTCGCATTTGCGGCACAGAAAACCCGCACGCATACATTGAAAAGGCGATACACCCAAGACGAGTCACTGTTTGGTGCGTAGAGGCATAATTGGGCCATTTTTCTTCGAAAATGAGCAACGAGTGGCCGTTACAGTCAATGACGATCGTTATGGGGCCATGTTGCACGAATTTCTATTCACAAAAATTGAAGAGGAGGATATTAGCAACATTTGGTTTCAACAGGAGGCGCTACGTGCCACACAGCCGAAGCTACACTCGATGTTTTGCGCCCTGTTTTTGAAGATCGCATTATCAGCCGCAGAGCTGATGTCGTTTGGCCACCTCGGAGCTGCGATTTGATACCGTTGGACTATTATTTGTGGGGTGCCGGCCGTCAAAGATAAGTGTTACCCCAACAAGCCAGAGACAATTGACGCTTTAAAGGACAATATTCGTAAAGCCATTGGTGAAATACAGCTGCACACAATCGATAAGTTGCTTAAAAATTGGACCGATCGTGTAGGCTACTGCATGGCCAGCCGAGGCAGCCATTTTTTTATAGCATCTTCAAAAAAAAAAAAAAAAATTATTTGGCGGACCCTTTAGATATATTTTTTGAATGTTTCGTTCACATTTCCTTCGTCACTTCATCTATTAAATATTTCTACGAACTTTAATCTATGTCTGAAGACATCCCTTGCGTTTGAATCTCAAGACATAGACACACATCAAGTTTGACTGTTTCAGTCTTAAGTTTTTGGATGAAGGGGAAAAGAGAATGGAAAGGGGTACAAACTTGAGCGTACCATTTATTTTATTATTTTCTTTGCAATTGCCTCAGTTAGCCTAGATATTTTCCGGTCTATGTATGACGAGGCTCAAACTCGTTGGCGGCTTGAAAGCACTGCACGAGCTTTCGCTTGAGCTGAAATTTAGCGATATTTTCTGTTATGAGTCAACTACTACTAACGATTCTGCAGCTTCCCGTTAACGAACAAAGCACTAATGATTCCCAAAGATATTGTCCCACAAATAAACAGACGCATGCACGATAAAATCAACTTCTGTCAACTACGAATGCTTGGACAATTAGCTTAAAAAGCCATGTATGACATTAAAGAAAATTCATCGTTCATTCGTAACAATTTCAGACTGAAATTTACAGAATTTAAGTGTGGGATAGAATAATAAACTTATAGAGATATATTGAAGGGTATATTTTCGTATTGTTAAGCCGAGATGAAGGCACCGGCTTCATGTTCTATGAAATCGCAGTTAGTTGAGGAGTGTTTCGAATATCTTTTACAACTTGGTTATGAAAACAGGATTGTGCTTTGCTAGATTCCGGGTTATTCTAGAGTCGCGGGCAATTAAACTTTTAAAGGACTGCAGCTATCTTTTCGGATAGATATAAAGTGTAATGTAACCTTACGTAGCCAATATCATGGATTTACTTGAATTCATTCGGAGAGCGCAGAAGTTATTATTTGAACATGCCCTTTTCTATGTTGGCAGTGGATAACTGTGGTTAACTTGGATATCATTTGCTGACAAGGTCGCACTAATGAGTGTATGGAGGTGATCATATGGATCATGTTTCGTGACTGTAGTAATACAGAAAAGATATTTACGGTGTGTCTGCTGTTGAGCAATCTATTGGCTGAAAATAATAGTGCCATTTGGTGAATTAAAATGATGAAGGTTATCAGAGCCAAAGGAAGCCCTGGTCATGGCTACTTTAGAAGCTGAGTAGAAGCTGGAAACTCAGACTAAGGCACTTGAGTGTGTGTAACTTCCATAATTTGGACTATCTCGGAGATGTGTCACTGTCGAATTTAATTAACTTATTCAGGGGTACCTATTGGCCTGCGTAAGGGACTCATGGACTGAATTTACACGTTTAGGTGGTGATCTTGGGACTCTGCCATTTGAGCTTTTTTATGTGGTAGCACATTAGGTCATAGGGCCTCCGAGTAAAATTTACGATGCCGCGGGCGACCTTACCTAAACTAATTAAGTTATCAAAATGTTAGGTTAGCGTTATGTGTCGTTTTAAATTACCGAATGCTTAGACATTATTCGATCACTTTTGTTCAAATTGCGATCAATTCTGTTTTTTGGTTTAGCGAATAGTTCTATAAGTAAAATATGAAACAGATTTTGAACCCAAATTACAAATATGGTTTGGTTACCAAAAAATTGATAAAGATTGACTACTGAGTGAGGTTTTTTGACATAAAGACATCATTAGACTTTATTTATGTAACAAATGACAAATATATGTATATTTGCTGTGGTCCCAACATGAGAGTAGTACACATATTACCAGCGATGTTATGCTCGAAGATGTGCATTGACTGACCACATGCAATTTAATATTTTACAACAATTTTCTCTGGAGCTTAAAGTCCAGAGTCTACTGCTTTAGAAGAGTTCAAAGCTAAAGATTTATTAAGCTATTGTCTGCATAAAACCAATTTCAATTTAATTTTATTGTCTTTTTTACGTCACTCCTCTAAGGAGCACATTTCCCCTCCTCTAAGGAGGCTTTCCACAAAACATCCAATGTTTTCTTTCAGTTTCACTTATCAAGTTGATTCTAGAGCTAAGTAGATGATTAACCTACTGTAGCTCGCCTCCATATGATTGTGTGTAGTGGTAGAGGTCCACTAAGTGCTAAGTGACGGTAATGGTAATCCTTACTTAGCATTTTAATTTTTTCCCAGTAGGTGGCGTTTTCCTCTGATCATTCGTCTGATGTTTGTCATCGTTACTAGAGGTAAGCTGGAAGGTCAGGTATTTCTTTAAATGAATTTGTCTGAAGGGAGGTTGAAGTCTATTTAAGACTCAAAACCGCAATTATTATTTTTTTCTTTTTGTCATGTGCTCTGCTGGGCTTTCGAACCTGGGCCGCTTGTATTGTATACGTGCGCTCTTACCACTCCACTACACCACGTGAAAGCATATACTTTCATTTTAAATGAGTCTGAGCTACGAGGGCGGATTGATACTGAAGCTACCTAAGTAGGAAAACAACATTTTTTTTCAAAAACCATTCATTTCTCAATATGGTCTCCTTTTAGCTCAATACTCTTAGTAAGACGATTTTCCAACTTCTTTGTACCATCTGAATAATACGATTTTGGGAACTCCTCAAAATACGCATTAGTTTCGGTAATCACTTCTTCGTTTGAGATGAATCTTTTTCCTGTGAGCCATTTTTTCAAGTTTGGACACAGGAAAAAGTCACTAGGGGCTAAATCTGGACTATAAGGTGGATGATCAACCAATTCGAAGTGGATTTCTCGTAGTTATAGCATCGTATCTAATGCTGTGTGAATCGGTGCGTTGTCTTGAAGAAAGAACACTTTTTTCGTGGTCGTTTTTCCTTGATTGCATCAACCAATTGGACCAATAATGCACGATAATACTCTCCTGTGATTGTGGATTTCGCAGACTTCGCCTTCTTCGGAGCACTGTCATCAGCTTCCACCCATTGCTTCGATTTATTTTTGGTTTCAGGTGTGTAGTGGTGGACCCAAGTTTCATCAACAGTTATTAATCTACGCCAAAAATCAGCAGGATTATGCTTTATCATGTCCAAACACCGCTGTGAAGTGATCTGTCGAACTCGTTTTTGTTCAACACTGAGCAAACGCGGCACCCATCCTGCCAATAGCTTTTTCATATGCAAATGTTTATGAAAAATGTTGAACACACGTTCATATGATATGTTTACCATTTCAGCAATCTCACGTATTTTGACCCGGCGATCATTCATAACGATATCGAGGATTTTCTTGATATTTTCTTCAGTAACCACCTTTTTTGGCCTCCCTGTTGATGGTATTGTTGCAGTGCTTGTTCGGCCCCGTTTAAATTCAGCAATCTAATATTTTACTATATAATCGGACGGAGCAGATTCGCCGTAATGTTTATCAAGCTTTTCTTTTGGCTCTTTCGCCGTTTTGCCTTTCAAATAATAGTGTTTAATCACTACACGAAATTCACTTTATTCCATTTTCCAAGAAACACAAAAGTTGCTTACTTCAAACGACTACAACAAATAAACTAATCGATGAATTTGGCTAAGATTTTAACAGCTGACGTTTGACAGATCGTAATTTCTAAGAAAGAAAAAGTTTTTGTGTTTGTACTACTTCAATGTCAATCCACCCTCGTATAAATTTAAACATTTTTTATTCTATTTACCATTTGTTTTCTTTATTACTATTGACCCAGTATGGATCAGTAGGTTTGTAAATTGTGTGCTAGTTCATTGCTATAAGGGTTGTAGGTTCGTTTCCCTCTAAAGTCACTTGTCTGTTATACTACAATACGACGAGCAAATTATTTTATGACGTAGTATTATGAAATAAAATAAATGAATATTTAAGTGATGGAGACATTAAAGTCAATTTCGTTTTAAGAATCAATAGACTTGCAAATCTTGTTGGCTAGTGTGTGTTAGAAAATGTTTACTAAAATAGTTTAAAGGCGGAATAACCTTGTAATATACTCTGAACTATAGACGAATACTAGCATTATACAATAATAACTTCTTATAATAAGTGTAATGGAATAACAATTGAAAAATATTTCTTAAATTGTTGGAAAAATTATTTTAATTACAAGTTTATATACAAGTTTCTTATGACGAGTAGCGTGTAACGAGTTATTGCGTTTTTTGTTAACATACTACATAGTTCTGTAAATATCTTTAAAAGAGGGGCAGGAATTATTTATAAGAAAAAAATTGCACATTTAAACCAATAAATATTTTATATAAAAACTGAAATAATAAAAAAATATTCTATTAAAATTATCTAAATATGTATATACGAGTATATGTTTATAGATAAACTAGCGTTTATGGATTATTAAGTAGTTGTAGTGATAATAACCTAAACTATTGGCTACAGTAAGTAATTAATTAAAGAAAATAAACTAGCAAAACTCTACTTAATTTAAAAATTAATATATGCGTGTATACTTTTAAATATTTATCAAGAGAATATACTAAATTTAATATAGCTAATGATCCTTAAGAAAAAAACTTTAAAAACAATTTTTTTTTTAATGGAAAAACTTTTGGAAAAAAATTTACAAAAATCTTCGTAAAAATTAAAAAAAATTTTGATTGAAAAGAAAAGCAAAAATTCTTTTAAAAATCAAATCAAAAAGAGAATTTTTTTTTTCTTTTGAAAAACCCAACATACCTCTATGTATTAACAAACACTGTTCAACTAATTGACGTGCTAGTGCCACTTTTAATTCATGTGTATCGACTAGTTGCTTATCGGCTCTCTCAATGGCCGCATATAGTTTACAGCGCTCTTCGATTGTATCACAGTCCATAAGGGCAGCAGTGAATGTCCAAAACCATTCGAGTTTTTGCGTTTGTTCACATTCGGTGCATACTAGCAATTCGGAACCATTATTTTCGGGCCTTCGATAATAATCGGATTTCCACCATTGTAGATTACGGGTGCGTTTAAGATTTGATGGTGTAAAGATTTGTTTGCAATTCGGATTATCACAGCGGTAACGATGAAATTTATGCTGAAATTTTTGTGTCAAGTGGTATTGGTTGCAATATTTGGTATTTGTTTTTGTTTTTTTTTTTTTTTTAATGATTTTGTTTAATTTATCATATCTTATGTTTTTCAATATATAATTAAAATAATTTATTTAAATAAAACAACAATTGAGTTACAACATTTAAATTTATTACAACATTAAATGGTAAAAAAGGAGTTTGAAGTGAATAAAATGAAACGATAGTGAGAAAAGTGAAAGTGAAATATAGTGAAAATTTTCAATACTTTTGAATACTTTAAATAACTTTAAAATAAAAATTTGTAAGTCGAAAAATTTGTACGCTAAAATGTACCATGACTCAAAGAATCTTTAGTGCAGCCCCATGAATTCACCAGATATAGGTAAGAAGTATGCAACTCTTTTGTAATCAGCACAACATCTCGTGAGAATCTTATTCTATGGGCCGAAAACAAAATTCTTTTTGGTATCTAAGATCACAATGCCCGGTAAATAGACCTTTAGTACCCTAAACTCGCTTTTTTTCTCCGTCCCTCCTCTAGGGAGCATCCATTGCTTTGTTTCAGTTTTATTAATCAAGATGATTATGCTAAGTATGTAACTAATCTTCAGTAGCTCGCCTCCATATAATTGTGTGTAATGATGAAGATCTTTGCTAAGTGGTGGTGGTGGTGATCCTTACTTAGCACTGTAATTTATCTCTAGTAAGTGGCCTCTTCTCCTGATCATTCGTCTGATATTTTGTTATCATCGCCAGAGCTAGGTAGCAGGTCAAGGGTCTTCTTTTTGGATAGATTTGTCTGAAGGGAAGTTGAAGTCTCTTTATTAAACTGTCCTCTGCGAGGGATGGTGGTGGTGATCCTTACTTAGCACTGTAATTTTTCTCTAGTAAGTGGCCTCTTCTCCTGATCATTCGTCTGATATTTTGGTATCATTGCCTGAGCTAGGTAGAAGGTCAAGGGTCTTCTTTTTGGATAGATTTGTCTGAAGGGAAGTTGAAGTCTCTTTATTAAACTGTCTTCTGCGAGGGATAGTGGTGGTGATCCTTACTTAGCACTGTAATTTTTCTCTAGTAAGTGGCCTCTGCTCCTGATCATTCGTCTGATATTTTGTTATCATCGCCAGAGCTAGGTAGAACGTCAGGGATCTTCTTTTTAGATAGATTTGTCTGAAGGGAAGTTGAAATCTCTTTATGTCATGTCCTTTGCGGGGGATTCGAACCTGGGCTTCTTACACGCTTCTCGCTCTAATGGAGCAGCAATAACGTTTTAGATCTATCGGATACTCCTCCAAAACCAAATGAATTCGCCCTCAGCCCAGAAGCCAATTCTCCGCCTTATGTAGCTCACAGGGACTCTAAAAAATGGCTTAGGTCTAATAAAAACTCTGTTGTGAATGCCAAGTTCATTGAGAGATGTTATACAGCTCAAAACAATCCTTTAGGATAGGCCTTGCCGCAATTACGAGATTAATTTTAGAGTCAAAATGGAAAAGAGTGTTTGATCCTCGGGTTAGTGATATCACAAAGGACCCAACTTTCGGCTTATCCTTCCAGAAGGGAATGCCAACCAGTCTAACTTGACCTAATGAACACTAAGAACAATTTTTTATAATTTACGAAAACAGGTAATAACATAATTTTTTGCTTATGTATTAATAAACTTTGTTATCGAAAGTGTAAAACCGTTCCACAATTAGAGTTCTGCTTGCAAAAATCTTAGTAGCTATGATAACAACGCATCAAGACGTTTTTAACCTAAAAGATTCCTAACAACAGTGTTGGCCTCTGACAATCTGACCAATTTACAGCTGAAAGTGGGGTACTTTATGAAGGCAGATTGTCATTTCTCCTATTTTTTGCGGTGCTAGATGATGTTCTTAGTGAAATAGTGTATCGTAGCCAAGAAATTAAGAGGTAGTTTGATAGCAAATTAATTAATTATTGTATATGGTGTACTAAAATGATTAATGCTTAATGGCTTAAGCTTTTCGAGGAAGATTGCAAAATATGGGTCTTAAGATAAATTCGGGAAAAACAAGGGCACTTTCTTTAGAGATCGATGGATCAAATTCATTGAGTAAAGGAGACCAATCATACGACTACGCCTCCAAATTCTGCTACCTGAGATGTGAGACCGATACGAGCGGAGTGGTAGAATAAAAACAAGCAAAATCTGCTTTTGATATATTGGCTCCAATATGGGTGAGCAACAAAATCAGTCTAAACTAGGATTTTTTTCCGGGATTCTCGTCCTGTCACGATATTTTCCGAGAAAATAAACTAATTTCGCTTTCTTAGAATATTTCATATACAATATAAGTCGCTAGTAATCTTAAAAAACAATGCCTAAGAAGAGTACTTCGAATATTTTGACTTCGGACTATCACGAATGACGTAAAAGGTAGTGTCAGTGAATTGACCATTTTTTGGCTTTCCACAAAGCATCAATTTCAGTTTCAGTAATCAAATTGATGGTTAATCAACTGTAGCTCGCCTCCATATGATTGTGTGTAGTGGTGAAAATTCTTGCTAATTGTTGGTGGTGGTGATTCATACTTAGCATAGTAATTTTGTTTTGCAGTTGGTGGCGTTTTCTCCTGATGATTCGTCTGACGTTCGTCATCATCGCCAAAGGTTAGCTGGAAGGTTATGGAGGCATCTTTAGACGGATTTGTCTGGAGGAAGGTTGAGGTCTCTTTATTAAACACTTGAAACCGCAATTAAACTTTTTTCGTCATGTCCTCTGCTGGGATTCGAGCCTGAGCCGTTTGTGTTGCATGTCTTCGCTCTAATCCAATTCAGACTCTTCGGCAAAATGACCACAACGTAGCCATCTTCGATGGAACCTTTTTCAGCAGTCTGAACGACTAGCTGCCAGACCTGGTATAAAATGGCATCGCTCATCCGAGCATAAAATGAGGAAAATCAGTATTACTACCGTTGCCACTTATCAACTTTATTGTTTTACTACCTAAATAGTATTACTGACCATAATTATTTTTATTCTTTTCTAAAAAGAAACATATATTTAAACTCTACCAGAGATTTGTGCAATTAACTTTGTATTTCATCCCTAAAAGTATGCAATTACCTTGAAATTTGATTTATGTCCCGTCTGCATACTATAAAATAATATAAAAACTCACTCCAAAATGTATGCTAATTACGTATTAATGGAAATAACAAGCTAACCATACTCGTTAGTTAAACATTAATTTTTTATTTTAGAAATGGCGGTTTAAGAATTACCGTTATTCCTACTTAATTAGAGTTTTTGTATTACGAAAAGAGAAAAATAAGTAAAATAATGACAAATGTGTAAGAGAATGAAGAAAATGAAAGAAAATGTATGGCTTAAACCAAAAATGAAGGTGAGAGAGAGGGAGAATAGAAATTTACAAACGAATAAGATTTAAAAACATACATTCATTTACTACATTTAATATTCAAATGACATTCGCATTTAAAGGAATTATAATTATAATCCATTTTTTTGTTTAGTATTTTAACAAGTTCCCAAATAAAAATAAAAAATATATAGTAATAAAATAAAGCTTAAAGTAAAAAAAATATTGATTAATAATATTAGCGTACATTCCGTTTTCAATGTAGAAAAATCGTGTTGTTTAAAACAAAAATTGGCCAAAAGTATTTTTTGTTTTATATGAACGTGTAGTTAAATTCACTACATTTTTTCCGTTTAGTGGTTGTGGTTTATTGGGTTGGTGTCAGTGTTTCGTATGATGTACGCGGTTTTCAAGTTGTATGTTGTTGAGTTGTGTTTAACGGATGTTATTTTTTTTTTTGAATTCATAACCTTAAATTTTAAGTTTTGTTTTTAAAGAAAGTAATACACATTCAAACCCACAACACGCATACACATAAACACATACAAACTAAAGAAAAATTCCGCCATAATTTAAGAAAAATTTAAATAAAAATGTTTTAAAAACCGATTTTTAAGGAATAATACACACATCAATAGAACAAGACAACATCAATCCAAAAAACAGACAAAAAGAGTTGAAAAAGTAGTTTAAAGTAATAAAATAACCAGTAACCATAACACCGAGTACATTGGTGAAATTCCTTTGTGAAAACAAAAATAAAAACTTAAAAACATTTTTCAAAAAAAAAAAAAAAACTTAAAATTCGAAACTAAAACAACTATAGCTTTTGATGGATCTTAAGAAATGTTTTTTTTTTTTTTAGTTGGGGATTCTTAAAAGTTATGCCAACAAAAATACTTACAAAATCCTCATCAGGATATGAACGAAAACATTTATCGCATTTGCAATCAATGCCTCGTGATGCCAATTCCATTTTACGTTGACTGTACAGCGATTGTCGATAGTTCCCACTAACGAAACAATTACAAATGCACGTGTCTGCTGGTATTTCACTTGTGGCATAGGCGGTCAATTTGCAACCATTGATCTTGCGATAAATCATATCGACACACGAATGCCGGCAATGACTTAACGTTTGCGGGAATACAGCGTACGCGACCGTTGTTACATCACCAGCTATAAGATGTAAATAGCCGCGTCGTACATGTCGTACGGTTTCCCAGAGGGTGAACTCATCGTTGGGCGAGAGTACATGAGGATCGGAGGGCAGCACAAAGGATGGGCAGTGAACGAGATTTTTGTGCCGCAGCTGGCATATGTGGCGCAACAGCAAAGCGGACGCGAGCAATTCCCATTCCTGACGCGCTAGCTTTGCTGCTGCGGGCATAGTCAGCTCGAGTAATTCGAAAAAGTCGGTGTACTCGCCCAAATAGATGGCAAGTATGTGTGCGACAATGGCAAAAGAAACCATACTTGGCTTTTCCTCCTTATCCAAATGGGATTCTAAACGCAATAGGGCTGAATACGATGTGGAGGAGGCAGCTAGCGAGGCGGACGAAGAGTTACAATTGCGTTCCGTTAATATACTATTAAAGGCATTCCACATTTTACTAACTGTGGGTTTTTTACGACAGTGTGGCACCACCTGTGGCAGGCCATTGATGAGCATGCGAAAGGCGAGCTGCAATAGGCGCGGCTTTGAGAATTCAACACCAAACTCTTCAAAGAGTTCAATTTGATGGGCATAACATTCGAGAGCATGTATGGAAGCGTGTGCCGCACGGCACTTGCGTGAACAGTAGACGGCTGTACGATTAGAGCAGAAAATGCATGGAAACGGTACAAATTGTGTAATGCCACAGTGATCACAAATGCGTGCAGCGCCACTGGGCACAAAAACGGCGGCTTCCTCTTGAAATATGGGTGTATTATTAGGTATATCAGTGATTGAACGTAGATAGGCGCTTTTCGTAGTGGTTATAACATTCGTATTATCTAACCAGGCCCTATAAATACAATTTATAAATAAAAGAAATTAAAAGTTTTTGAAAAAAATATTTTAAGTTTTCAACTTACACCTCATAGATTTTGGTACCATTACTTATTAAATCGTTGTCTGTTTGTACACCCATCTCGATTTTTTCGGCCTTCAGTACTTCACATTCATGCCACAGTTCATGGGTGCGTGCTTCAAAGGTTTCCGAGAGTTCCATGTGTAAGAGTTCATGCAAATGTTGTTCGCATAATGCAAAATTACGCATTTTTAAGGCACAAGAGGCTTGACGCAGTTTTATCAATGGATGATACTCTTCGGGATAGCCTAAATCCAAGGCGCATAAACAATCATCATATGATTGCTGAAATTTCAAAGAAAAAAGAAAAAAAAGTAAACAAAAAAAATAAAACATAAATTATTATCGCAAAAAGGTATGTACAACAGGAAAAGTTGCAACACAACCACTTTCTATCAATGCCTTCCGCTTGTTCACCCACCCATCCACCTTTGACTATTAATTATTATTAACTTATAATAAGTACTTGTTTGTATGTTTGCATGTACTCGTATGTATGTTTGTAGTAAATTTCTAATTATAAGCATGTTATTTACACGTTATACTTTATACATCTCATACCTCGAGCACTACAAGTCGACTCCTAATCATGTTCAATAACGACAAACTGCTGTCATCAGGGCAATACCAAACTTTCAAACAATGTAGCCAACCAAACAACCAATTACTTGTGTATATGCCAGTATTGGTAATTGCAATGATTGTTATATAGTGTGTTGCTTAGTTTTATATTTATATTTATACTTTTTTTTAAGTTTTATTGTTGTTGTGTTTTCTTACCTCATACATGCCGCAGTCATGCAATACAGTGGACCTATTTGCGTGCGCCATTGCGGCTGCTACACTATCTTGTGATGGCGCCAAAAATATTGCTTCCGTATAGAGGTCACATGCTTTAAGTGCATGTCTTTCTTTACGATAGGAATCATTGCCGGCTTCTCGCATTCTTCTCGATTCTTCGTCAGATTTAAAATCTTCAGTTCTGGCGCGAAGTTGTTGAAACCATTCAATTACCAGAGACCTTGAAAGAAAAAAATTTTACTTCTTAAGATGTAATACTAAGAATTATGGTTTAAGATTTTTTTGCCATAAATAAAATTCATTTATATTCCTTAGTGTGCTTTCAGGCATGACACCAGAAAATGTACATCAAATTAGGTTTTTATACAGGATTTATCAAATAAAGTCAGGTTGGCGGCAAAATACTATGGCAAAGATATTAGTCAATAAGAAGTAATAAGGAGGCCCATGTTCAAATCTTCAGCAGAGGATATGACGAAAAAAATTTAATTATGATTTAGACTGTTTAATATAGTGGCTTCACCTTCCCTCCAGACAAATACCTCTGGCGATGATGACAAGCAATCAGACGAATGATAAGGAGAAGACGCCACCTAAAAATTACTATGCTAAGTAAGGATCACCACCACGACTTAGCAAGGATCTTAACCCGCACACAATCATACGGGGGCGAGTTACGGTAGATTAATAAACTCCTTAGCTTGAAAATCAATTAAGCTAAAATTGAAACAAGTCAAAATATGTATGCTTTGTGGAAGACCAATATGTTGCTCAGAGGTGCAACGAAAAAAAGAAGTAATAATTGAGTAGTGGAATAATATCGTACTTTTATAGAAGGCCGTTCACCAAAAGTGTCTGGGATGAGTCGAATAAATCAACTGTGAAAATAAAGCGATTGTCGACCATCTTCATGCAGTAAGATTTGCCGAAAAAGCAACAAACCAACAAAGAAAATTGCCTTTAAATTGCTCCTTAACATTTTGCCTGCTCTCTAGCAACACGCGGTCACAAAGAGAGTACTGAATAGTCACGGGAAATAAAATATAAAGAAATGGGTATATGGGTAGGTGGCTCCAGGGATACTCTAAAACTGGCATGGCATATTGTATTGGTAAGTGGAGCTGTACATAGCCCTGCTACATTTGCTTGAAAAAGGCGAATGAAAACACCCCATCGACAGCGCCAGACCACAAATTGCATAAGTTGTAAAACTTCGCTTCAAGAGCTCGAAAGTGAGCTTATTCAGCAACAATATTTTGTATATACTTTACTGCAACAGAGGTAGAAAACACAACAAGTACATCAAAAACAAAAAGGCGTCTGCACCAGATGCCATAACTTCCGATCTGTTGAACTATTAATCTATGATACAGGCCAGTTGCTTCAAGAATGGATCAAATCCACATTTAATTTCTTTCCAAACAAGTGTAAAAAGGCGGCGATTATCGTCTCATTAGCAGCGTTAAAAAATACTTGACTACTTTCAATACATTTGTTATTGCTTATCTTAACTTCCAGAAAATTATATAAGAGCCCATGCAAGCTCTCTCAGGTTCTGCTGGGTCATCAAAAATGTGCGCGATCTGGTGTTTTCAGGATGGCACACAGCAACTTTTCTGTTAATTAATACTGGCCGTTTTAATTGAATTATTTGCTTCAAACTCGTTTATTGTGGACTGAACAGATTAGAATCATTCGTTTGACAATTCCCTTCTAATCCCACCAGACACATAGCTGTAGGTTTCTTGGTGTCAATACTGGCTTTGCCATCGTCAATGACTTCATCTTATTTCGCTCTTAAACTTTTTCGCTCATTATTGTCGTATGTAATTCACATTTCATCGTACGAAATCATTAGCTGCAGAAATGGTTCAATTTCATTCTGTTTAGGCAGTGATCCATTAAATTTTTTACTGTTACTTCATGTGACACCTAAACATCGAGCTTCTTTGTACAGACAGCTTTCTTAGAATGGTTAAATGTTTTGTGATGAATGCCCAGCAAGGTTTGCTTTCATTGACTTTTTAGTGATTGGTTATCGTCAACATTAAAATTAACAGCTAGAATACGAGCTACATCGTTTCCCTAAACTTCACAAATATTTTTAGCTGCCTGCGACGCATTCTTTGCTTTTCTATAACACAAAAGTAAAGTATAGCGGTAATGTACCTAATTTTCACTTATTTTAAACGTGGATAACTTTACACAGAATAATGCGATGTTAATAATGTCTTTAAACAAAGTGAAACTTAAACTGTTACCTTTCAAACAAGTTAAGCAATTAATATTGGGTATATCAGTTAATAATACCTATTTTTGTTGCTTGAAAAGTGCATTTATTATAATAACAAAATGAATTGATACATTATTTAAAGTACTGTCCATCGTTAGCCATTACTTTTTCCCATCTTTTTGGTAGCATATGGATTCCACGTCAAAAAAACTACTCCGGTTTTGAGGTAAAGAATGAATGAAGTTAATTTCTGATATCCTGTTCTGAAGTCGTGCAACATGTGGCCGAACGTTGTTATGATGGCCCATGTGATCGTCTGACCCGATTTCAACAGTTCATAATACAAAACACCCTCAATGATAATGCAAGTTTTTCTTGCATTTGACAACCGTTTTCTTCAATTGAAAGAAGGTTATCAGACTTCGTGCAAAACATCCTTTCTTAAGAACACAAAACTCAACATTATTATAACGATTGAAAAAAATGTATGTTTACACTTTGGCGTCTATCAAATACTGAATTATAATGACATACTGTTACGAAAATAAAAATGCCTAAAAAGTGTGCCTATGGGACTCTATTATGGGATTTTTGTTTATTGGCTTGTGTAAAGGTTGATAATGAATTACCCTGGCATTGCCAATCCGACCATTTTTGGGTAACACAATCTTACATATTTAAAATTAATGAATATAAAATAGAGGATATGAGAGCATTTGAGTCATTTCTGGAACTTTCTAAACTGTAGGCAATTAGGTATATAAGAAGGCTGCTTTGTCTACGTCGACTTAGTTATCGTTTAGCTGTCATAAAATAAAAACGTGTTAAGACATAAATAAAGGTGTGGTATGAACGAATATTAAGTTGCTGTATTAAGATACACTGTATAAAGATAAATTGAGAAAATAAAAACTGTAAAACAACAACAAAGTTTTGTTTATTTTATTTTAACGCAATTTAAAAGAACTCAAACGTTTTAAAAAAGTTTACAATCCAACAATACCATATTTGTTATTATTGACACAAACCATATGTGATTGTTATGCCATATGTTGTTCAAATCGACATTATTAACTTGCATACCCAATATTACCAGAAATGTTACATTCTAGAGCCATCTAGCCATAATTTGCAACTGTAGTTTTTTTCAAACACCAAATACCAATTACTGAGTGCAATTTAAAACCTTAGTATAAGGAACTGTTTGATGGAACTGAACTACTGTGCCGCTGTGGTAGGGTAGGTAAGACACCCGCCTACCAACCAGGAGGTTCTCGGTTCAATATCAGGCCAGACCATCTTAAAAGAGAGACAATTTTTCGACAGCGGTATTACCACATAACATTAGATAGATAGAAACTGGTTATTTGCCGTTTGGAGCTTGCGTTAAACTGTAGGTCCCTTTCAATGAGTTTAAAAAATAAAATCGGGTGCAGTTCAGCTCATTAACTGAGAGAAGTCTCCATGTACCTTCATGGAATGTATATGGAAATTTTAACTAATGACTTCTATTGAAGCAGCATCTTTGCAGCATCTTTTATGCGGGCTTAGAAAGAGACTGCGATATTGTTGTATAGGGTCCGCCAAATAATTTTTTTTTGAAAATGCTAGAAATGCTCAAATTTCTTTTTTACTTGAAAGTAAAATCCTTCCGGTAAATAATGGAGAATAATTTCATTCAAATGGCTGCCTCGGCTGGCCATGCAGTAGCCTACACGATCGGTGCAATTTTTAAGCACATTATCGATTGTGTGCAGATGTATTTCACCAATAGCTTCACGAATATTGTCCTTTAAAGCGTCAATTGTCTCTGGCTTGTTAGCGTAACACTTATCTTTGACGGCACCCCATAAATAATAGCCCAATGGTGTCAAATCGCAGCTCCAAGATGGCCAAACGACATCAGCTCTGCGGCTGATAATGCGATCTTCAAAAACAGGGCGCAAAACATCGAGTGTAGCTTCGGCTGTGTGGCACGTAGCGCCGTCCTGTTGAAACCAAATGTTGCTAATATCCTCCTCTTCAATTTTTGTGAACAAAAATTCGTTCAACATGGCCCGATAACGATCGCCATTGACTGTAACGTCCACTCCTTGCTCATTTTCGAAGAAAAATGGCCCAATTATGCCTCTGGACCAAAATCCGCACCAAACAGTGACTCGTCTTGGGTGTATCGGCTTTTCAATGTATGCGTGCGGGTTTTCTGTACCCCAAGTGCGACAATTTTGCTTGTTTACATACCCGCCAAGATCAAAATGAAATTCATCTGAAAAGATGATTTTTTTTTGGCAAAATCGGCATCTTCTGTAAGTCGATCGCAGGCTCACTTAGCGAAGCGTATACACAACCATATTCGTTCAGCGGAAGGATGAAACTAATTATCTGTCAAATCAGACATGAGCTAAATGTTACCATTCATGAAATAAGCACTAGTTGAGAAAATAAAACGTTAGATGGCGGACCCAATAGATAATGCTTTAGAAAGATTGGTAGACTTACAGTGGCTGATTTCGAGTAAGGCGCTTAAAATTGATATAAGGAAAAGTAGAATCTGTGTCTGTTTGATTTCTTTAAGTAAAAACTCCTGCAGTTTAATCATATTAAAAGTATTAATCAAAAGTAATGAAAGTTAATATAAATTCTATAACAAAATGTTTTTTAACATCCTAAATTTGATTGGAAAACTAAAATTGCTTTGTTTGTACGCAAGAATTAATAAAATTGCTAAACTATCTATGTCTCCTAAGTATTATGTCATAATTAAATAATTAATTTTCGCTTATTGCTTAAAATCCTTTTTATAGGCCACTCGGTTGTTAACTTAATACCATACCAAATTACAATGTTCACTCAGTGTGCTATAAAATGAATAATTTCCACATAACATATTACGGCAATAACATTTTAAGTGACATTTAAGTGTTAACCAGTAGTAATGATTACTTTGATATGATGGACAAAATGTCAAGGAAACTACGCACCATCATAGGAAAATTACATCTGCTAAACAAGAAAGGCATACTTCACTGCCTGCTTTGAGTGTGTATCCAATAAAAAAGGGGCTCATAGTACGAAAATATTCTACGAATAAAACATAAAGCATATACGAGTATTTGTATGTTTTGACATATTTGTATTATGGCTCTTTATCAGCAAATCAACTGGAAGAAAACCTATATTGGTTGAAGACAAGCTACTAAATTGTGGAAAATACTAAAAAAAATAATGCGAAAAAAATAAAAAAATCTACAACAAAACACTACTGAAATCATTCATGATGAAATAAGAAATTAAGAAAGAGCGTAATAATAATAAAAAAATATAAAAATAGCAACAGCATTGTTAAGTGAAGAACATCGATGATGGCGATGATAAAACGAAGTGAACAATATTTTCCTACTAAACACTAATACCCACTGTCGACGATTACAACGACATTAACGATAATATCCATTATACACGGAAATCAAAATAATAGCGAAAAAGGATATCACTAGCGGGCTGGCTGGCTTGGCTGCATATTGCATTACAAAAAAAAAAAAAAAAAAAAAAAAAAAAATGGAATAAAAGCAATAATTTATGCAAATTTCAAAAGAAAAATATGGCATGTGAACACACACACCCACATATGTATGGTATATACACTTATCTTAACATAAGTGCATTTCTGTGTATGATGCTTAAAGAGGAATTGAACCTTAAGAGAGAAAGAAAAACTACAAAGTCTAAGAAAACGAGAAAAGAGACAGCCAGGGCAAGAGCTCTGGAGAAAACGAGGCAACATTTGTAGTGTTGTCAACTTTGATGTGTAAAAGAAAGCACATTTAGAAAGAACGAACGAAATGAACTTTTGTTTTTTATCAAATTTAAATTTGAGTTACTTTAGAGATCAGCTTCAAAAGTCTTTGATTTAAATTTCAATGAATGTCTAGTAAATGTTTTGTTAAACTAGGCAATCATAAGTGTATTAGTTTGCTCATATGGGTACCGGGACACAGCTATATTTCGGGGATGAACTGACCAGAATGGGCACGACGGCACAAGTTCTTTCGGCAAAAGAAAGTGGCAGTATGCCTATCTCTACTGTATCATCTGTATCTTAGGTGCTGGGCCAGCAGAAGGTTCTCCAGAATATGATGACAGATTTCTTCCTGCTGGTGGTTCATCGGAAGAGGTCTAGTCGGCTGGTGAACCTATCAAGACGAAGAATTTCGGCTGGTGCTTAGGTGCTGGGCCAGCAGAAGGTTCTTCAAAATATGATGACAGATTTCTTCCCGCAGGTGGTTCATCGGAAGAGATCTAGTCGGCTGGTGAACCTATCAAGATGAAGAATTTCGGCTGGTGCTTAGGTGCTGGGCCAGCAAAAGGCTCTCCAGAATATGATGACGGATTTCTTCCTGCTGGTGGTTAATCGGAAGAGGTCTAGTCGGCTGGTTAACCTATCAAGACGAAGAATTTCGGCTGCGGTTAGTATGATCTCGTGCCATTGTCTAGTGGGCAGACATGCGTTCCGTCTAGGGCACAGTGGACCAACTTTGTGCAGCTACTGCTGCGTGAAGGTAATAACCTCAATGTACTTGCTTCTGGAATGTTCGGGCTGAGGTTAAGGGTCCTGGAAAAGCACCTCATGAACTCCGAATTGCTAGTAGAAGTACCGATGTACCGAGTTGTCTTCGATTACGAAGCCGGCTTGGACTCATTGGTCATATGACCAGTTTTTTCTCTTTTTTCTTTCCCAAGGTCATTATGGTGTATGACATCACAATTTTGTCCCAAATAAGCTGGTCCTGGAACCCGCGGCCGGGCCAAACCTAACCTAGTACATTATTTCCGAATAAAGCAATAGATTTTCTTTAAAAATCGCTAATTTAAAGGCTTAAAGAAATAGTATTCACTTCTCTTGAGTTTCAGAAATAAGTGTCTTGCAGAGATGCAGAGTAAATTGAAGTAAGTGAGCATCGTATTTTATGTCTCCCTTCGCAGTAATTGCTTCTCATTTTTTTTCGTTACTCCTCTGTGGAACATATGGCTTCCACAAAGCATCTCCATCCCAAAAGGGTTACCGCCGTTGATTTTGCCTTCTTCCACGTTAGTTTGTTCTGTCTTAGTTCCTGTATGATTGTGCGTCTTCAAATGTTTCTTGGTCGACCACAATTACTTGAGCCTTGAGTATTCCACTCGATCGGCATTATGCTGATACTATTGGGACTTTTGCGAATGATGTGACCGATCCAACCGCATTTTCTTTTCCTTATCTGTTTCAGTATGGGTTTCTCGTTAGCCATGTTTCACAGTTCTGTGTCACTTATGGAGCTAGGCAAGCAGATTCTGCATATAATTCTGAGCCATTTGTTAATGAATACCTGGACTTTCAATGAAAGTCAGGTTTCACTGTTATACAGCAGAACTTATTTAACACATGAGTTGAATATTTTGAGTTTGGTCCGTATGGATATATGTAAACTTCTCGATACTGATAGCAGTCGTCCAAATGCCACTCTCGCTTTATTGAGCTTCTTGTCTACGCTGTATCTGCGCCGCCAAGTGTAGTCGTTGTACTTCCTAGATAGCAGAAGCTTCTACATACTCGCCTGGTTGACCTTGTAGCGTGATGTTTTCCGTGCTAGTATTGTTTATTCTCATGGTCTTAGTTTTTTTGATATGCATCTCAAGTCCAACATTGCCAGCCAATCTTTCTTGATCCTCCAGCTACGACTGCATATTGGAAATCTTATGCGAGAGTAGACAAATGTCATTCGCATAGTCCAAATCTTCGAGTTGGCATGAGAGACTCCATGTTGTTGCTCTTTCCTTTGTCATCTAGTACGATGATGAATAGCTGAGGTGATAGTGGGCACCCTTGTTCAACTCCAGCATTGGTGTGAAATGCTTGGCTGATGTTCCCTTTGTGAAGAACTAAAAATTTTGCATCCTCGAACAAATTGCTTCCCATATCGAAACTTTTAAATTGTCAATGAAAAGACGATGACTATGGGAGTTTCTAAAGTATCTTACTGCTATGGTACGTGAATTATCTCTCCAGGTGTAAAGCTATATTTCAAACAGATAGCAGTAAAGCTTTTGAGCCCAAACTTGAAGTAGGGGTGTGTCCCGTCCGTTACCTGCACTCTTCTTAATTTTGCTTTTCGGTGGCCAGACATATAAACAGTTTCGCATTTTTTGACCTAATGAGCAAGTGTTAAGTATGGCTAACATGTACCCAGTGGATATCGGAATCCGAAGTAGAAAGTGAACCTGGGTTAGTCATGTTTTCAGCAGACCAACAGCAGGTATTGCTAGATTTGCGCTTGAATAGAAGCCACAGAGATATCAGCGAATGGAAGGCCGCTAATACTCTGAACTGAAAGATTATTTTAACACATGTCTTGTTCTCCTCAAATCTTATAAAAAATGAATGTTTTTTTCAAGGTCATAGACAGGTTAACGGCTGAACCGATTTTCTTGAAACTTTTACAGTATCTCTCTGTATGTCTGGAAGGAATTTTAGGATATATAAATTTTAAAAATTGGAACTGGGTGGTGTCACGTCCATATAAAATATTTATTGTCTATATCTTCAAAATGATATCGTAAAATAATAACAGTAAGTCAACACTTGGGCCAAATAGCTTCATAGTCAATACAAATCATCAGTCAATAAGAGAGACAAATTGGACAAGTGGCGGTTATCATTATCAAGACTCAAAAAGGGGGAATTTCTCGGATTATAGTTATTGGGAATGTATTTCTCTTTTATATGTTGTCACAAAACTGATATCTTACATCATAGCCAAACGAATCAGAATGGCTTTATCTGTAAGGTGGTCCCAAGGAATTTAATCAACTTAATAAAAGTTTTGTATACTAACGCAACCTGCAAAATATTCCACGATGTACCACTGAGCATGCATAGAATCAATTTACAAGCTAGTGTGGGACAGTGTTGTGTCCTCTTTCCTCCACTATTATATATTATATTGGATGTTGTAATGAACAGTGCATTGGGATATGTAAGCGGAATACTTTGTGGCTTGCACGGGAAACCAACTGACATAGATTATGCAGGATGTAAATCAGGATGCAAATAGAGTTCGTGTAATAATAAATATGAAGAAAATGAAGGTTATGCATATTAACACCACTTCTTCTAAAAACCTATCTGTAGACGGCTAAACCCATCGAATTTGTGAATTCATTTGAGTTGATCCAGGCAATATATTTTACATCAATTTGACTGGAAGCGCATGCAGCCTAGGTTGGTCTGATGGTGTTTCTTTTACAGTTACACAGGTTTAAATCATAGTGAAAGAAAAAAATATGTTTTTAATAAAAATGAAACGGTCTTTGTTGAATAGAAAATTCTATAGCATTAGTGTTTAAATAATGTACAAGGCGCGATCCGAAAAATCAATTATCACAAACTTTTCGCAGCATATGCGGCCATATTTCGCCATTGCTCTTCAAATATTGATTTCCTGATGTTCAATTGTCTTTGGTAGACAAGTGACTTTACATCGTATCAAAGAAAATGATACAATGGTATTAAATCACATGATCTTGGTGGCCTATTAATTGGACTGTTACGTGAAATGGCTCTTTCAGCAAAAGTTTCTTGAAGTAAATCAATTGTAGCACGCGCTGTGTGGCATCTGGCTCTGTCCTGCTGGAACCTTTTGTCAGCTAATTGAGGTACGAACAAATTTCGAAACATGTCAGCATCATTCTGACCATTACCGTTTTTAAAGACAATACTCCACTAGCCTATAAAGCGCACCAAACCTTACAAAGCTCCAGGTAGGATTGGGATATTTCCGGCTATTTTGTATATTCACTCCAAATGTATAGCGTGTTTTTATAGAGGTATAGAACTTTAAGGCGGCATTACTTTTCAAGATGGCGACTGATTTAACAGCTGTCAGGTGATTTATTCTCAGTTTGATTTGGCAATACATCATGAATGGACTCACGCCCGGCGTAGTTTCGTCGAATGGGCCCAAAACGAGATTACCGTTGTTCCCGATTTTCATAAGCGAATTTTGTTTAGCGATGAAGCGCACTTCTGGTTGAATGGCTACGTTAACAAACAAAACTGCCGCATTTGGAGTGAAGGTAATCCTCAAGTGTATGTGGAAACATTGTTACATCCAGAAAAACTGACTGTTTGGTGCGCTTTATGGGCTGGTGGAATCATTGGTCCGTACTTTTGCAAAAGCGATGGTGGCCACAACGTTACAGTCAATGGTAATCGGTATAGAGCCATGATTACTAACTTTTTCATTCCTGAATTGAATAACCACAATATCCAGGAGATTTGGTTTCAACAAGACGGCGTAACATGTCACACAGCTCGTGTCACAATAGATTTATTGAAAGACACGTTTGGTGACCGCCTAATTTCACGTTTGGGACCTGTGGATTGGCCTCCAAGATCTTGTAATTTAACACCGCTAGACTACTTTCTGTGGGGCTTTGTAAAGTCATTGGTCTATGCGATAAAGCCACATATGCTTGACCATTTGGAAGACAACATTCGCCGTATGATTGCCGATATACCGCCACAAATGTTGGAAAAAATCATCGAAAATTGGACGTCCAGATTGGACTATATCCGCGCCAGCCATGTCGGTCATATGCCAGAAATCATATTTAAGATGTAATGCCACAAGATTATCTTTCGGATAAATAAAATTCATGTCAATCGAATAATCCATCGTTGTTTTATTGCAACTTAAAGTTCTATACCTCTATAAAAAACACCCCTTACAATTCTGTTTATTTACATACCCATTTAACCACAAATGGGCTTCATTGAACAACAAAACAAAAAATTTGACGAACAAAATTATTATTTTGATAAAAAATTTCGACAATTTGCAAGCGTTGCTATGGCATAAGTCTATCCATAATGAAATGTCAAACCATACTAAAGAAACTATCAGCTATTAAATCGGTTGTCAAATAAAGGAGTGGTGCAAATTTAAAGTTAGGGTATGAGCCTTCAAAAAACACTTGATCTAAGCAAAGGAAATTGAGAGTGGCTGCGAAACAGTCATTATTACCTTCTAATTGTATACGTTGAATAATGAGATTCTTTTTAAATATAGTTTTAAAAGCTAAGTTATGGTTTTTTATTAAACGGAAACCATTACACCAAGAAAGACCATAAACCGAAAAAGTGACAACCAGACAAGCATGGATTGGAATCCACACGGAAGACTGTCTATCATATGAAGACTAACAGTAGAAGCCGAATAGGCTTGCTGGAATGAAATCAAATATTTAGCATTAAGAAGATTGGGGTCGGCGTAGTGTAGTGGTTAGAGCGCGGACATACAACACAAGCGGCACGGGTCAAATCCCCAACAGAGGACATGACAAAAAAAATTAATTGCGGTCTCGAGTGTTTAATAAAGAGACTTCAAGCTCTCTCCAGACAAATCCACCTAAAAAGCCTCCCTGACCTTCTAGCTTACTTCTGGCGATGATGACATTAAAAACTACAATGTTTATCACCACCATCACTTAGCAAGGCTGTTCACCTCTATGCACAATCATATGGGGGCGAGCTACAGTGGATTCATTAACCATCTACTTGGCTTGAAAATCAACTTGATTACTATGCTACCTAGATGAGTGATGAAGAAACAAAAAATTAAAGAAATGAAAAAATTTTGTTGTGGTCATATGTTCCTCACAGAAATAAACGGAATACAAATGTTTACATTATTGTTATCGGCAAAACGTTGAAGCTCTTGTATACATAAGTAGTTCCGTAAAGAACTAAAGCTAAATTACAGGGTGCCCGCCGAGAAGGTTTACTACTTTTTGATTATATGAAAGAGAATGGATCTTATATCGATAAATGTTTTATTTAATGTCGGCTATTATGTATGGAATACAATATCACAAATGCGAGTCCTTTTGAGCACATTTTTCATTACATTCTTACACATTTCACGCGGTATTCAATAATTTCATCACTAATATTTTGTTTGAGCGTTTCTGGTTTGCTTGCATAAGCCTTGCTTTCCAATTATCCCCACAAAAAGAAGCCCAGAGCAGCCAAATCAGGCGACCGTGGGGGCCAATCAGCATCATAATTTCTTGAAATAATTTGTTGTGGAAAGAGGTCTCGCAGTAATTCCATTCTAATCCTGGCTGTATGCATTGTTGCGCCGTCTTGTTGAAAGCACATGTTAGTTAAGCCTAAAGCATGTTGTTGTGGCATTAAAAAGTTTTCAATCATATCACGATACCGCTCCCCATTGACGGTCACAGTTATGTCGTTTTCAGTTTCAAAGAAATAAGGTCCAATGATTCATTCTGACCAAATTGCACACCAGACTGTTACTTTTAATGAATGCAAAGGTGACTGAGGTTCTGTTTATTTACGTAACCATTCAAGTGCAAATGTGCCCCGTCACTCATTATGATTTTTTCATGAAAATCGTGGTTGTCATGGGCGAGTTGTTTTAATGATTAAAACACGTTGGTTTACTGAATATTTTTCCATAATAAATTTGCCACGTCTCTACTTCACGAATGTCAAATATGAACTGTTAAGACTAATGTTTACCAAAATGGCGGCAAAACAAAGTAGTATACCTTCCTGGCGGACACCCTGTACAAAGCAAAGTGATTTTGTTTTATCTGTTAATTAAATCGCCACGTCATAAAATTCGACGAGATTATACCTAGCATTCAAGTTGCTATAGCCGGACTAATGCAGTATATAGTAAACCAGATCAAGAAAAAAATTTATTAACCTTTCATGGCACATAAAGCAAAGCTATATCAGTAATTTTGAATACTAAAGTTTATCTAAATTAAGTTTTATTAAAACAGTATTAAAGGACTTACATATGAATACGGTATGTAATTTAAAAAAACTCGTAAATAAAATAAAAATCACTTCATTGACAATACCGGCAATAAAAATGCATTTGTGTAGGTGAATGTGCTATAAAATAAATAAAAGCAATAAATAGTATACTACTGATAAGGGTATTTACAACAATAGAAAACGAAAAGTACAAAAGAAAATAAACAAACAAAAAAAAAATGAAAATAATTGTTTACACACCATAATCCGACAGATTGTTTAACGTTCAAATCTGAGCCAAAATCCTTAAATGAACTTCTGCAGTAAATGTCATATATAAAAATTGACAGTGATTCATACATTTTGTACATGCATAGTACACAAGTGAACTATACTACTGAACTACTTTACGAATGTGTAAATAAAACGAAAATATATAGGCAAATAACAACAGCAACAACAAATAAGAGTAATAATAATAATAAATTGTGTACATGTACACAAGGAATCAATTAAAACTTGTTTTTGTTCATTTTTATACACGAAATGATATAAAAAACCCACGATAAGCACACAACCCACAACCCTCCAATGGAGTTGACTAAAAACCACTCCAAAAGTTGTGCTAAAAAGCAGCAAAATAAAGATAAGACGACAGCCATTAATTAAGTATCGAAATAATATTTTACATATTTTTTTTTTTATTTTTTGCAAATTTTTTACTAAAATCGTGTTAGCGTTTAATGAAAAACGTATCCTTTTAAAGTTTGCCACTTGAAAGATTATTATTAATAATAAAAATAAAAAACAAAAGCAAACAAAAAAAGGACACACTATACTGTGTGTTTGGTAAAACAGTAATAAGAGAAAAAATATAAAATAAAAAAAGGAAAAAAATAATCAGAAAAAAAAGGAAAATTGTATACCAAATCAATTTTAATTAAAAACACAAACATTTAATGAAAAATTCAAAACACGCCAATGCATGTGAAACAGTTTTATTTTCATTTTTCTAATTTTTTTTCTTTCGATTTTCCTTTTTCCTTTTTTGGTTTGTTGTACACGACACACACGTGACCTTATTTTAAAGGAATAAAAGAGGAAAAGGGAATAGCAAACAAGAGAGAATGACATTTAAGTGTGAATGGAAAGAGAGTTTAAGGTTTGAAGAGAGCAAGCAAAAAGGATGTGAAAGAGAAAGAGAGAAAGCTTAAGTTCAAAGGAAGACATAACAGTAATATAGAGTTGCCATATATAAATGCATGTTTTTAAACAGACATCACAACAATGACTCACTAGGCATCGTATTAAAAGAGGTATATAGTACTGTATTTTATTTTCTTTTTCTCCGTCACTCCTCTAGGCAGCATATTGGCTTTCCACAAAGCATCTATTGCTTTGTCTCAGTTTCTTTAATCAATTTGATATTTCAAGTAAAATAGAAATAGATGATTAATCCGCTGTAGCTTCCTCCATATGATTTTTGTTTTGTGTAGTGGTGAAGATCTTTGCTAATTGGTGGTGATCTTTACTTTAGCATTGTAATTCTTTCCCAGTAGGTGCCGTGTTTTTCCTGATCATTCGTCTGATATTTGTCATCATCGCCAGAGGTATGCGAGAATGGTCAAGGGGGGCTTTTTCTTTATATTTTTTTAGATGGAGTTGTGTGGAGAGGGAAGAAGTTGAAGCTTTTTTTATTATTAAACATTCGAAACCACAATTAAATTTTTTCTTTTCTTTTTCATGTCCTCTGCTGGGGCTCGAACCTGGGTCGTTTGTGTTGTTATGCGTACGCTCTAAACATTATACTACGCCAGCTCCACTGTATTACGAATTTTAATATTTTTTTTAACTTTAGAGTTTTTTTTTTTCTAGAAAAATTTACAATTTATAAGAAAAAAAAAAAAAAATAAACATACGGATATCGAGTAATTTTTCAAAGACAAATAAAACTTAAGTACGCCAATTATTTATAACTTTTGATAATCAAAGACGTTATTTGAAAGGTAGTTAAGTGAATTAATAAGAAAAAATAACAAAATCTTGTCTGATTTAAAAATAATAGCAGTTTGAAGTTGCATTCGATTTTAATTTTACTAGATTTCGATTTACAGATCATCCCCATAAATTTATTTCATAGTGTTTTTTGTATTCAAGCATAACACTGTGCTCGAATTTAACATTTTTTTTCTCGACAAGCGGGGCACATGGCGGGTTAATCGGATTCAAGTACGCTGAACTTAGTGGTGCTAACTGTTTTTTTAGGTTAGCTCTTATTTTAGAAATATGCCATTATTTCGAAAATAAAGGAGATTGCACAAATATATTCGCCTCAAAAACTTTTTAGTTTATTGAATAAACAAAAAAATCAACATTTCTCAACAAAATTAGCTTTAAGTTAGGATAAAACCTGTTTTAATCTGCGCAGTCGGCTTAGAAATAAACATTTTTCGACAAAAGAACAATTAGATTCCATTACTACGTAAGTACGTACCTATGAATGATATTTTATTAGTGAATCATATATATTACTTATACATGCGTACTTACCTAGTATGTACTGTAATACTACTGTTCTTTTGCCAAAAAAATTTATATTTCTAAAACGACTGTGCAGAAAATGTGAGCATCACACAGTGTCAGTGGTCAAAAAAAGAGATTATTAAATTGTCGCATTTAAAAAGGTACGAGTAAACCTCACCACAGTTATATAAAACAAATAGGGTGAAATTCTTATTTCAGAAGTTGTAAGTAAAATAACAAAAGATGTTAAAAACTGCAAAATATGTAAAATTTACAGAATAACTTATTTTTTAAACAAAAAACTTCAAAACTGCTTAACGTTTAAAAAAAACTGCAAAATACAGATAAATCTACACATTTGGCAACGCTGGTTAGAATAAAAGCAAGTAACACTTCTTCTTCTTCTTCTTCCTTGTACAATGGTTCGGGGTGTACCATTTCTTTCATTAGAATTCGCCTCCATGTCACCAGACTTTCAGATATGATTTTGACCTTAGTTATGTCCGTACTTTTTATCTGAACATTTACATCTTCTCTTCCTCTTTCTTTGGCCGATCTTTTTAGTTTATATTGCACTGTAGTTTTATTTCGATGATCCATTTTCCTGCTCTTTTATAGAGCTTATTCTCGTAACATGAAGCTATCATCGATTGCTCTGTGCTCTATGACACACATTAAATCACATTGGCACTTCTGATAAGTGTGCTTCGTTGTACCGGATACGGAATTTACCATCTTTAAGTCGTATACGGCCACATAGCCTTCTTCATGTTCTTGTATATTGAACACAGCTGGTAAGCTGCTGGAAGAATTACTAAAATCCAGTATAAATGGAGGACTATCGGACAAATAGCGCGTATTCCGGCTAAGGAAGTCCACAATAGTAGGCTTTAATGATGTCATTGACGTAGTACTGGTAGCTCGGGAACAAAACCACCATAGCATTCTCATTCTTCTTCTCACCGCACTCGACGTGAAGAATCCGAAGCTTATTTTTTCATGCCAGATACATCACTTCACGCACAAGTCGGCTGAGATACGGCCAACTTGGACAGGTTGATGACGAAAATAGGCGGATTTCTGGCAATGCGGAGGAAATTGTTATTGCAGCATCATTCTTAACGGATGCGAGATATGTGATATATCTTTACGTGCGCGACAGAGACAGCAAGGACTTTTATCAGTCTAGAGGACAAAGCACTGCGAGCTGTATCGGCACAGCTTAGCAGTGGCGATTCAGGTTATATCTGGGATGATACCAATAAATGGAGGAACGGTATAAGATTTTCGAAGCTAGACAGAAAATACAACTGGCCTTTAACCATTGTAACAGGATAAAGCTTAAGATACTATGGAATGAAAGACTCGGAAAGATGGTCAGCAAGACTAATACCCCATATAGAGTGGTGGACGAAACATGGCTGAGTTAATTTCTACCTGACACTGATTTTATCTGACCATAAATTCTTGAAGGAATATCTGCATCGGGTGAATAAATGAGTTTCACCGTACTGCGAGAAGGAAGAGTGGGTGGATGACGCTGAATAATACGTTCTTTCAGTGAATTCCTTGAAAAGATGAGTGCGAGACTGTTAAGCGAAGAATAGGTCGTATAACACCGGAAAATTTTGTTGGAAAAAAGGTGCTGGACGAACAGAACTGGCAGTTTATGGCTTGCTATTGCGAGAACAAGTATGCTGAAATTAATTTTCCATCCTAATCCTGCAGAAAGGAAAAATATATACTTCTCAAAATTTTCCTTTCTATGCATTATAATTTTTCGACCCTATTTGCTCCCAGCATTCACAACCATATGTATGTCAGTGTGGGTCTTATGACGGCATAATATATAGGTAGTTTCAGCTTTCTGGAGAGTAATCTAGACTTCATAAGTTCTCCATGTGGCTTGTATTTTGTTCTGTATGGTCAGTGATGTGTTGTTCTGCCAGTCTAACACAAGTCTGGGATACATAAATTTCTGAACTTTTTCCATGTTATAAACGTACAATGTTACTTGTGAATCAAACAACTTTGCAGAGAATTATATTTTGTATTATGTTTGAGGGATCTATAAAATTATGTGTGAAACAAAATATCGACCAGATGCTTGCCGGCTTCCGTGGCATACCTCTATCCATCGGTTCATATTTGCAATGACTCTGAGTCATAATTGAGGTTCAATGTCGTTAATGTTCCGAACTATTTTATCCTTTAGCTCCTGAATTGTTCTTGTTCCATCGTGTTGGAACTACATATCTTTCAGGTCCATGTCCCTAATTTCTGGCCACAAGAAGTCCGTTATCATCTCGCGATGGCGAACATCATTTACGGTAACTACTTGGCCGATCTCGTTTTTGACGAACTACGGCCCGATAACGCCGCCAGCCCATAAAGTGCATCAAAGAGTCACTCTTTGTGGATGCATCGCTTTTCAACAATCACTAGTGAATTCTCATTTACCCAAATGCGGCAATTTTGCTTGTAACTAAATCCACGCTTTGTAAATTTACCATTCACTTCTGTCTGTTCAGTGTATTGACGACGCTTGAAATGGTCCATGGTTGAATTCGTCAAGCACTGAAATGTCAAATTAAGTCGGGAAAAAAACTTAACGTTAAGGTGTGAGTCACAATTACCGGCGTGCATTATGGTTGGAGCACACTTTAGTTGGCAATGTAAATGTTACGTGTGCGTTTTGTGGTTCGCCCTTCATAAACTTACTTTTGTGTTCGTTAATGACAAGTCCTACCATCTTATTCTAGAACTTGGTTGTTGTTTTGGTGCGGCCAGGCTTATGAGGTAATGCATTTATATTCATAATCAGGAGGCAATTAAGTCTTTGGAGTTTATGTTCGTTAACTCCCGGAAGGTGTGGGAATGCTACTCGTCTCTAATGGTGTTGACAGAAAAGCACTTTGTGGACCCTAAAATGCTGCTGAAAAACCTGATGAGTTATATGGGTCGCTTCGTTATTGAAACCGCCTTAAAGCAAGTAGGCACGTAGTCCCAATTTATCTTCTACGGTCCTTGTATTTTGCTGCATCACAATGGGCCTTTTTGTGCTAAGTAGACTGGTTTTAGGTTCGGCTACCAGTTTTCTACCTTACTTAGCCTAATATTGGTTGAAATGAGGCCTTTTAAATGAAAAGATTGAATTATATAACGGTATCACAAAAACTGACACTCTTCTAGTAAATTCAGGGCATTTTATTGGCGCTATGTGCGTGTATTAGCATTCGATAGTGGCTTTAGTTGTTGGGGGGATTAAAAAACAAGCTTTGCGAGCCTTAGATAGTCTATAATGATTCATTTTTTATTTTTCGTAATAATTTGATACAAAACCAAAGGTGCAGTGGAAGTATTTATGCAAAATCGTCTTTTGAACAATTGCCAGTCTATGTGAACTGTGACTTACACTTGAAAAAATCTAAATAATTTCAAAATCAAAGTATCGTTTTCTACAGAAAGACCGACAATAGAATACAGAAGGCAAAGATACTCTTCGGAAGTTGCAATTCATCTCGAAGTATAATAGCTTAAAAGCTTGAACTAAAGTCAGCATTTTTAACGCTTGCGTCAAAACGATTTTGGTATATGTTTGCAAATTCTGGTACGTGACTAATTTGATAGATGTCTCCGGCGTATGGTAAAGGCTTCGAAGCTGAGAACGATACCCAATCAAAGACTATGGAGTATTACGGAGCAAAAGAGCATTTAAAACGAAATTTGCAAAAGGAAATATAGGTGACTAGGATAGAAGAGAAGATACCTTAAAAAAAGTCACATAGAGTTTACTAGAGTGGAATTCTTAAGGCACAAAAAGTAGAGGTAGATTAAGACAAATATGGCGTAGAGCAATAGCGAAGTAAGCATTCACATCCTATAACAAATTAAGATCTCTTGTGTTGATAGAGCAAAGCCGTTATCGCTTTGACCACTGCTTGATTTTAATGTGAGGGTTTAAAGGACAAGGGCATTTATTCTTATCTTTGTGTGAGTTCTCGAAACTTTTGTTATAACGAACATATAAATTGCCACTCACAACATATTTCATAAGTCAGAGATAGATCCCCAAAAAGTTCTATCAAAATACGTTGACTTTTTGCTGGGATTTTCTCCTGTACCGATAACCTAAACAACATTTTAACGTGACACTCTGCACTCGATTGAAATATTTTACACACTCATTTTCAGGTTATAGAACAGCGACAGGCAAACTTATACCACTGCATTTTACAATTTTGTAAGTAATTTGAGAGCTTTCTTCTCAGACCACACTGCAAGCAAATGGTTGCGTACACTAGAAAGAGTGCTTTCACATCTTATCTTTGCATATTTTTAAAGAAACCAAAATCAATAAAAGCAAGAACAAAGGAATATATGAAAAAATAATATAATAATAAAAAATAACTAAAAGTAACAATAAACAATAACAAAAATAATTAAGGAAATCAATAAAGAAAAAAAAAACAATTAAGAATATCATCAAAATAAGAAAAAAGATCGAAAACAAATCAAACATGTTAAATAAATTGTTTAATAACTTCATCAGTTAAACATTTATTTCTCTCTGTTTTTGCCAAAAAAAAAAAAAAAAATGGAAAATATGCTCGGAGCACTGTTATGCCTGTCGCTGATGTAGAACTTTACTTCTGCATTAGGGTAAATTTGTTTTCTAGTCCCACTCCACTTCACTTTTCAAATATTACTCCATTTCTTGGCTATACCATAAGGAGAATAGGGGACATCCGCTAAATGTTGCTCAAATAAAAAAGTAAAGAAAATTCTTGGCGTTACATACCCTATAGAAAATAATTCTTTCAAATAACATTTTCCACTTTGAAAACTTACTTCTTCGCAACAATACGACGCCATTTTTTTATTTTTATTTATTAAATTCTATTATAAAAAGTGAGTTCTCACTGCGTCATGTACAATTCAAGGATACGCTTTTCTTTTTCCAACTTCTTATTTCTTAAATGGCGCCATAAAGTATACTCGTATGAGTAATTTAAGAAAAACTTCAAATCAATTTTTTTATGCCACACTATTAATTGGAGATTTTGTGGCCTATTCTCATACCTTTAACGGGTAAATCATACAGTGAATGAATATGAACATTTACTACGAAAGAGAGTTAAAACAAGGAAAAATTAGAAGAGCATATAACGGGATAAATGCAGTTAAAAGAGTGCCAATAAAAACCAAAACAAAATGTCATATTTAAGTAAGAAGAAAAGCAAAAAAGAAAAAAAAAAACAAAGAGAGAACGTGGGAGCAAGAAAAGGGTAAAAGCTAACAGTTAAATGACAGAATAATTGTAATTGTATGAGTGTATGTGTGTAAATATTTTATTTTTTCTATTCTTTTTTTGGAGGAAATTATTTAAAGTGAAATAGTAAAAGTAAAACATTTTGGATTTGAAAATTATTTCAAAAAGAAGAGGAATTTGTGTAGAAGGTACTAAAAGAATGCATTTTATTATAAATAATTTTATGAAAATTCCTTTAAAAGATTATGCAAATTTAATAGATTAAAAAGACTTTCTTTTAAATGTTAATGAATACGAGTGTACATATATATTTAGTATATATGCTATTAAAATGTTCTAAAGAAAGGTTACGTTATAAGGGATCTGTGAAAAAGTTTAATAATAAAACCAGTACATTTTACAAATTTATTTGCTTATGAATTGATTGAAACACTTGGATTTATGGATAAGAAATTGCATTATGGCTGATCCGAAAGGAAATTAGAACCAAAAAAAGTTTATCTGAAAAACGGTTTGCGCCTTAGTCGTCATTATAAAGTATGCCAGCTGGAACTTCCAACATTACCTAAAAGATCTGGCATATGCTGATGACTTACGAGTATATCTTTATGTCTAATATTATCACGACACTGCGTCATGTATAGAAAAATTAGGACGAAATGTCTGAAGAGAAATTTATTATTATCATCATACCACCAGGCACTATTGCAGGACATTGCGACCCCTAAGACCGGTTGTGTCCCTTCTGGTCTATAATTTGTTCAGCAAATCTGTTGCCTTCCTAATGAACACCAGCAGATTTGAAACCATAATGGTAGATATGTCACCTAGTGTGGCCCTATGTCGAGATAAGCCTTTCCATCTAAACCTATCAAATACTCCACTTTCACACAATATGTGACCCGCTGTCTCAGATGCATGTGAGCACAGTCTACAAACATCCACATCTGTGACCGCCATTCTCTTCAGATGTGGTCTTAATACACAGTGGCTCATAAGAAACTCCGCTAGGAGTTTCTAATCGGGTCTGCCATACTTGAGAATCTTAGAGCGGGTCGCGCTAGAAGGATGAAGTCCCTATGAAGCATTCAAGTGTTCCAAGCATCTGGAAATTTAGCAATCCTTGATTAGATTGAGGATGATAGTAAGTGATGCTACACAGTAAGGTTCCGGAGCAATATAGGGCGTCAAGGATAATTTTTTAGCCAATGCATCCGCTGTTTCATTACCATCTATCCCACAGTGTCTAGGTACCCAAAAAAACTGAATTTAATTTCTAAGCGAAAGCCTTTGCAACGTTTCCTAACGACCAGTCTAAATGTCATACGATTCGGGCCAAATGCCATTAAGATAGCTTGGCTATCAGATAATATATTAATGGTCTTACCCTTGATCCCACTGTCTAGGTTGATCTCCGCACATATAGCAATGACAATGATCGTAGCATGAAAGACAATCAGCGATCTCCCTAGTGGAATCCACTAGCCTCGATTAAGTGCATAAATACTAGCAACGACACAGTCATTATTTTTGAAGCCATCAGTATTACTTTAGATTAAATTCACTCCGAACTAAGGCTGCATTAGGCCAACAATCCTGGTCCGGAAATTCAACCCTGAATCTCCGAACGACCGAAGATAGTTTACAAACCAATCTGCGTAGAATTGACAGACTTTCCGACGTATTTCGGAATTCCTAGGCGAAGTCACCCTCATCACATATGCAGATGTGAAATGGTGTTGAACCAATCAAGGCCTCCAAGTCTGCTATTGGACAGGTTTTCATTGCCCCAGTTATAACGAAGCAGCCGGGTCTCTGTATCCTGCCTATTTTATTCATGGTGGTAGCTTCCTCAGCCTTTCTTCACCAGGTTGACGCCGCATTAGTGATAATGGGCCTAATAATAGCGGTATATAGATTATATATAATATTGCGTCCTTAAATGTTTTTAGTGGTGTCATCTTAACGAATGGAAGCGCTTCCTGCGTATCTGGGGCACAACGTATATTATCACAGCTCAGTAAAATGTAAAGATCATCCTTTATTAACTCTGGCAAAAATATTTCTGCGAGGGCACTTAGTACTCTGAACATTTACTAACGGAAGTCTGGGGAAAATCCTCAAGATCTTGTGACCAATTACAGTATTAAACGAAGTATTCTGGGCCAAATGTAAAAAAATCTCGATAGATTTGGAAAACAAAAAGAGAAGGATTGGATTGTTCACACTCTGCAGAAACAATCAACTGAAATCTGTGGATAAGCACAAAATTGGCTCAAAACTGTGATGGAAAAGTGTTGCGTTTGTAGATTGGCCGTCTGACAAAAAGCGTAGCAATTTCGTCAAATTTTAACCACAAAAAGTTGAATCAAAAGGGTTAACAGAAAAGACAGAGAATCGTTCGAGCTATATCATAGTCCTCTACCGGTATATAGTTTTCTCTATAATATATCCACCAACATTTTCGCTCTGACTCAGGATCTCGGTCAAGTTCAAAGATGATGGCATTACTTCATGAGAATATTTTTAAATCAAGCTGAACTTGTAAAATCCTTGGGAGGAACTCGAGTGTCAAAGCGCTTGTAAACAGCAGTATTCTTCTAAAACCAAAGGAACTGGTACCATACGTGTTAAGGCCGGGAGACGTTGAACATTATTTTGAAACTGCGAAATGTTGCTTGAACGACATAAAAGAAGTAGTTTTTGGATTAAATCATTGCTTGTAATGAGAAGTGGATCTGTTACAGCAAACAGAAGCATAAAAATTGTATATCGAGTATTCGATGGAACCAGAAGGATCTCATCTATAATGCTGAAGCTGAACCAAACAATCACAGTAGACTTGTACGGAACACAATTAATTCGTTTCAAAAAACGCCTAAAATATGTGACCAGAAATGAAGCCTTTATATGCAATCAAATAAACAAATATTCAGAAAATCGTGGCTGTGGAGTTTTACTTGAGCCTTTGCCCAGTGCAAGCACCACTTGTGAAATGAAATATACTTTCCTTTGTTGTTATTCGTTCTTGGCCTCAAAAATTGCGTACTTCTTTAAGCGGGGAATCAAAATATTGCCTGAAAGTTAGGTAAAGGTAATAGCATGATTTACCGTTATTTCTTAGTCTTTAAATATAAACAGAAATGTAACTGTAATGTAAAGTACAGGAATTCAAAGTTAATTAACAAGATCAAGTGACTTGTTAGGATTGATTTTAAATTGGTTTGCATTGCATGTGTAAAAAGACCGGTTCTTTTTCTGTTACATCAGAGACATTGTTCTATCGAGAGAAGGTACAAAATAGCAATTTTAAAATTGGTTTTTGACTTCTTAAAGAAAAGTTCATAATAATCTTTCCACAGAAGACTAGAGCTAACTTTCTAAATCTGTTACTCTGCATATTTTAAAGAGCTTTTAAGTTTTTGCTTAAGGAGAGCATGCCATCTCATCTTTCTTTTGATAGCAAACATTCACACCCACTACCATTTTATGCACGTACAATGGATCTGAAAACCTTGAAAATAAATTTTTTTCCTTTACTCCTCTTGGGAGTATATGGCTTCCACAAAGCATCTCCATCTAACACGGTTTACAGCTGTTGACTTTGCCTCTTCCCATGTTAGGTAATTCTGTCTCAGTTCTTCGATAATTGTGCGTTTCCAGGTGTTTTTTGGTGGACTACGATTTCTTGAGTCTTGAGGATTCCACTCGAGTGACATTCTAGTGACTTTTTCGGATGGTGTGACCGACCCATTCCCACTTTTTTTCTTTATCTGTTTCAGTATGGGTTCCTCATTGGTCACGTTCCACAGATGAGCAGTCCAATTTGTTTTTCTAGACCTGAAAGATTTTTCAGCCATTGCATTTCCTTGAATGGCTGAAAGTTATTGTAACCAAACTAGTCTTAAAATTACTTATCGTTTCGTTAATGAACACAAAACATAGTGTAGCCTCATACTAGACAGTACATAAAAAATTTTTTCGCGCACTGTATTTTTCTATTTATTTTCTCTTTTTTACATGTGAGAGAAAATGAGAATATTTGCTCTGAGACATGTTATGCCTGACTATTAATTAGAGCCACACTGTCTGAGGGATTACCTGAACCTTCGCTAGACTATAAGCAGCATTTATTGCATTAAAACTGTATACCGCGTCAATAGTCTTTTTAAAGAAAGTGTTCCTTTCGGAGGTCTGCACACAGCCACATAACAGAAACCAAAGTGGCAGGGACTACCAGTACCCGTATTACCATAATTAAGCCTCTGTTCCGAATATGAAGATCCTTCCTATTCGGCCACCTTATTTTTCAATGATTGGTAAACCAATCTCCTGCGCTATCTCCAATAAAAGGTAGATATTATATTACTAGCAGAGTACATGGCAAAAAAACAATTTAACTGCCGCTTCGAGTGTTTAATAAAGAGGCATCAACTTCCCTCCAGACAAATTCATCCAGAGGAACTTCTCTGATCATTCAGCTTATGTCTGACGATGATGACAAACATCAGACGAATGATCAACGCCACCTACTGGCAAAAAATTACAATGCTAAGTAAAGATCCTCACCACCACTCAGCAAGGATATTCACCATTACACACAATCATAATGAAACTGAATCAAAGCAATTCTGCAATTGCTTTGTGGAAAGTTGATATGCTCCCTAGAGGAATGATGAAAAAAAAGAAAACACTTCCAGTGCCACAAGTGTGAGTTACGGCTGTAGTACCATACCATAGCCGCTACCTAACTCAAAGAATATGCCGGTGATTACATGCTGCGACATGCAGCGCGAAGTTCGTCTTCGGCAATTTGGATATTTCTTTGCATATATTTTGTGAATTGAAAAGTTTTTGTTTTTGTTAGAATTAGTCCATATTTTGGAGAATTAACTATGTTCTTTACCCAAAATTAGGTGCGTACTCTTTTTTCGACAGCCCTAAATGGCTAAGTATAATAAAAAAAGTACATATAAAAGAAGAAAGTCAACTCAAAGTTCAAAAAATTACTTATTTTTTGAACGAACCTTGAATAAGTTTAAGCATTAACCTCTCTATTTAGACCAAAATGATTTGGTTATAAACACTTACCGAAATTCCTTTTGATGATCCACATTAAAACCTTCTTCTTCACTATCACTAAAGCTGGGTAAACTGTTGTTAACACGGCCGGTTAGACCGCCACCACCACCACCATAAGCACCACCGCCTAAATCGTCCATGGCTATTTCTATACTGCCGTTAGTAATATTTTGAACACTGCCACCCACTACCGAAGGCGGCGGCGCCCCTGCGGCATAAGTTTTACTCTTACGACTACTACCACTGCGAGCTATAGCGCCTGTACTACTACTGCTATTGTGATGATGACCTAACTCTTGGCCAGTCGTCGTCGCCGTCGCTGTTGCCGCTGCTGCTGTTGTTGATGCCGCCAAAGATGAGGGTAAATCTGTACATGATGAAGCCTCCGGCACCTGCAAAGCCTGATGCTGTTGATTGGCTAGACTTTTTGCTAAGGTTTGCTTAAGACGACGTTGTGAGCATTGCAATAAATCCAAATCCAACAGCTGGCGTTGCAATTGTAATTCATCTTTGTAGTTTAAGTCCTCAAATTTAATGCGTTCCAATTGAAATTCTATTAAATCATCTAAATCCAATAGAGAAGCAGCCATTGTTTATATGAGAAAATATGATGAAAATTTCTTCGTTTGTGACAGTGATAGAGATAGAAAGAGAGAGGGGCGTTAAAGGATAGAGAGAATAACAGAGTTAAGCGTAGAGGTATGAAGTAGACGTGGTAGTAGCAGTAATGGTGAAGTTGTAGTTTTTTGTTGTTGATTTTGGTTGAAGGAATTTAATAAATTTTGTTGTTAATGTTGTTTTTGTTGTTTTAGTTCTATAACATTTTGTTTTATTTTGTTTTTTTTATTAATTTGTTATCTATAGGGTTTGATTATAAAAATATGACGGATTTGATTTGAATTTTTAGGCTTTTTGCTCTTTTCTCTTCTTATTCTTATTCTTACTCTTTGCTTTTCTCTTTATTTATATATTTTTGCTTTCTTTAGAATTAATATTTTAGAATTTCTTTTTTTTTTTTCTTATATAGATTTGTATGAGTATACACTTATAGCTTACGTACACATATATTTATACATACATACATACACATATTTTATACATACATATACACATACACAGCCTTTTAGAAATGATTTACTTTCGTTTACACCACATACTCTTTCTGCTTGCTCGTGTGCTCTGCTTCTGTCTGCTCTTTTTTATTTTACTCTTTTTTAGAACACTCACTACTTACACACACAGAGACATATATACACTCAAGGAAATAAACTTTATTTATACATATACACACTCCTAGACACATTTTAGTGTATAAGCTCTCAAGAAGAAAAGAAAAGGAATAAGAAAATAAATACAAATACACTTGAATTGAATTTCAGCTTTTGGTATTTTTATAAATATTCTCTTCTTCTTGTTTTTTATTATCTCTTTTAATTTGCCCCTGATTGTAATTGAGATTAAGATGCTGCTGTTGTTGTTGTTTTAGCTGCTTGCTCTGCTGCTGCTGCTGTTCCTGCTGATAATAATAATAATAATAATAATAGTAGTAGAGCTGCCAACTTGAGTTTTTCTTCATTTATGTGGTCTTTTGTTGCTAAATATGTTAATTCTTATGCTGGCTTTGTATTTCTATTTCTATTTTGTTTTTAATAATTTGTGTGTTGATTTTCTTTATTTCCGTAGTGTTGTTGTGGTTGTTGTTGTTGTTATTTTTATTTTATAATTATTTATAAAAAAAATATATCCGAATATTTAGGTTATTTATATGAAAAAATTGATTTTCTCAAAAAATAGAAAAAAAGTAAAGAAAAAATATTTGTTATTGTTGTTGCCGTTGCTTTCCTTATTAATATTGTTGTTGTTGTAGCCATTTATTGATTTTTAACACTATATTTTATTATAAATTTTTGCTTAACACTGCCTTTTGGCTGTTTTTTGTTGCTATTGCTATTGCTATTGTTGTTGTTGTTGTAGTAGTAGTATTAGTTGCTGCTGCTGCTGTTGTTGAAAATAGCAAATTATAAATATTTTTCAAAATTTTTTTCTATTTTAACTTTACATATACAATAATAATGAAAGAAAATAAAAAAGCACGAATAAATTGAAAGAAAATAGGAAAAATCGTTTTTTTTTTTCACTAAAGACTGTGGTTGCTGTTGTTGCTGCTGCTGTTACGTTGTTGTAAATTTTTCACGAGCTTAAATATTATGGCATAATAACATAATATTTTCTTATTTAAATATAATTTTAAGCTTCCAGAAATTCTTTTTTAATAAACAATTTCATTTTCATGACCCCGATTAATTTTTTTTTCGACAAAATTTCCTTCATGAAAAATATACATATATAATAAAATTTACCGTTATGTAGGCAAGAACTACACAGAAAACACTTTTCTTTTATAATCTTCATAAAAATTAGTAAAAAAAACACATATAGCGAAAAAATCTTTTTCTTATTTAATAAACACTTTTAAATAAATTTATTTTATTTATTTATTTTTCCTTAAGTTTTCTTTTCATATTTTTTGTATTATATATTATATTTTTTCTTGTAATATTTTCTATATTTCATTTTTTTCTAAGTAACGACTCGTTGTTTTAATATATAATCCCGTTACTAAAATGTACAACACAATCGTTACAACCGTTCAACGTATTGTCGTTGTATGAATTAAAAAAAAAACAGCAAGAAAAATAGATTTTTCTCTCTTTCTCTCTCTCTCTCTCGTTGTCTCTCCTCTCTTTTTCTAGTATTTTTCTTCGTTGTATTCGTCTTAGCATGCTCATATGTTCAGTAGGTGTTCATAGGTATTCGTGCGATAGAGAGCGTATGTAAGAGTATGTGTACTGGTGAAAAGAAAAAAAAACGGAAAAGAACTCATAATCCACATTCTTTCACAGTTAAATTAAAAACATATACCTCTTCTTTTTAATTGTCAATATATGGTGTATATTTTTAGGGTGATAAATACAATGGCAGCCTTAAGCAACAGGCGTAAGGAATTTATTTTTTAATTATTAATTTATGATTTACAAAAAAAAAGTTTTTAAAAATAACAGCATAAATAAAGGGTGTTTCGTTAAGCGCTTCCTATTTTTAAGTTTCAGTAAAACAAAGTGTGAGTGTAATATATTCGAAATTTTTTATTCGTCTAGATCTCAATTGAACTAAAAACCTCTTGATTGGTAGGTGAGTTTCTTACTTTCCAAACCTTAGCGGAAAATGTCTGCCATGGGTGGCACGTACAGACACGTTTAGTTTTTCCGCTATAGTTTGTGGGTTATTCGCATATGAGAAAAAGTCTAATGGGGTCTAACTGCACGATAGTGGTGGTCAGTTTACATCTTGAGATGAACATGTGCTCAAATCGCTTGTGCTGAATGTTCAAATTGGCTTGAAGTGTAATACTTAGTGCCATCCGGTTAAAAACAAAATTTTAACAAAAAATCCCAAAAAATTTTCTGAACATTCAGCTTTGCCGAAACTGTTCAAATCGGCTTTAATTTCTCTTTTCCATGTTTGGCGCCCTGCTCTTCTGCTACCCTGTTTTGCTACGTTACACAGTTATGGGCATGAAAATGACTAAGATTCAGCAAAGATAGTGGTTCAAGAAAACTTGTAACTTTTTTATATTGCAAATGGCAGCGTTCCACGTACGCAACTGGATTTAACATCAACGTTAAATACCGCAAATTTTGTACGTAACGATAATACGGTTAATATTTGACTCCCAAGGTAGCAGAGATGAAAAATGTTCTCAATTTCTTCAGCACCGACATCAAATAATCAGTAGAACGTCTTGTTGATACCGAAAGTTATTGTTTTCGCAAAATTTATTCTCAAACCTGCCGCTTTCGCTGCCAGCATTGCGTTACGTGATAAGACAGATAACATCTGCATAATCGAGGTCAGAGGGCTGTCTTAAGGATCATGTTAAGAACTATGCTAAGTAGCAGTGGTGACAGGACACACCTTTGCCGGACTACAATTTTCACTTCTATCGGTATACATTGTGATATAAACCCTTAATGGAGTGAATTAGCTTAAGCGTAACTCTCTTACATGCTAACACAGTTCTTGCTTCAAAAGTTTTCTCGAAATCTACAAAGCCAAAATACAGCGGTGAGCTCTACTCTATAGATTGTTAGATTAATACAAAGGGTATCAACATAGTTTATAGTGGAATTTTGTAGCTTGAGACCAACTTGCTCCTGTTTTAATAATAGCTTTACTCTTTCGGAGATTATCTTGAAAATGATCTGAGCGATATCCTTGTTAGTAATGTACAGAAGCCAGTCTTAGGGTTTGTAAGGTCGCGCTTTTTCGGGGTATTTTTCACCACTCACTCAATCTAGGTAGATTGTCGTTCTCCTAAAAATCTTCGAATAATTAGGTTTATTATTGTACAAGGCACTGATAAGGGAGGATTATGGTGAACGTAAAATAAGAAAAACTCGAGAAACGTTGCCAAGTAGAAAAACTCATTTTGATTAAACAATTTTGTCATTGGCACATGTTGTTAAACGCCATAGCTATAAATGGGGATTTGGCATAACAACTGAAATACCAGTCAGTTCTATAAAAGTTCGGAAGCTTATATTGGACACGGTATAGTGTATTAAAATATTAGTAACAAATAAATTATTTTTTATGTATCGTTATAACATATTGTATAAATAACAATGACCAGTCGCCGTGTTGCTCTGCCGCTTAACGTTATGTGAATATTTCTGTTGTATGTTCTTTTGTTTTTTGTTTGTCACAGCCACCTTTTTAATATTTTTAGTTTTTATCAGTGACTAAAGAGTACTTTTATATGATATTCTGGCTATAAACTAAACACACAATACAACACAACACTTGACAAATTTTTTTTATAATACTTATGCTCTCCTCTCTTTGGTCTCCCTCTTTTGATCATACTCTGTGGCAATTATTTTTATTTTTTTTGTTTTTATATTTTCGTTTGCTTTACTAATCATTTTATTTTACTAACCACTTCCTTTTCAACACACAAATTCATTTCATTCACATGCATATACACTAATACACCACTATATGTAAAAAACACGCAAGTTTATACACGCTTACACATCCCCACATAAACATGTGTACGTGGCTATAAAGAAACTTACATGCGCTCATATATTTTTAATAGTCATTAAGGTTGTTGCTGTTGTTGTTGTGTCTATTTTAACAAAACAAATCAGGGAAAAATAATCATGCAAAAACCCCTTAAAGAAAATCAACTCAACTGCTCTCGAATTACAACACACAAACACACACACATGTAGCGCCTAATAATAGGCACAAAGAAAATAAGTAAATGTCAAAAACATGAAATAACAGCGGTGACACACTGATATACTCACACAATGATGACGATGTGTATGACACACAAGCGCACATTTTACGAATTGTTGGATGAAAGCAAATATGGAAAGAAAGGAAAAATATAGAAACAACAACGACAATAACAAAAACATAAACAGAAAATATATGGTTCGCACATGTTTTGTTGAAAGCTTTTTGTACGTTGTTACGTACATACTTTTCACTCGTCGATTTTGTTAGTGTTGTTGCTGTTGTTATTATTGCTACTGCTGCGACTGCTATTTTAGAACAAAACAAAAACATTTTTTTACTGCTACACACAAACAAAGAAAAAAAAATAATCAAAATGCACATGAGTAAAACCAATATTGAAAAAAAAATAATAATTTGTTTCAGTTTTATATTAAGAGTGTAATTGTGTGTATACGTGTGTGTAAATATTACTGTTTTTGTTTTCATATTAAAATAAAATGTGTGTCATATAAAAACGATTACCTTTTACTTTTTATTTGGTTTTATTATTATTATTAATTTCACACACACAAAAGAGGCAGTGTAAGCTAGAGAGACAGAGTAAGACAGACCAGGAAAGAGTAAATGTGTAAATAAAGGGGCAGGATTATCACACTTGAAAGCCTACGTAATATACATATCTACATATGTACATACAATATGAATAAAAAAAATAAATTTAACACTTTTACTCTCCTTCATTCATGTGTCTACTCGCATGAAACGTCAAATATTTACATGTGCCTTAAGAGTATGAGAGTGTAAAACTGTCATTATCAATTGTTAAACATAGAACAACAACAACAACCATATAACCGTACTACCATTAAAAGAGCAAAACAATCATAATACAATTGTAATTTGAATTGTTCAAAGCGTAAGAGATCATGATGGATGATGGCATTTAAATACAAAAATAAAAATAACAACAATAATATTAAAAGCTAACATATATCAAAAAAAAAAAAAAAAATAAGAAAAAAGGATGGGGGTATTTAAATATAATTTGTATGGTTGCCACAAATTAACCACAATTAACTTTGTAATAGTAGTTAATATAATAAAAAATCAAAAATAATCTATAAATAAATAAACAATTAAATACACGAACTGATATGTGGTTATCCATTTAGTGGTTTCAAAACAGCAGGTCTGGTAAGGCTGTCAGCTGTTTTAAGGTGTCATTTATTTAGTGGAAGGCTAGCAATTAACAACAATGCATCGTTTAACAACCGAAGCGGGTGTAAAGAATGTTAAAACTTACTATAAAACTGTGATTCAAACATGGTAACTGATTTGGGATTTTTCAAACAAAATTTTCCTCAGCAATGAAACTTTATTTCTCGGTGGTACACGTTAAAATTGTAGCACATGGGGCTAGGCGAACCTAGAAGTGATTGTGGACAAGCAATTGCATTCGGAAAAAGTGGGTGTTTGGTGCGCATTATGGTCTGGAGGTGCCATTGAGCTGCATTTGTTCGAAAATGACACTGAAAGGACTGTTACCGTCTATTCAGAACGAAATAGCTTTTTTGACCCGCAATTGAAGGTTATTAATTGAACGATATGTGGTTTCAACAAGATGATACCAAGACAAGACAAGACATACAATCGATTTTGAGATTTATGAGAAACTTCTCGGTCGCGTAATTTTTCGATTTGGCGATGTCTATTGGTCATCAATATTATGCAATTTGACTCGATTTTTTTCTGTGGCCACTTTAGAGACCATGTCTAAGGATATAATCCCCTAACGTTATCGAAAACCAACATTCTTCAATTTATCGTCGAGATACCACCCGATATATGTCAAAAAGTGATCGCGAACTACCTCGAAAGGATCGTCTGCTGTAACCTATCCAGAGGCAGACATTGTATTTCGTATAAAATGGCAACGTCTAAGCATTACAATGAACAAAAAGTTTCATCGTAATCATAACTTTCTGTGTGTTTTATTTAACTTTACTTTTTAAAACTAAAAATGGATAACCCTGTACACCTATTAAGGAATCTATTTTAAGTAAACCAATTTCAAATAAAGCACTTTGGTTAAACACTGAGAAATTTCGAATTTAATGGATTTACAAAAGTAATATTCTATTCAGCATATTCTGCCAAAAATATTTTTTCAACTTACTGTTTATAACGCTTTGGTTTAAATTTCACCACTATGACAAAAAACAACTTTTGTTTATACAAGTTTTCTATCAAATGTCTCCACCCATGTAAAAGCTATAAAGCCAATATAAGCACTGGTGTAAAAACACATTAATAAATGGTGTATTACAGACAACACTCAGGCAAAAGCATCACAACAACCGATATAAACATTTATTGCAGAAACAGAGGATTACAGACAACACGATTTAGGATACTCAGGTGAATAAAATAATAACAAAGCGGTGTAGCAATGCAATGTAACATTTTTTGCTTTGATTATATATTTTTTATAAACACACAGCAAAGACAAATTTAGCCAAGCCAGATTTGCTACCTACCTAGAAACCAACCCCCACAATTTACTTATATAAACACCATATATTCATGAATCAAATAATACCCACACATGTATAATTTTTTCACCTCAGTATAGTATAACACTGGTCTACAAAAAACAAAAAGTTTTGTTGCCTTTAAATAAAACTATATGACATATAATGATTTTGATGTGCTGAATTCGAATCCGTTTTCAGGTGTAGCAATGCAATGTAACTTTCCTTTCTTTCCATCGTGGTAGAATTAAATGCGTTATTTTACACCTCTCCGGAGGTGATTATATTCTTTTTAATAAACATACAGCAAAGACAAATTTAGCCAAGCCAGATTTGCTACCTACCTAGAAACTAACCCCCACAATTTACTTATATAAGCACCATATATTCATGAATCAAATAATACCCACACATGTATAATTTTTTCACCTCAGTATAGTATAACACTGGTCTACAGAAAACAAAAAGGTTTGTTACCTTTAAATAAAACTATATGATATTGATTTTGATGTTAATGATTTTTGATTTTAATGATTTTGATGTGCTTAATTCAAATCCGTTTTCAGTTTTTATCCATCGGGCTTAAATTTTTTGTTATAACTTGAAAACGACTTGACCGATTTTAATCACCAAACGTTTAGGAACAAAATTTCCTATAGATCACCTGAACAACACTTTTTTTGTATTTGCAACAGTTTCGGAGTTACTCACAAATTCAGAATTAATATTTAAGATGTCAAGCACTTAAATTAAAGCTTAAAACGTTGAGAATCAAATAAGCTAAAACCAGTTACGTGTCTGTAGGTACTACTTCAGCTGCATATAGAAGTCCATCGAGAAAACCTCATTTTATAAACCAGTCTGACCTGAATGATCTTGTGTGAGACTTAAAACTCGCAAAGTCAAATTCAGAACTTCTTGCGTCAAGATTACAGAATGGAATTCGTTAGATAAGGCCACGAAAGTCTCATATTTTCGATATAGACAAGAAGATTTTCTGGCCTATTTTAGCAAAGATAGCGATTTAGGTTTTCGGTTTTTCGTACCTTCATGCACTTATAAGCTAATAACTAAACTAAAAGTCAACCGATTTTAATAATGTTGAAGGATTTTGTAAGAAGAGGAAGAGATCCGTTTAGTGGTGTATGCTTTACTTAAGTAAATCTAAATGCATTCCAAATTTCCCAAGTTCAGAAACGTTTTTAAATGTTATTTTATGTAAGAACCGTACTATTTTTGTATTTACTAAAATAGTATGTTTAGTTATGAATAAAACGATACTTCATTTTTTATAATCGGATGAGAATCGACGGAGTTATAGCACCTATTGACCAAAGCCTATGATCAGCTAAATTTAAAAACTTTTTCATTACCGTTCCCAAGATATACGAAAATCTGTATTTATTTTGGGTGGGAGGAACCTTGACGAATTAACCGATTTCGCCCACTTCCCGACTCATGATTTGTGTGAAGTGTGAAGTAATTTAGACCAAATTCCGAAACTTCCATTCTAACCATTCTTAAGATATATTAAAATCAACAATTGTTTTGTACGCTACGCCCACTTATAAGATTTAACACACCTTTTGATGATTTATATGGACTACAAACCTCATAAGACCAAATTTAAAGACTCTCATTCGTCTCATTTTGACGGTATCGACAAATAAATAATTGTATGGGCTTGACATAGACTGCTAAAAAAAACTAAAAGTGAAAGTAGGCCTTTCCAACGCAAGTCTTAGTTTGTAAATCGGTTGAGGGGTTCTTAAATTATTAAATGACAAATATAGGCCAACTTTTCAAAGTATATACTGTTACGCTTTAACCTCTTTAAAACGTGTGGGTTCTCTAAAATTGCGTTAGATAAAATATACGAGACGAATTTGTTGTTTTATACAGTCTCTACTTGCAAATTAACTTTGTACACAATATCCAACTTATTTAACTTCCACCAAATACATAAAATTATTCAACACTTATTAAACTCAACTCTTAGTACGACTTGAATTGAAGATAGTTAAATTATAACTAACTGACTGAACTAAGTGTCGCTGCTTATATTGTTCACTGCCATTAGTTTTGAATATTCTAGTACATTCTACAGCTTACTATTCAGTTACGGTTAAAACAAATTTAAAGATTTAGTATAGGTTTGACTCATAGTTGTATGGGAAGCACTGCTCAAATAGATACAACCGTTAGACAGTCTCTGTACTCTCGTAGCCTTGATACCAACCAATTTTACTTTAAATGTAGGTATATATGTAGGTATTTTCATTTATTTATGTATCCACATTCAAAGAACTAAGCCAGTACCCACTTTGTTCATACGTTTGGTTGACATCTGTCTACGTATTTGAGTGTGACGTGGCGACATAAGTAAATAAAAAATTTTATCTTTTTTTATATATGTATGTATTTACTAATATATATTTTATATTTTATTAGGTTTTTTATAAGAAAAGGCGTTAAACTGTCACTACATTGATTTTTATCTATAAAAAACATATTTTTTTATCCTGGCAATACTCTTTTCAATAAAAGCTTTTCATAAATTTTAAGTTAACAAAAGCTACTGTAAACTTTTATACAACCATGCTTCCTCTTTTTAAATTCTACTGTTATTTATTATTAAAACCTTCACACTGGTATTCATGTCATCATATTATCTTATTTTGTCAAAGACAACACTGATTATCAAAATAAATAAATAATATAATGAATATTATCAACATCTTTGAAATCATTTATACTGTTGTTATAATATTGGTGCCGGCTAAAATGCTACATGGTTTTTTCTTTAATAATAAGAAGGAAACAAAAAAAAAAAAACGTTTTAATTTTGTTTAAATCTCAATCTCTATCAAAGGCACCTAAATGTTATCTTTATGAAAACAATAACAACTATGGTAATGACGACATTATTTAGCATGTAGCCAAATACGATGCATTTAAAATATGTGGTTATTGTTATTGTACAATAACAATTGTTTACGTTTTCGTGTTTCTTTTTTGTGTAAATATTATCAAACGTAATTTCATCATGTCTCCTTTTTTGTTGTTGTTTAAATGTAAACAGTATGTAAAATTCACCTTTGAAAATGAGTTGAAGAGTAGGCAGAGAGAAAGAGAGAGTGTAACAAACTATCAGAGTAATATAAAAATAACAAATAAAGATTGGTATTTTATACTAAAAAAAGAAACGTGGTGTTTTTATTACACCAACAACAACAAGGGCTGTTAAATATATATTATCAAACATAATTTCGTCATGACTTTTTTGTTGTTGTTTAAATGTAAGCAATACGTAAAATTCACTTTTGAAATTACATTGCTAGCGATTGGTTATGATTGGTTATGCTATGAAAAACTTCTCTAACTAGTGTATCTGCCTTTCGGAATTAAGGTGTAGGTCCCTTTCAATGAAACTGAAAATTTGATGAAGTTGCCCTTGTTCCACTTAGGAATGTGTGTAATTTATATATGTACATAAATGAGAGTCTTATTAACAGCATCCTCAATATTTTGATACTCTGAGTTGTACTTTAGGTGTGTTGTTTTCTCAAAAAATGTGATGTCAGTTTAATTTCTGACAATCATTAGTGACACGCTTGTTTTATTAAAATAGGCGCTCATTTTTGGCACCCAGAGAGAATCCTGTGGAATCGGTTTCGCGTCGATCACAAGAACTTAGTGTTTTGAAGACAACTTCGCGAATTTTGCGTTATGATGTTGGTCTTCGCCCGTACATAATACAACTGATCCTTAAAATAAAGGTAAAGGACAATAGACAACAACGTAAATTCGCTGAATAGTTTGTAAAGCAGTTGGCATCTTCGCCAACACCAAATTTTCATGAGAGCGAAGTACGTCCAATTAGTTCCGATAAAGTCACCGTTTAGCGTGGATTTTGTGCTGAAATCCATTATTTCTTGCAGAGCAACGAAGGGTCCAAATACAATTATATGGACATCAACGACTTATGGTTTCAACAGCACAGCACTATTTGCTACAAAGCTTATGTACTTTCGGACATTCTGCTCTAGTGATTTGATGGCATAACAAGCTCACGTAAAGGTCATATGAACTAGCCACTGATATAGTAAGATTTGATTCAGTTTAACTTTTCCTTGTTAAAGTCGCAGGTCTATGGGAATATGCCAACGTTTTCTATACTTGTGGTGGCGTAATATAGTAGTTAAAGTGCACGCATACAACACAAGTGGTCCAGGTTCGAATGCCAGCAGAAGAAAAAAAATTTAATTACGATTTCGAGTGCTGAATAAAGAGAATTCAACATTCCTCCAGCTAGACCCATCGAAAAAGAACCTCCCCTGATCTTTCAGCTTACTTCTGGCGATAATGAAAAACATTTAAAGAATTACCCTGATAATTCTTTAAGCACCACCTACTGAAAAAAAAGATGCTAAGTAAGGATCACCACCATCACTTAGCAAGGATCTTCACCATAACATAAATAAATAGGGGCGAGTTACAGTAAGAAATCAACCTGTTTAATTAAAACTGAAACAAACTAATGTATGCTTTGTGGAAAGCCAATATGTTCCCTAAAGAGTAGCGGAGAAAAAACCCCATGTTATTTAGCCTGATTTATAGGGCAAAACCATGTAAAATTAAATCTCCCAGTAAAATTGCAGCAGAAAGTTGACAGTTCATATATTTCCCGCATTAATAGGGTTTGTAATATAATGTAACTAAAATTGGGTCAAGCCCAAGATGTCCATTTTCACTGCAACCACCGTTTCTATTGTGCCTCATTTCCGGGATCTATACGCCAATGAGAATGTCAACAAATCCTGATCACCCAGCATGTTGTAGGCTGTACTTTCTATGAAGCAGTTAGTGATGAAGTGTGGTGCTTTGACTCCTCTTCCTCACAACAGAAACTGTTCTTGGTTTCGGGTCTTGGATATGTACAATCTGTACAGATATATTTAATGGAAAAAATATGTAACGATTAAAAAAAATAACGTTTTTCTGTTATATCAACAGCCAACACTTATTTACAGGTATCACTTTACTCTTAACGTCTTTGCTATAAATAATTTTGCACTTTTCATCACTGCTTTAAATAAAATTGTTCTTGTTTTTAGTTATTTTAAAATATAAACAACAACAACAATTCAACAGGCTATCGTAGGCAAGAGAGATGTGGATAAACGATAAAGATCACATTTTCACACACATGCTTTGCACTTTTCACCACAACTTTTAATGAAATTGTTGTTGTGTTTATTCTTTTAATAAGAGCAACTAAAAAACAATTCAACAGGCTGGCGTAGTAGAGAGTAGGATAAATGATATATAAATAAATGAACTCATTGGCAACGGTACACTTAATAAAAAAATCACTCACCACTGTAGATAATCTCCACTGTCTGTCTGTTCTTCTTTACATAGTTTCTCTTATCAGCGGACGTCGTCTAGTATTATATGTAGTAATTAGAGAAAATATCAGTAAGAAAATAAATTTTTTTCTTGAATGTTTTTCAAGAAAGAAATTATCTGCCTGTTATTAAGAAAAAAAGCATCGTTTATTCAATTTCATTTCTTTCAAATCATTGATTGTGTAAAGTGCTGTTATTTTGAGAACACCATAGAGCATAGAGTTGGATTGGATCATTCTCATTAATTTATTTTTTTTCGTTCTACAATTCTGTACCAAACAATTTAAGCGGGTTTTTTAAAACGATTTTCTAATTGAATTTGTGCGTTTTTCTTGTACGTTTTTTGTTTTTATTGTTAAAATTGAAAAATCGTAATTTGAAAGGATTGGTGTTAACTGATTGATTGTCAAAATAAAAAAAAATTATTGAAATAATTATTTCAATTGGATTGTTGTTGTAACAAATAAAAACGTAAAAATTTGGAAATCTTTAGCTTGGAATTGGGGACATTTTATCAAAATGCCGAATAAAGAAGATACACCGTTTGTAATGTAAGTAAAGTATTTATTTAATCTTATTATTAATTCTAGATACACCTTCAATTGTGCCAATTGGCTCACATTTTCCTTGCAAGGTCATGTGAAGTATGTACCAAAAGGTTCTTAATAATTTAGCGATGCTAAAATCGAAACTTCCTTTGCCTTAGTTAGTCCAACATCTTAGCTGTTAAAAAGTGCACCCTTTTAAAATTTCTTCGCAAGCTGTTTTTTTATTTGTTTTGAATATAACCTTCTTAACCTTTAGCCACCAAGGAAAATAGAGGCTACCTTGGTTAATTTCCGTTGGATAAAGTAATGTTTCTTTTGAAATACCTCTTCGTTTTTAAAGGAACATTTTAAGCAATTATGTGTAGAAGTTATCAGATTTATTTTAAACGCTTAATTTCATCTAACTCCTATAGGACCATAGGACTACAACAACAGCCTACCGGCTTCTGACAGTATTTTTTGCGTTTCATCATTGTTTCATTTCATGATACGTTGATTTTATCCATTTCATTCTCGGTTGAGCGACGCCATGTTATACGTGGTCTGTCAACTTGTCAAAGAGCTCGCTTAGGTACGTTGTCGTCAGTTTGCAAAGAGTATGGCCAATACTTAGCCACTTTTACGAATTTCCATTGATAACGGTATTTACTGTTTTTGTGTTAGCAGATTGTCGTTCGAGATGATTCAAGGATAGAGTAGAATATTCTGCTGAGAATTGATTTAAAAGAATTTGAAGCTCTTGGGTGATACTGACTACTGACTTTCTAGATTGCACATTCATATTATGATGTTAAGAGGCAAAGTGCAACGCAAATGATCTTTTATACAGCCCCCTACCACATTAGATTGAGGCTGCGAATAAAACTAAAAGCTGGCCCTTGCCAAGAACCATATTTTATGGGCCGAGATAATTGGACACTCACTCAGTACATGTTCAGCACAGATCGTGCAGAACCTACGCCGATCAGCCACAACATTTCAAAAAATATACTGATGGATGGTAAGAAAGACCACAGTGCCCGGTAAATAATCCCTTTTACATCCTGAGCCGGCTCTTATTGAGTAACAGCAGTCTTCTGGATCCTCTGAGAGAAAGCACAATAAACTTCGTAGTTTCATACCGGATGCATTCTTCCAATACCCAGTAAATTCCACCTCAGGCCAGGATTCAATCCCCCTTCCTTCCATATAGAAGAACAGCTTTAATTTGCCTCAAAACTACGTAGTTTAGATTGATTTTGTTGGTAGCAAGACATTATCATATGATTGGTCTCCTATAGTCAGTGGCATTGAGTTATCGAGCCCTAAAGAAAGTGCCTTGGTTTTGTCTGAATTTATCTTGAGACCCGTATTATACAGCTTTTTCTGGATCCTATTTAAAGTCACAAAGTCTATGCGAGTGCAATCATATATTTGCGTTCGCTGTAGAATTAAGTAATTTGTTATCACTCTGCCACTGAATTTCCCGGCTCCGATATTTTATTGCACTATGACCATTCTCCATCACTACAAGGTATGTATGAGGTGACAATATATGCCACTGATGTACTCAACTTTTAACCGTAAAGAGGTAAAAAAGTTTTTCTTCCTGAAGTACAAAACATCTATCATAGTTGGGGGTATAAGTTTTTCCAGATTACGTGTCTTTCGTAAGCTTAGCATATAGCGTCTTGGTTAATGCTGTTGAACTTTAAGCACTGCTCATTATAATGCACAAGGAGTTAATGTGGTCTGCTCAGAAATATCCATTACGTTACGTCTCTAAGCGAAGATCCTTGCTACGTGGTAGTGATCTTTACCTATCAATCAAATTTTTCCATAGTAGGTTGCTTTTTCTTTTAATCATTTGCCTGATGTTTGCTATCATCGTCAGAATTAAGCTGGAATTTAGATGGATTTGTTAGGATGGAGGTTGAAGTCTCTTTATTAAGCACTCGAAGGCGTCCTCTGCTGAGATTCAAACCTAGACCATTTGTGTTGTTATGTGTGCATTCTAACTCATACACCACGCCAACCCACAAGGCTTACCATATTACATGCCGCTTTATTCTGTCTCAAATTTGAGAAAGAGAGGATAAAGTTTGAAGTTGATTTCTAAGCGCTGCTCAATTATAATGCGCAAGGAGTTAATATGGTATGCTCAAGAATGTCCATTACGAAAATCGGCTTGATAGGAGCTGATGTTATTCTCCAAGTGTTTCTTAATACGGTTGAGGATTATTTTTGCAATCAGTTTTGGAATAGTTGACAAAACACATATTCCTTGATTCCCCGCCAATTGTAGCAAATTTTCAAATCACCCTATTTTGCTATCTTGGCAATTATACCATCCATCCTTCCTTTTTTTAGAAGGACTCTATTTTCCATATTTAAGTGAGAAGAGGGTATGAAAGTTCAGTCATAAAGACTGTGCAAATTTATATATATATCCGTGAGCAGCAGTATATATATATATCCGTGTACCAGCAGCTTTACCATTTGGTAGTGGCTTATGACTGAAATTATTTCTGGGATACTGAGTAGGTTGGTTCTGATCCTCTAGTTTTAGGTGTTGTGAAGATTAGAATTTCAGCGGCTAGATTTGTTATGGTGTTCAGAATAATGGAGAAGTGCTTATTCCATCTTCGGAGATGTTCTTCGTCGGTCGTCCCTTAAGTTTACGGTTAATATGTTCGGTGCGCATTCTTTGGTTGGCTTATTTTCATCCTCTTTTTTGCATTTTTTTTATCTCTCCGCACTGTACACTATGTCGTTGTATGTTTGTCAAATATATTTTTCATGACAGTTTTAAGAGACATTAAACTTCGTCTTTGGGGGTGGCTTGGTTCTGTTTATGTTCAAGCTCTAGCAGATGATAAACGAAAAAAATTAATTGTGGTTTCGAGTGCTTCGTAAAGAGAAGTCAACTTCCTCCCATACAACTGCATCTAAAAAATAAAGAAGAAACCCATGATCTGCCAGCTTACCTCTGGCGATGATAACAAACATAAGACGAATGATCAGGAGAACACGTCACCCCACATACTGGGAAAAAATTGTTAATGCTAAGTAAGGATCACCACCACCAACTAGCAAGGATCTTCACCACTACACAATAATATGGAGGTGAGCTACAGTGGATTAATTATCTACTTAGGTTGAAAATGAAACTGAAATGAAGCAGTGAATGCTTTGTGGAAAGTCAATATGCTTTCTAGAGAAATAACGGAGGAAAAAAATTTCTTTTTAATCTTTACTTTTGCTTTTCCTTAGGATCTCGGTCAATGGCGTGCTTAGTATAGCTATTAAGCTATTACACTTTTAAAGCCTGCTTTAAGGAGTACAATTTTAGAATTTGTATCTTTTGCTTTGAAAAGAATTTAACAACTTCTTTTAAACTATTTGCCCTTTTAAATTTCCCCTTACTATGCATTCAACAATTTGTATTTTATTTCTATTTTCACTATTAAAACTCATTGTTTTTCATGCCTGCTATTAGTTTATCATTGAAAATTATTTTCATCATAGTCATCGCCAGCGTCATCATCATTGTTATTATCATGGTTGTCATCATAATAGTCATCGCTATCATTAGCTCAAATACAATATAAAAACGATTTCAACATAAATTTAAGCAGCAACATTTCCTCTAAACTCTTTTACGCCCTTCCTCTCCCTCACGCTTAAATGCTCCTAAAAGCATGCTATACTTTGTATATTGCTAGTTTATTGTTCGTAAAACTGTGTATTCGTTTTTATTTTTATTTTTTTTCCATGTTCAATCATCTATCGATACAATGACATTTTGTCATCATAATTATGCACTGTAATGAATGACAGTAAAAGGCGGAAGAGGGAAAGAAGAAATAATTTTGTTTGTGTTTTTGTTAACCATGGTTGGTGTTAGTGGCAGCAGTAGTGGTGGTGATGGTGGTAATGGTTGTACTGACATTATAAAGGCACCATTAAGAGCCGCAACATTTTAACCAGAGCCATCAATTTTGTCAATTGGCCTGTGTGAGAGTTTTTGACTTGTTGGTCTTTAGTTGTTGACTTGAAATGATGACATCAGTGGAAAATATTAAACCTTCGCTTTAATAACATAAGAGAGAATGATAGGAATGGAAGCGAAGGAAAGATATTAAAGTTACCAGCTGGGTAGAGCAATTATGATGGCGGTTAAATGCTGACAAGCAAACAACTGTAGGAAGTGATTTAAAAATATATGAAAAAGAAAAAAAAAATATATAAAAAATTTGATTACCTTTTAAAATTGTTTTATATATTTTTTTCCATTTAAGTCCTTCGGTAGTTGGATTATGTCAATCACAAGACGCTTAAGCCTTACGCCGTTTTCCCTTTGCTCTCTATCATCGTAATATTTACTGCACGTGATTTTTGCTTCACACTGTCGTCGTCGTTTTTCTGTTTTCTTTTTTTCCTTTTTTTCCAATATCACGACTTGCTTTAAATCCTTACATCTCGGCTTGAAAAATAAAACTTATTAGTTGTTTGCCTTCTTAAGCAGAACCAATACAAATCTTTAAAAAGCTCGGCGTTGTGCAGAGCTTGTGTCCTTGTCTTGATGTTTTATTCTTCTGGCATAAGGTTTCTCAATGTGCGTTGATGGATGGGGATTAAAAATTTCAAAGAGTAAATCAAAGAAACTAAGTTTCTTAGGACTTCCTGAAACACTTTTTGTGATGTGTAAAAATTTCTACCAATTGAGCATTGACAGGTCGCTCTATGTGTATTATTGAATTTGTTTTCTGACTAACATTACGTTCGTATAGGTATTTGTGTAGTGGTTAGAGCGCACGCATAACAACACAAGCGACCCAGATTCGAGCCCTAGCAGACGATATGACGAAAAAATTCAATTGTGGTTTCGAGTGTTTAATAAGAAGGCTTCAACTTCCTTCCATACAACTGGATCTAAAAAATAAAGATGAAGCTCCTCTGACCTTCCCGCATACCTCTGACGATGATGACAAAAATCAGACGAATGATCAAGAAAACACGCCACCTACTGGGAAAAAATTACAACACTAAAGTAAAGATCACCACCAATTAGCTAGGATTTTCACCACTACGCAAAATCATATGGAGGAAGCTATAGTGGATTAATCATCTAGCTTGAAAGATCAAACTGATTTATGAAACTTAAACAAAAAAATGGATGCTTTGTGAGAAGTCAATACGCTCCCTGGATGTATGAGGGAGAAAATAAATACTTTTTGAAAATAGATTTGTCGTCCATATCTTTCCCGGTGCCTGAGTAGTAAGTTATACCACCCCAATATCGCAACTTATAAAATGTAGAAAAAGAAATTGATTCAACAACTTCCCTGTAACTGACCGCTCTGAGGGAGCTCAGATTAAGGTACCTGATGTATGTTACTTCCCTGATCTGGATAGGTAGGGTACGGGTTGGCTCACGCGAAGAACTCATGATCAGATTCAAATTCTCTAGTTCTATTTAGTTTTTCAGCTTATTTCGTAGGTCTGTTCTCTAAAGGGTAGCACGATAGGTACTCCGAGTGGACTTGCCTATGGCGGACGAGCTACGTAACCTAAGCTAATCTTAGTTTTCCTAATAAATCTGCTATAAGCTTAAACGGTTGAACATTAGACAGTAAAAGAAAGCGATAACGACTCAGATTAATTAAATCAAGTCTGTCAAATGTTAGAACCATTTACCGAATCATTGAATTCATTCAGAAGTAAAAAAAAAAATTAAGTGCTAAAATGAACTGAGGCAAAAAGACATGGAACATAAAGCTAACAAGTCCACAAAGCTATTTTAATGCCATAAAACGAAATAGTTTTTGCAAATTATTGCGTGTCGCCTAACCATAGCTTAACAGATGAAACGAAGACGTTTCTGCACCGTTTCAATAACAGAAAACCTCTCTACAATAAACAAAAGACCATAGTCCTCAAAGTGAGTGATATCAATGATATTGTCCCATGGCTACCAAAGAAAATTTAACGTATGAGATTCTTAAATGTTCTGGATTATACTACACAATTTGTGTCCAATCACGGATGTTGCAGGAAATATCTGCACATGCTTGAACATGATCACACACCTCTATGCCCAACCTGTTTAATGAAAAGCTTCTTCATGTATTTCCTGGTCTATATATTTCCTACGGCTTAACTCAGGGTTACATACGAGGGCCGTTTTTCGTCACTCCTCTATATTGTATATTGGTTTTCCACAAAGTATCCATTGCTTTGTTTCAGTTTTAGTAAGTCGATGTTCAAGCTAAGTAGCTGATTAATCTACTATAGCTCGCCTCAGTATGATTGTATAGTGGTTAAGAGTCTTGCTAAGTGGTGGTGGTGATTCTTACTTGGTATTGTAATTTTTTTTTACCAGTAGGTGGCGTTTTCTTCTGATCATTCAATTTATAACTTGTCGTAGGATTGATAGTAATGGTAATTTTGCGCAAGAAGCAGCTCAAGAGAACCTGTGAAACCTGTAGCTCTCTCTCTGAACTTTACAAAACTACTGAATTTATTCTCAATCTCTTGACCCTTCCTAGTGAACTGAAGGCCGTATGAACTTTGTTTATGCAAGACTGTATATACTGAGCTGAACCATCTGTAGTTGTTATAGTACTACCAAGGTAGCAAAATGACTACGCGGTGCTAATTAACCTGTTATCCAAGCTATTTGACTGGAAATAGCAAAATTTTCCCACATCATTCAACATTTAAGTTATGCCAGAATGTTCAAGAGTTCTAGAGTGTAAAGGAGGCCAGATTTTATACCCGAATTAAAGAAAAAATATTGGTGTTAGTAGACCTCGAAATGCTAGCGTACTTCCATATGGGTCGCATACTGTCCAGATAATATAATGTGATAAATTCTTCCAGATCAACATACTGCAAACGAAATGTGATATTAGTAAGACTGCCGCATTATTATACTCTTTCAAATATATTTTTATTATTAAATCAGATTTTAAAGCTTCGTTTTCATGGGACTTAGGTTTAGCTGAAATGTGGCGATAGCTGTGCAATATAAGGCGTGCATACATATATCGTCAGCATACATTTATCCAGACTCTCCAGATGTTGAATATTATACGTCTATTTGCTTATCGACGCTTTGTGGGTATTGGTAGATGTAGTACCTCTTGATTTGGAGGTGATACGTCGTTCTATTCTACTGATTAGATTTAGAATTTTGCTTCCGATCTGGCAAATAGGTGTGATAGGAGCTTTTCGTCAATTCCTGACGCCAATTCCATCGATAAGTGGCAGGCACGTTGGACGGACAGGCGACAAGGGAAGGATGAGGTATGAGTTCGTGCGTAATGTTGGGCTTGTACAGGAGCGCCCTGACTTTGGCTTCGGATTAAGTCTGGGATTCTTAGTCACGGGACATGGCTTGCTCAGTTCGTTTTTGCATAAAAGGAGCCTTAGTTTGACTGCTGCGGTAGTTGTCAGATGGGACTGTAGAATACGCGGCATGTGTTGTTGGAGAGTCCACCTAAGTTGACAGAGGTTTTAAGCGATGGGAGTCATCGTAACGGGGAAGTAGTGGACATTAGTGGAGCGTTGGGATCGGGTCGGTCAATACGGAGTCTCGGCGAGCTTGCTCGCAGTGTATTTAATAGGTGGGATGTTGTGATTGTGTCGTTTGTTCGTTTGCTTGGCTGTTGGTCTGCTTGTTGGTTTTAGTTTTTATTGTCCTATTGGCCGCCAATCCAGAGTCATTTGGGCATACAGTGGTAGTAGCCTTTATGCTACGATATCGGAGGCTTAATCCTGGTGCCACGGGTGTCGGAAGTCCTGTGCTTGATTATGTTAGGCCCCGTTGTGTGAGCAACGTGAAGGCTGTGGCTTATACCCAAATCGCTGGAAGAGCATTGGCTAAGTGAAGTGTTACATTCTTGACCGAATGCTGTGAGCCATAGATCTGTAGGAGTTTACATAGTCTCGAGACAGTTTATTAAGGTGAAAGTCATGTTCAAATAACATGCCTTCGAATTTGGTACTCACAGGTGATTTTAATCATATGTGGGGGCACTGGTAAACGCATTGTATTCACTCGTACCTAGGGCATCCTGTGTTATGCCAGCGAGGTAATACTCACTTAAGACTATGATTTACGTAAATTTTCTGCAGTAGCGTTACGTAAGATGATAAGGGGACAACCTTGTTAAAATCTAGTTCTTGCTCAATGCCTTGCCGTGGGCAACTCATCATACAAGAATCGTATTAGCGTAATTATTTACACTCTGTTACAGAATGTCGAACGGCCGCTTAAAGTCCATACATAACAAATTGTTACGTTTAAACTTTTTTAAAACATTTGAGTTCTTTTTAATTGCATCGAAAGAAAATAAGCACCACCTTGTTGTTGTTTTACAGTTTTTATTTCCTCACTTTATCTTTGTACAGTTTATCTTAATACAGAACTTGCACTTAATATTCGTTTATACAACACTTTTATTCAAGCCTAAACACCACTTTATGTCTGTAAAACAATAACTACATCAACGTAGGCAAAGCAGCCTCCTTATATACTTAAATGCCTACAGTTTGGAAAGTTCTGGAAATGTATCAAATGCTCTCTTGTATCCGTTAATTTTAAACATGTAAGATTGTGTTACCCAAAGATGGCCGAGTGCGCAGTGACTTCAAATACACAAATCAGTACGGCAATACCAGGGTAACATTATTATCAACCTGGACACAAACCAATAGACAAAAATCTCGCAATACAGTCCCTGATCTGATGTATTTTCTCTTTACGCATTTTCGTTTTTGTAACAATATTAAGAGAATATAGTCATTTGATATACTGCTAAATTATTATACACAAATCTTTGATATGATCCACGCAAGATTTGCGTTGTCGGAAGAGACTGTTTTGGTGTAAGATTAGACAAATGCTTATAATTTTTCATTATGAAATTTTTCATTATGGGCTCTATGTTAAGCGACAATTTAATAATCGTAATGCCTAGATTTTGACTCATTTAATTGCTATTTCGTTTGGTTCAGAATGCCTTAGCTATAAAGAGCTTCACTTGAGAAGTAGCTTTAGAAAAATCGGCTAAAGGATGAAAAGTGGTTGTAAAATAAAATCTATCATATTGTTTCATATACAAAAATGACAATGAAAGTAAAATTCTTACCAGCTGTAGTTTTTTACGACGTCTCTCGTTGATTATTTTTTTTCTCAAGTCAAAGTGCCTGAACTGTTGCTGCTGATTGCTGCGTTTTTCATATACTGCTCTTGGCTGTTGGTTGCTGTATCTATCAAATCTTTCTTCCGTTTGCCAGCCATACATCTCTTGGCTTACTTCTATATTTGTAGCTTAATCCTTTGAAGAATATCACGCGCTTGGCGTCAACAGAAACTTTTCAACATTAAAAGAAAAGAAATATGAAAAAAGTTGTTTTCCTTAATTTTCTTAGGCTGGCGTTGGGTCTCCCTTTTTTAAGATTTTTTATATTCTTATCCATTCATTTAATTATATTTATCAGCGTGCAGTATATGATAACGAGGTGGCATAGTCAGTTAAGGAAAATGTTTATTCAGTTTCAGCAATTTGATTTAAAATGTTAAGGAAATGAAATACTGATGAATGAATTAAGCTAAACATTGATTGTATAGAGGTGTGCAAGTTCTTTATACCCCCTAACTTATGCAGATCTCTGTGCTCTCTGTAAATTTAATTAGTATACATTTAGGCTTAAGCTTATTTATAGACCAACCTAAATAGGCGCGTAAATCGCAGTGTAATTTAGCGACCAGCTTTTACGCTGTAATGAGTAACTTAAATAAAAGCGCTAACGTTGGGCCAAGAACAGTAAAGTTTATTTACCATATTTGATAAAAATCGCTAAATAAAAATAATAAATAGAGATGAAATCGGAAAATTGGCCTGAAAGCAGCTAACATGTCATTACTTAACAAAATGACAAATGAAAACAAAACAAAAACAGTTGTTTTGCAACTAACTTCACTTCGTTACGCGCTGTCACAATTGGATTTTCCAACGGCAAAGCGTTAGCGCCGCGCTTTTTGAGTTGATCTCATACATTTTGTATGGGCATAAGATTTGGCAGATAGTTTCCGCTTTATGCTCTAATTTAGGTTGATCTGTCAGGCGTTGTTTTTCAAGAGATTAACTCATTTTATGGCTGTATTGTTGGCGACATTGTAATGATTTTTTGAGTGTTATAATATCCAGTCACTAACGGTATTTTTAGAATTAAAATGTATTAATATTTTTAAATATTTTGTGAAAATTTTCTCATCAAACTTTCTTTTATTTCTTGTTATAGTTTTGCTTTAATTTTGTGTGTGCACGGACTCAGACCCAATTTTTTTTGTTTTGGGCTCTGCATATTGAACAGGGACACGAAATAGTTTCTTTTTTTTTGCAAGAAACTAATTTAAAGTTTTCATTAATCACAACAGCAACAACTACAACAACAATAGCAACAATGTTAAGTTAAAGAATATCTAAGAAGTGTTGCAGCCTTTAAAAGCAACTAAACTAGCGCAGACAAACAACGGCTGTTAGCGTGGCATGCAACAGCAGTGGTTGGTGTTAAAAGCTTTAATGGCTTATTTTAGTCAAGTTTCATCCTCTTTGCTCGGCATTAAGTGACTGACTGTCTATCTCACCATCTGCCTGTCTGTCTGTCTCTATTGTCTCAGTGCACATGACACTTTTCCGTTTAGAGGAGTAAGAAAAAGAGTTTTTTGCTGACGACTTTTTCCAATTATTTTTTGTGTGGTTGCTGCTGCTGTTGCCTCTTTATTTTAAGTATTGATGTGTTTGTTGCATACAATTTGAGGATTTTTTTTTACTTTATTTTTTAAATTGCATTTTAGTTGCTTTTTATTGTAGTGCCAATAGTTTTAATCGCTGCTCTGTTGCCTTTAGTTTTGGTTTTAATTCGTCTTTTCTTTTTTTTGAAAAATTTTGTGGCTTTAATTAAAAGTCAGCTTAAGACTTTTAACAAATTTGCAAAAATTATAAAGTATTTTTTTTCTTGTTGTTGCTGTTAGAGAATATTATTTGAAGGAATAAGAGTTATTATATGATGTGAACGCCTTCATCTTTTTGGTGGGAGTAGCTTAGATTAAATTTAATATCGGGTTTTTTTTACAGTTACACAAGTTAAAATCATAATAAAACAAACAAATATATTTTTAATATCAATGAAACGGGCTTTCGGTCATGTGGCTGGCTCCTACAAGGCGAAATCTTGCACAATCAAATTTTCACAAATTTTTCGATCACATACTCCATAGTATGGTCGAACGTTGATTTCCGGGGTGTTAGTTTTAGAAAAAAAAAAAAAAAAAATAAAAATTCTAAAAAAAAACTTATCCATAGAATCTGAAATGCTGATGTTTTTGAAGTTAGGCGACGACCACAGCGCATCAAAAGAATATGGCGGTTATCCACGGTCAGAAAATTTTTCTTCCATTTATTGCATAGTGTTATTAATAAAGCTTTTGTTGCCAACGCAAAGTTATAAGCCCCTAAAAAGCATTCAATATAATCAGTGAATAAGTGAAAAAATGGCTCCTCTGCTCATAGCCTTGAAGATGCACAGAATTATTTCCTTCGACTTACTCAACGAGGTACTCGATAATGTTTTTAATAATTTGTTCCTAGTTTTCATCTTAGCCTGGACATATGTAAGGTTCCGGATAGTCGAGATAATCCGCGATACAAATTTCCGGGTTTAACTGTATTTCCTTGGTCCAAAGTGTAAGGTTAGGTTTGCAGCCTACAAGAATATTTGCTGGCGTTCACAGGTATCTGGAAATGACGGGTTTGATATCCTCAATCTTTTTACCGAAGGCCAATAACATGATGAGAGAGACTAAAGTTGAATCCAATGGGTAACAGAAGTTCTCCATAAGGGACACCCATGTTAATTCTTCGATAGATCGACCTTCTTCTCCTAAATTCCACGAAAGTCTGCCTGCCTTTTAGGTAATTGTTGGCCAGTTTGACTCTATTAAAAGCCTTTGATACAACTACTGATCGAAAATACACGGTCCTCGCTTGTTGATACTAGCAGCTACATATTATGTTATCTACGTGAGTGTGTCGTAGTTCCATGTGTTCTTCTAAAGCTATGTTGTTGTGAAACAAAGTTCAATGTGGTCGAATTTACCAAAAATTTATCTGACGAACAGTTGACCGACAAAATGGTATTTCATATGAAATTAAAATATTTCGACAGTTTGTGGCCCATGCGCTACGTCTTCTCCTGATGCAATTTACCTAAAATTTTCCACAACGCTTTTTTTGTTTACGGAGAACAATTTTGTTGGAGTTTCTTTGAATTTCATTCAAATGGCTGCCTAGGCTGGCCATGCAGTAACCACATGATCGGTCCAATTTTTAAGCACATTATCGATTGTGCGCAGCTGTATTTCACCAATGGCTTTACGAGTATTGTCCTTTAAAGCGTCAATTGTCTCTGGCTTGTTGGCGTAACACTTATCTTTGACGGCACCCTACAAACGGTGTCAAATCGCAGCTCTGAGGTGGCCAAACGACATCAGCTCTGCGGCTGATAATGCGATCTTCAAAAACAGGGCGCAAAACATCGAATGTAGCTTCGGCTGTGTGGAACGTAGCGCCGTCTTGCTGAAACCAAATTTTGCTAATATCCTCCTCTTCAATTTTTGTGAACATAAATTCGTTCAACATGGCCCGATAACGATCGCCATTGACTGTAACGGCCACTCCTTGCTCATTTTCGAAGAAAAATGGCCCAATTATGCCTCTGGACCAAAAACCGCACCAAACAGTGACCCGTCTTGGGTGTATCAGCTTTCCAATGTATGCGTGCGGATTTTCTGTGTCCCAAATGCGACAATTTTGCTTGTTTACATACCCGCCAAGATCAAAATGAGCTTCATCTGCAACATTACCATGATTTTCAAAGTAATGTCGCAATATTTCCCAGCGTTGTTCAAGCGTATACACAACCATATTCGTTCAGCGGAAGGCTAAAACTAATTGTCTGTCAAATCAGACATGAGCTAAGTGTTACCATTCACGAAATAAGCACTAGTTGAAAAAAAAAAACGTTAGATGGCGGACCGTTTATATAGATTCTATATAAACATTAAGCAAATTGTAGTTGGCACCCATTTAAAACCAGTTCAACTATGAATATGAAATAGATGGTAAAAGGTTTTAAATTAAAGACTTACTCTAGCAAGAGTCGACTTTAGTGTGGGACTATGAATATGGGTCCATTATTATTTATTTATTTTTTATATAAGACCAGCACCCAGGTGATGGCCCCTACTCATGCAGTGCATTGTGCTGGTACTAGGAAAATAGGTTATTGGAAGGAAGACAGAGGGAGTAGTGTTTATGGACGTTAGATTTAAATTAACTCATGTCGTAAGTGAAGGGAATACTTTCGCTGGAAGATTATTTCACAACCGAACAGTACGACCAAAGAACGAATTTTCCCAATAATGCGTTGTGCGGTTTACAGGACAATCAACTACTAAGGGATGCGCTCTACGAGAAATACGAGTTCTATGTAAAAATGTATGATTTTTAGGAATTAATTCCTTAATTTCGTAATTTTGTTTTTAGAAAATAAAAATTCTTAAAAAATTAAAATTTAATAATATATTGTTCAGTGGCATAATAAAAGACTTACGGTTTGAAATATTATACTGGAAATACATTGCTACTGAGGCCATACCTTTTAAAACAAGTTACTGTACTATGGTGACTTCGATGATAAATATTTCAACTAAAATAAGTTATTATTGTCGAAAACCTTGAAACAAAACAAAATTAAAAAAAAAACATTTTACTTTTATATTCCCAAATGGTATGTGAATTGCTTTAACAAAAACACAGATGTCGTAAAATGGAAACTAAAAACGAACAAAAAAAAAAAAAAACAAAAAATATCTGAAAATAAATTTTAAAATACAAACACATGCACAAATGGTAGGACTTGTTTCCTTGTACGAATATTTCTGTGAAATTTATAAATTCAACATTTCTTTTGCTCATATTTTACTGCTCTATGCAGATTTTTTTTCTGACTGTTCTTAGAACGGCCTTGAATGTTACTTTTTGTAGTTCTCCAGGTGATGTAGTGGCATCATCATCATCAACATCATTATCACATGATATACTCTCATGGTGTCGTGCCAGTTTGGCAGCAGCAGCAACAGCAGCGGGTATTGGCCATGATACAACATTTACAAAACTGTCATGACAATATGTCTTGTAACAATAGTAAATGGCAAGGCTGGCAAGTGTTTGTCGTAAAATACAGGGCATTTAAGCCTTTCAAAAATTGAGAGGAAAATCATATAAAAAGAAGTTAATATGCACATCAGTCTGTCATTTCTTTTTTTTCACAATTATTTCTCATGCAAGTGCGCCTATTGCTTTTCACAGCTACTTTGTTGTAAAAGTAAAACTTATCTTTTACTAACTTTGCTGTATAAATCCCTTTTAGTGATTTTTCGATTTGAAATGAAACGAAAAAAAAAAAATTGAAAATATTTTAGAAAGATTTTCTTAAAAATAAAAAGTTTGAAATCAAGGTCATTATTAACACGGCCAGATTATTAGTTTGGCCAGATTAGTAATACTTTTGTTTTTATACTCGGAAATGATCTTAATTGCGTCAAATTAAGACCCAAGAATCTGTTCTTTGATTGCAATTTTCTTGAGATATGTTCAAAAATTGTATCTTATTAACCGTAATTATTACAAACATTTTTTTCATACCTTGAAGCACAGAACTTCTTATATCTTTAGCGGCTTTCGATCTCATTCGAAACGTGTATGGGGTACATTTCTCTAGACCCCACAGAGCTGTCCATCTATGATTTGGTGGGTTTGGTGAGCCATTTACGGGTTGGTTTCGTCTTCCGAAAAACTCTGTGTCAAGTCCGACTCAAGCTATTCTTAATTTACTTACCCACACAGATTCATACAACAAAAGACAAGATGCAAAGAGGGGAACATTGAATCCGACTAAAGTTTTTTCAACATAAGTGTTTTTTCCTCCGTCATTACTCTATGGAGCATATTGGCTTAGAACAAAGCACTGAGTGCTTTGTTTCAGTTTCGTTAATAAAATTGATTTTTTCACCATAAGTAGATAATTAGTTCGCTGTAGCTCACCTCCATATGGTTGAGTAGTGGCGAAGATCCTCGCTAAGTGGTGGTGGTCATCCCTACTTATCATTGCATTTATTTTCCAGTAGATAGCGTTTTTCCCTAAACATTCGTCCGATGTTTGTTATCATCACCAGAGGTAAGTTGTAAAGTCAGGAGGCTTCTTTATTTTTGTAGAAGTATTTGTCTGAAGGGAAGTTTAAGTCTCTTCATTAAACACTCGAAACCACAATTAAATTATTTCGTCATGCCTTCTGCTGGGGTTCGAACCTGAGCCTCTTGTATTGTGTGCATGAGCTCTGACTACTACACTACGCCACCCCACAACTGTCTCTCAAAATGCTAAATCTGTGTCGATAAGTAAGAAAAGCTTAAGTCGACTTAAACTATACCGACACAGAATTGAATCACCGCTTTCCACTTGCTTTTTTATTTAAACGTAATGTCGACTATACCTTGCATCTGTGGACTTTTAGCCACGCATATCACAACGTGGCAGCGGGGAAAGTGGAATACGACGTCTTCTGTGCTTCCGTCCTCTTCACAGACTGAACATTCAGGAGAGTTGTCATGTCCACATCGTTATAGATATTTCCTATAGCCTATTAGGAATTAAGTGAAGTTATAGTTCATCCCATTGTGCTTCCTGTCACTTACATATATATCTGTCTGCGAAATTAGCTTGAGCGTCCATCTTCAGTTTCGCTGTGGATTCCAGTCAAGAGCAGCTCCTGGAAGTCGTCCCGTACTTCACGCAGTGTATGTCTAAGACAGTTTCACTTAAGAAACACACGATGTCAGCATATTCCATTTTTCCTCTGGTCATGGCAGTTCTTATCACAACTTCCAAGACAATATTAAACAAAAGTGTTGACATTACGCACACTTGCTGCACGCTAACTGGCACACTTATTCTATCGCCCAATTGACGCTTATAAAGAACTATCCATGTGGTTTCTCTTTATAGAGATTGGATTAGTGAAATTATTTTCGGCGACATGCTCTTGCATGGCTCTAACTTGAGGGTGCCCTATAGTATCTCCGATGAAATGTTAAATTTCTTACTCGGTGGTTACGTCAACAAGCCAAATTATCGAGTTATCGGACTCTGTGAAATTAGAAATGATTGTGGAAAAACCTTTTTATCCAGAAAAAGTGACTGTTTGGTGAGCATTATGATGTGTAGATGTTATTGGGCTGTATTTTTGAAAAATGATGCTGAAACAACCATTACTGTCAGTTCTAGGCACTATAGCCGTGTCGTTTTTTGGGCTAAAATTGAAGATTATGAACTGGACGATTTATGATTTCAACAAGGCAATGCCACGAGCCATACAACATGACCGATTTTGGCTTTATTGCATTAGAAATTCCTCGTTTGCGTAATTTCTGGATTTGGTGATTTTTCAAACAAACTTTTTTTCAGCTATGTAACTCATTTCTTACTCGGTAGTTACGTCAACAAGCAAAATTGTCGAATATGGGACTTGGAGAAATCAGAAGTGTTTGTGAAAAAGCCATTGCCACCGGAAAAATGACTATTTGCTGCGTCTTATGGTCTGGATATGTTATTTGGCCGTATTTTTTCATAAATGATGTTACAACAACCATTACTGTCAATTCAGAGCATTATAGCCAATGATAACCAAATTTTTTTGGCTTGAAATTTAAGATTATGAATTATACGTTATAGCCATACAACACGACAGATTTTGGCTTTATTCCCGTTCGCGTAATTTCTCGATTTAGTTATGTCAATGGATCACCAAGATATTAAGATTTGTTGCTGTTAAAAATCATGTTTACGGAGTTAGTTCTCTAATAATGGAGTATTTGAAAACCAACAGTCGTCAAATTATCGTTGAGACACCGCCTAAAATGTGCAAAAAAGTGGCGGAGAACTACCTGAAAAAGATCGTCTGTTGCAGCCAATCCAGAGGCGTTTATTTAAATAACATTGTATTTCGTACATAATCGTAAGGTCCAAGCATGGTAATGAAATAGAAGTGTCATCAAAACCATAGCTTTATGTGTGTTTTATTTAGCTTTAATTACGAAAAATTGATAACCCGATATTAACCATCTTTTAAATATTCTCATACACGAATGCACCGTAGAGAAGCATAATTATTCTATGTAGCTTTGTATAGTAGTTCATATCTGCATTAATTTCTGCAGCGCTATGTCAGTTATAGTTGTTATTATTTCTTGTGTGTAGTAGTTAAACCACACAACGTTCTGCCATTTGTTTTTGTTGTTGTAAGATGCGGCTGTTATGTTCTCGTTGTCGTTTCTCTTTTTTGTTATACAATAGGAAACATTTCACCTAAAAATTTCAGCTGAGCTTAAGTTGTCTTAAAAATGGATAACCCGATATTATCCATCTTTTAAATGTGCTACTTATTGCATTCTTCCACACGGGTGCACGGTAAAGTAACAAAACTACTCTATGTAGTTTAGTAGTTCAAGTCTGCTTTAATTTCTGCAGTGTTATACCAATTACAGTTGTCATTATTTCTTGTGTGTAGTGGTTAAACCACACACCATGTTTTGCCTGCATTTGTTGGTGTATTAAGACGCGGTTGTTACACTGTCATTTAATATAAAAAGGCTTTAATATCTGAAAATTAAAAATATTTTTTATTTCAGTTTATTAAAAATAGGTTCCGATTAATAATGAAAAATTATGTCGGTCAAGTGACCCCCTACTGCCTCGGCAGGCTCCCAATCTTTTATCGGAACTATCAATCACGTTCTTCAACTGTTGATATCTGCTCGATAATGTGGGTTTTAAGCTATTTAACTGTTGTGGGACTTTCGATTTTAAAAAACCCTATAGAAGAAGTCTAAAGGTGTCAATCGCACGATCTTGGTGGCCAATTTACTCCTCACATAGGAGAAATAATGCGATTATCGAACTTTTCTTTCAAAAGATCCATTGTTTTTCTTATTGTTTGACTAGTGGCACCATTCTGTTAAAACCTCACATTCTCTACGTCTACATCATCAATTTTTCACCCCAAAAAGCTTTGGATCATCTCCCTGTAGCGATTTTCAGTGGCAGTTATCACATTTCCATTTTCGTTTACAAAAAATATGATCCGATGATTTCTCTGGACCACTAAACACACCGAACCGTAATTTTTTGTGGATGTAATTGTTGCTCTATTATAACTCTTGAATTCGCCATTGTGCTGGAAATGAGCTTCGTCAGTGAAGATTGTTTTGTTAAAAAATTTTCATTTTCTCTTTGATTTCCGATGTCCCAAGACACAAATTGCCGACATAATAAGTGGTCAGTTGGTTTTGTTCTTGGGTTAGTTGGATCTTATAAGCCTTTAAACGGAGATCACAATGCAAAATCATGTGGACCGTTTAATGTTTAATTGCTGCGAACGATGCCGAATGGATTTTTTTAGATATTGTTTGGTTTTTACCTTTTTAAAAATGTGTATTTATGAGTTCGTAGATTGTAATTTAAATAAAATAAATCTTGTGTTTCGTTTTAATTAAAAAGCCTTTATTCAACACACTCAACGCAGGGATGCCCAACCTTATTTTTGTAACCATATTTTAATAATAAAATCATATTGTTCCTGCGTGTAACGTTCTATATTAACTAACTGGAATGTATTGTTATGAAAATAAAGATACAACACTGCGTTGTGGGATTTTGATATTATTTTTTGTCACACTATCGAATTGGCAGCACTGCCACATCGATCATCTTTACGTTGCATTTGAATTAATGGAAATGAAAATGGTCGATATTTCCTGAACCTTCTAAACTGTAGGCAATTAGGTATAGAAAAGGACTGCTTTACCTACACGTCATTTAGTTATCGTTTGGCTGTCGTAAGATAAAGACGTGTTAAAGCGAAAATAAAAGTGTTGTATATACGAATATTAAGTGTTGTATTAAGACAAACAGTATAAAAGTTATTGTGTAGTAGTAAAGCAACAAGATAAAGCGGTATATTTTTATTTTATTTTCAAAACGTAACAGTACTAATTTTGCAAATTAAAAGTATAAAAAAATGGCAGCAAAATTAAAATTATACCTAAAAATTGGACACCCGTTTTTATTTTTCTTCAAGAGACATTGCCTAGAGCTCTTAGCCTATTATTTTTCCTTTCTGTACTCCACAAGATCAATCTATGGGCTCATATTTTCTCGTCCCACTGCTTTGTTATTCCCCATATATTTATAAACAGGTTTGGGCCAGGTTCTATACTATGTTCTAGTAATGTGAAAAGGTTAGACGATATTTAGGGCATTTTATTCATCTTCCTAGCTTTTATTGCCATAACAGGTGTTTTGTAAAAGGCCATAAGGTGAGAAAGTTTTTTCTGAAAAAAAATTTCCTATAAATTTTTCGTAATTCGTGACATATATTATGTGTGCATAAGAACGAGATGCTTGAAAAAATTGTTTTAATATCAAAAGAAATATTCTTTGTAAATGTCTCTACTTTTTTGCAAAAACTTATTACTGAAGAGCATTTTTTGTTATACTTCACCTGTCTTTTAACTACTTTCTTAAACTGACATATGAGCCTTCAAGCATATGTATGAAAGTTGTTTGTGGGAAAGTTGCACAAATCAATAATAAAATTTAGACAATTACTTTCTTTTTTATGCACAAAAATATATAAAAAACGATCAAATTGCTAAAGGAGTTTCCAGTTCAAAATATATTTTGTAACTGCTCGCATTTCTCCAATAAGAAAAGGAAAAACTTTGAAAATTTTCGTGCCAGTTTTTTTTTCCAAGAAACACACACAAATTGTATGAAATTTTCAACTTTCAAAACTGCAATTTTATTTTCTATTTGTTTTTAACGTTACTCTGCGTATGATTTTTATTCTAAAGGTGGGTGGTGAGTAGTTGATAGAGAGAAGTGTAGAGGGTGTAGAGGTTTTCATCGGGAAGTTCCTGTATTTATGCAAAAGTTTTGAATTACAAACATCTTGTAGCCACATTTGATATGTATGAGAACGTGGCATGAAGGAGAGAATTTTGGCTTAAACTGTTTTTAGATTGCTGTTTGCACTGTCAGTTTCTATAAGAGAATTGCTGGAATTTCCAAGTAGAAACTTGTTTACCATTGTGATGTGCTAATTTTGCAATCAACATGAAAATTTTTCCTTCAATTTGTTTTTTTTTTCTGTATTTTCATTGCATTCATTTCGCTAGAAAGAAAACAAATAAAAGTAGTAAAAACTGATGACGAAAAATTTAAATTTTGTTTGAGAAAAATACCGTAAAAATATTGAGAAAAAAGAAGTTTCGAAAACTTTCAGTTTTCTACTGGTTTTTGATTATTACTTATTTCTTCCTTTTTTTTCTTGAAACATTTGAATAAAAGAACAAAAAAAAAAGTTTTTTGTTGCAAGTGAAAGCAATTTGTATATAAATTTAGAAAAAAAATTATATTGAACAGACCTGCAAGTTTTAAAGCAATAAAGTATAAATTATTTAATATTTCAGAAAAATATTTTTAAAAATCTGCCTGAGTATGACACGAAATTAGGAAATATTTTAAAAGACTACAAAAATGTTTAAAGTTTTCATCCCTAAAATAGACTATGGTACAGTTTTTTACACGCTCTTTAAAATATAACAAAAAATGTTTTTAACCTTACTGCCTTAAACTATGCAGTATATAAAGAAAAGAAAAATTTAGTTGATTTAAATAACATTTATTAAGATTACAAAGTAATAAATATTTAGAAGTCCAAAAATGCTTCGTATTTTTCGTTCAGGCTCTATTTGCTAGAGGTTAAGACTTGAGGAAGCAGTAGTGTGAAGACAGCAGAATAAGAATCCGAGGCGTAAATCGCTGGTGACGCAATTGTTACACCACTACCTAATCGTAGTGGGGTAAGGTTAGTTATAGTGGTGCTGAAGAACAACTAAGTCGCTGAAGACGATGGACTGCCGGCTGAACTTTTCAGGGCCAGTGGCGAAGAGTTGGACGAGCGCATGTACCAGCTGTTTTGCAAAGTATGGTTGGATGAATGCATGCCAAACGATTGCGTGCTTTCCCAAGTTTATAAGAAGAGTGATCCTGCTATCTGCGCAAGCTACCGCGGCATTTGTCTGATAAATATCTCCTACAAGGTCTTATCAAACGTTTTGTGTGCGAGATTGAAGCCTAAAGTCAACAAGCTGATCGGGCCCTAACATTGCTGCTTCAGGCCTGGTAAATCTACTACCTACCAGGTTCTTACAATACGTCAAATCATAAAGAACACCCATGACAAAAATATCGACACACACCACCTATTCATAGACTTTCAAGCCTTTGACAGCACAGATGGAATTGCTTTACATCATCATGTCTGAATTTGGTATCTCAGCTAAACTTATACGGCTATATAGTATGACATTGAGCGCCACTGAAAGCTCTGTCAGAATTCGAAAATACAACCTTTTACTGCTTAACATTATTCCTGCCGCCGACTTGAATCGCTAAGGCACTATTTTCTACAATAGCATCATGCTGCTGGCATACGCCGATGACATCGACATTGTCGACCTTAATACCCTTAATAATATCTTCTGCGTACTCCAGTCTATAGAGAGAAGCGTCTAAAGTGTGTTTCTTGGTGAATGAAAACAATACTAAGTATCTTTTGCCAACAAGTAAGAGACAATGTGCCTTGGACAGAGCACCAGTGTTGGCGACCACAGCTTTGAATAGTAATCAACGTCATACTGGAAAACAAACCTGGAATCAATCTTGCTAACAAATGCTACTTTGGGGTCAGTACACAATTAAGAAGCAGAGCACTCTCTCGAGGAACCAAACTCATGCTCTAAAAACGCTTATCATCCCTGTCCTTCTATGTGGCGTAGAAGCATGGACGACAATATTTTAGGAGCGTTCTAAAGGAAAATACTTCGTAAGATCTTCGGTCCTTTACGAGTAGGAGATAAGTACAGCAAACGTTGAAGCAGAGAGCTGTACGAGCTGTAAAGCGACGTGGATATATTGAAGTGCATAAGAATCAGCGGCTAAGCTAGCTTGGCCGCGTTTTTCGTAAGGATGAAGAAACTCCGGCAAGGTTAGTACAGTATCCCAAGGTGGAAAGCGGAAAAGAGGAAGACTAAAACTTTGTTGGAGAGACCAAATGAACCAAGTGAAGAACCTGACGGTCATGGATAGCTCAAACTAGCACGCTTTTTTGCGCTAAAGATAGAAGTGTCACGTAATCAAACAAACATAAGACTTGAGTCAACATCTTCTCTGTGTACAGGTTTTTAAGATAGTTAATAAAGCCTAATTGCCGTACAAAGTCACCTCGTAGAAAATTGAGCCTTCATTTAGAGGCCAATCTTTGCCTATTAAATCCTTAAAATTTTTCTTTAACATTTTTAATATTTTTTCAGTCAAAAATTATAGTACAAAAACATAAAAATAGCGCCCTAAACTCCTTTATAATCTTTTCCTAATATCATAAAGCCTTAAAGTATACTATTATATATATATAATTTTTTTTTGTAGCGATTTTAAACAACGTAGATCTGGTAATTATGGTTCGGCTACCAGTACAGATGCTCCTCAATCGCCTACTTCCACAAGTAGTAACAATAATAACAATCCCGATTCAGGAAAACAACGACCATCGGTATATTGTTTACATGGTCAACGTAAAATTGAGGGTAAGTCAACAAAACAAAAAAATACAACAAAAACTTTAAGCAATTGTGGAAAAAAAGTAACTGAAAAGTAACAACAAACTATTCAAATCAAGTGACCAGAATTATGTAAATCAGCTTAAAGCCAAATGATGTCGTTACTTTACACTGAGAGAAAAATTAGTGCAAAAATTTAGCATATAAAGCTATTTGTATAGAATAGAATAAATAACTTGACAGTTACAGTGACTTCTAGAATTTGTAGAGTTTAGATAAGTGTATATGTATTTCATAGGACATTTTTTTGGGTTTTTATAATAATTTTCAATGTAGTTCTATATTTTATATGGTCTCAGGATCAAAAGTAACGAAGTATACATTTACCGCGGGTTAAGCTAGTAAAACTTTAATGGTGTGTTAAAATGTGTTTCGTATTTAGATATAAGCCTTGCGTAAAAATCATCGCAATACGGTAGAATCTGACCTATTATCTGCGTCCCAACATGCCTACACTAGGGGCAAATCTGTTGAAACTGCGCTTCACTCACTTGTAGTGTATATTTAAAATGCCTTCGAGCACAGGGAGTATGCTCTAGTGGCATTCCTGGATATAGAAAAGTTCTATAACCGTGTGTCACCGGATGCGATTATGTCGGCTCTGGTGGCGCTGAGTGTTCGTGGGTCCGTGATCAGTTTCATAGGGAGACTCTTGACCACCATGGTCATTGTCTCCGCTGTGGGGTCAGCCACCGTCTATAGGGCGATTCAAGACTGTAGCGTATGCTGATGATGTTGCTATCGGAAAAGACGGAATTGGTACTGTTCACACGCAGATACAAAGTTCCGTCGTTTTCCCCACCGCGTCTGCACTGGGCTGAACTGTGACTGTAGGATAATGTGAAGTATTTGAGAGTAATCCTTAAATCCAAGCTATCCTGTCTCTAGAATAAGCGGGCGAGGATGGCGAGGGCGAACGTTGTGCCGTACACTTGTCGTAGGGCCAAGGGAAAATCCTGGCGTCTGAATCCTAGGAATTCCCATTAGATTTTTGTATTTTTATGTATGGTGCGATTGTGTGGTGGAGGTCTCTTGAGAAGTCCACATATAGCAAGATAATTAAAGATGCGCTTAGGGCCACTCCTTCAAATGCTTTGTTTGTATTACTAAACTGGCTTTAAGTTGACCTCATGGCTAAGCAGATGGTGAACATATCTATGATAAGGTTGAAGATGACGAGAGCATGGTCCGACAGGGATTATGGTCATGTGGCCATTTTTAGGTATTTGGATAAAATCTCTGATAGGGTAGATTTCTGTACACTCAAGCCCTTCTTAGATAGAATGTTATCTGTATGCTTTTCACCATAATCGGTAATTGGATTCGGTGTGTCGACCGTGGCGGGCTTGTCGCTATAGACATGAGCCTTAACATAGCCCCACAAAAAATAGCTTAAAGGCGTTAAATCGCACGATCTAGGCGGCCAATTGATCGCCCCCAAACGTAAAATAAACTTAATCGAACTCGCCTCTCAATTGGGCCATTGTTTCGAGTGCTGTATGGCATGTGGCACTGATTTGTTGAAACCACATGTCAGCCAAGATCAGTTTTCCATTTTGCGCCAAAAAAAAAAAGATTTGTAGCGTTCGCCATACACAGTAACATTCCTGCCTTCGTCGTCATTGCAAAAGTATGGCGAAATGATGCCACCGGCCCATAATACACACCAAACAATGCTTTTTTAGAGATGTATTGGCAGTTCTTGCAATATTTTTGGCTGCTATGGATACCAAATACGGTAATTTTGCCTGTATACGTATACATTCAACCAGAAATAAGCTTAGTCGCTGAACACAATTTTCCGATGAAAAGTGGATCTTTATTCAACTTTGCCAGTGCCTATTCAACAAAAGTTAGCCGTTGTGGTAGGTCATGTGGATTTAATTCATGCATCAGCTGTATTTTAAAAGGTTTAGCACCCAATTGCTTCTGCAAAATTTTCCACATAGTGAAGTAACAGAGGCCAAATAGCTGCGAACGGCGCCGAATCGATAAATCACGGTCATTAACAACACTGGTGAATACAGCTGCTATATTTCCATTTGTCAGCACTCTACGTTGGTGGTTTAATGTCCAATAATGCAAATTTGGTACGAAATTTAGTAACAAGATTTCGAATAGCCGCTTTAGAAGGTCACTCAAACTGACCACAAAATAAATGAAATGCACGATTCACTTTCTTAATAGAGCATGAATTTTAAGTCGATTCATGGTTAAATTATAGCCCAAACTGAAAATGTTTGACAGTAACATGTTACACGAAAACAGCTGAGTTTAAGTTCATTTTCATATTGTGCATACTATAGTTCAAGGGTGAAAAAATCATTTTTGTAAAGATTTTGAATTTTGTTTTAGACGATTTTATTTTTATGATTTTTCTCTGTGTACTACTTAATGTTTTATTAAAAAAATTTTTGTTGCATTTTTGTGCATGCAATATGTAGATTTTTTAGATTTTCAGTTTTTACTTTTAGTCTCAGATTTAGTAAAAATTTGTTGTTTTTTTTGGTTCCTCTGTTGCTTTTGTGGGTTTAGTTTTGTATTCTATTCTACCACGATTACTGGAAAACTACGCTAAAATATGATGATAAAATGGAATACATTCGACATAATAAAGTTTTATTTTTTGTAAAGACATATAGACGCACATAGATATACTCCTACTAACCGGAAATAGATTGAATTTGTTTTGAAAGCCATATTAAAACGGTTTCTAGCACGTTATCTCTTTACTCTCTATATACAATAAAGCAATTGTGTGTGTGTGTGTTGTATAAGTGTGTGTAAGGGAAAGGAATTTAAATTTTAATTAAAAATGAGTATTTTTTTATATTTCCAACACTGAGCTAAGGATTTATAAAATAGACAAAAAAAATATGCAGATAAATAAAGTTAAAAACTAAAATTGGGGGAAAAACTAAAAAAAATAATTTGGATCAAAATGAATGTGATTTAAAAGTGGTTGAAGCGAAAATGCAATTAAAACTGACACAAACACATATTTAAACCTATACTCGTCACTGCAAAAAAGAAAAAATCAGTTCAATTTTAAACGCAGCAAATAATGCAATTTGTAAAAGTTTAGCAAAAAAAGCTTCTAATTTGTTAATTTGTGGGGTTTTACAATTTGTTTTTATGCGTCCATAGTGCTCGTTTTGTTATTTCAATAATAGAATTTTTGTTCAAATGTTTATTTATTGTGTGTTTTTAATTTATTTAAACTTTTATACATTCATTCTGTTTATTTATTTACTTTGTTACTATTAGGGGCACGCAATAATTTTATTTTTTTTGTATAAAAAAATTGTAAGTTTTGGCTGCTTTTAATTCCATTTATTATCGCTCATTATATATAAAAATTGTTCACAATTTTGTTATATTAAAAGCAGAAATTTGCTTAAACAAATTACACACATTTTAATGTATTTACTTGGGAACAGTTTAAGTGTTTTATTGGCTGCCAACTTTTTTTGCTACCAAATGCTACTACTCTACTGACTGAGTGCACAAATTTTGCGCCCCCTTTAACAAACGACATTTTGTTGGCAAATGCTACAGACGTTAATGCGAAAACAAATTATAAAATAATATGACAAATGCACGGGCTTAAATAATTTTGTAAAAATATTAAAAAAACAGGAAGTTGGAACAATAGTAAAAATATGCTTAAGCAACATGTTGCTAAATACATGCAATAAAAACTGCAATAATTAAATAAGTACAAACAAAACAACAAAAAAATAATAAAAATAAAAATAAATAATGTACTTTAGCTTAGAAACATGATAAAAGTGTTTACTTTAATCACAGCAACATACATAAACATAAAAAGTATTTAAACCTTAACAAAAACAGTGTAGTTTGTTAATAAAATATAACCATAGCGTTAAAAATCTTAAAACCTGCAACATGTTGCTCAGAATATTCAGTGAAATAAACATCTAAAATATTCAAAAGTGATCAAAATCAAGGCACATGCACAAGCAAAGCAACATAACTCTATAATAAAATATGTAAAATTACTAAACTATCATATCACATTGGTGTTAGCAACATGCTGCTAAGCAAATTATTTGATACTGCATACATAAATAATTACAGAATTATACGAATAAAGTCAAAGTAACGCGTGATTTTTTGTTATTTGGTTTTTTTTAAGTATAAAAAAGAAGATTCATGACATATGACAAAGCCAAAAATTTTCACTAAAGTTTGCTAAAGTGCCTTACGGCACTCAATACTATGAATCTACTAAGAAGCGATTTGGGTGAGCAAATAAACTCACATTTTTAAGCAGTCAATTGATCGCCAAGATCATGCAATTTGATCCCAAGGGTCTACTTTTCGTGTGGATACATTAAGTCTTTCGTGTACAGTGAAAGCTAGCCACAATTACAGCCCTGACAGACAGCACTATAACTGACACTGAGATATCAGTCGAAATGCTGGAAAATGAATACAAAAATTAAGATTCACGGATGTAATACCTAAGGCGTAGCTGCACGCAACATTTACATGAATATTTCATAAATATTTTATTAAATTTTAAAATTTTTGTGCTTTTTTTAATTTTTAAAAACCAAACGGTTAAAAAAATCACCCGTTATAAACTATTTACAAACTTTTATTAAATCTGTGAAAGCAAATAATTTTGTAACTTAGTAACATGTTGCTAAAATCATTGAGTAATAAAAAATATTACAAAAATTATTTCAAACTGAATTCAAGTATTGTAATTGTTAATGCAAATTTTTGAATCAAGAAACATGTTTCTGAAAAACATTGTTGCTAGTGTACACCTAAGAAAATGTTACCTAATTTCAAATTTTTATTAAAAAATATATGAAAAATGCTAAAAAAGTGATTTGATATTTCGATACATGTTGCTAGGCATGTTGAAGTATATATAAAACACTAGAATTGCACTTAACAGTTAAAATCAGTTATGTTTTAAATATATATATAAATTACTTAAATGTCAAAAACAATCAACTTTAAGATTTTCAACATGTTGCTAACAACTCGGTTTCTGCAAACAAATAACGCCGAATGACAAAAATTAAAAAATATTGTTTAATCACAGCATACATGCTGCTCAACTAATTTGTACAATATTACAAACTTGAACTGAATCCAAGAAATTAATAAGAAACATACAAGCAACATATTGCAATGAAAAATTTCAAATGGTGTAAATATTTCTTATATTCGAAATATGAAATATAGAGTATTCTAAAAATATTTAAAACAATAATAAAATAATAAATAAATAAAACATCAAAGTTATTAACTCAATATGTTGCTCAACAAAGTTTTACGTAAAAATGTTTATAAACAATTGTTTAAAATCAACGTATTATCCTGTTTAACAAAATTGTATTACAAACATGACAATTAAAATTAAGTAAATTAAAAGTTAACGAAACACATACATACACATAAGCAACATGTTGCGAAACAAAGTTTAAAAAATTTAAACAATTCTAATATGTGAAATATAATATTCTAAAAATATAAAAAACAAAATATTTAAAACACCAAATTTTTACTTGAATGAAATGTTGCTCATTAAAGTAATTCGTAAAGACGTTAAAGCACAAAATTTTTTAATTAACAGATACGAGGGCGGATTGATATTGAAGCTACCTAAGTAGGAAAAAAACATTTTTATTTTTTTTCAAAAACCATTCATTTCTCAACATAGTCTCCTTTTAGTTCAATACACTTAGTAAGACGATTTTACAACTTTTTTATACCATCTGAATAATACGATTTTGGGAACTCCTCAAAATACGCATTAGTTTCGGTAATCACTTCTTCGTTTGAGATGAATCTTTTTCCTGCGAGTCACTTTTTCAAGTTTGGAAGCAGGAAAAAGTCACTAGGGGCTAAATCTGGACTATAAGGTGGATGATCAACCAATTCGAAGTGGATTGCTCGTAGTTTTAGCATCGTATCTAATGCACGATAATCTCTGCTGTGATTGTGGATCACTTTTCAAGATAATTGATGAGCAATATTCCGTGTGCATCCCAAAATGCAGTGGCCATAACCTTGCCAGCCGATTTCGCTGTCTTCGCCCTCTGCGGAGCACTTCCACCAGCTTTCACCCATTGCTACAATTGATTTTTGGTTTCAGGTGTGTAGTGGTGGACCCACGTTTCATAAACAGTTATTAATCTACGCCAAAAATCAGCAGGATTATGCTTTATCATGTCCAAACACCGCTGTGAAGTGATCTGTCGAACTCGTTTTCTCGTTTCAACACTGAGCAAACGCGGCACCCATCTCGCCGATAGCTTTTTCGTATGGAAATGTTCGTGCAAAATGTTGAACACACGCTCATATGATATGTTTACCATTACAGCAATCTCACGTATTTTGACCCGGTGATCATTCATAACGATATCGAGGATTTTCTTGATATTTTCTTCAGTAACCACCTCTTTTGGCCTTCCTGTTGATGGTTTTGTTGCAGTGCTTGTTCGGCCCCGTTTAACTTCAGCAATCCAATATTTTATCATATAATCTAACGGAGCAGATTCGCCGTAATGTTTATCAAGCTTTTCTTTTGTCTCTTTCGCCGTTTTGCTTTTCAAATAATAGTGTTTAATCACTACACGAAATTCACTTTTTCCCATTTTCCAAGAAACACAAAAGTTGCTTATCTCAAACGACTACAACAAATAAACTAATCGATGAATTTGGCTAAAATTTTAACAGCTGACGTTTGACAGATCATATTTCTAAGAAAGAAAAAGTTTTTGTGTTTGTGCTGCCATCTAGCGCTAGGTAGCTTCAATGTCAATCCGCCCTCGTATGCTGCTTAACAAAATTGTATTACAAATTTGATTCAAAAGAAAACTAAAAAGCATGTTGCAAACCAAAATCTAAAGAAATGCAAATATTTCTAATATTCGCAGAATAATATGAAATGAATAATTCAAAAATATTAAAAACGTCGAAATATTTTTATTAAAATGTTGCTCAACAAGGTTGCTCGTAAAAGTATTGGTAAGTTTGGGAATTAATTTTTGTTTGTCTTAATTTTTGCCAATTCAATGTTGCTTGGTTTTGTTTCTCAACATAGTTGCAATTAATTTTAATTTATTATTAATTTTACTTTATTCGAATTCTTCATTTACGTTGAAATTTCTTCCTTTTTTGATTTATTTGGTTTGCATTAACCTATTTAAAAACATACACTTTTAAGATATTCTGACCTTCTTTTTCTCTTATTTGATAAAATAGTTATAATTTTAAATATAAATAGATGTATAACCCACAATAATTTGATTTATTTTTATATAAAACATTATTTGTGGCTACTTTAAAATGAAAAGTACTTTTAGTTTTTTGTTCTTGTTCTTTTTGCTGGCCATGGCAAAACTTCCATTTGCTCTTCCGTATATTTTCATCATTCAAAAAACATAAATTTAGATTAGCCGTCTGTGATAGTAAATTCAACATTTATTACCAACTATTCTCCATAAATACTGTATCTGGTTATAATTCATATGAATCTTTGTATGTGTGTATGTATACAATCATACAATTTATATGGCTTTCAGTATGTGGCAAGTCAGTCATATAGTCATGAAGCAGCAGCAGCAGCAGCTTTTTCAAGCAACATTTTCCAAAATATGAAAGTAAAAAAAAAAATTGTGAAAAAAACTGGACAAACTGATGACATATGAGTGGAGAAGATGCACAAAAAAAATTGTTGCAAACAAAATGAAAATTTATATTTATGACCAACAAAATGAAATGAAGAGGATAATAATGGTCAAGTAAATTGCTTGGTAAATGGAAAAAATTGCTACTGATGCTGCTAATCAAATCGAAAAACAAAAAAACTTTTGCTAACAACGAACATAATCAAATAGAAGTAAAAGTTTCTTTGTTTTATAAAAAAAATTTTAAGTTTTATGACCTAAATTGTATATAAAACTATTACTGTGAAGGCTAAAATTATAAATCGTTTAAACAAAATATGTGTGTAGAGGGGAAAAAAAGTTAAGATAAAAAAATTACAAAAAATTAAAAAAATTTTACTAAAAATTTGATGTAAAACACTTTTTCAGTTATAAAATTCAAAAAAAAACCTGCTTGAATTTTTTAACATGTTTGTCAACATTAACATAGATAGTATAAAAAGTTGCTATAGAATGTTGTAAAGAGTCCTGTTATTTATTAAAGCAAATAATACTTTCAACACGTTGCTAGAAATAAGCATAAAAAAACTACAAAGATTAAAAATATTGTTTGAATTTCAAAACATGTTTGTCAACATTGTGTACTAAAAAGTTGCTATGGAATGTACTAGAGAATACTCTTGTTTATTAGAGGAACTAAAATTCTCAACATGTTGCTAAGAATAAGCATATAAAATCTACAAAAATTAAAAAATGTTATTTATAAAACAATGTCCACTAAATTTGAATAAACTTTTTAACAAATTCTGCAACATGTTTAAAAAAGTAAAAATGTTATGAACATATTCATGATAACTTACGTACAAAATGATTTAAAAATTTTATATAAAAATGAAAAATGAAACACAAGCATTGGCAACATGTTGCATAATATAAATGTATTCAAAAAGAACTCGCTGAACCGAAAACTTTACCACAGTCAAACATTGAGGTTGAGAAGGTTTTACATCAATAATTCTTGAGTTTTCCTACGCGGTAAAAATAGGCCATATGAAATAAATGTTCTAGATGGACGGTAGGCGTAAGTTCTTGTGGCCATTGAATATTCAAAGCCTTAAGATCAAAATTTTTATAAAATTCACGTTATTTGAGTAATGCTCCATTTCAAAGATCGATTAAAATGAATAAACCTCAGCCCTATGGCCTACAACAGTAATGTTCTCAGTTGCTCTTGAGATATGTGCACGAGTTCGTTTATTCACATCTCTACTTTGTCCCAACATCTCAAATTTATCCATCAGTTTTACAATTGCTGGCTGAGATGATGCTTTACGGCGATCTAAAAATGCTTTAGTTTTGCGGACTGTGACTGCAAAATTTTAATCGTTTTTGTAGTGAATTGTGGCGTTGTTGAAGCTTATATCGTTTCATTTTCATTAATGGCACAGTTTTTACTTGCCTTGTATCAAATAGTTACACGTTAAAAAATGACGGTTGTTAAAATGGTGTATAAGCAACATCATGTGTTCAGTGATGTGTGTTTTTTATATTTAAAGTTTTTTGTATTTTAAATTTTTAAAATTTTTTTTCTTAGCAACATGTTGCTTATATATTGTTTTATTTAATATTTTTTGTAAAAAAATAAAAATTTTAATTTTTTTTAATTCGAAGTTCAGTAAATTTTAGTAATATGTATCTAAGCATTAAGTTGCTTAAGCAATATTAAGCCCTAATGTTGAGATACGTACATTAATTTCTAAAATTTCACATACAACGAATTGCTTGAGCAACAACATTGAAGAAGAAAATACACTACATTGGTGCTTTTGGGACTGTATTGTGGGATTCTTGTCTATTGGTTTGTGTAAAGGTTGATAATGTGTTACCCTGGTATTACCGTATTGATTTATGTATTTGACGGCATTGCCAATTCCACCATCTTTGGATAACACAATCTCACGTGTTTAAAATAGAGGGTATGAGAGCGTTTGAGACATTTCCGGAACTTTAAAAACTGTAGGCAATTAGGTACGTAAGGAGGCTGCTTTATATAGTAGATAGTAAAGTTTTGCTCAAGATAGTTATCATAAAATAAAGTCGGGTTTAGGCGTAAATAAAAGTGTTGTATAAACGAATATTAAATTGCTGTATTAAAATAATCTGTATAAAGATAAAGTAAGAAAATAAAAACTGTAAAATAACAACAAAGTGGTGTTTATTTTAATTTTCACACAATTTAAAAGAACTCAAACGTTTTAAAAATGTTAAAACGTAACAATATTTCACGTGGGTAAACAAAAACCACATTGTTACGAAAGTCAAGTTTGAGAACCACTTTAGTTTGTGACATCGTTAAAAAAAATAAACAAAAGCCACAAAACCAACTATGTGCTTGTTTACAAATTAAAATAAACTACAACAACAAAGCAAGCAAATAACGAAAAAAATGAGAAACAATAACATCACAATAAGCACTGAAACAAACAATATGTTTACGATCAGACCGCTGCATGAGATCTAAAAAAGAAATGTAAATAGAATCTGCTGGAAATAGCGAGAGGTTCGAGAGCTTTCAAAGTAATATATACTCTGCCATATGAAAAGCACATCGATGCGGTTAGCAGACAGTTTATTTGGTGTAAACTCAGCGAGTAACGTTTATTAGATGTCTCCCTTGATATTACATACATATTAATTACCAGTATTAAGATTGCCATGATATTTGTTGACAGTAGCTGATAAGAACTTTAAATGCATGTATCATTGCGCCTTGAAGCTTAACGATAAAGAGAGTATATTGGTTTAAACTCAGAGTAACGAGTAATCGGAGTAAGCTCTGTGTGAAAACAGCTTAGTGTGTTAAGTTCTAGTTGAAAAGGTCGTAATCGAACCTAAAGCCTGGTATTGCGTGCAAAATTTCGTACGAAATGCTATCAGATTACATATAAAAATATCTCGTACGAAATAACTGTGAAATAATGTTGAGAAAGCAGTACACTGTTCCGTTTACGAAAAACATGTAATATGTATATAAACATTATTTTTTAACTGCAGAAAATTTTTAGCAATATTTTTTTGAACTACAAAATAACATGAGACTCACTTATTTCATATTATTTGGGCGGAAGTTCAGGCTTTAAATGAAACATATTGTTAGTAATAAAGTTTATAAACATTAAGCAACAAATGTATATAATAAAAGTTCTTTTTATGTTGAGTTTTAAAATAAAAATCATTAATACATGTTAAGCACATGTTGCCTGCAATATTTTTGCTCTTCTTACTTATAAAAAGCTGTGAAATAAATTTCCTCTGACTATGTTTTGATTTTCCTACTTTTACAGCATTTACAGTTGGACAGTTGTAAACATGGGTCTGCTATTTACGAAAAATCTCATTTATTGTAATGAATATGCAGATTACAAAACCAACTCTTAATAATTTATTTCTCATTCCATCATTCTTTTATGTGGTTACTCTAGTCACTGTAAGAAACAGTGTTTATACGAGGGCGGATTGATATTGAAGCTACCTAGGTAGGAAAAAAAACATTTTTTTTTCAAAAACCATTCATTTCTCAACATAGCCTGCTTTTAGCTCAATACACTTAGTAAGACGGGTTTCCAAAGTTTTTATACCATCTGAATAATACGATTTTGGGAACTCCTCAAAATACGCATTAGTTTCGGTAATCACTTCTTCGTTTGAGATGAATCTTTTTCCTGCGAGCCAATTTTTCAAGTTTGGAAACAGGAAAAAGTCACTAGGGGCTAAATCTGGATTATAAGGTGGATGATCAACCAATTCGAAGTGGATTGCTCATAATTTTAGCATCGTATCTAATGCTGTGTGAACCGGTGCGTTGTCTTGAAGAAAAAGCACTTTTTTCTTGTTTATTTGTGGTCGTTTTTCCTGTGATTGTGGATCCCTTTTCAAGGTAACGGATGAGCAATATTCCGTGTGCATCCCAAAATATAGTGGCCATAACCTTGCCAGCCAATTTCGCTGTCTTCGCCTTCTTCGGAGCATTTCCACCAGCATCCACCCATTGCTACGATTGATTTTTGGTTTCAGGTGTGTAGTGGTGGACCCACGTCATCAACAGTTATTATTATTAGGATTATGCTTTATCATGTCCAAACACCGCTGTGAAGTGATCTGTCGCACTCGTTTTTGTTCAACACTGAGCAAACACGGCACCCATCTTGCCGATAGCTTTTTCATATGCAAATGTTCATGCAAAATGTTGAACACACGTTCATATGATATGTTGACCATTTCAGCAATCTCACGCAGTTTGTAGCCACCTTTTTTGGCCTTCCTGTTGATGGTATTGTTGCAGTGCGTTCGACCCCGTTTAAATTCAGCAATCCAATATTTTACCATATAATCTGACGGAGCAGATTCGCCGTAATGTTTATCAAGCTTTTCTTTTGTCTCTTTCGCCGTTTTACCATTCAAATAATAGTGTTTAATCACTACACGATATTCACCTTCTTCCATTTTCCAAGAAACATAAAAGTTGCTTATTTCAAACGACTACAACAAATAAACTAATCGATGAATTTCGCTAAAATTTTACAGCTGACTTTTGACAGATCGTAATTTCTAAGAAAAAAAAAAAACGTTTTTGTGTTTGTGCTGCCATCTAGCGCTAGGTAGCTTCAATGTCAATCCGCCCTCGTATGTAGGGAAAATGTATAGTAATAGAGGTTGCTAAAGCAACATTTTCTTATTGTCTTTCACTAACATTGCTGCTGGTCAACCTAATTGTTTGGAAAATTGCAAAGAAAATTGTTTGAAATAAAACAGAAAAAAATTGGTTGAAATTGAATTGGATTTCGATAGAATTATAGCTGTTATATGCTTAGAATAACAATTTACAGTTATTCTAAAAATAAAATGGGGACAATATTATGACCAGGCAACAACAAACAGAAATAAAGTGTTGATGACAATTTCTCTCTTTTATTTCTATGCTGCCAATGTGCGCCAGTGTAATTGTGGGGGGGGGGGGGGTTTAGGAGGAATCTATTGATTGATGAATGGTTAAATATTTTAATGGTTTTGTTTGCAAGGATCTACGATTCATATGTTTATTGTCTCTAAAATGGTTTTAATTTTTATTTTGTTTGAATATTTTTTTTATTCCTTTCGTTATTGATGTGGGTCTGGTGTAAATGACATTTTTTATTTTGCGTTTTCTATATCGTTCATATAAATAAAGCATTGATTTATGTAATAGTTTTGCTATAAAAATTGTCAATTTTTTTATTTTTAGCCATTCTCAGCCCATTTGGAATGTGTTTTATAAACTCGTTTATTTCGTCATAAATTAAAAAATAGATATTTTTAAAATTAAAAAAAAAAAATCGCTAAATAATAGCAAAAGTATTACATAAAGTTTTACAAATTTGTTAAACAGATTTGTAAAAAGTAAAGTATCAAATTACAAGCCCTCCAAATAGGCATTTGTTTCAAAGGGGATCTCTTTATTGGACCCAAATTACAAAAAAAAAACAAATAAAATAAAAAACAAACAAAAGTAGTCATTAGAAGCTAAATATGCTGAATGATGCTTTTAATTCGAGGATTATTGCCATAGTAATTTTGGACATATTTTTTTAGCATCGTTTTAATAAAACCGCTGTTTTCCTTCTATAGATGCACAGCATATGGCTTGCAAACAACGTGTCGGCTGATAAAAAATTGAAAATCTTTGATAGCAGCGTCATATAAATACTTCTGTATGGTTGTACTACTTTGGGCTCTACTCAAAACTCCCTAAAAGACTAAAAACTTTCCACAATATATGCTTTAAGCAAGTTGTTCGCATCTTTTAGCCGAATTGGTCCACAAATGACCAACTACTATCGTTGATTAACCGTAGGCCAATGGAATACGAGATTCACAGACGTAAATAAAGATGGATTGTTTTTGTCTCTGTGGCTCCTCTAGGGAGCACATTGGCTTTACACAAAGCATCCATTTCTGTTTCAGTTTCTTTAATCAATTTGATCTTTCAAACGAAGTAGATCATTAATCCACTGTAGCTTCCTCCATATGATTTTGTGTAGTGGTGAAGATCCTTGCTAATTGGTGGTGATCTTTACTTTAGCATTGTAACTTTTTTCCAGTAGGTGGCGTATTTTCCTAATCATTTGTCTGTTGTTTGTCATCATCGCTAGAGGTATGCGAGAAGTTCAGGGGGCTTCTTTATTTATTAGATGGAATTTTCAGAAGGGAAGTTGAAGCCTCTTTATTAAACATTCGAAACCACAATTAAATTTTTTTTCATCATGACTTTCGCTCGGGCTCGAACCTGAGTCGTTTGTGCTATTCTGTGTGCGCTCGGACCACTACGTTACACCACCCTATCAGGGGATGGATTGGCCATATATTAAGAAAGCCATCTAGTGATATTGCGAGACAAGCGATCTACTGGAATTCGTAGGGCCATAGAAATGCTGACAGGCCTCGCAATACATGGCTGCAGATGATTAAATATGAATGCTTATCTCGTAACATGACACGGAACCAAATAAGGATCTTGACAAGTGATCGAGTTAAGTGGTGTTTCCCCAATTTAGTCTTAAAAAGGGGAAAATGAAAGATAGGTAGTTAGGTAGATAGAGTTAGCTGTCTTCATATTAAGGACTCACGTAGACTAGAGTATGATATCACAATGAATCATCACCCCCTCCTAAGCCTGGAATCAATCGAAGCTCATAAAACAGCCGCTGATTTTCCGAATATTTTAGTATATTTTTAGATATTTGAAGGCAAACTGTTAGCTCACATTACTATGAGAAATAGAAGAAGTTCCCTAATGTCTGCGCCCTATTGTTCAGTGAGGTAGAAGCCCAGATACATTTTTCGCCTAACATAATGCCAGACATGTACGCAGTAGTTGATTAAGTGTAAGTAAGTAAGCGGAAACGAAGCTGTTGGTCATGCAGCTTCAAATCTTGAACCAATTTAACTTTGTAAGGCATCGTACCGAAATTTTTTCGGAAATTCGACATAAACTAGTGCGTGAATTATTCAATTTTTGAGAACGATGAGGAGTTGATGTTGATGGATTCTCACGCACACTACCAGCCACAGCTTCAATATTTTCGGGAGCACGCACTGTACGACCACGCTTACGTCTTGGCGCATCAACAATGAACGCAGTTTCACGGATTTTAGCAATGAGCTTGCGTATATTGGGCACTGTTGGTTCTTCCCTGCGACAAGATTTTGTACGATATTTTCGTATAATTGTCTTTGTTTTGGAAATAAATTACCAATATATCCCAATGTTGATCAAACGTAAATCGATTAATTTCATTCATTGTGACTGGTTCAAACTTAAGCTGATAGGTGGCCCACCGGATATAATAAATGCCCAGTAGTTACTTTAACAACGACGCTTATTGTGCATTTTTAGAGTTTGAACAGACGTTTCTTGTGTTTATGGTCCATTGACGGCGTTTATTACCTTATTTTCAATCTTAAACTGGCAAGTCTTCAATGGCATTCACAACGTAGAAAATTCGACCGTGAGTGAGTTCGATAGTTGTGCCATGACTGGTCAGTTCCTCAGCCCCACAGTTTTCCAAAATATTACTCATGCTTAGTCATGTTTTTGAGAGATCTGGAGTAGTCCATAACCGTGAGTTTCTACGGCTTCTACAGCCAGTTTCTACAGCTTACCAACCATGTCAATACTTTCGATCTAAAATTTTCGACAATAGCTTTCAATCCATGACTTTTCTTAATAAAGAAGAAGTTAACAATATTCTCAAGCTCTGTGCCCTTTATATAGCAAATCTCTCTGCTTTCGCTGTTTACACGCATAGACTTTCTTTCTCCGATTTAGATTCAATTATGTTTGTGTTGTCGATACAGCACCTTTTTACACATTTCGCAGAAAGTATGTGTGAGGGGATAAATGTCATCAGCATAATCCTCCAGTGAATTCTAAAAGGGGTTTCATCTCCGCAACAAGAAGAGGTTGAATACTTATTAGTGGTGATATTAAGTGATCCTGCAGTACGATCGTTCTCACATCCATATGTAGATAACAGTTAATTGTTGCAGTGCTGAAAATAAAAGTCATTGTATTATTCTATATAATTAGTTTTAAGGCAAAATATATATTTGAGTTTAACGACATGTTGCTATCACTTATTAATTGTAATCGAAAAAAAAAAAACGTTGCTAACAAACGAAATAAGAAGCTAAATAGTAAAAAACAATATACTTACGAAGGTGGATTGACATTGAAGCTACCTAGCGCTAGATGGCAGCACAAACACAAAAACTTTTTCTTTCTTAGTCAGCCGTTAAAATTTTAGCCAAATTCATCGATTAGTTTATTTGTTGTAGTCGTTTGAAGTAAGCAACTTTTGTGTTTCTTGGAAAATGGAAAAAAGTGAATTTCGTGTAGTGATTAAACACTATTATTTGAAAAGCAAAACGGCGAAAGATACAAAAGAAAAGCTTGATAAACATTACGGCGAATCTGCTCCGTCAGATTATATGGTAAAATATTGGATTGCTGAATTTAAACGTGGCCGAACAAGCACTGCAACAATACCATCAACAGGAAGGCCAAAAGAGGTGGTTACTGAAGAAAATATCGAGAAAATCCTCGATATCGTTATGAATGATCGCCGGTCAAAATACGTGAGATTGCTGAAATTTTAAACATATCATATGAACGTGTGTTCAACATTTTGCATGAACATTTGCATATGAAAAAGCTATCGGCAAGATGGGTCCCGCGTTTGCTCAGTGTAGAACAAAAACGAGTTCGACAGATCACTTCACAGCGGTGTTTGAACATGATAAAGCATAATCCTGCTGATTTTTGGCGTAGATTAATAACTGTTGATGAAACGTGGGTCCACCACTACACACCTGAAACCAAAAATCAATTGAAGCAATGGGTGGAAGCTGGTGGAAGTGCTCCGAAGAAGGCGAAGACAGCGAAATCGGCTGGCAAGGCATTTTTTTTGTATTTTGGGATGCACACGGAATATTGCTCATTGATAATCTTAAAAAGGGATCCACAATCACAGGAGAGTATTATCGTACATTATTGGATCAATTGGTTGATGCAATCAAGGAAAAACGACCACATTTAAACAAGAAAAAAGTGCTCTTTCTTCAAGACAACGCACCGGTTCACACAGCATTAGATACGATGCCAAAACTACGAGCAATCCACTTCGAATTGGTTGATCATCCACCTTATAGTCCAGATTTAGCCCCTGGTGACTTTTTCCTGTCTCCAAACTTGAAAAAATGGCTCGCAGGAAAAAGATTCATCTCAAACGAAGAAGTGATTACCGAAACTAATGCGTATTTTGAGGAGTTCCCAAAATCGTATTATTCAGATGGTATAAAAAGTTGGAAAATCGTCTTACTAAGTGTATTGAGCTAAAAGGAGACTATGTTGAGAAATGGTTTTGAAAAAAAATGTTTTTTTCCTACTTAGGTAGCTTCAATATCAATCCGCCCTCGTATCAAGATTTTTATAAATTAAAAAAAATTTTTGACTGAATGCAACATGTTGCTATAACTTTTTTGGGTTTTATATTTTATTTAATTTTTTATTTAAATTTAATATTTTTATTTAATATAAAAGTAACTGAAAACAAAAATGAAAACAAATAGAATAAATTTTTATGTTTTAAGCAACATGTTGCTATGTTGTTTATTACCGTTTTTAATAAGTGAATTAAAAAGCTAAATAGTAGAAAACAATTGAATCCAATATGTTGCCGCAACTTTTTTGGGCTATATTTTTTATTCAGACAGAACTAAAAACAGAAATGCAAGCGAAGATAAATTTGAATGTTTTTAGCAACATGTTACAAGCAACATGTTTTTAATTATCAATTTTTGGTAGATTTTTTTTATATATATATTGCTTTCTAGCTAGGTCTAGGTACGTAGGTAGAAAAGGTGGTGCACAACCTAAATTAAATAACTCAAAACAAAAAATTAAAGAAAATAGGCTAAATTTTTTGCTTTAGACAACATGTTGCTGGCAACTTGTTTTAAATTATCTGTTTGTTGATAGATTTTATATATATATGTTTTGCTTTCTAGGCAAGTAGATAGAAAAGGTGGTGACAGAGCACCACCTCACCAATGCTAATATTTATAGAAAATAATGTTGCCGCCAATATACTGAAAAACTTTTCAGCATGACAATATTGTAGGCAACACGTTACTAGCTATTTGTTTTTAACACGTGTGTGGACTGACTAAATCCTCGGGTTTTTTCATATTATCTTAACTTACGAAATACTTTAAATCAAATTTTGAAAAAGCACCCAATTTAAAAATAAAATGGGTGTCTTGGTATGCACTGTTTAAAAAAATTTTAGTTCACGAATGTGTTAGTCTACTTTTGGTCAACTTTTTTATATATGTTTTCTTCGCTTTTTGAATATAAAATGTTAACATTAAGAGAAAAATATTGCTTTGAAACATTTAAATGTGTTAGGCAACATGTTGCTAGCAACTTATTTTTAAATTTCTAATTTTAGTAAACTCTTTTCATATTTTTTTGCTTTGTAACTTTGAATATGAAATTTCTGTATTTAAAAAAAGAACAACTTTTCCCCGAAGACATTTTGCAACATTTAAATGTTGCTATACTTCACTTCAAAATTTTCATTCCTTTAAAGGCATTTTTCTTATTTAATTATTCTATGTCATCGAAAATTCCAATGTTTGTAAGCCCTTAAACACGTTCGCTATAATTTTAACGTGCACTGTATGCAAATATTTATTACCTTATTGACAAGCTTAACAAGTTTTAAGTAATTTTCTTATTTAATTCATAAATATTTAAACAAAATTACTTTGGTTGTCCCCTACATTTATAAAAACCATAATTGTACGATGGATGAGTAACAATTTTGCACACGTTACCAACTGCTACTATTTACATTAAATACAATCAATGTAAATATCTAATAAATTGTCACCTGTATGACACCTTTACATATTACAATTTTATAAATTTTATCGCACTAGATTTTTACGATTGACATGCAATTGCAATTTCTATACAACAAAGCATGACAACTGATTAAAGAAAAGAAAGAAATGAAAATAAAAAAATGTTTCTGTCTTATAAAGCACATACTCGTTATCATTTTCGTTTGTATTTATTTATTTTCTTTTTATTAAAATATAAAATTGCAATAAAAAATAAAATATTCATTTGTCAAGTTTCTTGAACTAATAAAAATGTTTATTCATTTTTATCAACAAGAACAACATGTTCTTCATAATAATATTTTAAATTAATTATTAAAACTAGAAAGATAATAAAAAGACTTAATGAAAGGGAGCAGTGAATATGAAAGAAAAAGATAAAAAGAAGACAATTGCGTGTTTAATTTGCATAAAATACAATAAAAAAGCTTATTACAAATACATTACAATTCACTTGTCATTGCAACATTATTGTCATTATCATTACCATTCATTAATTCATTCATTCATTTACTTATTTACGTTTTCAGTTCACTACACATAACATTTTAATTTTAATTCAAATACACGCCTCTCTTTGGCTGATTATAAATGGTTAAGACAATTTTTTTTTTTTTTAATACAAAAAATAAGTTCAAAGAACTGATTTATTGTGCATTGAAAATACATTTTTAAGTGCATTTGAAATGATTAAGAAAAATAATAAAATATTTCTGGCAATATGTTGCAAAACTAATGTTACCGGAAACATGTTGTAAGGTGGTTTTGGGCAGTAAGTTCATGAAAAGGTATTTTTTATGTGTGTTTACAATGCTTAAAAAAAGAAAAAACTTTGCCAAAAAAAATTCTAGCAACATATTGCATAACTAATGTTACCAGCAACATGTGGCAATGTGTTTTTTGGGCAGTAAGGTTAAGAATTATTGTCCAATAAATCGACATTTTTCTGTGTATTTAAAATGCTTGAAAAATTAAAATATTTTGTTAAAGCAAAATGTTAGCAACATGTTGAAAAACTTATTTTGACAGAAACATGTTGGTATATGTTCTTTAGGTACTTAGTTTAGGGACTGGGCTAGATAGTGTAATAATTTTGGTATTTCCAGTATAGTAACTATCGCTGCAACACTGTTACTGTTAACTCTTATCTATTACTAAGGCATGTTTGAATTTTGAGCAAGAAACTGTGAGGATCCTGCACCATCAATTTCAATGCTGCAAATCTGGTTCACTGTCTCACGATATGGTCGTCGTACTAGCACAAATATTGTCAACTGGGCAGGACGCAATGCACTTAGGAGCAAACTCTAGCCGCTCTAGATCTGGCTTTTCCGTATACGAAAATGAATTCGACAGTGTACCCAATACTAAACTAAAACCATATTTTGAAAAAATAAGGTGAAAATATAATTTTTCCACAAGATAATGCCTCCGTTTACACCACAATAAAAAGAACTGCTTAAAAAGCTAGTGCGGTTATAGTATTACTCCTGAGTGTAGAAATATTCGTTAAAATCTTGATTTATGTGTATATGTACGTGAAAGGGGGGTCCATTGAGGATGCCGTTTTGTCTCTTCTAGATGGCATCGAATAGTCATTCTCTGTTAGGAAAGTGAGTCTTTGTGCCTTCTTGAATATTAAGGGTGCCTTTGACAATACTGGCCTTGACTCCATTGCTAGGTCGCTAGAAGGAAGGGAGTAGAGTCGATTATAGCTTGGATCGATCGAAAGGGTGGACTACTTTCTTGATTGTTATAAACGGCTGTAGTTGATGGCTTGCTCACTATCTTGTCTCATAATGGCGTAATTGGTTATGTTGATTACCTATTTATAACAGTAAAATGGGAAATATAAGATCACACAACATCTTATGAGGACGGCCATGGGTGCGATGTCAAATTTGTGCACTCAGGAGAGTTGTACCTTTTACAAGGAAATATGAGTTGTCATGTGACTGTGTTTCTTTTGTGCGTATCAAGCTGGATTTGAAACTCCTAACGGAATCTCTTACAAGTTACTGTGAACTGACAGACCATCTGAATCGGAGACATCGGAACACATATCGTGAGAATATGTTGTTCTTGATGGGGTTAGATAGAAAGGTTTATGGAGACATACGATCTCTTTGGGAGACATATCCACCATTATAGTTTCAGATCTGCTAGAGTTCAACACAAACTATTGAATAAACTGTAGACCTATAGTCGCAGTGTTCTGCAAGAGTGTCTGGTCAGAATGATAATAGCCCCTTGCAATTCTCATACTAATTTGTAGAAATAACTGAGTGGTAAGAGGTTTAAGTGACTATTGATTTAAATGAAATAACTATGATTTTAAAGGTACCTGGAAGTCAGGCTTTTAAATTTGTTGTTCTTAAAACCGTATCAATATTTTATATATAAGAAGCAAAACATTTAAAAAAAAAACTATATTTGTCTAAAAAAATCTAACATTTCTGTTTTAAATTTTTACTTTTATATGTCACGCATATGTTCGTGAAATATTTTCTAAAAATAACTACACATCACAATAAATTTTTGTGTTTCCGGTTTCCTTAATTTCCTGCGTTTAAGCGATTGAAAGAAAAACAATGTTTTTTTAATTGAAATTTTATCAGTTTGTATTTCAATTTTAATATCATTTACATATTTTATTTGATTTCTTTTCTTTATATTTATTTAATTAAATTATATTCAAGCACGACTACCACGTAAGTCGTAGGGAAAAAAATCGATATTTAAAAATGACAATGACAAGAGAAATTGAATATTTCGCTCTTTGTTTTCTTGTAACAGACTCTCGCTCTTCCTCAGGTCTTATTGTTAAAGAAATTCCTTTATTTTTCTTGGATTTCATTACAATTCTTTTGTTATTTTATTTTTTATTACAAATTATTTCAAACTTTTTTCTTTTGTCTTTTTATTTAAAGTCTAGACATATTTTAATATGATTTATTATTATTTTAAGGAACGGCAACCGATATGGTAAATATTCGTTTAAAAAATAGCTGTATAAAGTATGAGTAGCATGAACATTTATTTAAATCGTATTATGCTTAATGATGTGTAATTAAAGTGCTATTACAGAATTTGGACAAAAGCGGAAAATAAATGAAAAGAAATTGAATTTTTGGAAAATAACATTGAATGATAACTACTTAATAAAACTTAGCAACATGAGTCTGAAAGGTGTAGGAGTTAAGAAACATGTAGGTTTCAAGAAAAATTGGTATCTAATAACATTAATGCAGTTCACTAAATTTTTTTGTTGGCTTGTTATACTAAACAAATATTGCTTAGTTTTATAAATTAAACATGTTGCAAGCAATGAAACATACAAATTTCAAATGTATACAGACAAATTAGGAATGATCGTTTAAAACGTCTTTTTATATTTTTTGTAACCAATCACTCAGTTTATATAAAGGCAACATGTTGCTAAAAAGAAATGGTTTTATAATTATATATTATGCACCTTTTTAGTAGATAATGTTTCCGGAAAGTAGATTTAAAAAGATTTATTTTATAAGCAACATGTAGCTGGATTCTTTTTGATAGAAATTTAATAAGTAACTCTTTTAAGAAAGTTTGTTTAATAATTATTATTTTAAATAAAAATTATTATTATTGACAGCATTTCGCTTGAAACGACTTTGCTAATTTTTTTTAGTATATTTTATAGTTTATTTTTTATATCAAGGTTTTAATTAATTAATTATTTAAGTAGATGCAGTAATATTTTTTAATGGCAATAAGTTGCTGAAAACGTTTTACTAAATGAATATAAAGATTTTGAAAAAAGCAATCTATAGAAGGAAGTTTTTTAAATTTTATCTTATTGTAAAGAATTTTAAAGACACAGAGCAACAATATGAACGCTTTATTACCCTGCAGAAATCAAAAGTTCTCGACAATCCCAATTTGGTTCTTGCCCTCAGAGTATAATGCCCAATCAGAAAATCTATCAAAATTCTAAAAAGGCTCTCCACCTAAATTTAGAACATACTCCATTATCGAGCAATTCAGTTTGGACAATAGTAGTCTAGATATTGTATAAACTCTGCTGTTTCTTCATGACCCATCCATACTTCGACGAATATATAGATCTGTAAAATCACTAAAAAAATTGATCTTGAGACTTACAAGCCCGACCGCCAAATCTACATATTTTTCTTGCCTTCTCGCCAGTTCTTCTGCAGTCTCAATCCCTACTATGTTACAGTGTGCCCAGGAACCCTAAGTAGCTTAAAATCTGTACATATCCGGGAGCGGCATGGGCGCCTTCCTGTAAAATGAAACCAACCTTGAGCTATCATAACGCTCAGCCAGTCCTTTAATTACCTGACAGCCCTCATGTGCATATGACTATTCTCTCAATTGTAGTGATATGATCAGAGATCAACTCAGCCGCCTCTCGGACCGCATATCAACAACTTCGTATTTGAAATTTGCCGAAGGCTTTAAGGAGAATACTGGAAATCCTGCTAGAAAAGCAAGACAATTTTTGGTCTCCAAGTACAATGCTAGATATTTAATAGAAATGATTTAACAACACCCCGAGTTATATACAAAATGCAGGTCTTTTTTAGGTGCCTTCATGGAAAAATGCGTCAGTTCTGAGCAAACTTCATAGCCACTATCAGCTTAAGAACCCTTCCCTCTTGCAAGAGATATAATGAAGTGCTTGTAAAACTACATACTTACATAATTTCCGCAACATCTGAACTGGAACAAGAGAGACTTGTCTCAATAAATCAGTTTCACTCGGTTATATTTCTAGAATCTTTGAAAATATACTTATACTTTAACGCCGGCTCCGCACGGTAGAAGCATTGGCTAGAGAAGTCTTTCATAACTTCTATACTCATAACCAGATGCTAACAATGCTATAACCTGGAATTGAACCCAGTATCTCTTGGTTGATAGACGGGATTGGATTGATTGTTAGAAAATAAGCACTAGTTGAAAAAAAAAACGTTAGATGGCGGACCCTTTATTTACCAGAAACTTTTTTATATAATTACATATAAAACTCTTTATTTGACATAATTTGTTTTTATGTTTTCGTAAACATACGAAACTAGCAACATGTTGCTAGAAATTTTTTAAAGTATATAAAAAGTTTAATAATATTCGTGAAGCCATTGGTGAAATACAGCTGCACACAATCGATAATATGCTTAAAAATTGGACCGATCGTATAGGCTACTGCATTGCCAGCCGAGGCAGCCATTTGAATGTAATTATTTTCCATTATTAACCGGAAGAATTGTACTTTCAAATAAAAAGAGAAATTTGAGAAAATATTCAGTAGTTTTTTTTTTTATAGGATTTTCAAAGAAAAGAAAATTTATTTGGCGGACCCTGTATTAAGTTTTGTATATCTCGAAACGGCAATAATAGAAGTCTCTTAATTGGATTCAAACAACGTAGTGAAGAACACACATCATCAGTCAATAATTGAAAGAGATTAGATAAGTGGGTGTTGCACCTTTCATTCATAACATATTAAATATTGGATTTTGTATGTGAGGAACCAACAAATATTAGAGCTTCGTTATCTATCCATATAAGTCAAAAAGAGGGAATTGCAGAAATCACACTGATTAAAAGCTATCTGTATATAGCTAAAAAGCGAAACCTACAGTTCTTTCTGGAAGGAACAAATGATTGGTTTTTTACCGGGAGGTGTTAAAATGGAGAAAAAAGGGTAAACATTGTGGCTAAGTTGGCGTCTAAGATAATATTTAAGATGGGGGTAGCTAAGCACACCAGGGGTTAAGCTAGCGCTATATAAATCTTTAGTTGTATTTTCAAAATCAGCAACATGTTGATATTAAACATAATAGAAAATATCCCAAAAATGTTTGGTTGTTGCAGAGATTGATAAATTAAATAATTTGTTAAGCAACATGTTGCTTATAATTTCTTCTATTTGTTTCACACTTTCACTTCGTTTTATGGTATATTATTGTTTATTTTTTTTACTTAAAATTACTTTCCGCTTAATTACATTTTATTCTCTTGATTAAAAACTTCTTAAATGTAAATCTGTTTTTTATTTTTTATATATTTTTTCTATAAAAAAGTTTGTGAAACAAGTGCGCGTAAAAAATGTTAATAGTTTTATTATCTTATTGATATAACACCGTCAAACCAGCCAACCAACCAATTATTCTAATTACTTTATACACAAAGTCGCAAAATAATTTAATTGTTAGCTGCTAGCCGCCACCAACAGAGCACCACCTTCATATAAACGATAACAGGAAAACTTCAAGTCAAACGTTTATAAAAAAGCAGTGCAGTTGAGGGGGGAAAAATGAGAAAAAATGTAAAATGATTTTATTTTTTATTTATTTAAATATTACTTACTTTCTATGTAATTTTTTATTTTCTCTAATATTTTTAATTTTCATTGTAATTCAATTTAGTTTAAAACCAACTCGCAACTACTATTTTTATTGAGTTTTTCTTTAGTACGTTTTACATTTTCTTGTTTTTTTTTTTTTTTTTTTTTTTTTTTTTTTTTTTTTTTTTTTTGTTAGACGCCTTCTTGGTCGAAAATTTATGGCTAGAAAAGGTAGGATAAGTAGGTTTTTATTTTGAAAAGAGGGTGTTTAAATAAGAGGAGAGTTTTTTATTAAATTTATTTTCATCTAATATTTCATTGAACATTTTTCTAGCAACTTGTAGCTGGCAACATGTAGCTGGCAACATTATTTACAAATTTTTCACTTTAAAGTTATTTTTTTAACACTGTTTCTCAACTCTTCTTTGCATACCCTGTTGGAACTCTCATTTGCTTTTTTCAATGTATTGTAGGTCTAATAGCGCGCCAATTGTAGTAAATGGCAACATAAAAAGCAACAAGAGCAACTAAAACAAAATTCGCCTTCATACAGTCACTCAATATCGTCAGTCAATTCAGTCATTTTCATGCCAAATACAAATGATGGAAAAAAATAGCAAAAAAAAAAAATAAAAATCGTAGCCATAGATGAGTAGCAGCAGCACTCGGTTCGTAAAACTACAACAGACTTAAGGGCTATTTTAAAATATTTTTCATTGTTATTGTTGTTGTAGTTCATTATCATTATCATCAGCCAAGTCGTGTTCATTTTTCGTTGCTGTTGTTGTTATAATAGAACATCATCAAAGTCGTAGCAATAGTAGTAGCAGTAAAGCACATACAGCCCGTGTTATAATCGTTTGTATATCATTTGTTAAGAAACTGTAGGAAAAAAAATTAAAACAGAAAACAAAAACTTTTCACATTTGTTCTGAGCATTTAAATTCAGTTTACTATTCTGACATTCACCGTTCATAATCACAACAATCATTAGAAAAAAAAAAATATGTAAAAAAAAAAACTAGAAGAAGTAATGAAATAGTATTATGAGGCAAAACGTTAAATTGACCCTAAATGTTGGCAATTTAGAAGGTGGTAATAGTAACAATATTAAACTCAATTGGCTAAGGTTAGTTAAGTGCAAATATATATAGAGTAGATATATTAATAAATACTATAACAACAACAAAATCTAAAAAAATATATATAAAAACTTTCTACAGAAATTAAAAAGTTTCCCAAGGACAAGAGCTAATGTTTGTGTAAAAGCGAAGGAAAATAAATTTGCCATAAATGTTAAATGATCAGCCTATCGTATTATAAGACCGTAAAAAAAGTGCCAATAACAAAAGTGAGTGAAAGTGTTGAGAAAAACCTTAATTAAAACATACTTTTGAAATAGGATAACGCTATAAAGGATAAAAAGGATACATATATTATTGTTCAATTTTCTTAAAGGATATGTTAAAAAATTATAATTAAAGCTTTGCTTATAAAAAATAATTTTTTAAATAAATGTTGCTGGCAACATGTAGCCAAATTATGCACTACATAGTGAACTTTTTTGTGAGGATATACCAGAGAAATGTTATTGTTAAAGCATTTCTGGTTTGAAAATTATTTTGAGAGTCAAATTAAACTATTAAATGTAAAATGTTACCGGCAACATTGTGACCTCAATCATAAAAAAGTTAAAAGTTTTGATTATAAAAAAGTTACAACATAAACAAGTTTTTTTATAGACATGACGTTAGAAACATGTTAACGAATTGTTTGCTACATATTCAAAACATTCCAGAACATTTTTTGATAATACTTACTATTTCAAAATCTATAACTATTAAAGGTCAAATGTTACCGAAAACATTTTGACATCATTTATAAAAATAGTGTCAAAAATTTTAATCATAAAAAAGATAAACTACTGACTTTAGCAACACGTTGCTCTATGCTTACCACATATTACAAATTAAAAAGAAAACGGAAAAATATTATTAACAAAAGTATTTAAAACCCTTTGTTGATAGTACTAAACTATTAAAAGTAAAATGTTGCCGGTAACATTATGACACCACTTATGGAAATCTGACTTCGGCAGATTTCTTAGTAAATGTTACATGTTGCCAAGTTGCTCACTACGTGCGATTTTTTTTATGGATATACCAGAGAACTGTTATAGTTAAAGAATTTGTGGCTTAAAATTCTTTGGTGCTCGAATTAAGCTATTAAGTGTAAAATGTTGCCAGCAACATTGTGTTCTCATTCGTAAAATAAATGAAAAGTTTTGATTATAAAAAATTAAAAACAAAAGTTTTTTAAGGACACGTTGCCAGCAACATGTTGCCGTATTGTTTACTACATATTGAAAACATGTCAGTAAAATGAACTTAACAGAACTTATTGTTTGAAAGTCTTTGCTGGTCATATTAAGCTACTAAAAATGAAATGTTTTCGGCAACATTATGACATCATTCATAAAAATAGTGCCAAAAGTCTCGTTTATAAGAGAGATAAATGCTAACTGTAGCATATTTTTTAATAAAAGTTACTAGCAACATGCTGCAAAATTGCGCACTACAACGTGAAAATAACCCAGAAAAATGTTATTGAAAAATTTAAATTTTGGTTATAAAAGTAATAAATAAATACTGATTATAACAGATTTTTTAACCAAATGTTGCTTGCAACATATTTCAAAGTCATTCACTACAAATGGTAAAAATATCAAACAAATTTTACTGAAAATAAACTTATGATCATATCGGGATATTCATTTAGTGGTTTCAAAATTTGCGGTCTGTCAAGGCTGTCAGCTGTTAACTATCTATTACCTAAAGTATCATTTATTTACACAAAGGTTTACCATTTACGAATATGGATCGTGTAATAACTGAAAAGCTCGAAAAAATAGTTAAAATTTACAAGAAAAGTGATGCTCCAAACGTGACCACTGGTTTTTGATTTTTCGAACAAAAGCTCATTTCTAACTTTGCGGTTACGCCTACAAGCAAAATTGTTGCATATTGAGCTCGGAGTGATTGTAGAAAAGATTTTACATGTAGAAAAAATAATTGTTTGTTGCTAATTACGGGCTGGAGAAGTCACTGGGACATATTTTCTCGATAATGAGAATTTGAGAATTGCATGAGAATTTTTCCGGCCGAGTAATTTCTCGATATGACGGCGTTAGTTGGCCACCAAGATGATCAAAGTTTCGCCGTGAGACTTTTTTGGAGGAGAGTTACGTCAAATATTATGTCTACCCTGATAATTCATTAATGTTGGAGCATTTAAAAATCAATCTTCGTCCAGTTATCGCCGAGAAATCACCAGAATTGTGCGTAAAAGTTGTCGAGAACTAATTTAAAAGAAAAGTTTGCTGCAACCAATCCAGAGGCTCCCATTTCAGTGACATTGTGGGTTACCGAAATAAATTTTTGTTAATATTCATATAATACTTTAAGCCTAGTACTCTGTTCAAAGTTGTAAAAAATGTTGATTAACATTTGTTTTTTCATAGGAAAAAATAGACATGCAACCAATGTAGTCATCTAGCAATTTTTTAAAAATTTGTCGCTTTTATGCCCTAAAGTATGCTACATGGTTTTACATTTGTTAACAATAACCATATGTTTTCTCCAACAACATAACAAATAATATTCAGTAGGGACATACATATTTTTACACACATCAAAACAGTGAATATTTTTAGAACAAAATTTTTATTTATTTTTTGATATTTTCCATAAAAAACTAAAAAGGTTTTTTTGTGAGCAGTCTTGATTTTTTTTAGATGACCTTACATCCAGTGCGGTCATTTTTCTGTGGTTAAAAATCACTATAACAACGATACGATTCACATTTTCTGACCACTCCATGGGACTAGATTTTATTAGCCATATAATAAAAAACGATATGTATTCTACATTTTAGCAGTGTTTATGTCCCTACTGCTGCTTGAAATTTCCTACGAAACAAGTGAGTCTCAGGTTATTTCGTAGTTAAAAAAAAATGTTCCTAGAAAATAATGTTGACATATACATTTCACATGTATTTCGTAAAAAGAACAGAGTACTGCTTTCTCAACATTATTTGACAGCATTTCGCACGCAATTTCGAACACAATACCAGGCTTTATATTTTAAACTTTTAAAAATGTTCTAAAAAAAAATTTCATGTATGATGTATGGTATTTCTTAAACTTTAGCTTTAGCAGCATGTTGCTAAAATATATTTTTATTTATTTAAAAATTAGGCAATTCTCTAAATTCTTGTGCGAATTGAAGTATATTTCCTAAATTTAATCTTGAGAAACGTGTTGCTAATTTTTTTTAAAAATTGACATAATAATTGACAGAAAAATATGTGATACATGTTTGTTAGTTTTATCTTTTGCAGTATGTTGCTAAACTTATGTTTTTCATAAATTTTTTAACAGGTTTTTTAATTTCAGTTGTTAAAATAAAATGTTATTAAATTTAAAGAACAGATCGTTTTCTGGATTTTTTTAAAGTTTTATAAATAGAAGAATTTTAAGATATTTTCCAGTATATTGTTTTAAATTTGATTTCCAGCAACATATTGCTAAAGTAAAATATAAATATTAAAGGAGCAGTTAATTCTCTAGATGTTTTAAATATTTTGAAGAAATATTTTAAAATATTTTCCGGTATATTTTTATAATTTTATTACCAGCAACATGTTGCTAAAGTAGATTTTAATTAAGTTTTAGAAATTAGGTAATTCGCAAAAATTTTGTGTGAGCTAAAGCTCATTTCTTAAACCTGTATCCGCAGAAACATGCTGCTAAAGTAAATTTTCGTTGAGATTTAAATTTCAGTATATTTTTTAGTTTGTAAGCCCCAGCAACATGTTGCTAAATGAAATGTTGTTAAGATTTAAAGAACAGTTGTTTTTATGGATTTTTTTAAAGTTTTTTAAAAAAATTTTGAAATATATTTCAGTATATTGTGTTAAATTTTGTTTTCAGCAACATCTTGCTAAGGTAAAATAGCAAGATTCGAAGATCGGTTAATTTTTAGATTTTCTAGAAGTGTTATAGAAAAATTTCAAAACAGATTCCAGTGAATTTAAACAAATTTTATTTCCAGCAACATGTTGTCAATGTATATTTCTAAAATAATATATATTTGAAATTTTTGTTTACCTTTTTAGATATCATTTTATGTAATTATTATTTGGAATGTTTCGATTATGAAACTCCAATTAATTGCAGGCAACATGTTGCTGAAGTTTTTTTTTTTTAAACAGCTAAATAATAAAGAAACCCAATTATTTTCAATTTAATTTCTGTTGGGTTTTTTGCCTTTAAGTATTAAGTACTTAAAGGTTATTAAGCCAGCAACATGTTGCTGATTTTCTTAATAAACTTAAAGGCTTTTTTGTTTAATTTTAAAAGGGTTTATTGTTTGTCTATTAATTGTATGATTGTATGTCTGCTTTTTAATGTTTTTTGCAGATACATTTTTTGTCTATAAATTTTCGCTAAAATTTTTTTGTTGGCTTGGTTTTTAATAGCCATTGAAGTATTTTTTGTATCTTGTTTGTCTTTCGAAAATTGTTTATATTCATTTATTTTAATGTTATTTCCTTGTTTTTGTTTTTTATTTTTTTTTTGTTTTCTCTTGTTGCTGTTCTTGTTGTTGTTTTTATAGCATTTTATTGTGTAATTTTAATAACCCCAAACATGTTTCGAGTGTATTAAACTATAGAGTTCCTGTGCATTTTTATTATTTTCGTGTTTTGTTTTGTTGTTGTTGTTGCAATTTTGGAGATACAATTCTACAATTGTTTTCATTTGTATTTGAAAAAGGCTGTACGAGTGGAAAAAAAATTAAAAATAAATTTTGCCAGAGAAAGAAAAGGAAAAAACTGGATTTTTTGTTATTTAAATTTGCCTGGTTAATAGTGACAATAGCCATGAGTGTATATGTTGTAAGTGTAAGGATCCTAGAGGTAGGGTCGAATAGGGTTAGTGGTAGTAACCATGGTCAGGTTTAACCTAAAAATGGCTTTAGTTAAAGTCTTTTTTTGTGTGTATATGTGTGTGTTATTTTACCCTACAAGTGCCAAAGTATGGCTGTAGAGCTCAGAGTGTTATAGGTATTGTTGTTACAGGCTGGAATATCATTTCCGTTGATTTGGTGTATGTGTCTGTGTGTGTGTATGAGTGCTGATTTTTGTTTGTTCAAATGTCTGTCCAGGGAAACAATAACAACAGCAACTACTTTTACTCTATTTACAAATGACTGTTGTCGTGGTCACTTCCGGTGCGTAGTATTAATTCTTTTTCTCTCTATCTCTCGCCATTGTATGGGAAAGGACTAGTGAAAGAGATACAGAGATAGAGTGTGTAAAGGGAGAACTAGGAAAAGCAAGAAGAGTGTGTTTTTGTGCTTGAGTGTTTATTTGTTTAAACGCGCGAGTGTGTCTCTGTGTGTGTGTGTGTGTGTGTGCCTGTGTTTATTTAAACCCCATGTGGCAAAGCCTCTACAGCAAGCACTTTTAATGGCCTACAACCGCGTCCGCAATTGGTTTTTGTTGCCAGTTTTTTTCCGATTTTTTCTTTCATTTTTTGGTTGTGCCCAGCTTTGCTTTTATTTTTTTGGTTTTATTGGGCTTTGCATACTGATGTAAAGGAAAATTTTAAATTTTTTTTTCGTTTGTAATGCAAGTGAGTGTTGTTGTTTTGCTTGTAACAACAAAAAACCGAGCAGAAAAAAAACTAAAGCAAATAAATATTATTGTTGTTATTGTTGTTGTTTGTGTTGTATTTGTATTGTTAAGCCTTTACAACATTTTGCAATTGTTTCTACAATTATACAGCCACTACTGCTGTTGCTCTGGCTAAATTTGCATTTGTAGACTCTGTATGATGTTTTCGTTTAAAAAAAAGAAGAAAATAATTATAAAAGAAATTTTTTGTTGTTTTATATACAAAAATAATAAACATTTTTATGCATAAATATTTTGTATAAAACAACACACTTTAAATGAACACTCAGTTAAAAGAAATATAAACGCTTTATCTCTTGACTTTAATGTTGCAACAATTGGCAACAACTGTTGTTTGTTTCTTTATTCTTTCTCTTTTTCTTTAACAAAATTTATGTAGCCAAGTTAACAGCATATTTTTTCACTGAAAATTTTTTCTTTTAAATGCTTATGCTTTATTTGCCTCTCCCTTTTTTAAAGTCTATTAATAATATTTAATTGGTTTTCAACGAGTGTGTGCTTTTTTTTGCTGTTTACAACATGACTTTTCAATGCTAATGATGTCTGTGTAGTATGCAGCATGAAAAATGAGATTTTTAAATAATAAAACAATATAAATTTAAATAAATTGTTTATAAAATGAGCTGTTGTTTTCTTAATTGTATTCGTATTTTGTAAATATCTATTATTCACAAAACATAATTGTTGCTTTATTCTATGGCTCAAACGCCAGCTCTTAATACAATAAGTTATTTAAATATTTCATTAAAATGCAAAAAAATTAATACAAATTTTTTTTTTTTTTTTTTTTTTAGTTAAGGCAGAGTAAAAAATTTAAAAAATTTTTAAAAACACTTTTAAAGTACTGCCGCCAGATTTCCATAAAGCGTAGGACTTATTGGAACAGACGATAAATAAAATCAATCATATTTGTAATTAAAAAAATTATTATAATAATTATAAAAATATATTGGGTATACAAGTTAATAATGTCGATTTTGTTTTGCTTGAAATATGAATTTATTATTAAAACAAAATTAATTGCTACATTAGCCAAAGTATTGTCTATGGATTCCGCGTCAAAAGAACTTCTCCGCTTTTGAATAAAGAATGAATCAAGTCAATTTCTGACAGTGTTGGAAAAAACCCGGATTAACAAAAAAAACCAACACACCGGGTTTTATTGGGTTTTTTGGGTTTTAGTTGGTTTTACAACTGCTTCCTAATTTCGTTCAATTCCACAATATCTTTTATTTGTTAGTAAAATTACGTTGTTTCGGTATTAATAATGCAATTTAACACTCTTGGTCGGAGCAAGAAAATGTTGGGTAATATTGACTGCTAAAGCTGACTACAATTACTTCGTTTGAACCGTGAATTATGAGAAAAATGACCGGAATACAAAATCGTGATTGCATGACAACGTTCGGCCTCATATCGCAAAAGTTGCCGAACAATTGTCAGAAACGTTCAAATGCTGCACCCACCGTACCGCTGTTTCACGGATACAATATCTCTTACAATATCACCAAATCACTTCTTTTTAAGAAATGTGAAATCGGCTTCAAAGTTGGATGATAAGTTTTTCAGAAACGAGATTCGGAAATTGGCTCAGAGGTGGAAAAATGATGTGAACAGTGATTTAAAAAATTTTTGTTTTAATTACTTTTTTATTTCATAAACATTTTTGAAAAACGGACCAAATTAATTTGTACTTCCAATACGTAAATTGGACATATTATTGTTGTAAGTTAACTACGAAAACATTTAAATAAAAAACCCACCCGTTTTTTTTTTAATATAATATCCCACCCGGGTTTTATTGGGTTACCCAGTGGTTTGCCAACCCCGATTTCTAATACCCTGGTCTGAAGTGAAGGCATTGATCGAAACAAATGATAGTCAGAAGGGCCAAGTTCTGGCATATAAGGCGGGTGAGCCAAAATTTCCCATTCACTGTTTTCCCAATAGTTTTTGATCCGTCTTGCAACATGTGGCCGAGCGTTGTCATGATGAAGGATTATGGCCTCGTGTCTGGTCGAATATTCTGATCGTTTCTGGTGATTTACTTTTCAAACGAATCCATTGTGTTCGGTCCCCTGTGATCGTCTGACCCAATTTCAACAGCTCATAATAGAAACCACCCTTCTGATATAGAGCATTACCTTGGCGTTATATATATTTGACTTCGGCGTTGATTTGGCTGGTAGGCCAGGCTTTACATATGACTTTCTACGCTTGTAGTTATCGTAATGCATCAATTTTTCATAACCAGTAACAATACGATGCAAAAATGACTTCTTTTTGTAGCGTTCAAGCATCATTTCCGACATGAAAAATCTCCTTTGAAGGTCTCTCGGCTTCAATTCATAGGGGCCCAGTTTCCTTGGTTTTGAATGAGAATACCAATGCTTTTAAAGGTAGGAAAATGGTTTGTTCTGTGACTACCAATGATAATGCAAGTTCTTGTTTTGTTTGACAACAATCTTGCAATTCCTCATCTTCAAACCTTGTTGGCTAACCAGGCTTCTCCTTAACTTTTATGTCGAACTCGCCACTTTTGAATAGCGTAAACCATCGTTCACAAATTTTTTGAGTTGGTACAAGTTTTTTGAGTTGGTAAGCTTCTACTAGCAATCGATAACTTTCAGCAGCCGTTTTCTTCAAATGCTAGAAGGTTATCAGACTAAAAAATGTTTGGCGGATTTTTTATAGGCACAACATTTGACATTATTATAGCGATTGAAAAAAAAATGTGTGTTTACACTTTGGCGTCTATCGAATACTGAATTATAATGACATATTTTTACCCTCCAAAATAGTTATGTGATAGTTATGCCATATGTTGTCCAAATCGACATTATCAACTTGTATACCTAATATATACGAGTATACATATAAATTATAAAGAAAAATTGCTGGCAATAAGTTGCTTTCAGTTTGAAATGCCTTACGAATTTCTTAGTTTAATTTTCTTAAGGTCTTCTTTTCCCAGTTTTAAGTAAATAGTTACCACATAATCTTAGTTTCTTATAGAAAGCTAGCAACATGTTGCGATACCTTTTTAACAATATAAATTTTTGTTTGTTAATTGTTTAAAATATTTTGATTTTTTATTAAAATAATTATTTAAACAAAAAGTATTTAAATTTCTTAATGTTATTTCCATTGCGAAGAAACATTTTATAAAAAATATTGCTGAGTTGCTGGAAACATGTTGCTATCAATTTCAAATGCGTTATCGATTTTCTTAATTTTAATTTTTTCAAAATCTTGATGTACTTATTTTAAGCAAATAGTTAACAAATAGTTTTAGTTTGATGAAGAATGCTAGCAACATGTTGCTACTATTTCGAAGTTTCATTAGCAACATCCATTTGCACGAAATTTTAACCAACAGCTGATCAGTTTTTATTGTCATTGCAAAGATATTCATATTACTTGTTACGTTTACATGTTCCTTGTGGTTTTTGCTTAGCAACATAAAATTTTGCAGCAATTATCGCAAGGTAGATTACATTTGTTCTCTGGAAAAATTTAGAAATAATAAAATCAATTTAACTCAATTGTACAGTACTAGGCGTATTACTCTGGATGTAGAACCTGATGGTTCTGTCAATTCTTATCTATGACTGGAGAGAATGCATAGGATTGAATATTTGTCTGTCACTGGTGCTTGCAGGACATGTTCTACTGATGCTCACAACGACATTCTATATCGCCACACTTTCGGCTTTGAACGCTTTAAAACTGAGAGCTTAGGCTTCTAGAGATAATCCCTTAGTGTCCAGGGATAGCAGCTGTTTACGAACTTGACTATCGTCTTTCTTTCTTCTCTGGAAAGAAGGACGGTTTCTACGTCTGCAGAGACGAATCCAGAATGGCATTCGGTATGATAAATAGTATTTTTTCTGATGGTTCTGTCAATTCTTATCTATGACTGGAGAGAATGCATAGGATTGAATATTTGTCTGTCACTGGTGCTTGCAGGACATGTTCTACTGATGCTCACAACGACATTCTATATTGCCACACTTTCGGCTATGAACGCTTTAAAACTGAGAGCTTAGGCTTCTAGAGATAATCCCTTAGTGTCCAGGGATAGCAGCTGTTTACGAACTTGACTATCGTCTTTCTTTCTTCTTTGGAAAGAAGGACGGTTTCTACGTCTGCAGAGACGAATCCAGAATGGCATTCGGTATGATAAATAGTATTTTTTCTGTGTCTGCCAACTTAAGTAAATGCTTTAGATCATTGAAAATCTTTAGCCTCTACCCCCAAGCGTGTAAGCTATTGAGGGATCGGGTATCCGTGATAGAATTGAAATTTTTTATGATAGTTATGCCGCTGTCAGGATTTTGGTGTTGCCTAGTAGGAACTCGACTTAAGTTCTTCTTTGTAGTGTGGAGAGAGAAGTTCGGTAATACATGTAGAATGGTCATGTTCATTGATCTTCTGATCTGGGTTCCTGGATCTAGATTTATGTAGAATCTACTACTATTAGAATATAATTTTGTTACGAAAATAAAAATGCCTAAAAAGAAAACACACATCAGGACATTTAAAATTGTATTGTGGAATTTTGGTATATATGGTAATTATGTGTCACCCTGCCAATTCTGTACTTATATGCGTTATCTGGCAGTACTACTAATCCGACCATTTTTACCTTACATTTGAACTAACGGATATAAAATAGAGCATATGAGACATTTCCGGAACTTTCGAAACTGTAGTAAATTAAGAGGCTGCTTTACCTATACGTCAGTTAGTTATCGTTCTACTGTCATAAAATAAAGTCGTTAAGAAAAGTGTTGTATAAACGAATATCAACTGCAAGTTAAAAAGTCGCGGTATTAAGATAAGCTGTATAAAAACAAAGTGAAGAAATAAAAAACTGTAAAACAATAACAGAGTGGTGTTTATTTTATTTTTGGCGCAATTTAAAAGAACTCAAACGTTTTAAAAAGGTTAAAACATAACAATACTATTCTGACATGTGCTGCCCTCTGGTCGTCAAGGAAGAAAGCTGCAGTTTCTTTTGGTATATTAATGGTATGACATAAACTTCTAAAGATCCCACGCCACTTTATTTCCAAGTACATTTCGATGTATACGTTGTATATATATATAAAGAGAAAGAGGTATTGAAATTATGTAATATACTGCTAGCAGCATGCTGCTAAGTATTTTCAACATATTACAACTCAATTTAAAAGTTAGCCAGAGACCTAGAAATATTCTTTTTTCTTTTTTCTTTTATATTTTTTGTTTAAGACCAGCACTCATGGTTAACCCCTACTCATGCAGTGCATTGTGCCGGTACTAGGAAAATAGGTTGCGGGAAGGAGGATAGAGTGAGTAGTGTTTATGGATGTTCGATTTGAATTTGCTCATGTCGTAAGTGGCAGCGAAGACATTCGCAGGAAAATTGTTCCATAAACGAACAGTGCGAACAAAGAACGAATTCTCCCCATAATGCGTTGTACGATTACCTGGGTAATCAATTTCATCAGCACACATTCCGTTATAGTACCGATAGAACAATGAAACACACGTCATATTGCGACAATGCTCTAATGAATCGATAGACTTGGCTACTCTACCGTCATTTATAAGAAACTTCGCCCTCTCCTGTACGCAGTCGAGAAGCTCCCAAAATACACTTTGAAGCACCGGCCCATACAAGAGAGTTGTATTCCAATTTGGGTCGAATATAGGTCTTGTAAATATTAAGGAGATCAGATGGAGTGAAGTAATTCTTACACCGTGTTAAAAAGCCAAGGCACTCGAATGCTTCATGTTTACATACACAATTGGTAGCAACGTGTTATTAAATGTTCGACCATTTTTTTTATTTCTTTCAATGGATTTATAAGCTTTTCAATCGTTTAGTAGCACTACTTTTGTGAAAATTTTTATTGCTTAATGTTGCCAGCAACATATAACCTTATATCGTTAACATGTTGCTACAGTTTTTCTAAGCTAAAAATTAATTTGGTATAGAATTAAAATAAATTAATTGTTAGATGGATTAATTAAATTTGTTTTCACGTATGAGCCGTTTATTTTGATAGTGGCCCAAGTCCATTCTTATATTTTTTCATGTTAAAAAAATTGCCATTGAAATATTTATAAATGGACTTAGGCCACTTTCAAAATAAACAGCTCATATATTGTACAACAAATAATTGTCTAAAATGCAGCAGAAGAGAGTTGGAAAATAAGCCAGAAATATTTATGGTCGCTCAAGTTACGCTTGAAAAATGCTCTAAAATATCACTACAGCAAGCTTGGAAGGAGTTCAGCTGCTCTAGATAGATAATTGGAAAAAATTACTGTTGAGGCTATAGATACAGATTAAGCACATTAATGTCAGCGAAAGGTCCATTGTGCAAACGTTTAAAATTTAAAGTTTAACAAATAAACATGTTGCCAGCAACATATTTTGCTTACAGTTGTTGATATAAGTACATAAAAATTCAACTTTAATTAAATTATTCCGAAAGCATATAATAACATAATCAACGATTTTAGAAATTTAATTCTGATGTTGCAAGCAACATGTTGTCTTAAGGTTTTTATAGAGTTAAATTGTATAGAATTGTTTATAAATGATAGAATTCTAATAACATAAAGTCAACAATTTTAAGTTTAAATTTAACAATATTTAGACTTTAACTGAAATTTTTTTCAAACTATCTTAGCAACATGTTGCTGGAAACATTACATCTTTGGTTTCTTAGTCTGTTTCCATGTTTATTAATTTTAAATAAACATAATAAAATTCTAACAAATTATTCCTTTATTTTCATTTTTTTATGTGAAACTGGTCCATAAATTGTCTTATTAGTCTTATATAAGTCCATAAATCTCTTTAAAAGACTTCCATATTTTATATACATATAAAAAAGATGGCGGGTTTGTACATTTTTTTTTATTTTTTTAGGCGATTAAAATTGCCTTTTTCTCCTTTTTTCAATATATTTTATTATCATTTTTGCATATCTAGTCTATTAAATGCTTTTATTGCAACATGTCGCCGCTATATTTTATTGTTGCCAATTGTTTTTTCGTTTTTTGTTCTTTCTCTATATATTTTTGCAACAATTTCTTTTATTTTGTTTTCATTGTTTGCATTTTTTATTCATTGAGGAGACAGAAAATGTTTGCAGCTGCAACAAATGCTGGTGAAAATTTGCCATATTTGCATAAAAATGGTTACAAAAGCGGTAGTGAAATGGTATCAAAGAAGATCTGTTTTTTTACTTTCCTTAAATCCAAATTAAATTCTTAGGATTGTAAAGTTACAACAAAAGCAATAACAACAACAATAAAAACAATATTAAGGCAGAGGCACACAAATTCATTCTTAAACAAAAATACTCACGAATCTTATACATTTTATATGAGGAGTATGACTTTTTATGTCTGATTGTGTGTGAGTACGTTTTGTATTCTTTATGCGAATTTTATAAGCTGCACAGTGGGTCGTCATTCAGAGTTATAATCTTATAATCCGTATTTAAAAATAGCTTATTGATGTTCTAAATAAAACCCGATTAATATTCGAAATATCTAAATATTTTGGCTTTGCACTCTTAGCTTTATTAACAATGTATTATACGAGTAAATAAGTCCTAGTAAATATGAATATGATATTGTAACTTTTCTGCCTTAAAAATTTCTTATTTATTGTAATTTAATATCTTATTTTTTTTTAAATTTTGTAAGTGCACAATGGGTCATTATTTTTTGTCAGTATAACAAAATCTAAAATTATTGCATAAATGGCTGTTCTTTTCTCTCCTCTAAATGTTTTTTTTTATTTGTTCTTGTTTTTCAGAGAATACTGTTGCACAATGGGTTCCTTTTTTTTAGCTATTAAAATTGATTTGTTGATTGATGTGTTTTATTTTCATTTCTAATTATATCTTAATTTCAGTTACTTTGTGGTTTGTGAGGTTGCACAATAGGTCTGATATTTCTTAGTATGCATTTTTAAATACAAAAAAAAAAAAAAATTTTGTTCTTTATTCATAAAGTTTTTGCTTTTTGTTTAAATATCTCATTTATAATGTTATTGCACCATGGGCAATATATATTAAATTTTATGCCAACATTTTCTATCGTGTATTTTTTCTTAAAATTAAAGAACTTTTATTTTTGTTTATCTTGATTTAAAAAGTTGCACAATGGGACTTAAAAAAAATAGTTTTTAAATTGCAAAATAAAATTTATGGTTTTTATATGTCAAAAGTTTTTAAAACACTTACGCAATAAAATTTTTTTTTGGCATTTTAGTTGCACTATGGATCAGATTTACAATATTACTGCTTTCAGAAGAAAAAAACATTTTGTTGTATCAATGCATTCAACTCTACTCCAACCAAAGTTTTATTTCTATACATAACTGGCCTTCTTTTTCAGCAGATTGCTAAGCCGATGGCAGCAAAGCTAAATGTAGTCAAATCTTAGCCAAATTTAGACTATGGGTACAACTCATACTTGGAGAAAATAGACACATTCGTGGCAGGAGTTTTGATTACGATATTCCGACTAGGGACTTCTGTTCTAATTAACAAGAAGTTCGTGACAAAGCCCTTGAGGTCTATACAGACGGTTTCAGAAGACATATATATCACAGTATATATGTATGTATGAATATCTGACAATAGAGTGCCTTATTGGGTACAATGCTCGGGCCTGAGACAGGCGAAGCGGCTAATGAGACCCTTCTCCTATTATTGAGCCTGGACACGTTTGTGGGCTACCGATTAGAGGTATTGCTGTCTTCACACACAAGGTAGAGGGTATTCTTCTAGAGACTGGTTGGACAACAATTCGCCCAGGAGTTTTGACTGAATGGAATTTCTACCGCCGTTGGCTATTATGCTAGCGGGTCTGAGATCAATAGATCTTTCTATGTTGCAGTGCCTTAGCCAGTTGAGCCTCTCTGACCCAATTTAATAATTAATTAACAATAATTAGGTTGCTTGACTACTGCAGTGTATTTTAGGCAGGTAACGATCATACTGAAAGTTAAGTGGCAGGATTTTCCCAAAATATCTTCAGATTTATTTTGTCAGTCAGGTTGCAATTAAGTCCCTTACGAGCGTCACCTCGATCACCATGGATCATTCGAAGGTAAGTCTCATTTGGGTACCAGAATACAGGAGTTTCATAGGATTGTGCATTGCTGATTAACTGGCTGGCATGGGTACTTAAGTAGTTTTCGAACGGAAGCCGAAGCTAGGCCGATATATGAGGAGGCTCTATTCCACTGGCGGCATAAGAACACCTGCATATCGCTAGGCTTTGGTTGACTCGCCTGGATAAGAAAGGAAATCAAAATTCCTTAAACTATATGGTTATTCATCTCATCATTGGGACTTTTGTGAGCTATTTTCAAGGAACTGGGCATTTCCTCGCATGACTTTTCAAATTCTGTGGTTTTGAGGAAGAGGATAATACTGTCTTTTACCTTATGTGCCTTTGACTAAACTTTTCAGGATAAGGGTTATTGAAATAGTGATATAAGTATATCTTTGATGGTGATCAAAGCCCGGTGGGGCTAGCTCCTATACTTGTGGTATTACAAAGATCCCGACCTTTGACATTAGTGTGATCTTATGCTTTAAGAAGGGTCCAACCCATCACTCCGCCACACCTCTAGGGAACATACTGGCTTTCCGTAAAGCATTCATTGCTTTGTTTCAGTTTCATTAGTCAAATTGATTTTTAATCCGCTGTAGTTCCTCCATATAATTTTGTAGTGGTGAAGATCTTTGCTAAGTGTTGGTAATGAGTCCTACTTAACATTATAATTTTTCCTGGTAGGCTAGGTTTTTTACTGATCATTCGTCTGACCTTTGTCGTCATAGCCAGATTTAAGCTGGATAGTTAGAGGCTTTTTTAGATGGATTTGTGTGGAGGGAGGTTGAATGATGTCTCTTTATTAAATTTTTTTCGTCATGTCATCTGCTGAGGATTGGAACTTGGTTCGCTTGTGTTGACAATATTTTTTTAATTCTAATTCTTTGTCCCACTGTATCTTCTGTGTCTTCGTACTTTATATGCTGCCGGAGTTCTTGCACTATTCTCGAACAGTCAGAAGAGTGTACCGTATTTTTATTTTTTCTTTTAATTTTTTCCCTCAATATTTTTTTTCGAACTCTTTTTTTTACTTTATTTTTTGTTGAATTTCATTTTCCAGTTTTTATTTCTGCTGTTGGTTTTCTGTCACCATTTTTCCATTTTATTTGTTTTATATTCATTGGCGCATAAAATTCAGTCATGAAAATCCTCCTGCGGCAGCTTTAAAGTGTACAATTTAATTGATTTTTTTTCAGTGTGTAATGCCGCTTGGCATACATATAGGCGAAATACAATATTGCAATTCCTTAAGAGGAACAGGTAGACTGACTAAAAGCTGAACCCAAACGTGTGTCTGTACATGTGTATATATGTATGGGATGTACGTTTGTCTGGTAAATAAAAAATTATTTTCCCTATTTTTTTTGTCGTATTGAATAAGTAATGCCATTGCTTCTTTGAAGTTCATTGGAGGCACAAAATTCAAATTGAAATTATCTTTGTGTCTCTCTGTTTTTGTGCTCCCATTTGTATTGGCAACATAATACCAGTTATTTCATTTCTGCCGTCATATTTTTATCTTCTTTCATTTAAATTTATAATCATATAAGAGCAAAGCAGAAATATTTTCATTTCCTTTCCAGAATTTGATTTTTAATAATTTTCTAGGTATTTTTACATTTCTATACTAAATTAAGCAACATTTTCGAAATCTTCCCAAAGCTTTTTTCTGTCAAATATTTTTTAGATTTTCGTTTCTTTTTGTATTTAAATATTGTTGTTGTATTTTTAATATATGCATTGTTAACATGCAAAACATTATGTGTCAAAATTCGTACATTAAACATTTAATTAATGCCAAATATATTCAAAATGTTTTTTTGATGTTTTACTTGCGTGTTGCTATACATCGCTCTTGGGTTTATTATTACACAAAAACTTCAAAAGCAATATAAACACAAGGCATTCAAATGGAAATTTTCTTCACTGTTTTTTTTTTTTATAACAATTTAAAACAATAAACAATTGTTGAATGTTTTAATAATGTGGGGTCAACAGCAAAATGTTGCTAAGAAAAAAACTAACATTAGCGTAAGAAAATTCTCTGCAACATTCATAATTAATAAAAAACGTAAATAATATTTTAAAAGACTGACTTAAAATATTTTAAATTTCTGAAGGAAACAATTTAAGTTCGATGAAACCTTTAAAATAATGTTGCAGTAAACATGTTTATAAACATTTTATAATAGTTTTATTTCCAAAATAAAATGAACTGAAAATGAAAATAAATAGAAATGTTAAATGTTTTATATTTAAAATTTTCTATAAACATGTTGCCAAGAAAACTTAAGATAGTTTATGAATTCTTGGCAACATTTTTTTAATGTTTGCAGATATCCGTCGCCTCTTTAAGATATCTAAATTGATATTTGTTTGTTTTTGTTTTTTTCCCGTCATTTCTCTAGCGAGCAAAGAATAATGTTGCAGGAAATATATTTATAAACATTTTATAATATTTTGATTTTCAAAATAAAATTAATCGTAAATAAAAACAAAAAGAAATGCTAAATGTTTTATATTTAAAATTTTCTATAAACATGTTGCTATGTCCCGTCCTCTATATCTCCTCTCCAGGTTAAATTGAGTACATCTCCCAATTGCATAAACTTTCGTCTGGAATATGCTTGCGAATTTTCCCATAGATTCAGAATACTACCTCCTAGGGTCAACTACCACCGCGCCTGTATCGCTTGCCATCTTGGACCAATCCATGTACCACAGAATGGTCCCTTCTCCTATAAGCGAAGATTTTTTCCTAGCCACTGGAGAAAAATATTTGTGTTCTTATATCCAATGTCGGTTGATTTTATGTGATACGCTACACCATAATCAATTTCCACTGAACAAATTAGATCTCTTGTGCTGGATTGTGGCTCATAGCATATTGTTTTTGGTACTTTACCTAAAATTTTCAGCGTCAATTAAATAATTGACGCCTGGTGGCTTTATAACTCGCTTCTTTATAATTTTTAACGCGGGATATGATTTTTTACATGACCCAGAAAATCAATCAAGGACTTTTCTGGCAGACTTGCCTTTAAAACAATGGATATACCCCAACCTTTTGAGACTCTTATTCCCTGAATGTTTTTAGTTGAATACAGAGTTGCGTTCGGCAAACTAATATTAATGGATTTCACAATTGTAGTAGTAATTGAGATTCTCTCACTTAGGCACTTTGCACTGTGTTTTTCCACTTGTTTTCTTTTTTACTTCTCTTTGTTTATTTATTTTTTGCTTATTTCTTCCCTATGTGTATGACTACGTGTGTGTGAAAACAGGAGAGAAAAGCAGCTCTTTGACGAAGGCTGGTATAGAGCCACTTTTTATACGTTTGTCCTATTTTTCATTGCCAAACACTATGGACGTTTTACATAAGATATATTTATAAAAAACCCAAACTTTTTTATAAAAAACCCAAATTCCAATAATTTCTTATTTTTGAAAACATTTATTTTACAGCGTAAAGAAATCAGGCAATGATCCTTTTTTCTTGTTAGCTTTGTACTATTTGGGTCTATTTTAAAAGTTATCACGTTTCGAAGTTCTTAGAAGGTACAGTAACGTGATGTGTACAAGAAAATAATACACATGTTAAGAATGTGTTGTAGGAATTCTCAAATGAAAATAAGATTTTAACTTTTTTTTCTACTTTGCAAACATTTTTTTTACAAACTGTATGGGTTCCTAGGCTTAGTCACACGGGTAAAGTTAGTAAATTTATAATTTTTATACAATTTTTTCAAAGATATTTGGTTTAAAATTTATTACTATCCTTACTCACATTTAATATTGATTAAGTTGCTTTTAAATTTGCTTGGTTTTGTACAAAAATCTGCTTGTGTTTTTTAAAACGAATTTTTAATTTTTATTTTTTTTGTCATATCACATTAAAATGCACAAAAGTTGTATATCCCTGAATTATTTAAAATTTTTCTGCTTCTTTTTTCTCCATTTTTAGTGCGTGATCATTGCCATCGTCAGCGCAGCGAAGGCGTGGATGTAAAAGCTCGCCGTAAACTGATTATCGCCAGTGGTTTGTGTTTGTTTTTCATGATCTGCGAAATTGTAGGTAAGTTTGGTTTTTTTTAAATTCTTTTTTGTTGCTGTTGTTTTTTAATGAATTTTATTATGAAAAAAAAAACCAAAAACAAGTGATTGTGGGTTAATTTTCATTGTATTTATTTGGTGGACAAGCAAGGAATATTAAACAGATGGTATATGTATTATCCTTGAAAAGTTGTGGCAACAAAATTTTCAACAGCATACAATTACACATAATAACAGAACACAATATGGAAATTAATTTTAATGTCATTTAAATGAGTACAAGATAACCAAAAAAATTGCATTTTTTAATCTGTATACCAGCAGTGCTATATAATTTATCATGTACTTAAAAAAAAGAAATTCAAAGGCGTCGCAGCAAAGAAAAAGGGGGAGAGTTTTTAAATGTTTTAAATTTTCTTAGGAAAACACAAGTAGGCCAGTGTGGCTCGTTGGGATAACACAAGAGATCACATTCCCCTAACTCTGGCACCACTTGAAGCTCATTAAGCTGCTAAGTTTCCTTTTGCCAGGTTAGTGAGTTTAACTGCTTGGTATACTTACGTAATGACAAGCATACCATCTTGATTAAAAAGTTGCCGGAATTTATTCGGAAAATTAAAATTACAAATATATTCCTATAAATCTATATTGTCCCCTTCAAAGTAATTCCCATCGACTGCAATACACTTACGCCAGCGCTTGATCCTTTCCTCGAAGCATATTTTTATTCGGTTTTCGGTATGTTCATCAGTGCTGGATAGTTTGGTGCTTGAGTATTAACAAAAACGCCGTTGAGGTCTAAACAGAGACTTAATTCCGATATCGCAGAACATCAGTTTTTTGGAGAGAAACTATACTTACTTATGGCTCGGTAGTATGATGCTCTGCAACGGGGATAGGAGAGACCGTCGTCAGGAGGTCTGTGTTGGATTTACCAGGGTAATGCGTACCTGCCCTTCTGCTGATTCTGATGTGTTGTTGCATATTTTGCTTATTGATTTGTATATTCGGACTGCAGTCGGTTACGGTGCGGTGAGATTATCTTTCTCTGAAATACATGAACATACACTTAAAATTTTTTAAAACGTTTGAGTTCTTTTTAATTGCGTCAAAAAAAAAAAAAAATTAATAAAGCCACGCTGTTGTTGTATTGTAGCTTTTATTTTCTCACTTTATCTTTATGTAGTTCACCTTAAAACAGCAACCTATTAACTTGCACTTGATATTCGTTAATACAATACTTTTATTTACGCCTAAACACGACTTTACTTTAATGACTGCAAAACGATAACTATTAACTTATGCATAAGGCGCCACCTTTTATACACAATTTAAATTACTTCCAAATGTTCTTGTTCTTACTACAACATTTAAATCATTTCCGTTAATTCAAATGTAACACACAAAGATGGTCGAATTGACAGTGCTGCCAAATACACAAACAAGTACGATATTGACAGGGTGACACTTTAATACCAAATATATCAAAATCACACAATACAGTTTTAAAGGCACTGATCTGACATACTTTCTTTTTACTTTTATTTTCGTTAGAATATATTCATACTAGGATTCTTAAAGAACCTTCAGAATGGGCTTCATTCTACAAGAGAGTTGGAGTGGGAATAATTTCCCCTTGTAAATAGGATCGGCCCGATTTCTTCAATGGCTTCGACACCTAGGTTTACACGGAAGGCTCAGATCCAAAGTTTTCTCGGCAGAGCCTAACCTGAATCATCACTACAGTCTTCTTGATGGCTTGTAAGTTTTTCAGGAGGAAGTATTGGTCATTAAGGAATCATGCTTACTACTATTTTGGGTCGGTATACGAGTATACGTCTGTAAATTCGTGGATACCCGGACGGCCAGTCTTGCCCTTAGATCTCACACCACTACTTCTGAATTAGTAAGGAAGTGTAGGTACTTATCCTTTCTTCTGAGACGACCCTTAATTGGATTCTGGGTGAACATGACTTCTATGAGAATGAGTGAGTGGATAAGTTGGCTCGCGAGTAATTGGTATTAAGTGGACGGAAGCCGGGCACTGTGGCATCGTTCATAGGGTCGCTGAAAAGGACTATTCGACTTCTACCAGGATCGAGCAGTCTATGAAAGACTAAAGGAGCCTGCAGGATCACAAAGCTGACTTGGCCTAAGTATGATGCGATTCCCACTCGAACTCTCTCATTGATCATCGTAGAAGACTGGAAACAATGATCGCAGGATATGGTCAGACAAACGCTGTCGCAGCTGTGCAAAACAGAGAAGGAAGAAACAATTAAGCACTTTCTCTGTGAATGTCAGGCATTTATGAACCGTCGCCGTGAAGCCTTCGGCATATGCTGCGCGATATCCTGCATTTTACCAGATGATTTCTTCAGATATCTGAACTTCACGGAGTAGGTGTGAGATATTTCAAACATCGTTTGGTATCGTGTGTTTATAGTAATTCTCAAAATTCTGTTCGAGGATACTACTTGACACTCATAGCAGCTATTGTTGCGTGAAGCAATTAACCAACTAACTCTAAACAGATTGGCGTAAGAATATCATCTTGATCAAAAAGCTCCCGGAACTTATTCAGCAAATTAAAAATACAAGTTTTTTCGTCTTAATCTTTATGCCAGCATTTGAACTAATCTTTGAAACATTTTTTATATTCGGGTTTTGGTATGTCCATCAATGCTTCCTGCGATTTTTCCATTACTTCCTCTCTGCTGCTAAAACGCGTTGGTTTTTAACTCGATTGAATAGAAAGAAGTCACAGGGAGCCAAGTTGGGTAAATTCGGTGGCTGTTGGATGGTATTTGTTGCAATTTTCGTCCAAGAGTTTCGAATAATGATGGCACTGTGAGACGATGCTTTATCGTGGTGCAAAATACACGACTTTTCTACCCACAATTCCGGTCACTTTCGCATACGTCTCATAACGCCCAAATAATAAATACTTTTTGTTTAATGTCTGGTCTTCTGGCAAAATTTTATGATGCTATATGCCGTTGTAATCCATGAAAACCGTGACAATTGTCTACTTTTTTGACTCAAAGAACACATTTGCTGAACGCCATTCACTTACCTGATGTCTAGATTGTGTGTCGTACTCATAAACCCACGTCTCGTCTCCAGTAATGATCTTTTTGATGAATGTAGGATCGGATTTGGTCTAGCAAATCATGTCTTTTGCTACACCGTCAAAATTGGAAAAAATCACCAACACACATGGAGATAAATGTACTCTTGGATACGTAGTTTTTGCAAATGTCCAGTTATGATGCTAAGATTAAGCGGGAATATCAACAACAGATGTATCAACTTAACAAAAGAACGATGAGACCACCACACCAGGGTTTTTCTGGTAACCGTTTGATTAAGGTTGTAATAACAAAAGAAGCTTTAAAGGCTCTAGAAACCTATGAGTCTTTGGAATTAAGTTTCTTGGGAAGTTCAAGTGACGGTAAGAAATTGCATAAAATCATAGAAAAAGGTGGGTGGCATTGCAAATAATACTGCCATTGATGAAATAGTAAAGGTGCTGGGTATTACACCCCGATAACTAAGACTTGTGCAACACGTTTAGTATGCGTGGAAGTTGCGATTTAAAACTAAAAACGTAGAGTGGGTCATTGGTGCAGCAGAGTCACCTTTAAGAATCCACGTAATGGCTATGAATCAAAAGTATGTCTTCGGGAAAGGCTACTGATCGCATATGAACTTAAACTGCTAACATTGGTGCAATGGTACAGCTCATGCTGATATATTTTTCAAAATTTAACCTTAGGAGGGAGTACACTTAGTGTGACATTAAATACATACTCGGTTGTCTTTCTAAAATTAAGGGCTCATGGCCTGCTAATTTAACAATTAATGCTTCATGAGTCAAATTAATGCCATGAATCTATGTTCGAAACGAGTGCACTCAGAAAAAATTAAGTCTCCTTAGTTTCTAAGCTTGACAGCTAAGCTTGGTTGCTTCAAAAATATTCTACGTGTTTTTTAAGGGACTTAATACGTACAAAGAAATATTCGATTTATTTTTTAAAATATTTTTCTGCTTTAAACCTGCTCTTTAAAATAAATGGGTATCCTACCCGAAAACAGTCAGTCACCTGCCATTTACATTCATATGTCATTCAATGTTGGTTGCTTTTGGTAACACAAAATTGAAAAATGGTTACATTTGGGAAAATTTCAATGCAATTTTTTTTTTCTTGTTATTTGCCATTGCTGTTGTACGTTTCGTTTCAACAATTCAAAGTGATAAACCAAAGAACTCCACCTTTTCAATGTTTTTCAAAGAATTCTCCTCCTGAATGGATGTATTGAAAACCAATTTAGCAAATATTTGAAAAAAATTGAAAAACTTTGCTTTTTTTCTTCATTTCTCTTCTTCTTTTTATTTGTAGGTGGCATTTTATCGAATAGTTTGGCAATTGCAACAGATGCTGCTCATTTGTTAACCGATTTTGCCAGTTTTATGATTTCATTATTTGCCATATGGCTTGCTGGACGACCTTCAACGCAACGGTAAGTAGCTTTCAAACAAAAAAAACAAAAACAAAAATTCGTTTACATTTCAATTGTGGGTTGTAAGCAGGAAAGTAAGACATTAAGGACATTTGTTGTAAGGATTTATAATATGAAAGCATTTCCTCTTTTATATTTGCTTACCTCTCTTTACTCTTTCTAATGTGTGACCATTTAATTTTATGTCAAACTACGTTTGAATTGAGTTTTTTTTCTCTTTATTTTGGTACAAATTAGCTTATGGTTTCTGTTACAATTTTTGGTTAACGTTTTCTAGACATGAAATCATGACTTACACACAAGGACAGTATGACCAATTGTTGGATAATGTGGGTCAGAAGTACTGTAATAAGTAGAGAAATGTAAATCTGAAAAGAAATTTTGAAATCTTTTTGATAAAATTTGCTACACTAGCGTTGTTTGAGGGGGGCTAGAAATAAGAACAAGTAAGTGAAAATGGTTTTGCAACATTTGTTTATATTTTAAAGTGCCGTTTAAAATCGTTCATCTTTAATTAAAAATTTTTCTATGATTTTAAAGCGGGGCAATCTATCGGCTTAAATTTGAACCAACGGTTATTTCGAATCTGGCAATACTTACGTCATTCTCTTCTGTCACAAAATTCAGTATATTATCTCAACTGAACAAAATTAATCGATTTACGCTTGAGCAAATTAGCCAAAATGGTGATGTCAGTTGGCCGCCAAGAAACGCCGTTAGACTATTTTCTGTGAGGCGCCGTTAAAGATAAGTGTTGTGCCGACTAGCCAGAGGCAATTGAGTATTTAAAGGTCAATATACGTGAAGCCGTGTAGCCGAGATACGACCCCATACACTCAAAAAAGCTCTTGATAATTTGTCGGATCGAATGGGGTAATATGAGGCCAGCCGCGGCAGCAATATGAATGCAACAATATTTCGTTTCTAACCGGAACAATTGTACTTCACAGCAAAAAATAAATTTTCCAATATTTCAAACCGTTTTTGTTTTATTGAATTTTTAAATTTAAACTTTTAAATGGCCCACCATATACAATGACTGTGGCATATCAACTTAAAACAAAACCAAACCACAAGCAAAGAAACACCTAAAAAGATAACGAAGAGGAAAAGAGGATTATAGCCAACTTGAGCTGCTTATGAGGTGGAAAGATCAAGGGGATGAAGATCTGCAAAGATCAGCTTCCCATTAACAACGATGTCCTTGTGTCCAGGAACCAAAATCAAGGAAATATTAATACATGTACCACCGAGTAACTTCATTTGCTCTTTGCGTTGAAGAATAAAAGGCGAGTTGCAACTGGGCAACATCAGGGCCTTGATAGCAAGCTGACTATCAGAGAAAACTCTGTACCTTCCCTTAGACCCGCGATCTCTCAGCATCCTGCATAATCGCAAAAACCTCCTCCTGAAAAATACTAGAGATTGACAGTAGTCCAAAGGGTTTCAGCATTTGTGAAGACCATAACATCAGAACTCGTCGAAATCCTATCTCTTCCCCATAAATTTCTTATAGATAAAAAGGCCTTGATGTGCCTAGAAAAGTTCAGTCTACGAATAGCCAAGTCTGTCCCCAATTCCCTTTGAGACGGTGTAAGAAACCCTGAAAGGCTACCGTGGCTACTGAGCGATTATCTCCCTAAATCGAGTGCCTTTTTCTTTATCGCACTCTGCTCTAAAGGCGGTAAAATGTAGAGAACAATAGGCAGTAAGTTCAGAATGACGTTCAGGGCAATACTAGAAAATGTCCTGCAAGCACCAACGATAGCCAAACACGCAGTTCTCTGAACTTTCTCCAGTCTAGTTGTGATAAAGCTTCTACTAACCCTACCATAACAGGTAGCCATATATGAGAATTGGCTGAACAACCAGGTTATACATCCAGAGCACCATTTGTAGTTTAAGTTCCCATATTCGACCGAACATAGATTTCCACAAATAAGAAGCACAGGCTTCTTTTACCTGCTCCTCTACATGCATCTTCCAATGTAGTTGGAGTCCAATGAAAGTTTTACTATCGGGGTATTCTAAACAATGAAAGTCCCCACACCAGTGTGAGTCACCACCTTCACCACAACACCTTTAACTTTGCACAAAATCCCATTGACGACGACTAATCATAGAAGAGGTGCAAAAACACCATCGTGGGGAGTGCCTCTATGCACAAATCCCATAGTCCTAGTCCTCGACATCACTCCTAGTCCTCGGCATCACTGTACTAATTTTCGTATGTCATAGCAAGAACTTAACACAGTGCACTGATGGTTGACACAGTTCTGACCCTGTTAAAAGCGCCCTCAATGTCAATGAAGGCAACATAGAGTGAAATGCTTATAATCCTAGGATCTTTCCACTGAACTGACTACATCATGTAGCGCTTTATCAGTGGACACTCCCTTCAGATAGTCTTGTTGAGTCTCCGACAACTTGGTCTTCCGGTTCTCGCTGATGTGAACTATCACTTAGCATATAGGTCGGTAACTATGTCTGGTTTTTCCCTGGACTTACTTTCAGCATTATTATCCAAGTAGTAAAGCTACACCATTACAAGGTAAAATAGTATCTTACCGTTATAACGTACTTTAGCCTTGAAATACTATTAAGTCAAACATAATCGGAAGTCGTGTCGCACATGGCTCCACGTGAGAAATACATTCCTTTTTTGATGGCCTAAGGTTGAACAATGATGGCCGCTGGAAAATTATTGGGCGGTATTCAAAGACAAGTTTGTTTGGCTATCTCTGTAGCCATGCTCAGCTGTCATAACAGGGATATTTATCCAGCATATCTTTGTGAAGAAGTGCGCTATAAGGACTGCTTCGAAAATGCGAATTGAGTTAGACTGGAGCTTTGGAAACATGAGCATTCTAAGAAGCGATCCGGATTTTATTTAATTCGGTTGGAGAGGTCCACCTGGCCATGGCATTGCGAACTAAAAACATCTATTGAGCAATACCACGGTCAGATCCGACGACGCAATACCCTGAGCGGATGACTCTCTGAATGGTCCAGAACCAATAGTCGGAATAGTCTCCAGAAAAATGCCCTCTACCTTATGTATGAAGACGCAAATGGGTAGCCGAAGGCCCTGTTTAGGCTTAATAAGAGCTCCATAAAATTTCCTCTCCGAATGTTTGCCAAAGCAGCATATTCACAGAGAATATGTTCCGTCGTCTCCTCTACCTGCCTACACAGGCGGTACTTCGATTCAGATAATTCAGATTAAAGAGGTAATATTTAAGACAGTAAAGGCCTATCAGGAAGCTAGTTAGTTCAATTTTAGTTACCTTGTCCGCGTGGCGCAACTCCGTATTATAGCTGCAGGTCTTATTAGCTGCTTTGCCTTCTCAGACACGGGCATTGTACTCAATATGGTGAGCGGATATACCCCTGGTCGTGGACTAGCCAATACTACAGTACTGCTCTAATCCTACGAGACCAGTGGTCTAGCTCCGCCTTGCCAGTTCGTCAGCGATCTTCGTTCTCCATAACACAAATATGTCCAGGGATGCAGCGATGTGTTAACTTGTTTCATAATGCCAGTGAAGTGACATTCGTGTAGCACTTGAGTACTAGTCTCTAGTGCCTCCTTAGTGCCGCTAGCCCCTGATCACATACTTCATATTAATCCACTCACAGATGAAAATTGCTATCTGGATTATATTGTCATACCAGATATAATGACTTCAGAAAAGCTTACTTTTGTTGTGTTTTTTTTGACCCCTCTCGCTCTTTTTATTTTCTAATATGATTTTTTTTTTTAGTGTTGTAGTGCTTATTTGAAAATGGCATGAAAATATAGAATTTATTTGGATTTCTTACCGCTTTTTCTGCGAAAATATTATAATGGTCCTAATTATGGGCCATTTGTTTACACCTCGTAAAAGAGAGTTAAATTTTAATATTGAGAACATTAATGAAAGTCGATTTGCGTCTAAGAAATCAAATCAATTCTTAATAAGATATCTAGAAATGGTTGAAATAGTTTCAAAATTTAAAAGAAAGAAAGCAAAGAAAGCAATTCACAAAATTTGCCGAAGGCTAGGATGTGGTTCTTGCTACATAAGCATAATATTTCAAATTAAATAGAATGTAATGACTAATTCGCTTGTGGCTGGAGTTGTTCTCAGCCAAGAATTCATGAACATTTGTTTATATTTTTTTTTGTAATTTTTTTATAATTTTTTTTTATTATTTTTTTTATAATTTTTTTTATACAGGAGTTATTCTCAGCTAAGAATTCATTAAATTTATTTTGTACATTTTATTTATAACTTTTTTTTATAAATGTTTTAATACATTTTTTTATAATATTTTTTGCACTTTCACTACTTTACTTTGCTTAAGTTGTCTAAGCAAAAATAAAAGACCATTTAACTATACAATAGCCATTAATCATTGAAATTTATTGCAAAATTTTATCGGGATAACTGTCGCCATTAAGATTTTTCAAAATTTTTGAAAGTTTCCTATTCTATGTTTCCTTGGAAGTCTCAATTCTTTGTAATTCTTTATCTTTAAGATATTTTAACATTTCTTTCCAAATATTTATAAATAATTTAAATAAAATTGTAATATATTTTCCTGTTTTCTCGTTTTTTTTGCAACTACTTTTAGGCTCCAAGCTTTTTTTGTGGCCTAATTTTAGGCAAATACAATTCCTTAAAAAATATCTTTATTGTTTTTTGTAGTTTTACAGTTTTTTTTATTGTTGTTAAATATTTTATTTCGTTACTTATGTTTGTTGTTGTAACTACCGTTATTTTTACTGTTTCGTATTTAACAGAATATTGTATTCGTTTTTACCACATTTATTATAAAATTTGAACTTTTTAAAAACAAATCTTTAGAGAAATAACGTCAACAATAAAAAACCAAAAGTAATGTTTTTGAAAACCTCCTCTTGCTATTGGATATTAAGTATTGGATATATAAAAGGGTGGTTATGTCAAGAGATGGAGTTTTAAAGCCGAGGAATTACAAAACTATAATTTTCAACACTACTTAACATACTTTTACTACCATTACTTTTCTACAACTGCTATAACTACTTTTATTACTTTTATAACTACATTCTTACTTCTGCTATACTACACTGTTAGTTTATTTAATACAAATACTAGTGCCTTTATTACTACAAATTTTTCTATTACTACTATTCTTACTATTCTTACTTCTAAGATGTTTACTTCTACTGTTAGTCTATTTACTGCTAGTAGTTCATTGATTTAAAATACTACTGCTTTTATTACTTTTACTTTTTCTATTATTACTATTCTCCTACTATATTGATTATTACTATTGTTAGTTCATATACTATTATTAATTTAATTACTACTGTAACTTCCTTTACTACTCTTACTACTACTGTGAGTTAATTTACTACTCTAATTCATTTACTATAAATACTAGTTCTTCTTTTACCACTATTCTTACTGCTACTATATTTACTGCTACTGTTAGTTCATTTATTATAAATTCTACTCTTTTTATTACTACTTCTTCTATTACCACTTGTCTCTATAAGTCACAGCGCGATGACCAGTTAGACCTCTCCATCTTAATTATTAAATAAAAACCACGACTTATCGTACTGCTGTAGAGCTGTAAAACAATCGATAGTCAGCCCACTAGTTTGCAAAAAACTATCGATACTATCGGATTCTTTTAAGTGCTACTTGTGGCAACAATATTAGAATCTGAGTGAAAGGGAAAGAATAATAATAAATATACATAAATATACAATGAAAGAAAGCTGCAGAGACTATAAAAGAAAGCGTAGAATAACTGTCAGTTTTAGTAAACTTTTAATTCGTACTTCAAAAATTAATCCCTTCAAGTCATCGAAAAGCCTCAAAAATGAATTTATTCTCCTGTGTCAAGCCGCACAATAAGAAAATAACTTTCGGAAACTAGACTTAAGGGCAAGAGTCCTCAATATGTATCATTTCTTAGCAAACGGAAGCAACACCTGCCACGTAATAGTTAGAACAACATGCTCTGATTTGACGAAATGAAGATTAATTTGTTTGGAGCCAATGCAAAATCGTATGTACGAACATGTTTTTGTTACAATTCATACTTTGAGTTTAATAAATAGAAATTTAAGAAACTGTTAAACTGTGTCCCTATGTAATTATAAAAGTTGACAGACGTCTAACAACCTGCATCGAACAAATTTTTGCACATGGGACTTTGACTATGTACATTTAGTGACCTCCATATTTACTCTTAGAATTTGACGATAGTATCGATAGTGAAAAAAAAAAAAACTATCGATGGTCAGCCAAACACAAAACTATTGATACTATCGATAGTACTATCGATTGTTTTGCAGCTCTATACTGCTGATATATTTATTACTACTGTTACTTCGTTTATTATAAATACTACTGCTTTTTATTACTACTACTAATTTTTATTTTTATTACTATTGTTAGTTCATCTACAACTAATAATAAATAAAAACTAGTTCATTACTTCTTTTCAATGCCTTATTACTACTATTTCTTCTATTTCTACTACTATATTAACTGCTATTGGTTTTTTAACTATATATACTACTACTTTCATTACTACTACTTTATTACTACTACTTTTATTACTACCACTTTTTTGATACTTTTTATTTCTACTTTTTACTACTACCTTTTTGCTACTATTATTTTTTTTTATTAACAATAGGTTTTTTACTGCTATTAAATCTTTTATTATAACTTGTTTAAAAGTACTAACACTACTTCTTCTACCACTATTACTACTGTTGCCACTACTACCACTACAACTACTACTACCACTACTGCTACTACTACCACTACTGCTACGACTACCTCTACTGCTACTACTACTACTACTGCTAATACTACCAGTACTGCTACTACTACCTCTACTGCTACTACTACCACTACTGCTACTACAAATATGTGATTTCTAGGCAGTTTCTACTTGAATACTGTTTTATTTTTAAATGGAATACTGAATTTCTATTACTACTTCTTGTACTACTGCTACCACTACTATTACTGCTACTACTACTACTGCTTCTACTACTACTTCTTGTACTACTGCTACCACTACTATTTCTGCTACCACTACTTTTTGTACTACTGCTACCACTACTATTACTGCTACTACTTCTACTGCTTCTACTACTACTTCTTGTACTGCTTCTTCCACTACTATTACTGCTACTACTACTACTCCTTCTACTACTACTTCTTTTACTACTGCTACTACTACTATTACTGCTACTACTACTACTCCTCCTACTACTACTTCTTGTACCACTGCTACTACTGCAGCAACGTTTTCTTTTTTTATTACTTTTTCTACTACTACTACTACTATCACTACTTCTATTATACACTCCTTCTTTAGCTAGTATTACTTCAGCAATTGCTACAAAATATACTTTTACTACTAATAATACCCTATTTTTAGGCAATGCCTAAATGAGTGCTATTTATTTTTTAAATAGCAAGCTTATCCTGAGTCTACTTTTAGGTACTGAAGCCTAAAAATATTTTAAGGGAGTATTTTAGTACCCTTAATACTGCAACACATCAAAAAAACTTTTTACCGTATATTGATACGCATAAAGCTTTACAATTTCTAGCCTCTCTTAAATAGAAATATAATCCCCTATATGGTTTACCCTTTCTTATTTACTGAGTGCGTTTGACTTAATATATGACTGTGTATTTTGGTTTTGCATACGAAAGCAGAGCCATATAATCTTTCTTCTTCCTCCCCCAGATAAATCCATGTGGCCAAAGGAGCGAAAAAAATAACAGCAAACAAACCTAACCGCAAGACTGTCTGCCAAGCTCAAAGCCTACTGTAGTATAGAATTTAGGAACAACACAGTAACCAAGCAGGAACATTGAAAAGAAGTAAAAAAAATTAAAAAAAATTTATTTAGAATCAGTAAAGATCGGCTTATTTATAACCTACACCATAATTTACTTAATGAATAATAATAATTATTAGTTGCACATATTCTAAAGATGGGGGTGGCGTGGTGTAGTGGTTAGAGTGCACGCATAACAACACAAATGATCCAGGTTCGAGCCCCCGCAGAGGACATGATAAAGAAAATTTTAATTGTGGCTTTAAATATTTACTATAACGAGGCCTTCTCTCCAGATAACTCCATCCAAAAAATTAAGAAGAAGCCCACTGACCTTTGCGCATAGCTCTGGCGAAGTTTGTCATCATCAGAAGAAGAATAATCAGGAAAATACGCCACCTACTGAAAAAAAATTAGTAAAGATCAACACCAATTAGCAAGGATCTTTACAACTACACAAAATCATATGGAAGAAGCTAAAGTGGATTAATCATCTAATTAACTTAAAAGATTAAATTGATTAAAAACTGAAACAAATCAATGGATGACGAAGAAAAATAGATATTCTAAAGGCAATTATGAACTAGTACTAAATAATATCTATTTAGTGTCACTGACCTTGATTTTTTAAATAAATATTTTTTTCAATTTCAAAGTAGTAAAGTTTTTCATTAAATTCGGTGCAAAGTACATTTTGGTTGAGAGGTTGATTATGGATCAATTGTTTTCAAGTTTGCTGTCATAACGCAGGGCTTATTTTATTCAAAGATATTATTGATTTGAGAAAACAACTCCAAATTAGAGTTTATAGACTGATCTACACACTTGCAGGTCTTTAGAATTTTTCCAGCTGTTAGCAGCTAACGGTATAACCAATACACTTTTCTACGAAATAACGAAACAGTTAAATCATACGACTGAGAAGAAAACAGATGAAGAAAACAGAAGCAATAACCTCAGAAAAACTTAAAAGAGTGTGTTCCAACGGGTAGCCCAGACACGTGGTAAGCTCACTTGGATATGGATCCACTATGATGTCTAAAGAAGGGCGTATGTAGTAACCAGGTAGGCCTACATGTCCTTTTTGAGGTTTAAAACGAAGAAACTAAACGCATGCACAAAAAAAAAATTAGTCGCTAACATCTATGTCAGCAGTTCAGATATGGCCTGCCAAGAAAAACAGTGCTTGTATTCGAAAGACTTGGACACTAACACACTTCCTCATCCTGACTACTCCTGAAGTAGTCATAAAAAGGCAGACCAAGTCTCATACACACCAGCTGCCCAGTTCCCTGTGTGAGACCTATAGAACGATGTATGTAGTAGTTTTACAAGAACTAAATAAACGCTTGTACAAAAATAAGTTACGCCGCTGACATCTACGGTTTTACAGCATTTCCGATATGGCATGATAAGTAAAACAGTGCTAGTATCCGAAAAATTGGTGAATACTACACTGCAGTAGTCATAAAATGGCAAACCAAATCTCCTTTCATACGCGCCAGCTGCCCAGTGTCCAGTGATAATAGCCACTAAAATGCGAAGTCTAAGTTGCAGTGTCCTTATAATAGACTCTGATCGGATCATATCATATAGAGGCTAGCTTTGCTCTGATATAGATGAAAAGTCACCCCTACCAACCAGACCGTCGAATACATATTGAATCGCAGTCTGACTGCCTTTGTGATACATTAACAAATCCATTGCTATTTTTATAGCCGAAACTTTCGAAATATTGCAGTGGTCGGGAATAAGAGTTTCCTTTAAAGGCAAGAACTTATACAAGTAAATGCCACGAAACTTAAGACTTTCAACTGTCTTACGCTTATCAATCTATTTCAATCCAAGATACTTCGAAGTCCAAGAGATTCAAACAAATTCTACAACACTCCACCTATGCCAGATCCTTTCCAATCACTTAGCTTCATGATAAAGTTTTTTAAAAAGCCAACACAAAAAAATATATGGCAGAATATTCACGAAATAATATGTATGTTTTTTAAGTGAAAAAACATTCCTGAACTTGGAGAAATTTATGAAGCATGCCTTGATTTTTTCAGAAGTGATAACTGACTCTGATTGAAACAAGAAGTAACTATGATGTATGACATAATTGCAGTGGTCCTTCCACTGCTTATTTTCACACAGTTTTACAACAAACAAAATAAAAAAGAATAAAAACGATCAAAATCAATTAGAAAGATGCCATGCGAACAGGGTAATTTATATAAGTATTTCAAATACATAGATAATTCCCGCGACATCCCAAGTAGGACAAGGGGGACTTCGCTTAAGCAATGAGTTGCACTCGACTCTGTTTGCTGTATTGTACCAATGGTTTCACGAATATTGTCCTTTGAAGCGTCTATTGTCTCTGGCTTGTTAGCGTAACACTTATCTATGACGGCACCCCACAAATAACAGTCCAACGATGTCAAATCGCAGCTCCGAGGTGGCCAAACGACATCAGCTCTGCGGCTGTTAATGCGATCTTCAAAAACAGGGCGCTAACATCTAGTGTAGCTTCGGCTGTGTGGCACGTAGCGTCGTCCTGTTCAAACCAAATGTTGCTAATGTTCTCCTTTTAAATTTTTGTGAACAAAAATTCGTTCAACATGGCCCGATAACGATCGCCATTGACTGTAACGGCCACTCCTTGCTCAATTACCAAGAAAAATGGCCCAATTATGCCTCTGGACCAAAATCCGCACCAAACAGTGACTCGTCATGGGTGTATCGGCTTTTCAATATATGCGTGCGAGTTTCATGTGCCCCAAATGCGACTCTATTTGTAGACTCATTGACAGAGACCTACAATTTAATGCCAGCTCCGAACGGCATATGCATTATTTAGGTACAGAACTTTTTCATAGCGTAACTACTCATAGTTAGTCGCTAGCAGTGCTATGAGGTGGTCTAGTATTGAACCGAGGACATCTTGATTGGTAAGCGGGTGTCTTACCTACCATAACAGAGCGGTACACAAGTAATTCAAATAGCGACCTAAATATTTCAAAATCTAGTATGTATAGGTCATAAGGTCAGCTACAATAATGTGGGCTGGGAGTATAAGACAAAATGTACAAAGCGTGCTATTTTAAGGTTCTTAACGTAAAAATTGGTGACCTCCATTATCTGTTGCAATTCTTGAGTATATATTTGAGTGACAGTTAGAGTTAGTTAATATGTATAAAATATAGTTGTTTGGGTACGCAAGGAATTTATTTAAGTTTAATTATGCAAAAAGAAAGAAACTATAGTAGGCTGGTTTCAAACAAAACTAATAGAATACGTCAAAGAATCTCTAGAATCTTCTAGAGGAAAATCAAATGTTTATTCTTAATAACCTGCCGGACAATATAGCCTCTAACACCTAATTCGGTGTAGGGGATAAGAACATCATAGAAACACTGTACTAAGTGCTTAGAATGAAAAGCAGTACTGAAGAAAAAAAAAAGCCAAAACCAATCTCATTTTCATAAAATATTCAAAGCTACTCACTTATACTCGTCGTAGAGTTTTTTCTCCAAATTTTTTTTATGCATAAAAAAGTAATAGAGGTTTTTTTCAAAGATAAAAACCAACCAAAAATACTGTCGAAAAATTATATATGCTGCCTAAAAATATACACTATACGAGTAGTAACGTAAACACAAATAAACAAACAAACATATGAGAGAGCAGCAAAGAAAGTGGGAGAGAAACAAATCAGCCTTTACTTTGGCAATATGAACAAAAATGAAAACAATATTGTTATAGTTTTTGTTTTTGCTGCTCTGGCTGCTGTGTTGTATACTTGGTTAGTAAAAAATGTATTCGCATTACGGACATAAAAAACGATTTTGCATTAACGAAAGCTTTTTATTTTTTTTCTTGATTACAACTGAGCAAAAAAAAAGTGACTGAATGAAGAAGTCGTTAAAAATTTCTCTCTTTTTTTCCAAAAAATTCCCAACGAATACCTAAATGTTATAAATGCAGAAAGGAAAAGAGCAGACAAAAAACCATTTTATTATTTAATGATTTTTATTAAAAGTTTTAACAGTATTTTTTTTATTGTTCTCTACTCGCATAAAAAAGCTATACTTGCTAGCAAATAATCACTAAAGATGGAGGTAAAATGAGAAAGAAATACGAATAATATATCAAAGAAAATGGATTAAGAAAATGGAAGTGAAGTCAAGGTAAAGAAGGACGAAAAAGCCATAAATTTATCAAAGGTAATGAATGTTTATAAAGGGTAAACCACGCCTTATACTACATATGGTTGTTTTCGAGAAAGTTTCATTTGGCGCTTCCTATGACTTAACTTAAATACAATAAAGTGCGTAACCAGGAATATCTCTGGAAACTGTGCCGATGCGAGAGAACACTTCTTGCTGTAGCTCACCTATATGTGGATATTAGTTTAAGATTCCGTTAAACTGACTATTGGACATAGATATCGCTGACAGATCCTGGGAAGAGGAGAAAATTGGATATTAAACACTCCAACCGACTGCTGATCGTAAGGTATCTCTATTCTCTACGTAATGCGTTACGGTCACGCTTACCTCAGACACCCAGAGACCATATGGTCGCTGTGATCATTTTATGTAAAAAATATAAGAATATAAAGGACGGGAGAGAGAAATCAATGTGAAAGAGAAGAGAAAAGGCAAAGTGACTCACAAGGAATAAAGAAAAATAAAAGCTAACTGACCAATTAACTAACTAACAACACTAAAAGAACCTAAGAAAGTTGAAAGATAGGGAAGTCATAAACACCTCTGGATACAATCAATCTCCACGCCACAGGATAACTGTAGGGTTAGTATACGACAAGGAAGTTAAAGTTTAATACCTTAGAGTTGATGCTTCCTGCTTGAAAGCCTAGGATAGTGACGCAGTGGGCTTTAACTCATCCTCGTCTTCGCACAGCCTACAGAAAACTATATCAGTATTCGTCAGCCATCAACGAATTTCATAACGGCCTGTAATAGCGATCGTAGTCAGCCTCAGCTCAACCTTAACCATTGAGAGAAAAGAAGACGTCCTATGACTGGAAATAACCGGCCATATGGATCTAGAGGCCCTGCAACCTGATTAGTTATATCAGATTTTTACCAGTCTTCCCAACGAAGAACATCTCGAGTTCACCGATGTAATGACACAACGCCGGCAGAACGAAGTCTTTAGTCCACAGGACTGCTAACTCAGAGTCATGACGAGCCAATTTTCTATTATCAGCGATACCACAATGATCCTATACCCAGCAAAGTTTACGTTCTTTTGCAGCCTACACAAGGCTAGTGTGCAGCCTCAGAAAGACTTCTGATCTGAGCGAGCTCCATCTAAGTACCTTGAGAATCGCCTGTCTATACACGAAAATAGAGACCAGGTCCTCAACGCTCCCAGACTTATTCTAAATCAGCTCCACTGCCTTTATAACTAAAAAAACTTCAATCTGGAAAGCACTACACTCGTCGCTCAACATATAAGAACACCTAAGGTCAATTTGTTCGCAATAAACGCCAGCACAAGTAACTTCCTTCATCTTGGATCCATTTGTAAAAAAAGCAGACCATCAAGAGGAGGGTTAAGCCTTCACCATTCATCTCTGCTCGTTATCACACCTCCACAGTCACAAAAATCATAGTCGTCAGGACTTAATCGCAGGCTCCTCCTCCTGTTCCGGCATTCAATTACAGACAACACAAAACATGCACGTTTCCATAATCAGAATCCCGTCAAAAGCTAGCTCTTAACGCTTGAGGATGAATTTGAAGGTCCAAAAGACGCACATCAAGCATCACGTTCAAAGCCGCCTGCGGAGTACCCCTACCCACCACGTGATGAGGAGCGAAGCGATCGAGGACAATTGGAGTGTGTCCCACTTCATATGCTAATGTCCGTCTCTGGCTCAACGTGGACTCCTTTCATTCGGCTCGGCCTTTCTTAGTAGTTTGACGAAGCTGTCGTTCCATGACATCACGAGTATTGTCAGATTTTTTAAAACTTCGTGCTGGTTTTCAAGATAATTCAGGGGAGTTGAGCTTGCAAGTGAGCTTGCTGGGCGGATCTAAGGATTCGTTACATGTGTCATTAAAATGAACTGCTATGCGTGCACTAGTAAACTTTGTCTTCACATGGAAATCACTGCATTCTTATCATAAATAGGGAAGAAATTGACCGAAGGCATGAGTTTTGTTGGCTTTGGGAGCGGCTATGCTTTTGTTATAGACCTCTGACTTAAGAATACCTCACAAGAGGTAGTATAATGGAGTCATATCACAATCTCATTGGCCAGTAAATAAACCCATGAAGCACTGAGTCAAACTAACAAATTTGGATGATTTGTGTGGCAGGCAGTGCCGTCTTGTAGAGATCATTGACACCCATTTCACCAATTCAGACCAAAGTAAGTTGCTAACCACCGTAAAATGTAAGGAAGGCTATATCCTTCCATGGTGATTTGGTAAAGCAAGCTGTATAAATGGAAGCTGATTTGATGGATGTAGCATTAACAATACGGTCGCTATCAACTGTCAAAGTCAAAAGCCCTGATTAGAAGGCAAGGCTTAATAAATGAACATAATGACTCGACTGTCATGATCTGACCAACCTCGTGTTTAAAGTAATATGGACAATTTACAACAACCAGCGCCTTTTTCCGGGATACATTGGATGCTGTTGGACCTTATGCGCACTGTTAGTACTCCCAATTTGTCAATTTCGTATATTTATAGAAAAGGACAAGACGATGCTTTGACTGTGAAGACCTGTTCAATGATGCAGTGGGCGCTGTTACTGTTTTTGTGGATTGGTAGTATTCTGAATTCGCCAATTTTGTTTGTTGACAGCAAAACAAACAAGATAATTTCAGGATAATTGAAAAATTCCAATCCTCCTCCAGGCAAATCCATCCAAAAGGGGCCCTGCTAACATCCCACCTTACCAAAGCGGACGTTGACAAACATCACACGAATGATAAGGAGAAAATGTCACCTGCTATGAAAAAATGACAATGCTAAGTAAAGATCACCACCACCACTTAGCAAGGAAATTCAGCACTACACAATCACATGGAGACAAGTTAACGTAGTCTAATCATCTACTTAACGAAGATATTCTATGACGAGAGTCACTTTCAATCCTCCCCCGAACAAGTTCATCTAAAAGAAGCCCTTTTTACATTCCAGCTTGGCTGTGGGGTCGTTGACAAATATCTTACGAATGATCAGGAGAAAATGCCACCTATTGGAAAAACTGGCAATGCTAAATAAAGATCACCACCACCACTTGGCAAGAATCTTTACCATTTCGCAATCGTATGGTGGAGAAATTAACTGATTAATCAAACTGAAACAAGGCACTATATGCTCTGTGGAAAGCCGTATGCTCCTAAGAGGTGAAATAAAGCAATTTCAGTTTGTTAGATCACAGAAGAGTATTTAATTGAAAGTGACTCAAATTGGTATATGCCTTCGTTAAATGTCTGCAAAAATTTTAATCATTGTAAAGAATTAAACCAGACTTTTATTAACTATATTATATACAAAATTTTGACTTGATATCCGCAATTATTTTTTTTTGTACTATTAAATTTTAAATGTATAAAGTGGGCCATCTATCGGTTTAAATTTGAACCAGCGGTCATTTCGAATCTGGCAATACTTATGTCCTTTTATTCTGTCACAGAATTCAGTATATGTTGGGAATTGGTTGAGCAATGTTGGGAACTATTGGAAATTTATCATCATTTGAAATCATTTTTTCGGATGAAGCGCATTTTCATCTTGGTGGGTAGGTTAATAAGCCAAATTGCCGTTTTTGGGGCTCAGTAAATCCAAACGTGGTCTTACAGAAGATAATGCACTCATTACGAGTAATTGTTTGGTGCGACTTGTAAAGCGGAGGCATCATAAGCCCATATTTCTTTGAAAATGAGGACGGCGTAACCATTACGGTCAATGAAGGCACCTATCGCACTATGATAATCGTTCTTTGTGCCCGCTGTTCATGGTACTGCTGTGAATGAGGTATGGTTTCAACATGATGGTGCAACTTGCCACAATTTATTTATTGCGTCACACGTTTGATGGCCGTTTAATTAGCCGAAATGGTAATGTTATTTGGCCGCTAAGAAACTATTGTTGGACTATTTTCTGTGGGCCGCCGTTAAAGACAAGTGTTATGCCGACAATTGAACATTAGAAAGCCAACATTCGTGATGCCGTTGCCGAGATACGACCACATATACTCGAAAAAGTTACCGATAAATGATCAGATCGAATGGGGTACTGTGACGCCAGCCGCGGCAGCCATATGAAAGAAATAATATTTCATTTCAAACAAGAACAATTGTACTTCACAACAATAGAATACATTTTGGCAAAATTTCACACCGTTTTTGTTTTATTGTATTTTTTATTTAAACTTTTAAGTAGCACACCCGATATTTTTATTTTTTACCCCTGAAAATTTGCCTTTAAGTGCAATTATTAAAAAAGCCTAGCAGGTAAGCTTTACTTAATTTTTTAAGTTTATTTCGGATATTTTTATTGCATCTCTCCATCGTTTTGCTCAATACAAGCTTTTTTAAATTCATAAACATATTTAACATATTTTTAGCCCTTAAAATATACTTTTAAACATTTAATAAATCAAATTTATTTTGTTTATTATTTATCTTAATATTTTAACCCCTATAAGTGGACCTTAAATTATTACATTTAATTAAGCTTAACAGCTATGCTTTAGTTTTTTTCACTTTTACAAGGAAAAATTTAATTTTCGTTTTGTTTTAAGACACATTTTTGTGTGTTTTCGCTTAGTGAAAAAATATTTACGGAAACCAGTCCAAAATTATTTCAAGTTTTTATAAGATTTTATGCGGTTAGCTCTGGTCGATAATTTATCCCTTTTCATATTTATTTGAGCATTTAAAGCTATTTAATACAGCTTTTGTTTTTTTTAATTTTTTTTTTTTTAATTTAAACAAATATTTCTCTTTATTTTTGTAAAAATATATTTTGCAAAGTTATTTTCGGACAGCCTTGAAGTATGCAACAATCTAATAAAATAATTACATAAATAAATTATAAACTATTCTACTGCCAGCATTAAGGGGTTATATTTGTTCGTTAGGGTTTGCCTAAATGTTGTTTGTTTGCTCCGACATGTAGGATTGGGGTCTATTGTTAACATAACATTGGTAGGGCTGGCTGGTTAGTTGGTTGCTTTGCAGAGCAATAATTTATTAAATTTTTTGATGCAGCAATAGCAACAATAACATGAATATTTTCGTTTTGTTTTTTTACTCTTACCTGCTGTAAAGGTTGTGGGCTATGCTTTGTAGGAATGTCTAACATTTAAACATCCCTAAAGTATGCTTTAAAGGTAACGTAACAACAAATAATGTAATTTAAATGCTGCTGGTTAGTAAACTAGGAAAGGAGAGAGTGGGCTGGGGAGTAGCATCATTGTGGTGTTAAAAATGTATATAAAAATTCTTTAGCCAAAACAAAACTGCAGGATATTTGTTTAATTTTTAAATAACGCTCCCATAAAAGTATTTGGCTCTCCCCTCTATGGGACCGCAATTGTAATGAAAGTACCAGTTTTTCGTTTCCACGTTTTCTAACCAAAACCAGGGGGTAAATATAAATGTCTGTACATTGTTTAATGCATTTTGTGATAAATTAGGCTTGTCATTTTATTCTCTTAGCCACAATTCGTTATACTCGTACTGCACCTAAAAGTATGCTTTAAATTCTTTGAAAAACTTGTTTGCATAATAAGAGTGTAATTTCAGGTAAAAATAAGCTCTAGTTTTGTATTTTCTAAGCGGAAATAGCAAAAAATTTTCAACAATTTAGTAACAATTTATGCAAGGCTAGGAGGGATAGCCTTCTTCTCCTTAAGCTACACCATTGTTTAAAAAAAACTTTATATGATTTTTAAATGTCTTGTTTTTTTTTTAATATTTTTAAGACAAAACAACAATTTTTGCATTTTTATTGCCTTTGATTTTTATAGCAGTGCAACTGTGCTAACTGAAAATAGAAAACAAATATATATTGCCTACATTAGGGCGTTTCATTTCTTATTTTACTCTGCATACTCATTTGCTGTATTCTCTATAGAGTGTAAATATGCCATTTTATATTTTCCTAATTTTTTTTTTTACTACTTTGCTTGCAATTGAAGATTGCCTGCCTGCCTGGCTGTTTATTTGAAAGTTTTTGTTCCTAAAGTTTTGAGCGAAACAGAGAGAAAATTGAAAATTACATTTTCAGTTTTGTTTAAACGCAAACATGGTCGTCATTTTTGTATATTATACAGAAATTATATAGAAATTTTCTTATTATATTCTCTATTGCAATTTGCATACATTTAGGCTGTATACTCATACAAGTGTGGTTATATGTGTAGGCTTTTGGGATAATGGAAAAAGTTTTACGGTTTTGTTTACTTGGAAAAATGGTTAAGAAAATTTGGCTAATATATGCCAATTGCTTTATTTCTTTATTATTATTTAGACAACAATTAATTTGTTTGGATTGTAAATTAAAAATGAAAAAAGAAATAAAATAAAAAAGGCAAAAATTTAAGCATATTTTTAGTTCAAGGCTTGGAGAGAAAATTTACGGACTACTTTAAGGTGTAACAAGAACATATTTGTATTCTAGAAAAACTAAGAAATAAAAATTATCATTATTTTTTTTATTTATTTATTTATTTAAATGAGGTCTATGGATTACATTTCCTTACAGACTAAGGTAAAAAAAAAGTATAGAAAATTCAAAAACATTAATTCATATATAAAATAATTTTTCTCTTTACAACTTCAATAGAATCACAGAAGTCAATTAGGTGATAAAAATTATTAAATTTCAAGCATATCTGACGAAAGGAGTCGTTGTACGCATAGACTGATCGATAATACTTCAAGGTTAATAGTTGAAAGTTGCGGGTTGGTCTAGTAGGAACATTGAGCATTTTACGACTTAATAGGAACTCTGAATCAATGTTACCTTGAATTAAACTCCACAAAAAGGAAATACTCAGCATAGTTCGCCGGCTCTTCAAAGTAGGTAATTTAATAAATGCGAGCCTGCTTTCATATGCAGGAAGTACATACGAGTTCCATCCAAGTCCTCTCAAGCAAAATAGAAGAAACTGTTTTTGCACCGATTCAATTTCGTTACTGTAAGTATTGAAGTAGGGGTCCCATATAATAGATCCGTATTCAAGGATTGGGCGAACTAAAGATGTAAATAGAAGTTTCGTTACATAAGGATCGGATAATTCTTTCGACCATCGTTTCATAAATCCGAGTACACCATTAGCTTTATTCACCATCATTGAGATATGATCATAAAATGTTAATTTATGATCCAACACAATTCCAAGATCCATAATGTTAACTACTTTATTCAGAACATTTTCATTACAATAATAGTTGGTATCAAGTTTCGAAGAACGGAAAAACGACATATGTTTGCTTTTTTAATATTTAAATCCAGTAAATTAAAATTACACCATTCAGTGAAATAATTAATATCAGTTTGTAAAGATGATTGACCAGTAAAATCATTAAAGGAATTAAATATTTTAACATCATCAGCATACATCAGGATATTAGAATGAAGAATAACGCTTGGAAGATCGTTTATAAATAATGTAAATAATACCGGACCAAGATGACTGCCTTGAGGCACTCCAGAGGGAACATTAATAGATTTAGATATAGCATTTTTAAATTTTACTTGTTGGGTTCTGCATGAAAGGTACGATTTAAGCCAGCGAATTGCATTATCACTAAGTCCCATGCGTGATAACTTGTAAAGTAGAATATCATGATTGACTCTATCAAACGCTTTACTAAAATCAGTATAGATTACATCAGTTTGTTTGTTTTCAATAAAACCATCATTAATTTTGTATTGGAAATCTTAAAGCATATTTTTAGTCCTTAATTTTATTAATTTTTTTAAAGCAGGATTTTCGGGTTAGAGTTTTATTAAAAAGGGAAAAAGTTGTAAAGAAGCATATCTAATTATGTAGTACCGCACAGCACATTTCTACCACATTTCTTTTGGATTGCCTATACTTGTGTACTTTTACAAAAATTACTTATAATACAAAAAATATTTTTTATAACATACTTAAAGGGCTTATACTAGTAAAAAGAAATATATATTTTAAATTGATAAATTTTTGAATCCATTTTATTTAATAATATTTGACTCATTTAATTTATTATTAATTTTTTATTTTTATTTTACAGCATGTCCTTTGGCTGGTATCGTGCTGAGGTAATTGGCGCTTTAGCTTCTGTTGTTATGATTTGGTTTATAACCGCTATACTGGTATGGTTGGCTATAGAACGTGTTATAAATCAGGATTTTGAATTAAATGCAACTATAATGTTAATCACATCGGGCATGGCGATTATGGTAAATTTAATGTAAGTAGAAAGAAAAAATTTTAAATTGATTTTTGAAATAATTTGTTTCAAAACAAAAAGAAAAGTGCTTGAATATTTTTTATTTTTATTTATTTTTTAATTTTTATTAAAATTGTAGAAAATTAATTTTTAAAACTATTGCATATCACATAGGCTTTTAAAAAATTTAATTTTAAAGTATACATTTAAATATTAAAATAAACAAAATTATAAAAAATGTTTGCACATATTGAATGAGGGATTTACAGTGAAAGTAATATTTTATCACATAGTCTGTGTTTTAAAAAACTTATATGGCATTTTGGAGGTAAAGACTCATATAATAAATGTCATTAATTCTCACTTAGTTATAAAACGAAGTGGTGTAATAAAGTTTTTTGCTTTGATAATATTGAAATTTGTGCTACAATTCATCATTTGGGGGGAAGTTAAGCTTAACTTGTCGCAGAAACAGACGTTGACAACACGCTCAATAAAACGGCATTCGAAAAACTGCAGTCAGTATGGTGAAGCTCACATTTATCCAGAAGGACTATGCTCACAATATATAACTGATGTGTAAAATCAGTTCTGCTGTATGGCAGTGAAACCTGGCTTGTATCGAATAACATTACGCAAAAACTCCAGGTATTCATTAACACGTAACTCAGAATCATATACAAAATATACGAACAGATTAGGAAAAGATAATGGAAATGGATCGGTCACACCATTAAAAGAAATGCCGATAATATCACCAGAATGTCATTCGAGTGCAATCTTCGAGTCTCAAAACTTTTTGGCCGACCAAGAAACACCTGAAGACGCTTACTTATCCAGGAACTACGGCATAACTGTCTAACATGGGTAGAAGCAAACTCAATAGCGGTAAACCATGTAAGATGGAGATTCTTTGTGGAAAAAAGCTTAATTTATAGTGCTGGCTCACTGAAGCTTATTCTGAATATGTCGCAATGGTTTTTATTTAATAGTAATTGTTTGTGTAATTCAAAAGTCGTAATTATGACATGAATGTTTGATATGAAGTTGATTGAATTACTATATGAAAATTGTTGTCAAATTTAAGAATGTTGTTGGAAAATGCTTCATGTAAAGATTTCAAAACATTTGTTAGCTCTACGAAAATCTGAGAAAGATGTATTTTTTGTATTAAAGCTTTATAGACAATGGAATATGAATCCATTACGATAACCCAAATTTATATGCGAAACCCGAACAAACGCTAAAGTCGAATATCTTTTATATCAGGGTAAAGTTCTATATTTGGCGAGACCAGTAAGGTTCAGCCTTTTATGAGCTGCTACCGAACACAATTGCTTAGCTTAAAACAAGAATTAACTCAAAACGTCATGATTATACGACAGAAGCTAAAACTATTTGCAAAAAAATGGATAAACACTTCTAACTCATCCACCTTATATTCCAGAACTTACCCCATCTGACTAGTATTAGTTTTGTTCTATGCAGACCGCTGTTAGAGGAATATGCGTTACTTTAGAGCAGGGTATTTAAAATTGGCAGTTTTTTTTTAGCGCAGAATCTAAATGTTACCAAAAAGATGGTAAAAGGTCATACCTAACAATGTCCAAAACGTTAAGGAAATTTATATTGTAGTATAAAAGTACTATAAAAGTATAAAATTTTTCAGAAATTTAATATTTTTTAAAATTGTAGCATACCTAACAGGCTTACAGTAGACCTTAATTCTTAAGCATACTTTTAAGTGTTAATAAATACAAAATTGTTAGAAAATCTGATGCAGATCACAAAACATTGGATTATACTGCGATATGAAGCGCGATCCATCAACATAACATGCTAAACGGGTTGACTTGATGTAGTGGTTACAGCGTACTCATACAACGCAAGCGACTAAAATTCGAATCCCTAGCAGAGGACATGAAAAAATTTTAATTGCTGTTTCGAATATTTAATAAAGAGATATTAATCTCCCTCCAGACAAATCTATTACAGAAAAGCCCCCCTTACATTCCATCACAAGAATAATTAGGAAAGAACGCCAACTAGTGTAAAAAAATTACAATCCCAAGGATCACCACCACCACTTAGCAAGGATCTTCATCACTAAACAATCATAAGGAGGCGAGCTACAGTAGAGTAGCTTAAAAATTAACTTGATTAATGAAACTGAAACAAAGTAATGAATACTTTATGGAAAGACAATATGCTCCATAGAGGAGTGACAAAAAACCAAAAAAAAAATTACGTTCAATGAATAATGTGATACTGGATAAGCTTAAAACATATTGAAAGTGTACTACAGTTCTATATTAATACTTTGGGATTAAAATATTTTATTTAGAAAAAAAAAAAAATCTTTTCCTTCGCCAACAAAACCACTTCTACACATCTTAGTGTATGTGTGCTAACCCTAAAAATATGCTGACGTTTTTCTTTTCTATCTGAGTTGCTTACTGGCTTGTTTGTCTTTCAAGATAATGTCCGATTCTTGTTTATTTTCCTAATACGTCTCTTAATACACGTTAGAAATTTTTAATCACAACATTGTACACTTTTTTTCTAATTCTTTATTTAATTCCATTGTCTTGTCTTGTTCGTTCGTAAATTAGCCATGTTGTGTGTGTGCCAAACACGTTTATCAAACAATTTGAAGTGGCAAATACGGTTGTTGCAAAACAGAAAACTTGACTCTTAAGAATTTGCCAACGTTCGCTAAATACACTTCAACTTAAATAAAATAATATTTGAGAGCGAGCGAGTTAAAAAAATAGGATACTTTTCTGCAAACAACTTGTGCGGAAGCTTAGGTTGTCGTAGTAAGAAAAAAAGTTAAAGAAACTGAAGCCAAAAACTATGCTGCAAAAATTATAAACTAAAGTGTAAACACAGCAAACTAAAACATACTACTCTCGTGGTACTTAGCCAATGCCAAAAAAATTCAGAGTTGTTGACATAATTTTTTTTCTTTTTTGGTGAAAAAAAAATTGAAGAAAAGCTAGAGTGAGTTGAATTAAAAATAAAAACCAAAAATATTTAATAAAATTTATATTAATTAAAATATGCCTCTAAATAGGCAATAAAATTAAATTAAAATTCCATTTATAGAAGCATTTTCTAAAAATTATATGATACCAAATTTTTTAATAAATAATAATTAAAAATTTATGTAGCAAAAAAAAAAAATATATATTTAAAGGGTCTGCCAAATAATTTTTTTTTAAATGCTGTAAAAAACTACTAAATATTTTCTCAAATTTCTTTTTTTATTGGAAAGTACAATCCTTCCGGTTAATAATGGAAAATAATTTCATTCAAATGGCTGCCTCGGCTGCCCATGCAGTAGCCTACACTATCGGTCCAGTTTTTAAGCATATTATCGATTGTGTGCAGCTGTATTTCACCAATGGCTTCACGAATATTGTCTTTTAAATCGTCAATTGTTTCTGGCTTGTCGGCGTAACACTTATCTTTGACGGCACCGCACAAATAATAGTCCAACTGTGTCAAATCGTAGCTCCGAGGTGGCCAAACGACATCAGCTCTGCGGTTGATAATGCGATCTTCAAAAACAGGGCGCAAAACATCGAGTGTAGGCTGTGTGGCACGTAGCGTCGTTCTGTTTAAACCAAATGTTGCTAATATCCTCCTCTTCAATTTTTGTGAACAAAAACTCGTTCGACATGGCTCGATAACGATCGCCATTGACTGTAACGGCTACTCCTTGCTTATTTTCGAAGAAAAATGATCCAATTATGCCTCTGAACCAAAATCCGCACCAAACAGGGACTCGTCTTGGGTGTATCGGCTTTTCAATGTATGCGTGCGGGTTTTCTGTGCCCCAAATGCGACAATTTTGCTTGTTTACATACCCGCCAAGATCAAAGTGAACTTTATCTGAAAAAATTATTTTTTTTTTTTTGGCAAAATCGGCATCTTCTGTAAGTCGATCGCAGGCCCAGATTCCCAGCATTGTTCAAGCGTATACACAACCATATTCGTTCAGCGGAAGGCTAAAACTAATTATCTGTTAAATCAGACATGAGCTAAGTGTTCCCATGCACGAAATAAGCACTAGTTTAAAAAAAAAAAAACGCTAGATGGCGGACTCTTTATAAAACTTTTTTCGTTAATCAATTAGCATTTTAAATACAATAAGTATTTAACCAAAAAAATAATAATGATAATAAATTTGCAATTAAAATAAATAAAAAAAAATATAAAAAAATAATTTAAAACAAAACGAATAAAAAAAACATTATAAAAATCAAGAGCAATATCTAAACAAAGCCCTTTTAAATTGCAAAACATTGCCAAGAAATTTGAATTCGGTGTGTAAGGCATTCCAAAGAGGTATAGAAATAGGCATCTTTTCTATAACTGGATAAGATCATTCAGTCTCAGCGAGCGACTAAACGACAATCTTTCATAGAGGTATTCCGGTTCACGCGAATTAATAATCCTGTGTAAGTTTATAAAAACTCCAATTCTCAGCGGATCGTCAAATGACACACCATAAAGGGTTTTCCTAAGAGCAAATACATGGTCGTATCTTGATAATCCATAAGCATATTTTACTATGGCATTGAAAGCCACATTCATTCAATATTCGTAGGCTAGCAGAGTCGCAAGATGCAAATATTTCACAACCATATAATAATACTGGAATTAGATAATGTCTTAGCGAGTAACATACAAACTCTCAGTGGTGTAAAGTACTGAGTTCTCCACAGATTTCTCAACATAGAGAAAGTTCTACCTGAGGCATAATTTACATGATCTTTTCATGTCAGGTTATCGTTGAAAATAGTCCCAAGATTTTTAGTAGATTTAACGATCTCTGGTAATTTTATAGATCTTGGAGTTATCACCAAGCATTTAGATTTCGAGGGATTGATGCAAAGACCATTCGCACTAGCTCAGTCGTGGACCCACTTAAGATCATTGTTAAGTTTGAGCACACATTCATCCAGATAACCTCTTTCAGCTCCTATGTAAATTTCTACATCATCAGCATAAAAATGTGACTTACTAAACAACAGATATTCAACTAAATCGTTAATATAAATACTGAAAAGAAGTGGACCGAGAATAGAGCCCTGTGGCACAACCCTAGAGACATGCAATGCACAGGATGATTTATTTCTAAGAAAAACTGATTGATGACGATTTGCCAAATACGACGATAGAAGTCTGGTGGATGTATGGGAAAAGTTGAACAAATTTCTTAACTTTACACAAAGTGTTTCATGATAGACCATATCGAATGCTTTGGAATGGTTTAGAAGAACTAGAAATCAGTGTATCTTCGTATTTCCTCCGATGCATCCAATAAAGCAGTTGTACGGCTGTGTTTCGGTCGAAAGCCAGACTGTCTTTCCGTAAGAAGGCCTTTATCATTTAGACACCTTAGGAAAATAAGGAAGTATAGCAATAGGTTCATTATCATTGTTGGTCTTAGGAATAGGAATGATCTCAGCATGCTTGCAGTTCCTAGGAAAAACGTATTATTTAGTTATTATATAATTAAATATATAAGTAACAAAAGGTGACAAAAAAGGTAACAGTATCCTTATCAATTGGGGCTGAATCTTGTCGATGCCAGTAGAATTAGATTTGATAGACAAGTATTGGTATCGCTTACTTTTGTTTTGCTGCCTAGAAGAATAAAAATTATTTTATGTTTAGCAGTAGCAGCAAAGGTTGATGTCTAGGCTTTTGCTGTGCTGCCTTTAAAGTAATTGTTTTCATATGAACGTACATACGTATTCTAATTTTGACATTATGCTTTCTGCTGCTTACTGCCGGTTCTGTGTTTAATGCTTTGTACGAAAAAAGGAAACTTCCTTAAATAATTCATTATGGCATAAATCATATAATAATTTTGGAATTTGTTTTAAAAACCTTTTCAATAAATTGGCCTTTATACGGAATAATGGTTAATAAATTATTATAAAATATATTTTTAAGGGAATTTATTAATTTGTTTTAAAATAAATTTTACTGTTTTTTCTTTCTTTTTTATCAAAGAAATCTGTGTTCATTTCTACACTTTTATAATAAAAAAAAACAAAAAATTATAAAAAAACAAAAAATCCTTTTTTCTTAACAACCATAAATAATTGTATTGTTGTTTTTATGTTTTTATATATGTTTGCTATTGTTGTATTTGTTGTCGGTTAGCTTTTTTCTCTTATTCTACGTATGGTTTCTATATATGAAATATTTTTTAACTCACTTTGTAGTTTATGCTCCATATAAATTGTGCTCAAAATGAGAAAAAGTATAGAAAAAAATATACACATACACACTCACATACATATAACATATATGTGAACATACATACCTACACATGTACATACAATACACAGTTATATGAACAACAACTTTATTGAACCCCTTTTTTTGTTTGAAGCTTAAGAAGTGTATGTTTTAGTTCAAGCCTTTTTATATTTTTTCTATAAATCTGTGTGTTTTGTTTGTATTTCGCTAGTTTAACACACACACACATGGAAAAAAAAGAAATTATTTTTAGACTTCAAACATTATATTCGTACTCAGTTTTTAAGGTGTATGTGTGTCAGTATAAGAAATTTTTTCGTTTTTATTTCAAACTAAATTCACAAACGAACAGTACATATGCCTGAATTTATGCTTCGTTTAGTTTTCTTACTCTTAAACGTTATAAATGAATATACAAAAAAAAAACCATTTATTTTTGTAACGGTGTTTTTGCTTTCTCTTGAAATGTTTCGAAAAGTCTATGAGGCATTAACAACACACTAAAACAAAGTATGAATTTCGAAAAAAAACACATATTAAAATGGCACAGACTCACTTATATAACTAAAGTGTCTTTAAATAGGGACTAACGATCTTTGCCAGCAAATAGCGAAGCCATGTCATTGGTCCAATTAAGATAATTAATGTGCGTCGGACATTTGCTGGATATTATATTTTATACGCAAAATATGGCGTTCAAATGAGTAATGTCTACAGACAAAGATTCAAATGTACTCGGTTTCTCTACTATCAGTACTTCTTTATGGTTGTAAAACATGAAACCCCTCAATAAAGTCCTAAAGAGAAGATAACAAACATTGATCAACTACGTTTAGTTTTAAAAATATTCTCGGTAAGAAGAATCCTTTAATGAAGATTTGTTAGTTAGTTAAACGGGTAACCAGACATGAGTCCAGCTCTCTTGGGATACCTTTAGAAAAGCAATGTCCAGATGGATCTACATGCTCCAGCCGGACTTGAACCAACCGGCATTAATATCAGCCAAGCATGCAGAAACGGACTCCCAAGGAAAACAGTAGTAATATCGGTAACATTATAACATTAACACTTAAGAAATGTTCCACAATTTTTACCTCCTCCTCATCCTGAGCACTTCTAAAGTAGCCATTGAATGGTAGATCAAGTCCCACCATCAGTAATAAAAGCCACCAGAATTCGTAGCCTATATCGCATCTATATGATGAAATCCAATCGAGCCCGATCATCAGAGGTCTGGTTTGCTTCGATACAGTGTTGCTATGCCCTTCCTGACAAGTATTGCAGAATCAGAAACCTTGCAAAAGGAAAGTGGCATCTCGACCAGGTTGTCAATCAGCTCTTTGGTCGCCAGACAATAACCGCAGGTTTAAAAGTGACCCAGAAAATTACCAGGTTTAAATGTCTCGCCATTTCGTTTAGAGCTACTCGGCATTTACATACTAGCCGCGATGTCGAGTAGACACCGGAGACCGCTTTACCACGTGGTATATCAACCAGTCCACTGGCCTCTTTATCGCCGAGATCTTCGCCTGTAAAACACTGCATTGGTCTGGTAGTGTAAAGTAAACTCTCTGTATACGAGAATAGGGATACCACCCCTGATCCCTTCCAGATAATTCCCAAGTGTAATATTTCGCAACTTCATTTTTTAACTTCCGGCATTTACATATCAGCCGCGATGTCGAGTAGATACTAGAAAGCGCCCCAATTACAGCCTGACTATGCGTCTAGATCCTGATATTAAAATCGATACTCCGTAGTACATCAACCAGTCCACTACCATCTTTATTACCGAGATCACTGCCTGTAAGACACTACAGCGGGCGAGAAGTCTAAAGGAAATTCAATTCTAATATGCGAGAATCAAGACACCACCAGCGAACTCTCCCGAGGACTTCGACCTGTCCATGTACACCTCGACAGATCCGTCCCAAATCCATGATTCTGGTGAAATGCCCAACTTTCTGTCTAGGAAGGGTTTGGGTGCACAATAATCCACCGCGTCAAGGATCGTGTTTATATACCGCAAAATGATCGCATGCCCATAATCTCTGTCAGACCCTGCCACACTATTCCTAACTTTATCGCAGGTGTAATCTCCGTTTGTTTGGCTACCAGATCCACTGAAAGTCAATTCATCAACAAAAACATGGCTTTCGGAGGGGTGAAACCGAGCGAGGGACACTGATGATTATGTGCCAAAGATTCCATAATATGTGGACTTTGCCACAGATCCCCACCAGAAAATCGCACCATACATAAGTATGGACTTTACCCCCGTGTCAAAAACCTACATTGAAGTCCTATGTAAAACGTCTTGCTAAATGGTAATGTTATTGCAGAATTTAATTTGTTGGTGTATTCAACAAACTAAACTTTTTTTGATTTACGCGAATATAGGTGTGCAACCTCCAGCATTTAAAAAAAGCGACTTATCTGGAACACAAAGGCTGACCTAAAAAAGCGATTAGCAGCATTGGATTCAGCGTACTCGAAATAGGCTTACCGACCGGGTGCCCCAATTGTCGAAAAAATTGTCAAAAAAATGTGAGAAACTAAAATAGCTTGAAGTTCAGAATTACTCCCAGATACTTCGCGCTTTTCGACATCATCAGTTCCAACCCATGCAGGCGCAATAAAGAAAAAATTGGAACTTAGTATCTTTTAATAAAACGAAGACCTGTTAAACAGAGCAACAGAGTAACCAGTATCGTTATACGATAATGATAGAAAACTAAAAAATAAAAGAAATCTAGTTTAGAGCTCTCAGGTGCAATAATTTACTGTAATTTCAGAAATTTCTGATTTTAAAAAATTATAGCATACCTAACAGGCGTACAGTAAGATTTAATGCTAAAGTATACTTTTGGATGTTAAAAAGTACATAATTGTTAAAAAAGTATAAGTATATGCACTAATGCAAAATACAAAACATTGGATTATACGGCGATATGAATCGCGATCCATCAATACAACATGTTCAACGTTCAATAAATATTGTGATATTGTATAAGCTCAATATATATTGAGCGTGTAGCAGAGTCCCATATATTTTTCTTTATATTAAAAACATATCTTCTATTTTTTCTTTACCTCCAAGTCACTTCTACACATTTTTGTGTATGTGTTCCTCCGCTCCTAAAAATATGCAGACCTTCTTCTTTAGTTTCTTAGTTGTTTACTTGATTGTTTGTCTTTCAAGTCATTGTCACATTCGTGTTTATTTTTCCAATTCTTCTCCAGGGGATTGTAGAAATCGTGGAAGACTACTAAACACTTGGCAAGTTACAGTAAATGAACTCTTGTAGGATCTTTACTAAAAACTTTGAATATTAAAGAATTAAAACCACTCGCCAATAGATGTTTGGAATGGTAGAATTGATTTACTGCTTGCCTATGCCCACTGTGTGTTAGTTCGGGATATACTCAGGGCTTATTACTATAACATTATTTTTCATACAAAATGGACTTTCGAACGAATAAATTGATGTTATTCAAACACATTCTGTTTTATTTCAATTTCAAGATAGGAAGTGCTTAATGACAGATCCTTTGTATTAACACATTTATATATACATAAAAAAAACAAATATAATATATATTAAAATGAAATACAATAAAAATATTAAAAGCCTAACAACAACAACAAAAAACCATAACAAAATTAACATACTCACACACACACATACACACACATATATCCACCTCAATTAAAAACACTGTAGTATGAGTACCAGCGAAAAAAAAGAACATGGCAAGAGAGTATAACAGCAAGTGAATATTTTTTTTTTAAAGCAAACTTGAACATGAGCATGCAATATAATTTAAAATAATAACAACAACAAAAATTAATAAAAATAAACAACACTTTTGTACACACATGCACACACACACACACACACATCCATACACAGATTCATATGAGTGTATACTTATTTAAATGCCTGTTTGTGTATGTTTTATGGCCACACATTCGTACTACGTGTGTGTGCGATTACAAACGACAAAAGCAATTAGAGTGTTGAAAATGTTTTTCTTTTAACTATTTTTTTTGTTTGTTTTATTTTGTAGACCTTTTCACTTCTTTGTTTTTAATTTTATTTTTTGTTTTATAACAAAAAACTAAATGACGCGACATTTTGTTTGTGTGTTTGTGTTTTTACGACAAATAAAACGAACCATAATGTGAGCAAATTTTAAAGGCATAGAGGTTTTATTAATAAAAATTTAATTTGGCATTGAATAAAATAATAAGTATTTTTTGTTTTAAGATTATTATAGAATTTACTAAAATGGAATTTTTACTAGATTACTAAAAAAAAAAAAACAATCCGAAGTTTTGTGTATAAGAAAACTTCAAAATTCCTTTATAAACATTTCGCGCCGTAACCGCCAAAGAAGCTTAACCAATATAATTTTCGATTTTCATTTTTTTTAAAGAAATAAATTCATTGACAACATGTGCATCATCTCTTAAAATGTCATTTTCATACAAAGTACCGTTATAAATTTGTAGCAAAAACAATTTTACCTTAAGTTCACACTGTTTATTTGCCCAAAGTTTTCAGGACAACAGCATGTTGGTTGAGCTAAAATTCTCTTTAAAAATTTCGAGTTACCTTGCGAATTGCTCAAACAGTGAAATTGTTGTTGCTGGTGATTTAAACTCATAATTCGCCTTGGTTATGCCATTCTGGCCGCACAACTCCTGAAGGCCACCTTGCGCAATTAGTGAGTGAACCTACACATATATCGTGTGTAGATGGGCATCAAAATAACACTCTCGATCCTTCCTCAATTCACACCCTGAAAAGTATACAGTTGAGGTTCTTGCACCTATCGGTAACCCAGAGCATTGTACCATTTCTGCCTCCTTTTCGTTCTTCGCCTTTCATGACGTCTCACCTAAGAGACTCTCACAGCTAAGAGACGCTCTGTTTTTGTTTATGAAAAAGCACGAGCTCAATGCTTTCTTTAGGCATTTGAATTGGAAATTTTGTTTCTTTGACTCAAATGTTGATGCCATGGCAGAAATGGTCGTTAGAATATTAAAGCTGAGGATGGATATGTTTGTTTCATCGAAACAGATTTCGATTAAATCAAGAAATAAATATTGTTTCTATCAGGCATGCAGACTGGCAAGATAGGAAATATTCAAGAATTGGCGAGATCTTCGTGTGCCGCAGTACTTAGGCGTGAACAAGCTCTTTACCATCAGCGTCTTCGTTCTAGGAAAAGTTCTTACTTCCCCTAGAAAAATTTCTTACTTTTACTTTACTCACTTTAAGAACTTTTCCTAGGGGAAGTAAGAACTTTTGGTTATTCGTTAAAAGGTTTAGGAATAGCGCTAGTCCGATTCCAGTTCTTTTAAGGAATGATCAAGCAGTCACGAACATTGTCGAAAAGTCAAACCCTTTAGCTGAATTATTTGCAAGTAATTCTCACTTACCGGAGAGCCTCCAACCACTACCCGCACTCGAAAGCGTATCAGTGACTATGCCTAGTTCTGGCAAATCTCAACGTTAACAAGTCTTCTGGGCTGGATGGCATACCAGCATTGGTTCTGAAGCAGTGCTCTTCGACGATGGCTCGTTCATTAGCCAACCTTTTCAGTGTATCATATCGCGCCTGTAGTTTTCCATCTTGTTGGAAGGTTGCTAACGTAATGCCAATCCTTAAAAGGAGTGTGGCTTCCAACCCTGAAAACTACCGTCCAATAGCAATCTGTTCGACACTTTCCAAGGTTATGGAGACTATGGTGAATCATCGCTTTGTAAACACAATTTGCTATTCGTTAATACGGTTTCTGTAAGGGCTGTTCAACTGGCGACCTGCTGGCGGTACTTTCCGAGAGGTGCAACAAATCCATTCATGGTTTTGATGAGAGCAAAGTTGTGGCTCTAGATATTTCCAAATAATATTTCCAGAATTTGGCATGAAGCTGTAGTATCGAAACTTACTGCTTTTGGTGTTGGTAATCATTTCTCTCGATTTATATTAAGCTTTTTCAGAGATCGCTCTATAAGAGTGGTTATATTTAGATGGACTCTCATCCGTTAGGTCCTGTTCTTTCTCCCACCTTATTTCTCATATTTCTAAACGACTTTCTTCTTCTCACTTCGAATCCTATATTTTTGGGATTGGGGCGAAAAGGCGTAATATGAATGACACGCTCACAAATGACTTTTCAAAAAACTCCGTGTGGAGTCATGCGAATCGGGTTGATTTTAAGAAGCGTAAGACCCAATGTTGTTTTCTGACGCACAGACATATTGAGGAGTCAGATGCTCTTGCTCATAAATTCAATGTGTCGAAAAAAGCATTCAAGTGCTTCGGATTTTTAAGACAGTACAAGAAATACTTTACCCCATCTGACCTTCTCCATATTTACAAGACTTATATCCGGCCCAAAATGAGACACAGCTCTCATGTGTGGGCCGGTGCTTTAAAGTATATTTTGGGGCTTCTCAACCGTGTACAGGAGAGGGCGTAAAATGCTTATTAATGACGGTAGTAAAGCCAACTCTATCAATTCCTTAGAGCATCGTCGCAATGTGGCGTGTTTTTCATTGTTCTATCGGTATTAGAGCGGAACGTTTTCTATCAAGATAAAGGAATTGATTCCGCATAATCATATATTTTCATGCAGTACTCGTTTTTCCCGTAAAGCACATCCCTTTGTAGTTGATTGTCCATATAATTGCACAAGGCATTATAGAGAGATTCGTTTTTTAGCCGAATCGTTCGTTTGTGGAACGTTCTTCCTGAGAAAGTTTTCCTATCAATTATGATATGTGTCGGTTCAAATCAAACGTTCCTTTTTCCTCCTTCCCACAATCTATTTTCTTAGCACCAGTACAATGCTCTGTATAAGTAGGGGTTATCCGCTGAGTGCTGGCCTTAAGTTAAAAAAAAAATATGCAAGATTTTGTCTGATATATATCCCCGTTAGCGAATTAAGCCCAATGATTTACTATGATACGAGGGGTATTATTTATATTTCGGGTACTGGTAACCCTAATGTCATTAGATAAAATCTGGCAACACAATAATAAAGTTCGACGTGTTTTACCACAACGTACTCACAAGGTTTTGATGTACAAGTGATATTTGTTTTGTTTACAGTGAATTAGGCAAATCAATTTGAGCAAAAAACTGAAATTTCAAGAGAAAGTTCTCGTTGAATAATCTTAACAAGAATATTGCGATGAACTTAGTTCTTTGTATGGCGATAAAGCACCATCAGAAACCACAGTACATCGCTGGTATAATAAATTCAGTCTTGTTCGTAGTTCGATGGCCGACGAATTCCGTAAAAGTCGTTCAAAATCTGTTGTTTTGTTGCAAAATATCGACGCATGATCGTTATGTGACATATTGTGGGATAGAGCCATCCTGGCACATTAGTTCCACTTCAATACATACGATTTTGCATGAATACTTATTCTCGTTGGATACCCTATAATTTATCAATCGTTAAATAGAAGGTTAGCGTTGTTTGGTGTAAGGAAATGATTGGAAATTTCGACTGTCATGCTTAAAAAAACGTGTACAAAATCGTGACAGGTGAAGACTCATGGATGTATGCGTATGAGCCGGTAACAAAACATTAATCGACCGTGTGGGTGAGCTAAATTCAGTCATTCATTTATTCGTGGAAAAAGCAAAGCGAAGCAAATGATCGCCTGTTTCTTCGATCGAATGGGTTATGTGGCCACTGATCCGCTTAAGCCATTCATTTGCCGGAGGTCTTCTGAGAAATTTGGAAAACCAACCCATCTCGTTAAACAGGCGAATTTTTTAGCAGTCAAAAAATCGAATAGCTGTCTCATCCTTCGTACAGTCCTGATTTGGCACTCAACGACTTCTTTTTTTCCCGAATCTCAAAGGTAAACAGTATGGTTAACGATTTACGAGCGCCGAAGAAGCAGTTGAAGCGTTCAAGAACCATGTTTTGGCGGTATCTCAAGAGAAATGGAAAAATCTCTGTGAGAAATGGTTTGAACGAATGCAAAAGTGTATTGATCATCAGGCGAAATATTTGTAAAAACAAAAAAGCCATTTCCGTTTAAAAACATTTGTTATTTGCTATTCCCGAAACATAAATAGTAACCTTCGTATTGCCAGTTAGGACTCTGTAATACACAGGTGTGCAAGACAAAATCAACTGCTGTCGTCTAAGAAAATTTGGCACAATTACTTTAAAAATTCTTATATGACACCAAAGAAAATTTACTTTTTTCAGCGTTTGTCACCACGATTCACTGTGACGTTCTCCACCGTGTACTTGCCTATTTATGTCCTTTCATAATCCTGTGCTTGTAGAAAAAAAATATGTTTTCTTTTTATCTTCTAATCTCGTTAAATCCTTTGAATTTTCTGCGGTTTAACAAGCAATTTAATTGCCTGTGGATTGAATAAAAAAATTGAAATTTTTTTTTGTAAAACCCTTTATGCATTTATATATCCTTTTAAGCAACGTTTTTGTCGTTCCCATACTTTTTTTTTAATTTTATTTTTTGCTGACAATAAGAGCTCTTTAAGAAAATTGTGCAAATGTTACCATTTTTTTCTACTTCCAATTGTATGATTTCTTGTTATAGAGAGAGAGAGAGAGAGAGAGAGGTAAAGAGTTACTTTTTTCACTATAGCTTATAAGGCTGTGGTTGATGTAGTATTGTTGCCAGTATTATTTGCTTTTTGTTGTTTTTGTCCAGTATAGCAAGCCAAGAAGAAAAACGGAAAATTTATATACAAAAAAAGAAGAACGAAATCGTAGAAATCACATTGAAAACATTGTTGCCAATTTGTCATTAACGTTTGGCTTGTTATACGTTTCACGCTTGTCACATTTGTCACGTTACGTGAGTCGTTATATTGTCAGAGAAATAACACACACACACACACACACATGTGTACATGTGTCGATGTAAATAAACGTGTGTTATACGTAATGATTCTAGAAAGTATTAAAGTAGACATACATACACTCTCACACACACACACACACACACATACATTTAAACATCTAGGCAGCCAGCCAAGTTGCTGGTGTATTAAAGAGATTGAGAGAGAAAGGGCAGAAATTTTCTTTTATTGTTACTCATACATAAATGCCGAGACTTCAATTACCAGTTATTGTAGGAACAGCATAAAAAAGAAATCATACACTCACACACACAAAGCTACATACACATAAAAAAATTTAACAAGAGAATAGCCCTGCACAAGCAAGCAAGAGAGTAGGAAAAAATACAATTTTTTTAAATAATTTTTCTTAATGTTGTTGTAGTTGCTGCTGTTGTTCTGGTTGTACAAATAATGACCAAACAAGTCATACATCAAGTTTTAAACGTAACAGTGTTACACATATACACCTATACAGTTACATGTAATCTTTGTATAAAGCTCATACTCTCCTCTAGCAAGAGCTAAGAGCAGTGTTGCCGTTGAAAATTTCGAAAAAGTGTCATAAAAAGGGTATTTGAGAAAAAAGAGGGTCAAAAAGGGGGTATTTTAAAGTAAAATAGGGTCAAGTTTTTTGTAACAAAAGTTAAAATTTATTTTAATTAAAAAGAAAAAAAAAATTTAACAGTTAATTAAATACATTAAACAAGAATAAAAGTAATTATACGAGTACATACTTAAATTATAAATCCATGTTAAAGCTAAAAAACAAACAAAGATACATTCAAATATTAGTCATATTATCAAAAGGAAAAAAGTTGCTTTTACAAAACTCTTAATAACATATAACACTTTTTAGAAATACTTTTTCTACATATATATTGTAATTAATTCTTTACTTGGAGTCCATTTTTCCAGCCCCGATTCCAGAAAGTTGAGAGAGGGAAAAGTTTATATTTTAAGTCTGTTTGAAAGTTTATTTTTAATCAGTGATTACTAGGAGGCAAAGTAAATACATATGCATGTAACGAATTTATATTGTTACGAAAATAAGGTTGGACACCACAGCGTTTATTACATCGCTAAAATAAATAAACAAAAGCTGCAAGAACGACTTTACGTGCTGTTTACAAATAATCCAATCTACAACAACAACCATTAGCAGAGAGAAAGCAAATAAATATAACACAACAGCAACAATAAATAAGCAGCAAAGAAAATAAGTAACAGACAATAAACAAGCAACAACAAACACGAAGAGCTGAAAGAGGTAGATGTTTACGTACGCATGGCTACAAAAGAACTAAAAAGAAATTAAAAGAATGAAATGGAATCTACCTGCAATATCGAGAGGTTCGCGAACTTTCGATGAGTTGTTTACTCAGCCATATTAAAAGCACATCGAGGCGAACAGCAGTCAGTTTATGTGTCGTAAACTCAGCGAGTGCAGTTTAAGTAAAGTTAACTCAGCGAATGTGTTAATGGTGTGAAGAGAATTAATAAGGAGTAAACTCGTTAAGCTAGTAGTGGAGTAAAAAACTCAGTAAAGAGAGTTAAGTGTGGATAACCACTGGTTGAAAAGGTTGTGATCAAACCTAAGTTATAACAACGATCGGGTTGGAAGCTTTTTAGGAAGAAAGATCTGTCGAGTAGTTGTTGTTGTTTACAAAGTTGTAAACAGACAGAGTAATTAAGAATAAGAATTGTTATTGCCTGTAAAAAGACTACAAACAGTGGTGCACATAACTGTGTTGAATAAAGGATTTTGTTAATTGAAACCAAACACGAAATTTATTTATTTAATTTAACTACAATCTACGAACTCATAAAAACACGTTCTTAAAAAGGGAAAAACGTTACAACATAAATTTGAATATACAGTCGGACAGGAAGGTATACATATCCACTCGAAAACTGTATTTTACATAGAACTGTAAGGTTTCGTAGTTTCACTTGAATTATTGTGATATCCTTTAGGAAGAGCACTTTCTTTGTACCAGGTTATCAAACAAATTGTCTGTGGGACTTATGTCAGGTGACTAATAAGTAGAATGAAGCCGTCAAGCAAATTTTGATGTCGAAACTTCTGGTTTTTTAACTTCTTGTTTTCGTCACACTTAAACATAATACTCCTACTTTAATCGCTCAAAACAACTTTACTCTTAATTTCTTCAATATAAAATTAAAATACTCACGATTATATATGTTATACAGTTTTCCTATGGTTTCAATATTGCTTGATGAAGCCTGCTGCTCATCTTTTCTTTTTCTTTTCTTGACTTAACCACAAACGAACAAATATATTTTAATGCATAAGTCAATATAATTGTTAGATATTTAGGAATGTAATACTTGTATATTCGCATATATTTTTTTTGCAAATATGAATATGTGTGCATATGGTAGCACGCTAAACTACAAAATCAAATGGACAGTTTGTCGCTGTCAAACCTTAAGCCGAAACACATATCATCAGTCCCTTTTACACAATTGTCAAACTTTATATATGAAATAAAAATAGGTATACATAGAACATGACAGTTGCATAAGAGTCAGTTGTTGTATTAATAATATCGAGTGCAATTTGTATATATATGTTCACAAAACTCATGCATGTTATGTAACGGCGGACCCGTTATTATCTAACGTTTTTTTTCAACTAGTGCTTATTTCGTGAATGGTAACACTTAGCTCATGTCTGATTTGACAGATAATTAGTTTTATCCTTCCGCTGAAAGAATATGGTTGTGTCCAATGCGTTTTCGCTTCGCTAAGTGGGCGTGCGACAGACTTACAGAAGATGCCGATTTTGCCAAAAAAATCATCTTTTCAGATGAAGCCTTTGTCGCATTTGGGGCACAGAAAACCTGCACGCATACATTGAAAAGCCGATACACCCAAGACGAGCCACTGTTTGGTGCGGATTTTGGTCCAGAGGCATAATTGGCCATTTTTCTTCGAAAATGAGCAAGGAGTGGCCGTTACAGTCAATGGCGATGTTGGGCCATGTTGAACGAACTTTTGTTCACAAAAATTGAAGAGGAGGATATTAGCAACATTTGGTTTCAACAGGATGGCGCTACGTGCCACACAGCCGCAGCTACACTCGATGTTTTGCGCCCTGTTTTCAAAAAAAAAGAAAAAAATTATTTGGCGGAACTTTTATATATACAACATACATATTGATACGTTTTTACCTTCTTAAAAACGTGTTTTTTTATGAGTTCGTAGATTGACTTAAAATAAAATAAATTTTTTCTTTGGTTTTAATTCAAAATCTTTTATTCAACACAGTTTTGTGCACCACTGCTTGTAGTCTTTTTACAGGCAATAACAATTTTTATTCTTAATTACTCTGTCTGTGTACAACTTTGTAAATAACAACAATTACTCGACAGATCTTTATACCTTAAGATCTTCCAACCTGATCGCAGTTATAACTTAGGTTCGATCACAACCTTTTCAACCAGAGGTTATCCACACTTAACTCTCTTTGCTGAGTTCAAACCAATAACACGTTCGCTGAGTTTACTTTACTTAAGCTGCACGCGCTGAGTTTATGACACATAAACTGATTGCTGTTCGCATCGATGTGCTTTTTATATGGTTAAGTAAACAACATATCGAAACCTCTCGAACTTTTCGATATTTCAGGTAGAATTCATTTTTTTCCTTTAATTTCTTCTTAGTTCTCTTGTAGCCATGCGTATGTAAGTATCTACCTCTTTCAGCTCTTAGTATTTGTTGTTGCTTGTTTATTGTCTGTTACTTGTTATCTTTGCTGCTTAGTTATTGTTGTTGCCGTGTTATTTTTATTTACTTTACCTCTGCTTATGTTTGTTGTTGTAGATTTGGTAATTTGTAAATAGCGCGTATAGTTGTTCTTGCAGCTTTTGTTTATTTATTTTAGCGATGTAATAAACGCAGTGGTTCCCAAACTTATTTTCGTAACAATATATAAAAGCTTGTTTACTGTGAATTTTCGTGAGGAATTTCGGACCTTTACTCATTTTCAAAAAGGCTCAAAAAGGGATACATTAAAAAAGGGTCATAAAAAGTGTCATTGGCATGAAAAAAGCTCAAAAGTGATACTTTAGTGTCACAACGGCAACGCTGGCTAAGCGTTTGAGAGCAGTAGCGAGAGAGAAAGAGAGAGAGAGAGACAGAGAGTGTTAAAGAGTAAGAGTGGAGCGAGAATGTTATCAACAGTGTTGCCAATATAGCGCCTTTGGCGCTATATATAGCGCGTTTAAGCTACCGAAAAGTTGCATATGTTCTTTTTAGCGCTTTTTTTCAAAAAACACGCTAGGTTAGCGCTTTTCTACTTGCAATTTTTTGTGAGAAATATAAATTTAATAAATTAAATAAACTCATTAATTCATATAAACTATTGACTAAAAATGCTTCATGTTGTAAGAATTAAGTAATTCCAGATGATATTTATGAGAAAATGAATAAAACTAGTGTTAGTAGATACGTTTCTATATCTCAAATCTAAGTCAATTTAGAAGAACCCCAAAAATTTTAATTATTTAATTAAAATACTAATCTTGTTTTTGTTATTACACCTTTAAGGATCCCAAGGCGATCACAGAGTCATAAAGAGTTCTTTCCACCTAATCTGATACCAAGTCATGCTATGGGCTTTTCTTTCAATCTGTTTTCTCTAGTAATGAGCTTGTCTTTCGATTATTCTGTTTATCTGCGAGTTCCATTCATTGGGTAGTTTTACTAAGTTTAAGTTTAGTTTGGTTTCCTCAGAGTGTGCCCAGTACACTTCCTTCATTACAAGAACTTGGTGTGATCTGGTTTCTGGGCAGAAAATCCATCGTAAACAGTGTTTTATAAATGTCTGAATGGTAGAGAAAGCCCTATAGCTATCAGTCGGCCTGAATAGAACACAACCTTGCCTAACACCAGCACCAAAAATTTAAGAAAAAGTTTTTAAGTCGTTGTTTTGTTCTAAATCGTTTTTAATTTCATTTTTGAATCGTTCAAATTATTAAAAAATCTTTGTAAAAGTGGACATTTTAATACTAGAAATTGTTTCTTTATAATTTCAGTATATTTTTTGGCTTTAACGCTTTGGTATTACCGCTTTTTAACAGCGCATTTGGACTACAAATAGTTACATAAATTATAATATAGTGCATAAAAGGTTGGCAACACTGGTTATCAAATGTGTGCGGTAAAAGTAGTGTTTCATACATTTTATTGGGTGTTATTTGTGATTGTAATTTTTTAATGGTTCTTTAACGCTTGTTATTGTTATTGCGGAGGTTTTTTTACTCGTTTGCTTTCTTGTAAACAATCTCTTCTTATAGTATGTAACCGTAGACGTATGTGTTAATGTGTATGTGTCTGCTATTACAAGTAATCGTTATACAAACAACATTAATAAAAGTCTTTCTGTTAAAATGATACACCAAGTAACCAACCAACCAAGCAAACATAAACCAAAAACACGGACAATTTGTCTCCCATTCTCTTTGTTCTTCTCTCTCCTCTTTGACTAAGATTTTTTGTTTTTTTTTTTTCATATCGATTTTAAAAGATCGTATTGTTTAGTGGTTGTCACAGTGTGTTAAGAAAAAACCATACTCCAGAAAATATGCTTTAAAATTTTCAATTGTTTTTTGTTCATTGACTCACACACACACATACTCACAAAGGCAATTATGCAGTTTTTTTCTCGCTGATTGTTGTTTCTGTTCTTGCCAATGTAAGTCACGTATCATGATGTGTAATTTGTGAGAGATGAACGTACACAGAGAGAGAGAGAGAGAGAGCATTGGTTTTTTGGTACTCAAACTAATGTTCCAGTTCGTTGATGAATGTGTTAAGAAAAATACTTTTTTGAGTAAAAAATTAGCGTAATAATACCGCTATTTTTTAATCAAACTGGAAAATTACAAATATTTTTTAAAGAAATTATTTGTGGTCTTGCTAGCAAAAGTATTATTAAAAGTTCAAGACTCGAGAAAGATCGCTTTACATTATTATCATACCGATCAGGCACTATTGCAGAAGACTGCAACTCATGGGATCTATTGTACCACATCCGATCAGATCCGAAATCATAATGAGGTTACCATATTACCCCATATACACACAAAATGTGTTTCGCTGTCTTTGATGCCTGAGAACGAACACAGTGAACAAACAACCACATCTGTGACCGGCATCTTCCTCAGATTGCGCACTTCGTCACTGTAACGAAGTGTAAAACTTCGCTGGGAATTTGAAGTCCGGCCTGGCATACTTGAAAATTTCAAAGCGATGCCCAAATTGCAGACTAATCGCTAGCCTAGTATGGTGATATCCCCTTTGAGCATTCCAGTGTTCCAAGCATCTGGCAATTGCCAATCCTTGATTAGATTGAGGATGGTAGTAACTTGTGCTGTACAGTAATAGTCCCAAACAATATAGGGTGTTACGGAAACTTTTCTCAATGAAACTCTGTTTCATTACCATCTATCACACAGTCTCCAGATATCTAAACCAACTGGACCTTATTTCTAAGTAAAAGCTTTTACAACTTATCATAGTAATAGTTGACCAGTCTAGATTTCATAGGATTAGAGATAATCGCCCTTAACGCAGCTTGGCCGTCAGAGAATATATTATTGTTCTGACCCCTGTGCCCACTGTCCAGCTTGATTTTGCACATATAACAATGGCCATGATTTCGGCCAGAAACACACTCAGCAATCTTCCCAGTGGGATTGACAAGTCTCGGTTGGGTTCATATACACCAGCACTGACACAATCATTCATTTTGGAGCTATCAGTATAGTAGTTTAGATCAAACTCACTCGGCTCTAAGGCACTATTAGACCAACAATCCCAATACTGCTAAAAATACATTGATGGTAAGATCATAATGCCCGGTAAATAGATCAGTTAGTACTCTAAACTCGCTCGACATAGCGGAATAAACCTACTCACCTGAATCATACACCTTACACCACCGGAATTCCGAAAAATCGCTCGGACCCAATGAAAACCCGGCAGGCTTCCCTGTTCACCACAGAGTCAGCCTTTCTCTGTTTGCTCTCTTGAGCCAGGACCCAACATACGGTAACTCACACAATTACACTTTCGTTGTAGGGCTCTGACCTGTCACAGGTCCGGCCTACTGGCATGTGTGATGGTTTGTAGAACGTTATGGACTGAAGCTTTGCAGGTATTGGTAATATAGCACCCTTTGAATTGAAGGTAATACGACACCCTATTACATTCAACATTAAGAAGGGACTACTATTTCTTAATTGGATATCTGCTTCTGATTTAGCAAATTAGGGTAATAGGAGTTTTCTGTCGATTCTTGACGATTCTCATCTAGAGGTGGCAGGCACGTTGGACGGATAGTAAAAGAGGAAGGGTGACGTATGGGTTCATGCCTGACGTTAGGATCGTAATAGAATGTCCTGACTTTGATCTTGGATTGAGTCTGGAATTATTACTGATGGAAAATGGTTTGCTCGTTGCATTCATGCATAAAAGGGGCTTTATTTGAACTGCTGCTTGCAGGTGTGGTTTGTGGATTGCGGACTCAGTTTCAGGACGATATTACGGATTTGGGGACGATTGATTTCAGTAAGACCTCAGGGATGCGACTCCGGTGAGTTTGTACGCATTGTATTTATTAGAAGAGGTTCTATGGTAAGGAAATAATTGTTTTTTTTTGTGGCATCATCTGCGGTAGGTTTTTTGCAGAGTACTCTGGTGATTATTGGCCTGTGACATGTCTGTCTGGTTGTGTTATTCTGTCATTTGAATGGTTGTGTGAACGTTCGCTGGTTTGTTGCTTTTATGTTGATTGTTTTATTGCCCACCAGTCCGGAATCACTGGCCGAAGTCTGACTGGAGTCTTAATTTAAGTACCACGGAAGTCGGGATCCCCAAAGATTTAGGTCCTTGCTCGATTAAAGGTGAAACCAATTTGTGGGAGCAGTTTGGTGGCTGTGGTTTATATTCTCATCGCTGGGTGAGCGCTAGCTTGATATGGTGTTACGGGTGCCGTGACCTATAGATCGGTAGGAGTTTAAATAGTTTTCAACGCTTTATTAAGGTAAGAATTATGTCCAAATAATATGTCTGTCAATTTGAGAGTGTTGGTGGGCCTATTGTTTTCAGACGTACTTTGGGCCCCGTGAAGTATCCCAGCGTGGCGGTACTTCCGTTAAACTTGTGACCTACACTCACACTTAACCATAAGCATAAACGTGTAATGATTACAAAAGAATGTTTATCTATGCTTAGACGCAGTCTTAATTAGTTTTTGCAACGGCTTAAAACTGTAAATATGTCATGCGTCCTTCTCACTCAACGTAGCCGCTACAGAAACTGGTTTGTCGTTATAATAAGTGTTCGGTTACAAATACTAGAAATTAAACAAATTTTTCTTGTATTTGAAACGAGCTTTGTTAAACCGAACATGTAACATTTTGATCGAAATTCTTTTTGCCATTTTTGGGTTAAATCAGTGTGGAATTTTCTGAGCTAAAAACAAATTCAATAGCTCTTTGGAATTCAAATTTACACCGCTAAGGGAATTCTGCATAGATCGAAAAAAAAAAACTATAAACTAAAGGAGCAAGGTCCGGACTATATGATTAATGCATCAAAACTTCTCGTCCAAGCTTGCTCAGTTTCTGCCGGGCGTTGTCATATTGGAACACAACATCTTTTCTGTTGATCTTTTCCGTTTCATTCAGTATCATTCATTGTTGACTGTAGAAATCAAAACCAATCGTTTGACGAGATTGTAGAAACTCATAAAGAACAATGGCCTTTCAATCTCACCAAACACACTGCATTATCTTTCTTGGTAAAATTCCGGCTTTGTAGCTTCACTTTGCTTTGTCCATGTCCTTTTTTATTTTTTTTTCCGTCACTCCTCTCGGGGGCATATTGGCTTTCCACAAAGCATCTATTTCTTTGTTTCAGTTTCTTTAATCAATTTGATATTTTTAAGTTAAGTAGATGATTAATCCGCTGTAGCTTCCTGCATATGATAGTGTAGTGGTAAAGATCCTGGCTAATTGGTGGTGATCTTTACTTTAGCATTGTAATTTTTTCCCAGTAGGAGGCGTGTTATTCCAGATCATTCGTCTGATGTTTGTCATCATCGCCAGAGGTATGCGAGAAAGGTCAGGGGGGCTTTTTTTTCTTTATTTTTTTAGATGGAGTTGTCTGGAGCGAAGAAGTTGAAGCTGTTTTTTTATTATTAAACACTCGAAACCACAATTAAATTTTTTCTTCGTCAAGTCCTCTGCTGGGGCTCGAACCTGGGTCGTTTGTGTTGTTATGCATGCGCTCTAACCACTACACTACGTTACCCCAAATATATTTTTCAAATATATTTTTCAACTTTAGATGTTTTTTCGCATGAAGGTCCGAAAAACCAGTTTTTTACCCCATTCGTAGTGTCACTTACCGGGTGCTTTTTTTTGTAGCACCGTGTAATTGTTTGAAGTTCACTAGCAACGTCTATGCTGTTAATGTGTTGGTCTGTTTCCATTTTTTCCCAAATTTCTATCACCCATTAATTGAATTTTATGTTTAGTTGGTGCCATTAAGCATTATTATTACTTTTGCCCAGAGACATGTTTGAATTATAACTTTACAAGCTCGTTAGTGTGTGACAATAACAATGACAATGGCAGCAACAATGGCAGCATACATATAACACACACATATGTAATATAATAACAGCAAAGTACATATATGATATTGCATAAAGACTCGCTCTCTCTCTCTCTTTCTCTATCCCTCTTTGAAGAGATTTAATTGACGGCATTATAAATATTAGTAATGAGAAAATGTTTAATATGTCAAATGTAAGTGAAATATACAAACACAGTTACATATTATACTTATACACTATAATACATTTGTATAATATTATAAAAGTATGTACATATGTAACAATGTGGTTGTGAATATATAGCAAAGAAAAACATGTGTTAAATAATATTAAACACACAAACATACATACATACATACATATGTATGTACATATCTACATAATGTATAATATATATGTCTTAAAGTGTGTGTGTGTATTTGTACAAATAATTGTATCAGTGTCATTGTTATTATAATATAGCCGTTAGTTATTAATATAGGCTTTTGTGCATATCTCTCTCCTTCTTTCTTTTATATCTTTCTCTCTCATACTTATCTTTACACATTTCCTTTTCTTTTCTTAGATAATTTTCTCAAAAATATGTTATGAGTTAAGTATGAGTAGTTCTATTTCGTAAATAAAATAAGTTTCTTTGCAGACATTTTTGAAAGAGTAGAGTAAGAGAGTGTATAAGAGTGTTTATTTGTGTAGTGTATTAGTATGTGTAACGTATTAATAGTTTTTCTTTTATATAAAAAGTCAATTATTAAAGGAGAGAGATTATTAAGATCGCATGTCATTGAAAGATGACAATTTAATTTTAAAACTTACATACAATTTTGTTGTTGCATTTCCAGTGTATGTGTTGGCAAAAAATGGTTTTTGCATTTAATTTGTGTGCACTGAATAGGCTCGTTAAAGTGAGTAAGAGCTAAAAAATAAGCATTAAAGTTTTTAAAAGGCATGTTAATAATAAATCAAAAAAATAAAATTTAAAAGAAAATAAAATTTATATGAAATCTATTTCAAGGATATTTCTTATGAAAACCTCGTTATAAATTTCATGAGTAATAAATACCTATACAGAAAAGGCATACCACCTTATTGGAAAAGTTCCCGGAATTAATACCGAAAATTAAAAATAAAGGGTCCGCCAAATAATTTTTTGATTTGAAAATGCTGTAAAAAAACTACTGAATATTTTCTCAAATTTCTTTTTTATTTGAAAGTACAATCCTTCCGGTTAATAATGGAAAATAACTTCATTCAAATGGCTGCCTCGTCAGGCCATGCAGTAGCCCACATGATCGGTCCAATTTTTAAGCACATTAACAATTGTGTGCAGCTGTATTTCACCAATTGCTTCGCGAATATTGTCCTTTAAAGCGTCAATTGTTTCTGGCTTGTTGGCGTAACACTTATCTTTGACGGCACCCCACAAATAATAGTCCAACGGTATCAAATCGCAGCTCCAAGGTGGCCAAACGACATCAGCTCTGCGGATGATAATAGAATCTTCAAAAACAGGGCGCGAAACATCGAGTGTAGCTTTGGCTGTGTGGCACCTAGCGCCGTCCTGTTGAAACCAAATGTTGCTAATATCCTCCTCTTCAATTTTTGTGAACAAAAATTCGTTCAACATGGCCCGATAACGATCGCCATTGACTGTAACGACCACTCCTTGCTCATTTTCGAAGAAAAATGGCCCAATTATGCCTCTGGACCAAAATTCGCACCAAACAGTGACTCGTCTTGGGTGTATCGGCTATTCAATGTATGCGTGTGGGTTTTCTGTGCCCCAAATGCGACAATTTTGCTTGTTTACATACCCGCCAAGATCAAAATGAGCTTCATCTGAAAAGATGATTTTTTTGGCAAATCGGCAAAATCGGTAAGTCGATCGATCAAAGTAATGTCGCAATATTTTCCAGTGTTGTTCAAGCGTATATACAACCATACATCCTTTAATAATCTTTAATGACTCTCCATTATCTGGCCTCGGGGATTCCATTGGAGTATGTGTTCTAGTCTCAGTATACCTGTCGCACCAGAGACATGTTCGACATCGCTAGTAACTGGTCATTTGTCACTTAAATGAGCCAGAATATTCCGTTTAGTTGTCGAAGGCTCTGGGATTTCCTATGGATCCCAAATTTGTTGATTCAGAGCAGGACTCTTAACTGAATATCATCTTCGATATTTTGATCTAAATTGGGTCCAGAGCCTATTCTTAGCTCATTCAATAAACCCAAATCGTTGTCTATGGTCTTTTACTTATAGTTTCTGGATCAGTTGTAGTATGTGAACTAACGAGTTCTTGTAAGTGACGCGAATTCACGAACAGTGGGTTTTATACACATTTTGACGTAAAGCGTCATTGTTTTTGCAAATCCTGATCCTACCACACTGCGAATATTCTTCTTAGGACGATAATGGCGAAATTGAAAACAACCACTTTTTAAAACAATTCGGTTATTTACATGCGTTGTTGAACGTTTTATAAATTCACAGTGATTTTTTTCAAATTAAATTAAATAAATAATCGAATATGCTTTCGACAGATGTAGCTTTGAAAATATGCTTTCAATATATTGAATTCCCTCCTGGAAGACATGTTTTATTCTCTATTCTACTACTTAAAGGTTTTTTTCTTCTTTTTTTGCTAAACATCTGTAGTTATTTATTAAAAAGAAATTAGAAACTTGTAAAAATCCATCAAAACTTTCCCTTTTCACTCAACCCCCCACCCCTGCTAAAAAAGAAAGAAAAAGTAAAAGTTTTCATATTTATCTTACGAGTATTACAACATGGTAGAGAGAAAGCAAAGAAATATTATTTTATTATTATTATTGTACTTTAGGCCATTTTGGCAATAGTTTTTCGAAAAAAACTGAAGGCAAAAAACAACTATAATCTCACATCATTTGCTAAGTTTTGTGCTATGCCAGTCTTCTTCCTTTTGACTTTCCTTTAACAAATAAAATATATTTGAACGTAAATATTATAAAGATTTAATATGGCCTTATAAAGTTCCAGGCAATTACTTTATTTTTTCTTTTTTTCTTTATATGGAATACCCACATAAATTTTCAATTTTTTTTTTATAAAAAAAAAACAAAAATTTTCTTTAAAAAATTTGTTCAATATGTGTCCTTGTAAGAAATATTTTTAAAAGCGCGTACAAAATGTCCCAAGCAAACTTTTTTCGCTATGCCAAGAATTATTTTTTAAAAGAAATGGAAAAATATGTTAAAGGATACGAAAAACATGAAATGTTTAAGAGCAGGTAATGGGTGGGTGGGTGATGAAGAAAGGCATAGAAGAAGATATGTAACCTTGATCTTATATCACTTGGCGTCTTTAAACGAAAAAAAAAAAATACTTATTCTTTCGTCCTTTTCTAGAGATTATAGCTGAAAAGTTATTTATGCCACATATTTCTTATAATCAAAGCGTAAATAAGCAAATTTTTACTTGTGAAAATCATATATACGAGGACGGATTGATATTGAAGCTACCTAGCGCTAGATGGCAGAACAAACACAACAACTTTTTCTTTATTATAAATTGCGATCTGTTAAACGTCAGCTGTTAAAATTTAAGCCAAATTCATCGATTAGTTTATTTGTTGTAGTCGTTTGTATTAAGCAACTATTGTGTTTCTTGGAAAATGGAAAAAAGTGAATTTCGTGTAGTGATTAAACACTATTATTTGAAAGGCAAAACGTCGAAAGAGCCAAAAGAAAAGCTTGATAAACATTACGGCGAATCTGCTCCGTCAGATTATATGGTAAAATATTGGATTGCTGAATTTAAACGGCGCCGAACAAGCACTGCAACAATACCATCAACGGGAAGGCCAAAAGAGGTGATTACTGAAGAAAATATCAAGAAAATCCTCGATATCGTTATGAATGATCGCCAGGTTAAAATACGTGAGATTTCTGAAATGATAAACATATCATATGAACGTGTGTTCAACATTTTGCATGAACATTTGCATATGAAAAAGCTATCGGCAACATGGATGCCGCGTTTGCTCGGTGTTGAACAAAAACGAGTTGGACAGATACTTCACAGCGGTGTTTGGACATGATAAAGCATAATCCTGCTGTTTTTTGGCGTAGATTAATAACTGTTGATGAAACGTGGGTCCATCACTATACACCTGAGGCTTATGGCCACTGTATTTTGGGATGCACACGGAATATTGCTCATCGATTATCTTGAAAAGGGAACCACAATCACAGGAGAGTATTATCGTGCATTATTGGATCAATTTGCTGATGCAATCAAGGAAAAACGACCACATTTAAACAAGAAAAAAGTGCTCTCTTCAAGACAACGCACCGGCTCACACAGCATTAGATACGATGCTAAAACTATGAGAAATCCAGTTCGAATTGGTTGATCATCCACGTTAGCCCCTAGTGACTTTTCCTGTTTTCAAACTTGAAAAAATGGCTCGCAGGAAAAAGACTCATCTCAAACGAAGAAGTGACTACCGAAACTAATGCGTATTTTGAGAAGTTCCCAAAATCGTATTATTCAGACGGTATAAAAAAGTTGGAAAATCGTCTTACTAAGTGTATTGAGCTAAAAGGAGACTATGTTGACAAATGAATGGTTTTTGAAAAAAAAAAAAAATGTTTTTTTCCTACTTAGGTAGCTTCATTGTCAATCCGCCATCGTAATTGAGTTGAAAAAGCACAATTTGTTTTCCTACTTAAATGTGTTATATTTATTAAACTTAGTAAACGAATTAAGTTATAAGCTATTACAGTAACAAAAATAAAAGAAAAAAAAAATAAATATTAAATTTTTTTTAATTTTTCTGTTTTTTTTAAATTTTTACAAACAGTTTTCTTTTTGCCATAAATAAATCTTGTTAACTGAGTCGGAAGCCATTCAAAATTACTTTTGTTGTAATAACAATATGAATTGATGCATTATTCAAAGTATTGTCCATCGTAAGCCAGTACTTCTTCCCATCCTTCTGTTAGCATATGGATTCCGCACCAAAAAAAAGGGGCAAGGTCTGGGCTATAAGTCGGGTGAGCCAAAAAAAAGTTCTTGGCTGGTATTGCAACATGTGGCAGAGCGTTTTCATGATGGAAAATTATGGCCTCGTGTCTTGTCGAATATTCTGGTCGTTTTTCGTTCATTGCTCTCTTCAAACGAATCAATTGTGTTCGCTACAGGACTTTTTGCGCTTGGGGTTATCGTTATGTCTTAATTTTTTATCACCAGTATTAATACGATACAAAAATGACTTATTTTTGTAGCGTTCAAACATCATTTCCTACTTGCAAAATCGCCTTTCAACGTCTCTCGGCTTCATTTCATATGGGTCTCAATTTTCTTGCTTTTAAGTGAATACCCATGCTATTAAACTTAGGGAAATGGCTTTTTGTGTGATTCTCAATGATAATGAAAGTTCTTCTTGCTTTTGACAACAATCTTCTTCGAGTAATACTTCCAAATTCCTCATCTTCAAGCTTATTCGGCTCTTCTTGTCTTTTGTGTCGAAATCACCACTTTTAAATCGCGCAAACCATCGTTAACAAGTTTTTTGAGTTGGCGCATGTTGACCGTAAGCCTCTACCAACAATGGATAACTTTGAGCAGCCGTTTTTTTCAAATGAAAGAAGGTTATCAGACTTTCCCGCAAAACATCTCTTTTAGGCACAAAATTCGGCAATATTATAGCGATTGAAAAAAATGTGTGTTTACACTGTGGCGTCTATCGAATACTGAATTATAATGACAAATGTTTACCCTTCAAAATACTGTATTTGCTATTATTGACACAAACCATATGTGATACTTATGCCATATATTGTGCAAATCGACATAATGAACTTGTATACCCAATACAATTATATTTTTGTGCATAAGGGCCTATTTGCACTGCTTCATGTTAAAAGCTGAAGGTATCTTGCAAAGATTTTCGGTTTTTTTGTTGCTTGTTCTTACTTGTGAGCAGAGTCTACAAAAATCCACATCTGTGACCATTATCTTTCACATATGCTCTGTTAGTCACACAGTGGCGTGTAAATAACTTCACTAGGAATTTCGAGTCCGGCCTACCATACCTAAGAATCTTAAAGCGAATAACAAGTTGCCAATTAATCGCCGACGTAGAGTGGTAATGTCCTCTTTGAGAATTTGGCAAATTACCAATTCGTGACGATTGAGATGCAGCACCACTTACTGCATAGCAAGGCTCCGGGACCGATATAGGGCGTCATGACCCCTTTTCTGGCCAATATATCAGCCATTTTATTACCATCTATCCCACAGTGCCCAGATACCGAAAACAACTGTAATTTATTTCCAAGCGAAAGCTTTTGTAACGTGTTAAAGAAATATTTGACGAGTCTTAGATATCATACGATTGAAGCCAAGTGCCCTTAAAGCATATATTAATGGCCTAACCCTTGAGCCCACTATCCAGGTTGATATTGGCACCTATGAAGCGGTGTCAAACCAATCAAGGCCTCTAAGGCCGCTGTTGGAAACGCTCTCATTGCCCCACTTATACGGAGATAGGCAAGTCTCTGTGTTATGTTCAGCTTCCTCTATCTGTTGCTTGTTAATATTCTTAATTCGGTAAACGATTTGACGGTTTCCTTAGAAACCGTATTTGTGGTCTACCATAATCTCGCACACCTTGCAGGTTCTAGGTTGTTCTAACAACCTGGTGATGATCAACGTAGAGTTTTTGAACAGTGTACTCAATCTAACCATGTTTACCTTTCTTGTTTCGAAGTTGATATTCTGCTGGTGGATATAACCACCTTAAATCTTCATTCATTTACCACATTATTGCTGATTCAGGTTATTAAGATGATGTCATTGCAGGCATCTATGGTCTTCACCATTTACCCATTTGCTTTGAAAATAATAAGTTCGTTAAGAGAGAGATATAGTGTGATGGCCATAGTATGGCATGTTTTACTTTGGAAGTGTCCGATAGGTTCCAAACTTATTAATGTTTAATTGGCAGCAATGGCTTTAGTTTAGCTTACGAAGTCTTTTCGATGTTCTGTTTCCTGGTACCACAAGTAACAGGAGTTATAGGAACCTAATTATGTCGAGACTACCTGAACAGCTTTAGCTTGTTGTCGTTTATTACGTTTATTAAACGCTGGGAGTGTTAAAACAGCACCAATATCACTCTCTTAAGATAATTTCTGTTGTAGTTGTTAGAGTGTAGAAAAGGAGGACAAAATATCTGAATTTCTACTTTAGTAGTACTCCGCAACTCTTAATCAGCAGATTGTAAAGCAATCATGATCTTTTCAAAGAACAATTGTTCTCGTTCAAGTCTTACACTCTGCATTTTAGTCGTCAATGAGACAGCGACGCCTACACATGCGCTGAGAATGTACGCAAATTTCTTAGTCACAGAAAAATAATTTAAAAAGTTTCTTACGATCTTGCTTTTAGTTGTCAGTGAAGCAGCTACGAATGCACATGTGTTGCAGATGCAAGTTGATTTTTTTAAAATTTTTTTAAAACATCAACTTAACTTTCTCTGAGGAACTTAACTTTTCATGTTCTCACTAACACAACCACATTTTTACTTTTACACATCACTGCTGTAAAACTAGGGCGGTTAAAGAGAAAGCTACGCTTGTAGTAGCAAAAGTAGTACATTTTTGTAGTCAAATTTGAAGAAAAGAACAATCAACAAAGTAAATAACAAAACAAATAAAAAATTTTAATATGCAAAGCGACGTACATCTGCTTTCATCCAAAGCTCTTACACAACTGAATGAAATTGTTGTTTATTTGTTATTCTTTGTTGAATATTTTAGTTTTCGTTGGGGTGTTCATACATATATACGGTGCCGATTTAACTATTAGTCTTTTGTACGATTATGGCCATATATTTTGTAAAGCCTGTCGTCGTATGAAGTCCAAAAGTCCTAAGTTGTATTGCAAAAATTGTACAGGAGTGGCAAAAAATATTTTAAAATGTGAATTAAAACACTATATAGGTAAAGCTTAGGATATTTTCTATTGTAAAAGTGTAGAAATTCGTTGAAATGTGTATTTTGAAAGAAAAAAGCCGATTTCGAATTTTTTGTAACTTAGGGCTTTTTGGATTTCATATGACGATATGCTTCTACTTTTGCAGCAGTGCCTGATACGCACATTGACTGCTTTTCTTTTTGTGTTCTGGCATGTTCTTTTTCTCACTTTAATTTAATTTTCTCTCAACTATCTGCTATTTTAAGCTTCTCTCACTGTATTCACTGTAAAGCGTGTTTTTTTATAGAGGTATAGAACTTTAAGTTGGCTTAATTTTCAACATGGCGACCGATTTAACAGCTGTCAAGTGATTTATTTTCAGCTCGATTTGGCAATTTATCATGAATAGACTCACGCCTGAACAACGCTTGCAAATAGTGCAAATTTCGTTTTTCATAAGTGAATTTTTTTTTTCAGTTTTCAATTTTCATAAGCGAACTTTGTTTAGCGATGAAGCGCACTTCTGGTTGAATGGCTACGTCAACAAACAAAACTGCCGCATTTGGAGTGAAGGTAATCCTTAAGTGTATGTGGAAATACCGTTACATCCAGAAAAACTGACTGTTTGGTGCACTTTATGGGCTTTCAAAAACAATGGTGGCCAGAACGTTACAGTCAATGGTGATCGGTATAGGGCCATGATTACTAACTTTTTCATTCCTGAATTGAATAACGATTATGTCCAGGAGATGTGGTTTCAACAAGACGGCGTAACATGTCACACAGCTCGTGCCACAATAGACTTATTGAAGGACACGTTTAGTGACCACCTAATTTCACGTTTTGGACCTGTGGATTGGCCTCCAAGATCTTGTGATTTAACACCGCTAGACTACTTTCTGTGGGGCTATGTAAAGTCATTGGTCTATGCGGTAAAGTCACAAACGCTTGACCATTTGGAAGACAACATTCGCCGTGTTATTGCCGATATACGGCCACAAATGTTGGAAAAAGTCATTGGGCGTCCAGATTGGACTACATCCGCGCCAGCCGTGGCAGTCATATGCCAGAAATCATATTTAAAATGTAATGCCACAAGATTATCTTTCGGATAAATAAAATTCATGTCAATCGAATAATCCGTCGTTGTTTTATTGCAACTTAAAGTTCTATACCTCTGTAAAAAACACCTTCTACTTGTTAGCCAATACTAAATGTAATCAAGGTTTTCTTTTTTTTCATGTCTTTTCTGTGTTCTAGAAAATATCATAATAGAGCCTTTTTCTGGTGGCTGGTGGGGCGTAAGCAACCTTAACCTTGATTAACTTGTGCCTAAAATTCTATCAGTGAAGTAAAAAGTGCTAAAAAATAGCGATTAGGAGAATCTAAAATTGCTTTTGATTTTATTTAAAGTCCACAGTTGTAATTGGCAGAGGCTTATTTAGAGAAGTTTATTCCAAATTTCCTTAATCTGCTCTAGAATTTCAATTTCACCATTTAAGCTTTATTGTAAACATAATTCCTTTCATTTTCCTACCCCACAACTCATGGCTACAATTCAACATAAATTGTTGCATGTAAACTTTCATAATAGCCAGCGTCCGTCCTGCCATATTTTGTATTCGTAGCCGATATAACCAGAATAACCACAAAAAAAAAAAAAAAAACATCTGGAGCGCGTACAATTAATTAATTATAAATAAAACATTTTTAAATATATTTTTCTGCTCGTGCTTCTGCATCTTATAAAACAATAGCTGCATCCATTGTGTTGTTTTCTGTTGTATTTCATTTTGACAAGGGAAAGAAGAGAGAGAGAGAGAGAGAAAAAAAAAATATGAACAATTTACACTTAAAAACGCTGTTCAATTTCTTTTAAATGGCTGGTTTGTACATTAATTGTTGAACATTTTTTGTGCCAATAGTTTATGGCTTAACAAAAAGTATCAGATCTTAAATATCAAAAGGAGAACTTGAGCTGCATTGCGCTTGTAAACGAAAAAAGCTGGCCATTTATTTTAAAATGAAAAGCGAGTGCGTGTTTTTCTTAAAACAGGCAGTCAAGCGATAATAACAAACAATGAATTTATGCGGAACTAAGAAAAAGGAGAGAAACGCAGATGATTTAAGTTAAAAAAAATGGGGTAAAGCAATAGATGTCTTGTGATATTAAAAATGAAAAAAAAAAAATAAAAATTAAATGCACTAATACGTGTTTAACGCATTTCGCTATAATGGCCTGGCTGAATTATGGAACAGCTTCGCTTTACGGCACAAATCACCTCTATACTGCTTAAAAGATCGGGGATTCATCGTTTCCTTCGAACAAGTCTAAAGCAAGCAAAATCAACTCGTTTTATGGCATTTCGATTTACGATCTATATTTTCAAAACCTATCTAGGCCGTATAAAGAGGTACACAATTTTAAATAAGTAACACTAGTGCGTGTGAGTATTTTTGAATTTTTAAAATATTAAGTATACGCCTCAGTATTCGTGTTTTTATTGTCATTACAAGCACACAGGATTTATACCAGTATCAGGCAAACTAATACCAGTGCTTTTTACAATTGTGTTAGTAATTCTTAGAGCTTGCCTCTCAGACCACACTGTAAGGAAAAACTTCATCTTTTTCTTACACAAATGATTGTGTACACTGTGTTAAAAATTTTAAAGCAAAACAACGATAAGAGCCGTAACAAAAAATATATTATAATCAAAAACAACAGCAACAAAATATCGATAAGAAACAGTAGAAAAACACAACAAAAAGCAATTTAAAAAATAATAAAGAAAAACAGCAACAAAAACATCAAATTAAGAAGAACATTGAATCTAATAAAACATGTTGAGTAAAAGGCTTAATAATATGGTATTATCAATGAAAAATTTTTTCTCCCACTATATTTTTTAATTTATTTTCTCTTTATTCTTCTCTGTTCATTTTATTGCTATGCGTGTTGGTACGTACGCGTAAGAGAAAATTTTGCTCGGAGACATGTTATGCCTGATGATGATCCAGACAATACAGACAACATCTGCATACTTTTTCATAACTGGTCTCATGTGCAGGGAAAATTACTGGCATTACGGGATTAGGTGTCTCAGAATCGACGTGTTCAGAAACTGCTTGAAATCTGTGCTGTTTTATACCTGCGATGCGTAGAATGCTGCAAGTCGTGATATAAACACCCTACAAGTATTTACAAATCGATGTCTATGTAAAACCCTTAATATTTTTTTGCCAAACACTATGAGCAACCATAATATATCATATACCACCATAGATGTTCAATCAAGCGACAGAGATAAAGATGGATCCGCCATACACCTTACAGGTGTAATATTAATGCTATCAACTGGAATCCTCAAGCCATCAGAAGGAGAATATGTTGGAAACTTGAAAATGAGACAATCAAAGTGTTTGAATCGTAAAATAGGGGGTGGGGGGGGAGCACATACAAGACGCAATCGCAAATACGAATTTTCATAAACTATTCGCAGCATATGCGGCCGTATTTCGGCACTAACTCTTCTAATGTTGATTTCCAGGTATTTAGTTGTCTTTATTCACATATAATATATAACCACAAAGAAAAAATAAAAACCAATGGGTTTAAATGACACCATCTTTGTGGCCAACTAATTGGGTCATTATGTGAAATTACTCTTTTTTCCAAATTTTCTTTGAATAAATCAGTTGTAGCGTTCGCTGTGTGGCATGTGGCTCCGTCCTGTTTGAACTGCATGTCAGCAAGAATAGGTTATGTTAGATTAGATTAAGAGCGGCCGCCAGACAAACATTCAGCATACTCCAGCTTGATAGAGCCATTGTGATATCCATAGCTTAGTTATCTAACCTGTTCGCACCCTCTATGAACTTGCTGCTCAGCCTTACAGGAATTTCCTGTAGAGTCACGGTAATAGTTTGAAGCACATAACTAATATCTACGAATATCTACCCAACGTCGGGCACTCCTAGTGTTCTAATCCTCCTCCAAACAGCACCTACATAGGGCTTATGGCTCTACCCAAGGGCGTATCTCACAACTAGACAATGTCCCGTAAGTGCTCCTACAAGGTAGGCAAATTTGATGTTAGGAAATAAATTACTCTCAAGTGATGAAATGTCAGGAATTGAACTGTCTACCTTTAGTACATATTCAGCAAAAAATTGGGAATTTTTAACTATGGAACGCTACACCCTTGAGCAAAGAAGTTTAATAGTGAACACTTGCTGTATCTCTTCGTAAAATTTGAGCAGCTTTTCCTCATAATAAGGCTCCTAAGACCGCTGTGCATAATTTAACCGCTAAATTCGAGGCTCACGGTACTGTTGCTCTCAACAAATAACAGCAATACGCTCGTAGTGGCCTTAGCGATTCTTAGTCATTAGGCAGCATATCGGCCCGTATTTTTTGAAAATGAGTAAGGAAATGCTGTCACTATGAATTCTCTGCGCTACCAAATAATAAAAACTAATTTTTTGTAGCCACAATTGGCAGCCGTCAGCAGGACGGCGCCACAAGCCACACAGCCAGCCAAACAATTCAGTTATTGCATGAGAAATTTCCCGGTCGCCTAATTTCTTGATTTGACGATGTCAACTGGCTGCCACGTTCTTGTGTTTAACCACTGCTGGACTACTTTCTCTGTGGCCATTGAGCAAAACACAAATAACTGACACTCTGAAAGATAGAATTCGGCGCTGCATTGACCAGATAAACGAAGCTTTGTTGCAAAATGTAGTTCAAAATTTTGTGAAAAGCGTGGACGTCTGCCGACGTGCTAGAGGTGGACCTTTGTCCGACATCATATTCCATTATTAGTTCCCATATTTTCGTTTTATACTGGAATGAAAAAAACTGAATTTGTAAAAAAAAAAATTGTTTTTAAGCCAATTTACTCCCTAACCTCAAATTTGCCCACACTTTATTACTGCCTCACGACAAGTTAAGTAGCTGCCTATAACTTTTCTCGTCCACTCTCGTCCAAAGAATTCTAGCCTGTCTACAAGTCTACTTCTTATCGGAGACACTATCGGTCCATTGCCTTATACGCAGACGTTAGGTAGAGATCGGTGTATATATACAGTACCCTGTCTAGCCAGCTCAACCGCCACACAATTGCCCGGAATGTCGCTGTGACTCAGAATACAAATAGATTGATATCGAAATACTCCGCCATCACCCCTAGTGATGGTTGTTCTTTACTGTCAGGGACTTAGTAAACACAGCCCCCAAGGATCTAACAGGGGACTGATTGTCCGCATTGTCAGCAACCCCACCAATAGCGACTACATCTGTCTAAAGAAAACTGTAGTGATCCTACACCCTACAGAATATGTTAATATTAAGATCCGTAGAATAGACATCGACACCGTGTCCTCCTTCAATGAACTTTTCCAGGTAATTTGCACGTGATACACTAGTCCGTCCTCAGGAGAGGTAAACCAATCTAGTGCTATAGCCTAGCAGAGTGCTTCAATAATGTAAGAGTACATTCTCATGACTCTTAATAAAGACATGAAAGTAGTTGATTCGGTCATGGTATCAGAGTACAAATATTAAGCATGTTAGCAAGATTAATACCTGCTAATTGAGGGAAGAAAAAATGTTAATGACTCTGTGAGCTCGCCATCCTATAAAGCGCACCAAAAAGTAATTTTCTGCGGATGTAATGGTGTTTCGACAAAATCTTGCAGATTATTCTCACTCCAATTATATACGTACCCATCCAACTAAAAATGAGCTTCGTCAGAGCCAAAATCTTCAATTAAAAATCGATATCGATATCAATTTGTGCTTTAGCGCAATATTTCTTTAAAATTATAATTTTCTAAGCTAAAGATACTCTTAAAGCAAGAGTACACCACGAGTTATTAGAGCGCAAACATAACAATACAACAACCTAGGTTCGAGCCCCAGCATAGGACATGACGAAGGAAAACTTTATTTGTGGTTTCAAATAATTAACAAAGAGGCTTCAAGTTCCCTTCGGAACCTCAGACGAATGAACAGAAAAACACGCCATCTGCCGGGAAAAAAATACAATGCTAAAGTTAAGATTACCACCAATTAGCAACGTTCTTCACCACTACGCAAAATCATATGATGGAATCTACAGTGGATTAATTATCTACTTAGCTCGAAGGATCAAATTGACTAAAGAAACTAAAACAAAGCAATGGAAATGCTCCATAGAGGAGTGACGGAGAAAAAAAATATCAAACAATCAATAACGCTGTCTTCAACATCTTTTTCGAAGGCAGTTTATCTTTTAAAGTTTTTTCTTTTCTCACGGGATCTTTATTCTTATTATTACTTTCATATTATTTATATGATTGTTGTTGTTTAAAATATTATTGTTTTATGGTTTTGCTTAGTTTAACACTTTTATTCATATTCCTTTGAGGGTGAATTATACAAAAATTTTTTTATTCTGATTTTTCTTTTTATTTCTTTTCAAAAATTCCTTACTATACTATATACTCCTTACAATGATTTTGTTGTTGTTGTTATATCTCTTTTTAAATTTACAGTAAAATCAAAACAAAAAAGTTTTTTGTTCTTCAATATGTCACAGTATGTCTAAGAAAACACACGGAGCACACACGTTATTGTATTGTATGATTCTCACTGTGTCTTTCAAACTTTCAATTTAATTTCCAGTGTTGCCAATTTTTAGTAACAATACTAAGGTTGTAAGTTGTTATTCTTAAATCCTATAAAGATGCTAAGGGAACCAAGTCATTCTATGGGAAACAGCTTCCGTTTAATCTGTCTTCTTTAGGAATGGGCATCCCTGTGTGTTCCAATAAATGGCCAGTTCCGTTAAGTCGTAGTTTGATTTCCTCAGAGTGTGTCCAATCAATTTTCATTTCCTTCTCTTAATTACCTTCATTACAGGAATTTGGCGTGTTCTTGTTTTCGGCCAGAATATTTTAAAAATGCGCCGTCGACAGCGGTTTATAAATTTTTAAATGAAATCGACAAAATCATAGCCGCATTCCATAACTCGCAACCATACTTCACACACGAGGTTAACATGTTCATTTTCATTTTTGGGAAGATATTTTGGGAACGCCCTATAACAATCAGTCGGCCAAAAGATAGGCTGCCTAGATTCAATCTGTTCCGAATATCAGCTCTTAACTCTGCTCCGTTATGTCGTAGTTTGATTTCCTCAAAGTGTGTTCAATCGATTTTCATTTCCTTCTCACAATTACCTTCATTACAGGAACTTGGCGTGTTCTTGTTTATGGCCAGAATAAAAATGCGCCGTAGACAGCGATTTATAAATTTTTAAATGGAATTGACAAAACCATAGCTGCACACACGAGTTAAACATGTTAATTTTTGTTTTTGGAAGGATATTTAGAGAACGCCCTATAACAGTCAGTCGGGCAAAAGAATGACTGCCTAGATTCAATCTGTTCCGAATATCGACTCTGGAATCTACAAACGTCTTGAGGATACTGTCGAAATAGCAAAAAAACAGCATATCTCTCAAATTTCTGCTTTCAATTCGAAAATCGTTGTCTTATTAGCGTTGTGTTGTTGATCGTTGTGTTGATTTGCATAATATTGGTTTCGGAGATGTTTATCCGCCAGCCCGCTCTATATAATTCCGCCTGTATAAAATCCAGCTTTCATTGCATGTCGCAATGTCTGTGAGCCAGGACATAGATGTTTTATGCATATTTCAGGTTTTCCAACTTTATGCTAAGTTCCTAGGTTATACTACGTTGCAACTAACAATCGAGAACAACGATGAACAACAGTGGAGAAAGAACACAATCTTGTTTAGCACCAGCTCTAAAAGGTATTCTCTTAATATTACAACTGAACGCAAAATGGAAAAAAAGTTTGTTTTTTGCTTTTAAATAGTTTTAACGCTTTTTTACAGCGCGTTTTGAACGCAAATACTTACATGAATTATAATTTAGTGCTTTTTAGCGTCTTTTGAATGGGAGGTCTGCGCGTTCTGATTATAAAAAGTTGGCAACACTGTTAATTTCTTTGAAAAAATAAGAGTTTTTCTTTTCCTCTCTCTCTCTCACTCTCTCTCGGTCTTTGACTCTTTTTCTCCTTTCTGTCTTTGTAAAGTCATAAAGTCATGAAGATAAAGAAAAAGAACAATAAAGAACATCAACAATAACTCTTAGCTGGTGTCATTCAATTTAAGTTGGTTTGCTATGTACATACGTATGGTGAATATTTACATATGTAAGTTCTAGTGTAAGTGTGTGTATAGTATGGTCGTGTAAGCATGGTGGTATAATACAGTGCTTTGCATTTATAGCAGTTGTTGTCAGTTAGTCAACTAGTCATTCATTTATTCATTCACTCAATCATTTACTCAGTCACTCACTCACACAGTCAGTCAAGTTATTTATTCATGCTGGCAGACATATTTACGTTTGTGTTTGTATGTTAGGCTTTGTTGTTGTTTGTTTGTTTTCTTTTATTGTCACTTATCTTAAGTTTAATTGTCGTTGCTGTTGTTTGTTTGCCGTAAAGTTTTTTGTTTCTTCTACTTCTCCTTCTGCTTCTTCTGTGCTCAACTTTCCTACTTTGAACTCTTTCTCTATATTGAGAAAAAGAAAAACACTTTTTATTTATCTGCCACTTTACTTTTATACGGCAATAAGAGAGAGAGAGAGAGGAGCTCTTTTGCTCTCCTCTAAAAAAAAAATGTTTTGTGTTATATTACTTTCATTTAAAGCTTTTTTTTGTTTTCGTTACCCTTAATATGGTGTTTATTTGTGTTTGTGTTTATAATAACCTACACCACTACATATATTATTTGGTGACATTATATGTGTTCACTTATAAATTTAAGCGTATGTTTGTATGTTTGTCTATGAAAACGTAAGCAGGTTTTTTGTACCATTTTTAATGACAATCGAACTTGTTGACTCTCTTCTTATTTTCTTCTTGTCTTTTGGGCCTATTCTTTGTACTTGTTGTAGCTGTAGTTCTTACCGCTGTTGTTGTTGTATTCCTTACATATTTCTTTAACTGTTATACTTGATTCTTTGTAAATGCATGAAGATTTTCTTTTGTATGTGTACATATGTGTGTTTTATATGTAAAATCCTCTTTCTGAAACTAATAACTCTTTAGAGCATCAAAACCGGAAATATTATTATCATTTGTACTTGTAACCTACATTTATATTCATAAATGAGTATAATATGTGTAAGTAAGTGTGTGTGTCATTTCTATATGTACAGTTTTCATAAATTTTTAATGATCATTTTTATAAGAAAACTTTTATTTCTGTTGCTTGAAGTATTTGTTTCTTTTTTATTTCTTCTATTTTTCTTGGTCTAGTTTTTCGTTTCTTTTCTTATTTATTTTCTCATTTATTTGGTTTTTCTTACTGAAAAGTAGATTTTTATTATTTCAGTCTTGAAATATATTTTTGACATGATTAGATCAAAAGGGAAATAAATTTATTAGACATAATTTATTGAAAATTGTTGTTTCTTTCAATCCGGCAATAATTATGTCATTCTATTTTGTCACAGAATTCAGTATATTATATCCACTGAATGAAATGAATCGATTACGCTTGAGCAACGTTGGTATTCATTGGAAAAATGTTTCCAAGACAAATACAATTGGTCGGAATTCCAAAAAAAAACATCTTTTGCGATGAAGCTCGTTTAAATCTTGGTGCGTACGTTAATAACCACAATTGCCATATTTGAGGCAATTTGCCTAAACGTGGTCTGACAGAAACCAATTCACCCATTACGAGTGACTGTTTAGTGCGGCTTGTGGTTTTCCCTGCATAATGGGCCAGTTATGAGTAAGTAAGCTGATGTCGCCTACATAGTCGAAATCCTCTAAGTGATCGCACAATTCCCTGCATGCTTATAAACTCTGACAGTAATAATGAGAACAAAAACAAGTATACTGTCGTGTATACTTGATATATACTCATATGCATTTAGTTAGTGTTACATATTAAAAATGTTTTATTTAAAATTTGATTCTTTTTTAATATCACAAAACATTTGTCGGGTGGGCCATCTTAAATTAAATTTGTACCAGCCGTTATTTCGAATCTGGCAATACCCATGTCTTATGTCACGGCTTTCACTCACAACATTCAGTATATATATACCTCCACTGAATGAAATGAATCCATTTACGCTTGAGCCAGCAAAGACAATTTGTCGGAAATTACACGAAAATTTCGTATAAAATTTGGTCGCACAGATAGGCCAGCAGTGCCCGGTATACGCAAGTTTATTGCTAAAGTTCGTGAAATTGGTTGTTGATACGCCAACACGTAAGCGTGCTCGCACAGTGCGTACAACCAAAAATATCGAAGCTATGGCTGAGAGTGTTCATTAGATTCCATCAACATCATCAACTCGTCATCGTTTTCACGAATTGCTTTGCGAGATGGACCAACGAGAATCTGCAAGATGATGTCGATTTTGCCAAAAAAATCATTTTTCAGATGATGGGTACGTTAATAAGCAAAATTGCCCTATTTGGAGCTCATAAAACCGAAGCGTGTGCTTTCAGAAGCCAATGCACCAATTATAAGTGAAAATGAGGACAGCGCAACCATTATGGTCAATGGATATACCTATTGCAGCATGATAACCAATTTTTTTGTGCCGCTCTTCATGGCATTGACGTGGACGACGTTTGGTTTCAACAGTATAATGCAACTTGCCACACATCTTATGTCACAATCCATTCTTTGCGTCAAATCTTTGATGGCCGTTTAATTAGCCGAAATGGTGATGGACTATTTTCTGTGCGGCGCCGTTAAAGACAAGTGTTATGCCGACAAACCAGATACAATTGAGCATTTGGAGGCCAACATGCATGATGCCAAGACACGACACCATGCACTCGAAAACGTTTTCGAAAATTGGTCCGATCGAATGGGGTACTGTGAGGCCAGCCGCGAAAGTCGTATTAATGAAATAATGTGTCATTTCTAACAGCAGCAATTGTACTTCACAACAAAAAAATAAATTTGGCAAAATTTCAAATCGTTTTTATTTAATTGCATTTTTAAATTTAAACTTTTAAATGGCCCACTCAAGATCATGTGAGTAACGTTCGACAGCCTTTCCAAGTCAAATCGCCACAACTTTCTGCGATAGAGTTAGAAATGGGAATAAGGTCCTCAAGTCACCCGTCGGCAGCACTTGGGGAGCGTATAAAGAAACCTTGTTCACAACACCAACGCAATAGCCCGGTCTGTGGTTAGCTATGGCAGTGCGGCTTGCAGTGGTAAAACATTCAATTCCTATTAGAATGCTGTTTTGAGGACTGCCACAGGATGCCTCAGCATGTCGCCTTTGGGTCATTTACATGTTAAATCAAAAGTTCTGCCTGTGCGTCGGCACAAAAAGTTATGATTTTTTTGACATATCAGACAATACAGTGTGAATACCATTCCAGGAGATCTTACATTTCTCATATCAGCAGAAAAACGCAATTTATTTAGACAGACTGGAGAGACTTGGGGCAGCTGAGACCAGTATGGTTCAGCTGACTCAATTCAGAACAACTGCTCAGCACAAGTCCGCGTGACACGTTGCATCCATTCAGCTGTCTTGCTAATCCCACCCGACATATGCTGGACTCACTCTGGACGCAGCCTATTATGGCAGCTTGCTTCCTGGGACTTGAATTAGAGGTTACACTGAATTGAACAATACTTCATAGTTGTATTGTTTCAAGTAGGAGATGTATCATCAAAATGGATTATAAAGTGTCATATCAACAGGGTAATTCGTTTAAAGGCTCGTGTATATATGCTCTAAGAAAGACCGTGAGGATTATGAATTTAATCTCACGCGAAGCTTTTTCTTTGCCAAAATTTCATCAGTTGTTTAACTACAATAGGTAATCACCTTAGACAATTAATTGGTCACGAGTTTCAAGCTTTAGAGTCCAATTAAAGGTTCATATCTCTGACCTGACCTACAGCTCATGACTGAAATAATTAGAAAACCAATCGTATCTACAGATTTTCGATGATTTATTTCCTAGTTAGACGTCAATGTGCTGTTGCGTTTTTAGCACGGCCTGCCAAAAATTCTCATGCCCATACAAATTGTAAGAATCAAACCATAAGACTTTTTTTTCGCCGTCAGTCCTCGAGGAAGTAATTTGGCTTTGCACAAAGCATTCATTACTTTGTTTCAGTTTCTTTAATCAATTTGATCTTTCAAGCGAAGTAGATGATTAATCCACTGTAGCTCCCACCATATCGATTGTGTAGTGGTGGTAAATATCTTTGCTAATTGGTGATGATCTTTACTTTAGAATTGTAATTTTTTCCCAGTAGGTGGCGTTTATTCCTGATCATTTGTCTGATGCTTGTCATCATTGCCGGAGGAAAAAACTGGCAGTTCAGGCGGCCTCTACTCTATTTTCTGATTGAATTGTGTGGAGGGAGGAAAGTTGAAGTCTCTTTATTAAACACTCGAAACGAAACTATAATAAAACTATTTCGTTATGTTTTCTGCTGGGACTCGAACCTGGCTCGCTTGTGTTGTTGTGCATTTGCACTAACCACTACACCACGTCACTCGCAAGAACGTGATGCAATTTGGAAAAACCTGTGCGTCTGTGGTATGGTAATTAAGACACCCGCCTACCAACTTGAAGGTTCTCGGTTCAATACCAGGTCAGACCATCTTAAAAAAGAAAAAGTTTGTCTACAACGGTATCGCCTTATAACATTAGCTAGTAAAACTGTTTATGAGTATAAATACTATTGAAAACTTCTCTAATGCATTTGCTGTTCCTTTCAATGAGCTTAAAAATAGAATCGGGTGTAGCTCATCGACCGAGAGAAGTCCTTATGTTTCTTCCTGGAATGTTATGAGAATGGGAATTAATATAATTTGAGAAAACTAGTTTTGAGAACGCGTTACAAACTGAAGTTGGCTGCAAAGAAAAAATCAAAAGAAGAGACGAAAATAAAGAAAAAAGTAGTGCCATTTTAGCCGTTTTGGCGTCAAATCTAACGTTTTAATAACTTTTCATTTAGTGATTTTTTTCCCTGAAGAGTTAAGTTGACATTACTGATCATGGCACATTTCTGTGTCAAAGCTAAACAAATGTCAACACAATGCCCAACGCTTTGATTTTGGTTCGTCAGTTGGTCTTTGCAGATCCCACATAGGCTTTTCTTAGATTGCATTTTGAATTTCTTATAATTTTTTTTACATAAAACTTAAATTATGAACTAAGGTTTGAAGCCCGTGCGCATCAGCATGTAACTTTTAAAACTTTGGCCTTAGTTTTGATATATGGCATGATAAACATTCACATTTTTTTTCTATAAATAACGTTATGAATTAATTTATATTTTTTTTTGTTTTTTCTTTTCTAGCATGGGTGCCCAATTACAACATGGCCACAGTCATTCTTTGGGTGGTGGTCATAGTCACGGTGGTAAAAGTAAAAAATCCAAGAAACACGATAAGCACCACAAAACCAATGATACATCTTTAACACCCGTCCAAAAGACGTCTACAATTTTAACCAACAATCTCACCAACAATGACAGCATTAGCAACACCCATATGGTATGTCCAACACCGCCCACACAATGTCTAGAGCAGGGTGTATCACCCGATGCAGAAATGCCGGCCGCCGGACTACAAACGTTTTCCTATCAAAATACCCGTTCCCTAAGTGAAGTTCACTCAGAAATGTCAGCTGTAATGGCAGAAACTGCCGTTGGAGGCCACCATCATGGTGGCTTGGCTGGCAAAGAGGCTCAAAATATTAATGTTCGAGCTGCCTTTATACACGTGCTGGGTGATATGGTACAAAGTGTTGGTGTGTTTGTGGCTGCTTTGATTATTTACTTTAAGCCCGAATGGTCTTTGGCAGATCCAATTTGTACGTTTGTCTTTTCCGTTATTGTGCTCTTTACTACCTTTGCCATTATCAAGGATGCTCTATTGGTGAGTAACATGGTTGGGTGTGGTGCTGGGAAACAATTCATTAATTATAAAATTTTGTAAATACAGTAGAAGAGAAATTTATGAAATGTTTTCCTGCTCTTCTTCTTATTGTAAATTCTGTTGTTTTTGTTGTTGTTTTTTATTATTATTATTATGAACCGCAATATTTGGTTATAATTTTTTGTTGCTTTTTTTTAGGAATTCTGTACCATTTGTAACCAAAAACTCATTTATCATTTTGTGTATATCAGAAAACACAAATTTATATACAAATGTATACAGTAGGGGGAATCAATATAGAGGTGTTCATCAATTTAGTGAATTTCTTGTAATATGATGTGTTTTTTAGAGGTTCATAACTTTGAGTTGGCAATACTGACATATTTGACAACCGATTTAACAGCTGATAATTGATACTTAGACTTACACCGTCGCCAATGCGGCGAAAGATCTGAAGCACAAATTGATATTGACATGGAATTTCTATTCAAAATTTTGTTCTCTGAAGAAGCCCATTTTTGGTTGAATTAAGTACTCGCATTTGGAGCGAGGGTAATAAGCAAGGCTTTGTCGAAATAACATTATATTCAGAGAAAATACTGCACACAGCGAGAAAACTTCTTGAAAGACTTTTTAAGCCATGACTTGCTGCTGCGATTGAAGATAGTGGTGGATTATCTGCTAGACAGTATAGTTTTAGACCTGAGAGATATACAGTAGGGGCCTTTTAGAGAGGTAACAGCGGTGTTGATAGTTGGACGGCACGTCAATCATATTTCTGGGCCTGTAGCCCAACTCGCCACGCTGGACATGAAGAAAGCCCTTAACAGTCTTAGGTGAAATGATGTTCTTAACACTTTAGAGAATAACTTCTTATTACCGAAATACGTCTTGCGGATGATAGCCAGCTATCTGAGTGATAGGCAGCTCACATGTTATACATGCTGGTTTTCTGCTGTTTGCATTAGTTTTCCGCTTTTAATTCTCTGTAGTGGTGGCTGCTATCTTTTTATTTTCGATTATTGTTTTATGGTTTTGTTTCAATTTTAATTATATGTCGATGGAGATCTTTCTGGTTTAATTTTAGGTTTCGGGCAGGTTTTTTTTTTCAATTTTATTTTTAAATATCGATTAACACGGACTGGTAGCGAGGTATTTTTTCTGTTTTTTTTTCATAGGCCTTCTTCGTAAGCTTAGACTGCCATGGTGTTATGGTGAGGCGTTGTTAGCATTCCGATTTGATTTATTATGTGGGTCATATCACCTGTAACATGTCAACTATTCATAGATAGAAGAATAAACATAAATAAATTGATTGTAAATTAGTTAGTATCTATTGTTTTGTTTTCCTTCTTCTTGTAATTTGGTGAGCTGATTTTTATTTTGTAATGTTTGTTTCACTAAATGCTTTTACAATTAAAAAATAAATACGATTTTTATTTTCTTCCATGTCAACCATTTTTCCATGACTTAAACCAAACTAAATATAGGGTCCGCCATCTAACCTTTTTTTTCAACAAGTGCTTATTTCGTGAATGGTAACACTTAGCTCATATCTGATTTGACAGATAATTAGTTTTATCCTTCCGCTGAACGAATATGGTTGTGTATACGCTTGTACAACGCTGGGAATCTGGGCCTGCGATTGACTTACAGAAGATTCCGATTTTGCCAAAAAAATCATCTTTTCAGATGAAGCTCATTTTGATCTTGGCGGGTATGTAAGCAAGCAAAATTGTTGCATTTGGGGCACAGAAAACCCGCACACATACTTGAAAAGCCGATACACCCAAGACGAGTCACTGTTTGGTGCGGATTTTGTTCCAGAGGCATAATTGGAGTGGCCGTTATAGTCAATGGCAATCGTTATCGGGCCATGTTGAACGAATTTTTGTTCACAAAAATTGAAGAGGAGAATATGAGCAACATTTGGTTTCAACAGGATGGCGCTACGTACCACACAGCCGAAGCTACACTCGATGTTTTGCGCCCTGTTTGCGCTGATGTCGTTTGGCCACCTCGGAGCCGCGATTTGACACCGTTGGACTATTATTTGTGTGGTGCCGTCAAAGATAAGTGCGTATCACTTAACAAGCCTGACACAATTGACGCTTTAAAGGACAATATTCCTGAAGCCATTGGTGAAATACAGCTGCAGACAATCGATAATGTGCTTAAAAATTAGACCGATCGTGTAGGCTACTGCATGGCAGGCCGAAGCAGCCATTTTAATGAAATTATTTTCCATTATAAACCGGAAGGATTGTTCTTTTAAGTAAAATAAGAAATTGAGAAAATGTTCAGTAGTTTTTTTTTATAGTGTTTTCGAAAAAAAAAAAATTTATTTGGCGGACCCTACAATTTACAATATTTCACTTTAATAACTCAATTTAATAATATTTCACTTTTCTATTTTAACTGAACTATAAATTTGATTAAAAAAACACGCATATTTTCAATACTTTTTGGGTTTTAATAATAAACATACTCCTTAAATGGTTTTGAATAAATTTTCTTTGATTTCACTATTATTTCTGCTAATAATTTACAAATAAACGGATCCCTGTGATAATGTTGGATCTCACTTTGATATTGTCGAAGATCTGCCCTCACATTCGTAGGAGGAGCATTAATGTTTATGATTCGATTATTCGAATGCTCCGTCTGATGGCCAGAAGGAACTGTTTTGTGAGCAGAATGTTGTGGTTTTTAACTGGAAGGATCTTTGATTCTTCATGAAGATTTTGCTCTGATATTTTCTGAACACAACCGATGATTGTCCTTAGCGCTGCACTGTGACATCTCTGCAGATTTTCCCACTGTGCTTATTGCTGGTAACCACGCGGGCGCTGCATAGTTTGCCATTGACCGGCCAATTGCCTTATATGTAGCCAACAAGGTTTCCTCGTCCATGCCCCAAGTACTTCCGGCAAGTCGCTTGACCTTGTTTCTACTCCGCATCTAATTGCTAATTGCAGTAGAACGTAGTTACCACATTCGTCGTTGGTATTTTCGATCCATTAAATATTAGATTGAGTTTCAGCCTTACTTTAATTGTCCAAGTAGTGAAAAGCGTGGCGGAGGACTTGAACGGTTGAACTCTAAAGTTCCTCCGAGTGAAGAAATCGTTGAGGACCTCTAAATAGCTATTTGTACTGCCGCAGGTGTCATCGATATTCTTGCCCGTCGTCAGAATAGTATAGTCGTCTGCATAGGATATCATTTCCACTTCTGCTGGTGATACTGGGAGTTTCGAAAGGTAGAAATTAAACAGAATCGCACCTCCTTGCGGGACCCCCTGCTTAATTCTACAGTATTTGGACTCTTTTTTTCGAAACTCCACCAATGACTGCCTTCCACACAAATAGTCTACAACCATCTATTTATCTTGTTAGGGACTAGAATGAAGCAGATAACATTAGGAGCGGCACAGGGATTCATCCTTGGCCATAATCTATGAAGTGATAGCTACAAGCATATCATCACAAGGTATGATATGCCTGAGAAACAGTCGTAGTAGGATACGCAGACGACATAGCTGCTGTCATTACGACCAAGAACACTGAAGATAATAATCAAAAGCTCAGGTGGGTCATGATGGGAACGATAACATGGTCTAGACTTGATCAGATATAAAATGGAACTACTGCTGATTACGAGTTGTCATATTCCCTTGTAGGTAGACATGAATATTAAAAGCCACGGTGAAATACGTAAGACTAACGTTTAACATTTGTAGACCAAATTCAATACGCGTATTAATCACAAATATCGGGAGGCCACTGCCAGCGAGACGGACTTGATGAAAGCTGGGAACAGCACTATGATGTACGGGAGTGAAACTGAAGACCTGCACATTAAAGGTGACGTGGCATGCATGCTTACTTACACCAGTTTAGAGAGCAGCTGCCTTGCACATCACCTCGGCTTATCGTACGGTATCAGAAATCTCTGGTTCTTATGATAGCCAGTTTAATTTCCGTGATCCCACTGACAGAGGAGCGTATGAAACTTTATAGGATTAAATCGATTTAAATTCCCATGATAAATGCTATTAGGCAAGAGCATTTCATATGAAAACAGCGCTGGGACATTGAGGTTCGAGAGAAATAGACGGTAAGGTTTATGCCAAGTATAAGGCCATAGATAAATCGAAGATATGTGCAGATGCTATCAGATCATGCATTTTTTAGAAAGTACAGAGTGTCCACCGGGAAGGTATACTACTTCGTTTTGCCGCCAGTTTGGTAAACATTAGTCCTGAGAGTTCATATTTGGCAGTCGTGAAGTAGAGAATTTATTACGGAATAAATATTCAGTAAACCAACGTGTTCTAATCGTTAACAGCTCGCCCATGACAACACCTATTTTCATGTATTTACACAGAATGGGTAAGAGTGTAGTAGTTAATGACGCAGAGCATATCGTAGTAGACTGTCTGTGCTAATGTTTCTACCATTTCGAACTAATTTCGAGAGTCGGAAAGTTCATGGTCCTTTACATAGTCGGGTTATGGTGGCGAACATGGAGAATTGGATTTGGAATTGTGGAACGCGAAAAAGAAAGACTGTGACTGCAGCAAATGCGAAGTCGAGGATCCACCTCGAAATAATGCGAATGTGGTTCCGAGGTAGAATACTTCAACGGTAAGGATATGAAAACGATCAGTATACCTGATGGTGAGTCCGGCATATCATGCCAGATGGCGGCTTTCCGAATGCATGAAGTTTTTTTTCCTCCTCTCCGCCAAAAAAAAGAAATCAGTAAATCCCCACTATACTTTTTAATTTTGTTCAATGATGTCTAATTGTACATACCAGGGTCGTATGTAAAGGGTCGTTCAAAAAAATTTTTTTTGTAAATGCTATACAAAAACTACTGAATAGTTTCTAAAATTTCTTTTTTTATTTGAAAGTACAATCGTTCCGGTTAATAATGGAAAATAATTTCATTCAAATGGCTGCCTTGGCTGGCCATGCAGTAGCCTACACGATTGATCCAATTTTTAAGCACATTATCGATTGTGTGCAGCTATATTTCACCAATGGCTTCACGAATATTGTCTTTTAAAGTGTCAATTGTCTCTGGCTTGTTGGCGTAACACTTATCTTTGACGACACCACACAAATAATAGTCCAACATGTCAAATCGCAGCTACGAGGTGACCAAACGATATCAGTTCTGCGGCTCATAATGCGATCTTCAAAAACATGGTGCAAACATCGAGTGTAACTTCGGCTGTGTAGCACGTAGCGCCGTCCTGTTGAGACCAAATGTTGCTAATATCCTCCTCTTCAATTTTTGTGAACAAAAATTTGTTCAACATGGCCCGATAACGATCGCCATCGACTGTAACGGCCACTCCTTGCTCATTTTCGAAGAAAAATGGCCCAATTATGCCTCTGGACCAAAATCTGCACCAAACAGTGACTCATCTTGGATATATCGGCTTTTCAATGTATGCGTGCGGGTTTTCTGTGCCCCAAATGCGACAATTTGCTTGTTTACATACCCGCCAAGATCAAAATGAGCTTCATCTGCAAAGATGATTTTTTTGGAAAAATCGGCATCTTCTGTAAGTCCACTTAGCGAAGCCAAAAAAGCGTATACACAACCATATTCGTTCAGCGGAAGGATAAAACTAATTATCTGTCAAAAGACATGAGCTTAGTGTGACCATTCACGAAATAAGCATTAGTTGGAAAAAAACGTTAGATGGCGGACCCGTTATATACTCATTTTTTTTGTGAGTCAAAGTCCCTGCCTGGTATTTGATTTTTAAGCTCTTTTAGGTTTTCACCTTCACTACAAAATTCGCGAATTAATCATTATGATGATTTCTCCATGCAACCCCTATTTTATTGCACCCAACTGTTTATCCATTTTTATATATAAATTTAAATTTTTGTTTATTATTTTGTGGATTTTTTTCTCAGTGTACAACGAGTATCTCTTCTCCTCGTAATGTAAATTCATAAAAAAAATTGTATTTTTTTTTAATAAATTCTGTTGTTGTTTTTCATAATATCTCGTTTTGTATTTTATTGTGTTGTTGTGTTTGTTTTATTTGCATTTCGTTTTTTATTCATTTCAAATTTGTTTTATTTTTATTTTTATTTTTATTTTTATTTTTAATTTTATCTTTTTATTCGGCTTGTTGAGTTGAGTTTTGTTTGTTGTTCCCTTTCCTGTGCCATAAAATTAAAATAAATGAAAATGGGAAAATGAATGAAAAAATAACGAAAAAATCCGAAATAAAAATGAATTCAAATCGCGCCACCAGAGATTTTTTTAAAACAATTGTTATAGCAAAAGCTTATTTTGTAATTTGATGTGTTGTTTGTTTTGTTCCAAAATAAAGTGAAAATATTTATTTTATTGTTTAGCTTAAGTGGCATAATATAATGTAAGAACAGTGGTATTACAAGCTACGAAGGTTTTTTTTTAAATATTTTCTTTTTGTAAGTAACCCTCTATTCATCCCTGATCATAGGGAATTTTCGGATAGTATATAACACTAATTTCACAAGCACCACAAATAGATGAAATTAGAAGAGCTAGAATTGGGAGAAATGCAAATCATTGGGTGGTGACCATATATCGGCCGAAAATTAAAGGCCAAGTACTATCGCTCTTCTATTATTCCTGCTGTTCCGAGGAATTTCATAGGGAATGGTTGAAGGAGAGCCAGATGTATCATGTTGCTGCCAACTAAGTCGAAGATACTCACTTGTATGGTTCTGTTTAACTGTATACATGATAAACTGAATTCGACCATATAGAGACAGCAAGTCGGGCTCCAATCACTCTTGTGTTGACCATTGTGAATTATCATCGATCTGCCAGTCGATTGGAAAATAGCCTTACATCTTGTATTTTTAGACTACATTACAGCATTTAATAGCACAGATAGCGGCTGTAACTGGGTTGCGTTACGGCGGAGAAGAATAGACTTATAAAGGCACCATACGATGGCTTTAGCTGCGGGATCCTCTACAATGGTAAACTATCAGACATTTTAACACTATCTCTGGAGTACGTCAAGAATGTTTTATGTCGCCCCTATGGTTCCTAAATAAATAATTCGGATAAGCAGAGTGATAGGATGCAAAACTTTCAGTTCTTCCAACCATTCCACACCAACGCTGGAGTCAAACAAGGATGCTCACTTTCACATCAGCTATTCACCATCGTGCTGGATGACATAATGAGAAAAGTTTGTTCAAAAAGAAGAAGGAAGTCTCTCACGCCAACTCGAAGATTTGGACTATACAGATGAGACAGATGATAAGATTTCCAATAAGAACTCGAAATCGGAGGACCTAATTGATAGGTTCGCAATGTTGAAATAAATATCAAGAAGGCCAAGGCTATGAGAATAAGCAATACTAGCACGGAAAACAACATGATACAAGGTCAACCAATAGATAGCTTCTGCTATCTAGGAAGTACAACGACTGCAAACGGTGTACTGATAAAGCAAGAGCGTAATTTGGACGACTGCAGTCTGTATGGCGAAGCTCACATGCATATATCCAGACGTACTAAGCTCAAAATATTTAACTCATATGTTAAATCAGTTCTGCTATATGGCAGTGAAACCTGGCTTGTATCGAATAGCATCATGCAAAAACTCCAGGTATTCATTAACAAATGTTTCAGAATTATATGCAGAATATTCAGGCATAATAGAGGAACTCATACAGAAACACAATCCGAAAAAGTCAGCAAAATATCACTCAAGTGAATTCCTCAAGGCTGACGAAATCACTGTCGACCAAAAAGCACCTGGAGATGCAAAATCCAGAAACTTACACAGAACAATCTAACATGGGAGGAAGCAAAATCAACACCGGTAAACTGTGTTAGATGGAGATGCTTTGTGGAACCTCTAGGCGGTAAAGAATAAAAAATTGTTCCTGATAGTTTTGAATGATGTCCTTCAAACATCATCTAGAAGCTCTTGCATATGCCGATGATATATGTCTATTAACATTAAGACACCGCGATATGCGTAATATGAAGTATAAACGACTTAATTACCGAATCGCGTAGAGTTACTTTAACCATCAGACGAAACCTGAGAACCCTGACGGTAATTTTAAAGTCACCGATGACATAATAGACAATGTCGACTGCTTCAACTACTTTGGTAGTGTAATCTTGACAGATGGCGGCGTTTCCTGAGCAGAATATCTAGCACAGAAGGTGCCTTTTGACAGCTCGGTAGAAAATTTGATTGTTTAACACAAATATAAAACCGGTTCTGCTCTACGGGTGCGAAACGTGACTGGTGACAAACCCATGAGAAGTAAAGCGTGTTTTTAATAGAGGTATAGAACTTTAAGTTGGCATTACTTTTCAAGATGGCGACCGATTTAACAGCTGTTAAGTGATTTATTCTCAGTTTGGTTTGGCAATTCATCATGTATAGACTCATGCCTAAATAACGCTTGCAAATAGTGCAATTCTCATTTTTCAAAAGTGACTTTTTTTTCAATTTTCAATCTTTTCAATTTTCATAAGCGAATTTTGCTTAGCGATGAAGCGCACTTCTGGTTGAATGGCTACGTCAACAAACAAAACTGCCGCATTTGGAGTCAAGGTAATCCTCAAGTGTGTTTCCAACACCGTTACATCCAGAAAAACTGACTGTTTGGTGCGCTTTATGGGCTAATGGAATCATTGGTCCGTACTTTTTCAAAAACGATGGTGGCCAGAACGTTACAGTCAATGGTCCATGATGTCCAGGAGATGTGGTTTCAACAAGACGGCGAAACATGTCACACAGCTCGTACCACAATAGATTTATTGAAAGACACATTTGGTGACCGCCTAATTTCACGTCTTGGACCTGTGAATTGGCCTTCAAGATCTTGTGCATTAACACCGCTAAACTACTTTCTGTGGGGCTATGCGGTAAAGCCACAAACGCTTGACTATTTGGATGACAACATTCGCCGTGTTATTGCCGATATACGGCCACAAATGTTAGAAAATGTCATCGATAATTGGACGTCCAGATTGGATTACATCCGCGCCAGCCGTGGTGGTCATATGCAAAATGTAATGCCATAAGATTATCTTTCGGATAAATAAAATTCATGTCAATCGAATAATCCATCGTTATTTTATTGCAACTTAAAGTTCTATACCTTTATAAAAAACACCCTTTATATATAACAACTATGACATTCTTTCAACAAAAAGTAAAGAATAGCATAGCGAAGGATGGAAGTAAAGGACGAAATTTTGTTAAGGCCCTATGCTCTACTGGGAGCCGAAGTATATAAGAAGAATGATGACACCTATGAGCACTAGGCTGGTCCTGAAGAAATATATGGAACTCCCAAGAGCTGTTCTGTAAATAAGAGCTGTTAATAATAACAAACAAACGATTTTGTTTTCAAAAAGGAAAATGTTACTTAAAAGAGCAGTTTAAGAGATTCCTCATTGAAATGTTCTACGATATAAGGACCAGTCTAATGCTACGTACGTACATTGCACCTATGTATGGGTATAAAGCTTAACCTCAATGCGGCGCATGTTAAAATTAAGATATCAATTTCAAGTTTTCACAGTATACATTTTTCACTAAAAAGAACAATTTAACAGATTCCACATTGATATGTTGTGCGATATAAGGACCAGTCTAATGCTACGTACGTACATTGCACCTATGTATAGGTATAAAGCTCAACCTCAATGCGGCGCACGATAAAATTAAGATATAGATTTCAAGTTTTCACAGCATACTTTTTTGACTTAAAAGAACAATTAAAGGTATTCACCATTGAAAACCTAAAAAAAATGTTGTGTCATATATGTAAGACCCGGTGTAATGAACACATCCTGTCATTTTTCGCCTCTTGCCAGATATTTGCTATTGTCACGATTCTAGACATTTTTCACACAAGGCTTGTTGAATGTAATAATAAAACACTGTGTCAATATTACAGGGTGTATCAAAAACTGAACTGTTAGTTTTGTTTTTCTCTCTAATGGCTTAAATAGCGAGGCTATAAGGTGTACATCAGTGGACATGGGACTTGTATTTACATTTTATATGTATTTGTATATGCATGTATGCACGTACCACTGTAGCCTATATTAGTTGTTAAAAAACAATAATTTCTCTTTTATTGTTGTTTTTGCTTTTGCTGCGCCGCTTCTAGGCTTACTGATTATTTTGTTAACAATTGTGATTTTGTTGTTTATTTCTGTATATAATTTCCTTTTTTATTTTTAATAAAATTTCTCTTTTTTTCTTTTCTATTTTCATGCAAAAAATTATTTTAATGCTGCCTGCCTAACTCTGCTTGATTTACCTCTCTCTGGACTTCTAAACAACAAACACAAACAAACAAACACTTGTACTCTGTCGTAACTGTCAACGCCTGCGGTTAAAAATGATAAATTTACATTTATGACTGTATATGTATGTGAATGTGTGCCTGTGATACGAATACTACTATCGCTGTGTGCTGCTGCTGCTTTCTCTATTGACTTTCAAAACAACCACAAACAACGTTAAATGTTGAACGAATTATCAAAATCTATTGTTACAATTGCTTATATTGCTGCTGCATATGTGTGTGTGTGTACGTATCATAATGGTTTAATAGGTCCTTATGGAGGGTACACCCAGCTATTTACATTATACGGAAGTTCTTAATATTTTCCAACAAATCGAGGGCGTACAACGTGTTCATAATTTGCGTATTTGGGCTTTAAGCATTAATAAAATTGCGTTATCTGTGCACTTGGCAATTGGTAAGTACAAATAATAATAACAACAACAACAACAACAACAGCCACAATAATAAACATCATCAATATGGAGAGCTTACACATAAAATGTTATAATTGTATGAGTAGTAGCTACTCTCTGTACTACAGTGTAGACATTCGTTTGTCTAAATTGAATTTTTTCGTTTTATATTCTTCCCACATAATTTACTTTGAAGAAATTTCGTTTCGTTTATATTTAACCTATCCAGTGGCCAGGTGAACTATTGCTCATGTTTTGAATAGACCCTATTAACGAAGTTTTACAAAGAAGAGGAAGAACTTATGTTTGCCAAAAAGCACATGACACGGAAGTGACTGAAATAAAGTGATTTTTTCCGACATAAGCATTTAATTTCGATGCTAGAGATCGCCAAAGCTACTATTGGTACGATTTGAACCAAAAATAAAATGTTGTTCGACATTAAAGAAACTAAAGAAATGCGTTTTCCCACTAAAATAAATTCAATAATGCATTTTGAACTCCTGGAAAACTTTCTTGTAACAAAACTGGATTAAAACCCTAATGAGGTATACCTAGTTCAACAGGATAACGCCGTCATAAGTGTTTCCAGGCTATGTAGAGAATATATTACTTTCAACTGCAGCCCGATGGAAATCTTATGGGTAGTTCTGGCGTCCAAGGTGTATGAAATCGGTTAATGAATTAAAACAAAAAATCAAAGAATGTTTTCTATAATCGAATTAAAAAGGCTTCAAAACCTAGTTTGCTTAACAGAGTATTCAGTTCTTTGCAATCGAGATGCTCATACTAAACACGAAAACAATAATAAAAGTTTTATATTTGAAATAAATATTTTGTTCTAATGTACTCAGCGGCTGATACAATTAGCCGCATTCTAGCTTTTATTATATGTTGTTACGTTTTAACCTTTTTAAACAAAACACTTTTTTTATTCTTAGTTGTTTTACTATCTGTCTCTTTGTATTAATTCCTCTGTATTTCAATACACTATGTCTTAATACACCAAATTCGCTTTTAAAACACTTTTTATTTGCGCCTTAAACAGACTTTACTTCTGGACAGCCAATTGATCACTAACACACCAGCCGCAATTCGCCACTTTTTATAGTGTTTCATCTTTAGTTTAGTATGTTCCAGTACGGACACGAATCTTCGATTTTTCGACGTTCATTCAAACTGGTCTAAAATAACAAAAAGTAACCGATCCAAGCATTGGCATCACTTTTAATTTTAGAAGTTTTTTTTAAGCCTTGACACAAGCCAATATATTTTTTTTAGCTAAAAGCTCATAAGAAGCTCTGATGTGGTGCATTTTGTCTTTGGCATTTTTATTTTCGTCACAATATTATTCAATGTTTTAAAGCTAACCCCCATATAATGGGTCCACTAAATAAATTTATTTTGAAAATGCTATAAAAAAACTACTGTATATTTTCTCAAATTTCTTTTTTTATTTGAAAGTACAATCCTTCCGGTTAATAATGGAAAATAATTTCATTGAAATGGCTGCCTTGGCTGGCCATGCAGTAGCCTAGACGATCGATCCAATTTTTAAGCACTTTATCGATTGTGTGTAGCTGTATTTCACCAATGGCTTCATGAATATTGTCCTTTAAAGCGTCAATTGTCTCTGGCCCCCACAAATAATAGTCCAACGGTGTCAAATCGCTGCTCCGAGGTGGCCAAACGACATCAGCTCTGCGGCTGATAATGCGATCTTCAAAAACAGGGCGCAAAACATCGAGTGTAGCTTCGGCTGTGTGGCACGTAGCGCCGTCCTGTTGAAACCAAATATTGTTAATATCCTCCTCTTCAATTTTTGTGAACAAAAGTTTGTTCAACATGGCCCGATAACGATTGCCATTGACTGTAACGGCCACTCCTTGCTCATTTTCGAAGAAAAATGGCCCAATTATGCCTCTGGACAAAAATCCGCACCAATCAGTCACTCGTCTTGGGTGTATCGGCTTTTAAATGTATGCGCGCGGGTTTTCTGTGCCCCAAATATGACAATTTTGCTTGTTTGCATACCAGCAAAGATCAAAATGAGCTTCACCTGAACACATTGCACACATTCTGCAACATTACCATGATTTTCAAAGTAATGTCGCAATATTTCCCAGCGTTGTGCAAGCGTATACACAACAGTATTCGTTCAGCGGAAGGATAAAACTAATTATCTGTCAAATCAGACATGAGCTGCCAGACATCAGACATATTACCATTCACGAAATAAGCATTAGTTGAAAAAAAAACGTTAGATGGCGGACCCTTTATATAAAACTTTAAATGAGAGTTAAATATATTTTATTTCTAATTTACATTTTTACATTTAAATTACATTTTTAATACATTAGAGGAATCAGTCTTTGTCGCAAACAGCCATTGCAAGTCTTCCGAACTTAGTAAACCTAGCATGTTTGCTACATTTTGCTCAGTCACCACTACTACCCATTATATGAAAGTGGCGTTTGCTACACTTATGCATATTTGCTATACAAAAAATCATTGCAAGTTTGTCTATACTTTAACGGCCATATTTTTTATTTTGTTTATATACCCAAAATACTTGGACTTGTTTTTTGCACGGTAGACACATTCCAAACGATACCGTGCAAAAAATCGTGTAAAGGCACGGAAAAATATATATTTTTTTGACAAAATGTTGCAAAAAATATTTATTTTTTATTTGTTTTAATAATTTTAGTTTCCTAAAAGTTCTATAAAAGAAACTCACTCTGTGGTGCTTAAATCAGAGCATATATAGTAAATTGCAAATTTACAACAAAGAGTGATTTCCGCTATTTAATTATTTTGAGCCTAAATATATAAAAAATATATATAAACATACATGTTTCCTTTTACTCTCAAAGTACTGAACCGATTTATATAAAACTAATTTTGCGCACATTTGTGCAGAAAACGCATATACAGTTTGTCAAGAAAATGTTTTTACACAGTAAACAAAAAATTGGGTTTGACTTTTATCATATAAAAGAATAGGATTTTTGTTTTATTTTTTTAATTTTTTTGTTAATTCAATTTCGTCTAGATATTAGCTAACAAAAAATACCAAAAAAGAAAAGCAATAAATTTTAATTCAAAAATAAGTTTAAAAAAATAAGAAAAAACTAGAATTTTGTTGTCACAAAATGTTTTTACATACCAGCATAACTTAAATAGCAATCAAGTATTGAGTTGCAAGATAATCAATATTTTATATGACCAACATTGGCATTAGTTACAGCTTAGAGGCGAGTTTTCAGGGAAGAAATAAATTATTGTACACATTCAGTTGGTTCATTTTGTTCCATTCTTCCACAATTACAGCCCCTAATTCACTTTGGTTTTTGAGTCGCCTTTTTGGAGTACGTCTTTTGAGATAAGTCTATAAATTTTCAACTGAGTTTAAATCTGCATCTGAGCATAAGTGTCCAGTACTTTGTGACAGTTATAATGAAGACAAGCTCTTAATATAAGAGCCTATTGTTTTGGGTTAGTATCGTGATAGAACTTGTACCTCGGCTTTAGTAGTAATAAAAATAATAATAAACTGTTAATTAAATGCCACTTTAATATGTCCAGGTATTAACTCGCATCGATATTGTTCTCAATGAGATAAATTTCTCCTACTCACTTACTAGATATGCACCCTCAAACCTTCGGTAGTGGTTTGGTTCTTAATATATTATAGTTTGAATTTTCTTTTGACTTTCTAACGTTTTTAAAGGTCTGCCATACTTCATTTGGTCAGTCATTATAAAGAAACAATTTTTTGGTCTCGTCACAAAACATATTTTGAAAAGAGTAGTCAGTCGTCAGGTTTGGAAATAAGCTATTGATCAAGAAATTTTCGTCTTTTTTTGTGTTCAATTGTAAGCAGTGGTTTTTTAGCGTTACTCTATATAAAACAGTCGTTCTTTTCCAAAACTTGCCTTACCGTTTCGCGGTAAACTGAATCTTCTTTGAATTCACCAGATAGTATTGTTGTGGATACCAATGGGTTTTTTTCCACTTTTCTTCGTAACACGCGTACTGTTTTCTTAGAATTATTACGTAGGAGCTATGGCCTTTCCTATTGAGAATATTGCAGATAATGCTTGAACCGTTTTGCCTAACTGGTGACTAATAGCACACTAGCTAATTTACATTCAACACTGTTCTATTGTGAGGCATTTTAAAGTCTCGTATATTCGGTATTTGTTTGATAATAAAAACGAAAATATTATTTAAAAAGTCCCAGCAGTTACTTCACTAATGAAACAAAATAATAATAAATATTTGGACAACAAAATCTACCAGATTTAGAAAAAAAAAAAATAAAATTTAAAAAATATGTTCTTGACAACAAAATTGTGGACTTTCTCTTATTTTTTTATCGTATTTCTTTATCCCAATTTTTAATTTTTGTGTTCCTGTGCTGTTAATAATCAAATCATTTTGAATTAATAAAAAAATATATAAAAAAAAAAAATTAATCAGAAAATCCGTTTCTTATGTAAAAAGATGTAAAAAGATTTTCTTGACAAACTGTATATCTTTCCAATCTTTCTTTCTATTAATTTTATAGAAGATAGATATAATATTTCTTTGAAGTGCGTTTAAACGAATGTCCCAGTCTATATTTAATTTTTCCCATTTTTTTAAATAAATTTTTGTGTCTGTTTCCTTTTTTCTTTTGTAGAAATGTTTGAAAAAATTTTCATTCATTTTATTTGCTTTCATGAAATTTACAAAAAAAAAAACAAAAAAAAATTAGGTGCGGTTAAACGAATGTCTACCACTGTATAACATAATTTTTTTGTTAAGTGTTTAGCGTACAACGGCACGTATGTGTGTTGAAAAAAAGAAATTATTTGTTTTATTAGGCTTAGCGTATATATGTGTATGTGTCACAAGTCTCTTTAGATTTTCAATGAGCTGTTTTATGATTTTTGAAACTCATTAAGTGTGTTTGTGTGTGTGTGTAAGTATGACACCGAATAACAACATTAACTACAATACCACAAACAAGCAATGATTATGAGCAAGTGTTATACTCATTGTTTAATTATCTTACGCTCTCTCTCTCTGTCTCTATTTCTCTCTGTGTGTTTATGGTACCACTTGCTTAATTTATTTATGCTTAATATGTGTATGACACATTTGCGTATTGTATGCTCCTTTCCTTTGAGTATAAGGGAGTATGTATGTGAGTTATCATGCACATCATTAGTGTTTTTTTCACCTCTTTTCTTTGTTGTTGTTTTTATAGCTAATTTTAAATTACTAATTGTTATTGTAAATGATTTTTATTATTATTATTGTCGTTGTTTTATAATATGCTTGTAATGGGTGTCATTTATTATCAGAATTTTTTTAATATTTACCTCTACCCACACATGCGTAAGTAGCAGAGTAAATGTTAAAAATTATATTCTTTGTTTAAATTCTATTAAAAAGGCTAATGATTGCCATCAGTCTTTAATTGTAATGTTTTAATTAGTATCGAGATAATTGTAGAAATGGATTTTTTTAAAAGCAATTATTTATTAGAATAATTAAATAAAGTAATAAACGTTTAGAAAAATTGAAAGACAATAATAAAAAATGAAAAAATAAACAATTTTTTTAAGCAGAAAATAATTATTAATAAAAGAATTGCTGAGAAGTTGTTTGATATGAAGTGTTTTTTACTAATGTCGAAAGGAATACCTTCAACAAGCAATAAAAATATAATGTATTCAAGCAAAAGCAAAAACTTAAGTGAAAAAACTATCGTTTAAGTTCTGGGTAGATGGATAGGCAGGTAGAGGTTGCTGTGTAACCCAATTGATCATCATCCCTCCTTTAATCTGATACAACCTCTAGCTCACAATAAAGCCGCTAAGTTTCACAATGTCTATCCACGTTAACTGAGCTCAGTTGCATAGAAGAGGCCCATAATGCCGTTTGTGTACCCAATAGATGAAGAATTATTTCTTTTTACTACTTCCAGCTTGGGTCAGATTTGCTGCTCTATCTCACCCATCTTCCAAGCTATCCATTTGACTTTAGCAGAGCTTAGCCTTTATTGTGAGTTCAGTGATTGTACTTGGATGATTATGCGTCGCCACGTGTTTCTTGATCCTTGAGGATTGCACTCAGGTGCCATCCTTCTAATACTGTGAGCTTTTTTTTAAGATACGGCCGATCGACCTCCTTATCTGCTTCATTTGTGAAATTCCATAGTTCTACATAATGTTAGGCCAGTTTATCTTGCATGTGGTTCTAAGGCATTTGTTAGTGAATGCCTGTGGCATTTGCTTGATAATTTTAGACACCAGCCCGGTTTTACTACCGTACAACAGAACTATCTTTACAAATAAGTTGAATATTCTGAGCTTGGTGTGCCTGATTATGTATGAGGGCGGATTGATATTGAAGCTACCTAAGTAGGAAAAAAACATTTTTTTTTTCAAAAACTATTCATTTCTCAACATAGTCTCCTTTTAGCTCAATACACTTAGTAAGACGATTTTCCAACTTTTTAAACCATCTGAATAATACGATTACCTTTCGGTAATCACTTCTTCGTTTGAGATGAATCTTTTTCCTGCGAGCCTTTTTTCAAGTTTGGAAACATGAAAAAGTCACTAGGGGCTAAATCTGGACTATAAGGTGGATGATCAACCAATTCGAAGTTGATTTTTCGTAGTTTTAGCAGCGTATCTAATGCTGTGTGAACCGGTGCCTTGTCTTGAAGAAAGAGCACTTTTTTCTTGTTTAAATGTGGTCGTTTTTCTTGATTGCGTAATGCACGATAATACTCTCCTGTGATTGTGGATCCCTTTTCAAGATAATCGATGAGCAATATTCCGTGTGCATCCCAAAATACAGTGGCCATAATCTTGCCAGCCGATTTCGCTGTCTTCGCCTATTTCGAAGCATTTCCACCAGCTTCCACCCATTGCTTCGATTGATTTTTGGTTTCAGGTGTGTAGTGGTGGACCCACGTTTCATCAACAGTTATTAATCTACGCCAAAAATCAGCAGGATTATGCTTTATTATGTCCAAACACCGCTGTGAAGTGATCTGTCGAACTCGTTTTTGTTCAACACTGAGCAAGCGCGGCACCCATCTTGCCGATAGCTTTTTCATATGCAAATGTTCATGCAAAATGTTGAACACACGTTCATATGATATGTTTACCATTTCAACAATCTGACGGATTTTGACCCGGCGATCATTCATAACGATATCGAGGATTTTCTTGATATTTTCTTCAGTTACCACCTCTTTTGGTCTTCTTGTTGACGGTATTGTTGCAGTGCTTGTTCGGCCCCGTTTAAATTCAGCAATTCAATATTTTACCATTTAATCTGACGGAGCAGATTCGCCGTAATGTTTATCAAGCTTTTCTTTTGTCTCTTTCGCCGTTTTGCCTTTCAAATAATAGTGTTTAATCACTACACAAAATTCACTTTTTTCCATTTTCCAAGAAACACAAAAGCTCCTTACTTCATACGACTACAACAAAATAAACTAATCGATGAATTTGGCTAAGATTTTAACAGCTGACGTTTGACAGATCGTAATTTCGAAAAAAGAAAAGTTTTTGTATTTGTGCGGCCGTCTAGCGTTAGGCAGCTTCAATGTCAATCCCCCTTTATAAGCTTCTCTATATTTACTGCAGTCGCCTGAATTTCGCTCTTGGTTTCTTGAACTTCCTCTCGTTACGTTATCTATTTTACTCTGAAGCCTTCCCTGTTTTATTACTGCTAATATTGTGTATATGGTATCAATCAGTATCAATGACTTCTCTCGAATTATTACAATCGTTCAAGTCGCCACTCTTGGGTAGCTTTACAATTGTGCCTTTCTTCCAAATAGAAAGCAGCCCTTCTTCCTCTCATGCTGATGCGATATGAGGCCGTATTAATTCAGCTGCGGTTGTGTTATCAATTCGTTAAGTTTCCACCAGAAAACCATCTCCGCTTGCATACTAAATAACTTGCAGACCATTAATAATGTTAAAAAACTCTCATTTCCTTGACTAAAAGAAATAACCTGAAACCGCATCATAAATGTGTGGCATTCAAAAATGTCTAATGTTAGTCTTGTGAATTACTGCCACAATTATACAATGATTACACTCTGTATCCTAAAACAACTACGTACTTTTGATAAAACTGAAGGGCAATGAACATTTTAATCACCGAAATAAGTATTTATTTTAACTAAACTGCTAAAAAGCAATGATCTTTATTGTAGTCAAAAATAGGTCTTTCTATAGCTGTGATAAAACGTTATGAAGTCAGGTAAACGAAAAAAGCCAAAAATTATACCACGATTTGAATTTCAAGAGATGCAAGATGTGTGTGTGGGATTTATATAAAATCCCACTGGTGCCTGGTGTATGCTATATATATAAGTTTTGGCTTATTCAATAGCTGCGCCCGTTTATAGTTTTTTTTTTTTAAATTTTTCTTTTGTAACATGATTTCATTTTAAAACATATGCCCTGATTCATCTCCATTGCCTGCTGCTTAATAAATAACCTTTTTTCTACGTTTCTCTTTAAAGAAAATCTTAAGATTTCCTTGGTAAAAGAAATGTGCTTTTAAGCATTAATAAGATTTATTTCCTACGAAATGAAGAACAAAACAATATATTTTCGTATTAATCTCAGGTAAAAATACCAAAAAAGAATGCTGAGAAAAGAGAGAAATTCATATATAATTTATTAACAATACAATACCCCAAAAACACCCCGTTGATGCAATCTCTCAGTTTTTCGAAAAAATCTCAGCATTGTAGACAGAACATGATAGACAACTTACTTTGAGCTCAGATAACTTCTTCCCCTTCGTCTTAACTTGGGTATGCAAGAAATTACCTGTAGAAGAGTAAATCCTTGTAGTCAAAATCAAATCAAACAAGCAGCCAGCCAACAGTCAGTCATGTAGCCAGTTCGTCGTTAACTCAGGCATCATCTCTCCAATGTTTGGCTGTTTCTACTGCTATTTAAAGCATTCAAATGTAACCGTAACCGTAATGCAACTCTTGCTGAGTATAACTGCAGGTCATTTATTAAACGCATGCTTCCTTGCTTGCATGAATGAATAAAATGAACAACACCAACAACGAAATTACAAATGTAAAGAAAAACCCCATAGCAAAAAAATGCAAAAAGCAGTCTCAGTTACAGAAACCAAGGTTACTACTGGCAAGACTATAACACTAAAGAATTCAACCAAAAATAATCGTTACAAAAATGAAAAAAAAATATCGTCAAAATGGAAGGTGTGCAAACTAAAAAAAGGAATATTTTAGTAAAAACAAGAAAAGGAAAGGTAGAGAAGAGAGAACGAGAGTGTTAAAGAAAAGGTATTGTATCTCATATACTACTTCCTAAAAAGGCAACGTTTTGTCGCAAGTAATTTTGCTTTCCCGTAGTAGTAACAAAAATAATAAATTTCGATAGACGGATATCGATTATGGCCCGATACCTAAATGAGCCAATAGCCAAAGTATTTCGCCAATAGCCTTACTTATGAGTTTTTATGTTTTTTAATTTTTAAATTGTTTTTTGATTTTTTTGTTTGTATTCTTATCTTTAACGAGGTGTAAGCATTTGAAAGCCTCGAGTCAGTGTTTGACTTTCACCCATTAACATCCTCCCAGAATCACCGAATGAGTCTTATGTCGGGAGGCGTCCAAAGCACTAAGCTCTAAAGTCACGCTTGTTATAGTTTAAGTGTCTCCGTTTTCGTCCACTTGACCAGTTGTCGATTTCGTTCTTGCTCTGTTTGTCGCACTAGTTCCCTGCTTTCCCTCCCGCTTAAACCGAGCCTGCGTACAACTTGTCCGGCTAACGGTTGGTTGGCAGCCAAAAACCTTTTTTAGTTCACAAAGTTCATTGGTGCACCTGCCACAGTTATTCAAGTTCTTTGCTTATTTCATTGATCACAAGAAGCCACAAAAAAGACATTCATAGACATTGTCATCCTAGTTGTGAAATTAAGCTTATGAAACACATCTCTGATTTTTTTCTTCAATCATACTTATAAGCAGCTGCTTAAATATTTTTGTTCTGCGTCACTCCTATAGAGAGCGTATTGACTTTCCAGAAAGCATCCATTGCTTCGTTTTATATTTATTAATCAAGTTTTTGTTAATCATTAATCAAGATGATTAATCTACTGTAGCTCGCCTTCATATGATTGTGTTTAGTGGTGAAGGTCCTTGCTAATTGGTGGTGGCAATTTATTCCCAGTTGGTGGAGTTTTCTCCTGATCATTCGTCTAATGCTTGCCATCATCGCCAAAGCTAAGTTGGCAGGTCAAGGGAGCTTCTTTAGATGGATTTGTCTGGAGGAAGGTTGTCTCTTTATTAGGCACTCAAAATCGCATTTACATATTTTTTCGTCATGTCCTCTGCTAAGATTCGACATGGGCCGCACTCTAATTACTACATCACGCCACCACGATATTCCTAACAAGTAGACAAAGGGTTTGAATATTTTCTTTAGAAGAAACAATTACAAATCTCAAATCTGAATTTAATTTTTGATTAAAGGTTCTTATATGGCTGTCACGATTTTTATTTTGCGTTTTGCTAATTTGTGAACACTGTCTAGGAAAACATTTTTTTGTGACTGCTCCGACCAGTTTAAATTTAAGCAAGTTTTCAAAAGCTGTTTGCAAGGTCCTAAAAATTCCCTTCACCTTTCATAGTTTTTTTTTTCTAGAATTTACTTTTTGAGAAACAATAAAGTTAAGTTCTAACGGCCATATGCAAAAAAGCATAACAAAGCCTGCTAAATCTTTGTTAAGCCAAATTCCTTAATGTCATATGCAAAAACGATTATACTATACAACAAATTTTCTGACCTTGGATAACCACTATATTTTTTTGATACGCAATGGTCACTTAACTTCAAAATTCATCAGCATTTCAGATTCTATTGATAACTTTTTTTTTAAAGAATTTTTTTTCTAAAATGTGAGATTTTTTAAGAGGCTGTTTCGCACATCTTATGATAACTTTGAAATGGCTTATTCGATTTCGTTAAGGCATATATTTAAAAATTCCAAATTGTACCAGCGTTAAGTTATTTTAATATCATTTTTTGCATATAACCAATATTTTTTGAGATATTGAGAAACAAATTATAAATTTTTGTTCTTTTGGTAAGATTACGATACTCGTAAGTAAATAGTTGTTGCGTTTTTTTTTTTTTTAATAAATGTATAAAGTTTTGTTTTATTTGATTGAGTATTTAAGTTTTTGTTGAAACTTTTTTTTCAACTTCGAAACAAGCACCTGGTTTTGTACACCACTGTATGTATTTAAATTTAAACACCCACTTTATCAATCTTGGCCAAATTTTCGAATCATTTGTTTAAAAACTAGTTTTTTATAATAAATTTTTTCACTTCGGCGCAATAAAAACATTTTTCCCTTAGTGATTCGGGTATTCGGGTACTTATTATACCACTAATAATTAATTAATTATCTTATTTTTTTGGAACTTAGAGAATTTTTTGAAGTAAATTGGCAACAGATTTAAACAGATTTATTAAAAAGATTGAATTTTTTTATTCAATTAATAAAAAGAAATTTATTTTGGTTCAACTACTCGTATGTGTGGCATGTGTTCTTTTGTATGGCTGACACAAAAAAATCATGGTATTGCCAGCATAAAAACTCAGAATTAGCTAATGCGAGGCTTATGCATACGTTTTTTTTTTTTTTAACAAATGTTTGTTAAGCCTAAAGCGTGTGCGAACTAACGTGCACTACAAGTCTACTTTTAGAATTTTTTTTTTTGCATATGGCCATAAATGTATAAGAAAAGCAAATTCTCTCTTTGTGTTCTCCTTTTCTTCTATGCTTTCTCTATATTCGAAAAGCGAAAAATAATTTATTGTTTAAGGAAGTTTGTAGATTTTCCTTTAGTTTTTCTTGGTGCTTGTTTTTTGACTCGATTATTTCTTTATTTTTGTTAAAGTTAACCTTGTCTTTATACGTTACATTCAGGAAGTATGGAAATAAAGTATAAACGAATGAATGATTTTCGTATGAAAAAAAAGAAAAGTAAAAAGAAAAAGTATAACTTTGGAGACAAGACAAGTTTTGTTGCGTTTAGAGAAGTTTGAAAAGCGAAATGATTAATGCGAACTGGAAAGAAAAGCAGGAGGGCCAGGAAAAAAAAAATAGAAAAAATAAGGGACACTGCCATTCATGTGGAAAGGAAAAGTTGTGGGATTTTTTTTCCATTAGTGTGAGACACACATAAAATTTATGGCTTTTAAATGGTAATGGAAGAAAAATAGAAGCGAATTTTTTTAACTGTTTAAGTGACTTAATAAAGATATTTTTATTGAAAACTTATTTAGTTTGTTTTCTGTTCCTCAAAAATTATTTAACGATGTTAAAAATGAATGTTCAATTCATATTTTTCTGCCAGTCTCCGTTTAATTAGAATTGCCTTTACCTCGTACTTAACCTTGAGTCAAGCGTTTGTGGCTTTACCGCATAGACCAATGACTTTACATAGCCCCACAGAAAGTAGTCTAGCGGTGTTAAATCACAAGATCTTGGAGGCCAATTCACAGGTCTAAAACGTGAAGTTAGGCGGTCACCAAACGTGTCTTTCAATAAATCTATTGTGGCACGAGCTGTGTGACATGTTGCGCCGTCTTGCTGAAACCACATCTTCTGGACATCATGGTTATTCAAGTCAATCATAATCATACTCTCTACCGATCACCATTGACTGTAACGTTCTGAACACCATTGTTTTTGAAAAAGTACGGACCAATGTTTCCACCAGCCCATAAAGCGTATCAAACAGTCAGTTTTTCTGGATATAATGGTGTTTCCACATACACTTGAGGATTACCTTCTCTCCAAATGCGGCAGTTTTGTTTCTTGACGTAGCCATTCAACCAGAAGTGCGCTTCATCACTAAACAAAATTCGCTTATGAAAATCTGGAACAACGGTAATTTCGTTTTGCGCCCATTCTACGAAAAAGACAACGTTACAGAGAATGCTGTTTTTCCTAATGTAACCAAGAAATTATTACCTTCTCTAAAATATAAGCATGCTTTGCTAAGAAAAGATATTGCTCAGTGTGTCAGATAATATAAAGCGAAGTGTTGTGCCAACTAGGTGCTCGTATATCATGGTCTCGCTGTATGATAATCGAAAAGAAAATTATAAAGTTAGGAAAGTTCGAAAGAAAGAAGCAAAAATAGTATCAGCGAGCCATAGAAAAGAATGATGAGCGTGAAAGAGAGAGAGAGAGAGGGATAGAGAGAGGGAGAAAGAGGAAAGATGGAGAGAGAGGAAGAGGAAGAGGAAAGATGGAGAGAGAGGAAGAGGAAGAGGAAGAGGAAAAAGAAAGATCGTAGAAATCGCATATAATATGCCAGAAAATCTATGCCTTACTTGATGATCGTTTAGCCTCAATTCTTGCACGAGTGGGATTTTGTAAGCCCACAAACCAAGATCCTTCCGCAAAATCTTCCATAAAGTGGATGGATACAGAGCCAATTCCTGTGCCCGATGGCGGATGGACTCATTCAGGTCTTCCTCAATTCTACGTTCTACAGCAGCAATAACTTCTTCTGTACGCACCGTACAGCGTCTCTGGGGGTGCGAGTTATCAATAAGAGTAAACGTGGAGCGAAAACGTTCCATGGTTAATCGAATTAACGGCTTTGATGGACGATTTGGTCGACGATAAAATGGACCTAGTGCGCGATACATTTTACAGACAGAACCATTATTTTCGAAATAAAATTGCACTATTTGCAAGCGTTGCTCATTCGTGTGTCTGTTTATGATGAATTGCCAAACCAAACTGAGAATAAACCACTTGATAGCTGTTAAATCGGTCGCCATCTTGAAAAGTAATGCCAACTTAAAGTTCTATACCTCTATAAAAAACACGCTTTATTACTGTAATTGCCGAAAATTCCCTCTAGCGTATGAGTGATATTTGTGAATTTTGAAAAAATATTGCTTATACGACACCCATTACATACTATTAAAACAGAAAGTTTTTATTTTCAAAACTAGGGGTACTATCACTTTATTGGGAATAAAATATGTATTTACCCTTCGATTTACATAAGTTATGGTTTATTTTATTTCTATTATATGCGACGTCATGAATAAATAGTGAAACTGGTAAGTCTTTGCTGCTTTATATTTTTTGCGAATTTTTGAAATTAAAAAAAATTAAAAGCTGGTCTAATTTAGAATTTTTTAACATATAGCCCCTTTAAAGATCTCACATTTTAGAAAAAAAAATTCTTAAAAAACGAAACTTATCCATAGAATTTGAAATGCAGATGATTTTTGAAGTTAGGCGTACATAGCGCATCAACAAAAATATAGGGGTTAGGAAAGGTTTTGTTGCTTGTTGCATAATGTAATCAGTATTTATTAAAATATTTCCTTATTAATAAAATTATAACGAATAAAAAAGTACCGATGGTTATGCCCTACTAAAAAACAAATTTCAACTCCAACTAAAACTATTTTAATATTTTTTTTTATTTTTTATATAAATTTCTAATACTTTTTAACGTCTATACCGAAAGTTATTCCACGTTTAACATCACCAACCCTCATTATTATTATCATACTTATCTTATACTCAGCGCACAATTTTAAACCATAGTTATGGTCGTCGTCATAGCCTCAGCAACTCAGCTTCGTCATCATCAACTCAAAAAACTTATTCCAAACAATGACTAAACGAGTAACGAGTAAAAATGCTTTTTTTGCGTTTTTTTATTTTGGTTTTTTGGTGGTGCTGGTTTTACTTTTAATATTAAAGTTTTATATAAAATATGTCAGAAATATACAGTCGGCCAAGCACGACCTATGAAGCCTTAAAAGACAACAAAACACTTTTAATAAACGGAGATGTAAGCTAATAGCGGCTGCTTAAGTTTCTTAGTATAGATAAGGTTGACCGTTCGGTGATGCTCCCATGAAAGTGGAAACCAATAAATATTATTGATTTCTTTGAGCATTGGTTTATATCGGGTCCGCCATCTAACGTTTTTTTTTCAACTAGTGCTTATTTGGTGAATGGTATTACTTAGCTCATGTCTGATTTGACAGATAAATAGTTTTATCCGTCCGCTGAACTGGTTGTATATACGCATGAACAACGCTGGGAAATATTGCGACATTACTTTGATCGATCGACTTACAGAAGATGCCGATTTTGCCAAAAAAAACCATTTTTTTAGATGAATTTCATTTTGATCTTGGCGGGTATGTAAACAAACAAAATTGTCGCATTTGGAGCACAGAAAACCCACACGCATACATTGAAAAGCCGATACACCCAAGACGATTCACTGTTTCGTGCGGATTTTGGTCCAGAGGCATAATTGGGCCATTTTTCTTCGAAAATGAGCAAGAAGTGGCCGTTACAGTAAATGGCGAACGTTATCGGCCCTTGTTGAACGAATTTTCGTTCACAAAAATTGAAGAGCAGGATATTAGCAACATTTGGTTTCAGCAGGACGGCGCTACGTGCCACACAGCCGAAGCTACACTCGATGTTATGCGCCCTGTTTTTGAAGATCGTATTATCAGCCGCAGAGCTGGTGTCGTTTGGCCACCTCGGAGCTGCGATTTGACACCGTTGGACTATTATTTGTGGGGTGCCGTCAAAGATAAGTGTTACGGCAAAAAGCCAGAGACAATTGACGCTTAAAAGGACAATATTCGTGAAGCCATTGGTGAAATACAGCTGCACACAATCGATAATGTGCTTAAAAATTGGACCGATCGTTAAGGCTACTGCATGGCCAGCCGAGGCAGCCATTTGAATGAAATTATTTTCCATTATTAACCGGAGGGATTGAACAAATAATCGTTCAACATGGCCCGATAACGATCGCCATTGGCTGTAACGGCCACTCCTGGCTCATTTTCGAAGAACAATGGCCCAATTATGCCTCTGGACCAAAATCCACACCAAACAGTGACTCGTCTTGGGTGTATCGGCCTTTCAATGTATGCGTGCGGGTTATCTGCGCCCCAAATTTTGCTTGTTTACATACCCGCCAAGATCAAAATGAGCTTCATCTGAAAAGATGATTTTTTTTGGCAAAATCGGCATCTTCTGTAAGTCGATCGATCAAAGTAATGTCGCAATATTTCCCAGCGTTGTTCAAGCGTATACACAACCATATTCTTTCAGCGGAAGGATAAAACTAATTACTCGTATCTGTCAAATCAGACATGAGCTAAGTATTACCATTCACGAAATAAGCACTAGTTGAAAAAAAACGTTAGATGGCGGACCCTATATAAAAGATTGAAGGAAATAATTTTACGACGGCAGCTGATAAATTTACATCAATTCGGTTTTAGAGAAGAACATTCTACGATTAATCAAGTTCATCGAATTGCACATACAATTGCACAAGGAAGCCTTTGTACAGAGAAAAGTATGCTCAGCTGTATGTTTAGATGTTTCGCAGGTCTTTGATAGGGTATGGCGCAAAGGTCTAATATACAAGTTAAAAACACAGCTACCTGTACAATATACTCAGTTATTAAAATCCTATATAGAAGATCGGTATTTTAGAGTTAAACAGACAAATGACTACTCCGATTTGAGAACAATTTGTGCAGGTGTACCACAAGGCAGTATACTCGGCCCTCTCTTGTATCTGTTGTATACATACCAACCTTTGATAACACCAACAAATATCATCAGCAAATATTTGCATTCTATCAGTCGGCGATAACGAAATAGAGTCTTGTACAAGGCTGCAATCATCCATAGATAAGTTAGCAGAATTGACAAAAAAAATGGAAAATTAAATTTAATGAAAGTAAGTCAGTCCATGTTGACTTCGTCTATAAATCTGTACAATATAGGCCCGCCCATTAGAGTATTAAACTCTACAATTCCATATGCCAACTGCGCTAAGTAACTTGGTATGACGCTAGATGCGAAGCTCAAAGGGAGAGAGCACATCAAAATGAAAGTAAAAGAACTGAACCTAAAATATAATAGACTTAAATGGATACTTGGTAGAAGATCTCCAGTTTCAATTGAAAATAAACTTCTTATTTATAATCAAATTCTGAGACCAATGTGAGCTTATGGGATTGTGCTGCGGGAAATCAAGTTGAGAATGGAATAATGATTTACAGAAATATCTTAGTGTCATGAAGGTCACAGAAGTTATACAACTGTTAGCATCAAAACACAAAGACAGACTACAGAATCATTTAAACTCGGAGGTTGCCATATTATGCAATGATTGGATTTACATAAGAAGACTGAAAAGTACCAAACAACAGAATTTGGTACTTGTTGATTTACAGTGAATTTTATGTAACACAAGAATATTACTTGTTAGTATCTAGGTGTAATGAAATGAAATGTGTATAAAGGGTCCGCCATCTAACGTTTTTTTTTCAACTAGTGCTTATTTCGTGAATGGTAACACTTAGCTTATGTCTGATTTGACAGATAATTAGTTTCATCCTTCCGCTGAACGTATATGGTTGTGTCCAATGCGTTTTCGCTTCGCTAAGTGGGCCTGCGATCGACTTACAGAAGATGCCGATTTTGCCAAGAAAATCATCATTTCAGATGAAGCTCATTTTGATCTTGGCGGGTATGTAAACAAGCAAAATTGGTGCATTTGTGGCACAGAAAGCTCTCACGCATACATTGAAAAGCCGATGCACACAAGACGAGTCTCTGTTTGGTGTGGATTTTGGTCCAGAGGCATAATTGGGCCAGTTTTTTTCGAAAATGAGCAAGGAGTGGCCGTTACAGTCAATAGCGATCGTTATCGGGCCATGTTGAATGAATTTTTGTTCACAAAAATTGAAAAGGAGGATATTATTAGGAAATATTTGCCAGATTTTAAATGCAGAAAAAAAAAACAGTAGACAGCCGTTAATACCTAACAAATGAATCAGGATGGCTGAAGTGTTTATAACAGAGAGAAGATCGATAGTATTCAAGTCTACACACTGCGTTCAACCAGTGAAAAAAAATATTTCAAAGAATCTTAATCATCTGGATACCAGACTCGAACACTTACAGAAAACGTGAATGACTGTCTTCCTCTCAGAAGTTTTCCTGCAGCTTTTGTAGTAAAAGTAAAAGGACAAACCAATATGCCCCTGCTTTCGTGTCAATTGTCCATTAACCCGTGTACAGCGCTATGAGTTTCAGTATCTAGCCCTTGTCATAATGACTAGAGGAGATCGAACTCCAAGTGTTCTGTGCCCACCTAACAAAAAATTGTGGATTTCTTTCTTGACATTAGTCATAGAATAGTAGATATCCATTGAGGCCCTGCTAGTAAATTACCAACTTAAAGTACACGGATGGGTCAAAGACGGTAAGTGGCACAGGAGTGGGAGTATTTGCCCCTAGGTGGGAATATTCGGAACCTATGGAAAATTCGACAGCATATTCCAAACCAAAGCTTACGAAATTGAGAGGAAATAAAGAGGGTAGAACATAGACATATTATCTGTTAGTCAGGCCGCCATTAGAGCATTTGGCTTTTATGAGGTTGACTCAAGGCTAGTTTGGGAATGTCTAGGTAAATTAAACCAGCTGGGCAGGGATAACAGGGTCAGCTTACGCTATGTCCTGGGTCATGTAGAAATTCCCTGGAATGAAACGGCCGATGAACTGGCTAGAAATAAAACTTCCACTTCATTGGTGAGGCCAAAGACCTTTTGTTTGGTGGTGCCTTGAGAGTCGTAGTGCAGTCCTGCTTTTGTCGGGCTGTGATATAGGCAAAGTATACCCGATCTCATTCGACTTTCGTCTTTGTACTACGGTCTCAAGAGTAGTTTGTAGGGTTTTTACCGAAAGTTGAATATTACTTATAGTGAGTGGCCAGAAAATAGCTTGGATTCATCTCAGACAATGATTGACAAAAATCGTACAAGGCATGTGACATGTGCCGTAAGATGTGCCGGAAATTTCAAGATTTCACAGATTTCTACAGATAATTCTCACAGTATTATGCAACAGCAAACATGTTTCACTCGAGTAGTGCAGAGCTTGGAGACAGCCATTTAAACGCTAGAATATGACTCTACTGAGATATTACTTTTAAAATGCTGATGTCAATAACCACGTTGAAAAGCAAAAGGAATAGTTGGCCTTCTTGCCGCACACCAACCTTCACACTTATGAGAATGCTCATTATATTATCGTGCAGAGTACGACGGTTAGCATTCTTGTACAGAGATTCAAGGAGTGGCATGATTCTCTCTGGAATTCTCCTGCAGCGAAATGCATTTTATGTGACAGAGTATGGTTTACAGAATCGAACGTCTTCTGTAGGATGACGAATATCAAGTATAATAGAGATGTGTAGACTATTGACATGAGCCTGTTCATTGCGAATATCTTTGGCGTTCTTACCAGTACACTCTCAATCATCTTGTTCACTATTCTAAAGAAAATGATGTCTTTTCGATTACTAAACTCAGTCAGTTTGTATTACTTTAGAATCTAGTTTGTTATGACGGTCACCGGCGACCTAAAATTCGTCTATAGGCGCTAGTATGAGTCGGTTATTTAGGGAGAGATTTCTTAAAGCAGTTCAGGCCATATACTATCGATTCCAGGAGCTGTGTTTAATTATTTATGGCGTTTTAAATAATTCTACATTTTAAAGCACTGTAGGGTGTTTAAAGTTGTTGTTATTTCCACTAAGAAAAACAAAGGAACATATTATTCTGCACCTGTTAGATGGAGTTATTTTACACTCACAAAAATAAAAAGTGTTTGCTTCAAGAGTTTATTACGTGTCTTTTTAGTTTTAGGGTTTAAAACCAAATAATTGCAGACTAATTTTGGATAACTGGTAAGAGAGCATCATAATATGGGTTCATCATACAAAAATACAGTTTAGAATAATTGATTGGTATGGTGATGTAGGCACTGATCGTGGACCGTTCATTTCAAAGCTTAGATAAGGTGGGAAAGAAGTTACAGTAGGTGTTTTATCAAAAAACTCAGCTTTATCTTGTACTTTTTTTTCTTTTGAGTTTAAAATTTCACTCATTGTGTTCGCGAAAAATAAAAACAACAACAAAAAAATAAATAAAAAATAAACATAAAGTTAAAGAGAAAACTTTTGAATATTAAATGAGAGATTAGCCCAAATTATGTTTATGATAACGTCCAAGTCAACTTCAACGGTTATTGGTTAGTCCTCTTTTAGTTTTTGCAGAGTATGATGCTGGTATTTTCTATTGCAGCTGTTGATTCTATTTCTTCTTATTCCGCCACAATTGTCATTTCATTGTTGTTCTCTTTTATGCGTTGATATAAATTTCAATTTTTATATTTTTTTATTTCATTATTATTTTTTATAGTTTTCTTAGTTGTTTTTTGCAGTTAATGAAGGAATTTTATTTTAATTCGGTTTTCATTTTTTTTTTCTTCTTTTGAAAACCATTGTTGAGGCTAAAAGTTGTTCTGCAGTTTTAGTTTCATTTGTTTTTTTTTTTTTTGGGAGAGAAGATTGGTTAAGCGAATTAAAGTTTTTGAAAATTAAGTGCATTTAATAAAGAAGAAAGTATTTTTCAGTTTATTAAAGTTAATAAATTTATGAATTCATTTATGAGCAGGGAAACCAAAAATATGCAAGAGCATGTTTTTTCTCATGCATCCAATTAAGTCGAATTATTTTTATATAAACAACTTTTGGTGTTGCAAATTGGATCAGAGGGCCTTTTTCTTTTAAGTCCATGCTACAACACACTTAAACCAACAAGGGATGATGCTTTTGAGTAATATGCCATCTTAGCCGATCGTAGTGTTTCGTTGCTATATTTCCGATTTCATTCATCATTGTCTCCACTTACAGTTACTCAAACAATTGACCACGTGTTTGAATGCTCTATATTCAGATAGTTACACCACTTGTACGATCCTGCTAGTGGAGCGCGTTTTCTTTGCATCCAAAGGGTCTGCTAAATAATTTTTTTTTTTTGAAAATGCTGTAAAAAAAACTACTGAATATTTTCTCTAAAATCTTCTTTGATTTGAAAGTACAATCCTTCCGGTTAATAATGGAAAATAATTTCATTCAAATGTCTGCCTCGGCTGGCCATGTAGCCTACACGATCGGTCCAATTTTTAAGCACATTATCGATTATGTGCAGCTGTATTTCACCAATGGCTTCACGAATATTATCCTTTAAAGCGTCAATTGTCTCTCTGGCTTGTTGGCGTAACACTTATCTTTGACGGCACCCCACAAATAATAGTCCAACAGTGTCAAATCGCAGCTCCTGGGGTGGCCAAACGACATCAGCTCTGCGGCTGATAATACGATCTTCAAAAACAAGGCGCAAAATATCAAGTGTACCTTCGGCTGTGTGGCACGTAGCGACATCCTGTTGAAACCAAATGTTGCTAATATCCTCCTCTTCAATTTTTGTGCACAACGATAACTATAACGATCGCCATTGACTATAACAGTCACTCCTTGCTCATTTTCGAAGAAAAATGGCCCAATTATGCCTCTGGACCAAAATCCGCACCAAACAGTGACTCGTCTTGGGTGTGTCGGCTTTTCAATGTATGCGTGCGAGTTTTCTGTGCCCCAAATGCGACAACTTTGCTTGTTTACATACCCGCCAAGATCAAAATGAAATTCATCTGAAAAGATGATTTTTTTTTGGCAAAAGCGGCATCTTCTCTAAGTCGATCGCAGGCTCACTTAGCGAAGTGTATACACAACCATATTCGTTCAGCGGAAGGATAAAATTAATTATCTGTCAAATCAGACATGAGCTAAGTGTTACCATTCACGAAATAAGCACCAGTTAAAAAAAAACGTTAGATGGCGGACCCGATAACTGCACGTGATGATGTAGAATAACTAAGCCCAAGAGGTTGACCACATACACTTTTTGAATTCATTTGAATCCAATGCAATCCTTTGAAAGAAGACAAAACAACCACAAAAACAAGTGCTCCACAAGCAAGATCGCATAAGTGGTTTTATCGTTGTAAGCATTTGAATAAAGAGCATTGAAACACGCGGTCAATTGTTTGAGCAACTGTAAGTGTGAAGATAAGAGTTTCTTATATACCACGAGGCTTTTACAATGCACCCTTATGCTTTGCTTTAAAAATGCTGTATCATTTCGATGTTGGTTTTGTTAGCACAGCAAAGTCACTTATCGTATGTCTACAGAGGTTTTGGTATTTGATTGTAAATAAGTAATTTGTTACCTATACAGCCTTGTTACCTATTAGCCTTAGATTTAGTTTTAACGTGCTCGCTCCATCGAAGTTAACGTCGGAGTATTTGCATAGGTTATTGAAATACTATATATAAATTTTGGAGAGCGTTATGGTGTCTTATTTGTGAAATTAATATGCGTCATTTTGAGCTCCTCAAATTAATTTGCCAAGAACAGAATAAAAACTGCTCGAACTCCTACTTTGCAACGTTCTCTGTGTGTGCTATCGAAAGAGTTGCCGTTACATTTGTGAACATGACCATATATATATATCGAGCTGCACCCGATTCTATTTTTAAACTCATTGAAAGGCGGCTCCGAACGGCAAATACATTAGAGAAGTTTTCAATAGTAAGTAATACTCATAACCAGTTACTAGCTAATGTTATGAGGTGCTACCGCTGTTGAAAAAACTTTTCTTTTTTCAGATGGTCTGGCCTGGTATTGAACCGAGGCCTTCTGGTTGGTAGGCGGGTGTCTTTCCACAACGGCACACATGACCATGACTGTGTTAAAATTTTCTGAAATATAACTTGTGCATAGCATATGGTATAAAATAATGGGCCTTAGTTGGCCCTGTGGTACTCCTGTCTGTATTTGCTTGAGCTTTAAGTATTAATTTTTCTATTTGACACGGAAGAGTCGACTTTAAGAACAAGGAAGATAGTGAGTCAGTTTAATCAAAATATTAGCATGGCCAACCTCGTCGAATGCCTGTGACACATGCAAAAATACCGCAGAGCAGATTTTCTTCTCTCAAGGACCTTTTGTATTATTCTAATCGTAGAATGTGCATTCCTCAACCCAAATTGATGTTTAGGTATCATACGAGTATAATTATTGTCGATATTATTCTTAATACGACAATCAAGTCCAATGTTATGACGTTTTCTTTTCTAGGAAAAAATGTTGCAAAAAAATGTTGCAAAAAATGTTGTTTTTTTTGTAACCCATTTTTCAAAATTTGAATAAAAGGTTGCTTTGTTTATCTCTAAAAATATTGCCTTTAAAAATATGTAAAGCGTGTTTTTTGTAGAGGTATAGAACTTTAAGTTGGCGACCGATTTAACAGCTGTCAAGTGATTTATTTTCAGTTTGATTTGGCAATTCATTATGAAGAGACTTACGCCCGGTGTAGACTCGCCGAATGGCCCAAAACGAGATTATCGTTGTTCCCGATTTTCATAAGCGAATGTTGTTTAGCGATGAAGCGCACTTCTGGTTGAATGGCTATGTCAACAAACAAAACTACCGCATTTGGAGTGAAGGTAATCCTCAAGTAAATGTAGAAACACCGTTACATCGAGAAAAACTAACTGTTTGGTGCGCTTTAGGGGCTCGTGGAATCATTGGTCTATACTTTTTCAAAAACGATGGTGGCCAGAACGTTGCAGTCAATGGTGATCTGTATAGAGGTATGATTACTTCTTCATTCCTGAATTGAATAACCATGATGTCCAGGAGATGTGGTTGCAACAAGACGACGCAACATGTCACACAGCTCGTGCCACAATAGATTTATTGAAAGACACGTTTGGTGACCGCCTAATTTCACGTTTTAGACCTGTGAATTGGCCTCCAAGATCTTGTGATTTAACACCGATAGACTACTTTCTGTGGGGCTATGTAAAGTCATTGGTCTATGCGGTAAAGCCACAAACGCTTGACAATTTTGAAGACAACATTCGCTGTGTTATTGCCGATATATGGCCACAAATGTTGGAAAAAATCATCGAAAATTGGACGTCCAGATTGGACTACATCCACGCCTACCGTGGCGGTCATATGCCAGAAATCATATTTAAAATGTATTGCCACAAAATTATCTTTCGGATAAATAAAATTCATGTCAATCGAATAATCCATCGTTGTTTTATTGCAACTTAAAGTTCTATACCTCTATAAAAGACACCCCTTATTTGGCATTTGAATTTAATTTTTGACAATTTTTCATGGCAAGAAACAAATGGAATTCGATTTTTTTTAAAGAATAGAAAACGCCATAAAGCTTTTATGCGTTTAAGAATTTTTTTAAATTTTGAAATCGATTTTGTAGGTTTTCTCGGTAGTTTTTCATATTTAAAGGGCATATCAAGCATTTTTGTTATAGAACATACTTTGAGTTATTGTGCTCCAAAATATTTTTAGAGGGAAAACAAAATTTGTGCTTAAAATTCTGACTGTCATAGCTTTTTAAAATTTATTGCGTAAACAAAAAAAAAAAAAAAAAAAACGTTGTACTCCGAAAAAGATTTTGAATCAAAAGTCGGGCTTCTTGGATTTTACATGACTATATCTCCATGTGTATGTTTATAAACGACTATAGTAATCTCTTTTGCACTGCTGGAAGCCTTTATATTGTATACCCCCATAAAAGCCATTCCTCATATGAAAAATTTCAAAGAATGCACAAAAAACTAATGATTTGTATTGACTACCAAGTCATTTAGACTAAGTTAAGAATCTGCCATCTCTAACCGTTCTATGGATGGGAGGTGCCACTCCCACTTGACCAATTCCGCTCACTTTCCGGATGATAATTTATATTGACAACGAAGTTATTTGGACTGAATTTCGAAATTTTTGCTATTACTGTTCCCTAAGTATACACAAATCAGTATTTACTTTGTATGGGAGGTGCCACACGTACTTATGCAGTTTCGCCCACATTTCTACTGAAGATGAAAATTCATTACGATATTATTTACAACAAGTTCGGAATCTTTCATTCTAATCGTTCCAAAGATATACAAAAATTAGTATTTACCTTGTATGGGAGGTGCCACTCCTATTCCAATCCAATTCCGCGAAATTTTTAAATTATGATTTGGATTAACCACAAAGTTATTTAAGCCAAATTCAGAAACTCTTACTATTATCGTTTTGGAGATAAAGAAAATGTTATACGGGCGTGGCACAGCCCAGTTGAATAACAAGATCAGTGAAAGACACCTTTCCTGTGCATGTACTCACACAAAGTTTAATTGCTGTAACAAATTTCGTTTCCAAGTAAATTTTATCCTTTCGTTCACTTTAACGTCAATAAATCGCAAACCAATGGACGGGCCAACAAAAACCGCATATACCCAAAACCTTGGTATTAAATTTACCTTTTCGTTACGCATTTCAGACGACATCAATTACAATACATTTTATAGTCTTCTTTTATATACACTGGCGAGCAAAACCGCATTTTTAGGTTAAATGTGCTATAAATTAATAACTAAAAGGACGATTTTTTTTTTGTAATTGAAAATAATTATTTTATAGAATAGTAATAACACAACAAAATCAAAAAAAAAAACAATAGAGAAACATAAGGCCACTCCAAGTACTCAGTTTTGCACGTTTTTGATATGAATAATAAAAGTGGGGAATCACACACTGAAAAAAGTAAATAATACGCAATACGCATGCGTTGGTGGTCTATTTTTGTTAATTCCTTTCATTGTTAATTTTTATCAGTAATAGCGGCTTTATAGAGCAAAATAAAACCAAAATGAAGAACATTAACATTGACGTCGAAAATACTATAGTATCGTTGACTGAAAGCGTATAATCATCTAAAGCAATTGCAAAAAAGTGATTAAAGTTCAAAAAGAGCGCAATGCAGCTCCTAAAACGAATATTGGAGGTCGCCCTCGCTTAGGATTCAAACGCGCGCCTAATGGTCCGAGAAATGAAAAAAAAATCCATAAAAACACCCAAACAGGCTGCTATTGCCCTAAATGAAGACGTCAGTGAGTGGACAGCTGGTAGAGTACTTCACAGAATCGGCTTAGTAGTGTTAAAAGGAAAAAGCCAGCTCTTTCAGATAAAAACATAAAAGCACGTTTGGAATTCCGCAAAAAACATAAGCATTGGACCATTGATGACTGGAAGCGAGTTATATGGTTTGACGGGACAAAAATGAATCGATTTCAATCTGATGGTAAAGAATATTTTTGGAGCAGACCTCATGAGTCCATTCAAAAGCATCATGTAAAAGAAACTGTTAAACACGGCGGAGGTAGTTTGATGATTTGGGGCTGCTTCACCTGGTGGCACTTGGGTCCAATAGTAAGGATTAATGGTGTAATGTAGAAGGAAGAGTACATCCAAATTCTGAAAACCCATTTACCCGATTTCGTTGACCGCAGCGCCTATCCGGAGCACGAAGTCATTTTTTAGCAGGACGGAGACCCTAAATACACGGCCAAAATTGTTCAAAAATGGTTGGCGCAGAGCCCGGATCTTAACCCGGTAGAAAATTTGTGGTCCATATTAAAAAGACGATTGGGAAAACATAATAGAGCGCCTACCAATATTGAGGAACTTTGGAACCGTGTGCAGTTAGAATGGGGAAATATTCCTACTGAATTTAAATTTAAAGAGAACTTGGTTGAAAGTATGCCGAGGCGCATTAAAAATGTTATTAAAAACAAAGGATTATGGAATAAAAAATAATTATTTTAATTACAAAAAAATCGTCCTTTTAGTTATTAATTTATAGCACATTTAACCTAAAAATGCTGATTTTGTACTCGGCTTTGCTCGCCAGTGTATATAGATTTAAATTGAAGAATAAAACTTTTTTTCTATTAACAAAAAAGAAATTGTTGTTTTTTTAGAGCATATTTTGAACATTTTTGGGACATATTTTCGAGTTTTGAGTGCATATTACGGTAAAAAAATTTTTAAAAAATTTACAATTTTTTTTGCCACCATTTTTAGTTTCAGAGCTTCTACCTTTCAAGAGATTATAATAAATTTTCTTAAATAGCTTCTAATTAATATTAATCATACGCCTCCAATAGAAAAAAAAGTATTTTTATTTTTATCATTCTGCCTGTGTAGTACATTTCACTAAAATACTTTTTTTTAATAAATTTTTATTACGAAATTTATTTTATTGCTTTGTTTTAAAGTTATTGTCCTTATGCCCAGTTTTATTTGCCTTGTATATGTCCTCAAGGCAAACTATTTGTTAGATTTCTTTTCTTATTTTCTTGCTTTTATTTTTATTTCTCTCTCTTTTAATGTTTTAACTTTACACCTCTATTTTATTTTCTCTTATCTTCTTTTTCCTTTGTTTTGGTTTCTTTTTTATAATTCATAGCGTTTTTGTTATTGTTATTATTGTTCTTGATTTTATGGTAATGCACGTGCGAAAAATGCAATTTGCATTAAAGGAATTGTAATTCAAAATGTAAAAAACAGGAGACATGTGCTCTTTTTACGTCTTACTGTCTGGCTAACTTCTTAGATTTTTTTTTTGGTTTTTTTTTAAAGAAGAGGTAAGAGTTTCTTACGAAATTGAATTTAAAAACCCAAAAGTGAAAAGTTACAAATTCGTGACACCATAAAACATAGAAGTGCTTACATCTTGAAATTGAGTAAATGATACTGTGACCGTTTCCAGAAGTAAGTAAACAGTTTGCTTACTTAATACCAGCATCTTGCAAAATTTTATTTGCAGATTATCACGTTTGCTCTCAATTCCCTCAGAATAAGAGTAAGATCTCTCAAAATGCTATCATGACTATTACACGGTTGTCTTTAGAAGCCCAGTGCCCTCAGACTGCTCGTTCCTTATTCAGTGCCTTTCACAGAATGCGTTAGGAGTGGTATAAAAGGTTGCCCATTTGTTGTTATATACGCTAAGTCCTCTAGAAACAGACCCCATAGAAATATCTTCTTTATTCATATTCAGTGACCCCCACAGAATCACTCTGTATTCTTAATAAACTTTATTAAACCCTTTAAAGCGTTGTCCGAAATAATCTTGGGGTTTTAAAATGGCTAGTCAGCTAAGCAGATTCAAAAAACATGCTGCTCTGATAATTTCTACACCGCAATCTAGAACAAGAGTGACTTTTTTCAATTAAGACTCATTGAGCGTTACCTACAGCTAAACGCTGACTCGGAAAGGCAGATTCCTTAGTTTGAGAAGTTTATCGTAGCGTAATACGCATAACAAGTCGATAACTTATGTTATGAGATAATGAAGGTTTTGTAAATTGTTAGATGGTCTGGCCTAAGATTGAAAGCAGGAACTCTTGGTTGCTGGTCGGGTGTATAATAAAATACTTGTGTCAAGTCAACTTTGCAGGTGATGTGGAGATACATGCTTGGAAAAATTCTTCTTTGAACTAATTTTGCTCCAAAGTGCAGCGAAAAAAAGTGTGTGCAGATATTCTGCTCTAAAATATCTAAAATTTATCACTATCATTGATCGTTTTTGTATTTTGTCCTCCACTTCTCTAAGGAGCATATTGGCTTTATACAAAGCTTCTATTGCCTTGTTTCAGTTCCATTAATCATTCGATTGGTTTTCAAGTTTAGTCTACTGTAGCCCACCTCTATATAACTGTGGTGAAGATCTTTGCTAAGTGATTACAGTGTAATTTTTTCCCAGTAGATGGCCTTCTTTTTTTTTATTCATTACCAGTAGTAAGCCGGAAGGTCAAGGTGGGCTTCGTTTAGATGAATTTGTCCGGCGGAGGTTAAAGTCTCTTTATTTAGCATTCTAAACAGAAATAACATTTTTTCCTCATGTCCTCTGCTGGGGACTCGAACCTTGGCTGCTTGTATTGTATGCGTGCACTCTATTACACTACGACAACCTCAGTTTTCGATGTACTACTTAAAGTGTCACTGAATGTTTGTTAAGTGTGCTTGTGCAGATTTGTGCCTCATGCTATCGTGTATTGGTTACGTTGATCCTTAAACTCTTAAGATGGTGATGCAAAAGCAACATTCTGTTGTCACAAAGCTAACCTATTAAGCCGGTGTCAGAGTGTAATCAAAGGAATGCGTATATTTTACCGAGTCTTTAAGATATTCAAAGTTGTTGCAATTCTGGTGCTGATTTCGAAAATAATCTTTTTTAGGTTTTGCTAATTGTTTCAGTGACTTTATCCGCCGCTATTCATTTTCATCTTGTTTTTATTGGCAAAGAATTTGAGTGTCCTCAAGTAAAGACTAAATATGTTGTGATAACGCTGGTGTCGACTTACAAATAAGTTTATTTGCTACAAAGTTCTGTGATCATTTCCAGGGTAGCTTCACTTTTGTTGTGTAGCCAGCTTTTATGAATGCAATTAAGAGTAATATGCGGTTCGTATAAAAGCAAAACTTTTCTTTCTTTCAATGTTTTGGTGTTTCAATCACTAAAAGCTCGCTTATCTTCCCTAACCTATCAAAGATTTTCTGTAATTGGTCATTAATTAATAAAGGGTCCGCCAAATAATGTTTTTTTTTTTCTGAAAATGCTATAAAAACAAAACTACTGAATATTTTCTCAAAATTCGTTTTTTATTTGAAAGTACAATCCTTCTGGTTAATAATGGAGAACAATGGCTTCACGAATATTGTCCTTTAAAGCGCCAATTGTCTCTGGCTTGTTGGCGTAACACTTATCTTTGACGGCACACCACAAATAATAGTCCAATGGTGTCAAATCGCAGCTCCGAGGTGGCCAAACGACATTAGCTCTGCGGCTGATAATGGGATCTTCAAAGACAGGGCGCAAAACATCGAGTGTAGCTTCGGCTGTGTGGCACGTAGCGCCGTCTTGTTCAAACCAAATGTTGCTAATATCCTCCTTTTCATTTTTGTGAACAAAAATTTGTTCAAAATGGCCCGATAACGATCGCCATTGACTGTAACGGCCACTGCTTGCTCATTTTCGAAGAAAAATGGCCCAATTATGCCTCTGGACCAAAATCCGCACCAAACAGTGACTCGTCTTAGGTGTATCGGCCTTTCAATGTATGCGGTTATCTACGCCAAAAAAATTTTGCTTACAAAATTTTGTTTACATACCCGCCAAGATCAAAATGAGCTTTATCTGAAAAAATGATTTTTTTTTTTGACAAAATCGGCATCTTCTGTAAGTCGATCGATCAAGGTAATGTCGCAATATTTCCCAGCGTTGTTCAAGCATATACACGAGCACATTCGTTCAGCGGAAAGTTAAAACTAATTATCTGTCAAATCAGACATGAGCTAAGTAAGTGTTACCATTCACGACATAAGCACCAGTTGAAAAAAAAACGTTAGATGGCGGACCCTTTATTAATCATACGCCATCGAATACTAAATTCTATATAAAATTTTATATATGGAATTTTGTTTTATTTTCTTTTCGGAAATGGTGTAGTTTCCTTAACTTTTCTTATTTTTTTGATTTATTCCCTTAAATTTTCGTTTGTTTTCTTATTGTCATTGCTAGTGTGGTTGTTGTCTTAATGGAAATTTTCAATTTTCCTTAACATCTAAAAATGCATTTATTTATTTTCTTACTTTAGAACATTTATTTTTAACATTTTTTGCTTTTTTATTTTCTAGTTGAAGGAGCTGATCCCAAAAAAATTCTACAAGAAGCCACTACAGCTGTTCATATGCGTTACAATTTCTTTGAGACAACCATACAAATAGAGGATTTCACACCTGAAATGGAGAATTGCCAACAGTGTACAGTGCCGAATAACTAAAAGGTGTGCATGTGTAAGTGGGTGTGTGTGTCTGTGTATGTTTGTTGGATAAAAAAGTAATAGAATTTATTTTTTTTAAGAATATATTTCTTCTATACAATATTATTATTGACTTTTTAAATTGCTTCGATCTTTTGTTAAGAAAATTTAAAGATAGAAAAAGTTTGAAACTACAAAGCTTAACGTTACAGATTCAAAGTATTGCTAGCAAGAAAAATTGCTAAAAAGAACAATATATTGCACCACTTTTTAATAGATTTCCATATATACCATAGTTTTGTTGCCTTAAAGTATGCTTTAATTTCATTATTATTGTGTAAGCCCAGCAATATGTTGAATATTTTTTTCTTTTTTGTATTTAAGTGTCTATTAAATTTTATAAGAGTTGTGAACAAATTTTGTTTCATACTTTTGTTATATTTATTGTTGTAAGTTTTTCTTTTTATATATACATAAATACATACATATACTGTATATAGTTTAAATGTGAGAGAAACTTATTTCTCTGTTGAGGAATTTCTGCATGTCTGCTATGAAACAAAATATTTAACAAAATAAAAAATCTTTTTTTATAATTTTTATGTAAAATGTTAAGTTAAATAATTTACTTTTTATTAATTAAAAAAATGAAAAAAAGAATAAAAATAATTTAAGAAAAAAAAAATTCAAAAACATTGTTACAAAAATCCATTTTGTAGTAGAAATTTTTCGAGATGTTAGTTATTTTAGTTAAAAACTTAGTTTATAACACAACTTTTCACTTTTGTTTGTAATTTAGTTTGTAAATAAATATTAATAATAAATAAAAATAACCATAGAATTATTCGGATATGTGCTGAAATCTAACAAAATTTCAAACTACTAAAATTTTCAAATCTGACAGGTTTTGATGCTTTTTTAGCTTAATTACCTCTAAAATAACTTCTTTGATAACACTGGTCTATAGCAAAGAACGCCTTTAAATAAACCTAAAGGGTCCGCCATCTAACGTTTTTCTTCAACTAGTGCTTATTTCGGGAATGGTAACACTTAGCTCATGTCTGATTTGACTGATAATTAGATTTATCCTTCCACTGAATGAATATGATTGTGTATACGCTTGAACAACGCTGGGAATATTGCAACATTACTTTGAAAATCATGGTAACGTTGCTGAATGTGTGCGATGTGTTCAGAGGAAGCTCATTTTGATCTTGGCGAGTATGTAAACAAGCAAAATTGTCACATTTGGGGCACAGAAAACTCGCACGCATACATTGAATAGCCGATACAGCCAAGACGAGTCACTGTTTGGTGCGGATTTTGGTCCAGAGGCTTAATTGGGCCCTTTTTTTTCGAAAATCTGCAAGGAGTAGACGTTACAGTCAATGGCGATCGTTATCGGGCCATGTTGAACGAATTTTTGTTCACAAAAATTGAAGAGGAGGATATTAGCAACATTTGGTTTCAACAGGACGGCGCTACGTGCCACACAGCCGAAGCTACACTCGATGTTTTGCGCCCTGATTTTGAAGATCGTATTTTCAGCCGCAGAGCTGATGTCGTTTGGCCACCTCGGAGCTGCGATTAGACACCGTTGGACTATTATTTCTGGGGTGCCGTCAAAGAGGAGTGTTACGCCAACATGCCAGAGACAATTGACGCTTTAAAGGACAATATTCGAGAAGCCATTGGTGTAGGCTACTGCCTGGCCAGCCGAGGCAGTCATTTGAATGAAATTATTTTCCATTATTTTAACGAGAAGGATTGTACTTTCAAATAAAAAAAGAAATTTGAGAAAATATTCAGTAGTTTTTTTTCACAGCATTTTCAAAAAAAAAAAAAGAAATTATTTGGCGGACCCTTTATATAGCATATAATGATTTGATGCGCTGAATTCAAATCCGTTTTCAGTTTTTTTCCATCGGGCTCAAATTTGTTTTATGGGCGTGGCATAATATGGTAGTTATATCAATATATTTTATCATAACTTGAAAACGACTTGACCGATTTTAATGCAATTACCACCAAACGCTTAGGAATAAAATTTTCTGTGAATTACCTGAACGCCGTTTTTTCATATTTTCAGAAGTTTTGGATTTGACTACAACATAACAGCGAAAATAATTTTTTTTTGCGCAAAATTAGAGCAATTTTTTTTTCAAAAACTAATAAAATATTTTTCACAATGAAAATTTTAGACACTAAGCATTTGAGTTAATAAACAGAATTTTAGTTGACAATCAACATTATTTACACAGTTCTTGCGATCGTTTCTTTTATTTGCCATACGCCATATTTCACTTCTGGGGTGGAGCGCACTCATAACAACACGAACGAACTAGGTTTAAGCCACATCGGAAGACGACATGACAAAGCAAAATTTAAGTAGGGTTTCAAATTTTAAGTAATGAGGCTTTAACTTTCCTCCTAAAGAAGAAGCCCCTGGCGTTGATGACAAACATCAGACGAATGATTAGAAGAACATGCCACCTACTGAAATCATGAAACTAAAACCTATCATATTTGATAAATATTTTTACGTTTTAGACTCTTTAAAATGGTTAAGTTCTTTCTAATTGCGTCAAAATATTATTAAACACCACTTTGTTATTGTTTTACAGTTATTATTTTACAGTTAACTATACGTTCTCTAATTTAGTTATCTTGCACTTAATATTCGTTTACACAACACTTTTATTTACGCCGAAGCACGACTTTATTTTATGACTGTAAAACGATAACTATATCGACGTAGGCTGGGGAAAAATTGCAATGCTAAATTGAAGATCACCACCAATTAGCAAGGATATGCACCACTACACAAAATCATATCGAAATCATATCATGAAAGATTAAATTGATTAAAATTTATTTGATATTTTTCAACAATGTTGCGAAGTTTTTATTTTAAAGTTAAACTACCTTCTACACGTACGAGCGAGTCTACCAACCTGTGAATATCTCAGCCAGATATAATCTGACATGTTGTCCACTTCCCTCTACAGAAGAGCAGAAAATAGTTTATTAGGCCCTGGTGTCTCATAGAGAGAGAAGCTGTCGACTGTTTTCTTTTCCATTTTTTTTCTTCGCCATTACTGTAAGTAGCATATTGGTTTTCCGCAACTCATTTAATTAATTAGTTGACTATTACGCCAAGTAGATATGATTGTGTCGTGGTTAAGGTCCTTGCTAATTGATGATGGTGATCCTTACTTCGCACTGTATTATTTTCTAGTAATTGGTGTTTTATAGTGATCCTTCGCTTCTTTAAATGGATTTGTCTGGAGGGAGACTGAGGTCTTTTAATTAAACCTTTTTTCAAGCCCTCTGCTGATGATTCGCACCTGTGCCACTTATTGTTTGCCTCCTTTACCATATTAGAGCAGAAGTTCCGTCGTGATCCCTTTGCATTTGGAAGATAATGGATATCTATGAGGAGTCTAATAGTGTTCTCAAAAGTTCTCATCAGTTTTTCCCTTCATCCATCAAAGTCTCGTTATCAAAATGGGTCTTAGACATAAACTTTCTAATTTTGCTCACATTGTTCATCTTTTCATAGAATCCATGATTAATGTTTCGAATCCTTCACTATATGCTGTACTCGTTCAGTTTACCATGATAAACATTCAAGTACTCTTTCGACTTACTTACACAATTTCTCACATCAAGCCTTAATTGATTATCTTCAATTGGATCTTAAAACGAAAATTTAAATAAACTTATTTGAGTCAAATAATTTCTTTAAACTTTGAATACCAGTTGTAGAGGTGGATATACCTTCATCATTAAAGAATCTACAGCAATATTTACTTTAAAGGATTTTAAATATACTTACATCGTTTCTAGATTTATGTATTCCATCATTAACTATTAAAATAATGAGTAATATATGTAAGTAAGCTTCTGCTTCTTCATAGCACTTAAGCTGCCTTTAATAAACGCTTGTATACTGTTATGGTTCGGCTTTAGTGCAACGCATTAATTGTTTAAATTACAAAGTGTGATTACAGCCTCAGGCTGTCATATTTCAAGGGTAATACGAATGAATTTTTGTTTTGTTTTCGTTCTCATAAGCTTTTATGATTAAAACCAAATTGCGATATGTTATGTCGCATATATATATGCCGGTATATAGGCCGTAATTTACCATTACACGCTTCCACAAATGCCATTACGTATTACGAAGTGTTAAAAAAAAGAAAACATAAAATAACACCTAAAAATATGACAAACGACTATAAAATTTAACACACTTAACCAACAAGCCATAACGGCTGACAAGCAGTAGCAATAGTGCACAAAATTAAAAAGAAAAACACATATAAAGCGTTCATAGCATAAAATATAACGCCTAACGCTGTAATTGTGTATGTGTGTAAAAGCAAAAAGACAACACAAACTATCAGTATGGCAAACGGTGATGAAAAAATAAAAATAACTCAACAGAAAATTAACAACAACAACAGCGATATATAAAACTATTAACAATTTGTAAAGAGCTTCAATAAATTTTACTCGCTTACTCTCTCTCCCCCCCTCTCTCTCTCTCTTTCTCTGTTTATCTCTCTATAGTATAAGCTACAGTCAAGCGTATATTGTTTCATACTATTTACTATACGCACTAATACCAATTTATGTGTTTATGTATATGCTTTACTACTGCTACTACTGTTGTTGTTGTTGTTGCTATTGTTATTATTATTCTACCACGTTTGACTCTTTAGCCTTGAGTTAAGCAGCAAGAGCAACTCTATGAACCACAAGGCTAAAACAACAATGGCAAACACAAATACACAAGCACACATGCACTAACTTAACTCGAAATGATAACCACAAAAAATGCACGTACACACATACTCATATAAAGTCTATATGTTGATGTACAGTGACAACATGTCAATTTTAAATTTGTTTCTCTCTCTCTCTTTTAGCATTTTAATATTTGGGCTGCACTGTATATGTGTGTGGGTTAGTTAGTTTGGTATGGTATCGTTTATCTTCGTTTTTTTTTTTTTTAAGTTGCTGTGTTCGCATACGTCTGAAAAATCCATGCATAATTTTAGGCTGCTAAATTGTGTTTAAAACAAAATATTTATAAAAATGTGTCATAAACGAATGAAAAATTGAAACGCAAACTAAAAAAATGTTGCGTGTAATTAAAATATTCAAGCATTTGTCAAATAAATGCTACGCTGTTTTTTGTAGGCAATTTCAATTAAACAAATCATTTGTATGTTTTTTAGTTTTCCTCTATTTGTTTAGATAAAGATTTTTCATTTAAAAAGAAGATTTGCAAGAAAAATACTTCAACATTACTGGACTTGGGGCCTGTTAATTAAAGTTTTAAATATTTCTTCGAAAACAAAAAATGCCTAAGAAGAAAATACATCACATTAGTGCCTTTGGAACACTGTTGTGGGATTTTTGTGTATTGGTATGACTTGTAATTTAACGGCATTGCCAATTCGACCAGCTTTGGGTAACAAAATCTTACATGTTTAAAATTAACGGATATAAAATGGAGGATATGAGAGCGTTTAAGACATTTCCGGAACTTTCCAAACTGTAAGCAATTAGGTATTTAAGCAGGCTGCTTTGTCGTTGTCACTCCTCTAGGGAGCACATTGACTTTCCATAAAGCATCTATTGCTTTGTTTCACTTTCTTTAATCAATTTGATATTTTCATGCTAAGTAGACGATAAATCCACTGTAGCTTCTTCGATATGATTTTGTGCGTAGTGGTGAAGATCCTTGCTAATTGGTGGTGATCTCTACTTTAGCAATGCAATTCTTTCCCTGTCCACGTCGATATAGTTATCGTTTCGCAGTTACAAAATAAAGTCTTGTTTAGGCGTAAATAAAAGTATTGTAGAAACGAGTATTAAGTGCAAGATAATTAAGTTGGAAAATGTATAGTTATAATGGTACACTGTTTGAAGTGAGAAAATGAAAACTGTAAAAGAACAACAAAGTGGGGTTAAATTTATTTTGACGCAATTAAAAAGGACTTAAAGGTTAAAATGTAACAGAATTAATCGAATATGATAGGTTTTAATTTCTTCAGCATTTAAGGATGTATACGCCAAATTAACAATTTATTCCAGTTTACTTTGGTCCTGAGAAGATTTTCTGTGATAAAAAGTAAAAAGAAATAGCCACGTGAACTAGCAATGCAATGTCTCATTTATTTTATGAGCTCGACTCTTACTAGCAAGATGGTCAAAATGTGCCTCTTCTCTACAATAGATGCTATATAGTTAGTTAGTTACTTACAACGGGTAGCCAGACATTGGTCCACCTCACTTGGGTTCAATAATGATGCCTTTGTGATGCCCACAGAAGGTAGCGTCCAAGCAGACCATATGCACGCCCTGGCCTGAAGCGAAACAACCAGATGCATCCACAGAGGAAGGAAGCCTGCTGACATTTACGTCAAGAAATATTTGGACACTGATATATGAAATGTTCATTCTCTCACCGTTTCCGTGCACTGTCCAAAATGTATCGTAGAACCAGAAGGCTGCAAGAGGAAAGTGGCATCCCAGCTAAATGGTGAACCACCTAGTTGCCAAGGAGAGATAGATAGAGACCCTTCTATTGCTAACTCATGTGCCACATAATTCCCCCGGGTGTTAGAGTGACCCATAACCCGGATAATCTCTAGGTGTGAATGTCTCACTGTCTTGCTTAGAGACGCCCGGCTTTCACATACCAGTCGTGCTATCGAGTATACAGCGGAGAGTGTCCTGATTGCAGCCTGACCGTCCGGACAAATCCGGATATCAACATCATATATCCTATAGTACACCAACCATTCTACTGCCATCTTTATTGCCGAGACCTACGCCTGTAAGACATAAAATTACATTATGACTGCACATTAAATCGGAAGCCTTATTTTCTAAGTGATGTTTAAGCCACTGCCTCATTTTATACTCTTCTAAGTCGGTGATGTTAGGTGCTATTGCTTATCGAACCAAAAGCCGCATTTTAGTTTTTGTTCAGATTATGAGAGACCTTTTTTCCCACTGTTTGAGGACTGGCCGCCAAAGTAAAACAAAAATTGAAACAGAAGCGTACTAACATTACGTTTAAAGAAGGCGTTAGATGGAGACAAATTTTCTTGTTGAATTATTTTTTCTTATAAAAATTCGTGTAATTTGCTTTGCTGATTCCAATTAGTTTGTGAGTAATTTCTGGATCTATTTAATGGCATAGGTAATTACGAAAGCCTAATTTAACCGAGTAGTATATAAATTTGGGCACCACACAGGTAAGTGTACAGCAAATGTTACATTTACAAGGTCTAAACTCTTAGTTTCTATTTGTAAAATCATATGAAAGACAAAAGTGGGCTGTTTCGTTCTTCTTGGATTAAAATTCAAGCAATTCCTCTCTTCCATCCTGGAAGTGTTACTTAGTAAAAGGGAATTTACTCTCGCTCTCTACAGAGAGTCAAAAAAGGTAGTGAGAGGTACCTATAAGGTGGGAGTTTCATATGTCCAGATACTTATAGGAGATTATAAAATCAAACGGTACCGAGCAAAAAGGGTTTAAAAAGCTTAGGTCAGATGTTAACCGAGTTTAGCCTGGCGGTTAAGTTTGCAGAAGTATTGTCTGCTTCAGTTCGTTCTAAACGAATTTGCCTGCACAGAATGTAACTGTCATGGATAATTTAGCGTTCAAACTAAATTTATTTTTTTTTTTTCCTTCAAAAAGTCTGTTGATGAATTATAAGCAGATATCGCTGTTGTTTAGGAGTGACGTAGTGGTTAGAGTGAATGTAAAAAAAAAAATAATTATGGTTTGGAGTGTTTAATAAAGAGGTTTCAACCCCACTGCAGTAATATCCAGAAGAAAACGCTACCTAAGTAAGAATCACAACCACTACTTAGCAAGGACATTCACCACTATACGCAATCATCAACTTGGCTTGAAAATCAAATTGATTACTGAAACAAAGTATTGTGGAAGGCCAATAGGGTTGAAGGAGAAAAAAAATTTAAAAAAGACGAAAATTTTAATGTGAAATTGCATAGAAAAACATTATTTTTCTTAAGACAGGCACTACAAAAACTATTTTTTTTACTATAGCATTCTTAGCAGTCGTCTTGGAGTCTTTTTCAAATGTTTAAACACCTTGTCTATAAAATATTTAAGTTTTGGCGCATCTTAATTTATTCTCTCTAACACTCACCCAAACACACACTCTGCTCATGCAAATCCCCTGAGTAAGAGTGTTAGGGGGTTGAATTGTGTTCAAAGCAATACTAACTAGAGCCTAAAATTATGCATGAAATTAATATACATTTTAAGACAAAAACACACAGGCATTGTCAAATAGAAAACATTTATAATTATAAACACGCATAGGGAAACAAATACATTAAAACATACACACTTGCATACGCACAAGCACACGCACACAAACACCCATTTAAACACAAGCATACAATAAATATTTTCATAAACAATACAAATAAGGCATGTCATCAGCGTTAGTGGAGTGTATAACACAAATAATGTGCGTAGAAGCCCAAGAGCGAAAAAAGCGGCTGAAAAACGCACTGAAAGATAATAAATTTTTCGCTTAAATATTTTGTTGAAATTTATGTTGATTTTCATTATAATTATTTTTAGTTTAATTCTATTCAATATTTCTATGCACACACATATATAGTGGTTAGCGGATGGTTAAAAAGGTAAAAATGAAATTGAAAATTTAGTACAAAAGATGACAAATTAAGGCATCACTTGTTCTGCACAATTTTATTATGTTTTTTTTTTGCCCTGCTTCTCTTAATATGATTTGGTATAACAACAGCCTTTGAAACAAGTAAATAAGGGAGCGCAAAATATTCCACAAATTGCATGCCAAACAAATTTGGTTGCGGAAATTTTGGCTTTTCTTTGCACGAAGCAAATAAATTATGAAAGGCAGGGTATAAGGCACAGAAATGTGAAATAATCATATATGACAGCTAAATATGCTTAAAATAATAATAAAAACACAAATTTATTATGCCGGCATAAGTTAAACGATGATGAGAAAACGAGGTGGAATAACATACAAGCGCATATAAAATTCATTAGTAACTTTTGCATCAGTCCATTCGTGATAATGACGTATTCATTTATAATGCCCTCATAGGCACACATAAAACGTTTTATATGTTTCTACAGCACAACGCTGGAAGTTGCAAACTACCAGCATTTGGATTAAAAAAGTAAAAAAAAAACTAATTGAGGTTTTGTTGTTAACTTACAAATATGTCGTATAATAATACGATGTTCTACCATTAAACCGAATGCGTCTACTGCAAATTATAATCGAGTTTAATGTAGAAATGTTTGCCTGCTGTTACAATTTTAAGCTAAAAAGTCGACTTTGCAAGCACACAATAGCAAATAGTCTGTAGCATTTTTCTGCGATTGAGATATAAACTATGGTTAGTTAGTTAGTTCAAACGGATACGAGTCCAGCTCACTTCGGTATATAGGCTGATACCACTTTAATACCCATTGAAAGGTACAAGTGATATTAAGACTCATGTACACAGAAGAAAACATGCTGACATCTATATCAGTCAGATTCGATATGGTATGCGGAAACGGACTGCAAATGAAAACTGTTTTAATATCCAAAATATTTGGATACTGACACTGGAAATTCTCCACTGTTACATCCTCTTCCTTATTCTAACAACTCGTACTGTAGTCTTCAAAATTCAGGTCAAGTTTTCTAACATGCACAACTCAATTATGCTAAAAAGAAACTCCTCCACTCTTCAATAGGAATTACTATCATACTGACGCAGGAAATTCACCACTGTTTCATTCTCTTCCTCATTCTAAGAACTCGTACAGCAATCTTCAAAATTCTGACCGAGTATCCCCATATGCGCATCTTATTTTTGCTAAAAAAGACCTCAAAAGACCTCCATTCATCCTCCAATGGTGGCCTGGATAGCCAAGGAATCAAAGGTTTAAGGCCAGATTTACGTTTTGGGCTAAAAGTACCATTTATACTAAAAAGAACCTCAAAGGACCTCCTCCATTCTCCACTAGCGGGCTGGATGGCTAAGAAATCGATGGTTCATGACCAGTTTTTCGTTTTGGGCTGCAAAGTACCATTTATTTTAAAAAGATCTTAAAGTACTTTCTCCATTCTCCCCTGGTAGGCTGGATGGCTAAGAAATCGATGGTTCATGACCAGTTTTTCGTTTTGGGCTGCAAAGTACCATTTATGCTAAAAAAGACCTCCTCCATCCCATTTATGTTAAAAAGAACATCCGTTCTCGCTTTGTGGGGTTGATTGGACAGCATCAAGTATTAATGGCCAGTTTTCCATTTTGGGCTGAAAATTACCCTTTATTATGAAGAAGACCACTTCCATCCCCCCAGGTGGGCTTGGTAGCTAATAAATCGAGGGTTCATTGTCAGATTTCCGTTTTGCGCTGCAAAGTAACATTTATGCTAAAAAGCACCTCCCTCGTCTCACCTATACTAAAAAGAGCCTCAAAGGACTTTTTCCATTTTCCCATGGTGGCTTGAAGGTTTTATTGTCAATTTTCCGTTCTGGGCTGCAAAGAACCATTTATGCTAAAAAAGACCTCCTCCATCCCATTTATGCGAAAAGAGAATTCCTCCATCCTCCCCTTGTGGGCTTGATAGCTAAGAAATCAAGGATTCATGGCCAGTTTTTCGTTTTGGGCTGCAAAATGTCTTTTATGTTAAAAAGAACCTCAAAGTACTTTCTCTATCCTCCCCTGGGAGCTTGACAGCCAAAGCATCAAGGGTTCATTGTCAGTTTTTCGTTTTGGGCTGCAAAAACTAGTGCCCAGTCATAATGGCCAACCGAATGCGTAGCCTATGTCTCGGCATTTCTATGATAAACTCCTTTTAAGCCAAATTGTGTTAATACTAGATTTTCCTCATTCACTACCGACGCTCTGCCTTTCTCGATAATTGTCGCAGAGTCAGTAGTCTCAAGGAGGACAGTAGCATCCCATGGTGGTCAATCTCTTTGGGTTTTATAGTGATCACTCACCCAGATAATCTACAGGACCAAGTTTCCGGCATTCACATACTCACAACCATGTCGAGTAGACTTCGGTGAACCTACAAAACGCAGCCTGCTTGTCCATACGGATCCGAATATTCACAATTCATATCCTGCTATACATTCGCCAGTCAGCTGTCCCATTTATTGCCGAGACTTTCGCCTGTAAAAAAATTTTTTCCATAAGCGAGAGTAAGGACACCATCACAGACAGCCTCTCAAGAACATTCATCCATCAGTGTACACCGCAACACAGCCAAGCTGTTCTGGTGAGATACTTACAACGAACTCCACTATTCAGCTCATCAGGTAACATGTCCAAATTTCGCAGAATGGCTGCTTACCTATGACCTCTGCCAAACCATCTTCTGCCATTCTCTACCTTATCACAAACGTATTAATCTGCATGGCCATTAGATACATATACCGCAAGCCCATTAAGTAATACAAACAAAGTTTTCGAAGGGGTAGTCCTAAGGCATTCGTAATCATCAGAGCTGCACTACAAAGAATTTTGTCAAAGATTTAGCCATATATGGGCTTCTATAAAGAGCTCCACCTCCACACTTTAGTTATTACATAAGTGTATTCACCACTGAACTTAACGCAACCTAATGCTTGAAGGATTATCTACGTGGATATGGTTCTTGACGTAGACCTACAGAAATATGTTTAACGGCATCAAATCACATAATATTGGTGGCCAATTGACGCTGTGAAATTGAGAAATCACGCGAATGGAAAGATTTTCATGAAATTAAGTGAAAATCAGTTGTGTTGTGTGATTATTGGCACAGTCTTGTTGAAACCGTATATCGTTCAGTTCAGAATCTTCTATTTCAGACTAAAGTTGACTATCGTACGGCCGCAGTGCTCTAAATTGACGGTAACGCTTCCTTTAGCGATATTTTCTAAAAGTACGGCTCTATGACAACTCAATAGCAAAAAGCGCTGTAAACAGTCTATTTTTTTCTGAGACAATCACTTCCGCATTCTCTTGTCGCCCTTTATGCGACAATCTTGTTTGTTGACGTAATCACCAAGTGAGGCGTAACCAGAATACTCAGCATTGAAATCTTGTGGATCTCTGGTATAAAATCATTATATCTACAGTTGACTGGTCAGTCGGCCAATTGGTTGGTCTTAGCATGGACGAAGCAGCAACTCCAATTGAAAAATACGCCATATGAGTCGTTAGGTAGCCTCAATATGTGTAATCGTCAAATTAGTGTTATTTGCCACACTTTCACCAACAAAAGCGATAATTTCGGCAGTGAGTATAATACGTTAATGCACGCTTTCAGATTCTTCAAATTTCCTTATAATTTTGGCAATTATTTCCGCAGTAGGTCGATTATGATGATCATTTTTTCTTTCCTCATTACTCCTCTAGAGAACATATTGGCTTTACAAAACGCATGTATTGCCTTATAACAGTTTTATTAATCTGTTTGGTTTGCAAGCTAAGTAGATGAATCAGTTTACTGTAGCTCGCCACAATATGATTGTGTAGTGGTGAAGAACCTTGCTAAGTGGTGGTAGTGAACCTTACCTAGAATTGTAATTCTTTTTCTCATTAGGTGGCATTTTCACCTAATCATGCATCTGATGTTTGTCATCACGCCAGAGGTAAGCCGTAAGGTTACGGGGGCTACTTTTAAGTGCATTTGTCTGGGAAGTTGATATCTCTTTATTAAATACTCTTAAACGCAAACATTTTTTGTCATATTGTTTGCTAGGAATTCGAACCCGTGCCGCTTGTGTTGTATGAGTTCACTCTAATGACTACACCAGACAACCCGAACGATCATAATCACCCTTAATGCTTGAAAAGTGACCACGTTTGAATCGCCACTTTTGCAGTAAGTTTTAATTGTTTTTGCGTTTTCTTCAATTCGTAAATAGTAGATATTGTTACGTTTTAACCTTTTTAATACATTTGAGTTCTTTTTAATTGCGTCCAAATAAAGTAAACACCAGGCTGTTGTTGTTTTATTTTACAAAATTATTTATCTTGCACTTAATATTCGTTTATACGATACTTTAATTTAATTTTAAACACGAATTTACTTTATGACTGCAAAACTATAACTATATCGACGTAGGCAAAGCAGCCTTTCTATATGTCTAATTGACTACAGTTGGGAAAATTTCGGAAATGTCTCTAACGCTTTCAAATCCTCTATTTTATGTACGTAAATTTTAAACATGTAAGATTGTGCTACCCAAAGATGATCGAATTGGCAATTCCGCCAAATATACTAATCAGTATGGCAATGCCTTCAAACACATAAATCAGTACGGCATTACAAGGGTAATACATTTACAACCTTGACACAAACCAATGGAATAAAGTCCCACAATACAGTCCCTGTTGAGCTAACCCAGCATTTTTTCTAGCAAAACTGCTTCAAAAGGACAATCATTCAACCCACATCATTAAAAAGAGCAACAGCAGAGTCAGCATAAGCACCAACATAATCATCATAAACATTTGCATCATCATAGTCATCTCGTAGTCATAATGCAAATGCAATTTGAATTTAAAATAAAAAATAAAATAAAAAAACTAAAAACTCATAAATAATAAATTCGTAGATTGTGTAGGCTTCTAAAGTTCAGTTCAGACAAAAATATGTTTTAGTATAGCATAAATGCAGGCGCTTTATATTAATAATAAACAACTGGCAAATACATGTGAGTAAGCATACTGTTGTGTATGTGTTTGAGAAAGGAAGAACACCATTGTTGGGAGAGTTGTTGTAAAAGTTGGTATTGCAAACAGGTTTTGTTTTTTTATTAAGGTAACAGGTAACAGGTAACAAGCAAATGTTTAAAGCATACAAACACACATACTTACACAGTTCGATAGAGAGAAAGAGGGAAAGAGTAGGAAAAAAATGAAAACAAAAATAAATAAAAATAAAATGTAAAAATTATGAAAACTCATTGCAAATTTGTGCCTCTATACTCACTTTAATAAATGAAAAGAAAACCAAGCATTAACATATACAAACAAGTCTCTTCTACGCTATGTTTCTCTCTATATCACTCTTTCTCTCTCTTTATAGGTAAAACTGAAATTTGTTCGTTTTGCCTGATAAAACACACATGCAGATCCATATTGTTTATGTGGTGAGCATAAGTTCTTGTAGGTGTGTGTGTGTGTATATGTGCTTATATTGAGGCAACAAATTCTTGTTGAGCAAATGTTTGTTGAACATGTAACCTGCATTAATGCATGCAAATGTTATTCAAAAGAAGGAGAGTGAAAAAGTCTGAGCGATGCAGAGAGACTGACTCATAAAAACAAATAAAAACATAAAAATTATGCTCTTTTTTGTTTTTATTGTAATACTTTGCATATGAAATAAATGTTTGTTGTTAAATTTGTAGTAAACCTTTTGTTGTTTTTAGAAGAAAAGAAAAAACTGCAAAAGTGCAAAATTAAAAACAGCTGCAAAAGCCTAAATGCCGACTTTAAAAAAATTTTAGAATATTTTTAAAGCTTTTAGTAGACAAAAAACGAGGGAAATAAACTTAAAAATAATTAACTGTTAAACTTTAAGTTTCAAAGAGCAAGAGGGCAAAATTAAAAAGAGCTGCAAAAGCCTAAAATTTGACTTTAAAAAAATTACAATATTTTTCAAGGCAATAAGTCGGCAAGAAAAGGATGAATTGAAATAAATTTAAAATAATTAACTTTTAAAATTTAAAATTAAAAATAGCTGCAAAAGCCTAACAGTTGACTTTAAAAATTTAGAATGTCTTCTACAGTATTGAAGTAGGCAAACAAAAGCAAAGAAATAAACTTTAAAATATTTTTTTTTAAATTTTAAAAGAGCCCAAGATCAAAACTAAAAAAAGCTGTAAAAAGCCTAAAAGTTTACTTTAAGAAATGGGGACGATATTTTAAAGGAGCTTATGTGGAAAAGAAAAATTAAACAAATTTTAAGAAATATTAAGTTGAATCTACTTTTAAAAGTTTTTAAAATTTTTGAAGAGCATAACTATTAACAACTGCAACTATTAACTCTAAAAAGGCTAGGATAGGTTAGTCGGGAGTGGTAGCCCCGCTAAACAAGGCACACTTGAGCATACATAGCGACGCGTTGTGGTACAACATAACGCGTCGTTCCAATCCTAATCACCAGAGTTCTGGTGCTCAAACTGAGGCACCGCAAAGAAGCAGATCCCTAGATTAGATCGGAGACTAGCCCGAAAGTCTAAGGAATCTGGCTATCAACCCGATTTTAATGAGCGCTATCAAGGAAGTGAGAGAGTCCAGTGTAAGAAGTCTATGCCGTGCTAGAAACGGACACTGGACGACAAAGTGCACCACGGTTTTCTCTTCCTTAGCCAATCTACGCCACAACAAAAATCATTTACAGGTAAGCGCAGTTTTTATACGTTCCTATCCATGACGCCATGGTCCGTGAGGATGGATACAACGCAGGAGATGCTCCGACGGTCTAGTTTGAATAGTTGATTGATAAGTTTCATATACAACTTGGGCCAGGTAAGTCTGGCAATAAGCCACGCTCTTTCAGCGTTCAGCATGTAGTTTCGATTGATTGCTGGCTTAACGGAGATAAGAGGTACACCCACTCTTACGTGGGAACAAGTATCCAGAAAAAGTGTGTCCGTTCTAGCGAGCTCAGCAGCAGCAATATTACCTGGGATGGCCCTGTGACCAGGAACCCAGATGAGATGTGCACAAAATTGTCGTAACAATGTCACAAGGTAATCACGACAGTTCCTGACTAGCTAGAGTTGAAGGTCACACCTAAAAGATCTAACCGCTGCCTGGCCTGCCTAAAGTGCCATTACCACTAATTTTTTTCTGCAGCATGAAAAATTGACATCACTTTAGCCTGTAACACAATGAAGTAGCTCCGGAGGCGAAGAGAAATACCAAACAAAATTCCACAGCCCACTCTGTTCTCTAGTCTAGAACCACCCGTATAGATGTCCACTGAAGGGCTGCGTATGATAGAGCCAGAGACCATATTTTCTCTACTAGAAATCCTGACACGGATTCCCTTATACAGTTCAGGGAGATAATATGCCGGCGTGATAAGGTTGTTCAGTCTCACCGCTACAAGTTTGCCTAAAAGTAGACTTAAAAAATTTTAAATATTTTTTTTCGGCATTTAACAAAGAAAAAAAAGTCTTATATATAAAATGAATGTGTATTTGTATGTATGTAGGTATGCTAAACGGCTGAACCGGTTTTCCTGAAATTCTTACAGTATCTCTCTTTATGTCTGGAGGAGACTATATGCTATATAAATTTCAAAAATTCCAACTGGGCGGTGCCACACCCATAAAAAAAATTTTACTTCTCTATATCTTCAAAATGATGACAGAAAGAGGCTTTACATTTGGCTCAATTAGATTCGTAGTCAATACAAATCAATGGCTCAAAAGTGGGTGGATTTAGACAGATGGGCGTGGCACCTGCCATATAGATATTTTGGTATATCGTGAGAAAGTTTAAAGCTTGAGTTTCAGAATTTGATCTGCTTGAATTCAAATCAGCAGTTAAAAATTAGGTGGAATTGGAAAAAATAACGGGGTACCACCTCCCATACAAGCTAAATATTGTTTTCAGTATATCTTAATAACGGTATTTACGGTATTTGGTCTATAATAGTCAATAAAAATTATCAGTAAAAAAGTGAGCGGAATTGAACAAGTGGACAAACTAAATATTGATTTCTGGCAAAAGGTTTTGAATTTGGTCTGAATGATTTAATTTTCAATAAAAATCATTAGTCAAAAATTGACCAAAAATGAGCAAGTAGGCGTAGTGCAAAAATTTTGAAAACGGCGATAGTAGAAGTTTCAAAATTAGGATCAAACAACGTTGTGAATAATACACAACATCAGTTAGTAACTGGGTGAATTTGTATAAGTGGGCATGGCATCTTCCGTTCATACTAAATATTAAATTTTGTATACGTGGAGAACGACAGCTATTGAAGCTTCGTTATCTAACCACATCAGCCAAAAATCGTGTATTGCAGAAAGCGCACTGGATAAAAGTTATCTACATACATGCGTATATTATATAGAACTGAATGTGTGTTTGTTTAAAAGCTGTATACAGTTAAAAAGTGAATGTTTTTTTCCGCCATTTCTCTAGGGAGCCTTACACAAAGCATCCATTGGCTGAAACTGAAGCACAGTAATCATGTTGATTTTCAAGCTTGCTTCAAAGGATTGTTTCTGAGGTGGTGAAGATCCTTGCTAGGTGGTGGTCATCCCCTTATTAAGCTGTTGAAAACGCAATTGAATTTTTTGTCATATTCTGTGTCGTTGCATTGTGTGTATGTGCTCTAACCACTGCATTACGTTACCCCAAAAGTAACTATAGGCTTTATCAAATGATTGCATTTGGACCGGAAGCGAACAAAATGGTGAAAAAGGGTAAAAAATCTAACTAAGATAGTATTTGATATAATAATTAAAATAAATCTAGTGAAGTATGCCGTGTTTTAGCCAGATGCTACCGCTCTTAGTGAGCGCTTCTTGGATACACCTAATGTGCACCTAACACCTGATCGCTATGATTTCTGTAACAATGTTCCGAAAAATAATTTCCGCTTTGGTGGTGTGACACAGTGTGATGTATTATCTTGTAAAGGGTCCACCATCTAACTTTTTTGTTCATCTACTGCTTATTTCGTGAATGGTAACACTTAGATCATGTCTGATTTGACAGATAATTAGTTTTATCCTTCCGCTGAACGAATATGGTTGTGTATACGCTTGAACAACGCTGGGAAATATTGAGACATTACTTTGAAAATCTTGGTAATGTTGCAGATGAAGCTCATTTTGATCTTGGCGGGTATGTAAATAAGCAAAATTGTCGCACTTGGGGCACAGAAAACCCGCACGCATACATTAAAAAGCAGATACACCCAAGACGAGTCACTGTTTGGTGCGGATTTTGGTCCAGAGGCATAATTGGGCCATTTTTCTTCGAAAATGAGCAAGGAGTGGCCATTACAGTCAATGGCGATCGTTATCGGGCAATGGTGAACGAATTTTTGTTCACAAAAATTGAAGAGGAGGATATTAGCAACATTTGGTTTCAACAGGACGGCGCTACGTGCCCCACAGCCGAAGCTACACTCGATCATTTGCGCCTTGTTTTTGAAGATCGCATTATCAGCCGCAGAGCTGATGTCGTTTGGCCACCTCGGAGCTACGATTTGACACCGTTGGACTATTATTTGTGGGGTGCCGTCAAAGTTAATGTTACGTCAACAAGCCAGAGACAATTGACGCTTTAAAGGACAATATTCGTGTAGCCATTGATGAAATACAGCTGCACACAATCGATAATGTGCTTAAAAATTGGACCGATCGTGTAAGCTATTGTATGGCCAGCCGAGGCAGCCATTTGAATGAAATTATTTTCCATTATTAACCGAAAGGATTGTACTTTCAAATAACAAAAGAAATTTGAGAAAATATTCAGTAGTTTTATTTCATAGCATTTTCAAAAGAAAGAATTGATTTGGCGGACCCTTTACATGCGTATATTACATAGAAATGAATGTGTGTTTGTTCAAAAACTGTATACAGTTAAAAAGTAAATATTTTTTTTGCCACTCTTCTAGGGAGCTTTACACATAGCATTCAGTGCATTGTTTCAGTTTCAGTAATTAAGTTAATTTTCAAGCTTTTTTTGTAGTGGTGAAGATCCTTGCTAAGTGCTGGTCATCCTTACTTAGCATTGTAATTTCTTTTCCCCTGTAGGAGGCCTTTTCTTCTGATCATTTGTGGTAAGCTGGATGGTCAGGGAGACATCTTTAAATGGGATTCTTTGGGATTGTTTATTAAGCACTCGAAAACGTAATTGAATTTTTTGTCATATACTCTGCTGGGATTCGCACCTGGGGCGTTTGCATTTTGTGTGCTCCAACCAATAGAACACGTCACTTTAGATGAAACTATAGGCGCTCTCTTAAATAATTGGATTTGAACAGGAAAGGGACAAAATGGTGAAAAAGCTAACAAAATTTTACAAAGTTAGCATTTATGATAATAATTAAGATGGGGGTGGCGAAGCGTGCCGGGTCTTAACTAGTAAAACTATAATAATGTTTTGATATTTTTTTAGATTTTCTTTTTTAAAATAAATTTAGCAGAAGCTGTTTGAATCTCTCATTAAAGGCCTATTTATTTATTTATATAAAATTACAAATCACATTCTAATTCTTACAAGCCTAGTGACTTTAACCTTTTACCCGTTGTAGTGTACCACACCAGAGTCTCTCCAGGTAAGCAAACTTACTTTCCCTAAGCTGTTAGTCTAGTACACTAACCACTAGTCTACCAGTGCATTTGAAGGACTAATTTAAATCGTATTGCAAGCTTTTTAACTGATGTCATTACTCGCAGGTAAATAAAACCATAAAACTTACAGCTGAGATAGTAATGTCTATGCACTAATTGTAAATTGACAAGACTTTACCTTGTTTGTGATGAACTTAAGTTCATGACCATTTGCTATTTTTAAACGTTTAACAGGGCGGGCTTTTGTGTTTAAAACAAATTAAATAAAATAGGCATTAACACTATAATAAAACAAGATAATAAAAAAACAAATGGCAAAACAGAATGAATTCGTATCACCCTATTAAAAAGAAAGTTTATAGTTTTTTATATACAATATGTTAATAAATATAAACTTTTAAAATTACAAATTGAATATTTACCGGGATTATTGACGTGAACAATAACCCCAAAGAAAAGAAGCCAAAGAACTTAAATCATATGATCTTGTTGTCCAATTAATTAGAACATTATGTGAAATTACCCCTTCATCAGATGTTTCTTCGTCCTGTTGGAACCACATATTAGCCAGATTAATGCTTGCAAATTAATGTACAAGACAATTTCTAGTCATTCACCATTTACAGTAACATTCTGACCATCATCGCCTTCGAAGACATTTGAACCAATGATTTCGCCAGCCTATAAAGTGTGTGTGGATGTTATGGTGTTTCAATAAAAGCTTGTGAATTATTCTCACTCCAAATGCTACAATTCTGTTTATTAACGTACCCATTCAACTAAAAATTGGCTTCATCGTAGAACTTAATATAAAATTTTGAAATTTGACGAACAGAACCATTATTTTGATAAAAAATTTCAACAATTTGCTACCGCTGTCAAACATAAATAAACAAAAAGCAATTATCAGCTGTTAAATCCGTTGTCAAACGAAGCAGTGTTGCCAACTCAAGGTTATGAAGCAAAAAAAGAAAAGAAAATAATGTCGGTTGTTTTCCTATTTTGATTTTCCATGGCACACCAAATGGTCTAATATATTATAACGAATAGTTTTTATTTTAATACTTTTTACTGAATAACGTTAGTGATGTTCAGTGTTGCCACTAGGTTTTTTTCAAATGCTTCTGTACTGTGTTGGATTTCGATACAAATATTTTAGACACTATTCTACAGAGTTTTCCAAAATGTGTCTGTAATTTTAGACTGTAGCTCTAGTTTCCGACGGAATTTGCGGGAATATGCTTTTATGTGGAATCTCTGGATGATCGTCGAAACTGGTTAATCAGGGTTTGGCAACCAGCGCAAAAGCTTCGCTTCATATATGGTATCACAGCGATCCGCGCCTTGACTGATGAAATGCGATTGATATTGTATCTCAATTGGCTATTCTGAATAGACTGCAGATACCGGCCTCTCCTGCTATCACCGCTGACATGAGTTCCTTTCCTCAGGCCGGTCAGGAGACAATGCTGAGCATACCACTCTCGTACATCTTCGACAAATGTGTCTCTACGAAATCTGCGCTTATGCTGATGGAATTGGTTGGACCTAGGAGCACGTTCGATAGGATGCGGCATCATTTTTCGGAAAGTGGGCGACACTTCTTGGCGCGCATGGGAAAAACTGTGCGATATATGCTCTGAACTTCGATACCTTACAGGAATGTGTGAGCTCCGGAATCTATCCTTTGGAATAACATTGCCTGGGTCTGTACCGAGAGATCAAAGACAGCAATGGTGGCAGCGATGATTGTTTTTTTTTACAAAGCGGTGACTTACGTCATAGTTAAGACCACTAGGTGGGTCCGTGATCTATTAGGTTCTACATAAACAGTCTTGCGTCTTCGCAGCAATATTCGCTCACCGACCCGACTAAATTGGCATTATGTAGAACTGATATGGGTCAAAGTCAAGCTAGTATTGCCGATAAATGCAGACATGAACTTCTCGTTGAGCTTGACAGAAAGATGGGTACTGGGTAGGTGTACCAATATCACCACTTGTAGAATATCCCGAATTTACTGGCCTTCTTGTCCATGGGAAGAACTATATCTTTTCTTAGGCTTGGAATTAAATCGAATGGGCCTCTTAAGGGCATATTTACCAGGTACACATTAAGAGCTGTCAGGATGAGAAAAAGAGTAATTAGTACAACACCTTCTCTGTGACTGCCTCGCTCTAGGGGAGTTCAGACTAAAGCAGTTGATAGCATATTACTGCCATGGTTTTTAATTTTTCAGGAGTATGTCCTTGTAGTATTTGACTAACTGCGTTAGTGGTACGGTTGGTTGGCTTGAAGAACTTGTGAATTAAATTTGGGTTTCAGATGCAGATTTTTGTGGCTCTTTCAAGGGTCTGTCTCCCAGAAGATAGTACAATGGGCCATAGTTCCTCCAAGTAAACTTCGTGAATCATGTTTGAGCCACTTAACGTAACCTAACCTAGAAGCAGAAGATAAACGACAGTAGACAACCATGATCTTAATTTTATGAAAAATCCGTCTTCAGCATTGAGAACCGTTTTCAGATGAATGGGCATGTCGACAAAAAAATTGGCTAATTTGGGATGAAACTAATCCACATGAGATTCTTGAGTATCTAATGCGTTACAAAATTTCACTGTTTGGTGTGAATTATGGGCTGACAGCATCATCGTTCCTTATATTGTTTAGAAGAGAGTTGGCCAGGCCGATACTATCAACATGGACGTCTTTAGGTCGATAACTATCAACATCTTTTGAAATTAATTCCATAATACTATAGAGATTCTAACTATAACTGGTTTAAACAGTACAGCGCTACGTGTCACACAGCTCTAGCCATAGTGATTTAAGGATATGGTCCTCTTTTCTTGGGGTTTTCGTAAGTAGCAAATAAGCCATAAACGGCAACAGCTCTTAGAACCCACATGTCATTCGTTAAACTTGGCCTGTTTATGCGTCAGAGTACAGTGCTACCCAGTACAGCTTTGTAACCATACGCATAGGATATAGGCGTCTCCTTACATAGACCTAAAATGTTTCAAAATTTTTAATAGCAGGCCCTTCTAAGAAGTAAGTTAGTTAATAACACGACTGTGTATGAATTAAATATCAAGTATACGTTACGTATGTAAAGAGAAAACAAAATATATTGAGTATACGCTACAAACAGCATCATATTACGTATACGTCACGTATGTAAAACATTAAAATGTTACAATATCTAGTAGTGATTGAAAAGTGTTCATAATTACCTGCAAAAAAATATGTTTTAAAGAGTGTCTCATAAAAAATAAAATTGGCGTGTTAGAGTGTCTGGGCACAGTAAATTCATTTTAATTGTGTTTTGGCAGTTTTTCAACGCCCTTAAAGAAAAACAAATTAAATAATAAAAAATAAAAAAAAAATTTACAGGCACGCACTTTTATTAACAAATTTGGCTTGAAAAAGCAAAAAATTTCCAAAAAAAAATTTATTGTCAAAAATATTTTTTTTTTTTTTACTTAAGTAAGAAAATATAATTTGTTTTTTCCATGAGGCCGGATAAATAAATTATAATTTTAAGGTTTGATATAAACAAATAAAAATTCCTTTAATTTTTTTTTTCTATTTTTTGGTTTTATATGCCGACACTTAAGCAACATGCCCTAATTAGAACGGCAAACAATAAACAATACTTGTTTAAAAGCCTAAAAGTATATTACAAAAATAAAAACCCAAAATTTATTAACATGTTTAAGCAATTAAGCAATAAATAACCTTGAAATCAGCTAAAGTTTTGTGAAACAATTACTCGCATAGAGAAAATGAAATGAAAAAAATTCCTCTCTTTTGTATGAATTTTATAAAACGATAATTGAAAATGTCTTTAAAGCACGTTACGACAATAATGCACATTCGCTAGTTAAGCAAGTGAGCAACTGTAAAGTAAGGACAGAGAGAAGTAGTTTCGGAATGCTGTTGTTAAGGGCATAGAAAGAGAGTAAGAGAATAACCAAGAGTTTAAGTAGAAACAAGTTGAAGTAAATAATTTCTTTCTTTTAATTGTGCTGCTATGGGTCACGCAGCGTCAAGAGGATTTTGAAGTTAAACAACTGAAAAGTTTACGTTTAAGGGAAAATGTAAGAAGCAGTTAAAAAGGTTAAAGTTTGACTTTATTTATTGAGTTAAAGTGCTGCAAGAAAACTGAAGAGAACTTTTTCAAAAAAAAAAAAAAAAAATTAATAAAAAAATATTCTTTTGTTTAAAACATCTGATTGCAATAATTATTGTCTATTTGGCAGTTTATAAAAGTAAGTTTGTAAGTCACTTTTTACTCTGAGTGAAGTATACTGAAAGGCAAATAGAAATGTAGGACAATAACAACAACAAAGCTCTTCCTTCGGTGACTTTTTGACCAAAAAACGTTTTATATCTTGATAATACTTCCTTGGTCTACTTTTATCTAAAATATGCATATTTTTCTACTGATGCATTATACTCTTTGCTTAAACAAAATCTTTTATAGCATATTCACATGAGACTTGGAATTAGTTTGTTCGCTGTTTGAATTACTTATACGAATTACCCTGTTCACATGACACCTTGTTAAACGTTTTAATGGTTTTTCTTATTCTTTTTTGTTTCTATTTATTGTTTTTCTTTTTTGCAATAAATTGTTTAAAAAAAATAGGAAAAAGATTGAAAAATTCAAGAAAAAAGTTTGGCATGGATAAACACCCTATGAAATTTAGTGATCATGTACATTAGTTAGTAATTCACAAGGTAATTGAAACTGAATTACTTAGATTACTTAATATAATTGTTATCGCCAGTAGGCATTTAAGTACGACTAGAACAGAAATTTCGCTAAATTATCCTCTTAACTTCGTTGGGTCCAGTAGTGGTAGCTCATAATTTCCTCTTAGCAGTCACTTTTGTAGACATGTCGATGCTCCTTACCTTAGACAACGGGTTCCTATATTTTTCGAAGAATCTTTCTTTCGAAATTTCTTACGATTGCCTCATCTATGTGTGACACGATCCGGCAACATATAGCAGAAAAATTAAAATCAACGTTCTGTAGAGACTGTTTACGTCATCTTGCAATCATTCATCATCATACGCACACATTCGATATTTTTTTAATTTTGAGAAATACCCACTTAAATTTTCGTAAATAAAATCGTCATAAAATAATCTCATAAAATGAATCATGGATATCTTTGGCCTATAATATTCAGCTGATAATTGCTTCTTGTTTAGTTTGCTTCGACATTTCATCATGGAAAGGCTTACAGCAGAGTATCGCTTACAAGTCGTTGAAATGTTTTATTAAAATAATATTTCTGTTCGTCAAACTCCAAAATCCAAATTTTTTTCTCTTATGAAGGCTTTTTTGATCGAATAGGTACGTATATAAGCATGAAGATAAAAGACACCATTAAATTTACATAGAATTACTGTTTGGTGTACTTTATGAACTTGCAGAGTCATTGGTTCACATGTCTTTAAAAACAATGATGGTCAGAATATTACTGTCAACGGTGAACGGCATAGGGATATGCTTAGAAGCTTTTGTGTATCTCAGTTAGCTGGCATAGCGCGTACTAAAATTGATTTACTCAAAGAAACTTTTGATGCTGAAGTCAGTTCAGGTAATGGTGCAATTAATTGGCCACCTTGAGGGTTATGCCAAATCACTTGCCTAAGTTGTTAAACCAGAGACAATTGAACACCTGGAAATCAACATTTGAAGAGTTATTGGGGAAATACGGCCGTATATGCTGTAAGAAGTTTGTGAAAATTGATGTTCCAGATTAGAGCTGCAAGACTATCGATAGTCGGCCCATTCGATAGTTTCGATACTATCGAATTCTTTTGAGTACTACGTGTGGCAACAATACCAGAATTTAAGTGAAAGGGTAAAGAATAATAATAAATATACAGTAGGAACAGTATCTATTTTTCCAATACGTCATGAAATTTTATTATTGAAGTTTTTTGATGGAAGAGTAATCCTTATATATAGCGAATATATTCAGACCATGAAGTGCTCCAAAACTAAAGTAATGAATGCGATCCAGTAACAGAACACTGCAGAGACTATGGGAAGGACGCGTGAAACAACTGTCAGATTTAATAAGCTTTTAATTGGTACCTTAAAGATGAATCCCTTCAAGTCATCAAAAACCCTTAAAAATGAACTTATAGCTACTGTGTCAAGTCGTACAACAAGAAAAAAAAAACATATGGAAGTTAGACTTATAATTTAACCAAATTTATTAAACCAAAAAAAAAAAAAACTAAAATAAAAGCAGCTGTTTTAAAAGGTACCAACAGTACGAGCGCAAAAACTTGCTTTTTTCTTTGTTTATTTTATTTATTTACATAAAAATACACCCCTGATCTAATGGTTTTTAAAAAATTTTAAAATTTTTATTTGTATTTTCTCTCATTACATACTGAATTTACGCTCACTTGTACGACTGGTATTAACGTAAATACCCCACTTTATAATTTGCCAGTAGTATCGATAGTGAAAAAAAACTATCAATGGTCAGACAAACTGAAAACTATCGATACTATCGACAAGGCGCAATTTGAATAGATAGATATTGATACTATCGATAGTACTATCGATTGTTTTGCAGCTCTATTCCAGATTGCGTCTTGTACGCTCCATATTTAATGTCATAAAATTTTCTATCAAAACAAACCCCATTTCATTGGTACTAAAATATATTTCTTTGTTTTTTTATAATTTTAACTTGTGTAACTGTAAAAAAACACTCGGTATTTTCTTCATTACAACTTTGATTAGATAGCACGATAAACTGTTTCCCTCTCAGAGTCTTTTTTCGGTTTAAAATGGTTTTTAGTGTTTGCACTAAACAATTTGTATCCATTAGCGCCATCCTACATGGTCGTACAAGCTAAGTAGGTATGCTGAAAATAGAATTATATAATTTGTATATACTGTATAGAAGAATGGAAGACAGCTTTTCAGTCGAATAATATACAGTATGCAAAATCCATATTCGTACACCCGATAAAAATAAGAAAATTTACAAAATATTCAAGGCATAAGCAAATTTGTTAAAATTTCGTCTATTTATTGTTTTTATGACAAAATACAAGTAGGTAAGCAAAATTTGTTTGTTGTAATTGCAGAAAATTCCATCGAGCGTATTTACGAAATTTGAAAAAAAAATATCGCTTGGACGACACCCATTACAAAAAATTTTTATTTTCAAAACTGCGTACTTTCAATTTATTTGGAATAAAATATGTATTTACCAATCGATTTTCATGAATTAAGTCTTATTTTATTTCTATTATATTCAAATTATCGAATAAATAGTTAAACTGGTAAATACCTGCTGCTTTCTATTTTTTGTGAATTTTTCGAAATCCAAAATATCATAATTTTTCCAAAAATAACATTTTCTACGATTCTTTCTCAATAACTTTAAAAATACCGATTATAAGTAAAATGGCCTTAGAATGACCTAAAGCTGGTATAATTTGTAATTTTTCAACATACAACTTAACGAAATCGAATGAGTCATTTCAAAGTTATCATAAGATGTATGAAGCAGCCTCTTCAAAAATCTCACATTTAAGAAAAAATATTCTAAAAAAAGAACTTATCCCTAGAATCTGAAATGATGACGATTTTTTCAGTTAAATGGTCATAGCGCATCAAAAAAATATAGGGTTTTCCAAGGTAAGAACACTTCTCATTTGTTGCACAGTCTTATTAAAGTAAGCTTTAAAGTGATATTTTACTCTCAACGAACTAAACTGAAAGTATATGGAACTCTAAGGCTATGACAGAACTAAAATTGGACACATAAGATTATTATATCTTAGTTAGGATATAAGATATTAAAATATATTCCCGCATGAAATGCGTAATGAAATATTAATGGGTCCGCAAAAAATTTTTTTTTTTTGAAAATGCTATAAAAAAAACTACTGAATATTTTCTCAAACTTCTTTTTTCATTTGAAAGGACAATCCTTCCAGTTAATAATGGAAAATAAATTTATTCAAATGGCTGCCTCGGCTGGCCATGCAGTGGCCTACACGATCGGTCCAATTTTTAAGCACATTATCGATTGTGTGCAGCTAAATTTCACCAATGGCTTCACGAATATTGTCCTTTAAAGCGGCAATTGTCTCTGGTTTGTTGGCGTAACACTTATCTTTGACGGCACCACACAAATAATAGTCCAACGGTGTCAAATCGCAGCTCCGAGGTGGCCAAACGACATCAGCTCTGCGGCTGATAATGCGATCTTCAAAAACAGGGCACAAAACATCGAGTGTAGCTTCGGTTGTGTGGCACGTAGCGCCGTCCTGTTGAAACCAAATGTTGCTAATATCCTCCTCTTCAATTTTTGTGAACAAAAATTCGTTCAACATGGCCCGATAACGATCGCCATTAACTGTAACGGCCACTCCTTGCTCATTTTCGAAGCAAAATGGCCCAATTATGCCTCTGGACCAAACAGTGACTTGTCTTGGGTGTATCGGCTTTTCAGTGCACGCGTGCGGGTTTTCTGTGCTTGTTTACATACCCACCAAGATCAAAATGAGCTTCACCTGAAAAGATGATTTTTTTGGCAAAATCGGCATCTTCTGTAAGTCGACCGCAGGCCCACTTAGCGAAGCGAAGTTCAAGCGTATACACAACCATATTCGTTCAGCGGAAGGATAAAACTAATTATCTGTCAAATCAGACATGAGCTAAGTGTTACCATTCACGAAATAAGCACCAGTTGAAAAAAAAACGGTAGATGGCGGACCCTTTAGAAATAACATATATATGATATTCGGAATTTTTTATTTTATTAACAAATAATATCGTGCTTTTTGTTTGGACCACCCTTTATTAAAGTAAACGATGTTGCCTATTTAAAAGTGTTGTAAAAAGGAAAAAATAACTCATAGGTGGAGCCTGCGCAAAATAAGACATTAGTCGGCTAATAGAAAACAGTCAACGATAGTAATATTGCATTTAAAGTTACTAAGCAGGAATTAAAAAATAAATCACCACATACTTAAATCGCCTTTAAATTCCAAGCTGCATTTCCATTCTTAAATAATGGCAGACCCTTTATATTCCTGCATGAAATTCGTAATGAAATATTATTTTGCTCTTTATATACATAAGTGCGTATAGACTGTAACTAAATTTTTTCCCTTTCACTAATAGTTTTTTCACTTTTACTACCAAATAATTTTGTAATTTAAAAATGTTTACATCCAACAAAAATGTTTAAAATCCATTTTCAAATTAAACCGATTTCTTTTCTTAGCAAAAAAAAAAAAAAACGTCCAATTTAAAAAACGAAAAAAAATTTAAAATTTATTACTAATAAACTTTCCAAACGAGCCATTAGTGTTAAAAACATTTTAGCAATATTTTTGCTTTAAATGTAACTGTCATTTTCGGTACTATTGCTAAAATAGAAAAACAAAAATTATTTAAATTATGGTTTTCTGTTGACAATAATCGGAGAATAAAAATTTATACCAAAATTTAACTGAAAATTATTGAAAACAAATATTTTGGCTTTTATTTGCTAAGCAGACACTGTGGTGCCTTTAAAAACAAACTGATTTTAATTAAAATGTTATTGGAATATGTTAGGTAGGAAGACTGACCATCCTTGAAGAATAAAGCTACACTCAGGAGCTCAGTAGCTAAACCAATGATCACACATTCTCCATAGAGACTGTTTTGACTACGAAAAAAATCCTACTTTTGGGCATACGTTGCGAAAGCCTAATGGTGACATTAAGCTTTCTTAGAAACCGCAGGAAAGTAGAGACACACATAGAGACGATAGATAGAGGAGTAGGAACAATACACAACAAGACCAGGAAATGTTAACATTGAGTAGTTGAATGAATTTGTAAATGTCCCATGTTCTTTAAAGAATCAAAAGGAGACAACAATAAATTGCCCTTAAATACCCGAAACCGTCTATGACGATCATCAAAAAATCAGGTTTAAACAAAATCAGCAAACTTTACAGTGTTGATGACTGTCTGTAGACGGTACTAGGGTTTCAAGGGTTAACAAAAAACTTATCATCTTTTTAGATTTGATCGCTTCTCCAGACCTACGTTCTTTCATAGCAGGAGCTAGGCACTGATACTCATTCTAATTTTCAAATCCCTAACTTCTGCAAAAGTCATGCGAAGAAATTTCAAATCCATGGATATGTTCAAATGGGGGCAATGGTCACAATGGCAATACTGCACGTACATTTAAGCTGTAAATGGAATTGTACATGAAGTAATATTCCACAAAAGCAATTTTCGGCCACATATTGCAAAGCTAGCCAAACTAATGTGGATAAAACGTTATCTTAGAAGCTGTGTCTTAATTATTTGTTTCTTTTGGACGTTAAGTTCATCACTGAAACAAACATATTCCTTAAGTGCCATGCGAAAGCCTGGCTAAATTAAATATTTTGAACCCGATGAATATCTACTCTTTTCGGTATAAAACTTAATATACTTGTCTTAACAAAATATTTAAATAATTATTTTATAACTTTTCCGCCCGCTCTAGTAGAAAAATGATTGAAAATATCGGGTGCGCCATCTAAAGTTTTTTTTTTCAAATAGTGCCTACTTCGTGAATGATAACACTTAGCTCCTGTCTGATTTGACAGATAATTAGTTTTATCCTTCCGCTGAACGAATATGGTTGTGTATACGCTTGAACAACGCTGGGAAATATTGCGACATTACTTTGAAAATCATGGTAATGTTGCAGAATGTGTGCAAAAATTGCGTACGGATTTTGGAAGAAGAGAAACACCGTCAGCTCCGTCAGCTCGTTATCTTGTGAAAAACGTGAAAGAAACGGGCATCCTCATCGATAAGCCAAAGCGTAAAAAGCCAAAAACAGTGTGTACGTCAGAGAATATTGCAAGTGTGGCAGAAAGCGTGCGTGAAGCGCCATCAACATCAATTCACCGTCGTCCTCAAAAATTGAACATTTCGGATATATTATTGAGACGAATTTTGCATAAAGACCTTGGTATGACGCCATACAATGTCCAATTGGTTCAGGAATTGAAGCCAACTGACCATCCACTGCGTTTTCGCTTCGCTAAGTGGGCCTGTGATCGACATACAGAAGATGCCGTTTTTGGCAAAAAAATCATCTTTTCAGATAAAGCTCATTTTGATCTTGGCGGGTATGTAAACAAGCAAAATTGTCGCATTTGGGGCACAGAAAACCCGCACGCATACATTGAAAGGGCGATACACTTAAGACGAGTCACTATTTGCAGATTTTGGTCCAGAGGCATAATTGGGCCATTTTTCTTCGAAAATGAGCCAGGAGTGGCCGTTACAGTCAATGGCGATCGTTATCGTGCCATGTTGAACGAACTTTTGTTTACAAAAATTGAAGAGGAAGATATTAGCAATATTTGGTTTCAACATGACGGCGCTACGTGCCACACAGCCGAAGCTACACTCGATGTTTTGCGCCCTGTTTTTGAAGATCGCTTTATCAGCCGCAGAGCTGATGTTGTTTGGGCACCTCTGAGCTGCCATTTGACACCGTTGGACTATTATTTGTGGGGTGCCGTCAAAGATAAGTGTTACGCCAACAAGCCAGAGACAACTGACGCTTTAAGGGACAATATTCGTCAAGCCATTGGTGAAATACAGCTGCACACAATCGATAATGTGCTTAAAAATTGGACCGATCGTGTAGGCTACTGCATGGCCCGCCGAGGCAGCCATTTGAATGAAATTATTTTCCATTATTAGCCGGAAGGATTGTACTTTCAAATAAAAAAAGAAATTTGAGAAAATATTTAGTAGTTTTTTTATAGCATTTTCTCAAAAAAAAAAAAAAAAAAATTATTTGGCGGACCCTATATTTGACAATTGGAATTTGGCAAATTTACTGGGTTTAAACGTAGATACTTTAATGTGCGTTGATATGCGATGAGGTACCTCAATTTACAGTCGCGGTAGGCAATTAGTTCTCTTATTATTCAAGGACTGTTTTACCAATAACAACAATAATAAATTACAAAACTCAAGAGTTGATAAATTTGCATATTGAAAACAAAAACCACAAGTTACACAGTCAAATTTTGTTTGGTAACTTATTTGAAAAACCCTTTATGGTGGGTCCTGGTATCAAACAAGGTTATCTGCTTGTATTTGATGCTCTCTCGATGGAAATAACTATTGGTAACGTTACGGTAAAGATTTTCCTTCGTACCGATGACATTGTTTTAATCTGATTTTCCAAATGACCTTCAAGTTATGATTGATGCCCTCCAAGTGATGAGACTGCCTAATAATTTAAGGTGGATGTATGGAGAAAAAGAACTTGAAATTGTTAACTCATACAATGTCTTGGCCTTGATCTAACCCATAATTTGTCATTTAATAAAATGGCAATTTCTTCTTCTTGGTCTAGATATATAAACAATCCAAAAATATCTATTAAAAAATAAACTTAAAATATTTAAGGCTGCAGCTTGTTCGATTATGTATTATAGTGCCCAAGTATGGGGATACAAAAAACATGGCGCTGTTGAAAAACTTTTTAGATTTTTCATTAAGAATATGCTAATGCTGCTTAGTAACCAATCAAACTATATGACTCTTTTAGAAACTTGAGTTCACTATACCTGGATACGCTTAAATTACACTTTAATTATATCACTACAGTCCTTGACATGTCTTACAACGGATTGACTTGAAAGCTTGCAGATATGACAATGGAAAAACACATATTTTGAGCAGAGGACTGGACAGAATTGTGTACTCAACTAGGCTCTGTTTCCGAAAATAACTCCGTACCACTTAATAAATACTACAAACCGGTTTTCCACCTCGTTAAATAGAATAAAAAACCAAATGTTAATCTCTAATGCAAGAAGCTCTCGGTTCAATGACGTATACTCACTATCTATTAAATAAAAAAATAAAAAATAAAAAATAAAAAAAAATAAAAAATATAATTATATAACTTTTCTAATGACATTCTATAGGTTTAACTTTAATTAAAGAAAATAATGTTAATAATAATAAAATAAATTATAAAAATTTACATGCAATTTTCAACTCAAATAAATTTTATTTAAATCTCTAACATATGCCCTTTGATTTATAAGAAATTAGAAAATTTAATTGCATTATTATTTCCGTTCTTTTTTCTTTATAAAAAAATTAAAAAAACAACAAAAAATTTGCTACAAATTAAAATAATTGTGTCTCCAACACCTGGCAATTAAAGACAGAAACGCCTTAAGCGTTTGAGTTGAAGAAAAAAGCACACACACATACAACTCAAAGGCAAACACTCCCATGTAACAGAAATACAAACCCTAAAAATATACAATCGAATTTTAATTTTTTTTTTTGCTTAAAAAACAACTTTTTTACAGGAAAACTTTTGTGATGCTCAGATACATCCACACAGAGAGACAGACAGACATACATGAAAGTAAAAATTAAATAAAATTACCAACAACAATAAGATATATAAAAGTATATGTATTGCTATGTGCGAGTGTGTGTAAATGTCAATTTTTATGTTGCTTTGTATTACTTTACAGTTAATATTTTGTGTGTGTTTGTTTTCTTAAAAAATTTTCCTTTACAATTAAACTTATTCCTGGAATTTCATACGCCATTCAAATGTTTATATAAAAGGGAAGAAGAAGTCGTTTTTTTCTTATTGTTTTGTTTGTTTTAGTACCGTTTTTGTACATTTTTGTGGTTTTCCTTGAGAATTACTTCTTTGTGTTCTACGAAGAGGCTCAAGTATGTGTTAAAAAGGCAGGCAGGTTGTTGTAAAAACTTTGTGGTGAAGAAAAGTTTTGCTGTTTTTCAGCAAACACCACAACAACAACAGTAACAACAAACAGTAATAGGGGAAACATGAATGACTTGTTAGAGCCACATATACACACTGGCACATATTTAGGAGCAAAATTATACAAGCAAACTCTGTTCTGTTGGTGCAACATACTTAAACATAAATTAACCAAATTTGAAAGCGTGGAATAAGTATGAAAACATTTAAATTTTATTGTGAAGGGATGAAAAGGGGTAGGGTTTCGAAAAATTTTATGAAATTAGAAATACTAATTGATTAATATGTTTTCATAAAAGTTAGAATTAAAGTTAGAAAATGACTTTGCGATGGAAGCAGGAAGAGGGTATTATGATCGGCTGGATTTTATCCGGTACATTTGCTACGCAGCACGCTAATCTTGTAGCAGTGAGCTTAAATGCCCTGTCACGCTGGCATATTAGTCCCTCAAGACACTAGTGTATAATATATGAGGAACACCGGGTTCTGGATATCATTAAGACCAGAACAGGCATTTAGTTCGGCTATCCCCGCTGATGTGGTAGAAGTCTATACGGTGGAGAGAAGATTTTTTTTTTTAAATATTGAACTTAAGTTTGTTTTTCCGTCTCCCGGACTACTGTAAAATGTTTCAACCAAATTATGTTTCAGACGAATAGTGGAGCTACTACTGATAGTCAGGTTACCGGATGTTTTCTTCTAACGGACTTCTAGCGTTACGCCGTCTATGGTCTTTTTAACGCTGACAGATGCTATGTGGAGAAGGAATTTTGATTCATTGCTAGACTCGCCTGGCCTAGGAAACCTTCCAATTAACTGTTTAAACTGGGCGATGGAAATATCTACTCTACTGTATTAATTCTCAAAGGTCATTGTCATTGTGACTAATGCTGGCCGGGAATTAGCTACCAGGAAGACGATGTGCACAGACAAAGGCGCGGCAAATGAGACTGTGTAACGGAGTTCACATGATAACTTTAAAAGCAACAATAAAGTACCTTGACGTGATGATCGAAGCCAGGCTGAGCTTTTAACAGCACTTGCCAGTGGTTAAGGAAAAGGCAGAGAGAATAAATCGCGCTCTCACGCGGATAATGCCGAATATTGGTGGTACTCAGAGAATAGAAGGCGACTTATAACAATGGGTAAGGACTTCGTTGCATTTTACGCGGCACCTATTTTGGCGTGCGTTAAAATTAACATTATAGGACGGATAGCATAGACTCAGATTCGATTTGTGTTAAGAGTCTTCTAAATATCCGCGCAAGAGAGCTGTGTCGGACTTATAGTGTGCAAGGTACAGCAGTCACGATCGATTGGAGAATAGCAGCAAATGTGGCAAAATCACCACAAGAGCATATGGATATATGCTCTTATACTCTGTGTTCAAATGTGTATTACGAGACTGCACGGCGAACTGGAGTATTGTCTTATACAGATTCTATTCGGCCACGGATGTTTCACTAATATCTGCATTGTTTTAGACTGGCGAATAGTCTTATGTATCCAGACTGCCTAGATAAACTTGAAAGTGAGGAACATGTTACATTCGAGTGTGAAAGGTTCACCAACGAACATCGTGCTCTGGAAGAGGTTTTTGCCTGCAGATCAATAGTTGGAAATTTAATTGGGGAAATATTATAATCGATGTCCAAATGGAATGCAGGCCAATCTTTCACTGATTGAGTTATGCACATGTTCGATATAATCTAGAAGGAGCGCAGAAAACTTTAGGAACAGACGGAGTAACAATGTAATAGACAACCGGTCGAGGGGACGCTGAGATAAGACGATGGATCGTATAAAAGCAATTGAACTGTAACAAATGTGACGTTTGACTTTAGGGCTTTGGACGGCCTCTTAACGTTTTCGCTGGGGTGATGTCTGTGAGAGAAGATCCCACATTGATTGAGGCTTTCAACTGCTTTCCACTCCGTTAAAAAAAGTCATTCCGTCATGGTTGTGAATCGGCTGAAGAAAAGCAGAGCGTTGCCCACTTCATTTGTCAATGCCTGTTTCTGGATCGGTGTAGACTTCACACATTTGGCTCGCCATTTCCCCACAGCTAATTGGAGCTACAGACCATTTAATCAGGCTAATATTTTTTCTCCGTCACTCTGTTACTTTTATTGCTTTGTTTCAGTTTCTTTAATCAATTTGATCTTTCAGACTAAGTAGATGATTAATTAATATGTTTTAGCTTCTCCCTATGAATTTTTGCGGAGTGGTGAAGATCATTGCTAATTGGTGGTGATCTTTACTTTAGCATTATAATTTTTTCCCAGTAGGTGGCGTATTTTTTCTGATAATTCGTCTGATGTTTGTCATCATCGCCAGAGGTATGCGGAAAGGTCAGTTGGCTTTTTCCTTTATTTTTTAGATGCCGTTGTCTGGAGGGAAAATGAATCCTTTTTTTTTTTAGTAAAATATTCGAAACTATAATTAAATTTTTTCTTCGTCATGTCCTCTTTTGGGGCTCGAACCACGCCATTCCCAGGTTGATAGCCAAATTTATTAGGCTATCAGGTTAGCTTTCAACCTAATGGGAAAAAATTCCAACGCTAAAGTAAAGACCACCACCAATTAGCAAGGATCTTCACCACTATACCACAAAAAAAATCATATGGAAGAAGCTACAGCGGACTAATCATCTACTTAGCTTAGAAACTGAAACAAAGCAATATATACTTTGTGAAAAGCCAATATGCTCCCTAGAGGAGTGACGAAGAAAAAAATAACATTATTACCAAGAACGGTTTTTGCAATAACAAAATATGTTATGCTAAACTGTAATATAGAAAACTATGAATGTTTACGTCTTATAATGTATTTTCTTTTAACGAAAACATTAACTTCAAGGCTTCTCATTATTTTTCATCATTAGAGTAAAAAATTATCTTTAAATAAACCAACAGTCAGTAATTGTGACGCAATAATAAGGAAAATATTTGCAACCGACAAACAAAAAGTAAAAAAAAAAAATATTTTTAAAGGGTCCGCCAAATAAATTAATTTTCGTTTTCTTGAAAATGCTATAAAAAAAACTACTGAATATTTCCTCAAATTTCTTTTTTCATTTGAAAGAACAATTCTTCCGGTATTTAATGGAAAATAATTTCATTCAAATGGTTGCCTCGACTGGCCATGGAGTAGCCTACACGATCGGTTCAATTTTTAAGCACATTATCGATTGTGTGCAGCGGTATTTCACCAATGGCTGCACGAATTTTGTCCTCTAAGGCGTCAATTGTTTCTGGCTTGTTGGCGTAACACTTATCTTTGACGGCACCCTACAAATAATAGTCCAACGGTGTTAAATCGCAGCTTCGAGGTGGCCAAACGACATCAGTTCTGCGGCCGATAATGCGATCTTCAAAAACAGGGCGCAAAACATCGAGTGTAGCTTCGGCTGTGTGGCACGTAGCGCCGTCCTGTTGAAACCAAATGTTGCTTATATCGTCCTCTTCAATTTTTGGGAACAAAAATTCGTTCAACATGGCCCGATAACGATCGCTAATGACTGAAACGGCCACTCCTTGCTCATTTTCAAAGAAAAATGGCCCAATTATGCCTCTGGACCAAAATCCGCACCAAACAGTGACTCGTCTTGGGTGTTTTGGCTTTTCAATGTATGCGTGCGGTTTTTCTGAGCCAAGTGCGACAATGAGCTTCATCTGAAAAGATGATTTTTTTGTCAAAATCAGCATCTTCTGTAAGTCGAGCGCAGGCCCAGATTCCCAGCATTTTTCAAGCGTATACACAACCATATTCGTTCAGCGGAAGGATAAAACTAATTATTTGCCAAATCAGACATGAGCTAAGTGTTACCATTCACGAAATAAGCACCAGTTGAAAAAAAAACGGTAGATGGCGGACCCTTTAGATATAACATTTATATGATACTCGGAATTTTTTGATTTTATTTACAAATAACATCGTGCTTTATTAAAGTAAACGATGTTGCTTATTTAAAACTGTTGTAAAAAGAAAAAATAACTCATAGAGGGAGCCTGTGCAAAATAAGACAATGTGGCATTTAAAGTTACTAAGCAGGAATTAAAAAATAAATCACCACATACTTAAATCGCCTTCAAATTCCAAGCTGCATTTTCATTCTTAAATAATGTCAATATGGCTATAAAGAAAGCAGAATATCGCTGATAACTTGTATACTTATAGCTGAAATAAAACAATTTGAAAATTAAGTCCCTAAACGTAGCTTTGTTGGAAACAAGCTCTTTATCAAAAACCAATTTTAGCATATTTTTTTCTATTTTACCTTTCAAAACCCTTTTTTTCTCCACTTCATTTAAACTAATTGTTGACACTTTTTAACGAAATTGTTTTCTATTGTGCTCATTGCAAAACAATAAAACCCCATGTTTTATCGAAAGTTTATTAGAAAAATATAACTTTATTAAAAACACTACCACAATGACAAAAACACACACACACACACACAAAAACAAAAATTTGTTTTGAAAATAAAACACCCAACAAAAACGGCCGTTTTTGTATGAAAACCCCAATTCAACAGCATACAGACTTTGTGGAAACTTTTTGAAACGAAACTGAACTACAAAGCCTTCAATTCAGTTGTTGTTCAAGCCAAACAGTTTGTGTTGGCATGTTAATGAAGTTTTTTTCATTTTTTTTTTAATTTTAGATTTTTTCTAATTTTACTACAAAGTATTTTGTTTTCTTTAATTTTTTTTCAAATTCTAAACAAGAAAATAAAAAATGGTGGTAAAAATTTCAAACAACTAATGCTTAAAGTTCTAAAAAAATTGTTGGTGAAAAAAGCAAAGAAAATGCTGCTAAAAATGAACACCGTTTTGGCAGTTGTTTTTGTTATTTTTTTTGACTACAAACAATACTGGTCAGTTAACAGACAGAGAGAAAAAAATATCAACTGCCAACTAAAACTAAAGCCAAAACACAAATATTGGTAAAGATATATAGTGAGACCAAGGATTTTGAAAACACTAAAGAATTTCTTAAATTTATATTTAAAAGTGCCGCTGTGGTATGGTAGGTAAGACACCCGCCCACCAACCTGAAGATCGTCGGTTCAATACCAGGCCAGACCATCTTAAAAGAAAGCTTTTCGACAGCGGTATCACCTCATAACATTAGCTAGTAACTGGTTATGAGTATCACTACTATTGAAAACTTCTCTAAATGCATTTGCCGTTCGGAGCCGGCATTAAGCTTTAGGACCCTTTCAATGAGTTTAAAAATAGACTCGGTTGCAGCTCATTGACTGAAAGAAAGAAATCCCCATGTTCCTTCATGGAATGTCATGGGAATTAATAATAATATTTAAAAAGCATGCCACTCAAGCAGTTTGAAGTTCAATTTATGAATTTATTAGCGATAAAGGCCATGACTGACTATATCCCACAAAGCCGGCAAATAAAAATCTGATAGATTTCTGTCTTTTTTAAGAAAACCGAAAAAAAATTGTAATTGGATGCCACATTGTCATATAAAAAGGGCTACAAAAGAAAATAAATGCTTCACAAAAAACAACACTGATCTCATAAAAAATACAATGTTTGGAAAATTTAGAAAAAGTCTGTCACACACACACACTTTTTGTTTACACTATCATACCTTCTGAACACACATAAAATCTTTGACATATTGTGCGACTTAGTCTGATAGTCAATCATGCCCCTAAAAGAAATGATTACTAGGCAGTTAAACGGACAATAATATTGTGCTCAAATTTGACAAATTTTCCCGACAAATGAAGCATCCATCAGGTAAACCTTATTCGATTATGCTGAATCCAGTGGTTTAAACTATTTTTTTAGGTTAGCTCTGGTTTTCGACATATATAGCTCTATTTCGATAATAGAGGAGATTGCACAACATATGTATTAGTATGTAGTATTCATGTAATTCAAAAATGGTTAAGCTTATTAAATAAATGAAAACAAGAACGAAAATGCGCAATAAAATTACCTTTAACACAAAATAACCCACAATAACCCAATTATATTTACAAAGCTTTTGCTATTCTGAATTCTATTAGCACAGTTATCGCATATCAAATTGGGGTGCAAAAAAAACTTCAGTTTTTCGATATAGCACATCAGTAAGGGTATGTATATAAGTTCACTTTTCTATAAATTTTAACAACAATTACACTAATTGTTACAACGAAATTAATTTTAAAAACGGTCCCAAAAATATTTTCATAAGAAACATGAGCTCTGGCCGACTCATAGTTACTTTAAGGAATTGCTAGCGTTTCACGTTTCCGCAAACATTTTAAAATGTATTGAAAAATTGATTTCAGTTTTGTTTGATAGTCAATCATGTCCTTAAAAGCCATGATTACTATACAGTTAAACGGACAATAATATTGTGCTCAAATATGACAGTTTTTTCCGACAAATTAAGCATCCATCGGGTAAACCTAATTCGATTATGCTGAATCCAGTGGTGTTAAATATTTTTTTGGGTTAGCTCTTGCTTTCGAAATATATCTTTATTTCGATAATAGAGGAGATTGCATAACATATGTATATGGTATTCATGTAACTTAAAAATGGTTGAGCTTAATAAACATAAAATTACCTTTAACCCCAAATAACACACGATTATCAGATGGTAACCCAAAATATACCAATATATTTACACGATTAATTAAAAAAAAGAGAAACTTTATTTGATGCAAAACATTTGTGGCTTCACAAATATATAAACCTTTTGCTATTCTGAATTCTATTAGCACAGTTATCGCATATCAAATGAGGTGCAAAAAAAAATCCAGTTTTTCGATATAGCACGTCAGTAAGGGTATGTATAGAAGTTCACTTTTCTATAAACTTCAACAACAATTTCACTAATTGGTAGCTACGAAATTAATCCTAAAAACGGGCCCAAAAATATTTTCATAAAAAGCATGAGCTCTGGTCGACTCATAGTTACTATAAGGGATCGCTAGTATTTCACTTTTCCGTAAACATCTTAAAATGTATTGAAAAATTAACTTCAGTTTGCAAACAGTGGCATCACATTATTGTTTAAGCATAATTTTTTTTTTTTAAATTCAAAAGTATGTTTCTTTAGTCATCTAGCTCAGATCATCAGTACATTTAAATTAAATTTTATAATTAAATTTGAGGTCTTAAAATCTTCAATATTTTTCAATCGGTCACATTTAAGTGTTTCTAACCAAACAAACAAACTTTGAACGACACAAATAAATGAATCACAAGGCATGTTCAACATATTACAGTCAGTCCAGTCCGTATGCATAAAACCAACATGGAAAAGGAACTTCTCCGAAAAAGCCCGTAAAAAAGGAAACGAAAAAAGAATTTGAAAAATGCATTGAAACTAACACTCATACAAAGGCAAAGTCTTATGCACATACGCACACATAGACTTAAAAAACAAACAAAAACATACGAAAACAGAGTATGACATACAGTGTATGACAACGATACGAGTGAAATTTCGCATAACAAAACCCATAGAAAAATGGGGGAAAAGCGTCAAAGTAAATATATTAGGGAGAATCTATTGTAGAATATCCAAACTCTTAAAATTAGAAAATATAAAAAATTTTAATATAAATTTTTTAAAATTTTAATTTAAATTTTTTAAAATTTTAATTTTTCTTTTATATAAAAAAATTTATTTAATTTAATAAATTTTTATTAATTCATTAATTGAAATAATAGTTTTCTAGAAAAAAAAAATTACTTAAAAGAATAAATTTAAAAAAAATTAAAATTAATTTAAATTAATCAAATTAATTTCATCAAAATTAATTAAGATTTACTAATTTATTAAAATTTATCAAATTAAACCAATTTATTTTAATTTGATGGTGAAATCCACGTACCAAAATTTAAATATCTTACAAAAATATATATTTTAATTTAATTTTTTAAATTAAATTTTTCTAAAAAAAATTATTTTTTACAAACTTATATAATTTTTAATTAATTTATTTTTTTTAATTGAAATTAAAAAAAAATATATATATTTTTTAATTTAATATTTTTTTAAATTAAATTAAAAAAAATTATTTAAAAAAAATTAAAACTAAATTAAATTAAAAAAAAATTATTAAAAAAAATAAATTAAAAAATATAGACCACCTTGATCAAAAAGTTCCCGGAATTTATTCATAAAATTAAAAATTCGTGTCTATTCATCTAAGTCTATATTGTCCCCTTCAAAGTAATCCCCATCGACTGCAACAATCTTATGCCAGTGCTTGATCCAATCCTCGAAGTATTTTTATATTCGGTTTTCGGTATGTTCATCAGTGCTTCCTGCTATTTTTCCATTATTTCCTCTCGGCTGCTGTAACTCGTTCCTTGTAATGGTTTTTTAACTCGATTGAACAGAAAGAAGTCACAGGGAGCCATATCAGGTGAATTCTGTGGCTTAATCAGATCCATAGGCAATCGGTTTTCGATGTCAATGGTCCGCCACTGCGTTGATTATCTTCGATTGGCTCACGACTACTTTTGAACCGCTCATGCCCCTGGTAAACGACAGTTTGCTTTAGAAAATCGTTGTCGAAACACTTTTCCAACATTTTCATCGTTCGCGTATCATTAAATCCGTTTTTTGCTCAAAAGTTAATAAACGTTCGTTGTTGCAAATTTAAATCCATTTCTGACAAGGTAAAAAATCGCTAACACACATAGAGATAGATGCACTCTTGACTACGTAGCTTTTGTAAATGTCAAACTCTGACGCTAAAATTTAGTGTAAATATTAATAACAGATGCGCCAACTTAACAAAAGAAATTGGAACGATGGTACCGCCACACGGGGGTATTTCCGGGAACTTTTATTGATCAAAGTGGTATGATGATTAATTATCACTTCGACAATATTGGTCACAAAAAAAAAAAATCAGAAAAGTAACTGATAAAAGTAAGTATTGATTTATACGTTTTTAGTCAATTATGATATTTATCTGCGTTTGGAAACTTTTAAGAAATAGTTATGCTTATAAATACAATATGATGGAATTGTAATAAAAATCACGAATTACCAATTCGGATAAATAATTGATGAAATTGGCAGTCAGGTATACAAATGAGTTATGTCGGTGTTGCTAATCAGTGTAGGCTTTAAAAATAAAAAATACCTGTTCAGAGTTTCGACTTTCAAATATTTGATAAAAAATTCTATATAAACATTAAGCAAATTGTGGATGGCACTCATTTAAAGCCAATTCAACTTAAAGTATGGTTACGAAGAGAAACAATATTAAAAAAGCAAAATTCATCACGTCAGCCTTTAAAACTTTATTGTGTGGTTTTGTTAACACTGAGTTAGGTCAAGATTGTTTATGTGCCACTCTGACAATGCTGTACTTATCTGTGTATTTGGCAGCATTGCTAATTCGATCATCTTTGTGCAATAAATATGAAATTAATGGAAATTAAATGTTGTGAGAAGAACAAAAACATTCGGAAGTAACGTCAATTTTATATCAAACGCGGCGCCTTATGCATTGGTGACACAGTTATCGTTTGGCAGTCATTAATCAAAGTCATGTTTAGGTGTAAATAGAAGTGTTGTATAAACGAATATTGAGTGCAAGTTAATAAGTTGCTGTATTAAGATAAACTGTATAAAGATAAAGTGAGGAAATAAAAACTATAAAACAACAACAACGTGGCGTTTATTTTAGTTTGACGCAACTAAAAAGAACTCAAACGTTTTAAAAAAATTATAACGTCATAGTCTACTTTATTTTCAACTATGAATATTAAAAAAGGTAGTAAAAGGTTTTAAGTTAAAGACTTACTCTAGCAAGAGTCGACTTTATGAATATGAGTGTGCCGGTGTGGTATGGTAGGTAAGACACCTGCCTATCAACCAGAAGGTCCTCGATTCAATACCAGACCAGACATTAGCTAGTAACTGGTTATGAGTATTACTTACTATTAAAAACTTCTCTAATGCGTTTGACGTTCGGAGCCGGCATTAAGCTATAGATCCCTTTCAATAAGTTTTAAAAATAGAATCTGGTGCAGCTCATTGACTCAGAGAAGTTCACATGTTCCTTCATGGAATGTTATGGGTATTAACATAACGTGAATATGTTGCATTAAATTCAATTTTTTTTAATTTTAAATTAATTAAAAATATATAATAATTTTTGAAATAAATAAATCCTTTTCATTAAAACTCTTTAAAATGTAATTAAATTTAAAAAATATTTTTTTTTAAAAGTTAATTTTTTTAAACTTAAAAAAAAATTATTTAAACGAAAGATTGTCACTCACTTTCTTCTGTAACAATGGCCCACTATCTTACGATTTGTCGTTCGCTTGCCTTTATGTTTCACACGTAAGCCAAATTAATAGCGAGATCGCCATATACCATTTCCACAAATAAGTCGCATACTGATGAAAAAAGCGTTTAAATGTAGAAATTGAACAACGTAACCATGGTGTAGAACTTGACAGTAAAATATTTAAGCAAACTAAAATACAGTGAAAAAAATCCGTATTCGTACAACTTTAAACATTTATTGACGTGAATTTGTTTATTATCTTAAAAACTTATAACTAAAATGCTCTCTTTTATTTGTTTTAAAAAATTATATCTCATATTTTCTAAATCGAGTAAAATATTACTTTTAATTATTTATTTTAATAAAAATGGTGTACGAATATTGATTTTTCATACTGTAAATAAATGAACAACCAAATGGACAAATAAGTAAAATGAATAAAAGTAATTATTAATTCTTTTATGCAATGGCGGCTATAAATTGAATCCTTTACAGGAGCTACACACCTAGGACTAAAACCAAGTACAAGAAAAAGCATAGTAGAGCGTTCTAACGCAAACAACAATAAAACGGAAATGGCTCATTTTGACATATAAGTTCGTATGAACATCAGAAAAACGATATTTTGAGCCGCAATTTGGTATTGAAATTCTTCCATTATCCTTCGCTTTTAAATTCATCTCGCTAGAAAGTATTAGTGTGCTGAAACGATAAAATTAGACATCGTGGGGTCCAGGTTATCAATTAAAAAAAAAAAAAATAAATAAATAAAAATTAAAGAAAAAAAGATTAAATTTTTTTAATTTTAATTAAAAATAAAATTTTGTAATTTAAATTTTTTTAATTTATAATTTTTTTTAAATTTAATTTTAAATTTTTTTTTAATTCATAGCCTGGACCCCACGATGTTTAATTTTTTAATTTATGAAACTTTTTTTTTTGTTTTAGTTAAAAAAAAAATTTTAATTAAAAAAATTAAAATTAAAAAAATTTAATTAAAAAAATTAAAAATTAAAAAATTAAAATAAAAAAAATAATTTTTAATTTTAAAATAATAAATTTTTAATTTTTTTTAAATAAAACAAAAAAAAAAGTTTCATAAACTGAAAAATTTTAAATTCAATTTGAAAATAAATTTTTAAAATTTTCTAAATTAAAAATTAATTTTTTTAATTTTAAGTTCAGTAAATATTAAAACTTCAAATTTACATAAATTTAAAAATTCATGTGAAAATTTACAATTTTAGTTCATATTACAATAGCCAGTATAATCCACAATCCTTTACTTTTTACCATTTTTTAATTACAATTAAATTTTATTACACAAAATTAATATTTTTTTGAAACCTGGTACTCTCCCTTTAAACTTTTATTTGATCACCCCTACTAAGAAATGATTTTAGTCTTCAGTTTTGTTTTTTAAAGGACCCTGTTATGTTGGCCGTATTACTTTGCTTTATGTGTTTAGTTTTTTAACGTTGTTAACTTTTTTACCAAAATCAGTGACAAAAAAAGAAATAAAAAACACGTCCAAAGTAATGCCAGCAAACAGTAGCGACAGCCGTAAAAAAAGACCAACCTTAACAAACAGGACTAAAAATATGAGGAAAAAAGTACAAAATTTGTTAACCGAACATTGTCAGTGCAAAAGACATGCTTTCAAGTTACACACTTTCTCTGTATTTTTCTAAATATTTATGTAGGTATGCATATAAAACTTTGATGTACATATGTATGTATATAAAGCTTTGAAACTTAAACTTTTGTAGAAAAACGTATGAAGTTAAAGGCTTACAATCACTTAATTTTTTAATTTTTATTTTATTTTCTTCAATCAATTTGATATTTCAAGATAAGTAGATGATTAATCCGCTGTAGCATCCCCCATATGATTTTTGTGTGTGTAGTGGTGACGATCTTTGCTAATTGGTGGTGATCTTTACTTTAGCATTATAATTTAGATATTTCCTCATAATGATCCATGTTCGGCTTATATTTTTCCTTAACAAGGTTTTGTGTAAAAAAATTTACAATGTTTGTGTGATTCCAATAAAAACAGTTACTTACTAGGTAAAGCTGATGCTGGCAGCGAGATTTGTTAAGCTGGACCATCAAGGCCACTAAGGTCTGTTCATACGTTACCGTTTTATCTGTGAATATGTTTATTTCGATGGGTGGATGTGACCATATCGGAGCGGACAAAAAGTGCTTTTGATATAACATTCAACTAGTGCAGGAAAAAGTGTGAACTATAAACCCTACGCAGACCGTGATTATACCATTTATTAGGCCTTGGAGTCTGAGAACCGAAAATAAATGGCTATTGAATTCTCAGGTGAAGCGAAATAACTCATCATTACTTGTCCTATGTTACCAACAAGGCGCTCAAAGCACATTATGACTGCCAGTACTTCTATGGTAAAAAGTGCCCTCTAAAACCCTGATTGATCTCCTTGATCTCTAATCTCTATAATTAGACTGATGCTGACCTATTCTACATGTGTTTCAATCACGAAAACAATTAGGAACTTTCCCACACTTGCCATTGTGGCCATCCTGCATGTACCTCTAGAGCCCATTTCCATGAAAGAGGAAGCCTGGTGTATCCGGTCTAAAGGCTAGCGGTATGCTAAGCAAATGAGGATATTGGACTTATTTGATGATCATACGCTCTTTGGGATAAAAATTTTACGTGTTCCACTTTGATGTTGCGAATGGTAGTACCAGAGAGAAATTTGTAGTTGGACAAATCATGGTGGCTTAATAATGAAAGCTGATTGATCAAAACAGACTGGCCGTGAGACTGGAGTTGGCCTCAAATTCCTAACGCCTTTGCCTGTAGGCATATACTTTTCGATTCTCCAGACTGAGGTTAAGGTTGAGTTAATGGTGGACCTTCCTAGAGTAAAGAAATCCCCCTTAGGCCAGAATTTTGGCCCTTTGTACAGTCTTTAAACAGTCTCTATAGGAAACAAATTTGACTCCTAAATAAATTCCGCAATTGCGGCAATCTTTATTTTAGAAAGTTCAGTCAAAGATGATAAGAAATAGGCGGCCAAATAGCATAGTCTAATAGCAAGATCTGAACTCTGAGGCATGAGGTGAGAAACACTCTCCTCCTTTGCTTTAGAAACACAACTACTGTAAAAATAATGCGTGTTTGCAAGTTAATCCTTTTTTATTATGGTTTGTTCAACTCAGCCTAGTGGTAACGCACGCGTTTTAATGCTGCCTATGATATCCTGCTTAATCGAAGCAATTGGCACACCGATAGTAGTCTTCCGTTCGAAAATATCGAGCTCAGTACCAGTCCTGGCCAGTTCGTCAGCAACGCAATTCCTGACCATATCTCTGTTTCCTATACGAGAGTTACCTTCGAATAAGCTGAGATTTCCATCAGAAATTTTCGGCATTCACAGACCAGAATAGATGTTGAGGTGACAGTAGCAAAGGACTTGAAACTCAACAATCATTGTATAGCCTTGACTTGCGCCTGAAAAACATTAGTAATGGCCAGACTGCCTATAAGACAGCATAATATCAGAATCTTCTGTAGATATACAACAGCACACTCTGTCCAGCATCTTAGAGCCGTCGGTATAGACCTCAAGGGCATTTTTAGGAAAGTCTTGCTTGTCAGACCAGCAGACTCTCGTGCGTATATAAAAATAAATATTCTATCGAGAATATTATGAGGCACCATGTAAATGACCCGATTATATACCCAAAAATCGCAGTCAGTCTGTAGTCCAGATTGTATTCAGCCTTAATGCCACCAGCTTATCTCTTTGCTTCAAAAGAAGTTCAGTGAAGAGCCCGTGAAGTACAGCAAATAAGGCTTTAGTTGGAATGAAGCAGACTGTATTTTAGTCTATAATGATGCTTACACATCGTCCGCAAGTATGAGTGTCGTGACCTAATGGAGTGAATATGTGATGTCAGGCTTGAGCCCCAAATCTTGCCTGCGGCTCCCTTACAGGTGTAAATTGCTATGGCCATCCTCTACAACCTATAATCTCCTGGTGAACTTGGGTTTAAGAATAAAAGAAAGAAAGTTGAACGCCATAGTTGGAGGTTTACGCCATGTAGATGGCTGAGGAGAAAAGTGAATATGTGATATCACATAAGTAAGCAGATTTTGGCGTTTTTTCATCTTCTGAGGTATGAATAAAAACTGTCATCCTGAAAACAAAAGTGTTGACTGTGTAGTGTACAGAAGAGCAGGCCGGGTTTTTATTAAACCTAAGCCATTTTTCGGTGTCCCTGTGGATACGTAAACGTGAAGAATGTCTCCTGGGCTGCGAGAGAATACGTTCAGCTTTGGAGGAATACCTAAGGTATGAGACAGGCTAAAGGGTTTATTTCGCTTTTTACCAGTAGATCCAGAGAGATATTGCTGCTTAATAAGAGCTAACTCAGCATACTAACGTATCTATTTACCTGACATTGTTATCTTAAGTACTTATTAGTCAAATTGAGGAAGTATTGACAATAATCGAGGTAGGTTGTAACTGGTATTTATGGCTTGAAGTCTGAACGCGGTTTTTGTCAGTACCCAGCTATTACGGTCCAGAGGACGTGATTTCCAGGAGATGCTGTACTGACTCCGAAAGAGGTAGATACTAAGTCTTTCAGCAAATAGAATTACTGGCTTTATTTGCAGCTTCAATTTGATTGGCGTACATATGAGGATGCACAAAAGATGCTTCGGATCGTGGTGCGCTTTAATCCAGACCAACACAACATATTGTAGCATTAAATATTGAATTAACGCCTAAACTACAAAATATCTTTCAATGAAAATTCTTCGCATTATAAAATAAATCTTTACTTTTCCTTGAAATATATATCTTTTTAAAATTAAAATTAAATTCCTTTTGTTTTCCAATAAATCTTTATTAAATTATACTTTAATTAGCAAATTTAATATTTAAATGCGCATTTTCTCATTTATAAACCATTTAAAATTTAAATTCAACTTGAATTTATTCATTTTAAATTTTAATTTTATTTCTGTTTTACCAGGTATTTGTTGCAATCAACGTTATTGTTATTGTTATCGTTATTGTCATTGTCATTGTTGTTATTATTGCAATATGCCATAGAATTGGTCAGAAATCAAATGAAATATGAAACTCATAAACGATGTCATAATGCAATTAATGCTAATGTCAGTGTGGTAAAGAGTAGAGAAGACATATTTATATTATTTATACTCGTATTACATACATACCGAACTAATACTGCCTTTGTATTTTCTTCTTCTGCTTTGTCTATGTCATGGCCGGAAAACAAATACAAGTAAAATGCCAATTAATTTGAAATATTTTACACATGAGTACATGTATGTACATATGTATGTGTTTGAACGAGAGAGATATTTACAATAAACGAACAAATGAGACTTACGATATCAATATTGGATTGTTTGTTAAATTCAAGGAGAGAAAAGAAGGAATACAAAAATGTAGATGAATAATATTTTAAGAAAAGTTATGGATATAAATACATACACACATACAAGTGGATATTAACAGGAAAAGGGTCATTCAGAAGTTATTATATTACAATAAAATTACTAGGAATTTTTAAATGTGTCAATATGCAAATATTATATGTAACAGTGCCAAAAAAAAAACGATTAATTAAAACCCTGCCAATAAAGAATGTAGTAGATTAGATTGGTATAATATTTGCTTTTTAATGTCATACTTTTAAATCCAGCTTTAATGTGGTCTACCTACATCATTTTAATACACCATATACGCACCAAAGACCAGCAATGAAAACTGAAAATATGAGTATACTCGAATAATGATTCATAAGTACTTATACTCATACTCATTCATATTCATTGCAATGGCTACTCAAAGGCATTCATACTTTAAAGCTTGAAGTACTCATATAACTCATACTTATCAAAATGTATGACTCTATTGATTCATATTCATCTGCACTCATTGTTCGTAGACGATGCAAAATGAATATGATTTGCATAATTTCTTGATCAAAAAGTTTCAAGAATAAGCCTTCGTGTGGCTGTCCCATCGTTCCGGTTTGAGTTTTTTTTTTTGTTAAGTTGGAACATCTGTTTGGTACATAGTTTGACATTTGCAAAAGCTACGTAGCCAAGAGTGCATCTATCTCTATATGTGTTGGCGATTTTTTACAATTTTGACCGTGTTAAGGTATCCAAAGACATGATTTGCGAGGCTGAATCCGATCCCAAATTCATCAAAACTATCATTACTGGAGACGATACGTGGCAATCTAGACATGTGAATAGTGTTCACCAAAAGAGCCAAGACAAAAAACCACGTCAGTCAAAAAAGAAGGCAATGCTCAGCGGTGTAGTGCATCATGAATTTTTTCCAGAAGGCCAGACAGTAAACAAAGAGTCTTATTTGTGCGTTATGAAACGTTTGCGTGAAGCAATCCACCGAAAGAGACCAGAATTGTAGGCAGACAACTCGAGGATTTTGTACCATGTTAACACAACGTCGTACAGTGCCATCATTATTCGAAATTTTTTGACGAAATATGCAACAAAATACCATCCAACAGCCACCGAATTCACCTGATTTGGCTCGCTTTGACTTCTTACTGTTCAATCGAGTTAAAAACCACTACGGGGAACGCGAGTAGTAATAATGGAAAAATCGAAGTAAACACTAATGGACACACCAAAAACCTAATATAAAAACTACAAATGTCAAGCTATGATGCTAAGATTTAGCGAGATTATCAACAGATTTATCAAAGTAAAAAAAGAACCAAAAAAAAAAAAAAAAAAAAACGGAACGATGGCACCTCCACATGGCGGTGAACAATGAGTGCAGATGAGTATGAATCAATAGCGTCATATATTTTGATAAGTATGAGCTATATCAGTAATTCAAGCTTTAGACTATGAATGCCCATGAGTAGCCACTTTTAAATCAAGGTAGTATGAACGTTTGATTACTCATGAATATTCATGAATCATTCATAAGAGTTATGAGTATGTTATGTATGCTATGAGTTTGAGTAGATATAAGAGTGAGTACGATGTTTGATTATTACTGATTGCAACTTGTACTTATCATCGTTATTGTGAGTATGAATGAGTATGAGTAGTTTTATATGCATGATGTGAACTCACTTATACTCATCAGTTCATAAGTGAATATGTGTAGCAAAAAAGTGATTCATTGCTAATATCTGCTACTCACTCCTAGTCAACCAAAGATCACTGTTTATAGGATTTTCGTTGATCGTGTAATCTGCATGTGAAACAAAGGCTCATTGTAATGCTGTAGTAGATTAATGAAAATTGATTATCATCATTTTTTTGATAAATGATCCTGTAATTTTTATGTGAAACAAAAGCTCATTGCAATGCTGTAGTAGATTACTTACTATTGATTTTAATCATTTCTTGTAGAAATGCTAATTATTACCAAACATTTTGAACAAACCTCGTCAACATAGGTGAAGCTTATCAATTTGCTTAAACGTTTATTCAGCCGCTTTATGCTGGCAATTTACTTACACAAAAAGTAAACTAATGGTACCAATAAACCCGAACGTATACGTTATATTTAACTCTTACAGTAATTCCATATTGCTCATACGTGTACACGTTCATATAAAAAATTTAACACTAGAAAGACGTGACCATTTTCACAATTGACTGCCAGTATTTTTTTTAATGATTCTTCTGAATTGATATTTTGTGAGTTTTTAAAAATTTATCAAATTTAATTTATTCCTATTTTATTAGTGTTTCAAACGCAAATAAATAAAACAACTGCCTAAGTAGAGAAACGAATATTTGACATTTGACCCATTAATATATTTGGCAGACTATATTTAATATATCAGTTATACTTCTAAGTCTTTTTGTTACATAAGTTGTAAAGTTAACAGTTATTCGTTATATCGGGTAGGTGTTTATATCACGTCCTATAGTCAAAAAAAAAAAAAAAAAAATAGAAAACTAATTTTATTCACTCCATTTAGAGCATTATTATCTTTTATTTACTTCCACCATTTTGATTAATTGGAGTTCAATTTATTGCCTATACAGTACAGTATACAGTGGATATAAGTTTCTGCTTTTTATCCAGTAGTTTCCTATCTATGAAAGTTCTTGCCATGGCTTCATATATTATTTGAGCGTGTGACTACCAATCCAGCAATTTATGATCGTTTTTCAAGTGAATATTTGTTCGATTATTTCTACAAATCGGTATGCAAAATAGTGTTTAACCACAATAAATAAAATATCCTTAAAAGACAACGATTAGTAAATGCTAGCGTTAGCATTGGGTGATGTTATAGTTCAGAACTGTCATCCGCAGAAGAAGGATATGTTTACCGTACAATAGAATATGTTGATCTTTGCCCAATCTGTGATAAGTACCGATTTCTAAACAGGTCGCAAAATATCGAAAAATTTATTGGCTTTGGAGTTTCGAAACATTACATTTTCGTTACAGCTACCAGTCTTTCGTTATTCGCTTCTAGTGCAACAGAAATTACTAAGGCCTTTCGACTGAGTTCTTTTATCTGTAATTTGTTGTTGCTATGTGTGTTGCACAGCATTAGCTTATATCAATCAATGTTGAGTCATTGTCCCCCTTTTATAGTTTCATTCTTCAATATGCTAAGAAGCAAATATTATCGGCTCAATCCAAATCCTCTAAGTGTTTAGTGCCCAACTTTATATTCCTGATGATTGATACAAGAGAACAATAACATGGAGAATTTTTGAAAGGAGCGGGGAAAATATGTATCTTAGTCGTAGTGGTTACAGCGCACTCCTACAACACAAGTGGTTCATGTTTAAATTCTCAGCAGAAGACATAACGAAAAAATATTTAATTTAGGTTTTGAGTGAAGAAGTCCCCCTGAGCTTTCAGCTGAATTCTGATCAGACGAAAACGTCAAAGGAATGACAATGCTCAGTGAAGACCACCACCACTTAGCAACGATCTTCACCACTAAAAAATCATATGGATGCGAACTGCAGTAAACCAATCATCTTCTTAGCTTGAAAATCGACTTGAGTTTTTAAAATGAAACAAAGCAATTAACTATTTGTGAAAAAATCATATGCTTCTTACAGAAGTGACGGAAAAACATGTGCACTAATTTGCCATCTAGATTAGAGTAATCCTCATGAAGTCTCATAGAGTGCTCTAAAATTCTCCACAGGTGCTTTCAATAAGAACAACATTGTAGGAAAGTTTGGCTACTACTATCCATAGCAATTCCTCATCGTAGGTAGATTCCTCTCTATCGAGAAACGAGCCGATGATTATAACCCGAGCTATAATTGACTACCTGCTTATTTTTGTTCCAGCGAAAAAGGGCATGCATTTTGAATACTCTCAAGAAGTTAATACTTTAATTAACCATCATTCCTTAGACTTTAAGGCGATGATGCTTTAGATTGTTCTCTACATCATAATCTCTGTGGGTTACTATCCAAAGCTTGGCTAGCAATATTAACTAAATGTTTTCGCAAAGCGTGTCCATGTTCCTGCAAGCTACCTCTTTCTAAATTAAACGAAATATAGGGATATCATGAACGTAGAAAGTTTCTTACGCATGCTCCAATCGATATCATTTTTGATGTCGCCATCAGGTGTTATGTGGCTGACAAGTAAAGTAAAGCTGTTGAGTTTTTCAAAAAACTTGTCATAGAAAAGTAGATTATCAGAGTGTCATACGTTTATCTTCATAGATTTTATCATGCTCATGCTTATATGCAATTGGTACTGGTTTGTCGATCAATTTTATAAATAAGTTTAAACATAAATGAAAATTTCTATCATGAATTTTGTGTTTTTATATAAAATGCACTTGAGAAGCCTGAAAACAAAAGTCCTTCATACAAAACAGGGTTCAATGTCGTTGGAGGCATTTTCAAGTCCAAAGAACGCCAAGGAAGGGACAAAACTTGGTTATTCACAATACTATGGGCTATAACAGCAATATTCTGTGCTGTTCTTGAGCAATGCAAACGAGTTTGGTTCTTTATATTATTAACCCAATTGCTTAAATTTTACCAAGAGTTTCTCAAGTGCTGGCCGAGATAGTGCTTTAAGATCAGCCACAAATGCTTTTGTTTTTTTATAAATGGCGTAGTTTTTACTGTCATGTAGTTAGTTACATAATGGCTCATGAAAACTGTGAAAATGATGGTCTATTGAAATAGAAGTGCCTAATTAAAACATCCTGTAAGTAAATTTTTTAATTAAAAAATTGAAACTCTAACCCCATACTTATAAAATTGAGCACTGAATTGAAAATTTGCTATAATTTTAATTTTTATAAAAAATTTTCTAAAAATATTTTTGAAAAACATTTCATTTTTTATGAATATGAGGGTAAAAATATTGTTATCAATATTTTGCTTTTCGTTCATTCTTTTTACAATAACCTTTTATTATAAAAAAAAAATTATTTTAAGCTAATTTATTAATTATAGCATTTTTTCACTTTAAATAATCAACATTAATAATTTGCTGTAAAATGTAATGCCTCCCTGTATGTATGCACCAATTACAAGGAAATTCATGCTTAAATGTATGCAAATCTAATCTACGTAAATTCTTAATTAATAAATTTATATTCTATTTATTCATATAACTTAGCACTGAATTGAAAATTTACTACAATTTAAATTTTTATACAAAATTTTCTGAAATTTATTTTTGAAATACATTTTATTTTTTATGAATATGAGGGTAAGAGATATTATTATCAATATTTTGCTTTTCGTACATTCTTTTTACAATAACTTTTTATTATAAATACATTTTTAAATAATCAACATTAATAATTTGCTGTAAAATATAATTCCATCCTATATATGTGCACAAGTTACATGGAAAGTCATGTCTAAATGTATGCAAATCTAATCTACGTAGAATTTTTAATCAACAAATTTTTATTCTATTTATTCATAAAATTTAACACTGAATTGGAAATTTACTATAATTTAAATTTTTATAAATAATTATCTAAAAATATTTTTGAAATAAATTTAATTTTTTATGAATATGAGGGTAAAAGATATTATCATCGATATTTTGCTTTTGGTTCATTCTTTTTACAATAACCTTTTATTATTAATAAATTTTCTTTTAAGCAAATTTATTAACTATAGCATTTTGCACTTTAAGTAATCAACATTAATAATATGCTGTAAAATGTAATGCCATCTCATATGTATGCGCAAGTTATATGGAAAGTGTTGCCTAAATGTATGCAGATCTATACATTGACACTTCTTATTAATTATGAAAAATATTATTAGGAAATAAACAATAACAAAAAGTTAATATTCAGTAAAAACACGCAAATATAATTACACTTTTTGTGTATACTCTCTCCTTGTCAGTGTCATAAATATATTTTCAAAATATTTATTTGTTTGTCTACTACGTATATAGCAAATCAAACAAAATTCTAAAGTAAATGAGAGTCGAACTGAAATTTATATTTAAAATCGTTTTAGAATCTCTTCTTTTTCTCATTACAATTTTCCTATTTGCTGGCTGTAAATATATTGATAAGCCCAAACAACAATATGAAAATAATAGCTTGACAAGCACTTATTCCACCCCAAGAATCAGTAGGAATAGGAAGCAAAGCATATAACATTTTTACCTCTCAAGATATTTCCCCTTGTGTAGCATGCTCTTGCTTTGAATATATATTCTTCTCCGGCAGTCCAAAATAATTATAATAATTGTTAAAATGTCTTTGACCCATAACAGTTATTTCATTAAAAGGCTTACGTTTTCTATCACTATCATTGCAGAGTCCTTTTCATTTAACTCTACTGTTATGGCTTCTCTTTATAAATTTTCCCTTCCTTTTGAAAAATCTTATTTGTGGTCAGTTTCTAATGAGCTTTTCTACTTTGTATTGTTTGGCATTGTAAAGTATATGGCATACTTTTAGGAGCAGTGTGTAATAAACAGACTTCCGTTCTATTAAAATGTTCTTTTTTGAAAATGTAAAGTGTGAATTGTCATTTTGTTTATTTGACATTTTAATTTGCCATAAAAGGAATACTTTCTAATGCCCAAATGATGTGAAAATAATACGAACAATTGATGGTTGCTTGGGGTAATACAAGAGCTTCTTCTAATGAAATGGAAAGAAATTAGATAAGTGTGTGTGCATTGAGGAGTTTTCTAATACTAAACAATTAGTAAGTATATCCTTAGAAAAGGGTGGTAATTAAAACGCAAATAGGCTGCCATGGTCACAGCTTAAAGAAGGTATATTAAGAGAAATCTTAGATTTTCAAATGAAATTGAACAACTAGAAGTTGTGTTCAAAAATAAATTTCTTTTCTAGCACTAAAGCCTACTTAGTAATTAAAAAACACTTTTACACAACTTTTAAAGAAAAAAAGTTTCTCAGAAAGAAGTATTTTTATGTTTTTAATTTTATAATAAGGCTATACTACATTTAGGAGTACATTGTAGTGTAAAATATCATTATTTTCTTTTAAATATAAAACTAAATCAATTCCAGGCAAAGTTTTATAGTTTTCCGCATATTTTTTTTTTCTGCTAAAAAAATAATACAACTTTTGCAAATTTATTCCATTAACAAAACTTGTTTAAATAGAGTTGAAACTGCATTAAATAAACAGCAGTTACAACCCATACATTTAGGCGAATATGAAAATGTTGTTTTTTCTAATTTTTTTTCAACATTTGTTTTTTATGAATGTTGAGAAACTTTATTTGGAAAACAATTTGGGAAATTCTATATCATTTAAACCTAGAAAAAATTATAAACAAAAATAGAAATTTCAATTGTGAAAATTGTTCTGTTATAACATTTTAAAGTATATTCTTAGGGGCTAAAAGTAAATTAAATTACTTTAAAGGACCAAAATATAACATATAACAATATAATATAAACATTTTATTGTTCTTATATTTAATCAAATTTTATTTCTTTAGCATGTAAGCGTTTAAATTAATTTTGTAAAATCTTTGTATACTTTTAGGCGTTTAACATACAAATTTTTTTCGCAATATTATTTAAAATAAATTTCGGTTTGTAGTGTTTGGTTTGTTGCCATTATTTAAACAAAATTAGTGGAATTGTTTTTCTATAAGTGGTATAGCACAATAAAGGGTTTTCCGACAAGAATGTTGTTTTTAAAAACATATTAATCAAAGAGAATAAAAAATATTAAAAACCTTAAAATATTTATTGTATTGAATGAAGGTTAACCTTCATAGGGTGTTCAAAGTTCCTGACATTAATAGTGACTGACATTAATAGTTTTAACCTTTTTAAAACGTTTGAGTTCCTTAAAACTGCGTCATATAAAACAACACTATTCTGTTGTTATAACAGTTCTTTTTATTTTCACACTTTTACTTGATATAGCGACTTCTACTAAATTCACAAATTACTCAACACTTCTATATACGCCTAAACACGACTTTACTTTATTACTACTTTACACAATGATTGTCAAAATATAGCTGAACTGACATAGGCAAAGCAGCGTCACTTATATACTTAAATGCTTACAGTTTAGATAGCGGTCCAGTTTCGACTCCCTAGCAATGAGAAAATGTAATTGAAGTTTCGACTGTTTTAAGAGACTTCAACCTCTCTTTAGAAAAATCCGCCTAAAGAAGCCCGCCTGAACTTTGGCGATAATGATAAACGTCAGTTGAATGTTTAGGAGTAAGCGCCAACTACTGGGAAAAAGTTACAATCCTGAGTAAAGATCACCACCACAACTTAGCAAGGATCTTCACCACTACACACATCATATGCTGGCAAGCTATACTACACTAATCGTCTACTTAGCTTGAAAATCAACTCGATTAATGCAACAGAAAAAAAGCAAAGAATTTTTTACCAATATGATGCCTAGAGTAGTGACGGAGAAAACAAGTAGTAGTAGCTTTTACGCGGCTTCTAGATTTATTTAGAGTAATTTAGAATAGTCAAATATTTTTTTTCTGTCAATCCTCTAGGGAGCATATTGGCTGCCTTTCACAAAGCATCTATAGCATTGTTTCAGTATCTTTAATCAATTTGATATTTTCTGGCCAACTAGATGATTAATACGCTGTAGCTTCCTTCGTAGTGGTGAAGATCCTTGCTAATTGGTGGTGATCTTTACTTTAGTGCTGTAATTTTATTCCAGTAGATGGCGTGTTTGTCCTGATCATTCGTCTGATGTTTGTCACCATCGTTTGAGTTATGTAGGATGGTCAGGAAGGCTTTTTCTTCATTATTTAGATGGAGTTATCTGGAGCGAAGTTAAAGCCTTTTTATAGAGTGTTTTTTGTAGAGGTATAGAACTTTAAGTTGCAATAAACCAACGACGGATTATTCGATTGACATGAATTTTATTTATCCGAAAGATAACCTTGTGGCATTACATTTTAAATATGATTTCTGGATTATGACCGCCACGGCTGGCGCTGATGTCTGGACATCTAATTTTCAATGACTTTTTCCAACATTTGTGGCCGTATATCGGCAATAACACGCCGAATGTTGTCTTCCAAATGGTCAAGCGCTTGTGTCATAGACCAATGATTTTACATAGCCACACAGAAAGTAGTCTAGCGGTGTTGAATCGCAAGATCTTGGAGGCCAATTCACAGGTCCAAAACGTGAAATTGGGCGGTCACCAAACTTGGTGATCGTCTGTTGGATTTCATAAGCACGCAAACCAAGATCCTTCCGCAAAATCTTCCATAAAGTGGATGGACACAGATCCAATTCCTGTGCTCGATGCCAGATGGACTCATTTGGGTCTTCCTCTATGCTACGCTCTACAGCAGCAATAGCTTCTTCTGTACGCACCGTTCAGCGTCTCTGGAGATGCGAGTTATCAATAAGAGTAAATGTGATCAAATTAACCGCTCTGATGGACGATTTTGTCGACGATAAAATGGACGTAGTGCGCGATACGTTTTCCGCACAGAACCATTATTTTGGAAATAAAGTTGCACTATTTACAAGCGTTGTTCAGGCGTGAGTCTATTCACGATAAATTGCCGAACCAAACTGAGCATAAATCACATGACATCTGTTAAATGGGTCGCCATCTTGAAAAGTAATGCCAACTTAAAGTTCTATACCTCTATAAAAAACACGCTTTATTATTAAACATTCGAAAACACAATTAAATTTTTTCTTCGTCATGTCCTCTGCTGTGGTTCGATCCTGGGTCGTTTGTGTTATTATGCGTGCGCTCTAACCAGTACATCACTCAACCCCTTATATCTCTAGTAAATAATAAAAAGTAATAAAACTTTAATGCCACTCCAAAAGGAAACTATTGAAAAACAAAGTTCTTATTGATAAACCGGATATCATCAACAATTTTTACATTAAAATGCCATAACGATCTATCAGAAAACGAAAAAGTTTGTAGTTTTTTTCACTCCTTTATTTTTGCGCAGTAAAATACTCTTGACAACACTTATGAGTTTGAGGTTTTAATGAAAAAACTTTAATTGCCTGCATAAACGAGTAGAGAATATTTAAAAGTACAAAAAAGTAAATAAATTAAGATTTTAAAAATGCATACAATTAGGCTGAGAGTGTAAAACTAATTTACAGCATCTACGAGTACAAAAAAAGAATTAAATAAAATAAAATATATAAATAGGATATAAAAAATATATAAAAATATGAAATTATATAATATTGTATAAAAAAAAGGAAAAATTTTTGAAGACTGTTGTATTAAAATAAACATTTTTATCTTTCTTTTTAATATTTTTATCTGCAATAAATTTAAAAAATCAAAATAGGAACACTATTCCTTTGCATGTGCATCTAGTGTGAAATTTGAATTTAATTTTTTGCTTAATTTTTATATTTTTTTTTTATTTTTTTTATTTTTACTTTTTTATTTTAACTCTGAAATAGATTTTCGTCTTTAGTTTCAAACAAAACTTCGAAATTTTCTGCAATTTTACTCACTTTTCCGCCAGAACATCCGTTAATGTTTTGAACCGTTTTTTTTTTTTTTTTTGTTGTTGTGCTTCAGTGCCAGCAGTTGCAAAGTTTGAAGTTAAAACAACTGCTTAGATTATCTGCATATGGCTGATGCATTCATTGTATGCAGCCTACATTCAGGCGGCATAAAGTGTATGAAAACTCAATTGAGTAAAACTTAGTTTTTGCATATATTCCAGTAGAACAAGTGTAAATCTCTATTGAATTATGGAGTAACATTGTTTAAGATTATAAAATAAAATATTTAGTTTTTGAAATATATATTCAGAGATTTTTCCGAGATTTTTTTTTTTTGTTAAACAAAATGAGAAATATATTTTGATTTGGTCTAAAATATAAAGGGAATATTTAAATTGTTAAGAAAAAGTACGTTTTTAAAAGCTTAATGCGGTTTTATAAAGCTTTTTTGGTAAATAACGAATTTTTAATACAAAATTATAAGAAATTTTTCACTTTATTGTAAGAAACTCTCCAATTTAAGCAATTACTAGATTTTTTCTTTCGTTAACGCGGTAGTTCATTAAGCGCAAGTAATCGATTAGAGTCGAAAGGTCCGTGTGAAGTTGTTCGATTGAAAGCGTGCCCACCTGGATTTTATTGTGTATTGTACAGTATTAAAAACAAAAGCCGGATATTTTTTTTATTTAAAGTAGTTCGTAGTTTATTTGTAAGAAAAATAAGTATAATTTACGTATATTTTAACTCAATAAAGACAAAGAATTAACAAAGTTATCGAAATAAAAATGTATGAAATCCCCAGCTCTGAATCAATTTTTGAATTTCGTTTCCGAAAAAAAAATCTCGTCTTTTAAGGCGATGCAACTTTGACGCAGTTTTTATATTTCTTCAAGAGAAGTAATTCGGTGTTATTTTTTTCTTTGTTTTTCCTCCGTCACTCCTCTAGGAAGCATCTATTGCTCTGTTTCAGTTTCTTTAATCAATTTGATATTTTCAAGCTAAGTAGATGATTAATCCGCTGTAGTTTCCACCACATGATTTTGCATAGTGGTGAAGAACCTGGCTAATTGGTGGTGATCTTTACTTTAACATTGTAATTTTTTGCCAGTATGTGGCGTGTTTTCCTGATCATTCGTCAAATGCTTGTCACCATCGGTAGAGATATGTGGAAAGGTCAGCGGGGCTTCTTTCTTAATTTTTAGATAGAGTTGTCTAGAGTTGTCCCGACAACTCCATCTAGAATATAAAGAGGAATAATTTCCCTTGACCTTCAGACGAATTATAAGCATAACACTCCACCAACTGGAAGAAAATTGCAGTGCTACAGTAAAGATCACCACCAATTATCAAGGATCTTCACCACTACGTAAATTATGTAGAGGAAACAGAGCAATGGATGCTTTGTTGAAAGAAAATATACTCCCTAGAGATATGACAGAGAAAAAAATAAAATAAAAAGCGAACAAAGCGTTGTCAAATTTTAGATTTACTTTCATCAAACAGGGTATAGTAGGAACAGGTACTTAAGTCCACTTGTTTTGAATTTAAAGTGAAATAGACATTTCTACCTAGTCAGTAAGCACAGCTCTATTGGGACCTTATCTTGGCCAGTGGTAGGACGATCGACTGGTAAAGCAGCAGCCGGTTACAGTAGGAAAAGGTATTTAAGTCCACTTGTTTTGAATTTAAAAAGAAATGAGCATTTCTACTTATTAAGTAAGCACAGCTTTATTGGGACCTTATCTAGCACAGTAGTATGACAATCAACTGGTGAGGCAGCAGCAGAGTGGGCAATGTAGGTTGATGTAATAAAGATTTGGCCGCCTTCAGCGAACGTGTTTCTGTACCACGTTTGATGAAAATAAATCTGAAATTAAATATTTTGTTCACTGTCTCAATTACTTATGCGAACTGCCCTGTTCACATGGCAACTTTTCAATACGCATTGGAAAATTTTTTCGCCAACATTCTCTTCTTTTTGTTAAATTGACTGAATTAAGTGTAGGAGTGACTGAGGGAAAATTTCAGCAATTAAACAAGCAACTACTAACGACAAATAGAACACTATGGTGTACACTAGTGTATATTCGGTGTACCTCATTTTATCTGCTTCAAAAACTTGTTTTTTTAAATCAATTTGATTTGATTTGATTTGCTAAATTAACAAATTTTTATGCCGTAGTTTTCATAAACCAAACGGAACCTTGTCTATAATGCCGTGACAAATTTCATTTCAAATTTCTCAAGAAAAAAAAAATTCTCAAGAAAAACTTTAAATGACATCGTGTGACTTGGCCCGCTTTGTGATTCAGAGCTCAATCACAACAAATGCTTGTTTTAGAAAAACTGATTGGCAGACAACCAGAAGAAGAGCAAAAAATAATCTATGGCAGGCAGCTAATGTTGCTAATGAAGTTTTTCTTTTCCTGTTGTCTAGCTATCTGTCTTTAGGTAGTATATATATATATATGTGTGTGTGTGTTATGCGCTCCTTACTATTTAAATCTTGATGTTTAACTTTGTTGTTTTCGTAGTTTTTGTCATTAAATAATGACACTTTGACACTGTATGTCCCAAAAATTGCCAGTTTAGTACTGGCATTTCAAATTGGCTGCATTTATCTCTTTTTCTCTTTTTACGTTGTCTTTGAGAAAATATTGTTACTGTTGGTTGCATTGTCTAGAAGGAAAGTAAGATGTTTATGCAACAACGTTGCCATCATGGTTTTTTTTTCAGCAAATTTTGTTGTCTTCTATAGTTGCTTTTAGTCGTTTGTTTATTTTGTAACGCAGTAGTACAAGCAACAGCAATAGCAACAGCAGCGTAAAATTTCAACAATGAAAATTTATATTAAAAACAACAACAAGAGCTATAACAACAAAAACAATTTCAGTCAAAAATTAAAAAAAATGTTTTGAAAAATAATACTGACAATGTTAGTTTGTTTGTGATGGCAGTGATGGCATCAGCAGTTGCTTTGCAAATAATAAATGGCAGGCAAACGTTAATGACTGCAATTTGGCAAACTTTGTTGCTGCTACTGCTGTTGCTTTTGCATTTTATCCTACACAAGTGTAGATGTTAGAGGTATATTAAGTTTATGCTGGTGTTTGTCGCAGCCAAAGAAAAGATCCACAAGTTCTAACATCAAGATTGCTTGCCAGGCAATGGGCAAACTGCCCTAATATATTAGCGTATCATTCTCTCGGGGCACTTCTGTATCTTATATGAGGCTCTCCAGGCTTATGCTATACTGATGACGGTGTCTTATACGGGCCGATACTCTATGGGGTGTAAAACGACTTGGTCGTTCTCAGAGGTTCGCTGGAAGTCTATACTAATGGTTCTTAACTAAGAAGCTGCTTAAGCAATGAAATTTTTTACGAGAGGCTTTATTTTAGTGTGTCTTTAATATCCTAAGCAAGCCATGCGCATAGCATGTGAGTGGTGTCGAGATGTCGTGGTCGAAATACCGATTGACAAGATGGTTAAAATAATGCTTAAGGGCGGTAGATCCACACTGATTAGGGCTGTCAGTGTTAGCTTGCGCTATGCAATAGAGGTTGGATAACTTGGGGTATATAGGATCGTGAGTATGAATTACCTGGTACATATTCAGAGGGTTCGGGTGAAAGTGACAAGACGGATTGAAGGAAACAAGCGTATCTTCATTCCTAATTTCACCGAATATACGATAGATTATTTCTTGCATGTGCATAAGAGTGGTACGAGACAATCAAGTCTGCCAGCGGTGGGCGTAGGATTTTGACCTATCAGAGAGTGTGCTTACTGACATGTGTGCCAGTTTGCAGGCCAGTGTCGACTGACACACTCAGTGATTCGAAGTTATAAGTCGTGCCACTACGTTCAAAATCAAGAAGGTAGTCCTCGCCTAGATAGTAATTGGGTCTCTGTCTCTAACCTGGCGAATGGGGGTTTAAGGAGTTTTAAGTCACTTATTGATTATCATACCCATTGAGAAGTGGCAGACATGTTGGATGGACATAACAAGTGAACGGTGACGTAAGGGCTCATACCGGATGCAGAGTTTTGTTCGGGATGTATACTAGCGTGACATGGCTCGCTCGGTGCATTTTTGCTTAAGCGGGAACATAGCGGGCCTGCTGATTGTAGGTATTGGATGGGGCTGGATTATTCACGGCATGTTCTGGTGCAGTGTCCGGTCTACGATGACATTAGGGATTTAGGGGCGATTGAAGTCATCGTAACGGAAGATGTGATGGATGTTAGTGGGATATTGGGTCGGATCGGCTCGGCATGTTTCCTCGCTGTGTCTTTAATAGAGGCGATTCTAGGGTTAGGGCATAATAGATTCCTTTGAGGCATCATCTTCACTATTTTGTTAGAGTACTCTGCTGGTTGGAGTGCAGTGTGACTGTGCGGTTGTGTGATTGTTCGCTTGTTTGTTATTGTTGGCTCAATTTTGTTATTAGTGGCCACCAGTCCGGAGTCGTTTAAGACTTACGCTGATAGCAGTAATTTTATTACGAAGCCTGACCCAAGACTTAATAGGCTACAACGGGAGTCAGGAGCCACTGAGACCTAGGCCCTGCTTGACTATGGTAAGGTTTCCTAGTTTAAGCAAAGTGGCTGTGGTTTTTACCCAAACCGCAGGGAGAGCATTCGCTCGGTGTGGTGTTACATTCTTAACCGGATGCCGTGACTCATAGAAGGTGGAAGTCATTTTCTAATAACATGCCTTCGAATTTGGTACTCACATGTGATTTTAGTCATATATAGGAACATTGGTAGACGCATTATATTCACTCATGCCTTTGACACCGTGTTGTATGCCAGCGTTAAACTGTAACTTACAGCTTAATTTATTGTAATGTAATTCACGCGAAGTGATGGCTATTTTCCATGCTGAAGAACTGACTGATCCTAGGTAGCGGGGCTCCCGCTACTTACACGTTTTTTCTGATAGCCTAGCGGCAGTCAGATATCTTAAGATATCTTGCAGGTGTGACCATTAACGCTAAACTGGTGGGAGACTGTTGAGATTTATTTTTGATATAACTTGTGCGCCATCTATTAGTTTAAATTTGTACCAGCGATTTCGAAACTGGCAATACTTACGTCATTCTATTTTGTCACAAAATTTAGTATACTATCTCCACTGAACGAAGTGGAACGATTTAGGCTTGAACAGTATTAGGATTTATTAAAAATTTATTTCCAAAACGAGCACAATTGATCGGAAATTGCACGAAAATGTCGTATAAAGCTTGGTCGTAGAGAAGGACCAACAGTGCCTGGAATACGCAAGCTTTTTGCTGAAGTTCATGAAACCGGTTTCATTGTTGATAGGCCAAGACGTAAGCGTGTTTACACGAGTGTACACCCGAAAATATTAAAGTGTGGCTGAGAGTGAGCGTGAGAATCCATCAACATCAAGTTGTTATCGTTTTCAAGAACTGAATATTTAAAGTCGAATTTTGCGAAAAAAAAATTCGATATGACGCCTTAAAATGTTCAATTGCTTAAAAAGTTGAAGCCACGTGGTCATCCGCTTCGTTTTCCCTTCGCTGAATGGGCCAACGAGAAACTGCTCGATGATGTTGATTTTTCCAAAAAAACATCTTTTCGGAAGGAGCCTATTTTCATTTTGTTGGGTACTTTAATGAGCAAAAATGCCGTATGTAGTTCATAAAACTCAAACGTGATCTTACAGAAGCCATTACATCTATTACGTGTGATTGTTTGGTGCGGCTTGTGGAGTGAAGGCATTATTAGCCCATATTTCTTTGAAAAATAGCACGTCGCAACCATTACGGTTAATGAAAAACCTATTGCACCATGATAACCAACGATGTTTGGTTTCAACAGTGCAACTTGCCACATATCTCATGCCACAATCGATTTATTGCATCAAACGTTTGATGGCTCTTTAATTAGTCGAAATGGTGATGCTATGCCGACAAAACACAATGGGGCATTCGCAAGCCAATTTTAGTGATGCAGTTGCCGATATACGACACCATGCACTTAAAAAAGTTATCGAAGATTGGTCCGCTTGATTAGGGTACTGTGAGGCTAGCCGTGGCAGCCATATGAATGAAATAAAATTTCATTTCTAACCGGAACATTTGTACTTCAGAAAAAAAAAAAAATTCATTTCAAACCCCGTTCTGTTCTATTGCATTTTTGAATTTAAACGTTTACAGGCTGCAGCCGATATTATTTTGAATCTTTTTCCGCGAAAGCAGTTGAACTTAAATTTCAGATGCTATACCCCAATATGTTATCCCCCATGATTCTAATGAATTTTGTTAAATTAAATGTTTCTTTATATTGTAATGTAACTAATCATTAATTCGTGCTGCATTGACCATAATTTTTGTGCAGTCACAACACCACCACCCAGGCTACGCCTTTCAAAATTTTAATTTATGAGAGTATCTGTCTGCTGCTGCAGTTAAATAGGGTAGCAGATCTCTATTTCTTAATTTTTTCCTTCTCCTTCTGAGTTTAGTAATTTAAAGTTGTGTAAACTAAAACTATTAGTGTGTCTTTGTATTTTTTTTTTTTTTTGTTAGTTTAGTTATTAAATAAAAACAAAAATTATTTACATTTTCAGATTTCAGCTTATAAAGGTTGTATATCGTAAGATGTAACGTAATTTACTGCAATAAGCCACTGCCCTAATTTCTACAACCATAAGAATGATGTTTCAATTACAGTGGCGAATAAGACAGTTTATAAATAATTTTTTTAAGTAATGAATTTATTGGTTTGTTTTTTAATCAAAGATGACAACAATTTAAAAAAAAAAAAAAATCCTAAATAAAAACGAAATTAAACAGCTATAGTTTAGGTATATTTTCCATCCTTATTCCTTATTTAACTTTTGATTTGACAATACCCACCCGGATGACCTTTTCGATTTTCTTCCTTTTACCTTTTAACCTTTTTAATGTTGCTTCGATCTAAAAAAGAATTTGCATACGCAAGTTTTTGAAAATTTCATAAAATTTGAAATATTTTATGAAATTTTTTCGAACTTATATAATTTTTCTTTATGGTTTACGAATAACTCTTAATTATTTTTACTTTTTAATCTCTTCTTAATCTTTTAAAATGTTTTTCTCTGCTACTCCTCTAGGGAGCATATTGGCTTTCCACAAAGCCTCCATTGCTTTATTTCAGTTTCTCCAATCAATTTGCTGTTTCAAGTTAAGTAGATGATTAATCCACTGTAGCTCCCTTCATATGCTTTTGCGTAGTGGTGAAGATCCTTGCTAATTGGTGCTGATCTTAACTTTAGCATTGTAAATTTTTCCCAGTATGTGGCGTGTTTTCCCGTCATTCATTTAAAGCGGGCAATTTATTGCGCCTTCTTCTGTATTTTTTTAGATGGTATTGTTTGGAGGAAAATTAAAGCCTCTTTACTAAATTTTTCTACTTCACGGCCGGGACTCAAGCTTGGGTCATTTGTATTGTTTTTGAAAATTTCATAAAATTTGAAATATTTTATTTCGAATTTTTTCGAACTTTTTACAATTTTTCTTTATGGTTTACCAATAACTCTTAATTATTTTTACTTTTTAATCTCTTAAAATGTTTTTCTCTGCTACTCCTCTAGGGAGCATATTGGCTTTCCACAAAGCCTCCATTGCTTTATTTCAGTTTCTCCAATCAATTTGCTGTTTCAAGTTAAGTAGATGATTAATCCACTGTAGCTTCCTTCATATGGTTTTGCGTAGTGGTGAAGATCCTTGCTAATTGGTGCTGATCTTAACTTTAGCATTGTAAATTTTTCCCAATAGGTGGCGTGTTTTCCTAATCATTTGTCTGATGCGGGCAATTCTTTGCGCCTTCTTCTGTTTTTTTTTAGATGGTGTTGTTTGGAGGAAAATTAAAGCCTCTTTACTAAATTTTTCTACTTCATGGCCTTTGCTGGGACTCAAGCTTGGGTCATTTGTATTGTTATGCGTAGGCTCTAACTACTACAACACGCCACCTCCAATCTCTTAACATAAAATGCATTTAATGACTGACTTAATAAAAAAAATTTACAATGAGATGTGCTATTTGTGAATCATTACTAGACAGTGACATACATAGGTCTTCACCAAGTCTCTCAAAAAATTGCTTTCGCTACGATTGCCCAACAAATTTTTCACCAATATTTTCTTGAATGAGCGGGAGCTGTTGTATCCTGTTGTGGTAAAAAACATTCCTTATGGCCAGCGAAATTTTTGCTCTCTTTGTGTAATACTGTGACAACATTTTGTCTATCGTTTCCGCACGACCTTTAGTTTGGTTATTATATAAAACTATTTCTGTCTTACTTTGTGGGCCAGATGTCGATGTATAGCTTTGCATTGTGAGAATAAAACAAATTATTTGTATATAAGTGTGTTGAATAAAAAAATTTTTTAATTAAAACCAAACAAAACATTTATTTAAATTTAACTACAATCTACGAAATTATAAAAACACGTTTTTAAAAAGGTTAAAACGTAACAATATTATCGGCGTAATTATTTTCTACAGGAAATATAATTTTATGTCTTTTTTTTATACGTCTTGTTGTTTTATTTTGTTTTATTTTTTCATTTCAATTAAAAGTTTTTAAAATGTTTTGTTTCTTTTTTATTATTATTTTCGATGAATGGAAATCTTTACCACACCTGCTAATTTCAGTCTTTTGTCAAAGTCATCGATTTATTTGTATTTTTTTTTTATTTATTTTCCAAATATTTGATGACACACTGAAATTTTAGTTTCAGTTTTGTTATGCAATTAAACCCGGTGTTTTCTCAACTTGTCACCTTTTTGAAAATTTGGAATGATTGTGACATATTTTATAACATCACTAAATAATTCTAATCAAATACCTGCTATAATTTCGCTCTAAAAAGATATAAAAAAAGAAAAATTAAAACGAATTGATGACAATTTGTTTTTTCCGCTCTTCTTTAATGGCCATCGAAATAAATTTTGTTTTGATAGTGAAAGGAAAACTTTTGCTTTTTTTTGAAAAATATTTTTTGTTTGTCATCACTAAGATTATGTCTCTCTTTGTGTCTCTTTGTTTTTCTGTTTTTATTATAAATTTAACCCACATTTCCCAGAGAATAAACAATAAAACTCAACAATTTCGAGAAAAGTTTTCCTTTTTCTTTTTTTTTTTTTGTTTCCAGCAAATATTTGTGGGCGATTAAGAGATTCCACTGGTGTTATGGGCCTAAAATACAATATAAAGGGTGTTTGTAAAAGAGCTTAAAAATTATGAATTAATAGATATCCTTGTTCTTTGTTTCAGTGCAATAACTAGGCCTATTCAAATAATTATTTGGTTTCGTTATCTAGAGGGTCCGCCAAATAATTTTTTTTTTTGAAAATGCTATACAAAAAACTACTGAATATTTTCTCAAATTTCTTTTTTTATTTGAAAGTACTATCCCTCCGGTTAATAATGGGAAATAATTTCATTCAAATGGCTGCCTCGGCTGGCCATGCAGTAGCTTACACGATCGGTTCAAGTTTCAAGCACAGCTGTATTTCACCAATAGCTTCACGAATATTGTCCTTTAAAGCGTCCATTGTCTCTGGCTTGTTGGCGTAACACTTATCTTTGGCGGCACTCCACAAATAATAGTCCAACGGTGTCAAGTCGCAGCTCAGAGTTGGCCAAACAACATCAGCTCTGCGGCTGATAATGCAATGTAGTGTAGCTTCAGCTGTGTGGTACGTAGCGTCGTCCTGTTGAAACCAAATGTTGCTAATATCCTCCTCTTCAATTTTCGTGAACAAAAATTCGTGCAACATAGCCCGATAACGATTGCCATTGAATGTAACGGTCACTCCTTGCACATTTTCGAAGAAAAATGGCCCAATTATGCCTCTGGACCAAAATCCGCACCAAACAGTGACTCGTCTTGGGTGTATCGGCTTTTCAATGTATGCGTGCTGGTTTTCTGTGACCCAAATGCGACAATTTTGCTTGTTCACATACCCGCCAAGATCGAAATGAGCTTCTTCTGCAACATTACCATGATTTTCAAAGTAATGTCGCAATATTTCCCAGCGTTGTTCAAACGTATACACAACCATATTCGTTCAGCGGAAGAATAAAACTAATTATCTGTCAAACCAGACATGAGCAAAGTGTTACCATTCACGACATAAGTACTAGTTGAAAGAAAAAAACGTTAGATGGCGGACCCTTTATATGACATAAAGCTTTAATCCATGGCAGGCACTATTTAGTTTTGAAAATATAAGTTTTGGTTCGCTCGTTTAGTTTTTTAATTCATGTAACGATTCATATTTGAAGCTATCGATTGATATATTTTTTGCTTGACTCGTGAGTACAAATTTAAAGAAGAAAGAAGGTTGTTTAGTTATGTCCTTTTATATACGAGGGATACTATTTATGTTTCGCTTATAGCAAATAATAACTAATATTTTTAAATGACAAAGTCTTTGTTGTTTTCAAGATATTCCCCTTGATGATTAATATACTTCTGCATTTCTCAAAGCAGTTTTTCGATTCCTCTTAAGACATTTCCAAAACAGGGTTTTTTAAACGCTTCAACTGCTTCTTTGGCGCTCGTAAAGCGTTGAGCACGTAGTTTACCATTGATTTTCCCGAACGAGACGAAGTCATTAGGGGCCAAATCAGGACGAGACATCAATTCGATATTTTGACGGCTAAAAAATTCACATGTTTGACGGGATGTGTGAGAGGTCACATTGAAATGATGGAGAATGATTTGTTTTCGGCGGTGTGTGTGATCGTGTACCACTCCTATGTTGCTCAAGCAGAACAGTGGCTTTATGACCCATTCGGCCAAAGAAACAGGCTACCATTTGCTGTGCTTTTTCAATGAACCACTTTGCTTGGAATACGCACACGGTCAATTGCTATTTTGTTTCCGGCTTCTTCGCATATACCCATGACTCGCCAACTGTCACGATTTCATACATGGCTTTTGAGGCTCCACGATCAAGCTTTTCAATCAACGTGAGCCTTTTTTTGTGCAATTGTTAAATAAAGGGGTATCCAATAAGAACAAAATGTTTGAACATCTAAGTGTTCCTATAAAATCTTATGTATGAAGTGGAGCTATTGTGCAAGGATGCCTCCATCTCAAAATATGTCACATGATGATCTTATATTATTAGTTCACGCACAGTATTCACGTTTTGGGGCACAACAACTGATTTTAGATGACCTTCACGGAATTCGTTGGCGCCGATATACCGTTGTTTTCAATGGCGCTTTATAGCCATACAAAGAACTAAGTTCATCGACACATTCTTGTTGAGATAATCCTCGTCGAAAGCGGTGAAAAATAATCCACTGAAGAACTTCTATTGAAATTTCAATTTTATGGCCGAATTATCTTAACTCACTATAAACAAAATAAATAGCACTTGTATAGGGTGGCCCATTTAAAGGTTTAAATTTAAAAAGACTATAAAACAAAAACGGTTTGGAATTTTTGCCAAATTTATTTATTTCTTTGTTGTAGACTATAATTATTTCATAAATATGGCTGCCGCGGCTGCCTTCACAATGCCCCGAATGTATGAGGGAATGGCAGCACGATTATTGGACTTTAAATGCTCAACACTTGTCTTTAACGGCGGCCCCGCTAAAAATAGTCCAATGGTATCAAATCGCAGCTTCTTGGCAGCTAACTAACATCACCATTTTGGCTATTTAAACGGCAGTAAACGTTCGACGCTTAAATCGATTCTGACATGAGATGTGTGGCAAGTTGCACCATTCTGTATGAATCGAACATCGTTCACATTAAAACGGTGAAGAGTGGGTAAAAAAATTGGTTACCATGCCGCAGATTGGTATATCCATCGATCGTAAAATATTATTTCATCCATATGGCTCCGGCGGCTGTCCTCACAGTACTCTAATCGATCGGATCAATTTTCAAAAAGTTTTTGGAGTGCCTAGGGTCGTATCTCGGCAATGGCATCACAAATGTTGGCCTTCAAATGATAAATTGTCTCTGGTTTGTAGGCATAACACTTGTCTTTAACAGCGCCCCAAAGAAAATAGTCGAACGGTGTTAAATCGCAGCTTGTTGGCGGCCAACTGACATCACCATTTTGGCTACTTAGATGGCCATCAAATGTTTGATGCAATAAATCCATTGTGGCGTGATATGTGAAGCCAAACATCGTTCACATAAATTTCATGAAGATCGGTCACAAAAAATCAGTTATTATGGTGCGATAGGTTTCTTCGTTGACCGCAACGGTTGCGCCGTCTTCATTTTCAAAGAAATATAGGACAGCATCATTGTCCGCTCCACAAGTTGCACCAAACAGTCACTCGTAAGGGTGTATTGGCTTCCGTAAGACCAGGTTTGGGTTTTTTGAGACCCAAATGAAGCTATTTTGCTTATTAACGTATCCACCAAGATGAAGATGAACTTCATCCGAAAAGATGATTTTTTTTTTTTTTTTTGGCGAAGTCGACATCATGGAGCAGTTTGTCGTTGGCCAATCTAGCGTAGCGAAATCAAAGCTGATGGTAGTGTGGCTTCAACTATTGAACCAATTGAACTTTGTAAGGTAAAATTCGATGTAAATTAATGCGTGAAATGTTAAATTCGTAAGAAAGATGACGAGTTTATGTTGATTGATTCTCATGCACACTCTCAGCCACAGCTTTGATATTTTCGGCTGTACGCACTCTACGAGCACGTATATCAACAATGAAAACAGTTCTACAAAATTTAGCATTAAACTTGCTTATATCGGGCACATTTTCGTGCGATTTCCAAACAATTGTCTTTGTTTGGAATATAAGTTTCCAACAAGTCCCAACGTTTGTCAAGCGTAAATCGATTCATTTCATTCAGTGGAAATAATCCACTAAATTTCGTGACAGAATAGAATGACATATGCTGGTTTCAATTTAAACCGATAGAAAGCCCACCCGATACATTAAAATGTTGTGAATATGTTTGTGCTAAAAAATGTCAACATTTATTGCCAGTGTTGCCAGTTCCAAAAATATAAATAGTACCCCTCGTACAATTTATAGTTTGCATATTAATATTCTTAAGCGTATCAAAAATGAGTAAAAACGATTACCAGCGAACTTGTTTACTCGCGAGTGATTCATTTAATCCAATATTATCTTATCTTATCTAATTAGATAAGACTTGGTGCAGTGGTTAGAGTGCACGCATAACAATATAAACGACACTGCTTGGAGCCCAGAAGAGAACAAGACGAAGAAAAATTTCATTGTGGTTCCGAATGTTTAACAAAGAGGCTTCAACTGCTCTCCAGACAACTACATCTAAATAATAATGAAGAAGCCCTCCTGACCTTCCAGCATATAATTGGCGATGATGACAAACATCTGACGAATGATCAGAAAAAGACGCCATCTACCGGGAAAAATTACAAGGCTAAAGTAAAGATTACCACCATTTAGCAAGGATCTTTACCGCTACTCAAAATCATATGGAGGAAGCTGCAGTGTATTAATTATCTACTTAACTTGACAGATCAAATTTATTAAAGAAACTAAAACAAAGCAGTAAATGCTTTGTGGAAAGCTAATATGCTCCCTAGTCATGGCTGCTGATAAGATAGACAAGCTAAAAAAGCACCCTTTACTATTAATAAAAAATACCAACAATATCACCAGCGACAATGATACCCCAATACGTTTAATAGAAAGAAAAAAGAAACTGTATAAAGGATACCTTTCGTAGGAATTTGTGAATGGAAAAGAATAGTTATCTTAAGTGTTAAATCACCTGATGCCGTCAACATGATTTATAGGCAGAACCAGCACATTACAAACTAAAGGGATTGTTAAAGGCAAGACTTGTAAACTAAAGGCATTATAACCAAACAAAAGGCAAAGTAATAAAAAGAGTGGGTAGAAGGACAATAAAGGTACATAAAACAAATGATGAGTAAGGCCTATAACTAAGTTAACTGATAAGCTATCAATTCGCCATAAAAACGGGTCATCTTTCGGAATTAAGAAAGAAAATTTAGACAATCAAACAGAAAAACTGACCCTTTTTTCCCGTTTAGATACTCATTCTTGAATAGTGTGAGTGTGTGTGTGTTTATTTATTTTTGTATTTTTTTTACGGACTACATGCAACATCAATAAAAATGTATTTTCAAGTGTTTCAATTTCAACTCACGTTGTTGTATATTGAGCATTAAGAAAACTATAAATAAAAAAACTCCGAAAAGAAAAATTGTGTTCGCAAATCTTCTCAAATATCTGTATGTTTGGTTACCCCCATGGAACGCAATCAGTGGCAATACAAGTTTAGAAGTTTTATTGTTTTTTATTTTTTTTTATTTATTTTTTATTTTGCAGCAACAGCATTAGCTTCCATTACCAACAAAACAATTGTTAGTCTTGTTATTACCAATTCCTTTCAAGGCAGTTACTTTTATTTGTTTTTTATTTTTTTATTTTTATGCTGCGAGTTTGATTTTATATTTTATTTTTCTTAAAATTTTGCAGAAACATTGTTGTTTTTTTTAGTATTTTTTATTGTTGTTCTTGGTGTTATTGTTTAGAGTTACCCAGCTTCTGGTGAAAAACTTGAGTTATTATCAAGAGTTGTTTAGTTATTTTCATTTTTATGTTTTTATTTTTGAATTTCCTGCTACTCCTTTTCCGGTGGCTGGAGGTCAGTGACGTAATGCATAAAAAGGAGAGCTGCTTGAATATTGGTTAAGGCCAAATATTCTTTTCTGAAGCAGAAATTAGACTATAGAGCAAATGTCTTAAAGGTTACTATTCGACCGGTTTAAACCAGTTTTTTTGCTTTTGTCGAATACGGTTCATTTCATTTTTCAAATATCGAATTTTTATTTAGTTATTTGCCTTGTTTCAGTTTCTTTAAACAATGATATTTTCTAGCTTAAGCTAGGATCACACGATTGACTCAAATATACCAATTTGACAAATTTTATTGTGACAACTTAGCGCACAATAATAATATTGTCCCAATTGAAAAATCTGTATTCACACGGTTGTCTTATTTTAAACGAAATTTATCGTCACAAGATGGCGCGAAACGATGTATTCACAATAATTGTGTCAAAGCTGTCACACGATTGTTCTAGTTTACGGCAACTCTGCAAATCAGCTGTTGTGGCAAATTATTATTTTTTTTTTTTTTTGTACAAAGTGGTTCGTTCTCCAAAAAAAGAAAATACCGTCCTCTTTATTTACATATATTGAGATCATTTAGAGAACAAGTAAATGAAAAGAAATACAAAAAAAAAAAAAAGAAAAAAGAAGTTTGTGGGTCAGGGATTGGCTCAGAAGAAGGGCCATTAATGGTGCATATGAGAAAATATTTCAATAAATTAAAAAACATGAATTCACTAAACTATTTATGTACTTAAATTGGTATATAATTACAAATTATATTTAATTCACTAAAGTAAAGATTATTTGTACTTTAAAAAATAAATATTGCATCGGCTTCAATTATGAAAAGTAAAAGAAAGAAAAGTAAAAGAAAGAAAAAAAAGGGTGCAAATTTGTGATATATTGACTTACAAATAATTAAAAAAATGCATATCTTAAGGGATCGCAATTATAAATTCCGTATAAACACGTGTTTTTTTCCGAAAGAAAACAATTCAAAAATAAAAATCAGCGATTATTGTCCTCTTCAATTGCCACACAAGAATACAATAAATATTGGTGTATTTTTGGAATTTTTATTGGTGCTTGATTGCCGTTAAAGCTTTCACACCATTGTCACACCAGGGTTGCATTTAATTGGGATAAATAAGCACACTAATATTGTGAGTTGCCGTAAAAGCCAATAAATTGTATATTCACACGACGGGCATATAAAAAACAGCAATTATTGGTGCATTACGACAATCGTGTAATCCTATCTTAAGTAGACGATTAATCCGCTGTGCTTCCTTCATATAATTTTTTTGTTTGTTTTGTTTTGTGTAGTGATAAAGATCCTTGCTGACCACAATAATAAACACCACATAAACGCCATCTACTGTTGATTAATGGCAATGTTAAGTAAGTATTACCCCCAGCACTTCACATAGAGGCGAGCTAACATATGGTATACCAATCATCTTCTTAGCGTGAAATCAGGAGATTTTTTTTCTGCGTCACAACTCTAGTGAACATATAGGCCTTTCCACAAAGTATTACTTTATTTTAGTTTCTTTATCAGTTTGATCTCTCCACTGTAGCTTCCTCCATGTGATTTTGCATAGTGGTGAAGGTCATTGCTAATTGGTGGTGATCTTTACTTTAGCATAGTAATTTTTTCCCAGTAGGTGGCGTACTTTTCCTGATCATCGCATGACGTATGCGGGAATGTCAGGGGGCTTTTTCTTTTATTTTTTAGTTGGAGTTGTCTAGAGGTAAATTGAAGACCTTTTTATTACTAAACATTCGAAACCACAATTAAATTTTTTCTTTGTCTTGTCCTTTGTTGTGGCTCAAACTTGTGTCGTTTGTGTTGTTAAACGTACGCTCTAACCAATACACCATGCCACACAATATAACACGAATAACCGGTTAATTTAAATAAAGGGTCTGCCATATAAATTTTTTTTTTTGAAAATGCTATAAAAAAAACGACTGAATATTTTCTCAATTTTTTTTTTTTATGTTAAAGTACAATCCTTCCGGTTAATAATGGAAAATTATTTCATTCAAATGGCTGCTTTGGCTGGCCATAAAGTAGCCTACACGATCGGTCCAGTTTTTACGCACATTATCGATTGTGTGCAGCTGTATTTCACCAATGGCTTCACGAATACTGTGCTTTAAATCGTCAATTGCCTCTGGCTTATTGGCGTAGCACTTATCTTTGACGGCGCCCCACAAATAATAGTCCAACGATGTCAAATCGCAGCTCCGAGGTGGCCAAACGTAATTAGCTCTGCGGCTGATAATGCGATCTTCAAAAACAGGCCGCAAAACATAGGGTGTAACTTCGGCTGTGTGGCACGTAGCGCCGTCCTGTTGAAACCAAATCTTGCTTATGTCTTATTCTTCAATTTTTGTTAACAAAAATTAGTTCAACATGGCCCGATAATGATCGCCATTGACTGTAACGGCCACTTCTTTTCGAAGAAAAATGGCCCAATTATGCCTCTGGACCAAAGTTCGCACCAAACAGTGACTCGTCTTGGGTGTATCGGCTTTTCAATGTATGCTTGCGGGTTTTCTGTGCCCCAAATGCGACAATTTTGCTTGTTTTGCTCAAAATGAGCTTTTTTTTGGCAAAATCGGCATCTTTTGTAAGTCGATCGCAGGCTCGCAGATTCCCAGCGTAGTTCAAGCGTATACACAACCATATTCGTTCAGCAGAAGGATAAAACTAATCTGTCAAATCAAACATGAGCTAAGTGTTACCATTCACGAAATAAGCACAAGTTGAAAAAAAAACGTTAGATGGCGGACCCTTTTTAGACGTTTGTATATTTTTTCTATTACAAATGTGCTCATCGTTTCACTATTATTGTTTAGTTATTATTTTTGTATATACGACAACATTAAACGTCTCACAAAGAACGTGAAAACCAAGGTAGATCGAAAAAGATATGCACTCTTGAGCATCAGTAACCGTTACTCATCTTCTGTAAATAAATAGTGATTTTTATATATAGAGAATGATATGACTCATTGAAAACGCCAAACAGACGCCGGTTCCCAATGGCAGATATATTAGTTAGTGAAGTTTAAATACACATAACCAGTCACTAGTAATATTGTGAGGCGATATCACTGTTGAAAATTGTCAGATGGTGTAGCCTTGGACTCAACCGACGATTTCTCTGTTGAAAGGTGAGTGGCTTACCTACCATACCACAGAGACCCATACACTTTTTAATACGTATTACATGAATTTACATACAGAGCTGTTCGAAACCTAAGCAACTTTTCTTGTCGAGGCAATTAAGTCAAAGTTCAAAGTCAAAAATTTATTTCTTGTTATTTAAGGCCCATAAATAATAATTATAATAACAAAACCTTAACTCCATTCTCTACCAAGTAATAGAACAACAGCCAAGAAATTAGCTCCTTGAGAAGCAGTAGCAATTTTCAGTATTTGTGTAATAAACTTTGTTTTTATGGCCTCCAAACACCGTTTTTATGAGATTTGTTAGAATTATTGTTAGTATTGATTGCCACTTTAATTTTAAGTTCTTCGTCAGCTTCTGCTTATTTTTAAAACGACATGGTCCAGTTTTACGCTTCAAAAATTAAGAACATTTTTAATAAAAGAACCGGTTAACCGGTTATTTGAATAATTATGAACCGAAAATCTGGTATTTAAAAATTGCTACTTTTCGAATTATTTGAAAACCGGTTTCTGAAAAAAGTCGAACAATCGATCTCCCTATTATATAGTCACACAAGTTTTGTTAAGTCTAACCAAGAAATTTATTTTAAATTTCTATAAACGGGCTTGGAAAAGAAAATTTTTGGAATTTATTGTTTAGATATAATTATGGCCATGTGGCAGCCATGACTTAGCGTACGAGGCGCAATCTGGAACACCAATTTTGTATAAATTTTTTGTAGCATATGCGCCCGTATTTTGTTAAGTTCGATTTCTTTACTTATTTACTTATATGGATATTCGCAACCCCAGTTTGTCAATAGCCGAGCATATGAAAGCCCAAGAGCGTCTTTCTTGTGCGCATCTTCTCCAGTTAGTCACACCAAGTTTCAAATGAAGCCCATCAACCTGATCCTTTCAACGGAGTTTTGGTCGCCCTATCTTACGTTGTCTTTCGGGTCCCATATCAAACACCTTCTGAGATGGAAAATTTTCACTCATGCGCGTGACATGTCCTAGCCAATGCAATATTTTCTCTTAAATGCGCTTAACCACATTGATGTCGGAATGAAGTCCATACAGTTCAGAGTTCGTCAGGTATCGATACTCGTTATTTAGGACACAGGACCGTATATTCTGCAAACTCCTGGAATGGCCACATCAGTCTGTGTCATCACCCACGTTTCGGCACCATACAGCAAAACAGGTAAAATTAAGGTCTTGTATATGTGGAGTTTTGTTCTTCTACTCAAAGTCCTTACTAAGTCCATAATAGCATATGTTGTTCCAGACTGTTATTATTGTTCTTATACATGGTGGAACCGAGATAAACGAAGTTATCCACAACTTCAAAATCAAAGTTATTAATACATAATGATCGTTTAAGGTGCGTGGGCTGCTTGTCCGTGAAGACCACTAACTTAGTTATTCATTGCCAAGCCCGCTTTAGATGACTCTCTCTCAATTCTGGAAAATACTGACATGACTTCTCGCAAATTTTGACCCATTATGTCGATATCATCAGCACATGTTAGAAGCATGTGGCTCTTCTTAAAAATTGTGCCATATGTTGAGGAGGCAGCAAGATAGACTGTCTCCCTCTCTGAGTCCTCTCTTAGTAAGAAACGGCTACGATAGGTTGTTGCATATTTTCACTGATGACGATATATATCTGTCAGCGACATCCTACATAGTCGTACAAGCTTGACTGTTGCTCCGTATAGGACTATCGAAGGCAGATTATGATAGACAAAGAGATGGTATGTAGCGAATTGTTCTTCTCGGATTTTTTCTAGGATTTGGACCAGCCTGTTCGATTTGGCCGTCGTCACCATCATCGTCTCCCATGGGTAACTTGGAAAAGTGCACACCTTCATCGTGTGACCAGATTTCCGCTTACGTCCTTACAAGATATAAGCGCATTATCAAGGTCTTTTCGTTCCTTACTTTTCCAGTTCCTTACTCCTCTGTTTCTCTAGGTGCCTTTACTTACTCCGGAACAGCCGATTTTCCTGATTTCTAATTACCATAAAACGTTCATGCACAGCACGCGTTGCAATTGTCTGCTGTTCCGCCTTCAAAGCAGGGTTTTTGACCTCCGTTACACTCCGGCCTTCTTCGTCATACCAAGGTTTGTCTTTTCGCGGTTTTGAATAAGCGAGTACGGATGTTGCAGCGGATAGAGCGAAAAGAACAATAACAACAAAAGAACCACTGTGCATCAGCATCATCAGAGGAAGATCTCGTTTGCATCGGCCAGAACTGGGTTACGCGGCTTACCCACATCCAGCTTTCTCCATGTTTAGGAACTCATGCACACCTTAGCTGCTACTAGGCAGTGATCAGAGTCAATATTGGCTTCACGAATCGGGCGCACGTCCAATATATTTGGAGCAAATCCTCCATCAATCAGCACATGATCAATCTGATTTACCGTACATTGACTGGGAGATCTCCAGGTTGACTTAGGGACTGCCTTATGCTGCAACCTTGTACTACTGGCCATCATATTTCTTGCTGCAGCGAAATCAACTGCATACCATTGCTTGTTGACATATGAAGCTAACATATGTTCTGTCTCATAAAAATAGTCTTTAGTTTCCCGTCCTTATGCTCCGTTGGGGTGTGGGCACAAATCAAGGTAATGTACAAATACGGATACGGAATGTTGACTTTATTGCTTGACAAATTTTCAAGTCGCAGAGACTGTCGTTAGACTTGCCACAAACCATGCAACAAGACCATTTTTGACTTAATTACTTGAAAAATTTCTAAGTCGAGTAACTTCTCAATAGACCCTCTTTAGACTTTTTTGTAGGACTACGACATAGATCATGTCTACGCGGAATCTTCCTTAACAATGGAACATATAAAAACTAACATTACTCAACATATGGCTTAATTATACTTTTAAGAAAATACTGTTGCCCTCACCTAATACTAATGAATGTTACATATTTGCTTTAATGGCAGCATTTGGACGTGTAAAGAAAATGTTAGTGAGAGACAGAGAGAGAGAGGGAGAGAAAGAGAGAGAGAGAGTGATAGAGAGAGAGAGAGAGAGAGAGGCTGTAGCAGCATTGAGAGTAAGTGTTTTGAATTTGCTTAATATTCTGTATGTATGAGTGTGTATTTCTAATGTGTGTGTGTATGTGTTCTTCCTGCGTATAAGAATTTCGTACTTATTTTCACTTACCAAAATGCTATCATTTTTTTTCCATAATTTTTCCTTGTATTTGTTCCTTTACAAAGGAAGTTTTACTTGAAAATTGTCTTGTTTGCTTTTCTTACTGCTGCTGCTGGTTGCTTTGTTCTGCTTCATTTCCTATTTTTAACGTCTTTTCCTTTTTATTGGCGTTGTTTTATTTATTATTTTATCATATCCTTTTTATTGTATTTTCTTTGGTTACTTAATAATTCTTTTGTTTGCTTTGCTTTTATCATTTTGTTTTCTTTTGTGTGTGTAGACTTCGTTGTTAGATGGTGCTATTATTGTGTAATAGGGGTAAAGGGATATTTTGCTTCATTTTCTTGGCATTTTTTTTCTTTTTTTTTATAATTTTCTTGACTTGTTATAGTCATAAATTATCTAAATATTTTCTTTCATTATTTTTCTTACTTTTTACGCATGTTATCGTATATTCCTGTTGTTTTCTTTCCTATTGTTTGATTTGAGATAAATCGCTTTGTAAATATTTTTTTTGTTATTTTTTTTTTGTACTATAATGCATTAATAAAAAATAAAAGAAAATATCAGAAAATAAGGAGAGAAAACTGATCCAACGATTTGATTTCATTCAACAAAAGCTAATATTTGACTTCCTTTTCTTTTCGATGCTTTTTTCCTTTTTCTTTTTCTTTTTCTATAAATGCCAGTATATTTTGTTAAAATTTTGTTTTTTTGGGTTGATGTTTTTTACGAATTTGTGGTTGATATGGTATTTTGACCGTCTTTTCGAAACAGGTTTATAAATAATACAGAAGATTAGCTCATCAATAATTTATTCAATATTTAATTTAAATTTTTGTTTTCAGCTTTAGACTTCTTGTTGGTTTTGGCGTTCGGCTTAATAAAGCCTAAACAAAGCAAAAAATAAAAGATAATTTAAAGCCGCGAACATTTTTTTTTACATAAGACCAGCATCCAGGGATGGCCCCTACTCATGCAGTACATTGTGAAGTCTGGTACTAGGAAAATAGGTTGTGAGAAGAAGGGCAGATGGAGTAGTGTCTATGGACGTTGGATTTAAATTTACTCATGCCGTAAGTGGCAAGGAATACTTTGGCTGGAAGATTATTCCACAACCTAACAGTGCGATTAAAGAATGAATTCGCCCTATAATGCGTTGTGCGTTTCACTGGATAATCAACTACTCTACGAGAAATACGGGTACTACTTAAAAAATATGATTTTTTTATAATTAATTCCTTAACTTCGTCAGCACACATTCCGTTATAGTACCAATATAATGAATCGATGGAGTTGGCTTCCCTACCATCATTAATGAGCATCTTCGCCCTCTCCTGTAAGCATTCGAAAAGCTCCAAAATAGACTTTGAAGCACCGGCCCATACATGAGATTTGTATTCCATTTTTGGTTGGATATAGGTCTTGTAAATATTAAGGAGATCAGATGGAGTAAAGTATTTCTTGCACCGTTTTTAAAAACCAAGGCACTTGAAATATATGATCATTCCAACGGACGTCACAGCTAATTCTCATGCCCAGAATATCGAGGGCATCTGATTCCGCAATATCCACATTACTCATTGATACAGATGACAAAACTCCACCACGTCTGTGTGTTAAAAAATAACATTGAGTCTTGCGTGTATTAAAATCGACCCTGTTCACTTGCGAGTGTGTCGTTAATACTTATCCTTCTCGCCCCAATCTCCAAAAGGCTCGGTCAGCGATCAAAAGAATATGAGTGACAAATATTGATATCATCCGCAAAAGATTAAATAGGATTAGAAGTGAAAAGAAAGAGAGTAGGAGAGAGAGCCTTGGGATACCTCTGAGCTTATCCTGAATTCTTCGGATGAAACCCCATCTATAGCCACTCTTTTAGAGCGATCTCTGAGAAAACTCGATATAAATCGAGAGAAGTGACTACCGACACCAAAAGCATTAAGTTCCGAAATGAGAGCCTCGTGCTAACTCTCTCAAACGCTTTTGAGATATCCAGAGCCACAAACTTACTCTCGCCAAAACCATGAATTGACTTGTTCCACTTCTACGAGAGCAACGCCAGTAAGTCACCAGTAGAACGGTCCCTTTGCTAACCGTAAGCAAATCGCTAAGCAAATCGTTGGACCCCAAATATCTCACAAGATGATGGTTCACCATTCTCTCCATAGCTTTGGAAAGTGCCAGACTGCTATTGGGTGGTAGTTTTCATGGTTGGAAGCCACACCTTTTTTAGGAATTGGCGTTACATTAGCAACCTTCTAGCTAGACGGAAAAATACAGGCGCGATATGACGCACTGAAAAGGTAGGCATAGTCACGCTTTCGAGTGCGAGTAGGGGGTGGAGGCTCTCCGGCAAGCGAGAATTACTAGCAAATAATTGAGCTAAAAGGTTTGCCTTTTCCACAGGGTTCGTGAATGCTTAGTCATTCCTTATAATGGCAGGAACCGAACTAGCGTTATTCCTCCACCTTGTAACGAATAACCAAAAGATTTTACTTTCCTTACAGAAAAGTAAGAACTTTAGCACGAAGGCGCTGCTCGTATAAAGCCTTTTAGCGTCTAAGTACTGCGGCACACGAAGATCTCGCCTGTTTGCGTAGCAAATCAGTATGGGTACATTTATTACTGTGCCAATTCCTGAACGTTTCTTCTCTGGATCTGACTGCCATTTGACACGTCAGATTAAACCAAGATTTGTTTCCAAGTCAATAGTCAAATTGCTGGTAAATTTATACACGAAACGTTTGAAGGTTAGTACTAAATAAAAATGATATGGAAAAAAATAAAGTAACGCCATCTATGTGTCATCATACAGACTTTTCTTCTTCGTCACTTTCTAGGGAGTATATTGGCTTTCATTGCTTTGTTTTAGTTTCATTAATCAAATTGATTTTTCAAGCTGAGACGCTGATTAATTCATTGTAGCCCACTCCATATCGATCCTGTAGTAAGGGTGAATGTCCTTGCTAATTGGTGGTGATCTTTATTTTAGCATTGTAGTTTTTTCCAGTAGGTGGAGCTTTTTCCTGATCATTCGTCTGGTATTTGTCTTCTTCTCCTTCTTATTTTCTAGATGGAGTTGTCTGAAGGTAAAGTTTAAGCCTCTTTATTAAACACACGAAACTAAACTATAAATAAATTGTTTCATCATGTTTTTTGATGGAGCTCGAATCTGGCTCGCTTGTATTGTTATGCGTGCACTCTAGTCGCCACACCACGCCACCCCATGAACTTATTGAGTACCCGGATATTTCGATAAAAAATATTTCAACAATTTGACAGCGTTACTCTGGTGTAAGGCTATTCATAAATGTCATACCAAACTTAACAAAAATCTACCATAAGCTGTTAAACCTGTTATCGAGCAACGCAGTGTTGACAATTCAAATTTATGAACCTCTGAAAAATATGCGATACAATTCTAATAGCGAAAGTAAAGTTGTCGTTACCTCCGAACAATTAAAGGCTTTTTTTAGCGAGCGTAGTTGATCAAAATTGTTGCTTCTTTAAAGTACGAACTTATTACCCAATATAATGTTGTTACGAAAATAAAAATGCCTTAAAGGAAATACACCACATCAGGTTCTAAGTTGTGGGATTTTAGTCTGTTGGTTTGTGTCAAGGTTGTGAATGTGTTACCCTGGTAATGCCGCACTGATTTGTGTATTTAACACCATTACCAATACGACTATTTTTGGGTAACACAATCTTACATGTTTGAAATTAACGAACATAAAATAGAAGTGAGAACTTTTGAGACATTTCCGGAATTTTCCAAACTGTATGTAATAAGGGAGGCTGCTGTGCCTACGTTGATATAGTTATCGTTTTGCAGTCATAAATTAAAGTTCTGCTTAGACGTAAATAAAAGTGTATACTAATATTAAGTGTAAGATAAATAAATTGCAGATTGTGTAGTTATAATTGTAAAGATAAATTAAAGAAATGCAAGCTGTAAAACAACAACAACGTGTTATTTATTTTATTTTGACGCAATTAAAAAGAACTCATATTTCATTGCTGACCACTGCTGACAGCTCGCATATGTGCACAATAATATTAAAGAAAAGACATATGAAGACCGTTTTAAGGACTAAAAATCTCTACGTTGATATAGTTATCGTTTTGCAGTCATAAAGTAAAGTTCTGCTTAGACGTAAATAAAAGTGTATACTAATATTAAGTGTAAGATAAATAAATTGCAGATTGTGTAGTTATAATTGTATAAAGATAAATTAAAGAAATGCAAGCTGTAAAACAACAACAACGTGTTATTTATTTTATTTTGACGCAATTAAAAAGAACTCATATTTCATTGCTGACCACCGCTGACAGCGCATATGTGCACAATAATATTAAAAAAAAGACATATGAAGACCGTTTTAAGGACTAAAAATCTCTTTATCTCTTTGATTAAATACTCTTCATTATCATGCCTTTCAACATGATGTTTTTTTTTTTTTATAATGAAAATTTCTGTTATTTTTTTAATTTTTCATAATTTGTATTTTAATTTTTTTATGTGTATTTATGTTTATAAACACAAAATCCATAATAAATCTCGTTAAGAATTTTCAATATGTTTACTTAATACCTACACGCTCGCACACAAATATGCTTCCAATTATAATTTCTTTTAAATCCAATAAGTATGCTTTAGTTTTCTAATAAAAACTTGATTACATTTTAAACTGGTTGCACTCTACAAATAACGTTTAGATAAATATTATTTACATTTATTTTTACAAGTTTTCATATAAATATAAAAATACATAAATTTAACAGCATATTTAAGAGAGTATATATATATGTATGTATGTATTGTATATGTTTCTGTTTAGACGTATTTTTTAACTCTCATCAAAATTCCATTACAACTAAAACATATACCATATATATGTATGTGTATTTTATTTTTAAATATATATAGACGTTTTTAAAGTAGAGATACATATAAAATAGAAAAAAAAATAGTTATTACGATGTATCATCATTATCATCATGATCATAAAATAAATAATATATGGAGTGGGAAATACAAAAAAAAAAAAAAAAAATTGTGTTGCTGTAACTCTTGTTTAGATGAAAACTATAACGAACTAATTGATAAACATGCTATGCAGTAAACTTGAATAAAAATACACAAAAAAAAAAAATAGGAAGGAAATACAGCCATTGAAACGTTTACACTTAGGAATATAGGGTGAACCATAGAAGGCTTCATAATATATGAATAGACGACGAAAGACGTTAAAGCCAACAGTATAAAGTCAAGATTGTGTTTTAAATAAAATAATTTTGTAAATTAGACTTGATTGGCAGTTTTTCTATTTACTCATCACTTCACAATACCTGACCAGTAATTATGCGCTTAGACCATCCAACTTAAATTAACTTTGTCCTCGATGTTACTTCTCCAGGTATGATTCATTTTGTCCATTATAATTTTTATTATTATTTTGTCTTCTTTTAAATTTCTGTTTTAAACCACGCGTATGTTCTCCAGAAGTCTTATCAAAATGTACTTCTGTACGACATGCTTAAAATTTAAGCAGCTTCGAAAAATACTCCATCTTTATTCATCCAATTGACAATTTAATAATTTTTTAGGCATAAACGTCGAGGTTCGTTTGCATGCGATGACAGGCGTCAACTTACAGTAGAGCCAAATTTCTACTATATATGACTTCCTTATACCATATCTGTTCCTCCGGGTCCAGAATAATTGTTTTTATTTTTTAGGATTTTTTCAAGAAAAGTCTGCCTTCTTCAGCGGTTTAACAAAAAAGTTTTTTTCTATGACAACTCAAAATTTTGTAGATTATATGGAGTTTTAAGCATATGCGTCACGGTCCATTGGTATATCCAAGTCGGCCTTCTTTAGAAATCTAAAGAAAAATAACTTTGATAGTCTTAACGTGTAAAAAGCTACGAGGAATACAGTTCTTAAATTTTACTACTTAGCAACTGTAAATATACTAGTTTTTCCGGGTTTTTAGGCACAGGCGCGAGGTCCACATAACTATTTTTTAGCAAAATTTACACTGATACTTTTTATAGATAAAGAAGAATATTGCAATTATATAGTTTAAGCATATAAACCCGAAAAAAGTAAATTTGCAGCTGAATCATTCTTGAACTAGGTGTTCAATATATACGTCGGCCTATTTAGAAATCTAAAAAAAAAAAAAAATTTTGTCTTGTTTTGTCTGACTTCTTTTTGAGTATATTTTTAGGCGTATGCGTCGAGGTCCGTTGACATGCGATAATATGCGTAAATTTGCAGTAAAGCCAAATGACAACTCAACATGACTTCTGTATACCACCTATATTCCTTTAGTCGTGAAGCGTTCAGTACAAAACAATTTTTGTGTGTTTTTTTAAAATAATTTTTTAATCAATACACATTCATATGCATGTACGTCGGTCTTCTTAATAAAAGAAAAATAACTTTGCTAGCACAGTTTTAACGTGTAAACATGTTTGAAGAACACAGCTGTTGCATTTAACTACTTTACAATTTGAAATTTACTAGATTGTCTGTTTTTAACCATATGCGGTGAGGTCCGTTGACATGCGATAATATGCGTAAATTTGCAGTAAAGCCAAATGATTACAAAAAATGATTTCTGCATATCATTTCTATTTCTTCAGGCATGAAGCGCTCAATCGAAAAAATTTTTTTTAAACAAATTTTTTATATATCGCAATTGATCAACAAGAGTGTATTAACTCAAAATTAAAAAAAAACATTTTTTGCAAGAATAACAACAACAATAACAATATCAATATCTGCCTACTGTAAAAATTTCAACGTGTTCTGATTACTCTTTCATCTCGAAAACCACATTTGAGACTATTTTCGTAATAGTGTAGTGACTACCTTTGTATCACCAAAAAGTTATTATTTTGACTGAATACAAAAGTGAAAATAGAAATGTATCGTATATTTTCATAAAAAAGGTATTATTTTTGCTAACTATGATGTAAGCGGATTTTCAAATTCTCTTAAAATGTAACCACAAACAGTTTTTCACCTCTACTCAAAATTTGAAAATTTTGAGTTAATACCCTCTTGTTGATACATGTGCGATATGTATGTCGGCCTTCTTTATAAATCTAAAGAAATAAAACTTTGATAGTACAGTCATAACGTATAAGCAACTTCAAAGAACACAGCTTCTTAAATTTAAATATTTTACACCTTGAAATTTACAAGATTGTCGGAGTCTTTAAGCATATGCGGCGAGGTTCGTAGACATGCGATTATATGCGTCAAAACACAACAGAGACAAAGTTTTGTTTGTTTGTTTTGTTTTGTTTATTTATTGGTATATAGTGTAGACCGATGGATTCATATATAGACGTACATAACAATTATCTTAATTTCAACGTGTTTTAGTCGAATTTTTTTCTGAACTGTATCGCATCAAACCGTATCATATTGGTCGTGAGGACAGACGTGAAAATGAGATTACTGATGGATGTGTAACCCAGCTTCTTGAATTTAAATACTCTCGATTATCGAAGTTTTCAGGTACATTCAGTTACACTAGAGACAATTGGCTACTAAAACTGATAACTGTGTACCATTTCTGTTCCTTCGGGCATGACTCGCTTTGTCCAGAGTAATTTTTATAACTTTTTAAAATATTTTTGTTTTTGTTTTTTTTTGAATATACATCTGCGTCTTTCGATGTAACTTTCTCTTAAAATTAAAACAGCTTCGTAATATCATTATAATTATCATCATAATGACCAGGCACTATTGGAGGGTACGGCGACCCATAGGATAAATTGTGCTTCTTCCAATCTGTAGTTGGCGTAGTAGATCTGCTGCCTTCCTAATGAACAGCAGCAGACCCAGTGAGACGCTTTGTCTACCTAAGCATTTCCACCTAAGCCTATCAAGAACCACACATTAACACAATATGAGTACCACTGTCTCTGATTCCTATAACCACAGTTTACAAACCGACATCCCCTTCAGATGCACTCTTAGTCTACAGTGGCCATTAAGAAACTGCGTAAGAATTTCAGGTGTGGCTTGCTATATTCGAGCATCTCAGAGCATCATTCGATTTTTTAACTGATCGCCGCCCTCAAAAAGACACCTTTGAGCATTCCAGTAATCCACGCGTCTGACAATTTTCCAATCCTTTTTTAAATTGGAGATGTCAGTAAATGGTACTGCATTGCACGTTTCCGAACCGATAGCTTCGTAGCATATAGCTTCATGAATTGAAGTATTTAATAACTTCAAATTATTTGGGTTTGCAGCTACTTGCGCCGAGGTCTGTTGACATGCAACATATATTATCAATTTAACACCGTTATTTTTCTTATCTCAAGAATGAAAAAAATATTGGCACAAATATATCATATCATATTTGAATTAAACACAAAATAAGTGGCTTTGTAGACCAAGGGATTGATTACTTCAGTAAAATGTCTCTCAGATCACAACAAAGGATTCGCTTGATGACTTAACAACGTAGTAAAAGTAAAAAAATTTTTCAATTTGAAGACATGCAAAATTTCAGAGTATCCACATACTTGGCAAGATCGCCAGGGGAGTGGCATGATGAAGTAGTTAGAGCGCACGCATAATACAACAAATGACCCGTGTTCGAGCCGCAGCAAAGGACATGAGGAACAAACAATTTAATTATGATATTGAATTTTTAAGAATGAGGTTTCAACTTCCTTCAACTAGATCTAAAAAATAAAAAAGAAGAAAAAATGAAAAAAATTACAATACTAAAGTAAAGATCGAAACCAATTAGCAAGGATCTTCACCACTATGCAAAAATCATATAGAGGCAGCTACAGTGGATTAATTATCCATCTACTTGGAATGAAAGATTAAACGGATTAAAGAAACTGAAACAAAGCCATGAATGCTTTGTGAAAAACCAATATGCTCCCTAAAGGAGCGGCGAGCACAAAAAAAAAAAATAAAAAAAAATCCACATACTTGAAGATTGTTGGTTTAGAGCGGCTTTTCTTAAGATTAGATCTACCTGCTGGTACCGCTTAAACATTGATTCAAATTTATATTAAAAATAAGACCAGTAAACGGCTCACCCTTTACAATAATTCTTTGTACATATACGATTCTATAAATGCATTAAAAAGTACTCATAAAAACGTGAACGGTAATAGTGATAAAAATTAAGGCTACATTTTGTAAGCCAAAAACTAGAATATTAGATTTGAGACTGCTGTAATCGGCCAGCCAGCAACTAAATTGCTAAAGTATATTTTTAAAAGTTTTATAGCTACAGATTTTTTTATATATAAAGTATTTTAGATATTTATAAAAAAATCACATTGTGTTACCAATGCTTGCCTACATCAAATATACCACTTTTTTTGTTAAACTTCATTCGTTTAAGAATAAGTAAAACATTGAAAACTTTGTTATGGATAGCAATGAATGAAAATTAAAAGAAAATTTCTAACATATAGACAGGCATACATACATACATACATATATGCGCTAAGGATAACAAGGGAAAAACAGGTTTGCACACTTTTCTATTACTGATGGGAAAAACAACAACAAAACGTACATTTACTTTCATATTAGAAATAATACCGCATCATATATAAAATACTCAGTCATATGATGCATTTACGGGTATATATGTGCACAAGTTTTTTATCTTCTTCTCCAAGTGCGCAACATCAACGTATGTGTTCGTAGTTGAGTGTGTATCTTTGCTATAACAGTTTTGAAGTCGAAGAAAACACTTGAAGCGGAAGTATTTGTAAAACTTTGTTACACTTTGCGGTATAACGGTGGAAAAAAAAATGAAAGAAATGGTAGAGCAACTGCAAACTTTATGGTTCTTATGGCAGATGATGTTACAACATCAACAACTGCTGCAATAGCAACAGTATGATGAAAAAAAAAAACAATTTTTAACTAAATAAAGTGGTAAACTAGTTTTAGGAATCTATTCTATTTTTTTCTTTCTCTTTTTTTGTTTAGTGTTGCCTTCCATTTTAGCGCAGCAGGTAGGGCTAAAATAGGGCACAAATGTACATGTATATACACAAACTACAAAAAAAGGGTTTGTTTATATTTAAAACAAGAAAAAGTATAAATTTCGTTATTAAGATTCTTTCATTTCAGTTTTTTCAATTGTTGTTTAATAAAGGGTCCGCCAAATAAATTTTTTCTTTTTGAAAATGCTATAAAAAAAACTACTGAATATTTTCCCAAATTTCTTTTTTATTTTAAAAGTAAATTCCTTCCGGTTAATAATGGAAAATAACTTCATTCAAATGGCTGCCTTGGCTGGCCATGCAGTAGCCTACACCATCGGTCCAATTTTTAAGCACATTATCGATTGTCTGCAGCTGTATTTCACCAATGGCTTCCCGAATAGTGTCCTTTAAAGCGTCAATTGCCTCTGGCTTGTTGGCGTAACACTTATCTTTGACGCCACCCCACAAATAATAGTCCAACGGTGTCAAATCGCAGCTTCAAGGTGGACAAATGACATCCGCACTGCGGCTGATAATGCGAACTTCAAAAACAGTAGCTGCGGCTGTGTGGCACGTAGCGCCGTCCTGTTGAAACCAAACGTTGCTAATATCCTCCTCTTCAATTTTTGTGAACAAAAATTCGTTCAGCATGGCCCGATAACGATCGCCATTGACTGTAACGGCCACTCCTTGCTCATTTTCGAAGAAAAATGGCCTAATTTTGCCTATGGACCAAAAGCCACACCAAACAGTGACTCGTCTTGGGTGTATCGGCTTTTCAATGTATGCGTGCGGCTTTTCTGTGCCCTAAATGCGACAATTTTGCTTCTTTACATACCCGCCGAGATCAAAATGAGCTTCATCTGAAAAGATGATTTGTTTTGGCAAAATCGGCATCTTCTGTAAGTCGATCGCAGGCCCACTCCTGAATCAATTGGAGTTTGTATGTCGTCATACCAAGGTCTTTATGCCATATTCGTCTCAATGATGTCTCCGAAATGTTCAATTGTTGAGGACGACGGTGAATTGATGTTGATGGTGCTTCACGCACACTTTCTGCCACACCTGCAATATTCTCGGGTGTACGCACTGTTTTTGGCTTTTCACGCTTTGGTTTATCGATGAGGATGCCAGTTTCTTTCGCTTTTTTCACAAGATAACGAACATACGGAGCTGACGGTGCTTCTCTTCTTCCAAAATCCGCACGCAGTTTCCGCACACATTCTGCGACATTACCATGATTTTCAAAGTAATGTTCAAGCGTATACACAACCATATTCGTTCAGCAGAAGGATAAAACTAATTAACTGTTAAATCAGACATGAGCTAAGTGTTACCAGCACTAGTTGAAAAAAAAACGTTAGATGGCGGACGCTTTAGTTTGCTTTGAAAGATGACACCACAGCGTATGCTTAATATGAAATTGTTGATAAACATTGCTCATACGCACCATTACACCGGTGTTATACATATATTTTAGTTTTTAAAAATTGTGTCGACTTAATACAGATCTACTTCGATTTAGTAAAATCAACCAACTCCGCTCTTCCGTACGCTTTTGTATTGGTTTAACACTAGAAAGACGGGCAAGGGTCATTTGACCCATTTTCATATTTCATATTCAATATTTAAATTAAAAGTCATTAATTAAATGATATTTCTGAGTTAATATTTTGTGACTTTTATTCAAATTAAAAGCATCCATATTTTACAGAAATGTTCCAAAGTTGTACAACTAACTGGAAAAAGTCTATTTGTGATTTGACAAATTTGCACATGTGGCCGCATTTCTGTACTTTTTTCATCACAAAAATCGTCAAATTGACGTTAAATCGCCATATCTGGCAGCTGTGTTTATGAGCGTGTATATATTTTGTCCATTGGTTTCTAGAACAAAGGGCCGCAACATTCGGTTCTGTTTGGAGCATTATTTGATCTTTTCTAACCTGAACCAGTTTGGTTGATTTCGAATTTAATTTGTCAGCTTCTGGAGTGGGAAATCACTTTTTGTGCTTTTTCTATGGATTGTGGTCAATGGAACTTCTTGCTACCATATGCCTTCATGTGATCTTCAAAGGGTGTGACCAATCCAGTTCCATTTGTGACTGTGAATTTTTTGTTCCCAAAAATCTCTATGCAAGTCGCTGTTTGACGAAAAGCGATTAAAGGTTACCTGGGTTGGCATTTCGTGATGTTATATAACAGCACACACACTCATAGAGGGCTGATTTTTCTCAGGAGTTGAAAATGTTGACCTTAGGCCATTTCGATTGATTGGCTTTGGAGATTCGAAATATAAAATATTATCAACGCTACAGCCGCAAATCTTTGTTAGAATATTGCTAAGGTAGCAGAAATCACTAACGCCTTCCAAATCGATATGACATATCCTGAATTTGGTGTTGTTGGGGATGTTATAGCTATCAATCTATCATTGATGTTGAGTCTTAGACCCGTGTTAGCAGCCTTAATTTTTAGGTACTTAAATTAAGTAAACATGTGACGATGGCTGTGTGTTAAAAGATAAATATCATATTCCTATTGAAAACTCTTAAAAATCATTGGATTTTTAGTACAAAACTTCGGGTGGAGTAAGAAATGTGTTCCGTAAGAAAAATTATCTTCAACGACGAAGCTCAGGAATACATCAACGAACAGAATTGCTGTATAGTGTGTCAATAATAGCCGATGGTAGTTCAAGAGCTGTCAATATACCCTGAAAAATACGTTGTACATCGCCGTGTTATTGCCGATATACGGCCACAAGTGTTGGAAAACATCATCGAAAATTGGACGTCCAGATCGGACTACATCCATGCCAAAACTCTTAAAACTCATTGGATTTTTAGTATAAAACTTCGGGTGGAGTAAGCAATGTGTTTCGTAAGAAAAATTATCTTCAACGACGAAGCTCAGGAATACGTCAACGAACAGAATTGCTGTATAGTGTGTCAAGAGCAGCCGATTGTAGTTCAAGAGCTGTCAATATACCCTAAAAATACATTGTATGCCGAGATTTGTAGGTTTGTGCTTCTTAAAAAACGACGAAAATCGCAGCATTAAGGCAAGATATCGTGAAATGACTTCTGAGGTTTTTTTCCTGTTTTTGCCGAAAATAAAAGAACTGAACATGGTTGACATATGGCTACTCCAAGATGGTGCTACATGTGATACGCCAAGCCTTTTTAAGTACGAGTTTGGTGAACAATTAATATCGCGTTCCAATTCAGTATATTAGATGTCAAAACCATGAGATATGACAACACTGGACTATTTTTTGTGGTGATACGTGTAATCCCCCATATAAAGGAACAAGACAGCTTCATTTCCAGTCTTAGAAGATAATAGTACAGCTGATATTGGTGAAATACCTGCCAAAAGCGTGGAAAAAGTATGCCAAAGTTCTAGCTCATGGAAAGGCCACATAACGGAAAAATTCAAGTTTAATTACGGTTTCGAGTGTTTGATATAGAGACAAATACCTCCATCGGAAACCCCGAAACCCTCCAGCTTACCACAAGCGGTGATGACGAACAGCAGACGAATGATCAGGAGTAAACGCCACGTATGGAAATACATTGCAATGCTAAGGATAACCACCACCACTACTCAGCAAGGATCTTCAGCACTACCTAATCGTATAGAGGCGAGCTAACTTCATTAATGAAACTACGAGTAAAATAAAGAAATGAATGCTTTGTGGAAAGACAATATGCTCCCTAGAGGAATGACGGAGAGATAAAAAAACCGGTTAAAAAATCACCCACTATTTTTATGATATAATATAGGAAATATTGAGTGACTATTACTTCTTTTTTTCTTTATTATTTATTTTTTAAAATTGATTTAAAATATTGCTCATACGTAGGCTATGATCACCTTAAAACTTTATTTATTTTTTCTGTTTTTATGGCTCATAGTATTGCTTCAGGTAGTCCATCTCTGGCCATATTTTAGTAAAAAAATACTATTTTTGCAACATAATAACATTTTTCTTAGGTATGAAAACAAAACTCTTAAAAGGTACTCAGACAGCGCGGTAAGGCTTTGTAGGAACAAATCCTATTTAAAGATTTTTCTATAATAACCAAAACAGATATACTAATAAGCCAATTAAGTGTAAAAAAAGAAAAATATTAAAAATTATTTTTAAGCTAAGAATGTTGATAGATAAGAGAGTAAAGTTAACTAAATGAAAAACAAAAAAATATTTTATTGTAAAACTTCTATAGTATGACAACTAACAACCAAGAGGAACAAAAAATTTTTCTTTATGAGCTTTACTTAAGGAGATTTATCATGTTTTTAAAAATCTTAAAATAGAAAAATCCTTAATTTGTTCATGTGATTATTAGCCATAAGACAATATATTTTTCAGTTGTTGTCTCTATTTGCTTTGAGCAATAAAAATATTCATTTTTTCTTTCTCTGATAATCTAATTCATTGGCATTTATTATTTTCATTATTATTGATAATTTGCATTCTTTCAACTGCAATAATAAGAATATTTTTATGGCATTAATCATATAAAATAAATTACATACTCATACCCATACTCATACCCATACTCATAGAATATATTGTGCTTTTCGTAGAAAAATAAAATTTTTTTTATTATTATAGCATTGGAATATATATGCAGTTAAAGATAAATTTATCGCATATTTATAATGCAACCAATTTAAAGAAAAATGTTACATTTTGTTTTATTTCATTTTTTCTGTTTTTGCTGCGCCCTTTATAAAATAAATTATATACTTATACTCATACTTATACTCATACTCATACTCATACTTATAGAATGTATTTTGATTTTCTTAGAAAAATAACACTTTTTTATTACTAAAGCATTGGAACATATATGCAGTTAAAGATAAATTTATCGCATATTTATAATGCAAGCAATTTAAGAAAAAAAGTTACAATTTGTTTTATTTCAGTTTTCCTGTTTTTGCTTCTCCCCGTTTACGTATAATATTGAATATTTATTGTGAATTTTATACTCTACTTAAGACAATATATTGCTGGAAAAGTAGAAAAAATTGTGAGAAATAAAAATAAAGTATAAAAAAGCAAATCTAAAGGTAAAATAGATCAATACCGAATACTCATGACTTTACATTGGAAATATATAAGTTTTTTTTCTTAGTTAATTTTCCATTGCCTTATTCCCATAGGTTTAACTACAGTGCTAAAGATTACACTGTGCAACAAGCATATATTTCATATAGTTTTTTGATGCGCTATGCTCATCAGGATTTCATATTCTATGGATAAGTTTTTTTTTTCTAAAATGTGCGATTTGTAAAGAGGCAGTTTCATACATCTTATGATAAGTTTGAAACGACTTATTCGATTTCTAGAGCGTGTTTTTTATAGAGGTATAGAATTTTAAGTTGGCATTACTTTTTCAAATGGCGACCGATTTAACAGCTGTCAAGTGATTTATTCTGAGTTTGGTTTGGCGATTCATCATGAATAGACTCAGGCCCGGCGTAGAATCGTCGACTGGGCCCAAACCGAAATTACCGTTGTTCCCGATTTTCATAAGTGAATTTCGTTTAGCGATGAAGCGCACTTCTGGTTGAATGGCCATGTCAACAAACAAAACTGCCGCATTTGGAGTGAAGGTAACCCTCAAGTGTACGTGGAAACAGCGTTACATCCAGAAAAACTGTCTGTTTGGTGCGCTTTATGGGCTAGTGGATTCATTGGTCCTTACTTTTTCAAAAACGAAGGTGGCCAGAACGTTACAGTCAATGGTGATCGGTATAGAGCCATGATTACTGACTTTTTCATTCCTGAATTAAATAACCATGATGTCCAGGACATGTGGTCAACATGTTACACAGCTCGTGCCACAATAGATATATTGAAAGACACGTTTGGTGACCGCCTAATATCACGCTTTGTACCTGTGAATTTGCCTCCAAGATCTTTTGATTTAACACCGCTAGAATACTTTCTGTGGGGCTATGTAAAGTCTATGGGTAAAACCGCAAACGCTTGACCATTTGGAAGACAATATTCGCCGTGTTATTGCAGATATACGGCCACAAATGTTGGAAAAAGTCATCGAAAATTGGACGTCCAGATTGGACTACATCCGCGCCAGCTGTTTTGGTCATATGCCAGATATCATAATTAGAATGTAATGCCACAAGATTATCTTTCGGATAAATAAAATTCATGTCAATCAAATAATCCATCGTTGTTTTATTGCAACTTAAAGCTCTATACCTCAATAAAAAACACCCCTTATAAGTCATATGTTAAAAAAATTTCGAATTATACCAGCTTTTAGTCATCCCTTTTTATATAATCCACAGTTTTGGAGTTATTGAGAAACAAATTATTACTTTATTTTTTGTTTTGTTTTGATTATGACTTTTTCGATATTTGAGTGTGGCTCTTTATTGCTGAAGTTGTATATAATAAAAATCGAATAAACCAGAATTCATGAAAATCGATTAGTAAATACATATTTTATTCCCAATAAAGTTGGAAAAAATAAAAATAAAAAAATTATGCTGCAATTGCCGAAAATTTAACTGAGCGTATGAGTGATATTATTGGAAAAATGCCTTATCTATTTACTTTTTTTTAATTAATTTAATTAAATTAATTTATTTGAAAAATAATAGTAAAATAAAGGGTCCGCCATCTAACGTTTTTTTCAACTAGTGCTTATTTCGTGAATGGTAACACTTAGCTCATGTCTGATTTGACAGATAATTAGTTTTATTCTTCCGCTGAACGAATACGTTTGTGTCCAATGCGTCTTCGCTTCGCTAAGTGGGCCTGCGATCGACTTACAGAAGATGCCGATTTTGCCAAAAAAAATCATCTTTTCAGATGAAGCTCATTTTGATCTTGGCGGGTATGTAAACGAGCAAAATTGTCGCATTTGAGGCATAGAAAACCCGCACGCATACATTGTACAGCCGATACACCCAAGGCGAGTTACTGTTTGGTGCGGATTTTGGTCCAGAGGCATAATTGGGCCTTTTTTCTTCGAAAATGAGCAAGGAGTGGCCGCTACAGTCAATGGCGATCGTTATCGTTTTGTTTGTTCACAAAAATGGAAGAAGAGGATATAAGCATCATTTGGTTTGAAAAGAATGGCGCTACGTGCCACACAGCCGAAGCTACACTCGATGTTTTGTGCTCTGTTTTTGAAGATCGCATTATCAGCCGCAGGGCTGATGTCGTTTGTCCACCTGGGAGCTGCGATTTGACACCGTTGGACTATTATTTGTTGGGTGCCGTCAAAGATAAGTGTTATGCCAACAAGCCAGAGACAATTGGCGCTTTAAAGGACAATATTCGTGAAGCCATTGGTGAAATACAGCTGCACACAATCGATAATGTGCTTAAAAATTGGAACGGTCGTGTAGGCTACTGCATGGCCAGTCGAGGCAGCCATTTGAATGAAATTATATTCCATTATTAACCAGAAGATTTGTACTTTCAAATAAAAATGTAATTTGAGAAAATATTTTTTGGCGGACCCCTTAATAACGTCTAAGCGCCACATGACTATTAGAGGTTATACTGGCAACTTTATGCCCGATATTACAATAAGTTATGTCTGCATATATAAAAAGAAAGAAGGAAATATTTAACCTTAATTCGTTTCATACTCTATGATGCAAGTGTGTCAAGATCTTCTCTCAAGCGGTAATTTGTCAGCTGAATACCGAATCCTTTGTTTTGTGAGTTGAAGTCAACATCTTGTAACAATTAGTTGTCGTCTAGAGGGTGGATATACTTTTTTCGAATCGTATTGTATTTATCATGCACTTAAGCATGTGTCTGAAGTTTCCGTAATTATTATATAATTACGAAATTACGTACTTAAGCGTAATAAGAGGTTAAAGACAATTTTCAATGCTCTGTTTTGGGTTGCATTAAATGATTGAAGTTCCCAGGTCCTTTTACTTGCATAAATAATAGGTATATAACAGCATCATACTTAATTTAGAACTAAACTTTAAATAGATCAAAACATACCCCTGCTACTTCTTTGTCTCCTGAGTACCAATACCTTTCTGAAAATCATATCGAAAGTGAAATAGGATATTATTTGGATGTAAATAACTGGAGAGATGTTCATAAATTATTTTCTCAATTACTTTATCAAAAAAATTAAAATTTGGCGAAATTCATAGACTTAATTTGTACCAACGCTCTTAGGAACAGAAAAAATTTTGTGCATTTTATTATGTTGATAAAAACCTTTGCAATAATTTCCGATATATTATATTTGCGCACCAGTAGAATTTCTAAATTTAATACTATCACTACTTGAGCTTTATCGTGGGGCCTGTTTATTTATAATTTTTTCAACATAAGAATTCTCAACTGTGTTTATTGGGCATATCGTGGAAGCAATAGTTAAAATTCTAAAAAAATTAATGTTGTCATTGACATTCTCAGGAATACTAGCCTGTATGCTGTGTACAGAGTCATGCAAAGAATTATTAAAAGCAGCAGCCTATTTAAAATCGCATGATACATGTTATGATTTTTCCAGACTGCTCTTATAAGCTGCCAAGGTTGAGGATGGCAGGGGTATGGTCGCACAGGGTCTACGGGCATGTGGCCATCTTTGGGTGTTTGGATATAATCCCTGAGGAGATAGATTAGTGCACACCCAAACCCTTCCTGGAGAGAATGTTCTCCGTGTGCTTATTACCAGAACCGGTAATTGGACACGGTACTGTTGGGATTTACACGGATGGATCAAAATCCTCGGAAGGGGTTGGGGGCAGCATCTTTATTCCTGTATACGTGGTGAGGGAATCCTTTGAACTGCCGGACCACTGCAGTGAACAACAGGCAGAGGTCTCGGCAATAAAGAGAGCAGCGAACTGGTTGATGTACTACGGGGTATATGACAGTGATATCCGTATCTGTACGGACAGTCATTCTGCGATCAGAGCGCTCTCCGGTGTCTACTCGACATCGTGACTGGTGTGTGAATGCCAGGCATCTCTCAACGAGATGGCGAGACATTCAGACCTGGAGATTATATGGGAGAACTCCACAGAAATGAGAAGATTGACCACTCAGTTGGTATGCCACTCTCCTCTTGCAGACTTATGGTCATGCGGTACATGTTGGGTAGGCCACAGCTGCGGTGGGATGATGAATCCACGTGCTCTGTATTGAAACAAATCGGGCTCGCTCGGAGTCTATTATAGCGACTTAGGCTGCGAACTCTTGTGGCTGTGATTACTGGGCACTGGATGGCTACTGCGCACGCTAGGAGATTGGGTCTGCCGTTCAATCACTATTGTAGGGGTTTTCAGGATGAGGACGAAGAGGAGACTGTCGATCACTTTTTATGCCATTGCCCGAGTCTTTCGTTGGATTGAAAGCATTTGCACTAGGAGCGGAAAAACTTCTGAAATTATCCTTGGGTTTAATGGGGGTATCATTGCTTACAATCGTCAAAAGGTAGTCTCGCCTTATTTGATTAAAAGAGTGCCGTTCTAATGATTTTATAATCTCAAGTGAACCTAGAAATGCTTACTTTTAGGTTACAGGCGCCAGCCTAAACACAACGTACCCACATAACCTATGGTGCTAAAAGAAAATATAAAAATGAAACATATTTTTGTATATCCTTGGCAATCGTATTTTTCTACCTTTAAAATAATAAAATAAAAAATAAAGATGAAGAAAATAAAAAGTCGATAAAAAGAAAAATAAGAAATAAAACAAATATGTGTGTCTCTGTGTGTTTATGTATAATAATCCTTTCGTAAGAATCCTGTAAACGTTTCTTGCTTATTATGTGAGTATGTTTTATAGGTTTATACCTTTTCCTCTCTCTCCCTCTCTCATTTTTATGTGGAATTTTCCTCTTTTTTTCTTAATCTCTCTGTCTCATGTCGAGCATAATATATAAACAAACATATTTCTTTTTCACTCTTCCAGGAACCATTATGATGTGTCTAATGTAGGTGTGCTTATGTGTGTAGGTGTGTGTCTGTTACACTAAATCGTAAAGGAAGTCTCTTTTTTGTTAGCAAAACTACCATAAACATGCATGAAAATAGTTTTTCTAGCATCAGTTTTCGTCCATGAATGCGAGAATATTTGAGAAGAAATATTTTCTTTTCTTAAAAATAACAGTTTTATGCTTCAGTAACATTTTTAATACTACTTTTTGTTTCTGATTTTTTTACCTATTTTCTCATATGATTTTTTCTTTTTAAGAAAGTGCGCAGTGAAAAAGAAGAGGGATATAAAAGTTGTGCAAAATTTGTCTTGTTAGCTTTTCGAAGAAGAGAATAAAAGAAAATAAAATTGAAATTTTTAATGGGAATACAATTATTCTGCAATTGTTTAGAGTTTTTTACAGAGTTTCAAATATTAGTTTAGAAGCTGAATTTCTTTTTTCAATGAATTGATCATTTTGCCTTAAAATTATATAAATCGTATGACACTGCTAATTGGCAGAAGAGATTCACAAATAATGCCAGGTTCCAAGTGATACTTCTAAGGAATATGTGGTATATTGGTATGTTTAGCCTGCGAATTTCTCAAAATATGGTTATGTTTGAAAAGAGCATTACATTTATATATATATCTAGTAAAACAGGCAATAGTGTAACATGACGTCACAAAACATATAAATATAATAAATGAAACAATACCTATTACTAATAAAAACAACAGTAAAACAACAAATACAACACATAGAACGCAATGAAAATATTAAAGGGTCCGCCAAATATATATTTTTTTTTTTGAAAATATTATAAAAAAAACTATTGAAGATTTTCTCAAATTTCTTTTTTTTATTCTAAAGTACAATCCTTGCGGTTAATAAAGGAAAATAATTTCATTGAAATGGCTACATCGGCTGACCATGCAGTAGCCTACACAATCACGGCACTTCACAAATAACAGTCCAAAGGTGTCAAATCGCAGCTCCGAGGTGGCCAAACGACATCAGCTCTGCCGCTGATAATGCGATCTTCAAAAACAGGTCGCAAAACATCGAGTGTAGCTTCGGCTGTGTGGCACGTAGCGCCGTCCTGTTGAAACCAAATGTTGTTAGTATCCTCCTCTTCAATTTTTCTGAACAAAAATTCGTTCAACATGGCCCGATAACGATCGCCATTGACTGTAATGGCCACTCCTTGCTTATTTTCGAAGAAAAATGGCCCAATTATGCTTCTGGATCAAAATCGTGCGGGTTTTCTGTGCCTCAAATGCGACAATTTTGCTTGTTTACATTCCCGCCAAGATCAAAATCAGCTTCATCTGAAAAGATAATTTTTTTTGGCAAAATCGGCATCTTCTGTAAGTCGATCGATAAAAGTAAAGTCGCAATATTTCCCAGCATTGTTCAAGCATATACACAACCATATTCGTTCAGCGAACGTATAAAATTAATTATCTGTCAAATCAGACATGAGCTAAGTGTTACCATTCACGAAATAAGCACTAGTTGAAAAAAAAAGTTCAGATGGCGGAACCTTTACAACACGTATAACACAATTATTACATTTCGTTTATGGAAATTGGTCAACAATAATTCTCATTGTGTTCATAATACTTTTAGCATAAATGATCACAGTTTGGGAGGGATAAGGGGAGTTGGCTTGAGTAAAAAATCAACATATAAGACGGTTAACCAGCACGACTCTCTGGGCGTCTTAATTACTAACCCCGGATTGTAAGGTTTCCCGAATTGATCCTACAATTGGGCTGACTAATTTACCGTTCCTGTGTTCCTGATAAGTTCATCACCAACAACAGTTCCCGTAATCTTGCCAGATTAGTAACAGACACTCGTTCCTGTGATCCCATCACATTAATTGCAGACACCCATTCATGTGATCCTGCCAAATAAATCACCAACAACAGTTCCTGTGATCCTGTCAGATTAATTGCAGACACCCGTTCATGTGATCTTGCCAAATTAATCACCGGTATCAGGTACTGTTATCCTGCCAGATTAATTGCAGACACCAGTTTCTGTGATCCCGCCAAATCAACCAACCGACAACCGTTCCTGTTCCTGTAACCCAGCTAGATTAATTCCCGACCAAATTATCCTGGTCCTTCTAGACTTAACACAGTCAACTCTTTCCGTAACCCTGCCAAATCAACTGTCGTTAACCGTTCCTGTGGTCCTTCCAGGTATACAACAGATTTAATTACCGACAACCGTTCCAGTTCCCATAACCCTGCTAGATTAATTACTGACAACCGTTCCTGTGGTTCTTCAAGACTAACCACAGACAACTGTTCCTGTAAGCCTGCTAAATTAATTACCATTAACCGTTCCTGTGGTCCCTCCAGATTTACAAATTAATTACCGACAACCATTCCTGTAAGCCTGCTGGATTAATTTACCGACAACCGTTCCTGTTCCCATAACCCATCTAAATCAATTAACGACAACCGTTCCTGTGGTCCTTCTAGATTTATCACAGATTAATTACCGTTGTATCTAGATATTAAGTGTAGAAAAAAGGGCTCAAAATAAAGTTTTGCTTTTATTTTAAATGCGAATGAAAATAGTCGTATTTCATTTACAAAGGACGCAGGTCTCTGTTTCAATCCTAGACCGACTGAGTCATACCCCAGCTGAAAAAAGAAACTGTGTTACAATAGTAAAGTTAACGTATAATAAACCAGCCGGCGAAGGTTGTTTACTGGCGAAAACCTTACAAGATAACAGCACTACAACACCTGAATCACTGCGACCGTACATCACATGAGCATGGAAAGGTATCATTGTCAATTAACGAAAATCTGACGACTTGAAAGATTGCAATAAATTGAGAGGAATACCTACCTCTGCTTAGCACCATATACAAGATACTAACAGACATAATACAGAGTAGACTTCAGAGTAATATAGAGAATGTATTGCGATATGAACAGGCAGGCTTCCGGCCAAATAAAATCCACACAGACCAGGCCAGCACTCTACGCAGCATAACAGAACATTCTCTAGAATAACATAACTGTCGGTCGATTCCAAGAAAGCCTTCGATACCATCAAATGAACTGCTATATGGAAGGTATTAAAAAGGGAGAACTACCTCTGATAATAATTCTTTGTTCTTCACATTGTGAGTAAATTCCACTTTCACCTCTACTAATAGTCGTCGTATTGAATGAGATCATGAGCGAAGTCTATTACCATGGAAGAGATAAAACATGGAGTCTCTCATGACAATTTGTGGACGAGATGGAAATGATATTTGTCTTCTCTCACGCAGTCAAACTCGTAATGTTTGATTTGAGAAAAATATTAAGAAAACTAAAGTCAGAGAATTAATAGCAATATTAAGGAAAATGTCATAGTACAGGTCCCATCAATTGAGTATGTAAAAGCTTCTGTTATCTGCGAAGTATAATGGAAACAAACGCCGATACAGAATCAGACGCTAACAACAGCTTCAATAAAGCAAGAGCGACATTCGAGCGTCTTTAGTCAATTTGGAGAAGCTCATACATATACAGACAAACTAAGCTCAGAATATTAAACGCCTGTGCAAAGTCACTTCTGTTCTATGACAGTAAAACCAGGTTTGTATCTGACATTATCACTCAAAAGCTACCGACCAACAAAAGCCTTAGAATCACATAAGCAACATAGAACTATGAAATTTGAGGCAGATAAGGCAAAAAAAGTGGAAATGGATCGGCCATATCGTAAAGAAAAATACCCAGTGTGTTACATAGATGGCACTTAAGAGAAATCCATATGAATCAAGGAAACGCGATGGACCAAGAAATATCTGGTGATATCCAGTTATCCAAGAACTAAGGCAAAACAATCTTACAGGAGAAGATGCAAAGGCAATGGCCGCAAACTGTTTAAGATGGAAATGCTTTTGTGAAACTCCTATGAAAATACAGGTATGGTTGGTTGGTCGGTTCACGTGTTACCCTCGTAACAAAACGTTAACTAGCAGCGTTTTGCTTGTTTTGTACCGCACACTTGTATTTAACAAATACAGAAGACTGAGATCAGGAAGTGTAACAATTAGCGTCGATCTAGTATAAGCTGATGAAGAGAAATCGATAGTAGCAACAGCGATGTTTTAAAACTGCACAATCCTGTTAAGAATTATAGCAGCCATGCTGCTGATATCCACAGAGTTTAAAGGACCCAAAATTTTAAGCCTGCTTTTGCTCAGAGCTGGAAATTCACAAAGCAAATGAGCTACCTGTTCTAAATATAGTCTTCGTGATAGCTGTCTGACAGGTTATATTGACTGCTACGATCCAAGGAATATTTCTTATTTAGAGTTTTTGCTGGGTGTCGCTTTTACCTTGAAATGGGGCTGGTGGATGCTTCTTTTCATATTGAAATCAGAGATTACAAGCAATCAAAATAGAATCACCAAAAAGACAGTAATTCTGGTTGATAAAATGCCATGTTTTACAAAACACCGAAATTATGTTCTCCTTTGTTTTCCTTACATACAATGTTAAACTTTAACTTATTGAATCAAAATTTTTTATTTATTTTTTTTATTCAATTTAGTCAATAGATTTAATCCTTACAGACTTATTACAAAATGTGTATAACGTGAAAAGAAGTCCAAGCTTATATTAAAAAAATTTTATGTTACGTTTTGGATACAGTAAAAAAGAAAAAAGAGGTACAAATTTCTTAAGCGATAAGAAATATAATAATCTTGTGTTTTGTTGTATTAATATTTAATGAAAAATCAACAAATTCTGACAACAAATTATATTCGCGACATAATCTCACAAAGGGATCAGCTATAGCGTAATTTGATCGACATATTTGGACATATAAAGGTTTATAACGACGTGAATATCGATAAGGGACATTAAATTGAACAGATTCGGAAAGAAACTCACAACAAATATTCCCTTTAAAAAGGTTCATTAAAAAGGAAAAAAGTTATTTTAAGTATAAGAAGGCAGTTCCCAACAACTGCAACCCAGGTGACTCAAGCAGAACAATAAAAATTGTTTCTGAACAGATTCAATGCGGGTGATATGTGTATTATAGTAAGGATTTCACACGACTGGTCTGTATTCCAAAATAGATCTTAAAGTGAAACAAATACGATTCAAGCCAGCTTAAGCTAATCTTAGAAACACCCAACAAATCCAATTTAGTCAGCAAAAGTCTATGATTCACTTTATCAAAAGCTTTACCGAAATCCGTATAAATAACATCAGTTTGTTTTCCTTGAGTAAACGCAGCTTTAAGTAATGATGTTAAGTGTAGAACATTAGTTGTTGTTGAGCAGCGTTTTTTGAAACCATGTTGACAACATAAAATTATCGTTGAAGTGTTATGGCAGAGAAAATTAGCAATTTGGTTTTTAAATATTTACGGAATAGCAATGCCTCTATAATTTGTTACATTGGATTTATTACCAGATTTATAAAGCAGCCTACCAAAACTTAGGAAAATAGCCATACTTCTCCGAAACATTCAACAATAAAGTAAGAGGTGTAACGAATGATTCCTCACATTGATATGAAATGCAACTCGGAACTCCATCAGGACCGGGTCTATAGGATACCTTCAGCTTTCATAAGTGTTCGAAATTGTCACTCTCATTCTAGGTAGGAAAGGATATCATTTGATTCGATGTAAGCATATAAGGGCACTTACTTTTATCATTACAAGCAGCAATAGAGTAAGTATTTCCAAAAACTATCATAAAAGATGCACATGTTTCAACACGTAGGTGAGGAAAACAATATTCCATCTTCTCTACAAATCCGCGATTCTAGCTGTCGAGGGCAGCTGACAAGTTGGCAGGTACATATTGTCCAACCGTGTTGAGTTGTCAGAGTCTAGTCTGCTATATCTACATAGCGGTGTCATCTTGTAAAAATGAAGTTCTTTTGTATCTAATTAACAGTTTAAGGGCAATAAGCTAACGGGGAAGCCATAGAAAACCAAATTAAAGCATTACTACCGTAACATAAATACTAAATAATAAGTAAAATGATGTTTTTCTTAAATTTTCCTTTAAACTTTTTTCAATTCATCCTTCATTTGCAAACATACCTTGCACTCTTCAATGTACAAATGGTATACAACAATCTCTTTAGTTTATTGAGTATGACTTGATTTTTTGGCCTTAAGCAAAGGTCAATAGAGAATTAAATTGTTGTAATTTGACAAAAATATATATGTTTCAGCATATATAACGTCATAACACAAGTTTTATTGCTAATGAGTAAATGTATGTGTCAGTATGTGTCTTTATACAAGTATACATTTATACATACTATACGTTGCATATCCACTTTTCTCTACAAGTTGATAACCAATTGCATCAGGCAGTCAAGCGTATTATTTGTATGATCTGTAGGGACATTGTGCACTGTCAGTGCAAAGTATAAAGAATATTTTTTATAAAAAATAGAAAAAAGAAATTATATTTTTGCAGTATTTGTATGGTGTTTCTATTTGTATTTGAAAATTGTTCGAGAAAAACACAAAATTACAAATGAAATACCGAATTATTGGAAGGGCAATCTAAGAAAGTAACTCAGTAATTCTGAATCGGACTTGATACGTAATAAAAAATTTTTTGAGCAGTTACACGGGTTTTAGAATATTGTTATGAAAATAGAAATGTCTAACATGAACATACATCAGGGCGTGTATTAAGTCAGTGGATTAACGTGAGTACCTACCTCACGGTGCCAAAGAAGGAGTGAATACAATGCGTCCACCAACGCCCCCACCTATGATAAGAATCACCAGTGAGTACCAATTCAAAGCCATGTTATTTGGACATGACCTCACAACTTGGGTCACGGCACCTGGTAAAAATGTAACTCCGCACCGAGCCAGCATAGCTCTTCCCACGATTTCGGCTTAAACCAGGGCATGTATTGTGTGATTTTGATATATTTTGTAATTAAGAGTCACCCTGTCAATGCCGTAACTACTTGCGTTTTTGTTGTTTGCGTCTTTGTGTTGCATTTGACTTAACGGATATAAAAAAGAGGATATGAGACATTTCCGGAACTTTCCAAACTCTAGGCAATTAGGTATATAAAGAGACTTTTTACCTACCCGTCAGTTAGTTATCGTTTTGCTATCATAAAATAAAGCCGTGCTTAAGCCTAAATAAAAAGTGTTGTTTAAACTAGGATTGGCAATCCAATGGATAACCCAATTACACCCACCTGTGTTTTATTGGGTATTATAATTAAAAAAAACCCGGTTTTATTACTTAAAGGTCTTCGCAGTTTATATACAACGAAAATACGTGTAATTTACGTATTGTGACTACAAATTTTTTTATTCCGTTCTTGAGCTCAAAAAGATAATGAAATTTATCAAATCACTGCTTACATCATGTCCCAACCTCTGAGCCAATTTCCAAATCCCGTCTCAAAAGAAAAAAAGATTTCTCGTGTTTTAAGCCGCTCTAACTCTAAAGTCGATTATGTATTCTTCAAAGTAGGTGATTCGATGACATGTTAAAAGATATCCTCATACTGAAATCGGATCGTATGTTAAGTGCTGAAGTTTAATTTTCGCTTTTGGTCTAGTGAATCCCAGCCATAACAACTGAAGAAAGCAACAATCATTCCGCTCCGACAAAAATACAACTTGTTCTTGTGCAAAAATTGGAGAAAAATGATATTCTTGAGACTATGTAACACCAAGTCTCAGAAGCGAGCAGGCTGGCTTTACAGCGCGACATTGCTCCGTTGATTAAATGAAACAAACCGTGCTCATACCTCTTTACTTATGCTTTATAGACTTTGATGAAGCATTCAAAGGTAAGGGTAATGACGTAATCGTGAAATCGTTAGAATATAAGGGGATTTCAAGGAAAATTATACGCCTTGACTTACGATGATGTAACCTACGTATACTTAACAAACAACAACTTAGTGGTCAAATAAAGGGTGTTTTTATAGAGGTACAGAAATTTAAGTTGCAATAAAACAACGATGGCTTATTCAATTGACATGAATTTTATTTATGCGAAAGATAATCTTGTGGCATTACGTTCAAAATATGATTTCTGGCATATGACCGCCACAGCTGGCGCGGATGTAGTCCAAACTAGACGTCCAATTTTCATGACTTTTTCCAACACTTGTGGCTGTATATGGGCAATAACATGGCGAATGTTGTCTTCCAAATGTTCAAGCGTTTGTGGCTTTACCGCATAGACCAATGACTTTACATAGCCCCACAGAAAGCAATCTAGCGGTGTTAAATCACAAGATCTTGGAGGCCAATTCACAGGTCCAAAACGTGAAATTAGGCGGTCACCAAACGTGTCTTTCAATAAATCTATTGTGGCACGAGCTGTGTGACATGTTGAGCCGTCTTGTTGAAACCACATCTCCTGGACATCATGGTTATTCAATTCAGGAATGAAAAAGTTAGTAATCATGGCTCTATACCGATCACCATTGACTGTAACGTTCTGGCCACCATCGTTGTTGAAAAAGTATGGACCAATGATTACACCAGCCCATAAAGCGAACCAAACAGTCAGTTTTTCTGGATGTAACGGTGTTTCCACATACATTTGAGGCTTTCCTTCACTCTAAATGCGGCAGTTTTGTTTGTTGACGTAGCCATTCAACTAGAAGTGCGCTTCATCGCTAAACAAAATTCGCTTATGAAAATTGAAAAAATTGAAAATTGAAAAAAAATTGACTTATGAAAAATGAAAATTGCACTATTTGCAAACGTTGTTCTATTCATGATGAATTGCCAAACCAAACTGAGATTTAATCACTGACAGCTGTTAAATCGGTCGCCATTTTAAAGAGTAAGGCCAACTTAAAGTTCTATACCTCTATAAAAAACACTTTTTACAAGTGTGGAAAGGTTTTCGCCAGAAATGTGCCTTCTTACCACTAATTTTTGACATCTTGCCGACACTGTGATTATTCGTGTATCTCCAAGTGACAAGGGAATAACAAGGAGCAACCTGGGCGACATAGTTAAATTTACACTGTGTTGACGGGGCTGTCAGTAAATATACCAAAAACTAAATTAATTCTTTTAAATACAGATAACAGTGGAATCATCCAAATAGATGACAGCCCATTCGAGCTTGTGAAATAATCCTGATATCTAAGTAACGCAAAAGCTACAAAAGGTGGAATTGCTGAATACATCCAATTCTCCTAATCAACAAAGGCCAAGCCGCATTCAGTTTTCTGGAGAAGAAATGTCGATATATAATTATCTATCTAATGCCAGTATAAAGTCGGTAGTGCTTTATGGCTTCGAAATGTGAAAGGTCGGTTGCAAAGAACTGCAGCATTTATTTAAGCAATGTGTAAAGGGGTTGATACATTGGCAAACATTTGAAAGTAAAAAAGTAAGTTATTCATGTATGCGATTGGCTATTTGCGATGTTTGCAAACAAATCCTTGCCAATTTGTCACCCCTTTAAGAAAAATAACACGCGGTAACAACCAACAGTTTTAGAAAGCCGATGCCAGAAGTGTTTGTAGATTGACCACACCCTAGGTAGGTAGGTAAGAAAGGTGGTATCTCGGAGCCCACCCAGAGACTACAGTGGCCCGTTGTAGCAGACCACACCCTAAAAAAGCCTCATAATGGTGTTACACACACAGCACTTGACTGTATTCCGCAGGGTAGTCGCAGAAAAAAACCGGAAAACACGGGGCGACGACTGTTAGATGCAAAAGCCCAAGAAGCTAGCTCTACATGGTGCAAAATAAACCATTTAGCTGTGGATAAGATCAATTGGACTGAATTTGTAACGACTGTATGCTCCTCCTAGGAAACACGAGAGAATATGTATGTGATTTGTCAGGACACCACTTTGCTTATTTCTTACTTTTCTATAAATATTTCTTTATTAAGCATTTTGCCTGACGCTTAGCATTCACCTTATGTATGTATTTTTCTATAATTGCTTTTTATATGCACTTCACAGTATTTGACTTTATTAGTTGTGTGCTTTATTACCCAATTTGCTGTTCTTTTTTTTTCTGATTCCTTTTTTAAGTTGACAAGTTATTTGCTCAATAAATTCTTTTATTAAATTTTCAGTTTTTTTATTTATTTTTTTTTTTTATTTATTTTTTGCTTTTTCTTAAACTTCAAATGAAAAGCACTTGTGCTTGTCTATTCAAATGGAAGTTTATTAAAAATTAAATTTTGTAACAAAATCTAATAAAAAAAACAAAAAAAACAAGAAATAAAAATAAAAATAAAAAAACATAAAAAATAAAGAATAACGAAAAAGAGTAAATTTAATAAAAATTTAATTAAAATACCGAATTGAGTGCTTGATTTATATTTTGGTTGGAAAAAGTGAAATTTTAAGAAATTTCTTTTTAGCAGCTGTAATCGCTCACTAAAATAGCCATTATTAGTTAAGTAGTGGCCCAGATTACGACCTGCAAGGCAACAATTGTACAAACAAGACTTAAACTTTAAAGAATTTTTATCAAAAATTTCATAACTTGCTAAGAAACTTTAGAAATAAAGAGTCCGCCAAATATTTTTTTCTTGAAAATGCTATAACAAAAACTACTGAATACTTACAATCCTTCCGGTTAATAATGGAAAATAATTTCATTCAAATGGTTGCCTCGGCTACACGATCGGTCCAATTTTTAAGCACAATATCGATTGTGTGCAGCTGTATTTCACCAATGGCTTCACAATTATTGTTCTTTAAAGCGTCAAATGTCTCTGGCTTGTTCACGTAACACTTATCTTTGACGGCAGCCCACAAATAATAGTCCAATGGTGTCAAATCGCAGCTCCGAGGTGGCCAAACGACATCAGCTCTGCGACTGCTAACGCGATCTTTAAAAACAGGGCGCAAAACTTCGAGTGTTGCTTCGGCTGTGTGGCACGTAGCGCCGTCCGGTTGAAACTAAATGTTGCTAATATCCTCCTCTTCAATTTTTGTAAACAAAACTTCGCTCAACTTGGCCCGACAACGATCGCCATTGACTGTAAGGGCCACTCCTTGCTCATTTTCGAAGAAAAATTGCCCAAATATGCCTCTGTACCATAATCCGTACCAAACAGTGACTCGTCTTGGGTGTATCGGCTTTTCAAGGTATACGTGCGTGTTTACTGAGCTACAAATGTGACAATTTGGCTTGTTTACATACCCGCCAAGATCAAAATGAGCTTCATCTGAACACATCGCACACATTCTGCAACATTACCATGATTTTCAAAGTAACGTCGCAGTATTTACCAGCGTTGTTCAGGCGTATACACAACCATATTCGTTCAGCGGAAGGATAAAACTAATTATCTGTCAAATCAGACATGAGTTAAGTGTTACCATTGGCGAACTAAACACTAGTTCAAAAAAAAAACGTAGATGGCGGACCCAATACTTCTACAGCCTACTCTGCTATACATATTTGCAATTGTGGCACTTACACTGCGTATGAGTTATATTGAATTTATTAAATATTACTCATACGCTCTGATATACGTCTACTATACTTACATATGTATGTACTATATATAGAATATTGTAGTAACGTTTGCTATAACTTTTCAGAAGTGTATTGAAGAATAATTCTTTACGGAGCTTTCAATAAGGACGGGTAGGACTTGAAAATTAATAAAACAAGCATTACGTCATCAATAAAAAATATAGTTTTATTTGAAAGTACCTTAAAAGAATTTATAAATAATTCATACTTTATCTTTTCCAACATTCAGGCTGGGATCAGGGTCCTTACAGGCGTAAAAATTAATTCCAAGACCGTGGCGAACCGAATTTTTCCGTCTAGTGAATGAGTGTAAAGTGTTTTAGGCAGGAGTTGGAGACTGTCGCCATTAACTTTCGCTAGGGGTGGCACCCTAAAAAACTGGCTATCAGCTATTTATATTACTCTTGCAGATCCAGAGCTTCGGAGAAGACTTTCTTCACAGTTATATAGTAGGCGCACCAATCAACTACTGAAGCTTGTTCGTACAGATATCTCTAATGCTGGGTCTTTTTAGTAGGCCGTTGCGTAATGGCTTAGCCTGCGAAAAGAACTTGCTATGGTTATTTTTGTTATAGGTACGGTATACCGACCAGGCACTTTTTCAGAACACTGCTACCCATGGGATCTATTGTGTCCCTTCTGGTCTATACTTTCCTAATGAATACCAGCAGCCCTTACGAAACAATGGTGGAGCCTAAGTCTACCTAAACATTGCCATCTAAACCTATAAAAAATCGCGCATTCACACAATATGTGTTTCGTTGTCTGTGATGCCTGTGAGCAAGTCTAAAAATATTCTCATCTATGTGCGCCATCCTCTTCAGTTACGCTCTTAGTTGACAGTGCCGAATTTCAAGTCCGGCCCGATGTACTCAAGAACCTTAGAGCGAGACTGATTACAGCCCTAAAGTGCCGCCCTTTGAGCATTCTAGTGTTCCAAGTATCTGGCAATTTTCTAATTCTTGATTAGATTGATTCTGTACAGTAAGTATAAGTATATATTGCGACACTTCCATATTAAGTGAGCTCGATAAAAAGAAATTTCCTAATTCGAATTGTTAGAATCTAAATATGAGCAGAGAACGCATATGCATTTAAAGTAAGACACAAACCTGTTTGTCCTGGCATAGTGGCTTATATATTAATAACCTATCATTCCATGGCCTTTTGTAGACTTATATTTTATAGTACAGCTGGTTAATGTAACAGATGCTTCTAATGTAGACAAATCCCTAAAGATCGGTTTCATTATAGTTTTAAAACAAATTTATTTTAAAAAATTTTCTTTTATGACTTTACCTTATTACTTCGATAGTTTCGCTACAATTTTAACGAGTAATGAAAACCAATATTAAAGCAAAGTTTCTATATTTTATTTACTTTATAGTCTGCCCTTATGTCCGTATAATGTGTGTGATTAGTATCTATAAACGTTTCAATTTTATATTACCAGCCATAAAATATATGATTTTTATGGTCCACTGTAATGTGATTGCTTGTTCTTAGTTAGTAAATTGTATTTTGGCAGAAGCGTAGGAGGCCTTTTATTATAGATGGGATTCTTATTAATAATTAAAAAAAAAAAATTTTTTTCTAATTCATAAATTCCTAGTAATTATACAGAAACAGAAACTTCATAGATAGGCCTTTTTCCAAAAAGTTTTCTAATCTTTAACATATCAAAAGTGTATAACAGAAAAAAGTATATATTCTTTTGCGATATATTTGCAGCAAAAATCGACTGATAGCACCATTCAACAAGCAGAAGTACCTTTGATTTTCAATAAATATTTTTTTGATGAGCTTTGTTTGTCTAATTTCAAAAATCCGCAGCTTTTCAGATTCTCTGGATAAGATTTTTTTTTAGAATCTTTTTTCTAAAATGTGAGATTTTCAAAGAGACTGCCTCATACATAGTATCATAACTTCGAAATGACTTATTCGATTTGCTTACGCCATATGTTGGAAAATTCCAAATTATATCAGCTTAAAAGTCATTCTTATATCATTTTTAATGTAACCAATATTATGGTAGATATTAGGGAACAGATTGCATTTTTTTATGAAATCATTTTTGACGTAAGGCGACCATTGGGCATCAAAAAAATATTGTGGTTATCCAGGATCATCGTGTTATAGTGAAAGAACCCAGTTTTGAAAATAAAAATTTGTTGTTATAATTGTAGTTATAATTGTATTGGTGTCGTATAAGCGATTATTTTTCAAACTCATAAATATCACCATACGCTCAGTGGAATTTCCTACATTCACAGCAAAAATTTTTTATTTTCAAAACTAAGTACTTTCACTTTATTGGTAATGAAGAATGTATTCACTCATAGATTTTCATGAATTAAGGTTCACTTTATTTCTATTATATGCAGCTTTATGCGCAAATGATGAAACTGGTATATGTTTGCTGGTTTCTATTTTTTCTGAATTTTTATAAATCAAAAATTTCATAATAAAAAAAAAAAAATATAATTTGTTTCACAATAACTCCATGAATATAGGTCATAACGGGTCCGCCATCCAACGTTTTTTTTCAGCTAGTGCTTATTTCGTGAATGGTAACACTTAGTTCATGTCTGATTTGACAGATAATTAGTTTTATCCTTCCGCTGAACGAATATGATTGTGTATATGCTTGAACAACGCTGGGAAATATCGCGACATTACTTTGAAAATCATGGTAATGTTGCAGAACATGCACCGTCAGCTCTGTATGTTCGTTATCTTGTGAAAAAAGTGAAAGAAACTGGCATCCTCATCGAAAAACCAAAGCGTCAAAAGACAAAAACTGTGCGTACAGCCGAGAGTATTGCAGGTGTGGCAGAAAGTGTGCGTGAAGTGCCAGTAACATCAATTCACCTCCGTTCTCAACAATTGAAATTTTCGGAGATATCGTTGAGACGAATTTTGCATAAAGATCTTGGTATGACGCCATAGAAAGTACAAATGGTTCAGGAGTTGAAGCCATCTGACCATCCAAAGCGTTTTCGCTTCGCTAATTGGGCCTGCGATCGACTTACAGAAGATGCCGATTTTGCCAAAAAAAATCATTTTTTCCAATGAAGCTCATTTTGATCTTGGCGGGTATGTAAACAAGCAACAATTGGCGCATTTGGGGCACAGAAAACCCGCACGCATACATTGAAAAGCCGATACATCCAAGACGATTCACTGTTTGGTGCGTACTTTGGTCCAGAAGCATAATTCGAAAATGAGCAAGGAGTGGCGGTTACAGTCAATGGCGATCGCTGTCGGGCCATGTTGAACGAATTTTTGTTCACAAAAATTGAAGAGGAGGATATTAGCAACATTTGGTTTCAAAAGAACGGCGCTACGTGCCACACAGGAGAAGCTACACTTGATGTTTTGCGCCCTGTTTTCCAAAAAAAAAAATTTATTTGGCGGATCCTATATTAAAAAATTATATAAAAATAACTTGAAGCTGGTATAGCTTGAAATTTTTTAACATATGGCTTAACGAAATCGAATAAGTCATTTAAAAGTTATCATAAGATGTATGAAGCAGTCTGTTTAAAAATCTCACATTTAAGAAAAAAGATTCTAAAAGAAAAGCTTTTCCATAGCATCTGATATGTGGATGATTTTTGAAGTTAGGCCGTCTTAGAGCATCAGAAAAAGTAATGGTTGTCCAAAGTTAGAAATTTTTTCCGTTTGTTGCCTAGTGTTATAGTGAAGGCATCTATTGCTTTGTTTCAGTTTCTTTAATCAAATTGATATTGCAAGCTTAGTAGATGATTAATCCGCTGTAGCTTGCTCCATGTGATTTTTGTTTGTTTGTGTTGTGTAGTGGTGAAGATCTTTGCTATTTGGTGATGATCTTTACTTTAGCATTGTAACTTTTTCCCAGTAGGTGGGGTGTTTTTCCTAATCATTCGTCTGATGTTTGTTATCATCGCCAGATGTATGCGAGAAGGGTCAGGGGGGATTTTTTTCCTTATTTTTTTTTTAGATGGAGTTGTCTGGAGGGAAGTTGAAACCTTTTTTTATTATTAAACTTTCTAAACCACAATTAAATATTTTCTTCGTCATGTCCTCTGCTGGGTCTCGAACCTGGGTGGTTTGTGTTGTTATGCGTGCGCTCGAACCACTACTCTACGCCACCACCAGTGAAAGTACCCACATAGTTGTAAATATAAAAATTATTTGTTGTAATTGTACATAATTGGTGGCGTATAATCAATATTTTTTTCAAATTCATTAATATCACCATACGCTCAGTGGAATTTTCTGCAATTACAACAAAAATTTCTTTTTTTTTTGAAAACTAGATACTTTCACTTTATTGGGAATAAGATATGTATTTACCCATCGATTTTCATGAGTTATGCTTTAGTTTATTTCCATTATATGCAGCTTTATGAGCAAGTAGTGGAACTGGTAAATATTCGCTGTTTTCTAGTTTTTCTGAATTTTTAGAACTCAAAGCTGAAATGGTGATGGTTTTTGAAATTAGGCGACCATATCGCATCAAAAAGATAAAGTGGTTGTCCAAGATCAAAAAACTGTTTTCCATTTGTTGTATGCTGTGGTTAACGAAATATTTATGATTTAATAAATAGGCCTTTGATTACAAGAATAAAAAAAAGGAAATTATGAAGTTTCAGTTTTACTGAATTTATAATGACACCTACTGACAATATAGCGTTTATTATAAAATAGCCCATGTCTCTCAAAAGATTTTGTCTTACATTTTAAAAATATTTTGTTTTTTACTACATTTCCATCCCCCACTTTTAAGAGATTTATGTGACATTGTTATTACATTTCTTCCCTTTTTTATTTGCTACTGTATATCTCCATGGTGTAGCACATAATAATCTTGTTGTTTTTTTTGTTGCTAGAAATTTTATGACTTTTTGTTTTGTATAGAAAAAAACGAACTTATTTTAAGGACAAACAGGATACCACGTAGCAATGGCAACATACAATTATAAATAGACATTAATATCGTGGCGCGTTTTTGTTTTGGTGACCCTTACCAATTTCATACAAAACTCCAAGCATTTATACGTTTCTATCGCCTTTTGTATCTGTCAATGCTTTTTATAGCTTTTCGAAGAAGTAAAAAAGTTATTAAAAGCTTGTGCCCTAAGAAGGTTAATGACGGGGTTGTTTTGTCTTGTTATTAAGCTTTGGCCTCTTGTAAACGTTTTGTACAAAAGTTTGTCTGATTAAATTTTTTCTATTGGTTAAAAATGTTGTGTTAAGCTCAAGAGCTTAACTAAATTACGCATAGGAAAACGAAGGGAGTATATTGAATTAGAGCTCTTGTTTGTAACACTTTAGAACCACAGTTCGTCGTTCTGTCTTTGATCCATGTACTGATTAGTAACTAAAGTAAGAGGTAGTCACAGCATAATGCACCATTTGAATGGTGTGCCAAACCTTAATGTCAAATTTTTTGACATTTCTTTGCTTCAGTGCTTGACAAATCCCACCATGGAGAGGTACAGAATTGAGCAGCGCGCTAAGGTTGTTGAAGCCTTTTAGGAAAACGTGCGTTTAAAGCAAAATGTACTTCGTGTGCTTCTTCTTATTATTTATTTTTTTGGTCATAATAATCGACCAAATATGTACACAATCGGGAAAATTGTGCGCAAATTACTGCAAATCTGATCCATAGGAAATATGGAAACATCTGTGCATGCTCGCCCAGTTTGCGCTGCGGAAAACATAGCTGTTATTTTGGGATAGTATAGCAGAAGAGCCGCCATCCTTGACTCGTGTCTCGTGGCCAACAATTGAATTTCACGAATATCGCTAATGCGAATTTTTAATAAAAATTTGAACTTACGTGCTTACGAGATTCAATTGGCACACGAGCTGAAGCCCGATGACGAAGCCGAAGTCAGAATAATCCTATACGAACGTCACATTCGGTGTAAATTCATATATCCCATATCTTCTCTTGTCACTGTTCGTAAATTTTGTGTGCCACCTATCTACATGGAACCTCAGCAACATGGCCTTCTACCTATCTATGCCATTCTACGAGCTACGAAGTAGCAAACACATCGTCCGTTCCAAGTAGCTGTCCTCTCCCTACCCTGACGGCAATACCTCGTTAGAAACTCTTCGACATATGTCTTGCGCTGTCCAATGCTATATTAATTGCTTTTGCAATTACTTACAAGCGACACGAATGGCTTGAACACCCTTTCTCCCTAGCTCAGCACAATACTGGCCTTCGATTAGAATGTGTAAGTCAGCCGCATACGCACACAGTTTGAATGTCAGCCCCAGCTGCTTTAACAGAGTATCCATCATGAGGTTTCAAATAAATAGACCACAGATGGACCCCTGCGGGCAACCACGAAGTAGCTACGCCAAATATTTATCTCACGAGATCCGCGGAATATTATTCTAAGAGAGGCACAATATAAATGTATGAAAAGGCACGCACATATTTCGACAGAATTCTAAGCAGTTACCCAAGCGTATTCAACAGATTTAGCTTCCCTAAAACCATGCAGTTGACATGAAGTGCCCTCGCTGTAGCATTACTTAAGTCTATAAACCATGATTCTTTCTAGTGCCTTTGCAAATACTGCTAAGAGACTGATGCACTAAATGTTTTTACACATTTCTCTAGTTAACCCGTTCAAACCTGGCGATTTCTACTCCTCGACAAATACAGTCCTCGATTTCCGACCTTTCCAAGTTTAAGGATCAGTTTTCTCCTTGGGAGGAGGGAGATAACTGATAGTCTCCACACTTGAAGCAAGGACAGCAAGGTTATCTGGATTTAGAGTGAAATACTCGAAACTTATGAGAAAACTCAAGGTGATATTCCAAGCGAAAGTTTACTGCATAGAAAGATGTGCATAATTTAACTTGGACAAGAAGTCCAAAAAGCAGGAGATAGACATTCGCGCAAACAGATCCTATGAAATTGATAAAAAAAGTACGATGGAACTGACTGAGAAGGGTAAATAAGGTTAACCTCTGCTGGATTTCGGATCATATATCTATTTTTTTTCCCGTTACTCCTCTTGAGAGCATGTGGCTTCCACAAAGCATCTCCATCTACACGGTTTACAGCTGCTGACTTTGCCTCTTCCCATGTTAGGTTGTTCTGTGTTTTTTGGTTGACCACGATTTTGTTTAGCCTTAGGGATTTCACTCGAATGATATTTTGGTGATAATTTCTGGACTTTTTCGGATGGTGTGACCGATCCATCTCCACTTTCTTTTTCCTTATCTGTTTCAGTATGGGTTCCTCATTAGTCATGCTCCACAGTTCTGTGTTACTTATGGAGTTAGGCCAGAATATTTTGCATATATTCTGGTTCACTTGTTAATGAATACCTAGAGCTTCTGTGTAATGTTATTCGATACAAGCCAAGTTTTATTGCCATACAGCAGTACCGATTTAACAGATGAGTTGAATATTCTGAGCTTAGTCCGTCTGGATATACGTGAGCTTCTCCATACTGACCGCAGTTGTCCAAATGCCGCTCTTGCTTTATTGAGCCTGTTATCTACGTCTGATTCTGCGCCACCGTTTGTAGTCATTGTACTTCCTAGATAGCAGAAGCTATCAATATACTCGAATTGTTGACCCTGTAGCATGATGTTTTCCGTGCTCGTATTGTTTATTCCCGTGGCCTTGGTTTTCTTGATATTTATCTCAAACCCAAAAATACGAGCCAATCTTTCTAGGTCCTCTAGTTTCATCCGCATAGTCCAAGTTTTCGAATTGGCGTGAGAGACTCCATGTCATCCCTCTTCTTTTCGAACAGACTTTGCTCATTATGTCATCCAGCACGATGGTGAATTGCTGAAGTGGTGGTGGGCTTCGTTGTTTAACGCCAGCATTGTTGTGGAATGGTTGGCAGATGTTTCCGTTGCGAAGAGCTGAAATTTCTGCATCCTCATACATCGCTCTAATTATTCGAATTATCTTCTGGGGTACTTCTTTGGTTCTTAGTGCTCTCCATATAGCCGTTCGCCTGTTGCTATCAAACGCTTTCTTGAAATCGACGAACAGTAGATACAGGTGGCTACGCCATTCTATGGACTGTTCAATGATTATTCGCAAAGTGTTGGCCTGATCTATGCAGCTTCTATTCGGTCTGAAGCCAGCTTTTTCGTCTCGCAGTATGTTGTCTATTCTGCTCTGAAGCCTCCCTTGTACTATTACTGCAAGTATCTTATATGTGGTGTCAAGTAGAGTAATTCACCTCCAGTTATTACAGTCTTTCAAGTCGCCACTTTTTGGTGATTTTACAATCATGCCCTTCTTCCACTTATGAGGCTACCTCTGCTCCTCCCATACTGATGTGATGTGAGGCAGTAGAACCTCAGCTGTGGTTTGACTGTCAACCGGTAAAATTTCTGCTGGTAGTCCATCTTCGCCTGTCGCATTATTATTTTTTAATTTACACATTGCCTCTTTCACCCATTCAGATTGAGCGGGTTGCATGGTATTCTTAAACTCTTCTCCTCATCTATTTTCTCAACTGCTTCGCTGTAGGGTTTCCTCAGTAGTGTTAGTGACGGTACGGGCCATATAAGGTTAAAAATAACCATACAGATGAACTGACCAAATAGCCTGATAATAATAAAAGTCTTCTTAAAAAAAATTCTCTTTAGGGTAGCAAATATTCGCTGTGAATTCTCAATTACTTCCCCACGAAACACACTTTTTATCATTAGTCTTAAGGCTATTATGGTGAAGTCAAATGAATTTTGGAAAATAATATATTTTTTTTTTATTTTGTAAATAAGATTAATTTTATGGCTGACTGTTATTGTTGATTTTGAAAAGCAGTCACAAACTTTATGCTCATCAAACTCTTCTTGTTTTTCAAGAAATATTTGAAATCATAAAAAAAGCATTAAAATATTTTTCAAGATTTTATGCTGCCGGAAAATCATTAAAAATATTATTTTTGATTTTGAGATTAAACAAAAGGGCTTACTTTTATAAACAAGACAAAAGTAATAATAATAAAAGTAAACTTGTTTACTCTGTGGCTTATGATGATGATTTTTAAACCCTATTTTTGAAATCAAAAGTCATCAATCGTATAAATAATACAAAAGGAATTGTATAAATTACAGCAGAGTTGTATAGAGGAGATATAAAAAACTTTTGATTGTTTATAGGGCAGTTCATAAAAAAGTTCATTAAAAAGATGAATCATTGAAAAAAAGTAATCATTTATTTAAACCAACAATTAATTTATTGGCCTAAATACAGTCAAAAAGAGTTAAAGCTTACAAACAAAGATTTAAGTTTATCTAAAGACTGATTTGAAATAGTGATGCCGTTTTGATTGTGTAAAACTAGGCAGCAATTTTTATGTCTCATTGTCTAATTTAGAGTGAGCCCTCGTAGTTTTTGTAAAATTTTTTTCCCCTTTTTCTGGCTGAAAAATATCAAAAATTCATTTTGTTTACGCTTCATGGGCAATATTTTTAAAAAATTTTTTTTTGTATGACAATAAAAAATCATTTAATTTTTATAAAGAAAAATATTCAACAATATATACTAATAAATAGCAAATGTTGAAAAATATTTTCCTTTTTTCCTTATTTTTTTTTGCCAAAAATAAAAATAAAAAATAATATTAATTTGGTTGAGTACATATTATGCAATTGAAATAAAGTTATCATGATAAATTGACAGTTTAAATGAAATGTGTCATACGTTGCACATATAAAAAATGCTGAAAATCGAGTCAATGAGATTGCCTGAACATTGAACTGTGGATGAAATGAAAGAGAAAAAAAAAAAAGAAAAAAAAAAAACGAAAAATTTCAAACGAAATAAATTGTGATTAAATCACTGAAATTGCTTTGGCTTTAGGTAAATAGTCAAAAAGATTAAAAATTTTTATTAAAAACTAAATGCACAAAATCCAACCTTGAACTGAATTGAGTTCGTTTTTTTTCGGGGGAAAAAACATAGTAAAAACTGTCAATACTGTGTCATCAACAATATAGTGAAATTTATGTTTTTTAATTTGAATTTTTCATATTATTTTTAGAAAAATAAAACTAATTTTAAGTGGATTTTTTATTTTTTATTTTTTTTTGGTTTCGAAGAAACTAAATTAAATGGCAACTGACATTCTACGAGTATGTGAAATTGCAAAATAAAAATTAATTTTAAAATAAATTTTTAATAAATAATTTAAATACTTGCCAGTTTGTTTATTTGTAACATGACTTGACGTATGAGCAATATTTAATTGACTTCAAATATCAATCATACGCACTGACTAACTATGCAAAGAATATGTTGTAAAAAGCAAAGTGATATTTATATGGTTTTTTAAAAATAGGGTGTTTTTTATAGAGGTATAGAAATTTAAGTTGCAATAAAACAACGATGGATTATTCGATTGACATGAATTTTATTTATTGGAAAGATAATCTTGTGGCATTACATTCTAAATATGATTTCTGGCATATGACCACCACGGCTGGCGCGGATGTAGTCCAATCTAGACGTCCAATTTTCGACGACTTTTTCCAACATTTGTGGCCGTATATCGGTAATAACACGGCGAATGTTATCTTCCAAATGGTCAAGCGTTTGTGGCTTTACCGTATAGACTAATTTCTTTACATAGTTCCAAAACGTCCAAAACGGTCCAAAACGTGAAATTAGTCCGTTACCAAATGTGTCTTTCAATAAATCTATTGTGGCACGAGCTGGACATCATGGTTATTCAATTCAGGAATGAAAAAGTTAGTAATCATGGCTCTATACCGATCACCATTGACTGTAACGTTCTGGCCACCATCGTTTTTGAAAAACTACAGACCAATGATTCCACCAGCCCATAAAGTGCACAAAACAGTTAGTTTTTCTGGATGTAACGGTGTTTCCACATACACTTGAGGATTACCTTCACTCCAAATGCGGTAGTTTTGTTTGTTGACGTAGCCGTTTCAGCAAAAGTGCGCTTCATCGCTAAACGAAATTCGCTTATGAAAATTGAAAAAAAAAAATCACTTATGAGAAATGAAAATTTCACTATGTGCATGCGTTGATCAGGATTGAATCTATTCATGATGAATTGATAAACAAAACTGAGAATAAATCACTTAACAGATGTTAAATCGGTCGCCATCTTGAAAAGTAATGCCAACTTAAAGTTCTATAAATCTATAAAACACACGCTATATGTGTCAATGAGATATAAGCAAATATATTTTGAATTTTCTTTATATAGAATACATTCGAAGACTTTTCGCCATAGTAGCACTTGTCTACATTGTCTTGATAGGTCAAGACGTGAGCGTTTTTGCTTAAAATCACCATGGACCATGGAATAATGGTTTTTGGCAATCATTTTTAAAGTAATTTTTTTAAATAATTTTGGCCCGCTACATAATCATGGCTTCTCCGAAGTTTCTTTTTGGCCAAATTATAACTTTCCAGCATTTATGAAATGTCTGACCACGAATAAAATTGTTTAAAATTAAAATTGTGTCAAAAGCTTAACTTTAATCTTTGCAATATTTGGGACTAAACAGGTTTATTTCTGAGAACCAATATTTACAATTTTTTTGGTTTAATTAATATTTTGGCTGACATCATCTGCTGCAATCAGCTATGTTTACTTGAAAGGTTTTCTTATAAAAGGTATACGAAACTACTTTGTATTGTTATAAGAATTTATTCAACACCTTCTCTGGTTAAAAACTACGATCAATTTATGTTTTTGGAATTTTTAAAATTTTACCTTTAGTAACATCTCCTCCTATGTTGTATTTTGTAGATTTTTTAAACTAAATACGTTTCACCCTCTTCAAATGTTCATGGCTTCAATGTTCGGTGTTTAGAAAGCTGGAAAGGCCGAGCTCGCTGGATTGGGGAGGGTTCTTGAACACTGAACAGCTTATACTACACGCTAAAAATTAGAAACTACAACTTTCCAAGACATAACTACACTGAACTCTGGTAAAAAGAACAAATTTAGCTATTGCAGCTATATCATAGATGATTTGGTGACAGGTGTTGTCACGATGAACACTTGAAATTCTTACCCACCACACTTGAATGGATGGAACAGGGAGAGAAAAGACTGACGGGTGGGAGCCATTGACCATGCTAGCTAACAGCCGGATGGAGAGGTTTTGTCTGCAGTTCTCTCAGTCCGAGAAATGTGTCATCCATAAATAATTGTTATAGGCCCCCGGGTAAAACCTAAACAAATCGTGTTTTTTATAGAGGTATAGAACTTTAAGTTGGCATTACTTTTCAAAATGGCGACCGATTTAACAGCTGTTAAGTGATTTATTCTCAGTTTGGTTTGGTAATTCATCATGAATAGACTCACGGCCGGCGTAGATTCGTGGAATGGGCCCAAAACGAGATTACCGTTGTTCCCGATTTTCATAAGTGAATTTCGTTTAGCGATGAAGCGCACTTTTGGTTAAATGGCTACGTCAACAAACAAAACTGCCGCATTTGGAGTGAAGGTAATCCTCAAGTGTAAGTGCAAACACTTTTACATCCAGAAAAACTGACTGTTTGGTGCGCTTTATGGACTGGTGAAATCATTGGTCCGTACTTTTTCAAATCGATGGTGGCCAGAATGTTACAGTCAATGGTGATGGGTATAGAGCCATTATTACAAACTTTTTCATTCCTGAATTGAATAACCATTATGTCCAGAGGATGTGGTTTCAACAAGACGGCGCAACATGTCACACAGCTCGTGCCACAATAGATTTATTAATAGACACGTTTGGTGACCGCCTAATTTCACGTTTTGGACCTGTGAATTGGCCTCCAAGATCTTGTGATTTAACACCGCTAGACTACTTTCTGTGGGGCTATGTAAAGTCATTGGTCTATGCGGTAAAGCCACAAATGCTTGACCATTTGGAAGACAACATTCGCCGTGTTATTACCGATATACGGCCACAAATGTTGGAAAAAGTCGTCGAAAATTGGACGTCCAGATTGGACTACATCCACGCCAGCCGTGGCAGTCATATGCCAGAAATCATATTTAGAATGTAATGCTACAAGATTATCTTTCGGAAAAATAAAATTTATGTCAATCCAATAATCCATCGTTGTTTTGTTGCAACTTAAATTTCTATACCTCTATAAAAAACACCCCTTATAAGGATTATATAATATATCAATTAATAATTTTATTTAAAAAGATATTCAATAATATTTCAATTTTATATTCACTGATTGCATATTAAATTATTCGCCTATTATAACTTACGGTTGAACTCGGTCTTTAATTTGCTACTTTCATGTTACCATACTGTTATGTCACCTACTGTAACTTGCAAAAATGAAATTTAGTTTAATTCGTTTTAAAATATTTCTTCAATTAAGTTATAATACACAAAGATAGTTTAACATGCCAATAATTATATTAATATTTAAATTAATTATAATATTAGATATTAAATAATCTAATTTTTTTTAAGTAAATAAATATTTGTTAGATAATTAAGTAAAACAAAAATGACGGGTATCTCTGAAAGAAATGACGAGACTTTTAATTCTAGAGAATATCTGTGTATACAATATGATGAGTTTATTGACAACCTATTTTGCAATGTCAGTTTTCGCTTGAAGACTACTAATTCGGCAACATTTTTTCATCGGTGGTAGGATGAACCCACTTGATCTCTTTCCAGGAAAATCTAGCTCCTTTACGATTGGACTCAATAGGGGACTATCATAGGAATGATGCTACAAAGGCTACTCTATTTTGTGGTGTATGCAAGAAGATTTGGTATGCCTTTTACTAACTGCTGTAGAAGTTGTTAGGATGCCTGTACTGTTTTCCACAAAGGTGTTAGCAGGTTATTTTTATTCGTGCATGTGATTGGTTAGTTTGTTCCGACTAGAATATGATTCATCAAATATATCTGGAGATTAATCAAATATATATTTTCTTTTCTCAATCGTACAATATTATTTTTTTGGCAAAGTCTGTTGCTTAGAAGAAGAGTTCTTTTGTTTTGAGATCCTATACACTATGGAATAAACGAAAGCATTGCATTGGCTGAAAAGGAATCAACCTATACTGGCCGGAACCCTATTGTGCAGCACTGCTTGTAACTGTATGCAACACTAGCACACTGAAGTAGGTTTTAGACATGCTAAGGCCGCGTCCAAGTATTGACTTTCTTAAGAATCACTAGAGCACATTTCCAGAAAAAACCCAGCAACTTTGCATAAGAGAAGACGTAACACATATTGCGTGAATGTAGTATTCTTGATAGATACAGATAAGGACGGGTCGATTTGCAGGGACGCAAAAAAATCGTCCAAGTGACAAGGAAAATCTATTCTGGAGATCAAGTGACAGCGAGCAGACACAAAACCAAAAATTAATCTCTGAGATTTATTTGCTAGATAAGCGACCAACTCAGTTTTTAAACGAACTAAGTGGATTGGCAAAAAGATAAAATAAATAAGTTTTTTTCACAGATCACTTTGATTACAGAGATTGCCGGCACAAGCAAGAGCTATACTACAAGCTTCAAATGCCGACTTTCCCGAACGAGCGAAACTTGCAGACTATCAACAAGTTGCAGCCGTCTCAAAAGCACAACAACCCCTACCTGATGACACCAATATCTGTATACAACGTATAAAAAAAAAATGAGAACAACTTTGAAGTAAGGGGAACATCGATTTCGTGATAGAAGTAAGAGTAGAGGACACCAACAGCTACAACATCCATTCGGCCAGTGCTGTCATCACAAAATATTTGATGAAAATGTACGCAAGTGTAGGCCTCTTTGCAGTTATTCATTTAGCAATACAAAAAACTAAAGACTCTGCAATTTTTTCAAATTGCTTGCCTTATTATTTGCAATAAAAAAAAACAATTATTAAATTTTTAATTGACACAAGCGCCCATGTGTCTGTAATTCCACCCAACAAAATTGATAGACAAAAACACTACTCAAAACCAACATTAAATGCAGCCAAGAGGTCGCTGATAAGAACATATGGCCAACGCCATTTAGATTTTTCACTTGCTTTTCGGCGTAATTTGTCTTTGAATTTTTACATCCCTGACGTCAAACATGGTATGCTTGTTGCTCTTTTTAGGAAAAAAAAAAACAAAAGGCAATTTTTTAAGAAAATTTATCACTAAAAGTTTTGACACACAAAAGTGGTTCCAAATTTCCCAATATTTTGCGAGAGTATAACGATTTGTGTTTTCTTAATTCAAACAAAACACCGATAACAGCAAGTACTGCTCATCGTATAATGACTACGGGTCCACCTGTTAATTTACGGCCAAGATAGCTAGAAGCAGTAGGGCTTCAGTACCTAATTGAAAAAGGAATTTTCCGCTCATTAAAAATTCTGTGGGCCAGTCTCCCCTGCGTTGAGTAAGAAAACCCAACAACGAGTGGAGACCGTGTGGCGACTATAGGAGGTTTAGAGCAATAACGCGCCACGATAGGTATCCAATACGATACTTTCACGATGTCACCGGTATTTTGCACGGTAAGAAGTTTTTTGGGCTGTTGATTTGAACGCGCATATCACCTAATACCTATTGAAGCAGCTGATATACCCAAAACAGTCATTTCAACTTCTTTTGGCTTCTTCGTGTTTTTGTATATGACGTTTGGGTTACGAAATGCTGCCTAAGCCTCCTAATGACTTGCAGCGAGGTTTAGATTTCACGCTTGCGTATATCAACGACATTTTAGTAGTCTTTGTAGACTAAGAGTAGCATGAAAAATATTTAGGTGAAGTATTTTACAGACTAAGAAAAGGAAACTGATGATTTCCCATTGTCAACTATGACATTCGCCGTCCGTATTCAGATCATAATTTTCGTTTAGTAAGTAAAGGATTAAAAAAGAAAATTGTGTTTATTATTTGCGTATTTGAATATCTAAACACACTTTTATTTTATTTTTAAAACTCATTTATTTAAATTGTAGAGCCCGAAATATTTAGTCCATTTGAAAAGCCATATGACCTTTTGCCTTGTTACGCCATAGCTTAAAAAAAAATTATTAATGCATATTTTTTTATTGTTGTACGCCATGAAATATGCAAACAATTTCCATGTCATTTAATTTCGAAAAGGACACAACCGAAATTTATAATAAAAACTCAATTTTTCATATAGACTCACTAACATACATAAAAAGAACGGATGTAAAACACATTTTTAGAATTATTTTTGTTTTTCCCTCTTTTTTCCCTATAAAAATAAAATACAGAACCAACAGAATGCATTTAAAAAATTTAGAAAAAATGTTTCGTTTTTATGTTTCTTTTTTTTAAGCCAAAGTACTTTTTTATGGTTTAAGTAACCTTAACTGGTTATTTACTTGGCTAACAATAAAAAGGCCAACAACAGTTAAAAAATAAAATTAAACCAGAACAAGAGCAACATGGCAAAAAAGCTACAGCATCTCGGAGATATTTGTACTCTAAGTTTGTAGAATAAACAGTGTACAGCATTTGCTGAACATATACCATGACTATGTCAGGCAGGTTAAGGACACTTTTTGGCCAACAGCAAAAAAAAAAAAAAAATAAATAAAATAAATTTTTTTTTTTAAATGTGGACTTTTTTTTATGAATTATTAATTGGTCGAGAGTTGTGTGGTATGGTGAGTAAGTGTATGATATGATGGCAATTTGTATAATTTTATAATGAAAATGAAATGTATGTTCTGTGATAGCTGTGATGGTTTGAGTAAATAAATTTTTAATGACAATGAAAATGTCAAGGTTCTTTTGTATGCATGATAGTATGGAATTATTAATAAATTTTATAATGGAATGATAGTGGATTTAAAAGAGGATTAAAATGGACAAGGAAATTAAAGCCTCTTTAGTATGTTAATTTGATACTCTACGACAATATTAAAGCACCACTAAGAGCCAGCTAACCAAGTGTCTATGACTGAGGGTATGTAGGAGACATTTATAGACGTTTCTCATACAAATTTGTGAAGCAAAGGGTGTTTTTTTATAGTTACACAATGAATATATTTTGTATAGGACCTGGATCTGCTTATATATACTGTTTAGCAATGTGCATTCTATACTCACCAGGTGCTTATGCACTTGTCTCACTTAATAACAGAGAAGAGTATGACAATGTTACAACGTTGGTCGATGTTAGTTCATCATTACTTTTACGGATTGGTTTGTTCTTATTAAACTCCTGCTGATGTGTTGTTCACGCTGCAGTCCTTTTGGCGTAATACCTAACACATAATCTGATCTTAACTGGGTGGATTCTAAGCTTCTTTAAGCGCATTCATTTCATTCATATTCTTTTGATCGTAGGCCGAGCCTTTTGGAGATTGGGACAAAAAGACGAAATGTGTACGACAGGATTACAAGCGACCTGGCGAAAATCTCTGAATGGGGTCGCGTGAACAGGGTCGACCTTAATGCACGCAAGACCCAATGTGGTGTGTTGTCATCTGTGTCCATGGATAATGTAGATATTGAGGAATCAGATGCTCTTGATGTTCTCGGCATGAGAAATTACTGAGACATTCGTTGGAGTTATCACATTATTCGAGTGTCGAAAGAAGCATTCAAGTGCCTCGGTTTTTTAAGACGATGCAGGAATAACTTCACTCCATCTGATCCCCTTAATATTTACAAGACCTATATCCGACCTAAGTTGGAATACAATTCTCATGTAGGGGCCGGTGCTTCAAAGTCTCGACCAGGTACAGTAGAGGGCGAAAGTTCTTATTAATGATCATTATCCATCCATTATAGTATCGTCGCAATGTGGCGTGTGTTTCATTGTTCTATCGGTACTATAACGGAATGTGTAATGACGAAATTAGGGAAATAATTCCTTCAAACGTCTTTCCTACCCCTGACAGACGCTACTCTGCCCATCCTCCATCCCACAAAAAAAAAAAAAACAGTCCAAAAACATTGTTGACTTGAACGAAATTTGGAAGCAGTTATAAAACCCAATGAATGCGGACGGTGGTACGGGTTTTTCTTTAAAACGTGGGTTTTTGATTCTATACCCCAAAAAAAAGATTAGATCGGATATCCTTTGCCATCTGTGTATTATTTTCTGTTCAAAGTCGTTACCAGCAGCTTTAATAAAAAAGTTCTCTATTAACTTCTAAGTTTGTGTTCCTGATTCTGTTGTTAAATAGGCCTGAATTTTATAAAAATTTCTTTTTTGACAAACATAAGTAGTAACATTTTTTTCTCTGATTTTGTTTCTAAATAGGCCTGAATTTTATAAAAATTTCTTTTCTAAAAACAAAAAAAGTTTTTTTTTTTCTGATTCTGTTGCTTAATAGGCTTGAATTTTATAAAAATTTCTCTTCTCAAAACAAAAATAGTAAATTTTTTTCTCTGATTCTGTTGCTAAATAGACCTGCTTCTTATAAAAATTTCTTTTCTAGAAACAAAAATAGTAACATTTTTTCTTTTATTTTGTTCCTTAATAGGCCTGAATTTTATAAAAATTTATTTTTACAAACAAAAATAGTAACATTTTTTTCTGATTCTGTAGCTAAATAGGCCTGCTTTTGATAAAAATTTATTTTTGACAAACAAAATTAGTAAAATTTTTTTTCTCTGATTCTGTTGCTAAATAGGCCTCCTTCTTATAAAAATTTCTTTTTACAAACAAAAATAGTAACATTTTTTTCTGATTCTGTAGCTAAATAGGTCTGTTTCTTATAAAAATTTATTTTTGACAAACAAAAATAGTAAATATTTTTTCTTTGATTTCGTTGCTTAATAGGCCTGAATTTTATAAAAATTTATTTTCCAAAAACAAAATAAGTAATTTTTTTTTTCTGATTTTGTTGCTTAATAGGCCTGAATTTTATAAAAATTTATTTTTGCCAAACAAAAATAGTAACATTTTTTGCTCTGATTTTGTTGCTAAGTACACCTGAATTTTATAAGAACTTCTTTTTGACAAACAAAAATTGTAACAAATTTTTTCTGATTATGCCTTTATAAAAATTTCTCTTCTAAAAACAAAAAAAATTTTTTTTTCTTATTCAGTTGCTAAATAGGCCTGAATTTTATAAAAAATTCTTTTCTGAAAACAAAAATATAATTTTTTTTCTGATTCTGTTGCTAAATAAGCCTAAATTTTATAAAAAAATTCTTTTACAAACAAAAATAGTAAAATTTTTTTCTAATTCTGTTGCTTAATAGGCCTGCTTCTTATAAAAATTCCTTTTTGACAAACAAAAATAGTAAAATTTTTTCTTCGATTTTGTTGCTTAATAGGCCTGAATAATATAAATAATACTTTTCTAAAAACAAAAAAAAAAAAGAAATTTTTTTTCTGATTCTGTTTCTAAATAGGCCTGAATTTTATGAAAATTTCTTTTTGACAAACAAAAGTAGTAAAATTTTTTTCTTTGATTTTGTTGCTAAATAGGGTTGATTTTTATAAAAATTTCTTTTCTAAAAACAAAAAAGTAGTTTTTTTTCCTCATTTTGTTGCTAAATAGGCCTGCTTCTTATAAAAAATTCTTTTCTAAAGACAAAAATAGTAAATTTTTTTCTGATTCTGTTACTAAATAGGCCTGCTTCTTATAAAAATTTCTTCTTGACAAGCAAAAATATTAAAATTTTTTTTCTTTGATTTTATTGCTAATAAAGCCTGAATTTAATAAAAATTTCTTTTTTAAAAACAAAAATAGTAAAACTTTTTTCTCTGATTCTGTTGCTAAATAGGCCTGCTTCTTATAAAAATTTCTTTTCTAAATACAAAAAAGTAATTTTTTTCCGATTTTGTTACTAAATAGGCCTGAATTTTATAAAAACTTCTTTTTGACAAACAAAAATAGTACATTTTTTTTGTTTTAAATAGGCCTCTAGTAATATTGTTCTAATTTTTCAATTACAACCATACTCGTTTTTCTTTATTCTACCAAAAATTTAGCTTTTATTTCATATGCCATAATTCTCAGATTCAGCACTTGAGCTTTTACTGCTACGAAACAGAGAAAATTACGTTAAAAGTGAATTGTTTTCATACTTTTTTTGATTGCATTTGAGAAGTTCGGTTTCGTTCTTTTTGTTTGTTCTTAATATGAGATCTTAAGAAAAGTAGAAAAAATAAATCTGAAATAAAAGAAAGAAACAGAAAAGGTTTTATTAAAAGTTACTGTGGCTAACAACTCAGAGATTTCAATTTTGTAACGTTGATTCATTTAGTTTTTGATTTTTTCTCTGTCGACTCTTTTTTTTCGTTTCCTTATTAGGTTTTGGCTTTACTTTGGTCTAAAAATACTTTAAAAGAACAAAAAAAGTGCAAAAGTTTTCTGGCCATTGTTTTATACATTTTCGTTTGTTCATTTATTATGCCGTAGTTTCTTTGGTTACTTACTTTGTGGAGAAAGAAAAGTGGAAAGGGGTTAAGCAAATGCTGTTCTAATTGGTTCAAACAAACTTAAATGGCATGTGGTTGTTGCTATTAAAACAGTTGTTAGATTGGTCGTTTGCTTGGTCATTGCTTGATCGTCTTATTCTTCCTTGAAATGGAGTTGCCCTGGTAATTTTTTTCTTTTTCTTTTTCTTTTTCTTTTATTTCTGTGGGCTTGAATGCGAATAATTAATTTTAATGAGACTCTGTAAGTTAGTAACTTAATACTTAAATAGACTCTGTTATAATTTCGCCTTTTTTTTGGGGGTTTTCTTTTCTACTTTCTTTGCAATTTTTTTTTCTTAGTGAATTTCAGTTTTAGTAGAACATATTTGTTTTGGAAGGGGTGTTGGCTGGTGGCTGGTGTTTGAATTAACTTAACCATGATTTTCACTTCTCTTTTGGTTTTAAAAACACATGCCTTTACTTAATAAAGGTTTTTATGAACTTGACTCTTTTGTTTAATTTTAATTTTTATTAATGTATGTACAAATTGAAATCTAATTGAAAGGAATAATAGTCTTTTAATTGGGTCAGTTTCTATTTTGTAAATGCTTAACAGGAAGTTTGCAAGAAACATAATTTTGGTTTCATTAAATGCAATTTTCCTTCTTTAAAAAATTTTCTCTTAAAAACTTTTTTTAAATTTTTTAACAAACTTCTTAAATCTAAATTTGATATCGAGTAAAGCCCAAATAAACAACATGTGAGTTTTTTTTTAATAGTTCTTTGTAATGTGAACCTTGACTATGCTGCAGTTGGCTTATTTATCAGGTGGCCCATTTAAGAAATTAAACTTTAATACGCAATAAAACAAAAACGGTTTGAAATTTTGCCAAATTTACTTTTTTATTGTGAAGTACAATTATTCCGGTTAGAAATGAAATATTATTTCGTTCATATGGCTGCCGCGGCTGGCCTTAAGGTACCCCATTCGATCAGACCAATTTTCGAAAACTTTTTCGAATGTATGTGGTCATATCTCGGCAATGGCATCATGAATGTTGGTCTTCAAATGCTGAATTGTCTCTGGTTTGTCGACATAATACTTGTCTTCAACGGCGCCCCATAGAATATAGTCCAACGGTGTTAAATCACAGCTTCTTCGCAGGCAACTGACATCACCATTTTGACTAATTAAATGGCCATCAAATATTTGATGCAATAAAGTGAGTGAAGTGAGATGTGTGGCAAATTGCACCATACTGTAGAAACCAAACCATGAAGAAAAAACAGAAATAAATCGTTTATCATGGTGCGATAGGTGTCTCTATTTACCGTAATGGTTGTGCCGTCCTCATTTTTAAAGAAATATGGGCCAATGATGCCTCCACTCCACAAGTCGCATCAAACAGTCAATGGGTGCATTGGTTTCTGTAGGACCACGTTTGGGTTTTTTGAGCCTTAACATATCCACCAATATGAAAATGAGATAAAAATCGACTTCAACGTGCAACGAAGTGAATGGTTCTGCAGCTTCAACCCTTCAACCAATTGAACTTTGTAAGTCGCCATACAGCAAAATTCGACGTAAACTGCTGCATGAAATATTCAATTCTTGAGAACGATGACGAGTTAATGTTGATGGATTCTCAAGCACACTGTCAGCTGCAGCTTCGATATTTTCGGGTATACGCACTGTAAAAGCACGCATGCGTCTTGGTGCATCAATAATGAAATCAGTTTCACGAAGCTTAACACTTAACTTACTTATACCGGGCATTGTTGGTTCTTCTCTGCAACCAAATTTTGTAAGACATTTTCGTGCAATTTTCGATCAATTGTTTTTGGTTTGGAAATAAATTTCCTGTAAATAGCAACGTTGCTCAAGCGTAAATCAATTCATTTCGTTTAGTGGTGATAATATACTGAATTGTGTGACAGAATAGTATGACATATGCCAGATTCGAAGTAATCGCTGGTTGAAATTTAAACCGAAAGAGGGCCCAACCAAAGTAAAGGCTCCTTTCGAAACTCTTTTTCACAAGTGTTGCGAGATACATTATACTTAAAGTATCAGATTGCAGCTGGCCTCTCAATGGAGATTTCTGGGTTCACATAACCTTCAAGAAAATACCTTAGAGGTGTAATATAACACGATTTTAAAGGATCACCTATCATTTACAAAATTTGCTGTTCAGCAATGAATAGAGATATGGAATAGAAACAGTGTTTCCTTGCATGTATGCGGCATTTTACAGTCGTTTCAAAGCTTATTTCCACCGAATATTTTAATCTCATTCCAGGTTTCTTTGTTGCGGTGAATTCAGCAGCTAATTGATCACAATTAGCCATATCCCTGTTCGGCCGGACCTTCCCTTTCTACGGCTCCCTTGGGGTTCCAGTCGAGTGACATCCGCACTGTATGACCACTTCAGTTTTATATGCGTTTAAGGATGTCTGTTGCTACAGGCATTTGCCTTGCCACTGACCACAGATCGATATTGAATATTGTTCTCAGACAGTATATCCTTACTATTCTTCTTAATTAACTCTTAGTGAAGACTTGAATTGCGTTGAGATTACGTGGTCATGCTCTACACATTTTCAATTCATACAGCAAAGTTATTTTACAAACGAGTTACAGATCGCTATTTAAGTCTGCCTCAATATGTATGCAGAGTTACATATGGGATTTAGAAGAATGAATATGCATTTGGTACTGCAACTACAGTTGGCAATGTCAGCAGAGGACCCTTATTTTCTGTCAATTATACTTTCAAGGTAGCAAAAGTTCTGACGTCTTCCAATAGTGATTTGATTTTTCACGCATCGATTTTGTCTTTGCGCAGTTGATTTTTAGGCCGATTTTTGCTCCATATGCAATCTGATTTTCTCTACAATGTTATTCTGGTCAGCCAGTTGATTTTCGTGCAAAACTCATGCAATTGGCTCTGCAGTATAGAGTATCATAGGCTTTGTCGAAGTCTATAAAAGGCATGTAAAGAAAAGATCGCCATTTAAAAGACTACTTCCACAACTACTTTAAGGCTATTGAAGGTGGTCTATGTATGATTTCTGGGAACAGAATCCAGCTTTCTGTGGTCTAAAGGCTGCCAGTTTGCAGTACACTTGTGGGACGGCTTGCTCTAATGTGCGCCATTATTTTATTGCCCATACTCTAGTTCGCACAATCCGATAAATTACGATTTTTCGGTATTTTCATATTAATACTCTTTTACAATTCCTGTGACAGTTACTCGGTTTCCTAGAAACTCTTTGTCAGTGTCATAGGTAGTTGAGGGCTTACTTACTGATTGGCCTTTAACATTTCTGGTGAGATGTTGTCGGCTTCTGAAGCCCTGTTGTGGAAGTCAATAGCAAATCATACATTAAGACAATGTTAAGGCTTACTATTGACTTGCAGGAAACGATAATTCGAATGTGTGGGTAGTCAGTTTAGATATGGCAATTTTTTTATGTATGTATAGGTTTGACCATCAGTATGTTTCGCTACCGTACAAAATTCGTCTCGAAAACAATAGATTTTTATCGAGCTTTTGCAAAATATATTCAGAGAAATTAAAATAAAATTCAAATTAGGAAACATTAGTTGTTTATGCCATGTTCATAAGACAACTCTTGTTTTCTAACGCGCTCTCTAATTCATGCTAATTATGAACCAAATTACATAATTCACCATACGACGTTTTAAGAATAAATCAACTTAATTGTAAGTAATTCAGTTTCTAATACGCTGTGGATTACTACAAAATGTTGCTGACAGTGCTTGCTGTAACAGAATTAAATATCTGGTCTGGCTTCGAAAGATTCGAAGGATTGGTTCTTCCTATTTAAGAATTCTCAGAGGTAAGTACCATTTATGTATAAGATGTAATATATACTAAGGTCCGACTGAGAATAATGTCATATGGCTATATGCACACCGACGTAAGATGTATTCTAGAAAAATGGGTTGTGAAAAATAGGAAAGATAGAGTAGTGTTTATGATCGTTCGATTTAAATGTACGAATTATCCCTATAATGCTTTGTACGATTAGCTGGACAATCAACTACGAAGGGATGAGCTCTGCTAGAAATGCGGGTATTATTAGAAATTAATTTCTATCATTCCTCAGAACACATTCCATTATGGTACCGATAGAACACGTCACAATGCGACGATGCTTTAATAAATCGATACAGTTGGCTACCAAACCTTCGCTCCCCCTTGTACGAGCTCCGAAATATACATTGAATCGTACATGAAGGTTGAATTACATTTTATGTTGGATATTTGTTTTGTAAACCTTTCAGCTTACCTCTGGCGGTGATGACAGACATCAGATGAATGACAAAAAAAAACGGCACCTACCGGAAAAAACTACAATACTAAGTAGGGATCAGCACCACCAGTTAGTATGGATCTTAACCACCACTAAACAATCATACGGAGGCGAGCTACAGTAGATTAGTCTACTTAGCTTAAAAATCAAATTGATTCCTGAAACTGAAACAAAGCAATGGATGCTTTGTGGAAAGCCAATACGCTACCTGATCATTTGTCTGATGTTTATCAGCACCGCCAGAGGTAAATCGAAAGGTCAGCGGAAGAAGGTAGTGGCGAATATTCTATACGAACGTAGGTAGGTAAGTATGAAAGGCGGTGCCGAAGTACCGCATACATAGACCACAGTGGCCCATTGTGAAAAGACCCTTCACCGAAACAGAAAAAAAACTGAAGAGAAAGAGTAAAAGGAAAAGGGAGAGGAAGGACATAGAAAGAAAAAGAAGATGAAAAAGAGTCAGAAGTAATGTATAGGTAGAGAAACAGATGCCCAAGAAGAACCCGGCATCACCTGAGGAGCCAGCTGAGACCTGATAGAAAGCCTTCCAGGTCGCATATCCTAGCTGACGCAATATCACCAAGGCCATCGAAAGAGCCCTGGCCCAACAATCTGAGCTTGCACCCAAAAAGAGCCGGGCAGTGGCAAAGAATGTGTTCCACAGTCTCCGCCGCAAATTCAGCGGAAAATAGGGGAGTCTGCTTCCCAAATCCCAATCCTCGCCCTCAGAGCGCAATGCCCAGTCAATAAGCTCATCAGAATTCTAAGAGATTCCCTCTTCAGAATGAGGAACCATTCCGACCTAGAGCGGTCGGGTCGCGGCCACAGCAGCCTGAGGACCTTAAAGTCTCCCCTGCCCCTCCATGGCTCCTCCTCAAAGAATTCAATCGGTGGTTTCACAGACACATCCACCTGTTCTACAGCCCAAGCTGTGCCTGTTCTTGCCAGTTTATCTGCAATCTCGTTTCTCCTTACGCCAGCATGCCCCGGAATCCAGCACAGTTTAAAAATGCACAAATCCAGGAGCGACGTGAGGGTACTCCTGCACAATGCAACCAGCCTTGAGCTGACATGGCGACCAATCAGCGCCCTAATAGCCGCCTGACTGTCCAAGTAAAAGACCACTTAAAAAAGTTACTAACAACACCCTCAATATCCAGCTTTTTTTTTATAAAACTTTACCGATGTTTATACAACCCCTTATTTCAGCGACCAGTTCAAGTGATCTCTTACATGTGGAATATATTCTCTTTTATGTCTTTTGATGTTTTTTAACATTTGTTGACTTAAGAAAAATATTTGCAATTTTCTTGAAAAAATATAAAAAAAATTTTATATTATTTGCCATTATATATCTCTTTATTGCCTACTTTTAGGCCATGTAATATTAATTTCCCTTTTATTACAAACAATTTCATACACATTTTATCATTTGTTTTTATTTGCCATTAATATTTCGTTTTTTGTACTTCTGCTGTGAAACATTAGCTTTAGTTTTTTATCAATTCCTAATAGTGTTAATTTTCTTATCACGTGTTAAGACTCCATAAAATATGCTTTAGTTTCTTTTACATATACTTGGCAAGAGAGTTTTTGTAGAGAGAAAGAGAGAGAATGAAAAATGTTTAAAAAAAGTAGACAGTTTTCTTCACTTAACAGCTCAATTTACGAGCTAATCTAAAGGTAATCTAAATTTCCTTCTTCTTTTTCTTCTTCTTCTATTTTATGCTTCTTTTTTCGAAGTTAGTTCAGTAGTAAATAAAATGTCAAGAATATAAATATTTTTAGATGTTTTTGTTATTGCTGTGTAATATCCAAAAAGAGAAACAAAAATCAACTGACAATGACCAATTTGATGACAACATGCATTATACTCCTAGTGTGTTCGTGCCATGTTAGAGCAAAAACAGTTGAATTTCTAACATATTTTTAGGAGCGTAGAGAAAAAAATCACTATTAAAATATCCCTATAAAATATTACGATGGCATTTATATGTGTTGTTATATCGCTTAATGTGCTTTTATGGTGGTCACTATCGCGTTAAGCTCTTTGGAAAAATATGTTTCAGCTCGTTTCTCTAAACTGTTGGTAATTTCTTTCTATTTCTTATGGTGTTTCATGTTTTTTTATTTATTTTCTTTTTCGTTCAAGTTTTATCGCCTGTTCTTTCAATTGGCTTTTACAACATTGCATAATGTGTTTGTATTACAGCCACTTTTGATTGGGTAGTACTGGTGAGTGATAGCTCATGTGAAAAAATTTCACAAAATTCTTAAAAATAAATCTTTTTGATAAAAGGAGATTAAGAAGGATTTTTTTTTTTACAGCCACTTTTCTACACTTGCGGTAGGTCTTGTCGCCCCTATTAACACTTAAAAATTTTACAAAAATTTTTACTCAGTTTCCAGTTTCATTCGTGTCTTCATTATTGTAGGAGTAGTGGGATAGACTAATGCGAATAGAGAATGTAAAGCCATAGTAGCGTTTAATTTTAAAATAATGATAAATCTCTATGCAGTAAAGCTTATACACCCATGGAAACCTGCTCTGAGTTTGCAACTTATAAATTCAAAAATAAAGTTAAAGAGCCAGAAAACTTTTCTTAGCTCAGCGTCTATAACAATAAACAAAATTGGCCTTAATAGAGCGAAAAATATATTCTAATATATGCTTGTGTGTTCGTAAATCAGAATTTATATTAACGTGCTGGTTACTGATTATTTAGAGCAGTAACCAAACAGAGTTTCTTCTAAAATTGCAATGAACACAGTTACGATTAAGTGACAGCCATCTGTAGTTTAGAGGGGCTGTTTGTGATAACTCAGTTCCATAATATAAAATTCAGTAGCAGATAGGAAATCACATAGTATGACTCCATGGTTATTGATTGTGTATCCTATCAATTTAGGTACATCTACTTGTTTCATGTAGAGGAGGACATGACCAACCATAGATAAACGAGAGATCGACGCTTTCGTGAAGCTATCGATAGAAGTATTTTTCAAATCGTGCAGTTGGCACTGGTAACTGGACATTGGAAGAGCGTGGTAGCCGTCTGGGAATAGTCTACCACATAATATGCGGTATCTGGTACGAAAATTAAAGTAAGAAATATGCTATAGATATAGGCGTCGCAGCTGCATTCTAGTTAGAGACCGGAAAGGTCCACTGTGGAAAATTTTTTAGAGAAAGAAAGAAAAACAAAGAAAGAAGAAAAAAAACGTGCGTCCCATAGTAAGCCAGTTGATGCCTGATATAAAACGCTATAGGTCACAGATCCTGGCTGACAAAATCTCACCTCAGCTTGAGTTTTTGAAGGCATGTTCAACGGTCTCTGGCTTCCTCTCATTGCCACATACTCAACAAAAATTATGGGTACACGCTTCCATAGCCCAGTATTTGCCTTTAGAGCGCTGTGTTCTGTAAGAAAACCTACTGCAGTACTGAGGGACTTTCTTTTTAGATCTAGGACCCTCTCCGTCCTAGAGCGATCGAGTTTAGACAAAAGTTGCCTGGAAAAAATACAAATGACTTGTCTTCTCTGGCCATTTATAACTCTTCCACTCTCCGACTGGCCCAATAATACAGTAAGCTCACGAAGAACCCAAGTCTGACGGACACATTCGTGCTTGCTCCTGTATCTAGGAATCCAGCACAGCTTTACGCTGCTTACACCCAGGAGTGGCATATAGCTACCTCTGCATAGTGAAACTAGCTTCGAACTAACGCGGCGTCTAGTCCATCAACTTTGTCATTAACATCGACAAAGTTTAGAATAAGCCTGGCTGCCATGAGGACATTAAGTCAGTTGTTTTACGTGAGTACCTGCCCCAGGACGTTACCTCACGGTGTTAACGCACGAGTGCATACATTGGGTCCACCAGCAACCCCACCTATGATTAAAATCACCAGTGAGTACCAATACAAAGTTATGTTATTTGGACATGACCTTACACCTTGATGACTTGGAGGCTATCTAAACTCCCGCTGATCAATGGGTTACGGCAATCGGCTAAGAATGTAACTCCACACGGAGCCAGCGTAGCTCTTCCCGCGATTTGGGTTTAAACCACAGCCACCACGTTGCTCTTACAAGGGGCCTCACCAAGTTCCTGTAGCTCCCGACACTCGTGATACCAGAATTAAGCCTCCAGTCAGGCTTCGTAGTATAAATACTACTACCAGTGTAAGTCCCAAACGACTTCGGACTAGTGGCTATGATGATAGTAACACAACAAACATAAAACATTCAGCAACACAACGATAAACGGAGCCAGACTCACGGGAGAACTCAAAAAAAAAAAAAACAACCAGTCAGGGATAGACCAGCACAATACAACACATTCATGACCGGCAGCTACGAACTAAGACCTCAAGCAGCAAAGCAGGACAGCAAGCACCTCAGCTTGCAAGACATTTGTCCGGAAGTATATAGAAGAGTCTCATGTTATTATCCCCCAGTACCGGTGTTTTCCTCGCCAGCTCATCAGCATTTTCTTCTCCCATCACACCCCTGTGTCTAGAAACCCAACATAGCTTGATGCTGCATAGATTCAAGAGCGACGTGTAGGTCCCTCTAGTGAAAATAACGCAGCACCCAGTCCATCACCTTAACAGCAAATTTGGCCTTAATAGCGACAAAGTTGAGAATAAGCTTGGCTGCCCTGAGGACAGCAAACACCTCAGCCTGGAAGACACTCGTCCGGAAGTATATAGAAGAGTCTCATTCCATTAACCCCCCGCACCGGTGTTTTCCTCGGTCTTGGAGACATCCATCAAGATCGCATGGTTATTAGCAACAGAAAGAACTGCCGGATGGCTTCTTCTGAAGTCGCATTCCTTGACACCAGAACGAGTCACCACATGCACACCCTAAGCTACTCTCCACCAAAATGGCAGAATACCCATTATCCGAAATTTAAGCAAGGCTTTCTTCAAGAATTCTTAAAAATCTTGCAGCAGCTATCCTTTTCTCCGCAAACTACAAATAGGTTAAATCCAGGATAAAGTCCAGCAGTATCTGAGAAGTACTTCTGAAGGTACTCGACATGTCCAAAGCAGCATATCTGTGTTCCCTGTCCAGATTCCTTCTCCGACAGGCATACTCCAGAGCTATTTACCATACAATACTGTCATTAGTAAGGACAGGTGTAGCTGAATAGTCATAGACCCACTTCACCAATCTCGGGCAAATCGGACGCCTGCTAAGAGCATAGTACGCTCATCAGTACGCTAAGTCAACCCCATTCCCATTTAACCTGTGTAGTTGAACCCTCTCCAATTTTTATTTTCTGGAGAAGAAAATTAACTCTGCCTTCGTAGGATTGATATTAAAACCCATAGTAAACGCCGAGGAAGAAAACGTACTAAGCAGGATACCTTCGTCCCCTCAGCCGTAAAGAGTTTGAGGATACTGTTGACTACAAAGTTCCAGAGCAAGAGCAAAAGGACTTTCTTAAGGCGTGCCACGAGAGACCAATATCATCTCTCCAAGTTCGAGTAAACAATCCTGACCTTAAGATATGGATGAGCAAATTTGTTCAATTTTTCTCTTCATCAACTGATACTGATTGTGACACTACCTGAACTCAGTCTTCTTCATTTGCGAATGCAAGCTTATGGAATGCAATTTTCTGGTTCGAGTGTACCTTCAAAACCAACAACTTAACATTTCATGGAGGTAACAATGAATCTGTGGTGTCAATAATGCAATACGCAATACCAACGATAATAACTGAAATGCAAAATGTGTCCCAGCACCAACTTTTGATTAGAAATTAATGTCTTAAACATGGTAATTCATTCGTGATATACTTGTGGCGGTATTGGTGTATTTTACATCAATTCAGAACCAAACATAACAAAACATCCATAAAATCGCTCTTGCAATTAGCAATAGTAGTGGTATCCGCCAAATTTTTTCACGGGTTCGGATTCGATTTAGTTAGAAATGTAAAAAATTATAAGGAAATATGGCAGTAATTTCTAAATAGAAAACCATTGCTGCATATTGTGATCTCGATAAATACATGAGAGAAAAACAAACGTATGTATGGGTGTGTATTGCTATTATAACGGATATTTAAATGGCAGACAATAAGCTTTTATTAGATGGCCCATATAAATGAGCGTATGTTTTGCTAAAAGTGTTTAGAACTGTGAGTGGGTTTGTGAGTGAGTGTGTATGTACGTAGAAGAAGAACATGCAAGGGAGAGTAGAAACCAAGGTGACGTGTATGTGTTTTGCATATATGTATGTTCGTGTTGATGTGAGCAAAATTTTAAAGCTTAAAAATATTTAACACATAAGCAAGCATAACTAAATGACTAAATGTAAGTGTGAGTGAATGTAATAGTAAGAGATGGGGAGAGAGAGTAAGAGAGTAAATAAAAGCAAATGCGAATTTTTTAACATAAAACCACTCTAATGCTTTAAAGTGTTTTGAAAATTTTTTTTTTGTTTTTGTTTTTTTTTTTTTGCTATCGTCGTTATTATGATTGTTTACCATGTTTATGTTTTGCTTAAGTGTATGTCTGTGTGTTTGCCTCAGTGTTTGTTTTATTGTTGTTTTTAGCATTTTCGCTGTTTACATGCGACTTCACAAGATGTTTTCCCAGCCTTACACTGTGCGTGTGTGGGTGTGTGTATGTGTATTTACTGTTGTTCTAATGGTTGTTGTTATAGTGTCATGAGTTTTTAGTGGGTGGTTTTGTAAATGTTTTACTGGTTCGCTAATATTTTTCCTCTCTTTCTTTAAGTTTTTTATTTTATAATTTTTTTTTTTGTTAAGTGTCCTTAATGTTTGTTGGGTTGTTAATGCTATTGTTGTTGTTAGATGTTGCGTGTGTGTGTGTGTGTTTCTAATATTCTGTTGCTGCTGCTCTAGCTGCTATTATAACTTAATGACATTGTTAGTAGTTGTTTGCTAAATTGTCGATATTAACAACCATGTTTGTTAATGTAGTTGTATACTATATACTAAGCATATAGATGTATGTGTGTGTGTATGTGTGTGTTCGTTAGTTAAACGTAAACATCATTTATTAAATGGTGGTTGGTTTGTCATTTTTTTGAAAGAAGATTCTCTTTAAGCAAAGATTTCGGTAAATTTGTTGAACAAAAAATGACTCAAGCGGTGTTTCTTAAGGGAATAACATTTTTTTTTTTTTGAGGCAATAAATCAACACTAAATTTGAAGAAAAGAGGCAGGGAGTTGATGGTATAAGTAGTTTACATATGACTTGTAATATATTTATCAGATAATGTTCTTTAGTTAAGCTACTGAAGGTGAAAAAATACTGAAAAAGGTTATAAAGGGTCCGCCAAATAAATTTTTATTTTTTTTTTTTTGAAAATGCTATAAACAAGAAAACTACTGAATATTTTCTCAAATTTCTTTTTATATTTGAAAGTACGATCCTTCCGCCTAATAATGGAAAATAATATCATTCAAATGGCTGCCTCGGCTGGCCATGCAGTAGCTCACACGATCGGTCCAATTTTTAAACACATTATCGTTTGTATGCAGCTGTATTTCACCAATGGCTTCACGAATATTGTCCTTTAAAGCGTCAATTGTCTCTGGCTTGTTGGCGTTTCACTTATCTTTGACGGCACCCCACAAATAATAGACCAACGGTGTCAAATCGCAGGCACGAGGTGGCCAAACGACATCAGCTCTGCGGCTGATAATGCGATCTTCAAAAACAGGGCGCAAAACATCGAGTGTAGCTTCGGCTGTGTGGCACGTAGCGCCGTCCTAATAATAATCCTCCTCTTTAATTTTTGTGAACAAAAATTCGTTCAACATGGCCCGACAACGATCGCCATTAACTGTAACGGCCACTCCTTGCTAATTTTCGAAGAAAAATGGCCCAATTATGCCTCTGGACCAAAATCCGCACCAAACAGTGACTCGTCTCGGGTGTATCGGCTTTTTAACGTATGCGTGAGGGTTTTCTGTGCCCCAAATGCGACAAATTTGTTTGTTTACATACCCGCCAAGATCAAAATGAGCTTCATCTGAAAAGATGATTTTTCATTCTGCAACACTACCATGATTTTTAAAGTAATGTCGCAATATTTCCCAGCGTTGTTCAAGCGTATACACAACCATATTCGTTCAGCAGAAGGATAAAACTAATTATCTGTCAAATCAGACATGAGCTAAGTGTTACCATTCACGAAATAAGCACTAGTTGAATAAAAACGTTAGATGGCGAACCCATTACTTTCCAGAAAGACGTCGTATATTCGTAGATAGTTTTTATTCAGTGCGATTTCTGTAATTCCTGTTTTTTGGCTGATGTGGATAGATAACGAAGCTTTAATAATTGCCACTCTCCGCATATAAAAACCCAATATTTAGTATAAACCGGAGGTGCCACCCCCACTAAATAAAATAGTCCAGTCATTGACTGATGATGGGTATTATTAACAGCGTTGTTTAAATCTAATTTAGAAACTTCTGCTATTGCCGTTCTCAAAGATATAAAAAATTAATATTTTCTTTGTATGAGAGGTATCACGCCCACTTGTCGAATTCTGTCCACTTTTGGCCTTATGATATGTATTGATAAGGAAATCTTTCATATCAAATTTGGTAACTTTTGTTTTAACTGTTCTCAATACATACAGAAATTATTAGTTATTTAGTATCGAAGGTGCCACGCCCACTTGTCGAATTCCAACCCCTATTGACTAATGATTTGTATTGACTATGAAGTCATTCAGGCCAAATACTGAAAAATTAGCTTGAACTCTTCTCAAATTATAATGAAATCCATATTTAATTTGTGTGGGAGGTACCACGCCCACTTACAGAATTTTGTCATAATTTTGCCTGATGATATGTATTGATTATGACATTTTTCAAACCAAATTGGTCAGCTTTTGCCTTAACTGTTCTAAAGATATATAAAAAATAATATTTATTTTGTATGGAAGGTACCACTCCCACTTGGAAATTCCAGCCCCTTTTTGACTAATGATTTGTATTGACTATGAAATCATTCAAGCCAAATACTAAAAATTTAGCTTCAACCGTTCTCAAGATATAATTAAATACTTATTAATTTGTATGGGAGGTACCACGCCCATTTGTCGAATTCAAATCTCTTTTTGACTAATGATTTGTATTGACTCTGAAGTCATTCAGGCCAAATACTGAATGTCTAGCTATAACTGTTCTCAAGATATAATGAAATCTATATTTAGTTTGTATGGGAGGTACCACGCCCACTTACCCCATTCTGTAGACTTGTTACCTAATGATATGTATTGATTATGAAATCTTTCAAACCAAATTGGGTAGCTTTTGCTTTAACTGTGTTCTCAAAATGTACAGAAATTAATATTTATTTTGTATGGAAGGCACCACGCCCACTTGTCAAATTCCAGCCAGTTTTCGACTAATGATTTGAATTGACCATGAAGTTGTTCGGACCAAATACTGAAGATTTAGCTTGAACTTTTCTCAAGATATAAAGAAATCAATATTTAGTTTGTGTGAGAGCTACCACGCCCACTTGCCTAATCCTGCCCACACTGCCTGATAATTTGTGTTGATTACAAAGTTATTTAAACCAAACTCAGAAGCTTTTGCTTAAACCGTTCTCAGGATATGCAAACATTAATATTTACCTTCTATGGGAGTTACCACGCCTATTTGTTTAATTATACCAATTTTTAGTCTGGTGCTTCGGCTTGACTATAAATCTTTTTGGACCAAACTTAGAGAATCTTTTTGTTACCATTTTGAAGATATAGACAAATACATATACACTTTGTATATCCTTCCAGGCATACAGAGATATACAGCAAAAGTTTCAAGAAAATCATTTAAGACGTTTAGCTGTCTATAAAGCACAAGCAAACTAACAAACAAATTTATTTTTTTATAGGTATACATTAACTCACACAAAGCTTAAATCTGTAACGAATTTCGTTTTCAAGTAAAACGTCTGCAATACAAAGGGTTTCACTCAATAACTCGCGAACCAATAGACCTACAAAAATCGCATTTACACAAAAACCTTGGTATTGAATTTACCTTTCGTTTAAGGCATTACAAAATCGACAGAATATACAAATATTTTCCATAGAAAAATATCATATATATTCACTGTTTTTCTTATGAATAAATGAAAGCTTTCTGGCCAAGTCTTTGATTAAAAAAAAAATGTTTTAATTTTAATTATAGAGAATAATGATTAAAATTGAGGAAAATTTTTTAAATTTTAATTGTCATAAAAACATGCAAATAGAAGTGCATTTATGAAAAATAATAAAAATAAATTAAGAAAAAAAATGTAATTAAAAAAAAAAAAACAATAGAGGGCTGTTGGGATAACTCAAACAAAGTTCGTTTTTATCAAGTATTTTAATTATATATGTTTTTTATTTTTATTACTTAATATTAAAAAAAATCTCCAACAACATTTTGCACTTAAGCAGTGATATAAAATAAAAATATTTAAAATCTTTGAATTTTTTTTTTTTCACTTTTTTTTAAGAGCTTTAATGTATCGAGTGCTTTTTTAGAGGTTCTTTGCTTTGAGTTGGGAAGACTGCTTTATTTGACAACCAATTTAACAGCTGATGGTTACTTTTTGTTTAGTTTGATTTGAAATTGTTTTCGTTAAGCACACGCATAACAATACAAACGACCATGCAATCGAAAAGAGATGGGCAAGTGAATCAATGACACGACACCAGGAATATATGAGTGCGTTTGGATGGGCAAAGAACAAGACAAATGTTAAAACTGTCCATGCGATATGTTAGAAACCGGCTACAGAGCTATAGAAATCATGCCATTAGGCTGAAAGTATTATATGACGAGTTGTAAGGAACCATATAACCGACACTATAGTATAGAATAACTAATCTATTTGCACCGCAACCAAGCATTTAAATTTAAATTTTTTTTTTTATATTTGTAGGGCATCACTCCGACGAACTTCCCCATCATATTCAGCCTGACTTGCTGTAATTACGTAGGATGTTAAGATACTTCATGCTTTTACTGTTGTTGTTATTATTTTTTTATTATTCGTTTTTATCACAGTTAATATCAGTACTATGCCTGTTGTAGTTGTTACTTTGATCGTAAAAGTATAATTGTTGTTGTCGTTGCTGCTACCATTGCTTTTAGTATTTTGGCTGATTTGGATTCTTATAGTCTCCGTAATAAGTCAATTGGTTGGCTGACTACATGACTGTTTGGCTGGCTTGTCCGTTTTCATATGCATTTTAAAGTGCAATTAGTCAGTCAAGCATGCAAATTCATAACCACTTGTGTTTGTTTAAGTGACTGCTTCCAATAACAATGGTACAGGGGCTCAACATTTATAACACGTTGTGGCAAAAAGAAACGCGGTTAAGCTATAGGGTCCACCAAATAATCTTTTCTTTTAAAAATGCTACAAAAGAAACTACTGAATATTTTCTTAAATTTCTTTTTTTATTTGAAATTACAATCCTTCCGGTTAATATTGGAATTTAATTTCATTCAAATGGCTGCCTCGCCTGGCCATGCAGTACCCTACACGATCGGACCAATTTTTAAGCACATTATCGATTGTGTGCAGCTGTATTTCACCAATGGCTTCACGAATATTGTCCTTTAAAGCGTCAATTGTCTCTGGCTTGTTGGCGTAACACTTATCTTTGACGGCACCCTACAAGTAATAGTCTAACGGTGTCAAATCGCAGCTCCGAGGTGGCCAAACCACATCAGCTCTGCGGCTGATAATGCGATCTTCAAAAACAGGGCGCAAAAAATCGAGTGTAGCTTCGGCTGTGTGGCACGTAGCGCCATCCTGTTGAAACAAAATGTTGCTAATATCCTTCTCTTCATTTTTTGTGAATAAAAATTCGTTCGACATGGGCCGATAACTATCGCCATTGACTGTAGCGGCCACTCTTTGCTCATTTTCGAAGAAAAATGGCCCAATTATGCCTCTGGACCAAAATCGCATCAAACAGTGACTTGTCTTATGTATAACGGCTTTTCATCGGCGGGTTTTATGTGCCGCAAATGCGACAATTTTGCTTCTTTTTATACCCGTCAAGATCAAAATGAGCTTCTTCTGCAACATTACCATGATTTTCAAGGTAATGTCGCAATATTTCCCAGTGTTGTTCAAGCATATACACAACCATATTCGTTCAGCGGATGGATAAAACTAATTATCTGTCAAATCAAACATGAGCTAAGTGTTACCATTCACGAAATAAGCACTAGTTGAAGAAAAACGCTAGATGGCGAACCCATTACTTTTATAATGATTCCGTATCCAAAATCTCAAACTAATGGGTAAAACCCCTGTTTTTCGTACCTTTATGGACTTGTAAAGTAATAACAAAGCTATATACTAACCGATTTTTTGATTGAAACAGACATATACAGGGTGACCGCCGGGAAGGTATACTACTTTGTTTTGCCGCCAGTTTGGTAAACGTTAGGTTTGACAGTTCATATTTGGCAGTCGTGAGGTAGAGACGTGGCAAATTTATTATGGAAAAATATTCAGTAAACCCACGTGTTTTAATCATTAAAACTTTTTATCAAAATCAATCATCGATTTTCATGAAAAAATCGTAATGAGTGACGAGGCATATTTTCATTTGAATTGTTATGTGAATAAATTGAATAGTCGGTTCTAGGTAATGGGAGTGACAGTCTGGTATTTAATTTTGTTCGGAGGAATCATTAAAACTTACTTCTTTGCAACCGAAAACAGCGTTATCGTGATATGATTGAAAACTTTTTAACGCCACAACTGCATGCTTTGAGCTTGACTAACATGTGAGATTACAGTGGAATTACTGTGACCTTTTTCTACAACAAATTATTTCAAGGAATGGTGATGTTGTTTGGCCCACACGGTCGCCTGATTTGACTGCTCCGGACTTCTCTTTGTAGGGATATCTGAAAAGCAATGTTTATGCAAACAAACCAAAAACGCAGAAGCAACTCAAACAAAATATTTGCGTTGAAATTAATGAAATACCGCGAGAAATGTGCGAGAATTTAATGAAAAATGTGCTGAAAAGGGCTCGCATTTGTGGGGCCAATAGAGGCGGGCATTAATCTGATATTGTATTCCATACATAATTGCCGACATTAAGTAAAACATTTATCAATATAAGATCCGTTCTATTTCATATAATCAAAAATTATAAATAAACAAAGTAGTATAACTTCCCGGCGGACACCCTGTATTTCATAATAATTTTCACAAAGTTTTCAAGCTTAGACGCGTTGAGCACTACTTTATAAAGGAACGGTATTATTTTATTAAGAAACTTTATTTAGTTATGAATAAAATGATTCTTTTTTTCTCCCTCACTCCTCTAGGGAGCATATATATGGCTTTTTGCAAGGCATCCAATTCAATTTCTTTAATCAATTAAATCTTTCAAACAAAGAAGGTGATTAATCCATATGATTTTGCATAGCGGTGAAGATCCTTAGTAATTGGTGGTGATCTTAGCATTAGCATTGTAATATTTTTCCAGTAGGCAGCGTGTTTTCCTTATCATTCGTCTAATGTATGTCATCATCGACAGAAATATGCGGAAACGTCAGGTGGGCTTTTTCTTGATTTTTAAGATGTAATTGTCTGGAGGGAAATTGACTCCTCTTTATTAAACATTCGAAACCACAATTACATTTTTCTTCATCATGTCCCCTCTGTTGGTACTCGAACTCGGAGCGTTTTTGTTGTTATGCGTGCGTTTTAACCACTGGACCACGCCACCTTCACATGGTTCTTACATTTCAGAAATTGGTTGTAAATTAACGGAGTTTTTAAATTTTTTAGTGCAGAAACTTTTGTAAGTTTTGAAAACTTCGCTCTTGTTTTTCTATAGACCAAAAGATTGTTTATAACCAAACACCCTGTTTATTCATGTTACGCAGCAATATGTATAAACACAAACACATGTACTCTCCTATAAAGGCTTATGTGTGGAAAATATCATTTGTATGCATACATACACATTAATCCACACTTACACAAAATTTATTAACACGCTTTCAAACATGGCTATAAAATGGCACACACACAAACACACATAAACAAATAACAGGTCATTCAACAAGTCCGTAGGATGACACATAGATGGCTTTACTAGAACTTTTTTCTTAGGATTTTTATTCAGTGTATACATTTGGCAGCGATCTGACTATTAATTCGTGAAATATAACATTTTGTGTACTCTGGGTATCTCAAAAGCGTTTGATAGAGTTGAGGACGAGGTCTCATTTCGAAATTGAATGCTTTTGGTGTCGGTAGTCACCTCTCTCGATTTATATCGAGTTTTCTCAGTTTTCTATATAAGAGTGGCTATAGATGGGTACCGCAAGGCTCTGTTCCTTCTCCTACTCTTTTTCTAATATTTCTTAGCGACTTTCTTCTTCTCACTTCTAATCCTATCTTATCTTATGCGGATGATATCAACATTTGTCACTCATATTCTTTCGATCGTAGACCGAGCCTTTCGGAGATTGGGGCGAGAAGGATGAATATGAATGACACACTCACAAGTGACCTGGTGAAAAACTCCGAGTAGAGTCGTGCAAACAGGGTCGATTTTAATGCACGCAAGACTCAATGTTGTATTTTAACACACAGACGTGGTGGTGTGCTGTCATCTGTGTCAATTGGTAATGTGGATATTGAGGAATCAGATTCTCTTGATGTTCTAGGCATGAGAATTCACTGTGATGTTCGTTTGAATGATCAAATATTTCAAGTGTCGAAAGAGGCATTCAAGTGCCTCGGCTTCTTAAGACGGTGTAAGAATTACTTCAATCCATCTGATCTCCTTAATATTTACAAGACCTATATCCGACCCCAGATGGAATACAACTCTCATGGGCCGGTGCTTCAAAGTCTATTTTGAAGCTTCTCGACCGCGTACAAGAGAGGGCGAAGATGTTCATTAACGACGGTAGGGTAGTCAGCTCTGTCGACTCCTTAGAGCACCGTCGCAATGTGGCGTGCTTTTCACTGTTCTATCGGTACTATAACTGAATGTATTCTAACGAAATGAAGGAATTAATTCCTAAAAATCATATACATTTACGTAGTACTCGTATTTCTCGTAGATCACATGCCTTTGTAGTTGATTGTCCAGTGAATTGCAGAACGCATTATAGGGAGAATTCGTTCTTTGGTCGCACTGTTCGGTATTCCCTGCCACTGACGACATGAGTAAATTTAAATTTAACGTCCGTAAACACTACTCCCGCTGTTCTTCTTCCCACTACCTATTTTCCTAGTACCAGTACAATGCACTGCATGAGTAGGGGCCATTCCCTGGGTGCTGGTCTTATGTAAAAAAAGAAAATTTTGTTATTGATAAAAATAATGAAAAAATTAAATTTCGGGTTTGGATAAGGAACACAAATGCAGTGGAAACTAAACAATGGCTTGATAATTATTATACGAACTCTGCTCCATCGAGATAAGAGTAGAGTTTGCTGAATTTAAACATAGTCGCACTATCACAAATGATTTGTGCACTGTGAACGCCCAAATAAGACTGTTATTCTAGAAACTTAAAAAAAAATTCACAAATTGGTTATAAACCAAGGCTGGCAACCAACTCGGTAACCCAACTAAACTCATCCGGATTTTATGTGGCATTATATTTAAAAAAACCCGGATGGGTTTTTTTATTTTTTATTTAAAGGTTTTCGTAGCTTATTTACAACAAATACAATAATAAATAAATAGAAACAATTGCGCATTTGCATACAAGTTTAGCTCAAAAGAATAATGCAATAACCGATGTATCAAATCACTGTTTACATCTCTTCCAGACCTCTGAGCCAATTTTCAAATCCCGTCCCAGAAAAACATTTCGTCTTTTAAGGCGCACCAAGTTTGAAGCCGATTTCATATTTCTTCAAAGGACATGCTTAAAGATAGACTCATACCTTTTTATAAGGCCTAGATAGGTAGGTTTCGAAATTGTAGGCCGTATCTAAATACCGTAAAACGAGTTGAATTTGTGTAGCGTTCCCTTATAGATTTTGCTAAAAAACGCTGAAGCCTCGATTTTTTAGCCATACATCGAGGTAATTTACGCCATAAGCGGAATGTGTTTCATAATATAAAGAGGCAGTTATAGCAAAAGGACTGATAAAGAGGTATGAATGTATGGTATCCATCGCATCTAGCAATAGTCATATGGTGTAATGTTCGGAGAATACGGCGGATGCTTCATTTGATCGTTTCTAAAATTGTTTTAAAATTTTTGCGAAGTGTCATGGCTTTATATTCATTTTTCTAAAAGCGAATGGTTTAAACGAAGTAATTGCGGTCTGCTCCGAGCATCGAGTCTTAACAGCTCATAGTACATAATGCTACCGTGGACCCATCAAAAGTATTGTCGAATGAAACTTGGAAGCATTTCTAAAACCTAATAAAACCAAATATAACCCACAAAAAAGCCCAATTCAACCCGCTGGGTTTAGTTTTTTTTTCTAAAAACCCGGGTTTTGGCCAACCCTGTTATAAAAGCTGACAAGTAAGATATAAAGATGGTAGTATTTTTGCCATTTTATACGAATATTTGGGTATGCGAAAGCTCGGTACAAAGTGGTTACCCATTTCCTCGCTGTTGACCAAAAGCAATAAGATATTGATGATTCAAAACAGTGGCAAAACAACATGAAATAAGCTTTGAATTACTGCCACTTCCACGAACACCTTTTATCTGTTTTGAGATGCTGGAATGAAATTTAGGTCCATTGACAAAGTAGTTGCTGAAAAAGAGAAATATTTTGATGAGAAAGTGAAATCGTACTATAGAAGTGGTATCGAAAAGTTGGAACATCGCTATACTGACTGTATCCTCCTCGAGTTTTGTCAAAATTTTTTTTTTCTTGCTCATCCTACGGACGTATTGAATAACCTCTTATATAAACACAGACAGAACAGCAGAGATTTTTGCTTATACATGCGTGCAAATGACAACGTTACGTTTTATGTCTATGTTAGTGCATGCGAGTGTATGTATGTGTATGGATTTATTTCACAAATGAAATTTGAATATTTTACTGCTTATGAATTTAAAATAAACAAACTGTGTGTTTACATACATACATATCCATATAAAGGCATCTGCATAAATACATAAGTATGTATGTATACATGTATACACATATTGCATGCTTAACTATAACAATAAAAATAACAACAACAAAAAAGCACCGTAACAATAACAACTATTATTATGTCAATATTAATTGCTTAAAATAAGACACAAGTGCAATTGAAAACGTAAAAAAAGTTATTCTTCTTTTTTTAAATGAAAAATAAAAGAAAAATTGTTTTTCATTAAAACTTTAAATAATTAAAAGTAAAATCTTATTGATTTTTCGGAATATGTTACTGTCGTATTTTAACTAAATATATGGTATAATATTATATTATTATATGTCACAAAATAATATCAATTTGAAAATATATGTTGCATCAATGGCATTTCTAGTGACAAAAACTTGTACAAGTACTTGCATGAGCACTTGTTAATAAATAAATTAAAGAAATTATTTCAAACTAATAAAATTCTCGATAATGCTATCGTTAGTGAGTGATTTGCAATAATTTATTTATTTAATAATTATTCCTAAAAATTATATAAAGTTTTTATTAGTCTTTGCAAATTTATGAATATTAATATAAATGATATGTAAGCGTATGAGTGATATTGTATATTAAATATTACTCATACGTTATTCTCAGCCAGAAGATATAGGGTCCGCCATCCAACATTTTTTTTAACTAGTGCTTATTTCGTCAATGGTAGCACATAGCTCATGTCTGATTTGACAGATAGTTGTGTATACGCTTGAACAGCGCTGGGAATCTGGGCCTGCGATCGACTAACAGAAGATGTTGATTTTGCCAAAAAAATCATCTTTTCAAATGAAGGCCATTTTGATCTTGGCGGGTATGTAAACAAGCAAAATTGTCGCATTTGGGGTACAGAAAACCCGCACGCATACATTGAAAAGCCGATACACCAAGACGAGTCATTGTTTGGCGCGGATTTTGGTCCAGAGGTATAATTGGGTCATTTTTCTTTGAAAATGAGCAAGGAGTGGCCGTTACAGTCAATAGCGATCGTTATCGGGCCATGTTGAACGACTTTTGGTTCACAACCATTGAAGAGGAAAATATTAGCAACATTTGGTTTCAACAGGATGGCTCTACGTGCCACACAGTCGAAGCTACACTCGATGATTTGCGCCCTGTTTTTGAAGATCGCATTATCAGCCGCAGGGCTGATGTCGTTTAGCCACCTCGGAGCTGCGATTTGACACCGTTGGACTATTATTTGTGGGGTGCCGTCAAAGATAAGTGTTAAGCCAACAAGCCAGAGACAATTGACGCTTTAAAGGACAATATTCGTGAAGCCATTGGTGAAATACAACTGCACACAATCGATAGTGTGCTTCAAAATTGGACCGAGCGTGTGGGCTACTGCACGGCCGGAAGGATTGTACTTTCAAATAAAAAAATAAATTTGAGAAAACAGTCAGTAGTTCTATTTTCTTATAGCATTTTCAAAAAAAAAAATTTATTTGGCGGACCCTTTATAAATGGTTTGTAAGCGCATGAGTGATGTTGAATAATAAATATTATTCATACGTTATTCTCAGGCAGAAGATGTTTATTATTCTTCTCAAAAATCTGCTGATGAAGACTGGAATTATGAGTTCCATGGATGCAAAACTATAAATTTAATTTAACATTTGACTGAAGATTTCAGGTTTAATTTGTGTAGCCTATATGTACATTTGACGTTCCATATACGGTTGGCAGCCGTTGACGTGAAAGTTTTTTCTGCCACTTACGACCTATGTGAATTCAAATTAAACATTCATTATCACTACTCTCTCTATCGCACTTCCCACAACCTATTTTCCTAGTACCTGCACAATGCACTGCACAAGTGTAAGGGTCATACCCTGAGCGGTAGACCCAACGAAAAAAAAGTATGATCTTAAGACCGGCTTTTGCTGCAGATGCCTTCAGCTGTTTGACTTTTTGGCATAACGATGTACCCGTGGCTTAGAAAACATATGCCGCCTGCAAATTCCAAATTTTTCATATGTCACTGCAAGCCACATGTTATTCCATTGATTGCATTGGTTTCTTTGTTCATCAACACAACCACTACAATATTAAGTAGCAGTGGTATCATTATATATCCTTGCCGGAGTTTAACTGTTTTTTTTTTTATTTGGTAACTCGGTTGGTTTCCGTGTCGAACTCAACAAGTGGCTCTGCGGTATAATTCTTGAACGAGGAATTTATATTCCAGTGGTGTCCCTTTGCATCCTAGCGCCTTCCAGATGGCTCTGTGGTCAAGATTATCGAATGCTTTGTCGAAATCTATTAAAAGTCATGTGCGGTGGGGGTCGCCATTCCACAGACTGTTTTACTATTACTCTGAGACTGACATGGTCTATGCATGATTTGTGGTCGAGGTTAATTTTCAGTGCGCTTTGTTAACCGTTCTCAGAAGAGTTATTGGCTTCTAGTTCGCTTACTTCGATATCCTTCTTCAGGATTTTATTTTTTCAATTCTTGCGACAGTAACTCAGTTTCCCAGAAACACTCTATTTTATGTAGTTGAACGCTTACTCGGTCTTTTCCATTTCTGGTGAGATATTGTCTGCTTGAGGAGCAGCTGTGAACTTTTCATAGAGCTTTTCATATACTTACGCTCTTGCTTTTAGTCGTCATATAGACAGCGACGAATGCACAAGCGAGGTGAATGCACTCAAACTTTTTTAGGTACAAAACAATAATTCAAATATTTTCTTATGATTTTGATTTTAGTTATCACTGAAACACTGACGAAGTGTGGCGGAAATATGTTGGTCTTTTATAATTTTTTTAAACATCAACTTTACTTTTCTGACAGAGTAATTTCCAAGTGCTCAGTAACACATCTACATTTTTACTTTTGCACATCACTGTCCTGAACCTTTATTGTTCTTCAATGTTTTCACTGTGTTCACTGTGTTTCAGAATGTTATCTGTCAGCCAACATAATATGTTGCTGATTAGAAATTTTCCAATATTATTGCTAGAAACCTAAGATTATGGTTGGCATGTTAGCAGCCTCCTTAACGTATCCGGGACGTCCACAAAACTTTGTTTGTTTTGCATCAATTTGAGGACCTGCGACTTAAAAGGCGTTGACAACTATTACATTTATTCAGCTGTTTGAAGATAGACAAAGAAAATGAAAATTGGGTCAGAAGAAATAATAACTGTTTAAGAAACTTCGAATAAGGAAATTAATTTCACCTTCATTTCGACCATTGTTTGATTCGCTATTTTTTTTATCACTTATAGGAGTATAAGCCATTCCTGTTTTCCTATCGCCTACAGGGTCCTTACGAGTGTATCGTGTGAACAACTAAAACCATTAGCTAACGTACAGATTAGACCGTATTAGTGCGGTTTCGGACCTTGTAAGTCCACCATTGACTAGATATTTACACTACGCCAAATATTTGAAAAAAGTCGTGGAAACCAAGTCGATACGCACCATTTTTATCGACTTTATAGGGGCTGGCATGGTGTAGAGGTTAGAGCGCACGCACGAAAACACAAATGACCCAGGTTCGAGCCCCAGTAGAGGACATGACGAAGAAAAATTTATTTTTGGTTTCGAATGTTTAATAAACAGGTTTCAACTTCCTTCCAGACAACTACATCTAAAAAATAAAGAAGAAGCCCACGCAGAACTTCCCGCATACCTCTGGCGATGATGACAAATATTAAATAAGTGATCAAGAAAACACGCCATCTATTGGGAGAAAATTATAATGCTTAAGCAAACATCACCACCAATTAGCAAGCATCTTCACCACTACGCAAAATCATATGGAGGAAGCTACAGTGGATTAATCATCTACTTAACTTGAAAGATCAAATTGATTAAAGAAACTGAAACAAAGCAATGGATGCTTTTTGGAAAGCCAATCTGCTCTCTAGAGAAGTGACGGAGAAAAAAAAATATAGAGCAGCCTGCGATAGCCCGATAAGAGATAGCCGCAATTTTTGAGCTTAGAGTTCCTGCAAAACTGTACAGAAAGACGTTGAACAGCTCCTGCGGCTACGTCAAGATAGAAAGGGAACTCTCAGAATCTTTTAGGACTGTGCGAAGTTTTAGATAAGCTGACCGCTTATCGTACAATCTCTTCTATTTTGACATGGATAGCGTTATGCGAAAGATGGCTGTACATTGTAGTGGCACCATGTTTTACAAAAATGTTAAGCTCCTTGCATACGCTGACGATATTGACATTATGTGGCGTACTAAGTCACTGCTGCTTTCCGTGCCATCTAAAAAAATTCTGCCAAAATGGCTTTAAGGTTAAATCAGGCCAAGACGAATTATATGTTGACGAAAAGTAGGAACATGCGGTTAATTGGGTTTCAGGTTACGTTTCACAACTTTACATTGGATGTTGTGAAAAAGCTTATCTACCTTGTTATTGACATTATTGGTGGTAACGTGCTGTATGACGACATGCTCAGTCCCTGAATTAAGATCCAGCAGTTATTTTGGCTCGAATATGTCGTTCGAGTACTTGAAGGGCTTCCAGTGGGAGGAGTGTCTAATGCTTAAGACAGTGGACCAATTGTTAAACAATTACTGTGACTTAATCAAACTAAAAGTTTTTGGCATTTTAAAGACATTGAATTAATCAGCAAGTAAGAAAACTGGATGTAGAAAGAGCTTAAAGCAAAAGAAAGAAAAATGTGTTTTCATTGTAGAAAATTTAAACTTAATACCACAAAACGTGGTCAGTTCTTTGTCAGTTATTGTGGGTCTTAATTAGATGCTTTATATCTTGCCAATATCCTTGTCTTAAAACGTCTCAATGGGGTCGTACACCCATCAGGCGTGAAAATGGATGACAAAAGTACCAAAATAATTCATTAACTTTTCAATATTGCTGCATTCCTACTAAAACATAACGTTATGTTTTAACCTCTTTAAAACGTTTGAGTTTTTTAAATTGCTTAAAATCAAATAAACACTACGTTGTTGTTGTTTCGCAGATTTTATTTTCTCACTTTATCTTTATACAGTTTATCTTAATGCAGCAAATTATTTATCTTGCACTTAATATTTGTTTATACAACACTTTTACTTACGCCTACGTATGACTTTATTTTATGACTGCAAAATAATAACTAATCGATGCAGGCGTAGCAGCCTCCTTATATACATAACTGCCTAAAGTTTGGAAAGTTCCGAAATGTCTCCTCTATTTTATATCTGCTAATTTTAAACATGTCAGATTGTGTTACCTAAAGATGGTCAAAGTAGCAAAGCCGTCAAGTACATAAATTAGTAGGGTAATACCAGAAAAACAATTTATCAATCTTGACATAAAACAATAAACAAAAATCCCACAACACAGTTCCAAAGGTTCTAATGTTGTGTATTTTCTTTTTGGGTATTTTTATTTTCGTAACAATAATTTAAAATTGATTTTACCTACAGAATTGCGAAGACAATAGCCAATTCGATTAGGAATTTTTCTGTTACTTATTCTGTCATGCACCCTACGCACGTTAAGAATTTTATAGAAATTGTACCCACTGCTTGTACGCTAATATGATAATATTTTAAACAAAACAAAGACTTTTTTGAATGCGTTCCTGTCTATGTTTTCCCCTGTTTTATTGTCAATAATAAGTTTGAAATTGTTTTTCGCTGTTTTTTTTTTTTCAAATACCCAGAGAATAATATTTTAAGAAAAAAAAAAAAAAATATCACAATTCTAGGTATTTGATAAAATATGTTTATCTTTAACAAATTATTATTTGCTTAAGCAATTTGTACCAGTTTTTTTTCCTTTTTTTGTCTTAGTAATGGTTTTTCTCTCCCCTATCTATTTTTAAAATATTTCACTTTATGTTTTGCTAAATACAAAAAAAGAATTGTATTTAATATTATCGCTTATCTTTATTTTGTTTTTTTTATGTATTTATTTTTTAGTATTTTAGATCCTCCCCGTGTTAAGCTATCTTATCGAATTAATCAACACTGGCTGTCATGATTCCCCAAAGACAAGCCTTTGCTATGTGTGAACATTGTTTATAAATTTAAATAAACCAAACACTTCTTTATGCATATATGTGTCAGTTTGCATGTATGTATGTCTCTGTGTGTGTGTGTATTAGTTTATTTAAGGGAGTTTATTCATATATAAATAGCAACAAATATTTAAGCATACCATCAGGCAAATAAGCAGGGTTAGCTATAGCTTATGCCAGGTGGTAAGGGTATAAACAAAATGTTGGTTTTCTTTCAATTTTTGTTTTGTTTTTGTTTTCTGGTTTTAAACGAAGAAAATCACTTTTGACACGTAAGACAGCAGTAAATCAAATGAAATATAAATTTTACATTAGTTGGTGGTAATTGAGATGAGCACGATATTGGCGCACAAGAGTGAGAAATTGCGGTTATTTGGTAGGGGTGAGTGAGTGTGTAAGTGAGCGAAATAAAATTGGATTTGATGGGAAAATTATTTTCCCTAAACATATAAACAAGCCACTGAACTATGGAAACTAAAGGTTTTAGTATTTGAAGGGGTAGTTTGGATAAAATAATTTCTTTTTTATCATGTATTTTAATATTTTAATACAAACACAATTTGATAAGTTTCTCTAATATTAACTATTAAGCCAAAAGCTTAGATTTTTATAGGTCCTCAAAAAAACTTTTTTTTTTACACGCAAATCTGGCAGTTATGCTGAATAATGTTGAAGTTCTTACCACAGTTCATTTTGCCACTCTTTTAGAAAGCATATTGGCTTTCTACAAAGCATCCATTTCCCATTTGTTTCAGTTTCTTTGATCAATTTAATCTTTCAAGCTAAGAAGATGATTAATCCACCGTAGCTTCCACCATATGATTATACGTAGTAGTGAAGATCCTTACTAATTGGTGGTGATCTTTACTTTAGCAGTGTTTTTTTTCCAGTAGGTGGCGTGTTTTTTAGATCATTTGCTTGATGTTTGCGGAAAGGTCACGAGGGCTTCTACTTTATTTTTAGATGGAAATGTTGAGAAGGAAGTTAAAACCTCTTTATTAAACATTCGGAACCATAATTGATTTTGCCTTCGTCATGTCCTCTGCTGGGGCTGGAAGCTGGATCGTTTGTGTTAATACGTGTGCTCTCTAACTACAACACAACGTCGCCCACCTACTTTAGTTTACAACGCTCATATTTGGTGGATGGTGTGTATCAGTGCGCACGCAGGCTGCTGAGCTGATCACTTCTGCATTCTGCACCATTCCAACCAAAGCCAAATTTGCTATGACTGACTTCCTCTTCGTTTGAAGCAGAAGGCCAAGCTGATGGCAGTAAAGCTAAATGCTGTTAATTACTGGCCCCATCAGGAGTATGGATACGTTGCGATGCTTGGAGGTCATAAACATACTCTGGTCGATTACAACTTCAGTCATTATTTTCTCGATAGTAGATATGAATCCTGGTCGAACGAACAATAGTTTCCTCGGAATAATCTTAAGATCTATACTGAAGGCTTCAGGATGGTGGGCAGAGAATAGGCTGTGGTATATACATTGCGGTCGGTCTATGACATAAGACTGCCTTGTAGGTTGCCTGACCACTGCAGTGTAATTCAGCCGAGATGCTGGAAAAAGAGGCATAAATGGTGCAATAATCTGAGTTACCGAAAGATTCAAGAACCTCAACTTTATAGTTTTCAGGATGTGCAGTGAGGAAAAGGTCGAGGGTGTTATTTTGATGCCCATATACACACGATATATGTATGTGTAGGTTTATTCACTAGTTGCGCAAGGTGATTAAGCGCTGAATATAGCTCAGGAGATGTGCGTCTAAAATAGCGTAGCCTAGGCGAATCAATAGCAACAACAATTTTACTATTCGGGCAACTCGCAAGGATACTCTAAATTGAGTCAGAAGGAGAGTCGAAGCCAGATATGGTAACCTCTCTTCCCGCGTTTGGTTTTCTGTAATTTGTAATCTTGGCTCATACGAAGGTGACTCTCATATGGGTTCACAGAGATATCGTTGTGTATTGCGTTGCTAATAAAATGGCTAGGGCGGATAGTAAGCTCGATATTTTCAAATTATATCCTATCATTGGTGTTCGATTGCCTGTTTAGGCTGGACATTCTCCGGTCGATGTATGGCGGGGCTTAAACACATTGGTGGTATGAGAGCACGTAAGTCGTATGGCCATCCATCGCACTATTGCTGTCGTTACGGTTCATTGCCTGATTGGAAGGCATACCAATAGACTCGGTATGGTGACGAAGACTGTCATTCATCTCATAGACCAGACCTTGTTATCGGAAGATGGACATTTCTGACCTCCTATTTCTTGTCATCTTTGACTGAACTTTTCAAAATAAACGTCACTGCAATTGCAAGATTTATTTTAGAGTCCAAATGGTTTCCTAAAGAGAGACGCCTTTTATCTCCGGGTTAGCTTTATACTTCTCACAACGGGCCAAATCTCTAGCCTATGTAAGAATCGAGGGCGATCCACCATCCTACCTAACCTAACCACACACCATTAGTGCTGATGAAATAACTGTAGAGACTTATAATGCAGAGGAAGAATAGTTGCTAAGGTGCATGGATGATACAAAGTAAATGGACAATACATAGAGGAAGGCATTTTGTTGTTCTCTTTTTATCGAAGTCGGTATAGTTGGTCTGCCAACGTAATTGTGCCTCACCACAGCTTTATTGCGAGTGACATCCAGCTTAACCTAGGCAATCGTGTCACCAACAATAAGCTCTCGTTCGCAAATATCGAGCTCAGTAACCGCCATAGTTTCAGCAGCGTAATTCCTGACCATATCCATATGCCCCAGAAGCCATATGAGAGTTACGTACGAATGAGTAGAGATTTTAACGACAAGCATGCGGAACTAATGGACAAAGATAGAAGCCGAGGCGATATACGCAACGGACTTGATCGCAGCCTGACTCTGTCTGACTAAAACAGAAGATTTTCGGGAAAAGTCTCACTACGCAACAAGCATTGAATAGCCTTCAGTATGGAAGTGACCTCCGCCTGAAGTACACTACAGTGGTTAGGCAACCTATAAAATAGTCCAATGTCAACACCCTGTATATATATGTATACGACAGCCAACTCTGCCCAGCATCTTGGAGCCGCTGATATAGACCTCAAGGGCATTTTGAGCAAACTCCGGTTTGCTAGGCCAGAAATATCTCATGGGTTTTTCGAAGTCAAATCTCTTATCGAAGAAATTATGAGGGACCAAGTAATCGACCCGAATATGGCTGTGGTCCCCAAGTATCACAGTGCGTCCAAAGTACAGATTAGGCCAGGAGTTGACTGCATTTAGTCTTACTGGTACCAGCTTTGAAAGAAGATTTGTGGAAAGCCAGTTATGTATAGGAAATAACGTTTTGATTGGAGTAGATCAGAGTGTACTGGTGATCTTACAGATCAAAAAAGCTATGGTCATTATGTTCTTTCTCCAGGTGGGCTTGAGGTCGAAAATAACCTCCAGATACCATATTATTGTGGACAAAGAGAGTTGAACGCCACTGAGTCTCGGCATATTAAATACAGGTATCTTATACGCTGACAATTAGACCGTATGACAAGCAACATACCGTAACAAGTTTAAAGGTCTGACTACAGCTCGAGGAAATGGTGTGCTGATCAATACCTGACATTAAAATGGCCAGATCGCCCACGTAACCTAAAACCCCAAAATTACATCACTAAAGATCCTCCAATAACCTTTCAATAGCGACGTTGCACATCAAGACTGGTGTTCCTCTATTCACTGACCTTACTGGGCTAGCCTCCATCAACAGAGGTAATAATAAGCGCGCAAACCTCACTCTTCATTTACTAATATTACACGCGCTGATAGCCCTAACGATCGCCAAAGAATGGACATTGTTGTTGTTGATTGTTGAAGGCTCCCTTCACTTCGCTAAATGCCGCCAGTGAGTATAGTTTGCTCGCCAATGCCTTTTCAACACAGCCCGCCAGTGATCTTAGCGCAGTTTCGGCTTTGTTGTTCTTAATTTTGGATATTAATGTCTGGATATCTGGCTGTGTAGGATTGCAAATATCCAACATCATCATCTATGTTTCGGGCAGTTTTCTTTAGTTAAAACGGAGGCTGATTTCCTCGGGACTTGTAGACATCTACGGAATTTCCGTTGGTAACAATAGCTTTCTTGTTCTGAAGTCGGGATATAAGTTTTTGGACTTTTTGCTGGGTAAAAGCCTGAATGTTCAACACCATCAGTATTTTCGGTGTGGGGACACATCGGTCGCCAGATTTCAACTTATATCTTTAGCAATAAGCTGATAACGTTTCTGTTTCTTTAATATTTCACGCCTGATAGAAGTTTCTAAAGTCATTTCTACTGCCATAAAGCTCTATTTTCTTCTATTATATTATTTTCTTTCTTAAAAAACATATATTGTTGTTTAAAAGACCCGAATTGACAACTTGCTCATCCTTAAAATATGCTTTCTATACTATGACTCCTATAAGTATACTTTAAAAAATATACTCATTTTGTTTTTCTCACTCAAATCATATGTCACAAAAATTAATGATTCTAAAAACAGATATTGTGCCATGTGGTGGATTTCTTGTTACGATTTCGTTCATAACCATCAGCTGTACTAATAGTTGCTGGCAGCGATGATGGTGGCGGCAACACCGCAGCCAAAATGCAGCACAATTGTTTTGTTCTGATTTTTTTTTTTTTAAATATTGCGTGACCAAAACAAATACAATGCAGGTGAACCACATACAATAGAAAAGCTGAGTGGACGTAGAAAATCAACCGGAAATTACAGGGCATTGTAAAATGGCTCAAATGGTTACCTAATGCGTGTATGTAGAAGAGTATATAGGAGTTTTTAAAAAATACTAATGGTTTTCAAATGACAACAGCAAGAACAGCATTTAGATTTAGATTTGCATGTCCGTTAGAGAGAAATCTGCTTAAAAAGAATACAAAAAAAAAAATAAGAAAAACACACAACGGACTAACAATAGATAATTACAATTAAAGCAAATTGTAAAGCATATATTTAGGTGCAAAAAAAATCTGAGACGTCTACCACACATTAGTTGTTGACATTCAACTATAAACGTTAGACAGTTTGAAAAATTTAAATACAGATTTAGATTACGAATCACGCAAAATGAACTTGAATTTAAAGCATAAATAAGCACACACACGCGAAAATGTAAAACTGACAGCGAGGGAAGCGTGTTAATGTCTACTGTAAATGGTAAATTAATTAAATTCACCTGATGATTAAAAGAGGAAATGCTATGAAAGTTAAATAAAAGGGTTGAAATAAAAGCATCAGAGCAATAAGTAATGAAAAACAAGTTTTTTGTTTTAATTTCTTTTCTATCAACCCTCGTTTGAAAGTCATATTAATCTTATATACCCTGTTGAAATACCAAATAAATACACTAAAACATTTCTAAGGGATTTTGATTGTGGCATTTTATCAAATGTATTCCTATTTATTTATTTGTATTTGTGTCTCTGTTTGTGTCTGTATATGTAATGTTAAAACTGCCCCCTTTTTGCCTACCGAAAAATATGTTACCTTGTAAAGCTTTTGACTATTTTACTCTATAGAAGTCGCCTGTCAAAATTTGCCCATTTAGTTAATCTCAACCAATGATTGTTGTTTCATTTGTCAATTGCAAGTTTAGTTGTGTAACTTATAAGTAATAGAGCTCAAACACAACTACATGTACATTTGTTTTAAGAGAAAGACAACCCAAGAGAGGCAGAGACAGAGAGAGCAAACAAGAGCAATAGTATCAGTATTATAAATGCCATTGTTTTTAAAGGTTTCATTTGATTCAAATGGATTAAGCTTAGAAATACTCATACATGAACATTAAATCACTACACATGTACACATGTGAACATTCAAACACACACACACTCACTGTGTTGTGACCATTTAACGTCGTAGTTGTTATTGTTGTTGTTGCTCTTGCTAGCTATAGACATTATTGCTGCTGTTGCATTTGCTTTAAGGGATTATTTTATATCTGGGTGTTGGTAAGTAATTCGAGTTTGTTTTAGTTTGAATGTATGCATGCATGCGTATGTGTGTATGTGTCTATCTCTGTGTGTTTTAATATGAAATTAAATCAAAAGATTAGTGTCTTAAAATCGACGTTAAATGAACAGCCAACAAAATGAACAGCAAGCGAGACATTGAAATGACATGACATTTCTAAAAAGCAGTTAATGAACTGTATTATTGTCATGGTTATTATTATGCCGCTTTAAGTGTAACTGTATTCAATGTTGAAATTGATTAGATTTTCAATTTTAAAAATCTATTTTGAATATAATTCAGCAAGAAATACGATTGTAGTAATTGGAAAAAGATAAACTTTTTTTTTAAATAAAATAGTCCGATCGATGTATAAAAACAGTCGATATAATTTATTGATAAAAGGAAACAATTCGACGTTTTTTTTTTATTGATCAACATCGATGAAGCTACGTCTGTCGTAAAAACACTCATTTATTCGATGCAAAAACAGCCTGAATACTCACCAGGCCTTATGCTCAACTTATGGTGTCCTGTTTCGCTGGAATATTAAACCTTAGAGGCATTTCTCTATTTTATCTGGGGAACCCCGAGTACTGTGTCACATCGACTATATCCCATCTGAACCTAAACTCTATAGAGGCTTACATATCGTAATTATTAGTACGGATGATTGGGATTCTGGCTCTATCATTTCCGCTGATTCAATGATGGTCTATACGGAGGGCTCCATAGTTGAGTTCAAGGTGGGCAGAGGAATTATTGCGAGAATCTCTCTGCGCCTCACGGCCTACTGTTGTGTGTACTAAGCCGAAGTAATGGTCATTTATAATGTTAGAGAGTGGTTGCCAAATAATGGGACTCCTCCCAATGACATTTATATCTGTTGTGATAGACAGGTGGCAATCAAATCTCTTTCATGTGTAACTTTTAGCTCAGAAATTTTGTTCGATCTTATTTGGGTTTCTGAACGCAGAAGCATCCCGAGCAACTTTAAGACTGATAAACTGGCTAGAGCGGGGATATATAAGGGTGGTTGTTCTTCTAACGCCTCACAGACTGTCTATTAGGCAGAAGTATTGGTTGGGTGCGAAAAGAGCTTGGAGAGTAAGGGATTCTTGTTTAAATGGCAGACTCACCAGGCCCAAGTTAGACACCAATCAACTATTTAATCTGTATCATCAGAATATATCCTCTGACGTATCTATTCTCACAGGCCATTGTGTTATGGGCAGGCACGCGTAGGGGCTATGCTTACCTGCGCAAGACTTCTATCCAGGTTGTGAGTTGTGGTTAAAGAGGAGGAGGGCCTGTTTCACTTCATCTGCCACTGTTGGTCTCTAGCTCAAGGAAGACTTTTCAGACTGGGCTGCCCATTTCTCAATGGCTTATCGGAGCTATTGGTCCCTGACATCAGGTTAATAGCCAGATTTTTTAGACAGTTGGGCGGCTTCTGACTTAATTTAGGTAAAGGTAGAGCATAAAGGTAAAGTATATCCCTAAGCTTTTGTGCGTTGCCTCTGTTTAATCATCCGGTCCGGTTAATAATATTGAAACTGACCTAAGGTTAGGTTAGGTAGGGTGGAGGATCCCTCTACAAGAAGAAGTCCCACTTAGGCCAGAGATATGGCCCATTGTGATACCACAAGCAAAGGTAGCCCAGGAATCAAACAGTCTGCACTAGAAGCCATTTGGACTGCAAAATAAATCTCGCATTTTTGATGACATTAATTTTGGAAAATTCAGTCAAAGATGACAAAAAATAGGTGGCCAAAAACTGCTGTTGTAACATGACAAGGGCTGGACACTGAATATGTGATAAAAGATAGTCTTCTCCTTTACTTTAGAACCAAAACTAACGCAAAACTCATGCGGGGGGATGCCAATTCTAGCGGCATGCATCCCAAATAGGCAATAACACATGAGTAACGCAATAGCTCGATGGATAGCAGTGTGACTTAGCGAAAAAAAGCAATTAGTCCTCTCTTTGTCGAGGTCGGTTCCACAGAGTATAACGAAGCGTCATGTGCTCTCATGCGCCAGCTGGACTTAGCTTTGCCATCCATCGGCCGGAGAATATCAAGCCTTACTAAGGCAATCGGGACATTAATGATAGACTCTCGTATAAAAATATAGAGTTCAGTACTTGTCATTTAGTCAGCAACGTTCTGCGTTTCGGAACTAATATGATATTTACCTTCGAATGAGCCTAGATTTCCATGAGAAACTTGTGATATTCATGGAGGAGAATAGACATCAAGGTGACACTTATAATTGACTTAATTGCAGCTCGACAGTTCGAGAAAATCAGAAGATTTTCAAGGCAAGTCCCACGTCTCAGCAAGTATTGGATAGGCCGGCAACCTATACTACCTTGATCAAAAAGTTTCCGGAATAACTCCCGTGTGGCGATCCCATTCTGGCGATTAGAGTTTTTTTTTTCTTTGTTAGATTGGTACATTTGTTGTTGATATTCCCGCTAAATCTTAGCGTCATAGCTTGACATTTGCAAAAGTTAAGTGGCCAAGAGTATCTGCCTCTTTGTCTGTTGGCAATTTTTTACATTTTGACCGTATTGAGGTCGGCCAAAGATAAGATTTGCGAGGCTGAATCCAATCCCACATTTATCAAAAGGATCATTACTGGGGACGAGACGTGGGTTGACGAGTACGACACGTAATCCAGATATCAGGTAAGTGAATAACGTTCAACAAATGAGTTGAGATGAAAAATACGTCACTTTTTGTGTCAAAGAAGAAGATAATGCTCACGGTTTTCATGGATTACAGCTGTGTAGTGCAGCATGAATTTTTGCCAGAAGGCCAGACAGTAAGCAAAGAGTATTATTTGGGCGTAATGAGATGTTTGCGTGAAGCAATTCGCCGAAAGAGACTAGAATTGTGGGCAGAAAACTCGAGGATTTTGCACTATGATAACCCACTGTCACACAGTGCCATCATTATTCTAAATTTTTTGACGAAAAATGCAACAAATACCATCTAACAGCCACTGTATTCATCTGATTTGGCTCACTGTGGCTTCTTTCTGTTCAATCCATTACGGGGAACGTGATTCAGCTGCCGTTTCTAAAATTGTAAAAAATCGCTAACACACACAGAGATGGATTTACTCTTTGATTGCCTAGCTTTTGCAAATGTCAAGCTATGACGCTCAGACTTAGCGAGAATATCAACAATGACCATGTACCAAACTAACAAAACAAAAAATGGACAAATTGGAACGATAGGACCGCCTGACGGGGGTTATTCCGGAAACTTTTGATCAAGGTAGTAAGGTAGTCTAATGACAGAACTCTCTATATAGAGAACTCAACCGCATTTTGAGAAAACTACTTTTCTTTAGACCAGATGTTTCTCGAGGGTATATCGGGGTCAATTTTCTAACGAGAAATTTATGCGAGATCATATAATCGATCTGACTATATCTGCGATTCCCAAGGATCGCGGCATGTCTATATTCCAAATTAGGCAAGGAGTTGACTACATTAAGCCTTAATGCCACCACCATAAACTTTTACCTCGAAAGCAGTTCAGTGGAGAGCCAGTTAAGTATAACAAATAAAACTTTGGTTGGAGTGGAGCAGAGTGCACTGGTGATCAGGACAGCTGGCTGCTGTGTACCTAGTCTATCAGCCTACAACGACACTGATACTAGCACACCGTTCCATTAATATGGGCGCCGTAAAATAGAGTGGGCGTTTACTACGACCTAATCGATCATTATTGTCGTCTTCTTCATCCTATACATTATGTTTTCCCTCCAGTCGAGTTAGGGGTTGAAAATAATTTCCAGGTACTTCAGCTTTGTGGACCTTAAATGTCATCAACAAATTAAATAAAATTTGTAAACTTTTTCTTTTGATGTTGTCATAGCCTCCTCTTAACCATTAAATAAGCATTCGATGATTTCGCTTCAATAATAATTTCAGTCAATAAAGATTTCTCTTTTATTTTCCCTTTGATATCCTTTAACTTTATTACATAAGTACATGCATACAAACGCCAAAAAACTATGATAACATTTGCATTTCTAATTTGATTACTTTGCTTAGCATATGCTAAACATAGCCATACAAACATAATACAATCAGAGAACAAATTCAAAGCCCATTTTTCTCTTTTATGCATGTGCGCTCATATATACAGTAATGATCTCTTATTTTTAATTTTTCTCTTGAGTATATTTATTTAAAAGCATAATTTTGTGCATATCTTAGCTAATAACTTTGATAGTGACAATGGCAGAAAAAAAAAACAAACAAAAAAACGGAAAATAAAATTTCAGTACAATAGCCTAATTTTAGGCTGTTTAGCATACAAAATATTTGCCAGAAAATGATTGCTTATGCGTGTTTAAGTGTTATAATGAGCAGCCATTAAATGAAAGGGAGAAAAAAAGAGGGGGAACATAAAAGCAAAAATGCTTAAGTGCGTGAGTTAAAGAAATTTGTAAAGCCTTATAAGCAAAGCAGCAACAGCACATTTTATTATAATTATCCCAGTACACTGCAGTATTAACCATTAGAATTGATTGAACATTTAAGGAAAGTATTTAAGGCGGGTAAAAAATTTGTATAAAAAATTTTTCTTATGTTGTAGGTGGGATTAAAACTATAAAAATATTTTTATAAAATTAGAAAAATAACTTGATACCTAAATAATATTTCTTAAAAATTTTAAATAAATTTATTTTTTTTTTTTTTATTGAACACTTTTTTCAATTTATAAAGAAAATATAAACGCCTAAAAAGATACATCAACATCTAATGCTATAAACTTTATTATGGAAATTATTCTATTGGTTGGTGTCAAGGCTGACCATCCAGCCAATGTTCTACCAATACCACCATAAGTCAGAAATGTAATTCAAATCTTAACGGTAACTACATAGTAAGCTATGGAATATACCAGAACATTCGAAGCTAATATCAATTGACTATAAAAGCCGCGCCATTCTCTTTAGTCAGTCATTTATAATTTTACATTCATAGAGTAAAGCCGTACGAAGAGTTGAGTGTTGAATATATTTGTGTATTAAGCGGACATGGCTATAAAGCAAATTTGGGGGAGAAAACTGTGTAGAGCAATAAATTCGATTCATTTATTTTCTTTAACTCAATCTAAAAAAATCAAACGTTTTAAAAATATGAAAGCGTAATAATAGGTCTGTTTCTTCACTCTATCTTGGGCGCCCTCGAGAACCCATTTTACCAAAAAGCGTTCCCGTACACAAAAATTGGTTAAATGAGAAACATTTTGAAAGAGTGATATATTTATTCTTCATGCACAAAACAACCCGTGTTTTTGTTTTTTTTTATGTACAGGGTATTCACCGGGAAGGTATACTAATTTGTCTTGTCGCCATTTTGTTAAACTTGGTTAGTCTTGAAAATTCATATTTGGCAGTCGTAAAGTAGAGACGTGGCAAATTTATTATGGAAAAATATTCAGTAAACCAACGTGTTTTAATCGTTAAAACATTTTATCAAAATCAATCATCGATTTTTATAAAAAAAACCATAATGAGTGACCAGGCACATTCTAATCTGAACTGTTATGTGAATAAACAGAATAGTCGGATCTGGGCAATGGAAAACCCTTAAATTATGCATTAGTCACCTTTGCATCCTTTAAAGGTACAATCTGGTGGGCAATTTGGTCAGAGACATCACTAGACCTTATTTCTTTGAAACTGAAAACGGTGTAACGGTAACTGTCTATAGGTAGCGATATCGTGATATGATTGAAAACTTTTTAATGCCACAAATGCATGCTTAGGGCTTGACTAACATGTGGTTACAACACGATGGTGCCACATCGCATACAGCCAGGATTACAATTGAGTTACTGCGAGACCTCTTTCCACAACAAATTATTTGAAGGAATGGTGATGTTGATTGGCCTCCACGGTCGCCTGATTTGACTGCTCCGAACTTCTTTTTGTGGGGATATCTGAAAAGCAAGGTTTATGCAAACAAACTAGAAACACTGAAGCAAATCAAACAAAATATTCGTGATGAAATTAATGAAATACCGCGCGCTTGAAATGTGTGAGAATGTAATGAAAAATGTTCTGAAACATTTATCAATATGAGATCCATTCTCTTTCATATGATCAAAAATTATAAGGAAACAAAGTAGTATACCCTGTACTTTCTTTTTTTTCACGTGCATAATAATTTTTTACATAATCCACCCTGAGAGTCACATACATACTCGTATTTACATAGGTATGACTTAAATAGAACAAAAATTATTACATTGGCGGGATAGGTTGAATACATAGCCGAAACCTATGATGCAAAGTAATTCATAAACATTTTAGTGTGTCAACAAACATACATACATTTGTACTAAGTTTGCAGTCCAAACACTAACGCTTTCGCTTTACAAGAGTAAAATTTAATTCGATTATTTCTAACTCATATAAAAGTCCGTTCCAAACAAAGTTTATCATAACCCCATGCGAACGGGCGGAATGAAGGATACTGTACGATCAAGAAACCGACTTGGCCTGAGTATGATATGAGGCGCACTCGATCGCTCATTGATCATGGTAGAAGGGATTTTTCTAGACTGATATCTGTACTTACAGAGCACAATTATCACTCTCGCGACTGTGACCAGATGATATTCTCAGATATCTGATGGAGATAACCATAACTTGGAAAATACCAATATTTTTTTTTTTGTTTTCCTTCGTCACTCCTCTAGGAAGCATATTGGCTTTCCACCAAGCAGCTATTGCTATGTTTCAGTTTCTTTAATCAATTTGATATTTTAAGCTAAGTAGGTGATTAATCCGCTGTAGCTTCCTCCATATGTTTTTTTTTTGGTTTAGTGGTGAAGATCTTTGCTAATTGGTGGTGAACTTTACTTTGGCATTGTAATTTTTTCTCAGTAGGTGGCGTGATTTTCCTGATCATTGGTCTGACGTTTGTCATAATCGCCAGAGGTTTGCGTTTTTAATTTGAGTTTTTAATTTAAGATGTAGCTGCCTGGCGAGAAGTTGAAGCCTTTTTTTTATTATTAAACATTCGAAGCTACAATTAAATTTGTTCTTCGTCATGTCCTCTGCTGGGCTCGAACATGGGTCGTTTGTGTTGCTATGCGTGCGCTCTAACCACTACACCACGCCACCCAAACACCCAAGTTATAGTAATGAAATTTGGTATAATAGTACAGAGTACTATAAACAACATTTATTCAAAAAATTGGTGTTTTACTCCCATATCAGTCAGCAAAACTTTGTAATGGTACGAGACTTACTGTAAAAAAGTTAACAGACAATGTTATTGCAGCCTCTCTTTTTCTTTTTTTGGGAATCTTCAAAGTTGAAGACGTTTCGATGCCACACATTCCAAAGATACCATTACCATCTGATTTGCCGTATGAGTTCAAACGTGTACGATTTCCAGTGCGTGTTGCCTTTGATTGACTGTTAATAAGATGCAAGGGAATTTGTGGGATAAGCTTGGGATTTTCCATTACTCTCTCACGGACATTATACGTTGCCCGTTCATGAGTCGGCAAACCATCTGTATTATTAATTTATTGTCAGGAAAATGGAAAAACAAAATATATTATTGTCTTTCGTAGAATATTATTGCAATAAATATTTGGGTGGGACGAAGTTCGCCGGGTCAGCTAGTATATATATATATACTCGTATGTATATAAATATATTTTAATTTGTTCAGTATTATGGTACTAGTATTACACATATTTAATTTTTTTAAATTTATTTTTGTCATTTTAATAGCCTGTTTTCATTTTAAAACCTCTCCTATTAAATGTAAATTAATATTTTAAAATACTTTCAAAAATTATATTATAAATTGTCTGTTTATATGGACTATAAATTACAAAAAAGGTGTTTATATTACTACGTATACATTTATGTTTGAGTGTTTTTTTTTTGTAATTAAATGCTTACTTTACCTGTTAATATTATTTTGAATGTATATTTTTCACTTTATTTTTATTATTTTTTTATTTTAATTTTATTTAGAGTCTAATTTTACATTTATAACACATTTTGTTTTTATTTATTTAGTTTTTGTATAAATAAAATTAAAATAAAAATCTCATTTGTAGTGCAATTGTATAAAATTAATCAAAATTTAATTACACGTATACGCACACATACACTTCAATAGAAACGTACAAGCGATTATACTATTACTACGACAAGCAAGTACTTAATAGTAAATGTGTGTATTAGTGGTCACGTAAACAATACAGTGGGTAATATTAAGAATGGAACATCAAAAAATATAGTTACGTTTCAAACTTTTTAAAAACTTTGAGTTCTTTTAAATTGTGTAGCATACAATATATGCAACGAAATTATTGTTTTATATAGGGTCCGCCAAATAAATTTTAATTTTTTTGAAAATGCTATAAGAAAAAAACTACTGAATATTTTCTCAAATTTCTCTTTTTATTTGAAAGTACAATTTTTCCAGTTAATAATGGAAAATAATTTCATTCAAATGGCTACCTTGGCTGTCCATGCAGTAGCCTATACGATCGGTCCAATTTTTAAGCACATTATCGATTGTGTGCAGCTGTATTTCACCAATGGCTTCACGAATATTGTCCTTTAAAGCGTCAATTGTCTCTGGCTTGTTGGTGTAACACTTATCTTTGACGGCACCCCACAAATAATAGTCCAACGGTGTCAAATCACAGCTCCGAGGTGGCCAAATGACATCAGCTCTGCGGCTGATAATGCGATCTTCAAAAAAAGGGCGCAAAACATCGAGTGTAGCTTCGGCTGTGTGGCACGTAGCGCCGTCCTGTTGAAACCAAATGCTAATATCCTCCTCTTCTATTTTTGTATACAAAAATTCGTTTAACATGGCCCGATAACGATCTCCATTGACTGTAAGGGCCACTCTTTGCTCATTTTCGAAGAAAAATGGCCCAATTATGCCTCTGGGCCAAAATCCGCACCAAACAGTGACTCGTCTTGGGTGTATCGGCTTTTCAATGTATGCGTGCGGGTTTCTGTGCCCCATATGCGACAATTTTGCTTGTTTATATACCCGCCAAGATGAAAATGAGCTTCATCTGAAAAGATGATTTTTTTTTGGCAGAATAGGCATCTTCTGTAAGTCGATCGCAGGCCCACTTATCGAAGCGAAAACGCATTGGATGGTCAGTTGGCTTCAACTACTGAACCAGGTGGACTTTGTATGGCGTCATACCAAAGTTTTTATGAAAAATTCGTCTCAATGATGTCTCCGAAATGTTCAGTTGTTGAGAACGACGATGAATTGATGTTAATGGCGCTTCACGCACACTTTCTGCCACACCTGTAATATCCTCAGGTGTACGCACTGTTTTTGGGTATTCACGCTTTGGTTTATAGATGAGGATGCCCGTTTTCTTTCACTTTTTTACAAGATAACGCACATACGGAGCTGTCGCTGCTTCTCTTCTTCCAAAATTCATACGCAATTTTCGCACGATTCTGCATCATTACCATGATTTTCAAAGTAATGTCGCAATATTTCCCAGCGCTACTCAAGCGCATACACAGCCATATTCATTCAGAGGAAGGATACAACTAATTATCTGTCAAATCAGACATGAGCTAAGTTTCACCATTCACGAATAAGCACTAGAAATATTTTACGGAAGGGTCTTGGCTTAAAAGCTGTTAAAATTCAACTTGTGCAGGAATTAAAGTCATCGTATGCGCCATCAATTCAGCGAATGTTTCGTTCTCTTGTTATAATGCCACTAAATTCACAGACAATTACTGTTTGGTGTGCTTTTTGGGCTGATTCATATGTCTCCAAAAGCGTTGATGCTCAGAATGTAACTATCAGTGGTCAACTCTAGAAGTTTATTCGTACCTCAATTAGCTGGCATTAATCTTGCCCGTTCTACTTAAACAAACGTTTGATTTTGAGGTGCCCACATGACATAAATCATATTTGAACATTAATGTCATAACATTTCCTATCCCACAAAGCCCGTTTCTTTGATAATAAAAATATAGTTAAAAATGTTGAGTTGGACAACATATGAGATAACTATCACATGGTTTGTATTCAGAATAACAAATATGATATTTTGGAGGGTAAATATCTGTCATTTTAATTCAGTATGCGATAGACAAAGTGTAAACACACATTTTTTGCAATCGCTATAAAAATGTAAAATTCTGCGCCTAAAAAAGATGCTTTGAGCGGAAGTCTTATAATCTTCTATCGGTTGAATAAAACGGCTGCTGGAAGTTATCGATTGTTGGTAGAAGCTTACGATCAACATGCAATAACTCGAAAAGCTGGTGAAGAGTGATGATTTCGACACAGAAGACAAGTATAGGCCTGGTCAGCCGAAGAATTTTAAAAATGAGGAATGCAAAGCATTACGCGACGTAGATTGTTGTCAAACACAAGAAGAACTTCCAATATGATTGGGTGTGACACAGCAAACAATTTTCTTATATTAAGAGGCAAGGAAATTAGGTCCCATATGAATTGAAGCGGAGAGACTTTGAAAAGCAATTTGGCACGTCGGAAACGATGCTTGAACACTACAAAAAAGAAATAATTTTTTGCATCGTATTGTTACTGGTGATGAAAAAAAGATACATTACGATATCCAGAAGCAAAAGAAGTCATATGTTGAGCCGGCCAACTAGTCAAATCCATAACACCAAGGTAGTGCTATGTATTTGGTGGGATCAGAAGGGTGTTGCGTATTATGGGCTGTTGAAATCGGGTCAGACGATCACAGGGGACTTCTACCGAACACAATTGATTCGTTTGAAAAGAGCAATCAACGAAAAACGACCAGAATATTAGACCGGACACGTGGCCATAATCTTCTATCATAACAACGCGCGGCCACATGTTGCAAGACCGGTCAAAAACTATTTGGAAAACGGTGGATAGGAAGTTTTGGCTTACTCGCCTTATAGTGCAGACCTTAACCCTTCTGACTACGAATTGTTTCGATCGATATAGAACGCCCTTACTGGAATACACATCACTTCAGAACAAGGTATCGGAAATTATCTTGATTCATTCTTTACTTCAAAGCTGGAGCAGTTATTTTGTTGTGGAATCCATATGCTACTAGAAAGATGCGAAAAAGTAGTGGCTCACGATGGACAATACTTTGAATAATGTATCAACTTATTTTGTTATTATAATAAATGTATTTTTCAAGCATAAGAAGTCGATATTACTAACTTGTATACCTAATATTTTCTTGGGAATTTATTAAGTTTACATCGTAACTGGCTGAAAGTATCTCTTTAAGAAATTTGTTCTACAAACGAACACCCAGGGAAAAGATTACTAATTATTGTTCTACTCAACGCGGTTCACTGGCTAATTAACCACAAATAGAAGAATTATACGCGAAAAGCTAGTAGTACGTCTGTCTTAGAAACTTCTGTAAGTTCTATATAGCAAAAAACTTTGAATTAAATTATTCACTCTTCCAATTACTTATACGAATTACCTCGTTCTCATGGCACAATAGATATTCATTTTGACGGTTCTTTTTTTTTTTCTTGGTAATTTTATTAATTATTTTATTATTGGTCGTTAAATTGTGTTTAAGAAATGGGAGAAGAGGTTAAGAAACTAAATACATTTAACGTGGACCTACAGCAGATTATAATTATAGATGCCAATTATGTTGTATCCTTTAAATTTGGGTGATTCGCTTTTAATACTTCGTATGGGAAATTATAATATATTTTTTATTAAATTTTTAAATTTGTTTTTATTTCTAGTAAAAGAGATTACTACCTTCCCTTAAAAACAAAACAAAAAAGGTCTGTGGTTACGCCACGCAAACTTCCGTGCAGAAAGAGCAAAACTGACGGAACTCGGGAAAACGTAACCTGTGTATTTGATTTTCGCTTATATAACAGATACAAGCATAACATGATTATATTTCTCAGGGCATACATATATTGTAATGACTTTTCCCTTTGATTACGAGTTTAAGCCGCTCTTGAACTTCTTCCAATTTATGAGTCACTGTACTCAGTAGCAAATCAATATTAGACTAAAGAAAACCTTTCCCAGCGCTTTTATTGAAAATCACAACCACCATCTTGATTTTCAAAATGGAGTTACCATGATTTCTGGGGCTCATGAAAAACGTGATAACAAAAACTAACCCCAGGCAGGATCTCTAGGACCAAACCAAGTTTTCTATACCCAGTAGAATTCTAGATGGGATTTCTGATCCACAGCAACTGGTATTTTATATATATTTTGCGTCACTCCTCTGGGTATCATATTGGTTTTACACAAAGCATCTTCCTTTGCTTCAGTTTCAGTAATAAAGTTGATTAATCTACTACTGTAGCTCGTCTCCATATGATTGTGTAGTGGTGAAGAACCTTACTATGTGTTAATTCTGATCCTTACTTATAATTGTAATTTTTTCCAGTAGATGGTGCTTTTCTCGTGATCATTCGCTTGTCATCATCACCAGAGGTAGGTTGAAAGGTCACATCGTTGTATTCTGTCATGTCCTTAAGACTTTGGAAATGAACGGAAATTCTGCTATTAGAACAGGGTTTAAAAAGATTGTTAGTCTTATCCTTGGCCTTAACTCCACTCGCAAATATTAGATATTATCATGCATTTTTAAAGAAATTACTTTTATTTACCACTGTATTTTCTGCCCTTGTCAAAGTACTTTAAATTTACACATTAAACGAATGCTTTTAGATATGAATACAAATGATGGTTATATTTGTTATAACACCTATTGCAGTTGTTGTTAAATGTATGTATTTATACATTATTTGTATTTAAATATTATTATTTAAATTATTTATAAAATTAGAGATAAATACTTTTAACAATATATTGTAAAACATTTCAGTTTATTTTTAACAATTTTTTTTTATTTTTTTTTATTTTCATAACCATTGCATGAGCAGTACATTACATATGTATATGAACGTAGTCGTTACAAGTACTTAAATGGTGTCACAAATTAAATTTTAATGAAACACAAAAAGGTGCTTAAAAATAAAAAAATATATACAATAAATGCATACAAACATATGCCCTTTTTAGTTTTAAATTTAAACAGTATGCTTTTTTAAAATTCACAACAATATTACAACAGAAAAATGTCATTGAAAAATTTTTTTTTACACATAAAAAAAGAATATTTCAATTAAATAGAGCACTTAGCTGTAATATCAAAAAATTACTTAAAAGCAACAATAGGGGGGAAGAGGTTATGAAAGGTTACGCTAGGAATTTTAGATTTCATATAACATGCAAATTTTGTAAATATTTTAATGAAAAATAATCACATTTTTTATAATTTTTTTTCTTAGTTTTCAAATGCATAACATTGTCATATAATTTTAGATACACAATAACACTGTGGAGCAGGAAAAGGGAGATATATAACAGGCAAAGAAGGAATTTCCTTATTTAACGATTTAACCATTACCGTAACTACATAAGTCTCTTTGCTCCTTATACAGACTAAAGAAACCAAATTTTAAATAAAATAAATAGTATGCATCACTAACCCAAAAGGTAATACAATGGCATGCAGCCATCTTTAGGTATTTGGATACAATCCCTGAGGGGATAGGTTACTGCACACCCAAACCCTTCCTGGATTGAATGTTCTCCGTGTGCATCTTACCAGAACCGGTAATTGGACACGGTACTGTTGAGAATTACACGGATGGATCAAAATCCTCGGAAAGGTTGTGGGCGGCTTCTTTATATACGGCTTCTTTGTATACGGGGACCACTGCTCTGTCTTACAGGTGGAGGTCTCGGCGATAAAGAGGGCAGCGGACTGGTTGATGTACTACGAGGTATATGACAGTGATATCCGCATCTGTACGGACAGTCAGGCTGCAATCAGGGCGCTCTCCGGTGTCTACTCGACATCGCGACTGGTGTGTGAATGCCGGGCATCTCTCAACGAGATGGCGAGACATTCAGACCTGGAGATCATCTGGGTAAGGGGTCCTCGGACACCCGTGGGAACTGTGTGGCGGACGGACTTGCGAGGGCTGGTTCCCTCCTCAGAAATGAGGAGATTGACCACTCAGCTGGGATGTCACTCTCCTCTTGCAGACTTATGGTCATGCGGTACATGGTGGGTAGGGCACAGCTACGGTCGGATGATGAACCCACGTGCTCTGTATCGAGGCAAACATGGCCCCTATATGATCGGGCTCGCTCGGAGTCTATTTTAGGGGTGCCGCGACTTAGGTTGCGAACTCTTGTGGCTGTGATTACTGGGCACTGGGTGGCTGGTGCTCACGCTAGGAGATTGGGTCTGCCGTTCAATGACTATTTTAGGGCTTGTCAAGATGAGGAGGAAGAGGAGACTGTCGAGCACTTCCTATGCCAGTGCCCGAGTGTTTCAGATATTAGGACTGCTTTATTTGGCAGTCCGTTTCTGGATGACTTGTCGGATCTGGTCGGTGTGAATATCGGCAGGATATCTTCTTTTATACATGCGTCTGGTTGGTTCAGATCGCACTGGGACCCGGACATATAGGTTGTCCATTTTCTGAATTACTGATGGGTATCACAGTGGGGTCAATATTGGACCCAGGTGGGCTGGACCTGTCTGGCTACCCGTCGTAACTAGGTAACTAACCCAAAAGTTGCTAGAGCTCAAAGAGGAGCACTGTACGTGATCTGTTTCCGTTAAACCTGCTCATAATATACACAACTTGCTGTAGTATAGCTCGATGAAGTTCTATCGACAAGTGAGCTTGATGGACTTACAGCCACTGTGCCGTTCTGCATGAGCTGGCTGGAGACCTCGCAGCTAACGCACACTATACTAGACACGCGATGTCTTTAATAGGGAATAATATTAAAACTTTGCAGCATCATCTGCAGTATCTGTGACGTATATTGCAGATTATTAAACTGCAGTGTGCTTGTCTGGTTGTAAGGTTGTTGGTCTGTTTGTTGTTTTCAATGTTGGTTTTAGTTTTTCTTATATTATTGGACACAATTCAGGGTTGGCAACCCATTGGGTAATCCAATTAAACCCACCCCGGGTATTTAAATAATAAATTTATCAAATCACTGCTTACATATTTTCCGTCTCAGAAAAATGTCTCGTCTTGTAAGGCGCTCCAGCTTTGAAACCTATTTTGTATTCCTCTAAAGGAAGTGATTCGGTGACATGCTAAAAGATAAACTCATATCTCTCTATACGGCATAGATAGTTTCTGAAAATGTAAGGCGTATATTGAATTGCTTTTAAACGAGATGAATATGTATAACATTTGCTTGCTTTACACTTGTTGTTAGAAAATTTAGAATCCACAGTTTTTTAGCCGTAGAGTGAAATAATTTGTGCTTAAAGCGTTCATAATTCAAGCAGACCATTATAGCAAAGTGCCATGTAAAGAAAGCCCGTATAAAGAGGTGTGAGCAATGTTCGGAGAATGCAGTGGGTGCGGCATTTCACAAGGATTTAATAATTGTTTTTAAACTATGAGGTCGGGTGTTGTCATGCAAAAGAATAACTTAATCATGCCTGCTTATATTCCAGCCGTTTTTCTCATAGTGCAAGATTCGGGCGAAGTAGTGCACAATGCTGTCTGGATACCACGAAAAGAAAAAAATTGCACTATAAATTCTAAAACAACGTGATTGTATGTATAAACAAACAATGTAGAAGCAGTTATAAAACCCAATAAAAGCTACCAAAAAACCAATCAGAAAACCTAATAAAATCCAGTGGGTTTAGTTAAAACAAAACCCGGGTTTTCGCCAACCCTGCCACTAGTCCGGATTCATCTGTGATACGATGCTTTAATTCCGGCAACAAGGGAGTTGAGAGACCTATGCATCTAGTTCCCTGTCCAAATAAATACGCTTGTGGTCGCTATTTGCAGAGTGGTAGTGACAGAAGAATGTGGGGCGAACAAGTGGTCCATTGTCGTCATTCTGGAAAATGGAAGAAGACTTAAGAAGTAAAATAAAGATAAATTAAAGGAAAGAAAGAGACAGAAAATACAGCGGACATGATATGACCGGTCGAATAAAATGCAGTACAGATACCACCTCTATACCTCATCGAATGATGTTTCCACCTAGAAATCTATGCCTCCTAGCAAATAGCCTAGGGTAGTATCAAAGTAGGTGCTTAGTCATTTCTATTTGCTCCTATTCCACTTTTCTCCCATCCACACGTCACAGTGGCCTGTAACCAGCCTTAGTTCTGTATTGTTGAGAGAAGGTAAGAGGTCCTTCGGCTACACAAGGTGTAGTTGGAGTCATTGGGAGATCCATGTAGCATAGGCAATTTACCTCGGAAGCTTTTCTGCATATCGATGGTGTCTTCAAAAACGTATACAATATGGCAATATTTAATGCCTTGCTTGAACTCGGCGTGGAGAAGTCCATCAGCAATTGGATAATAGAAAACAGTTTGGTCACTGTCTCTGTAGCGAACAGTGAGGGATTTTTCGCTTTTTTTGGCTTCTTGTTATCTACCCAATTTTGAAGAAATTCATCAACAATGGCATCAAGATGGTAGCTCAAGCCAATGTTGTTCGGGTATGTTTTTGCACAAGTTGAGTAGTGTCATGAATGGAGCCTTGAACTGACTTATCTACTGTAACTTAGATTGTTGTCTGTTTATTAATCCAGGCAAGATCTAGCGGGAATTGTTGACTAGAAGGATCAAGATCCTGGATTTTAGACTTCAGAACATATGCGGATATGTACAGCTTACATTTGAATTACACAAAGTAACATGGAAGCACACCACACTATGGTCTATTGCTCTTACCTTAGAATATTTGGTAGATGTTGGGATCTATGAACATATACTAACTTTTGAAAGGTTGGTATAGTGGCCGATGGCAAGAACAGTCACCATTATTAGACTTTTAGACAGGTTACTGAGATCTATTTGTATGGGGGTCGCTAAGGCAAAACGACATTATTATTCTCCCGCTCTTAACATTATGCTTCATCTACTCCCAACCGACATATTTATCCTTGCTACAGAGGCTGGCAACGCGACTGGGAACTATCATTGTCGGTAATCTGAAAAGCTGGAGCATACGATCATTTTCGGATTCTTGAAAAGCTTACAGATGAACTATATGCATCCTTTGAGTACTGCACTCCCCACCACTACCTTGGAAGAGTAAATTTTAGGTGGAGTTACTGAATGAATATGAATGATGTCAGAGACAACAGATAGCTCATAGGCCACAGCAAGAGGGACGTATCCAGATTAGTGGTTTTATTAACCGAGCACTGGATGGATGACTAGCGACCACTCCCGCTGTATGGGGATACAATATAATTATCGCTTTCATAGCTGTGATGGTACGAAGGAAGCAGAAATAGCCGAGCACTTCCTATGTGGTAGCTCAGCTCTCCTTAGTCGTCACTATAGTAACTTCGGTAGCTGCTTTATGTAGGAGATCGTGGCAATTGCATGCATAGATCCAGATTACATCCTTGGGAACCTCAATCTTACCGCATGGATATGAAAAACCCTTGTTGTCATGGGTTTGTAAGTGTTGTGGTGGTATTGATCAAATGCTACGACTTGTGATGGCTCATCTGCTGTGTGAATGCCCGGCTCTAAGAGTCACTTTCAAAGTAGGTGTGCGTTATTTTGTTTTCACTCTAGCATTGTATATGCTATGAAGAGCCAGCTGTGCTATTCTGGCTATACTTCAAGCATTCACGCCAATTTTTTACTTAGTCTTCGATGTGTAACTCTATATCTTCGCTGTCCCTATTTCTTAGCGCCATAGCTTGACATTTGCAAAAGCTATGTAGCCAAGAACAAATCTATCTCTATATGTGTAGGCGATTTTTTACAATTAAAACGGTGTAAGCAGAGAGATTAACTGAGAGTAGATAAATTGTTGTTGCTGGTAAAAAGTTAACAAGCGATGAAACACAGAACTGTATGGATTTTAATTAAAAACCAATACAAGGTTTATTTTTATTTCAACTGCAACCTACGAACCCATTAAATAAACGTTTTTAAAAAGTGAAAACTTAACAGGGCAATCGTTCGCCAATAGTTTATCGGACATTTTCGATTAGACAACAATATGGTGCTTAATAATTGTGAATTGTGTAAGCAAGGGTTCAATTTAAAAAAACAAGTTCACAAAAAAGACGCTATAAATAAAAGAAACTACGAAAAAACATTACAGATTTTTTAAAGAGAATCTTTGAAAATTAACATTCTTAGGGCTGGCGTTCACCAGTTTGTTTCGCTTTTTCGACTAATCTAGCCATGTTTAAGAAATTCAAAGCTAACATTGAAAAAGCTTTTGTGGATATAAATCCCATGTAACAGAATAAACTCAAGGTTTCGTCTCAAGGCATAATTTAAGTGAATTTTGGAAAACTTTTGAAATCCTAGATATCCCTTTCATTTTTAAAGCTTAAAATATGTGTATACCACCAACGCAAAGATATGTTAAAACAACTCCTATAAATATACTTGAAATATTGGTTAATTTTTTTTCAAACCCTAAAGTATGTTATATTTTTTACAAAATTTCTTTTAGCCCATTCATTTATTAACTGGAATTTTTTTGTGAAAAATCTTTAAAATTTTTTATAAAGCTGGTCATACAATAAATCACTTTTTAAAAATTGTTCATCCCTTTTGAAATCTATACATAAATAAAATAAATATTTAATTTTTTCTTCCTCTGTAAAAACCATATGCTACTTAGCCTTAAAAGTGATCAAAAAAGGGAGAAGAGCATAATTCTTGCCACATTATTTCAATCTTTAGCCAATAAACACATTAATAAACTTGTTCAAATCTCTTATGGTCGTCATATTTTGCTTAATAGATTTTTATATGTATATAACTACACTTAAAAAGCCCTAAAAGTAGGCTATGAAAAATTATTTCTTTTTAAACTTATTACACCCCTCCCCCCCAAAAAAAAAGTTATAAATGACCTTTTTCTTACTGAAAGCGAAAGGAATAAACATATATAAGAAAAAAATTTTTTTTTTCGGAATACAAAATAAATTACTAAACATTTAAAGAAATTTATTTGTATATCTTTTCTAAAGCCTAAAATTAGGCAATATACTATAGCATAGAAAGGCAGAAATAATTTTTTTTAAACAGCTTATATTACAGCAAGGTTTACATCTTATAAAAACTATTTAGAATTAAAGGGTTAGCAAAACAACTAGACTCTATTTCCTTACTGGCTTTAGATTGGTAGAACGAAACTAGAAATTGACCTTTTTTCCAAGCAAACAGGAACAAGGAGGTTATACATAAATTTGTTTATATATTTTCAAATGGGTTTTTTTCTCTATAACATTTCAATTAATTTTGCGAACGAAAAACTATTTTTTGGACTTTCGGTTTTGTTTCGTTTAGTTCCTTCTTGTAGAGTTGCTTTAAAAAACTATTTTTTTTTTTACTAAAAGGGTTGCAAGAGCAGAGGAAAAAAAATTACACAAAAATTTGTATAATTTATTACAAAATTAACATAAGCTTGCTACCCCCCCTCAGCACCCCATACCAAAATAATATGGTTTTTTCCTTCGCTAGTTTTTATTTAAATTTTGTGAAATGAATTCATCGGCCTAAGTGGCCATTTTTCATTTTAAGTCATATTGTGTGCTTTTTTGTGAGTCTTATAATTGTTGTTTTTGTTATATGATGTCCGTTCGTTCATTTCGTTTTTTTTTTGTTTTTTTTTTTTGGTTTTGTGTTTTCCTGTGGTTAAATGTTTGTTAAAAAGGATTTTGTTTTTCTGTAAGTGAGTGTGTGGGTGTGTGTATGTGTATGCAAGGGACAGTACGTAAGTATATGCATGCGGTTATTTTCAAAGTTGTGTTGTTAAGGAACTTGCGGTTTTTGTGGCTGCCACAAAATGTCGTTTTTCTTCTTTTGGTCTTTTAGTTCAAAACAAAGTCCACATAATCAGGCAGTTGTTGTAATGAAGTAAATTTTGCAAAGTTATTTTTAGTATTTGTTTGTAAAATAAATGTTTTTTTTTTGGTTTGAATTTCCATTAAAAAAAGTTAAATTAATCATATTGTCATAATTCATATTCCGAAAACATGTTTTTTTTTTCAAAACAAGCTTTGAAATTCAATTTACAGAGAGAGACTTGAAATATTATTTAATTTAATTCTTCTTTTTCAACGTGGTACTTACATAAGATGCACAAGTGGTTTAAGGACTTTAAAAACAGATTTAATCTACGCCAGGCTGCGTAGCTTGCATGGAAAGTTGTTTTGTTTAGCGGAGTTCTGGAAAAGTTTGTAAATAATATTGCGTTCTACTCAGCAAGCGTTTTAGGAATAAAAATAACACCCATATAGGATATATATGTCCGAGCGCAGATGTCAAACCATTTTGTTATTTTATATGCGTGTTTTTTTATAGAGGTGTAGAACCTTAAGGCGGCATTACTTTTCAAGATGGCGACCGATTTAACTACTGTCAGGTGATTTATTCACAGTTTGGTTTGGCAATTCATCATGAATAGAATAAAGATTACCGTTGTTCCCGATTTTCATAAGCGAATTTTGTTTAGCGCTGAAGCGCACTTCTGGTTGAATGGCTACGTCAACAAACAAAACTGCCAAATTTGGAGTGAAGGTAATCCTTAAGTGTATGTGGAAACACCGTTACATCCAGAAAAACCGACTGTTTGGTGCGCTTTATGGGCTGGTGGAGTCATTGGTCCGTACTTTTTCAAAAACGATGTTTGCCAGAACGTTACAGTCAATGGTGATCGGTATAGAGCCATGATACTAACTTTTTCATTCCTGAATTGAATAACCATAATGTCCAGGAGATGTGGTTTCAACAACACGGCTCACCATAGCACACAGCTCGTGCCACAATAGATTTATTGAAAGACACGTTTGGTGACCACCTTATTTCACGTTTTTGACTTGTGAATTGGCCTCCAAGATCTTGTGATTTAACACCGCTAGACTACTTTCTATGGGGCTATGTAAAGTCATTGGTCTATGCGGTAAATCCACAATTGCTAGACCATTTAAAAGACAACATTCGCCGGGTTATTGCCGATATACGGCCAAAAATGTTGGAAAAAGTCATCGGAAATCGGACGTCCAGATTGGACTACATCTGCGCCAGCCGTGGCGGTCATATGCCAGAAATCATATTTAAAATGTAATGCCATAAGATTATTTTTCGGATAAATAAAATTCATGTCAATCGAATAATCCATCGTTGTTTTATTGCAACTTAAATTTCTATACCTCTATAAAAAACACCCCTTATTTTCTTGAACGGTCCTACCACTTCCGCGGAGGGCAAGTCTCCCTAGCGTAGAGACACATACACACTACAGTTCGAACTATAGCGAATATAAGCAAATAAGTTATGGCAACGAGAACGTGAATTAGCTACAGAAGTTAATCGCAAGCTGAACATAAAAACAATATAAATCTACGGAAAGGAATATCTTGAAAAAGGAATGTCTTGAAAAACTCCAATTCCAGAGGAAGGTACTACCGTGAAAATCCAACGGAGGTGCTAAAATTCAGGTTCAGAAGTAAAAGTACAGAGTCAGTATCACCCGCAATAAGGTTATAAGCAAAACAAATACCAAAAACTGTTCTCCTACGCTTTAAGGAAGGAAGTTTTATCAACGACATAATACCACCCTCAGCCACGTAAAGAGACTAATAACAACTGCCTCTGCACGGACTCATTTGAATCAATATAAGCCTTAAATCCATAATCGGCCAAACGAGCGAAATATATAACTGTCCATCTTTTCATAAAATCGAGAACAGCCCGAGCCTTACTAGTCATCATACTAATGAGACCAATAGATAAAAGTTTCCTATCCAATAACACGCCTAGATCAAGAAAGGTAGAAACGCTCTCTAGCGAACAAGTCTTAATTACTCGTAATTAACGAAAATACAATCCAGCGGGAAAACCATATGCTTGTGTTTTCAAAGGCTGAGATCCATTACATTAATCAACGCAAATCAACGAAGAGACTGACCAAAAATATTATTAGAACACTACAGTCAGAAAATACCCCAGGAAGGTCATTAAAAATAAAAAAAGCGAAGCCAAATGGCTAACCTGTGGGAGAAACACGAACGATCTTAGACAATACATTCCAAAACAAAATTTCTGAGTTCTCAAAGAAGGGTACAACAAAACGGTCTATCAGGAATACCAATCAGTACTAACTTATGAAGCAATATCCTATGAAAAACTCTATTAAAAGCCTAACTGAAATCAGTATAAGTAACAAAAGTTCGTATACCAGCGGCAAAGCCACTAAAAACCTTCGTAGTAAGTTCAAGAAGGTTATTTGCTGTTGACCTAACATTTAAAAAAACCATTTTGAAAGGGTGACTTTATAAAAGGTCCGCCAAATAATTTTTTTTTTTTAAATGCTATAAAAAAAACTACTGAATATTTTCTCAAATTTCTTTTTTATTTTAGAGTACAATCCTTCCGGTAAATAATGAAAAATAATTTCATTCAAATGGCTGCCTCGACTGGCTATGCAGTAGCCTACACGATCGGTCCAATTTTTAAGCACATTATCGATTATGTTCAGCTGTATTTCACCAATGGCTTCACGAATATTATCCTTTAAAGCGTCAATTGTCTCTGGCTTGTTGGCGTAATTCTTATCTTTGACGGCACCCCACAAATAAGAGTCCAACGGTGTCAAATCGCAGCTCCGAGGTGGCCAAACGACATCAGCTCTGCGGCTGATAATGCGATCTTCATAAACAGGGCGCAAAACATCGAGTGTAGGTTCGGCTGTGTGGCACGTAGCACCGTCCTGTTGAAATTAAATGTTGCTAATATCTCCTCTTCAATTTTTGTGAACAAAAATTCGCTCAACAACGATCGCCATTAACTGTAAGGGCCACTCCTTGCTCATTTTCGAACAAAAATGGCCCAATTATGCCTCTGGATCAAAATCCGCTCCAAACAGTGACTCGTCTTGGGTGTATCGGCTTCTCAATGTATGCGTGCGAGTTTTCTGTGCCCCAAATGCGACAATTTTGCTTGTTTACATACCCGCCAAGATCAAAATGAGCTTCATCTGCAACATTACCATGATTCTCTAGATAATATCGCAATATTTCCCAGCGTTGTTCAAGCATATACACAACCATATTCGTTCAGCGGAGGGATAAAACTAATTATCTATCAAATCAGACATGAGCTAAGTGTTACCATTCACGAAATAAGCACTAGTTAAGAAAAAAAACGATAGATGGCGGACCCAATAGATTTCGTCTGAAAAGTGATATAATAAGTCACCAATTTCTCCATTAACTTAGGAATAGTACTGAGCTTAGAAATTCCCCTCTTATTTGGAATATGCACAATCCACTCAAAAAGACAGGACAGTTTCTCAACAAACAGTCAGGAGATCCATCAGGCCCTGGCAAAGACTCAAGAACAGACTCCATACCAAATTCATAAATATTAGAAAGTGCTACACTTCCTACAGTATAGGGATACGAAAGAGTTCCTCCTACAACTATTCAAAACTTCCCTAATGCTTTTGCCGTTCAGAGCCAGCGTTAATTGTTCTTAAAAGTTTGTTAATCTGTATTGAATTGGGCGAAGATTCGAGCTGAAAAGAAACGAGCAACTAACTCCGCCCCCTTGGTATTTAAAGTTGTGGTAACTGAGAAGATGGATCGCTTCACGTACAACGGATGTAAAAAATCGAGTTATAACAACACGATATGAGTACTTCAAAATAGTACAGAACTCATTTGAAATGTCGAAGCAACTTAAAACGAAAATATTCGACTTAAACGTAAAATTTATTCTTCTATGTGCATGGGTGCGAACCTTGAAAGGTAACAAATGGCACAAGGGGGATTTCTTTCTATCAATAAGTTGCATACGATTTTATTTTTAGACGACTCATTGAAAGGGACCTTCTGTTTCATTTTTATAGTGTAATGCTCATAACCAGTTGCTATATAATGTTATATTGGTAGGTGTGCGTCTTACCTAACGCAACGGCACTATATACACTGGTAATACTGGTAATATTATAGAGATTTGTGTGCAGTGGTAACCTCAATAGAAGCATAAGAACTCCCTGTCGCAGATTAGCAGAGGGTGTACATTGGATAAAAGTTTAGTCCTGGTTACAGATATGTCATATAGTGCAGTAAAAATGTAACTGGAATTTTCGTGGAGTTTTCAGAATAGCAAATCATATCTTTTGCGACCTCAACACGGTCAAAATTGTAAAAACCCAACACACACAGAGATAGATGTACTCTTGGTTACGTAGCTTTTGCAAATGTCAAGCTATGACGCTAAGATTCAGCGAAAATATCAACAACAGATGTACCAACTTAACAAACAAAAGAAGCCCAAATCGGAACGATGGGACCGTCACATGGGGGTTACTCCGAAAACTTTTTCATCAAGGATGTATATTAAGAAGAAGGAGAGAAGTATTTCTTAATCGTCTTAAGAATTTGAGGCACTTGAAGTCTCTTGTCGTTTCAACTAACATCACAACGAATTCTTATGCTCGGTATATCAAAAGCATCTGATTTAGCTGAAAGAAATAATATTATTGAGAAACTAAACCAAAAACTAAGATGCTTTGTAAGAGCCCTTTTTTTGTCATTCCTTTAGGGAGCATATTGGTTTTCCTAAAGCAACCATTCATTTGTTTCGGTTTCATTTATCAGGTTGATTTTAAAGCTAAGTAGATGATTAATCTACTGAAGCTCCCCTCCATATGAATGGTAGTGGTAAAGATCCTTACTAATTGGTGGTGGTGATCTTTACTTTAGCTTTTTAATTATTTCCCAGTAGGTGGCATTTTTCCCGATTATTCGTCTGATATTTGTCATCACCGACATATGTTAGAAGCCATATGCCAAATTTTGGTAAAAACTCCAAATATTATAATGAAAAATCGGTAAATAAAAATACATGAGGTGCCTGGAATGGTTAGAATGTATCACAATCGACAACAGTATAATTAATAAATATTTGGATATGAAAATGTTTTTACTCAAGAGCTTTAAATTAGTTTTCAACGTCATTCGGGCATAAATGGAATTATTTTCTGCCCTGTTCTGTAACTGTGGACAATTGCTATATATATTTCGGTAAAAAACCCAAATTTTATACTGAATAATGGGAGTATAAAAATACATAAGGCGCTTTGAAAGGTTAAAATGTATCACAATCGATACAACTATCAATAATAAATATTTGGATATGAAAATGTTCTTACTCAAGAGCTTTAAATTAGTTTTCAACGATATTCTGGCATAATTGGAATTATAAATCAATCTGCTCTGTTCTATGACTGTAGACAACTGCTATATTTATTTCGGTAAAAACCCCAAATATTATACTGAAAAATCGTTGAATAAAAATATATGAGGCGCCTGGAATAGTTCGAATGTAACACAATCGACAAAGCACTTTAAATTAGTTTTCAACGTTATTCGGGCATAATTGGAATCATTTTCTGCCCTGTTCTGTAACTGTGGACTATTGCTATATTTATTTCGGTAAAACCCTAAATATTATACTGAAAAATCGGTAAATAAAAATACATGAGGCGACTGGAATGGTTAGAATGTATCACATTCGACACAACTATCAATATTAAATATTTGGATATGAAAATGTTTTTACTCAAGGGCTTTAAATTAGCTTTCAACGTAATTCGGGCATAATTGGAATTATTTTCTGCCCTGCTCTGTAACTGTGGACAATTGCTATATTTATTTCGGTGAAAACCCTAAATATTATACTGAAAAATCGGTAAATAAAAATACATGAAGTGCCTGGAATGGTTAGAATGTAACACAATCGACAACACTACCATTGATAAATATATGGGTATGAAAATGTTCTTACTCAAGAGCTTTAAATTAGTTTGCAACGTTATTCAGGCATAATTTGAAATATTTTCTGCCCTGTTCTGTAACTGTGGACAATTGCTATATTTATTTCAGTAAAAACCACAAATATTATACTGAAAATTCGGAGAATAAAAATACATAGATGCCTGGAATGGATAGAGTGTATCACAATCGACAACACTATCATTAATAAATATTTGGATATGAAAATGTTCTTAATCAAGAGCTTTAAATTAGTTTTCAACGATATTCGGCCATAATTGGAATCATTTTCTGCACTGTTCTATAACTGTGGACAATTACTATATTTATTTCGGTAAAAACCCCAAATATTATACTGAAAAATGGGAGTATAAAAATACATGAGGTGCCTGGAATGGTTAGAATGTAGCACAATCGACAACACTATCATTAATAAATATTTTAAGTTAGCTTTCAACGTTATTCTGGCATAATTTGAAACATTTTCTGCCCTGTTCTGTAATTGTGGACAATTGCTATATTCATTACAAACCTTAGATACCAGGAAGGAAAACGTCGTTGAGTCTGTCATTGAATAATATCGTGGCTTGTTAGCGAATATTATTTAGATAATCTTGTCTTAATCTTATCTAGTAAAAAAGTGCTGTTTCATCGAGATAATGCTCGTCCACATACATGTTCAGCACGTCTATTTTGCAGACTCTTCAATCGAAGAAATACAATAACTTAGTGATATGATCATCATACAAACAAAAGCTTATGTTATTAAATTGTTATCAGGATCCGCCCCTTTATAAAGCTGAATATTATACACCTTTTTAAATCACAATTTTGTGGCAGCTACATACAATGCGTGCATAACGTTTTGGTTTATAAGAGTGGCTGTGGCTTAAATTACCTTAAACAATATTTCAATATTCAAACTAATTTTCAAAATCAATGCGGTTTAAAATATTATTTTCATTTTATAAAATATCATATATAAGCAGATTTTTTCTATACGAGAATATACAGTAAATTTATGCATTAAAATGTATGAGGTTATAGTGAAATATGAAGGCATTAAAGGCTATAACATGAGCTAAACACAATACTTTTTTAAAAATTATATATTTTTGTAAAAATATTTTCATTGTAGTCTGTATTTATATTTTAAAATATATGTATATGTATGTGTATACATACTTTTTCAATAGCCCATGCTTCCTAATTCATCAAAACTTTATTATCATTTGAAAATTGTACGTTTTCTAACACTGTTAAGAGTATTGCTTTACCACACGAAAAAATTTGTTTTAAATCAATCAATAATAAAGCAGCTTATAAGCAGCTCCATATAAATTTTTGTAAAATCCCTATGAAAAAACACACAAAAATTTTATACTCAACTATAAATTTTGCAAAACTTTCAAAAAATATAATGAAAAAATAAAATAAAAAAATGAGGAAAAAGATAAAATTTTAATGTTAATATTTAGCCAATATTTAACCAAAGAAATACATGTATTGAGAGTAGTATGCTTAAGGGACATTTTAAAAGAAAAACGGAAAATAATTGCTAAAGAAAAGGCTTACTTTAATGTGAACCAAACTAAAAAACCTAACTGTTGTTTTTCTTGCATACTTACAGGATGTTAAGCTAAGTTGTTTCAAGTTAAAGTTCCATATGTATTCTATATACAGCTGCCTACTTTTTTGGTATAAATGTTGTTACAAAAATCAGGTTGGGCACCCCTGTCGTTTTTTAAATTTTTAAAAAGAATAAACAAAACCCGCAAACACAACTATGCGTGCTGTTTACATATACCAAAATCGACAACAACAACAACATTAGTAGAAATGTAGTGAAAAAACGGCAAAAACAAAAACAAGCAGAAAAGAAAACAAGTAATAGACAATAACAAACAACAAGAACTAAAAAGAAGAAAGTGTTTACATTCACATGGCTTCATAAAAACTAAAAACATGATAAAGAAGTGAAATTGAAGCTTTCGACGTGTTGGTTACTCGACTATATAAAGAGCACAGCAATGCGGATAGCATTTAGTTTATGTGTTAGCTCAGCGTGAAGAAATTTTATTGGTGTAAACTCAAAGTGACAAATTTAAGCGAAGTAAACTTACCGAGCAGAGTTTACTAGCTTGAACACGGTGTGAGAGAGGAGTGAGCTTGTGAAGAGAGTCGTGAGTAAGAACAAGTTTAGTTAAATCAGTAAAGAGAGTTAACCACATAACAAAAATGGCCTTTACAACCCGTCTACAGGATTTCGGCCTGCTGCAGCACCTCCCTCCAGGGATTTCTACTTGGCGCGTGGCTTCGCCAATTGGTCACACCCATTGCGGATAGGGTTTCCTCGACCTGATCTCTCCATCGTATACAAGGGCGTCCTCTACGCCTACGCCCACTGACTTCAATATCGAACACTCTTCTTACTGGAGCAGCTTCATACAGTCGAACGACACGTTCTAGCCAGCGTGGCCGCTGAAAGTTAATTCGCTGAACAACATCCATGTCGTTATATAGCTCATACAGTTCATGCTTAGTTCGAATACGGAGTTCATTGCCAAGCCGCAAAGGACAAAAGATCTTCCGTAGAACTTTCCTCTCAATATCCATGTTTCTGACCCATAAAGAAGGACAGGGAGGATGAGCCCAATAAGGCTGCCATCTTTCTATTGTCTGGAGAGAAGTTGAAGCCTCTTTATTAATCATTCAAAACCACAACCAAATTTTTTCTTCGTCATGTCCTCTACTGGGGCGGTTGTATTGTTATGCGTGCCGTCTAACCACTACACCATGCCACCTGCGCTTTTGCCCATATCGAGGCTAGATCTGGCCATACTTATCAGCAACAACTCTTTCTAGGTCTAGAATGGTCATTATGCACATAGATGCACAAGTTGTTAAAGCACATTTCTCAATGATATATTTCAGATGTTCTCTGAATGTAAATCTGTAGTCAATTATAACAGGTATTGATTTTTTAGATGTTAAACGCTGGTCGCGCACCGTAATTATAATGAGTTTTATAAATTCCTACTGGTTTCTAGTAGCACTAGGGCAGTGTCATCTGAGACTATCAGAAAATATATTTACGTACATATGTCTGTAGTAGTCACACTATTTCGAATCAACTACGCAGCCTGATAATTTGCCTTACAACTATAGTCCACTCCGCAGCCTGCGGAGTTGATCCCCAATAGTGAGCCTCCTACCATAGATATACATACATGCATATGATAAAATAAACAATACCATCAGCCTTTAAAACTGCATTGTGGGATTTTGGTAGCACTGGGTTGTGTTGGCAATGCTGTACTTGTTTCTATATTTAGCAGCATTGCCAATTTGATCATCTTTATGTCTTTAATATAAAATTAACGGAAATCGATTGTTGTAGGAAGAACAATGACATTCGGAAGTAATTTAAATCGTAAATAAAAGGCGGCGTTTTATGCATTAGTTTGATAGTTGTCGTTTTGCTGAAACCAAGTCGTGTCTAGGCGTAAATAAAAGTGTTGTGTAAACGAATATTAAGTTGCTGTTTTGAGATAACCCGTATAAAGATAAAGTGAGAAAATAAAAACTGTAAAACGACAACAAAGTGGTGTTTATTTTATTTAGAAGCAATTTAAAAGAACTCAAATGTTTTAAAAAACTTAAAACGTAACAATATATTTTCTGTAAGTCTCAGATTATATTGATCATATCTTGATGAGTTGGAAAGAACATGCAAATATGCCGCCCTGAAACACACTCAAGTATTCCGTGAGATGAAAATGTACACTAAGATAAAGACTCTCGGAAAAAATTTTACTGCCGCCCCGTTATCAAGTTTATCGTCGTCAGTATAGACTTCCACCGAATTACCGGAGATGAGCGGCCTAGTTTCCCTACTTTCTTTTTTGTTCCCGTTACTCCTCTTTGGAGCATATGGCTTCCACAAAGCATCTCCATTACTTACTACTTACTACTGTTGACAATGCCTGCTCCCATGTTAGGTTGTTCTGTCTCAGTTTCGGGTGTTTTTTGGAGACTTGCAGATTCCACTCCAGTGACATTCTGGTGATACTTTCTGAACTTTTTCGAATGGTGTGTCCGATCCATCGCCACTTTTGTTTCTTATCTGTTTCAGTATGGGTACCTCATTAGATATGCTCCACAGTTCTGTATTACTTATGGTGTTATGACAGAATATTCTGCACTGAGGCACTTGTTAATGAATACCTGGAGTTTCTGTGTGATGTTATTTGATAAAAGTCAGGATTCACTGCCACAGAACAGTATTGATTTAGCGCATTAGTTGCATATTCTGAGCTTAGTCCGTCTGGATATATGTGAGCATTTCCATACTGATTGCAGTTGTCCAAACGCCTGTTATCTACGTCTGCGTTACCGTTTATAGTCATTGTACTTCCTAGATAACAGAAGCGATCTACTTACTTGACTGGTTGATCTTGTAGCATGATTTGTGATAATGTGCTCGTATTTTTTATTATTATGGCCTTGGTTTTATTGATGTTTATCTCAAGTCCAACACTACGAGCCAATCTTTCTTGGTCCTCCAATTTCGACTGCATATTGGAAACCTTATGCGAGCATAGACAAATGTCATCCACATAATCCAAGTCTTCGAGTGAGAGCCTTTCCTATTAGGAATCATAAAATGGAAGAAAGTCCAGCTGCTGGTAAATATCTAGAAAAGTCTGATCTACTACATTAGTAAGCCACTCAATTTTGAAGAACTTTTGGTCCAACGTTAAACATTTAACCTACGGCCCTTAAAAAATTTTTACAGGAGTTTTAGAAACTCTATAAAACATAAAATAACTCATATGCAAAGCAATAAATAAAGACTCACATCTATAACCTATGCCAGCGTTTGTTCAAACGCATTTAAATATAAAATATGCATTACCAAGAACCAACAAAATTCATTTCTATTTTTTTTTTTTAATGTTAAATATGCAGGTGCTTTTTAAACCAGTGGTAAAGCAAAATGTGAGAAAGAGAGCGTGCGGCGGATAAAGAAGGACGGGAAAATACAGAAATATTATACCATAGATTTCAATTCAATGAAATTGCAAATCAATCAATAAATAAATGAAATGAAAATCAATTTGTTTGGTTTATATGGTTGATGTATCCAATATATTAATCTACACTCATACACACACATGACACATATGCATATGTGTAAGCATGTGTATGTATAATAAATGTGTAAGCAAATGTCTCATTTAAATCCTCAACATAAATTTACAATAATTCGTACCTTGTTTTTTTCTCATTTTGTGTACTTTTTCATTATTTTTTGCCATAATTTTTATGTCAGGCGTAGTGCGAGGTGTGGACAATTTTTTAAAAATAAACTCAAAATTTTTAATATATTTTTTAATACATTTTTATTTATTTATTTATTTATTTTTTTGTACACTATTTGTATACAAAATATGTTCAATTGTGTGGTAATATTTCTTGTCATTACAATATACGGGATATTAAATTTTAAAGTCTTTAGCATTTTTAATAAAATAATTAAAATCTCCTTTTTTCTAGCGAATTTAAATATTGTGGTTAGAATATGCTCTTCCACCGCGATTGTGTTGGTGTGGAACAGGTGGCTGCAGTGGAAGTAGTGATAAGGCTGAAGGTTAGCTTTCATCGAGAGCGACAAGCTGGAGGCTGGTTAAAAGATGTATAAGTGTAAGCTGTTGTGCTATAATGTTTTGAATTTCTGGTCACGTAATACATTACTAGCCCGAGTGTGGAACTTTTTCATCCCACCAGCACAAATCTTTAACCAAAATTTAGAAGTCGCACGATGTTTATGGCGTTCATTTCTGAGAAAAGCAAAATAAAGGCATAAAATATGTCCACTTTTGATATTTCGATAAAGTCATGACCATGCTATCGGGTGTTTTTTTACAGTGACAAACTTGAGTTGTCATAATAAAACAAAGAAATAAATTTTTAACTTCAACGCAACGAGCTATGTTGGATAGAAAATTTCATGGCATACGTATTTATATATGATTTTGTGAATGTGGCCGCCAGGCAGGGTGGGCAACCCACTGGGTGGTCCAATTAAGCCTATCTGGGTTTTATAGGGTATTATATTAAAAAAAAAAACCCGGGTAAGTTTTTTAATATAAAGTTTTCATGGTTTGTTTACAACAAAAATAGGTTTAATTTACGTATTGGGACTACAGTTCAAAAAAGTTATGAGTTATGAGTTAGCAAATTTGTCAAATTATTAATTTCATCATTTCCCCTCCTCTCCGCCATCTTCCATATTCTGTTTGGGAAGCTGTTTTAAGTCGCTACAGCTTTGAAGCCAGTTATCCTTTCTTCCATAATGATGTGATATTAGGCCGCACAATTTCAGAAGTAGTTCGGATGTCAATTAGTAGAATTTTTACCAATAATTCATTTCCGCTTGCCGTTTTGTTCCTCTTGGAATCATATGGCTTTCTACAAAGCATTCGTTGCCTTATTTCAGTTTGATTAATCTGCTGATTTCAGAGCGCACGCTTAACAACACAAACGACCCAGGCTCGAGCTACAGCAGAGGACATAACGAAGATAAATTTTATATTGGTTTCAGTTGTATAATAAAGAGGCTTCAACTTCCCTCCAGACCACTCCATATAAAAAATAAAGAAAGAGCCCCTGACCTTACCGCATACCACTGGCGATGATGACAAACATCGGATGAATGATCAGGAAAACACGCCACCTACAGGGAAAAAATTACAATGCTTAAGTAAAGATCACCAATAGTTAGCAGGAATCTTCAGCACTATGCAAAATCACATGGAGAAAGCTACAGTGGATTATTCGTTTAATTAGCTTGAAGAAGCAAATTAATTAAAGCAATGGATGCCTTTTGAAAAGCCAATATGCTCTTTAGAGGAGTGACGGAAAAAAAAAATTGAATTACATTAAGTCTACTGGAGGTGTGTCCTCAGGGTCGTTTCCGCCTTTCGTACGGTGTCTACGGACGCAGCCCTGGTGATTCTGGCGTTAATGCTACTGCGCGGATCTTCACCACTACGCAAAATCATATGGAGCAAGCTACAGTGGATTAAACATCTACTTAGCCTGAGAGGTCATATCGATTAAAGAAACTGCAATGAAGCATTGGAATAGAAAAAAAAGAAAATCTGCTGATTTCATGTTAAGTAGATGATTAGTCTACCATATGTTAGCTCGCCTCTATGTGATTGTGAAGTGGTGGTGGTGATCCTTACTTAACATTGCTATTGTTGTACAGTAGGTGGCGTTTATGTGGTGTTTGTTATTATGGCCAGAGGTAAGCTAAAATGCCAGGTGGGACTTTCTTAAGATTGATTTTTCTTGAGGAAGATTATGTTTCGCAATTAAACACTCAAACACTGCTATTACATTTTTTGTCATATTTTCTGCTAGGGATTAGAGCTTTGGATGCTTGTGTTGTATGCTAGCATTCTAATATTCGATTTAATTTCAGTAAAAGTGCTTAGCTCGTTGGTACTAAAATCAAGGAGAATTACAGCCACCCCTTAACTGATGAATCCTTAAACTAAGTTATTGTTGAGATAATTAAAGGGTACGCCATCTAACGTTTTTTTTTCAACTAGTACTTATTTCGTGAATGGTAACACTTAGCTCATGGTTGATTTAACAGATAATTAGTTTTATCCTTCCGCTGAACGAGTATGGTTGTGTATACGCTTGAACAACGCTGGGAAATTGCGACATTACTTTGAAAATCATGATAATGTTGCAGAATGTGTGCGATGTGTTCAGATGAAGCTCATTTTGATCTTGGCGGGTATGTAAACAAGCAAAATTATCGCATTTGGGGCACAGAAAACCCGAACGCTTACCTTGAAAAGCCGATATACCCAAGGCGAGTCACTGTTTAGTGCGGATTTTGGTCCAGAGGCACAATTGGGCCCTTTTCTTGGCGATCGTTATCGGGCCATGTTGAACGAAGTTTTGTTCACAAAAATTGAAGAGGAGGATATTAGCAACATTTGGTTTCAACAGGACGGCGCTACGTGCTACACAGCCGTAGCTACTCTCGATGTTTTGCGCCCCGTTTTTGAAGATCGCATTATTAGCCGCAGAGCTGATGTCGTTTGGCCACCTCGGAGCTGCGATTTGATATCGTTGGACTATTATTTGTGGGTTGTCGTCAAAGATAAGTGTTACGCCAACAAGCCAGAGACAATGGACGCTTTAAAGGACAATATTCGTGAAGCCATTGGTGAAATACAGCTGCACACAACCGATATGCTTAAAAATTGGACCGATCGTGTAGGCTACTGCATGGCCAGCCGAGGCAGCCATTTGAATGAAATTATTTTCCATTATTAACCGGAAGGATTCTACTTTCAAATAAAAAAAGATTTTTGGGAAAATATTCAGTAGTTTTTTTAAAGCATTTTCAAAAGAAATAAAATTATTTTGGCGGACCCTTTATAATCCTTTCTACCTCATAATCATTTTAAAAATAAAAAGTTAAAGTTTTGACCTATTTTGAGTGGCCTTCTCATTTTTTTTTTTTTTTTTGTATTTAAAGCATCACAAGTGCTGACCTAAATTTAGTTTTTATTTTTAGTTTTGTAAATTCAATTAATATTACGTTTAACCACGAAATTTTCACAGAATTTTAACCATGAAATTTTTGTAAAATTTTAAGAAATTTCTATTTCGTTTTTATCGCAAAGAAAAAAAACGTAAATGCTCTTTCGCTTTCCCCAAAAACCACTTTCCATTTACACTCATACATTAGCTCTTTTAGATGTTTGGTTGGCGGTTATTATTCTTTTTTTACGCAAACTTTGGCAACGTACAGCTGTTACCGCAAATTTGAGGAATTTATTGCATTTCACGGTTACTTAATAATATTAACGAAGATTTGTTACAAAAAAATTAAAAAAGAAAATAAAATAAAAGTTATTTGTTGAGCTAGAATTATATACTAAATAATGAAATCAAATGAAAAGTACTTTAATGATTTAATTTTGAAAAAAAAGAAAACTTTCCTATTAAATCGCTGAATGCCTGATATAATATGTCTTAAAAATGTAATAAAATCAATTGTAAAGAAAACAACGAGAGGTGTCCTGAGGGCAACCATCTGGAATATTATTGTGTGTAATCCCAAAAGTTTTCTATGAGCACGTTGTAACTACTCTTTATTTACTTAACCTGTAAAAAGGGTCCTGTAAAAGGGGTTCTTGCAAATCTCAACGTTAACAAGTCTTCTGGGCCGGATGGTATACCAGCACTGGTTCTGAAGCAGTGCTCTTCGACGCTTGCTTGTCCATTAGCTCACCTTTTCAGTGCATCATATCGCGCCGGTATTTTTCTATCCTGCTGGCTAGTGACCCTGACAACTACCGTCCAATAGCAGTTTGTTCCGCTCTCTCCAAAGTTATGGAGAGTATGATTAATCACTACCTTGTGGGATATCTGGAGTCCAACGATTTACTTAGCGATCGTCAGTACGGTTTCCGAAAGGGCCGTTCCATTGGTGACCTGCTGGCGTTGCTCTCGGAGACGTGAAACAAGTCCATTGATGGTTTTGGCGAGAGTAAGGTTGTGGCTCTAGATATCTAAAAGGCATTTGATAGAGTTTGGCACGAGGCTCTCATTTCGAAACTTAATGCTTTTGGTGTCGGTAATCACTTCTCTCGATTTATATCGAGTTTTCTCAGAGTCGCATCCGACGTGTTCAGGGTAAACTCAGGGGTACCTCAAGGCTCTGTTCTTTCTCCTACGCCTTTTCGTCTTCTCACTTCTAATCCTATCTACTCTTTTGCGAATAACAGCAACATTTGTCACTCATATTCTTTTGATTGTAGTCCGAGCCTTTTGGAGGTTGGGGCAAGAAGGATGAATATGAACGTCACACTCACAAGTGACCTGGTGAAGGTCTCCGAGTGGGGTCGTGTGAACAGGGTCGATTTTAATAAACGTAAGACTCAATGTTGTTTTTTAACACGCAGACGTGTTGGTGTGCTGTCATCTGTGTCAATGGGTAATGTGGATATTAAGGAATCAGATGCTCTTGATGTTCTGGGCATGAGAATACACTCTGATGTTCGTTGGAATGATCACATATTTCAAGTGTCGAAAGAGGCATTCAAATGCCTTGGTTTTTTAAGACGGTTCTCGAAATACTTCACTCCATCTGATCTCCTTAATATTTACAAGACCTATATCCGACCCAAAATGGAATAAAACTCTCATGTATGGGCCGGTGATTCAAATTCTATTTTGGAGCTTCTCGACCTCGTACAGGAGAGGGCGAAGATGCTCATCAGTGACGGTAAGGTAGTCATCTCTATCGATTCATTGGAGCACCGTCGCAATGTGGCGTGTGTTTCATTGTTCTATCGGTACTATAACGCAATGTGTTCTAACGAAATTAAGGAATTAATTCCTAAAAATCATATACTTTTACGTAGTACTCGTATTTCTCGTAGAGCGCATTCCTTTGTAGTTGATTGTCCAGTAAATCGCACAACGCATTATAGGAAGAATTCTTTCTGTGTTCGCACTCTTCGGTTGTGGAATAATCTTCCAGCGAAAGTATTTCCTGCCACTTACGACATGAGTAAATTTAAATCTAACGGCCATAAACACTACTCCCTCTGTCCTCCTTCCAATAACCTATTTTCCTAGTACCAGCACAATGCACTGCATGAGTAGGGGCCATCCCCTTGGTGCTGGTCTTATATGAGAAAGAAAAGAAAAACCTCTTGGGTGCGCATATGTGTACTTTAAATTATTGTTATTTATCGCTAATATTGTTATTTATCACTAAAAAAACTGCTGCACTTGTGTTTCTTGGTATAGACTCTAGAGTTTCTAAAACTAGCAGCAGGTGATATTTCTGCTAAAGTTATTGTCATTTTTTTTTTCAATTGAAATTTTTTTTATTTTTTTCAATAAGTCACCGAGGGTTTTAATAATGACCAAAAAGAAACGATATATACAACAATAAACTGTTATCATAATCGCTTCATGTTCAGGTCTCAATAGGTTATTTTAAGTGGGTACCTTTTAATGGCATAAATCAAATCAGAACTTTTCTCTGATTTGTGATTTAATTAAATATTTTTATGTCATCTGGTGCTGACTCATCTCACCTTAGGTTTTCCATCGCTGAATTCGAAGGCCTTGAGCGCCAAATTCTGGTTATTGCGGTACCTGGAATTGCCTGTCGCAGAATAAAAATTAATTGTGGTTTCGAGTGATTAATGAAGAGACTTAAATCTCCCTCCAGACAATTCCATCTTAAGTAACACCACTGAGCTTCCTGATTACCTCTGGAAATTATGACAAATATCAGATGGATGATCAGGAGAAACCGCCATCTACTGGGAAAAAAATTCAATGCTAAGTGAGGACAGTCATCACTTAGCAAGGATCTTCACCACTAAACACAAGCATATGGAGACGAGCTACAGTAGATTAGTCATCTGAAACTGCAACAAAGTAATAGAGATCATTGTGGAAAGGCAATATATTCCCTGAAGAGATTGAGGAGAAAGAGACGACCTTGCTATTGGAATTCAAATGCAAACAAAACAGCAACAAAACGTATAAAAACGATAAGTTTTTAGAATAAAATATTTTTTGAGAAAATTAAAAAAGAAAACATTATTTTTTAACAGACCTCGAAGGCACAAAAGAATTATGAAAAAAAATTTTTAAAAAGTTGGTAACTTTTCAAAGCTATTATTACAAATGTCAAGATTTAGTGTCGCTTTGCTGGTTTTTATATCGCGACCCCTATTATCAAAAATTCCATAACCACACAAGGCACTCTAAAGTCAATAAATATATTGTTTAACAGGATTATTTATTGCCTCATGTCTTCTATGTTATACAGAAAATGAAATAACAAATTATCGTTAATTTAGTCATAAAAATATAAAGAAGAGACGACTAGAAGTAGGGGAAAAAAACACCTCTATAACAATTTTGTTTTTTGTTTGTTTTCATAATACACCTAAAAATGATATATGGTTTTTAGACGAAGAAGAAAAAAAGTCAAACGTCATCATCATCATTATCATAAACAACATGAGCAGAATTACTTTAAGGCCTTCTTTTCATTTTTCTTATACATTCCAGCCACTTTTTTCAAGTAACAAACATATTACAGAGTATTAACGCCTTTTTGCCACCCACTATATGTAGCAACAGCGGTGTAAACAGTATAAACAGTATACACAGTGTAAACGCCTTAATTTATGTTAAAAACAAAAAAGGATGAACGTTAATATGAAAGCTGTGAATGTAACAGAAATTAAATGTTCGCTTAATAATCACCAAAATCACATGTGAAATCCTTAGAAATTTATGTGTCAGAGTGTGTTGCTTTTCGCACTGTTTTCCTCACCCACACATAAGCACACACACTTTTTTTCAAACCCACTGTAATATTGCTTTATTAGTCTGTGGTTTTCTTGCTTATGCTCGTTAAATGTTATTAAATTAGCGCCTTCAGATATGCTGGATTTTCTTGATTTTTCTAGTCTATATATACTATATAGGCTGTCGTTTATAGCTTTTTTTTGTTTTGTTGTTTCTTCCTTATTCTGTGTTATTTTTCATTTCTTTTTGAGTTTTGTGACATAGACGCTCTTTTTAGTTGTAAAAATTGAAACTCATTTAACAGCTGAACACGTTTATGGCTATAAAAATATTGCTATTGGCTTATTGAATTTTATTTTTACGTCACTCGTTATTTTTAAATTTATTTCAATTTTGTTACTTTTATTAATAAATAATTTTAATAGTTTTTCGGGACATTATTAATGCTTCAACTATTTTTTGTATAGTTTAGGGCTTATAAGCTACCGTACACATTATGATGCATATGTCTATGAGGTCTTAACACCCTGAAAGTATAAATAAAAAAAGGTTATGATTTAAAAAAGCCAATAATTAAAGAGAGAATATTTTAACGTAAGAATATGTTCTTAATAGGATTAGCAACCCACCAGGGTTTTATTAGGTTTTTTTACATAAAGTAGTTCGTCGTTTATTTACAACAGAAATGGTTATACTTTACCTATTGGGAATACAAATTATTTCGGTTCTTTTTTTAACTTAAAAAAACAATGAATTAACAAATTTATTAAAAAAAAATTAAATAAAATAAATAAATAACTCACGGTTCCCGTTTTAGAAAAATTTCTCATCTTTTGTGGCGTTCCAACTATGAAGTCGATGTTGATCCAACTTTGAAAGATGTTGCATTCGTCGAAACAACTAATAGTCACAAGAACCAATGTTCGGAGTATATGACGGGTGCGGCACATGCTCGTTTCTGACAATTGCTGGGCAACTTTTGCGGCGAGTCTGAGCGAAATGCAAAAGAATAACTTAAGCTTGTCTGCCTTTGTATTCCAGTTGTTTTTATAATAGTGCTCGGTTCAAACGGTAGATAATAACGTCTTGTCTGAACAAGAGTGCAAAATTACATTATAAACACTTACACAAATAAAAAGTTTTGTCCAATTGAGTAAAATTTAGAAGCAGTTATGAAACTCAAAAACCCAATAAAAACCATTAGTTTGGGTTATAAAAAAAATTTTTATTCCTGGTCCTTACAGACTTTACATCAATAGAGAGTTGAGATTAGACGTATACTCTGGTCTTCAGAATAATCGATTTAAAACATTACTAATAATAATCGAATGAGATCAATTTGTGGTTGGTGTCTAGGGTTACTCAACACATCATTGCAAAGTTTTTGACAGTTATAAAAAAATCCGTGACAGACAAAAATATTGGTGTTCGAAAAACTTTGGCTTCAAATTATCAGGTAATATTTAAGGCTTCACTTCATAGAAGACATTATTTAAATTGCATATACTTCCGTAAAAAGTTATCTACGTCTAAAAATGAGCGAAAATTCGGAATATTGAAGACTTATGTGGCTTTTCTCTTATAGTTAAGGTAAGGCTAGGTGTAATGGTTAGAGCTGGTTCGAATCCCATCAGAGGACACAACAAAAAAAAAAAAAAAAAATTAATTGTGGTTTCGAATGTTTTTGCAAAGCGGTTTCAACTTTTCACCCGACAACTCAATCTAAAAAGAAAAAAAATACCACTGGCGATGATAATAAATATCAGATAAATGATCAGGAAAACACGCCACCTACTGGGAAAAAATTACAATGCTAAAGTAAAGATCAACACCAATTAGCAAGGATCTTCACCACTACGCAAATTCATATGGATGAAACTACAGTGAAGCAATTAATCATCTACTTAGTCTGAAAGATCAAGTTGATTAAATAAACTGAAACAAAAAAAAAAAATTGTGAAGCTTACGGAGTCGCTGTTGTAAGTAGAAAAACATTAGCGATACATTTTTTCCGTTTTCTTTAACATAATGTTGATGTCAAAAATGCTCCTCAATCTGATTGACCAATCACTAAAAAAGACGATGAAATCATTGAAGAAATTGAGAAAGATCGGCACTACGTTATAAACTTACCACGATGTTCAATAGCTTTTTACAGAATTTTGTGCGAAAAGAATTGATAAAAAACTTGACAAATCATATTCTTAATACTTGACAAGCTATAAAAAATAAAGTGAAATCAAGGCCATCTAGCGAGGCAAGAGGGTCCGTGTGATATACTCTGGAATTTGATTTTTTTACTCTTGCAAAGAATGTTTTTCCTTACCATTCGTCAAATACAAATCAAACGTATATAAAAATCCTCTTCAACCCTCCATATAACCTATTTTCCTACAACCGGCCCACCGCACTGCATAAATGGTGGTCATCCCCTCAGAGTAAGTAAGTAAGTAGGGTTACAAGAAACTCTTGCAAAAGCCTGACCAAAATTGCAAAGTTTTGACTCCGATGGACTATTTTTTGAGGAGCGCCGTTAAAGACAATTGTTATACTGTCAAACCAGAGACAATTAAAAATTTGAAGACCAAAATTCGTGATATAACCCCATATATTCGAAAAAGTTTCGTAAATGCGTCCAATCGAAAGGGATACTGAGAAGCTAGCTGCGGAATTTCTAACCGGAACAATTGTACTTCACAAAATAAAAATTTGGAAAAATTTCAACAGTTTTTGCTTTATAAGATATTTAAATTTAAACTTTTAATTGGCCGACCCTATTGATCACCAATCAACTGTAACTCGCCTCAATATGATTGTGTGCAGTGGTGGAGTTACTTGCATAGTGGTCTGGAAGTACGTGAGTCTTCGTCGTGCGGCATACCCCACGGTATTACAATAGCACGAGTGAATACAATGTGTCCACAAACGCCCCACCCATGTTAAACAAAAGGGAATATCACATGTGAGTACCAATTCGAAGGCGTCTTGCTACGATACTCATAAAATTCACACCTTGCTGAGAAGTCGGAGGCTATCTAAACTCCTGCCGTGATATGGGTCACAGCACCCGGTCGAGGAGATGCTCTGCCTGAGCTTTAGGTGTAAGCAAGAGCCACCACGGAGCTCCCACAAGTGGGCCTACCCAACAATCGGGCAGAGATCGGAGTCCCTAGAGCTCCCGATTCCCGTGGAACTAGAATACCTCTGGTCAGGCTAAGAAACACGTGCCGCCTTCATTTTAAGCCCCACAACGGCCCCGAATTGGTCATCGGTAGAACTTGCTTAGTGGTGGTGGTAATCCTTACTTAGCATTATTATTATTTCCTCGTAGGTGGCGTCTTCTCCTGGTTATTCGTCTGATGTTCGTCATCACCACCAGAGATAAGCTGGAAGGTTAGGGAAGCTTGCTTAGATGGAATTATCTGGAGGGACGTTGCAGTCTCTTTATTAAATAGGAATCGAACTTGGGCCGCTTGTGTCACCCACCTTCGTCTCTTTCGGATGGTATTACACTGAGCGAATAGTCGTCTGCCCATGAATATTGACTCTAAAGGAAATTGAATGGGGTTATTTTCTGAACGATTACCATTCACTGCGGCCTGTGCATTAGTACATTAGTGACATTGAGTACGTGGTGTATGGCACAATAGAACTTCCTGGGTTTCAGTGACATGGTCATTTCAGCCCCTTTACCCCCTCTAATAATAAAAAGAAATACCAGTCGGTTTACAAACAGATTCTAAAGGATAAGTTGTTTATGGGTCTTGAGAATTTTCTGTCGTTTCGTCAATGTTCCTTTTAAATAATCTCCAATGACTAACTGACTCGTCTTACTAAATAATTTAATAAAAATGTATTTTTGTGACTTATTTGCTCTTAAGATAATAAAATCTCCACCCAATTACTTAAGAACTAATTACGATTTTTATTAACCATCTTTTGTCGGCTCCTTTTTTGATTTGATGAGCCAATGAAATTTATTATTGGCCATTTTATGGAAGAAAATTTCAGTTGTTCATTGATCAAGTTATTTTTTATTTTTGCTCGACTCATAGAAGGCGCTAAGTGAGATCTGAATTGGTCTACTATCTAAATAAGCTCTGATATATATACAAATATAACATCGCGATAATAGCTTTTACACCTAGGATCGTAGGGTTACAAGAAACTCGCACAATCTTGCAAAAGCCTGACCAAAGTTTCACCTTTATATCAATTGCATTTATTTTTGTTCAAGAAAGCTTATGCATTAATAATAAGTACGCAACGTTATGCCTCTTAAATACATAGTCTGTTAACAATTTACAGCTGAATTTTAAAATTAAATTTTAATAACAAATTAGAATTTTATTTATATTTTTTCATAGATTTTTTTTCTATTTTAAACAACTGCCCTCTTATAAATTATCGTCATATTTTTTCTTTTAAAATAATCACAATGATGCATGATTGCAGTAATAAACTTAATAACACACTAAATGACGTAAAGTACTAGTAATTTGTTATTAAATTTATCAGAGATGGCTTATCACTCAATTGACAACTGATAGACATAATCATACATACACACACACATACACAACAACACGATAATACACTCCAATAGGTAAAACATAGTAAACACTTGACAGGTGAGTAATTGTAACAGCCATCGATAAACACTCAAACTCATTTATGTTACAAGCTTAACTACAAACTAAAAGTAGCTTCTGGTGGGATAAGTTGTAAAATTTGTTAGAAATAAAAATAAAAATAATAAAAAAAATAACTAAAATTTTTGTTTTAGTTTCACTATTTGTGTTTTAAGAATTGACAGTTTAACCAATACTTTGATTCGTTTAGTTTTTCTAACTAAGGTGACATTTATATTTCTATAATTCACTTGTTAACAATTTTAGTTTCTTCTCATATCAGAACCATGATGCAATAAAGGGGTGACCTCATTTCAATTTTAAATACAACACTGTGTCAACGCTTTACTCCACTGTCACCAAAATGCAACGCTGTGGTAAACAAAAATAATGATCTGTCAAAAAAATGTAATGTAATCACATTCAAATAGCAATAAACGTTAAATGAAGGGAAAAAAACACTTTTTGACATTAGAGTACAGACAGTTTTGTATGAGCTGTTATTGTTTTGGTAAAATGAGACCAGCTTCTTATTGCACCGTGACAAGAACTTAATGTTGGCTTTTTATTTGACAGCAAAGTGTCAAAATAATGTAGATCTGTAACAGCAGTAAACAAATAATGGTTGTTAAGAGCTGAATACAGTGAAATAAGTTAAATCATAAGCACTAGGAAAAGGTTTAATATTTCGCAAATATAAGGACCAAAAGTAAACATGGTGCTTAATATGAAATAGAAGCTTAAGCCGACTTATGACATTTATTTAGAAATAATCTCGGAAAAACTATAACAGAATACATATCTATTGAAAAAACTCGAGTCGTATAAGGTGTGCCTTCTTGGCAACTTCTCATTTATTATATAAATTCGTGCCGGTTAGTGAAAAAAAATCTTAAGTCGACTTAAGCTTTCCTTCATCTCGACACAGAAAAATTTAATAATTTTTATTTTTTTTTTCATATACGACATGAAATTTTTGTACACTAAGTTTGGAAAATACTGTCACTTAAATGACCGACTTTTTCATATATACTAGAGTAATCCCTCCTGCGTAGCTGGGAGTCAGTGTGCTCTGTCTGCTTTTTGACTGATGTGGATAGATAACGAGACTGTTACCAGTCTCTACACATGAAAATTTTCATTTTTTTTAAATGATGGTTTGTATTGGCTGCCAAGTTATTTAAACCAAATTTAGAAACTACATATTAAACCATTCACACGTTATACAAAAATCATTATTTAATTTGTATGAAAGGTACCCTGCCCCGACTTGTCAGATTTCGCTCACTTTTTTACTGATGGTTTGTACTATCTAAGAATTCATTTAGATCAAATTCAGAACCTTCTATTCAAATTTCTAAAACTTGTAAAGGAGATGCCACCCATTTATTCGACTTATGATGTGTATTAACTACAAAGTTATTTAAATCGAATTCAGAACCTTCCACTCTTCCAAAGATGCTAGGAAGGTGCTACTCCTACTTCTCCAATTCGGCCCAATTCATGACTGATGATTTGTATCGGCCACACAGTTATTTGGGCCAAATTTAGAGACTCTCACTATTTCCGTTTGAAAGATATAGACATATAAATAAAAATATTATATGGGCGTGGCACCGCCCAGTTCAAAAATAGTGAAGCCACACATCAAACGAAAGCTTTATACATATGCTTTTTATAAACACAGTTTTAAAAATATTTTCTAACTCACACAAAATTTAAATGCTCTAACAAATTCCTTTTTTAAGTAAAACTTATGCAAAAAAACTTATGCAACAAATGCACCTACAAAAACCTCATGTACATAAAAACCTTGATATGGTCTTCACCTTTCGTTTAAAGGCTTACAAGGCATATCAGAGAACATCAATTACATCGCATTTTATAGTCCTCTTTTAGATATAAATGCAAAAAGAAGACAAATGTTGATATTATCTGCTAAAAAGTAGATGGGATTAGAATTAAAATAATGAAAATACTTGAGAAGTATGTGAAATAAAGCAGAAGACAAAACAGAGTTATTCTTCAGGTCTGAGCACTGTGCAACGTAAAAGCAACAAACCGTATAAAAACTGATAATGTCACTTATTTCTGTTCTATTCAGTGACGAAACAAAATCCAGTTTAATAGCGTATATAGTAAGAAGCATGCCTAGTACAAGGCTTGATAATTACTTTAAGCATCGTTATGGTGCAGACTTGCTTCTCAGCGAATGAAGTAAGACCAGGGACTGTAAATAACAGTTATCGCTTAAAAATTAAACTAAAATAGTCATAGTGTTCGAGTCAATACAAACAAGCTAATCATCTTGAAGAGCTCCTACAGAAACTGTGGTGATTTTGAAAAAAAAAAAAAATTATTGATCGGATTTTAACTGTTACTTTTTGACGGAAAAATAAAAGACTAGATAAACCTTTTAAAAAGAGTTTTATTTTATCATCATAAAATACATCGTAATTTGTGAGTTCTATTTTTCCGTCATAAAATAAAACTCATTTTGTAAATCATATTTTTTCGTCATAAAAATTACTTTTAAAACCTATTTTTATGTTAATAAGACTTATCATACAGAAAGAGTTATTTTCCAACGAAAAAAAAACCCTCAAAAAGAGAGTTTTATTCTATCATCATAAAGTGAATCTAATTTTGAGGGATTTAAAATAAATCTTAAAATAAAACTCATTTCGTGAATTACATTTTTTCATTATAAAACAAAACTATTTTTAAAAAACTTATTTTTAAATTTTATTTATCACTCAAAAAGTTATTTTGCAACAAAAAAATAAATAAAATAAATCTCAAAATGGGAGTTTTATTTTTCATTATAAAATAAATCTCATTTTGAGAGATTTAAATCTCATACTGAGAGATTTTATTTTTTTGGGAGTTTTATTTTTCCGTCACATTTTCACAAAATGAATTTTATTTTTCCATTATAAAATACAAATAATTTAAAAAATTTTTTTTTAAGTTTTATTTATCAGTCAGAAAATAAAAACCCTCAAAAAGAGAGTTTTATTTTTTCATCGAAATGCAAAACTCGTCTTGTGATTTTTAAGAGTTTTGAAAAATAAAACTCTCCTTTTGAGATAAATTAGTGGTTACGTTTTTTTCATCAAATATTTGCCATATGTGAACGTACCTTAAGCATTATTCATTTTGTACCTCATGTTAAAAGATTTAAAATTTCAGTTTTTAAAATGAAAGCTTTCATAAAAGAAAACTCTACAGAATTTAATGCTTCTTTATTTCAATTCTGAGACTATAACTGCAATGCCTTAAAGTTGTAATCTTTATGCAGCTATTTTTTTATTTTTAATAAAATAATTATATTTTTACATGTCCTTATGCCAGCATATTAAGAAGTAAAATCAAATAAAATTTTTCGATTCTTCTTATATATGCATACACTGACATATTTATAAGAATTAACATACAGGCAGGTAACATTAAAAGGAAATATCTGAAAAACTGCCATTATTAATTGGATATCAATTTAAAATATAAAGACGGAAATATGACGAATAAAATCAATATTGGCAATAACAATACTTAAATATGCAAAAAAGGTACAAAATACTTACAAATAAATTCAACAAATAAAGAAGGAAGTTAACAAGTGAGAGGTATAAAAAATGCAACTGAAGTAATGCCAATTATACTATAGCCTATACCGTGTATTCCATAATGAAACGATTCTTTTACGTATTTGCGAAAGCTTGTTGGATAAAGTTATGATGTCAAAAGTGACATTCCACTTGTACAGCATAGTCAGACATTTAAATCTTCATACCTAAGGGCCAGTATTTATTCGTCTTGTTAAAATGTTGCTTACGTAACGTCAGTCACTAAAAAGCAATAAGCTATGCACCTTGGAAATTGTATTTAAACAGCAGTTTGTACTTCTTTCCTCAGTGTTTTGGATAATAGGTTTAAATATCATTTTGTATAGTATTACCCTTCAAAAGGTCTTTAAACTTATTATAACTATAACATTGATATATGCAAGTAGCTAATGCATACTAATCAAGGCGAATTTAACCAGGTAGTCTCATTTTGAAAGCGAATACAATGCTGTAAACGGACTTTAACGTTGTGTCAAAATAATGCAACACTGTACTAAGCAAATATTAGAAAAATTAACTGCGTGTCACATATATTTGTTGTAAGAAAATAGTGAAAGCGAATCGGCTTGACATATAGTCACTTATCAGCTGTTGCTTACGTAGCACGCCAAGGTCACCTGGTTTGAATTCGCCTTGATACTAATCATGAAACAAATAATAAGAGATTACGCTTGACGCAAGTGTGTTAGCTTTTTTCTCTCTCTCTCTCGATGAGAGTGTGCAAGACGTAAGCATAGAACGATTTGTTTTATTTTTAAAGTAAAAGAGTATATTTTACACTAAAATATGAAATAATATGATCAACAATTTATTATTAATAAAAATAAAGGGTCCGCCACCTAACGTTTTTTTTTCAACTAGTGCTTATTTTGCGAATGGTAACACTTAGCTCATGTCTGATTTGACAGATAATTAGCTTTATCCTTCCGCTGAACGAATATGCTTGTGTATACGCTTGAACAACGCTGGGAACCTGGGCCTGCGATCGACTTACAGAAGATGCCGATTTTGCCAAAAAAATCATCTTTGCAGGTGAAGCTGCAAAGAGGTATGTAAACAAGCAAAATTGTCGCATTTGGGGCAGAGAAAACCAGCACGCATACATTGAAAAGCCAATACACCCAAGACGAGACACTGTTTGGTGCGGATTTTGGTTCAGAGGCATAATTGGGCCATTTTTCGTCGAAAATGAGCAAGGAGTGATCGTTGCAGTCAATGGCGATCGTTATAGGGCCATGTTGAACGAATTTTTGTTCACAAAAATTGAAGAGGAGGATATTAGCAACATTTGGTTTCAACAGGACTGCGCTAAGTGCCACACAGCCGAAGCTACACTCGATGTTTTGCGCCCTGTTTTTGAAGATCGCATTATCAGCCGCAGAGCTGATGTCGTTTGTTCACCTCGGAGCTGCGATTTGACACCGTTGGACTATTATTTGTGGGGTGCCGTCAAAGGTAAGTATTACGCCAACAAGCCAGAGACAATTGACGCTTTAAAGGACAATATTTGTGAAGCCATTGGTGAAATACAGTTGCCCACAATCGATAATGAGCTTAAAAATTCGACCCATCGTGTAGGCTACTGCATGGCCAGCCAAAGCAGCCATTTGAATGAAATTATTTTCCATTATTAACCGGAAGGATTGTACTTGCAAATAAAATAAGAAATTTGAGAATATATTCAGTAGTTTTTTTTGTATAGCATTTTCAAAAATAAATAATAAAATTGAGGTGTACGGCTGTAAAAATTTTAATAACAAAACAGGGCAATAATGTTTTTTTTTTTTTGTATTAACTTATTAAGGCACATTACTACATGTACGCTACGTGTACTAACTATTTTCTGTGTTTCAGGTTTTTTATTTTTTCTTAAAAATTTTGAGTATTAAAAATATTTAGATATTAATTTTTCTTACTTAACGAGGACTTTTGCAAATAATAATAAAAAAAATTTATATGAAATGAGTGTTTAACCAAGACTGAGGTCTAGTGCTGGTAACATATTGATGTCTGGGTGTACGGGGATAGATAGAGTAGGAAAATGCGTTAAGTTTTCGGAACGAGTGGACGTAGATATTTTGCACTAATATTTTTATAAAATTTTAGAAATATGGGTCAAAATTGTTTCGGACATCATCTTCCAAACTTGTACTCAGAGCTATGGATTCAAAGTACTTGACTGGGCATCCAAATTTTCGAATATAAACCTAATAGAAGACTTACAGGTTAAGGTTAAGTGTGCAATTTCAATTGCATTGCAGAGACATCTGCAAAATCGACGTGGTTATGAACGAAGGTTATATAAAAAATAAATATGCATTTATGTGTTGTAAAATCAAAGCCTTTTTTTGAATATTTTACTATTTTCTGAAAAATTTAGCACTTTTGGAAAATATGACATTTAAGACAACTTACTTTAATGAGAGTTTGTTGACATAATTAGGTTTAATCAAACAAAACCTAAAATTATTTTGAAGTGTATTTATTTGAAATTTTGCACACATTAAAAATGTGTTAAAAGATATTCCAAATATGCTTTGTTTTACATAAAAACATATTTTATTAAATATTATTTATTTTATTATATATTTACTTAATAATTTTAAATAAACTTCTTATATGTTACACATAAAAAGTGGTGTAGTGGTTAGAACGCACGCATAACAACACAAACGACCCAGGTTCGAGCCCCAGCAGAGGACATGACGAAAAAAAATTTAATTGTGGTTTCGAATGTTAAATAATAAAGAAAGTCTTTAGCTTCCCTCTAGACAACTCCATCTAAAAAACATAAATAAATAAAAAATCGCAAACCTCTAGCGATGATGGCAAAATATCAGGCGTATGATCAGGAAAAACACGCCACCTACTGGGAAAAAATTGCAATGCCAAAGTATAGATCACCACCAATTAGCAAGGATCTTCACTACTACACAAAAAAATAATGAATTATATGGAGGAAGCTACAGCGGATTAATAATCATCTACTTCGCTTGAAACGAAACAAAGCGATAAATGCTTTGTGGAAAGCCAATATGCTCCCTACAGAAGTGACGGAGAAAAAAAATATTACATATGACAAAAATTAACGTAACATTCTTTTTTTCCGATTTTTATTAAAATTTCATATAATACAGGCAATTTTATTCTACAATTATACTTCACCAAAAAAAAATTGGCAAAAATTTAACAGTTTTTGCTTCATAACATTTTTAAATTTAAACTTTTAATTGGCCCACACTATAGATTACCAATCAACTGTAATTCGTCTCAATATGATTGTGTGTAGTGGTGGAGTTGCTTGCATAGTGGTCTGGGTGTACGTGAGTCTTCGTCGTGCGGCATACCACATGGTATCACAACAGAACTAGTGAATATAATGCGTCCAACAACACCCCCACCCATGATAAACAAAAGTGAATATCACAAGTGAGAACCAATTCGAAGGCGTGTTGTTGGGATACTCATAATCTTCACACCTTGTTGAGGAGTCGGAGGCTATCTAAATTCCTGCCGTGATATGTGTCACAGCACCCGGTTGAGGAGATGCTCTGCCTGCGCTTTAGGTGTAAACCATAGCCACCATGAAGCTCCCACAAGTGGGCCTACCCAACAATCGGGCAGAGATCGGAATCCCTGGAGCTCCCGATTCCCGTGGAACTAGAATACCTCTGGTCAGGCTAAGAAACACGTGCCGCCTCCATTTGCGGCCCACAACGGCCCCGGACTGGTCACCGCTAAGCCTTGCTTAGTGGTGGTGGTAATCCTTACTTAGCAGTGTTATTATTTCCTCGTAAGTGGCGTCTTCTCCTGGTTATTCGTCTGATGTTTGTCATCTCCACCAGAGATAAGCCAGAAGGTTAGGGAAGCTTCTTTAGATGGAATTATCTGGAGTTACGTAGAAGTCTCTTTATTAAATAGGAATCGAACCTGGGCCGTTTTTGTCACTCACCTTTGTCTCTTTCGGATGGTATTACACCGAGCGAACAGTCGTCTGCCCATGAATATTGACTCTAAAGGAAATTGAATGGGGTTATTTTCTGAACGATTACCATTCACTGCGGCCTGTGCATTAGTACCTTAGTGACATTGAGTACGTGGATTGTGGCACAATAGAGCTTCCTGGGTCTCAGTCACATGCTCATTTCAGCGTCTTTACCCCCTCTAATAATAATAAGAAATACCAGTCGGTTTACAAACAGATTCTAAAGGGTATGCTGTTTATGGGGATTGAGAATTTTCTGTCGTTTGTTCAATGTTCCTCTTAAATAATCTCCAATGACTAACTGACTTGTCTTACTAAATAATTTAATAAAAATGTTTTTTTTTGTGACTTATTTGCTCTTAAGATAATAAAATCTCCACCCAATTAGTTAAGAACTAATTACGATTTTTATTAACCATCTTTTGTTGGCTCTTTTTTTTTTGATTTGATGAGCCAATAAAATTTATTATTGGCCATTTTATGAGAGAGAATTTCAGTTGTTCATTGATCAATTTTTTTTTATTTTTCCTTGACTTACATACGGGGGTCATAACGAAGGGCAGTGCAAATTAATGTCTGTAGCCCATTTAATAGAGAGTACGAGCTAATTAGCAACTAATCCTTAACTAAGATTTTTCTGATTTTCTTTTGCCTTTTTTTCAAGCTTAAATATGTCGCCATTTAGTGGAGATTTTTTTTAAATTTTTTTCTTTTGCTCTTCCTAAAGCAGATACTTTCATTGTGACATTACTGTTGTGTCCTTTGGAAGCTCTTAGCAACGATTATGATGCTGATAATGATTATAGACAAAGATAAGGAAGATTTTTGTATGAAAAAGTGGAGACTAAAATAACAGACTCTTAAAAAGGACATTAAAACTTAAGATTTCTTCACGACAACCTGCTTGTGCTTAAAAAGAAAAGTTTGAATTGAAAGGTTGTGTTAAGAAATAAATTTAAAAAATTTATTATGAAAAATTAAAATTAAAAAAAAAAAATTCTTTTAAAATTTATTACTTGTTTAGTTATAGTAAAAATAATTGTAAAAAAAAAACAACTTATCTTTGATTGAAAACTCTTCATTTTAATATCTGAACACATTTTTTTTGCTACAAATTGTTCATTTATGGCACGTTTTTTAATTAACTGCAGCTCTTCCAATGCTACGAGTATATGTACTCACTCTTCCTCCATAACGTAAGCTGTAAGTCATTTTTTGTTTGTTTCCACACCACCAACTCATTGTATGCTATCGTTTTCATTTGGATTTCCAGTGGGGGAAAAACTACAAAACGTGTAGTCATCATGCAGTAAACACGCATAAAATCTCAACACGTAGCCTGTGCTGTTGCTGAAAAACAAAAAACATAAAAAGTAAAATGAAAAGAGATTTTTTTCTTTTTTTAAATTAACTTAAGAGGTTAAGGGGGGTGTTTCACAGCCAAACCTGTTAATGTTAACTTTGTTAAGTTATTGTTTTGGGAGGTTTTGCCCAAACACAAATTTAATTTAAGAGTTTTTTTTTTCAATGAGTATCGAAAAAAACAGAATCAAAGCAACAGACAATACCCACTAGCATTTAAAATTGCTTTTAAATGGTAATTTTGTCTGTTTCTACTCTACTTTCTTTACTTCTACTGGTGTGTCTTTCTTCCTCTTCTAGCTTTTAGCCTTAGACTTAGCTTAGGGGGTAATGAAAAACGAGATTTTCTTCCATTACTCCCTCTAGCATAACATTTTTAACTTGAAGTTAAACTCATAAAGTTTCCGTTTTACATCTTTGGTTTTAATTAAGATTCCAATAGAGTTATAAAATTAGAATAACAAGTATGTTTCAATCATTGCCAGCAACTCAAATGGCAGTAACATACAAAGTTCAAGGAAGAACTTTAAAGTTTTCTTAAATTTGTATTAAAAGGGAACATGAGCAAACGATTAATTGGTATTGTAAATATAAATGGATATCAGAGATCAGCTATGAATACTAAAATCATGAGTATACTCTAAATATGATTCATGAATTTTGTATTCACACTCATTTATACCCATACAATGACTAACTATAGGCATTCATGCACATCATATCAACATTTATGACGCCCTACTCATCTGCACTTATTGTGCGTAGACAATGAACATGAGTATTCATGAATCATGCGAATCATTTATGAGTATTTTTTATAAATAGATATCAGAGATCAACAATGAATACTAAAATCCTGAGTATACTCTAAACATGATTCAGGAATTTTTATATTCAGACTCATTTATACTCATAATGACTATTTATAGGCATTCATACTCATAACGTCAACATTTATGACGTCATACTCATCTGCACTTATTGTGCGTAGACGATGAATATGAGTATTCATGAATAATGCAAATCATTTATGAGTATTTCTATAAATAGATATAAGAGATCAGCAATGAATACTAAAATCCTGAGTATACTCTAAACATGTTTCAGGAATTTTTATATTCAGACTCATTTATACTCATAATGACTATTTATAGGCATTCATACTCATAACGTCAACATTTATGACGTCATACTCATCTGCACTTATTGTGCGTAGACGATGAATATGAGTATTCATGAATAATGCAAATCATTTATGAGTATTTCTATAAATAGATATAAGAGATCAGCAATGAATACCAAAATCATGAGTATACTCTAAACATGATACAATAATTTTTATATTCATACTAATTTACACTCATACAATGACTAATTATAGGCCTTCATGCATATCATATCATCATATCATGACGCCATACTCATCTGCACTTATTGTGCGTAGACGATGAACATGAGTATTCATGAATCATGTGAATCATTTATGAGTATTTTCATTTTGATCTTGGCGGCTATTTTAACAAGCAAAATTGTCGCATTTGGGGCACAGATAACCCGCACGCATACATTGAAAAGCCGATACACCCAAGACTAGTCACTGTGGCATAATTTGGCCATTTCTCTTCGAAAATGAGCAAGGAGTGGCTGTAACAGTCAATGGCGATCGTTATCGGGCCATGTTGAACGAATTTTTGTTCACAAAAATTGAAGAGCAGGATATTAGCAACATTTGGTTTCAACAGGACGGCGCTACGTGCCACACAGCCGAAGCTACACTCGATGTTTTGCGCTTTGTTTTTGAAGATCGCAGAGCCGCAGAGCTAATGTCATTTGGCCACCTCGGAGCTGCGATTTAATGCCGTTAGACTATTATTTGTAGGGTGCCGTCAAAGATAAGTGTTACGCCAACAAGCCAGAGACAATTGACGCTTTAAAGGACATTATTCGTGAAGTTTGGTATCGTTTCCTTATGTGTGCTTGTTCTTTTTTTTATCCCACACATATGGGTTAAACCCAGAGATTCTTCTCCAGTTATTGTTATCTCTCAATTTCTATTCTTAATTACTACTCTCTCTGTTAACAACTTTGTAAGTAAGAAGAATTACTCGACAGATTTTTCTATTTAAAGATCTTCCAATCTGATCGTAGTTAAAACTTAGGTTCGATCACAACCTCTTCAACAAAGCTTAACTACACTAAAATCTCTTTACACCGAGTTCAAGCCAATAACCTGCTAGCTGTGTTTAGACTAGTGATGTGCAATAGAAAAAATGTAGTTTTTTTAGTGAGAATTTGTATTCTTACTTTCTCAGAGAGAGTAAAGTTGTTCTTTTAAATTAATTTTAAAAAAGTCAACATGCACCCGCTACACATGTGCATTCGTCGCTGTTTCAGTGACAAGTGGGAGCAAGGTAGTAAGAAACTTTTTAAATTTTTTTCTATGCCTAAAAAAAATTGCGGGCATTCTCCGCGCATGTGAATTCGTCTCATGGACGTCTAAAAGCAAGAGCGTAAGAAAACATGTGAATTGAACGTGAGTAATTGTTCTATGAAAAGCTCATGATTGGTTTAGACCAAATAAACCCTCTTTTCGCTGAGTTTACAACACATAAACCAGCTGCTGTCCGCCTTTTTTATGACTGATTAAACAAAACTTCAAAGTTCTCGTGACTCTCTATATTTAAAGTAGATTCCATTTTTTTAGTTCTTATTCAGCCATGCGATTATTTAATTGTTTGTTATTGTCTGTTTCTTTTCTGTCTGTTGTTGTTGTTCCCATTTATTTTTATTTACTACATTTCTACTAATGTTGTTGTTGTCGATTTGATTATTTTTAAACAACACGTACAGTTTTTGCGGTTTTTGTTTGTTCTTTTTAACAATGTAATAAACGTCAGGGGTGCCCAAACTGATTTTTGTAATAACATATTAAAAGAGATATTAGTTGAAAACAACGTTTAGCCAGACACGACTCCAGTTCACTTGAGTCCATATAATAATCTCAATGTTATGCCTTTCTATTGGCATTCATATCAGCCAGGTCTGATATAGCATGCATATATGGACTGCCAAGGAAAGCAATCCAAATATTCAAAAAATTTTGACACTGGCATAGGAAATGTATTACAGTCTACTTCTTGTCATGCTGACAACTCCAACAGTGGTCATTGAATGAAGACTAAGTCTTCTATCATTCACACCAGCCACCCAGTGCCAAGTGATAACAGCCACTAGGACTCATAGGTTGTGTCGCAGTGTCCCTACGATAGATTACGATCGGTTCCGATCGTACAGAGGACAGAGTTGACTTAAAACCAAGCCTTGATCCGCGAGTATCGTAGAATCATAAGCCTGTAAGAGGAAAGTGAAAGAAAATAAACATTCCTGTCTTGTCTATTCACTACCCTATTCCTCTGGGTGTATGAGCAGTCCTTCGTCCAGATTCTCTTGGTCTGAATGTCTCGCCATCGCGAAATCTAGTGGACACCAGACAGTGTAACTGTCAGTACACAGATATTGACATCGAGTAACCTGCAGTACGTCAACAATCCCCTGTCGCCTTTATCAAGACATTCGCCTGTGTGAAACTGCAGTTCTCCGGAAGCTTAAAAACAATTTTATTTTCATATGAGGGATGCGAAGTACCACTTCTACTTGTGACTTGGAATCAACAAATCCAGGTCAAATGCACGGTTCTGGTGAGATGCTCATAGAAAACAATCTGTTCAAGAATGGTTTGGGCGCACGTTACACCTCTTTTTGTGAACATTATTCGCACATGGTCTCATCCAGTACGATGGTGAATAGTAGAGATGAAAGTGGACATCCTTGTTTTACTCTAGCGTTAGTATGAAATGATTGACTGATGCTTCTATTGTGAAGAACTGAGAGTTCTGCGTTCTCGTAGATTGTTCGTATTAGTCGGATTATTTTCTGGGGTACTTTCTTTCTTCTCAGTGCTTTTCATATGGCAGTTTTTTTTTTGGGGGGGTATCGAAGGCTTTCTGGAAGTCGACTGTTCTATTATAATGCGTACAGTGTTGGCCTGGACTACGTAAATTCTATTTGGTCAGAACCCTGTCAGTTTGTCTTGCAATATGTTATCTGGTATTTTGCATATGGTCTTATGTTTTGCATATGATGCGGTTATTGTACCACTTTTTGGTAGCTTCTTAATGATGCCTTTCTTCCAAGTTGAAGGCAGCTTCTCTTTCTGCAGTGCTAATGTAACATGTAGCTGTAATAGTTCAGCTGTGATTGTGGCGTCAGCCAGTAAGGTCACCGCTGGTAAACCTGCTCTGTTATTCTTTAACTTTTCAATTAAATTTTACTGTGAGAGCCATAAGGGATTTCCTATAGGGCTGTGATGGCTTACTTTGATGTCCTCAGCGGTGTCTGTCACGTGCAGTGCTTCAATATCTATTATACTAAAGTGCCGCTACGATTAGTATAACTCGGTGTATAATCCAATTGGAGTTAAAAATTTATATGAACTTTTAATGTAAGCAGATGTTGATAAAAACAAATTTCATACTTATTAAAAAGTATTTTCATTTTTCAATATGATATTTTTATAAGAAAATCAAAAATTATGCAACATATTTGCTCAGCCTAAGACATATGCTTTAAATATACTTACTGTTCAAGCAATTGGCTTCATTTGCACAGTTTCTGACATCCTGCAAAAGTAAATTACAACCTTTTATAACACAAATATTAACGTTCAATTAATTTTAATGTTAATTTAAAATTTTTGATTTCTAAACACTTTTGCTTGAATTTTTAAAATTATTTAAAATTATAGCATTGCCAGCTTAAAATATTTTTACTGAGAAACTCACTTTTTGCGCTCAAATATGCATGTACTAAAAAACCTGCGCTTTTATAAAAGAGAGTAAATGTTTTGCTTAGACGAGAGCACATCACGTGCTTAACCGGCATACAAAATGTGTGTTACGAGAGAGTAAAGAAACACTCTCAACGTTATAACGCTTTTATAACGTTAATAGTATGTATGCTTTAGCTAATGTTTACAGTTAATGCTTCGTTTGTAGTTTTTTTACTTGAGACTTCAAACATGTTCGTTTGAACAACAACTACAACTACTAAAGAAATTTTAGACTGGGACTAGGACAACATTTTAACTATTGAATGGAAACATAATACGCCAGTAGTCGAAAAAAGAATAAAAAAAAGCTAAAATTCTTTTTTTTTTTGAGAGCAATAAGAGAAGCCTAGAGTTTATGTGAGTTTATATATAATTATTTATAGAGAATTTGTTTTTTTATAAATTCTAGTACTTGTTGGTGGCATTTTCTTTTTATATTTTCAACTTCATTTAGTTTTTGTTGCAGGCCAAATGGTACTAAAAAAGAAAGTCTCGACTCTCGTCTGAGTTTAAAAAATCGAAAGAAAAAAATATGTATTAAAAAACAGGGCCGAAGTTCTTTGGTAGTAGAAATGAAGCCAAGTACTATAAAAATAATAACAACAACAACAACAGCAGCAACAACAACACAAGGTATAAACAAGAAAAAATATATATCATCATACATTTTATATGTGTCGTATACAAAACTGCGACAATTGTCGTAACACAAATTCAGTACACGGACGTTATTTGCTAACGAAGCACGAAAAAAATGCTGCTACGGAACGGTATTATAAAAATTTTTGCCATGTTTTTAGGCTTACGGTATATGTGTGTTAATAATAATAATAATAAAAGAAAAGTGTGTCTGTGCGCGTGTAAGTGTAAGTGTTGGTAGTGAAACAAATTGTTGAAAAAAATTTTAAAAAATATAATAAAATAGAAAATTTAAAATGTAAAATATATTAAAAAAAAATAAAAATAAATAAAAAAAATTAAGAAAAATTGAGAATTAAAAAAAATATTTATATAAAAAAATTTGAAAATAATACAAGAAGTGTGAAATGTTATAAATTGTAAAAAAGTGTTTTTAAAAAACATTTTAAACAGTTCTAAAGCCTAAAAATAGCATTTCTAAAAAGGAAAACAATAAATTTCCTTGATATGTATTAAAGTAAAATAAATAAAAGTGTTTATAAGTGTATTAGTATAAGTAAGTTGCTATAAAATTAGCAAAAAAAAATAAAAAATTCATATGTCTTAAGAAATATCTCAAGAAACCAAAAAAACAAATATTAATAATTCCTGTTCAAATAAATAGCAGAGCCACCACGTTAAGGAATATAATCGCTTTAAACAAAAATACTGCAGCTGTGAAACTTGCTGAAAGAAAATTTTCATATTTTTCCTTAAAGAAAAAAATCTACAAGAAAAAGTAGGTTAAGTTTCAAATTTCTCTATCAAAGAAAAAAAAAACAATTTTTTGTTTTATATTCATGAAACTGCCACTAATGTAAAGCAACCCAAGCATAATACTCTAAATAATTAAAATTTTATTTATATAAATACTTAAAAAAACTCAAAAATGATTAAAAATAAATATCCCTTTAAGTAAACACAATGTGAAGAGGAGATTTTGTATAACTTTCGAAAGCCTTAAAGTATGTTAAGTAAACAAAACTGCTATTTGCCTATTCAAATTCCTCTTAAAGTATAAGTTTGTGTGTGTGTGAATATAATTAAGTGCAGGCGTGTGTATTTGTGTTTCAATGGTAAAATGTTAATTTGATTTATTTACACACTTTAGTTGTTAGTTCTCCATTGCTTTTCCCTCTCTCTCTCTCTTTCACTACATTGGCTTTAATTTTAGGTTTGTGTTTAATTGTTATTATTAATCTCTGCCATTAATTATTGGTTAACAATTAACCATAGTAATTTACATAGATTAACAAGTAATTATTTAATTTTTAAAGGCATATCTTTAGGTGTTAAAAAAATAAAATTAAAAATTATATTAAAATTTTTGCAGTAAATAACTCCATCTCTTATTAAATTACAAAAAAAATATATTTTTTTTAATTTTAAAGTATATACAAAGGCTTTAATAATAAGAAGTATACTTTTAGGGTGATAACGAAAGACTTTTAACAAAACTGCATACAAGAAAAAGCACTTTGTAATAACTTATATAAATAATTATTAACAAATAGTAAAACAAATAATCATTTCATGACTAAATGCCTCATTTTAAGCCCAGTAAATAGGCTTAGAGTTGGAATTTACTTACAATTCTAATCACAATACTTACACTCGAAACAATTACTGTTATTCCGGATAATCTATGGAAAAATTGAGAAAATTTTATAATTTTTTTTTAAATTTTCAACAATCGCTTTTAGTCCGTTGAATAGGCCTCCAATTGAAAAAAATAACATTACTTTTCAAAATTTCAAAGCAATTTTTTTAAAGAAATTTATTAATGAATACATAAGTTAATAAGCTAATTATTTACTTAATGATTTATGTGGCTAATTTTAAACTTGAGGGCTTATAAGATTTCCTATTTAAGGTCTATTCACTTCAAATTAACAAAGGAAATCAACGTAGACTATTTTCTTTATTTGTGGTTCCTTCCTTCTCGTCTCCATATCCATTACTAACCATTTATCATTTCTAACATGACCAAATGTAGTTGTTGAAAAGGTAAACATCCAACATTGATGCAATTCAAGCACTACTTCCATAATGAATGCTTAAGTGGTAATTGAAGGGTGGGCCATTTAAGAGTTTAAATTAAAACAATCCAATAAAACAAAAAACGATTTGATATTTTGACAAATTTATTCTTTTCTTGTGAAGTACAATTTTTCGGGTTAGATATGAAGCCGCTGCCGCCTCACAGTACCTCATTCGCCCGGACCAATGGCATTACAAATGTTTGCCTTCAAATGATCAATTGTGTCTAGATCATCGGCAGGACACTTTTCTTTAACGGCGCCCCACAAAAATAGTCTAACGGTGTCAAATCGCAGCTGCTTGGCGGCCAACTGATATCACCATTTCGGCTCATTAAACGGCCACCAAACCTCTGACGGAATAAATCGGCTGTGGCGTGAGATGTTTAGCAAGTTGCACCATCCCTTGAAACCAAACATCGTTCACATCAATACCATGAAGAGCGGGCACAAAAAAGTCGTTTATTATGGTGCGATAGGTGTCTCCATTGACCTAAATGGTTGCGCCGTCCTCATTTTCAAAGAAATATGGCCTAGTGATGCTTTCGCTACTCAAGACGCACCAAAACAGTCACTCGTATTGGGTGCATTAGTCCACGTTTGGGTTTTCTGAGCCCCAAATACGGAAATTTTGCTTATTAACGTACACACCAAGATGAAAATGATTTTTTTGGAAAAATCGAAATCATCGTACAGTTTCTCCTTGGCCTATCTAGCGAAGCGAAATGCAGCTTCAACTATTGAGCCGATTGAACTTTATAAGAACTTTCTTTTCGCAAAATTCGACGTAAGCTTGATGGATTTTCACGCACACTTTCGCTTCACGGCACTATGTGCCCACCAAATCCCAGACTGCCTTGATATAGAAGCAATCAACATAAGAAGCCGGTACCTTTAACAGTAATTAAAGCTCCATAAGGTATTTTCCTAGAACCCAGCACCTCAGTCTCAATAGCGCTGGACATTCCGGGAGCAATTGCCTTGCGCTTATCGCTTCCTTTTCACAGCAAAAACTGCACAATGTTAATCGCGTCTGCAGTAGATGGACTACATGTCTGTCTACTAGGCAATGACCAGAAAACATAACAACCATAGCTGAAATTTCTAAGTCTTGGCAGGTTCACTAGCTGACTAAAACTTCTCTGATCAAAAGCCGACCTCTTGCCCGGCAATCTTCCTAGCTATTAACCGCTGTCAAACTCAACATATCCCGAAACGCTAAATCCTGAACGAAAGAAAATGGCTTGAAATTCGTTTATTTTTATTTTTGTTGTTGTGCAGCGAGCCTAGTCTTAGCAATGAAAGTATGTTTAGTAAGACACCACCCATCTACCAACCAAGAAATTCTGGATTTAATTTCTGTCAGACAATTTTTTAACTCTGACGTAACCTTATATTATTAGCTTGCGTTTAAGTCCGTTATCCGTTTAAATTAGCGTAAAAATAGGAACGGATTTAGCTCATCTATTGCAGGAAGTTACCCTTCTTCTAGTTAGGAAGTTGCGGGAATTATGTACCATATGTCTGTATGTACAAGATTCAGTCTAATAAGGTACGATATACAGTTTAGTTTGTTCAATCCTGCGTGACAATCTTCCCAGCTTTTAACCGTTGTTAAGCTCAGTATATCCTGAAACGCTAAATCCTGAACGAAAGAAAATGGTTTGAAATTCGTTTATTTTTGTTTTTGTTGCTGTGCAGTATAATTGCTCCGATTAGAAATTAAATATTATTTCATTTCATAGCTGCCGCGGCTGGTCTCACAATATTCCATTCGATTGGACCAATTTTCGAGAACTTTTTCGAGTGTATGTGGTCGTATCTGGACAACTCCCTTATGAATGTTGGCCTTAAAATGCTCAATTGTCTCTAGTTTGTCGGCATAACACTTGTTTTTAATGGCGCTACACAGAAAATAGCCCAATGGTGTCAAATCGTAGCTTCTTGGCGGTCAACTGACATCACCATTTCGGATAGTTAAAGGGCCGTCAAACGTTTGACGCAATAAATCGATTGTGGCAAGTTGCACCATCCTGTTGAAACCAAAAATCGTGCACATCAATACCGTGAAGAGCGGGCACAAAAAAATCGGTTATCGTGGCGCAATAAATGCCTCCATTGACCGTAATGTTTGCGGGATATATGGTCTAATGGTGCCTCCGCTTTACAAGCCGCACCAAACAGTCACTCGTAATGGGTGAATTGGTTGCTTGAATGTACTCACCAAGATTGGAACGAGCTTCATCCGGAGAGATGATTTTTCCATTTTTATTTTATTTTATTTTTTTTGACATTTCCTAGCAAATGTCTTTGTTTTGGAAATAAATTTCCAATAAATCCCAACGTTGCTCAAACGTACGAGTAAATCAATTTATTTCCTTCAAATGAGATAATATACTGAATTCCGTGACACAATAGAATGACAGATTCGAAATAACCGCTGGTTCAAATTTAAACCGATAGATCGGTTTGGGCGATAGTGTGACAAGCTATTGAAGCTCTATGTTATCTGTAGAAATTACAGAAGCTCTTAGTCAAGGAGTTACTGTTATGAAAACTTAAAAATATGTTCACTTAACCCTCGTATGTTTATCATTTCAATTTAGCTTCTTGTTCATTTTTATCAAATAAAATTTTCATAGCATACGTATAGGCGTTTAAATATTCTATTTTGCTGTAACCTACTAATCTCTAATCTTTGGTAATTCCAAAATTAATTTTATTTATTAAAACTTTGTTAATTTTGGCCACAAGTACTAACAATAAATTAATATAAAATATTATAGCCTTTTTTTGGCCAAAACATAAATTGGTTAATGCTTAGCTGGTTAATTTTTAATTGCAATAATTTATTGACTTGGCAAAACATGACTTTAAGGGACATTAGTATGTAAAGTGAATCATAATAATGAAACAAGACATTTAAGAAAATTGTAGAGTAAAATTATTTGGCATTATAAGTACAGGATTTTCGGCATTTATAATAACAATATACAGTTTATTAATTTTTATGGCATACTTTTAGGAGCACAACAAAATAATAAATGCCAGTAGGTCAATAAGAATGAAAGTAATAAACAAAGAGTGTTATAGTCATTAAGAAAATTTTGGCTTTCAGATAAATTGTTTCATAATAATAGAGAATAGAAAATGTTGAGAGACACAAACTGCCAGGAAACAATGTTAAATGGTGTATAGTAATAGGCTATAAAAATTGCTTAATAAAAAATTAAATTTCAAAAGCATTTATTTTAAATACGTTAAAAAATATTAAGAGCTTTTGCTAAAATTTATTTTTAAACAATTGCTGTCAAAAGTTATTAGGAAAAATTTAGAAAATTGCATACCTTAAGGGGCGATAAAATAAATGTGTAAAACTAATTCAAAACATTTTAATTTTCACTTTTCTCTCCCGCGTTTAGAAATTAGAAATTAAATAAGAATATTATATATTTCCTTCACACTCACAATCAATTTCCTTTAAATTAACTCCTTAATGACGGCAACAACAGCATACCGTCAATGTCGTCAACAACGACTCTTAAGCTGAATAAAAAGTCATTAATTTTGATTTTATTTGTAGCAATAAAACATAATAAAAATGACCTTTGCTGTTGTTGAATTTTATATGAACAAATAAAGAACAGCACTAAATTGACACAATAAGTGACGACTGACTAAGACTGAGTGACTGACTGATTGTTTGACATTTTCCCCAAAAATGTTAGCGTGTCAAGTTAAATGTTGCCTTAAATTATTTCGTTTATTTTTATGATTTACTGATTGATTAATCGCTTACATATTTACCCAAATGGTAGACGAAGACCTTTACTTGGAGAAATGGTTTGTAGAAAAACAATTTGATTTTTCTCAATATTTCTTTTTTATTTTTTTAATTAAAATAAAATAATAAATGTTGTTTAGAAACACGTGTCGTTTTAAGTATTTTAACTCATTCTCATCAAATACCAAAAATACTTTTCTTGGCTTTCTATCTTCCTAGCAACCAATAACGTTTACATTTCATTTTGCTATTTTTCGATTAAATTTTTGGAAATCGCCCAAAAGTATAATACAATAAATTGAATTAAATTGGATTTTTATTAAAAAGAAAAGGAATTCCCTGAAAGGCCATATACGAGTATAACTTGACTGTTTGAAATATAAAGTGTGAAAATTGTTGAAAATTATTATCATTTCTTTAGAGAGATAAAAAGAGGGGGGCTGAGTATGAGTATTGAATTTAAGAAAAGTGTTAAGCTTAAGGAGAACTAAAATAAAAATTTGTTTTTAATTTAATTTTGTTTAATTCTTTTTAAGGGACAGATAAAATTTGATGAAAAATTTTTAAAAAAATTATATGTAAATCGTTGTATATTTTATAGCATACATTTAGGTGTATAAAAATTATCATTTTTACAATGAATACAATTCCGTGTTCTACGTTTTTTTTAAGAAATTTAATACTCAATAAACTAGCCCTCAAACTAGGTTTTAATCACAAAGAACTCAATGTGAAGATTATGCTGCTTATGGTAGCATTTCGTAGCATAATTCACGGTTTTTGGGCAAAGTACTTAGTTACTAGTGTAGCTGTTCTTTCTCTGGACAGAACAAAGCCTTTTTGCTTTGATTTATGACCATATAATTGAAATGCATTTAACTTTAGTCACCTCAAGCACCTTAATTTATTGATGAAACGTGAATGTATACGTTTTTCCCGGTAATTGTTGTGAATAACGCAGTTTGTAATCCAAAAAAACCTGTAGCATGTTGGCTTCAGATTCCACTTTAGTTTTTTTTCTTTTCTCCTCTTATCACTGCAAAATATTAGATAAGCAAGTGTGCGTGGTGTATCAACATTTGCAAACAGTCATTGTAAGTAAACACTCCCTTTTGGTCGGGTATGAGCAATAGTGCTTCCCAACACTCGTATAGCTTATTCTCAAAGTGTGATAAAAACTTTTAGTTGAGGTACCTTTAATATACGACGTTTTTTTTTTTACTTTCCGATCATTCACTATAATTCAATCATTTTACTGACAGTTTCAAACATAGCTGATATGATCATTGAAATTCGGCTACACTGGTGATAGAATATAGGACACATATTGATCAGAACTCAGCAATAACTGGATATTGTTAAATTTTAGAGCTATTCTTAGAAAATCAAGCCAGGCAAACACATGTTTGCTTCGGGAATAGCAAATACTAACAAATATTTTTAAATGAAAATGGCTTTACTGTTTTCCAAAATATTCCCCTTAACGATCAACACACTTTTGTATTCGTTCGAACTTTTACTTAAAGCAGTTTCATCATTCCTCTTAAGACACCTCCAAATCATAGTTTTTGAACGTTTTAACTGCTTCTTCGGCGCTCGTAAATTGTTGACCATGCAGTTTACCTCTGATTTTCAGAACCAAAAAGACAAAGTCGTTGGGTGCTTAATGATGGTTGTAGGGGGGATGAGAAATCAATTCGAAGTCTTGACTGCTCAAAATTTCAGCTTCTTGATGAGATGTGTGAGAGTTGGTTTTATGAATTTCTGCATAGACTTTCGGTAAACATATGGTCGTATTGACTGTCCTACGTTGCTCATGGGGAACAGTATCCACATGACCAATTCGGCCGATGCAATAGGCGACCATTTGCTTCTCTGTGCTTTTTCTACGAACAACTTTTGTTGGACTTAGCTCATCTCGGAATACCCACACGGTCGATTGCTGTTTTGTTTTGGCTCATACGCATATATCCATGTTACGTTACTTATCACGATTTAATACACCATTTTTGTAGCACAACGAGAAGAATTTTATTTTTTTACAACCAAGGCTGCTGCAATATCGTATCTAGTGATGTGTAACTAATATCTCACATGACGATGTTGCGTTATCACTGCATCGATACTTTGTGGCACAACAAACGACCAAACAACGACCACGATTGAACAAAGAACTGAGTTCATCGACATATCCTTGTTGAGATACTTCACGTCGAAAGTTCTGGAAAATAGTCCAAGGGAAACCTTCTCTTAAAATTTCCTTTTTTTGGCCAAATTGACAAATAGAACTTGTACATCAAAACGTTGTGAGTTCGTTTATGCTAGGAAATGTCAACCTTTATTATGGTGTTAACGGATTTTTGTTATTGACATTAGTGTTTTCAGCTACCGAAATATAAACAATACCTCTCGTAATAAGGGAATGATCTTTATTCAAGTAGTCCATTCTGTAAAAAGTAGTAAAATATTACAGAAGAGAAGAGAAAGAGGTTGTTGTTTGAAGACATTGGATTCAAATCAACTTGAGTTCTCTGAAGGACGATTGTTCTGAAAATTATACGCAAGGAAGATATGTATTAAAATATCAGTACTTAGTTTTAATTTGCATTACAAATACAGTGCTTTGTAAAGGATAATGGATCAAAATTGTGATCTAGGCCCTTCCGCATGTCTTAAGTCACATTGTTTGACCATAAATAGCAGCCAGCAAGTCATCCATTAGAAAATTTGCACCAACATCATGAACTACTGTTGTCTTAAGAGAATCAGTGTTGGCTATCTCTTGTGGCGAACCATATTATCTAAAACAGTTTAGCAATTTGTACGTATGGCTGTCGGATAGGCTTGTGAGTTGCTTAAGTGAGTTGCTTGATCAAAAAGTTTTCGTTCCGAATTCATCTTTTTTTTTTTTTTGTAAAGTTGATACATCTGTTGTTGATATTCCCGCTAAATCTTAGCATCATAGCTTGACATTTGCAAAAGCTGCGTAGCCAAGAGTACATCTGTCTGTATGTCTGTTGGCGATTTTTTACAATTTTGATTGTGTTGAGTTCGTAAAAGACATAATTTTCGAAGTTGAAGCCGATCCCACATTCATCAAGGGATTCATTACTGGAGATGAGACTTGGGTTTATGAGTACGACATGAAATCCAGACTTCAGGCAAGTGTATGGCATGTAGCAAATGAACCGAGACCAATATAAGTGTCGTTTTGAGCCAAAAAAGAAGGCAATGCTCATGATTTTCATGAATTACAACGGTGTAGTGCATCATGAATTTTTGCCAGAAGGCCAGACAGTAAGCACAAGTGTATTATTTTGGCATTTTGAGACGCTTTACGTGAAGTTATTAGCCGAAAGTGCATTTTACACCATGAGAGCAGTTGCACAGCGCAATCATTATTCGAAATTTTTTGAACAAAAATAAGACAAATACCATCCAAGAGCCAGTGTATTCACCTGATTCGGCTCCCTGTGAATTATTTCTTTTCAATCGAGTTGAAAAACCATTACGTTTCAGCAGCCATTTCTAAAATTGTAAGAAATCGCATGATAACGCACTGTCGCACAGTATAAACATTTTTCGAAATTTTTTGACTCAAAATGCGACAAATACCATCCAACAGCGACTGTATTCACCTGATTTGTCTCCCTGTGAATTATTTCTTTTCAATCGAGTTAAAAAACCATTACGTTTCAGCTGCAGTTTTTAAAATTGTAAAAAACCGCATGATAACGCACTGCCGCACAGTGTAAACATTATTCGAAATTTTTTGACCCAAAATGCGACAAATACCATCCAACAGCCAGTGTATTCACCTGATTCGGCTCCCTGTGAATTATTTCTTTTCAATCGAGTTAAAAAACCATTACGTTTCAGCAGCCATTTCTAAAATTGTAAAAAATCGCATGATAACGCACTGTCGCACAGTGTAATCATTATTCGAAATTTTCTTGACCAAACATGCGACAAATACCATCCAACAGCGACTGTATTCACCTGATTTGTCTCCCTGTGAATTATTTCTTTTCAATCGAGTTAAAAAACCATTACGTCTCAGCAGCCGTTTCTAAAATTGTAAAAAATCGCATGATAACGCACTGTCGCACAGTGTAAACATTATTCGAAATTTTTTGACCCAAAATGCGACAAATACCATCCAACAGCCAGTGTATTCACCTGATTCGGCTCCCTGTGAATTATTTCTTTTCAATCGAGTTAAAAAACCATTACGTTTCAGCAGCCATTTCTAAAATTGTAAAAAATCGCCAAAGCACATAGAGATAGATAGCCAAGACTAGGGCTACGTAGTTTATGCAAATGTCAAGCTATGACTCTAAGATGTACTAACTTAACAAAAAAAAAAAAAAAAAAAACTCAAATCGAAACAATGGACCGCCACACGGGGGTTATTCTCAAAATTTTTTGATCGAGGTGGTACATCTAAAAAGTAAACAAGAAACTAAGATGAATTCAAAGAAAAAAAAAAACGAGGAACAGTAAAAGAACAGTTATTTTATAAACGTTAACATATACGCTTCATATCGAGGTAAACGTTTTTCAACTGCAATAGTAGTTAGAGCTTTCCAAGCATTCAGCAACATATCTTAGAGCTGTAACGAGTTTTCTGACATTTTAAGTCCCATAATAAACGTAGCGACCAGTAGCTAACGTACCTGTTAAAATTGTTACACTTCACTAAAAATTGGTGACACAGACAAATTGATCAGCCATCACTGATGCGTCACTTTAGTTCAAACACACTTGTCGCACAAAACGATGAGTAATAGGTAATTGCGAGGGAGTTCCCCCTTTTTATTTTAATGTTATGAGCAAAAAGTGATGGGTCGGTCTTACATACGAGGGCGGATTGATATTGAAGCTACCTAAGTAGAAAAAAAAATTTTTTTTTTCAAAAACCATTCATTTGTCAACATAGTCTCCTTTTAGCTCAATACACTTAGTAAGACGGGTTTCCAACTTTTTTATACCATCTGAATAATACGATATTGGGAACTCCCCAAAATACGCATTAGTTTCGATAAACACTTCTTCGTTTGAGATGCACCTTTTTCCTGCGAGCCATTTTTTCAAGTTTGGAAACAGGAAAAAGTCACTAGGGGCTAAATCTGGACTATAATGTGGATGATCAAGCAATTCGAAGTGGATTTCTCGCAGTTTTGGTATCGTATCTAATGCTTTGTGAACCGCTGCGTTTTCTTAAAGAAAGAAAACTTTTTTCTTATTTAAATATGGTAGTTTTTCCTTGATTGCATCAACCAATTGATACAATAATGCACGATAATACTCTCCTGTGATTGTGGATCCCTTTTCAGGATAATCGATGAGCAATATTCCGTGTGCATCACAAAATACAGTGGCCATAACCTTGCCAGCCGGTTTCGCTGCCTTCGCCTTCTTCGGAGCACTTCCACCAGTTTCCACCCATTGCTTCGCTTGATTTTTGCTTTCAGGTGTGTAGTGGTAGACCCACGTTTCAACAACAGTTATTAATCTACGCCAAAAATCAGCAGGATTATGCTTTATCATGTCCAAACACCGCTGTGAAGTGATCTGTTGAACTCATTTTTGTTCAACACTGAGCAAACGCGAAATGCAAAATGTTGAGCACACGTTCATTTGATATGTTTACCATTTCGGCAATCTCACGTATTTTTACACGGCGATCATTCATAACGATATCGAGGATTTTCTTGATATTTTCTTCAGTAACCACGTCTTTTGGCCTTCCTGTTGATGGTATTGTTGCAGTGCTTGTTCGGCCCCGTTTAAATTCAGCAAAACAATATTTTACCATATAATCTGTCGGAGCAGATTCGCCGTAATGTTTATCAAGCTTTTCTTTTGTCTCTTTCGCCGTTTTGCCTTTCAAATAATACTCGTAATGTTTAGTCACTACACGAAATTCACTTTTTTTCATTTTCCAAGAAACACAAAAGTTGCTTATTTCAAACGACTACAACAAATAAACTAATCGAAGAATTTGGCCAAAATTTTAACAGCTGACGTTTGACAGATCGTATTTTCTAAGGAAGAAAAAGCTTTTGTGTTTCTGCTGCCATCTAGCGCTAGGTAGCTTCAATGTCAGTCCGCCCTCGTACAACGAAAATAGTCAGGAAGGTTATATGTATAGATTTTCATTTTTAGTAGTCTTCTGATATAAAATAGTTTGTTAACAAAAATCTTAGTTTTAACACATTTTTTCGTATGTCTTCAAATTATGTTCTAAAAAGGTTTTACTGGTACAAATACATATGTGCAAAACGAATAAATAGCTGTATCGAAGCAGTTTCTGATCTCCTTCAGATTCGTCATATCAAGATTTCACTCTATAATAGATGACTGATATTTGCCCAATGAACTGAAGGATAAGTATCTATATCATGACCAAAAAACGCACAAAAATTAAACAAAACTTGCAAGATTTAACCTTTAACCCGGGTACTCTTGTCAGGAATTTGCATATGTAAGGGTTATCATACAGATATTTTTAAACATTTTTTTTAATTAATTTTTTTAATTTTTTTTCTTTTTATATTCCTTCAACTACCTGTTATTCCGTCTTATATGCAACCTATTTTATTACACTATTTAAGTTCTAAAACTATTATTTTTGAAAAAAAAAACTTTTTTTATGATTATTTTTATAAATGAGACCTACGACTACGTACTGGCATAATAATAAAGTTCTGGCAATAAAAAAAACGTAAAAAGTTGAAACTGAAAGAAAAAAAAACTTTTTTGCTCCAAAGTTTATGTTACTGCACAAAAAAGTGTCATTAACCTGTTAAATATTTTAGCTGAAGCAGCACAAAAAAAAGTTGTTCCACCTAATTTTTGTTAAAATTTTCTGCTTGTTTTTGTAGTTTTTTTTTGTGTGTAAAACAAGCAACAACTCATTCAGAATTTTTATTCATTCATTCATTCATACAGTGTGGCTCAATGATAGAAACTCACATGCCTTTAGTTTAAACCCTCATACTTGTTAAACTACACGTACACTGTGCAAGCACTTTAGCAAACACTAACGCACACAAGCACCTGCATTTGAACAGGCAGGCACAGGTTAAATAGTTTTCCTTGTCTGTGTTGATAATTTCAAACAAATTTACGTGCCAATATGAGAGGAAAAAAAGACTAAACTGAACTGAACTAAACTGCATTGAGTTGAGAAGAAAAGGTAAACGAAAATGTCTCTGGCTGTGTCTCCTCTCTCTGTCATTATGTATGTATTATGTACGTGTATGGTGTGTTTGTTGTTAGTGTGTTGGCATTTATTTTTGTTTAGAAATGGAGAGAAGAAAGGAGCAGAAAGAAACGTCTAAATAACAGGCAGGTATTTAAGCAAAAATAGATGAAAAAGAAAAAAAAACTTTAAGACGGTTTTTTTACACTCTTTTTATACTGTTAGAGTAGACATTTATTTTTGAACATGAAAGTCTTAGTGCATAAAAGAGTTATAAAAAAAAAACTCAACTTTAAACTCGTGTAGGTATGGCTTGTAAAAATTTACAAAAAAAGTCTCAATTTTGTTTTCTTCTTTTTTGTTAGAACACGAAATTTTAGTCACTTGTAAAAGTGCGATTTGACAAACAATAGGCAAACTGGGTTACAACCTGGCCATATTGTTTGCCTCTTTATACGACTTCTACTCTGCTACTGCTCTACTCTTTCATTTTTTACTTGATTTTCTGAACATCTGAAGGAAAGACAAAAAACGTACAAACAAAAACGTAAAGATGTTCTGGTATATTTGCTTTTATATTATTTTTAGGCCTTTTTCTTTAGCTCGTCTCTTTGCCATGTATTTCTTTTATTGTCTAAAATAAAAAAATACACAAAAATTTAGTGGCTAAGTTTTGTGCTTGACTGCACACGAAAAAGGCTTTGTTGGAACGTTTTGCAGTCAGCGAGAGCCTAAAATTAGTATATAAATGAAAAGAGAAATTAAATCTTAATTTACTGTGTGCATTAGCAAAGTTGACATCAGTGTTTAATAATTACTAAAACTAAAGTTTTATTTTTCTTTTTTTTTAACTAAATAAGGCTAATTAAGCCATTTTTACAGTCGTCATAAATTTTGGCAGAAAAAAGCCTGTTAACTTATTTACGATTTTGAGTAAAAAAAACAATTACGATGTCTGTAGGTAATTATTTCTAGGAGATAATTTAGAAGACCATATAATGTTTTTAGTAATCGATAGGTAATTGAAAAAAAACAGTGTACACTGTTTGCTGACCGAATACCATATACCATTTACAGCTAATTCATAGTCTAATTCAAGATAAGATGTACCGTAGTTTTCTTATCCTCTTTCGTGCTGCATCTGTGTAGAGTGGAGTTTCTATGGCATTAAATGGTAAAAATCCAACTTACTTTTTGCTAACTAATGTAGCCTTTTTATCCTTTTCATTTTCACTAGCAGCCAGAGTACCCTAACTGGTTTGCAGGTTGAAGTGAGTCTACCTTAGTACCACACTGTTTATTGATATGCAATTGTCTTTAATGTCGCCGTGACGCTGTAGCCAAATGGGCCTGATGTGAAAATACTCAGCCTTCGTCTTTAAGAGTGAGTGACATTCCTTCACCGTCAGCCATTTAACAAATACAGCTGTTTTTATGGATGCAGATTTTCCGGGCACTATTTGTCAGTAGCTTTCTGCCTCAAACACACGGCAATGGTCTGGCAGCTGCCGGTCTAACGTTGATTTATCCGTAAAACATCGGCTACTAATAGTCATTAAATGGAATGAATGTACTTGTGTTAGCTAACTCTTCATGCTGCTTTAGACATGCATTCATTCAACAAGCAACGAAATAGTCCCACATACAATAATAAAAAAAAACAAAACTCATATAAACATACCACATATGCTTTACAACCATAAATAACATGCCCTGCGATCACACTTCTCAAAAAAATTTGGTTTTTCATTCAATGACATAATCAACCATTCATACCAGTTTAGAAAATTATAATAAAAATGTATTTCTTCAATACGAATGTATTGGGTATAAAAGTTAATAGTGTCGATTTTTTGCTTGAAAAATGCATTTATATTACAGCAAAATGAACTGATACCTTTTTCAAGGTATTGTCCAACATTAGCCACTACTTTTTCCCATCTTTCTGGCGGTATATGAGTTCCGCGCCAAAAGAACTGCTCTGGCTTGAAGGTAAAGAATGAATAGCCATCGAACGAAACAAATGGTCAGAAGGAGCAAGGAAGTGGATAAGTCTATTCATGGTTTTCGAGAGAGTAAAGTTGTGGCTCTGGATATCTCAAATGTGTTTGATAGAGTTTGGCACGAGGCTCTCATTTCGAAACCTAATGCTTTTCGTGTCGGTAGTCACTTCTTTCGATTTATATCGAGTTTTCTCAGAGATCGCTCTATAAGAGTGTTTATAGATGGGGTCTCATCCGACGAGTTCAGGGTAAACTCAGGGATACCGCAAGGCTCTGTTCTTTCTCCTACTCTTTTTCGTCTTCTCACTTCTAATCCTATCTACTCTTTTGCGGATGACAGCAACATTTGTCATTTATATTCTTTTGGACGTAGGCCGAGCATTTCGGAGATTGGTGCAAAAAGGCAGAATATGAACGACACGCTTACAAGCGACCTGGCGAAAATCTCTGAATGCGGTTGCGTGACCTTTAATGCTCGTAAGACTCAATGTTGTTTTTTAACACACAGACGTGGTGGTGTGCTGTCATCTGTGTCAATGGTTAATGTGGATATTGAGGCATCAGATGCTCTTGATATTCTGGGCATGAGAATTCACTATAACGTTCGCTCGAATGATCACATATTTCAAGTGTCGAAAGAAGCATTCGAGTGCCTTGGTTTTTTAAGACGGTGCAAGAAATACTTCGCTTTATCTGATCTCCTTAATATTTACAAGACCTATATTCGACCCAAAATGGAAAACAATTCTCATGGGCCGGTGCTCCGTAGTCTATTTTGGAGCTTCTGAAACGCATACAGGAGAGGGCGCAAATGCTCATCAATGACGGTAAGGTAGCCGACTCTATCGATTCATTTGAGCACCGTTGCAATGTGGCGTGTGTTTCATTGTGCTTTCGGTACTATAACGGAATGTGTTCTAACGAAATTAAGGAATTAATTCCTAAAAATCATATATTTTTACGTTGTACTCGTATTTCTAGTAGAGCGCATCCATTTGTAGTTGATTGTCCAGTAAATCGCACAACGCATTAAAGGGAGAATTCGTTCTTTTGTCGCACTGTTCGATTGTGGAATAACCTTCCAGCGGAAGTATTTCCTGCCACTCACGGCATGAGTAAATTCAAATCCAACATCCATAAACACTACTCCTTCTGTCCTTCTTCCAATAACCTATTTTCCTCGTACCAGCACAATGCACTGCATGAGTAGGGGCCAACCCCTGGGTCTTAAAAAAAAGAAAGGTCTGGGCGTTTTACGAATAGTTTTTGACCGGACTTGCAACATGTGGCTGAGCGTTGTCTTGATAAGAAGATTATGGCCACGTATCTGGTCAACTACTTTGCTCGCTTTTCGTTGATTTCTCTCTTAAAACGAATCGATTGTGCTTGATGCAGGTCCCCTGTGATCGTCTGACACAATTTCAACAGCTCATAATACAAAACTCATTTCTGATCCCACCAAATTTAGAGCATTATTTTGACGTTATGAATATTCGGCTTCGGCATTGATTTGGCTGGTTGGCCGGTCTTTACATATGACTTTTTGCGATCCAGGTTATGGTGAAGTATTCATTTTTCATCACCAGTAACAATACGATACAAAAATGTATTCGTTTTGTAGCGTTTCAAGCATCATTTCCGACATGCAAAATCGGAATTCAACGTCTCTCGGCTTCAATTCGTGTGGGACCAAATTTCCTTGCTTTTGAATGAACTTAGGGAAATGGATTGTTGTATGACTCCCTATGATAATGCAAATTTTACTTGCGTTTGACAATAATCTTCGCCGAGTAATGCTTCCAATTCTTTATCTTCAAACTTTTTCTGCTAAGCCGGCCTCTCATTGTCTTCTGTGCCGAAAGCAGTACTTTGGAATCGCGCAAGCCTTCGTTCATAAATTTTTTGAGTTGGTGCATGTTGACCGTAAGCTTCTACCAATAATCGAGAACTTTCAAGAGCCGTTTTCTTCAACTAAAAGAAGGTTATCAGGTTGTGCTGCTGTGGTATGTTAGGTGAGACATCCGCCTACCAACCAGACCAAACCATCTAAAAAAGAAAAAGTTTTTTTAACAGCGGTATCACCGCATTACATTAGCTAGTAACTGGTTATGAGTATTACTATTATACTATTATTAAGGCGTTAAACGTAGGTCCCTTTCAATGAGTCTAAAAATAGAATCGGGTACAGCTCATTGACTTAGAGAAGTCCCGATGTTCCTTCATGGAATGTTAAGGGAATTATATATATATGAGTATAGGGTCCACAAAATAATTTTCTTTTTTGAAAATTTTATAAAAAAAACTACTGAATACTTACAATTCTTCTGGTTAATAGTGGAAAATAATTTCATTCAAATGGCTGTCTCGGCTAACCATGCAGTAGCATACACGATCGGTCCAATTTTTAAGCACATTATCGATTGTGTGCAGCTGCATTTCACCAATGGCTTTACGAATATTGTCCTTTAAAGCTTGTTGACGTAACACTTATCTCTACCGGCACCCTACAAATAATAGTCCAACGGTGTGAAATCGCAGCTCTGAGGTGGCCAAACGGCATCAGCTCTGCGGTTGATAATGCGATCTTCAAAAACAGGTCGCAAAACATCGAGTATAGCTTCGGCTGTGTGGAACGTAGCGCCGTCCTGTTGAAACCAAATGTTGCTAATATCCTCCTCTTCAATTTTTGTGAACTAAAATTCGTTCGATAACGATCGTCATTGACTGTAACGGCCACTCGTTGCTCATTTTCGAAGAAAAATGGCCCAATTATGCCTCTGGACCAAAATCCGCACCAAACTGTGGCTCGTCTTGGGTATATCGGCTTTTCAGTGTTTGCGTGCTGGTTTGCTGTGCCCCAAATGCGACAATTTTGCTTGTTTACATACCCGCCAAGATCAAAATGGGCTTCATCTGAACACATCGGACACATTCTGCAACATTACCATGATTTTCAAAGTAATGTCGCAATATTTCCCAGCGTTGTTCAAGCTTATACACAACCATATTCGTTCAGCGGAAGGATAGAATTAATTATCTGTCAAATCAAGCATGAGCTTAGTGTTACCATTCACGAAATAAGCACTAGTTGAAAAAAAACATTAGATGGCAGACCCTTTTCCGACTTCCACGCAAAACAGCTTATATACCTACAAAATTCGGAATTGTAATAGCGATTGAAAATGTATGTTTGTACTTCGGCGTCTGTCTGAATTAAAATGATAGATACTTCCCGTCAAAAATACCATATTTGTTATTATTGACACAAACCATATGTGATAGTTGTGCCATATGTTATCCAAATTCACATTATTAGCCTGTATACCCAATATTATTCCAACTTCCAGTCGGTCTCTTGTGAGTCTGTAAGTTCCATGCATTGAGCTTGAAAAAGGGAATTTTTTTAAATTTTTTTTTTTTATATAATTTTGAAATTTCCCACCGGGCAGATTGAAAAAAAGGCAAAAAAACATGGAAAAAAATTAAAATAAAAAGTCGAAGAAGAGCTTAAGAAAGAACTAAAGAAATCTTCAAAAGAAAATATATATTTTTTTAGACCGAAAAGAAAAAGAAAAATAATAAAAATATATTTTCTTTTCAAAGGCACTTTTGCTTAAAAAAAAGAAAAATTTTTCTTAAGAATATGCTCGAAACATATAAAAAATAATAAAAACACATGCTAAATAACTATAAAAAAATGTGTCTTTAAAATACAAAAGAAAATCCAAAGAAAAAAATAAAAATAAAACTAAAAAATGAAAAACTAAATACAATGAATACACAAAAGCTCAGAAAAAACCTTAATAAAACACGAGGCTTCGCATTATGTAATAATAAAATAAAAAATAAATTTTAAAACAACAAAATACTTCCGGTTTAAACAATAAGTGGGTTTTTTAGTTTTGCCATAAAAATCTTTGATTTTTTTTTTTAAATTTAATTATACGATTTTAAACTCATACAATTGGTAAAAGCAAAACTTTAATAAATTTATGTATTTTATTACTCTTTAACCCTTAAGTGACTGAAAAAAATACACATTTTAACATACAAGCTACCCGGATGCTTTCATACAAATCTCATAGAAAATACATATTTTTTTTAAAAGGAAATTTTAAAAATTGCAATTTTAAATTACAAAATTATATATTAAAAAAAACGTAGTTGCTAAAAACCATATATTTAAAGCTTTTGGAACAGAATAATTTTTTGGTGTATAATGTTAGGTTTTTACCTTTTTAAAAACGTGTTTATTTATGAGTTCGTAGATTGTAGTTAAAATAAAGTAAATTTTGTGTTTGGTTTTAATTAAAAATCCTTTATTCAACACAGTTTTGTGCAACACTGCTTGTAGACTTTTTACAGGCAATAACAATTTTTATTCTTAATTACTCCGTCTGTTTACAACTCTGTAAACAACAACAATTACCCGACAGATCTTTCTTCCTTTAGGTTCGATCACAACCTTTTCAAAGGTTATCCACACTTAACTCTCTTTACTCAGTTAGCTTCAAATAAACTGGTTTTTTACTTCACGATTCACTTCACGAGTTTACTCCTTATAAACTCTCTTCACACAAACTCCACTCTGAGTTTACGACACATACACTGATTGCTGTTCGCATCGATGTGCTTTTTATATGGCAATACATCGAAAGCTCTCGAACCTCTCGATATTTCAGGTAGATTCCATTTCTTTCTTTTAATTTCTTTTAAGTTCTTTTGAAGCCATGTGTATGTAAACATCTACCTCTTGCAGCTCTTAGTGTTTGTTGTTGCTTGTTTATGGTCTGTTACTTGTTTTCTTTGCTGCTCAATTATTGTTGTGACCGTGTTATTTTCATTTACTTTATCGTTTCTAATGGTTGTTGTTGTAGATTTGGTTATTTGTAAACAGCACGTATAGTTGTTCTTATAGCTTTTGTTTATTTATTTGGGAACAATATTAAGGAGGTCAGATGGAGTGAAGTATGTCTTGCGCCATCTTAAAAAACCAAGGCACTTGAATGCTTCTTTCGGCACTTGAAATATGTGATCATTACAGCGAACGTCACAGTGAATTCTCATGACCAGAACATCAAGAGCATCTGATTCCTGAATATCCACATTATCCATTGACACAGATAACAACACAAAAACACGTCTGAGTGAGTGAGTGAGTGAGTCTTGCGAACATTAAAATCGACCCTGTTCGCATGACCACACTCGGAGATTTTCACCAGGTTACTTATCATATTCATCCTTCTCGGCCCAATCTCCAAAAGGCAAGACAAATGATGCTGTCATCCGTGAAAAAAGTGAATAGGATTAGAAGTGAGAAGAAGAAAGTCGTTAAGAAATATAAGAAAAAGAGTGGGAGAGGAACAGAGCCTTGCGGTACCCCTGAGCTATTCTCAACTCGTCGCATGATACCCCATCTGTAACCATTCTTATAGAGCGATCTCTAAAAAAACTCGATATAATTCGAGAGAAGTGACTACCGACACCAAAACCATTAAGTTTCGAAATGAAAGCCTCATGCCAAACTCTATTCTAATTTTTCTATACCAATTTGGAATTCTTATGTGCTACCAATAAGTTACACTAGCAATTTTTCATAGAAATGCATAAAGGTACCCGTGCATCTTGTTGCACAGTTAAGAGTGTTGGAAGAAAGTCGACATGCTATGGCAGCATTTGAATGCTTTAAATATTTTGATAACTAATAAAATATTAAAAGATAGGAACTCTAAGGAAGTACGAAATTTCTCAATTTCTTCAAAAATATTCAGTTCCAAAACCAAATAGGTACCCAGGTACCCGGGTACGGTTACATAAGGGTTAATATTTTTTTTGTACAAAATCTAACAAAAACGTAATGTTTACACACTCTTATGGTTTCGTAAAATATAGAGACTGTTTGTCACAGTGTTAATGTATAAAAGCGAGGGAAAATTCGTGTTATTTTATGTATTTCTAGTGCGCTAGTGGTAGTGTGAAAAATTGTTGTTTTTCTTTCTACTCCGCATTTGTATTTGTAAATCATTTATTATTAATGATTTTTATTTATGTTTTGATAACATGACAAGTTCCTCTTTTGCGTTTCGTTGGTACCCTACACTTTAAACAATAAGAGTTGGGATAGACATTTTAGACTTATGAAGGGGTATTATGGAGTTCTAAGTAGAAAACTATGAGGCAGGTTCAACGTAGACAGATAGTTTTAAGATTTTTGTGTATTTTCATTTTCAACGCAGTACATTGGCGGTTTGAAATGTTTTAAGCCTTTTAAGCCTGAAACTTCAATACGATCAGTCCAAGAATTTTCTAGCATATCTGTTCCTTGATTAAAATCTTTTTTCTGAAGCCTCTCAAAATAATCGTCTACAGTTGCATATCTGTTCCTTGATTAAAATCTTTTTTCTGAAGCCTCTCAAAATAATCGTCTACAGTTGCATGTACATTCGAGGTATAACCTTCTTCAACAAAGAATTTTTTAATTTGGGGAACCGGTAGAAGTCAGAGAGATCCAAATTAGGAGAATAAGGTACTTCAATTCGTTGAATTTTGCCATTGTCGCTTTTCTCGAATTTTCAAATTTAATTGATCCAAAAGGTTACAATAATATTCCGAATTAATTACTTTACCTTTTCGAAGATAGTTGATCAATAGAATGGCTTTGTAATTATAGAAAACCGTTGCCATGCCCTTACCAGCTCATTGAACTATTTTTGCATAATTGCAGCTTCAGTCCATTGTTTGGATTGTGTTTTTGTCTCTGGTGCATAACAATGGATCCATGTCTCATATCATAGTAACAAAATTACTTAAAATTCATTTCATTTATTTATTTTATTTCGCTTAAATCGAGTCGGACAATCTTGAGAAACTTTCGTTCGTATGCGTTCTTAGTCAACTGTTGAAATGCGGCACTTATCTTGTAAAACTCTTTTTCATATATAATTCCTGATGCAAAATAACATTTGGCATGCCTGTGGTATTACTCACCTATTTCATGCAATTTCGTTCCTCTATTACCATATCATACAATTTAGCTATTATTTCTGGCATTGTTGCAGTTCTTGGATGTCTACTTCGTGGTTCATTTTCAAGTGCTTGCATAATAGCGTTTAAGTTCAGCATTTTAATTTTTTACTGTTTCATATGAAGGAACACCATATCATTATGAATTTCTTGTACCCATAAACCTTTCTTATGTAAATATTTAATCACACCACGTATTTCTAATTTTTTCATTATAAAAAAATTATTGAAGCGTCTTTTTTGAACACCTGTCACTATACGAATTAAAGAACTACATGAATGTCAATAAAAGGCAAAATTGTACATTCACTTTAAAATGAATCATTCATCTTTTTATGTGTTGAAGTGTGTATACCATATCTCTTTAAGAATTAATGAATACTTCAGCTTTTCATTGTTCTCTGCATTCAGTCATTTGCGTTTGAGTAAATCAGGAGCACACTGATTAAAAACAACAGTAAATACTTCAGAGTACACAGTATGCCTTCATTTTTTTGTAAAGATTTATTATTATTTTTTTAAACCAAAATAGAAAGATAGATAAAGACATGCAATAAAATTGTATTCCATGGTTTTTTAAGAGGGTACTCTCTATCATTTAGATATTTAATGCTTGAAATCGCAAAAAAATTAAGAATGAGTGCAGTTGTTTTTAACGGATGCATGCTTTTGATTTACAATATACTGCCTGAGTTTATTGCTATGCTGTGAGGTGAACAGTGTTACCAATTTAGCGCCTTTCACGATAGATTTAGCGCGTTTCAACTGCCGAAAATTCGAATTTTTCCATTAAACGCTTTTTTTTAATAACGCTCTACCTTAGCGCTTTTCTATTTGAATTTTTTTAAAGAAATTGAAAGGCACTAACTTGAATAAACTCACTAATTTATGCAAACTGCGGGCTTAAAATGCTTCATGCTTTGAAAACTACGTTACTCCAAATAACATTTGTACAAAAATTACTGAAAATTGTGATTTTGAAACGTATATAAAACGTAAGGCCCCATTTTTTAATACCAATGTTATTTTGAATAAAATTGAAAAAATTAAAATTATTGATGTTGGATCCTTTAAAAATCCCAAGAGATTATAAGGCCATAAGAAATTCTTCCCATCTATGCGTATCTAAAGCCAATAATCTAATTGAACTACAAGTTATTCTTCTTTTGCAATCTTTCTCCTCAAGGAATGGACTGACCTTTCAATTCTTCTGCTTCCCTGCAAGTTCCATTCAACGTCCTGTTTCGCTACGTACTACTCTCTGAGGTACTACGTACTCAGAGAGTACCCAATCCATTTCTATTTTCTTTCTCACAATTTTCTTCATGATATGAACTTGGTGTGGTCTTATTTTCCTTATCTGTTTCAGTATGTGTACCTTATTAGTCATGCTCCACACTTCTGTGTTAATTATGGTGTTAGGCCAGAATATTCTGCATATATTCTGAGGCACTTGTTAATGAATACCTGGAGTTTCTATGTGATGTTATTCGATACAAATCAGGTTTCAATGCCATATACCAGTACTGATTTAATACATGAGTTGAATCTTCTGAGCTTAGTTCGTCTGGATATATGTGAGCTTCTACATACTGACTACAGTTGCCCAAATGCCGATCTCGCCTTCTTGAGCCCGTTATCTACGTCTGTTTCTGCGCCAGCGTTTGTACTCATTGTACTTCCTAGATAGCAGAAGCTATCTATATACTCAGTGGTTGACGCTGTAGCATGATGTTTTCCGTGCTCGTATTGTTTATTCTCATGGCCTTGGTTTTTTCGATGTATATCTCAAGTCCAACACTATGAGCCAATTTTTCTAAGTCCTCCAGTTTCGACTGCATATTGGAAATCTTAAGCGAGAGTAGACAAATGGCATCCGCATAGTCCGTCTTCGAGTTGGCGTCAGAGACTCCATGTGATCGCTCTTCTTTTCGAACAGACTTTGCTTATTATTTCCTTCAACACAATGGTGTATAGCTGAGGTGATAGTGGGCATCCTTGCTTAACTCCAGCATTGGTGTGGAATGGTTGGCTGATGTTTCCGTTGTAAAGAACTGAAAGTTCTGCATTGTCATACATCGCTCTAATTATTCGAATTAGTTTTTGGGGTACTCATTTGGTTCTTAGTGCTTTCCATATAGCCGTTCGACTTATGGTATTAAACTCCTATGAAGATGTTAATTTTCGTTTTTGGAAAGATATATGGCGAAAGCCCTATAGCGTTCAGTCTGCCAAAAGATGGGCTGCCTAAGTTCAGTCTATTCTGAATATCAGTATTTAAACCGTCGGAAGTTGTGATAACAAAAAGATGGGATCGTTAAGTTTTCAATGGTGATTCACATAATTTTGCTTTTGGAAATGTTTATCTGCAAGCCAGATCTATAAACTTACGCTGTAGAGAATCTAGCTTTCCCTGCATGTCCCAATGTCTTTTAGCCAGGAGACAGATGTCGTCTGCGTAATCCTGGTCTTCCAACTTTGAATTAAATCTACAGGTTATACACGTTGCAACACACAATCGAAGACAAGGTTAAACAGCAGAGAAGAAGGAATACAATCATGTCTATCACAAGCTATATTAGATATTATCTTTATGTTACACATTAGGAAAAAATGAAGAAGAAAATCTGCAATTTATTGTTAAAAAAATTATTGTTAAAATGGAAATTCGAAACTTTTCTTGCTGTTTATACCACCATTACTATATCATGTTAAAGACATTTCGTATTGCCCTCGTAACTTTCATTGAAAACGTGCTACCATTAACAGTGTATTACTGAACTGGTGTCCATAGTAGACAGTCTAGTGGGTTTTATCAAAATTTTATCAACCAAATAAGTAAAATCCTTAACGAATTGTGAAGAATCTCAGCTTCCTTACAATAAATGGCATGGAAATGAATAATGGTGATCCTTTATTGTAACGCCAACTGTATAGGTCACCAGAGTAAGAGAGGATCAAAAGTGCTGGTTCAAGCTGGTGGTAGACATCTTAGCCGAATGGTTACTCAAAATATTACCTCAGAATTTGTATATAAAAGGGACTGGTCAAATTCGCTTTTAAGTGTTAATTTTTTGCCACTTCAGGGAAGTACAAGGTAATATTCAGGCTACATATGAACTACGCTTAGTGCTGCTTAATAACAAAAAAAAAGCATGCAACGACTACACCCCACTGACACCATATGATTATAAAAACAGTGGCTTTCTTCACTTGAATATGAATCATAAGAAATTTAAATCTTTTCTCAGTGTGATTAAGCCTGATTGTTTAATTGTCTACTTCTTTATTAGTAGGAGGCATTTCAGTGCTTATTGTTTTTGATTTGTTATACTACCCTGACTACCTTCCAACCTCGATGCTTTGACGAATTTTAGGATATTGTTTGGTAGTCAGGAATGAACTCTGAAATCATGAGTATATCCGACAAATTCCTATACTCATATTCATTCATACTCATTGCAATGGCTACTCATAACCATTCACACTCTAAACAACTCAGTCCATAAATAAACAATTGCGCGGTTATTTTGAGAAATTCATTGAAGAAGACAATGAACTGCCACCCTTTGGCAGAAAGCGGTACATCAAATGAAGAACAAAAAAAATATGTAAATTCTGTTCATTTATAAAAAGTTTTCCCAGGCTTATCCTATAGGGTACAAATAGGTAGCTGCTTAACCATTTGAAAATCTCGTCTCATAAATTTTATTTTCTTTTATAATTTTTTTGTTTGTGTGTTTTTTTGTTTTTGCTTTTATTTCCGCCGGCAATGGCAAATGACAGCTGACTTTTAATTTTCCTTTCATGTCACACAGCGACGGCTACTACTAAATGCGTTTCTTTAGTGTTGGTTTAGCCAAACCACTACTGTCGCTCGCTGCCTCCTCCATTATAACAATTGCTTTACACATATTTGTTTTATAGGCCTGCTGTCATGATTTTTCGTTTTTCTAATTCATTTCTATTTTTTTCTTCTCTCGTTGATTTAATCGTTTGGCTTATTATTTTTTCTGTATTTCTTTTAGTGGGTCTTTGTGTAAATAAAATTATTGAAATATGAAATAAATAATTTGTTGTTGTTTTTGTTATATTTATTATAGTTATTGTGGGCTGTCTTAAGTGTCATAAGGCCATGAATTGCTTAAAAAAAAAAATAATAAACAAAAATCAAACAATAGATTTGTGCGTTAAGTAAAAGGAAAATAAATTATTTTTATTAATACGTAATAAAAATAATAACAATGATGATGATGATGGTGATGAATTATGAAATAATTATGACGGCTCTTTGGGGAAATATTGAAAAAATAATATTTCCTCTTTTCGTAATTACTTCGGCTATGCCCGGCCCGGATTATGGAAATCAAATTTATAATTTGTCACATTTTAGGAAATTAAATGAAATGAAATGATTACAAAGCAGAAATACATTAAAAAGATTGTAGGAACCGCATTGAGGATTATAAGACATTTTCAATATGTGAGGCACAGAGTAGTGGGTAATAAATTGAATTTATAAAAAGGAAATCGATCAATATGACTTGTGTGTTTAGAGGCATATTATGAATGTTAACTTTTTAATATCATTAAAAGCAGTTGGAGGTGCTTAAGATCTTTACGGGGTTTAAAAATAAAATTTTCTTAAATATTTTGCTAAAATTTTATACGAAAAATCATACGAACTCCTTATATAGGCTGGGCAATTTGAAATTTTGCCAAATTTTTTTGTTTGTTGTGAAGTAAAATTGTTCCGTTTAGAAATGAAATATTATGACATCCCATTCGATCGGACCAATTTTCAAGTACTTTTTCGAGTGTAGGGGGTCGTATCTCGGCAATGACATCACGTATGTTGGCCTTCATATAACCAATTGTCTCTGGTTTGTCGGCATAACACTTGCCTTTAAAGGCGCCACACAGAAAATAGTTCAACGGTGTCACATCGCAGCTTGCTTGCGACCAAATGATATCACGTTTGACGCAATAAATCGATTGTGGCATGAGATGTGTGGCAACTTCAATAGCAAAAAGAGCTGGCACAAAAAATCGGTTACCATGGTGCGATATGTGCCCCATTGAACGTAATTGGTACATTGGCTTCCATAAGACCACGTTTTAGTTTTCTGAGCCCTAAATAGGGCAATTTTGCTTATTAAAGTACCCCCAAAGACGAAATAGAGCAAAATCCGAGAAGATAATTTTAAATGATGATAAATTTCCAATAATTCCCAATGTTGCTCAAGCGTAAATCGATTCATTTCGTTCAGTGGAGATAATATACTGAATTTTGTGGCAAAATAAAATGACATAAGATTGCTAGATTAACAATAACCGCTGTTTCAAGTTTAAACTGATAAATGGACCACCCCAAAGTTGCATATAAATTTGCTAGTTTACAGGTGAACTAAAGCGTGTTTTTTATAGAGGTAGAGAACTTTAAGTTGGCATTACTTTCCAAGATGGCGACCGATTTCTTCTCAGTTTGGCTTGGCAACTCATCATGAATAGACTCACACCCGGCGTAGATTCGTCGAATGGGTCCAAAACGAGATTACCGTTGTTCCCGATTTTCGTAAGCGAATTTCGTTTAGCGATGAAAGGCACTTCTGGTTGAATGGCCACGTCAACAAACAAAACTACCGCATATGTAGTGAAGGTAATCCTCAAGTGTATGTGAAAACACTGTTACATCCAGAAAAACTGACTGTTTGGTGCGCTCTATGGGCTGGTGAACAGCGTTGACCAGAACGTTACAGTCAATGGTGATCGGTATAGAGCCATGATTACTAACTTTTTCATTCCTGAATTGAATAATCATGATGTCTAGGAGATGTGGTTTCAACAAGACGGCGCAACATGTCACACAGCTCGTGCCACAATAGATTTATTGAGACACGTCTGGTGACCGCCTAATTTCACGTTTTGGTCTTGTGAATTGGCCTCCAAGATCTTCTGATTTAACACCGCTAGATTACTTTCTGTGGGGCTATGTAAAGTAATTGGTCTATGCGGTAAAGCCACAAGCGCTTGACCATTTGGAAGACAACATTCGCTGTGTTATTGCCGATATACGGGCACAAATGTTGGAAGAAGTCATCGAAATTTGGACGTCCAGCTTGGACTACATCTGCGCCAGCCGTGGCGGTCATATTCCAGAAATCATATTTAAAATGTAATGCCACAAGATTATCTTTCGGATAAATAAAATTCATGTCAATCCATCGTTGTTTTATTAAAACTTAAAGTTCTATACCTCTATAAAAAACACCCTTTACATAATTCACTTCAGTGGAGTGTTCAAATGCTTATAAAATACTTAACCGAATTACTCTGTTCACCTGGAACGTTTGTAATTCGCTCGAAATTTTTTTTATTCTTTTTTTCTGCTAAATTCTGCACTCCTTTAGTGAGCGTATTGGCTTTTTACAAAGTATCCATTGCTTTGTTTCAGTTTCTTTAATCAATTTGATCTTTCAAGCTAATTAGATGACTAATCCGCTGTAGCTTCCTCCATATGATTTTTGCGTAGTGGTGCAGATCCTTGCTAATTGGTGGTGATCTTTACTTTAGCATTGTATTTTCTTTGCAGTAGGTGGCGTGTTTTTCTGATCATTTGTCTGATGTTTGTCATCATCGCCAGAGCTGTGCAGGAAGGTCAGGTGGGCTCCTTCTTTATTTTTTTTAGATGGAGTTGTCTGGAGGGAAGTTTAAGCCGTTTTATTAAATATCCTCTACTGTGGCGCGAACCGGGGTCGTTTGTGCTGTTATGCATGCTCTTTTACCATATATGGAATATAAATTAAAAAAAATTAAATTTAAAATTTAGCATGCACAGTAATCCGATTATATTTAGAGATTACGTTGACTAAGAAATAATTCACAAAATAGTAATGGAAACTGAGTTACTAACAATTAAGGCCATTCACTTTATAAATTTTTGTGCGGAGTTATGTATAGGGTCCGCCAAATAATTTTATTTTTTTTTTTAAACAGGGCGCAAAGCATCGAGTCTAGCTTCGGCTGTGTGGCACGTAGCGCCGTTCTGTTGAAACCAACTGTTGCTAATATCCTCCTCTTCAATTTTTGTGAACAAAAGTCCGCAAGAAACGGTGACTCGTCTTGGGTGTATCGGCTTTTCAATGTATGCGTGCGGGTTTTCTGTGTCCCAAATGCGACAATTTTGCTTGTTTACATACAGAAAATATGATTTTTTTTTTTGCAAAATCGTTGATCGCAGGCCCACTTAGCGAAGCGAAAAAAGCGTATACACAGCCATATTCGTTGAACGGAAGATGAAGCTAATTATCTGTCAAATCAGACATGAGCTAAGTGTTACCATTCACGAAATAAGCACTAGTTAAAAAAAAAGCGTTAGATGGCCGGCCCGTTAGTTTGGCTCCGTAATTAAGGTTTGAATTATGAATGAGAGAATGAATTTAGAAAAGTTGTCGTGTAAACATGGCTTTAGATTCCGCTAAAACTACACTTTGGCTGCGGTAGGAAACCGTATGTATTTCAAAGCTGCTTGGCTGTCTTACATCACGTTAATACTCAACTCTTCGATTTGCTTCTCACACACATACCCTTGAGCAAAGTTAAGATTTTACAAATTGCTGTCTTGAAAATCGAAAGATTTTTGACCTCTGCTTGTAGATTTGTTTTTTTTTTTTTATAAAATAATTTTTTTTTTTTATACAAATTCTTCACTTTTCTTACTGTTTTCGGTTGTAAAACAACACAAATTTTGTTAAATATTAATTAAATGAATTTTAAAATAATCAGCATAAATTGTTTTAAAAGCTTATTTCATAATAAAATTTAAGTAAAACAGCAGCTTTTGCTAGGCAACACTTGTTTTTGAAGCGAGACTGTAAAAATAATTTTACGATAGAAATTTATACCCACCAACAGTGCGTATGATGAATTTTAATTTATTACTCTGTTAAGTATCCCTTACTCTCTCAAGAGAGGTGAGTGAGAGCGGGTTTGGCCACTAATAAAAAGCACCTGTTGTTGTTAATAATTTATTTCATAATATATATTAACAACAATAATAAGATGTAAAGCCATAACAACAATAATAATATTAATAAAAAAACAGAACTTACAACAACACAAATTTTGCTTTTCTAGGTAATAAATTATGCAAAAGTGTAAAACGTATACGTACAGAGAGAAAGAAAATAAAACATTAATTTAAAATTAATGGCTTTAGCAGTCACAACTACTGTACTCTTGTAGCAGTTTATTTTAAATCTTTTATTGTTTTGTATTATTATTGCCTCTGTTGAGAAATTGTCTAAAATTTGCATTTTAATAACCAATTTTTTTTCTCCTACTATTTGTACCTGTTGTTTTATGAGCATAAATAAAGATATAAATTTAAAATGTAAAATATCCTTTTGTTAATAAAAATACTTTTGAGTAAATAATTTATGTAGTTCGCCTATATGAACTCAATAACCTGCCTGAATAATGATTTTATCAGTAATAATGCTGTTTTTTCTGGACTCATCTACAAAATAAATATATTTTTTTTTAAAGAATAATATTCGATATGAGCTGCTGGTTTTCACAGCATATTTTCAAAAAAAATTTTAAATAAAATATTGTTACGTTTTTGCCTTTTTAAAAACGTGTTTTTATGAGTTGGTAGAATGTAGTTAAAACAAAATAAATGTCGTTTGGCTTTAATTAAAAAAAAAAACTTTTATTCAGCACAGTTTCGTGTACCACTGCTAGTAATCTTTTTACAGGCAATAACAGTTTTTATTCTTAATTACTCTGTCTGTTTACAACTTTGTAAACAACAACAATTACTCGAAAGATCTTCCTTCCTAAAGATCTTTCAACCCGATCGTAGTTATAACTTAGGTTCGATCACAACCTTTTCAACCAGAGGATATCCACAACTTAACTCTCTTTACTGAGTTAGTTCCAACTAAACTGGTTTTCCACTTCACGATTCACTTCACGAGTTAACTCCTTATAAACTCTCTTCACACAAACTGCACTCGCTGAGTTTAGTTTACTTAAACTGCACTCGCTGAGTTTACGACATATAAACTTCTTCACTGAGTTTACGACACATAAAATGATTGCTGTTTGCATCGATGTGCTTTTTATATGGCTGAGTAAACAATACATCGAAAGCTCTCGAACATCTCGATATTTCAGGTAGATTCCATTAATTTCTTTTAATTTCTTTTTAGTTCTTTTGTAGCCATGCGTATGTAAACATCTAACTCTTTCAGCTCTTAGGGTTTGTTGTTGCTTGTTTATTGTCCGTTACTTCTTTTCTTTGCTATTACTTTTTGTTGCCGTTGTGTTATTTTGTTTACTTTATCTCTGCTAAAGGTTGTTTTTGTAGATTTGGTTATTTATAAATAGCACGTATAGTTGTTCTTGAAGCTTTTGTTTATTTATTTTAGCGATGTAATAAACGCTGTGGTACGCAACCTTATTGTCGTAACAATATATTTAATACTTATATGTGTAACAAGGAAAAAACCTTAACACTTATATGACTGACAAGGTACCCGGGTACCTATTGCGTTTAAAAATTTAATTTTTGTGAAGATGAAGATAAAACTCGTATTTGAAATTTCTTGAGAGCCCTTAACTTTTAACAGTTTATTAGCTTCCATAGCCTTAAGAATAATTAATATATTCGGGTAGATTTCAGGTAGCATATCGGCATTCTTCCAACACTCTTAACTGTTCGTTAAGGCATCCCCGGATTACTTTATGCATGAAAATTTGCTAGTGTCACTTATCGTTTTTCTCTTTTATTATTAGCTATGTTATCAAAAAGTAAAAAATTGCTCTAAAGGTTTCAAACTGGTGATTTCTGATTTTATACTCGTTTCATACACTTTTCAGAGCCATCAACTTAGGGTATTTAGCAGGCTGCTTATGATTTCAATAGATAATTGCGAGCTAGTTAGTTAGTTAGTAAGTTACGACGGGTAGCCAGACACCTCCAGCCCACCTGGGTTCAGTATTGATCCCACTGTGATACCCATGAGTAATCCAGAAAATGGGCAACCTATATGTCCGCGTCCTGGTGCGATCCGAACCAACCAGACGCATGTACAAAAGAAGAGATCTTGCCGATATTCACACGGCCAAATCCAACAAGCCATCCAGAAACGGACTGCCAAGAAAAGCAGTCCTAATGTCCAACAGACTCGGGCACTGGCATAGGAAGTGCTCGACACTCTCCTCTTTCTCCTCATCCTGACAAACCCCTACAATAGTCATTGAACGGCAGACCCAATCTCCTAGCGTGCGCACCAGCCACCCAGTGCCCAGTAATCACAGCCACAAGAGTTCGCAGGCTAAGTCGCGGCACCCCTATATTATAGTCCGAGCGAGCCCGATCATATAGGGGCCAGATTTGTCTCGATACAGAGCACGCGGGTTCATCATCCTACCGTAGCTGTGCCCTACCCAACATGTATTGCATGACCATAAGTCTGCAAGAGGAGAGTGGCATCCTAACTGAAAGGTCAATCTCCCCATTTCTGAGGAGATATTTCACTGATTGTCTACGGTGGTCTCGAAAATTTAATTACACAATTGGTTTCATATGTGTAAGCAATATGTAGTTCTTAAGAACGTATTTACCAGGACTCTGTCCCGAATTTTTTCCATTCCCGTATAAACGGGTATAAAAAATATAAAAAAAGTCTACATACACCCTACGATTTTGAAGTTTTAGAGAATTAGGGGAGACAGCTTCTGGACTGGTTGTTTTGCGCCAATACGATTATAACAGAAATCAGGAGGGTCTTCTACTCAACGGTTGCAAGAGAAATGTGGGGCTTTTGTAGCCGATTCTGATTTATCACGAGTGCTCAATAAGACGTAGATGACAATAAGTATAGTCCAGGAGCTCTTGTTGTAAACAATGTATAAAAGTCAAATGCAAGAGAAATTCTGGGGCTTTTGTACTGACAAAGCCCTCCAGCGCTTTAAAGCGTGTCCACCTATTGCACTGCTAATCGAACAAAACTCCAACCTATTAACCAGACAATTATATGAGCTAGAGCCGCAAAACCATTGATAATGCAATCGATAGTATCGATAGTTTTGTTTTTGGCTGACCATCGATAGCTTCTTTTACTACCGATATTATCGTAAAATTGTGTGAGTAAATACGGAGGCCACTAAATGTAGCCAAAGTCACATTTGCAAAAATTTGTTCGTTGCAGTTTGTCAGCCGTATAGCTAAATAGTGATATAGCTTAACAGTCTCTTAACATTTTTTTTTTTTAACTGAAAGAAAGTATGAATTGTAACTTAAAAATGTTCCTACATTTTGCGTTTAACCCAAACAAACTAATCTTCATTTCGTCAGATCATAGCATGTTGTTCTACCTATTGCTGGGCAGGTGTTCTTCCGTTTGCTGATCCATTTTGAGGACTCTTACCCATAAGTCTAGCTTCCATAATTTTTTTTTTTTTTTTTCCGACTTGAAGCAGGAGAATAAATTAATTTTTGAGGCTTTTGGATGACTTGAAGGGATTAATCTTTGAAGTAAGAATTAAAAGTTGATCAAAACTGACATTTGTTCCAAGCTTTCTTCCCATAGTCTGTGTAGTTTTCTTCACTGAACCTCATTAATTACTTTAGTTTTAGAGCATTTCATAGTCTGAACAGTTTTCGCTTAACATAAGGATTACTCTTCCATCACATAACTTCAATACATCAAATTTTGTGACATACCGCAAAAATAAGGTGTCCCTATTATTTGTCTCGATACTGTGTATTTATTATTAATGTTTTCCTTTAACTTAAATTCTAATGTTGTTGCCACAAGTAACACTTAATGCTAAGTTAGTGTAGACGTATCGTGTGCTTGGGGATCAGCTGTGAAATTCTCTAACATATCCAAAGCACGTTGCTACTTACGTTTTCATTGTCACGTAGAAAGTCTACAGAATTTTGATTCTTACGTTGCAAACATCAAATCTGGCATTACTTTAACAATATACGGCTGACTGAACTGGTTGCTGCGATACGTTTTCACTAACTAACATCTAAAGTTTGACAGTGTAGTGCAAAGTCTTATATTGTACGTTGTTTTCACTAACTCAGCCTTTAAAAGCATTCAAATATCGAATGGGCCGACTACCGATAGTTTTACAGCTCTAATATGAGCTCGATGAGAATTAACATGAAAATTTATTATACCAGTGGCAAACTCACACGAAATTTGTTGTTGTTGTTAATATGTTGTTATATTTGTTGTATTGGTAATAGGTTTTGTTGGTGTGTTTTATTTATAGATCTTGTTATTATGTTCATGCTAAAATATAAGGAAAGTTTAGTTATATACTTATGTAATCTCACGTTACATTATTACACAAAATGCTTTACATATGTAAATATTTTTACTTGTATTGTATATGAAAAAATTACTGGGATTTTCGAATAAAAATTCGGAGAAAGCGGGAAATGAAAAACCACAATACATACACGCTTAGCTTACCAAAGTGTCACTTAGACATATTCTCTCAAGGTCACAAATTTGTTAAGCCTACACGCGTTAATAAAATTTGCTAAATTGTATACTGGCCCACTGATTAAATATTTTAGATTGAATTTTTCTTTTTTAGATTTAATCTTTTTATTTGTCTGCCTTGAAATATGCAGCAAAATATAAATTTCTCTTGTTAGCAATTAAAAGTATGTTTAATTTCTGTAATAAAATAGGCGGCCAAAAATATGCTTTAAAATATTTCTTTATTACAACGCCCCCGCTGAGTAATTTGTTTTTTAATTTGCTTCGTCGTAATAAAAATGCTTTTTTGATTGTTATTATTTTCTAAGCCACAAACAATATTAAATAAAAAAACAACAAATTTAAATTTAATTTATCCGATTACAGGACACCCTACTTGATATACTTTTAAGCGCTTAAAAATGAAAAAATAAGAAATAAAAAAATCTTAAAACAATAACCGAAAATAATGTAAAATAAGATAAAGAAGGCAAAGTATGGAAGGGCAGCGAAAAGTAAGAGAAGCAATAAAAATTCGCTTAAATAAACAGCCATGACTTGTTAAATGGTTAATAGCTCCCACTTTCAAAATAAATAAAGAAAAAAGAATAACGATGAGTGGCTTCTAAATGGCTTTTCGTTAAAGGACAATAACAGCAGTAGCAGCAGTAGCAAGTATTTTGACATTTACAAAGCCAACAACAACAGCTTAAAACACTATACCAAATCTAAAGAAAATCCTGAAAAATTGTCTCCAATGCCAAAACGAAGTAAAAGAGGAGGAAGTGGTAGAAACAATAAATCGTTTTCTGTTGCCTTTCTAGGAAAAGTCACTAAAGACACCAACATTGATAAACATTATGACAAGCAGTCATAAGATTTACTAAATGACAGCAACATTTACAATGACACTTAAGTGTAGGGGAACATGACAACAATATCGACAATAACAACAGCAAACAATCTTATAATGAAAGCTTTAGATTATCAAGAAGAAGACGAAGAAAAATGAATACAGTCTTATGGTTGGTTAAGGCCAAGAGTCATATTGAACTCATATACTCCATTTACCCTCCTCATACGTTATGATTTGCTGGCTAAATTATGACACTTTTTAGTTTAGTGAATGACTCTGCGAAAAAAAAGGGAGCCAAAGTAATGAGAATAGAGAAGCATAAAAAGAAATGAAAAAAGGAATGTTCGAGACAGTTTAATAATGATATTTTTGATTAGACATTTCTAGGAATTAAGAGCTGATTTGAGGAAGAAAAAAATTTCATGGTAAGCAATTGTCCTGGTAACCTTTGCTTATACATTAAGTCAAAGGGTATTGCTACAAAAAAAAGCTAAACAGGGAAGTAGAGGTTATACAATGAATTATAAAAAGAAATTTAATAAAAATTCCCATCAATGTGACCTGCCATGCTTAACGCATTACATAGACGTAAATTTGTTAATAGTCCTCTGAATATAATTGTAAAATAGGCTCAAAACCGTAAGCAAGAAATAAAAAAAAAGGCAGTTCCATGTCGGACACAGAGAGAACACAAATGGGAGCAAGAATCATAAAAACAAAGAGAGCGAGTTAAGGAGAAATAAGGAGATGGGAGAAAAGTAGTAAGATATGAATGGTAACATAAACGTCAAAGGGACTCCTTCTGCACCGGAAGTTTCCTTATCAAGCAACTAATAAGTATCCAGAATTCCTCTACGTGGAGATTTCTGGTAAACAAGATCTTACTGAGGACAACTCAATAGCCAGAGCCTGCATCTCCGAGGACCAATGCAAAGGCAAATGATGTGTTCAGCCGTTCCCGACTCTTGCCTTTCAACGTCACAAATCCTACAGCAGTCAGGTTTGCTTTTATTGTGCAAATTGATTCTAGCGTTTAGCACACAGTGACTAGTCAGAAAACCTATTAAAATTCTGGGAGGCTCCCTACCTAGGTTCAGGAAAAATTTCATTTTCGAACAGTTTGGCTTGGGCCATAGCAGCGTAAAGGTATTACAATTACTACTGGTTCTTCATGAACCCTCCATTCTATTCAAGCCAAATGTAGGCTTTACAACCCATCCTTCACATCCACACGCCATGCCGCTACCCTTTGCATAAGTATACTATACCTACAGTTTCGTTACCCATAACGCCGCAAACTAACGCTCATGTCCAGCTGTAGCGTGATGTCAGTTGCTTTAAAATAGCCTGAGTGTCCACATATATCACCACATTCTCGTGTGTGCCCTAAGAATTGCAAACATTTTGGCCGTGAAAACACTGGAAGTCTGTAAGATAGCCCTCAGCCGACATTTAATATACACCTACGCTCTGAATTGAACGCAAGTTATTTTAACGATTCTTTCTAAAGTTGGGGAAGCTTGGTGTAGTGGCCCAGGTTCGAATCCTGGCAGTGGACATGACGAAAAATTAAAATCGCGGTTGCAAGTGTTTAATAAAAAAAACTTAAATATCCGTCCAGACAAATTCCTCTAAAGAAGACCCTCCGACTTTCCAGCCTACCTCTATAGATGATAAAAAACATCAGACGAATGATTAGGAGAAAACGGCACCACCACCACTTAGCACGGAACTTCACCACCACAAATAATCATATGAAAGCGAGTTACTCAGCTTGAAATTGAACTCATTTAATGGAAATCGAAACAAAGCAATGGATGCTTTGTGAAAAGCCAATATGTGGCCTAGAGAAGTGATGGAAGTTACGACCTCGTCTATTTTTATTATTAATACCTTCTAATGATGTACGAAGAATCATAGACCAATTCTATTCTCTTCCAATTATGTTTGTCTGAAGCCGATACTTTAACACGTTGGCCGTCATGTGTACCACTCGTGTATCACATTTTTATAATTTCTTTGTTTGTTGAACGTAAATGTATCGGTCAATTGATGACAGAAACAATTTACCTGTTTTTGTTAAAATAAGTGGAATTTTCGCTTTTTTTTTCTATGGTGGCAGCCAACCAATATGGCTCCAAGACATCCTATACGTAGTAGCTTCTTTCTTCGTCAGTATTCTCTAAATATGGGCTTGTTTTAAAAATGTTTCGCTTTCATGAAGATTTTATTCTATTGCTTACCCTGCTTGTCACATTACCTTGGGGCCTAGAATCAAATTTCGTATATATGGTCGCAGTTTACCAGTTTTGAGTTGAGTACAAAAGTTATATCTCTTTGCAAGGATAAGCCTCATTGTAATATAGCCTCATTGTAAAAGTTGAGAACACCGTTAAACTTAAGTGTGGACAGCACCTTGATGTGGTTTGGGCAACTAAAGTACCCCTATTTTTTCTGTTTCTGCTTGGATTCCGCGAGGTTTCTGTTTCACAGTCCTGTTTTACGTATGGTGTGAGGTCAGAAACTTCGGATATGAGTCTGAGTTACTTGCAGAGAAATACCTAAGTCTTCGGCTCATATTTCACTACCATAAAGCAGAACTGATTTAAAGTATTAGTTAAATAATCTGGGTTTAGTTTGAACTTTTTCATACCGATTGGACAAGAGTAGACATGTTATCCACACAGTACTTCTCCGGGAGAGAATGATATGTAAAAGTTGTGTTTTAATTAATAAAATTACTAATTTCTCTCTATTACACTTTCTCTTTATCTTTCTCTTCGTGTTGGTGTAAGAGTCTCCAAGTTATGCCTCAGCGCAATGGTAAATTTTGTAGAGTGTTAACTGAGGTTCCAGCTGTGAGTGACTGAAAGTTCTATGGGTATGATAGTTCATCTGATGGTTTCAAGTATTTTCATGCACTCGAAGAACAGTAGATATAGGGGGTACACCATTATAGGGATTTTTGTATAATGACGCGAAGTCTGTTGGAAAAAAAATTTTAGAATCTAGACATGCTAACGTATGCTTAAGCTCTAAAAACTCTTATTTTTGTGAAATTAATTTCTTTTTGCCATTTACTGAGCAGTAATCAACTCAGTAAGAGGTTTTTTTTTTTTAAATAACTATGACATGCTGATAGATTTTATTATAATTATCATATTGATCAGGAACTATTGCACGAATAATCTATTGGTCTATATTTTGCTCAACACCAGCAGATCTGAAACCATAATGGGGGATATGTTACCCAGTGAGACCTTAAGTTAACCTAAACATTTCCAGCGAAACCAATACCCCCACTTTTACAAAATATTAGTAGCGCCGACTCTGACGCCTGTAAGCACACATCTGTGACCGCCAAGTTTTTCAGATGCACCTTGATGATAGACTTAGTAGAAGCATATAATGGTATGTTAAGTTGGTGACACTCGGCTATGCCCTGTAGACCGAAAACAAGTAAAATTATAGTCTTATAAGTTTTAAAGGACAAATAAAACTTATTTTTTTAATTGTGTGTAATGGGTGTTATATACGTGATATTTTTCAAAATTCATAAATACCAATCATACGCTCAGTGAAATTTTCGGCAATTACAGCAAAATATTTTTTTTGTTCGAAACTAGTTACTTCCGCTTTATTGGGAATAAAATATGCATTTGCCAAGCGATTTTCATGAATTATGGTTTATTTTATTTCTATTATACGCACATTTATGAATAAAAAGTGAAACTGCTCTCCTGCTCCCTATTTTTCGCGAATTTTTAGAAATAAAAAATATTATAAATAAAAAAAAAGTTATAATTTGTTTCTCAATAATTTCATAAATATGCGTTATATTAGAAAGTTACATTAGAGTGACTTAAAGCTGGTACAATTCGGAATTTTGTAAGATATGGCTTGACGAAATCGAATAAGTTTTATCAAAGTTATCATAAGTTGTTTAAAGCAGCCTTTAAAAATCCTCACATTACAAAAAAAAATTCTAAAAAAAGCGTATCTATAAGGGAGATTGATTATAAGACTTTTTTCAAAAACCGGTTTTCTAATAATTCGAAAAGTAGCACTTTTTAAAAAACCGGTTTTCGCTTAATAATAATTCAAATAACCGGTTAATCGGTTTTTTATTTAAATAAAATTATTCCTTATTCCTGAAACTAAGAGCTGGACCACGTTGTTTTAAAAATAAGCAGAAGCTGATGGAGAGCTTAAAATTAAAGTGGCAATCACTACTAACAATAATTCTAAAAAATCTTTTAAAAACTCGGCCAAAACGGTGTGCGGAGGCCATAAAAAACAAAGTTTATTATATAAAGTATTGAAAAATGCTTAAGTTTCGAACAGCTACTCAAGGAGCTAATTTAGTTTTTGTTGTTGTAATACTTGGTAGAGAATGGAATAAAAGGTTTGTTATATAGTTATAATCTAGGTGCCTAAGATAACAAAAATCTATTAATAATTTACGAATCCTTTATTGCCTCGACAAGAAAATTTGTTTAGATTTCGCGCAGCACTATATGTAAATTTATGACCCAGGTATGTAATAGTGTATGTGTCACTGTGTTATGTTGGGCAAGAACTTACCTTCCAACCAAGAAGTTGTCAGTTCAATCAAAGGTCACACTGTCTGACAATTTTCAACTGTGATATCACCTGACAACACTACTAGCGACTGGTTATGTGTTTTTATGCTGTGAAAAACTTCACTAACTAATACATCTGCCATTCGGAACTGGCGTTTGTAGGTTTCTTGGCTTTCAATAAGTCTAGTTGACCATTCTTCATATATAAAAATCAATGTTCAGTTACAGAAGATGAGAAAAGTTTATTGCTGCTCAAGGGTGCATATTTTTTCCGATTAACCTTGGTTTTTACGTTCTTTGTAAAACGTTCAAGGTTGTGATATATACGACGGCGGATTTTTTCCCACCTAAGTAGGAAAAAAACATTTTTTTTTCAAAGACCATTCATTTCTCAACATAGTCTCCTTTTAGCTCAATAGACTTAGTAAAACGATTTTCCAACTTTTTTATACCATCTGAATAACACGATTTTGGGAACTCCTCAAAATACGCATTAGTTTCGGCAATCACTTCTTCGTTTAAGATGAATTTTTATCCTGCGAGCCATTTTTTCAAGTTTGGAAACAGGATAAAGTCACTAGGGGCTAAACCTGGATTATAAGGTGGATGATCAACCAACTCGAAGTGAATTTCTCGTAGTTTTAGCATCGTATTTAATGCTGTGTGAACCGGTGCATTGTCTTGAGGAAAGAGCATATTTTTCTTAATTAAATGTGGTCGTTTTTCCTTGATTGCATAAACCAATTGATCCAATAACGCACGATAATACTCTCCTGTGATTGTGGATCCTTTCTCAAGATAATCGATGAGCAATATTCCGTGTGCTTCCCAAAATAGAGTGGCCATAACCTTGCCAGCCGATTTCGCTGTCTTCGCCTTCTTCAGAGCATTTTCACCAGCTTCCACTCATTGTTTCGATTGATTTTTGGTTTCAGGTGTGTAGTGCTGGACTCACGTTTCATCAACAGTTATTAATCTACGCCAAAAATCAGCAGGATTATGCTTTATCATGTCCAAACACCGCTGTGAAGTGATCTGTCAAACTCGTTTTTGTTCAACACTGAGCAAACGCGGCACCCATGTTGCCGATAGCTTTTTCATATGCAAATGTTCATGCAAAATGTTGAACACACGTTCATATGATATGTTTACCATCATCAATGTAACGATATCGAGTATTTTCTTGATACTTTCCTCAGTAACGACCTCTTTTAGCCTTCCTGTTGATGGTATTGTTGCAGTGCTTGTTCGGCCCCGTTTAAATTCAGCAATCCAATATTTTACTATATAATCTGACGGAGCAGATTCGCCGTAATGTTTATCAAGCTTTTATTTTGTCTTTTTCGCCGTTTTGCCTTTCAAATAATAGTGTTTAATCACTACGCGATATTCACTTTTTTCCATTTTCCAAGAAACCCAAAATTTGCTTAATTCAAAGGACTACAGCAAATAAACTAATCGATTAATTTGGCTAAAATTTTAACAGCTGACCTTTGACAGATCGTAATTTCTAAGAAAGAAAAATTTTTTGTGTTTGTGCTGCCATCTAGCGCTAGGTAACTTCAATGTCAAACCGCCATCGTACTAAAATAATTAAATTTGTAGGAATGGTTAAACGATGAGCATATTTTCAATAAAAAAAACAACACAAACGTATAAAAGTTATATTTATTTAAATTAACCGGTTATACGTGTTAAATTAACCGGTTTATTCCGTATTCTACAAATGAAGAGTTTGAAAAAACTGTAAGCGACTAAACCAAAAAAAAAATTGTTAAAACCGGTCGCATAATAACCGACCGATCTCCCTAGTATTCATAGAATATGAAATGCTGATGATTTTTGATGTTAGAAAACCATATCGCATCGAAAAATATTGTGGTTATCCGAGGTATTATTGCTTGTTGTTTAGTGTTATTTTAAAGATTCGTTACATAACGATTTTATTTTAGAGGTAATTAAGCGAATTAATAAAAGATAACAAATTTAAAAAGTTTAGCAACTTGAAGTTTCATTCGATTTGAATTTCACTCGATTTCGGTTAACAGAGCATAAACTGAACAGGAACTAAACTGAAATGTTTTTTTTTACTTCAGTAATCTATCCACTTAACTAATTACTAGAAACACACCTAAATATTTACAGTTTTTTTTGGCAGCAGGCCTATTATAACAATTTGTAATAATAAAAACCATGATTTTTTATCACTTTATTTTTTTTACTATTTTTCTTTAAATTAATAAATTCCAATAAAATATTTTTTTCTTTTTCTCTATTTTCAGCGTAAATTTATATAAAAACTCCAGCCTTGCTCAAAGCTTGCAATGTCTTTTTTTAAAAACTTTCTTTTAAAATTTTTGTTTCAAATAAAATTTTTGACATGAAAAAAAGAAAAATATTCAGTGCGTGTTACAACCATTCAAATAATTAAGTTTTATTTTTTGTTATTTATTGTTCAGATTAAAATAAAATTTAAAAATAAAAATTATAAATAAAACTATAACGCAAAGTATATGTAAAAATGTGGTCTTTTTTTAAAAACTTAAATTCAACGAAAAACACAATGAAAAAGTCCACAATTATTTTCACTAAAAACTCGGTCATAGACATCAACGTCAAAAGAAAACTTTTATTTCTGTAAAGTAAAGCAGGTTGAATAAAGGAAAAGCAATAATTACAGTGAAACTTGCTGCAAAGACACATGAAAATATTTAAAACAATGGAAGTATTTTTATTGGCCAATCATATGATGTAAGTAAAGATGTTTTTGTTACAAATAATTTATAATCGATAACCAAAAATAATTATAATACTTTAAGAAAACTAATTATCTTAAAAGGATTTGAATCTGAACTTTAAATAAAGCAGCAAAATACTAAAGAATTATATGTAAAATATATATACAAATTAAACTCATTTATAACTCATTTGTTTAGCTTACTTAGGCGTATGATTATTATAATTAAACATTAATTACACGTCACATTAATCATACGTCAAAGTGTTCATACACATCTCAGCTCATTTAATTCATCTCATGTATCCCTTAATTTAACTGCAATTACTTGATTTATTAAAACATTTCAAAGAAATAGAAAATGAAAGAAAGAGAGAGAGAGAGAGAGAGAGAGAGAGAGAGAGTTGTGTGACATTCTTTATTATTATTAACTTAAAAGTAACTTTACTTTTGTAACAAGAAAACAACCCCCGATAATCCTTTAAGTTTTAAGGCTTTTAGCAAAAGACGTAAAGAAAAAAATAAATTTTAGGAAATGTTTTAAATTAAAACTTTCTTCTGCACGTGTTTCATATTCGACACCCACGTATATACTTAATGGGAGTAAAGCATTACAATTTAAAATTTTTATTTTGGGAATATTCCAGCCTATGCGGAAAGTAATGCGTAGAATTAATTTATCAATTTGTGTCTGTTGTATGTGCTCACCTTAGGCGTAAGATTTTGATTTGATATTAATTGCGAAAGTAATTAAAGGAAAATTTTCTTTTGTTAACATTCATGAAATGATATATATGCAGAATTTTAATTTATTAAAAGCCATAGTATGGTTACTTTCTATAATGATTACAAAAGAAACTTTTAACCAAACAAATAAATATTAATCCTTATACACCTCAGAATATCTAACGAGGGTGATCAGAAAAAAAAGATTTAAACAAAGTCAGAAAACTCTACTCTCTGACAAGCTTAACAGTTAAAACGAGTACAAAGTTCCAAAGCAACCACAGCAATAAAAAAGTAATGATAAAATAAAGGGTCCGCAAATATTTTATTTTTTTTTTTTAAGTGTTTGCAGCTGTATTTCACTAATGGCTTCACGAATATTGTACTCTAAAGCGTCAATTGTCTCCGGCTTATTGGCGTAACACTTATCTTTGACCCCACCCCACAAATAATAGTCCAACGATGTCAAATCGCAGCACAGAGGTAACCAAACGACATCAGCTCTGCGGCTGATAATGCGATCTTCAAAAACAGGGCGCAAAACATCGACTGTAGCTTCGGCTGTGTGGCACGTAGCGCCATCCTGTTGAAACCAAATGTTGCTAATATCCTGCTCTTCAATTTTTGTGAACAAAAATTCGTTCAACATGGCACCATAACGATCGCCATTGACTGTAACGGTCACTTCTGGCTCATTTACGAAGAAAAATGGCCCAATTATGCCTCTGCACCAAACAGTGCCTTGTCTTGGGTGTATCGGCTTTTCAATGTATGCCTACGGGTTTTCTGTGCGCCAAATGCGACAATTTTGCTTGTTTGCATACCCGCCAAGATCAAAATGAGCTTGATCTGAAAAGATGATTTTTGATTCTGCAACATTACCATGTTTTTCAAAGTAATGTCGCAATATTTCCCAGCGTTGTTCAAGCGTATACATAACCATATTCGTTCGTAATTATCTATCAAATCAAACATGAGCTAAGTGTTACCATTCACGAAATAAGCACTAGTCGAAAAAACGAACGTTGGATGGCGGACCCTTTACAAAGGCAATTTTCTCTCAACTTACTGTTCTACATATTAAGATTTGTATACTGTTCACATGATTTATGCATAACTTTTGTTATCGAGATCCAGCCTGTTGACTGCAGACATCGAGATCGAGCCCGCTTCGAGTTGAAAGCCTTTTGCATATGATGTGTGATATAAATTTGTTTGCAATATTTATGAGTGTGATACCATTACAGTTATACAGATCCTGCACAAGGGTTAATAATTTTTAGTATTAGCATAGCTTTGAGTCCTTCCTTTAAAGTATCGCATAGCCGATTAATCCTTCAGAATTTTTCTTTTTTTATAGATTTAAATTTAAACGCAAAATTTTGCTTAAACAATATTTATTTTATTTCAAAACTTACTTCTAACCTAAAAGTATGCTTCATATAAGTGCAGCTATTTATATAAAAATATATGCAAAAAAAATTGTGGCCTACTAATTACATTAAAATTAAAGTCTCACTTACTTACAATTTTCCTTTTATATATTTCCCCCCTAAAACAGTGCTTTAAATATTTTTGTCAATAAACTTAAATCTTTTTTTTATATAATTTTGTATATTCTTCTTTGCTTATTCAAACTTGCCAGCTCTGCTTAATCTTTAGTTAAAAATTGAGGTCATTTTTTAACTGTTTCAGACTTTAGAGTTCGCAATAATATTGTATTCTCAGCAAAAGAAAGAGAGAGAGAGAGAGAGAGAGAGTAATAATAGTAGCTGCTGCAAAGTATGCTTTATTTTTTTCTTTTGCTTGTTCGTCCTTATAAAATACTGCTTTCGTTACCGCACTCTTAAGTGACATTTTTGTGTGTCTTTATTTGAGTTCTTTTCCTGCAGTGATACTTGTTTTCCGACTTGCATAAGGAGAGTTTAACTGCCAAAGGTTTAGAATTTCTGTTGATGGTCCCTTAACTAAATAATGTTGCATTTTATTTTCCTTTTTTACAGTTTCGGTTTTTAATATTCTTTTTAGCATTTTTCTATGTATTTGCCTTTGGGTATTGTATTACAATTTTTTATCCCTGTTACCATAGCATATTGCATGTCAAACTACTTAACTAGTCTGGCAGCATGTTTAAGGTTACTTTATAAACTAGAGTCTCATGTGAAATTTTATTTTCTTTGTATTTTTTTTTTTTTAATTTCAGGTAAGTTTTGAAAGGAAATCTTTAATTTTTGGTTATTATATTCAATTATATTTTTGTTTTTGTTAATTTACAGTACGAGTATGTTTTTCGGGTTTTTATGGTCTCTAATAAGTCTTCATTATATGGTTTTTAATTGGTGATGTAAAGTGTTACCAAAGCCATGTTTTTGAATTTTAATTATAGGAGGTAATACATAAAATAAATATAATAATGACCCACAAGTGTGGCGGGAGCTTCGGCTTATTTTTATACCGAAGGCAGGTACGTTGTGTGGTAGGTAGTGATCTTCCAAATTCGTATAGATCTGTCAGACTCTCATCCTTTTTCTTAAAGACAATGGAGAGACTGATTGATGTCTCTATAAGGGGGAGGTACATTGTGAAACTTACTCTTCAGCCGAGTCAGTTCGCTTAGATGAAGGGGTGGCTCACAGATGGTGGCATTTAGTGAAAATGCATTCTATGATAGAGAAGTTGCTCGTTGTGCCTTCTTATGTATTCAGGGTCTCTCTGACAACACAGTATTTGATCCATGGCAAGGTGGTTGGAGCGAAAAAAAGTGGAGAGTTCAATAGGTTGCATCAGTTCCATGCTTAAGAGCAGGCTAAACAGCTCTTTTTGCATCACGTACAGTAGTAGCTGATGGCTTGCTTACCACGCTGGTTCAGAGAAGTGCCAGTGTTATTGGTTATGCTGATGACGTCGCTATAACTCGATGAATTCATTAAAAACGGTTATTGTGCCTTTTGCAAGGAGATATAAGTTAGCATGTGACTATACCACCATAAACTCTTCTAATGCGGTTAAGTCACTAGGTGTCATGCTGAATGAGAGGCTTAAAAAAGCTCTCTAGGCTCCTACAGTAAGATATGGTGTCTCTCGCCGAGCTAAGAAGGGCTCTATGGATATATATTAACTCCTATGACATTCCATGAAGGAACACGGGGACTTCTTTGCAGTCAATGAGCTGCACCCGATTCTATTTTTTAACTCATTGAAAGGGACCTACAGTTTAACGCCAGCAGGAAGGCAGCAGATGTGCTAGAAAAAACTGTAGACCTGAATGGATACAAAATATCCTATGGCTCGCAGTGTCCTGCAAATATGCCTGCGCGATATGATGATATTGCTAACAAGGACGATAAGAATGTTCCTGAGATAAGTGCCCCTACAGCAACAAATAGTATAGACGCAAAGCCAAATGCTTTTGGCTGACACAAAAGAATCTTCTAGATCTGATAATGAAAAGCTGTTGCCGCAGGTACAGGAAACTTCTAGAGCCGATAATAAAATACTCTTGGCTGAGGTATGCGAAACTTCTAGAGCCGAAAACGAGAATTTTCTGGCACAAATTGAAAAGAAATTTGAAGAAACGTCGAAATTTCAGAGAAGCTGCAAGAAAAATATGAGACGGAAAGCAAAAGGGTTTATGACATCGACGCAAGAGTGACAAATCTTAAAAAGACTGTTGACGAAAATTTAATGTAATAGAAGAGAAATTCAGCACTCTACAGTGCCAGCAATATTTTACTAAAGTTTTGACGTTACAAATAGTATAACTACCTTGAAAGACGAATAGCGGTTATTTGGCCCATTTATATATTTGCCCGATAATATTTTATTTATCAGTTATGACAGTATAACTTCATATCCCGCAGATGTGTTTGTGAACGTCCTGTAGTTCCTTGGAGGAATTTCTTTTTTTTGTCAATCCTATTTGAAGCATTATTATTTAATTTGTCCACTTTGATCCATTTGGTTGATTTAGAGCTAAATTTTTGGTTATGCAGTGGGGGATCACTTTTAGCCATTTGTGGTAGAAAATCGGTATTCAGGATATTTTTTGGCCAAAATTTTTCAATATCCTTCAATGAAAAAGACTGCTTAGATACCGTTGGCATTGTGTGATATTATGAATGAAAGCGCCGATGAACTGGCCAGAAAAGGAACTTACACTCCAATCGTGGGGCCAAAAATTTTTTTATGGACTCGGAAGAAAGACTTGGTAGGGCATACTCTGAAGTACGTTTCTAAGACAATCTAAACTGTTGTTCGGTAACTGTCGAGTGGGCCACCTATTGGCTTAGATTTCAAAAACAAAGACAACTGATCGGATATTGCATGAAAATGTCGTATAAAAATTGGTATCAGAGAAGTACCAACAGTAAACGCAAGTTTATCGCTCAAGATCGTGAAATTGGTATCATAGTTGATGCGCCAAGGCGTAAGCGTGCCCGTACAGTACGTTCACCCGAAAATATCGAAGATGTGGCTGAGAGTGTGCATGAGAAGAAATGAAAAGTTCTCAAGAAGTGAAAATTTCAGTTTACGTCGAATTTTGCGAAAAGATATCGTGATGACGACTTAGAAAATTCAATTTGGTTCAAGAGTTGAAGCCGCATGACCATCCGCTTCGTTTTCGCTTTGCTAAATGCGGATGCAGGATGATCTCGTTTTAGCCAAAATAAATCAACTTTTCTTGTTGGGTATGTTAATAAACAAAATTGCTGTATTTGAGGATCAGATAAACCAAACGTGGTCTTACAAAAGCCAATGGATTTACTAAGTGTTACTATTTGGTGCAGCTTGTGACGGAGGCAGCATTGGCCATATTTCTTTGACAATGAGGACGACGCAACTATTACGGTCAGTGGAGACATCTATTGCATCATGATAACCGACTTTTTTGTACCCGCTCTTCAGGGTTTTGATATGAACCATGTTTGTTTCAACAGGCCACACATTTTATGCCGCAATCGACATATTGCATCAATCGTGTAATGGCCGTTTAATTAGACGAAATCGAGGCGCCAGTTGGCCGCCAAGAAGCTACGATTTGACATCATTGGACTATTTTCTGTGGGGCACCGTTAAAGACAAGTGTTATGCTGACAAACCAGAGACAATTGAGCATTTGGAGGCCAATGTTCGTGATGTCATTGTCGAGATACGACCCTATACACTCGAAAAAGTTCTCGAAAATTATTTCGATCGATTGGGGTACTATGAGGTCAGCCATTTCTAACCGCAACAATTGAACTTCGCAATAAAATATAAATTTGGCAAAATTTCAAACCATGTTTTCAATTGTATTTTAAAATTTAAACTTTTAAGTGGCCTACTCTATGTATTAGGAGAAAATTTGAGTCCTGGGTAGGAATGTCTAGAGATAACCTGGAGATAAGCAGATCTGAGTGTAGGCAAATAGCAAATAGAATTCATTCGAATTCTCCGAGTTTCTAGTCCCCAGCTTATGCTTCTGTTGATGTTTGTAGCATTGTGAACGATAACTTCGAGAATTATAATGAAACAAGCGAAGATAATATGCATATCAGCTAGACTGCAGCTGTTGCCCAAAAGCTATTACTCAGTGCACCATTACGAGTAACTCGGCAATTGTTTTTATACGTTCAGATCGCAATTATATTATGTGATACCGGATTTTATTACATACCTTATTTGGAACGTGGCCATTGCATTGCAGAAGGTGAAGTTTCCCTTCCATTTAATTTTAATTCATTTTTACGAAGTTTTTAAACTGAATAAATAATAACTTTTTTTCCTACTAAAATTCATTTCATATATGCTGGGTCATAAGACCACTATACGACTTTCTACGTATATCCATTCCCGTCTTTCTTTTAGCCACTGATAATAAAAATTCGTAAAAAGTTCCTCCTTAAAATAGACATGAAACCAAAATGGTGATTTATATGAGCAATTATTACGGTTTTTTTTTTTTAAGCATAACTTTAAAATTTTGCTCATTTAGCAAGAGATATTGTCGGTTTTTTTTGCCTCAACTTTCAAGAGCAGCTGTTTAATTTGACTTAATTTTTGATTCTAATCAAATTCTAAACAAATGACAATAATGTTGTTATACTCTCTCTGCCTATGCGACAGTTATGGCAAAAGCCTGGCCATTATTAGGTTTAACAAATTTAAATCAATTTGAGAATACAAAGCAGGGGGAAAAGAACACAAGCAACAAGAAAATGTTGTTTTAAAAACTTCGTTTTCTTTTTTTTTTTTTTTTTTTGTTCTCTACTAAGCTGGTATGCTGCATTGAAGTTTGAAAAATTCAAATATTTTTGCAAAAAGAAAAAGAGGAAAAAACAAAAAACACCCCCTTTAATAAAAATGTTTTCTCTTTCTATTTTTCATACTGATAACACAAGCCTGCTCCACAAGGCTTATGTTAGCTGGCCAACGGTAAGAAAAACACCAAGAAGGCAACAGCTTTTGAAATTGGGAGAAGGCATTTAATTTTTTTTTTTTTCTTATTTTTTGACTTGTCTTGGGAGTTTCTCTGCAAAAATGTTAAACAAAGAACATAGCTTAGTATGGGAAAAAAAAAACAGAAACGAGCAGCAATTCGGTACCTCCCTTAAGCAAACAAAATACATAGAAAAGTTTACGCATAATGTTAAAAAGTTAGACGCTCAGATAAGAAAGTTTTTCTTATGGCAATGGAGCTACAAAATAAAAAAAGGAAAAAAAAGAAAAACATTTTGGAAATTGTTGGTCAGTTTGGTAGAGTAATGTCGTTGTTTTTGCTGTTGTCTTAAAGGACTTAAACTACACAAAGTTGCATTAAATATTTTAAAAATGAAATTTTCTTTCAATTGCCAAAAAACATGAAAAATAATTTACAAAAAACGAAAAGTTTTGAAGTTTTGTTTGTGTCAATAATAAGAAATTTATAGAAATTTGTTTTAAATGTAATTCTTGAAAATAAAATTTTAATTTAATTTTGCGTTATTATTACGAGTAAAGCTACTAAAACCATATGCTTGCTTTAGCGTTACAGACCAAAGTCTCTGGTAAAACTAGAAAACTTGCATTTAGTGCACTACCATCTGGTAGTCTGCTTCGTCATGCCTAATAAATCTGTGTGCTCCATTAAGCTCAAAAAAATAATTTTGAGTCCATTTGCACAGCTAAATAATGTTACTGAAACTTGTATTCGTATATCACTGCGTATGAGTGATATTTGCATACGTAATATTGCTTATACGCTTGTGAGACTTAAATTATAAATACTTTTTGGCTGTTTCAGGCTGTTTGGAAGGAAGAAGTCCTCTTTTGCTTCAAGACAATAACAAACAATCAATCTTCAAGCAAGATAGTCCAACTATGGCTGTTCAAAACATTTGCAACTCTCACCTGTGTTAGTCTATATGAACAACTTTTTGCTGACAAATCTTTAGGAATGACTTCAATTATAAAGGGTCCGCCATCTAACGATTTTTTTTTCAACTAGAGCTTATCTCGTGAATGGTAACACCTTAGCTCATGTCTGATTTGACAGATAATTAGTTTTATCCTTCCACTGAACGAATATGGTTGTGTATACGCTTGAACAACGCTGGGAAATATTGCGACATTACTTTGTCCATTTTGCCAAAAAAAATCATCTCTTCAGATGAAGCTCATTTTGATCTTGGCGGATATGTAATCAAGCCAAATTGTCGCATTAAACCCGCGCGCATATATTGAAAAGCTGATACACCAAAGACGAGTCACTGTTTGGTGCGGATTTTGGTCCAGAGGCATAATTGGGCCATTTTTCTTCGAAAATAAGCAAAAAGTGGCCGTTACAGTCAATGGCGATCATTATTAGGCCATGCTGAACGAATTTTTGTTCACAAAAATTGAAGAGGAGGATATTAGCAATATTTGGTTTCAACAGGACGGCGCTACGTGCCACAAAGGTGAAGCTACACTCGATGTTTTGTGTCTTGTTTTTGAAGATGGCATTATCAGCCGCAAAGCTGATGTGGTTTGGCCACCTCTGAACTGCGATATGACACAGTTGGACTATTATTTGTGGGGTGCCGTTAAAGATAAGTGTTACGCCAACAAGCCAGAGAAAATTGGCGCCTTAAAGGACAATATTCGTGAAGCCATTGGTGAAATACACCTGCACACAATCGGTAATGCGCTTAAAAATTGGACCGATCGTTAAGGCTACTGCATGGCCAGCCGAGACAGCCATTTGAATGCAATTATTTTCCATTATTAACCGGAAGGATTGTACTTTCAAATAAAAAGAGAAATTTGAGAAAATATTCAGTAGTTTTTTTCTATAGCATTCAAAAAAAAAATATTTGGCGGACCCTTTATTGCCTTTTCATATGCAAGTTTCTGGCAGTTTCAGAATTTTATATAATTTTTGTAAAGGAATTTCTCACAAGCAATTTATCGAAATGTCAATAATGGCAATAACCGCATGGTACACAAGGGCGTGACACCTTCTGTAACAGCAATACTCAAAGGCAGAAAAATCAAAAAAAATAAAATGATAAAGGGTCCGCCAAATAATTTTTTTTTAAATGCTATGAAAAAAACTACTGAATAGTTGTAGTCACCAATGGCTTCACGAATATTGTCCTTTAAAGCGTCAATTTTCTCTAGCTTGTTGGCGTAACACTTATTTATGAAGGCACTCCACAAATAATAATCCAACTGTGTCAAATCGTCAAATCGCAGCTCCAAGGTAGGCAAACGACATCAGCTCTGCGGCTGATAATGCGACATTCAAAAACAGGGCGCAAAACATCAAGTGTAGCTTCGGCTGTGTGGCACATAGCGCCGTCCTGTTGAAACCAAATGTTGCTGATATTCTCCTCTTCAATTTTTGACTGTAACGGACTCTCCTTTCTCATTTTCGAAGAAAAATTCGCAAATTATGCCCCTGGACCAAAATCCACACCAAACAGTGACTCGTCTTGGGTGTATCGGGTTTTCAATGTATGCGTGCGGGTTTTCTATGCCCCAAATACGACAATTTTGCTTGTTTACATACCCGCCAAGATCAAAATGAGCTTCATCTGAAAAGATGATTTCTTTTGGCAAAATCGGCATCTTCTGTAAGTCGATCGCAAGCCCACTTAGCGAAGCATATACACAACCATATTCGTTCAGTGGATGGATAAAACTAATTATCTGTCACATCAGACATGAGCTAAGTGTTACCAACACGAAGTAAGCACTAGTTGAAAAAAAACGTTAGATGGCGGACCCTTTATCATAAAGTAATACCTATAGAAGCAAAATATAACACTCGCACTAATGTAGGTATTTCAGCCATTAATAGAAGAGCTAGGAAATATGACCTCGGAATGTATAAGGATGCAAAAAAACCGATATATCCGATAAGTACACAGAAAACTCGTCTTAACTTTTTACGATTACATGCAAACAATATTGTGGTCTGACGAGTCTTCCGGGATCAAAAGGAAGAATTTTTGTCCGAAGGCCTGTTGAGTATGTTTTGACCACCACTGTACTTTCTGTTACTTAAGCCCAAAACATGTCTTGTATATAACCTGGCCTTGCTTTCCTATAACAAAAACACCGGAAAAAATACAAGAAAACGTAAAAATAAAAAAAACCATCACTAACCATACAAACATATTTCATAGAGAAATTACAAAGCATACATTTAGGGGTCTATGTGTACATATAGTGCTTCTGTATGGGTATGTAAATTTCATTTTCTTTTCAAAGTAACAAAGAAAGTCTTACATGCATACAATCATTTCTATACATGTGTGTGATTCTCTATCTTTGTCTATAAAAATATATTTCCTAAGCTTAAGTGTTCAAGTTTGAGTTGGTGAGATTGTATATATGTCTGTATTTGCTTTGTATGTTTTGGAGAGAAATTCTTGCTGTTTTTGCTGTTACTCTTGCTCTTGTTTTTTTTTTCTGATACATTTTTTCCTTTTCTTGCTCAAATGTTGTCTCATAAATTTTCGTCCAACATAACGTTAAAATATGTTCTGGGTATTAATGTAAGTGTTTGTGACTATGTGTGTGTATATACATGTGTGTGTGTGTGTTGATACAAGTGTATATTTTATCGTCTTGTTTTTAAGCCATAATGTATTTATGTGGGTAATTTATACTCTCTGTGTCGCTCGCTGTACACAAACACTTAAACGCATGCCTTGCGTTATCAAAAAATTTATAGAAAAATTTTAAAAAAGTAGAGAAAAGTGTGAGACCCCTTTTTTTAAAAAAAAAAGAAAAAAAAATTGAAGAATATTTTTAAATATTGTAGTTCCATAGAAAATTAGTTTAACATGAGTAAGAACTTAATTTAATATTAAATATTATGCTCGTGTTGAATTTTTTATTAGGGGACAAATTCTCCTTTAAAAATAGTAAAAAATTGTTTTATTTTTAAATTTATTGGTATTTGAAATGGTAGGGAAGGGTTGCCAAAATTTAATTATACTAAAATCTAAGCTGTTTTTTAGACAATAAATTTAATGTTAACATATGTGTATGAACGCTCATACTCGTAGATTATATTTGGGTACCATTTTAAAATATAATTTTTTCTTTTTTTGAAATATGGGGGTCACACAAGGTTACTAATAATTACGTTTAGAAAGTAAAACATTTGAATCTAAAGAAGAAAGTTTTATTTTGATACTTAAAAGAAAGCCATAAAAGCAAATCCGACGAAAATAAGGCAAAATCATATTTAAAAATCAAAATATCAATCACAGTATACTAGACAAGCGAACGATTTTGAAAAGTCATGTTGTTTCTAAAAAAATTGTTGATTCATGACAGCACGACAATCAGAGGTGATGTTAAAAAAATTGGTGATTGAATTTTAGCCCACTTTCATGTTGGGCAGCAATTTTATGTCCTTATACACGAAATGAATTTGTGGATGGATTATGCTTGACGCCATCGCAGACCAGGTTTTGTTCACCTTTAGATTAAATAGGATTGTTGTTAAAACAAGCGGGCATTGCTTTCAATTTTCAAGCGTCAATGTACCAATTTCCTTTATGTCGGAGATTGTCTAACAATCAAATCGCAAAACTTTAGTTTTTGTATTCTATCGGAGAGTTAGGCATTCTTAAGAGCTTACTTATCCTGCTGAATCGAAATTTCAAGGCACTGTTTACATCTCTCAGTGAACTTGGGGCACACAACTAGTTTGCAATATATTGGGCTACGGATCATGAGAGCTAATCTGAAAAAAAAAAGGAGTGCTTAGTGTTCAGCTCTACAATCCGGGGTGAGTTTTGACTTTCTATACAAATCTTCAGCAAAACTTGAAATTATTAGCTGCACTTCCCATTGCTGTCATATTTTCGTTAATACTTTGAATTGGGAGTGGGCGATCTTTATTTCTTGACGTTTGTGGGAACAAGCTTTAGCGCTCGTCTTTGTTCCATTCATAGCACATAACCTGTCCATCTGAGTTTTTGTGTTTTAAAGCATTGTGACATTTTAAACATTTTAAAACGTTTGAGTTCTTTTTTAGTTGCGTCCAAATAAGGTAAACTATAGCAAAATAAGGTAAAAACACAGCAACTTATTTATCTTGCACTTAATATTCGCTTATACAGCACGATAACTATATCGACGTAGGCAAATCAGCCACCTTATATAACTCTTAGCCTACAGTTTGTAAAGTTCAGGAAATGTCTGAAACGCTCTCAATTCCTCTATTTTATATTCGTTAATTTGAAACATGTAAGATTGTGTTACCCAAAGGCAATGCCGTCAAAAAAACAAATCAGTACGGCAATACCGTCAAATACACAAATCTGTACTGCTTTACCAAGGTAACGCATTATCAACCTTGACATAAACCAATAAACAAAAATCCCGCAATACAGTCCCAAAGGCACTTATGAGGATTTTCGTAACAATATATTTTTTATATACCACAGGGTATCCGATATTGTCATCCGTATCTATAAAGACAGTCAGAATACGCTCAGGGTGCCCTTCCATGTCTATTTGACATAACGGCTGGTATGTGGATGCCGGAAATCTTTAAATGAGAAGGTGAGACACTCAGACCTAGAGATTGTTTAGGTAAAGTGTCATTTTGACAACCCCGGAAATTGTGTGGCGGACGGATTAGCGAGGAAAGGCTCTCTATTTGGCAACTAGAAGATTAACCATCTAGTTTAGATGCCATTTCCTTATATGATCCTCCTTTGGAATCTATAACTGAGATGCCGCAACATAGGCTTCGAATATTGATGGCTGCTATCACTGTGCATTTAGTGCTTGTTGGACATGCTGAGAGACTAAATCAACCGTTCAGTGTTTACTGTGGGAGTTATCAGAATGAGGCTGTCAAACATTTCCTATGTCTGTGTCTGAATCTTTCGGATATCAAGACTGTTTTCTTCGGTGGTTTATTCCTGCATATGTCATGATTCCCTGTAAGTGTCAGCACACCTTCTTCCTTCGTGCATGCGTCAGATTGGTTCGTTTCGGTCGGGGACATTTAGGTCTACTTGGACGCTACCTACTACCTACGCTATATAAGTAAGCTGGACTCGTATCTGGCTACCCGTTGTAATTAACTAACCAACCAACTAACCGTATACTTGGTTTTTGATTAAATAAATACTTCCTTTCTAGTTGTGTGTATGTTTCTAAAAATATTTTCCGGAGACGATCGCCATTCGCGACCGGTTTAACACATTTCAAATTCTTGTGTGGTAGAGCTGCAAAACAATCGATAGTACTATCAATAGTATCGATATTTTATTTTCTGGTTGACCATCGATAGTTTTTTTTACTATCGATACTATCGTCAATTTCTAAGAGTAAATACGGAGGCCACTGAATGTAGTCAAAGTCCCATTTGCAAAACTTTGTGCGATGCAGGTCTTAGCCGTCTGTAAACTTTTATAGTTAATAGGGACACAGCTTAACATACATATGATTTAGTATTTGAGGCAAACAAATAACAGCCTGTTTCCAGAGGACGAGCGTAAGAAAATGCTCGTCTAACAATTTGAGTGACTTGTCTGTTTATATGTAAAACACAAACAAAGCATTCATTTTTTGTTAGTGTTAGACGAACGTTTTCTAACGCTCGTCATCTGGAAACTGGCTGTTAGTCTTTATTTCGCCAGACCATAGCACGTTGTTCTCACGTTGTTCTAACTATTACGGTGCAGGTGTTGCTTCCGTTTGCTGAGAACTGATACATTTCGAGTCCTCTTACCCATAAGTCTAGCTCTTGAAACAGAAGAATAAGTTCATTTTTAAGGCTTTTTGATGATGTACGAATTAAAAGATTACCAAAACTGACAGTTGGCCCACGCTTTCTTCCAATAGTCTCTGCAGTTTCCTCTCACTGGAGCGCATTAGTTACTTTAGTTTTGGAGCGCTTAATGATCCAAGCAATTTTCGTTATACATTGGGATTACTCTTCCATCAAAAAACGTCAATACATCAAATTTTATGACATACTGGAAAAAATAAAGTGTCCCTATTATTTGCTTCAACACTGTATATTTATTACTATTCTTTCTCTTTCACTTAAATCCTAATATTGTTGCCATAAGTAGCACTTAAAGCAAATTTTAGACTATCGATACCATTGAATGGGCCGACTACATATCGATAGATTTGCAGATCTACTCTGTGTTTCCTTGTGCAGACACAAGTTAGAAAAAACTATGGCTAAACTATCCCTTTGTCTTACTCCCATGTTGATATTAAATGGTTCGCTTTGCCTTTGCGGTACTACTACTTACTTTTCTTTTTGTATTACAGACGTGTTAAACGAGTTTTTTTTTCTCGTTGTACCTGTGGGATACCCAAAGGAAGCAGAATTCCGTCAGATTTAGGAGAATGCCTTGGGACTAGAAAAACAATTACTGTTCAACAGAAACGGACTTATAATACTGACTGCTCTATTACCCGGACACTGTGTTCTTGAAAACCGTCAACATATTTTGGAAAATGTTGGAAAAGATTAGATGATTTTTCGGTTAACATTGCATCTGACTTCACTCAACACAACAAGTAGCGACTAGTTATGGCTAAGACAGTAATGGCTGAAATAGACTATTTTATATACATTTTGGTACTGAATTCTTTCTCTTTTGCATGAGAACGTTTATATAAACTAATGCACGACCTCATTATGTATTTCGAAAAATAAATTTTAAGCAAAGCGTTCTCTAAATGAAAAATTCTACATTTAAGTGACACAGATTGACGTAGAAACATATATTGAAGTGTCATACATTGATTGCGCATCGAAAAATTATTTTCAACGTTCCAACATTGTTTTTCAAAAGTGGCCTTACACAGCAAATTCCATTACTTCTTCCGGTGTAGTGTGCAGTAACAGAAAAACGGACAAAAACATAATTTGCTTAAACATGTTAAACTAAAAGCAGATTTGCGACTTACAAATGTTTTTCCAATTTTATAATTTTCTTAAAAAGAAAATTCCTAAAACAAATATTCAACAATATTTGTAAGCCAAAAATGTGCCTTTTATCTGAAAAAAAGGAAAAATAAACACGAAATGTTTACGCAAAAACCCTTGTTAAGGTTTCAACAGGGGAGTCATATTAAAAATTGTAAAAACCTAAGAGTAGACCCTTTTTTGTTAAAAGAAGAAGGATATTTGCTAAAAAGAAGGAGTCGAAAAGATAAAATAAAACTTTATATTTAAATAAATATTGAATTTGGAAAAATTGTTGAAATATTTTCTTTTTCATTTTCTAAAGAATATGTAGGAAGACAGAAATAAGTGACCATTTTTCGAGAAAAAGGTACCTTTTCTATGGGAAAAATATTTAAGGATTTTTGTTAAATAAAATTAGCTTTGTTTCTGCCATTCTGAACAAATTTAAATTCAAAGCAAACTTTAAAAATTTTATAAAATCTTTAGAAAAACCATATCCATTACAAAGTATCTTTTGTAAGTAGTACATGGTCTAAATACCCTTGAAGCTTACCCCCTAGTGCTTAACTCATGTAAGAATGGGTTGTAATGCTAAGACAATTGATTAAATTCTCGAAATGTTATTCAACATTCGTAGAATGAGTATGGATGTGTTGAGTAAAGCTACAGGATATTACATTTCTTATAAAGGTTGTTTATAAAAAAAACTACCCGCGCTATAGGTGTTTTGAAACAATGTAAACACTGCTAAGTGTTTCATATTGATCCATACATGACACACGTCACAAAATATTGAACATGTGTCGGGTGTTCATCTTCTTATAGTTACATCATCTGTTTAAATCATAACAAAACAAAGATGAATCTTTTAAATATCAATGGAATGGGCTTTGTTGGATAGAAAATTTGTAATGAACACGTATAATTGTACTGGATTAGTGTAGACTCAATAGTGGGGGTGGCGTGGTGTAGTGGTTAGAGCGTACGCATAACAACACAAACGACCCAGGTACGATCCCCATCGGAGGATATGACGAAGGAAAAATTTAATTGTGGTTTCGAATATTTCATAATAAAAAAACGGCTTCAACTTCTTCCCTCCAGACAACTCCATAAAAAAAAAAAAAATTTAAAAGCCCCCCTGACCCTTCCCGCATACCAATGGCAATGATGACAAACATCAGGCCAGTGATCTGGTAAAACACGCCACCTACTGAGAAAAAATTAAAACGCTAAAGTAAAGTTCACCACCAATCAGCGAGGATCTTTACCACTACAAAAAAAAATCATATGCAGGAAGCTACAAGGGTCCTTGCAAATCCCAACGTTAACAAGTCTTCTGGGCCGGATGGCATACCAGCACTGGTCCTGAAGCTGTGCTCTTCGACGCTGGCTTGTCCATTAGCTCACCTTTTCAGTGAGTCACATCGCGCCGGTATTTTTCTATCCTGCTGGAAGGTTGCTAATGTAACGTCAATCCCCAAAAAGGGCGAGGCTAGTAACTCTGAGAACTACCGTCCAATAGCAGTTTGTTCCGCACTTTCCAAGTTTATGGAGAGTATGATTAATCACCACCTTGTGGTATATATGGAGTCCAACGATTTACTAAGCAATCTTCAGTAAGGTTTTCGAAAGGGCCGTTCTACTGGTGACCTACTGGCGTTGCTCTCGGAGAAATGGAAGAAGCCCATTCATGATTTTGGCGAGAGTAAGGTTGTGGCTCTGGATATCTCAAAGGCGTTTGATAGAGTTTGGCACGAGGCTCTCATTTCGCAACTTAATGCTTTTCTCTCGATTTATATCGAGTTTTCTCAGAGATCGCTCTATAAGAGTGGTTACAGATTGAGTCTCATCCGACGAGTTCACGGTGAACTCAGGGGTACCGCAAGGCGCAGTTCTTTCTCCTACTCTTTTTCTAATATTTCTTAGCGACTTTCTTCTTCTCACTTCTAATCCTATCTACTCTTTTGCGGATGACAGCAACATTTGTCACTCATATTCTTTTGATCGTAGACCGAGCCTTTTGGAGGTTGGGCAAGAAGGATGAATATGAAACACTCACAAGTGACCTGGTAAAGGTTTCCGAGTGGGGTCGTGCGAACAGGGTCAATTTTAATGCACGTAAGACTCAATTTTGTTTTTTAACACGCAGCCATCTGTGTCAATGGGTAATTGGATATTGACGAATCAGATGCTCTTGATGTTCTGGGCATGAGAATTCACTGTGACGTTCATTGGAATGATCACATATTTCAAGTGTCGAAAGAAGCATTCAAGTGCCTTGGTTGTTTAAGACATCTGATCTCCCTAATATTTACAAGACCTATAACCGACCCAAAATGGAATACAATTCTTATGTATGGGCCGGTGCTTCAAAGTCTATTTTGGAGCTTCTCCACCGGGTACAGGAGAGGGCGAAGATGCTCATCAATGACGGTAGGCTAGCCAACCCTATCGATTCATTGGAGCACCGTTGCAAGGTGGCGTGTGTTTCTATTGGTAGTATAACTGAATGTGTTCTAACGATATTAAGGAATTAATTCCTAAAAATCATATATTTTTACGTAGTAATCGTATTTCTCATAGAGCGCATCCCTTTGTAGTTGATTGTCTAGTAAATCGCACAACAACATTACAGGGAGAATTCATTCTGTGGCCGCACTGTTCGGATGTGGTATAATCTTGCAGCGGAAGTATTTCCTGCCACTTACGACAGAGTAAATTTAAATCTAACGTCCATAAATACTACTCCCTCTGTCCTCCTTCCAATAACCTATCTTCGTAGCACCAGCAAAATGCACTGCAAAGCTTGGTCTAAAACTAGAGCTTATTTTCATATAAAATTTTGATTTAAATTAAAAACAAATACATTTAGTGGACAACAAAATGCTGTTCTATCAAGACTGTACAATAATATATTAATTAAATATCAAGCGGACATATAAGTTAAATACCGAAGGGCCATTGTCCAATTTAAAACCATGGTTCAGTGCAAGAATTCAGAAATTCAGAAAAAATTAAATATTTGTCACAAAGTTTTGAGTTCCTTGAAAAATATAAATAAAGGGTCCGCCATCTAACGTTTTTTTTTCAACTAGTGCTTATTTCGTGAATGGTAACACTTAGCTCATGTCTGATTTGACAGATAATTAGTTTTAACCTTCCGCTGAACGAATATGGTTGTGTCTACGCTTCACTAAGTGGGCCTGCGATCGACTAACAGAAGATGCTGATTTTGCCAAAAAAAATCATCTTTTCAGATGAAGTTCGTTTTGCTCTTGACGGGTATGTAAACAAGAAAAATTTTCGCATTTGGGACACAGAAAACCCGCACGCATACATTGAAAAGCCGATACACTCAAGACGAGTCACTGTTTGGTGCAGATTTTTGTCCACAGGCATAATTGGGCCATTTTTCTTCGAAAATGAGCAAGGAGTGGCCGTTACAGTCAATGGCGATCGTTATCGGGCCATGTTGAACAAATTTTTGTTCACAAAAATTGCAGAGGAGGATATTAACAACATTTGGTTTAAACAGGATGGCGCTACATGCCACACAGCCGAAGCTACACTCGATATTTTGCGCTCTGTTTTTGAAGCTCGCAGTATCAGCTGCAGAGCTGATGTCGTTGGCCACCCTGGAGCTGCGATTTGACACCGCTGGACTATTATTTGTGGGGTGCTGTCAAAGACAAGTGTTACGCCAACCAGTCAGAGACAATTGACGCTTTAAGGGACAATATTCGTGAAGCCATTGGTGAAATACAGCTGCACACAATCGATAAAGTGCTCAAAAATTGGGCCTATCGTGGAGGCTACTGCATGACCAGCCGAGGCAGTCATTTGAATGAAATTATTTTGCATTATTAACCGGAAGGATTGTACTTTCAAATAAGAAAAGAAATTTGAGAAAATATTCAGTAGTTTTTTCTTCATAGCATTTTCGAAAAAAAACATTTATTTGGCGGACCCTTTAAATAAATAAAATAAAGAAGTAAGAAAACGCTTTAAGGGCAATAAAAGGCTAAGAAACAAAAATTTACCCAAAAAATAAATTAATTTCAAGACTTTAGAAGCACTTTCGCTTTCGAATTATTTAAAAAATCTATTTATATAGGCCTGCAATTGATACATAAAGAATAAGTTTTTCGTTCTTAAATTGCTTAAATATTTTCCATAATTTTTTTTTCATATTTTTCCCTCGATTTAAAGCCAATTTTATTGGCCTAAAAAGAGCCATAATATAATGCCTTAACAAAAAACCTGTTGAGGTCAATTTGAATTACAGTTTTGAAAGGAAATAATATTTGTTTTTCTCTTTTTTGCCTATTTAAAGCAAAAATTTATGTTTATTACTGTATCTCGTTTTCCGCTTAACCCTAATGCATACGTTTATTTAGTTATACAGAGAGCGAATGAGATTGGCTTAAATTCAACAATTTTCTTGTTGTTGTTGCTGTTGTTGGTTGAACATTATATATAGAGAGTTAGGCCTTTTGAAAATAAAATAGAATTGTTTAGTATTTATTTTCTGTAAAGGATATCAATGCTCGATACAATGTATTGTATGGTGGTGAACAACATTAGCATTCTTCTAACGTTATTGTTAAACAATTTAGTTTTTAGGTCTCGTTATGGCCATATTATGTACGAATCTAATACCGTATTTCGTTTGTTATTGTAGATTTTTATTTTATTATTATTATTTTTTTTTCTATTGTTATGGAAGTACATTTGCTTATAAAGGGTCTGCCAAATAATTTTTTTTTTGAAAATTCTATAAAAAAAACTACTGCATATTTTCTCAAATTTCTTTTTTTTATTTGAAAGTACAATCCTTTCGGTAACGAATGGAAAATAAATTCATTCAAATGCCTGCCTCGGCTGGTCATGCAGTAGCCTACACCATCGGTCCAATTTTGAAGCACATTATCGATTGTGTGCAGCTGTATTTCACCAATGGCTTCACGAATATAGTCCTTTACAGCGTCAATTGTCTCTGGCTTGTTGGCGTAACACTTATCTTTGACGGCACCCCACAAATAATAGTCCAACGGCGTCAAATCGTAGGTCCGAGGTGGCCAACGCGATCTTCAAAAACAGGGCGCAAAACATCAAGTGTAGCTTCGGCTGTGTGGCATATAGCGCCGTCCTGTTGAAACCAAATATTGCTAATATCCTCCTTCAATTTTTGTGTACAAAAATTCGTTCAACATGGCCCGATAACGATTGCCATTGACTGTAACGGCCACTCCTTGCTCATTTTCGAAGAAAAAATGGCCCAATTATGCTTCTGGACCGAAATCCGCACCAAATAGTGACTCGACCTGGGTGTATCGGCTTTTCAATGTATGCGTGGGGGTTTTCTGTGCCTCAAATGCGACAATTTTACTTGTTTACATACGGAGCTGACGGTGCTTCTCTTCTTCCAAAATCCGTTCGCAATTTTCGGACATATTCTGCAACTTTACCATGATTTTCAAAGTAATGTCGCAATGTTTCCCAGCGTTGTTCAAGCGTATATATAACCGTATTCGTTCAGCGGAAGAATAAAGCTAATTATCTGTCAAATCAGACATGAGCTAAGTGTTACCATTTACGAAATAACTATTAGTTGAAAAAAAAAACGTTAGATGGCGGACCCGTTAGATTTAGCAGGCAAAGGCACAAAATAAATGTATTTTTGTTTGGTTCAATATTCCTTAAAGGCCTTTAGAGGCATTTTTCTGTTTTGTTTTTTGTAGTGTAACTACGAAAAAATTTTTTATTTCAACGCAAATATTATTAAGTTATATAATCAACTTGTGGCAAATTAAGAAACTAAAATTTAAATTATTTTAACCCTACTAATGTATTTCGTTTCGGCCATAAAACAACGGCCTAATAAGCATAACAAAAGTATGCATTAAATTTATGATACCAATAGAGCCTGCTAACAAAACCAAAACGAAAAAGTGAAAATCAAATGCTCATATAACTTATTTTCGGTTTTTAAAATACTTAAAAGGCTAAAGACTGTCTTAGTTAATCATTATTAATTTGTTAAACCAAAAAAGAATATTATTTTTAGCCATAACTTTAGGCTTTATTACCTTTAATTGGTCTATTCTAATAAACACAAAAATTATTGCCTACTTAAAGGGATAAATGAGGAGATTTTTTAAATTAACATTTAAGTCCTAAAATTACATTTAAATTAATTATTACGTTAAATCACAACAATCGTAATATTTTTAAAGCAACCACAAATGTTACGAGGGTAGTTTTTATCTTCACGACTTTTAGATAAAAGAAAAGGACAATGATTTTCGATATTTATTGTATTCAAAAACAATAAATAGATGCACTAATACCTTGGAGTTTAAACACTTGAATTTATGGTACAGTTGCCCATAAAGCGGTAAATTTTTTGCTAGAAAATGTTTTTTGTTATTTTGTCATAGAGTAGTCGGACTTATAAGCCTAGATTTCGTCTAGAAGTATAATTTTTCTAAATTAAGCCGGAAATCACACCGAAAGGCTTATGAATTTCAAGGGTTCAGAGCTCCGATAAACCATAGCTATAGGTCAAGCCAAATGTGATAAATTTTTGCCGAGTCAGAGACGGATATTAGCAAATAAATTTCATACCTACTCACTACAAAATGTTACGTAGGTAAGGTGGTGGACCCCCCCCTAGAGGGAAGAAGTCCCACTTAGCCCAGATATTAGGCTCATTGTAATGCCACATGCATAAACGTCTACCCGAGGATCAAATAGATTCCATAGGAAACCATTTAACCTACAAATATATCTCGCAATTACGGCCACCTTTATCTTGGAGAGTTCAGTCAAAGATGACAAAAAGTAGGAGTTAAAAAACCTTCATCTTCTGACAGCAAGGGTCGCACATTGACACATAAGGTGAAAGACAGTGTCCTCCTCCTCTTCGAAACCACAACTCCTGCATAAATCATTCGGGGGAATGCCTCCCGATCAGCCAGTTACCCGATAGGACCTCAATTGCGCGTTGTAGGGCCACCCTGAGAAAAGACATTTAGTCCTCCTTTAGGCGAGCTCATGCTGCCAACAATATTGAGCGTCGACATAAACTGACCAGAGAATATTAACCGAGGCAATCAGGACACCAAAGATAAGCCGTTATCAGCAACGCAATTGCCGACGATATTCCTGTTCCTATAAGACAGTCTTGTGTCAGTATTTCTTACGAATATATCACATCCCACTCTGCCCCGCATCTTTGGGCCGTCGATGTAAACCTCAAGGGCTTTCCGAGGGAATTCCCGTCCATCACACCGGAATTCCCTCATAGGTATATCAACGTGATATCTCCTATCGAGAAAGTTATGAGGGGTCATGTAATCGATCTGGATATGTCAAGGTTCAGATTTGACCAGGAGTTGGCTGCATCTAGCCTTACCGCCACCAACTTAGCCCTCTGCCTGAGAAGCATAGCAAAGCCAGTTAAGCATACCAAATAAGGCCTTGGTTGGAGTAGATCGGTGTGCACTGGTGCACTGGCCCTCAAGTTTGAGGGCCTGCACACCCTGTCTATCACCTTACAGTAACACTGATATCTACACACCGTCCACCACAACGGTAAAGTGGAGTTGGTACTACCACGGCCTTATAAAGCCAGTAGGTGACGGTAAGCCTAAGTCCCCTGCCTATGGCCCTTTTACAAGTGTAAAGCGCTATGTTCGTCTTCTTCACCCTATCCATTACATTCTCCTTTTAGGTAAGCGTGGGATCAAGAATAACCTCTAAATACTTTACCTTTGTGGACAGAGAGAGTTGAACACCACCAAGTCTCGGCATATGAAATACAGGTATCTTGTATCGTCTGGTAAAGAGCATAAACTTCGTTTTAAGGGGGTTGACGGTTAGACCGCACTAAAACCACATCGCTGCAGGTTCCCCAACAGCCCCTCTACAGCGATGTTCCACAGCAGAGGCGAGAGAACGCATGCTTGGGGGATTCCTCTATTCAATGCCCTTACCAATTTAGACTCATTATACAATGTCTTGTGAGAATAGTTTCGGTAGAGCAGATGTTATGCAAGATGATTATAGCAATGAAGTAAGATTCTTGCTCTGTACACGAACTGCAATCCTCCAATAGGTACTTCTGTCTAATAGACAGCTTAACGGCGGTAGGTGTATCTGCTCTAGCAAGTTCATTAGGAACATAGTTAGAACTCAATAAAGTGAAAATGAAACTGAAACTAGAGTATAACAAAGTTTAAAGACACTCCCGGCCGTCTGGCTATCAAAAAAGATTTATACGCCAGTAGTAATAGACTTAGCACTCAGAATCAACTCTACAACATGAAAAATAGCTATAAATTGTATCTCCCTCCCTGTTCTAAGCCCTTCCCATTTATATTTCCAAACTCATTGGGGTGTGAACGTGTCGTTGGTTGCCCTTCATCTTTTACTGCAGAAGCTAAAAAATCACCTCTGAGAGGGCACTTACTCTGTGAATGTTTTGGTCTACCTGTTGTCTGGCTTAGTTTAAAAACAGCACTTTGTTGTTAATTGTGGTTGAACTGGTCTTTATTAAGTAGCCAACTTAGCTAAATACTAAACTACCATGTTCTCAAGTTTGGAAATGGTAGCATAGACTTCCGCCGAATCACCGAGAATGACAGTGCCAGAGACTTAGTGGTGCCTGGTAAAAATCTGGATGTGGAAAGTCGATACCATTTAGAACCCTCAGTTACTTAGGTATGAGAGATAAATTAATAAACAATTTGGGTTTGCAGGCTTACTGATGGAAGCCAGCTAAGCATAACAAGAATGGCTCTTGTACGGGTAATACGCAACGCACCCAATAATGCAAAAGATGGTTTGAATTGTGTCGCTAAACACTCCCATGTTAGAAGTCAGACGTTTCCGTTTAGGGTGTAATATGTGTAGTTGAGATTCTTATTTCACATAATCCTTTTGCATAACCTTGTTAGTCACATAACTAATCTAATTTGCTATGGTTGATATATAAAAGTATAAACTTATTGCTTTAATTCTATTTTTATTTCCTGGTGCCTTCTAATGCGTTCTCCTTTTGACCGCAAGAAAAAGTAACAGAAAAATACCCCTTAGGGTTAAGCCTGAATATCGCTAAGCACTCTTTTGTGAGGACCATACCGTTGTGTTTGGTTTTGAGTATGCGGTAAACATTGCTGGGTATGACGTGGTGTGTATCCAAACAGACAAACTTAGCGAAAACCAACTTAGCTTTCTTTGGTTTACGTTGACAAGAAGAAGCTCAATGCTTTGGTTGCCTTAAGGATATAAATTTAATCCATAGTTACAAAATCGTTTTAGAAATCATTTGACTTGCTCCTAAATATTATCCAACACTACTTTGAAGTAGTGATTGTAACCACCGTAGCCAGTGCCAAGAGTTCTGTGATAGCACAATACGAATTTCATTTCAATGATTTTATCGTTTTCATTTTGATGTGACGATCTCGTATGGGGACAGGAAATTGATGGCACAGAGACTTAGTATTACTTAGAAAGCCTTCAATCATTTCTCTAAAAAACGACAGGAACTTCTGCATTCAATGGCAATTTCGAACAGTCTAAAAGACACGGCTGGTTTTAAATTCAACAAAAGCTCAGGAATAGATGATATCAACAGTGTTGCCTATAAATTTCCTTCTGGATTTTACGAATCACCCATTTATTTTTACCTCAGTTGTCCACAGCTTATATTACTTGTTTTCTTATTTAAAATATTTTTCTTTTTTATTTCAAAACTAAATTCCATTCACGTCCAGCCGCATTTTACTTTAAAATCAAAATTTAAATTAAAAGAAAAAGAAAAGGAAAAAAACGAAAATTATGCGGCAAAACAATGCCTTAAAATATGTCTTAATTGCGGGGAACAGAAACAGAAAAACATCAGCACAACAACAACAAAAACAAAAACAAATTAAACTGTCAGCCATAACAAAAAGAATAGTAACAATGCGATAATTGTAACGTTTACCCCACATTTACAGAAAACAAAACATAGCCAGCCAAACAAAATACAAAATAATAACAACAACAATATGCTTTAATAAGCAGCCATAATATTAACAAGGAAATAAAAACAACAAAAACGTTTACAAGGGAAAAAATTAAAGAGAGAGAAAAAAATTTTACAGCGAAAGCAACAATAAGAGAGATAACTACACACTACAACAAGAACAAAAGACATCAAGGGAAAAAAACAAACAAAAGCTCATTACCACTTGTATTGTTTATAACGATAAAGCAAAAGAGATACAAAAAAACACAGTGAGAGAGGGAGAGAGGAAAAAGCCAAAAAGCAAAAAAAAATGCAACAGACATTATCTAAAACCTCAAAAGCATTTACTTAAGGAAATAACAACACGACACAACAGCACAGTAAACAAGAGGTAAACAGAGAGCGAGAAAGAGTATGAGAGAGAGTTAATGCACTAATAACACACTGATCTACCCCCACATACACACAGTGTACTGTGTATGTACTCAGTAGTTTATAGCAATAATGGCAAAATAAACAGAAAACACCCACAAACATAAAATAATTGCGGACATTAGCAGGGGAGTTATAAACAATAGAACAGAACAATAACAACATAAAGGCAAAAAATTTTGTTTAAATTTTCTTTTAGTTTTTTCAACGACAAAAAAACCAAAGAGGAAAAATCCTGTTGTCCAGTTATTACTCATTTGGGTTGGTTTGTTTGTTGGTTGTTGTTGTTTTTTGCCTCTTCTCTTTTATGGCTGTGCTCTTATTAAGCGATAATTTACTTTTTTTTTTTGAATTTTATTCTTGTTTTACTTGCACTAATGAAAGTTAAAGCCATTAAATGCATTTGAGACGAAATGGAGTTTAGATTTTAATGGCTTTGTTGGTTAGGCAAGTATTTAATAAGCCAAAGAATTGATTTTTTGTTTTTATTTTAATTTAAAAGAAAATAAAGTGGGAAATGATAACATAAATCAACGATTAATTTTTAAATAAGCGATTTTTGGGAAAAGATATTATTAAGAGGGAAACCCACAAACATTATTTTGTAACTTGCAGGCTAAGAGACTATTTACAAAACTATGGACTGTTTTCATATTAACCTTCCTATACCCGCTCTAATTTTAAACTAACACTTAAATATCTATTTCTTAGTTTTAACTGACAGAACCCTGTGGAGAGCAAAAAAAATTTGGAACTAGAAAACGTAGTGAAATTTAATTAATCATGCTACGCAATAATTTTATTTTCATTTAATTCGATGTCACCCTCTTGAAAATGAGACGTCGATCTGACAGACCAATGCGCTGCCATATTTCTTAGCTAACATCTATGATTACATCAGAGCATTTTTTCTAAAATTCTAGGCTTTGGCTGGGTACAGCAATACCAATACCGATACCTAAACATAAAATCAACATATTTTTTTAGGAAAAGCTTCCATATTTATAGTTAAAAGGTTTTTTTTTGGCACTTACGATATTTTTGTCCACAAAGTTTTGCAAGTGAGCTTGTTAACTAAGGTACTTCTGAGTAAATATCAAGCTCTGCACACACTTCATACATAATTAAACAGTTGTGGAAAGGATAAGTCGGAAAACGGAACTTGTAACAGCAATAACAATAAGCAAAGAAGTCTGGTATTCCGGATGTAGGGAATCTTTTGATTAAAATCAGAAGCAGATATTGCTTTGAAGAAAAATTGAGACATTGTATTGGTGTTTGAAATTCGAAAAACGAATACACAAATAAAGAGGAAGATAGTATTGTTACGAAAATTAAAATGCAGAAAATAAAATACACCACATCAGCGCTTTTAAAACTGTATTGTGAGATTTTAGTATATTTGTTGTTGATGTGTCACCCTGTCAATGCCGTTCTTATTTGTGTATTTGACAGCACTGCTAATTCAACCATGTTTGGGTAACATAACCTTACATGTTTAAAATTAACGGATATAAAATAGAGGGCATGAGAGCCTTTGAGACATTTCCGGAGGAGGCTGCTTTACCTATATCATATTTTTACGTTTTTACCCTTTTAAAAACTTATTTTTATGAGTTCGTAGATTGTGATTAAAATAAAATAAATTATGTGTTTGGTTTTAATTACAAATCCTTTATTCAACACAGCTATGTGCACCACTGCTTGTAATCTTTTTAGAGGCAATAACAATTTTCTATTCGTAATTACTCCATCCATTTAAAATCTCGACAGATTTTTTTACTTAAGGATCTTTCAACCCGATCGCAGTTATAATTTAAGTTCCATCACAACCTTTTCAACCAGAGGTTATCCACACTTAACTCTCTTTACTGAGTTAGCTCCAAATAAACTGGTTTTTTACTTCACTACTAGCTTTACTTTACTCCTTATAAACTCTCTTCACACCAATAACACATTCGCAGAGTTAACTTTATCTAAAATTGCACTCGCTGAGTTAACGACAAATAAACTGATTGTTGTTCGCATCGATGTGCTTTTGTATGGCTAAGTAAACAACACATCGAAAGCTCTCGAACCTCTCGATATTTCAGGTAGATTCCATTTCTTTCTTTTCTTTATAGTTCTTTATAGTTCTTATGTAGCCAGGCGAATGTAAACATCTACTTCTCTCAGCTTGTAGTACTTGTTCTTGCTTGTTTATTGTCTGTTATTCGTTTTTTTTGCTGCTTTATTATTGAAATTAACAGCGTAACCAACTCGTACGATGTCGAATTTTTACGTTTCTAACCCCAAACAGCTGATTTGTGGTACACTAAAAAGTCGAAAGAAAATCAATGGGAACGGCATGTCCAAATTTTTGAGATACTTATTAATACAAAATTAAAAAGCAAATATATTAACTATAAAATCAACTTTTGCACCCCAAAACTCAAAACTCGTTTGTTTCGAAAGTTCGTTCAGTGTGCTTCAGTACGTCTTAGTTTTTCATTACGAACTCGGTAATATATAAAAATTTTAAGTATTCCACTAATTTGGTCCATTTAGTCAGCCGCCATATGTTTCTTGCCTTCTAACCAAATTTTTTAACTTGTTACGAAAGAATTTTGCATCTCACCTACTCGTTTGTATGGCGCATAGGATAATTACGTTTACAAGAGAAACGACAATATCACATACGATAAAGTTGATGAAGTAAAATCTCCTTAAGTATAGCAAATACCTATATAAGGTTTAGGTATAAGTCAGTGACTGTGCAACACATTTCGTAAAATTTGTAATAGACGATAATTTCGCCCAAGGTGACGACAATGTCACATACGATAAAACTGATTCAGTAAATTCTCCTTAAGTATAGCGAATACCGATATAATGTCTTATTATATGGTGAGTCAGTGACTTTGGGATATATTTCCATCAAAAATCAAATCAAAATCGATAAAACTGATTCAGTAAAATCTCCTTAAGTATAGCGATGTAATGTTTTACCATATGTTGGAGTTTATTTCGTAAAAAGTGTAGCATACGATAATTTCGGGCAAAGGGGTCGATATGTCAACAATATAAAATTATTGTTGAATCTCCTAATAAGATTTTCCTAAAATTAGCCCTAAGAAAGTCAGCATATAAGTATGTACGAGGGCGGATTGATATTGAAGCTACCTAAGTGGGAAAAAAATATATTTTTTTTCAAAAAACATTCATTTTACAACATAGTCTCCTTTTAGCTCAATACACTTTTTTATACCATCTGAATAATACGATTTTGGGAACTCCTCAAAATACGCCTTAGTCTCGGCAATCACTTCTTCGTTTGACATGTGTCTTTTTCCTGCGAGCCATTTTTTCAAGTTTGGAAACGGGAAAAATTCACTAGGGGCTAAATCTGGACTATAAGGTGGATGATCAACCAATTCGAAGTGGATTTCTCGTAGTTTTAGCATCGTATCTAATGCTGTGTGAACCGGTGCGTTGTTTTGAAGAAAGAGCACTTTTTTCTTATTTAAATGTGGTCGTTTTTCCTTGATGGTATCAACCAATTGATCCAATAATGAACGATAATACTCTCCTGTGACTACTGCTCTTATATCCGTAAGTTTAACAAATGAATTTTATTTATTTTTTTATTTAATTTTTTTATTTAATTTTTTTTTTTCAATTTTCTCTCATTTTATATCTTAAGTTGTCAAAAACCTTTTCTTTGCTTATATTTTCCAATATGACATGTTATTTAAAAAGCACAGTGATTCTGATTTTATTTTATTTTTTTTTTTTTTTTGCTTAAAGTTCAAGGATTCTCGGATTTTTGAAGATGTCTTAGTTGTGGTGTTTTTTTCTTTTTCATTCCTTTTTTTCATATTTACCTTTAAAATTGTTCAGATTGCAGCAATATTTTGTAAGATGTCATGTTAAGCTGCAGAAGAGTAAGCTAGAGATGAGGTTAGAGTATGAGATTAAATGTAAAATATGTTTTGCTTTGCTGAGGTTATCAAAACATTTTTTTTAGAGATTTTAAGCCTTTATTGCACAGATATTTGTAAGACTCAATCATACTAGTTTGCCTAAAGGAAGGATACAATTTTTTCCAGCAACAAATGATTGATGGTAGAATGTATTTCAAGGGACAAGTAGATTTATTATAAAGACATGCTTTTTAATAAATGAAAGTGAAATTTGAAAAAAAGCTACGATGTTATGAAAAATGGGTTATTAAGAAAATGATTTTTTTCCTTGAATTAACTGTCGGGGAAATACTAAGAAATTAACAAAGCTTAGCCATTTTTCTGTATCATTTTGTCTACCGTATCAGTTGGTTAGTAAAACAGTTTGAGGGTTAACAAACATAAATAAATGAATTAAAAAGAAAATAATTTATTAAATGTATGCGGCGTAGTAACCTTTAAGTAAAATGCCTTATAACGGGTCCGCCATCTAACGTTTTTTTTCAACTAGTGCTTATTTCGTGAATGGTAACACTTAGCTCATATCTGATTTGACAGATAATTAGTCTTATCCTTCCGCTGAACGAATATGGTTGTGTATACGCTTCGCTAAGTGGGCCTGCGATCGACTTACAGAAGATGCCGATTTTGCCAAAAAAAAAAATCATCTTTTCAGATGAAGCTCATTTTGTTATTGGCGAGTATGTAAACAAGCAAAATTGTCGCATTTGTGGCACAGAAAACCCGCACGCCTACATTGAACAGCCGATACACTCAAGACGAGTCACTATTTGGTGCGGATTTTGGTCCAGAGGCATAATTCGAAGATGAGCAAGGAGTGGCCGTTGCATTCAATGGCAAACGTTATCAGGCCATGTTGAACGAATTTTTGTTCACAAAAATTGAAGAGGAGGATATTAGCAACATTTGGTTTCAACAGGACGGCGCTACGTGCCACACAGCTACTACACTACACTCGATGTTTTGCGCCCTGTTTTCAAAAAAGAATTGTTTGGCGGACCATATACTATAAGATAGCAAATCATAATGACAGTATTTATACGTTATTTAACTGCCAGTTTAAAAAAAGTAAACTTTAATTTAAAAGAAATAGTTTTTTTCCCTTATTTTTCTTTCCATCACTTAACTCTTTTTTGTTTGTCATTTTATAGAGATAATAACGGCTTCTAATAAAGAAGTGTCAGTTGTGTTTTCAAGGGTTAAAAATCTATTTTAACTTTTGACTTGACACTGTAGGCCTCAGAGTCATAAATAACAAATGTTTTGTATATGTTTAGCATTGATATTTATTTATTAAAAAAATAAATAAAAATCTTCAAGCCTTAATGTCTATCATTGAGGACATCCATAGATATAAAAAAGAAAAGAAATAAAATCTATTTATTATTTATTTATTATTGGAATGGAAATATTTGCAAATCTTTACTATCCTCCTAAGCGACCCTATTTAAACGAAAATTTAACTGTTAATGTCTACTGCTTTTTATGATTTTTATTTATATTTTTTTTTCAACGCAGATAATGTCTTGTCTGCTGGCTTGTTGTTTCCACTCACTGGGCCTTAAATTATGGCCAACATTTTGTTGTTAAACATAACAATGAAAAGACTAAAGAGAGAAGTGAAAAGAAAACGAGGAAAAATAAAGGAAATTTATTTCCTTAATATTTTTTTCTTTGAAAGGCATTAAGAAAAAAAAAACTTGTCCAAATCTGTTTTAGGTAAAAGATAAATATTATGCTTGAATAGCTACAGCCAAAATACGTATTAAAATTTAACCAGCCGTTGTTAAGAAAATGAAAAAACTGATTATAAATTTTATTTACAAATGTTTGCCCAAAAGAATATAGAAGGAGCCGAGAAATAATAATTTATTTCAATATTATTTTACCTCAAATAAATATGATTTATTTAAGAAATATTTAAAACAATTGAGTTACACTGTGGGGTATGATTAATATTTATATGAAATCAAGTGAGACATGACGTATGATTAATTTGAAATGGACAAATTATGAGGTCGTATAAAAAATCGTTTTTTTTGCACAAGACGATGTCATCAATTGCGCACATGTTTGTAAATGTGACATTTAGGTAGGGTTGACAAACCGGGGTTTTTAAAAAAAACCAACCACCGGGTTTTTGGTGTTTTTTTTGGGTTTTATAAATGCTTCCAATTTTCGTTCAAGTCGCCTCACAATCTTGATGGACTGAAGGCGGCATTGTGTACTCGTTCAAGTCGCCTCACAATCTTGATGGACTGAAGGCGGCATTGTGTACTATGAGCCGTTAAAACTCGGTGTTTGCAGCAGAATGCAATTACTTCGTTTGAATCATGCATTATGCGGAAAACGGCCGAAAGATGGACATGATTAAGTTATTCTTTTACATGAAAACATCCGACCTTACGTTCAAAATATTCCAAAACAATCCAAGTGCCAAGCCAAGCAGCATCCGCCGTACTTTCCCAACTTTGCACACACCTCTTTATATGGGCTTTCTTTACATGGCATTTCGCTATACCGTCCTCTTTGAATAATGGAACGCCTTCACTTTAAACGCAAATTACCTCGTTCTACGGCAAAAAGTTGGGGATTCTAAAGGGCCATCTAACGTTTTTAGTGCTTATTTCGTGAATGGTAACACTTAGCTCATGTCTGATTTGACAGATAATTAGTTTTGTCCATCCGCTGAACGAATATGGTTTTGTATACGCTTGAACAACGCTGGGAAATATTGCGACATTACTTTGAAAATCATGGTAATGTTGCAGATGAAGCTCATTTTGATCTTGGCGGTTATGTAAACAAGCAAAATTGTCGCATTTGGGGCACAGAAAACCCGCACGCATACATTGAAATGCCGATACACCCAAGACGAGTCACTGTTTGGTGCAGATTTTGGTTCAGAGGCATAATTGGGCCATTTTTCTTCGAAAATGAGCAAGGAGTGGCCGTTACAGTCAATGGCAATCGTTATCGGGCCATGTTGAACAAATTTTTTTTTCACAAAAATTGAAGAGGAGGATATTAGCAACATTTGGTTTCAACAGAACGGCACTACGTGCCACACAGCCGAAGATACGTTCGATGCTTTGCGCCCTGTTTTGAAGATCACATTATCAGAGCTGATGTCGTTTGGCTACCTCGGTGCTGCGATTTGACACCGTTGGACTATTATTTGTGGGGTGCCGTCAAAGGTAAGTGTTACGCCAACAAGCCAGAGACAATTGAGGCTTTAAAGGACAATATTCGTGAAGCCATTGGTGAAATACAGCTGCACACAATCGATAATGTGCTTAAAAATTGAACCAGTCGTGTAGGCTACTGCATGGCCAGCCGAGGCAGCCATTTGAATAAAATTATTTTCCATTATTATCCAGAAGGATTGTACTTTCAAATAAAAAAGGAAATTTGTGGAAATATTCAGTAGTTTTGTGTTTATATCATTTCCAAAAATAAAAAATAAATAAAAAAAAATATTTGGTGGACCCGATGTTAATGTTTTGCTTTCATAAACACTTCCCATATCTGAATGCTATTTTCTTTTTTTTTTGTCGTCGATACAGTGGCTCCTTTTCTTTAAAAACTAAAAGAAATAATCAAATCAAATACGTCGCAGGCGTATGAGTGTTATAATTTGCGTTTTTTATGCATGAGTGCGTATGATTAATGTTTAATTGAAAAATTTTAAAAACAATATGCAGAAATGCCAAAAATATTTAATAATAATAACTTGCCCTACAATTAATTGCACAATTTATCTCTCGCGAGGCTAGAAACGTTTAACAAATCTTAACATTTGTTTATGTCCTTGTAGGCGTATGATGAATATTGTTTGTTTGGCTATTAAAACGTATGATTAATTTTAATTTAAACCTTTATTGGAAACATTTAAGAAAGAGCCTTTGTGTGTGTCTCTAGGGAACTTGTATTGAAGCGAAAACAAATATATTATTAATGTTTTAATATATTTTTATTGATAATTTCCTTAAACCTTATGCTGCAATTTCTTTTCCTTTCTTTTCATTTTTTTTAATAATTTTAAATGAAATGTGTGTGCAATGAAAAGTCATTATTGGTATTATATTGACAATTCATTGAATTCACGTGTGTTGTTTGATGATTTCTATGAATTCTTCCTTCCATTTTATTCTATATTCCTTGATGATGATGATTGCATTATGAATTTTCCAATTGATATCATTTTATAGCGAAGCTTTGCTGCCTCGTGTATACTACTTAGACGTTTATAATACACAAAGGAATAATTTCAAATGGAAATTGCTATTGAAATAGAGACACATGTGACTCGGAGATTTTTTGTAATTTGTGCTATTGTGTAGGGTGCTTAAAGGTTAAGGGCTTTAGAGGTAATGTTTGTAACAAATTAAAGAATTAACTCTAAAACACATTTCACTTGTAATTCATTTTTTTTTTCTAAAGAATAATCAGTTAGGCTCCTCCAAAAATTTTATCTTATGAAAGATTATTTAAAGCCAAAGTCTGTAAAGTTTCGTACCAAATAGGGTAACATACAGTCTAGTTTAACTGAATATAGTTCCGTTTTTGTTTTATTTAAATTTTCTTTTCATGGAATAAGTTTCATATCTAACAGTCTGCCACATTTCCCTTTAACCTCCTATTTCAGCATATGCGTAAATTTTTTCTCCTTTCGTTTCTTAAAAAAATTGTTTTTCACTTCTGTTACGCTTTTTATTACATTTTCTTTTTACGATGATATTCCTCTTTTTTGCTATAGAAAATTGTCATACACGCTTTCAATTGTGTATGACGTTATCAAAAAAACGACTCAATTCCCTATATAATCTGCCATACATGACTCTGGAGTAGTTAGAAGCATAACTGCACACAGCAACGATTACTTAAGCTTTAGCAACAATAGCAATAGTAAGAGCAACACGAAACATTGTCATCATCATCGCCATACCTACAACAAACATTCAACTAAAAGCTTCTAACGTACCATCCTGATTTTGGAGCGATAGCAACAGTTTTTTTTTCTTTTCAGCAATAGAATTGTATTTTAGCATCACGTAACTGAATACTCTTGAGAAAATTACGAAATCAATCGTTGAAAAATGTGTTCGATAAATGATGATTGCAATTTTTCCTATACTCTCTCTCTATTTCTCTCATAAGTATATGGAATACATGTGCTATTTTTTAGAATTCATAAGTATTGTTAAATTCTGTGTAAATGCACTCATAAGCAGCAGTAGTCATAAGCAGTTTGTAGTCGTTATCGCATTTGAGAGCATATGGCTTTCGCAAAGCATCTATGCCTTGCTTACCTTCCATTGTAATCGTGTGTCATATAATTTATTTTCCAACTAAGCAGATGATCGGTCTACTATAATGCTATGTTCGCAGAACATCGATTTTTCGTCATTTGCTCTCTCAGTCATAACACAAACCCAGACAATGAGCTTTATTACATAAATTTCCATACAAAATCTTGAGGGAGAATCACTCAGATTGTAAGTAAATCTATTTCTATTACCCTGTGTATACTTCAAAATCAGTGTTATCTCTAATTTTTATAAAGCATAGATCAATATAGTTTAGCATACTTTTAAGCTTTTAATTGAAATGTTTTTATCATTCCTTTACATTGGAAATTTATTAAATTGATCTGCCTAAGGTATGCTATCAAGCAGGAAAAATTAACAACAAAAATAAACACTAAAAAAGTAAACAAAAAAACCAATTGCCGCTCACTGCAATGATTTCAAAAGCCAGCAGCTAAAAACGTGTCGTACAAAAGGAAAAATCTAAATAAGTAATACAAACAGAGAACGAAGTAATCCAAAGTCTCGTGCGAACATAGCATAACAGATCTAAGATGTATAGGGTGCCCCAAATATTTTTTTTTTTTTAAATGCTGTAAAAAAAAACTACTGAATATTTTCTCAAATTTCCTTTTTTATTTGAAAGTACAATCCTTCCGGTTAAGAATGGAATATAACTTCATTCAAACGGCTGCCTCGGCTGGCCATGCAGTAGCGAATTCTAGTCTAATTTTTAAGCACATTATCGATTGTGTGCAGCTGTATTTCAACATTGGTTTCACGAATATTGTCCTTTAAAGCGTCAATTGTCTCGGCACCCCACAAATAATAGTCCAATGGTGTCAAATCGCAGCTTCGAGGTGGCCAAATGACATCAGATCTGCGGCTGATAATGCGATCTTCAAAAACAGGTCGCAAAACATCGAATGTAGCTTCGGCTGTGTGGCACGTAGCGACGTCCTGTTGAAACAAAATTTTGCTAATACCCTCCTCTTCAATTTTTGTGAACGAAAATTCGTTCAACATGGTCCGATAATGGTCGCCATTGACTGTAACGGCCACTCCTTGCTCATTTTCGAAGACAAATGGCCCAATTATGCCTCTGGACCAATATCTGCACCAAACAGTGGCTCGTCTTGGGTGTATCGGCTTTTCAATGTATGCGTGCGGTTTTTCTGTGCCCCAAATGCGACAATTTTGCTTGTTTACATAGCCGCCAAGATCAAAATGAGCTTCATCTGAGAAGATGATTTTTGATTCTGCAACATTACCGTGATTTTCAAAGTAATGTCGCAATATTTCCCAGCGTTGTTCAAGCGTATACACAACCATATTCGTTCAGAGGAAGGATGAAACTAATTATCTGTCAATTCAGGCATGAGCTAAGTGTTACCATTCACGAAATAAGCACTAGTTGAAAAAAACGTTAGATGGCGGACCCTTTATTATGATTGCGCTGCAATCTTTAGTTGCCTAGAAACAACACTCTCTGTATATAGTATTTAATATAGTGGTGAAGAATCTTTGCTTATCACAGACTCTTACCTTTTTCTTTTACTGCTTTTGCCGAAATTTGGCGTCCCCTGACCTTATTATGATGCTTTTTTAGATGATGCCGTCCTTTGTTTAAGAGGGGTAGAGGCTTTTTAAATAGGTTGATCATCTTAATTACTTAAAATACACAATTAAGGTAAAGAAAGTGCGCCTCAACATCGCCTTAATTTAAAACTGGGCTGTGAGAGGTTTTGTATGCAAACACTTAATAGCCACTATTTATTAAAAAACATTAATTTGTTTTAATTTTTTTCGCTTTTTACACTAAAAAAAATATTCGAATTCCTGTCAATGATTTCATACTGTTTTTAACTGCTATCTTGTATAACTGGTAGGCGGCGTAATGTAGTAGTTAGAGCACATGCATACCAAATGCTCGAATATGACAAAAAAATTTAATTGTGTTTTCGAGTGTCTAATACGGAGACTTTAACCTCCCTCCAGACAAATTCATCCAAAAGAAGTCCATCTGACTTTACAGCTTATCTCGAGCGATAATAACAAACGTCAGACGAATGATCAGAAGAAAACGCCAACTACTGCAAAAAAATTTGCAACGGCACTACTAAGCAAGGATCATTACCACTATAAAATCATATGGAGGAGAGCTACTGTAGATTAATCATCTATTTAGTTTTAAACTCCACTTGATTAATGAAACTGAAACAAAGCAATGAATTCTCTGTGGGAAACTAATTTAATCCCTAGATCAGTGATAGAAAAATAAAAAATAAAAGACCGTGTATATCTGATAGACTGAGTTTCGAGGGGGGACTACTTTATTCCACCCTCAATAAGGAGTGAACCTTACTGCAATGCGGGAGATCAAGCCATTTTACGAGGGCGGATTAAGATTGAAGCTACGTAGCGCTAGATGGCAGCACAAACACAAAAAATTTTCCTTTCTTAGAAATTACGATCTGTCAAACGCCAGCTGCTAAAATTATAGCCAAACTCATCGATTAGCTTATTTGTTGTAGTCGTTTGAAGTAAGCAACTTTTGTGTTTCTGGGAAAATGGATAAAAGTGAATTTCGTGTGGTGATTAAACACTATTATTTGAAAGACAAAACGGCGAAAGAGACAAAAGAAAAGCTTGATAAACATTACGGCGAATCTGCACCGTCAGATTATGTGGTAAAATATTCGATTGCTGAATTTAAACGGGCACTGCAACAATACCATAAACAGGAAGGCCAAAAGAGGTGATTACTGAAGAAAATATCAAGAATCCTTGATATCCTTATGAATGATCGCCGGGTCAAAATCCGTGAGATTGCTGAAATTGTGAACATATCATATGAACGTGCGTCCAACATTTTGTATGAACATTTGCATATGAAAAAGCTATCGGCTAGATGGGTGCCGCCTTTGCTCAGTGTTGAACAAAAACGAGTTCAACAGATCACTTTACAGCGGTGTTTGGACATGATAAAGCATAATCCTGCTGATTTGTGGCGTAGATTCATAACTGTTGATGAAACGTGGGTCCACCACTACACACCTGAAACCAAAAATCAATCGAAGCAATGGGTGGAAGCTGGTGAAAGTGCTACGAAGAAGGCGAAGAGAGCGAAATTGGCTGGCAAGGTTATGGCCACTGTATTTTGGGATGCACACGGAATATTGCTTATCGATTAGCTTGAGGAGGGATCCAAAATCACAGGAGAGTATTATCGTGCATTATTGGAGCAATTGGTTGATGCAAACAAGGAAAAACGATCACATTTAAACACGAAAAAAGTGCTCTTTCTTCAAGACAACGCACCGGTTCACACAGCATTTAATACGATGCTAAAATTACGAGATCAACCACCTTATAATTCAGATTTAGCCCCTAGTGACTTTTTCCTGTTTCTAAACCTGAAAAAAATGGCTCGCAGGAAAAAGATTTATCTCAAACGAAGAATTGATTACCGAAACTTATGCGTATTTTGAGGGGTTCCCAAAATCGTGTTATTCAGATGGTATAAAAAACTTGGAAAATCGTCTTACTAAGTGTATTAAACTAAAAGGAGACTATGTTGAGAAATGAATGGTTTTTGAAAAAAAAAGAAATTTTTTTTTCCTACTTAGGTAGCTTCAATATCAATCCGCCCTCGTATGCGTTGGAACCTTGGTGTCTACATTAACAATTTCGCGAACGACATAATTCTAATGTGTGGGCACGGGCCATTGGAAGAATATATCAAATTCCGAGATATCTGCCAGAATAATTGTGTGCTATAACTGGTGTATAAGCGACATGTGGCACTCATCTGCTATGTGAATGCCCAGCTCTGTGCTCTCTAAATGTGACGGACTTCAGCAGTATGACGGCTCTTACTATTATTGCGCAGTTTCTGAAAATTGTTGGCCCTAGACTAGAGGGAGTTCCTCGTTTCCTCTTTGTCAGCTTATACTAAACTGTAGCTAATTGAGCCATTTTTTGATTTCAGTATCCTTTATTTGGCGCATGCGGTTTAATGGTATGAAAATTGCACAGCAATGCTAATTGAGTTTCTGTTGTAATCCGATCCAACCAATCTTTCTCAAGGTAAACAAAAATTAATATCTACTAAAGTTACAAAAAAAAAAACGCCTATAAAAATGTATAAACTTTATTATGGAAGTTATTCTATCGGTTTATTTCGAGGATAAGATCACCCTCTTAAAATTGTATCTATTTGAACGGTGTTGCCAATTTGATTTTAGTTGTTAAACTTTACATTTGTATTAACGTCGCTAAATATAAGATTTTAGAATTTACTAGAATATTCGAAGTTAATGTAAATGTACTATAAAAGGCGGCGCATTGTGCTTAGTCAGTCAGTCGTAATTTAACTGTCAAAGAGTAAAGTCGTGCTAAGGCGTTTGCGAAAGTGTTGAGTAAATTTGTGGTATAAGTGCAAGTTAAATAAGTTGAAGGCTGTACAAATTTATAGATAAATAAAGGACTGTATGAAGTAAAAAAGCAAATTCGCTCTATTTATTTTATTCTAAGCAATTAAAAAAAGAAACGAACGTTTTGAAATCATTAAAACGTAATACTATGTGTGAGAAGTGGCACTACTTCTTATCTAATATCGCCCACTTTTTATACATAATGAATGTACAACAACGAAGATACTTGGCCGAAATTATGAAGTAGTTGCCATACTTAAGAGACTGAAAAATCCATATTTACCACGTATAGGTGATGCCAAGCTCACCATTCCTTGCGATCTAATTTCTGACGGATTATATGTATTGACGATGGAGTTGGTTTAACTAATTTAGAACTCGGCTCTCATGATATCCCAAATTTAGTATATATTGTGTAATAGAGTTGCTAATCCCGCCCATTCAACCTTGCCCACCTTCTGTGTTATGATTTTCATTTCATCAAATTTAGAATCTGCTATTAATGCCGCTTTTAAATTAAGCAGAAATCAATATTTACTTAGTGTGGGAAATGCCATGCCCATGTCATGATCCAACATTGCCCACTTTTTGATGTTAAAGTATATTGGCTGTTTGGTCCAGATTTAAAAATTTCAATTATTACTGACCACAAGGTATACAGAGCCACATGCACTTACCCAATTACTCTTGTTTAATATCTATCATGTACACTGGCTGCCACGCCCACTTTTACCGAAAACTGATTTTATACAAATGTGTGTATATAATAATGTTTTAAGTATAATCTAAATTATAAAAATATATCGAAAAATAATTTAAACTTTAAACTGTGAACTTCCTCAATAATTGCATCTGTTTCTGATGCTCTCGGTTTCTATGCAATCAAAATTTAAGATGAACATGATGATGATAAATAAACAATAATAAAAATTATATAAATTTTACAACAAAAATATTACATTAACATGCAGTTTTTATATATGCAACACACACATACATTCATACACACAATTGTGGCACAATACTAACAAAAAAACAAAACTAACACAAATAAGTTACGAGTATATGTTATACACATGCAACATGCAAATAAAAATAAAATATTCCAATGAAATAGTATTTTAGTGAAGTTAACATAAAATAAAATAAATTGCACAAAATAAAATATTTTTATTTATTTTTTAATTTTTTAAGGCAAAATATAAATAAAAAAAATTTTTTGAATTGTAAGTTGCTGGGTTGTCTCTTACCAAACACATACTTTTTTGTTTTTTTTTTTGACATTTAAAAATGTTTCAAGTCGTTTATCAATTTGATGGAATTTAAAATAAAAATAATTTTTTTTATTAAAATTTAACATAAAAATAAAATGTTCTTAGACGAAGATTTAAGAAGAAGAATGCAGTTAATAAGACGTTTATATATGGGACCATGCATTTTATAGTTAAAATCAACAAAAAAGTGTTAAAATTATTATAAATCCAGGTAATTATGATAACTCTGTGATCTAAAATTTGACAAGGCCCTCAAGACGTTTGTTTTTTTAATAATAACCTCTATGTGTTACTCAACTCTGATCCGATTCTAAATATTTCTTTAAACAAGAAAGAAACAAGATATAGTCGCCAGCGGCTTAATCTAGAGATACTGCAGCCTAATTAATAGACTTCCACTGCATCAACTACACACATCTGCAACAGTCTAATACCTGCATGTAAAAGCTCTAAGCTCTGCAGCCTAATAAATACACTTCCACTGCATCAACTACACACGCCTGCAACAGTCTAATACCTGCAGGTAAAAGCTCTAATTTCTTCGTTAGTTGAGATGGTTTTTGCTTTAACCCAAAGACTTTCTTAAAAGTTTAGCTAAACATTTTCTGTTTTAAATATTATTTTCGAATATTTATAACTCAGTTAGGGACTAGAAACTTCAGAAACCTTTTAAAAACCTAGTTGGCTATATAAATTAAAAAAAATTAATCGTGGAAAGTATATAGAAAAAAGTTAACATAACTTTTAATTGCACAAACGGCATTTGAAACACATTGTTCTTACTAGACCCTTATGAATTGTCTATTGAAAATGATATTTTCTTTTTTGCTTCAATTATTTAAGTTGACAGGTCATGTCAGGTTTCTAGGGTATATTCTCAAAAGAAAATTGTAGAGGAGAATGTCAGAAAGGCATATATTGATCTGTAAGCGTTAGGCTAGTGCTGAAAACTGCTTCAAAAGATCTGTATATGGATTTACATAGGTTCGGAATTCCGTAAAGATTCCGAGATCATTACTGAATATTGTTGGCGGGGCAATGAAAACAATGCCTGCTACTACTACTCCTCATATCATAAATGATATGTTTGCTTCTGCATATCAAGTCAGCATCAGAGAATTTGGTATTAGGCTATATATGCCAAGTTACTACTACAGCGTATTAAATCAATTATTACCAGATACCAATCAAAAAAAAAAAAAATATTATTCCGCATAGGATTACATGAAAAAAGCTTGTTGTACTACAGGTGCAAAAATCACTGAATTGGAAAATGACTCCCTTCCAAGCCTATGTTTTGTATTTTTTATTGAGATATGATGCAAATTCCATTTATTTAATTTTAATGAAATAAATTGTTTTTGTTAATTTTATAGACCTTTTTCTTATATTGTAATTTCAAATCTTAAATCTCTTACTACCATTAACATATAAAGGGTCCGCCAAACAAATGTTTTTTTTTAAATTGCTATAAACAAAAAACTACTGAATATTTTCTCAAATTTCTTTTTTTATTTGAAAGTACAATCCTTCCGGTTAATAATGGAAAATAATTTCATTCCAATGGCTGCCTCGGCTGGCCATGCAGTAGCCTACACGATCAGTACAATTTTTAAGCACATTATCGTTTGTGTGCAGCTGTATTTCACCAATGGCTTCACGAATATTGTCCTCTAAAGCGTCAATTGTCTCTGGCTTGTTGGCGTAACACTTATCTTTGACGGCACCCCACAAATAATAGCCCAACAGTGTCAAATCGCAGCTCCGAGGTTGCCAAATGACATCAGCTCTGCGGCATATAATGCGATCTTCAAAAACAGAGCGCAAAACATCGAGTGTATCTTCGGCTGTGTGGCACCAAATGTTGCTAATATCCTCCTCTTCAATTTTTGTGAACAAGAATTCGTCCAACATGTCCCGATAACGAACGCCATTGACTGTAACGGCCACTCCCTGCTCATTTTCGAAGATAAATGGCCCAATTATGCTTCTGAACCGAAATCCGCACCGAATAGTGACTCGTCTTGGGTGTATCGGCTTTTCAATGTATGCGTGCAGGTTTTCTGTGCCCCAAATGCGACAATTTTGTTTGTTTACATGCCCGCCAAGATCTAATTGAGCTTCATCTGAAAAGATGATTTTTTTTTTTTTTTGGCAAAATCGGCATCTTCTCTAAGTCGATTGCAGGCCCAGATTCCCAGCGTTGTTCAAGCGTATACACAACCATATTCGTTCAGCGGAAGTATAAAACTAATTATCTGTCAAATTAGACATGAGCTAAGCCATTCGCGAAATAAGCACTAGTTGAAAAAAAAACGTTAGATGGCGGACCAGTTATTAATATAATAACAAAATGTATTGATAATTCATTCAAAGAATTTTCCATTGACAGCCACCAATTTTTCCCATCATTCTGATAGCATAGAAAAAAATTCCTCTCAGCTAGGACTCTGCACCAATAATTTCAATCACCTTCAACCAAGTGACCATATAAATTAAGTACTTGAAGAGGAATTAGGCGTAATAGAAGACTTAGGAAATAAAATAAAATATGAATAGAGCTTTTCGTGCTGTGGATGCAGCAATGACTCACTCTAACGCCATATTCACACCACAACGTTTTTCTGCCCTTCGCTCTCTCATTTATAATTTAACGTACAACTAAGAGTCGAATTACGTAATTCACCATTAAAAACTTTATGAAATTCATTTGTAATCAACCTTTGGATTACTCATAAGCCAATTAAATCTCTAAATCTTATCAGGTTTGTGTCCACGAGTGCTTAATTATCCCCACTCTAGGAAATCCATCGAAAGGCAGTTCGCCTGACATTGCAGCCTCTCTGGCTATGACATAAAACTAGCGATCAGGCGAAAACGCCTTCTACTGGGGAAAAATGCTAATGCTAAGTAAGAATCAACACCATCACTTAGCAAGGATCTTCAAGAATACGACAACCTCTTAAATGCACATAATTACTTCGACATCGTAAATTGGATCAAGGGGATCTTCTTTAAATTAATGAGCTGTACTCGAGTTTATTTTTAGACATATTGAATGGACCTATTGTATAGAACTGGTACCAAAAGGTAGATGCATTTATTAGAGAAATCTTTCATAGCGTAAGCACTCTCAACTAGTCGCCAGCAATATCAGAATGTAATACCTCTGTTGAAAAATGTCAGATGGTATGGCATGGGGTTAAACATAGGACCTTTAAGTTGGTAGGTGAGTATCTTACCTACCATACCACAGTGATATACTATAACTATTCATCTGCTTAGCCAGAAACTCAATTCATTTATGAAACTAAATAATGTATAGAAAGACATATGCTCTCAAGTCAAGTGACGGAGAAAAAAAGTAAATTAGTAAGAAATCGAAGAATTACTATGAATACGAATTACTAATCTACCGTATGAACGGGGTAGTTCGTATAAGTATTGGGTATACAAGTTAATAATGTCGATTTTTTTTTGCTTCAAAAATGTATTTACTACAGTAACAAAATGAATTGATTTATTATTCAAAGTATTGTCCATCGTTAGCCACTATATTTTTCCATCTTTCTGGTAGCACATGTATTCCGCGCCCAAAGAACTGCTTCGGTTTTGAGGTAAAGAATGAATCAAGCCGAAATCTAATACCCTGTTCTTAAGTGAAGCGTATTCCAGTAAGGGCGTAATCAGAAGCGACAAGGACCATTAAGGCGGGTGAGACCAAGATTTCCCATCCACTGTTTTCTAAATAGTTTTTGACCGGTCTTGCAACATATGGCTGAGCGTTGTCATGATGGAAGTTTATGGCCTGGATAATTGCTCTCTTCAAAGGAATCAAATATATTCGATACAGGCCACCTGTGATCGTCTGCTTATAACTCAAAACACCTCTCTGATTCCACGAGAAAAACAGAGCGTTATAGTTGATTTGGCTGGCTGCCCGGGGGTATCGTAATGTATCCGTTGTTATTAATTCTCTCAGTCAATGAACTGCACCCGATTTTATTTTTAAACTCATTGAAAGGAACCTGCAGCTTAACGCCGGCTCCGAACGGCAAATGCATTTAGAGAAGTTTTCAATAGTATTTATACTCAAAACCAATTACTAGCTAATGTTATGAGGTGATACCGCTTTCGAAAAACTTTTTTCTTTTTTTTTAAGATGGTCTGGCCTAGTATTGAACCGACGACCTTCTGGTTGCTAGGCGGGTGTCTTAACCACCATACCACAGCGGCACACTATGTATCTGTTTTTCGTGCAAAAATTACTTCTTGTTGTAGCGTTCAAGCAACACTTTCATCATGCAAAATCGGCTTTCAACGTGCCTCTGCTTCAGTTCATATGGGAACAAATTTCGTTTTTTTTGGAATCAATCCTTGCTCTTGACAACAATCTTCGACGAGTAATGCTTTCAATTCCTCATCTTCAAGTTTTTTCGGCTGACCAAGCCTCTCCTTGTGTTTTGTGAAAAAGTCACCACTTTTGAATCTAGCAAACCATCCTTCACAAGTTTTGCAGTTGCTGCATGTTGACCGTAAGCGTCTGCCAACAATCGATAACTTTCAGCAGCCTTTTTTAAAATAAAAGAAGCTTATCAGACATCCTCGAAAAACATCTTTTTTAGGCACAAAATTCGACATTATTAAAGCGATTGAAAAAAAATGTGTGTTTACACTGTTGCGTCTATCGAATAGTGAATTATAATAACAGATGTTTACCTCTAAAATATCATATTTGTTATTACTTACACAAACCGTATGTGATAGTTATCCATATGTTGTGCAAATCGGCATTGCTAATACGTATGCCCACTATTTACTTTTATGTTTGTATAAGTGTTGAATAAAATGCCACAAAATTAGAGTATGAGTAGAGAGAAAAAAAATATATAATTTATTCAACACTTAAAAAAGAAGAAAAATAAATTATAATTTATTCAACACTTAACAAAGTATAAACCAACATTTTGTATTGTAATAACGCATTATATTCAGCATAAAATAACTAAGAAAACAACAAACAACTTACATACTTACAGGCGCATGCATACAATAAAACACACATATCTAACACATACGTATATAAATTCATAACGTAAAGCAGGCATGAGCTTTTCGTAGAACAATTGATTACGTTCAATTTGCACGTATTCTTACGCTCTTGCTTTTAGTCGTCACACATGTGTAGAGAATGTGTACAAATTTTTTTTTGGGACAGAAAATAATTAAAAAAGTTTTTTACGATCTGGCTTTTAGTTGTCACTGAAAGGGCGATAAATGCACATGTGCAACTTTACTCTCTCTGAGAGAGTAATTTCCATGTTCTTGCTAACACAGCCACATTTTGACTTTTGCACATCACTGACGTAAAATAACATAACAATTTCTTTCTCTCTCACACTTTTCTTTTTTCTTTTTTTAATAAAATAAAGATGAAATAGGGTAAGTAAACTAAAGAGAGCAAAGAAATAGGAAATGTGAAGAGCAAATATGAAAAAGTAGTAAATAAAAGAGATTTAAAGCGTTACAGATCATTCTAGTCATTGTTAGAATTTTCAATTGTTAGTAATTGGCTGTTTTGTCCCATTTGTATCACAAAATTTGTGTTCCACTGTTGTTATATATTCTCAACAATGTTTTCGTTTTAAATATAAATATTTTCTTATACATGCTGGCAGGCTGACTGCCTAGCTTGAAGACAAATTCTTATGCAGACTATTAAAATCATATATATCGTAATATGAATTACTTAAAAAAAGATATAAACATACAACCATAAAAGCACAGAGAATATATTACAAAGGAGACAACATTGCAGCAGATTACAAGCAATGACGACAACGATGAAGATGATGATGTTGTTAATGTAACAAACAAACAATCAGCCAGTCAGCCAGCCAGCCAACAACACTGTTAGCAGCATGAACTTTTATTTTATTTTTAACTGTCTTTTTTCTCTTTTATAATAACCTTTAGGCTTTAAATATACTACAGATGTACGTATATATCCTTATACTCTCAGCATAAATTTTTGAAACTTATGAATGAGATTTTAAATATGAATGTAAATGCATTTGATGTGCTGCTGTTCTTCTTGTTATTGCCACAAACAAACAACGACTACAACAATGTTATTACGCCTAATTTATGTATGTGTAACGTAAGCTTGTTAGCTGATTTTGTGTGCCTCTACACTGAAGGACAATTGAGGGGTAAACCTTAAATTGCATATATAACCTTAAGCTTAGAAATATGACTTGTAACTCTCTGCCTTACATTTAAATTGTTAATAAAAATTGTACACAAGTATGGTGGTAATGAAGCTGTAACACCTGAGAGTATTTAAGTATTAAAAAAAACAATCAGAAAAATATAAAAATTACATTTTTATTTAAAAAAATGTTAAAAATATATTACACGAATGTAAAATAGCAAATTACTAACCATTAGTTACTTACAGTGTCGTATCGATATAAATATTTTCATTTTACAGAAAGACTGTGAGTGCCAACTCATAGAAAGTGAAAGCTAAGAACCCTTAAAACCAGCTTCGAATAGTAAATGTGTTCATCAATATTCAAGGATAATTCTTCTTTAACAACTTCCTTCCATTCCATTTGCCATCTAAGCCAGCATAAGTTTACTAGGAAGTGGCAGATGATCAACTTCTTGATGGAAGAGAAAATCTTGTTACGAAAATAAAAATTTAGAAAACTATACACCACATCAGGGACTGTATTGTGGGATTTTAGTCTATTGGTTTGTGTCAAGGTGATGAATGTGTTACCCTGGCAATGCCGTACTGATTTGTATTTTTGACGGTATTGCCATACTGATTTGTGTATTTGTCGACATTAATAATTCGACCATCTTTGGGTAACACAATCTTAAATGTTTAAAATGATTGTGTCGGTCCACCAAAGACTGAACCATATTCTTTTCAATTAAGTCTCTGACTAACCTCGATGTGTGTTTCGGGCTATTATGGCATTGAAACTCCCATCAAAGTGGCATATTTTACTCAACATGCGGAATCATTTTCCTTTTTTAAGATTTTTTTATACAACGAATGGATCCATTATGCCACAAATTTTGTGAAAGGGTCCAACTTAACTTGCTGAAAAGCACGATTACGTTACTTAATACATGCTTAGAATTATTTTTACAATTGCGTTGATCAAGCCTAGTTATACTTCTTTACTTAAATTGGATTTTAAATTGGATTTTAATTTGTCACTTAACATAATAGTTTTTTACCCTTGTGCAGACCAATTTTTTTTTTCAATTTTGATTTTAAGACTAAGGTTTGGAAAAAAAAAGTTTGAGAGCTTTTGAGACATTTCCGGAACTTTCCAAACTGTAGGCAATTAGGTATATAAAGAGGCTGATTTGTCTACGTCGATATAGATAGTTATCGTTTTGAAGTCATAAAGTAAACTCATGTTTAGGCATAAAAAAGTGTTATATAAACGAATATTAAGTTCCAGATAAATAAGTTGATGACTGTATAGTTATAATTGCATTCTTTAAAGTGAGTAAATAAAAACTATGAAACAACAACAAAGTGGGTTTTATTTTATTTTGACGCATTTAAAAAGTACTGAAACTTTTTTTAATTTGTCTAAACCTTTGAATCAAATATTACTTTCGTTCTGTTGCAATACAAGCAAGTTTTTGAATTTTTTTTAGCAGTCAGCGAAATATGGATTCATAATGGTTATTATTATTGTTTTTATCAAAGCAGTATACAAGTACTATGACCGGTTGATCTAGTGTACTATACACCTTCTTCCGAAATAGAATTTTTCCCATAATTCCCTACAACTGCGTCGATCTGACAAACTTTGTCCTACCTAATGGCCTAAGTTGACAAGTGTTCTGAACTCTATGCTCCCAAAGAACCGTAACCGGAAAGCCAGTAGATAGTATCACCACAAGCTGTAATATTGCAGCTTATGTATTCAAAATACGCCCGTGAAAATGAGTTTACCGTTAGGATGCCTGAAGTGTCATAGGTCAAAGTTCAGCCTGTTGGGCGCTCGCTTTACCATTGTGCAAAGAAAAAACCTATCATTCTAATACCCGCAGCACACGGCACTATTGGCAAAGATAGAACCCTGAGATGGGATACGTGTATATGTGGAATCGTGCCATTTTCAAGCGTGATTTATTCCCAGCAGAGGCTGGATGGTTACATAGATACTATTAAAAGGTTTCAATATTCTCACCGTAAGCCCCACATTTACTGCTTCCCGGCACTACCATGCAGTTCATGTACGCGTAAAATAATCTTGTTCGTTTTAGTTAAGATTGCACTAAATTATCTTTGTAGTTCTCATTACCAAAGCAAGGTATTGACATTTGAAGCAGAAAAGGGTTAAGCCATTCAAGTTCACCGTTGACGCGTTTCTGATCTCAATCACTAATTCGTTCGCTCTCTTATTACCTGTGAACCACATGGTGCTACGGTCACAGGCATGGTCGGACAGGGTCTACGGGTATGCGGCCATCTTTAGGTCTTTGGATACGATCCCTTATGGGATAAATTACTGCACACCCAAACTGTTCTTGGATAGAAAGATCTCGGTGTGCATCTCACCGGAGCCGGTAATTATACCCTGTTCTCTTGAGGTATACACGGATGGATCAAAATCCTCAGAAAGGAATGTGGACGGTATTTTTCTTCCTGTATAAGGGGTGAGAGAATTCTTTAATTTGCCAGACCACTGCAGTATCTTATAGCCGAAGGTCTCGGCGATAAAGAGGGCAGCAGACTGGTTGATGTACTACAGAGTATATAATTGTGATATCCGAATCTGTACGGACAGTCAGGCTGTGATCAGGGCGCTCTCCGGTGCCTACTCGACATTGAAATTGCTGTGTGAATGCTGGGCATCTCTGAACGATATGGCGAGACATTCAGGCCTGGAGATTATCCGGGTAAAGGGTCATTCGGACACCCGGCAGAATTGTGTGGCAGACGAACTTGCGAGGGTAGGCTCTCTTTTCAGAAATGAGAAGATTTACCTTAGTTGGGATTCATATAGGGCAGGGCACAACTACGGTGGACGATGAACCCACGTGTTCTGTATCAAGGCAAATCTGGCCCCTGTATGATCGGGATCGCTCGGAGTCTACTATGGGGATGCCGTGACATAGGCTAAGAATTACTGGGCACTGGATAGCTGTGCAGCTGTGCCAGTGTTCAGAATTTTCGGAGATTATGACTGCTTTCCTTGGCAGTCGGTTTCTGGATGCCTTGCCGGATCTGGCTGATGTGAATATCAGCAGGATCTCTTCTATTGTGCAAGTGTCTGGTTAGTTCGGTTCGAGCTGGGATGCGAACATAAAGGGTTTTCTTTTCTGGATTACCGATATGGCTATCACAGTGGAATCAATATTCGACCCAAGAAAGCTGGAGCTTTATCTGGCTACCCAACTACATTCCAGAATGGTTCCAAACTATATACCAATAGACATAATAGTTCACTAACCCCATTAGCCGTCAGTCGCAATGGCTGTCCAAGTGCTTGCGACCATCAAGGTTATCATATCCGATATCGCACGTACGTCTGCTTGGATGACAATGTTGTGATCTGGGTGTCAGTTGTGGCCCGTTATTTTTTCTAAGTTTAGCGATGTCTAAATAATTATGAGTTACCGGACTCCGCCCATTTTCGACTATTGCAGAAGATTTTTTTACTGTAGACAGCAACCAATCCTCAGGCAGACGGCGTTAACCCTAATAGCCACAAGAGTTTTGAGACGTAATCTAAAAAAATTCTTTGGTGTTTTAATCTGTATTTGAAAACCGCACAACGTTAGTGGCCACAAATTTTTAAAATACATCCATTCAGGTTCATTCAAGTCGATTAACTAACTTATGAAGGTTACACTATTTCTGCAAAATTTATTTAAGGCTTTTGAAAGAAAGAAGGGATTTCACCAAAACAGTGCACCGGTGTACATTTTTGCTGGGGCAAAAATACATTTTTTTTAATCTGGGCTATAAGTGTGTACCCTATCCATTTCAATCTACAAACTAAGCCTTTTGCTTTATTATCCCGATTCCACATTTGACTGTGTAGGAAGAGGTTTGGTTTCAACAAAGATTTAATGCTGCTTGTTTCGATTGTAGTTTTAAGAAACAAAGTCTTAAGGGCAAAAAGTTTACTTCCATCTTTTTTTTTAATTTAGTTTTCACGTTGGTTTGGGAGTCACGTTAGTTTTGCTCTACACTTTAAAAAACAAATTTTCTTGTTCTTTTTATGATATTTTTAATGGTTGTTGTTGTAATAATAATTTCACAAATTTTATATTTTACAACAATGAGAAAATGTTGTATTTCTCTATACGCAATAGCATAAGTATATATGTAATGCTTGTTGTTAGCCAAGTTTATTTCAATACATGTTATGTAAGTTTAAATAAAATAAATTGTGTGTATGTATGTCTTTATTGTGTAGGTTTAAATGCGTGTGAATATATGTCTTTACTTTATTATTTTTTCGCCTTTTGTGAAGTAAAAAGTTAATTTTTTATTTTTTATTTTTTATGTACCAAGTTTATCTTTTAATAAAATGCTTTTATAGTTGTTTATTATATGAATATGTATGTATATACATATATACTTATGAAATATTAAAAATATTTGTTCATTTTCCTTTTCACTTAGAAGTCAGTCTTCATTTTGGTTTATTTTTTATAGTTTTTTGTACACTTTTGTCTTTCTCTTTTGAATCGTTTTTGTAATTATTAAGGAGTGTTTTTTTATAAATGAAGTGCCATAAAGTGTTATGTTGGGTGCTTAAATAAAATAATAAAAACTTTCGTATATATTTGTAATGACTTTCAAAGTAATGCCAAAAAATATTTTATTTCTCCTACGACACTCCATATTACAAATTGGCTTTCCACAAAGCATTCACTGTTTCGGTTTCAGTAATCAAGTTGGTTTTCAAGTTAAGTAGATTAATTATTTACTGTAGCTTGCCTCTACATGAATGTGCGTACCTTCGCACTGTACGTAAACAAATCAAACTGAACAAAACTTGCCGAAAAGTTTGTTAAGTACATTGTAGTTATACACATTTGAACTGTACGAAAACACACACACAGTTGCTTAAGCTAGCCTGCGCCTATTGTGGTTGGCCCTTTAGTTGGGTATAAAATTAGCTGATGGCTTACGCTAAAGGCCCAATTATAATATATTTTTACCTGCTTTAGTTACTGTCAAAAGATCAACGAAATTCTGTCAAGTTTTTTTTATTATTGTTTTGCATATAACCCACAAACAGCTGTTTACATACCTTCGCATTGTACGTAAGCAAATGAAACTAAACGAAACTTGACGAAAAGTTTGTTAAGTACATTATAATTATACACATTTGAACTGCGCGAAGACACACGCAAAGTTGTTTAAGCTAGCCTACGCATATTATGGTTGACCCTTTAGTTGGATATATAATTAGCTGATACATAGCTTAGGCTCAAGGCCCAATTATTATATATTTTTACTTACTTAAGTTACTGTCAAAAGATCAACAAAATTCTGTCAAGTTTCTTTTATTACTGTTTTGCATATAACACACAAACAGCTGTTTACATACCTTCGCACTGTACGTAAACAAATGAAACTGAACGAAACTTGACGAAAATTTTGTTAAGCACAGTATAGTTATACACATTTGACACACGCAAAGTTGTTTAAGTTAGCCTACGCATGTTATGGTTGACCCTTTAGTTGGGTAAAAAATTAACTGCTTATGTTGAACGTTTTTAAAGTACCAGCATTTCGATAGCACAAAGATGATGAAGCATTCCAAAGATTTGTTACTAAATTTGAAGACCTGCTACATTTCAAAGTTTAGCTTATTGTTTAGACCATTTTTTTTGCAAATTCGCAGAATTCATCACCCACTGCATGTGGGATAACAGTCAGATGCTTTCCGTTTAGTCGATGCTTTCTTTCGTTGTTTATAAGGCTCATTGTAACGCACAGTCGAGAACAACGTTGACAAGATAGTGGAGCAAAGTTGACAACCCATCCAGGTTTTATTGGGTATTATATTTAAAAAAAAACCCGGTGGTTTCTTTTACTTGAAGGTTTTCGTAGTTTATTTACAACAAAAATAATTGTAATTTATCAAGTCACTGCTTACATCTTTTCTACACTTGTGAGCCAATTTTCAAATCCCGCCACATAAACTTCTCGTCTTTTACGGCGCTCCAACTTTGAAGTCGATTTTGTATTTCTTCAAAGGAAATTATTTGGTTAAAAGATAAACTCATACCTCTTTATACGGCTCAGATAGTCTATGAACATGTAGGCCGTGAATCGAAATGCCTCTAAATGAGATGAATATGTGTGGCGTTTGCTTCCCTTGTAATTTACGCTTAAAGCGAATGTGTTTCATAATACAAACAGGCCGTTACAGTGAAATGCAATGTAAGGAAAGCCCTTATAAATATGCATGAGTATATTGTATTCGTCGCAACAGCCGCAGAATAAAGCGGATGCAGTATTTGATGGTATCTAATAATTGGGTGCTATCATGCAAAAGAATAACTTAATCACGTGTGTCTATATATTCCGGCCCTTTTCTCATTATCATGCATATTAAACGACGTTATTTCAGTCTGTTCCAATCACAGAGTTTTAGCAGCTCATAGTACGCAATGCCGCCATGATCCCACCAAGAGTGCACATTTGCCCTACAAATACTAAAACAACATGATAACAACAAACAAAAAATATTGAACGAAATTTGGAAGCAGTTATAAAACCCAATTTAACCCGGTGGGTTGGGTTATAAAAAAAACTGGGTTTTTGCCTATCCTAGATTTGACAGGGATGACTGATTGACGCTACAAAGATGTGGCATATGAATGCTATGTTTAGTGTAGAGGCAAGGATTCCTCTTTTGGCTTTTTTTTCCAATCAATCGAGTGTGTAAAGCAATGCTCATGTATTGCAGTGGAACGTTTGCTTTTGAATTTTTTCAGTGGATTTGGCTGAATAAGCACATTGTCATGGCTTCTCAGCCAGTTTTGTCTTTGTACCTGATCAAAAAGGTATGGTTGAAAAATTGTTTTTTTTTCCAAATTTTTTACATGTATTTGACCTAAAAACTACGAGGTCAGGTGTTCCCAGCTATTTTTTTCGCATTACCTATTCATAAAGGTATATGAATGGTATGTTTTTTAAAATTTTTTTTCGTGTATATTTCGTGTATGTTTTATATTTTTGAAATTTTTTCCGTGTATCGAAGTGAAATGTTAGCAGTTTGTTCCGCACTCTCCAAGGTTATGTAGAGTACGATTTATCAGCACCTTGTGGGATATCTGGAGTCCAACGACTTACTTAGCGATCGTCAGTACAGTTTCCGAAAGGGCCGTTCTACTGGTGACCTGCTGGCGTTGCTCTCGGAGAAGTGGAACAAGTCCATTTATGGTTTTGGCGAGAGTAAAGTTGTGGCTCTGGATATCTCAAAGGCGTTTGATAGAGTTTGGCACGAGGCCCTCATTTCGAAACTTAATGCTTTTGGTGTCGGTAGTCACTTCTCTCGATTTATATCGAGATCGCTCTATAAGGATGGTTATAGATGGGGTCTCATCCGACGAGTTCAGGGTAAACTCTGGGGTACTCCTACTCTTTTTCTAATATTTCTTAACAACTTTCTTCCTCTCACTTCTAATCCTATCTACTCTTTTGCGGATGATAGCAGCATTTGTCACTCATATTCTTTTGATCGTAGACCGGGCCTTTTGGAGGTTGGGGCAAGAAGAATGAATATGAACATCACACTCACAGGTGACCTGGTGAAGGTCTCCGAGTGGGGTCGTGTGAACAGGGTCGATTTTAATGCACGTAAGACTCAATGTTGTTTTTTAATACACAGACTAGGTGCTGTGCTGTCATCTGTGTCAATGGGTAATGTGGATATTGAGGAATCAGATGCTCTTGATGTTCATATATTTTTACGTAGTACTCGTATTTCTCGTAGAGCGCATCCCTTTGTAGTTGATAGTACAGTAAATCGCACAACGTATTATAGGGAGAATTCGTTCTTTGGTTGCACTCTTTGGTTGTGGAATAATCTTCCGGCGAAAGTATTTCCTGCCACTTACGACATAAGTAAATTTAAATCTAACATTCATAAACACTACTCCCTCTATCCTCCTGCCAATAACCTATTTGCCTTGTACCAGCACAATGCACTGCATGCGTAGAGGCCATCCCCTGGGTGCTGTTCTTATATAAAAAAAATGTTTTTTTTTAAATTTTTTTTTCAGTGTATTTGGCTATACATGCACATTGTCAGGGGTTCTCAGCCAGTTTTGTCTTTGTACCCGATCAAAAATAAATGTTTTTTTCCTTTTCTAATGTATCTTTGCAAAATTTTAAGTTTCCCTATCAAAGTCCTCCAGTTCACCTTGTTCACAAAATTTACCAAAGACACACGACAAATAAAAAATTTTCTCTATAAAATTTTTTTCAATTCTATTCCATTTAGCAAGAGTTTAGTGCATAACATCGACTCAAAAGCCTCAGAAACACATTTAGAATTTCAGCCTTTAATGTTATTATTGACGATGTTGATAAAAGTTATTCTGGCGTAATTCATAAATTGTAACCAAATACTATTTAGAGTTTTGGTTATTTTTACGACTGATTTGAAACAGAAGTGTTTAAAGAATATTTTTTTTTATTTTATTAAAAAAATGTGACATTTTGTTTGAAAGAAAACATTTTAAAAATTTATTTTTTAATAAAAAATATACTCGTATATATTTTTTAGTTATATCAACTTTGGTATTTTAGGTCTCGATCGTATATGTCTGAATAAAAATTGGAGAGAAATTTTAAAATTTTTTTTCTGATTAAGTAAACTCTTACATTTTGTTAAACAATCTCTGATTTACAGTTTCTTTCCTTTATAACTATTTTATATTGGATTTCTTTTCTTTTGCCTGTATCTGAAAAAGAAACTATAATCTAGCCATAGGCTGACAGGCAGTAGACTCTTTATTTTTGTAATTCGATTTTACTTCTTTATTCTTTTGTAAACTATGGTCTTCTTAAGAAAACCATTGTGGCCAACAGGATTTTCTTTTTTTTCCAATTCCATTTTATCTATTCACTGGCTTTTCTTTTTTCTTATATGTATGGCATAAAAAAAAGTTTTTAAAACATTTTGCCATAGTCCGGATAAGAGCCTACATTGTCAATATACGGAAGTTTTAAGCTCGTATTAGTTAGTACATATATGGCATAGATAGCTAAGGTATATGAAAGTATAAAAAGTACCTGTTAACTACTATTGGCAACTTGGCATATACATTCATTGTAGCTATTATTGTATTATATGCCCCGTTCTGTGAATAAGTTATATGTATGTAGATTTGAATACCATTGGACCATAACAATGGCTATTTTTTTTAAAGAAAAACTTGCATAAAAAGGGCCACATACTCGTAATAATGCATTGTAAACTTAAAATATGGGCCACAACTAAATTTCCATTTTCTATGGATGCATGTTTTCTTCTTTCATATATTTTTTTAATGCCACGAAATAGGAGTTTTCTTTTACAGAAGCATAATCTGTCATGTGCAACACAATCTATGCATATAAAAATATTATATTTTATCTTTATTAAAATATAAATGTAGTCACTATATTATTAAAAAATGGAATTAAAAAATTAAAAAAAATAAATGAAATAAAGCAAAAAAAATCGACTTTGTGCGAATTCGATTTTATTATGATTTTTCTTTTTTTGTTGCTCACTTTTCTTCTGCCTACATTTTCACATGATATTTTTTCCGCTTCATAAATACCATTTTATTTTATTGATTTTGGCTGTACTTTTTTCATTATTATTTCCTTTTTTTTCTTAATTTATCTATGCCATTCGCTGTGACGTACTCTGACAAGTGTCATAATCTCAGCATGAAACCGCAAAAATCAAGTGAAACCTATTGAAATAGACTTTAAAATAAAATCAAAAGAAAATTAAATACAAATATTTTGCATAGGGAACAAATAGAATTAAGCACAAAATTGAAACACCACCGACAGACTTATTACTCAGTATAAGATATGAAGTTAAATTAGATGCAACAAAATATGAAAAATATATAGGGTCCGCCATCAACTAGTGCTTATTTCGTGAATGGTAACACTAAGCTTATGTCTGATCTGACAGATAATTAGTTTTATGCATCCGCTGAACGAATATGGTTGTGTATACGCTTGAACAAAGCTGGGAAATATTGCAACATTACTTTGCCGAATTTGCCAAAAAAAAAACTATCTTTTCAGATGAAGCTCATTTTGATCTTGGCGAGTATGTAAACAAGCAAAATTGTTGCATTTAGTGCACAGAAAACCCGCACGCATACATTGAAAAGCCGATACACCCAAGTCGAGTCACTGTTTGGTGCGAATTTTGGTACGAGGCATAATTGGGCCATTTTTCTTCGAAAATGAGCAAGAAATGACCGTTACAGTCAATGGCGATCGTTATCGGGCCATATTGAAGGAATTTTAGTTCGAAAAATTGAAGAGGAGGATATTAGCAACATTTGGTGCCACACAGCCGAAGCTACACTCGATGTTTTGCGCCCTGTTTTTGAAGATCGCATTATCAGCCGCAGAGCTGATGTCGTTTGGCCACCTCGGAGCTGCGATTTGACACATTTGTGGGGTGCCGTCAAAGATAAGTGTTACGCCAACAAGCCAGACACAATTGACCCCTTAAAGAACAATATTCGTGAAGCCATTGGTAAAAAAAACTGCACACAATCAATAAAGTGCTTAAAAATTGGACCACTCGTGTAGGCTACTGCATGGCCAGCCGTGGCAGCCATTTGAATGAAATTATTTTCCATTATTAACCGGAAGGATTGTACTTTCAAATAAAAAAAGAAATTTGAGAAAATATTCAGTAGTTTTTTTTTATAGCAGTTTCAAAAAGAAGACAATTATTTGGCGGACCACTTAAAAGCGTTAACATGCAATAGACAAATATATCTGGCATTCTATTTTGCCACAGGCTCAAACCGGCTATAGAACTGGGGAAAGAAGAATTGATTTTTAAATTGAATTTAAAAATAAATATTTCTTTTTTATTTCAAGAGATTAAATTCATCACACTCTAGGGCATTGACAGAAAGTTGTTCTGAAAATTTCGCAGTTAACGGTGACAGATAGTTTTATCAAAGCCAATGTTGTTCTAAAAAAAAAAAGAAAAAAAATTACACCGCTCGCACAAAATTCGCTTATGATATCGTAGATGCATCCCCATTGTCGTCATTCTATTTTAAATTATTTTTCTAAATATGTTTCTCATTGCTAAGAATCATGTTCCAGTCAAATGTCTTGAAGTTAGGGCAGAGTCCCGAACCCAATTAATTTTGAAATAGAAATTATATACAGAATTTGGTGGTTAAGAAGGTCAAAATTTCTTCATAATTTAATTTTGTTTCTTAATTTAAATAAATTTTTAAATTGAATTCAATTTAGCTCTTTGAGTTTTTTGGGAGTAGCGCAAGAAGGTAATTTTTAATTTACAGATTTAACGGAATGACAAGTTACGTACATTTATGGGTGTCCGCCGGGAAGGTATACTAATTTGGTTTGCCGCCATTTTGGTAAACATTAGTCTTGACAGTTCATGTTTGGCATTTTTGGCAGTAGAGACGTGGCAAATTTATTATGGAAAAATATTCAGTAACCAACGTGTTTTAATTGTCAAAACATTTTATCAAAATCAATCATCGATTACTGTGGCGGTGAGAATTTTATGCGCCAACAAGATGCACTATTTATCGTGTAGTGAATAATTTCAAAGAAAGAGGTCTATAGCTGATATGCCCAAGCATGGATCACAGCGTATAGATCAGCTGAAAACATTAATGCTGTTCACGAAAGCAATTTGACGCCGTGCTCAGGAGCTTGGCCTTCAAAGGACAACTTTGGTTACAATTTTGCACTAAGATTTGCATTTGTTTCCATTTAAGATTCAGAGCTTGTTCCAGAAGACCATTTACGCCGCCGTACATGTGCCAATAGGATGTTACAGCTCACCCATGACAATCCCGATTTTCATGAAAAAATCCTAATGAGTGAGGAGGCACATTTTCATTTGAATGGTTATGTGAATAAATAGAATAGTAGGTTCTGGGCAATGGAAAATCCTCAAATTATTCATCAGTCACTTTTGCATCCTTTAAAATTAATAGTCTGGTGCGCAATTTGGTCAGGAAGACCAAACTGAAAACGACCTTACGGTAACTGTTCATGGGGAGCGATATCGTGATATGAATGAAAACTTTTTAACACCACAACTGCATGCTTTGGGCTTGACAAATATGTGGTTTCAACAGGACGGTGCCACATCGCATACAGCCAGGATTATAATGGAATTACTCTGAGATCTCTTTCACCACAACAAATGATTTCATGGAATGGTGATGTTGATTGGCCTCCACGGTCACCTCTTTTTGTGGGCATATCTGAAAAGCAAGGTTTATGCAAATAAACCAGAAACACTGGAGCAACTCAAACAAAATATTCGTGATGATATTAATGAAATACAGCGCGCGTGAAATGTGTGAGAATATAATGAAAAATATGCTCAAAAGGGCTCGCATTTGTGAAGCTAACAGAGGCGGGAATTTATTTGATATTGTATTCCATACATAATTGCCGACATTAAATGAAACATTTATCAATATAAGATCCGTTCTCCTTCATATAATCAAAAATTATAAACAAACAAAGTAGTATACCTTCCCGGCGGACACGCTGTACTAGGGAGATCGAATGGTTATTATTTGACCGGTTTTAGGCGGTTTTTAAAATGTCCGTTTTACGAATACCAAATAAACCGGTATAATTTGTAAATGTTTTTATATTTTTTAGTGCAAATATACTCTTCGTTTAAGTGTTTTTCTAAATTTAATGCTCTATAACGTCTTATTTTTATACTGTTTGCAACAACCTTGAACGTCACACAAATAACGTGAAAACCATAGCAGATCAAAAAACATATGCACACTTGAGCAACAATAACTGATTTTCATTTTCTGAAAATAAATATTAAATTTCTATATATGGAAAATGATGATCAACTACACTCATTGAAAAGGACCTACCAATGCCAGCTTCGAACGGCAGATATTGTAGTTAGTAAAAGTTTTCAAACGTAAATAGTCAAAACCTGCCGCAAGCAATGTTGTGAGGTGATACCGCTGTTGAAAATTGTCAGATGGTGTGGCCAGTAATTGAACTAAGAACTTCCTGGTTGGTAGGCGAGTGTCTTACCTAACATACCACAGTGGCACACACTATTAAATACATGATGGTACATGATGTATTTATGCTTCTGCACACGTCCTCTAAAGTGTGAATATATTTGCAAATGGATGGAAATGATAATCCTAAATACTAAGCTGAGAAAGCTCTCCCAAATGAGAAATTATTAACCACCTTAAATAATGTTACATTTTTACCTTTTTAAAAACGTGTATTTATGAGTTCGTAGATTGTTGTTAAAATAAAATAAATTTTGTGTTTGGTTTTAATTGAAAATCCTTTATTCAATACAGTTATGTGCACCACTGTTTGTAATCTTTTTACAGGCGATAACAATTTTTATTCTTAATTGCTCCGTCTATTAACAACTTTGTAACCAACAACAAATATTCGACAGATCGTTCTACTTAAAGATCTTCCAACCCGATCGTAGTCACAACCTCTTCAACCAGTTTAACCACACTAAACTCTCTTAAACTGAGTTCAAACCAATAACATGGTCACTGAGTTTACACCAAATAAACTGATTGCTGTTCGCATCGATGTGCTTTTAATATGGCTGAGTAAACAACATATCGAAAGCTCTAGAACCTCTCGACATTTCAGGTAGATTCCATTTCTTTCTTTTGATTTCTTTTTAGTTCTTTTGTAGACATGCGTATGTAAATATCTACCGCTTTCAGCTCTTAGTGTTCGTTGTTGCTTGTTTATTGTCTGGTACTTGTTTTCTTTGCTGCTTTATTATTGTCGTTGCCATATTTTTTTTATTTACTTTATCGTTGTTAATGTTTGTTGTTGTAGATTTGGTTATTTGTAAACAGCACGTATAGTTGTTTTTGCAGCTTCTGTTTATTTATTTCGGCGATGTAATAAACGCTGTGGTGCCCAACCTTATTTTCGTTACAATATGTTTATGAGATTGACGCTATTGAGCAACAAGGAAAACTTGATTCTATACCAAGTAGTCTGTAGGCGCTGGCTGTCGAACTTTTACAAAACACGCTATAGAAAATGAATCACTGCATAAAATATTAAAACTTTGCAGTGTCGAGGATGAAATGTCCGTTAAGGCCCTGAAAAAACCGAACGTTGTTCTAGCATTCTTACTTGCTAGAAACTCCAACATGGGACAAAAATTTATCAATTTTATTTGCTAATGCAACTTGAATTGAGAAAAATGTTATTTTAATAACAGAACTGGTTAACCGCTTATTTAATAAATTTTTAACAGAAAACCGATTTTTTTAAATTGAAATTTTTTCAAATTATTCCATAACCGGTTTTTGAAAAAACTCGAAAAATCGATCTCCCTATCTCCTATTATATAGTTTCAAAAACTGAGTTAAAAAAATTCATATTGTATTTTTATATAATTTTTTTTAATCCTCCTTTAAAGTTTGAAAAATTTAAACTTTTTATTGAAATAAGTGCGTTTTTCAAAGTAGAAAAATAAATAAAAACAACGAACAAATTTTAATTTTTTTGTTGTATTCGGTTAATAATATTGAAACGTACTTAAAAAATCAAACCTATAATAATTTGTTGTTAAACATATACGGCCATATGCAAAAAGAATCTAAAAGTATACTTGTAGTACACGTTAGTTACCACATACTTTAGGCTTAACATACATTTGTTAGAAAAACGGATGCAAGAATTCTACATTAGGTAATGATTGCTTTACTAAATTTTAAGTTTTCATGCTGGCAATTCCTATAAGTTTTTTTTGTGTCAGTGATACAAAAAGAACGAACGCCACATATAAGAATAGTCGGACCAAAAAAAATTACTTTATTAATTTAATATAAAATCATATTTTCTAATATATCTGCTTCAGTTTTCGTTACTTTTTCACACTTTATTTAATGCAATACATACGTATATATTTATTGTAAAAAATTCTTAAAATCTTAGAAAATTAAGACAATTAATTTTCTTAGTGGAATAATAAATACCCGAATAACGAGCTTTGTGTAGTTGTTTTGATTTTATGTACATCACTAAAGAAAAATGTTTTTATTGTGTTTAAATGAAAAAATTTATTAGAAAGAAAATTTATTTAAAAGAAAAAGGTTCGAAATAATGCCTAAGATATACGCATACAGTGGGGTGGAAAACCAAGTTCATGTTTTGAAGTTGAACAGAAAAGTTTCTATAAAACTAAAATAAAAAATCAAATTAAACAAAACTTCACATATTTATACATTGTTAAGTCATTACCAAAAAAAAAAAAGTTAATAAAAGATATGATATTCGATATTCACAGGAATGAGATATAAAGGAATCTGCACATATTTAGCTTTGCACTTTTCGCTTAAATAGAACGGAACTTATATTTTTTAACACTATTCTTAGAACTCCTTTTTTGTATTGTGTTTTAAGAATTTAGACGTACTAACCAAAAACATAAGAGAAATCTGATCCCATTCATATTGTTACGAAATTTAAAATGCTGAAGAGGAAATTCACCACATCAGAGACTTATTGTGGGATTTTAGCCATAAACTTTATTGGTTTGTGTCGGGGCTTGCCATTGTTGCCATAATTACCTTTACTAATTTAAGAGTACTGCCGTCTGCATGCGTAGCGGTGTTGCCAGTTCGATTCTTTTTTGTGGTATTTTGGTTTTACACGATTTGAATTTACAAGAACATTCGAAATCGATAATAAAATGTTGTAAAAGGTGGCGAATTTCGTTTGGAGTAAAGTCTGTTTAAGCGCAAATAAAAAGTGTTGTAGAAGCGGATTTGCTGTATTAATCCAAAGCAAATAAAGCGGAATTAATAAAGACCGTAAAAGCAACAACAAAATTGAGTCTTATTTTATTTTAGCGCAATATTAACGAACTCGAACATTTTAAAAAGGTTGAACCATAACAATATTATATACGTTGCCATATGTTCCATATGTTCCAAGAAAGTCCAATTATATTTTTCCAGGCGTTTTTTTAATATTTTCAAAAAATTCTCCATTGGATTGGAATTAGGTCTCTACGGTAGTCACAAGTTCACCTAAAATTTCTGTTTCAGCAGCATTCCTTCACAATTTTAGTGTTCTGGCTAGGATCACCATGTCACTAAAAGATGGCTTTTTTTTAAGTAAAGTTTTATGCGTCAAAAAGAAAAAATGTTCCTTGACGCCATAACAAATGTCACTTTAAGGTACTGTTGAAGTAGATAGCTTCCTACTTTAAGCTACGTTAACTTTAGGTTTAACAAATGGATTTAAAGCTAATAATCGTTTTTGCATACAACATTAAAGAACTTTGCTTGACAAAGGTTTAACATGCTTTGTTACATTTATTTTTGCATATGACCGATAGAGTTTTTACAGCTATTTTTCTGGAGCGCCCAAATTCCATTTTTTCATACTTCATTTTGTTACAAATTAGTTGACATAATAGAGAGATAGCCGCAAAAAAAGTTCAATATTAAACTCAGCGGATAGTTACCTTTCAAAAAATATATATTTTTATCAAAATCCGTGATGAGAAATATTATGATTTTGCTTATGGAACAACGCAGTGACGTACGAGTTATCCCTGGCTGAGGAGAACACCTTTTGGTAGATGTGTCTGGTTTTTCGTTAACACTTTGCTCTTCACATTTCAATATTTTCGGCAGAGTAAATTAAACTTAGTCCACTCGAGGCATATCCCTTACGGTGCCATGGTGGTGGTGACGATATACTATGCAACAATATTTCCTTCAGAGGGCGAAAAATGACGTTGATATGTCGACGATTTGCATTAAAATAATTGATTGAATATTTTTAATTCTTAATGGTTCTTGTCTGAGCTCCGAGTGCGATTTCCGTTTATCTGTACAATTTTACGGTTGACTTTTAATAATTTAAAATTTTTGTAAGTGAATAGAATTTCTGATCTCAAGGCGAAAAAGAACAGTTGTGTCAAGTTCACCAAATGGTGTTCAATCGCCTAATATATTGACTTCTTTAGTTCGTTCTGCTGCAGATTTTAGCAAAATTTTTTCTAAACTGTAGTTCCTTATTAGGAGGTTTGGTTACGTATTTAGAGTGTCGATTCGTGCAATACTTGTGTTTTGCTTAAAAACCCGTCCAACAAGTCCCTGCCTGTAAGAAATACAGTTTGTTCTGTTTGTCGTAAACTAGAAAACAGACAGATAAAGTCGTTGTAGTCGTGATTTTCCAACTTTAATTTTCTTTAAGTTTAAACCATTGGTATGGATATGTTTGGTTGAACACAATAGTATAGAGTGCATACAACCTTGTCCAAACCCAGCTTGAATAGAAACCGGTTAACACACATCGTTATCAAGCAGTATAATAATACGAATATTTAATGTCGATGATTTTCGAAGGAATTCATCAAGGCCGTCGAGTGTTTAAAGGTGCTAAATAGCTTCTGGAAATCAAACAAAAAAAGGTTAAGTTGCAAAGGCTTATCAGCATATTGTTCAATAATGATTTATTTACTATTTTTGTGATCTGTAAATGACTATTGTGTAGTGAACACTGTTTATATGTATAGCACGTGGCTGCAATTTTATTCTTTGCTTAAGAGAGACATTCAATTTTCTTAGTAATACAGATGAGTGTTAGCGTCAGATCAGCTCTTTTGCTCTCAAAGTAGTTATGGTCTGTTCTCGTATTTTTAATCCATTAAAAGTAATCTTTAGATATTTAAATCTTAATCGCTGACATTTCCCACTGTCTCTTTTAGTTTTATTTATTCTTCTCTTTCCCCCTTTTGCCTTACTGTCTGTTTTGCCTGCAGTAATACCTTTGCAATAAAAAATCATTTTCATGTCATTTCCATGAAAATCATTCCTTTTCTCTTTCTACTTTTCATTATTTTGTTTTTGGTTTTTTGTGTTGAACGCGTCAAACAATATGGTGAACATTAATGCTCTGCGGGTATTTTTCACCAACCAGTGCCATTGTCACATTAAACCAGGCAACAGAATAAAATACTTTTTAACTCTTTTACTCTTTCATTTTCATTTATTTTTTTCTAATAAAATTTATTCCACGTTTTTGTATTTTATTTTTATGTGTTTTTTGCTGAAATCTATTTTTCAATGTTGTTGTTGCAACACAATCAGTATTTTATATTGTTGCCGACACAGGGCACATTGAGTAAGTGGTTAGAGGGCTTAGAGATACTGTTGCCACTAATACTGGCAATGCTGTTACTGCTATTGCTACTGTTGTTGCTGCTGTTGCATTAAGAGCTATTGAATAGTTTTGCATTTGACACATATTGGTTGCAAGCAAAATAAGCAATAAAAACAATATTTAAGAGAATTGAAATAAAAGTCGACAATTGAAAAACGTTTTGTAGAAAAAAAGAAGAACTAAAATAAATATAGTAGGGAAGTGTTTAAAGAATAATAAAAAATGTGTAAATAGGCCTCTTACTGATAAATATTTTGATATATTTTTGGAAATGTGTTTAATAATAATCAAAAAGTGTTAATAGGCCTCTCACTAATAATTATTTTATATATTTTCGAAAAAGTGTTTAAAGAATAATAAAAATATGTAAATAGGCTTCTCACTGATAATTATTTTTATATATTTTTTTTTCTGGAAAAGTGTAAATAATAATAAAAATTGTGTAAATAGGCCTGTCACTAATAATTATTTTTATATATTTTTGGAAAAGTGTTTTTAAATTATATCCAAAGATGTGTAAATAGGCCTCTTACTTATAATTATTTTTATATATTTTTGGAAAAGTGTTTAAAGAATAATAAAAAATATGTAAATAGGCCTCTTACTGATAATTATTTTTATATATTTTTGGAAATGTGTTTAAATAATAACAAAATATGTGTAGATAGGTCTCTCACAAATAATTATTTTTATATATTTTTGGAAAAGTGTTTAAAGAATAATACAAAATGTGTAAATAGGCCTCTTACTGATAATTATGTTTATATATTTTAGGAAAAGTGTTTAAAGAATAATAAAAAATGTGTAAATAGGCCTCTCACTAATAATTATTTTTACATATTTTCGAAAAAGTGTTTAAATAATAATAAAAGAAGTGTTAGTAGGCCTCTCACTAATAATTATTTTTATATATTTTTTGAAAAGTGTTCAAATAATAATAAAAATTGTGTAAACAGGCCTGCCACTAATAATTATTTTTATATATTTTTGGAAAAGTGTTTAATAATAACAAAAAATGTGTAAATAGGCCTCTAACTAATAATTACTTTTATATATTTTTGGACAAGTTTTTAATAATAACAACAAATTTGTAAATAGGCCTCTAACTAATAATTATTTTTATATATTTTTGCAAAAGTGTTTAAAGAATAATAAAAAATGTGTATATGGGCCTCTTACTGATAATTATTGTTATAATATTTTTATAAAAACGTTTTAAAAATAATAAAAACTTTTTAAATAGGACTCTCACTGATAATTTTTTTTAATATTTTTGGAAAAGTGTTTAAGTAATAATAAAAAAAGTGTTAAAAGGCCTCTCACTAATAATTATTTTTATAATATTTTTATAAAAGTGTTTTAAAAATTATAAAAATTGTGTAAATAGGCCTCTCACTAATAACTATTTTTATATATTTTTGGAAAAGTGTTTAAATAATAACAAAAAATTGTGTAAATAGGCCTCTCAATAATAAATAGTTTTATATATTTTTGGAAAAGTGTTTAATAATAATCAAAAAGTGTTATAGGCCTCTCACTAATAATTATTTTTATATATTTTTGGAAAAGTGTTTAATGAATAATACAAAATGTGTAAATAGGCCTCTCACTAATAACTATCTTTATATATTTTCGATAAAATGTTTAAATAATAATAAAAATTGTGTAAATAGGCCTCTCAATAATAAATAGTTTTATATATTTTTGGAAAAGTGTTTAATAATAATCAAAAAGTGTTATAGGCCTCTCACTAATAATTATTTTTATATATTTTTGGAAAAGTGTTTAATGAATAATACAAAATGTGTAAATAGGCCTCTCACTAATAACTATCTTTATATATTTTCGATAAAATGTTTAAATAATAATAAAAATTGTGTAAATAGGACTCTCAGTAATAATTATTTTTATATATTTTTGGAAAAGTGTTTTTAAATAATAATAGAAGATGTGTAAATAGGCCTCTCACTAATAATTACTTTTATATATTTTTGGAAAAGTGTTTAATAATAACAAAAAATTTGTAAATAGGCCTCTAACTAATAATTATTTTTATATATTTTTGGAAAAGTGTTTAAATAATAATAAAATATGTGTAGATAGGCCTCTCACTAGTAATTATTTTTATATATTTTTGGAAAAGTGTTTAAATAATAACAAAAATTGTGTAAATAGGCCTCTCACTAATAATTAATTTTATGTATTTTTGGAAAAGTGTTTAAATTATAACAAAAAATTGTGTAAATAGGCCTCTCAATAAAAAATATTTTTACATATTTTTGGAAAAGTGTTTAAATAATAATAAAATATGTGTAGATAGGCCTCTCACTAGTAATTATTTTTATATATTTTTGGAAAAGTGTTTAAATAATAACAAAAATTGTGTAAATAGGCTTCTCACTAATAATTATGTTTAAATAATAATAAAATATGTGTAAATAGGCCTCTCACTAATAATTATTTTTATATATTTTTGGAGAAGTGTTTAATAATAACAAAAAATTTGTAAATAGGCCTTTAACTAATAATTATTTTTATATATTTTTGGAAAAGTGTTTAAATAATAATAAAATATGTGTAGATAGGCCTCTCACTAGTAATTATTTTTATATATTTTTGGAAAAGTGTTTAAATAATAAAAAAAATTGTGTAAATAGGCCTCTCACTAATAATTATTTTTATGTATTTTTTGAAAAGTGTTTAAATAATAACAAAAAATTGTGTAAATAGGCCTCTCAATAATATATATTTTTATATATTTTTGGAAAAGTGTTTAATAATAATCAAAAAGTGTTAATAGGCCTCTCAATAATAATTATTTTTATATATATTTGGAAAAGTGTTTAAAGAATAATAAAAAAATGTGTAAATAGGCCTCTCACTAATAACTATTTTTATATATTTTGGCAAAAGTGTTTAAAGAATAATAAAAAATTTGTATATAGGCCTCTCACTAATAACTATTTTATAATATTTTTAAAAAAGTGTTTAAATAATAATAAAAACTTTTTAAATAGGACTCTCACTGAAAATTATTTTAAATATTTTTGGAAAGGCGTTTTAATAATGACAAAAAATTTGTTAATAGGCCTCTCACTAATAATTTTTTTTTTATATATTTTTTGGAAAAGGTTTTAAATAATAATAAAAAATATGTAAATAGGCCTCTTAATGATAATTATTTTCATATATTTATGGAAAAGTGTTTAAATAATAATAAAATATGTGTGAATAGGCCTCTCACCAATAATTACTTTTATATTTTTTTGAAAAGTGTTTAACGAAAATAAAAAATTTGTAAATAGGCCTCTCACTGATAATGATTTTTATATATTTTTGGAAAAGTGTTTAAGTAATAATAAAAAAAGTGTTAAAAGGTCTTTCACTAATAATTGTTTTTATATATTTTGGCAAAAGTGTTTAAAGAATAATAAAAAATTTGTATATAGGCCTCTCAATAATAACTATTTTATAATATTTTTAAAAAAGTGTTTAAATAATAATAAAAACTTTTTAAATAGGACTCTCACTGAAAATTATTTTAAATATTTTTGGAAAGGCGTTTTAATAATGACAAAAAATTTGTTAATAGGCCTCTCACTAATAATTTTTTTTTTTTTATATTTTTTGGAAAAGGTTTTAAATAATAATAAAAAATATGTAAATAGGCCTCTTAATGATAATTATTTTCATATATTTATGGAAAAGTGTTTAAATAATAATAAAATATGTGTGAATAGGCCTCTCACCAATAATTACTTTTATATTTTTTTGAAAAGTGTTTAACGAAAATAAAAAATTTGTAAATAGGCCTCTCACTGATAATGATTTTTATATATTTTTGGAAAAGTGTTTAAGTAATAATAAAAAAAGTGTTAAAAGGTCTTTCACTAATAATTGTTTTTATATATTTTTATAAAAGTGTTTTAAAAATAATAAAAATTGTGTAAATAGGCCTCTCACTAATAATTATTTTTATATATTTTAGGAAAGTGTTAAAGAAAATAAGAAATGTGTAAATAGGCCTCTCACTAATAATTATTTTTATAATATTTTTTTAAAAGTGTTTTAAAAATAATAAAAACTGTGTAAATAGGCCTCTCACTAATAAATATTTTTATATATTTATGGAAAAGTGTTTAAATAATAATAAAATATGTGTAAATAGGCTCCTCAATAATATAAATTTTATTTGAATTTTTTAGTGAAATCGAAGACTTTTTTATGAAAAAATTTTAATATGAATATTAAAGGCTAAACGTTATGCCTTTTATACAAAATTATATAATATTTCATAGCATTAATTATTAACGACACTTCCTACTCCATTAATTTATAGAAAGATGACAGTAAATCATAGTTTCTTATAGAAACTAGCAAATATTTATGTTTATTTTATTAAATTACTTATATCTTTATAAAATAAACTTCAAATAATAAAAATGACGTTTTTCCTACATATTCTGGGATTACCTTTATTAATACCACCACATCTGTAATTACTATAATTTTCACAATAAAACAAGAAGGCTCTACAACTGATATGCCTATAATTTCACTTTCACTTTTTCACTAATAAACGATTACACCTACTTTTTCGAACAAAACACTCAACTTTTTATGACATAATGGCTGCAGTAAGTAGGAGTTCCAATAACAAAAGTTTTTTTTTTATAAATTAGTTTTGATTTATTTACACCGTCGTCTTAATGACATGCAAAATGATTAGGTTTCATTTTTTTATTTTTTACAAATAATTTATTTGTCTAACTCTGCCCATTCAGTCATCTAATTGTCTTCATGTCCATTCATCTGCTTTTAGTTTATGTCTTGGGATTCAAATAAATAATAAAAATGATTCATTCATTGACATTTTCATAGTCATATGACTGATACGGATGTATGATATGTACGTGTTAAGCATAATTTTTCATTTTTTTTAATTTGTTGTACCCAAATACGAATGTAATCTATTCAGTCATATTTTCAGTCACAGATAAATTGCTAAGAAAATTACATTAAAAATATTGTCATTATGACAAATGTCCTTGTCCGTTGTGAATAACAAATAGACTTAATGACTATCCCCTGTTTTATATGAATAAAATACAAGCACGCATATGGAAACGAATTGGTTTAAAATGCAAATAAAATAGTTAAAAGGGAAAATAGGGTTGTACACACAAACCGACAGAATTCCATATAAAATAAATTTGTTTAAAAAAGTTAAAAAAAAAATTTTTTTTAATTAAAAAAAAAATATTTTTACAAAAAAATAAAACAAATTATTATTATTTTTCTTTTTTTGTATTTTTATTTTTTTTTCTAAATTTTTGTAAAAGAAAATATTTTTTTTTTTAAATAAAAATATTCTAAATTGTAAAAAAAAATTAATTCAAAAAAAATTTTTTTTTGTTTGTGATAATAAATTTCTTAAAAAAAATTAAAAAAATTTAAGAAAAAAAAAATTTTTTTAATTTTTTAATTTTTTTTTTATTTTTGGATTTAATTTTTTTGTTTTTCTAATTAAAAAATTGTATTTTTTTTTTAAATTTACAAAATGAAGTCTTTATCACTTACCGTTTATGTATTTCATTTTGGAAATAGGAAAATCTTGCAAAGAGTTAAGTCATCAGACTGTCGAATTTAATAAACAATTTGTAAAAGCTTGCATGGAACTTTGCTTTGTTTTAATATTTCATCCAAAGTGACACAAAAATGTTTTCAAATTGAACTTGATTACCGCCAAAAGCACTTTTAAGCTAATCACACAGTTTTTTTGCTTAAGTTTTATAGCGTGTTTACATCAGATTTCAAATTAATTTTGTACGCTGTTTGAATTACTTAATCGAATTACCCCGTTTACTTGATACTTTTGTTACCAGTGTTGATGAATATTCTTCGTTTTTTGTTAATTTACTTTTTTTCTCCGGCACTTCTTTTGTGAGCGGATAGTTATTTGTCTACTTAATGGTGGATATGTCAGCCTGTGAAACATTTCCATCTAAGACTATCAGGAACTCACAAAATGTGTGTTGCGCAGTCTCTAATACCTGTAAGCACAATCATCAACATCTATATCTGTGTCCGCCAACCTCTTAGTCTACAGTTGTCCGTAAGAAACTCTGGAGCTTCAAATTCGGCCTGACATACTTGAGAATATTAAAACGATGTCTAAATTCCTGACTGATCGCCGCTCTAGGACGGTGAAGTCCCCTTTGGTCACTCCAGTGTACTAAGCATCTGACCATTTACCAATCGAATTACGATATAGGGAGCAGCGGTTTTAATTTAAACCATTTCTAGCAACTGAATAATGCATTTACATTTCGAAGCCATCTTTGCACTGTGGGTCCATTTTAAAAAGTCTGAAAATAAAATCGAGTACAGCTTATAAATTGAGATAAGTCCCACTTAGCTCTTTAGTTCGTGATAATTATGTTTGTATGTATGTGCTTGTGTAGAGGTGAAGATTCTTGCTAAGTGCTGGAGGTGATCCTTACTTAGCATTGCCTTTTTTCTCCATTAGGAGGCGTTTTCTGCTTCTCATCGTTCGTTTTATGCTTGTCATCATAGCCGGAGTTTAGGCTGGAAGAATGGGGCTAATTAACCCCTCGAAATTTTTTCTTATGTTTAGGAATTTACACACATTTAGCGTGGACAAAAACCCAATAGGAATTAGAGATCTCATTGGATTTTTAGGAATCCACGCTTTTAAAATTTTGTGTGATGATTTAGGTAATTCGACTCATAATTAAACACTAAATTATTCTCTTGAGACCTGAACATGAATCGATTATGATAACAGTTTATATCGTCCTTATAGGTCATTATTAAAACATTCGTGGTCTTATTAAAAAAAAAATTAAATTCTCCAATTATAAAAAAAATGGCGATAACTTTGGTACAAATGCGATTTGCCGATAGTTTTAGAAGCCCTAGAGTCTACACAAAGAAACAGAAGTCTAGCAGCTTCCAAATAATATCACTATTTTGAATAAATAAAGATAGTTTTGAGTACACATAAGTGTACACCAGGTCTCAAGAGGTTATAAATAAGAGAACGAATACTAAAAAACGTTATAGTGTGGTGAGTATGGCGTTAAAGGGAACAATTTTTGCATGTACAGCGCGAAAAGCTATGGTCTTGATCTATTTTACTCTCGTTTACATATCATCTATTCTCTATCATTTAACTAATTGGTGCAGAGTCTAAAATAAATACTAATTTTAGAGTTTTTTCCCCGTAAGTCCTCTAGGAAGCATACTGGCTTTACACAAAGCATCCATTGCTTTGTTTCAGTTTCATTAATCAAGTTGATTTTTCGAACAAAGTAGATAATTAACCCACTGTAGTAGCCCTTCATGTGATTGTGTTGTGGTGAAGACCCTTGCTAAGTGGTGCTGATCTTTACTTAGAATTGTAGTTCTTTTCCCAGTAGATGGCGTTTTTCTAATGATCATGCATCTGATGCTTATCAAAGGTAAGCTGGGAGGTCTGTGGTCTTTTTCTCTTATTTTGTAAATGGAGTTAAGTGTTGTCAGAGTTATATTATATCTATTAATTCCTATAACATTCCACGAAGGAACATAAAGACTTCTCTCAGTCAATGAGCTGCACCCGATTCAATTTTTTTTTTTTTTTTTTTTGAGACTCATTGAAAGGGACCTACAGTTTAACGCCGGTTCCGATCGGCAAATGCTTTAGAGAAGTTTTCAATAGTAGTAATACTCATAACCAGCTACTAGCTAATGTTATGAGGTGATACCGCTGTTGAAAAACTTTTTTCTTTATTCAGATAGTCTGGCCTGATATTGAACCGAGGAACTTCTGGTTGGTAGGCGGGTGTCTTTACCTACCATACCACAGCGTGAGAGTTACATTTTCTAAATTATTTTATATTTGTCGTTATTTAATGAATTTTAGTTTAAAATATTAATAAAATAATTTAAATAAAAACTTATTTAAGAATTAATTGTTTTATCTTATGATCACAAATAACTTTTATTTTCTTTTTCTCTTACAGGTAAGTTTGTCTGGAAATCTTTGTAAAAATTTTTCACTTACTAACTTAAACAGGTAGAAAACAAAATAATTAGTTATTATTTGCCATAATTTTGTTTACAATTTTTTTTTATTTCCCTTTTAAATTTAAAATTCTTCTTAACTGGCCAACGTATATTTACTACTCCCATGGTCGTGCTAATATTACTTTACAACTACCATTCCAGAAAGCAACAAAGACAACGCATTTAAGAGAGAATGATTAGAGACCAGTAATTACTAAGCAATACATTTTGTACTAATTGTAAATTATCACCACAAATACTTAAATGCATACACTCTCTCTCTCTCTTTCTCTCTTTTATATATAAACACTCTCCTACTCATTTGATGTATGGTAGCATAGTATTAAGGGAATTCAAATGGGGTTTGTATTCATAGCCTTTACGTTCATTTTACACCGTCTGTAGTATTTAAACTCGTTCGTTTACTGCTTGAGTTATAATTGCATAAGCGTTGTGTGTATGTATTAGTGAAGAATTATTCTCACTTTCTCTCTCTATATTTATTGATGTTAAATGGTAATAGTGATACTGTGGCAGGCAATTTATTACCATCAAAATGTAATAAATTTTACAGAAACAAAGTGAAGGGAAAAGAAGAGAAATAAAAATGAAAATATTATTGCACGATTGTGTTTAATTACTAAGGAAAGAAGAAAATAATTCATTTCAACAAAAATAAAGTAATAATGGTCAGAAGTCCTGTTGATTTTATTAAATGACTTTAACAAATTTTTCGTATTCTTTTAAAGGTGGTTGTTGTCTGAATGCTGGTAATTAATAACAAATTAAACATCATGGTAAACAGCAAATGGTTCCATTAAAAAAGCGCTGAGTACTTTAAAGCAGAAGGTTTCATAAGCTCTTACATTCTTGTATTGTAATGACCTGCCCTTTTACCTACAAAGACTTTCATGCTTCAGTCATCTACATCCAAGTGATATAGTGAGTTTTTTAGAATATTACACAGGTTTAAATCATAATAAAACAAAGAAGTCTATTAATGAAACTGGCTTTTTTTAACAGAAGATTTTATGACAATAATGTTGAAAAACGAATTCGGCCACGTGGCCGCCATGGCTGGTACATACAAGGAACACTAATTTTAACATATGCGCCAATAATTTTTCGAACGTTGATTCCAATTATTAAATTTTCTTAAGTTTATCGACATAGACAAGTAACTTTACATAACGCAAAAAAAAAAAAAAAATCAAATGGGGTTAAATCCCACGATCTTGGTGTACAATTAGTTGAACCATTACATGGAATTATTCTTTCAGCAAAAGTTTCTTTAAGTAAATCAATTCTATTGCGTGCTGTGTGGCATGTGGCTCCGTCCTGTAGCCAGCTAATTGAGTTACAAAAAAATTTCTAATCATGTCCCTATACCGTTCACCATCATACTTTTTGAAAACATATGGACCAATGACTCCGCCAGCCAATAAGGCACACCAAACAGTAATTTTCTGCGCATGTAATAGTCTTTCGACAAAAGCATGTGACTTATTTTCACTCCGAATGTGATGATTCAGCTTATTTATGTACCCATTCAACCAAAAATGGTCTTAATCAGAGAATAAATTTTTTAATTTTGAAGTTTGACGAAAAGTACCACTATTTTAATAAAAAAATTCAACAATTTCCAAGCGGTGATCTGGTGTAATTCTATCTATAATATAATGTCAGCTGTTGCCAACTCAAAGTTATGACAATTAAAAAAACATTCGATATATAACTGCACCAGTTTGGTAAATGCGGAAAATTGACACTCCTATTCCCAGTTCATAGATAAAGCAAATATTAAATTTTCGGTGCTCGTGGTGCTATAACCTGACAGATCTGGAAGATGTCTTATGTTCGTTCTACTGAAACTGGTCAGTCCTAGAAGATGTTCGATGCTCGTACTGCTAGAACTGTGCATACCTAAAAGTTGTCTGATGCTAATGCTACTGAAACTGATCAGGCCTTGAAGTTATCTGATGTTCGTGCTACTAGAACTGATCAAGGTTAGAGGGTGTCTGATGCTCGTATTATTAGAACTGATCAAACGTAGAGGATGTCTGACTATCATTCTACTAGAATTGATTAGATTTAGAAAGAGTTTGATGCTTGTACTGCTAGAACTGTGCATACCTAAAAGGTGCCTGATGCCAATGCTACTGGAAGGTGTGGGATGCTCGTGCTACTAGAATTGATTTGGCCTAGAAGGTCTCTGATGCTCGTACTGCTAAAACCGATGAGACATAGAGAATGTCTGGCGCTCTTGCTACCAAAACTGATCAGATCCAGAAAGTGTATAATGATTGTGCTACCAGAACTGGTCAGAATTAGAAGCTATTTTTATTCCTAATTGGACGTTTGACGCAATCGGGAGCATTATTATAAATCATTTTAAAAATCCATAGTCTATCATAGGCCGCCAATAGATAGCTTTCGTGGGTTTCGAAAGCTTCCAATTCTTCAGATTCCCTGTACGTTCCATTCTCTGGCCAGTTTCCCTAAAATTTCCTCAGGAAGTTCGTTCCACAAACGACCAATGCGGCTAAAAACGAATTCTCTCTATAATGTGTTGTGCGATTATTCGGACAGTCAACTACAAAGAGATGTGCTCTACGAGAAAAACGAGTTCTGCGTGAAAATATATGATTATTTGGAATCAATTCATTTATTTCGTATAGTACCCATAGAACAATGAAACATGCGCTACATTGCGACGATGCTCTAGGGTATCGACAGAGTTGGCTACACTACTGAAATTAATAATCATCTTCGCACGGGAAGCCCCAAAATAGATTTTGAAGCACCGGCCCATACATGAGAGTTGTATTCCATTTTGGGTCGGATACAGATCTTGTAATTATTGAGAATATCAGATGAGGTGAAGTATTTCTTGCACCGTCTTAAAAAACCGAGGCACTTAAATGCTTCTTCCGACACATTGAAGATGTGATCGTTCCAACGTACATCACAATCTGATCGTCTATATCTACATTAGCCATAGTTACAGACGATACCACACCACCACGTCTGTGTGTAAGAAAACAATATTGGGTCTTACGCTTATTAATATCAACCCGATTCGCACGACTCCACACGGAGATTTTCGCCAAGTCACTTGTGAGTGAATTGAGTTCAACTCAACGTGCTTTTGGTAAACAAAAACAGAGCGTCTCTTAGCTGTAGGGAGACGTCATGAAGGGCGGAGAACCAAAAAGATGAAGAAATGGTACAATGAGCTGAGCTACCGAGAGGTGTAAGAACTCCAACTTCATACTTTTCAGGGTGTGAAATGAGGAAATGGTTAAGAGTAATATTTTGATGCCCGCAAGGTGATTATGCACGACAAATAGCTCAACGTATTGGCCTTCAGGATTTGTGCGGCCAATGGAATAATGATCTTATTGGCAATGTTGATAGGTTCAAACTATATTGGAATGTACATATATGTACATTTGACTCGATTGTTAGAACTTCTATATGGTATTAACTACGAGCTCGGTGATAGCTTCTGGTACTGCTTTAGTTGATTTAACTGAATGTTATTCAAAACTGAGGGGATTTTGCTCTTAAGCATGTAGATATCAAAAAAATATTCCATTACATTCTATGATAAAGACGCAAATCAAAGTGTAGATTATGGATAGCCTGAACCCAAGGGCTTATTTTTCTTTTCTTTCCATCAATTATCTAGTGATTATATTAGCTTTTCACAAAGCATCCGTTGCTCTGTTTAAGTTTCCGCTGTAGCTCGCCTTCATATGATTGTGTATAGTGGTAAAAATCCTTGCTGAGTGCTGGTGGTGAACTTTACTTTAGCATTGCAACTTTTTCCCAATAGGTGGCGTTTTTGCAGATCATTCGTTTGTTGTTTGTCATCATCGCCAGAGGTCAGGTTGGTTTTGAAGGTTTCTTTTTATTTTTTGATTGGAATTGTTTGGAGGGAAGCTGAAACCTCTTTACTAAACACTTGAAAACTTAATTAATTTTTTTTAAGTCATATCCTCTTTCGTTATATCTTTAGCCCATACATTGTACCACAGTCAGGTCATCTACCGTGATTTACATATATCTTGACATTTATTTATTGCTTTGTTCTTGCAAATGAACTACTTTGGGGGAGCTTATGGCTAACATTGTAGAGATATTTGTCAGAAAATACCTTAAGTTTTGAGTGAGGTTTTAAAATGAAAATATCAGTTGCATAACTCCCACCTTATTGATTTTATTTACAATGGATGACCCGTGAGAATTTTTCTCACTATTAATGGTAATTTTTGTATAAAATGCGAATATTAATGACTTCAATATATTTTATTAGAAAAAAAAGTAACAAATTTAATCGTTTTTAAATGATATTAATTCATATTTCTTATGAAATAATTTCATGAAATTTCTTGAAGAATAATTTTTGAGGTTATGATGTGATTAAATACCTATAAACGCACGTGTTCGTGTAAGTCTTCATATAACTGTCTATGAGAAAAACGATTAAATACAATCCTGCATTTTGCAGAGCTTGGCCTTATGTTTTATTAATAGTCAGCGAAGGCAACTTTTATAGAATTTTTTTTTCTATCATCCGAAAAGACTGTTGTATCAGAAGGTCTACAGTTTTATCGGAAATATTAATTTTTGCAGGGATAATGTACTCACGCAAGTTTATTACGATTAACCCCCTATAGTTTATTAATCCCTGTATAGTATTGATATTTCTGATTAACATCATGACTGTATAATGCTTTGAAATTAATTTGTGAGATGGTAAGCCAGTGGATTTAGTGTATTTAATAATTCTGTTGTGTACAGCTGAGTATTGTCTGTTTTTTCCTCTTTAACAGTATAAGAACTAAAATAAATCTTTTTCTTTCTAACTTAACAATTAGAAATAACATGTTCATTAATTTTTGGATAAGCATCGAAATAATAAGTGCTTCATAAGTACATTATGATACATCGGTACTTCAAATGCTTCATTATTGTGACCAATTTCTAAAAGAAAGATCGTTCGATCTGAAATTTTGAGTCAACTTACGGATTTTAACGTAAGACCAAAAGGTATTCTTTTTACCAGCTTTCCAACAATGGTTGTTCTATTAGCGTTTCTTAAAACGGGTAACACCTGGCGAAAATATCTAAGAAACAAAATTATTTTTCTCCCTAAGAAAAGTTATTATTCACAATATCATGTTTCTACAGGATATATGTTTGAGTATCATCGAATTATCATGGGATCTGTTTTATCTCCTGGTAGAAGATTGGTTGCAATTTCGGTCCATGCAACGCGTATAAAATTTGTCATTATCTGACAAATGAGAGACAACTTAACGGTACTTTTTAAAAGTAAACAATTTTTTATTTTTATTTTTGTTGTTTGCCTTAGTTATGCGATCAAATGTTCTTGGTGCTATTTTAAGTGGAAGATTCGTATAAACGCACACTCCAAATTTGTTTTTAAAAAAGTGACCAAAAATAAAATATTATCAATTTTAGTTTTTTTTTTCAACCAAAGGTACGTTTCTAATAGTAACATCTCAATTTACTGTAACTTTTCCTATTTTAATCAATAAATATCATCACTTTTAAAGATGCCTAAGGGAACTTTTTTGTCCGATCAAGAAAAGATTCAAATTACATTTTTTCACGACCAAGGATGCTCTAATAGAGAAATTGGACGTAAAATCGGTCGTTCGGAAAGTGTGGTGCAACATTTCTTTAAGAAAAGTCAAAATTATGGAGTTCGCAATTCAACAAAGGGTAATACAAAACTAACAAGAAGACAACTTAATCTAATAAACAAGAAGCAACCCGCAACAAATTGAATTCCATACAAATAAGGAATAAATTAAATCTTCCTGTGACTTCCAAACACGGTGCACACATTTTACGAAACGATGAAAACATAAAATGGAAAAAGCCGAAATGCAAACCAATGCTAAAAAAACACCATAAGGAAAATCGTCTAAAATTCGCAAGAAAATATATGAAATGGACAGATGAGTGGAAAAAAGTAATTTTCTCTGACGAAAAAAAAATTAATTTAGACGGTCCAGACTCATACTCATGCTATTGGCACGATTTGAGATCTAAAGATGTTCGGATGTCAAAACGTAATTTTGGTGGTGGCAGTGTTATGGTTTGAGCAGCGTTTTCTGCAGTTGGCAAGTCGAAAATTTGTTTTGTTCCGACAAAAATGAATAGTTCAATTTATAAAGAACTGTTGGAAGATGCTCTTCTCTCTTTTATGAACGAAAAAATGGATGAAGATTGCATTTTCCAACAAGATAATGCTGCAATCCATGTTTCTAAGCAATCGAAATCTTGGTTCAATGAACATGGCATTCCTTTGTTAGACTGGCCGGCTTGTAGTCCGGGCTTAAACCCAATGGAAAACTTGTGGGGATACATGGCCCGTAAAGTTTATGCAAATAATACCCAGAATGAAGGCATAAAGACTGTGACAGAGCTGAAACTAAGAATTAAACAAGTCTGGGAGGAAATTGATTCCGATCTGCTTAAAAAATTAGTGGAATTATTTTTGAAACAATCCATAACAAAGGATCATCCACACATTATTAATAATGCTACAATGGCCCAAACATTAAAGTGCGTTTATTGGATAATACCCTTAAAAATGGCTGTTAATATCGAAAATTAAGTAAAAAAAAATAAGTAAAGTACAAATGAATTTTTTTTGTAAACAATATTTTAAGTGAAGTCTTAACTAATTTAATACACAAATTTACAGCCCCCTAAATATTTTCTTGTTTAATTTTTACCTTTTTTTAAAAAAATGTAGTGTGCGTTTATAGGAATATGCTCCAGTGTATATATAGGACGACTTAGTATTACTACCCTTAATAAAACAAACACAGCAATGTTGACTATATGCAGTAGTAAAGAAGTTGTTTGCAACCGTCAAGATCATCTTTAAAATATATCTAATGACGAAAATATTTTTAAAAGCAAAAATTATTTTAATCTAAACAACATGTTTTTTTTACATTATTTGTGTACTTCTTCCTTGAAAGCATTTAAAATCTTAAAGTTAAACATCACCTGACACTATATATTAAACAACCCTGAATTAATACACTTGATAAAACAAATACTGCATTACCGACAATTCCAATTAGTAAGTAACTGACAAAAAAAAACATATTTGAGGCATTATATGTGTGCAAACGACGAGCCCCATTGAAAAACAATTACTTATTTTACTTTAAAAGACACTTAGTTTATATATTATTTATGTGTCTATTTTCTTGAAGTCTCTGTAACAGTTAAAGTTTGATGTCACTTGATACTATATATTAAACAACCCTGTGTTAGTTCATACACTGGAAAAAAATAAACACTGCAACTACAAAATATGTAATATAGAAAACTGTGAACCTTGAGGCTTTAAAATGTATTTTATGTAACTATAACTTCAACTTCAGGACTTGTCACTATTTTACGTCATTAGAGTGGAAATTTATCTTTAAAATGAATCATCAATCATGAATTTTGATGCAGTAATACGGAAGATATTGGCAGCCGACAAAAAAAAAGAGCTTTAGATATAATATATATGATGATATTTTTTAATATTAGTTGACACCTGTTTAAAATATTGTAACATAATCGCTGTATTAGACTATATATGGTTTAGAGCGTTTCAAGGCGTTAAAAAGTTTGTATTGAAGACAATTTCTTGTAATAAAGGGTTCAATCACAGCCTTGTTATGACAGTTTATCCTTCAAAAAAACTATTAAAAAAATGATATTTATTTTTAGCATCTTTTGCACCCTGTTTGTCTACACTTGTTTCAACCAAAACAAAAAAAAAATTTATAAATTAAATAAAGAATGAAATATAACAACTTTCATTTAAACAAACACCAGCTGTTTCCTTATATTTCCTTGTAAATGTTTCTTAACTTGAAACTCAAACAACCAAAAAAAAAGTTGTTTTTTTCCATTACACTTTTGAAACAATCTCAGCTCTTTTCTTTCAAACCATCACATACTCTAGCCATTATTCTTTTTCATTCTTCTTGTAACAGTTGCGGCATCTCTGACACTTCATGCCACTTTACACACATAAACTTTTCTAGTAAAACTCAGACACAACTCCGTCGTTTATTTGATGTATGAAATGTATAATGAAATGATGAAAACAACAACACAATAGCAATAACAACAATAATAAATTCAACAAATGAAGTATGTATTCATTCAAGTATGTATGTATGTATGTATGTATATATGTGATGTGGGGGTCTCATGTCATGTTGTTAAAACCGTTTGTGCTTGCAACATATGTGAACAATAGATGACAAGAGCAACAGTTCCGAGTACAATGAACAGCCAGTCAACCAGCCAAACACGGTGATAAAACTTTGGCCTAAATTTGTATATGAAAAAAAAGCAGTTACCAGTTTAGAGCCATAGCATACAAGGAAACGAGTTGCTTTCAAAGAATACAATTGAAAACGAAAACTTTTTTTATTCTTTTAACCATTTTATGTAACAAAAAGGTGACAAAATGTCAAAACTTTTACAAGATTATTTGACAGGCAATCACAGAGGCGGCAAATTTTTAATAAAAACAAAAGCAAAAAAATAAAAAATAAATAAAATGAAAAATAAAAAGGGAACAACTTTTGATTGTTATTTTTTCCTTTCAAAGAAATATTAAATTAAAAAAAAATTTGACAAAAATGTGTGCGTTTGTGAGCCTTTAATAGAAAATCAATGTTAAACGTTTAATTGGAAGAAGTGAAGTTTAGAAGTTTATACCGTTAGCATATTAAGATCAGTAGCAGGTTCTGCATGAAAAACAGGAAGTCTAACATTTAAAATTGTATGCTGGCTTCATAGACGTTGTATGATAAAAGGCCATGAGGTAAACAAGCAGCGGTGAATACTTATTGAAAACAGGACCTTTTCCAACATGTGCATAATTTAATGAAGTCCGCATTCTCTACCATAAAGCCTTTAATAAATAGCAAGGATGAGATAACTGCGGTAAAAAAAGAGAAAAAGTCGATCAAGATGTGAGAAGAATTCTACACAAAACATCATATCATTACATATCCTTATAAACCACTATCAGACCATGTGCCCACGTATCACCATGTGACCACGTATCATGTCTGAGAGACTGGTTGGTTTTTGGGCATTTAAATTCTTAGTCGATCTTGTCAACATATTGCCCATAGGTTAGATATATAAGCCTCGCTAAATCAAGCAAAACTTGAGCATACATAGCTGCCAGTTGTAATACCGCAAATGAGGCAATGGCCATGTGCTTGTCGTCAAGTTCAGATTAACAGCCCCTAACAAATAACAAGAGTCCCACACATTGAAACGCTGCTCGGAGCCGGCGTTAAACTATAGATGTCATTCAATGAGTTTAAAAATAGAAATGGGTGCAGCTCATTGACCGAGAGAAGTCCCCATGTTCCTTCATTGACTGATATGGGAGTTAATAATAATTATGCCGATATCGATGGTCGATAGCTCCGATAAGATACCGAGAAAGATTAATCCAAGTATGAGCAATAAACGTCATACTAGGAACGGACGCTGGCAAATGAGTTAGTTACACACTTCTCTTTCTAAATCGATATACGAGGGCGGATTGACATTGAAGCTACCTAGCGCTAGATGGCAGCACAAACACAAAAACTTTTTCTTTCTTAGAAATTACGATCTGTCAAATGTCAGCTGTTAAAATTTTAGCCAAATTTATCGATTAGTTTATTTTTTGTAGTCGTTTGAAGAAAGCATATATGGTATTATATTGGATTGCTGAATTTAAACGGGGCCGAATAAGCACTGCAACAATACCATCAACAGGAATGCCAAAAGAGGTGGTTACTGAAGAAAATATCAAGAATGTCCACGATATCGTTATGAATGATCGCCGGGTCAAAATACGTGAGATTGCGGAAATGGTTAACATATCATATGAACGTGTGTTCAACATTTTGAATGAGCATTTGCATATGAAAAAGCTATCGGCAAGATGGGTGCCGCGTTTGCTTAGTGTTGAACAAAAACCAGTTCGACAGATCACTTCACAGCGGTGTTTGGACATGATAAAGCATAATCCTGCTGATTTGTGGCGTATATTACGTTAATAACTGTTGATGAAACGTGGCTCCACAACTTCACACCTGAAACCGAAACTCAATCGAAGCAATGGGTGGAAGCTGGTGGAAGTGCGAAGACAGCGAAATGGGCTGTCAAGATTATGGCCACTGTATTTTGGGATGCACACGGAATATTGCTCATCGATTATCTTGAGAAGGGATCCACAATCACAGAAGCGTATTATCGTGCATTATTGGATCAATTGGTTGATGCAATCAAGGAAAAACGACCACATTTAAACAAGAAAAAAGTTCTTTAAGACAATGCACCGGTTCACACAGCATTAAATGCGATGTTAAAACTGCAAGAAATTCACTTCAAATTGGTTGATCATCCACCTTATAGTCCAGATTTAGCCCCTAGTGACTTTTTGCAGTTTTCAAACTTGAAAAAATGGCTCGCAGGAAAAAGATTCATCTCAAACGAAGAAGTGACTACCGAAACTAATGCGTATTTTGAGGAGTTCCCAAAATCGTATTATTCAGATGGTATAAAAAGTTTGGAAAATCGTTTTACAAATTGTATTGAGCTAAAAGGAGACTATGTTGAGAAATGAATGGTTTTTGAAAAAAAAAATGTTTTTTCCTACTTAGGTAGCTTCAATATCAATCCGCCCCCGTACATACAACCTCGACAGAAATGATTCGCTGATTAGCGCAGCTTTTGCACGTGCTTACCCTTAACGCAATACCTAGTAAAGATATAATTAGTGCGCCTCCTATCTAATATACTCGTAGGCCGGTTGAGGCTAGCAGTGAATTAAGATTTCCACTCTGTCCAGGTCCTTCCAACTTACTTTTGTGGATAGATGGCTGTCCAGACAGAGTGTGCCCGCCTTAGCAAACTCAGCAGCAACATAACGATCCGTAATATCCCTGTGATCAGAATCCCAATATGAGATGGACACAAAACTGCCATGAGAGTATCCCAACCACACACCTTGAATATAATAGATGGGAAATCCGTTGAGCGACGCACACCGCTCTACCTATGCTTTGTAGATTTCAAAAAGTCATTCGGCGTTATGGAGCATAATATAATCGCACTGTGAAATAATTATAGAAAAAACTGACTGCCAAGAAAACAGTCTAAAAGTCTACAACGCATCCTCCTTATCCTGAAAACTTATAAAATAGTTCACTGAAATTTATATTAGACGGGTTCGTTATGGTATGCAAAAAAAGGCTGCCAAGGAAAAAAGTTCAAGAAATTCTGAAGTTTACCACAATCCACAGTTTTTTCATCCTTACAGTAGTCATTGAATGGCAGACTCAGTCCCCCAGCCGTCCAGTGCTTCATGAAGACAGCCAGGCTTTGTCTCGGAATCTCTGTTATATTGTTGTTTTCTGACACACAGACGTGGTGGTGTTGTGTCGTCTGTAACTATGGATAATGTAGATATTGAAGAGTCAGTCTTGATGTTTTGGGCATGAAGATTCATTGTGATGTACGTTGGAACGTTCACAATTTTAATGTGTCGAAAGAAGTATTCAAGTGCCTCTGTTTTTTAAGACGGCGCAAGAAATATTTCACTCCAACTGATCTTCTCAATATTACAACTCTCATGTATAGGCCGGTGCTTCAAAGCCTATTTCGTGGCTTCTTGACCGCAAAGAGGAGAGGGCGAAGATGCTTATTAATGAGGGTAGTGTAGCCAACTCCATTGATTTATTAGAGCATCGTCGCAATGTGGCGTGTGTTTCATTGTTCTATCGGTACTATAACGGAGTATGTTCTAACCAAATAAACTAATTGATTCCGCAAAATCATATATTTTCACGAAATACTCGTTTTTCCTGTAGAGCAACATCGCTTTATAGCTTATTGTCCAAATAATCGCACAACGCATTTTAGAGAGAATTCGTTTTTAGAAAGAAAGATTTTCCTGTCATTTACGATATGGATCGGTTCAAATTCAACGACCATAAACACTAATCCACCTCTGTCCTTCTTCCCCCGACCTACGTCGGGGAAGTAAGGGTCATCCCCTGAGTCGTACCGTACATGGTCCATGGTCTATACAGTGCAGGTGGAATCATCCTCCCACCGTTGCAGTGCCATACCCGATATGAATCACAAAATCAAAGGCTGTTAGTGGAAGTTAGCATTCCGACCAAGTGGTCAATACTCTTATCGACAGCCAGTTCGTTTACTACACAATTCCCTCGGCTGTCGTAGTGACGCTTCATCCAAATAATCCACAGACTGGAATGTTTCGCAATCAATTTTGGATTACTCGGCATTCACATATCAGCCGCGTTGTCGAGTGGACACAGCAGAGCAGTTTAGCTGCTTGTACCGATTGTCGCCGAGATATTCGCCTGTAAGATACTGCGGTGGTTTGACTTCCACGACCACCTCCGAGTGTTACGAATCATCCGTATAAAGCTCGATGAATCCGAGCCCAAAGCACGATTCTGGTGAGATGCTTATAGAGAATCTTCTGTTCAGGGAGAGTTTAAGTGCACGTCAACAGGGACCGTGTCGCAAGCCCTGGACATTGCTCCTGTCATACTCAGCCTTACGCCTGCGATGTAGTTGCAATATGTGTGGACATCAAGTCTACCGAAAGCCAGTTTAAAAATGCCTGTTAATTCGATTGTATTTGAATATCATACTTGACGCCGTAATGATGCATGAATCTCAGAAAAATTTAGGAATTACGTGGGATGCCGATGAAGTCTTCTTTCTCTCACAAAAGCACAAAAATATGTCTGGTATGCTGGCTGATAGCGTATATTACGCTGCACTGGTTGGGTTCTCAATAAACGTACCTTAAACCAAAATAATACACATAAACACAAGTAATGCCACAACAATTACCGTAAGTGACAACCTAAGGCGTACTTTTGTTATTTGAAATGAAGCAAACAATGAATTGCAGGCTCTGCGAGCTTTCAATAATCTCAGCTTACGAAAAATCATGCGCATATTACTTCGGAAAACGGTACATATTTGTTTTAAGTTTTCCATTAAGCCAGTACTTTTTTCACAATTGAATTTTTCTAACGTTTTTTATGCCCTACCCCATACTCTATTCATATCTCATTACCACCCTTTAATTTTCTACTACATTTTCTTTAAAACAATTTCACATTTAAATGAACTGTGAAAGGGGAGAATCAAAAAATATTTCACATGAAAAAATGTTTAGCTGTTACACTTGAAATATGCTACCCAATGTTAAAATTCCCAAAATGCTGCAGTAAAAGAATATAAAAAATAAAATAAAATGCAAGAAAAAAATGAAACAATAAAAATAAAAATAATGCAATAGTTTTTTACAAAAATTCACATGCATTCGTTTATACATTTGTTCATACATTCCATTCATTTATTTAACGAAGCACAAGCAAATACAACATGTACGTATACGCCGCATACTGCAATAACATGCAACATTCAATAGCACAGCAGCTCCAAAGGGCGAAAGAGAGTGTAATAGCAAATACAATACAATTGCATTGTATTTTCAAGGGTGGTTTTTATTTATCACATACATATACAAAATGAAAAGTAAGGGTGCGTGTATGTGTATTAGAGAGTGTTATTTAATATTGTTGCAACAACAATAGCAACACAGCATATAGAAACAATGTGACAATATTTATTTGCTTGGAAATCTATCGAAATGTAAAACATAACCATCATTTAATTTAACATGAATTGGATGCAACCAACTAAGGGACTAGAAGAATATAGAGGCATGATATTCTTAAAGGGATACTACAGTGTTATACCGCTCTTTGTTCATTTAGTGATGCCAAAACACTAAATCAAGTAAATATGATTTTTTTTTTTATATAAGACCAGCACCAAGATGATGGACCCTACTCATGCAGTGCATTGTGCTGGTACTAGGGAAATAGGTTATTAGAAGGAGGACAGAGGTAGTAGTGTTTATGGACGTTAGATTTAAATTTACTCATGTCGTAAGTGGCAGGAAATACTTTCGCTGGAAGATTATTCCACAACCGAACAGTGCGACCAAAGAACGAATTGGCCCTATAATGCGTTGTGCGGTTTACTGGACAATCAACTACAAAGGGATGCGCTCTACGAAAATTACGATTACTACGTAAAAACATATGATTTTTAGGAATTAATTCCTTAATTTCGTTAGAATACATTCCGTTATAGTACCGATAGAACAATAAAACACACGCCATATTGCGACGGTGCTCCAATGAATCGATAGAGTTGACTACCCTACTGTCATTGTTGAGCATCTTCGCCCTCTCCTGTACGCGGTCGAGAAGCTCCAAAATAGACTTTGAAGCACCGGCCCATACATGAGTGTTGTATTCCATGTTGGGTCGGATATAGGTTTTGTAAATATTAAGGAGATCAGATGGAGTGAAGTATTTCTTGCGCCGTCTTAAAAAACCAAGACACTTGAATGCTTCTTTCGACACTTGAAATATGTGATCATTCCAACGAACGTCACAGTGAATTCTCCCAGAATATCAAGAGCATCTGATTCCTCAATATCCACGATACCTATTGACACAGATGACTGCGTGTTAAAAAACAACATTGAGTCTTGCGTGCATTAAAATCAACCCTGTTAGCACGATCCCACTCGGAGACCTTCACTTGTGAGTGTGACATTCATATTTATCCTTCTTACCCCAACGTCCAAAAGGCTCGGTCTACGATCAAAAGAATATGAGTGACAAATGTTGCTGTCATCCGCAAAAGAGTAGATAGAATTAGAAGTGAGAAGAAGAAAGTCGTTAAGAAATATAAGAAAAAGAATAGGAGAGAGATCAGAGCCTTGCGGTATCCCTGAGTTTACCCTGAACTCGTCGGATGAGACCCCATCTATAACCACTCTTATAGAGCGATCTCTGAGAAAACTCGATATAAATCAAGAGAAGTGTTTACCGACACCAAAAGCATTAAGTTTCGATGCTCTACATCGTGGCAAACTCTATCAAAAGCCTTTGAGATATCCAGAGCCACAACCTTACTCTCGCCAAAACCATGAATGGACTTGTTCCACGTCTCCGAGAGCAGCGCCAGCAGGTCACCAGTAGAAAGAAGTGCAAATGTGCATTTTTTAATACAAACTGTGCATTAAAATAAGACGATACTTTCAATAAACAATCAACCAATACCACAAATTGACGAACAACTTTTCTCTAGTACTTAAAAGTCAGTAACAAAGAAGTCACGGTGTTAATTATTTATTCCGTCCACTAGGGCATCAGTTTTGCATACTTTAACTTAGCAAATTTGTATAGCTCAAGACACAACTGGCCGTAATAACTTGACCTTTTTTGTACTTAATTAAGTTGATTATTCTGCACATGTCGAAAGAAGTAATTGCAGTTTGCTCAGAGACATAATTCTTATACCACTGATTGTTTGACATCACTTGCAAACCTTCTTGAATAACACGCCGTTTTTGGAGCTTAGCCTAAAAGAGGCTGTTAGGAAGAGGCTGTTTTAGATTCAATATTGACTAATGGTATTGTTAAGAAAATGAATGAATGCTGAGGATGCAATTCACCACATCAGGGACTTATTGTTGGATTTTTAGCTATAAAATTTATTTGCTTGTGTCTTGACTTAGCTTAATAACTGCAAAAATTACCTGTAATAATTAAGAATGCTACCATCCGCATGGAATTGCCAGCTCGATTACTTTTTATGCTCATAAAGTTATTTTAGTTCATTTGAAGTAACGTGGATTTTTCGAAGATTCGTGTCTGTACTAGAGCATTTGAAACTAATGATGAAATACTCTAAAAATATGGCACATTGCGGCTGGTGAGTAGAGTGATCATTTGGCTGTCAATACGTAAAGTTTGTTTAGGCGCAAATAAAAAGTGTTGTAAAAATGAATTTGCTGTATTAAGACACAGTGTATTAAGGTAAAAGTGGAATTAGTGTTTTATTTTATTTTAGCGCAATATAAACTAACACGAACGTTTTAAAAAGCTAACACATAACAGTATTTTCTAATATTGAAAAAGAGTCGGCGAAAGTGGCTCTGGCAGTAAATGAGGATAAAACAAAACTTATGGTATCAACGAACAAAGTATTGACGAAGTTGTCTTATTATATAACGTTAATGACTATAATTTTAAGGTAGTAAATGGAATCGACTATCTCGGTACTACCATAAATAGAACTACTACATCAGTTTAGAAATTGATTATTCTTGCCAACAGATTCTATTTTGGACTAAGCAGTCTCTCTATTGCCGAAAATGACACTCTATACCCCTGCCTTTATATGGCGCTGAAGGATGGGCACTTACGAAGACGAAGCTGTACTTGGAATGTTTGAGAGAAAAGTTCTTTGTAAAATATATGGGCCTGTCTGCATCATAGAAGAGTATCGTTAGCTATACGAAGATATTAATACTGTCAGGTGTATCAATAAACAACGGTTACACTGTTTGGATCATGTAATACGCATGAATGCAATGCTCCAGCAAGGAAATCTGTTCACGAAGGAATGTGCAGTATGAGAAGACCAAAACTTCGTCGGAAAGACCAAGCGGAAGAAGACCTTTCCTTCGCAATATATTGACAACAATATTATTAGTCAGGCTACTGATCTTAATGGTTGTAATGGAATAACATTGCGATAAAACACAACTAGCGTTCAAGTGGCCAACAAGCACTAAGCATGAAGTCATTGCAGTGATATTGCGGCGTTATTAAATACCTCAGTTAATACTGGGTGGGACATTTAAAAGTTAAAATTTAAAAATGCAATAAAACAAAAACGGTTTGAATTTTTTCCAAATTTATTTCTTTGTTGTGAAGTTAAATTGTTCTGATTATAAATGAAATATTACTTCATTCATATGGGTGTCGCGGCCGGCCTCATAGAAGCCCGTTCAATCAGACTAATTTACGAGAACTTTTTCGAGAGTTTGGGATCGTATCTTTGCAATGTCATCACGGATGTTGGCTACCAAATGCTGAATTGTCTCTGGTTTGTCTGCATAACATTTGTCTTTAACGGCGCTTTACAGAAAGTAGTAAAACACTGTCAAATCATAGCTTCTTGGCAGTCGACTGATATCACCATTTCGGTTAATTAAACGGCCATTAAAAGTTTAACGTAATAAATCGATTGTGGCATGAGATGTGCAGCAAGTTGCACCATCCTATTGGATCTAAATATCGTTCACATCAATACCATGAAGAGCGGGAACTGTGAGGCCAGTGGAGACAATTGTAAAATTTCAAACCGTCTTGCTTTATTGCATTTTGAAATTTAAACCTTTAAATGTCTCACGCGGTATAATAAATAAAAATATGACAATCAATGCGTATGATTGATATTTGAAGTTAATTACCTATTAATCATACGTCATAGCGCAAACAAGAGAGCTTTCAAATTACTCTCGCTGCTGCAGAAATTCTCAACCTTTGAGTGTTGACCAAGAGCGCAATATTAGCTATTTAGTTTAAACACTTGTACATATTTTGATCCCAGTCTGCTAATATCAAAATAATTCATCAATATTTATACCAGGAAGGGTCTGACCATTCTACACTCCTCTCTATTCTATATATAGTCGTTGTTCTTGAGTTGGAAAATTTCTACCGAACATCCATCCGTTAAGCTCTCTGTTAAGCAAAAGCATTTATCGGATTAGGGGTGGCGTGGATTGCACGCATACAACACAATCGGCCCAGGTTTGAATTCGAAGCGAATTCGCTGCTAGCCATATGAATAAAATAATATAGCATTTCTAACCGGAATAATTGCACTTCACAACAACAAAATAAATTTGGCACAATTTCAAACAGTTTTTGTTTTATTGCAGAGAGAGAGTCAGCCCTCGCAAGTCCGTTTGCCACACAGTTCCCCCGGATGTCCAAGTGACCGCCTACCCAGATAATCTCCAAGTCTGAAAGTCTCGCCATCTTGTTCAAAGATGCTCGGCATTCACACACCAGTCGCGATGTCGAGTAGACACCGGAGAGCGCCCTTATCGCAGCCTGGCTGTCCGTACAGATCTGGATATCACTGTCATTTACCCCGTAGTACATCAACCAGTTCGCTGCAGACACTGCAGTGGTCCGGCAGGAATAAAGATGCCGCCCCAACCCCTTCCAAAGATTTTGATCCATCCGTGTAAATCTCAACAGTACCGTGTCCAATAACCGGTTCTGATGAGATACACATGGAGAACATTTTATCTAGTAAGGGTTTGGGTGTGCAGTAATATGTCCCCTCAGGGATCGTGTCCAAATACCATCCTCAAACTTATTGCAGACATGCACGCCATCTGCCTAGTCATCAGGTCCGCTGGAAGCCAGTTCAGCAGTACAAATAACTGAACTGAACTGACCCTAAATATATGGCCACTACTGTATGGTAGATTCCCGGCCAAAGCCGAATGTGTAAGGTTCTCGTCCTTATTGTAAAACCCTTTAACAAGAAAGAAAACTAAGAAGAACTTAAAGTATAATTTGCTGCGAATTTCGATTGAAAATAATTCAGGTTTTTTTCATGGTTTTTCTCGACACAATTGTCCTCTATGACCATAAATTTTGCAAAATTTTTCAAAATAAAACCATTGACTATTGGTTCAATTTCTTCGTTGTAAAACCTGGTAAAATAAAAACTTGAATATTTTTTTTAGAAATAAAAAAACAAAAACAGTTTAAATGGTTGGTAATATTCGTTACTATGTAATAGCCACACCTGTATAGAGAAAAAGAGAAAAATGGTCACATGAAAATAATGTTTTTTGTTAAGGCCACTAAAAGGGAACAGGTAATGATGGTAAAGCTTTTGCAGAATAAGGTAGCAATAGCATAGCTAGCCACTAGTTAACAAGCAAGAATTATGGAGTTTAACAGCTCTCCTATAAAGTTCAATATAAAGCGTTGTCAAATGGGGGACTGCAAACGACACATTTTATTCCTGATAAAATGCTAACCGTCCCTTACAAAAATCCCAGCCAAACGACACTTTTCGTTTTTTGTTTTCGATTTCCCTTCTGTCATTGCCTTCATACGAAATTATTTCCTTTTGCATTTATTTTTTCGCATTCAAATGCACAATTTTTTCAATTTTTTTTTTTTTTTTTTTGGTATATTATTAGAATTACACTGTGCATTTACTCGTATACCCGTTGCTACCGGTATGTAGGTTTTGCTCATTCGTTTTCCTTTTTTTTTAACAATATTTATAGTTGACAACATTGTTGGTATTATTGTCGTTGTTACTGCTGCGGCAAACGTTAAAAAAATATAAAATAGGAAGACGTATATTTGCTGTGCGGCAACATTTAACGTTTCAAGCAGGCAAGAACGCCAGCAAACATGGAAATATTTTTACCATAGCAAGGGTATGTAGCACGAGAATGTCTTAAAGGAACTTGAATCGTTTTAGCAAAGAATCAAAACGTAGAGAAGGTTAGAAGGTAGTATTCGTACAGTATTTTTTTTTTTCATTAAACTTAAATGGTGTTTTATTGTTATTGTTGTACACGAAATGCATATCCGTTAGGTCTTAAACACAAAGAATTTTTGTTCGAATTTCTTTTTCTATTCGTTGGGAAAAACAAATGAATTTTGTAAATATTTTCAAGAAATATATTTTAAAGGAATTTTGCTAAAAAAAATTATATTTGAGATAAAATATCGTGTTAATTTTTAAAATTTTAAAATTAAAATCAAAATTACAATGCTAAAGTAAAGATCACCTCCAATTAGCACGGATCCTCACCACTATGCAATCATATGGAGAAAGCTACGGTGGATTAATCACCTACTTGGCTTATCAAATCTAGATCAATCAGACCCCAGGACTTTTTAAAGGCCCTACGATAAGTGTACATTGTAATGCTAACCCTGGCCGCCCTCGCACGCGTATTCTGGAGCCAGGTTAGCATGTAGTGCAGAATTATGCCCTGATAGTTCGGGCTATCCGACAGCCTATTATCAGTGCTCCACCGACTAAGAACGCCCAGAGATGTTTGAAGGCACTGCCACATTATGTCGAGCAATCTTCCCACAGCAACTCAAAAGCAGAGTGTTGGGGGACAAATTTCACAGGAGAGGGGAACTAGACCCCCTTCCCCCCTGTAAAGTGCTCCTTTCAGCCATCATATAGACGGTGGCTGAACCCATAGCGGAGACAATTAAACTGTTGGTCAAGAGTCTCCCTATGAAACTGATCACGGACCCATGTACATTCAGTGCCACCAGAGCCGACCTAATAGCAAACGGTGACACATTGTTAAAGGCCCCCTCTTTATCCAGGAACGCCACTAGAACATACTCCCATGTGTATGAGGTAATTCGTATGAGTAATTCAAGCAATAAACAAAGTAATTCAAAGTCTTTTGAGAATATAACTTGTAATTATTGTATTCTAATTTAAAACAAATGAATTAAATAATAAAATATCTGTATGGCTTGCAATAGTTAATGTGTTTGTTTTTCAAGCAAATATATTCAGTTTCATATTTGACCATGAGTTTTTCTTAGTTTTTCACCAGCAGCCAGCATTATATTTTTATCCTTTTTCTAAGCAGAAGGCCTTCAATTTACATCTTCTCTTATCAAATACTCTTTACAGCGTAAGTCTTAATGAGATTTCAAAAAAGTTTTCTTTCTTTTCGTGTCTCACTCTTATATTTCCTAATGAAAAAGTTTATTTGCAAATGGAAAAAGTTCAATGTATGTCAATGACCCTCAGGGGAAATGTGTAAATGTGTGCGTGTTAGTAATAAAACTAATGAATGTATTAGAAGTCTTAACACACTCAAATACAAATACACACGCATACATAAAAGTACTAAATCATACATCTGTGTATAAAAAATACTTCGAAAATTAACTACCTTGTATTCTCTCTAAAAAAAAATTTAATTTTTTCGCTTATTTTGCCCTTCAAATGAAGTATAGCTTGAGGCTGTAACTTAAATAAAGTATGAGTTGAGTTTGGCTGTTTGTGTGTTTTTTGTTGGCTTTTACTTGAAGATAATGGTAATGGTAGTGGTAGTGGTACCAACTAAATTAAATTACGGCCAAAAAGCAGCCAGACATGTCTAAAAGGTAAATATCCAAACATGCCAATACATCATGACTTAATTTCTTTATACGAGTACGAGTGAGTACAAGTGCCTTAAGCCATAAATTCAAGGTCATTTACATATTTAAATAGAAGTAAAACAAAAGAAGAGAATAATATTTCCTTAGGTTTTAGGTCATCATAGTATTCTCTGTTCTAGTGTTTCTATTCAAGAGGTGAAATGAATGAAACCTTTTTATAATAAAAGCTTGAAAATGAATGTAAGACAAGTTTATACAGTTTCTCTTTATTTATTTCTCTTATTTTCCTGTATTAATTTTAAAGGTGTTTCATTAAAGAAAAAACGCTTTAATTCTATTCATGCTCGTGGGTGTGCTGTAATTAATGAGCTGGGAGGTTTTGTGCTATCCCAGCAATGAGCTCTTTTAGACGCACAAACTTAATTATCGTTATGGTTTACTGTAAAGCGTCATTGAATTATTTCTTTTCTCTCTTCTTTGCACTCATCCATCTTTACTATTTACTACACTTGGAACAAAAAAAAAGTAAATAAATAAAGGATCCGCCAAAAAGTTTTTTCTTTTGAAAATGGTAAAAAAAAACTACTGAATATTTTCTCAAATTTATATTTTTATATGAAAGTACAATCTCTCCGGTTAATAATGGAAAATAAAATCATTCAAATGGCTGCCTCGGTTGGCCATGCAGTAGCCTACATGATCGGTCCAATTTTTAAGCACATTATCGATTGTGTGCAGCTGTATTTCACCAATGACTTCACGACTATTGTCCTTTAAAGCGTCAATCGTCTCTTACTTGTTGGCGTAACACTTATCTTTGACGGCACCCCACAAATAATAGTCCAACGGTGTCAAATCGCAGCTCCGAGGTGGCCAAACGACATCAGCTCTGCGGTATGCGATCTTCAAAAACAGGGCGCAAAACATCGAGTGTAGCGCCGTCCTGTTGAAACCAAATGCTGCTAATATCCTCCACTTCAATTTTTGTGAACAAAAATTCGTTCAACATGGCCCGATAACGATCGCCATTGACCGTAACGGCCACTCCTTGCTCATTTTCGAAGGAAATTGACCCAATTATGGCTCTGGGCCAAAATCCTCACCAAACAGTGACTCGTCTTGAGTGTATCAGCTTTTCAATGTATGCGTGTGGGTTTTCTGTGCCCCAAATGCAACAATATTGCTTGTTTACATACCCGCCAAGATCAAAATGAGCTTCATCTGAAAAGATGACTTTTTTTTGTGGCAAAATCGGCATCTTCTGTAAGTCGATCGCAGGCCCACTTAGTGAAGCGTATACACAATCATATTCGTGCAGCGGAAGGATAAAACTAATTATACGTCAATTCAGACATGAACTAAGAGGTTACCGTTCACGAAATAAGCACTATTTGAAAAAAGCGTTAGATGGCGGACCCTTTAAAAGACAGAAAATTACTTAATGCGAATCCCTAAACATATTATATTTTCGTTTTCTTTTGCATTAAAATTTAATTTACTCTCAATTTAGACAATGAAAGCTTGTACGATAGGAAGAATGCCCTTAATAGGAAGCTCTAATGGAAGAGTAAGTTAACTCTTAAATGGTTGTTCTGCTTGAAACTAAATAAGCTTCACCTTTCCTTGTTTTTGGAATATTTTTATTGGCTTCAATGCTCGATGCTTGGAAATCTTGAAGAGCTGAGCTTGCCGGATTGGGGAGGATTTTTGAGCACTGAATACCTCTGAACTACACACTAGAAAAGAGAACAACATCTTACCAAGACTTAGCCATACTTAACTCTAATATATGAAACACATTGGGTTATTGCGTTTTATATTGGAGCTTTCTTATAAATTGTTTGGTGACAGGTGTCTTTGTCACGATGAACACTTTGCAAACTATTACCCACCAACTTCACTAATATACTAAGTGTTCATCCAGAATTTTACCGTATCTTTCCCTAAAAAGTAGATCTAAATAAGTATCGTGTCATCTGAATCTTTCGCCTGATTATCTTCATTCCCATTTTAAATTTCTTATACAACATTTTTCATTTAAAATCATTCAAATTATTTTATTAAATATTTGTGTAATTAATGTAATCACATTTCTATTCAGATTAGTATTTTAGTTTTTCTAAACATTTGTTCATATAATTAATTCTGACTTGAATTTAGTTTTATATTTTCTCAATATTAAAAGAAAAAAGAAGTTTTCTTTAAACGAACGCATGTTAATATGTACATATGGTATATTCTAACTTACGATTTCCTTAGTATTCTCTTTTTGCCATGATGTTGTCTGTTACCATAATACAATTGCTACCCACTGTAGAGGTCTAAGCTGAAAATTCATAAGAAACTGTAATTTATAAAAATTCAGAATTAATGAAATTCTTTTAAATAATTCGAATTTGAAGGTTATAATATACCAATATAACTTAACATGCCTATATTCTCTGTAATATTTAAATAAGTTATAGAATAAGATATTAAATCATTTAAAATTATCTCAGTATATAAGTAAGTAATAATTGTTACGAAAACAATAATGGGCACCCCAGCGTTTATTACATCGCTGAAATAAATAAACAGAAGCTGCAAGAACAACCATACGTGCTGTTTACAAATAACCAAATCTACAACAACAATCATTAGCAACGATAAAGTAAATAAAAATAACACGGCAGCAACAATAATTAAGCAGCAAAGAAAACAAGTAACAGAAAATAAACAACAAATACAAAGAACTAAAAGAGGTAGATGCTAACATACGCATGGCTACAAAAGAACTAAAAAGAAGTTAAAAGAAAGTAATGGAATATACCTGAAAAATTGAGAGTTTCGAGAGCTTTCGATGTGCTGCTTACTCAGCCATATAAAAAGCACATCGATGCGAACAATAATCATTTTATATGTCGTAAACACAGCGTGTGCAGTTTTTGAGTACAGTTAACTCAGCGAAAGTAAAGGATCCGCCATCTAACTTTTTGTTTTCAACTACTGCTTATTCCGTGAATGGTAACACTTAGCTAATGTCTGATTTGACAGATAATTGGTTTTATCCTTCCGTTGAACGAATATGGTTGGGTATACGCTTCGCCAAGTGGGTCTGCGATCGACTTACAGAAGATGCCGATTTTGCCAAAAAAATCATCTTTTTCAGATGAAGCTCATTTTGATCTTGGCGGATATGTAAACAAGCAAAATTGTCGCATTTGGGGCACAAAAAACCCGCACGCATACATTGCAAAGCCGATATACCCAAGACGAGTCACAGTTTGGAGCGGATTTTGATCCAGAGGAATAACTGGGCCATTATTCTTCGAAAATGAGCAAGGAGTGGCCGTTATAGTCAATTGCGATCGTTATCGAGCCATGTTGAACGAATTTTTGTTTACAAAAATTGAAGATGAGGACATTAGCAACATTTGGTTTCAACACAACGGAGCTACGTGCCACACAGCCGAAGCTACCTTCGATGTTTTGCGCCCTGTTTTTGAAGAGCGCATTATCAGCCGCAGAGCTGATGTCGTTTGGCCATCTCGGAGCTGCGATTTGATACCGTTGGACTATTATTTGTGGGGTGCCGTCAAAGATAAGTATTACGCCCACAAGCCGGAGACAATTGACGCTTTAAAGACAATATTCGTGAAACCATTGGTGAAATACAGCTGCACACAATCCCTAATGTGTTTAAAAATTGGACCGATCGTATAGGCTACTGCATGGCCAGCCGAGGCAGCCATTTAAATGAAATTATTTTCCATTACTAACCGGAAAGATTGTGCTTTCAAAAAAAAAGAAATTTGAGAAAACATTCAGTAGATTTTTTTTATAACATTTTCAAGAAATAATTTATTTTGTGGACCCTTTATAAAGAAAAAATTTAATTGCGGGTTTCAGGTGTTTAATTAAGATACTTTAACAGCCCTCCTCAATCAGCACATACAATGATCAGGAAAAAACGCCACCTACTGGGAAAAAATGGCACCACCAACGCACTTAGAAAATATTCTCACTACTACACAATACAATAAGAAGGCGTCGTTTCTCGGCGACGATATAATGATGACAGCCTCATCATCTTCTAAAAGGCTGCTGGTTATTAGTCATTTACTAACTTTGAAACCAAAACTGATTAGCAAAACTAAAACAAAACAGAAAAATAATGGAATACCATATGCTCATAAGAGGAGTAAGGTAAAGAAGAAAAATAATAATCCTTCTTACACTAGATTTACTAGAAGCCATAGTAAAAAAGAGAGCATCCCACCTTGAGGTAAGCCTCTACCGACAATCCTTTCTTACACCTCGCTGGTGGTCCTTCTACACAGTAATTCATTGACATGAAAGACAATTAACACAAAACCATCAACACGAAATTTACGCCGTCACTACCGGGCATGGAACAGTATTGTTACGTTTTAACCGTTATAAAACGTTTGATATCTTTTAAATTGCGTTAAATAAAATTAATGGCAAGAATTTGTTGTTTTACTTTATAGAATCCTTTAATTTCCAGAACTTTACCTAAACACAATGTCCAACTTATTTAACTTTCATTTAATACCACAATTTACTCAACACCTTTACTAAAATCTTAGCACGACTTTACTCTTTGACACTTAAATTATCACTGAGTGACTGACTTAGCACAATGCGACGCCTTTTGTACTAAATTGACATTAATTTCGAAAGTTCTAGCATAATCTACAACCTTCTATGTTAATTTAAATGAAAAGTTTAATACTCAAAATTGAAATATAAACACTGCTAAAAACGCAATTGGGAACACTGTTAATAGCACATAATAACGGCATTGCCAGGGTGATCGTAGCCTTAAAACAAACCAACAGAATAAATTCCATAATAAAGTTTTTAGCTCTTAATATACTAGTGTTTGTAAATCTTTTTAAGTATTTTTTTATTTTTGCAACAATGTTATTGAAGGCTCCCTCTATGTCCTGTAACTAGCCCATGGCAAATTCTTTGTTATACAGAGAGATTTCAGTCTCTACCAAAAGAGTAAGCAGAGTTGTCTTTATAGATCTTATGTGAAAATTTAGCACAAAATCTTTAGTACAGAAGATGAAAGCAGCATTGTTCTAAAGTCTTTAGATTTAGCATGAGATAATCTCTCTGCTTTAGGGAGAGAAGAAGATGGCCGAAAGCAAGGCAGTTGCTGAATGTGACCCCCAGCCAACCAGATGAAATATAAATATTAATACGTTGTGACCTTTTTAAAACGTTTGAGTTCATCTAAATTTCCTTAAAATAAAATAAGCACCGTGTTATTTTGTTGTTTTACAGTTTTTATTTTACTACACAATAATTTTTATATTGTTTGTCTTAATACAACACTTAATATTCGTTTATACAACACTTTTATTTCCGCTTTAACACAACTTTATTTATTGCCAAACGATAACTTACCATGTAGGCAAAGCAGTCTCCTTACATCATTGTCCGGCAAAGTAATATTAATGCCATTTACAATTGTGGTAGTAATTTGAAAGATCTCACTCAGGCGATTTTGCACTGTATTTTTCCATTTGTTTTCTCTTTCGTTCTCTTTGTTTCTTTTTTTGCTTATTTTTTGCCTATGCGTGTGAGTACATACGTATGAAAACAGAAGAGAAGAGCTGCTCTTTGCGGCACAATGCCTTGCATATCTAATTGCCAACAGTTTGGAAAGTTCTGGAAATGTCTCAAAAGATCTCATATCCTCTATCCGTTAATTTTACACATGTAAGATAGTGTTACCCAGAGATGATTTCATTGGCAGTACTGCCAGATACACAAATAAGTATGGCATTGATAGAGTCACACAAAATTTACCACAATCCTACAATTAAGGCGTTTTTATTCTCGTAACAATATACTTGTGTAGCTGCGTTATTATTATGCCATCTTGGCCTACCCAAAAGTATGTTTGTTCTGAAGTTCTTAGACTTGGAATAAGAGTATCTTCCCGCTTAAAGGGTAAAAATGACCTTAGCCCTGCTGCTCCTTTGGAAAGATGTTCGAAAGCACAACCGTTTCTAAGAACTTTCCCTGGGCTGCCACATGAAATAGGAATATTCTTCTAAAGCTGTGTTGGTATTACGCGATTTTACAACTTAAAACCCACGTAAGTTTTCTTCGCATTTAAAAATCAATCAATGTAGCTTAACATTTTTCATTAATTTGAACAGAGTATTAGGCTTTTAAATATTTTGTGACTTCTTAAGACATACAATCAATTTCAAATTTTCAAAAATTTTTAAAATAATTTTTATTATCAAGGGACTAATAAAAGGCTTTTTATGACATGTATTGTACACACAATCTTCATCTTATACGAGTATACGTATGTTCAAAAATAATTGCGGAAAAGAAGTTATAAAAATAAATTCTTAGCAATAAATAATAAATTAAAAAAGAAAGAAATGAAAACTCAAAAAGAATAACAAAGAAACTGATTTATTTGTCAAGAAAATATATAAAAAAGCAAAAACAATAACAATAAATAAAACAAAAACCTTCAAAAGTAATGAAAGTGACATTTTGTGAAAAAGCAAATAATGTCCCTTCACAAATTCACAGCAGAATTCAAGGGAATTTATCTTGCATCTAAAGCTTTACAAAAAATAAAAAAAATAACTTTTTTCCAATTCAATTGAATAAATGTAACGCTAGTGTGGGTAATAATTTCTTGATAATTGCCTAACAGGATAACAAATACACAAACACATAAAGAAGGTGGTGGTGGCGTGTATACTAACAAAGAAAAAGAGTAGGATCTTGTGGAAAGCAATAATAATGCCTTAAGGTAGGCAATAAGCAATGTTAATACGTGTGACAGATTATCTGTGTGAGCAGAGTATTATTTAAAAAGCATAAGAAAATATTTTTCTTTCGTTGCTTTAATTCAAACCATTTCATGTTATTCAGGGTAACATTTTTGTATATGTTTCTTGGAAAAGCGGCATATGTACAAACAAATCAATTTTTGTTTTGCTTTTTTTTCTGCCTTAAAAAAAGTCCTTTTTTCTGTCTCTCCAACACCGGGGAAATGAAAGCCAAAAAGCCATAAAAATAATATTTACAAATACAAACACTCCCTTCCAAATCGAAATGACAAACAGACAAATAGCTGGAGGAAATCGACAAAATGACAAACAGTAAATACCTGTCACACTCCAAAAGCTGTTACATTTGTACGTACAGTCCCCAAACCAGTGAGTGTCCTCTTGACAACCTCTACTGTAAATATGTTGCACGAACAGAAAAAATATTAAAAAAAAGAAACACAAATAAAAGCAACCGAAAAAGAGAAATCCGACAAGCAGCAACGACAAAGTAATAAAAATCAAAAAAATAAGATGAAAAAAACGAGTGAATCATAACCAACTACCTTACCAATGCCACCTACTCACCGGAAGCCAAACATAAAAAAAAAAATATATTGAAATGGAAATCGTTTGTATGGCAGGTTTTTATGGCAACATAAAAACAGATATTCAGCTTCGGCAAAAAAAAGAAAAAAAGTGTTTTTATGCCGGTTACCTTTTGAAGTAATTCAGAGATGTGGTAGCTTTCTCTTCTATGGAAATGATGATGACATTTATTAGTACGGTGCCGGTGCGTGGCATAACTTCATGCAAAAATTGAAGAAATTTTTAGTTGTAATTGTATGCAATGTATGTTGTATAAGTGATATTTTTTAGAAATTCATAAATATCACTCATACACTCAGTAGAATTTTCGGGAATTACAGCCAAATTTTATTTTTTATTTTTTTCAAAACTGGTTACTTTCACTTTATTGGGAATAAATTAAGTAGTTACCCATCGATTTTCATGAATCATTTTCTTTCTTTTACCTGCAGCTTTATGAATAAATAGTGAAACTGTTAAATATTTGAAAAATATCATAATAAAAAAAAACAAATTAATGTTTCTCCATATCTCAAAAAATATTGATTTTATTAAAAACTGATATTAGAAAGACCAGCTTTAAGGTGTGAATACGAATTTTGCAACATATGGCTTAACGAAATCGAATGAGTCATTTCAAAGTTATCATAAGATGTATGAAGCAGCCTCTTGAAAAATCTCGTATTTAAGAAAAAAATTCTATAAAAAAACTTTTCCAGAGAATCTGAAATGCTGATGATTTTTGAAGTTAGGCTACCATAGCGAAACAAAAAATAGAGTGTTTAACCAAATATTTTTGCTGCCTAATGTTATTGAACAGAAAAAGAGTGCTTTTTTCGCTACTTTTTCGTTCAAAATACTCGGAATTTTATTTTATTCTACTAACCAGCACCATACCTGAATGTATTAACCACTACTGTCATGGATTCACCATTTCGGGTTCAAAATTTTGTAGAAATAACCCAAACAGGTTTAGGTTCGGGTTTGTTTTCAGTTCCTACTTTAAAGAAACAGTAGACTGCCTTACTCAAAGGCAATGCCTAAAGTTTTAGGTCTAAATAAGAGCTTTAACATGAGATGGTAATACCATATTAAGATGGACCGTTTAAATCAAAAGTATTATTATTATTGAGCGATTAACAGCCTGTTTGCAGAAGACGAGCATAAGAAGACGGGCGACAAACAAGTTGAGTGACTTGTCTATTTAAATTGTAAGACACCCACAAACACTCAATCTTTGTTAATGTTTGAAATATAAATAGACAAGTCACTCAATTTGTTTGTCGCACGGCTTCTTAGGCTCGTCTTCTGGAAACAAGCTGTAAATCAAAACTAAATAAAGGGTCCGCCATCTAGCGTTTTTTTCAACTAGTGCTTATTTCGTGAATGGTAACACTTAGCTCATGTCTGATTTGACCGATAATTAGTTTTATCCTTCCGCTGAACGAATAGGGTTGTGTATACGCTTGAACTTCGCTTCGCTAAGTGGGCCTGCGATCGACTTACAGAAGATGCCGATTTTGCCAAAAAAAAATCATCTTTTCAGATGAAGCTCATTTTGATCTTGGTGGATATGTAAACAAGCACAATTGTCGTATTAGAAATGCCGATACACCCAAGACGAGTCACTGTTTGGTGCGGATTGTGATCGAGAGGAATAATTGGGCCATTTTTCTTCGAAAATGAGCAAGGTGTTGCCGTTACAGTCAATGGCGATCGTTATCGGGACATGTTAAACGAATTTTTGTTCACAAAAATTGAAGAGGAGGATATTAGCAACATTTGGTTTCAACAGGACGGCGCTACGTGCCACACAGCCGAAGCTACACTCGATGTTTTGCGCCCTGTTTTTGAAGATCGCATTATCAGCCGCAGAGCTGATGTCGTTTGGTCACCTCGGAGCTGCGATTTGACACCGTTGGACTATTATTTGTGGGGTGCCGTCAAAGATAAGTGTTACGCCAACAAGCCAGAGACAATTCAAGCTTTAAAGGACAATATTCGTGAAGTCATTGGTGAAATACAGCTGCACACAACCGATAATGTGCTTAAAAAGTGGACCGATCGTGTAGGCTACTGCATGGCCAGCCGAGGCAACCATTTGAATGAAATTATTTTCCATTATTAAGCAGAAGGATTGCACTTTCAAATAAAAAAGAAATTTGAGAAAATATTCAGTTGTATTCTCTTTTTGTAGCATTTTCAAAAAAAAAAAAAATTATTTGGCGGACCCTTTACTTCTGTAGAAATTATTATTATATCTTCCATCGTGCGCAAAATTATCGTATGTTACAAATTTAACAGGAGAGCCTTTCTCCTTTCTGCTCAAATAACATTGCTTGGTCTATAGAATCTTTGAAGCGAAGTAGGAAGCAAAAACATCATCGCACATTAAGACGAATATGAAAATATAATTCTGTTGGTCCCTGGCATCAGTAGAACGAATACGTAACTAAAGTAGATAATATGCATATTTGCAAGAATAAAACGCACTTCTTGCATATCAAACCTAGCACATAAAAAGTTAGATTTCTTCTTTCTATATGCTTGGTCACTGGAACTACGTAAAACAAATTTTTTTTATTCATTTGTATGGCACATACGATAATTTCTTTCACAAGAATAACAACAATGTCACATACGATAAATTAGTTCTGTATATCTCCCTAAGTATAGCGAAAGTCAATATCATGTTTTACAATGTAATGGTAATTTTGCGCAAAGTTGTCGACTTGTGTCGGGTGGGCTATCTATCGATTTAAATTTTAACCAGTGGATATTTCGAATCTGACAATACTTTTGTCATTCTAATCTGTCGTGAAATTCAGTATAATATGTTCACTGAACGAAACGAATCGATTTACGCTTGAATAACTTTGGGACTTAATCGAAATTTATTTCCAAAACACAGACAATTGGTCGGAAACTGAAAAGGAAAATAAAAAATTTCAAAAATCATCCTTTCGGATGAAGCTCATTTTTATCTTTGTGGGTACATTACTAAGCAAAGTTGCCGTATTTGGGACCCAGAAAAACCAAACATGGTCTTACAGCAGACAATCTACCCATTACAATTGGCTGTTTTGAGCGGTTTGTGGAGCGGAGGCATCAGTAGCCATATTTCTTTAAAAAATAAGACGGCGAAACCATTCATGATATCCGATTTTTTTTGTGACCGCCCTTCATGGTAGTGAAGTGAACGATGTTTGCTTTTAACAGGATGGTGCAACTTGCCGGACATCTCATGCCACAATCGATTTATTACGTCAAACGTTTGATGGCCGTTTAACTAGCCAAAATGGTGCGTCAGTTGGCCGTCAAAAAGCTGCGATTTGACAACATTGGACTATTTCCTGTGGGACGCCGTTAAAGACCAATGATTGAAAAGCATTTTAAGACCAACATTCGTAATGTCATTGCCAAGAAACTACTCTAGACACTCAAAAAAGTTCCCTTAAATTGGTCCTATCGAATGGGGTACTGTAAGGCTAGCCACGGCAGCCCTATAAATGAAGTTATATTTCATTTGTAACCGAAACAATTGTACTTCACAACAAAAAAATAAATTTGGCAAAAATTCAAACCGATTGTTTATTATTTATTTTTATATTTAATTTTTTAAATGGCCCGCCCCATAAAATAGAGGATATAAGAGCATTTGAAACTGTTGGCAGGTAGGTATATAAGGAAACTGCTTTACCTACGCCGACTAGTTATCATTTTGCAGTAATAAAATAAAGTCGTTTTTAGGCGTAAATAAAAGTGCTGTATAAACGAATATTAAGTGCAAGATAAATAAATTGCTGTGTTAAGATAAACTTTATAAAGTTAAAGTGAATAAATAAAAACTGTAAAACAACAACAAGGTGGTGTTTATTTTATTTTGACGCATTTAAATATAACTCAAACAATTTAAAAGGGTTAAAACGAAACAATATTATTTCCAAGGTAAATAAAACAATATTTTGAGCGCTAATAGAAGTTGATTTGACTGCATAATTGACTCCTTAGTAAATAAGAGGGTTAACAAGAGCGACTCACTAGCTATCTTAATAACATTTGTACATATTAATATTCCCAAATTTATCCTATAATTGGACTTAAAATAGCTGGTGACATGGTCTTTCGCATTTATACTGTCACTATAGAAATCATATATACTAAAACTCCCAATTATAATTATCTTATAATTGCTATAAGTAACTGGTGGCAAAGTCTTTCGCATTCATCCTGTCATTAGAAGGAGATTAAGCGAATTCAGTTCCTGACAATGGTTAACCAGGTCCCGAAATCGCTCCAGACGACAGTCTCTGATACTGATTTACTTATATCTCAATACGAAAGAAAGCAATCGTATTTTCGTCGTATGTACCCCAGCTGGAGACATAAACTGCGTTAAAGTCGCAGAAAACAGAATCTTAAAATGTTCGGGATCACAGAACCTTTATAAAGTTGAAGGTTTCAATCACGAAGCTGTTAGTGTGACTATTTTCCTGGCCTAAATATCTGCGGGGGTGGCGCGGAAATGTGGTTAGAGCGGACGCACAACACCAACGACCCAGGTTCGAGCCTCAGCAGAGGATATGATGAAGAAAAATTTAATTGTGGTTTCGAATGCTTAATAAAGGGCTTCAACTTCCATCCAAAAAATAGAAAGGAAGACCCCCTGACCTTGCCGCATAACTCTGGCGATGATGACAAATATCAGGCGAATGATTAGGGAAAAAATGACAATGCTAAAGTAAAGATCACCACCAATTAGCAAGGATTTTCACCACTAAGCAAATTCATATAGAGGAGCCTACAGTGGATTAAGCAATGGAAGCTTTGTGGAAAGCCTAGAGGAATGACGGAGAAAAAAAAAGACAAAATATTATCTGAAGGTAGCCAGTAAAAATAGCAAACAAAAGATTTAATGGATTCAGCAGACAGTCGCTCGGTGAAACAAAATATGTTTTTACACATGCTTGTACAGTGTGCATTTGTCCCATATATTCCCCTTTAGGGACCAATTACTTTAGAGATTATCTGAAGCGGATGATTAACATTCTGATGTAATAACATATGCATTTAATTTTTTATTATTTCCTAGATATTTATCTATTTGTAATTTATTTTTTATTAATTTAATAGAATTAGAATAGAACTTTTCCAATTTTAATTTCTCAATAAAAATTTGCCTTTGGCTTTTAAATAATTTTCAATTTAAATGCAATTTTTCTCCACTTTTTTCCCAAAAACAAATGTTAAAATGAAAAACCCCATTAACGCTTTTGCCTGTTGTAATTAAAATTAAACCCTCTAACCGCTATACCTGCAACAACTATTGCCAACTCGTAATAGCGTAACGCCAAAAGAAGTACTCAAAACTACTGTAGTTTTTAAAAGGGGCCAAAAGAGAGGAGAAAATATACATAAATTTTATTAAATGCCACAAAACATTATGGCATCAAATTGAAACCATTACAGCAAAACGATATAAAAAAAGTATTTACAACCCTTTAGAGATATTGCAAATGCAAGTGTGCGTGTCTGCAACAGTTGCTGTTGCATTCAACACTTTTACAAAACATTTCCTAAATTGATGAGCTTGCTGCCAATTGGTATTTAAAAAAAAGTACAATAAAACTCTCATTGCTTTCAATTTTCGGAATATTTTATTTCCATTTGCTTTGGGTTTTTTCTCTATTTTTTTTTTTTTTTTCTGGGGTTTCTATACTTTTTGGTATATTTTTATCGTTTTTTTTTTTTGTGAGGTTTGAAATACAATAGACAAATATTTCAATTTATTTTGCAATCGACTAGAAAAGACCACTTGGGGCTGTTTAATGTTTTTAATTTATTTTCAAATATTTTATCATCAGAATCAAAAAAAGACTTGTTTGTTAAAATTACGTAATGGAAAATTTAAAAGAAATAAATACTCAAGAGTATGGTGTTAGAACTGTATTTGATATTTTATAGGGTCCGCCAAAAAAAAAAAAAAATTGTTTTTTTTGAATATGCTATGAAAAAAAAAACTACTAAATATTTTCTCAAATTTCTTTTTTTATTTGAAAGTACAACACTTCCGGTTAATAATGGAAAATAATTTCATTCAAGTGGCTGCCACGGCTGGCCATGCAGTAGCCTACACGATCGATCCTATTTTTAAGCACATTATCGATTGTATGCAGCTGTATTTCACCAATGGCTTCACGAGTATTGACCTTTAAAGCCGCAATTGTGTCTGGCTTGTTGGCGTAACACTTATCTTCGACAACACCCCACAAGTAATAGTCCAACAATTTACAACAGTACATATATTCTGGGCTATAACGAAGGCATTTTAATGCAAATGTGGAGGTCGACAATACTCCCGACTTAGAAGTAGATAATTGTTTAACTGGTAAATCTCGACATACAATTTAAAATAAAGGTGTTTAATTTTCCTTCTGGTTTATACAGGTACTACATTTAAGAACATTAATACTGATACCCCATAGAATTAGAAAACCTACAGTATGACGGTTTAGAGAATTTGGCCGGATATATTTGTCAGAAGTTAAAAAACGAAAACCCAATCTTGCAATGAATCCTTTAGAGAACTCGACGTATACATGGGTCAGACACCTAAGTGAAGGTGGGCTTGGTAAGCCATCAGATGCACTAATGAAAACATTAAAATCGTGTGATGCCATTTTTTGAAATTAAATGCAGAACAATTGACGTTATTGACTGCGTAACGTTATTGTGTAAGTGATGGCGTAATCTTTAGTTTATCACTCTTTTACTCAGCCATATAAAAAGCACATCGATGCGAACAACAATCAGTTTATGTGTAGTAAACTCAGCGAGTGCAGTTTAAGTAAAGTTAAATCAGCGAATGTAATAACATAAAGAGAGTTTATAAGGAGTAAGCTCGTGAAGCTAGTAGTGAAGTAAAAACCAGTTTAGTTGGAGCTAACTCAGCAAAGAGAATTAAGTGTGGATAACCTCCGGTTGAAAAGGTTGGAATCGAACCTCAATTATAACTACGATCGGGTTGGAAGATCTTAAGGAAAAAAAATCTGTCATGTAATTGTTATTGTTTACAAAGTTGTAAACAGACAGAGTAATTAAGAATAAAAATTATTATTGTCTGTAAAAAGATTACAAACAGTGTTGCACATAACTGTGTTAAATAAAGAGTTTTTAATTTAAACCAAACACAAGATGTGTTTTATTTTAACTACAAACTACGAACTCATTAAAACACGTTTTTAGCTTAATTTTTAATTTAAACAATATTTTACGCCTTGGATGTGATCGAAGGTCTCATGCCGGTGGTGTTGCGATATACGTGAGAAACGGTATTTCATGTAGGAAATGTTACAGTTCTGAACTGGACAAACAAATAGAGCATGTTTTCGTAGAGATTACATCTACTTGTAATAGGGTACTGATCGACTGTGTCTACAGACTTAATCGTTCAATATGGAATGACGTTTTTTTTTGAGTAATACTAGAGATACTCTGGTAGATATTACCTTCGTAAGCAATGGAAACAAAAGTTCTTACTTTATGACAAATTTACAGCTTCGTGCTTTTCGAGACATGATCTTTTGTTTTATCGATAGAATTTCAATGTCATACTTGTCATGATTTTAAGAATATGAACTACGATGTCCTTGAATGCGAGTTGGGAAGAATTGATTTAAGCTTCATTTATTATTATTAATTCGCATAACATTCCATGAAGGAACATGGGGTCTTCTTTCTTTCAGTCAATGAGCTGCACCCGATTCTATTTTTAAACTCATTAAAAGGGACCTATAGTTTAACGCTCCGGCTCAGAAATGCAAATGCTTTTAGAGAAGTTTTCAATAGTATTTATACTCATAACCAGTTAGTAGCTAATGTTATAAGGTGATACCGCTGTCGAAAAACTTTTTTATTTTTTTTTTTTTAAAGATGGTCTGGCCTGGTATTGAACCGACGACCTTCCGGTTGGTAGGCAGGTGTCTTACTTACCATACCACAGCGGCACACTCCATTTACTTCATGCCTAATATTGACGAACAGTTAGATTTTTTCGAAAGTAACCTGAATAACATTCTTGATATCGGTGTACCTGTGAAAACTGTTGCAATGAGGGATATAATTAAGCCTTGGTTTAATAGCAGGGTTGGTAGCCCACTGGGTAACCGAATAAAACCCTTCCGGGTTTTTTATTTAAAGTAGTTTCTAGTTTATTTTACTACAAAAATAGGCAATCACTTCTTTACAAGAATTATAAAATCAGCTTCAAAGTTGGATCGCCTGAAACGGGATTCGAAAATTAATTCAAAGGTGGGGACCAGAAATAAGTTTGATAAGGTTGCTAATACATTCTCTTTTTTGAGCTAAAAAACCGGATCGAATTAATTTGTATTCTCAATACTTAAACTTTCATTATTTTTGTTGTAAATAAACTACGAAAACCATTTTTTTTTTAAATATAATACCCAATAAAGCCCGGGTGGGGGTTGCCAGCCCTGATTACAAAGACTTTTATGATTCTTTTTATTTTGCATATTCAATTCAAATCATTTTATGTAAACAAAAATTGAAATTCAATACTAATTGCATATGCTTAACAACCAGACAGTGTAATAACATTTCAAATAAAATAAAACGTTGGTAGCATATCATTACAGAATATTCACTAGAATGAACACAAGAACTTGACGAAGATCTTAACGAAGTAGAAATTTAAAATTAATTTTTTGTGAATACAATTCATTTAAAATCAATTACAAAGAAGAGATTGTAGAACAAAACATTAAACATTTTCAACGTTCTAAATACACTTCAATGGCATAATAAATTACAGAAATACGCTCCAAATGTCTTCTTTCTTCTACAAATAGTAAGAGTTTGTTATAGTCATGTCATCTACAATATGGCTGTTGTCCTAATTTTGTTTGTTTGTTTGGCATTATATTCAAATCACATCAACAATATTTTTTCCTTTTCTTTTTCTGTGAAAGAATATGTTTCTACATACGTAGATACTAGGGAGATCGAACGATTTTTTATTTGACCGGTTTTAACCGTTTTTTTTTTTTTGGTTTTGTCGAATACGGCTTTTTTGAAAATCTTCAATAATACGAATAACCGGTTACTTTAATTAAGTAAGGGGTACGCCAAATAATTGTTGTTTTTTTGCAATGCTGTAGGAAAACTACTGGATATTTTCTCAAACTTCTTTTTTTATTTGAAAGTACAGTCCTTCCGGTTAATAATAGAAAATAATTTCATTCAAATGCCTGCTTCGGCTGACCACGCAGTAGCCTACACGATCGGCCCAACTTTTAAGCACATTATCGATTGTGTGCAGCTGTATTTCACCAATGACTTCACGAGTATTGTCCTTTAAAGCGTCAATTGTCGCTGGCTTGTGGGCGTAACACTTATCTTTGACGGCACCCCACAAATAATAGTCCAACGGTGTCAAATCGCAGCTCCGAGGTGACCAAATGACATCAGCTCTGCGGCTGATAATGCAATCTTCAAAAACAGGGAGCAAAACATCGACTGTAGCTTCGGCTGCGTGGCACGTAGCGCCGTCTTGTTGAAACCTAATGTTGCTAATATCCTCCTCTTCAATTTTTGTGAATAAAAAGTTCAACATGGCCCGATAACGATCGCCATTGACTGTAACGGCCACTCTTTGCTCAATTTCGAAAAAACTGGCCCGATTATGACTCTGGACCAAAATCCGCACCAAACAGTGACTCGTCTAGGGTGTATCGACTTTTCAATGTATGCGTGCGGGTTTTCTGTGCACCAAATGCGACAATTTTGCTCGTTTACATACCCGCTAAGATCAAAATGAGCTTCATCTGAAAAGATGATTTTTTTTGCAAAATCGGCATCTTCTGTAAGTCGATCGCAGGACCGTTAGCGAAGCACTAGTTGAAAAAAAAAAAACGTTAGATGGCCGACCCCATATAATATATATATGTTTGTATATTTTTTTAATGAAAATATGCTCAGCCTTTAACTATTGACAACCTTGAACGTCTCTAAAGAACATCCCAAGGTAGATCGAAAAAGTTGTGCATACTTGAGCAACAATGACTTTTTCTCATCTTCTGTAAACAAATATTGATTTTTATTTTCATTTTTTACTACCAGACCCAGACAAACGTTGTTTCGCCTTCGTCATGTCTGATTGATATTTGCGCAACATAAGCCAGGTGCTTCCTTTTTGCGTTTAAATGCTTTGCAATGGACACATAATTGATCCATGCTACCGATATTAATACTGGGATGTACATTATAATCAATTGTCGGATCATAATTAAATGCAAGACGCATAAGAGAAATGCGATTGGTATTGCGTATCGCTGCTCTGGAATCTCTTCTCGCAGCACGTTGTTGTTCGATGCGTATTACGCGATTTTCTTGTGAATAATTTTGGTATAAAACTAACATTCAATTCCTGGCTAGTTCGTTGTCTTCTGCGCGCTCATCTTATGTCTGCTGTGAACGCAGCACTCTCATATAATTTGTGTCTCGTGTACGGCGACCAATATTTGCACGTGAGCGTGGCATTTTGTACTGCAATATACGTTTCTTATGGTATTTTTTTTTTTATTTAAATAAATTAATCTTCAATTTAATATGATCTTTTTTCCGTTTGACACCCACGAACTTTTCACGAAAAGAGGTTATGTATGAGCCGGTGTCGGGATACTTAACGTCGCTACACGCCGCCACACGCCGATCAAGAACCTAACGCCTTCAGCAAAACATAAAATAGGCTTATTGCCCAAATAGAGTTTAAAAAAGAGTGATAGATATTTATTTACTTTTTTTATATATTTTTTTCACAAAAAGATGTTAGGTTTCAGCCGCTATCAGGCTAATTAACGCCACTGCACGCTGATTAACGAACCAACGCCTTCAACGAAACACAGCATAGTGCAAAACCACAAAAAACTACATATTGCGCCATCTGCCGAACGAGCTTCAAACCACACAGAAACACTCCTCACGCCCCATAGAGCATGTATGTGAAGTTTGGTCGAAATCGGTGCAGTAGTTCTTGAGTTTAGCGATCACGAAGATACACGTAATTTTTATATAAAGGATCCGCCAAACAGTGACTCGTCTTGGGTGTATCGGCTTTTCAATGTATGCGTGCGGGTTTTCTGTGCGCCAAATGCAACAATTTTGCTTGTTTACATACCCGCCAAGATTAAAATGAGCTTCATCTGAAAAGATGATTTTTGATTCTGCAACATTACCATGATTTTCAAACTAATGTCGCAATATTTCCCAGCGTTGTTCAAGCGTATACACAACCATATTCGTTCAGCGGAAGCATAAAACTAATTATCTGTCGAATCAGACATGAGCTAAGTGTTACCATTCACGAAATAAGCACTAGTTGGAAAAAAAAACGTTGGATGGCGGACCCTTTATATACTAACAAACATTTATGGATCGATTATCGATGGCAACAGAACTTCAGTTGCGCTGCCGAACGGCAACTAGAAATTTGTAGTTGGAATTAATACATTTTTAGTGGCCAGTTGCCATACATAATGCAATTTTCAGCAACTGGCAACCATCCATAATCGACCCATTAACTCCATTCTCTACCAAGTAATACAGCAACAGAAACAAAATTAGCTTATTGGGTAGCTGTTCGAAACTTAAGTAACTTTCAGAAACTTGTTTTTTATGGCCTCTGCATATCGTTCTGGCATATTTTTTTTGAGATTTCTTAGGATTACTGTCAGTATTGATTGCCACTTTATTTTTAAGCTCTGTATCAGCTTCGGTTTATTTTTAAATCGACGTGGTCCAGCGCTACTCTTCAAGAATTAAGAACAATTTTATTTAAACAAAAGAACCGGTTTAACGGTTATTTGAATAATTATTTACAAAAAAACCGGTTTTTTAAAAATTGCTGTTTTTCGCATTATTCGAAAACCGTTTTTTGAAAAAAGTCCAATAATCGATCTCCCTAGTAGATACGTACGTATACAGTCTATATATACAATGCTTTGTCATATGCTTGCTTGTTATACGTTATGTTACCATCTCTAAACGAAACTTTTGCTTGCAGCAGCGTAAAAAATTTAGTTCATTTTTTTGTCTTTCGCTAAATTGTTTTGCATAAAAAGCCAATTAAACTTGAAATGACATAAAGCTGGAAAGAAACAGAAAAAATTTTTATTTTTTTCAAAACTTTTTTTCTTAAGCTTCTTTGCTTGTTTTTTTCTTTTTTGTCTTTCAGCAACAACAAAAACAATGTGAATTAAAAAAAAAAAAAAAGTTTTTTAAAAAATTTCCAACCATCTATAGAGCCATTGTGTTCAGCTAAAAATATATGTAAATGCCAAGCCTTAACAAGAAAAGCCAAGTCAAGGCAAGGTCATAAATTTTAGCTGGTAATGCTAATTATGTCTAGTAGCTCTCTCTCCTTCCCCTTGTATTCTAAAATGTACTACGTATGTATGTTTTCATTTGTAATTAGCGGAAAAACTGTTTGTACTTTTTCTTATGCGTTTGTTGGGAAACAAAATCAACATCACCTTGTTTGTCATTCTAACAGCCGCCTTCTTTTATGACAACCATTTTCCGTTTTTGTAATTCTTTTTGTTTAATTTTTGTTATATTTGCCAGCCACGTTTTTTGCTTTCGTTTTTATGTGTAGGCTGTATAACGAAATGGTTGATGTTTAAAATTTTGTGGTAAAATTAAAAATAATTAAGAGCAACCAACTGAGAACAAAATTTTAAAACTAAAATAAAATTAATAAAACGACCAGCAATGGCATTTTTTATTATTTTTTTCTCCATTACTCCTCTAGGCTTTGTTTCTTTTTCTTTAATCAACTTGATTAGTCAGCTGTAGCTTCTTGCATATGATTTTTTGCGTAGTGGTGAAGATCTTAGCTAATTAGTGGTGACATTTACTTTAGCATTGTAATTTTTTTGCCCAGGTGGTGTATTTTCTTGATCATTCGTCTGATGTTTGTTATCATGCGGGAAGTTGGCTTTTTCTTAATTTTTGAGATGGATGGCGGCTCGATGTATTTCAGCCAGATCTGAATTGACAGGCAGAAACGAACTGCCAAGAAAAACAGTTTTTATAGCCGAAATATTTGGACACTAACACAAGAAATGCACCACTGCCTCCATCCTTTCCTCATCCTCACAACTGCTACAGTAGACTTTACGAGGCACACTAAGTCTGCTCGCTTGCTTACCAGCTACCTAGTTCCCATTGATAATAGCCATCAGAATGCTTAGTCGATATAAGGGGTGTTTTTTATAGAGGTATAGAACTTTAAGTTGCAATAAAATAACGATGGATTATTCGATTGACATGCATTTTATTTATCCGAAAGATAATCTTGTTGCATTACATTTTGCACACGATTTCTGGCATATGACTGTCACGGGTGGCACGGATGTAGTCCAATCTGGACGTCCAATTTTCGATGACTTTTTCCAACATTTGTGGCCGTATATCGGCAATGACACGGCGAATGTTGTCTTCCAAATGGTCAAGCGTTTGTGGCTTTACCGCATAGCCCCACAGAAAGTAGTCCAGCGGTGTTCAATCACAAGATCTTGGAGGCCAATTCACAGGTGCAAAACGTGAAATTAGGCGGTCACCAAACGTGTCTTACAATAAATCTATTGTGGCAAGAGCTCTGTGACATGTTGCGCCGTCTTGTTGAAACCACATCTCCTGGACATCATGGTTATTCAATTCAGGAATGAAAAAGTTAGTAATCATGGCTCTATATCGATCACCATTGGCTGTAACGTTCTGGCCACCATTGTTTTTGAAAAAGTACGGACCAATGATTCCACCAACCCATAAAGCGCACCAAATAGTCAGTTTTTCTGGATGTAACGATGTTTCCACATACACTTGAGGATTAACTTCAATCCAAATGCGGCAGTTTTGTTTGTTGACGTAGCCATTTAACCAAAAGTGCGATTCATCGCTAAACAAAATTCGCTTATAAATCGGGAACAACGGTAATCTCGTTTTGGGCCCATTCGGCGAATCTACGCCGGGCGTGAGTCTATTCATGATGAATTGCCAAACCAAACTAAGAATAAATCACTTGACAGCTGTTAAATCAGTCGCCATGTTGAAAAGTAATGCCAACTTAAAGTTCTATACCTCTATAAAAAACACGCTTTAGCAGTATGTGTATAAAATACTCTGATTGAACCACATCGTCTAAAGGCCAAATTTGTTCCGATACAGAGCCGGTGGATTCAGCCTTCCACCGTCGCTGTAACCTGACCGATAAGTGTGGCAGAATCAAATTCGAAGCTACATTAAGACTAAGTGGTCAATATTCTTACCTCCAAGAAGAGAGCCATCCCCAGCCAGTCCTTCTGTCACATAATTCCCCCGGGTATCAAATTGACTCCTTATTCAGACATTGGATATCATTTAATACCTAATGATGAAAGGAGACTCGGTCCGCAATTTGTGTGTAGCTCTGAGATTTAAAAGTATATCGGGCTTAACTTGAAACTCCTAAGGGAGTTTTTTGACAGCCACTGTACACAAACAGCTTATCTGAAGAGGGTAGAAGATGTGGATACTTGTAGACTGTGCTCATAACCATTGGAAATAGCGGAACATGTATTGTGTATATGTGAGTTTTTTGATAGGTTTAGTTTTAGGATCTCACTGGGTGATATATCCACCGTTATGATTTCAGATCTGCTAATGCTCATTATGAAAGCAGCAGACGATGACATCAGCTGAAAGAAGATGTTTACATTCGCATGGCTACATAAGAATTAAATAGAAAATAAAGGCAAGAAATAGAATCTACCTGAAATATCAAAAGGTTCGAGATCTTCCGGACTGTTGTTTACTCAGCCATATAAAAAGCAGATTGATGCGAACAGGGATGAGCTTTGAAGCAAAGTTAACGCAGCGATCGTGTCAAATTGGTTTAGTGTAGTTAAGCTCTGTTTGAAGAAGAATTTAAGTTTAATCGAGCCTAAGTTATAACTACGATCGAGTTGGAAGATCTTTAAGTAGAAAGATCTGTCGAGTAATTGTTGTAGTTTACAAAGTGGTAAGCAGAAGGGGTAATTAAGACGTGAAATTGTTATTGTTTGTAAAAGGTTACAAACAGTGGAAAACAAAGCTTTGTTAATAAAGGATTTTACTTAAAAGCAAACATCAGATTTTTTGTATTGTAACTGCGATCTACGAACTCATATATACACGTTTTCAAAAAGTTAAAAACTTAACAGTATTGATGTCAACGATGTTTGGTTTCAACAGTATGATGCAACTTGCCACTATCAATTTATAGAGTCAAACCTTTGATGACTGTTTAATTAGCCGATATGGTGATGCCAGTTTGCCGCCAAAAAGGCGCGATTTGACTCCGTTGCACTAATTTCTGTAGTATACCGACAAAGCAGAGACAATTTATTTGATGATCGTGATGATGGCATTAACGAGATACGAGGGTGGATTGACATTGAAGCTATCTAGCGCTAGATGGCAGAACACACCCAAAATTTTTCTTTCTTAGAAATTACGATCTGTCAAACGTCAGCTGCTAAAATTTTAGCCAAATTCATTGATTAGTTTATTTGTTGTAGTCGTTTGAAGTAACCAAGTTTTGCGTTTCTTGGAAAATGGAAAAAAGTGAATTTCATGTAGTGATTAAACACTATTATTTGAAAGGCAAGACGGCGAAAGAGACAAAAGAAAAGCTTGATAAACATTACGGCGTATCTGCTCCGTCAGATTATATGGCAAAATATTGGATTGCTGAACTTAAACGGGGCCGAACAAGCACTGCAACAATACCATCAACAGAGGTGGTTACCAAAAGAGATGGTTACTGAAGAAAATATCAAGAAAATCCTCGATATCGCTTTGAATGATCGCCGGGTCAAAATCTGTGAGATTGCTGGAATGGTAAACATATCATATGAACGTGTGTTCAACATTTTGCATGAACATTTGCATATGAAAAAGCTATCGGCAAGATGGGTGCCGCGTTTGCTCAGTGTTGAACAAAAATGAGTTCGACAGATCACTTCACAGCGGTGTTTGGACGTGATAAAGCATAATCCTGCTGATTTTTGGCATAGATTAATAACTGTTGATGAAACGTGGGTCCACCACTACACCAAAAAACCCCTGAAACTAAAAATCAATCGAAGCAATGGGTGGAAGCTGGTGGAAATGCTCCGAAGTAGGCGAAGACAGAGAAATCGGCTGGCAAGGTTATGGCCACTGTATTTTGGGATGCACACGGAATATTGCTCATCGCTTGTCTTGAAAAAGGATCCACAATCACAGGAGAGTATTATCGTGCATTATTGGATCAATTAGTTGATGCAATCAAGGAAAAACGACCACATTTAAACAAGAAAAAAGTGCTCTTTCTTCAAGACAACGCACCGGTTCACACAGCGTTAGATACGATGCTAAAACTACGAGAAATCCATTTCGAATTGGTTGATCGTCCACCTTATAGTCCAGATTTAGCTCCTAGTGACTTATTCCTGTTTCCAGACTTGAAAAAATGGCTCGCAGGAAAAAGATTCATCTCCGCAACTAATGCGTATTTTGAGGAGTTTCCAAAATCATACTCTTCAGATGGTATAAAAAAGTTGGAAACTCGTCTTACCAAGTGTATTGAGCTAAAAGGAGACTATGTTGAGAAATGAGTGGTTTTTGAAAAAAAAATGTATTTTCCTGCTTAGGTAGCTTCAATATCAATCCGTCCTCGTACGACCCCATACATTCGAAAAAGTTATCAAAAATCGGCTCGGTAGACTGAGTACTCAGAGGCCAACCGCGGCAATCATACTCGTATGTATGAAATTATATTTCATTTCAAACCGAAACAATTGTATTTCATAACCAAAAAATTAATTTTGCAAAATATCAAAACGTTTCTTGTTTATTGCAATTTATATCTAAGCTTTTAAATGGTCCACCCTATACTTAATTGTAAGTTTTTTTAGAAACGTTAATTTTCGTTTTAACCCACAGGCAAACATAATTTGATGGGCTGTAGGCAAAATGAAATTTACGCAAATTTGTCCACCAAAATTTGTAATATACTCGTATAAAGGTTGAATTTAGAACATAATTGATTCTATTTTTATGCTCGTAGCAGCCATAGTCGTAAATACATTATTGACCAAATTCGTAAAAAAAAATTTTTAAAAAGGTGGTGCCAGATAGGTACCCGAAATCAATTACATTCTTATTGCCCCAATCTTCTTCTATAAACAGTCTTTGATATATTTGCCCTATCAAATACATAAACAAAAAACCGCGGGGAAACATACTTGCCTATGGTGCTCAGAGGGTTAAGTATAAAGAACATGTTTTTTCTTTACTTGTCTTTTCATTTTAAAATCATTTTTTTCTTCAAAGTGTGCATTTTTCTAAATATACCAACACTGCTTAAACTCTTATCACCCTCTCTTTGAACCTTTAGAGCCGATATCGTGATATTCCTAGTCAACCAACTCTGACATCCTCAGACAAAGTCTAGTGTCTTATGTAAGTATTTCACTCAAGTTAATTAGAATTAAAATATATTCTGTTTACTTGTATATGTTTATCGTATTTTTATATGTAAAGGGTCCGCCAAATAATTTTTTTTTTTTAAATCCTTAAAAAAAATACTGAATATTTTCTCAAATTTCTTTTTTTGTTTGAAAGTACAAACCATTCGGTTAATAATGGAAAATAACTGCATTCAAATGGCTACCTCGGCTGACCATGCAGTAGCCTACACGATCGGTGCAAGTTTTAAGCACTTCATCGATTGTGTGCAGCCAATGGCTGCACGAATATTGCCCTTTAAAGCGTCAATGGTCTCTGGCTTGTTGGCGTAACACTGAACTTGGATAGCACCCCACAAATAATAGTTCAATGGTGTCAAATCGCAGCTCCGAGCTGACCAAACGACATCTGATAATTCGATCTTCAAAAACAAGGCGCAAAACATCGAGTGTAGCTTCGGCTGTGTGGCACGTAGCGCCACTCTGTTGAAACCTAATGTTGCTAATATCCTCCTCTTCAATTCTTGTGAACAAAAATTCCTTCAACATGGCCCGATAACGATCGCCATTAACTGTAACGGCCACTCCTTGCTCATTTTCGAAGAAAAATGGCCCAATTCTGCCTCTGGACCAAAATCCTCAGCAAACAGTGACTCGTCTTGGGTGTATCGGCTTTTCAATGTATGCGTACGTGTTTTCTGTGCCCCAAATGGGATAATTATGCTTGTTTACATACCAGCCAAGATCAAAATGAGCTTCATCTGAAAAGATTATTTTTTTTTGGCAAAATTGGCATCTTCTGTTAGTCGACACAACCATATTCGTTCAACGGAAGGATAAAACCTAATTATCTGTCAAATCAGACATGAGCTAAGTGTTACCATTCACGAAATGAGCACTAGTTGAAGAAAAAACGTTAGATGGCGGACTCTTTATGTTTATAACTCTGTCCATATTGTATTTATAATCGTTTCACTAGTATAAGAATAATAGTTGTTGTCTTAAGAATATTAGTTGTATGTTTATGTGACGTCACAAATATTAAAAAATAAAAAAGAATTATGTATGTAACTTCTAAATAAAAATGAAAAAGATAATATAAAAAATAAAATAAATTTTCAAGAAAAATTTTTGAAGAAGAAGTAGAAAAATAACAAGTCATTACTTCCAATGAAAGTTTTTTTCAATCCCCACTGCTATATCTTACTAAACAGCTCACCTATTTCTTTGGCAAGCTATCAAATTGTCAGTCTCTGTTTATGTACATGGGTATACAGCTCTGGAAATTAAAATTATATTATCAAATTGTTATCTACAAAACCATAAACATTACGAGTAGTTTTAGATGTCATTTTGCCAAAATAATACAGGAAAAATAAAAAAGAGAAAAGGAAAATGACATGAAAATTTATATTCATTTCAACATATTTGAACGTAATTTTCCTCTGTTTTAGTTAAGAACAACATAACCCTGGCATTAGACAATGAATTTAACAGACAAAGCCTCCCTTAACTCTGCTAGCTCGTACTACTCAAGGAAAACGTATAATTAAGTTAAAGAAATTAGTTTGGAATTAAATTTCTCACTCTCTCACTCTCTCTTAACAAGTATCTGTATAACCCAAGAGCCAAGTATGTGCTTTTCCTTTTTGAGAAAATGAGGAAAATTTTAATTATTTAAACAAAGTTTAACTAGATTTTAAATATGCAAATGATGCTGATGATGGTGACTGACAACCAGAGATACTCATGCACACTGTCAACACAAATCTATATGAACTTAATTGGTTTAAATTTAACAAAAAATAGAACGAAAAAAGAAGAAGAATGACAACATAAATATTTTGCTATCATAGGAGAGTAAGCAAATCCTACGAATGAGTACCCACTTGACCAACATATTTATTATTCTGTCCTGCATAGTAATAATATTAATGCATAACAAATATCTCAGGCTCTTATGTTCTCTGTAACGTTGACAAACCAGTGTAAATAAATTGAGTTTCACAAGAAAGTGTACTTTCGTATAATCATGAGAATGATAATGATGTTGGCCCTGTTGAATTGTACAGAAGACAGTTTTAATTATCATTAATTATTCCAAATTATGTCAACAATAATTTCAGATGGAGGTCAACATCATCGTCATCATCATCATCATCATCAGCACCAACATTATTTCCATAGCAAACACTGACACTGTATAAAGGCTTTGATTATATTTGAGTATGAATTATTACAGGACACAATTGTCAGCCTAACGTTTATCGTAATCAGCCAGACAAAAGGAAAGACAGATGGACAGACAGTAGATCTGATAGTCAGTTTACCTAAAAAAAAACATTTGAATTGTAAAATATTTTCTTTTTAAATCTATGCCTGTTAGTATAACCTCTTCTATATAAATTATAATTCAAGAAAGTGGGCCTATTTAAAAATAGCTTTTAGAGACCAAATAATGCTTAATTTTAAGCAAGATCGCCCGATCCACTACAGAATATCTTGGTGATGTTATGTAGGAAGCACTTACAGAAAACCTTAAGGCTAAGGTTCTTAGGACAGGGCACATAATTGAGCCATTGGCCTTCAAATGTTCACACGAAGCATGGCCACTCTGTTAGTCACCAGAGTCTGAACGAACCAGCTCTGACGATCAACCAAAGGCCCCGCCCAGAAGCACAAGCTTCCAAATTAAGTCCTACATACCAACGACAGCCTAATGGATCTGGCTATTCACCTGATATCAAGGGTCGAGTTTTATGCTGAACCAGAGGCGAAAGTAGACCACGCTCTTCTCCTCTTTGACCAATCTACAGTCTCGACAGAATTCATTCGGAGAAAAGCTCAGCCTCTGAGCATGCCTACCCATAACACAATGACCTGTAAGAACAACAGAGAGTTTCAGTTGAAACAGTTGATTGATGCTCTGCCTATCCAATCTAGGCCAGGTGAGTCTAACAATGAAGTTAAAATCAAACTCTGCTTGAGCCATATCATCGTTCTACAAATGTAGGGTGAGCCATTTAAAAGTTTCAATTTAAAAATGCAATAAAACGAAAACGGTTTGAATTTTTGCCAAATTAATTTTTTTATTATTTCATTCATATGGCTGCCGCGACTGGCCTCACACTACCCCATTCGATCGGACCAATTTTCGGTAACTTTTACGAGTGTAAGAGGTCGTATCTCGGCAATGACTTTTCGAATGCTGGCCTTCAAATGCTCAATTGTCTCTGGTTTATTGGCATAACACTTGTATTTAAGAGCGCCACACAGAAAATAGTCCAACGGTGTCAAATCGCAGCTTATAGGCGGCCAACTAATATCACCTTTTAGGCTAATTAAACGGTCATCAAACGTTTGTCAAGTTGCACCATACTGTTGAAACTAAACATCATACACTACAATAACATGAAGAGCTGGCACACAAAAATCGGTTATCATTGTGCGATATGTGTCTCCATTGACCATAGTGGTTGTACTGTCCTCATTTTTAAAGAAATATGTTCCACTGATGCTTCCGCTTCAAAAGTCTAATCAAACAGTCGCTTGTAATATCACGTTTGGGTTTTCTGAGCCCCATATTCGACAATTTTGCTTTTGTCCTCTTTTGGAAGTATCCAATAAATCCCAACGTTGCTCAAGCGTTAATTAATCCATATCGTTCCGGAGAGATAATATAGTGAATTTTGTAACAGAATAAAATGATATAAGTTTTGCCAGATTCGAAATAACCGCTGGTTAAAATTTAAACCGATAGGTTTATATATATATCCTGGCTTTAGTGCCGAGACAACTTTCAGAATATCAGTCGTTACCAATTAATTTGGCAAAATTTCAAATCGTTTTTATGGCCCACCCTATATATTATGGGGCACCACCTCATATGGCGTTGTTATGAACTGATAGCCAACAACATGCGATTTGTCTCCGTTAGATTTTTTTCTGTGAAATTTTTATAAGTCGCAGGTCTATGCAAAAAACACGAGAGCTACAGTGGTGCACAAAGCTAGCATATCAAGTCTATAATGGGGAACATTTCAGTATTATATGAGGCTATGTAAGAATCGCCTAATAATCATGACTGGCCTCTTGGCCCAGTATTGCAGACAGAATACACTATTGAACAGAATATGTTGAAACATAATAAACGGCGCACATAACTGGTAATGGTGCGGCATTAGTGGAGCTTAGAAAGCATAGTCTAACCGCTTATCAAATAGGAAATACACACTAAACATTCAGCAATAGCGATTTGAGAGAAGGTGATGTGAATTGACCACCAATATTGTGCAATTTAACCCCAGTAGAACTTTTTTCTGAGGTTTTCCTGAAACACATTCAATTATCAATCGCCATACTCAATTTTCATAGTCTACAAAAGAGCATCTACAATCTCAGAGATAAATTTGTTTAATGTATGCAAATAATTCATCAACAAATTATCTTATTTTTGAGTTTGAGTCCCTAGACATACGGTCTTGTATTCCGTAATAAATAACAAGACTTTTCTTAAGACCAATAATATCTTATTATTATTTATTTGTCTGTCTATCCATTACAAAACGTACGAGGGAGTTTATTTACTCGGCATTATATTTATGCATAAAATACAAGTCATTATTAAATTATTTTGTACAATATTCGTATATTGAGTTGTTCTTCAAATCTTAAAGCAAAATTCTTTTATAAACAGAAAATTTTCATATGAATTGTTAAAAATTTGTTAAAATTATTATTTGCATATTTTGGAATAAAATACATTTTAATTAAAAAATAATTTTAAATATTTCTTCAAAAACGATTTTTTTTTGGGTGGGGGCGGTTTGTTGTTTCCTAAGAAATTTTGTAAAAGAAAATTTGTAAGAAAATATTTTTTCCTTTAATATTTGAAATACAATCTGTTACTTCATTATATTTCTAATTAAGGAATCTCTTTCTATGACCTTTAGCTTTTGATTTTGGCTTTTTATTTATTTTCTTTTCTTTAGTAAATGTCTCGGATTACCTACAAATTAGATACAAATTTGATTTGATTCTTTTTAACAACCATACAGAAATCAAAGAAAAGATTCTTAATTTGTATCTTTTTTCAGAAATTTAATACCAATTACAATAAATGTACGAAAGTCTACAATTCCATATTTCAAAATAATTTTGATTGATTTTATTTGTTCGTTTTGAAGCAACTTTTACTCTTAATAGGCGTATGAGTGATATTTATTTCATAACCTTTTTACATACAGGGTGTCCGCCGGGAAGGTAAACTACTTGGTTTTGCCGCCATTTTGGTAAACATTAGTCTTGACAGTCGGGAAGTAAAGACGGGGCAAATTTATTATGGAAAAATATTCAGTAAACCAACGTATTTAAATCGTTAAAACAGCTCGCCCATGACAAACCCGATTTTAATGAAAAAATCATAATGAGTGACGAGGCATATTTTCATTTGAATGGTTATGTGGATAAACAAAATAGTCGGTTCTAGGCAATGGTAAACCCTCAAATTATTTATCACTCACCTTTGCATAAATTAAAAGTGACAGTCTGGTGTGCAATTTGGTCAGGAGGACCAAGCTGAAAACGGCCTTAGGTTACTGTTAATGGGGAGCGATATCGTGATATGATTGAAAACTTTTTAACGGCTTAACTGCATGCTATGGGCTTAACTAACATGTGGTTTTAACAAAACGGTACCACATCGCATACAGCCAGGATTACAATGGAATTACTGCGAGACCTCTTTCACCACAGCAAATTATTTCAAGGAATGGTAATGTTGATTAGCTGCCACGGTCGCCTGATTTGACTGCTCCGGACTTCCTTTTGTGGGGATATCTGAAAAGCAAGATTTGTGCAAATAAACCGGAAACGTTGAAGCAACTCAAACAAAATATTCGTGATGAATTAATTAATCGTCATAGGGCGGTAAACGTTTTAGTTTATTGTGCACAGACGGTCAGCAAAAGTTAAAAAGACTTCGCTTTGATGACACCACAATACTCATCAGATCAGTAGTGTAATTTACATCATAATGTAAACCAATATGGAATTGGATCCAAGTTTTAAGCTTAAGATATCTCAGTAGATTAATAAGGTAGACCCAGAGAACTCATCAAAGTTGTATAGTATCCAGCTGCCAAATAAACTGTTTAGCTGAACAACTAGGGCCTGGCACTGTAACTGCGACAATAGTCGTTGAAGGCTAGTCCAGGTTTAACTTTCATGCTTACTCAGCACCCAGTGTGCAATGTTGTTATTGCCAGTAACCTCAGTGTATCCTTTATATTACAGAGTTTGTTTATTTATTAAGAGAGGGCCACATTTACTTAGTAACTCCACAAGTGTTTACCTTGAGCTACATATTTTCATTCCTTTGAAGAAAGGACACCAAGATTTAACTTTTGTAATATCGCAATGATGCTGCGACTAACATCGTGCGGGATTTATTACTACAGTAGTTCCTATGCGCAGGAAAACAAAAAAAAAAAAAGGAAAATAAAAATAAAAAAAATATTAATGGGCTACCCAACCTTGACTTTCTTGCATTGCTTGATCAATAGAGATATAACGTCAGCTGGCCATCTACTGCAGACTGTCGTTATAGTGAATATCCCAGCCACCCAACAATATAGTAATTTGGACAACTAAGAAAGATACAGCGGGAACCATATTGTAGCTGCAATGCTCAGCTTACCGATCGCTTTACAAAATATGGAGAGTAAATAGCGTTTTCAGAACTACAAAAATTATGATTTTTTTACGTTTGCGCCACTTGGAACCTGATCCAAATAAGCTTGAGCATACTTCCAGCATTACCATTACTGTTTAGAACATAGATGAAGATAACCAATCTGAATGAGATAAAAGAGGCGATTGTTAAATTGAAAAATAATAAAGCGGCAGGCGAAGACGGACTACCAACGGAAATTATACGGGTTGACATCCAAACCACAGCTGAACTTCTACTGCCTCACATCACCGTAGTATGGGATGAGGAGGGGCTACCTCCTACGTGGAAGAAGGACATCATGGTAAATTTACCGAAAAGTTGTGACTTGAAAGGCTGTAATAATTAGAGAGGAATTACTCTACTTAACACCATATATAAGATACTTGCAGTCATAATAAAGGGGAGGCTTCAGAGCAGAATAGACAACATACTGCGAGACGAACAAGCTGGCTTCAGACTGAATAGAAGCTGCGTAGATCAGACCAACACTTTACGAATAATCATTGAATAGTCCATAGACTGGCGTACCCCCTGTATCTATTGTTCATCGATTTCAAGAAAGCGTTTGATACCATCAGGGGAACGGAAAGTACTAAGAACAAATGGAGTACCCCAGATAATTCGAATAATCAGAGCGACGTATAAGGATGCAGAACTTTCAGTTCTTCACAACGGATACATCAGCCAACCATTCCACATCAATGCTGGAGTTAAGCAAGGATGCCCACTATCAATGGATGACATAATAAGCAAAGTCTGTTCGAAAAGAAAAGGGATCACACGTAGTCTGTCATGCCAACACGAAGCAGAGTCTAAGTTTTCGTGATGACATTTGCCTACTCTCGCTTAAGATTTCCAATATGCAGTCGACTCTGGAGGACCTAGAAAGTTTGGCTTGTAGTGTTGGGCTTGGGATAAACATGAAGAAAACCAAGACCATGGCAATAAACAATACGAACACGGAAAACATAATGCTACAGGGTCAACCAGTCGAGTATATAGTTAGCTTCTGCTATCTAGGAAGGCGGCGAAGAAACAGACTTAGATAACAGGCTCCATAAAGCGAGAGCGGCATTTGGACAACTGGAGTCAGTATGGAGAAGCTCACATATATCCAGACGGACTAAGCGCAGAATATCTAACTCATGTATAAAATCAGTACTGCTGTATGTCAGTGAAACCTGGCTTGTAACAAATATAATCACACTGAAACTCCAGGGTGCCACATACGTTCACACCTGCATCTCGTATAAGCTTCTCTAGCAAGATGTTAAAAAAATCACACGATAGAATTCTTGTCTTTTTGTCTAAAACATTGCCTGGTATCGAACGGCTCGGTGATGTTCTTTGCTATTTTAATCGAGAACCGCGTATCGGCTAGTGTCGTCCTACAAAATCGTATTAATTTTACAGGGATACCGAACTCAGACATGCACTTTTGAAGATATTGATCTGTCAAAAGCTACATGGCTGCTTTTGGTAAACAGATCGCAGTTATCGATCTCTTTTTCGTGGGTCTTTGCAAACCTCGAAGGTGAATTTTCCAGGTTTAAGTCCGGACTTATATGGATCAATCATCTCTTAAACTTTGGGTTTTATGGGATGGTTTGGTCAACTTCAGTAGGATTTCGCAAAAACCGTAGACAAAATTTGTTTGTTACTTTCGTGATTCGAAACTGGGATGCTTGTCTTAGTAGGCAATAATAATTAATATATTTCTAGCAAAAAGCTGAAAAAGGTACAGGTGTTGTAGCTTAAAATTTTATAGCAAACAAATTATATAATAAAGTAACGTTTTGGCAACATACCATTGCTCATTAGACTGAGTACTTTTGTATGAAGACCAAATGTGGGGACCTTCATTAATTGTATGTTAACAGGGAATTTTGTCAACTTATGCATTTGCTCTCCATCTTTCAATAAAATTCTGTTTCACTTTTCTTAACTTTCGTTGTACACTATGTTGGCTTATATACATCTGCCCAAGTTTATACACAATATCACATAATTCCAATTTCATTTCTTTACAATGATAAGCAATACGTATTTTTGTATTCATTAAGTATATTGTAAAATGGAAAAATTAATTATTTCATCATTGAACTGCTCAATATGTTATTGACATCTCATTAAGTGTTGACAAATGCACACAAGAGGACAACATTATCAGAAACCAGCAAAGAGAAGGCCACAGCAGTATTGCAGGAGTAAATGCAGTCAAGGTAAGAGGAGACAGAAAGAAGAGTAAAAAAGTCAACATTTATAAAAAGGCAAATGAAGAATAAAAAGTAAATTTTAATCATATTCTTTGTTTAATAAAAATAAGTAATTAATAAATGTACATAAGGCGTTGCTGTAAGTCACCCTACGATGAAGTGAAAAATAAAGTAAAAAAGAGTTAAGCCCAGATACATGATGCATGATTTTAAAACATAAGGGGAAAAGTCCACCAATCTATAGTATGATCCTAGTATGGCAGAGAAAACACATTTGCATAAACAGAAAATGTTTGAGACTCTTGCAGGACATAGGGGAGAAACGTGGTGTAGATAATGCGTCTGACCAATTTATATTTCTTTCAATATCTTCTCATTTCAAAAAATTGCTTTTTCCCAGAAGAGCTTAATACAAAATATTAAGGACTAGTAAAGCATATAAAAGGCCAGGCAAAAAACCACAAGTTCATTGGCAGTTTTGAAGCCGAGGATGAGGAACCTAGCCGGACCGGCAACTACTTATAAAAAGGTCCTTGACATAATTTGAAAGCTTGCCAACAAGAAGAGTTCAAAGAACGTGCCTATTAAAGACAAAAATGGTAGGCTCTTTTTTTCTGCAACATCAGAACAAGTAACCATATATTGAAAGCACTGGCAGAAAAAACCAAGCCGATCCACTAGTGGAAACTGAAATAATCAGCAAATCAATCATTTTTTAACCCAATAACACAATAGAGAACTATCTCCACAATATCTTCAAATAGAACTGAAATTGCACATGATTTTGAGGTCTATACCGACTGCTCTAAGATGCCAGTCTGTAGTATACACCTAGAGGATTCTAACACCAGAGATCAGCAACGAATACTGAAGACATACTCGTTCTTAATCATTCATATTCATTGCAATGGCTACTCATAGGCATTTGTACATTAAAGCTTGCAAATTTTTGACTCTATTGATTCATACTCATCTGCACTCATTGTGCGTAGATGATGCAAAATGAGTACGATCTGAATATTAACATTTAAATACTCATTATAAGGTTGTGTGTTTGTGCGTTATCTTTCTCTTTCGAACAGCCAATACTTATATTCATAAATCATGCGAATCATTTATGAGTGTTATGTGTATTTTCTGAGAAATGAAGGAATCATGAGAAGCATATATGAGTCTTATGAGTATTATGAGTATTTGCTGAGAAATTAATGGATTCTATAAGTAAGAGTAGATATGAGTATGACTACGACGTGCGATTCATACTCATTACAACTTATACTTATGAGTATTTTCTGAGAAATGAATGAATGCTATGAGTATGAGTGGATATTAATGTGAGTTCGACCTGATATTCACTTTTATTTTTACTTATACTTATGAATCAAAGTTATTGTGAGTACGAGTGAGTGTAAGTAGTTAAATTTGAATGATGTGTACTCACTTATGCATATACATTTATAAGCGAGTAGGACTAGCAAAAAGCGATTCATTCATCTCTGTCTGACAATAGATTATCTTGTAGGTTGCCTGACCACTGCAGTGTACTTCAGTCGGAAGTCACGTCCTGGTTCTGACACCGTAGATCAGCAATGAATACTGAAACCATGAGTATACTTGTATCATGACTTATAAATTATAATACTCATACTCAATCATAATTATTGCAATGGCTACTCATAGGCATTTATACTGTAAAGCTTGAAGCACTCATTATACTAATACTTATCAACATTAATCACACTATTGATTTATTCTCATATGCACTAGTTGTGAGTAGATGATGGAAAATAAGTATGATTCGAATATGAACATTTGAATACTCATTATAAGGTTGCGTTTGTACGTTTTCTTTCTCTTTCGAATAGCCAATACTTATATTCATGAATTATGGGAATCGTTTATGAGTATTATAAGTATTTTCAGAAAAATGAATGAATCATGCGAATCATTTATGAGTATTATAAGTATTATGAGTATTTTCTGAGAAATTAATGAATTCTATAAGTATGAGTAGCTATGAGTATAAGTACGATGTACAATTCATGCTCATTACTATTTATACTTATGAATCAATGTTATTGTGAGTATAAATAGGTATGAGTAGTTAAATTTGAGTGAAGTGTACTCACTTATACTTTTAAATTATTAAGTTAGTATGAGTAGAAAGAAAGCTATTTAGTTCTGATATCAGTGTGGCTCTAGACTATATTATAGACTGCCGGACCACTGCAGTGTATTTCAGGCGAAGGCCATGGCCATACTGAGGGCTGCTTGTAGAGTGGTGGGATTTTCCATGAAAAGTTTCTGATGCGCTTGTATCAAATCCCGGACTTGGCTCATGCAAAAGTAAGTTTCATATGGATTCCGGAACACAGGGATATCGTCTGGAATTGCGTTATTATTGAAATAGCTAGGCCACGTACTGAGCTCAATATTTTCGAAAAGGCGTCTATCATTGGTGTGCTCATTACATTGGTTAATCTCTCTGGTTCGTGTAAGGTGATGCTTAATATCGTTGGCGGCATGAGAGCACGTGCGGTATCGCCATACAAATCGCATCCGTCTAAATCGCAGTCCTCATGTGATATTGCCTGATTGCGAGACATACCAATAGATTTGGCAGTCCCTCGCATGATCTTTGTAGGAGTTGTGGTTCTGGAGAGGGGGAGGATACTGTCCTTCACCTCATATGTTAGTGTCCAGCCAAGGTTTTGGCCTCGTATTTCTTGTCATATTTGATTAAACTTTCTCAGATGAAGGTCACTACAATTGAAGTCAAAATGATTTCCTATGGAGACTGTTTGGTACAAAGATTGTGGTACCAGCACAGCTCAAATCTCTGCCCTAAGTGGGACTCAATGCATCTAGGGATATTGCAAATGCTATAATAGGACTGAAACTGATATAGCGTTCGTAATAGATGACCTAGCAGCTGAGGTGTACAGATCGTGTGCTGAGCTTTTAAACCCTCTATTTAGGGGTATATGCTACACAAAATGTGCGCCTTATGAATTGAAAGAAAATTAAAAATTAATTAAAAATTCCCCTAAAATATGATCAGAGTAAGTCTTTTATTTAAAGGAACATAGCGGTAACCTCAGCTGTTAGTAGAATTTTGAACAGAGTCTTGTTAAATCGTATCATAGCCCCTATTCACCAGCAACTCCCATAAGTACAAGCTGGTTTCCATCATAAAGGGTTATGTAATGACAACACTAACAGGTTAAAGCTTCAGCGAATACAAGCTTAGTTTACTTACAAGGACGATGTAGGATTAAAGCACTTTTGTTGACTGACATTAAGGTTGAATTTGTTAAAAGAAAGTTATATTATTTGAAAACAGGAAAGGAGAGTGGCAGAGAAGAGCATAAAATATGAAACACACCCAGCAACAATTAAAAAATATTTACCATTTTTTGCTGGGTGATCTACATATATATGTATATAAAATAAAAGAAAAAATAATAAATAAAAAATTTAAAAAAAAATTGCGAAAATCTCAGCGTAATAAATGAAATTAAAACACTCAAATATTCAATGAGTGAAGGTTGAATTTATGCACTTCAAACTGAATGCTAGGAAAAAATTAAGGGACGAATATAACGAATGAAAAAAAAGACAAAAAAATGTGAATGTTAATGAAAAAATTTAAAAAACGTTAATAAAAAAAGCTGATAAACATATAACGTAAATAAGCAAAATGAACAATAATTTAATGAACAGTCAGAAGAGAAGGGTGAAAAATATCCAAATCAACAGAAAAATTTCATGTTTTCTCTTAAAAAAGAATATACAAAATGTGTAAAGGACACACAAGACTTGATTAACGTGCTCATTTACGTATACATTTTTAAATAAATTAATTAATATCACGCATACGTCAGAGTGTCACACAATTTCGTTTTTTTTCTCATTTCTTTCGCTCGAATTTGTATAACACTTGCCAATTAATGTCTTGATTATTTATATTCAGACATTGAATTAAAAAAGAGGAATAATAAATGCATAATTAAAAACAAAAACAACAAATATTCAATTAACAAATATAAAGTATTTATGTGTAAATAAAATTATGGAAAAAGACACAAACAACCAACACTTACAATACTTTTTAATTATTTTCGAAATATAAAAAATAAAAAAAATAAAACTATATGATGCGTAAAAAATAAATTAATATCGAGAAAACGGTTTCGATACAATTTAATGAAATTTCATTGAAAGGTATTTTAATTAACTTTTGTTGCAAGTAATGAACAGCAAATAGGGGTAACTAATGGCCCAATAAAAACATATTATATATTAACTCCCATAACATTCCATGAACGAACATGAGGACTACTCTCAGTCAATGAGCTGCGCCCAAATCTACAGTTTGACGCCGGCTCCGAACGGCATATGTATTGGAGAAGCTTTCAATAGTAGTAATACTCATGACCAGTTACTAGTTAATGTTATGAGGTGTTACGGCTGTTGAAAAACTTTTTCTTTTTTTTCAGATGGTCTGGCCTGGTATGGAACCGAGGACCTTCTGGTTGGTAGGCGGGTGTCTTACCTACCATAAAACAGCGGCACACTGTAGCGTTTTTTTTTTTTTTTAAACTAAACAAGTTTCATCTCCTGCAAAATGTTTGTTGGCTCCAATGTTCTGTGCTTGGAAAGCTTAAACGGCTGAGCTCGCCGGATTGGGGAGGGTTCTTGAACACTGAACACCTAGTACTACACGCTAGGAAAATGAAACTACATCTTTCCAAGACTTAACTATACTGAACTCTTCTAAAAGAACAAGTTATGCTATTTTAGTGGTCCAGAGAGCTACATTATAGATAATTCGATGACAGGTGTTGTTGTCACGATGAACACTGGAAATTTTTACCCACCCACTTTACGAACATACTAAGTGTTCATCTACAATTTTACTGTATCTTCCCTAAAAAAAACTATCTATAAATCTAACATGTTACTCTGAACTTTCGTATATTTTTCTGCATTCCTGGTCAGCTAATTAGCACTTATTTGTTCACTTATTAATAATTTAACCCTTCTTATGTTAGTTCTGTTTAATTAAAGATTAAGAAAAAGGATTTTGCTGTGCTGGTTTTCAAATGACTCTCGGTGTTTGGTTTATTGCATGTTGCATTTTGTTATATGGCGATCTTTTAAAATTAATAACATTGTACCATAGGGTGAACTGTTTTTCTTAAAAGTGACTTCTAAGACTGATGTGGACCTTATAATGTAGACTATTGTACACTCTCACTGTAAGACTTCCTTCGCATACTTCCTTTCTTTTTTACATATAAATGTTATTACAACGAATGTACAGTATATTAGACAAATTGAATTTGGATTTTCCGTATATTCTCTTTCTATCAAATCCTGTTCACTTAACATTAAACATTAAAAGCACATATATATGTCTTGACTTACGCTTGCAGTACACTAAAACCCTAGAAATGTTCTAAATTAATAACTACTTAAATTGCTAATGACAAAACTTACCAAAATGAATTGGGTTTAAAAATAAAAAAAAAAATTATATATGTATTCCAATTTCAACTTTTAAAATTTAAGATTATTAATATAGAAAGAATTTTCACTATTTTTTTTTTACAATTTAATAATAATTAAGAAAACATTTGAGGTTATAATTTTTACTTTACTTTTATTATAAATCAATATCTCTCAGAATAACACCAATATCTTGATAACTGCAAATTAAAAAAGACAATTATCACCTGATTTCTCTATTTATACTCCACAATTTACTAGGTTTGTAATGATGGGGAGTACCAAGTAACCGGTAAATACACTGGTGCATATTCCTATAAACGCACTTAATTTCTTTCTGTATTTTTGTTATATTTTTGTTGTTCTCATCCAAAAGCAAAATTTAACTATTTTAATGAGAGACAACTTAACGGTACTTTTTAAAAGTAAACATTTTTTTTTCTTATTTTTGTTGTTTGCCTTAATTATGCGATCAAATGTTCTTGGTGCTATTTTAAGTGGAAGATTCGTATAAACGCACACTCGAAATTTGTTTTCAAAATGTGACCAAAAAATATTATCAATTTTAGTTTTTTTTTTCAACCAAAGGTACGTTTCTAAGAGTAATATCTCAATTTACTGTAACTTTTCCTACTTTAATCAATAAATTTCATCACTTTTAGAGATGCCTAAGGGAACTTTTTTGTCCGATCAAGAAAAGATTCAAATTAAATTTTTTCACGACCAAGGATGCTCTAATAGAGAAATTGGACGTAAAATCGGTCGTTCGGAAAGTGTGCTGCGAAATTTCTTTAAGAAAAGTCAAAATTATGGAGTTCGCAAATTAACAAAGGGTAATACAAAACTAACAAGAAGACAACTTAATCTAATAAAACAAGAAGCAAACCGCAACAAATTGAATTCCACACAAATAAGGAATAAATTAAATCTTCCTGTGACTTCCAAACACGTTGCACACATTTTACGAAACGATGAAAACATAAAATGGAAAAAGCCGAAATGTAAACCAATGCTAAAAAAACACTATAAAGAAAATCGTCTAAAATTCGCAAGAAAATATATGAAATGGACAGATGAGTGGAAAAAAGTAATTTTCTCTGACGAAAAAAAATTTAATTTAGACGGTCCAGACTCATACTCATGCTATTGGCACGATTTGAGATCTAAAGATGTTCGGATGTCAAAACGTAATTTCGGTGGTGGCAGTGTTATGGTTTGGGCAGCGTTTTCTGCAGTTGGCAAGTCCAAAATTTGTTTTGTTCCGACAAAAATGAATAGTTTGATTTATAACGAACTGGAAGATGCTCTTCTCTCTTTTATGAACGAAAAAATGGATGAAGATTGTATTTTACAACAAGATAATGCTGCAATCCATGTTTCTAAGCAATCGATATCTTGGTTCAATGAACATTGCATTCCTTTGTTGGACTGGCCGGCTTGTAGTCCGGACTTAAACCCAATGGAAACTTGTGGGGATACATGGCCCGTAAAGTTTATGCAAATAATGCCCAGAATGAAGGCATAAAGACTGTGACAGAGCTGAAACTAAGAATTAAACAAATCTGGGAGGAAATTGATTCCGGTCTGTTTAAAAAATTAGTGGAATCAATGCCAGACCGTATTTTTGAAACAATCCATAACAAAGGATCATCCACACATTATTAATAATGCTACAATGGCCCAAACATTAAAGTGCGTTTATAGGATAATACCCTTAAAAATGGCTGTTAATATCGAAAATTAAGTAAAAAAAAAAATAATTAAAGTACAAATGAATTTTTTTTGTAAACAATATTTTAAGTGAAGTCTTAACTAATTTAATACACAAATTTATTGCCCCCTAAATATTTTCTTGTTTAATTTTTACCCTTTTTTTTAAAAAAAGTAGTGTGCGTTTATAGGAATATGCTCCAGTGTATATCGATAAATATCCAATGTTGTTAACTCCATTCTTGAGCAGTGATATTTAAAACAATGTTTAGTAAGTATAATTATGCCCGTCAGTGTAATGTTGCATTATTAAAAATAATATCCATTAACTCCCCATTTAGGTATATTCTTACATTAAATATTATAAGTTCATACTCTAATTAGATGTTAATGAATATTGTGATTGAAAAAGTTAATATACTACACTATTAAATATTAAAAAGAAGAAGAATATTATTCATTAAATGGTTTCTGTTAAATTTGAATTATTAATAATATAAACCAATAGGAAAAATCTGTTACAACACCCAATAAAAACATATACTCGGTTAAATATATTTTACCAAAAATTTAAATTTTTATTTTATTTTTTTAAAACCAGTAAAATATGTGTAGGGCATTGCTTTAAAAACACCACAAGGACTAATAACATGTTCACACGACAATGTTTTCTCGTAACTCGCTTTCTCATTTATAACTCTACTCTCAATTACAAGCCAAGTTACTCAATTCCCATTACTAAATATTAAGATCAAATCTAAATTACAAACATACCTCTTTATACAGCTTCTGTTTATACGGAATTTCGCTATAACGGCCTGCTTGAATTATGAAACACATTCGCTTCATGGCGCGAATTACCTCGTTATACTGTTAAAAAACCGTAGTATCACTTTTAATTATCAAAAAGGTGTGAGGCAAGCAAGGGCAACACATATCCACTTCCTTTTACGGCATTTCGATTTACGGCCTACATTTTCAGAAACTATCTAGGCCGTGTAAGGAGTTATGAGTGTATTTAATGTGATAATGAAATTTTATTTGACAATTTTCCATGATATTTGTTCTGGTTTAAATTCCTAACCTTCTTTCCCATTTTTAAAACGCAATATGTCGGCAAATAACAAAACAAAAGAACCACTAAAACGATTAACATTGGTGGCATCTGAACGGGCTATTTCCTATAAGTAATTCAAACAGCGAACAAAGTAATTCGAAGTTTTGTGTGACCAAAAATGAGGTTTTAATATTTTTTTTTAAGAAAGCAAGAAGAACTATTGCTATATTTTTCTTTTTTTGTAATAAAGTCCGCATCTGGCGAAAAAAAGCTCTGTTTCATCAGGCTAAAGCTGTTATGCACATTCTGCAGAGATCATATGGTCGCCTTGCCTGTTTTTTTTTAGCGACTTTTAACTTTGAGTTGGCAACACTGCTTTATTTGGCAATCGACTAAACAGCTGATAGTTGCTTTTTGTTTTTTCATTATGGTTAGATTTAAACCAGAGCAACGCTGGTAAATTATTGAAATTTTTTATCAATCTGACGGTTCTGTTCGTCATAATGATTTTGATCTCCGATGAAGCCCATTTTTTGTTATATGGGTATGAAAATAAGTAGAATTGTCATATTTGGATTAAGGGTAATCCACAAGCTTTCGTCGAAACACCATTGCATTTACAGAAAATTACTATTTGGTGCGCTTTATTAGCTGGCTGTGTTACTGGTTCATATGTCTTCAAAAAACGAGCAAAATCAGATTGTTACTGGCAAAAGTGAGTTAAGTAGGGACATGATGAGCAATTTTTTCGTACTTAAATTAATTGGCATTAATCTTGCTGACATGTGGTTTCAACAGATTGTATCCAGGTATGAATATTGTGTCCGCTGCATCAGCCAATATTTAAACGGAATACGGCGGTTGCGGCATTTTAATAGTTTCTTATAATTGTTTTGAAACTTTTGGGGCTGGGCGTTGTCATGCAAAAAAGAACATCCGGCCTTTTTTCTTATGATGCATGACTGAAACGGAGTAATAACATCCTACTCGGATTACCGAGATTTAGCAGATTATAGTACACAACATCGCCGTGATCCCAGCAAGAGTGCAAAATTGCATTTTAAATAGTAAAACAACGTAATCTAATTGAAAGAGATTAGGAAGCAGTTAAACACCCAATAAAACCCAATAAAAAAAACATCAAAAAAACCAATAAAATCCGGTGGGTTGGATATTTTTTTTAAACCCGGGTTTTTTCCAACTCTGATTACTAGCTACTATTATGGACTGCTATCGTGGTAAAATTTTTGTTTTCATATGGTCTGGGCTGGGATCGAACCGAGGAATTCTGCTTTGGCTGAAGGTTATCTTAGCTACCAAAATACAGCGGCACTACGCACCCCAGCATTGGCACCAGCTTAATAGAAGATCGAGTTCGGATGCTAGAACTTCACTAGGCACTCTAGAAGTCATCATAGCCACTTAGTACGCATTTGCTATTTTATTGCAGCACGTTTGTTTCAAAGTCCTAAGTATACAGTTGTATAGATTACAGATAAGAGCAGAGATAACTCCACCCTATAGTGTAACATGGTACTCTTAGGCACCTAAGTTTGACTTAAAGCACCTGGAACCCAAGACTCTATAGTTGCTTCATCGCTCTTATGATGACCTCAAGTTATACGCAGAAAATTCCACTGGCCTTATGGCGGTATTTATGAATTTTAAGAAAATATCGCTTATACGACACCCATTACATACTCGTACAATTACACCAAGAAATTTTTATTTCCAAAACTCTTACTTTCACATTATTGGGTATAAAATATGTATTTACAAATCGATTTCCATGAATTATGGTTTATTTTATTTCTATTATATGCAGCTTTATTAATAAATAGTGAAACTGGTAAATATTTGCGGTTTAATATATTTTGTGTATTTTTAAAAATCAATAATATCATGATTTTTCAAAAAACAGAAAAAAAATTATATGATTTTTTTCTCAATAACTCCCTAAATACGGGTTACATTAAAAAATGATATAAGAGTGACTTAAGGCTGGTATCAGTTGGAATTTTCTAACACATGGCTTAAGGCACTCGAATGAGTCATTTAAAAGTTATCATATTGTTACGAAAATAAAAACATTACACTGCATTGAGGGATTTTGGTATGTGTCAATTTGGCAGCACTGTCTCATCGACCATCTTTACGTTACATTTGAATTCACAGCTATGGAAAATAAAAGATGGTCGATATTTCTTGAACCTTCCAGAATGTAGGCTATAAATATAAATAAAGGGCTGTTTTACCTACACGTGAGTTAGTTATCGTTTGGCTGTCGTAAGTTAAAGCGTAAATAAAAGTGTTGTATAGGCGAATATTAAGTTGTTATAAATTGTAAGGAGTGTTTCTTATGGAGGTATAGAAATTTAAGTTGCAATAAAACAACGATGGATTATTCGCTTGACATGAATTTTATTTATCCGAAAGATAATCTTGTGGCATTACATTTAAAATATTATTTCTGGCATATGACTGCCACGGCTGGCGCGCATGTAGTCCAATTTTCGATGACTTTTTCCAACATATGTGGCCGTACCACCATTGACTTTACATAGCCCCACAAAAAGTAATCTAAAGGTGTTAAATCACAAGATCTTGGAGACCAATTCACAGGTCCAAAACGTGAAATTAGACCATTACCAAACGTGTCTTTCAATAACTCTATTATCACACGAGCTGTGTGACATATTGTGCCATCTTGTTGAAACCACATCTCCTGGACATCATGGTTATTCAATTCAGGAATGAAAAAGTTAGTAATCATGGCTCTATACCGATCACCATTGACTGTAACGTTCTGGCCACCATCGTTTTTGAAAAAGTACGGACCAATGATTCCACCAGCCCATTAAGCGCACCAAACAGTCAGTTTTTCTGGATGTAACGGTATTTCCACATAGACTGCAGTATTACCTTCACTCCAAATGCGGCAGTTTTGTTTGTTAACGTAGCCATTCAACCAGAAGTGCGGTTCATCGCTAAACAAAATTCGCTTATGAAAATCGGGAACAACGGTAATCTCGTTTTGGGCCCATTTGACGAATCTACGCTGGGCGTTATTCTATTCATGATGAATTGTCATTTGACAGCTGTTAAATCTGTCGCCATCTTGAAAGGGAATGCCATTTTAAAGTTCTATACCTCTATAAAAAACACGCGTTATAAAATTTATTGTGTAGTAAATAAAAATATAACTGTAAAACAACAAAATAAGGTGGTGTTTATTTTACTTTAATGCATTTTAAACGACCTCAATCGTTTTAAAAAGGTTAAAACGTAACAATATGATGTGGGAAGCAGCCTCTTAAAAAATCTTTTATTTTAGAAAATAAATTAAAAAAAAAAAAAATTACCCATAGAATCTGAAATGCTGATGATTTTTGAAGTAAGGCGACCATAGTGCATTAAAAAATTGTTGTGGTTACCACAGGTCAAAAAATTTTTTTCCATAAACTTATCGACCGACCATCTTGTTTTGTATATAGCAGAGGTATAGAATATATCTCGTTAAGCACCATTTTGGGCTTTTGTAGACCAAAAATTTTGTACTCTACATACCGGGAAGTTTTTCTCCATTACAACGTCTGGGGTATATAGAGTGGAATCCGTCCAAGTACCACCTGCTCTCGGAGTGCTTGATTTTCTATTTTCACACTTTCAAAAATAGCTCGTAGGAAAAATATTTGCCAACAATGAAGATATATTGTCTGCAATTATTGGCTTCTTCCTTAAAAAAGATAGGGTATCGAAGCTATTGAATATTGTTGAGCAAAGTATATCAAGCTGAAAGGAGATCATGGTGAGATATAAATTGTTAAGTCTTCTTTGAAATTGACGGTTATCGTATACTAAAGAATTTGTTCACTGAATAAAAAAATATTAAAAAATATTTTGGCTTTTATTTATGCAGCTTTATGGCTTGAAAAATATTTTTGTATTTTTTTATTTATTTTTTTTTTAATTTTTGTAACGTGATTTGTACTCATAAGTTAAATATAAATATTATTCCTCTAATTTCTAGACATTGTTATTACAACATTTCTACCGCTACCTTTATTCGTTTGTTTTTTGCTTATCGTCTAGTTTTTGCTTTCTCTTCTTCCTCGTCGCTGTTTTTATGAAGTAAATTATTTGTTTATTACATTAACGAGTCACGAATTGTCATGAATAATTGATATCCACGTTTTTACAGTCATTTTAAAACCTCTTTACAAAAAAAAAAAAAAAAAAAAAAAAAAAAAAAAAACGATAATTAAAAAACCGGTTTAAGTCAAAGTAAAGACAAAAAAATATCCCTCAGCCAGTAACGCTTTGTGTAAAATTGTATGTGAAATGGAATATTAAAGTGATGATTGGTTTTTGTGTCATGCGGTTAGAAGAATGGCTGGCTGTGATTTAATACAACAAAAGAAGATTTAATTTAATTTTAAATGGAGAAAAAAATTTATTTTTTGTAAAAATAAAACTGATTTCAAACTTGAGTTAAAGTGTTGAATACTTAACAGTGATTGCATTGTGGTATGGCGTGCAAGTGTTACATAATTAATGTGAATTATTTTAAAAGCAATATCACAAAACCAAAAATAAAAAATAAACGAAATGAATTCAGTGTTAAAGTGAAATAAAATAAATTTAAAAAGGCACTGAAAATGCCTTTAAAAATCGAACGAAGCGAACAACGAACCCAAGTCAATTTTTTTCTTTTTTCAAGTTAACTGTGGTGACATTAATAATTTATGCTGAATTGTCATAAAAATTAATCGGCTTTGAAATACATTTAAGTCGATTTAGACCACTTTTAAAATAAAGCGCTCATATATAGTTTCCTGTAATTCCTACCAGCAGCATAGGACTGCAACACAGTTTTTTCCATCATCCTTCTCATATTCAATTCGCCTTATTTTACTTCAACTATGGACGGAAATTCTTATATCAAGTTCGAGCTGTCTTCTCGAAATAAGGAAATTTAGGGAATACAACTCTCATATATGGGCTAGTGCTCCAAAATCTATTTTGGAGCTTCTCTACCGCGTACAGGAGAGGGCGAAGATGCTTATCAATGACGGTAGGGTAGCCAACTCTATCGATTGAATATGGCAATATGGCGTGTGTTTCATTGTTCTATCGGTACCATAACGGAATGTGTTTTAACGAAATTAAGGAATTAATTTCTAAAAATCATATATTTTTACGTGGTACTCGGATTTCTCGTAGAGCGCATCCCTTTACAGTTGATTGTCCAGTAAATCGCACAATTCATTAGAGGGAGAATTCGTTCTTTGGTCGCACTGTTCGGTTGTGGAATAAGGGAATTTATGAAATACAACTCTCATGTATGGGCCGTTGCTCCAAAGTCTATTTTGGAGCTCGACAGCGTACAGGAGAGAGCAAGATGCTTATCAATGATGGTAGGGTAGCCAACTCTATAGATTCATTGGAGCACCGTAGCAATGTGGCGTGTATTTCATTGTTCTATCGGTACTATAACGCAACGTGTTCTAACGAAATTAAGGAATTAATTCCTAAAAATCGTATATTTTTAAGTAGTACTCGTATTTCTCATTGAGCGCATCCCTTTGTGGCTGATTTTCCGAATAATCGCACAACTCATTACAGGGAGAATTCGTTCTTTGGTCGTACTCTTCGGTTGTGAAATAATCCTTCAGCGAAAGTATTTCCTGCCACTTACGACATGAGTAAATTTAAATTTAACGTCCATAAACACTACTCCCTCTGTCCTTCCTCCCATAACCTATTTTCCCAGTACCAGCACAATGCACTGCATGAGTAAGGGCCAGCCGCTGGGTGCTGGTCTTATATAAAAAAAGCCGGGTCTGTCAACGATGTTCGACCCTAAGGTTTCCATTCTATGGCCATTCTCTTGATGTCACCCTGCGGTTTTCTAAGTGTGTGCCCAATCCAACATTATTTACGCCTACGGATTATTGTATGGTTGGGTGATGTGCTACAGAATATCGTTTTTTTATATTTTCAGACCGGAAAACGTGCAGGATCTTACGAAAGTTGTCTCTGGGAGCAGTATTCCAGGAACCGTTACCATAAAACAGTATTCACATTGGAATTGGGTCTTCTTGGATCAGTGTTGGTTAATAGTTGAGGAGTACAAACACCACATTGGGTGCAACATGCCAAAAGCACGTTAGTTTTTGTAATTATGAAAACTACTGCTCAATAGCAGTTTCTTTGATTATTCACGACCTTGTGAGGTATTTAGAGTCCAACAAATTGCCAAGCGATGGTCATTATGGCTGCCGTAAGGCAGTTCTACTGGTGACCTAATAACGGTGCTCCCTGAAAGAGGGAACAAATTCCTTCATTGTTTTGGTAAAAGCAACGTTGGGGCTTTGGATATTTTTAAGGCTGTAATAGAATTTGACATAAGCGTTCGTGTTGAATTTTACGGCTTTGGTGACCGTAATTACTTCTGACGCTCTTTAAGAGTGGTTTTTGATGGGATCTCACCCGGCGAGTTTAGGATAAATTCATAGCTACAAACCTCTGTTCATCTGATATTACTTAATGACTTTCTTTTTCTTACTTCTAATCCTATCTACTCTTTTGCAGATGACAGCAAATTTTGTCATTCATACTCTTTTGATTATAGACACAGCCTCTTGGAGATTGGGGCGAAAAAGTGGAATATAAACACCACATTCGCAACCGACCTGCCGAGAATCTCTAAATGAGGCCGTTCGTTAATGCTCGGAAGATCCAATGTTGCTTTCTGACACACAGGCTCGGTGGTGTGTTGTCATCTATATCTATGGGTAATGTAGATATTGAGGAGTTAGATGCTCTGGCTATTGTGGGAATAAGGATATATTGCGATCACATATTTCGGGTGTAGAAAGAAACATTCAAGTGCCTCTGTTTCTTAAGACGGAGTAAGAAAAACCCCACTCCAACTTATCTTTTTCCATCCATCTTCTGAGTACTTAAGTCAAATGAAAATAAAAAAAAAACAAAAAAACAGATACACAGGGTGGGCAAATTTGAGGTTAGGAAGTAAATTGACTTTGAAATGATAAGCTGTCAACCTTTGATATTTTTTTTGTCAAAAACTGGGAAATTTAATCTCTTGAAGAAAGAATTTTAACTGTGAAAATTTACTACCAAAATGGCGAACATTATACTGTATCACTTCGTTAAATTCGCGCAACTTTTCCTCGAACTTCGGCTCCTTTCTTGTGCAATTTAATCGCTAAATTCGAGGCTCACATTACTGCTGCTGACAATAGATCAAAACAGTATGCTCGTAGTGGCCGTAGTGATGCAGGCATAACCCCTGTACAGCAAAGTATTAATAATGAGCCTGGAACATCAACTCGTTGATGTTTATATCAATTAAGTATCACCAGAGGAACTTTGCGCAACAAATTGCATAAATATTTTCATCTTCACTCTTATAAAGTTAAACTCGTTCAGGAATTAAAATCAGCCGACCGTTGTTTTTATTGTACGCTTGTGAATTTGCTGATTGAAAAACAGCGCATTTTTTAACATAATCATCTGTAGCGATGAGGCCCATTTTCAAGTAAGTGGTTATGTAAACAAACAAAATCCACAAACAGTACTCGAAAAACCATTACATCCAACGTGATCGTATGGTGCGGTTTGTGGTTAGGCGGCATCATTGGCTCGTATTTTTTCAAAAATTACCAAACCATGATGACATATTTTAATCTTTGGTGGTCTTTGATTTCAGCAGAACGGCGCCAAAGCCCACACAACCAGCAAAACAATTCTGTTATTGTATGAGGAATTTCCCGGTTGCGTAATGTCTCGATTTGCAAATGTCAATTGGCCGCCTCGTTCTTGTGACTTAACGCTACTGGCTTATTTTCTCTGGGATCATTTGAAAGGCTGGGCTTACGTGAACAAACCACAAACAAATGAAAATCTGCGAGGCTTTATTGTAAAATATGGTCCAAAATTTTTGTGAAAAGAGCGAACGTCCGCCGACGCGCTAAAGGTGTACATTTGCCCGACATCATATTCCATTATTAAATCCCATATTTCTGTCGTATGTTGGTATAAATGAAAACGAATTTGCCAAAAAAATGTGTTTTTAAGCCAATTTACTTCTTAAACTCAAATTTGCCCACCCTTTACAAGGGATGTTACAGATTCTTTAGTTCGGTATTCGAGAAGGAATGGTGGAGACGTGAGTTCATTGATAAGCGTAATCTTGGTCTTTCCTGCATTGGTTCTCAGCCCCACTCTTGCCGACATTACTTGGACCATTTCAATTTGAAATATTCTGAAATATCTGTGCGCAAGGAGGCAGATATAATCTGCTAGTCTTTACAAGTGATATTATCTTTTCCGTAACTTTTTTGTAACATAACGAAGTAATATGTCAAAGGATTTTCGATGTCAAGGAACATAAAATAGAAGAGGTGCAGATGCATTTCACAGATTGTGCGACCAAGCAAACAATAATTAATGCAGCCAATAATTAATTATTCAAATTAAGTTTAATTAAGTTTAAGTACTCACACACTGTGAGGTCAGAGAGAGCAAATCAAAATCTATAAATCGACCACTGTAAGCGATAAGTTATTGACATAATGGCACATACGTTTTGAGGAGTTTTAGAAAAAAGTGAAAGCTGCGTATTAACAATAAATGCTTCAAAATGAATACCAGTCATACGCTCACCACACAATTAAACATTTTTATGATTTTAAAAAGCTTTTCTTAATAAAAATTGATTTCAATTGTTGTTTTCTTTTATTGCAGCAATAATTTGCATTTAATGTAATAATTTATTTAGAAACAGAATATTTAAACAAAAATTAATTGCATTTTTCGGCCCCACTTTTATGACCCCGCTCTCTGCATTAGCTCCCATTTGCGCCAACCTCAAAAACGTACGACAGTATAAGAGTAATATTTAATTTATTACATAAACATTAATCACGGTATGACCTAAAACTTTTATGCCATATTATACCTCTATACACTACATACATAGTACATAGTTTTAAACCGAAAAACCAATTAAGGCCATGTTTAAACGCAAAAGTATGTTTTTTCTTTCCTCTCCTCTACATTTTCAACAGTATTTATAATTCAATATAAAAAAAGGCCGTAACAAGCAAAATATGTATAAAGAAAGCAGCGGAATATGTAAAAATATTTTATGATTTTGTTTGTTGCCAAACACGATAATTTGGCTTCAAATAAAGTGTTTTCTCTACAAATTACAGCCACATAAGGGGCGGGTATAATACAAATATAAAACACTTAACAAACACTATTTAAATAAATTATGACCTCGTGACATACTGCCAGTCAATCGAATAAAATTTTAGTTTTTTTTTTATAATCTAGGGAAAAAAAGAGCAGCCATTTGTCATATATTTTGTATACAGGGTGTGCTAAGTTTAATGTGCAGAACAAATATAACTTGAATTTTTGATTCTTATTTTATTTTAGTATTTGAAACTGATTGTTACTTATTTTCTGTTTTTTTTTCTTAATTTTTTAGGCATAACAGGCGTTGAATCTTCCAATAAGTGGTATTCTCTTCTGCCCTTGTTCTAAGAAGGTTTCTTGCAAATCTCAATGTTAACAAAACATTTAGGCAGGAAGGCATACCAGCGCTGGTCATGAAACAGTACTTTTCGACGCTTGTACGTACATTAGTTTACCTTTTCAGTGCATCATATTTCGCCGGTATTATGAGCATTAATGTCCAATAGCAGTTTGTGTCGCACTCTCTAAAGCTACTGAGAGTACGATTAATAACCACCTTGTGAGGCATTGCGAGTCCAAAGATTTTCTAAACTATCGTCAGTACGGCTTAAACAATAGTTGTTCTACTGGTGACCTGCTGGCATTGCTCTCAGAGAGGTGGAACCCGTCTATTTACAGTCTTGACGAGAGTAAGGTTGTGGCTCCGGATATTCCCAAAGCTCTCATTTCGAAACTTAATATTTTTGGTGTGGGTAGCAGGGTTTTTATAGAAATCCAGCCCACCGGTTTGTATTGGATTTTTATGGGCTTGTTTTGGTTTTATTGAGTTTTATAACTGCTTCCTAACTTCGTTCAATTCAACAATATTTTTTATTTGTTAGATTACGCTGTTTTAGTATTTGTCGAATTAAGAAGGTGTCGCTTGATTATGAAAAAAACGGCCAGAATAAAAAAACGTGATTAAGTTATTTTTTTGCATGACAATGCTAGGCCTCATATAGCAAAAGTTGCTAAACGATTGTAAGAAACGCCCAAATGCTGCATCCACCGTTTTCTCTACACCTTGTTTCCTCTGACTATTGGTTGTTTGGCGGATATAATATATTTTACGATTTCACCGAATAACTTCTGTTCAAGAAATGTAAAATCGGCTTCAGAGCTGCATCACCTCAAAAGGTGATAAGTGTTTCTGAAGCGGGAGTCGAAAATTGGCTCAGAGGTGGGGAAGGGATGTAAGCAATGGTTTGACAAATTTTTATTTTGATTAATTTGTTACTTCATTATCATTTTTGGCGTTAAAATAACGGACCAAATTAATTTGTACTCCCAATACGAAAATTATATATATTTTTGTTGTAAATGAAATACGAAAACATTTATATAAAAAACCCATCTGTGTTTTATTAAAATATAATACCCAATAAAACCCGGTTGGGTTTAACCCAGTGGGTTGCTAACCCTGGTGGTTAATCACTTCGAGTGGTCATAAATTAATCATTAGGTCTGCCATATTTACCGACTTATCGGCATTTTGTTGAATATTTTTTTTTCTTAAAATTCTCAAAATGCCTCAAATGTTTCGAGAATATCCAAATGCACGGCAATTATATTTGTTTTAGTAACATTTACAATGTTTAAGAACACACTTAAATAGCTCAGCTATATCCTAATAACTCCGTCAATTTCTCCCCTATCTTAGACAAAAACGGAAGAATCACAATACGACTAAGTTTGTTGTTCCCCTTCTGAATAGGAATAATTTTCGATAGTTTCCATCCATCTAGAAATACTGATTTTGTCAGGACAGTGTTTCACAGATGTGTTAAAAACGCCAAAATTCTAGGTAATAAAATTCCAATAAATGTTGGATACAACCCATTCATTCTAAATAGTTCTGCTAGATTTTACAGCAGAAAAACTCAGCAAGACCTCACTCTGTCTTACGCAACGAAAGCTACATTTCGTCCTAATAGATTATGCCCCGGCCGATGAATAACTGTGCCCAAAAAAATTATAATTCAATACATCAATATTAACATTAACATCGTGAGAAGGGGTGACTCTCCGTCCAATTCCAACTTTCCGAATTTCACTCCATTTCGACTTGCTATCAGTTGCAGTGGAGAACTTTCTACCGAATTTTCTAACAACATCTTTCCTACGAGATTGAAATTCTCTATAGAGCTCGACAGTTGTAAACCTTTTCCATCCTGTATAGGCAGCGCTACCAATCTTAATAAATTCCTCAATACTAAATGTAAACCACGGTTGTTTATTTGGCTTTATCCGCCTTTTCCTTAAGGGTACGCACACCTCATACAAATTATTCAAGTTATTCAGTAAAAAATTCAATTGATCATTCACGTCCTCAAGATAAAAAGGTCTGCTGCCAGTTAATGCGCTCCGAACACTGATCCAAGAATATACGATCTATGTTACTTATATAACGGGAAGTTTAATAAACAGGTCGCCGTGCTACATAAAGGTCGTGTGTCACAAATAATAGGTCATGATTGGAAAAAGCAGACAAAGATATTTGTTCACAAAGAAGCAACTTAGACTTGTCGTTCATAAAAACAATACCTATCGGTTAGGAAACTAAAAAAATGCACGAAAAAAAATTGAAAAAAATACGATTTTTATACATTTTTGGATAGATTGTGAGCAAAAAATGACTATGAACACTTGACATCGTGGTTCTAAGCCCAATAACATCGGAAAATTCAAAAAAAAAAAATTGTTGACCTATATATGTTTGACCAGGTACAGTGACAAAATTGGCTGGGAACCCCTAACAATGTGATAATTTACTGAAATACACTGAGAAAATGATACAAAACAACATTTTACTTCGATTTACTTTACTGTTGAAATCCCCAAGAATTACAATGTCACTATATTGGGCAGAAATCTGCTCCAAAATGTTATAATAGACTCGACCGGAATGTTCCTATGAGGTCTATAGCGACACCCTACCAGAATCTTTCGAATTAAGCCGCATTCACTTCGAATTAAGCCTGACAGAACAATTGATACACTGCCTCCTCTCGCCCGAAATACAATTATTATCAGAACGATACAACCAGAAGCTATTTAACTCATAAAAGAGTCATTAATGTCCATGCGAAACCAGGTTTCAGATACGCAAATGATATTAACACCAGATGAGGCAAACAGTTATCTAAATTCGTCCATCTTACAATGCAAACTCTGTGCTATCAAATGCACAATATTGAACCCTAACTAAGACTCGAAGCATATTAAAAGCACTGTCATTGGAACCAATACTATCACCCAAAAACATTAATAATAGATTTGGAAACGTAAAACGTACCGTCTGAAAAATGTAATTTTATCTTGCGAGTACTAGAATTCAAAAAGAAAGAAATTACGGAAAAATGTAGAGAAAGTGTACAAGATAAGTTAAGATAAGTATAATGGTACGATTTACGAAGTGCCAGCTGTTGGTATATGATTCTGCTCGGAAATAACCGCATAGGTTGACTCATATCATCTATCTGTTAAAGTTCATCACTTAAACATGTTTTGATAAATACAAATCCCCGATTTTTGAAAGCATTGTTTTTATCTTCTTCCTTTTTAGTCGAGTAGCAGCTCGTAAAATTCTAAAATTAGGCGGGCTTAGATTTTCATACACATAAAATTTATTATTAGAGCTTATGCCGAAAGTGAAATTTCGGTTAAGTTTCCTGTAAACTGATAACGATTAAAGAAACATACTTCTGTCATGTGTTGATAGCAACTTCACAATAATAGAGCCATCAAGAGAATCAGTTCAAATTTTTTAAACGATGGATTGACATTATTTATGGGAAGAGGATACTGATCATAATGCAAATAAATTTGAGAAAATATTCAATATTCATTCCAATGGCTGCCTCGAATGGCCATACCGTAGCCTACACGATTGAAAAAAAAAACGTTAGATGGCGGACCCTTTACTTCGGAAAATATCTGTAAGGTCCTCAATCAATAGAAATAGTTGTGCATAACTAGTCCACCATTTCGTGAATTATAATAAGAAATTTTACAACTCAATTCCCAATCGAATTTTCGAAGATATTTCAGAAAAGGCAGTGCCACGCATTTCTAATTGTCCATTTTGTTTTCCTCTGTCACTCCACTAGGGAACATATTGCTTTGTTTCAATTTCTTTAATCAAATTGATATCTCAAGCTTAGCAGATTAGATGATTAATCCGCTGTAGCTTCCTCCATATAATTTTTTGGTGTAGAGGTGAAGATCCTTGCTAATTGGTGGTGATCTTTACTTTAGCATTGTAATTTTTTTTCCCAGTAGGTGGCGTGATTTTCCCGATCATTCGTCTAATGCTTGTTATCATCGCAAGAGGTATGTGGGAATGGTCAGGGGGGCTTTTTCATTTTATTTTTAGATGGAGTTGTCTGAAGGGAAGAAGTGCGCTCTAAACACTACACCACGCTACCCCTCTAATTATCCTTAATACTGTTTAAGAATTCAAATGCTATGTAATTACTTAACTATTTATAAAAAAAAATAAATAAAATACTATCTTACATGGTAAAGCAGTCATTGTTATTTTATTTTAAATGGAATTGAGGGTAGTCTACTACATAGACATTTTAAGGCCATATGGTTCATATAATATTTAACATAAACCGTCTGTAAAATGACGCGCAGTGTATACTCATTCCCGTTATTCAAAGATGGAGCATTCAGCAATAACAAAAAAATTCCATTCGGATCTATTAGGAGCCATTTAATTTTCCGCTCCCTGTCTTCATCACTGGTGTGACTTCACTGTAGACTTTACTTGTCAATTTTTAAATTTATTTATACGAAAAGCTTACATACGAGGTGCGCCTTTGTTATTTTTTTATCTTTCATGCCATATATTATTAAACAAACACTCTACCACGATGGCGTTATAATAAACAATTAAATTGGAAAAAAAACAAAAATATTTGCCTGTCATACTGCTCAATAATTTAATGCCCAAACAAATATATTATTAACAGGGTATTATTGAAGGAAAAATTGGGGAAAACGGAAGACCACAACATATGTGCCTGAACTGTAAAAAAGTATATATAAAAAAATACTTTTTTATAAAATAATGTTTTACATATTTTACATAAATCACGTAGATGTAAATTATACATAAATTTAATATTTTGTTGTAATAATTCAAATTGTTTGTAAAATATTTTAAAGCAGCACCAGAAAGTATTTGGCTTAAATTGATTTTTATACAAAAAAACCACAAATATATTTTTTTTTTGCAAACCTTTTTAAACCAAGGATGGTTATAAAATATCTCAGAAAAATTAAATTGTTAAAAGATAAATAATTAAAGTGGCTGTAAATAAATTTACAGATGTAAGTGACAAAATCAAAAATCTCACTAAAATAAATACTTTTAAAAAATTTTTTTTATTTTCTTTCTCCGTTACTCGTCACGCATATTGACTTTCCACAAAGCATCCATGGCTTTGTTTCAGTTTCTCTAATCAATTTGATCTTTCAAGCCAAGTGGTAGATGATTAATCCGCTGTAGCTTCTTCCATATGATTTTTTTTGTTGCGTAGTGGTAAAGATCTTTGCTAATTGGTGGTGATCTTTACTTTAACATTATAATTTATTCCCAGTAGGTGGCGTGTTTTACTGAGCATTCGTTTGATGTCTGTCATCATCGCCAGAGGTATGTGGGAAGGTCAGGTCAATACAAGGGAGACATCGTTTCTAAGCGGCGATAAGATGGCAGCCCCATCATCCTGGAACGGGCTACAGTTGACTTATCATCTGCTTAGCTTGTAACTAAAATGAGTAACGAAACTGAAACCAGGCAAAATAATAATTGACAGAAAAATACGACAACGACTCCTGGCTAGTCCGAGATGACAGTCATATTCATCCAATGACCATTGACCAGTGCTAGCTGTCACAGCCCGAATAATATTTCCTTCTTAGTCTTTATTACAAATTTAAGTTTTTTGTCTATCAGAAAATGGTTGCGTCTCCCCAAAAACTGTACAAGTAGACATTGTGTTGAAGAATTTAATTCCGCCCTGTTGTTCTCATTGTATTTAATCTTCCACCATCACCTTAAGTGCAAAATTCAATCCCTGCTTATGAAGTGACACAATTTGTCCTTGTTCATAAAGTGACAAAAGTTTCCCGCGAATTTTATTATAATTATAAAAAAATAAATAAAAAACAATTGTGCTACATTCTGATAAGATTATTTACTTATTAGTCACTGACCTTTTCATTTTGACACATTGATTTTGCACTTATTTACATAAATTTAAATAAACATAATATAACGGTACATCTCTAAGAGCACAATCGACTTACACTTTAAAATTTGGATGAATTGAGCAAATATTTATGTGACCTTATCATTTCTAAGCACACTTTATATTTTATTCCTAGCTGCCTTCCTACTTCTAGGTTCCTCATAATACTCATAATAATACCCATAATACTCATAATACTCATAATACTCATAATAATACTCATAATACTAATAATACTCATAATTATATTCATAATACTCATAATAATACTCATAATACTCATAATACTCATAATAATACTCATAATACTCATAATACTCATAATAATACTCATAATACACATAATACTCATAACAATACTCATAATACTCATAATACTCATAACACTCATAATAATATTCATAATACTTATAATACTCATAATAATACTCATAATACTCATAATACTCATAATAATACTCATAATAATACTCAAAGTATATAATAATACTCATAATACTCATAATAATACCCAAAATATATAATAATACTCATAATAATCATAACAATACTCATAATACTCATAATACTCATAACACTCATAATAATATTCATAATACTAATAATACTCATAATTATATTCATAATACTCATAATAATACTCATAATACTCATAATAATACTCATAATACTCATAATAATACTCATAATACTCATAATACTCATAATACTCATAATACTCATAATAATACTCATAATACTCATAATACTCATAATACTCATAATAATACTCATAATACACATAATACTCATAACAATACTCATAATACTCATAATACTCATAACACTCATAATAATATTCATAATACTTATAACACTCATAATAATACTCATAATACTCATAATACTCATAATAATACCCAAAATATATAATAATACTCATAATAATCATAACAATACTCATAATACTCATAATAATACTCATAATACTCATAATACTCATAATACTCATAATACTCATAATACTCATAATAATACTTATAATACTCATAATACTCATAATAAGACTTATAATACTCATAATACTCACAATACTCATAATACTCATTATAATAATCATAATACTCATAATACTCATAATACCATAGAGGTAAGTCTATTTAAATTGAAACAAGGTGACCGTATCCAATAATGTTATTTAAAAAAAGGATAATAAAGGGTGCGCCATATAACGTTTTTTTCAACTAGTGCTCATTTTGTGATTGGTAACACTTAGCTCATGTCTGATTTGACAGATAATTGGTTTTATCCTTCCGCTGAACGAATATCGCTGTGTATACGCTTGAACAACGCTGGTAATCTGGACCTGCGATCGAATTACGAAAGATGCCGATTTTGCCAAAAAAAATCATCTTTTCAGATGAATCTCATTTTGATCTTGGCGGGTATGTAAACAAGCAAAATTGTCTCATTTGGGGCACAGAAAATCCGCACGCATACATTGAAAAGCCGTTACAACACCCAAGACTAGTCACTGTTTGGTGCGGATTTTAGTCTAGAGGCAAATTTGGGCCATTTTTCTTCGAAAATGAGCAGGGAGTGGCCGTTATAGTCAATGACGATCGTTATCGGGCCATGTTGAATAAATTTTTGTTCACAAAAATTGAAGAAGAGGATATTAGCAACATTTGGTTTCAACATGACGGCGCTACGTGGCACACAGCTGAAGCTACACTCGATCTTTTGCGCCCTGTTTTTGAAGATCGCATTATCAGCCGCAGAGCTGATGTCGTTTGGCCACCTCGGAGCCGCGATTTGACACCGTTGGACTATTATTTGTGCGGTGCCGTCAAAGGTAAGTGTTACGCCAACAAGCCAGAGACAATTGACGCTTTAAAGGACAATATTCGTAAAGCAATTGGTGAAATACAGTTGCACAGAATCGATAATGTGCTTAAAAATTGGACCAATCGTATAGGCTACTGCATGGCCAGCCATTTGAATGAAATTATTTTCCTTTATTAACCGGCAGGATTATACTTTCAAATAAAAAAAGAAATTTGAGAAAATATGCAGTAGTTTTTTTTAAAGCATTTTCAAAAAAAAAAAAAATTATTTTGCGGACCCTTTATTTTAAAATTAGTATAGAACCATACAAATTCGTATCAGAAACCGTAAACAAAATTTAAATAAATATAATTTTTCCGTCAAACCCGGTATAAATACTATGTCACCGACTACAATTGTTTAATTAAAAATTTATTATTTGACACTTAAATGCACAAAAAAAAGAAACTCTTTTCAAAATCCAACGAATGACAAACAACGACCAACACTTTTACCAGAAACGTGCAGACACAAAAAGTTGAGTTTTCAATTAAATTTTAATCACAATTTAAAAATGAACTGGTCAATTTTAAAAATCATTAAAACAGTGGTAAGCAAAACAAGGTTTAAAAGCAATTAATATTTTATATACACAGAGAGGGAGAGTTAAAAGTAAATACTCCAATTAAATTTTATTACTGTCCTTTGGGTAAATTTGAAGTAAAAAAAAAAAATAAAATAAAATATTAAAATTATTAAAAAAAAAATACAGAAACCAACACCAGCCATACAGATTACCAGAAGCTGTAAAAATATTTCAAACATTTTAATTTGTTACTGAAAGCCAAAGCAAAAAATATGAAAAAAGAAGCAAATGTGGTATTAAATGAACAATATTTAACTTAATATCCGGCAATTAATTTATAACGCATTAAAATGTTTATTTTTGTTGTTGTTGTTGTTGTTTTTGTTGTTGTACTATTTTACACCAAACCGACAAACGCTTAAGGACAGATAAATATTATAAATGGATTGATAAGGATTATACACAATACAGAGAAGGGTATATATAATCATTGTAGGATATGGTGATAAAATGATTACAAAAAATGCTATTAAAAATTAAAATTTTTAAGTGTTTTAATAAAACAAAAGCATGTTTTTTTTAAATTTATTTCTGAAAATTACAATAAAGTATACAAAAATGCAAATTTATTCGCAATATTACACTGGTCAATATATAAATATTTCCCGGATTGTTTTTATTTGTTTTCGCTTAATTCAACTGTGCTGATTACGTACATAAATTTAGGTTTTCTCTGTCAGATCTAATATCGTTTTAATGAAATATTCGTTACATAAACAAAATTCTTTAATTTTTTCATTATTTGAATTATTATACTTTAAGGGAAACGGGAAAAAAGTATTAGATGTAAGCGAATGTATGGTGGAAGTCTCTGGGGAAATCCACATACTGCAGGATCGTTGATAGGGTTCTGCGGAGTGCAGGACTGATGATTACAGGTGCGTTAAGGCGCACTCCTTCGAGGACCTTGTTTGTACTGCTGAACTGGCTTCCAGCGGATCTGATGGCTAAGCAGATGGCGGGCATGTCTGCGATAAGGTTGAGGATGGCAGGAGCATGTTCGTACAGGGTCTACGGGCATGCCGCCATCTTTAGGTATTTGGATACAATCCCTGAGGGGATAGATTACTGCACACCCAAACCCTTCCTGGATAGAATGTTCTCCGTGTGCATCTCACCAGAACCGGTAATTGAAAACGGTACTGTTGAGATTTACACGGATGGAACAAAATTCTTGGAAGGGGTTGGGGGCGGCATCTTTATTCCTCTATACGGGGTGAGGGAATCCTTTAAGCTGCCGGATCACTGCAGTGTCTTACAGGCGGAGTTCTCGGCGATAAAGAGGGCAGCGGACTGGTTGATGTACTACGTGTTATATGACAGTGCTATCCGGATCTGCACGGACAGTTAACCCGCGATCAGGGCCCTCTCCGTTGTCAACTCGACTTCGCGACTGGTGTGTGAATGGCGGGCATTTCTCAACGAGATAGCGAGACATTCAGACCTGGAGATTATCTCGGACACCCGGGGGAACTGTGTGGCAGACGAACTGGCGAGGGCTGGCTCTATCCTTCGAGATGAGGAGATTGACCACTCAGTTGGGATGCTACTCTCCTCTTGCAGACTTATGGTCATACGGTACATGTTAGGTAGGGCACAGCTACGGTGGGATGATGAACCCACGAGCTCTGCATCGAGGCAAATCTGGCCTCTATATGATCGAGCACTGGCTGGCTGGTGCTCGCGCTACAAGATTGGGTCTGCCGTTCAATGACTATTGTATGGGTTGTCAGTATGAGGAGGTAGAGGAAACTGTCGAGCACTTCCTATGCCAGTGCCCAAGTCTTTCGGACATTAGGACTGCTTTTCTTGGCAGTCCGTTTCTGGATGGCTTGTCAGATCTGGCCGGTGTGAATATCGCAAGATCTCTTCCTTTGTACATGCGTCTGGTTGGTTCGGAACGCATCGGCACGCGGACATATAGGTTGTCCGTTTTCTGGATTACTGATGGGTATCAAAGTGTGATCTATACTAGACCCAGGTGGCCTGGACGTGTCTGGCTACCCGTCGTAAATAACTAACTAACTTAGCGAATAACAGAACATATTTTGGAGTTACTGATTAATATAGGCGTAGCGTATTGTGTGCTCGAATGAGCGTTAGTTTTAATCACTTTTAAAGGAGCTGTAGGCACGGTGCTTGGAACGCTGGTTTTGGGCAAAGCTCGTGGAATTGGGAGGAGTTCTCTAACACACAAGCCTAAACAGCTACATAGAAAAAAAAATAAAATTCTTTCAAGAATTAATTGAAACTTTAAAATTATTTAACAAACCGGGCTATTGCAGAAGCTATCTTACCAAGATGTTATTCTATTAATGACTGATGTTATTGTTACCATGGACACCATTTTTAACGGAACCCACCCTCGTACACATAAAACACTTCGGGGTCCCTTAAATCTAGTCTTAGTATTTTCCTAAATAAAGCTGAAAATACTCCTAAGCCATCCGTATTATTAAACTTATTATCCTTATTCCCATTAACAAATGCAAACTTTTCTATTCATTATTCACAATAAAATAATTTATTAAAAAGGAAAAACGTTTAAAATAAATCATAATGTAACATTTTTTTTATTTATTTTTTTTATATTTTTGTTTCTCCGTCACTCCTCTAGGGAGCATATTGGCTTTTCACAAAGCATCTATTGCATTTTTTCAGTTTCTTTAATCAATTTGATATTTCAAGCCAAGTAGTAGATGATTAATCCGCTGTAGGTTCCTCCGTATGATTTTTTTTATGTAGTGGTGAAGATCCTTGCTAATTGGTAGTGATCTTTACTTTAGCATTTTATTTTTTTCCCAGTAGGTGGCATGTTTTCCAGATCACCATACTCTCTTTTGCATAAGAGTAGAAAATGATTATTTTTCTATCAAGAATGAGATATACATTTATAAAAAAAATCTCTAACCTATGCTTCACTACTACATCAGTTTTACTTGAGCCGTATTAGAGTTCGGACACGATCGCAGGTTTGTATAACTTCGATGGTAGAAGTACACCACTACAAGCAGTTGAACTCCGGTAGTGATAGGGCGACTCTACTGGTTATTACAGCCACAGTTCCCAGACCAGTTAGTGATAGGGCATAGTAATACTACTCGTTACTATAGCCATAGTTCGCAGGCGTATTAGTGACTAATATCACTAACCAATGCAATTTAATAAAAACCGAAGTTTTAGGAAGAAACTGGCAGTTGAATTCGGGTACCTGGTTAAGCACGTATGGGAACATTTTAAATTAAAGAAAAAATTGTACTTTTCCGTTGATGCAGGTGATATTCCGCTAAGGACAAAATTGTTAAAATATATAAATAAGATATTATTTAAATGAAAATAAAAACAAAAGGAGTTTTTTTGAATCCTGGTGAATCCCTGAGGTCTCCCCAACAGAACCCGTAATATCGTATATAAACGTAAATTAAAATTTATTACATAGGTCTGATTCTTAACTCACTTCAGTTGAAACAGTTACTGTGTTTGAGCAGTAAAATGCTTTTTATAAAATTTTTTTATTATTACGGCAGTAATTAGGCATCATTGTATATCCCACCTCCCTTGGTAACCTTCTTCCATTGGCACTATTTATGGCAAGCTATTCTATCTCAAAATTCAGTATATTACCTCCACTGATCGAAATAAATCGATTTACGCTTGAGCAGCGTTGGAATTTATGGGAAATTTATTTTCAAAATAAAGACAAACAAAAAGCTAATTTTCATCTTAGTGGGGTACGTTAATAAGCAGAAATGCTGTATTCGGTGCTCAAAACAGCCAAATGTGGGTCTTACAGCCAATATGGAGCGGCGGCGTCATCGGCCCATATTTCTTTGAAAATGAGTACGGCACAACCATAACAGTCAATGGAGACACCTATCACAACTTGATAACCCTTTGAGATGGATGCTCTCTCTCTTTTAGCATGGCATACGCTCTGCTGGGAGAGCTGTAGTTGTTGCCTATGTAGACGAATTTAAATTTGTTATATAGGATATCATCTGTGAACTTACTATTTACTAGCTGATCATAATGTCGAAATGGTCAGTTCCGAACGGACTCAGACAGCGTCCGTCCTATTATATGTTAAGAGGTTAGCTTTTCTTGCTCTGGAGAATAAATTACCGAAATTTTTCCTGACTACGTTCAATGGAGCAATACTGTAGCTTAGTAAGCAAGTGAAATATATATAAATTCTCCTAAACAGAAAGATATCCTTCTTTTATTGAATGAAGAGCCCAAAAGGTGATAAGTAAGCAGAGACCAGTTCTCTTCGCATATCTGTAATGTAAATATATAGAACTATAGTTAGGCCTACACTTTGCTAAGGTTATGTGCCGAAGTAATTAGAAAAGGTTCTCCGGAGCTTTACACAAAGTGTCGCAGAGACTTTCAATGCTTTCCTCAATTCCTGACCGCCAGATATTATGCCGAAACATATGGTATGTGCTGCCAAGCTGGGAGTAAGGTAATCCTATCTTTGAATATCTTACTGTACGGGGCATGTTACTATTTTGAGACAGATAAGTGTAATTCCGAGTAAAACGAATTTTTACACCTCATCTCCACTACCAGACGCTGAAGGCAGGACTCTAATCCCTAGGGGAAAGTCACGCTGGAATTCGCTGGAGGAAGACATGATGAATTTAGGAAGCCTTAGCAGTTTTCCTATGATATATATAATAGAGTAGGGTATGGCAAGTATTTTCTATTCGGACTTTAATATTATGGTTTCGTATAGACCGCTTAAGTCACTGCAGTGTCTTTCAGGAATTTCCTAATTGGCTTACAAGAAACAACAATGATTAAGAGGGTAAGCATCTATACCAATAGTCAGGCAGCAAAAGAGTTTCTAGAGTCTTTTTCGCTAACTTCCGGACGGTATGGGAATGCCAGTCATCAGTAATGGTAATGTGGGAATACTTTAATAAACAGCTCATATGGGTAAGGTTACAGATACATTGTTCCTCCATGGAACTTTGTGGCAAATAAACTCGCCAGACGGGGCACAACAGCCTATCTGTGCTTGCTAATGTAGCCTAAGTGATGGGCTAACATTTTGTTCTCACGTAAATGGAGACAGATTTCTTTTTATCAGTAGGTGAAGGACCTTTGACCGGTTGTTCATCAGAGGGGGAGTAGTCAACTAGTGAACTTATGAAAACGGAGCATTTCGCCTGAGGTAGGCGTGCTATCTGGTCATGGTCCAATTTGGATAGAGTGGATCAACGTTGAGCAGTTATTTCTGTAAGGAGAGTTGGGAATTGTGAGGCATATGCAACTGCATTGTCCTGCGCTATTGAGGTTAATGTTACGAATCATGGACGAATTGCTGCTGTAAGCACAGGTGGGCTGTGTCAGTCGCTTCGTTATCATAGTAGGCTTGACGATTTTACTTTTTCACGATCATTGTAGTATGCGGCTTTCTTGTCTAGTAGGTTGGTCTTAGCATTAGCTGGTGGCTTAGCTAAAAAAAATTTAAAAGATTTCAGTTATTTTTTTATTAAATTTCTAAAAAATTAGTTAAAATTAATTTTAAAAAAAGTTTTTTTTTATATTTATAATTTTTTATATATATTTTCATGTAATTTTAAAAATCTTATTTGCTTGTTTCGCACACCAGTGAGTATACTTAATATTTAATTCATAATAATAATTAAATATTACTCATACGCATAAGCATAAGCCTACAATTTCAAATGATAATTTTATTTTTATTAAAAAAAATAATAATAATAAAACAATAGTTATTATAATAATTAATTGTAGTCTCTCGCTCACTTTTTCGTTTTTAGTTGCTCGTTAGTTGAGACTGTTTATTATGTCAACGGCCATATAAACACATGTCTGCTAATAAATATTTATTTTTATTGTTAAACGATTAAATATAAAATTAAAAAAATAAATAAATGTTTATTCATTTATAAATAGGAGATTATAAAAAAAAATAATTTAAATTAAATTAAAGAGCTACAAGCGGTGATAAGCGTTTGCGGCAGGGATACGATTAAGACTCGTCTGTTGTGATCATCTAATACAGAAAAGTAGCCATTTGCTGTTTATAATTGTGGAATCACTCTAATTAACTCTGTAGAGCCAACGAAATGTAAAAGCTTAAAGGAGTGATTTGGCTGATCATGAAAGAACATACAACGACAGGTCGTCCAGCTCCAATATGTAGAAGTACAATTAATGCCAAAGTCATCGCTATGTAGCAGCTATTCAAGAAGCCTATTAAGTGCCTATAACCTTTATAGAATCGCTGCAAATATAGTATATACATACATACAGAAGCTATAAGCATTTGCCAACAACACGTCTATGGTATATTACTTAGCAGCCCACGGGTTTTTTAATACTTCGAATAAATTCAGTTTTGAAATTTCTGAAAGTATAGGCTGTCATCTTTCTGTATGAGAACTATCAACATCGATTACTATATTTAGACAGCTGAGAATGTCAACTGAACACTTCTGTTCAGTAAGGCTTGGCAAGACATCATGAATCCTATAGCGCCAGAACAATGCTTCTAAATTGTGGAAATTTGCTTTGAAAAAAAAAACAAATCTGTTGGCGAAGTTCATAGAGCACATAGAGCACAGAATTGTGTTTAGTGATGAAACTCATTTCTGGTTAAATGATAACGTCAATAAGCAAAATTGCATTTTTTGGAACAAAAATAATTCTCAAGCCGTTTGGTGCGGTTTACAATCTGAGGCATTATTGGTCCATATTTCTCTCGAAATAAACAAAGAGCAATCGTTACGGATAATATACGGATTAAATTTTTGTTTCCAAATATTATTCAGCTAAACTTGAACATATGCTATACAGCACATTTAACAATCGATTTATTACAAAATCAATTTTCTGACAATTTCCTTTCCAGAAGTGGTCCTGTTCACTCGCCCCGTCGTTCGTGCAATTTAAAGCTTCCACATAACTATTAATGGGGCTATGTTAAGTCATTGGCTTATGCCAACAAACCGCCAACTCGTAAAGAATTTGAAGTCAATATTCTAACCACCATTGAAGCCATACGCCTGAATTTAGTACAAAAATGCGTTAAAAATTTAACTGATCGAATGAACTAAGTAAATCGCTGCTGCCATGAAATTATCTAAAGGGTCCGCCAAATAACATTTTTTTTTTTTTGAAAATGCTACAAAAAGAGAATACAACTGAATATTTTCTCAAATTTCTTTTTTATTTGAAAGTACAATCTTTCCGGTTAATAATGGAAAATAATTTCATTAAAATGGCCGCCTCGGCTGGCCATGCAGTAGCCCACACGATAGCTCCAATTTTTGAGCACATTATCGATTTCGTGCAGCTGTATTTCACCAATGGCTTCATGAATATTGTCTTTTGAAGCGTCAATTGTCTCTGGTTTGTTGGCGTAACACTTATCTTTGACGGCACCCCACAAATAATAGTCCAATGGTGTCAAATTCGCAGCTCCGAGGTGGCCAAACGACATCAGCTCTACGGCTGATAATGCGATCTTCAAAAACAGGGCGCAAAACATCGAGTGTAGCTTGGGTTGTGTGGCACGTAGCGCCGTCCTGTTGAAACCAAATGTTGCTAATATCCTCCTCTTCAATTTTTGTGAACAAAAATTCGTTCAACATGGCCCGATAATGATCGCCATTGACTGTAACGGCCACTCCTTGCTCATTTTCGAAGAAAAATGGCTCAATTATGCCTCTAGCCCAAAATCCGCACCAAACAGTAACTCGTCTTTAGTGTATCGGCTTTTCAATGTATACGTGCAGGTTTTCTGTGCCCCAAAATGCGACAATTTCGCTTTTTTACATACCCGCCAAGACCAAAATGAGCTTCATCTTAAAAGATGATTTTTTTTTTTGACAAAATCGGCAAAGTAATATCGCAATATTTCCCAGCGTTCTTCAAGCGTATACACAACCATATTCGTTCAGCGAAAGGATAAAACTATTTATCTGTCAAATCAGACTAAGTGTTACCATTCACGAAATAGGCACTAGTTGAAAAAAAAACGTTAGATGGCGGACCCTTTACTACATTATAATAAAAAAAATTTCATTATAATAATATATCTGTCTAGTATTCTTATTTTAAGTTCACAAGCTTAGAGAAGAAACGTCCTGCAATTGTAATTTTTTAATTTTCCAATTTTCTTTTTTAACATGAACGTTTTATTCTTTAATTCTCATAGTTCTCAGAACCAAACATAAAGCTAATAATGAGCTACTTCTACTCTAGCCGTCATTTACAAAATATGAAAAAAGTTGTAACACAAATGGACATATTTTATTCGCTTTTCTATGATCAAGGTTGCCATAAGCACATATATACAGTGGTGGCCTTATAATTTGAAACGAAGTTTTAAGCAAATAAAACCAAAGTATGACTTCCTTTAATACCTACACCTAAAATTAAAAATACAGTTATTCGACGTGTAGACAATCAACTTTGTTATCGATGCAAAACATGTTTAGTTCAAAGTTTTCTGTTAAAAAAAATCGATTATTTTCCAAGTAGTTTCTTTAGGCTGGCCGCGTAATTGGAAACGTTAAGTTTTTAGTGGATCTATTATGGTCTGGGGTGCTTTTTCTTGGCGAGGTGTGGGTCCATGTGAGAATTAGGGAATAATAGGTCAACATCAATATAAAAACAATTTGGAAAATGTAATGGAACCATATTCCTTTGAGAATATGCCCGTCCATTACATTTTCCAACATGACAATGACCTAAAGCACACTTCAAGCTTGATGAAGTGTTGGCTTTTGGATCAGAGTATTGATGTTCTGAACTGGCCATCCCAAAGTCCTGATCTCAGCCCAATTAAAAACTTATTAAAAGAGTTCTGAAGGACAAAACTCCACGAAATAATGATGATTTTTTTCAGTTGATGCAGCAAAGCTGGCAAAACATATCCCAGCAAACATTCCAATGTTTAATAAGAAGTTTACCGAAGAGACTAGCTAATGTTGTCAAAAATAAGGGTTATCCAACAAAATATTAGAAGATATGCCCACTTTGTTTGACTTTATGAAGATATTTTCAAGTTGTTTATAAAAATTTTGTTTTGTTTCTAATTATGTGACCAAACCGGAATTGATATTTTTTGTTTTTCGTAAATTTTCTTAAAAATGTTATTGATGCTGAGAATTCTTTTATTTTCAAATAAAGACTGATTTGTTACTTTTATATTTTTCGTTCTTAGTTTTAAAATAAAAAGCATAGTTTTTTAAATACATTAACAAATATGTGTGCTGCTAAATCGTTTCTAATTCTAAGGCCACCTCTGTTTGTAAGATTTTTGAAGAGGCTGCTTCATACATCTTATGATAACTTTGTAATGATGAGTTATTCAATATCGTTAAGCCATATGCTTAAAACTTCCATATTATGTCAGCTTTATGCCATTTCAATATCATTTTCTAATAGAACCCGTATTTTTGGAATTATTGAGAAAGAATTAAATGTAAAATATGTAAAGGGTTCGCCATCTAACGTTTTTTTTTTTCCAACCAGTGCTTATTTCGTGAATAGTAACGCTTAGCTAATGTCTGATTTGACAGAGAAATAGTTTTATCTTTCCGCTGAAGGAATATGGTTGTGTATACGCTTGAACAACGCTGGGAAATATTGCGACATTACTTTGAAAATCATGGTAATGTTCCAGATGAAGCCCATTTTGATCTTGGCGTGTATGTAAACAAGCGAAATTGTCGCATTTGGTGCACAGAAAACCCGCACGCATACATTGATAAGCCGATACACCCAAGACGAGTCACTGTTTGGTGCGGATTTTGGTCCAGAGGCATAATTCGAAAATGAGCAAGGAGTGGCCGTTACAGTAATTGGCGATGGTTATCGGGCCATGTTGAACTAATTTTTGTTCACAAAAATTGTAGAGGAGGACATTAGCAACATTTGGTTTCAAGAGGATGGCGCTACGTGCCACACAGCCGAAGCTACACTCGATGTTTTGCATCCTGTTTTTGAAGATCGCATTATCAGCCGCAGAGCTGATGTCGTTTGGCCACTTCGAAGCTACGATTTGACACCGTTGGACTATTATTTGGGGGGTGCCGTCAAAGATAAGTGTTACGCCAATAAGCCAGAGACAATGGACGCTTTCAAGGACAATATTCGTGAAGCCATTGGTGAAATACAACTGCACACAATCGATAATATGCTTAAAAATTGGACCGGTCGTGGAGGCTACTGCATGGCCAGCCGAGACAGCCATTTGAATGAAATTTTTTTCCATTATTCATCGACGGGATTATACTTTCGAATAAAAAATTTAGTTTGTGAAAATATTCAGTAATTTTTTTTTTATAGCATTTTCAAAAAAAAAAATAAAATTTTTTGGCGGACCCTTTATATTTTCTTAAATTATGGTATTTTTGGTATTTAAAAATTCCCAAAATATATAAAACAGCAAATGTTTACCAGTTTCACTATTTATTCATAAAGTCGCATAAAATAGAATAAAATAAATTATAAATCATGAGAATCTATGGGTAAATACATATTTTACTTTGTACCCACTTTTAAAAATAAAATTTTTTGCTATAATTATAGGCAATTGGTATCGTATAAGCGATATTTTTTTCAAAATTCATAAATATTTCTATACTACGCTCAGTAGAATTTCCTTTAATTACAGGAAACATTTTTTTTCAAAACTAGTTACCTTCACTTTATTGGGAATAGAAAATGGATGTACCAATCGATTTTGATGTATTATGGTTTATTTTATTTATTTATTTATTTTTTTATTTCATATGAGGTCTATGGATTACATTTCCTTACAGACTAAAGTAAAAGAAAAGCAGGTATAGAAATTTCAAAGACATTCATTCATATATAAAATAAATTTTCTCTTTACAACATCAGTAGAATCACAGAAGTCAATTAGGTGATAAAAATTATTAAATTTCAAGCATATCTGACGAAAGGAGTCGTTGTTCGCATAGACTGCTCGATAATACTTCAAGGTAAATAGTTGTAAGTTGCGGGTTGGCCTAGTAGGAACATTAAGAATTATACGACTTAATAGGAACTCCGAATCAATGTTACCTTGATTTAAGCTCCACAGAAAGGTAATACTCAGCATAGTTCGCCGGCTTTTCAAAGTAGGTAATTTAATAAGTGCGAGCCTGCTTTCATATGCAGGAAGTACATACGAGTTTCATCAAAGTCCTCTCAAGCAAAATAGAAGAAACGGTTTTTGCACCGATTCAATTTTGTGACTGTAATTATTGATGTAGGGCTCTCATATAATAGATCTGTATTCAAGGATGGGGCGAACTAAAGATGATTCTTTCGACCATCGCTTCATAAATCCGAGTACACCATTAGCTTTATTCACCATCATTGAGATATGACCATAAAATGTTAATTTCTGATCCAACAAAATTCCAAGATCCCTAATGTTAACTACTTTATTCAGAACATTTTCATTACAATAATAGTTGGTATCAAGTTTCGAAGAACGGAAAAAACGACATTTGTTTGCATTTTTTAATATTTAAATCCAGTAAAATAAAAGTTGGCATAAGATGCTTCATGCAAAAATCTTACATTTTTACTCAACAAAAATCTCACATTTTAGAAAAAAAAATTCTAAAAAGGAAACTTATCAATAGAATCTGAAATGCTGATGATTTTTGAAGTTAAGCGAACATCAAAAAATATAGTGGTTATCCAAGTTATTTTTGTCTGTTGCATGGTGTTAACGGACAAAAATTCGTGTTCGCCAAAACCAAAAATCTCCCTATTGAAGATAATGGTAGCACTGATAAGGCAATAAATGAAATTCTGTTATTTTAAGTAAATCACCTACAAATCTTTGATTTTGGTTCAACTTAGCTTTCAAAAAATATAGAGATTTTATCTTGCAGCTTTAGCATTGATTCAGACATTTGATTTTAAAACTTTAAATAAAATATTTATAAAAAGGTTGCTATGCACCAACAATGCCTATAAAATAGCATTATATTTGCATACTGCAAATAAAAGCCAACGAATATAAAAAAATTATAATTAAAGGCAATTTTTATTAATGATTTACGATTCGTTAAGTTTTTGCATTTATTAAAGAAAACGATAATAAATATTTATTTTTAAAACAGACAAGAATTACATAAAAAAGCTGATATATTCAGGTATTTTCATATCAACTTATTATGCCCTTAAGTTATTTCAGTTTACAGTTTGTAAGCGCCATACTTTAATTTTATAATAAAAAGTGCATAAGGCCAAGGTTTAAATTATTGCAAATGTAAAGCCGATAAAAATAATTAATGAAAAAAATTGATAAAAATCACTGGCATTTGCTGGCGATTATCTCTTAGTTTATTACACTGAATTATTGCTAAATAATCGCAAATTGTTCTTAATTTAAATGACATTAAATCACAGCAATAGCACAGATATATACCAGTAATAAAGCGGTGAGAAATTTACAAAAAAGTAAAGTTTTAATTTGAAACGATAATGAAGTTATAAAATGCATTGATTTAACCTCAAATGCAAAAAGTCATTTCCTGTTTGTGCCCATAATATGCACTTAAATGAATACACTGACATATAAAGCGGGAGGTGGAGAGATAGAGGAAGATGGGAGATACACATACACTATTAAAAAGTATTCACACATACTTAGAGCCCACATATATATGATATAAATTAGCATATATTGGGTTAGGGAAAAAAGTGATAGGTTGAAACAATTACGGTTTGCTAATTCCACGACTTCTTTGGATTGTTCCCAGCCTCAAACAATTGCCCGTGCCAGGTATCTCGTTCCGTACCCTTCTAACATCTATCGGTTTAAACCAATTAATTAAAAGTTTCTATCACTTGATAGCACTACGTAACAAGCATAAATACCTTATTTTATATTTAAAATATTTTATTGAGGCGCTATGATCACCGAATTTCAAAAATCATCAGCTTTTCAGATTCTACGGATATGTTTTTTTTTCCTAAAATGTGATATTTTTGAAGAGGCTGCTCATACACCTTTTAATAACTTTGAAATGACTTATTCGATTTCGTTAAGCCATATGTTACAAGATTCCATATTATACCAGCTTTAAGCCACTTTAATATCGTTTTTTAATATAATCGATATTTTCGGAGATATTGAGGAACAAATTATAAAAAAAAAGTTTTTTTTGGAAAAATTCTGCTATTTTTGATTTCTAAACATTCACAAAAAATATAAGGCACACCAGTTTCACTATTTATACGAGGGCGGATTGACATTGAAGCTACCTAGCAATAGATGGCAGCACAAACACAAAAACTTTTTCTTTCTTAGAAATTACGATCTGTCAAACGTCAGTTGTTAAAATTTTAGCCAAATTTATCGATTAGTTTATTTGCTGTAGTCATTTGAACTAAGCAATTTTTGTGTTTCTTGGAAAATGGAAAAAAGTGAATTTCGTGTATTATTACGAGTATTATTTGAAAGACAAAACGGCGAAAGAGACAAAAGAAAAGCTTGATAAACATTACGGTTAATCTGCTCCGTCAGATTTTATGGTAAAATATTGGATTGTTGAATTTAAACGGGGCCGAACAAGCACTGCAACAATACCATCAACAGGAAGGCCAAAAGAGGTGGTTACTGAAGAAAATGTCAAGAAAATCCTCGATATCGTTATGAATGATCGCCGGGTCAAAATCCGTGAGATTACTGAAATAATAAAAATATCATATGAACGTGTGTTCAATATTTTGCATGAACATTTGTATATGGAAAAGCTATCGGCAAGATGGGTGCCGCGTTTGCTCAGTGTTGAACAAAAACGAGTTCGACAGATCACTTCACAGCGGTGTTTGGACACGATAAAGTATAATCCTGCTGATTTTTGGCGTAGATTAATAACTGTTGATGAAACTATACACCTGAAACCAAAAATCAATCGAAGCAATGGGTGGAAGCTGGTGGAAGTGCTCCGAGGAAGGCGAAGACAGCGAAATCGGCTGGCAAGGTTATGGCCACTGTATTTTGGGATGCACACGGAATATTGCTCATCGATTATCTTGAAAAGGGATCCACAATCACAGCAGAGTATTATCGTGCATTATTGGATCAATTGGTTGATGCAATCAAGGAAAAACGACCCCATTTGAACAAGAAAAAAGTGCTCTTTCTTCAAGACAACGCACCAGTTCATACAGCATTAGATACGATGCTAAAGCTACGAGAAATCCACTTCGAATTGGTTGATCATCCACCTTATAGTCCAGAATTAGCCCCTAGTGACTTTTTCCTGTTTCCAAGCTTGAAAAAATGGCTCGCAGGAGAAAGATTCATCTCAAACGAAGAAGTGATTACCGAAACTAATGCGTATTTTGAGGAGTTCCCAAAATCGTATTATTCAGATGGTATAAAAAAGTTGGAAAATCGTCTTACTAAGTGTATTTAGCTAATAGGAGACTATGTTGAGAAATGGATGGTTTTTGAAAAAAAAAAATGTTTTTTTCCTACTTAGGTAGCTGCAATATTATTCCGCCCTCGTATAAGAGATATTAAATAAACAATAATTTATGAAAATCGATTGGTAATATGTATTTACCAATAAAGTGAAAGTTTTGAAAAAAAAAATCTGCTGTAATTGCCGTTAATTCCACTGAACGTATGAGTGATATTTATGCATTTTGAAATCATACTGCTTATAAGACACTCATTATCTACAATGATAACAAAAAATTGTTATTTTATTGTTTTTATTTCAAAGTTATCATAAGATGCATGAAGCAACCTCTTCACAAATCACATATTTTAGAAAAAAAAAATTCTAAAGAAAAACTAATCCTTAGAATCTGAAATGCTGATGATTTCTGAAGTTAGGTGACCATATAGTGGTATCCATTGTTAGAAAATTTTTACCATTTGTTGCATAGTGTAATTCTATGGCAGATTCTGTGGACTTCTTCAACGTGATCGAGTAGACTGGTCAGAAATTTTTACGCTTTTGACTATACTTTATTCTCATCAGAGACTTTGGATCTTAGTTATTCTAGTATTTTTCAAGTCCTTGTAAAGAAGCTCTTCAGTTTTTTCTCTTATGACAATAAGCTCCATCCAAAATAGTACAAAAATTCTACGAGCCATGTTTCTCTCAATTACACCCAGTGCTTGTTCATCCTCTCATGTCAGTGTCCACCATTTATATGTGATGAAAGGTGACTTTACTACGCAACTGCTGTATTAATTCCGGTGTTGATGCTGTATCCTAAGTACATAAAATCTTTCATTACGTCAAAGATGTAACTTGGTGTTCACAGTGGCTTTTGGCTTTTGTTTAACACTTATGTTCTGCACTTATGGTGCTGTTGTTGCTATAATAGATCCTATAATAGATCTCTCAGACTGTGTAAATGGCTTCGAAACTTGATTTTCAATTTTTACAACGCTCTTGACATTACTCAGCGTCATATTGTTCAGCCTCAGGATCTTCGCAGATATACTATGGCAGTGTCAAAGACAAATTTAGGTGCTCATACGTCTTGGCGCATCCACAATCAAAATCAGTTTCACTGTTGGTTCTAATCTGCGACCAAATTTTGTCTTTGTTTTGGCAATAACCTTTGCTCAAGCATAAATCGATCTATTTTGTTTAGTGGAGATAATATTCAGAATTTTGTGACAGAATAGAATGACGTAAGTATTGCCAGATTCGAAATAACGGCTGTTTCATGTGCACAGTCTTAAATAATAAACCATTTGAGTTTGAGCGTGTTGTGAACTTTTTTTGTATTTTATTTCGCATTTATTTTACTCTGTTATGGTAGGTCAGACACATGCCAATCAACCATGAAGTCCCCGGTTCAATCTCAGCAGTATCAACTCATAGCATTGCTAGTAACTGGTTATGAGTATGAGTACTACTCAAAACTACTCAAATGTATTTGTCTTTCAGAGCTGCCGTTAAAGAGGAGGTTCCTTTCAATAAGTCTGTCTTTATTACAAATGCTTTCAAATTAGGCCTTTGTATTGTTTGACTTTTTCCCCCATCCAGTAAGTACATACTTAACATGTGTAGATTCTTATTTTACTCAATACACAAAACTGTCCGCACTTTTTAATATTTCCTGTAGTTAAGCCAACTTTTGTTTAATTTTTTTTTTATTTAATATTTCCACTCTACTTCAGACTGTGCTGTGTACACAGTATAGAGTGGAGCCCAAACAGAAAAAAAAAACACACAAATAACGGGAAAGAGCTATTGGCAAACATTATATTATTTTAATGGGCTATGGTGGTTACAAAAATGCGGTTGGTTGCTTTAAAAATATTGCACTAAATGAAATTGCATGCAGCATACATACAGACACACTTACACGTTCATGCATATTTAAGGAAAATAAGAGAATAAAAACCTCCAGCATTTTCATATTACATACTCTGTAAGAGAGAGAAGCAAAGAGAGAGATAGAGAGAGAGAGCGCAGAATATTTGATAAACATTAGAAAGATTACATATGTAATGGGGTCAGCACAAGCAATTTGTTTATAAATGTTAACAGCAGTGCATACGAGTAGCATACGTACATATGTATAAATGATATGCAAATACACATATACAGACACTCTCATGCACTTACATTTACACAATTTAATTATGTGAAAATGAAATGCTTTAGAAAAAAAACGAAAAAATAAAACAAATTTTAAATGCAAAGGGTAGCACTGGCAACAGTAACATTTAAATTTTTTTTTTATTTTTTTTGACTGACTGACTATCAGATTTGCATTTTTTGTCTAATTGCTGTACAAATTAAAGTAGTCGGTAACATTTAATTGAAATGACAGCAAGGAAACCTGTAATTTATTGGGTGTGTAGAGAGAGAGATATTTAAAGTCTTATTTTTTTTAATTTATAATTTTTTTTTAATGAAGTTTAAAAATCTTAGTTTGCAAATATCGAAAACTAACATTAATTAACCGATTTTTCATTTCCATTTTAGGTAAGTTGATTCTAAAATAATTATTAAAAATTAAAAGTTAAGTTTAAGTTTTTTTCTAAGTGATAACACTATGCAACAAATGAACAACATTTTTTGGCCTTGGATAACAAACATATTTTTTTGATGCGCTATGGTCGCTTAAATTTTTCCGAATTATTTTTTTTTCTAAAATATGATATTTTCGAAGAAATTTTTTTTTTTTAATTTGTTTAATGAGCCACTCCAAAGTTATTATAAAATGTATGTAAAAAAATTTCATATAAAAAAAAATAAAATAAATTAAAATAAAAAATTAATAAATAAATAAAAAAAAACTTATCCATAGAACTCGAAATGCTGATATTTTTCGAAGTTAAGCCACCATAGTGGATCAAAAAAATGTAATTGCTAATCAAGGTCAGAAAATTGTTTTCTATTTGTTGCATAGTGTAATTAAAAGTTTTACTAAACTATGGAATCAAATCTTCCAAGTTCTTAATTTAAAATTTTGGGTAATTTCTGGGTCGGAAAAAGGTATTCTGTAAGCAAATTTTGTCTTGTATCAGCTTATTCTCTAACATCCTTGTTACAAACTAATTTTACAGTTCTTCGAATCAAAAAGCATCTCTTTTACGAGGTCGGATTGATATTTAAGCAACCTAGCGCTAGATGGCAGCACAAACACAAAACCTTTTTCTTTCTTAGAAATTACGAACTGTCAAACGTCAGTTGTTAAAATTTTAGCCAAATTCATCGATTAGTTTATTTGTTGTAGTCGTTTGAAGTAAGCAACTTTTGTGTTTCTTGGAAAATGGAAAAAAGTGAATTTCGTGTAGTGCGTAAACACTACGAGTATTATTTGAAAGGCAAAACGGAGAAAGAGACAAAAGAAAAGCTTGATAAACATTACGGCAAATCTGCTTCGTCAGATTATATGGTAAAATATTGGATTGCTGAATTTAAACGGGGCCGAACAAGCACTGCAACAATACCAACAACAGGAAGGCCAAAAAAGGTAGTTACTTAAGAAAATATCAAGAAAGTCCTCAATATCGTTATACATGATCGCCGGGTTAAGATCCGTGAGATTGCTTAAATGGTAAACATATTAGTGGTGTTTGGACATGATAAAGCATAATCCTGCTGATTTTTGGCGTAGATTAATAACTGGTGATGAAACGTGGGTCCACCACTACACACCTGAAACCAAAAATCAATCGAAACAATGGGTGGAAGCTGGTGGAAGTGCTCCGAAGAAGGCGAAGACAGCGAAATCAGCTGGCAAGGTTATGGCCACTGTATTTTGGGATGCACACGGAATATCGCTCATCGATCATCTTGAAAAGGGATCCACAATCACAGGAGAGTATTATCGTGCATTATTGGATCAATTGGTTGATGCAAGCAAGGAAAACCGACAACATTTAAACAAGAAAAAAGTGCTCTTTCTTCAAGACAACGAACCGGTTCACATAACATTAGTTACGATGCTAAAACTACGAGAAATCCAATTCGAATTGGTTGATCATCCACCTTATAGCCCAGATTTAGCCCCTAGTGTCTTTTTCATGTTTCCAAACTTGAAAAAATGGTTCGCAGGAAAAAGATTCATCTCAAACGAAGAAGTGATTACGGAAACTAATGTGTATTTTGAGCAGTTCCCAAAATCGTGTTATTCAGATGGTATAAAAAAGTTGGAAAATCGTCTTACTAAGTGTATTGAGCTAAAAGGAGACTATGTTGAGAAATGAATGGTTTTTGAAAAAAAATGTTTTTTTCCTACTTAGGTAGCTTCAATATCAATCTGCCCTCGTACAAGGTAAATTCCAGCTAACGTAGTTAAAATCAATTGCAAATGAGAACAATCAGAGAGAACAAAGCCTGCACCTTAAGTAAGGTGTTTCCGGAGGTGACTATGATATGTAAAAAGCACTTATCTAACGTGGCGAAGAGTAGTAGAGTTCACGCATATACCACAAGCGACCCAAGTGCAAATTCCCAGCAGGGGGCATGACGAAAAAATTTAATTGCGCTTTTCAAGTGCCCGCTTCAGACGGGAAGGGACAAGGAAGGAAAGGAATGAATGAATACTAATAGCAAATTGCAACGCTTAGTAAAGATCACCACTACTACCTTGCAAGATTCTTTACCACTACACAATAATATTTAGGGGAGCTTCAGTAGACTAATCATCTTCTGAAACTGAAATCAACTTGTTAAGAAATCTTAAAAAAAGCAATGGGAGCTTTTTAATATGCATCCCAGAGGAGTAACAAGTGAGCAACGAGCAAATTACGATAATAAAACCAATTCGGTGTCATGTTGCTTCGGCGTGGTGAGCACGTAATCTCTACTAGACAAGATCTATCGCTTTACTTGCGTTTCCTCTGCGGATGCAATGATTTCCTGTACCACACTTTCACTTGATGCTAAGACGGTTAAAATACTGTTTAAGGGCAGATTGTTAACCGAAATTTCCCCACTCTTTAGGGCTGACGATATTAGTTTGCCATATGCAACGGAGGTAAAATACCTTAAGATACTCGTATCTATGATCGAGAGGGTAAATTTCCTGGTACACATTCAGAGGGTTAGAGTGAACTTGACTGGAGTGATAAAAGAAGTCAGACGTATCCTTAGAAGTGGCTGGGGCCAAGCAGGACGACTTTTTGTTAACTGTGCAATATATAGTGTATCAGTTTAGTACATGACAATCAAGTCTATTAATGTTCAGCGTATGAACTTGATCTATCAGAAGGTTGCCTTTGTGGCATGTGTGCCGGTTTACAATACAATATCTACTAATGCTTTGCAAGTGTTGGTGGTCGTATCGCATTCCTTTCACTCAGAGTTTATACGACCTATTGCTATTACGTGCAAGGTCAAGAAGTGACTGATTGGATATCTGCTTCTGATCTGACAAATGGAAGTGATAGCAGTCTTTCATCAATTCTTGATGAAACTCTTATCGTTAGGTGGCAGGCACATTGGACAGACAGAGACAAGGGTAACGTATGAGTTCGTGCCTTGTTCGTTAGACTTGTACGGGAACACTCCGACTTTGGCTACGGCTTAAGTCTGGGATATTTACTGACGGGACATGGCTCGCTCGGTGCATTTTTTGCACAAGAGTGATTTTAGTGCGACTGCTGATTGTAGATGTGGGATGGGATCGGAAAATTCACGGTATATTCTGGTGAAGTGTCCGTTCTACGATGACATTGGGCGTTTGGGGCAACGGAAGTCATCGTAACGGATGATGTAGTGGAAGTTATTAGGACATTGTGAACGAACCAGAGTATACAAAGGCTCGCTGAATTTGCTCGCAGTATCTTTAATAGATGAGGTACTAGGATAAGGGAAGAACAGGTTCTCTTTCCTCCTCTTAAGCATATATTGTTGGTTACTGGCCTGCGTGTCTGTTAGTCTGATAGTGTCGTTTGTCTGGTGGTGCGATTGTGTCGTTTGTATGGTTGTGTGATTACTTGCTTTTCTGTTGGTGTTTCTTATTGTTGGTTTTTATTTTTGTTGTTTTTAATGGCCACCAGTCCGGAGTTATTTGGAACTTTCCCTGGTAGTAACACTTATGCTACGAAGCCTGACCGGATGTTTCATTCTGGTACCATGTGACTTTAGTCATATGTGGGGCATTGGTAGACGCTTTGTTTTCAATCGTGCTTTGAGCACCGTGCGTTGCGATACTAAAGTTCAACTGTGACTTGCTTGCCTTTTGTGCTATTCTGAACGCTACTTTACTGAATATTTCAGTGATGTAAAGGGATATAGAAAAGTGCACTTAGGCACCTGGTGGTACCTCCAACTTAAAATCTGGTGACCTGGTGGAGCACATGGGCATATTGCTTTCATTTAATAATGTTTCCTTCATTAGGATAAATGTCGCCTACATTGATGTTATGCAGGAACTTTTGTGTGCTTATCCTTGAAGATGTATAATCGTAGATCAAGTTCGATTAAACGATAAATCAAATTAAGCTGGTAGCTAAACGGGCACTTATGTGATTGACAGAAATTTAGGGAAGGCATTAACTATCAGGATATATCCTTCGATTTTTATTTTTTTGGAAGAAGGGTAACTGAAAAACGAAATCGAAAGATTGACGTATTTATGTGATTTTAAACTGTCATAAACATAAACATAAACATATTTTATTTATGACCATTAAAACCTGAATTATGCAATTGCAAGTTTTCTGGCATATACCCAATCAAGTCCGCGAGGCTCCGTTCTTTCTCCTACTTTTTTTCCTTCTTCTCACTTTCAATCCTATCTACTCTTTTGTCGCTCAGATTCTTTCGATCGTAGACCAAGCCTTTCGGAGGTTGGGGCAAGAAGGTTGAATATGAACAACACACTCACAAGTGATCTGGTGAAGGTCTCCGAGTGGGGTAGTGCGAACAGGGTCGATTTTAATGCACGAAAGACTCAATGTTGTTTTTTAACACATCTGATCTCCTTAATATTTACAAGACATATATATGACCCCAAATGGAATAAAACCTTCATGTATGGGCTTCTCGATCGCGTACAGGAGAGGGCGAAGACGCTCATCAATGAAGGTAGGGTAGCCAAATCTATCGCTTCATTGAAGCACCGTCGCAATGTGACGTGTGGTTCATTGTTCTATCGGTACTATAACGAAATTTAGGAATTAATTCTTAAAAATCACATATTTTTACGTAGTACTCGTAGAGCGTATCCCTTTGTAGTTGAGTATCCAGTAAATCGCACAACGCATTATAGGGAGAATACGTTCTTTGGTCGCACTGTTCGGTTGTGGAATAATCTTCCAGCGAAATTTTTCCTGCCACTTACAACATGAGTAAATTTAAATCTAACGTCCATAAACGCTACTCCCTCTATCCTCCTTCCAATAACCAATTTTCCTAGAACTAGCACAATGCACTGCATGAGTAGGGCCATCCCCTGAGTGCTGGTCTTATATATATAAAGAAAAAAGTCGGATATAAAATATTTATGCGTTTTATGAATATTTTTATCAATTTTTTAGTGCATATTTTTGCATATTTGGTTTATAACAGCCTTTTTTGCATATTTCAGTTTTTTTGAGAAAGCATTTGAAATCTTAAGGTAGTGTAAAGCTGTTTAGCAACAATTTCTTTTAGCAGCCAAAGATAAGAAATTCTGCTATAATGTATCACTGGTCGACTTCCAGTTTATTCTTAATTAATTTTATGTTTTTCCTTTTAGTCTTCTAGGTTTTTTTTAATTCGATTATATTTCCCACGGTTGTATATTTCGACACTCTCATATATCAAGTTAACATGTCAATTCTTAACACAGTTTCAGCTTCAAATTTTTTTATTTTATTTGTTTTCAGTACACTTTTGTTTTTATGGTGAACAACCGTATTTGGCATATATGGTATATGATGTTCTAAATATTCAATTCATTTTGATGGTGTCATATTAACACCTAGAGAGAGATGTTACCAATACATTTTGGTCTATAAAAACACACACACACATACATACATACATATTCTGCTGAATAAGAACATTGCATAAACGAAATGCAAATTTATATATTTGTGTACACAGAACAATAGGCAAAATAAGCAAAATAGGCAAAGTCATGCACTCTGTCAGTCATCAAAATTAATTGAAAATACGCACACTCACTAATACCATCGCAAAAGCACACAAAAACGTACTGGCAAAAGCAGTTATAATATTGGAGCACTACTAACACAAGCATATAACGTTTCCAAAAGACATTCACTCAACACACAGTGAAGCAAGCATATGTATGTTTACGTATATATGTTGTACATGAGCTATATGCTACACATTTATTGATAAAGTGAAAGTGTTGCAATATAATCAATACAGGGTTATAAATATAGATTTTTGATTGAGTGTAAATGTATGTGTTCGTGTGCATGCATATGTCAGTTATTATAACGTAACTGTAGATTCATTTATGTACGAACATATGTATGCCACACATGTACTAGAATTTCACATATTGCAATAACATTTAATAAAACCCTTTATACACACACATACGAGAACATACACGCATACATGACACACATTTAGTTTATATGCTTGTGTACCATCTTTTTTCAATATTGCATGTGTTGCCTATGCCTGCCGTGTGTTATTGCTCCCTTCCCCTTCTTACAAATATGAATTTACAATTTTGCAAACAATTCAATTAGATTGAGATTGGAAAGTACTTTATGCGCAAATTGCTTTTGAATTATTAATTTTGTATTTGTGTGTGTTTTAGAAGAGTGGAGTAGTAGTGATGATTGAAAACAATTTTTTTGAAAGGGTTTGACTGCTGCTATTAAGTTCATGAGTTTATTTAACACTATTTGTTTATTAAAGAAAAGGAAAAAAGTCGTGATTTGTAAAATAGTTTTAGTGAAATGGAAGCTATAAATAAATAAAATAGGGGTAGAAACTTTTCACAAGTAAAACTAAAAATACTGACAGCTACTAAGTGTATTGAAATATAAAAAAATATAAAAACAATAATAATAAAATTGTATAGAAAACGAGTTAAATAGAATTTAAAAACAATTTTTTTTTTTAGTGGAACCTAACCAGGCTTAACACCCCTTTTTTTAATTGCAGTCCTAAGCAGTTATTTTTCATTCAATTTGGTTATAGTCTTTTGAATTTGATACATTCTTGCTTGGAATTTTCAAGAACTAAACCGCAAGCTAAGCTTTGCCGAACGTATTTTTTATTGCAGCTCAATATGAAGAACTTTGAAGTCAAGTTAATATTGTTACCTTTTAACCTTTTTAAAACGTTTGAGTTCGTTTAAATTGTGTTAAAATAAAACTAACCTCACTTTGTTGTTGTTCGCAGTTTTATTTCCTTACTTATCTTTTATACAGTTTACAATACACTTTTATTTACGCCTAAAAACGACTTTACTTTATGACAGCGAAACGATAATAACATGATGTAGGTAAAGCAGCCTTTTTATATACCTAATTGCCTACAGTTGGGAAAGTTCCGGAAATGCCTACAATGCTCCCATATCCTTTATTTTATATCCGCAGAAAGATGGTAGAATTGGTAGTGCTGCCAGATATGCAAACAAGTACGGCATTGACAAGATGATATATAATTACCACATATACCAATACTCCACAATACAATTTTAAAGGCGCTGATGTGGTGTATTTTCTTTTTTAAGCATTTTTATTCTCGTAACAATACTAAGACTCTGTGTATATTCTGGGCTGAAATAGAGAAAAATTGAAAACATTACTGTCTTAAGTAAATTAAATCGGAGGAAAACAAAAATATATATTATACTTCGATTTATTTTATTTCTTCTGCTTCTTCTCCTTCTTCTTCATCTCCCATTCTAAGGGGCAGGAGTTCAACCACTTACCTTGGTTTGGTCCAGATTGAGATGGGAACCAGAGATGTCGGCTTTGCACTAGAGATAAAGAGGTGCTGCACTTCATGATGACCTATTCCACAGATTCCACAGATATTGAACATATCTTTATTGATGCCAGCCATGTATGAACATAGCCTTGTGAAGCGACCATATCTTAGTTGTGCTAGAAAAACTCAGGGCTCTCTGGGCAGATTTCCTTTCAATGCTCGTCACGACTATATTCTTGTGAGAGTCCCTCAACACACTTTCAACCGTTTTACGATAGATTTTTTCTAGAGATGTCTTATATGCGTCAAGATCGAATGATTTTCTGAGATATTGCTGGATGTACCCTTCATAAGGACTAAGGGGAGGTTAAACAATCCTATGGTGTGGATGCTCTCTCTCATGTAGAAACTGCTTTGTGAGCAAGGTATTATGTTCCCAAACTGTCAGGATTTTCGACTATTCTTGATGGTGTTGTCGGGATGTCTTCTGGACGCAGCACGTAATGGTCCTCAATGCTATAATTTTACATCTGCGTAGATTTTCCTATTGTGCATGGCTTACTACTGGAGACAATGCGGCCGCTGCATAATATACCACTTACACTGACTTTGATCAAGAAGTATTCGGAATAACAATCGTGTGGCGCTTGTAAAAAATCTGCAACACTTGTAGAGATAGATGTACTCTTGGCTACTTGGGTTTTACAAATGTCAAGCTATGACGCTAGGACTAAGCGGATATATCAACAATAGATTTACCAACTTAACAAAAAAAATTTAATGAAAACAATGGGACCGCCACACGGGATTGTGCCGAAAACTTTTTTATAGAGGCAGTATGTAGCCAACAACGCTTCTTTATAACGGCTAATGACTTGAGGACTTGGTTTCTCCGCAACTTATTGTTAATTGCAGTGGCATTTGCCGAGGATCAGAAAAAGTTGTCAAATATGATTCCAATTATTTTTGGGTAATTTTTTGTCAAAATTATCGTGCAATCGACAATTATTTTATGATCAAGACTGACTTCACTCGTCCGTGTGGCAAATAAAGTGGCCGAGAATTTGAACAGTTGAATTCCAAATCTATCAAGTCGCTAAGATAGCGGTTTGTGCTGCCGCAAATGTCATTAATGTTCTTGAATAAATCTATTAGGAATAAACGAGTCCTTAATTGCCTCGACAAGAAAAGTTGCTTAGGTTCCAGACAGCACTGTAGGGAAATTCATGCACCACGTATTTAATAGTGTGCGTGTCACTGTGGTATGTTACGTAAGAAGCCCACTTTCCAACCAAGAAGTCGTCGTTTCAATACCAGGCCGCACCATAGCACAATTTTCAACAGCGATATCAACTCACACTATTACTAGCGACTGGTTACGAGGGCGGATTGACATTGAAGCTACCTAGCGCTAAATGGCAGCACAAACACAAAAAAATTTTCTTTCTTAGAAATTAAGATCTGTCAAACGTCAGCTGTTAAAGTTTTAGCCAAATTCATCGATTAGTTTATTTGTTGTAGTCGTTTGAAGTAAGCAACTTTTGTGTTTCTTGGAAAATGGAAAAAAGTGAATTTCGTGTAGTGATTAAAAACTATTATTTGAAAGGCAAAACGGCGAAAAAGACAAAAGAAAGGCTTGATAAACATTACGGCGAATCTGCTTCGTCAGATTATATGGTAAAATATTGGATTGTTGAATTTAAATGTGGCCGAACAAGCACTGCAACAATACCATCAACAGGAAGGCCAAAAGAGGTGGTTACTGAAGAAAATATCAAGAAAATCCTCGATATCGTTATGAATGATCGCTGAGTCAAAATACGTGAGATTGCTGAAATGGTAAACATATCACATGAACGTATGTTCAACATTTTGCATGAGCATTTGCACATGAAAAAGCTATCGGCATGATGGGTGCCGCGTTTGCTAAGTGTTGAACAAAAACGAGTTCGACAGATCACTTCTCAGCGGTGTTTGGACATGATAAAGCATAATCCTGCAGATTTTTGGCGTAGATTAATAACTGTTGATGAAACGTGGGTCCATCACTACACACCTGAAATCAAAAATCAATCGAAGCAATGGGTGGAAGCTGGTGGTAGTGCTGCGAAGAAGGCGAGGACAGCAAAATCGGCTGGCAAGGTTATGGTTACTATATTTTGGGATGCACACGGAATATTTCTCATCGGTTATCTTGAAAAGAGATCCACAATCACAGGAGAGTATTATCGTGCGAAGACGTGAACCTAATGCGTATTTTGAGGAGTTCCCAAAATCGTATTATTCAGATGGTATAAAAAAGTTGGAAAATCGTCTTACTAAGTGTACTGAGCTAAAAGGAGACTATGTTGAGAAATGAATGGTTTTTGAAAAAAAAATGTTTTTTTCCTACGTAGGTAGCCTCAATATCAATCCGCTCTCGTATGTATATTTACGCTGTGAAAAACTTCACTAACTAGTATATCTTCCGTACGGAGCCGGTTTTTGTGGGACGCTTTCAATGAGCCTAATTGATCATTCTTTATATATAAAAATCAATATTTATTTAAAGAAGATGAGAAAAATTTGCTGTTACTCAAGTGCGCACATCTATTTCAATCTACTTTGAATTTCAAGTCCTTTGTCAGTTAGTTAGTTACGACGGGTAGCCAGACACGTCCAGCCCACCTGGGTCCCAATATTGATCCCACTGTGATACAGAAAATAGACAACCTATATGTCCGCGTCCCGGTGCGATCCAAGCCAACTAGAAGTATGTACAAAAGAAGAGATCCTGCCGATATTCACACCGGCCAGATCCGACAAGCCATCCAGAAACGGACTGCCCAGGAAAGCAGTCCTAATGTCCGAAAGAATCGGGCACTGGCATAGGAAGTGCTCGACAGTCTCCTCTTCCTCCTCGTCCTGACAACCCGTACAATAGTCATTGAACGGCCGAGCCAATCTCCTATCATGTGCAACAGTCACCCTGTGCCCAGTGGTCATAGCCACAAGAGTTCGCTGCCTAAGTTGCGGCACCCCTATAATAAGCTCCGAGCGAGCCCGATTATATAGGGGCCAGATTTGCCTCGATACAGAGCACGTATCATCCCTACCTACATGTAAAGTTGTCACATATGCAATAAAAAAATATGCAAACGTTTAAAAATTATACTTATTTAAATTAACCGGTTATTCGTGTTATATTAACCGGTTTATTCGGTATTCGAAAAATTAAGATTTTTAGAAAGCCGTAAAAAAAACCGATCAAATAATAACCGTCCGATTTCCCTATTGTATTCTAATTCAAAGAAATAAATAAATAAATATGCTTAAATATGCTTTAAAAATTTCTGTTAAAATTAAAATATGCTCTATAAGGCATATTCTTTTAATGTATGTGACATATAAACTTTTTAAGACTGTGAAATACTAATGAAAAAAACATTTATATACATATGTATACATGGAAGCAATAGAAAAAACATAAAGGGTCCGCCAAATATTTTTTTTTTTTTAAACATCCTGTGTAGCTTCGGCTGTGTTGCTAATATCCTCCTCTTCAATTTTTGTGAACAAAAATTCGTTCAACATGGCCCGATAACGATCGCCATTGACTGTAACGGCCATTTCTTGCTCATTTTCGAAGAAAAATGGTCCAATTATGCCCCTGCCCCAAATTCCGCACCAAACAGTGACTCGTTTTGGGTGTATCGGCTTTTCAATGTATGTGTGCGGGTTTTCTGTGCCCCAAATGTGAAAATTTTGTTTGCTTACATACCCGCCAAGGTTGAAATGAGCTTCATCTGAATGATTTTTTTGCGGCATCTTCTGTAAGTCGATCTCAGGCCCAGATTTCGAGCGTTGTTCAAGCGTATACACAACCATATTCGTTCAGCGGAAGGATAAAACTAATTATCTGTCAAGTCAGACATGTTACTATTCACGAAATAAGCACTAGTTGAAAAAAGAAACGTTAGATGGCGGACCCGATATAAAAAATATTCTAAAATATGTTGTTTAAAAAACAAGTCAAAATTTTCTTAAAAGTCCAGTTACTCAGTTCATGAAAAAAAAGAAAAAATAAATTATTTAACAAACCTGATAATAAATTTAAGTCTTAAAGATGAATGATTTTGCTCTTCTTTATATACTTCCGCTTGTTTTTTTCTTATTTTTATCGAGATTTTTGCTTAAATTTTGTTTGCTCGTATTTCTTTTCATTTCTTCCTGATATTTTCGTATTAAAAGTCTTTTAACCATCATTAATCTTATTCATATTGTTAACAATAATATACAACAACATAATATACAAAAAGAAATAACAATATGCTCTTAGAAAGTGGGTGTTATAAGGTAGTAAATAAGTATATGCTTTATATGCTTTATATGCAGGTCAAATGTGTAAGGATATGTAATTTATCTTTTCGAAAACTCTGTTGAAAAAGCGCTTTTTCTTTATTTATTATATTTTTTTCTTGTGTAAACGGCCACAATTATGTTTTTATATCAAGAATTGTTAATAATATTTTGATAGATAGACTTTTATTGTCCTGTTCTATTTAGACATGCCATAACCATATTCCATAAAAATCACTGCTTGAAGTGATAACAAGTGTGTTCATGACTGAGGTGTTGGTTATTTATTGTGGTTCACTAACCCGGGGATATTTATTATGTTTTCATAAAGTTAAACACTGAGTTTTCAAGACTTTTTTCTTATTTTCATTAAATAAAGAAAAAATTTGATGACTAGGATTGAATAATATAAATTATATGCCAATATGACTTTAAAGCAATCAATAAGAATGAAATTAATGAAAAAAATAAGCAGCTGCCATAATTCTAATTGAGTTCAAATAAGGCTGTTGCATGATGAATGAGGGTTTACATGACAAAAAAATGTAAAATAATAAATAGAAACTGATATTTTGTTACCTTAAGGCAACAAAAAAAAAATAAATCAAAATGTTGCATATGATGAATGTAGTTTACATTGAAATTTAAAATTTTGTAGGCTCTACCCTAAGCAAAGATTGCCATAAAACCAATAGTATTGTTACATTATTACTTTTTAAAAACGTTTAATTTTATGAGTTCCTAGCTTGCAGTTAAAATAAAAATAAATTTTGTATTGGTTCTTAATTGAATTAATCTGCATTAACACAGTTTAGTGTTCCACTGTTTGTAACCTTTTCACAAGTAACAGCAAATACTCATAATTACTCTATGTAAACAACTATTATTTATGTAAACAACAACAAGTATAATACAAATCTTTCTATCTAAAGATTTTCACACCTGATTGTTGTCTCAACTTAGTTTCCATCACGACTTTTTCAACCAGAACTTATCCACCCTAAACTCTCTTCACACTGAGTTTACTCCAATTACTCGTTACTCTAAACTTACACCACTAAACTCTCTTTACGCTGAGCTTATATTCAATAAGCTGACTGCTATCCGCATTAATAAGCCTCTATAAGACCAAGTAAACAATACTTCGAAAGCACACGAACATCTCAATATTTCAGAAAGATTCCATTCCTTTACATTTATTTTACTTTGGTGCTTATGCAGCGATCTGATTGTAAAATTCCTGTTTGTTGCAATGCTTATTGTGTTGCTGTTGTTTCTTATTTGTTTCGTTGTCTGCTTGCTTTGTTGTTGTAGGTTGTTTTTATTTGCAAACAAGAACTTAGTTGTTTTTGTGGCTGCAATGTAACACACGGCAGTGGTTCCTAAACTTGATTTTCGTAACAGTATAAAACTAGGCATTTAAGATACGAACATTTACTTAGTGCTCACTCTTCCTAGTTCACTGTGTTCTAGATTTTGAGAAGATGCATAAAAAGTGGAAGAAGACTAGAAAGCGTTGAACCTACTAAGGACATCTGCCTTCTTTTTCACAATTTTGGCTAAATGCAAATCAAACTGAGCTAAGCTGAGAGAACAGAGTCTACAAATTAATATCAAATATAGACACGTTCCTTGTGAATAACGAAATAATAAACAAAATGGACTAATAAGTAGGTATGTGTAGACTTTACTCTAAAGAAATGAAACTACGGTATTGCTATTCACGATATTGACTGGATTTCATATGTTTTAATATTAAAATCAAAAATTAATAGCATAGTTTTGATTCAAAAATTATATTTGAACATATTTTCTAATTTCATATGTTCGTTTCCTTGAGCACATTTTTGTGATTTTATTAAAAATTTTTTAGAGCATATATTAGCTTATCTTATAATTTCTAATAATGCTTAGGAATTTTTGAAGTATATTAACATGTTAAAGTATGACTGAAAATAATTTAACATGTCTTATATTTGAAATAGCATATATTTGTTATTAAAAGCATATTTTAGCATATTTACTAATTTACATTAATTCGATTGGTAATTTGTAATAGTTTTTAAAAGTATTTTTTTTTGCTTGTTTTTTAATAAACCATTTTACCTTTTTTGGCTCTTTCAAAATGTTTCCGAGCATATTTTAGTATATTTGATAATTTCTCACAGCAGAAAAAAACTTTTAAAGATTATTCAGTTTTTTAAAGCACGGAGCATATTTACACTTAAGGCCATAACTTTATATAGTATTTTTATTTTTTTGAAGCATATTTCAGCATATTTTCTAAGGTTTATTAGTGTTTTATATTTTTTGAAGCCACATGTAATTCCTAAAGTACATTTAAATATTTTATTAAATTTTAAGTGCTTGTTAAAATTTTTTGAGAGCATATTTTCTAATAACTAGTAGTAATCAGTAATTTTAGGAAGCATGTTTTTGCATTCATTACGTTTAAACTATGATCAGAGCTTATTTTTGTTTTTTGGAGCATATATTAGCATATTAACATATTCATATTAAAACATAATAGTTTCTAAAGCCATATTTTACTTAAGTATATTTTTATGAATTTATCACAAATATTGTAGAGCATATATTAGCATACATTATAATCTCTAATAATAATTAGTAATTCTTTTGAGAATGTTTAACTGTTTAACTCATACATTAGCAAGTTCTGCATTTGAAATAGCATACTATTGTTTTTAAATGCATATTTTAGCATATTTTCTAATTTATTTTATAGATTAGTATTTTATAATTCTTTTTAAAACTAATTTTTGTATTTTTATAAATCATTTTAATATTTTTGGGTGTTTCAAATCATTTTAATATCATATTAATAATTATTTAAATAATTTCAATATTTTTGGATGTTTCAAAATGTTTCAGAGCATATCTTAGCATATTTTATAATTTCTTACAGCAATAAATACGTTTTCGTGTTTATTAATTTATTTAAAGCATATTTTAGCACATTTTACACTTAAAACCATAATTTTATAGCATAATTTTTTAAAAGCATATTTCAGCATATTTTCTAAGCTTTATAAGTGTTGAGTAGTCTTTAAAGCCATATTTTTAGCCATTATTGTAGCGTACATATTAATATTTAAGAAAAAAAATTAAAAACTTATTCAAAATTTTTGAGAACATATTTTAGCATATTTTCTATTTTATTTAATAACATAAATGAAGCATATTTTTTGCCTTTTTGAACCTTTAAAACTATGATGATATACCATATATTTGTTTCTATAAGCATACATTAGCATATTTTCATATTTCTCTTAGTGCTTAATAGTTATTAAAGGCATATTTAAATTTTTAAAGTACATTTTAATAATTCAATAGCTTGGTCGGAACATAACTTTGTATAGTTTGTAATATCCATTAAAACTTCAGAGATTCTTAAAACATATGAGCATATTTTTATATTTTTTAATTATTTTGGAGTATATTTCTTTAGCTCATATGTTAGGTTGCTCTCTTAACGTACTTCTGCAACAATCATTCTAAAATACAATACATTTTAAGTTAATATTTGTAAATGAAAATAAAAACTAAAAAATCATTTAGTATGTGCATAATACCATTCGAACAAGGCTACAATGACTGATCATGAGAATAAAAATCTCTCGAAATTGTTTTTCTTGTCGAAAAATAAGTGATAAAAATTTATTTTTATCAAATTTTCTTTTTTATTTAACAACTTATATTAAAAAAAGCAATATGGCTTTGTTTCATTTATACTTTTTTTTATTTATTCGAGAAACATGTGCGGTTGTGTTTGTCTTCGAGATTAAGGAGATAAATTTAATTTTATTACATTTTCATAGACAGTAATATATTTTTTGGATATGCTTTATTCTATACATACACCATTACACTAAATTATATGTATATGCCCTTATAAATATGCAGCATAAAAATATAAGAAATTGATATTTATGTGAACATGCCCTACATCTGGTGAATAACAAACAAATCATGATGTGCTGTTTAAATTTATGGGTTTAAATTTCAAGTATTTGTCAAATAAAAAGCTTTATTTAGCGATTCGTGATTAGGATATTTAGTTTATTAAAAATCTTTTAATACTTGTTATTAAATTTTTTTTATTTATAGGGCACCTATAGAGCTGCTTTAGACCTATACTTCAATTGAAAAAAATAAAAACGTTAGTATTCAATTTCTTTATTTTCTTAAATTTTTCTCCATAACCTACATTCTGTATAACTTAAGTAATAAATTTTGGTTTTATTGTTTTGCCTATACTTAGTTGTAGACAATTTGTTTATATGCAGAGCTGAGAATATCATACGAAAATAACATATATTTTGTTAAAAAAAAAAACACAATCCATGTATGAAATACCAGCTATAATATGTATTTGTAACAAATAAAAAAACGCACACAAAAGTAATAAAATTAGTTTGTAAACAGAAACCATAAGAAAAAAAAAATCGAAACAAAATACAATAAAAGCTACAATAATAATAATAAAAAAGCAGGTGAACAATAAAACAGGAAATATAGCACAGAAAACCATAATAACACCTCAAGCACGTTTTTCTCAAACCGAAAAAATACAGCAAAAAATCACATAAAAAGCAAAGCAAGAAACAAGAAAAACGCATAAAATCACACAATCAACACAAACAAAAACAAAATTTAACAGGGATTTTGTATTAAACTGATTAGCACAGGTAAGGCAGGATACCCTGAATACAATTCTTTCATATAAATTATATTAAAAGCAGCAGCAGCAAACATACGGGCGAAAAAACACTAGCAATTTACGTGCACAGAAGACATATGATGGCACAACAAGAAACGCTTCAAGTTATTCTCACCGATTATATATTAAATGTCTTGAAGGCAGAGACAAAATAAGAAATCTACACGCACACATAGGCACACATATATGCATACATATCATACTACTACGCTACTTTGGCACTTTGTCTGCCATTTGTATAGGCTGACAGTACGACTTGTATCATTTTAATGTCTGCGAATATCAATGATGGTGACTATGAAGGCAAGAATTAAAACGTTTTTGTTTAATGAAGTGAAACGCCTGTATTTTTCACAACATTTTAGTGGTGAATTTTTTAATTAAAAAAAAATTAATATTTTTGCTAAAAAGTTAATTCAATTTATTTATTAGACTTTGATTACTCTAAAGGTGGTAATTTTTTCTTTTAATACCTGCTAGTTTTTTGGCGCAGCAATAATTTTCAGAAAGTTATCTAAAGAAACATAAAAAACGCTTGTGTTATAATCAGCGGAAGAAAAACCTTCGGAGAGGTATCCAAAGTTTTGTTTCTCCTCTGTTACAGCTTTAATGTCGATGAAACTTTAATTTCATGCTTGACTCTTGCCATTATGTATGAAATTTCACGCCATTTAAATGGCTGCCTATCTAGACTGGTCTAATACAGTTACGATACGTTGTTAAAGCTTTCGCTTGTAAATAAGGTCCAGTTGTTTTGGGTATTTGAAGACTGCGGAATCGTTCCGATTTTAGTTGATATTCCCGCTAAATCTTAGCTTCATAGCTTGACATTTGCAAAAGTCAAGAGTACATCTTTCTCCATGTGTTTTTTTTTGGCGATTTTTTAAAATTTTAGAAATGGATTTAAATTTGCAATAACGAACTTGTTTTAAATTTTGCGTAAAAAACAAATTTAATGGTGTGTGAAAGTTCGAAATGTTAGAAATGTATTTCGTTTTCCCAAAAGACTTCAATTTCATGCAACAAATAGACCGCGTTGATGTCGCAAAAGACATAATTTGCGAGGCTGATTCCACATCAAAAGGATCATTACTGAAGACGAGACGTGGGTTTATGAGTACGACACGCAAGACAGACATCCGGCAAGTGAATGGTGTTCACCAAATGAGCCGAGACCATTTTCAAAAAAGAAGACCATAAGGTTTTAATGGACTACAACGTTGTAGTGTATCATGAATTTTTGCCAGAAAACCAGACAGTAAACAAAAAGTATTATTAGGACGTTATAAGACAGAATTGTGGGAAGAAAACTCGTTGATTTTGCACAATGATAACGCAGCGTCGTACAGTGCCATCATTATTCTCCATTGTTGTAAAAAAAATGCAACATATACCATCCAACAGTCACCAAATTCATATGATTTGGCTCCCTGTGTCTTCTTTCTGTTCAATCGTGATAGAAAACAATTCAAGGGAACGCGTTTCAGCAGCCGAGAGGTAATAATGGAAAAATCGGAGAAAGCACCGAAAACCGTATATAAAAAATGCTTCTAGGATTGGATCAAGCGCTGACATAAGTGTGTTGCAGTCGATGGGTATTACTTTAAAGGGGACAATTTAGATTTAAATGAACTGGCTGGTATTTTTAATTTTCTGAATAAATTTCGGGAACTTTGTGATCAAGGTGGTAGATGGTAATGAAATAGCAGATGCATTTTCCAGAAATGGTTCCATGACAGCCTATATCGGTCTGGCACCTTACAGTGTAGCACCACTATGCTCAATCCACTCAAGGATTGGGAAATTGCCAGATGCTTCGAACATTGGAATGCTCCAAGGAGACTTCGCCACTCTAGGGCGGCGGTCACTCCGCTAGTCGCTCTGAGATTTTAAAATATGGCAGGTCCCACTTGAAACCCCTAACGGAGTTTCTTACGGGTCACTATATTCTACGAGCATTGCTGAAAAGTATGGCAGCCAAAGATGTGGATGTATATGCTTGTAGCTCACAGGCGTCATAAGAGCGGAGCATATATTGTGCGAATATGGAGTTCTTGATAGGTTTAGGTGGAAATATTGAGGTGGACATTAGGTCTCACTGGGTGACATATCGACCATTATGGCTTCCTAATGAACACCACCAAATCCGCTAAATAAACTGTTGACAGGAATGGGCACAATAGACACCATGTGTCCAAGTGTCCTGCAATAGTGCCGATATGACAATACAAATGTCCGCCTCTGGGTTGCTTGTAGCAGATAGTAATTTTAAGGCTTTCGACCACTTTTTAGCACAATAAAGGCATTTTAAGCTATGCATCAAACAAATTTAAATAAGCATTCCTACGAGGTTTGTTAAAAAAATTGTGACAAAATTTGCTCCGTAGTTTATGTTAAAACATTTATTTTAAAATTTTTTCGAAGTCTCTACCGTAAGGCAGTTTTGAAATCTCTACAGGTGTGCAAGTTATAAACTAACCACAGCGTATAGAGGTAACATAGGCAGCAAAAATCTCAGGAAGTTAGGTTTTTTCTGGAACTGTAAGTTACATCCAAAAGTTACAAATATGCCACTAGGAAACAACAGTGCACTATTCTAGCAGTAGACTACACTTTGTTGGCAGTTCTTTTAGCGATCAATCTTATTTACGATACGAAAGGTTTAAAGTGACTCTAAGCCATTAAAATGGTGTTACTTTGCTTAGGGTTTCCGAACGCTAAGATATTGAAAGACAAGACGGCTTCATTATAAGTATTTTCATAGGGTGTGACATTTAAAATAATTAAATTTAAAAATGCGAAAAACAATTTTTTTTTGGCTATGAATTACAATTGTTTCATTCGATTCGACCAATTTTCGAGAATATTTTCGAGTGTATGGGGTGGCATTTTGGCAATGGCATCACAAATGTTGGCCTTCAATGGCTCAATTTTCTCTGTTCTGTCGGCATAACACTTGTCTTTAACGGTGCCCTACAGAATATAGTCCAAGAGCGTCAAATTGCAGCTTCTTGACGACCAACTGACATCATTATTTCGGCTAATTTAACGGCCATCAAATGTTTAATGCAATAAATCGACCCTCGTATACATATGTACACATGTATGTATAAATCAATTTAAATAAATAATAACATATATTTAAAAAACAATTTCATGCACAAATTTTTGACATAAAATTATTGAAATATTGACAACATAATACCCCCAGCTAACATATTATTTTTCTATATCTGTTGGCAATGACTTTTGTTATTAGCGAGGGTGTTGATGGCTGGGGAAAAATGAATTTAAATACAAAGCGTGTTTTTAATAGAGGTATAGAGCTTTAAGTTAGCATTACTTTCCAAGATGACGAAAGATTTAACAGCTCTCAAGTGATTTATTCTCAGCTTATTTTGGCAATTCATCATGAATAGACTCACGCCAGAACAACTCTTGAAAATAGTGCAATTTTCATTTTTCATAAATGAATTTTTTTTTTAATTTTCAATTTTTTCAATTTTCATAAGCGAGTTTTGTTTAGTGGTGAAGCGCACTTCTGGTTGAATGGCTACGTCAACAAACAAAACTGCCGCATTTGGAGTGCAGGTAATCCTCAAGTGTATGTGGAAACACGGTTACATCCAGAAAAACTGACTATTTGGTGCGTTTTATAGGCTGTCGGAATCATTGGTCTGTACTTTTTCAAAAACGATGGTGGCCAGAACGTTACAGTCAATGGTGATAGGTATAGAGCCATGATTACTAACTTTTTAATTCCTGAATTGAATAACCATGATGTCCAGGAGATGTGGCTTCAACAAGACGGCGCAACATATCACACAGATCGTGCCACAATAGATTTATTGAAAGACGCGTTTTGGACCTGTGAATTGGCCTCCAAGATCTTGTGATTTAACACCGCTAGACTACTTTCTGTGGGGCTATGTAAAGTCACAAACGCTTGACCATTTGGAAGACAATATTCGCCATGTTATTGCCGATATACGGCCACAAATGTTGGAAAAACTCATCGAAAATTGAACGTCCAGTTTAGACTACATCAGCTCCGGCCATGGCGGTCATATGCCAGAAATCATATTTAAAATGTAATGCCACAAGATTATCTTTCGGATAAATAAAATTCATGTCAATCGAATAATCCATCGTTGTTTTATTGCAACTTAAAATTCTATACCTTTATAAAAAACACCCTTTAGAACTGAAATTCTTTAACGTCACAAATTCCTGTCAATTTTGTATTCAATATTGTTTTTAAATTAGCTTTTACATACTGTACTTAAACAGAATGATATCGGCTTAGAAACAAAGCCAGTATTCGGTTTGTAATATGGCTTAAATTTAATTCATTTTACAGACATATGTAGGTGTCGTTTTGACACCTCTTGTCCTTTTTTTTGGACACAGTTCAGCAAACGCTATCGAATTTATAACAAAACAAAAAACATAATTTTATATAAAAGGAAGATGATGTGAATAAGTTTCTTTTCCCCAAAAATATATTTACTTTCAGTATCACATACACCCATTCATGCGTTCATCTATTCTTTTATTTATTTATCATACACTGTTACTTCTGCTCTTGTTATATCTATTATTTGTTATAATTTTATATGACAAAAGGAAATGAGAAGGTTTTATCCTTTATTTACTTTCTATTTCTATTTTTTGTCTGTCATACAAGAGAGATAAGCCATAATGCTTAAAATGGAAAACTTTTGTTTTCAATATTTTCCTTTACATTTACTTGTCAATTTTATTGTTGTCAGTCTATTGTTATGGTTTTCTCATCAACTTTTGTTTATATGCGTTCTGTCAAGTTGTGTTGTTTTTTAAGGGAATTTTTTATAAAAAAAATATATAAAAATATATGAAAAGTAAGCTGAAAAGAAGAAGGGCTTGTCAATTTCAAAACAATTTCCTTTCGTAACAACACAATAACACTTAACTTGAGTTAAGTGAGTGTTAAAATATGTGCTAATGTGCGTGTGTAATGCTTTGTAAACAGGAAATAGATTTAAAATGTTATACAATATTTATTATGAAATTTAAAAAAGAAATAAAAGTGACTTTTAGATAAGCTACTAAAAATTCATATAATATAGGGTCCGCCAAATAATTTTTTTTTTTTAATGCTATAAAAAAACTACTGAATATTTTCTCAAATTTCTTTTTTTATTTTAAAGTACAATCCTTCCGGTTAATAATAGAAAATAATTTCATTTAAATGACTGCCTCGGCTGGCCATGCAGTAGGCAACACGATCGGTTCAATTTTTAAGCATTTTATCGAATGTGTGCAGCTGTATTTCAACAATGGCTTTACGAATATTGTCCTTTAAAGCGTCAATTGTCTCTGGCTTGTTGGCGTTATACTTATCTTTGACGGCACCCCACAAATAATAGTCCAACGGTGTCAAATCGCAGCTTCGAGGTGGCCAAATGACATCAGCTCTGCCGCAGATAATACGATCTTCAAAAACAGGGCGCAAAATATCGAGGGTAGCTTTGACTGTGTAGCACGTAGCGCCGTCCTGTTGAAACCAAATGTTGCTAATATCCTCTTTCGTTCCATATGGCCCGGTAACGATTGCCATTGACTGTAACGGCCACTCCTTGCTCATTTTCGAAGAAAAATGGCCCAATTATGCCTCTGGACCAAAATCTGCACCAAACAGTGACTCGTCTTGGGTGTATCGGCTTTTCAATGTATGCGTGCTGGTTTTCTGTACCCAAAATGCGACAACTTTGCTTGTTTACATACCTGCCAAGATCAAAATGAGCTTCATCTGAAAAGATGATTTCTTTTTTTTGGCAAAATCGGCATCTTTTGTAAATCGATCGATCATAGTAATGTCCCAATATTTCCCAGGGTTGTTCAAGCGTATACACAACCACATTCGTTCAGCGGAAGGATTAAACTAATTATCTGTCAAATCAGACATAAGCTAAGTGTTACCATTCACGAAATAAGCACTAATTGAAAAAAAAACGTTAGATGGCGGACTCTCTATTTCAAATCAATTCGATATTTTGTTTGCAAAGATCTTTTTAACGGCTTTTAGCGTTGAAAATTTCTCAAACTTTAATATCGAATACGAATCGACTTGGGTCACAGATTACAGTGCTAAAAATTGTAAAACCTGTCATCCTAAGTCTTTGCCTATAACCTCGTTTTATATGCCATCTAAAGAGTCAATTCATAGATTTTTTCTAAAGAACTAATACGCAGTTGAATAAGCAACTATAGCCCTAGATTATTCCGTTATTTCAATTCGATTAGTGAGGCAAGACTTAAACTATAACTTTGACTTTCGATTTAAATCTAATGCAATAGAGCAAGCGGTTCTGAAATTTAGGATAAACCTGTGGCCAACACATGACAATAAAAGCACCTTAGGTCTAGGCAACTTCTTTGTCATATATAACTTATAGTTTCATACAAATTAACTTCTACTTGCTCTTATCTATTTCGTTACGAACCTCTTTTCCGGTCTTTGCATAAAGTGCGCAAGCATCGCCTTCTCTACCTACCTGCCCTGGTCTAAGGAAGCTGTTTTATATCAACAATTGAAAATATTAGGATCTCCTTCCCGCAAAAAGTTCTGTCAGGTGATATAAAGAATCAGAATTTATACAACAATGATCGAACAGTTCCAGCAATTTATATTGAAAATTGAAAATAGAAGTTTATTCGTCTAAAGTAATACTTTAAAGTAATACCCATCGACTGCAACACACTTATGCCAGCGTTTGATCCAATCCTCGAAGCATTTCTTCCCGTGATTTTTCCATTATTTCCTCTCAGTAAATGAAACGTATTCCCCCTAATGGTTTTTCACTCGATTGGAGAGAAAGAAGTCACAGAGAGCAAAATCAGGTGAATTCGGTGGCTTTTGGGTGGTATTTGTTGCACTTTTCGTCAGAAAATGTCGAATATTGATGGCACTGTGCGACGATGCGTTGTCATGTTACAAGATCCACGAGTTTTCTGCCTACAATTCTGTTCTCTTTAGGCGAGTTATGTAAACGTCTCATAACGCCCAAATAATACCTTTTGTTTACTGTCTGGCTTCTGGCAAAAATTCATGATGCACTACACTTTTGTAGTCCATAAAAACTGTGAGCATTACCTTCTGTTTTTACTGAAAACGACACGGTCAACGCCATTCACTTACCTAATTTCTAGTCTCGTTTCCAGTAATGATCGTTTTGATGAATGTGGGACCGGATTCAGACTCGCAAATCATGTCTTTTGCGAACTCAACTCAGTCCCTTTTTTGCATGAAATTGTGGTCTTTGGGCACCAACTTTGCTGCTATGCGACGAAAACCCAAATCATTAACCAAAATATTTGGAAGGATCCATAGGCAATTTTTAAGCCTTCGGCTATCTCTCTGACGGTCAATTTGCAATTATTGCCCAACATTTCTTTTACTTTATCAATGTTTTCGTGGGTTTTCGATGTCGATGGCCTGCCACTGCGTTCATCATCTTCGATTGATTCACGACCACTTTTAAATCGAACAATTGTTTCTTTAGAGAATCGTTTCCGAAACATTTTTCCAACACTTACAACGTTCGCGCATCATTAAATCCGTTTTGTACGCAAAATTTAATGCAAGTTTGTTGTTGCAAATTTAAATCCATTTCTATATTTGTAAAAAACAGCCAACACACGTAGAGGCGGATGTACCCTTGGCTACGAAGCTTTTGCAAATATCAAGCTATGACGCTAAGATTTAGCGGGAATAACAATAACAGATGTATTAACTTAACGCCACACGAGGGTTATTACGGGAACTTTTTGAACAGGGTGGTACACTTTATTCTAAGCTGTAGAGCTGTGGCATAGTGGCAGGCATACAACACAAACGGCACAGGCTCGTATACACAGTAGAGGACATGACGAAAAAATTTAATTTTGGTTTCGAGTGTTTAATAAAGAGGATTCAACCTCCCTCCAGACAAATCCATCTAAAGAAGCTCCGCTGACCTTCCAACTTACCCCTGGCGATGATGACAAGTGTCAGGAAATATGCCATCTACTGGGAAAAAAAATTGCAATGCTAACAACAACACTACTTAGCAAAGATAAGACAGTAAAGACAGTAAATTAATCACCTGCTTAGCTTGAAAAAACGATGTCAATTATTATAACTGCGGCATTGAGAACAGCTGCATTGAAGCCATTGTTCACTGGTTTGAATTGCATTGCGGTCCAAAAAATATTTTGTGTGTCCCCTTAAGGTATCAGAGATGCTGTCAGTACAGCTAGTGATCCTATTTAGTGAGAGGAGAAATGACAGCATATCGCAGCATAGTTTTGGCCGAAATAGCCGGGCACTCACACAGTACGTGTTCAGATGTTTCAACACAAATCGTACAGAACCTACTTTGATCACCATAAGCGTTTACAAAATACACTGATGTTATCCAATAACACAATACTCGATAAATGGAACCTTTATTACCCGGAGCTTGCTCTTATTGAGCAGCAGCAACCATTTGGATCTATTGGGAGAAAGCAAAATAAGTCGCTCGTCATACTAGAAGCACATCTACAAAAGCTAACGAATTCTCACTCAGTCTAGAAATTAATTCGCCCTAACTGGCTCAGGCCCCTTCGAAAGCCCGCTGCCTCCCCTGTTCGCCAGACAGTCAGCCTTTTTGTTCTTGCAAGATAGAGTAACGCTGTTAAGAAAAACAAACAAGTTCAGCGATGTTACGCTTACGTTTTCTCCAAACATAAATCTCTTTCGATTATAAAGACTTCACAGTGCGTGCTCAGCACAACAGTGGGTGTCATGTAATCTTTTATCTCAACAAAGAGATCATCATGAAAAAGCCATAATATCCTTTCGCCAGCCTTCAAACAGTAGAGACCAGACAATATAAGACCATTTTGACATGCCTGCGACATCACTGAAAGGTGTAAGGTGGCCGAATATATGGCCAAGAAGAATAGCCGCCATTTGTTCCATATTAGACAGTATATCAATACATTCAATAGAAAATACCGAAAATTCAACGGAAATATGATCATACGTATATATTAAAGCGTCTATAAGATTCCTGTAGATTGTACATATGACCTCGAAAATTTTTCATGAATACGGAGTATCTATGGATAAGATAGGGAGATCTTTGACGGCTATATTGAAATGGGTTCTTGGACACGGAAACATTGAAAGTAACTTCATGGCCAATCAACTTAAATGGGTATGTAGTACTTTAAAATCTCCACGAATCGACTGAGATATTGATGATACTCTTTAGAGGAATAACCAACTGGGATTGTAAGGAATGGATAGGCAGATGAATTCATCTATTATGAGATGAGAAAAATCTGCCAATCTTTGGATGGCCGGGGAAAGGAAAAAATATTGAAACTGCCCACATTATGGGTAAGACATCAGATGAGTGCTATAAATATCCAAATGGATGTTTGGTAAACATGCCTTAAGGCTGAAAATACTATAAAAGGAAGCATAATATCATTGAACGGCATTTGTCTTAACGTGGCTTCTTTTTTTTTTGCTTGATCACAGCAGATTCTTCAAGAAATTTACAGCATATTTTTATTACTAAATCTGCAGCTCTGGAGGCCTGGGGCAAATTCCCGACCTTGGGATACTGTTAAGAGGTTCTTATACATGATCGTGAGTAGTGTGACTAAGTGGCCATAATGTCAACTTCAACTGTGGCATACGGATGGTCTCGGATCTCATGGAGCAATAACTCACCATTTTCAAACAGGAGATACAGGAAATTTCCATCTGTATGCGAATTACTATGCAGGGGTACTTCTACTGATATGTATTCTTATAGTCCAGCGGCACTACGGACTCTTTCATTGGAGTTTATAGACTCGAGACTGGTACGCAAGCGCTAACGGAATGTCAACACACTGGAGTTGGGGAAGAAGGTAACACTTTGTTGGGTCCTACAAACACTGGTGTTTAGGAAACGCGATCGCTGAGGAACTAACAAGGCGAAGCTCGGCTACTGATCTCGTGAGGCCAAAGCTGTAATGCGCTATTAATTCAATGAATGGGAGCATTAACTCCGCTCGTCATATTGGCTACAATGCCCAGGTAGGCAAAGTGGCTAATAGATCTCTAACCTATAATAAGAAGCAACATAGGCAAGGCAACTATAAGAAAACTAATTTCCTTTCTGATGGGCCATTACCGTCTTAAATATCACCATTTCAATATCAATGTGGTACCTGAATCGCAGTGTCGTCTGTGCTGAGAGGAAGAGGAGACGACGGAGCATATTCTCTGTCAATGTTTTGTTTTGGCAAACTTTCTGTTTGTCGGCTACACATTGGGGATATTGCGGTCTTCATACATAAAGCAGAGTATATTTATCACATTGCACTGCTGAATCTGGATCCAGAGTATTCAGCACAATGGATCTTTTTAGGTCGCTATGAACGTCTATGGCCCAATTAATTAATTCCTCGAAAAGAACTGCGTTAAGTCGACTGGGTGACTAAATGTCGCTTCTATATTTCTGAGCACTAGTGTATGTACGCACAAGGGTCCAAATAAGTAGTCGGATTATTTTTTTCTTTTACTTCCGCATCACTTCTGAAATTAAAATATTAATCCTTTTAAATAGGCTTTTACTTTACTTACATGAAAAAAGGTTTTAATAACATAATGGCATAAATGTGGGTATATGAGTGTGTACGAAAATATGATTAAATGTGTAAAACTCTGTGTATGTAAAAGCATGCACAAGAATGAGTGTATGTGTGGGTTGTTTTATGCAAATTTGAATAGCAAATGTGTTACACTGATAAGTTATTATTAATACTTTAGCTTTCATTTATGAGTATGAGTATGTATATGAATTAAAGGTGTATTTAGTAAACATCTAAACACACATATATAATTGTGTGCGGATTTTTTGCTAGCAAAACAAATTTCTTCTCTTCTGTTTGCATGTTTTTATTCTAAACGATAATAAATCCAATTTTTCATTCTCCTTCTACCTCTTCACAATGTACGAGTACAAGATGACTTTTGTTATTTCGTTGCCTTTTGTAAAGGTTGCCAGAGAGAAAGAATAATGTTAGTGTTAGTAGCTACAGGCTGTCCGCCGGGAAGGTATACTACTTTGTTTTGCCGACATTTTGGTAAACATTAGTCTTGACAGTTCATATTTGGCAGTCATGAAGTAGAGACGTAACAAATTTATTATGGAAAAATATTCAGTAAACCAATGTGTTTCAATCGTTAAAACGTCAAACTCGCTCATGACAACCCCAATTTTCATGAAAGAATCATAGTGTGTGGCGAGGCACATTTTCAGTTCAATGGTTATATGAATAAACAGAATAGTCGGTTTTGGGCAATGGAAAACCCTCAAATTATGCATCAGTCACCTTTGCATCCATTTAAAGTGACAGCACACCAGCAATTTGGTCAGGAGGAATCGTTGAACCTTATTTCTTTGAAACTGAAAACGGCGTAACGGTAACTGTCAATGGCGAGCGATATCGTGATATAATTGACTGCTTTGAGCTTGACTAACATGTGGCTTCAACAAGACGGTGCCACATTGCATACAGCCAGGATTACAATGGAATTACTGCGAGACCTCTTTGCACAACAAATTATTTCAAGGAATGGTGATGTTGACTGCCCTCCACGGTCGCCTGATTTGACTGCTCCGGACTTCTTTTTGTGGCGATATCTGAAAAGCAAGGTTTATGCAAACAAACTAGAAAAGCAAACGCAGCAACTCAAACAAAATATTCGTGATGAGAATGTAAAGAAAAATGTGCTCAAAAGGGATCAAATTTACGAGGCTCAATGAGGCGATTCAAAAAATTACCAAATTCTTCGATTAGCTTATTTGTTGTAGTCGTTTGAAGTAAGCAACTTTTGTGTGTCTTGGAAAATGGAAAAAAGTGAATTTCGTGTAGTGATTAAACACTATTATTTGAAAGGCAAAACGGCGAAAGAGCCAAAAGAAAAGCTTGATAAACATTACGGTGAATCTGCTCCATCAGATTATATGGTAAAATATTGGACTGCTGAACTTAAACGAGGCCGAACAAGCACTGCAAAAATACCATCAACAGCAAGGCCAAAAGAGATGGTTACTGAAGAAAATATCAAGAAAATCCTCGATATCGTTATGAATGATAGCCGGCTGTAAATACGTGAGATTGCTGAAGTGGTAACCATATCATATGAACGTGTGTTGAACATTTTGCATGAACATTTGCATATGAAAAAGCTATCGGCAAAATGGGTGCCGCGTTTGCTTAGTGTTGAACAAAAACGAGGTCGACAGATCACCTCACAGCGGTGTTTGGACATGATAAAGCACAATCCTGCTGATTTTTGCCGTAGATTATTAAGTGTTGATGAAACGTGGGTCCACCACTACACACCTGAAACCAAAAATCAATCGAAGCAATGGGTGGAAGCTGGTGGAAGTGCTCCGAAGAAGGCGAAGACAGCGAAATCGGCTGGCAAGTTTATGGCCACTGTATTTTGGGATGCACACGGAATATTGCTCATCGATTATCTTGAAAAGGGATCCTAAATCACAGGAGAGTATTATCGTGCATTATTGGATCAATTGGTTGATGCAATCAAGAAAAACGTCCAAATTTAAACAAGAAAAAAGTGCTCTTTCTTTAAGACAACGCACCGGTTCACACAGCATTAAATACGATGCTAAAACTACGAGAAATCCACTTCGAATTGGTTGATCATCCATCTTATAGTCCAGATTTAGCCCCTAGTGACTTTTTCCTGTTTCCAAACTTGAGAAAATGGCTCGCAGGAGAAAGATTCATCTCAAACGAAGAAGTGATTACGGAAGCTAATGCGTATTTTGAGGAGTTCCCAAAATCGTATTATTCAGATGGTACAAAAAAGTTGGAAAATCGTCTTACTAAGTGTATTGAGCTAAAAGGATACTATGTTGAGAAATGAATGGTTTTTGAAAAAAAAAAATTTTCTTTTCCTACTTAGGTAGCTTCAGTATCAATCCGCCCTCGTAATTGCCGACATTAAATAAAACATTTATCAATATAAGATCCATTGTCTTTCATGTAATCAAAAATTATAAACAAACAAAGTAGTATACCTTCCCGGCAGACACCTTATATTATAAGCATTTCTTATTTAAGAACATTTTAGTCTTTTTCCTAGAAGCGAGAGCTTTTAGAATATTAACTTGATAATATTGCAGATATTTTAAAGTGTACTCATATGAATTTGTGCCCTACCTCAATATAAGAAGACAATTACTTTAAAAGACTCAGTATAAAACCATCATTGACTCTAAAAATCGACACAACGGTACTTCTTGAATCGTATATAACGTACATATCTGCTTATCCGTCTGCTTAACTTTTATTCAGTAAACTTTACCTTACAAAACATATAATACCTTAAAGTGTGTCTTATATTCGTCTATTACTGCAAATAATTTTCTAACTTTTTGTCTTAAATTTGTTGTTTTTATTAAAAGTAAAAGATTTTGTAATTTTATGACTTACTCGTATTAAGCAAATGCCACTTAGGCTCGTAATTTTTCCATTATTACACCAACGTTACTACCACGGCTGTTGTCTTTATTTTCTGTCGCTTACAAGCCAAGTGACATATTATTTTGATTTTTTTGTTAGAAAATTTACATTTATTTTGAGGTGTGTTACCCATAAACCACTTGAATATCATTTTTTATTTTCTGATAAAAATGTTTAATATTTGAATATGAAAAATTTTGCAGATTTTTTTTTTACTGCTGAAGTATCATATTTTCAGAAGGTATTTAAATCCAAAAAAGTTCAAGGTTGAAATTAATTTGTGCAGATTGGTTTTCGCTGAAGAAAATGTTGTAAGAAAATTATAAAGAAAATGTAACTTCTTAAAGGGAAATAAAATAATTTTAATATTTTTAGGCAGCAAATTTAAGGGTCCGTAAAATAATTTTTTTTTTTGAATATGATAAAAAAAACTACTGAATATTTTCTCAAATTTCTTTTTTAATTTGAAAGTACAATCGTTCCGGTTAATAATGGAAAATAATTTCATTTAAATGGCTGACTCGGCTGGCCATTCAGTAGCCTACACGATCTGTCCAATTTTTAAGCACATTATCGATTGTGTGCAGTTATATTTCACCAATGGCTTCACGAATATTGTGCTTTAAAGCGTCAATTGTCTTTGTTGTTGGCGTAACACTTATCTTTGATGGCAGCACACAAATAATAGTCCAACGGAGTCAAATCGCAGCACCGATGTGACCAAACGACTTCAGCTCTGCGGCTGATATTGCGAATTTCAAAAACAGGGCGCAAAACATTGAGTCTAGCTTCGGCTGTGTGGCACGTAGCGCCATCATCTTGAAACCAAATGTTGCTAATATTCTCTTCAAATTTTGTGAACAAAAATTCGTTCAACATGGCCCGATAATGATCACCATTGACTGTAACGGCCACTCCTTGCTCATTTCCGAAGAAAGTAGCCCAACTATGCCTCTGGACCAAAATTTGCACCAAGCAGTGACTCGTCTTGGGTGTATCGGCTTTTCAATGTATGCGTGCGGGTTTTCCGTATCCCAAATGCGACAATTTTGCTTGTTTACATAGCCGCCAAGATCAAAATGAGCTTCATTTGAAAAGATTAATTTTTTGGCAAAATCGGCATCTTCTGTAAGTCGATCGCAGGCTCACTTAGCGAAGCGAAAATGCATAGGATGGTCAATTGGCTTCAACTTCTGAATCAATTGGGCTTTGTTTGGCGTCATACCAAGGTCTTTATGCAAAATTCGTCTCAATGATATCTCCGAAATGTTCAATTGTTGAGAATGACGGTGAATTGATGTTGATGGCGCTTCACGCACACTTTCTACCACACCTGCAATATTCTCGGGTGTACGCACTTTTTTTGGCTTGTCACGCTTTGGTTTATCGATGAGGATGCCAGTTTCTTTCACTTTCTTTACAAAATATTGAACATACGGAGCTGACGGTGCTTCTCTTCTTCCAAAATCCATACGCAATTTTCGTACACATTCTGCAACATTACCATGATTTTCAAAGTAATGTCGCAATATTTCCCAGCATTGTTCAAGCGTATACACAACCATGCTCGTTCAGCGGAAGGATAAAACTAATTATCTGTCAAATCAGATATAAGCTAAGTGTTACCATTCACGAAATAAGCTCTAGTTGAGAAAAAAACGTTAGATGGCGGACCCGATACAATTTAATTACAAAATTATTTTTTATTATTTTTGTTTTGGCGTATATAAAAACATGAATATATTTTAGATCATTTAAAAAAAAGTCATGATATAAGTCTTTTGGCCTTGAACCTTCATAAGGTGTACAAATTCATTTACGCTCAGTGGCTGAAGATTTCATTTCACAGGCCAAAGTTCAAACTTGTTTGTCACCGAAACAAAAGGTAACAAAAAAGTAAAGCACCCAAGGATAGGCGAAAGTGTCTCCTTGTACCCCAAATATAATTTTTCTGCCGTATTTTGCCGTCTGTAAAATACTTTTTCATTTACTTTTTTTCATTAATTTGTACTTTGGTGTTTCATAGATAACATCAGGTAGTCAATTATTTACTGAAATTTATTTACAAAAGATACTAAATATAACATAAAAGGCTTATAATGTGACATTTGAATATAAACTCATTTGTAAGAATATACTTCAGCAGTTGCAAAAAAACAATATTTATTTACAAAAACATGGTGAGCTTCAGGTTCATAGAATTGGTCGAAGAATATTTTAGAAACACAAATGATGCAGACTTTCTTAATTACATTAAAATAAAATTAAACTTAAATCGGTATAGAATGGAGATACCAGTGCAATTACTTAATTTTCTTCAAATCGTTACAAAAAAAAAGCTTCAAAGAAGTCAAACATTTTTATTTTCGTAAAGCAAACTGGTTAGAAGGACAACTTAATAACGCTCCAAAAATAACAACAAAAAATAGGTCTGGAATAAGGAATAAGAGTTACAGATTTTATAGAGAGCACAACACCCAAAAAATTTTAATAAATTTCGCAAAAGAAAGTTCCATGGCAAAGTCAGATCCGTTCATCTCTAGAATTCAATACTAATGGACAGTGGAACATTAGGACTTAGTTGAAGAAGTCAAAGAACTAATACAGAACAGAAATAATTCAGGAGAGATTTTGGAATATTTGCAACCAATATTCATATCAAATGAAAAATAATTTCCATTAGGAAAGCAAAACACTAAAATTTTGGTTCAACATACATATGTACGTATATTAGAGACCATTTTATAGAAAAATTTACAAGTTCCATATATGACTCACCATATCTGCGACATTTGCTGGGTTACACCGACAAATAATATACGAAATGAAAGCTCATTCAATTATGTAAAAACGTTATATACAACGGAAATTTGATTAACTGGTTAGTTTCTGAGATAATGGTAATTTTTTAGAAAAGATCCATTCAAAAAATTACTTTTTTCGTTCCCGGTCCACAATGAGTCATTTGATTCAATTTTTTATTTTATTTTTTTTTTTTTGATTTTATACACTAAAGGAAAGCAGTTCGGTGGAACTTTTATTTGATACCCATATAGGCATCTTTACTGATCAAAATATATATTGTTACGAAAATAAGTTTGGGCATCACAGCGTTTATTGCATCGCTAAAATAAATAAACAAAAGCCGCAAGAACAACTATACGTGCTGTTTACAAATAACCAAATCGCCAACAACAAACATTATTAGCAGAGATAAAATAAATAAAAATAACACAGCAACAACAACAACAACAAACTAAGAGCAAAGAAAACAAGTAAGTGAATAAACAAGTAACAACAAATACTAAAAGCTGTAAGAGGTAGATGTTAACATACGCATGGCTACAAAAGAACTAAAAAGAAATTAAAAAAAGAAATGGAATCTACCTGAAATATCGGGAGGTTCGAGAGCTGTCGATGGGTTGTTTAGTCAGCCATATAAAAAGCACATCGATACGAACAATAATCAATTGAAGGAAGTAAAGTTAACTCAGCGAATGTGTTATTGGTGTGAAGACAGTTTATAAGGAGTAAGCTCGTGAAGCTAGTAGTGAAGTAAAAAAACCAGTTTTGTTGGAACTAACGCAGTAAAGAGAGTTAAGTGTGGATAACCTCTGGTTGAAAAGGTTGTGATCGAACCTAAGTTATAACTACGATCGAGTTGAAAGATCTGTCGAGTAATTGTTGTTGTGATCGAACCTAACTCATAACTACGATCGAGTTGGAAGATCTTTAAGTAGAAAAATCTGTCGAGTAATTGTTGGTGTTTACAAGATTGTAAACAGACAGAGTAGAGTTAAGAATAAAAATTGTTATTGCCTGTAAAAAGATTACAAGCAGTGGTGCACATAATTTTGTTGAATAAAAAATTTTTAATTAAAATCAAACACAAAATTTATTTTATTTTAACTGCAATCTACGAACTCATAAAAACACGTTTTTAAAAAGGCTAAAGCGTAACAATATATACGAGTTTATCTCGAGATATACGATAACCAAGCTTTGTTGCTCAAAAATTCTTATACATCTGATCGTAGAGTTCAAAGCGGAGTAAAGTTTCGCTTGTTATCTATACAGCAAAAAAGAATTACTAAAATATTTTCATCAGTTCAAAAGTTACAGAATTTTGCCCAATGAAAAACATTTTAAACCACTGTGCGACGTTAACGCTCTTAACCAAAATGGAAAATTTTATTTTTTTTTTAAGACAATAATAAATGTTACCGAGGTATGAAATAGTTTATTTATTATTTGTTGCCTATTTACAAACAAATAAAAGTTATATTTGTAGTAATATTTTGTGTAGACTAATTAATACCCGGTCTGCTTCGCTATGAAATATTAATTATTATCTTAAATGCTATCTGAGATATATTTTGTACTCTTTTTTCCTATTTGGTCCCCTTCCGGCTTAAATCATTTGTTTCTTACAGAAAGACACTGTATATTCACTGTATATGGACAGCTTTTATCTGGTGTGCTTTGTGTAATAGCCTCTTCTTACCTGATATGAATAGATAACAAAGCTTTAATAGTTATCGTTTTCTATATAAACAAAATCCAAGATGTGGTATGAATGGACGATTCTAGACGCACTTATCGAATCTCGTCTAGTTACTGACTCATTATGAGTATTGTTTACGACGTCGTTTGAACCATATTTGGAAACTTCTACAATTTCAGTTCTCTAGATATACTAAAATCATTATCCACTTTGTATGGAAGATACTATGCCAACGTATCTACTCCCGTCCACATTTAACTGTTGTTTGCTTTGACTGTGAATTGATTTGATCCAAATTAAGTAGATCTTACTGTTATTATCTGGAAGATATAGACAAATAAATATTCGCTTTGTATGGGCGTGGTATCGCCCAGGTTGATATAGCCTATAATTCCTTCTAGACGCTTTACTTCAGAACAGGATATCAGAAATTTGCTTGATTCGTTATTTACCTCAAAACCAGACAGTTCTTTTGGCGCGGAATCCATAATAAATGCATTTTTCAAGCCAAAAAAAAAAAAAAAAACAACATTATTAACTTGTATACCCATTAACCATATGGGGTGGACAAAATCGGCTTGAGATTTGGCCAAATGAATTTTTGTTGTTGTTGTAAAGTACAATTGTTTCGGTTAGAAATGACATATTTTTTCGTTCATATGGCTGCCGCGGCTGATCTCACAGTACCACATTCGATCGGAGCAATTTTCATCATTATTTTCGAATGTATGGGGTCAAATCTAATGTACTGGCTTCAACTGCGCAATTTTCATCAGAGAACTTGTCACTAACTGTGCCCCACAGAATATAGTCCAACGGTGTCAAATCGCAGCTTCTTGGCGGCAATTTGCCTTCACCATTTCGACTAATTAAACAGCCGTCAAACGTTTGATGCAATAACATCGTGAACATCAATACCATGAAGAGCGGGCACATAGCGTGCGATAGGTGTCCCCAATGACCATAATAATTGCACCGTCCTTATTTTGAAATAAATATAGGCCAATGATGCCTCCGCTATACAGGCCACACCAAACAGTTATTCGTAATGGGTACATGGGCTGTTGTAAGATTGATGTAATGATGCTGTTAAAGCGAAAGCCACTTGTCGTCAATAGGTGTTATTTCTCAGTAAGCTGACTTCTTGTGCCGGCTCTTACGGATTCCAGTATGTTTAAATATTGATTATGTAGGCAACATGCGCAAAAGCTCTCATCCAGCGGTTTCGACCCTATGATACGTTTGTGTGACGGTGTACTCTGATAATATACTGTTGTCGGGATTTCTAAACCCCAAATTTTGCAATTTTGGTAATTAACGTACGATTCGAAAAGATGATTTTAAATGATGACAAATTTCCAATAAATCCCAACGTTGCTCAAGCATAAATCGATTCTTTTCATTTAGGAGAGATAATATACTAAGTTTTATGACTAAATGAACGACATAAGTATTGCTAGTTTCGAAATAAGCGCTGGCTTAAATTTTAAAAATTTATTATATTTTTGAAATCATTTGAATTTCAAAATCATTTAAACCTGTTTATCTAATAAAAATATTTCATTCTTTATTTTATACTTTCTTATCTTATAAGAAAAAACTTTAAAGGTTTCCATAAACAATTTATCCTTCACCTTTATAATCTCTTTTTAAAAGAAAAATAATAATAATAAAAATAAATTGAAATTGAAATCAAAGTTAACAAACATTTTATCATTTACCTTAATAGCATTGAATATAATCCACTTTTCTATAAATAATTGGGAACAAAAAAAAACGAACAAACTTTTTTCCCTCAATTTTACTAAAATCTGGCAGCCTGCGCTACTGTTATGAAGAACAAGAAAAAAAAAACAAACAAAAAAATTTCGAAAATTTTCGAACAAATTTTTTTCCCTCAATTTTAAAAATTTGTAGCCTGTAGCCTGTTAAGAAAAAAAAAGCAACAAAAAAAAAAAACAACAAAAAAAGCAACAAATTTAATCAAATATTAGGAATTCCCTACATTTTCTCTCCTTCTGTTTTTCTTCAATGAAAACTTTGTGCCTAAATATACAGAAAACACAAATAAAAAAAGTCTAAAAGGTTGTCTATTCAGCAGGAAATTTAAAATTTAAATAAATTACCCTGAGCCAACAAAATTACTAAGAAACGATGATGATTATGATGGCTATGATTACAACGTTTAAGGCTAACGACGATGATTATGATTATTTTGATAATATTTCTTATCAGCATGACAGTCATCTATAGTAGCAGCAGTATCAGCAGTAGGAGCCACGTTAGCAAAGGCCTCATCATCAAAATCAATTGATTGACCTTAAATGAAAAAGAAGAAGAAAATAAAAAAAAATATTACGGAAAAATATAATCAAATAAAAAAATGATTTGCCTCCTTCTTACAAAAAAAAAAAAAGAAAAAAAAATAATAAAAAGAAAAAATTATGTTTCCTACTGCCTTGGAATGCTTCCTTAACTGCCAGTTTGAGTAAAAAATAATTTTAATATTCTATTACGAGTATGGTCGGTCCATCCATTCTGTGCTATTGTAAGTATATCTATGAAAGAACTTATTAAAGAAATGGTTAAAGTTTGTTGAACTTTTGACTTGTTGTGTTAGTTTTGTGGGCCATTTTAGGAAAAATGTAACGAAAGAAAAAAAAACACATCGAAAATATACAAGAAAACCTTTTTTATTCTAAGGAGTTGAGCAAGACTTTTTCTTGTTAGCCTATAACGAGGGCTGTAAAAGTAGGCTTAAAATAAATTTAAATTTAAAAGGAGTCTCAATAAAATCACTAAGAGATCTAAGCTTTAATTACAAAGTAACTAAATTTTGTTTCGAAAACAGTATTGATGATTTACGACCTTCAACATCTGAAAATTTGCTTACATTTTTTTTCCGTCACTCCTCTAGGGAGCATATTGGCTTTCTACAGAGCATACATTGCTTTGATTTAGATGATTAATCCGTACCCCCCTATAACTACTATTCGTCGATTTGAAGAAAGCGTTTGATACCATCAGAAATATCGGCTATATGGGAAAGCACTAAGAAGATATTTCGAATAATCAAAGCGATGAATGAAGATGCAGAACTTTAAGTTCTTCACAACGGTAACATCAGCCAACCATTCCACACCAATGCTGGAGTTAAGCAAGGATGTCCACTATCACCTCAACTATTCACCATCGTGCTTGATGACATAATGAGCAAAATCTGTTCAAAAAGAAAAGGGATCACATTAAGTCTCACACGGCAACTCGATCACTTACTCTATCCAGATGATATTTGTCTACTCTCGCATAAGATTTCCAATATGCAGTCGAACTGGAGGACTGGACTTGAGATAAACATCAAGAAAATCAAGGTCATGAGAATAAAAAATACGAGCACGGTAAACATCATGCTACAGGATCAACCAGTTGAGTACATAAATAGCTTCTGCTACCTAGGAAATACAATGACTACAAACGATGGCGCAGAAACAGACGTAGATAACAGGTTTAATAAAGCGAGAGCGGTCAGTATGGAGAAGCTGACATATATCCAGATGAACTAAGCTCAGAATATTCTACTCATGTGTTAAATCCGTACTGCTGTGTGGCAGTGAAACCTGGCTTGTATCGAAAAACATCACACAGAAACTCCAGGTATTCATAAGCAAGTGCCTCAGAATCATATGCAGATTATTCTGGACTAACACCATAAGTAACACGGAACTGTGGAGCATGACTAATGTGGAACCCCTACAGAAGCAGATAAGGAAAAGCCGCAAAAGTCTAGAGATTATCACCAGAATGTCACTCGAGTGAAATCCTCAAGGCTCAAGAAATCGTGGTCGAACAAAAAACATCTGGAGACGCACAATTAGCCAAGAACTGAGACAGACCAACCTAACATGAGAGGAGGCAAAGTCAACAGCTGTAAACCGTTTTAGAATCCATAAGCTTCCAAGAGGATTAACAGGAAAAAAAGATGATTAATTCGCTGTAGTTTCTTACATATGATTTTTTTGCTTAGTGGTGAAGATCCTTGCTAATTGGTGGTGATCTTTACTTTAGCATTGTAATTTTTTCCCAGTAGGTGGCGTCTTTTGCTGATCATACGTCTGATGTTTGTTATCATGGCCAGATGTATGTGAGAAGGTTAGGGGGTTTCTTCTTTTTTTTTAGATGGAGTTGTCTGTTCGGAAGTTAAAGGCTCTTTATAAAACCTACAAAACCACAATCAAATTTTTTTCGTCATGTTCTCCTGATGCGTTTATGTACGCTCAAGCTACTACAGCAGCAGGTGTCCTGTCTAGCAAAGCGAAAACTAAGCGAATGAACTACGTAAGGCGTTATACCGGGATCTTTTCGCAAAATTCCACCTAAACCGGAGCGTGAAATGTGAAATTCTTAAGATGACGAGTTGATGTTGATGGATTCTCATGAACACTCTCAGCCAGAGCTCCGATGTACGCACTGTACGAGCACGATTACTACGTCTTTTCGCTTCAACAGTTAAGCCAGTTTTATGAACTTTAGGAATAAACTTGCGTATACCGGGCACTGCTGGTCTTTCTCTGCCACCAAATTTTGTACAATTTCCAACCAATTGTCCTTGTTTTGGAAATAAGTCCAAAAGTTGCTTAAGCTTAAATCGATTCATTTCGTTCAGTGGAGATAATATACTGAATTTTTGTGACGAAATAGATCGACATAATTATTGTCAGATTCGAAGTAACCGCTGGTTCAAATTTAAGTCGATAGATGGGCCACACGATGTCTAAGTTGTTTGGTTAACTTGCTGCCTCTTAAGAACTCTTGTTCGTCTCCGACTTCTCACTGTTCTTTCCAGCGTTTCCTCTTTATTTTTTATTTTTATTTTTTGCTATTTCATCCTTAGCCACCAGTCCAAATCGTTGGGTACTTACACGGGTAGTAGCATTAAGCCTACGAAGTCTCACTGGAGGCTTATTTATGGTAAGTACCATGCGTGTCGGGAGCCCCCAAACGGCGAATCCCTTTGCGGGAGCAATGTGGTGGCTGTGGTTTGAACCTAAACACATTTTTTGAACCTACGCTGTCTCAGAGTGTTATTGCACTCTTAACCGAGTGCCGTGACCTATAGATCGGTAGAAGTTTAGATGGCAATATGGCTTTGAATTGCTATTCACAGAAAAGAAAATAACTTATTACTCTTTCACCTATTCGGCTTTAATTTTTATAAAAATAATTTAAATTTTTGCCCCGCTTCTTTACCATTTGATCCTCGTACTTTCTCCATTTTGTCTTCTGACGTGTTATATTTCTTCGCCTTTTATTATTACCCTGGCAGTGTTCTTTTAACAACTCCTAAGATGCCCTTTCCATTATCTTTCCTGTATTTTTTCTCTTTTTATTTTTCATTATTATTATTATGATGTTTGCATAGTCTAGTGAGGCAGACAAACGCCTAAAAGACGATCATAAGCTTGTTTTTCTCTTTTTTTTTTTTTTTTGAATTTGAAATATTTCTTAGCATACAAACATCATCACAACTTTAAGCTGAAGACATACACTGCGCTGTGATGATGGCTGGTTGTTTGGATGATTTTTATTTTTGCGTTATAATTTTTAAAAAAAGTGATATTGTTGTTGTTGTTTCTGTTGTTGTTGGAAAAGAAAAAGAATTTTATATTTCAACTGCTGCTGCTGCTTGAAAGTTTCTTTTCTTTTGAGTGACACAGTGACACAAAATGTCAACCACTAAAGGGGTGATGGGCTTACTTAAGGGCATTTCTTACATTATTCTCTACTAAAAAAATGTATTTTTTATGTGTTGGTGTTGTAATATATTTTGACATTTTTTTTATATTTAATAAGGAAGTTGTGGTGAACTCTGAAGAAAAACCCTCAAGCGAGTTGTGATATAAAACTTTAAAAAAGGATTTTTAAATAAGAAAGACAGCTTTGAACAGCACAAAAAATTATTAAAAAATTTTAAATTCCAGTTTAGTCGGTTTTATTTTTAAAAGTCTTTAAAATTACGTACTATTGACTTCTTCTCATAAGCCCTTAGACAAAAACCATTTTTTTATGAGCTTACCTGCCTTTCTTCAAAAATTTCTTTTGCCATATATTGTATTTGCATATATAATATGAAAACTTGAATATGCTTAAACCTTCTTAATCTTTTAATGCTTAGCGTGTGGTTGGTCGTTAACATTATTGTTACTCCTCTTCCTCCTAAGATTGTTACCAAAATTGTTGAATATTTAACTTTTTCTTTTTGGCCGTATTAACTCCTTATTTAACATGGCTTGAGTTGATACTTTTTTTACTTATTCTTTGTTTAATAGAACACTCACACGAAAGTATTTGCCAACATTGCCGTTTTAAAAGACACACCACCCCTAGCGTGCCTGCAAGCAAAAAGTAATGTAACGTAACGCACAGGAAATTTAATTTCATTGGGATTACGTTTATGAGATCATAATAATGCGAGCATGTGTTCCTAAAGTTTATATTTTACCAACAGTATTGTAGCAAAGCAGTGGTTCTTAAACTTCTGGTTTGTAAATACTTTAAAATGGATTTTATTTAAATATTAAATTATATCCTAATTATTAGGGAGATCGATAATTCGACTTATTCTAAAAGCTTGTTTTCGAATAATTCCAAAAGTAAAAATTTTTCAGAAACCGATTTACGGTTAAAAATTAATTTTGTAACCGATTAACCGGTTCTTTAATTTCAATAAAATTCTTTTCAATTCATGTCGTTTTATTAAATAAAATTGATCATTTTTGTTCCATGTTGTAATTCGTAGCTAGTAAGTATGCTAGAGTTTAATTGTGGTTTCGAATGTTTAATAATAAAAAAGGCTTCAACTTCTTCCCTCCAGGCAACTCCATCAAAAAAAAAATAAGGAAAAAAGCCACCCTGCATACCTCTGGCGATGATGACAAACATCAGACGAATGATCAGAAAAAACACGCCACCTACTGGGAAAAAATTGCAATGCTAAAGTAAAGATCACCACCAATTAGCAAGGATCTTCACCATTACTAAAAATCAAATGGAGGTAACTACTGTGGATTAATCTTCTAATTACCTTGAAAGATCAAGTTAATTAAAGAAACTGAAACACAACAATGGATGCTTGCTTTAATTCATTGTGAATCATGCCATGCATGGCAAGTATGTCACTGTGACGAGGTAACCATATAATATGAATATTATACTGCTCAGTCGTCTACGTAAAAGATCTTCGGCAATCTATAACTATTCTCAAGGTAAAAATGTGAGATCCCAGAGCTTTCATAGCCGCCTGGCTATTCGAAATTATGCTGATATGTAATATATTTCAAATGATTCTCAAAGCAGCCCATATGGCCGCCTAAAGAACGCTAGAGTGGTCCGGTAACCTTATAGAATAAGCTATATACGACGACTCCAGATGTCTTATACTGTATCACCTGTTCAATGATTTCTGTATAAGCTGCAGGAAAAAGGAAGAGGAAGAAACAATATTTCACTGACTGTGTACATGTCCGGCGTTATGTAGCAGGAAAAAGTGACACCTGTGCTTCTACCGTGCGCTTGAGCTCACGGAACTCTCGGGTACATACATTGGGTAACTAAGCTGCTTTTTTATGATTTTTGGATGGGATGACGATCTATTGTAATAGAACAATCTCCTATTTTTTTGGGGTATGTGTGTATTGTCTCTTGGATAGCCAGCCACTTTCACTTACCTACCTATGTGCCTACCGTAGGAGTACACAAAAGAGTTGGATTGTTAAACGAGCTGTGAGCTTAAAAGTAAGGGGGCAAGAGATCCTCAAAAATAGCAGTGTGTTTCTGCAGTGAAGATTAAATTCTAAGCATTTTATTTGAGTGCAATGACCAGCGTACGCCTCTATGGGCCTAGAAGTAGAGTAGGTAGAGTACCACTGCTTTAACGTGGCCTTGTTAAACTCACAAGTCGTTTAACTATCTGAACGTACGTGAAGAAAATTGGTTTGCCTTTTACATCATAAGTTGCAGAAACAGTTCTGAAAGGGAAATAATCATTACTTTATCTCTGAATGTTCAGATCTGGCATTCAAACGATTAAAATTTTCTTTTGCGCATTGCATAAGCCTTGATTTTCTCTATCTGATCCATTTTATAGACAGCTTACTGTGGCTCTATTATTTCCTTTTGGGTGGTTCGTTAGCTGTGGTCTTATGTGGTTTCATAATGGCACTCGGATGCTAATTGTTGAATTACACTAACGAATCCCATTTGAACGAACCTACGAACCCACTATAAAAACTTAAGTTCAAAAAGTATCAAACTATATATAGTATGTACGAGTAATTAAATTATTCCAATATGCACAACCAAGACAGGCACGGCCAACAAATAACTACTTCTGAAGCCGATTTGTCAATACTAAATACAGGCGTCATATCAATCTGTCATAAGTAACCACAATTTATATGAAGTAAACAAGAAGAAACTCAATGTTGTGAACCTCTGCTCACTTTTATGGCTTACCAGCCAAGCAACCAGATATTTAACCACCAAATAAGAGAAAATCTTACACCCACATACAGGGTTAGCTAGCGACGCAATGACTTTGGCAGTGCGTGTAAGAAAGAAAGGAAAAACGAAGATAAACTTGACTAACGCACTCTGGAGGACAATTTTAAACATTTTACTTAAAATTTAAACAAAAATTTTTATTTTGCTTCTTTTCGTTTTTGATTTTACTCAGTATTACAGCAACGTAATACAAGCTTAGTATGCTTTACTGGTTTCTAGTCCTTTAGCAAACAGCAAATTAAGGCAACATAAACGTTATGTTGCCAGAGGAGCACTGTGTGTGTTTGCTGTTCATAAATCATTAAGTAAAATTACAAAAATCCTTTAAAAAAATATGTTTTTTTTTTGTTTTAAAGCTTAAACGTGACAGTTGTTTTTTGTGTTGTGAAAACGTCTTTTTTCGGTTTTGTATTACAAACACCATTGTCAAGGTAATTGACTATAAATAAGCGCTTTAGAAACAAGTTACTTTTAGTGAATCGAAATTCAGTTAAATTTTCTTATTTTTCTTTTTATAAAATTCGCTTTTATAGAAACATATTTAGATGGTTGTTAAGCAATTAGTTATTGGGACCATTTTTTGTACACAAATGGAAGAGGTTTTAAAATTAGTATTAAAATATTTATATGGAATAATGGAATTTGTTGTGTTTGGTTAGGTAGGGGTCTGTAAAGAATTTATTTTCTTAATAATTTCTAATTAAAATGCTAAACTTAATTTCGTTTCTAATCAAAAAATAAAGCAGAAAGGGTAGATTCTGTAGGTAATGGGAAACTGAAAAAAAAACAAATATTTTCTACAAATTAGAGAAATATTTGATTAAAATAATTATGATTTAATTATACAAAGGCTTGATCTTGAAATATTTCATAAGCAAAAGTAAAGGGTCCACCAAATAATTTTTTTTTTGTGAAAATCTATAAAAAAACTACTGAATATTTTCTCAAATTTCTTTTTTTATTTGAAAGTACAATCCTTCCGTTTAATAATGGAAAATAATTTCATTCAAATGGCTGCCTCGGCTGGCCATGCAGTAGCCTACACTATCGGTCTAATTTTTAAGCACATTATCGATTGTGTGCAGCTGTATTTCACCAATGGCTTCACGAATATTGTTCTTTAAAGCGTCAATTGTCTCTGGCTTGTTGGCGTAACATTTATCTTTGACGGCACCCCACAAATAATAGTCAAACAGTGTCAAATCGCAGCTCCGAGGTGGCCAAACGACATCATCAAAAACAGGGCGCAAAACATCGAGTGTAGCTTTGGCTGTGTGGCACGTAGCACCGTCCTGTTGAAACCTAATGTTGCTAATATCCTCCTCTTCAATTTTTGCGAACAAAAATTTGTTCAACATGGCCCGATAATGATCGCCATTGACTGTAACGGCCACTCCTTGCTCATTTTCAAAGAAAAATGGCACAATTATGCCTCTGGACCAAAATCCGCAGCAAAAAGTGACTAGTCTGGGGTGTATCGGCTTTTCAATGTATGCGTGCGGGTTTTCTGTGCCGAAAATGCGACAATTTTGCTTGTTTACATATCCGTCAAGATCAAAATGAGCTTCATCTCAAAATAAGATTTTTTTGGCAAAGTCGGCATCTTCTGTAAGTCGATCCCAGGCCCACTTAGCGAAGCGAAAAAAGCGTATACACAACCATGTTCGTTCGTTCCATGCGGAAGGATAAAACTAATTATCTGTCAAACCAGACATGAGCTAAGTGTTACCATTCACGAAATAAGCACTAGTTGAAAAAAAAACGTTAGATAGCGGACCCTTTATATACAAATAGGTCTGCATCTGATAAGAATAAATAATTTTTTCTCTTTTAAAAAATTTCTTATTAAAAATGGGGTCTCAACTGCGATATCAATTCTTAAGTGAATTTCATTCAATGGCTACCTTTGGTAAGTGGTAATCCGATCTTATGATATCTGACATCATCATAATCATAGGTGACTTTAAGGCGAAGATAGGTAGCGGCAATACTAGCATCCGATCCACTATGGCAACACACGCTTGTGAAGTCAGATATAAGAACGGAGAGCGACTAATAGATTTGTGCCAGACATTTCAGCTTGTCACAGGTGGCTTCATCTACCCGTCAATGCCACATATGCTTGAGCAGTCTTTATGGGATGTCAAAAATAGAAGAGGAGCTGACATCGGTAGTGACCACGAGTTCATCACCGGTGAAATCAAGATTAAATTGAAATGTCAAAGAAGCACCTCTAGATACACAAGGTGAAGACGGCTCTACCTACAGAAACACCAGCAACCAGAGACGCATTAACTCTGGCAATCCGTGATAGGCTACTGACAAACCAACATCACTCATGGGAAGATATCAGAGCAAAACATAATCAAGCCGCGGAGGAAACACTTGATGTAGTGCAACCAAATAGAAGAGTTGGGATATGAGATGATACTTGCAAGCTGGTTTCTCGAAGAAGGGAACTGAAGCTGCAGCTGAATAGCAACAATGTCATCAGCCAGCGAAGCAAGTACAAAAAACTGCAAGAAGAGATAAAAGAAAGCTTCTGCATCAGATGGTAATCTATCTCACTAGTCGAAAGTGTAATAGGAACCAAGCTGTTGCTGTTTGAAATGGTACACTAACGAAATACAGAAATACAGTAGTACGATGCAAGTAAAGAAAGCTGTAAGAAAACACAGAAGAAAGTTCCTAGAACGCCTGGCAACGGCACTAAGAGAAGCAGCTGAACAGAATAATATGAGAAAACTACATCAGATGATTAGCTAACTCAATAGTCGAAAGTGTTATAGGAACCAAGCTGTTGATAATTGAAATGGTACACTAACAGCGAATAATGGTGCACAAACACTCAGATGGAGAGAACATTTCTACGAAAATAGTAACGTCACAAACACTACTTAGAACAGCGAAACAGAGATGAGGAAAACAGTCTAAGTATACCAAGTAGCCCTCCCAATCTGAATGAAATAAAAGAGGCGACCATCCCAATCTGAATGAGATAAAAGGTTGACATCCAAATCACAGCTGAACTTCTACTGCCTCATATCACATCAGTATGAGAGGAGAGGTGGCTGCGTGGGAATCATGGTAAAGTTACCAAAAAGTAGGGACTTAAAAGACTGTATTAATTGGAGAGGAATTAATCTACTTAACACCATATATAATATACTTGCAATCATAATACAAGGGAAGCTTCAGAATCAATTAGACAACATACTGCGAGACGAGCAAGCATGCTTCAGACCGAATAGAAGCTGCGTAGATCAAGCCAACGCATTACGAATAATCATCTACTGTTCGTCGATTACAAGAGAGCATTTGATACCATTAGACGAACGGTAATATGGAAAGCACGAAGAACAAACGGAGTAACCCAAAAAATAATTTGAATAATCAGAGCGATTTATAAGGATGCAGAACTTTTGGTTCTTCACAACGGGAACATTAGCTAACCATTCCACACCAATGCTGGAGTTGAACTAGGATGTCCACTATCACCTCAGCTACTCACCATCGTACTGGATGACATAATGAGCAAAGTCTGTTCGAAAAGTAGAGGGATCACATGGAGTTTCTCATGCCAACTTGAAGACTTGGACTATGCAGATGACATTTGTCTACTCTCGCATAAGATTTCCAATATGCAGTCGAAAATGAAGGACCTAGAAAGATTGGCTCTTAGTGTTGGACTTGAGATAAACATCAAGAAAATCAAGGCCATGTGATTAAACAATACGAACATGGAAGACATCACACAACAGGATCAACCAGATGAGTATGTAGATAACATCGGCTCTCTAGGAAGTAATAGGACTACAGACGAGAGCGGTATTTGGACGACTGCAGTCAGTATGAAGAAGCTCACATACATCCAGACGGACTGTGTTAAATCAGTATATATGTATGACAGTGAAACCTGGCTTGTATCGGATAACATTACACAGAAGCTCCAAGTATTCATTGAAAAGTGCCTCAGAATCAGCCAGAATATAACAATATAAGTAACAGAGAACTGTGGAGTATGACTAAAGAGGAACCCATACTGAAACAGATACGGAAATAAAGTGAGTATGGATCGGTCACATCATTTAAAAAAGTCCAGATAGTATCACCAGAATGTCACTCGAGCGGAATCCTCAATGCTCAAGAAATCGTGGTCGACCAAAAAATACCTGGAGACGCACTATAATTCAAGAACTGAGACAGAAAAACCTAAAAAAGGAGGAAGCAAAGTCAACAACCGTAAACCGTGTTAAATGGAGATGCTTTGTGGAATTCATATGTTGCCAAGAGGAGTAACAAAAAAATCCAGGTTTTTTAGACATAAATTACTTTTTTACTGGAACTGCTGTATTTTTTCACTCTAAGAAATTGGAAAAGGTGTCCACGAATTACTTCTTCTATAGACAGAGATATGATTAATAGCATCCGTGCTTAGGTTGCTTGGTTAGTGAATGAATGAAACTAATTTGCAGACTTGCTTGTAAATTCTCATATTGTTTTTCTAGCCAATGCATTCCCTGTTTCGTTAGTATTTATCTCACAGTGTCCAGGTACACAAGACGACTGGATCTTATTTCTAAGCCAAAGACTTGCCAAATTTTAACAGTCTAGTTCTCATGCGATTCGAGGCAAGGCAGCTTGGCCGTCTCAGAATATAAATTGATTCGCTCTTGCGCCATTGCGCCCACTGTCCGTGTTGATATCCGCACATATGGGAATGAGCGTGGTCTCAGCATGTTTTTTCACCACAGTCAAAAGCTATAGAAAGAGAGCCTAGTCTAATATCCAGTTTTATGGGGATTAATCGACTAACGCTGCCATTATATAGCACACGAAATCACTCTTTTGCTTATATTTAGCAGAAGTGTATATTCAAATCAATAAAAGCGAGTTAGAGTAGAGAGGATTACTCAACAGACTGCTTAATAATCCGAAAGTTCTTTATGTGATGCATACTTGACTTGTGTGATACGAAATCTGTTTATTTATGATGTAGCAATAGACTAAAATCCCATAGGTACAGTCTAACTTAGAAAGTATTTAACGAAAAGTAATGTAAACACCATTTTATAGTCAATTTTTCTTAATTATTGCCTGCACACGTTCAAATTATAAGCTTAAGAGATCCGGAACATGAAGCAGAAGCTCTTGATAAATAGTTCTTCAAAATGCACAAAAAAAAACTCTAGATCAGGTTATTCACTAGCGATCTAGGTAATATCGTTTGGAAAGGATCATCATATTTGAATCATGATTTATTCGTCTGATATTCCCAAGCTTAACACACAAAGAATGACTGCAATGATTAGAGTTCGTTGGTTTTAAGCAACGTTCAATCTACCCAATGTGGCAAATTACTATTTTATGAAAAAATACTAGACAAAATGACACTTTTTAAGTATGTCTGTATATGTATGTTCGACATACAATAGAATTAAAATTATTACATAAATTAAAATTATTACATATTTATTTATGTAACAAACAAAAATTAAAATAAAAAACATTTCTTTTTAAATAAGTAATAAAAAATATTAAAATCTTTATGCAAAATCTTCATTAAAATGAAATTTTAATGAAAAAATTCTACCTTTTGTTTTGAATAAAAAGAGAATTTTTTTCCTTAATTTAGTGAACCCTCTTATATAAAATTATAAATGGAAATTCTCTTTTCCTTAATGACATTTTTTAATACAAAAGAAATTTCGTAGCAATTAAAGCATAACATTGAAAATTATGTTACGCTTTGTGCTTCAAAACATAAAATCGAAAAAAGGAAAAATGCTAATAAAGCTGCAAACTCATTTTAATTAAAATCCATCAAAAAATATAAAAATATTTGACATAAAAAGCGTTAACAAAGTTTCAAATAAGTGGGGGTATTATTTGTTAAAAATTAAAAAAAAAAAAATAAAAAAATCAAACACAGGTTTAGGTTTTTTTACATAAACAACAACAAAATTACAAACAAAAACATAATGCTTCCTGTAGCAAAAAAAAAAAGAAAATCTTGTCATTTCCATCACCATCATCGTTAAAACACAACGTCATCACCTTTAAACATCATCATTAATTTCAAGTTTATACATATTTTTGTCTTTGGTTTCACATTTTTTTCAACTGCCGTCTCTTCAAACAGACACCAACCAAAAAAAAACATTATTTGACCATTAAATGACTCAAATATTTACGGAAAAAAACATACTAAGCCTGCAGCTGTTTAATACCCTCATCCCAGCTCTGTCTTACTTGACAAAGTATACCAGCGTAGGCTTATGTATGTGTATGTGCTGTAGTGGTAGTGGTAAAATATTTCCTGCAGTCAGTGTCAAAACATGAGTAAAAAAAAGCACACGAAAGACAATGTCTACAAAAACAACAACAACAATAATGTTTATGTTTCAAATACCGTTACCAAATACCTTAACTTGTTTACAGAAACTCTACAACAATATCGTTGTTGAACTTCTTTTAGTTTGTGTTCACCTTTGTTTCTCCCACTCTCTCTTTAATTTATTTTGAAGTTTGTTGTCGTTGTTGCTTGTCAGTTGTTTAGTAAGGGTATTTACAATTCTCCACCTTATTTTGCTTTGTTATTATTTGCTATGTATTATTTACTTTGTTTTCTGTCAGTTTTGTGGTGTTTTTTGTCATAATTTGTGGTTGCTTGTCAGTATAATTTCCTTTTTTTTCTTTTTGTCGTCACGGCAGCCCAAAAACAATGTTTTTTTTTAGATTTGGGGTATTTTTTTAAGCTTTCGGAGCACATAGTTTTTTTGATACCACCTTGATCAAAAAGTTCCTGGAGTTTATGCAGAAAACAAAAATATCAATATTATTCCCTTTCATAGTAATCCCCATCGACTGCAACTCACGTATGCCAGCACCTGATCTAATCCTCGAAGCATTTTTTATATTCGGTTTATGGTACATCCACCAGTACTTCCTGCAATTTTTCCATTATTGCCTATCGGTTGCTGAAATACGTTCCCCATGATGGTTTTTTAACGTGATTTTACAGAATAAGGTCACAGGTAGTCAAATCAGGTGAATTCAGTGGCTGTTGGATGGTATTTGTTGCATTTTTCGTCAAAAAATTTCGAAAATCGATGGTACTGTGCGACGATACGTTATTATGGTGCAAATTCCACGAGTTTTCTGCCTACAATTCTAGTCTGTTTCGGCGAATTGCTTCAAGCAAGCGTCTTACAACGCCCAAATAATACTCTTTGTTTACTGTTGTAATCCATGAAAACCATGAGCGTTGCCTTCTTCTTTGACTGAAGACGAAGTGGTTTTTTTGGTATCGGATCATTTGGTCAACGCCGTTCACTTGCCTGATGTCTGGATTAAGTGTCGTGCTCATAAATCCACCTCTCGTCTTCAGTAATGATTCTTTTGATGAATGACGGTTCGGAAATCAACACGACCTCAACACGTTCTCTGTTTTGCATGAAATTGAGGTCTTTTGACACCAACTTTGCTGCTACACGACGGAAACCCAAATCATTAACCAAAATGTCTTGGACGGATCCATAGGCAATGTTCAAGTCCTCCGTTATCTCTCTGAGGCTTAATTTGCGGTTATTGACCATCATTTCTTTTAATTTATCAATGTTTTCGTCGGTTTTCGATGTCGATGGTGCCTGCCACTTTTGCAAATGTCAGGCTATGATGTTAAGATTAAGCGGGAATATCAACAACAGATGCACCAACTTGACAAAAAAAAAGCTCTAATCTGAACGATGAGACCACCACACGAGGTTTACTCCCGAAAATTTTTGATCAAGGTGGTATGTATCCTACAATGTGCTGCTTGAAATAAAGATCATTAACGTAATTTCTTCAGTTACATCAACCAATCCACTAATGCAGCTATGCCCAGGTCTACAAACGGATTGCCTTTCATTAAGCAAAGCATAAGTATGTAAGGGACGACTTATCTGCTTATGTGTTAACTTTTCAAAAAACTTTGATAAAAACGGCAAGATGGCAATAGGCTGGAAACTCTTATCCGCTTCTAAGATCGGGACAATCTTATTATGTTTCCACATAAATTGGAAAGTAGACATAGTAAGAATGGTATTAAACAAATGTGTTAAGTACTTAAGTGTATAAGGGAGTGCAATTTTAACAAATTTTGAACGCATCACGTCATAAACAACAGCATTAGATTTAAAATTAAGAAAAGACTCCTCTGGATCATCGATCACAAAATTGAATTAATGCTACCGTCGTCGGCTTATAATTACGTTTTCATAATAGCCATTGTTTATAGGTGGCATGGGAATATTTGAAAAGTAATTATTTATTTGGTTTTACATCCACTACTTCTGGATTAGCATTGCCACGATAGACTAAACCCATCTTATGAATTTCTCTCTATTTCCTTTGTGAATCAAGGATTGTTGGAAACTTATTCCCATAAAGCATAGCCTTGGCATTTCTTACCCCGTCTTTTCTTGCAGCTTAAAATAATTTCATAAAGTCCTGGAGTTCTAAACCGTTTCTGTTTAGCATATACATGACTACTAATGTCAATTAGATATTTAACCTCAGATCTGCACCAAGGTTTGCTATTCCGTATGGAATTTGAATTTATGCAAACATATTTATCACAAAGATATCCTGGATGTCTATCAATGAAATGCAATTGTCCGTCAAGAGTAGCGTTTAGGAAGACATTACTGCAATCTGAAAATAATAATTCAATACCATGAGACCGATAGTCAATACACTCAAAGTCTCTGCATTTAAAAATTCTTCTGTGATCACCTTTTATACGCGTTAACATTGGTACAGATAGCTGGTCAAAGCGTAGCAAGCGGAACGTGTTATTAGTAAAGCAGAGATTAAGTAGGGTGATTTATGTCGATGTAAATTGAGTTGGATTTCCATTGTTGGCAAGGTTTAGCCCAATGAAGCTCATGTCTACTACTAAACCATTATCCTCCTACACATTCGCATTAAAATCACCAGTTAAAAAAACATGGTTATATCCAAGAGTGTAAGTACTCACCATTCCTAGTATATGGCTCAAATTGGTAATAGGAATACAAGTTTTATAAATATTGGCCTTATAAATACAGGATTAAAACATTTTATCAAAATCAATCATGGATTGCTGTGACGCTGAGAAAGTTACGTGAAATTTTTGGTAGAAACAATGTGCCAGCAAGAGGCACTATTTATCGTGTAGTGAATGATTTGGAAGAAAGGGGGACTCTAGCATTTCAGAAATATTTTAAGGTATTAAAACAATCAGCTGTAGCAACTGGTAAGACAACACACAGTTCGATCTAAAAATATTTGCAAATTTGAGACTTATTAAAATTAACTTTTGTCACTCACTTTATACTCAGATTGTGGCCCCTGCACTACATTTTTCTGAAGCTTCAAATTTGTAAGTACCGGCTAAGATCAGAATTAGGGCGATCGATTACCCGACTTTTTCAAAAACCGGTTTTCGAATAATTCGAAAAGTAGCAATTTTAAAAAAAACGGTTTTCGACTAATAACCAGTTAACCGGTTCTTTTAATTAAATAAAATTGTTCTTAGTTCTTGAAACACAGAGCTGGACGACGTCATTTTAAAAATAAGCAGAAGCTGTCGGAGAGTTTAAAATTAAAGTGGCAATCAATACTAAAAATAATTTTAAAAAATCGCATAAAAGCTATGGCAAAACGACGTGCGGAGGCCCTAAAAAATAAAGTTTAATACTCAAGGTACTAAAAAATGCTTAAGTTTCGAACAGCTACTGAAGGAGCTAATTTCATTTTTGTTGTTGTATTACTCGATAGAGAATGGGATTAAAACCTTGTTATTATAGTTATAATTTAGGTGCTTAAGATAACAAAAATAAAATGTTTTATTTTGAATAAATTTATTAGTAATATACGGCAATTAAGGCCTCGACAAGAAAAGTTGCTTTGGGGCCGAACAGCGCTGTATGTAAATTCATGTGTGTGTCACTGTGGTTTCCCACCAAGAAGTCGTCCATTTAATTCTATGCCACGCCATCTGATAATTTTCAACAGTGATATCACGGTACAACGTTAGCTACTGGTTATGTGTATTTACGCTGTGAAAAAATTTGTGTTTTCTCCGTCACTCCTCTAGGGAGCATATTGGCTTTCCACAAAGCATCTATTGCTTTGTTTCAGTTTCTTTAATCAATTTGATATCTCAAGCTAAGTGGATTAGATGATTAATCCGCTGTAGCTTCCTCCATGTAAGTTTTTTGTGTAGTGGTGAAGATCCTTGCTAATTGGTGGTGATCTTTACTTTAGTATTGTAAATTTTTCGCAGTAGGTGGCGTGATTTTCCTGATCATTCGTCTGATATTTGTCATCATCGCCAAAGGTATACGGGAGGGTCAGAGGGGCTTTTTTCTTTATTTTATTTATTTTTTTCTCATAACACATGTCACAATTATTTGAGCTAATTTCACTGGTTGTTATTCGCTTTTGGCCCAGTATATAATCAAGCGTATGTATGCATGAAAGCCTTATGTTCTCAATAGTACAGCTTTACGTATATAAAAAAGACAAGTAATTTTTTTTTATATATATGCGAGTATATACTATTTGTACGCATTTATCAAATTTATTATACTCTGGTGTATTGTCCATTATAATTGTTTAAAGTTCTGTTACTTTTTTTTAAGGTCGATAGTTAGTATAAGTGTGTACTAAATAAAATGTAAACTAATAACTAAAATGTATACACAAACACAGTTGTGGGAAGAATGGTCTCCAGAGATTTATTAAAACGACATTACTAATCAGGCGAAACTGTTATCGCGACTTTTCTTAATCTTAATCATATATATATAAAGGGTCCACCATCTAAAGTTTTTTTCAAATAGTGCTTATTTCGTGAATGATAACATGTCATGTCTGATTTGGCAGATAATTAGTTTTATCCTTCCGCTGAACCAATATGGTTGTGTATACGCTTCACTAAGTGGGCCTGAGATCGACTTACAGAAGATGCCGATTTTTGCCAAATGAAGCTCATTTTGATCTTGGCGGATATGTAAACAAGCAAAATTGTCGCATTTGTGGCATAGAAAACCCGCACGCATACATTGAAAAGCCGATACACCCAAAACGAGTCACTGTTTGCTGCGGATTTTGGTCCAGAGGCATAATTGAGTCAATGGCAATCGTTATCGGGCCATGTTGAACGAATTTTTGTTCACAAAAATTGAAGAGGAGGATATTAGCAACATTTGGTTTCAACAGGACGGCGCTACGTGCCACACAGCCGAAGCTATACTCGATATTTTGCGCCCTGTTTTTAAAGATCGCATTATCAGCCGCAGAGCTGATGTCGTTTGACCACCTCGGAGCTGCGATTTGACACCGTTGGACTATTATTTGTGGGGTGCCGTCAAAGATAAGTGTTACGCCAACAAGCCAGAGACAATTGACGCTTTAAAGGGCAATATTCGTGCAGCCATTTGTGAAATACAGCTCCACACAATCGATAATGTGCTTAAAAATTGGACCGATGGTTTAAGCTACTACATGGCTAACCGAGGCAGCCATTTGAATGAAATTATTTTGCATTATTAAACGGAAGGATTGTACTTTCAAATAAAATAAGAAATTTGAGAAAATATTCAGTAGTTTTTTTATAGCATTAAAAAAAAAATATTATTTATTACAAAAGAGTAATATCTATAGAAGCATTGTATTATTATTATTTATTAAGATCTTTATATTAGAACCCGTCGAAATTATAATGCCAGCTTTCTGTTATAACACTATACACTATCAACCTCAGTCTGTAGACCAATTTAAAGATTTTATGAAATAATTTCTTTTATAAAAAATTCACTTTAAATTACTTTTCCTTATGTCTTAATTAAGTAACCCTGGTATTAAAGTGGCCTTAACTTCATTTACATATAATATATGATACCCATACTGTATGCAGACATATGTTTTAAAAATAAAACCCAATATATCTTCAGGTTTTTATAGAGAAAAACAAAAAAAAAATCTTGAGGTGTGTCTTGCATTTAATTTAATTGCTTTAAACAAACGTTGAGGGGTATATGCTCTCTGTCATCTTTATTATTCTGAGCCAAATGTGTGGACATGACATATCTTTTACTTTTCTCCATATACTGTATATATATGTACATACAGTTTTTTTCTGCTGCAAATAACTTTTCTTTTCCCAGAATATTTATGAGTTTCTAGGGAATTTGTTGTCTGCATAAGTATTTTATATTTTAATGTGGTTTAAGGCATAAAATAAGAAAAGAAAAAATATATAAAAAAATTAAATTAAAAGCAAAATTATGTGTGTAATTTATTGTTGGTTTTATTTTTATGACTCATTAAAAAAAAATAATAATAATAAAAATAAATGTAAAAAAAAATAAATATAAATTTAAATTTTGTGGCAATATACCAGTTTTTTATGGATCATTAGATTTTAAACATTAGACAACCTGATTGATGAGCAGATAATTTTAATTACTGTGATCGTAATAAACGTAATATTTAGAATAATTTTATGCTTCAAAATTGGCTCACATAGCCTTTCAGGCGTTTAACATAAATGTTTGATTGAGTTGGACGTATAAGTAATATTCAGTTTACAATATCTGTCATACGCCACCAAGACCCATTGTATGATAATTTTAGTAAAATGTTGTTTCACAGAAGAAGTACTAACTTGATGAAAAAGTTTCCGGCATAACCCCTATGTGGCGGGTCCCATCGTTCCGACTTAAACTTTTTTTGTAAAATTGGTACATCTGCTGTTGATATTCCCGCTAAATCTTAGCGTCATATCTTGACGCTTTATTACTATGATCGTAGTAAACGTAGTATATAGAATAATTTTATAATGCTTCGAAACTGGCTCACATAGCCTTTCAGGGGTTAAAATATTTGATTGAATTAGACATATAAGTAATATTCAGTTTGCAATAAATGTCATACGCCACCAAGACCCATTGTATGATAATTTTAGTAAAATTTTGTTTCATAGAAGAAGTACTCTTTTGATGAAAAAGTTTCCGGCATAACCAACCTGTGGCGGGTCCCATCGTTCCCATTTGAGCTGTTTTTTTTTTTGTAAAATTGGTACACCTTAGCGTCATACCTTGACATTTGCAAAAGCTATGTAGCCAAGAGTACATCTATCTCTATGGGTGTTGACGATTTTTAACAACTTTGACCGTGTTGAGGTCGCAAAAGACTTGATTCGTGAGGCTGGATCGCATCCCACATTCATCATGAGGATCATTACTAGATACTAGACGTAGAACATGCAATCCAGACATCAGGCAAGTCAGTGGCATTCATAAAATGAGCCGAGACCAAACAGTCACATCGTTTTCAGTCAAAAAAAAAAAAAAGTCAATGCCCAGGGTTTCAATGGATTAAAACGGTGTAGTGTAGTTTTTTTGTAAAATTGGTACATCTGCTGTTGATATTCCCGCTAAATCTTAGCGTCATACCTTGACATTTGCGAAAGCCATGTAGCCAAGAGTACATCTATCTCTATGGGTATTGAAGATTTTTAACAAATTTGTCCGTTTTGAGGTCGCAAAAGACTTGATTCGTGAGGCTAAATCCCATCCCACATTCATCAAGAGGATCATTACTAGATACTAGACGTAGAACATGCAATCCAGACATCAGGCAAGTCAGCGGCATTCATCAAATGATACATCCACTCCATAAGCCTCACCAAACAGTCACTCATAATGAGTGAAATGGCTTCTGTAAGACCGCCTTTTGGTTTTCTGAGTCACAAATACGGCACTATAACTTACGTATACCGGGTAGTGTTGGTCCTTCTCTGCGACCAAATTTTGTACGACATTTTCCTGCAATTTCCGACCAATTGTCTTTGTTTTGGAAATAAATTTCCAATAAATCCCAACGTTGTTCAATCGTAAATCGATTCATTTCGTTCAGTGGAGATAATATACTGAATTTTGTGACAGAATAGAATGACATAAGTATTGCCATATTCGAAATAACCGCTGGTTCAAATTTAAACCGATAGATGGCCCACACAATATATAAAAAAAATCAGATCACCTCGTTTGCAGTCAAAAAAGAAGTCAATGCCCACGGTTTTCATGGGTTAAAACGGTGTAGTGTATCATGTATTTTTGCCAGGAGGCCAGACTGTAAACAAAGAGTATGATAGAGGCGTTATGAGACATTGCGTGAAGTATGTCGCCGAAAAAGACCAGAATTGTGGGCAGAAAACTCATGGAAAACTCGCGAATACTGGCTTCCTTGTAGAAATAGCAAGCACATTATTAGATCCAGGAAGATTAACAATTGTGTTTTGTGTCTTACCTTTTTTCCGTAAACAACACAATCCTTTTATAATAAGGATTTTCCTCTTTATTTTATTTTTCTAAGTTCAAGGCACTTGAAATATGCAAAATTTAACAACAAAATCAGAATTAAATATATTATGAGTTTGCACTATGATATCAATAAACTTTATGTCACACTTTTATTTCGATCTTCACTTAAAGACACTTTCTCTTAGAATGATTGACGATAGGAACGGGTTTGTGCTTTAATAATGACATTAAGTGTGTATCGAATGATAACGGAAGTCCTATGAAAAATATTAGTTAAAGAGAGACAAAAATATACTCACTGGTATGTCATTCTCTGAGTGCAAATTTGTTACTACAATTATTCAAAAATAAGTATGAACAGCGGAAAAAAAACTCTAGCATGTGATATAAAATTGAGCCAGTTGACAGAAATGTACTGAAATCAGTATCGTGACTTACAATTCAAACAATAGAACCAGATATTGAATATGAAATGCATAAGTCGCAGCAATTTGTATGCCCTAAAATTTTTAAAATTATTTTTTGCATTTTAGTAAAATTTTAGGGAAGTATTTATTTTATCTTTATTTTTAGTTTTATTTTTGTTACTTTTTGTCCAACTTCTGCATTAAATGTGTTGTGTCTTTATCGACCTGCTTAACCAAAAACATAATTAAAAAATATATTTTTATATTTAATATCTTTTTACTAAAACTACTTTAGTGTCATTTACATTGTTAAAACTATACATTGATAGTGACAGCAACAAGACAGACACACAACAAATTTTTTCGTGTACGAATATAATTTACTTTCAAAAAGTACATATGGCTTAAGGCACTAAGATAAGATTTAAAAAAAACTCACACAAACGCTGATTATTATTTTTTTTTACTTTTATTGTACAGCCCTTGGCATTGCGCCATTTTTTGTTTTCTGTTCTTGTTTTATGTAAGTGGGTAATAAAACACCTGTTTTTTACACTTTAGACAATAATGAAAGAGAACAATTTTAATGGTAGAGGCTCTTTAAACCTAAACCTCCTGACACGGGTACCCTGGCACACGAATGTTTACAACAATTTTTTTAAGCTAAACATTGACTTTGTCGACTTATTTGCTTGGCTCCAGCGTTGCCGTTTTGGTTATTTATAACCAAAATTGTTAATTTTTTCTTTGATGTGTACTTTTTTCAAGTTTGGAAAGCCAAAAGACGCCACCTACTGGGAAAAAACTGCAATGCTAAAGTAAAGATCACCACCAATTAGCAAGGATCTTCACCACTACACACAAAAAAAATCATATGGAGGAAGCTACAGCGGATTAATCATCTAATCTACTTAGCTTGAGATATAAAATTGATTAAAGAAACTGAAATAAAGTAATAGATGCTTTGTGGAAAGCCGATATGCTCCCTAGAGGAGTGACGGAGAAAAAAAAAGCAAACAAGGGAAACCCCGAAACTGTTGTAGGAAGAAGGTTATATAAATGAAGCAAAGGACACAGAATACTATGTCCTCATAGCCTTTAATTCATAAGGTTTTGAATTGTTTATGGTCATTAAATAATGAAATCCTTATTGAAGCGAATTCATAATTAAAATGTCTTAAATAAAAAAATTTTAAATTTGTTATAACAAATGTGTACAAATTAAGAAAAAATATATATAATTTTTGAAAGATTTTAAGGAACTGCTTTAAGGAATTTCTTATGCAAATTTATTTATTTCATTTTTATTTTCGCATATTATTTACATATTTTTGCACAACGCAAGAATGTACTTGAAAATAAAAGAAAATTAAATGAAATAAAATAAAATTTTTTTTATTTTTTTTACATTTTTTTTCTTTACTTAAAACCCAAATGAATGAAACGCATTAAACAGAACCCAAGAATATTTACACATGAAACTAAAAATCAACGGTTTTGTGCGATTAACGTGTCAAAATATGCAAATCAGTAAAGAACTGACATATACAACTTCATACAATTGAGTAACACTGACGATGGTGTGTGTGAAAGAATAGTGTACGAGAGTCAAGTCAACATCAAAAAATAGAAAAAAACATGTTCATTTGCTTGTATGTGTCAAATGCGTGTTTTAATAATATTTTTTGAAATTCAAACTGCGTGTGCGATGCGTGTGTTATGAATAGAGGAAAGAGGAAGGAAAAAGTAAATAAACACCAACGCGCTCTCTGATACAAAAACTATAGTGGGTCATTTCACGACATACTCGTATAGTAAAAACTGAAAAAACTTACAGCTGTTAAGCTAATAGTTAGCAAATATCCAAATACATTTTTTTTTTTTTAAATCCTTATGAAACTTTTTTTATAAAACTAATCATTACGTATTTAAAATAATCCCATCTATTAAGCAGATTTACATTTGTATACAATAAATATGAGAGCAAATGTAGTTGCGTGCTGTTTTAAAATAAATAAAAGGATCCTTATACTCACTGCTTTAACTAATACTATTTGTTAACGTTGTTGTTGTTTTCATATTAAGTTTATTTCGGATTTTGTTGTTGGCTACCACTGTCACATTGAGAGGAAAATAAAAGACTTGCATGAAAAACTATATGGATGCATTTCAAACGTATTCAATAAATGTCGAATTAATTAAAAATATAGGGTACGCCATCTAACATTTTTTGTTTCATATCTCATGTCTGATTTGACAGATAATTAGTTTTATCCTTCCGCTGAACGAATATGGTTGTGTATACGCTTGAACAACGCTGGGAATCTGGGCCTGCGATCGACTTACAGAAGATGCCGATTTTGCCAAAAAAAATCATTATTTCAGATGAAGCTAATTTTGATCTTGGCGGGTTTGTAAATAAACAAAATTATCGCATTTGTGGCACAGAAAGCCCGCACTCATACATTGAAAAGCCGATAAACTCGAGATGAGTCACTGTGTGGTGCGGATTTTGGTCCAGAGGCATAATTGAGCTATTTTTCTTCGAAAATGAGCAAGGGATGGCCGTTACAGTCAATGGCGATCGTTATCGGGCCATGTTGAGCGAATTTTTGTTCACAAAAATTGAAGAGGAGTATATTAGCAACATTTGGTTTCAACAGGACGGCGTTATGTGCCACACAGCCGAAGCTACACTCGATGATTTGTGCCCAGTGTTTGAAGATCGCATTATCAGCCGCAGAGCTGATGTCGTTTGGCCACCTCGGAGCTGCGATTTGACACCGTTGGACTATTATTTGTGAGGTGCCGTCAAAGACAAGTGTTACGCCAACAAGCCAGAGACAATTTACGCTTTAAAGGACAATATTCGTGAGGCCATTGGTGAAATACAGCTGCACATAATCGATAATGTGCTTAGAAGTTGGACCCAGCTGCACATAATCGATAACGTGCTTCGAAATTGGACCGATCGTGTAGGCTACTGCATGGCCAGCCGTGGCAGCTATTTGAATGAAAATATTTTCCATTATTAACCGGAAGGATTGTACTTTCAAATAAAAAAAGAAATTTGAGAAAATATTCAGTAGTTTTTTTTATAGCATTTAAAAAAAAAAAATTATTTGGCGGACCCTATATAAATATAAAATCCAGAGATGGGATGGTGCTATTTTCAATGATTTTAAAAACAAAGTTATTTTCTTTTAAGCAATCACAGATGAGAAATTACATTTTTTAATGGCATATTTTACTTAGAGTTAAAGCTAACGGCAGTGATTAGAGTTAACCACCTCTGGATAATTGAGTAGCCAAATTGCCCAGCCTATTTGGGCAATTTAAAAGTTGAAATTTAAAAAATTTTACAAAATTTATTTTTTTTGTTGTGTAGTACTGCTCCGGTTAGAAATGAAATATTATTTCAATCATTTGGCTGCCAGGGCTTTTTCTAGTGTATGGGGTCGTATCTCAGCAGTGGCGTCACGAATGTTAGCCTTCAAATTGTCAATTGTCTCTGGCTTGTGGGTATAATACTTGTCTTTAAGGGTGACCCACAGAAGTCCAGCGCTGTCAAATCGCAGCGCGGACAACTAAGCTCAGCATTTCATCTAATTGAACGGCCAACAAACGTTTGACGCCATAAATCGATTTTTTCACGAGATGTGTGGCAAGTCGCACTATAATAATAAGACACAACATCGTTCACATCAATACCTTGAAGAGCGGCCACAAAAAAAGTGATTATCATGGTGCGAGAGGTGTTGCTATTGACCGTAATGTTTGCGCCGTTCTCATTTTCAAAGAATTAAGGGTCAATGATACCTCCGCTTCACAAGCCGCACCAAACAGTCACTCGTAATGGGTGCATTAGCTTCTGTAAGACTACATTTGGGTTTTTTGAGCACCAAATACCATAAATTTTCTTACTTACGTACCCACCAAGATGAAAATAGGTTTCATCCGCAAAGATAATTTTTTTTTCTTTGTATTGGAAACAAATTTGCTATAAAGCCCAACGTTGCTCAAGCGTTCATCGATTCATTTCGTTCAGTGGAGGTAATATACTGAATTTTTGTGACACAACAGAATGTCTGATTAGAAATAACCGCTGTTTCACATTTAAGCCAATAGATGGCCCACCTGAATGTACTTCTTAAGATCTCAATATAAATAAGAGCTTCCTATTTCTAAATATTCTCATGATCGGTTAGGTAATAAAAGCTTTCTGATCGACGATAAAAAGGGCTTTGGAGACCAAGGAAATTTAAGCCGTTGCCCTTAAGTAACAAGCATTTCTTCAGAGAATATACAAGGTACACTAGGGTTTGAACTTGGACTCCAAAAAGACTTTATCTGAAGTCACATTGATACCAATTTACAAGCAATACATATACTACCTTGATTAAAAATTTTTCGGAATCAACCCCGTGTGGAGGACCCATCGTTCCAACTTAAGTTTTCTTTATGATATTCCTGCTAAATCTCACCGTCATAGCTTGATATTTACAAAAGCTAGAGTACATCGTTCTCTATGTGTGTTGACGATTTTTTACAATTTTAGAAATGGATTTATATTTGCAACAACGAATTTGCATTACGTAAAAATACGGATTTAATGGTGCGCACACAATGGATATGTTGGAAAAGTATTTTGGCAACGACTCTCTAAAAGTACGAGCGCTTAAAATGTGGTCGGGAGTCAATAGAAGATGAGATATTTAACAGAAATATAAAAAAAATTGCAGCTGCAGAAACTTTATTGAGGAGAACTCTTGATTGTTACCTAAACTGGGTATAATATCTGCCATTTGAAATATCCAGAAGCATCTCTGGATATTTTTCTTCATTTAATGCTTGTTGATGTTTGGCAATCTTTTGTTCTTTCTCCTACTCTTTTTCTAATATCTCTTAACGACTTTCTTCTTTTCACTTCTAATCCTATCTACTCTTTCGCGGATGACAGCAACATTTGTCACTCATATTCTTATGATCGTGGACCGAGCCTTTTGGAGGTTGGGGCAAGAAGGATGAATATGGACGACACACCTACAAGTGCCTAGTGAAGTTCTCCGAGTGGGGTCGTGCGAACAGTGTCGATTTATTGCACGTAAGACTCAATGTTGTTTTTTAACACACAGACGTGGTGGAGAGCTGTAATCTGTGTCAATGGGTAATATAAATATTGAGAAATCAGATGCCCTTGATGTTCTGGGCATGAGAATTCACTGTGACATTCGTTGGAATGATCACATATTTCAAGAGTCGAAAGAAGCATTCAAGTGCCTTGGTTTTTTAAGACGGTGCAAGAAACACTTCACTCCATCTGATCTCCTTAATATTTACAAGACCTATATCTGACCCAAAATGGAATACAACTCTCATGTATGGGCCGGTGCTTCAAAATCTATTTTGGAGCTTCTCGACAGCGAAGATGCTCATCAATGACGGTAGGGTAGCCAAATCTATCGATTCATTTGAGCACCATCGCAATGTGGCGTGTTTTTCATTGTTCTATCGGTACTATAACTGAATGTGTTCTAACGAAATTAAGGAATTAATTCCTAAAAATCATATATTTTTACGTAGTACTCGTATTTCTCGTAGAGCGCATCCCTTTGTAGTTGATTGTTCAGTAAATCGCACAACGCATTATAGGGAGAACTCGTTCCTTGGTCCCACTGTTCGGTTGTGGAATAATGTTCCAGCGAAAGTATTTTCTGCCACTTAAGACATGAGTAAATTCAAGTCTAACGTCCATAAACACTACTCCCTCTGTCCTCCTTCCAATAACCTATATTCCTAGTACCAGCACAAGGCACTGCATGAGTAGGGGCCATCCCTTGGGTGCTGGTCTTAAATAAAAAAAATTACTATGGGTGCCATAGGCGCAGAACACACTACAGATAAGAATAGACGGCTTTTAGGTTGTATTTTCCCAGCTGAAATCTTATCTCTTCTTGAAGCAAATTTTAACTTGGAGCTGAAAGTCAGGCATCACTAAATGCTCTGACAAGATGTACTATTAGATCTCGGCTAGTTAGTGATTGTAAGACAACCCTAGCAGCATTTGCCGATGAATTAGCAGGTCATTTCTCGGTAGACCTGCCCCTACCTGTGAAACAATTAGTAAAGCTAACGATAAGCCAGCTTCTTGTTACAGGAAGGGAAAGGAATTTAAACTCATTGAGTAAAAGGTTTGACTGGGGGATCTCCATGGCCCTGTGTCCCAAGATGAATAAATTAGGAATTCAGTCATTTCTTAGACGGAATAGAAAAACACGTATGGTGTTCAGTGCTCATTACAGTTTACTGTCTTGTATTATTAAGGGCCTTTCTATAGGAGCACCAAATTTCTGTAGGATGCGTGAAGAGAAGAATCAGCTGCATAATGAAATGTCAGCCCAACAGTTCAGTTGTTAAATTGGTTGTTAAATAAAGCAGTTTACTAACTTAAAGTTACGGCAGGGGTGATAAAGAGCATTATTGTATATGCTTTACCTACATATATGATCTTATTTTTCCTTAAGGTCCCTTTAGGGTAAATTTACTTCAATGTATATATTGCCAGTACTCAGCTTATGCTGTGCTTATAGAGGTATACGAAGAAATAGCATTTGTCATATTGAAGATGATTATGTTAACAACATTACGAAAACTATTGACATTTGGCAAAAAACTTACCTTAATATCACAAAAAGAAACACGAAGCAACACACTTAACTTCAATCTAAATAGTTGGCCATTAACGAACGCAAATGGTGCCCAGAGACAGCATCTATAGCTTTTTGGAAGGAGCCGATACGCCTTTGCTGTCATTATTAGATTGGGGACATCTAACCTGCTCTCTATCAAATGTTTGATGACAAAAGGCAGTATGTCCTATGAAAACTGAAAAATAATAGAGGCTTACCAATTTGATGTGACACCCGTTTATAAATTTGGTGATTAATTAGTGCCATTTGAAAAATTTTGAACAGCTCGTGCTTTAAGAACTTCTTGGGCCTTTAGAGAAGGTGAAGAATTATTCCCGCTGGATATGAGTTGACACCTTAGGGGTAATACAATAGGATATTTAGATATCAATAGCTTGAAAACTTAGAAGTGAAAGCTTTGCCTTTTTTGGCTTTACTTTTACTATTTTTTTTTGCATTGAATTAAATATTTTAAACTTAACTTAGACGTATTACAACATGTAGCATATCTGCTACATTTTTATTGTTATGAAAGTGGCATTTGCTATACTTATACACAATTGCCACACAAAAAATCATTGCAAGTTTGCTATACTTAAACAGCCATATTTTTTATTTTGTTTATATACTCAAAACACTTAAGCCTGTTTTTACATGGTGGACAAATTCCAAACGATACCGTGTAAGAAATCACGTAAAGACACGGTTAGGTGTAAAACAAATAAAATATTGAAAAAATTTTTGTTGACAAAATTTTCAAAAAAATATTCATTTATTTAGATTATAAAGGGTCCGCCAAAAATTTTTTGTTTTTTTTTTTGAAATGCTAACAAAAAACTACTGAATATTTCCTCAAATTTCTTTTTTTTATTTGAAAGTACAATCCTTCCGGTTAATAATGAAAATATTTTCATTCAAATGGCTGCCTCGGCTGGCCATGCAGTAGCCTAAACGATCGGTCCAACTTTTAAGCACATTATTGATTGTGTGCAGCTGTACTCCACAAATGGCTTCACGAATATTATCCTTTAAAGCGTCAATTGTCTCTGGCTTGTCGACGTAACACTTATCTTTGAAGTGCACCCCACAAATAATAGTCCAACGGTGCCTAATCGCAGCTCCGAGGTGGCCAAACGACATCAGCTCTGCGGCTGATAATGCGATCTTCAAAAACAGGGCGCAAAACATCGAGTGTAGCTTCGGCTGTGTGGCACGTAGCGCCGTCCTGTTGAAACCAAATGTTGCTAATATCCTTCTCTTCAATTTTTGTGAACAAAAATGCGTTCAAAATGGCCCGATAACGACCGCCATTGACTGTAACGGGCACTCCTTGCTCATTTTCGAGGAACAATGGCCCAATTATGCCTCTGGACCAAAATCCGCACCAAACAGTGACTCGTCTTGGGTCTATCGACTTTTCAATGTCTGCGTGCGGGTTTTCTGTGCTCCAAAGCAACAATTTTGCTTGTTTACATACCCGCCAAGATCAAAATGAGCCTCATCTGAAAAGATGATTTTTTTGGCAAAATCGGCATCTTCTGTAAGTCGAGCTTATACACAATCATATTCGTTCAGTGGAAGGATAAAAGTAATTATCTATCAAATCAGATATGAGCTAAGTGTTACCATTCACGAAATAAGCAATAGTTGAAGAAAAAAAAAAACGTTAGATGGCGGACCCATCATTCACGCTTTGTTGCTCAAATTCAGAGCAGACATACTCGTATATAGTAAATTGCAAATTTACAGCAAAGAGTGATTTCCGCAAATATCTTTTTTTTGCAATAGAAATGCGACTTGTTGCACTTTGTCCTCAAAAAATGCACAGTTTTGCTAATTTTCTTAATTTTTTTATTTAATTACAGCATGGATTACCAACGCCCCCAACTACTTATTATCTCCATATCCCTGCTCTATTGGTTTCGTAATACAGCCGATTGTTGGAAATTTGATGGCGGTGGTCCTGGTGCCCTGGGTCCTGGCCCACTCATCAATACCAACCATACGCTCATAAGAAATTCCCGCAGCACAACTTCCTTACTAGCAGCACGTGGACCACCGCCAGTAATACCCAGTAGTAGTAGTGGTAGTGGCGGTTTTGCAGCCTTACTCAATTCTCAACAACAGGATATGCTCTATGCCTGTCCATTAAATAGCATGTGCCAGTGTGCGGGTTTACCCAACGAAACAACAACGTTAATTGAGATTAATTGTAATGAAGTGGCATTATACAAATTTCCAGGTGAGTAATAACAAAAAAAAAAAGAAGAAAATATTAATTTAAATTAGAATAAGAAAAAAGAAACATAATGAAGTAAAATAAAACACGATAAAGAAGTGTAATTGTAAAGATAAAAATTAAAAAAATGAAAAAATTGAAAAAAAATATTAAAATAAAAATCATAATTAGAGTGGCAAGCAAAACATGAAATAACAATTTGAATGCGTTTCGTTGTAAATTATTAATTGACTTTTTGGTTAAACACGCAGTATAACAGTTTAAAATGAAATATGTGTGTTTGTATGACAATTGTGGAAGTTTGCTTACAAAAACACACGCAGACTTTGTTTAACAGATTTTCTGCAACACTTCAACATGCAATAATAAAAATGTAAAAATGTATGTATGTATGCATGTATGTCCACACTTTTATACTTTAGTGACTATCTAACCATACAATCGATGTGCCCTGCATGCTGTTGTTAAGCAAAAACTGCCTTTGATTTCAGCCTGTTCAGCTCTTTCTCCCTCTCTCTCTCTCTCTCTCTCTCTCTCTCTTACACTGAGTGTGTTTAAGTGTCTGTGTGTTTATATATCCATGTGGTTTCTTTCACACTGCCCCTAAAAACTGTGCCTGTGTGTGCGTTTACATATAATTTCCCTGTCTTTAGTTTGTAGGAGGACATGTCGTGTACGGAAAGTGTAAAAATTTCAGCAGATAATGGAATTTGAATGTTAAAAATTTCTATTGCAACTACAGAGTGTACATTTTTATTGGATGGACTCAAGGTTTTAAAGGAAAAGTTTGCTAAAGGGCCTATTTTAAAAGCATACAAGCATAGTTTTAGGGAAATTGTTACTTTTAAGGCCAAGGTTAGCTATTTGAGCTACTGTTACGTTTTAGCCTTTATAAAACGTTTGAATTCTTTTAAATTGCTTTCAATAAAATATATGCAGCGATTTTGTTGTTTTGCTTTACACAGTATTTAACTTTATGCAAATTTATTTAATACTCAACTCTTAGTATGACTTTGCACAATGAGTGTAAAACTATAACTGACTGACTAAGGAGAATAGAGCGGCTTTTACAGTTAATTAACATCAGTTTTTAATGTTCTAGTATATTCCACAACCTATTATTCAGTTTCATTATAGTGTTATTGGTAGCACTGCTCAAATAAATACCGCCTTGGCAAAGTGATCGTAGCCGTGACACAAACCAATAGAATAATTTCCACTATAAAGAGCTTTAATTACGGCATATTTTTAGGTGTTCAATCTTCGTAACACTATAATCAGCTTCAGTTCAATTTATCTTATCTGTTACTTGTTATTCTGTTTTCGCCATAGCAAGCTACACCATTTAGCAGCATCTGGTAACTCTAAAATTTTATTATTAAATACGTGATGGAATTCAGAATGAATTATATGACGTACAACCAAACACATTAAATGAACATTTAACCACAAGGGTTGAGCATATTACATTTGTTAGCCAACAAGAAATCCAACGGCATTTTATAGTTCGCCAAACGCAATAACTCCGCTTTTCGCATACTACAACTAGACCAAGATTACACTTTCACCTTTAGAAGATCTGATAGATCCAAGAGCTAATATTCGAGGAAGAAAGCCAACGCTACTTGTCCGTAGTACAAGACCCACCATTTGTATATAGATTTCAATTTGGCAGTATTCTTGATCTAGGCGGTGGCGAGGTGTAATCGTTGGAGCACAGGCATACAACACAAGCGGCCCAGGTTCGAATCCAAGCAGAGAACATGACGAAAAAAAATTAATTTGCGGTTTCGAGTGTTTAATAAACAGACTTCGACCTCTCTTCAGTCCATTCCATTCCCTGACGTTCTAGCTCACCTCTGGCGATGATTACAAACAGCAAACGAATGATCAGGACAAGACTCCACCTACTGGGAAAAAACTACAATGTTAAGTAAGGACCACAACCATTTAGCAAGAAACTTCGCCGCTACACACAATCATATGGAGGCGAGCCGCAGTGAATTAATCATCTACTTAGCCTGAAAATCACAGATGAGTGACAGAAAAAATTAAGTTTTTGTTATTTTAATAACTTGTTAGACCATTACTTTATTACTTGCGAGATATTAGAGTGCAAGGAACTGCGTATTTGCAAGTCACTAATGCTCGAAGAACATGACCCAATGCTGCTCTCAACGTTAGTCTCCACTTGCTGCCCACTGATTTCCACAATTTGCAACTTTTCGCTCAGCACGCAATCAAGCTGAGAACATTAAGCCTCTAAAAATAATCTTGTAGTAGCCAAGGTAGCATTTTGGGAGTTCCAAATCAGTCTCTAAGGGAATTAAATGTGATACGCTAAGGCTTTCTTCAATAAAAGGGATGAATGGATAATAATTTCTTCCATTGCTATCCCGAGGAGGGCACTATCAGTCGGTATGACATTGATAGGGCACTAAAATTACGCATAATTATTAGCCAATAAACTATGGTACCAGAATTTAGTGCCAAGTTAAATCTTTAAACTAATTTTTCTTAAATTCCAGAATCATAATAGGGTAGATGGTACCATTCTGCCTTGATAGCTCAAATCAAAAAGTGATATGTGAGCAAGTATTTACCAATGTCTCTGCTAAGCAAACTACATCAAGAGAAAACGCAACTGGAGCCATCCGTTCTTCGTGCTTACCTATCTCTTATCACTGTTAGAATTACTTAAACGAATTGCCCCGTTCAGATGTCATCTTTGTAGTTACTTTTGATAGTTCTTCTTTATTTTGTTATTTTCGCTCATTGTTTAGTTATTTGCCGGTGTTTTTGAAATAAAAAAAAAAAATATGACAAAAAGCATCTGTCAAAAACACCAGAGAAACTTCTGCAAGAGATATTCGAGTCTCCTATAGTATGTTCACATATGAAGCACAAATTTCTTTGTTCACTGTTTAAATTACTTACACGAATTACCACGTTCACATGTCACCTTTGTAATTCGTTTAATCTTGTTATTCTTGTTCATTGTGACGTTTTTTTCCGGTGTTTTAAAAATGGAAAAAACGACAAAAAATATCTGTCAACTACACCAGAGTATGTTACACAAGATATATTCTAGTTGCAAATTAAAGTAACATGGTACGATGTAGTTACTAGTGTTCACACAGGATCTAAGAAATTTCCAGCTTTTGCGTCAGATCTTAATGTTACCCCTATGACAGTAAGAGCATGCTATATGAGGGACACTGTGTCAGTCGGCGTAATAGTGTGTGGTTAGATCTTTGAAGTAATTTTCTTACATGCAAGAATCATAATGGGGTGGATACTACCATTCTGCCTTGTTAGCTCAAATTGTGATATGTGAGCAAGTATTTAACAATGTCTGTGCTAAGCGACCTACATCAAGAGCAAACGCTACTAGAGTCATCCGTTCTTCGTGCTTAATAATTATAAATTTTGATATAAAACATGAATTACTTTGTTCACTGCTTGTGCAGCTTATACGAATTACCCTGTTCACATGACCGCTTAGTAACTCGTCTTGATGTTTCTTCTCCTTTATCTTGAGATTTGTAATTTTTATTTTGTTGTTTGCCGGTAAATTGTATTTTAAAAATGTTATAGAATCATATGTCAATAACGCCGAAGAATCTTATGCAAAATACATCAATTGTAATTTAAAGCAACTCTGTCTCGACACTGTGTTTTTTTATGTAAATGTAAGCTGTCTAAGTTGCTGCACCCACTCAAGAGTCATTAATCCCTAATGTTTTTCGCACTCTCCTGATTCTTAGACACTTGACATAAGGGTGGTTATAACACTGAGTACTATTACAAAGCATTTGCTCTCACACTCCAAAAAATCTTCTATAAGGGACATTCGAGATTCAATTAAAGATTACGCTGCCACGATGTAGTGGCTTCAATTCAGATTTTACGGTGTGAAAAAGTTTTGTCACCCCATTATCAACATTGACCCGTAGCCTTTAATTGAAATTTAAATCTAAAGCATAACCGTCATGTGTAGTGCCTGAACTAATGCGCCTAATTAAAGGCTGATAAGATATAAAATGTGCTCAGGGATTAGGGTGAATGTGGTATCTATTTAGATCTTAAAGGACATTTTCTTTCTATTCTGTTAGCATAGGTAACTATCAATCTGCCATGATAAACTAAGGGTCCAAAACTGCCGCCAGTATCTAGCAGTCTTTTACTGCAATTTAAATCAAAACCAACACCGTCATGTGCACTGCATGAGGTATTGCGTCCAATCAAGCGGAAGCTTTGCTCCGTACTATTCTTGGTGCTCGCCACATTCTGAAGCAGTTAACCTCACGGTGCTCATAACACTGAGCACTATTACAAAGCAATTGCTGTCTACACCCCAAAAAGACTTTTATAAGGGACATCCGAACAGAATTAATGATTAGGCTGTCACGTTGTAGTGGCTTCTACTGACTCAGGGTTTAAAGTGTGCAAAGACTTCGTTTCACCATAAGCGCCGTCAGTCAGTAGCCTTTAATTAAATTTTAAATCTAATCCATAACCGTCCTGTATAGTGCCTGAGGTAATGCGCCTTATCAAAGGCTGATATCTTTGCGCTCAGAGATTCAGGTGCCAGCAGTGGCAGATTTCGATGGCTATTTAAGCACAAAAGGATATTTTATTTCGTTTCAGTTACCATATTAGCTAGGGAAGTATCAATCTGAAAGCTGAAACCATGGTAAGCGCTAAAAAACGATACCAACAGATTTATTTTAGTTTAAATTGGACCAAATAATTGTAGGCGGTATGTGGTTGTGGCAGTTAGAAGCTAGATATTAAATTAAAGCCGCATAGCACATTTCGCATGAAGTCATCTCCGGAAAATATGGCGCAAATCAGCCGATAAGATCATATGATTTGATGGCGCCAAGATTTTCTCAAATGCACAGATTTTAAGTAAAAGTCAGCAAAAATCTAAAGGTAAAAACCGAGGTCATCTTCCTTCCTATTCAGTGGTGGAGCTACTAAATATTGAACCACTTGGAGCCTTACCCCAGTGAGTACTTTTAAACGATATTATATTGCAAATACAAAGGATTACCTGGACTTTTCAACATCTTCACTTTTTGTAAAATCACATATGCATGTATATCTGAAATATGGCAATAGGCCCTCAGTAAGGCCCTCTTAAAAACACGTTTTGCTAATTAAAAAAAATCAAAATAGATTGTTGTCTCCATAAGTATGCGTGTATAAGTACCACTGTGTGTGTGTATATGTGTGTGCCTTTGAGAATGTAAGTGCTTGTACGTGAGCATAGTTAAACATGGTTGGTCATCATCACATTATACTTATGAATGTTTGTTGTGCAAAAAAAAAAAAACAACAACAATAGTAACAACTACAAACAGCTGTATAAGTAGGCAGGCAAGCAGTCAGGCAGGCCATCATTTGAGATGCTGCAAAAGTGGTTTTTATGGTTGATTGCGCTGATTGCGGTGGCAACGTAATTTGCTTTTTGGTCCCTAGGTAACGGACGGCATGCACTCAAACGCCATGTGAAAATAGAAAAATCTCAGTATGAGTTTATAAATGTGCCCTGTATGTGTATGTGAGAGTGGAAGTGTATGTCTCTGGTGGTAACGAAAAATAAACAATGTTTGTGTTGAATTATCATGTGCTTTAGTATTCTGTGTTATTCTATAATATGGCCTTAGCCTTGCTAAACATGCTGTGCAAACATATTGACATCGCCATGTCGTTATGCTAAAAAGTTGCCTTAAATGGTGGTATGCGCGTTATAGTTATTATCAACAGCGTTACAGTATATATGAGATGAAGTCGGATACAGCTGGATTACAATTGGAACAGAGAGAGCTTAAAGAGAAATTAAAAGTTTATTAAAGAAAATTGCTTTGCATTAAAAGCAGAATTCGGCAAACTAATAATAACGCATTTTACAAGTGTGGAAATAATTGAGAATCTTTCGCTCAGGCCACTTTGTAATATATTTTCCACTTGTTTTCTCTTTACTTCTCTTTTTCATACGGACATGTGCAAGCACAAGAGAAGAGCAGCGCTTTGCCGACATCTGATTTAAAGTCTAAATAGGTAACATCATTAAATACATGATTTGAATAACATTATTGGGTTAGATTTTTAATTTTAGAAAAGTAAAGAGTTATTTGTTAAAAGTTATAATATGGGTAACAGAGTATTTAAAATGATTTTAGCAGCTAAGAGCTCTACTTAATGAATTTTTTTATTTCATGTCGGAAAAAAGTTTATTTTCAATTTAAAGCTTTTCATCAATTCGCTGCTAAACTAAGAGAAAATGATTTCGTTTTTTATTTTAAGATCAAGTGAAAGCCTACTTTTTAACAAAACAATAATAACAAAAATAACATAAACTTTTTGGCTTATAGTGGCAGTTTTTTCAAAAATTTTTTACATCAAATGTACATCCACATCGTAGCTGGAGGCGATCCCAGACCTATTGTAGAGTTCAGTGTGTAGTATAGATAAGTACCTGGACTGTGGCACAGCTTGTATGTGAGAAGATCGAAGATCCTGACAAAGTAAACAGCTTTTGATAACATTTACTATATATTACCGCACTATTACTTCTCATTGAAATTTGGGTGGTAGAGCGCACCTTTTAAATGACTCTCAGCAGGTCTTCACAGATATATTTCAAACTATATAAGCTCTGTTTGGAGTTATCTTTTCGAAGTCGGCAAATATCGGTGATTATTTTAAATCTTGTAATACTTGTGTGATTCTATTCTATCAAAAAATTCAGTATATGAACTCCACTGAATGAAATTAATTGATTTGTGCTTGAGCAACGCTGGGATTTATTGGAAATCCAAAACAAAGATAATTGATCGGAAATTGCACGAAAATATTTTACAAAATTTGGTAGCAGAGAAGGACCAGTGGCCGGTACGCGCAAGTTTATTGCTAAAGTTCGTTAAACTGGTTTCATTATTGATGCGCAGGACATAAGCGTATTCGTGCAATGTGTAGAACCGAATATATCGAAGCTGTGGCTGAGAGTGTGCGTGAGAATCTATTAACATCAACTCGACATTGTTCTCAAGAATTGATTATTTCATTCAATAATTCAGTTCTCATCGAATTTTGCGAAAAGATGACGGCTTACAAAGTTCAATTGGTTCAAGAGTTGAAGCTGCATAACCATCCGCTTTGTTTTCGTTTCAATATATAGACCAACGGAAAATTACACGATGATGTTGATGTTGCCAAAAAAAAATCATGTCAGATGAAGCTTGGTGAGTACGCTAGTAAGCGAAATTGCCGTATTGGGGGCTTAAAAACCTAAACGTGTTCTTAAAGAAGCCAATGCACCCACTTAAAGTGAATGTTTGGTGCGGCTTGTGGAGCGGAGGTATTATTGGCTCACCTTTCTTTGAAAATGAGGACGGTGCAACCATCATCGCACCATGATAACCGATTTTTTTTGTACCCGCTCTTCATGTTATTAACGTTAACGGTGTTTGGTTTCAACAAGATGATGCAACCTGCCACACATTCCAAGCCACAATTGATTTATTGCGTCAAACCTCTGATGAGCGTTTATTTAGCCGAAATAGTGATGTCAGTTACCAAGAAGCTGCAACTTGATGCCGTTGGAATATTTTCTGTAGGGCGCCCTTAAAGGCAAGTGCTATGCCGACAAAGTAGAGATAAGTGAGCATTTGAAGGTCTACATTAGTGACACCATTGCCGAGATACGACCTTATACACTCCAATAGTTCTCGAAAATTGGTCCGATGGAATGGAGTACTGTAAGGCCAGCCGCGGCAGCCATCTGAATGAAATAATATTTCATTTCTAACCGGAACAATAGTACTTCAGAACAAACAAATAAATTTGGCAAAATCTCAAATCGTTTTTGTTTTATTGCATTTTTAATTTTAAACTTTTAAATTGCCGAGCCAATATTATCTCAATATCATAACGTTTTTTATATTTTACATAGTTACTCAATGCGTATGATTGATATTTATAGTCAATTAAATGTTACTCATACGTCACGTCAAAGGGTGGCCCAATCAAAAAGTTTTCAGATTATTATTTTGGTATTTTTTATTATGATATAAGAATGTATGACAATTATGTGTGAAATAAAACATCGGTCAAATGCTGGCCATGGCTTTGATAGCATATATCGTTAATGTGGCAAATTATCTTTTCTTTTAGCTCTTAAACTCTTCATGTCTTATTGACGTATACTTTTTCTTTTAAATATTTTCAAAGAAAGAAGTTCAATGGTATCAAATCACATGATTCTGGCGACCAATTAACATCCCCACAACTATTAAAACGACAATTTAACTTTTCGCGCAAAAGAGCCATTGTTTCATTGGCTGTGTAGTAAGTGGCACCATCATGTTAAAATCCCATATGGTTTATGTTCTGGCCACAAAGGGCTCGTTTTCATCTCGTGATAGCGAACACCATTTACGGTAACTGCTTGGCCGAGCTCATTCTCGAAAAAGTACAGCTCGATGAACAACAGAACGAACTGGACGAACATGCTCAGGTGTTTCCACAATGCCTACAGAACAGGGTAGGAAGAGTGCTCGAATTGAATTCGCTCATAAAAAAGGATTCTGTTTAAGAGCCGAATTTTAGAAGAATTTAAAATACAACTCGTGAGAAGAAGATAAAACAAAAAATCGAACATAGAACAAACCGAGTCGAAAAATATCAAAACGAGTAAGAACGAGCAATTCTTTTTAAATGTAAATGTATTGAATTGTATTGCTCAATTTCGATTCTTTTTTTCTTACTTTTAATTCGTTCGCAGTATAAAATTTTAAATTGAAAAAATTTAAGTTTAAAAAAGTGCATTTCCTGCTTTTCGTGATTTTTTTGTTCAGCGTAATCGATCCATTGTGACCACAATCAATGGAATTGTGTGTAAGTTTCAGCAAACTTGGTATTGTGTGCAGAGGTTTCTTTGTTTCGCTCGTTTTATGACTCATGCTTGTGAGTTTTATTTTTTAATTCGTGAGCTCGCGTCGTATGTTTTACTCAAAATATTTTTTGCTCAACTCGCGATCACAAATTTAAAAAATAAATTAAATGGCATATTGTAGACTTTTTTTCTAGCAAAAAAATGAAATCATTTTTAATAAAATTTTCGCTTATCCTCACTTGGTGCTTAAATTATGTTTTCAAAAAATTATCTCTTTTATATATTAACGATAGCCTTGTAACTAAAAACGATATTTATCCTTTTGTATGGTATTTTAACAAAAAAGAACTAATAATTCCTTTCAAAACTGCACAAAAAACCAACACAAAAAAACCAAATAATATTGGCTGCTATTCAACACAAAGCAACATTTCAAAGTACTTGCCTCTCTCCTTATGATACATTTTTCACTTTTAAAAGACCCTCTTAACGCAAAGAATAATAACTATCCAAAATCAAACAACAAAAGAGCAAGAAATTAAACCGAAAATGTATTCAAAAGTATAGCATACTTTGCTCAGTATTTAACACCTTTTTTTGGTTGGTTGCTGTTAAAAAAAATACTAAAAAATAACAACCATAGCCTACATTTTAGCGCCCTAAGAAGAACACGAAAGCAAACAATTATGTTAATATTACTCTCGCCAGTCATATAGATTTCCATTTATATAATATGTATAAAGAGAGAGAGAGAGAGAGAGAGAGAGAGAGAGAGAGTGTGTGTCTTAAAGTGTGAAAAGCCGAGATATGTAAAGAAGAAGAAGAAGCAAAAAAGGAAAACTAAACATGCGTTTATTTCTTTCCGGCTGATGTGCCATATTTTACACTAAAATGTTCTGACACACACACACATACAAACACCAGCAAATTTCCCCACAAAATGTATAAAGAAAAGCACTTACGAAAAGAGGAAAAGCCTACATTTAGAAGCGTGTTATAGAATATAATGAATACGATTGCGTGAGTTTTTTTAGGGGGGCTTTTGCAACGAAAACGTTTCATTATAAACAAGGTTAACATGTTTTGAAGAAATTTTTCCTGATGTTAAGCTTGAAAGGATAAATGCTTAAAATATGTTTGAAGCAAATGTTTTTCTGGTGTTTTATTTATTGAAATTTTATTTAAAAAAATTAATTAAATAATAGTTAAAGCAGCCTTAAAGTAGTAGGTCATATAGCATAACCCTTTTAAAAGAGAAAGTGACAATATTATCATTTAAATTGACACCAAGATGGCTGATGTTTGTATAGGTGATAACAAACATTGCACGTTTTATGTCGGCCTTATTGCTCGTCGCAAATACTGGAATTCGAAATCTCGTTATACCGACTACCATATTGCCACCTTATAAACATTAAAAAATAGGAAGTTGCGTGCCAACATATGCTCACTGAAATAATCCAATAATACAAAATATAGTTATACGCCACCGGGTAGCATTGGAACGTTCTGCCCACCCGATCTGATCGTAATGAAAAGAAAACCCGCGATTATTCTTCACAATGAAACCCTAAAAAAACTTTAAGCTGTGACCCCAAATATTAACATCAAACTGAGAGTATTATTCTTAAGCAGACATAATTATTTTACCAAATTGTCATTCAAATAAATACTAATCATTTCAAAAACAAATCAAATTAATCAACTAAGAAATAATAGTATCATGCGTGGGGGTGGCGTGGTGTAGTGGCTAGAGCGCACGCATGGCAACACAAACGACCCAGGTTCGAGCCACAGCAGATGACATGACGAAGAAAAATTTAATTGAGGTTTCGAATGCTTAATAATAAAAGAAAAGGATTCAATTTCTCTCCAGACAACTCCATCTACAGAAAATAATAAAAAAAATAATACAGGAAAAAGCCCCCTCATTCGTCTGGCGTTTGTCATAATCGCCAGAGGTATGAGGGCGGATTGATTTTGAAGCTACCTAAGTTGGAAAAAAACATTTTTTTTTTTCAAACACCATTCATTTCTCAACATAGTCTCCTTTTAGCTTAATACACCTAATAAGACGAGTTTCCAACTTTTTTATACCATCTGAATAATACGATTTTGGAAACTCCTCAAAATACGCATTAGTTTTTGAAACTTTTTCCTGCGAGCCATTTTTTCAGCCATTTTGGAAAGAGGAAAAAGTCACTAGTGGCTAAATATGGACTATAAAGTGTATGATCAACCAATTCGAAGTGGATTTTTCGTAGTTTTAGTATCATATCTATCTATCTGTGTGACCCGATGCGTTGTCCTGAAGAAAAAGCACTTTTTTCTTGTTTAAATTCGGTCGTTTTTCCTTAATTTCATCAACCAAGTGATCCAATAATGCAGGATAATACCCTACTGTGCTTAAGGATCCCTTTTCACGATAATCGATGAGCAATATTCCGTGTTCATCCCAAAATACAGTGGCCATAACCTTGCCAGTCGATTTCGCTGTCTTCGCCTTCTTCGGACCACTTCCACCAGCTTCCACCCATTACTTCGATTGATTTTTGGTTTCAGCAGGATTATGCTTTATCATGTCCAAACACCGCTGTGAAGTGATCTGTGGAACTCGTTTTTGTTCAAAACTGAGCAAACGCGGCACCCATCTTGCCGATAGCTTTTTCATATACAAATGTTCATGCAAAATGTTGAACACACGTTCATATGACATGTTTACCATTTCAGCAATCTCACTGATTTTGACCTGGCGATCATTCATAAAGATAACGAGGATTTTTTTGATATTTTCTTCAGTAACCACCTCTTTTTGTAACCACCCCTGTTGATGGTATTGTTGCAGTGCTTGTTCGGCCCCGTTTAAGCTCAGCAGTCCAATATTTTACCATATAATCTGAGGGAGCAGATTCGCCATAATGTTTATCAAGCTTTTCTTTTGTCACTTTCGCCGTTTTGCCTTTCAAATAATAGTGTTTAATCACTACTCAAAATTCACTTTTTTTCCATTTTCCAAGAAACACACAAGTTGCCTACTTCAAACGACTACAACAAATAAACTAATCGATCAATTTAGGTAAAATTTTAACAGCTGACGTTTGACAGACCGTAATTTCTAAGAAAGGTAATTTTTTTGTGTTTGTGCTGCCATCTAGCGCTAGGTAGCTTCAAAGTCAATCCGCCTCGTATTTCATAAATATCACAATCCTATAACACTTTTTCATATTTTTACGAAAAAAGGTTGGGCACAACAACGTTTATTTCATCACTAAAATAAATAAACTAAAGCTGTAAGAACAACTGTTCGTGCTGTTTACAAATAATCAAATCGACAACAACAACCATTAACAGAGACAAAGTAAAGAAAAATAACACGGCAACAAAAATAATTAAGCAGCAAAGAAAACAAGTAACAGACAATAAAGAAGCAACAACAAATACTAAGAGCTGAAAGAGGTAGATTTTTACATACACGTGGCTACAAAAGAACTAAAAAGAAATCAAAAGAAAGAAATGGAATCTACCAGAAATATAGAGAAGTTCGAGAGCCTTCGTTGTGTTGTTTACTCAGCTATGGGAACAGCAATCAGTTTATGTGTGGTAAACTCAGCGAACTTGTTATTGGTTTGCACTCAGCAAAGAGAGTTAAGTGTGGATAACCTCTGGTTGAAAAGGTTGCGACCGAAGCTGAGTTATAACTACGACCGGGTTGGAAGATCTTTAGGTAGAAAGATCTGTAGAGTAATTGTAAATAGACAGAGTAATTAAGAATAAAAATTGTTATTGCCTGTAAAAAGATTAGAAGCAGTGGTGCACAAAACTGTGTTAAATATAGGATTTTTAATTAAAACCAAACACAAAATTTATTTTGTTTTAACTAAATTCAACGAACTCATAAAAACACGTTTTTAAAAAGGTAAGAAAATTACAATAAATAATATTCTCAGCCATTTATGTGGCCGTCGGTCACTTTTTTTAACAAATTGAAGTCCTCTTAGCTTATTTCTTTTTACTACCACTGAATTTGAATTTTATTTTCTTTTCTTAATAGCGTAGTATTTCTTAATATTTTGATTTTTATCAACAAAATCAGTTTATTATAGTGTCCGAGTTTGGCTTGGAGCCACTGTAGTATTACAGTTTTAGTATAATGTGTCCTTTTTTCCTCCTATTTTCTCTTACCACTGGTTAATTATTAAGAAACAGCTGCCAGTCATATCTATTAAAATATGCTTTTTTTCCTTTCAAAAGCATTTAAAGAAAAACTAAAAGAAATTAAAAAAAAATCTGTTTCCGTGGCAGGACATTTTTTTAAATTTGTTATTCCTTTTTCTTTCTCTTTTACTTCTCATTTAACTTTCCTGTTTACATTTATTCTTTTAGTTTTTAAACTTTTCTTTTTTCTTAAATCCTGTCTCTTTTGTTATATTTTGTGCCTGTAACTCACAGCTAATGGCTAATGAAGACATTATTTCTTGTATTTTTCCTTTAATTTTTCTTTTCTCTTTTCTTTTTCCAGAGGTTTAACAAACAGGAAAACTACAATTCAGTTCCCTGTTTAATTTTATGGTTCCTTTCATTTTTATTTTATTTTATTTTTATTATTTTTTTAATATAATTTTTTGCATATTTTTCTTGTAATTTGCAAGCAAATTTAAATGAATTTTTAATTTCTAAATGAATTTAATTAATTTTTTATGTTCTTTTAGCATCTTTGTCACTTTTCTTTCTTTTTTTCGCATTTTTTTCCACCGCTTTAGCTAGATTTGAGTCTTTTTTAGCAGCTTTTTTTGTTGTAAAACTTGGAGAATTTGAATATGTTTAGTTTTGTATTGAATTAATTTTGCATATTGGAGAGAGAGAGACTGAAAAAAAGGATAGATTTGTTATAATAAGGATTTCAGCTGAAATAAGAAGTATTGGAATAGAATGAATGAGAGACAACACAATTAATAAAGATTTTAAAGTACAAACACAAGCAAACGTCAGATTTTCAATAAAATACCCAGAAAGCCCATGAAAAAAAGGTGTCAATGATGTCTGAATTTAAAAAAAATAAAATAAATTAAAATTATTTCCATTTGATGAATATGTTTAAAAGCCGACTTAAAAGGCTGAAGGCAAATGAAATATGGAAACGAGAAAAATTGTGTCTCATAAGCAGGCTTTTAAAAGAAAACTCAACCCACGGGTTTTATTGGGTATTTTTGGGTCATAACTGCTTCCAAATTTCGTTCAAGTCGACAATATTTTTCATTTGTTCATACAATCAGGCTGTTTAAGTATTTACAGTGCAACTTTGCACTCTTGGTGTGATTAAGGCAGCATTGTGTACTATGAATTGCTAAAGCGGCCAGAATATAAAGACAGACACATGATAAATTTCCTCTTTTGCATGGCAACACCCGACCACATGTTGCAAAAATAATTATTTAGAACAATGAAAACAATTATTAGAAACCACCAAATGCTGCATCCGCCTCATTCTCCAAATATTGCTTCGTCGGCTGTTGCGAAGGATACAATATACTCACACCTCCTTATACGACATTTTTTCTTTCCCTGGCATTTTGCTATAACGACCTGTTTGAAATATAAAACACATTCGCTTTAAGCGAATTAAGCCGTGGATTTTCCAATTTAAAAAAAGTGTAAGCAATGCAAACGCAACACATATTCATCTCGTTTAAAAGCATTTCGATTTACGGCCTACATTTTCAGAAATTACCTAGGCCGTATAAAGAGCTATGAGTCTATCTTTTAACATGTCTTCCAATCACTTCATTTGAAGAAATACAAATTTGCTTCAAAGTTAGAGCGCCTTAAAACACGAGAAGTTTTTCTCAAACTAGATTTGGAAATTGGCTCAGAGGTGGGGAAAAGATGTAAACAGTGATATGATCAATTTGTTATTTCATTATCTGTTTGAGTCCAGAAACCCACCCGGGTTTTGTTTTAATATATTACCCAATAAAACAGGGGTGGGTTTAATTGGGTTACCCAGTGGGTTGTCAATCCTGCTCATATGTATATTCACAGAATATATTTAAAAATAAATACGAAAGTTATGGTTGAACCTTCTCTACTACCTGATGGTCTCCCTTTCCCACCATACAAATTTTTAAAGCAACACATGCGTTGAAAAGTTCCAGGCCTTGTTCAAAACTAACTTTATTCATCAACGCAAAAGCAATGCAATCATTCCAACACCGCTCTAACATTTCAATACCACTATTGTAGAATGATTTACCTTTTGCCTGAAAATAGGCTTTGGTTTCAACCATAACTTATCGACAAGAATTTTTTTGAGGTCTACGAACGGCCAGTAGTCGCTGAGAGCCAAATCTGGCGAATACGCTGAATGTGAGAGCAATTCAAAGTTCAATTCATGTAGTTTAGCCTTTATTTTGACCAACTTGTGGACATTGATATGCGTTGTCGTGCTGAAATAATTCTTTTTTCTTTGCCATATGTGGTATTTTCCTTTTCAAGATAGTCGATAAATATCACACTCCATAATACTAAGGCCATAACGTTTCCAGGGTGGCATGGTGTAGTTGTTAGAGCGCACACATAAAAACACCACTGAACTAGGTTCGGGTCCTAGTAGAGTACATGATAATTGTGGTCTCGGATGTTTAATAAAGAGTTTTCAACTTCCCTCCAGAGAACTCCATCGATAAATTAAAGAATAAGCCACCCCGACCTTCCTGCATATCTCTGTCGATGAATGATCAGAAAAAAACATGTCACCTCTGGGTAAAAATCACAATTCTATAGTAAAGATGACCACCAATTAGTAAGAATTTTCACCACTAAGCAAAATCATATGGAGAAAGCTACAGTGGATTATTCATCTACTTAGTTTGGAAGATCATAATGATTAAAGAAACTGAAACTAAGCTATGAATGCTTTGCAGAAAGCCAGTAGGCTGTCTAGAAAAGTGACGGAGAAAAAACAAAAACCTTTCCAGCCGATTGTTGTACTTTTGGGTGCTTTGGGCGATGTTCAGCAGTTGTTGTCCACTCATATGAATATAGTTTTGATTTCAGAGTAAAGTGGTTGGTTCATTTTGTATCCATGGTCACACATATCGGTGCATTTATTATAGTTTGTTACGTTGAAACAATACCAGAATCATCAAAAGGTTCTCGGTTTTGGACAGCAGTGGGAAAGCGCGTTACCCACTTTGAACAGAGCCTTCTCATAGTCAAATTCTCAGGAAATATAGAGCCAACACGTTTTTCTGATTTCTTTACTATGTCAGTCGATTGTTGTGGTTTTTGTTGCTTTGAACGATATTCAGCAGTTGTTGTCCACTCAGATAACAATAGTTTTGATTCCAGAGCAAAGTGATGGATTCATTTTGCATCCATTGTCACATATCAGTGCACGAATTATGGTTTGTTACGTTGAAACAAGACCAGAGTCATCAAAAGGTTCTCGTTTTTGGCCAGCAGTTCGAACAGAGCCTTCTCATGAAATATAGAGCCAACACGTTCTTCTGATTTCTTTATGATGTCAGCTACCTAACGCAACTTCAACTTTTGATCATTTAGAACGATTTTTGGATTTTTTTGGTGTTACTGCCTCATTGGGATGTCCACTGCATTCTACACCATCGGTGTCTCTACGATCACATTTGAAGTCAATAAGACAACGTCTCGTTAAGGTTACTGATGAAGCTTTAACGAAAAGCTCAAGGCGCAGTGTAAAATTAAAACAAAAAATTGCTTTTGATTCATTGTTCTGAAAATCACAAAAGTTAGTTAGGCCCGGGACTTTTTAGCCAATACGTTAAAACAATTTTTTTTTTCTTACACCCTTAAGGAATCTTTGGCTAGTAATTTAGACAGTGGCAAGATTACACAGGAATGGTACGCAGCGCACCTGTTATTTGTATCGTAGTAAATCGCCCGACCTTGTCAAGGAGTCTAACATTGCCATCATTATCGAGGACAAGCCAACCAAAGATTACTCCGTGAAGAATATTAGAATTGAAAATTAGATTCGATGACAATCGAATATGTGCAATGCAAGCCTCCTCATCTTATGCCTACCCTTGTTCTCCAATAGCTTAAAACCTTTAAAATTTTATTTGTTTTGGATTTGCTTTCTTTATATTCTTTTACTTGTTAAATCTAATTCTTGTGATTAACCCTTATGTGACTGATAAGGTACGTGGGTACCTGTTCCATTTTGAAACTGGAATTTTTTGTAGAAGTAGATAAACGTTGCACTTGAAACTTCTTGAGAGCTCCTAACTTTTAATATTTTATTAGTTTTCACAGTTTGAAGAGTAAGTAATACATTAATGTAGACGTCATGGCATCATCTTCAGAACATTTATCTCGATTATTCTTATATTTTAACTGAATACAGTAGTTTAGTACCAACACATTCAATAAAAAAACTACAACAATCAGGCCAAAAGCTTTGGAGATAAAAGCAAGACAAATCTGGCATGACTTTACATATCTTTAGGAACTAACAAAATACAAAAACGTTCTTCCTTCTATACTTATCTGATGTTCGATTTCTATTGGCTTAACAGTATACAGGGATCCCTATAATTGCTCATCTATAGTCTTAATTCCCATGATCGTAAAGCAACCCAAATATCATGAAATGCTGAAGTTTTATCAGTGTTGGCACGTGATAAACGAGTTTCAGAATTATTATTTCAAGACCCACACTTAGTGGCCATTTTAATGGGTATCCACAACTCAGATACCCAGCTTATATCGAAATACCTAAAATTGAATTTAGTTCATCTACTCCGAAACTCCTAAATATATAAAGGGTCCGCCAAATAATTTTTTTTTTTTGAAAATGCTTTAAAAAAAACTGCTGAATATTTTCTCAAATTACTTTTTTATTTGAAAGTACAATCCTTCCGGTTAATAATGGAAAATAATTTCATTCAAATGGCTGCCCCGGCTGGCCATGCAGTAGCCTACGCCATCGGTCCAATTTTTAAGCACATTATCGATTGTGTGCAGTTCTATTTCACCAATGGTTTCACGAATATTGTCCTTTAAAGCGTCAATTGTCTCTGGCTTGTTGGCGTAACACTTATCTTTGACGGCACCCCACAAATAAGAGTCCAACGGTGTCAAATCGCAACTCCAAGGTGGTCAAATGACATAAGCTCTGAGGTTGATAATGCGATCTTCAAAAACAGGGCGCAAAACATCGAGTGTAGCTTCGGCTGTGTGGCACGTAGCGCCGTCCTGTTGAAACCAAATGTTGTTATTATCCTCCTCTTCAATTTTTGTGAACAAAAATTCGTTCAACAGGCCAGATAACGATCGCTATTGACTGTAACGGCTACTCCTTGCTCATTTTCGAAGAAAAATGGCCCAATTATGCCTCTGGACCAAAATCCGCACCAAACAGTGACTCGTCTTGGGTGTATCGGCTTTTCAATGTATGCGTGCGGGTTTTCTGTGCCCCAATTGCGACAATTTTGCTTGTTTACATACCCGCCAAGATCAAAATGAGCTTCATCTGAAAAGATGATTTTTTTTGGCAAAATCGGCATCTTCTATAAGTCGAGCTTATACACAACCATATTCATTCAGCGGAAGGACAAAACTACTTATCTGTCATATCATACATGAGCTAAGTGTTACCGTTTAGGAAATAAGCACTAGTTGAAAAATAACGTTAGATGGCTGATCCTTTAGTTTTTATAGGCTAGGCTTTTTAAAGGGTCATTTTGTAATTTTAAATTGCAATTTTTCTTAATTTTTCTTTCGTAAAATGTTTCATTAATATGAGATATACACGAAAGTAGCCGCCAAATTTGTAGGTCCAAATGTGTAATTTTTTTTTGTCAGTCACATAAGGGTTAAAAACAAAATTTGGCAATGCCAGCATAACATATTTTAATAAATGCTTTAAGTCAAGTCAGATAATAAAACAAAGAATGAAGCTTTAGTAATGGAAATAGAAATGAATGTTGACTTAAGAAAACGAAATCTTTAAACATATTTTCTAAATTTAAAACATTCATTACTTAGGTTTTCTAAAATGAACAACCAAGAAAAGTGCCCAAGAAACTCTTTAAATTTACAGCCAAAAAAAAGTGGAATATAAATAATGGGGAGAATTGCACATAATTTTCCTTAAAAATAAAACACGCAAATGAAGAACTAGAAAAAGTTCAATTTTTTTAAAACAAAAGTTTTCATTTAACCAGCAGTTTATCTTGTTCATTAAGAATGAAATATGTCTGGACTCAGTTGTATCCTCCTTCCCTTTTTAACAATTGTTAAATGCAGCAAATGCAATATATGAGCAAGACTTGTAAAAATTCTATCTTTTCTTTGTCCATTTTCTTTAACTGGCTGGTATTTAATATCAATGAAGACAAACAAAAAAGCATTAAAAAGAAAAAGAAAATGGAAACGGAAGTTGTATTGTTTTACTAGCTTGTTATATAGTCGGCAGACAGCAGGAGGGGAAATAGGGTTAAAAAAGACGAAAATAACTGCAAAAGTAATTATGTTAGTTTAGCAAGGTAATGGATGCTCTAAAGAGAAGCAGTCCAACTTAGGCCAGTGATTTAGTCCCTTGTAATGCCACAAGCATACACGCTAGCCCGGGGATCAAACAGTCTGTACAGGAAACTAATTTGACTCCAAAATAAATCTCGAAATTACGGCGACTCTTATTCTAGAGAGTTCAGTCAAAAATGACGAAAAATGGGAGTCCACGAACCTCTGTCGTCCAACAGCAAGATAATGACACATAAGGTACAGACATCTCCTCCAGGTAACATACGTACGCTTGTCTTTAAATTGGCCTTCTGACATCTACTCGTTTAATTTTCTATAGTATATATAGTATAGTATAGGGTGTTTTTTACAGAGGTATAGAACTTTAAGTTGCAATAAAACAACGATGGATTATTCGATTGACACGAATTTTATTTATCCGAAAGATAATCTTGTGGCATCACATTTTAAATATGATCTCTGGCATATGACCACCACGGCTGGCGCGGATGTAGTCCAATCTGGACGTCCAATTTTCGATGACTTTGGCAATAACACGGCGAATGTTGTCTTCCAAATGGCCAAGCACCACAGAAAGTAGCCTAGCGGTGTTAAATCACAAGATCTTGGAGTCCAATTCACAGGTCCAAAACATGAAATTAGGCGGTCACCAAACGTGTCTTTCAAAAAATCTATTGTGGCACGAGCTGTGTGACATGTTGCGTCGTCTTCTTGAAACCACATCTCCTGGACATCATGCTTATTCAATACAGGAATGAAAAAGTTATTAATCACGGCTCTTTACCGATCACCATTGACTGTAACGTTCTGGCCACCATCATTTTTGAAAAAGTACGGTTCCACCAGCCCATAAAGCGCACCAAACAGTCAGCTTTTCTGGATGTAGCGGTGCTTCCACATACACTTGAAGATTACCTGCACTCCAAATGCGGCAGTTTTGTTTACTGACGTAGCCATTCAACCAGAAGTGCGCTTCATCGCTAGACAAGATTCGCTTATGAAAATTGAAAAAAATTGAAAATAAAAAAAAAACTCACTTATCAAATATGAAAATTGCACTACTTGTAAGCGTTGTTCAGGCGTGAGTCTATTCATGATGAATTGCCAAACCAAACTGAGAATAAATCAATTGACGGCTGTTAAATCGATCGCCATCTTAAAAAGTAATGCCAACTTAAAGTTCTATACCTCTATAAAAAACGCGCTATATTATTATAGCAACATATGCTGCATAAAAGGACTTAATTTTTTTTCAAATTGATTTCATAGCAAACAAATCAAGAGTTATCAAGTTCCATGATTAACATAATAATATGGGAGTAGTAGTAGAATAGGTAAATGCATTAAAGTTTCTGGGCTAATGGGCACCAACACAACACATTTATATTTTTCATCAAATTCTATACGAAAGTTTTTTTGATATTTTTCCATGAGTGACGTTGATTTGTTGTAGCCGTTTACGGATTGCTAAGGTTAATGCGTGCCTGGTTGCATCATTTTGGTGTTTTTGTAGGTAGAGCTGTCATCAGGAGCCAAATTTTTAAAAGCTCTTATGAGGGCAGACTGATATTGAAGCTACCTAAGTAGGAAAAAATTTTTTTTTTCAAAAACCATTCATTTCTCAATATGGCCTACTTTTAGCTCAATACTCTTAGTAAGACGATTTTCCAACTTCTTTGTACCATCTGAATAATACGATTTTGGGAACTCCTCAAAATACGCATTAGTTTCGGTAATCACTTCTTCGTTTGAAATGAATCTTTTTCCTGCGAGTCATTTTTTCAAGTTTGGAAACAGGAAAAAGTCACTAGGGGCTAAATCTGGACTATAAGGTGGATGATCAACCAATTTGAAGTGGTTTTCTCGTAGTTTTAGCATCGTATCTAATGCTGTTTGAACCGGTGCGTTGTCTTGAAGAAAGAGCACATTTTTCTTGTTTAAATGTGGTCGTTTTTCCTTGATGGCATCAACCAATTGATCCAATAACGCACGATAATACTCTCCTGTGGTTTTGGATCCCTTTTCAAGATAATCGATAAGCAATATTCCGTGTGCATCCCAAAAAACAGTGGCCATAACCTTACCAACCGATTTCGCTGTCTTCGCCTTCTTCGGAGCGCTTCCAACCATTGATTCGATTAATTTTTTCTCTCAGGTGTTTAGTGTTGGCCCACGTTTCATCAAGAGTTATTAATCTACGCCAAAAATTATCAGGATTATGCTTTATCATGTCCAAGCACCGCTGTGAAGTGATCTGTCGAACTCGTTTTTGTTCAACATTGAGCAAACGCGGCCCCCATCTTGCCGATAGCTTTTTCATATGCAAATGTTCATGCAGAATGTTGAACACACGTTCATATGATATATTTACCATTTCAGCAATCTCACGGATTTTGTCTCGGCGATCAGTCATAACGATATCGAGGATTTTCTTGATATTTTCTTCAGTAACTACCTCTTTTGGCCTTCCTGCTGATGGTATTGTTGCAGTGCTTGTTCGGCGCCGTTTAAGTTTAGCAATCCAATATTTTACCATATAATCTGAGGGAGCAGATTCGCCATAATGTTTACCAAGCTTTTCTTTTGTCTTTTTCGCCATTTTGCCTTTCAAATAATAGTGTTTAATCACTACACGAAATTCACTTTTTTCCATTTTCCAAGAAACACACAATTTGCTTGCTTCAAACGACTACAACAAATAAAGGAATCGATGAATTTGGCTAATTTCTAAGAAAGGAAAAGTTTTTGTGTTTTTTTGCTGCCATCTAGCGCTAGGTAGCTTCAATATCAACCCGCGCTCGTAGTTTTTAGCTATGATTCAAAGTCTAATATCAAGGTCCTTAAATTTAGGACTTTCTGAAAACCTTGCCTTTACGGCAATAACAATAACAAAAAATAGAAATTAATTTATTTCGTTTTGAAAACCAGTGATCAAAAAGTTGACATAGTGTATGTCAATTCTTAAACATATCATCTCTGACGTATGAGTAATATTTTCCGGTTTTGTAATTTCATATTGCGTATACGTCAGCTTGTTTGGCTTAGAAAATAAAAAAAATTAAATTAAAAAAATTATGAAATAAAGAAAATAATAATAAAACCAAACTAATTATTACAAAATTAATTTTAATTCATTTTTTAGACGTTTACAAAGCTAAATTATATTTACTTTTTTACCTTTCTTCCTCCTGTACATGCACATACACGTAAATAAAATTTACTTTTTTCCATATATTCCTTCATAATTTTTAAATGTGTTTTGTTACTTTACTTTTATATATAATTTCCTATTTGCATTTCCTTTTTAGTAGTATTTGCCGCTTGCTTTCACATTATTATAGAAAAAAATGTTAGAAATTGAAGGAAAATGTTTTGCTATTTGTTTTTATGTATTAAAAGTAGAAAAAATAAAATAAAAAAATAAACAAAAAAACTACAATAGACGTATAAAATTGTTTGTAAAAAATAAAAAGTAAAATTGTTTTAATGTAATAGTTAATCTACGAAAAGAGGAAAAAAATTTTAAAAGTAATTTTCAAGGTTATTTAAACATTGTTACCGTTTTTTAGTTCCATTTAAATTGTAACTAAAAAGTTTCTTCTCGTTTTGAGACTATAAAACTAAAATAAAACAATGGAATTATTTTTTATCTTGAAAAATAAATGGTAGGTTTGCAATTTTTTTTTTTTTTTTTTTTTTTTTTTTTTGGTCTACACCCTACAAAACCGTAAGTGATTTTGGTATTACTGGACATCGACTTTGACGTGAGTTTAGGATATATCTTAGAATGTATTTACATTATTTAGAACTGCTATATATGCTATATATCATCTATCAGATAACTTATACAGGTAAACCACAACTAACGAGAAAGCCATGTTATTATCTATGACGCCACTGAGGCATATCCATATCGTAGAGCAATACAGTCAGTCAAAGAGCTATGTATGGAATTGATTAACCAGCTATACAGTTATCGAGATATCGGGTCCGCCATCTAACGTTTTTTTTTCAACTAGTGATTATTTCGTGAATGGTAACACTTAGCTCATGACTGATTTGACAGAATATGATTGTGTATACGCTTGAACAACGCTGCAAATCTGGGCCTGCGATCGACTTACAGTAGATGCCGATTTTGCCCAAAAAATCATCTTTTCAGATGAAGCCCATTTTGATTTTGGCGGGTATGTAAACAAGCAAAATTGTCGCATTTGGGGCACAGAAAACCCGCACACATACGTTGAAAAGCCGATACACCCAAGACGAGTCACTGTTTGGTGCGGATTTTGGTCCAAAGGCATAATTGGGACATTTTTCTTTGAAAATCAGCAAGGATTGACCGTTACAGTCAATGCCGATCGTTATCGGACCATGTTGAACGAAGTTTTGTTCACAAAAATTGAAGAGGAGGACATAAGCAACATTTGGTTTCAACAGGACGGCGCTACGTGCCACACAGCCGAAGCTACACTCGATATTTTGCGCCCTGTTTTTGAAGATCGCATTATCAGCCGCAGAGCTGATGTCGTTTAGCCAATCGGAGCTGCGATTTGACTATTATTTGTGAGGTGCCGTCAAAGATAAGTGTTACGCCAACAAGCCAAAGACAATTGGCGCTTTAAAGGATAATATTCGTGAAGCCATTGGTGAAAATCAGCTGCACACAATCGATAATGTGCTTAAAAATTGCACCGATGGTGTAGGCTATTGCATTGCCAGCCGAGGCAGCCATTTGAATGAAATTATTTACTATCATTAGCCGGAAGGATTGTACTTTCAAACAAAAAAGAAATTTAAGAAAATTATTAGCCAGGTGGGGATGTTCTTGTCTGCAGTTCTCTCAGTCCAAGAAATGTGTCATCCGTAAATAATTGTTATAGACTCCCGGGTAAAACCTTAATAAAGCGTGTTTTTTATAGAGGTATGCAATGATTTATTCTCAGCTCGGTTTGGCAATTCATCATGAATAGACTCACGCCTGAACAACGCTTAAAAAATAGTGCAATTTCATTTCGGATATAATGGTTCTGTGCGGAAAACCTATCGCGCACTACGTCCATTTCCAAATAAAGAAATTATGTTTCATCAAGACAACGCATCGTATCATAAGTCAATCGAAAAAATGGCAAAACTACATGAATTGAACTTCGAATTGATCCCACACACAACGTATTCTCCTGATTTGACTCCCAGTGACTACTGGCTACATGCGGACCTTATGAAAATGCCTGTCGGTAAAAAAATTTGCACGAATGATGAGATTATTGCTGAAACGGAGGCCCACAAAAGTGGTATTGAAATGTTAGAATGGCCTTGGAATGATTGCATTGTTCTTGATTTCATGGTTCTTGTTCCTCATTTTTTGTTTGACCTGAGACATTTAAGCACATGTTTTAATTACCGGCCATTTTATTATTACACAGGATGGGTAACATAAAAGTTTAAATTTTAGAATAATAAAACAAAAACGGTTTTATATTTTGCCAAATTTATTTTTTCTTATGAAGTACAATTGTTCCGGTTAAAAATGAAATCTCGGCAATGGCATCACAAATGTTGACCTTCAAATGCTCAATTGTCTCTGGTTTGTGGACATAATACTTTTCTTTAATGGCGCCATACGAAAAATAGTCCAACTGTGTCAAATCGCAGATTTTTGGCGGCTAACTTACATCACCATTTCGACTAAGTAAACGGTCACTAAACGTCGGACACAATAAATCGATTGTGGCATGAGATGCGTGGCAAGTTGCACCATCCTGTTGAAACCAAACATCGTTCACATCAATATCATGAAAAGCGGGCACAAAACAATCGGTTATCTGGGTGCGATAGGTGTCTTCATTGACCGTCCTCATTTGCAAAGAAGTATGGGCCAATGATGCCTCCACTCCACAAGCCACACCAAGCATTTACTCGTAGTGGCTGCATTGGCTTCTGTAAGACCACGTTTGGGTTTTCGGAATTCCAAATACGACAATTTTGCTTATTAACGTACCCGACAAGATGATTTTAAATGATTGATAAGTTTCCAATAAATCTCAACATTGTTCAAGCCTAAATCGATTCATTCAGAATAGAATGATATAAGTATTGCCAGATTGGTTTAAATTGTAACATATAGATGGCCCAGCCTATACCTACGTTGCCAGAGCGTATAGGTAATGACTATTATGGACATACACGGAGCTCTCAGAATGACAAAAGACAAGATGTTTTTAAATGATTGATAAGTTTCCAAGAAATCTCAACATTGTTCAAGCCTAAATCGATTCATTCAGAATAGAATGATATAAGTATTGCCAGATTGGTTTAAATTGTAACATATAGATGGCCCAGCCTATACCTACGTTGCCAGAGCGTATAGGTAATGACTATTATGGACATACACGGAGCTCTCAGAATGACAAAAGACAAGATGATTTTAAATGATTGATAAGTTTCCAATAAATCCCAACGTTGTTCAAGCGTAAATCGATTCATTTCAGAATAGAATGACATAAGTATTGCCAGATTGGTTCAAATTGTAACCTATAGACGGTCCAGCCTATACCTACGTTGCCAGAGCGTATAGGTAATGACTATTATGGACATACACGGAGCTCTCAGAATGACAAATGACAAGATGATTTTAAATGATTGATAAGTTTCCAATAAATCCCATCGTTGTTCAAGCGTAAATCGATTCATTTCAGAATAGAATGACATAAGTATTGCCAGATTGGTTCAAATGCAAGCCTATAGATGGCCTAGCCTATACCTACGTTATGTACATACACGGAGCTCTCAGAATGAGAAACCACCTGAGTAACCTTACTTAGCTGTACACATGCCAGAGCAATGTACTTACAAAGGAAAACATTTTATATGCAAATTCAAATTTTCTAATCATGATTCTAATATGCTATTAGCAATCTGAGTTTTGTCTTGGTACAATATAAAACATTTTACGTAAGTATCAGGTCAGGTTCTTCAAGAGTTGACAACTTATTATTTAGCAGTGAAGCTCACGAGAGTATAAAATCCAGATCTTTTTATGTTATTAGTCTTCACAACTCCTATCCAGTTTCCATTAGCATTCCCACTAAATCAAATGACTACTTGTGTTGGTTTTCTTTAAATCGTCCGTTGCTGTACTCTTTACTGCTTTGGAAACATTACAGAGAAGTCATCACAAATATATAATAACACTATGCAACAGATGGAAAACAATTTTACGACCTTAGATAATCACCATAGTTTTTTAATGCGCCCAACTTCAACACTCATTTCAGATTCTATGGAAAAGTTTTTTTTTAGAATTTTTAAAGAGGCTGCTTCATACATGTTATGATAAGTTTGCAACGACTCATTCTATTTCGTTAAGCTTTCATACCACCTCCATGAAAAGAATTGGTTTTGTGTTATATTTTCAGTTCACTTATCGTATACAGACCAATTGCCCTCTTTCAGTGGCACAATAACGCTGTTGTTTCCATTTATTCTTGAGGTAGTGTTGCAAATCCCAAGACTTCAGAAATCAGTTCTCGATTTTTATCTGTGAATTTTTCAGAAATATATTAGCCACTGTAGGGTTTCTTTGTAATCGTTTTAACATCCAAATTCTTTTCTATTTTATTGTCTTTCATTTTGAAGCTTTTAAGCTGTTTTTTTTTCCTTTTTTCTTTCAACAGTTTTTTATGAGAATTTCTATGGCATTGTTTGTTTGTTGGTTTGCTTGCTTAGTTTTTTAATGAGAGTTTGCGCTTAAATTTTGCCTAAACTTACTATCCCTTTTCAACATCTCCTCGATTCTCTCTCGTGCTTGCTTTTTTATTTAAAATACATTTTCCGTTTTTTTTTCTACAATATTTTCCAACCATTAAAGCCCTATTATGTATGAGTATGTGTGTGTACGTTGTTTGGCTATGTACGCTTAAGTGGCTGCTTTAATTTTCACGCTCTACTTAAGGCACGTTTGTTTCAATTGCTGTTTGTTTTAAGCGCAAATTCTATACAATTAAGCCAACTCGTATAGAAATATATATTTGAGCGTAACTAGAAAATAACAGACCGTCTAAATTTGTTTTATTTTTTTATTTTTAACGTTTTTTTTCTCCATTTTTAAGTAAATTTTTATTTAATTTTTTTTAATGGCAAATGAAATGTTTTTTTGTTTTCTATTAGAACAGTTTTAAATTTGTATACCAGTTTTATTGTGTTTTCTTTTTTTGGCCATTCTTTCGAGCTGTTTTTTTCTAACTCAACTCTGTATAAAATTGCCACATTTGAGTTTTAAGGAAAATCTAATTAAAATAGTAATTAAATGTAACAGTATAGAGAGCCCTCTTTGATGGCAGTGAAGCGAATAAAAATATAAAATAAAATAATAATTTTAAGCAAGTAAAGCAATGTTTATTATATTTATTCCTTTATAAGCCTCTGTAAACCATAGGATAATAACAAGCTTAGCCTACCGAAGGCTTATGATTTTACTGACAAGAAGTCATTAAGTCATTTACTGAAAGCAGTTTTTTTCCGCCTGCATTCTCTAGTTATAAAATGATCTCTCGATTTTGCGGCTTTATTGTGGTGTTTATTCTAAGGCCACTTTCTTTATGCCCTTTAGCGAAATGGTTTCGGTTTTAGCAAAAAGGGCCTATTTCAACTTCTATCCTTTCAGTTTCTGCATGCCATAGCGGACCTAGTTGATATAAATATTAGCGGGCTTTCTTTTTTTTTGCATGCGTTGCCTTTTATGGGAATCAAACTTTAATTAATACTGAACCAAAGTGAGCTGGATCTAAGCATATCACTCTCTGTCAGATTGCATATCTAACATATCTTCTGGCATTACATAATAGATCCGAATTCAATAACTTCTGTGTGCTAGTAGCTCGAGGTAAACATTATTCAATTCTAAGGCTTCGTTATATATTTTTTTTATATAAGACCAGCACCCAGGGGATAACCACTACTAATACAGTGCATTGTGCTGTTACGGGGAAAATAGATTGTTGGAAGGAGGTTGGAGAAAGAAGGGTCCATGGACGTTCAATTTAAATTTGCTCATGTCGTAACTGCAGGCAAGACATTTGCTGGAATATTATTCCACAACCGAACAGTGCGACCTAAGAACGAATTCTCCCTATAATGCGTTGTGCGATTTACTGGACAATCACTGGACAAGGGATGCGCTCTACGAGATATAAGAGTACTACTTAAAAATATATGATTTTTAGGAATGAATTCCTTAATTTCGTTAGAACATAGTCCGTTATAGTACCGATAGAACAATGAAACACATGCCACATTGCAACGGTGCTCCAATGAATCGATAGAGTTGGCTACCTTACCGTTATTGATGAGCATCTTTGCTCTCTCCTGTAGGCGGTCCAGAGTTGTATTCCATTTTGGGTCAGGTAGAGTTCTTGTAAATATTAAGGAGATCAGATGGAGTGTAGTAATTCTTACACCGTCTTAAGAAGCCGACACACTTGAATGCTTCTTTCGACACTCGGAATATGTGCTCTTTCCAACGAACGTCATAATGAATTCTCATGCTCAAAACATCAAGAGCATCTGATTCCTCAATATCCACTTTAGCCATTGACACAGATGACAGCACACCACCACGTGTGTTAAAAAACAACATTGAGCCTTACGTGCATTAAAATCGACCCTGTTCGCTCTATCGCACTCGAAGAACTTCACCAGGTCACTTGTGAGTGAGATATTATATACAAATCGTTTTAAGCGTTGGCATAAGTATAAAAAGGCGCCGAATAATTATAGTTAAAGCTAAAATCCCTCTACCGGCGCAAATATTACAATCTGCGCCGCTTTTTATTGTAGTAAGTCAGCGCACATCAAACAAAATGAAACGATTTTTTTCGGAGCGCTTCCATTATCGTAGCATATTAAAACATTTATTTTAGCTTATGTCGGCCAAGAAAAAAATTATAATGTTTTTTGGCGCAATATGGCCACACTATTGTTTATTCGCACTTGGAAAACAATTGAAATTAATTTTAATTAAAAACAAAAAAATTTTCGGCTCAATAATTAAAATAAAGCAAAAATAAAAACACATATTAAACTAAGCGTTTTGGTAAAGGAGAGTAATTTACATGAGTTTCGTGGGGACAACTTTCTTTCTAAAAACTATTTAAAGCTGGGATCACACGATTGTTACAAATACATCAATATGTGTCAATTTATTTGGCAAATGTCAACTTCGATTGTTGCTCAATAGCACAACATATATTGGCCTATTTTGTATTGCCCTACCAATTAAAGCATTGTATGATCCCCGTTTAAGAATTACATTTCTCTGAATTGGTTGAACTAATCACTTCACACATCAAAAAGTATGACACCACATTTCGCAATGATATTCCAGTGCTCGTATGTCAGAGTATAGTTGGTACCCTTTGCTATTTAGTCACTGGTGACAGCTACAAAAGCTTCTCAGTTATTTTCCGCATTGATTCAAATTAAATCTCAGAGCTTATTAAAAAAGTTTGGGATACAATTTTGGCAGTACTCGGAGACAATAACCTTAAGGTACAGTATTTACATACTTATCTATATATACATATACACATATGTACTTACGTTCATATATTCCGTGAAAAAAATTTTTAGTTTCAGATGGTTTTTCATTTGCCGTCAACTAGTCAACAATGGACCGATGTTGCATAAGAGCAGTAGGCGGTAACGGCAGCACCTTTCATAAGCAAAGCTAAGTTCACAGAATAGTACTTATGGCTGTCGTTGATATCGAGCACATTTTTTTATATACTGAGGTCAGTTGTGATGGTCGTCTTTTTGTTTTTTTACAGGCTATGTCGGAGGAATTTTATTATCTATTAAATAAGAGATCTCATCGACTGAACTCATTTTAAAATTTGTTAAAATAATTGATAATGATTATACTATATTATGTACAGGGTGTCTGCTGGGAAGGTATACTATTTTGTTTTGCCGCCATTTCGATAAACATTAGTTTTGACAGTTCATATTTGGCAGTCATGAAGAATGGACATGGGAAATTTGTTGTGGAAATATATTAAATATTCAGTAAACCAACGTGTTTTAATAGTTAAAACATTTTATCAAAAGAAAGAGGGACTGTAGCGAATAGTCCCAAGCATGGACCACAACGTATAGATCGGCTGAAAACATTAATGCTGTTAAAAAAAGCAATTCGACGCCATGCTCAGGAGCTTTGTTTTCAAAGAACAGCTTTGGTCACAATTTTGCACAAAGATTTGCACTTGTTTCCATTTAAGATTCAGTTGACGCAAGAGCATTTACGCCACCGTACATATGCCAATAGTATGTTACAGCTCGCCCATGACAACTCCGATTTTCATGAAAATACCATAATGAGTGACGAGGCATATTTTCATTTGCATGGTTATGTGAATAAATAGAATAGTCGGTGCTGGGCAATGGAAAACCCTCAAATTATTCATCAGTCATCCTTACATCCATTAAAAGTGACAGTCTGGTGTGCAATTTGGTCAGGAGGAATCATTGGACCTTACTTTTTTGAAGCTGAAAACGGCGTAACGGTAACTGTCAATGGGAAGCAATATCGTGATATGATTGAAAACTTTTTAACGTCACAACTGCATGCTTTGGGCTTGACAAATATGTGGTTTCAACAAGACGGTACCACATTGCATACAGCCAGGATTACAATGGAATTACTGCGAGACCTCTTTCCACAACAAATTATTTCAAGGATTGGCGATGTTGATTGACCTCCGCGGTAGCCAGATTTGACTGCTCCGGACTTCATTTTGAGGGAATATCTGAAAAACAAGTTTATGCAACAAACCAGAAACTCTGGAGCAACTCAAACAAAATATTCGTGAAATGTGTGAGAATGTAATGAAAAACGTGCTCAAAAGGGCTGACATTTGTGAGGCTAACAGATGCGGTCATTTAACTGATATTGTATTCCATACATAATTACCGATATTAAATAAAACATTTATCAGTATAAAATCCATTCTTTGTCATATAATCAAAAATTATAAACAATCAAAGTAGTATACCTTCCCGGCGGACACACTGTATTTTAGTATAATATATTAACCTTCAGCAACATCTATTGTTCACTAGATGGCAGCACAAACACAAAAACTTTTTCTTTCTTAGACATTACGATCTGTCAAATATCAGATGTTAAAATTTAAGCCAAATTCATCGATTAGTTTATTTGTTGAAGTCGTTTGAAGTAAGCATTTTTTGTGTTTCTTGGAAATTGCAAAAAATGAATTTCGTGTAGTGATTAAATACGAAAGAGACAAAAAAAAAGCTTGATAAACATTACGGCGAATCTGCTCCGTCAGATTATATGGTAAAATATTGGATTGCTGAATTTAAACGGGCACTGCAACAATACCATCAACAGGAAGGCCAAAAGATGTGGTTACTGAAGAAAATGTTAAGAAAATCCTCGATATCGTCATAAATGATCGCAGGGTCAAAATACGTGAGATTGCTGAAATGGTAGACATATCATATGACTGTGTGTTTAACATTTTGCATGAACATTTGCATATGAAAAAGCTATCGGCAAGATAGGTGCCGCGTTTGCTCAGTGTTGAACAAAAACAATTTGGACAGAACACTTCACAGCGGTGTTTGGACATGAAAAAGCATAGTCCTGCTGATTTTTGGGGTAGATTAATAACTGCTGATGAAATGTGGGTCCACCACTACACACCTGAAACCAAAAATCAATCGAAGCAATGTGTGGAAGCTGGTGGAAGTGCTCCGAAGAAAGCAATGACAACGAAATCAGCTGGCAACTTTATGGCCACTGTAATTTGGGATGCACACGGAATATTGCTCATCCATTATCTTGTAGAGGGATCCACAATCACAGGAGAGTATTGTCGTGAATTATTGGATCAATTGGTTGATGCAGTCTAGGAAAAATGACCACATTTAATTAAGAAAAAAGTGTTCTTTCTCCAAGACAACGCACCGGTTCATACAGCATTAGATACGATGCTAAAACTACGAGAAATCCATTTCAAATTGGTTGATCATCCACCTTATAGTCCAGATTTAGCCCCTAGTGACTTTTTTCTGTTTCCAAACTTGAAAAAATGGCTCAAACGAAGAAGTGACTACCGGAATTAATGCGTACTTTAAGGAGTTCGCTAAATCGTATTATTCAGATGGTATAAAAAAGGTGGAAAATCGTCTTACTAAGTGTATTGAGCTAAAAGGAGACTATGTTGAGAAATGAATGGTTTTTGAAAAAAAATGTTTTTTTTCCTACTTAGGTATCTTCAATATCAATCCGCCCTCGTAGTAGAGGTTTGGGTTAATCTAAGTCTTAAATAATATATCTTATCATCATTCCACAACGTACTCTCTGCTTCTATGCTTATAAGTAAATAACATAGCCCTACATTGTTGATTTACTATTCTATTTCCGTAATTTTCTCTTCTGTTTTGCCATAATAATTAATTTTAATATTAAATTATCTAAACAAATATTTTCTTAGAAAATTTTAATTACAATTGTTTTATAACATACTCATACAAAAAGTTTTCAGCCACAAAACTTACATTACTTGCAACACATTTCTTTTCTATGCTATGCTACAAAATTAATTTTGCATGAAAACTTTATTTGAAGTTGAATATGTCTCAACGAATTTGAGTTGCTGGGTGTACAACATACCTGAATTAATTTCATAAAAGTTTATGAAAATATTTATGCCGAAAATTTAGACATTAAATTATAAGCTCAACGTGCTTAACAAATAAATGAAGTTAAGTATGTAAGAATGCTGAATCTGTAGCACCAGTATTTATAAAGATAGAAGAAAAAATTTTACAAATTATTTGCAATACAGATATTTTGTAATACAATTTTTATATAAAAACTTGTTTCTCTAAAATACAAAAAATTAAAAAAAAAACTTAAATTTTGCTAAAATTGTAACCCATTTTGCTTGAGTATCTTATTTGCTGCCACATTTTTGAAAGTGCTTAAGAATTTAGTTCGCGGTTAAATTATATTATTCTGCCTCTCTGCCTTAAATGCACATACATATGTGTGGCTCTGGCAATGTAGGCCACAAAAAACATAGCACGAAAATAAGTTTCAGGGACACTAAAAACTCATAACCCAGTTTTCGCTTTTTATTTCTGAAGAAGAACTAAACTCACAGTCAAGCGACTGCAGTATACCACCATCACCACCTCCCACTCTCACAAAACAAGCCGCATCTATTCATTCATTCACTCATACGAGTATGCATCTCTTTCAAAAAAAAAAAAAAAAAAAAATACAACAAAAAACTGAAACCAAAATGAAGAAGCAAAACATTTACTGACACATGTTTTAATAATAACATTCATGTTCAAGTTTTGGTGCACAACAGATACATATAATGGGTAGGGGTAAAAATAAATTCTTAAAAAGTGTAAAACTAAACATTTTTCCCTTTTTCTAATACTGCAAATACTTTTGATACCCTTGACAAAAAAAAAAAAAGAAAACAAACACACTTCGGAAGTCTGAGTTCTGAATTTTAAGCACTGTTTTTGGTATTGCTACTAACATTTGTTAAATTACCTGAATCATTCGTGATTTTAATAAGTGGATTACGGAGTTACATTACGATCGTACCAGCATAAATGACAGTCAAACAGTTGCATCTGTGGAATGATTTTGCTGGCTTACATTCCCTTTAGCGAACCATTTGACCACGATAACCATTTGATTCGATAATAACATCACCATCGAACGTTTGGCAAACATTTGTCTGATAAAACATTTCAAAACGACTATTGCAAGCGAAACGAAACAGAACTCATGGAGTTCAACCGTCGCTCAATTTGCGGTTGTGTAGCAATATCTAAAGCGACTAACTGTGCTTTGCTCTCTTCTGTTTTTGTCGCTACTTTTGCTTTTGCTTTTTTTTGGCTCACAATGCTGAAAACGAGAAAAAGTGTTTAGTTGTTTCTCTAAAGAATCAAGAAAAAAATTAAATTAAAAAAGAAAGAAATAAATAAATAAATAAAAGAAATCAGTGCACACATGCTACGCGTGTCCATTCGTCGCTGTTTCAGTGACGTTTAAGAGCAAGAGCATAAAATTACCAGTGAATTGAGAAGGAACAAAAGTCTTATGAAATTAACAGCAAAAACAAATATTTTTGTTTCGAGAAGTCTTCGCTAATAGTGAACAATCGCTTGTAGTGAATCTCAAGTCTAGCGGGTAATTAATGTACAAAATAGCTCAAAAACTATGAGAAAAAGTTAAAAGAATTCTGAACTAAAAATATAATTAATTCCTCTAACGACGCACATGAAAACGCATGGCCTATTAGTGCATAGAATTATATGGACAAGCCCGGTAGCATTAAATTTTACAACAAAACGATATTCTTTTTGGGGAATGAAAAAATTTAAATACCAAAAGTTACATAAAATATTTGATACCCTTAACCAATAGCCATCTCCTTCAAGTTGCCATTCAAACTTGTATGTACACAAATGGATACACTTTTACACACACACACACAAACATGCACCCACACTCACGCATTTATACCGAGCCCAAGTATACATGCTGCAGTGGCATGTATACTTGTCGCATATATGCCAGATGACTACAATGCACGTTATTGTTGAAAATGTTTATATTGTTGTATTGTCACTATTGTTATTGTTGTTGTTGCTGTTATTATTATTATTACTACTATTGCTACAAAACCTACACTCTAACATATTTTTTTTTTTATTACTTTATTCGGTAGAGAAAAAAAGCCCCCAAAAAAAGTAGTCAAAAAATAATTTTTTATTTTTATAAATTTTCTAACATTTTTTTTGGTTATTTTATTTACGACTATGCAACAATGTGAGGCAAGTATAAGTTGAAACTGCAATGTATATTTTTTACGTTTTCATTGTTTCTTGCTGTTGTTGTATTTATTGTATTTTATACAATAACATAAACATAAAGCAAATGTTGCATAAACATTTTTTTAGAAAAGGAAAAATTTTACTTAGAAATGAGGATAGCGAGTTAAGGGCAGAGTCATAACTTTGCAAATAGGCTCGTTGTGTTATTTTAAATATTGTAATGAAAAAACCCAGATTTACTTACTTACTTTCTTACAAACTTACTTACGTACTTACTTGCTTACGTTCTTACTTACTTACTTACTTACTTGCTTACTTACCACTTACTTACATACATACATACTTACTTACTTAATTACTTACTTTCTTACTTACTTACTAACTTACGTACTTACTTACTTACTTACCTACTCAATTACTTACTTTTTTACTTACTTACTTACGTACTTACTTACTTACTTATTTACTTACGAATTTACTTACTTACTTACGTGCTTACTTACTTACTCACTTACGTACTTACTTTCTTACTTACTTACTTACTCAATTACTTACTTACTTACTCAATTACTTACCCAATTACTTATTTATTTTCTTTCTTGCTTACTTACTTACTCACGTACTTACTTATTTACTTACTTACTTACTCAACTATTTACTTACTTACTTAATGACTTACTTACTTACTTACTTAGTTACTTACTTACTTACTTACTTACTACCTATTTATTTACTTACTTACGTACTTACTTATTTACTTACTTACTTACTTAGTTACTTACTTACTTACTTACTTATTTACTAACTTACTTACTTTCATACTTACTTACTTTCTTACTTACTTACTTCCTTACTTACTTACTTACTTACTTACTTACTTACTTATTTTCTTACTTACTTACTTACTTACTTACTTACTTACTTACTTACTTACTTACTTACTTTTTTGCTAACTTACTTACTTACTTACTTACTTTCTTACTTACTTACTTACTTATTTACTAATTTACTCACTTCCTTACTTTCTTACTAACTTCCTTACTTACTTACTTAATTTCTTACTTACTTACTTACTTACTTACGTACTTACTTACTTACTTACTTACTTAATTTCTGATTTACTTACTTGCTTACTTGCTTACGTAATTACGTACTTACTTAGTTACTTATTTACTTACTTACTTACTAACTTACTTACTTAATTTTTTCTTACTTACGCTACCTATCTACTTACTTACTTACTTACTCACTTACTTATTTACATACTTACGTACTTACTTACTTAATTACTTCCTCACTTACTTACTTACGTACTTACTTACTTACTTATTTACTTACTCAATTACTTACTTGCTTACTAACTTACTTACTTACTTACTTATTTAAATATTTACGTACTTAATTACTTACTTACTTACGTACTTACTTACTTGCTTACTTACTTACTTACTTACTTATTTACTTACTTACTTACGTACTTATTTACGTACTTACGTAAATTATTACTTACTCAATTACTTACTTATTTTCTTTTTGCTTACTTACTTACTCACGTACTTACTTATTTACTTACTTACTTACTCAATTATTTACTTACTTACTTAATGACTTACTTACTTACTTACTTAGTTACTTACTTAGTTACTTACTTACTTACTTACTTACTACCTATTTATTTACTTACTTACGTACTTACTTATTTACTTACTTACTTACTTAGTTACTTACTTACTTACTTACTTATTTACTTACTTACTTACTTTCTTACTTACTTACTTTCTTACTTACTTACTTACTCACTTACTTATTTACATACTTACGTACTTACTTACTTACTTACCTATTTACTTACTTACTTATTTACTTACTTACTTACTTACGTACTTACTCACTTACTTACTTACTTACTTTCAGACTTTTTTAGATGACTATATCCCAACTCTGAGATCTTTGTCCTGAATCAAATTGTGTTCCAACTTGTGGATTGCTCCTTCATTTTCACCCACTGAGTTTTAAAAGATTAGCTCCAACCTTATCCTTCCTTTAGGATTTTAGTCGTCCTCTTCCGTGCAGCACCTCAGATTAATACACGAAATATCTTTTCCCTGAAGCTCTCTTATACACACGTATGACGCTGCCAAGGCACCGTAGATGTTGTTCTTAATAAGCCAAACTAAATAAGAGTCAGCGTAAAGATCATACAGCTTTTCATTCGGTGTCGGTACTCACCGTCAAAGCAGATAGGCTCATAAATTCAACGAAGTGTGTTTCTCTTAAAAATACTAATAACAGCTTCGGCTGCCTATGCTAGTTATCATTCTTTTGCGCCATTGAATAGCATGTATAGTATTAGCATCTTTAAGAATATTATTAAGATCAGAGGATAAACAGTTTCGCTGTCTGGAACCCAGTCTAGTATTGAATGATTCTGAACGTACTTTTTCCATTTTAACTGATGATTAAGTCTCGAGTTAACATTCGAACACCTTTGCGAGTATGGCACTGTTGAATAGGTGAAATACTTAAATTGTTTATGGCATTCGAAATTGTTTGATAAAAAATACACTCAAATGTGATTTATTAATGTTTTTTTTTTAATTCTTTTTTAATTTTTATAAAAAAAAAACACATTTTTATATCATTCGTTCGTACATATAATAAAATATAGTCATTTTTGTAACTCATATCACAACCCTCGTATACACAATAGATTTTATTTAGACCACGTAAGTTAACAAGAGAGGTAAACAGCCTCTTAGTAAACACCAAGGCTAATAATAATTCTCACCAAAATAACACATACATCCACATAACGATAGGAGGGGCCATAAAACATAAGAACAATGGCTTCAAAAAAATTTATGATGAAAACACCTTAAACTATGATACAGTATTTATGTAGATGAAAAAACAAAACAAAAATTGTGTAAAATTCTCTTTTACAAAGAAGGCAAGAATTATTACGAAAATGCAAGAAATTGTAATAAAAAAATTTTCTTATATTTTTTAACAAAAAATATTTGTTTTTTTTAACAATTGTACTATTTCTCCTTTTAGGTAATTTTAGAAAAAAAGATTCTAAGGTGAATGATTCATGAAAACAAGCCAGGTATTTCTAGAAAATTCCAGTTTTTTTCCCTCAATTTTTTTGCAATTTATCCAGAAAAATTCTGTTTAACGATATTGTATGTGGATTACATGTGTTGTAAAATGGTTTACTTTTTACCAGGGAAACCGAAAAGGTGCAATTGTAAGATATTTATCCGTTTTAGGAATTTTTATGAATTTTGGCATCGATTTGTAAGTGCATATTTTTGCATATATAAGTTTTAAGAGCATATTATTGATATTGTTAGGTTTTTACGCTTTTAAAAACGTGTTTTTATGAGTTCGTAGATTGTAGTTAAAATAAAATAAATTTTGTGTTTGGTTTTAATTAAAAATCCTTTATTCAACACAGTTATGTGCACCACTGCTTGTAATTTTTTTACAGGCAATAACAATTTTTATTTTTAATTACTCTGTCTGTTTACAACTTTGTAAACAACAATAATTACTCGAAAGATCTTCCAACCCGATCGTAGTAATAACTTAGGTTCGATCACAACCTTATCAACCAGAGGCTATCCACACTCTACTCTACTCAATTAGCTCAACTAAACTGGTTTTTACTTCACTATTAACTTCACGAGTTTACTCCTTATAAACTCTCTTCACACCAATAACACATTCGCTGAGTTAACTTTAATTCAACTGCACTCGCTGAGTTTACGACACATAAACTGATTGCTGTTTGCATCGATGTGCTTTTTATATGGCTGAGTAAACAACCCATCGAAAGCTCTCGAACCTCTCGATATTTCAGGTAGTTTCCATTTCTTTCTTTTAATTTCTTTTTAGTTCTTTTGTAGCCATGCGTATGTAAACATGTACTTCTTTCAGCTCTTAGTGTTGGTTGTTGCTTTTTTATTGTCTGTTATTTGTTTTCTTTGCTACTTAATTATTGTTGTTGCCGTGTTATTTTTTATTTAATTTGTCTCTGCTAATGGTTGTTGTTGTAGATTTGGTTATTTGTAAACAGCACTTGCAGCTTTCGTTTATTTATTTTAGCGATGTAATAAACGCTGTGGTGCGCAACCTTATTGTCGTAACAATATTTATTCGTATTTAGAGAGCATTTAGAACCTTTTGGAGCATATTTTGATCTCTTTGTGCCATAAGATATTTTTACAATTTAAAAAATAACTTTTGATTTAAATTCCGAGCAAAGTCATGGCATATCTGAATTATCTGTTATCTGAAATTTATTGCGTCAAGTTGAACAAAAATATTCTTAAAAGCTGCCAAAGCCATAACGATGTTTTAAACTGAACTAACACTTTCGTAAAGAAAGTGCCTTTAATAGATTAAAAAAAAAATAATAATAATTTTTTGCCATATGCATCAGTCCCAACTCTTTAAGCAACTTCGACCCTTAAATATGCCCCCATTACATAAGTAAAAGTTTGTTGAAACGCACGTAAATATAAAGAGTCCGCCAAATAATTTTTTTTTTTTTTTTGAAAATGCCATAAAAAAAAACTACTGAATAATTTCTCAAATTTCTTCTTTCTTCCGGTTAATAATGGAAAATAATTTCATTCAAATGGCTGCCTAGGCTGGCCATGCAGTAGCGTAAACGATCGGTCCAATTGTTAAGCACATTATCGATTGTGTGCAGCTGTATTTCACCAATGGCTTCACGAACATTGTCCTTTAAAGCGTCAATTGTCTCTGGCTTGTTGGCGTAACACTTATCTTTGACGGCACCCCACAAATAATAGTCCAGCGGTGTCAAATCGCCGCTCCGAGGTGGCCAAACGACATCAGCTCTGCGGCTGATAATGCGATCTTAAAAAACAGGGCTCAAATCATAGAGCGTAGCTTAGGTTGTATGGCACGTAGCGCCGTCCTGTTGAAACCAAATGTTGCTAATATCCTCCTCTTCAATTTTTGTGAACAAAAATTCGTTCAACATGGCCCGAAAACGATCGCCATTGACTGTAACGGCCACTCCTTGCTCATTTTCGAAGAAAAATGGCCCAATTATGCTTCTGGACCAAAATCCGCACCAAACAGTGACTTGTCTTGGGTGTATCGGCTTTTCAATGTATGCGTGCGGGTTTTCTGTGCCCCAAATGCGACAATTTTGCTTGTTTACATACCCGCCAAGATCAAATGAGCTTCATCTGAAAAGATGATTTTTTTTGGCAAGATCGGCATCTTCTGTAAGTCGATCGCAGGCCCACTTAGTAAAGCGTATACATAACCATATTCGTTCAGAGGAAGGATAAAACTAATTATCTGTCAAATCATAATAAAAAAAAACGTTAGATGGCGGACCCTTTACAACGCCTTATGTTTGAAAATTTAAGTCAATGCCAGGTTGTCTGTTGCAACAACAATTAATAATTGGTTTTATAGATTACTTTTAATATATCGTCATATGAAATTCAAAAAGCGCTAAGTTGTATATCAAATATACATTAGAACATTCACGATAGAACATTGTTCTCTGAAAGAATGTATCATAATCAATCTGAATGGCGATTTTGAATTGGTTGTAACTTGTTTTTATTTTTAAAAACGCTTATTTATAAGTTCGTAGATTGCAGTTAAAATAAAATAAATTTTGTGTTTGGTTTTAAGTCATAATTTTTTATTCAATACAGTTTTGTATTGTGCTGCTTGTAACCTTTTCACCAGCAATACCAATTTTTATTCGTAATTACTTCGCCTGTGTACAATTTTGTAAACACCAACAATTACTCGACAGGCATTTCTACCTAAAGATCTTCCAAACCGATTGTTGTTACAACTTAGGTTCGATCACAATCTTTTTAACCAGAAGTTATCCGCACCTAATTTTTTTCACTGAGTTAGCTCCAGCTAAACTGGTTTCTTACTTCACGGCTCACGAGTTTACTCTTTATAAATTCTACACCAGTGATGTGCAGATGTAAAAGTCGTTGTGTTAGTGAGAGTAAACTTGAGTTTAAAAAAAAATTAAACAAAATCAACAATCATCCGCCACATATGTGCATTCCTCACTGTTTTAATGACAACTAAATGCAAGAGCGTAAGTATATGTATATGTAAAATGAGAAGGGACAATTGCCCGATGAAATGAACATCAATGCTCTACACCGAGTTCAAACCAATGAACTCTCTTCACGCTGAGTTTAAACATAAACTGTTTGTTGTCCGCATTCATGTGCTTTTTATATGGCTGAGTAAACCATACTTCGGAAGCTCTCGAAGAGAATGGACAATTGCCTGATGAAATGAACATTAATGCTTTACACCGAGTTCAATCCAATAAACTACCTTCACGCTGAGCTTAAACAAAAACTGTTTGTTGTCCTTATTTACGTGCTTTTTTATGGCTGAGTAAACAATATTTTCTCCTGATATTTCAAGTAGAGTCCATTCCTTTCCTTACTTTTTTTTATGTTCTTATGAAGCCACGCGGTGTAAACATCTACTTCTTTCAGTTCTTGTTGTTTGTTATTGTCTGTTATTGATTTTATTTTTTTCTTTCTGTGTTGTTGTCGTTTATTTTTATATATTAAGTTTCTGCTAATATTGTTGTTGTAGATTTGCTTATTTGTAAACAGCACGTATAGTAGTTTTTGCGGATTTTGTTTATTGTTTTGGCAACGTAATAGACTGATTTTCTTACAGTATACTTACAAGCGATACTGAATTCTAAAATATTTTTTTTTTCTGTTAACAAATAAGAAATTTTTGTTGGACATATTTTATGGAATTTTTCTCCTGCTTATTATCATCATTCCAAGTAGGTGCTAGGTTAGGCCATTACTACCTATGGGATCTATTGTGCATCTTCCTGTCTATAGTTTTTTCAGCATATATTTTGCCATATTAGTGAACACAAGCAGATCGCCATTCTCTTTAGAAGCGCTCTCAGGCCATAATGGACAGTAAGAAATTCCGTTAGGAGTTTCAAATCAGCCCTAAATTATGGCAGACAACGCCCAATTCACGGGCTGATCGCCGCCATAGAGTGGCGAATCTTCCTTTGAGTATTTCCGTGTCCCAAGCATTTGTCAATTCGCCAATTCTTAAATACCTTGAGGATGGTAATAAAGTTCCGCACCGATATAGGGTGATCTGGTAACCACAAAAATTGGACTTTATTTTTAAGCCAAAACGATATGCACTACATTTTGAAATTATAAAATTGTTTCTCCTTTTTTTAATCTTCTTTTTTATATTAAAGTCAATTTCTCGTTATAATTTTTATTTCTATTGTCTCTGTTTCTTTAATTTCTTTATTTCTTGCAACACATACATCTTCCTCAGAATGTGTTTTTTTCTATCATCAACATGTAATTGCTTTTAATTGTTTTGTATTGTTTTAAGTTAAAAGCTTGTCCATCATTATCATCATCATCATCATCATCAACTTCATGCCACTATCAAAAGTTATTATCATTCATTCGTTATCATCAACTTTATTGTCTTCTAAAGACTTCAACAGCCATAATTTTAGACAAAAGAGACATGCAACAACTGCTTGTCGTTTCGATGCAATATTTTGTAACATATTTGAAGCATTAATGGCATAGGAAGTAAGAAAAGGGTGTTGCAAGCGGATTGTCAATGTTTTTTAAGCCCAATAGGACTGCCAAACGGACGTTTATACTGGGATCACTTATTGACAGTTATGATAAGTATGCACTGGATAATTTACTCCGAAAATCGCTCATCAATTGACGCATCCTATAAACGCAAAGTTTATATTCTCATACCAGACATTAGGTTTGTACTGGAGCGCCATGACTTCGGTTTCGGATTGTATCTGGGATTTCTACTGACAACGCATGGCTCTCAGAGTGCTTTTTTGGCTAATATGGACCTTACTGGGGCGGCTGATTGTAGATGTGGGTTGAGACCGGAAGTGGAGTGTCCATGGTATTTGGGAGCAATGGGAGTCATCGCGACGGGAGATGTGATTTAGTGTGGCCTTGGGGAACGGACCGGTCTATACAAAGGCTCGGCGAGCTTGCACGAAGAGTATGAAATAATTGGTTCTCCCGCAGCATCATCTGCAGTACTTTGTGAGCAAGCTCTGCTGGTTCTGGTCTGAGGTTTGCCTGTCTGGTTTCATGGTTGTTCGCTTGTTTTTGCTTTTTAGTAAAGGGTCCGCCATCTAACGTTTTTTTTTCAACTATTGCTTATTTCGTGAATGGTAACACTTAGCTCATGTCTGATTTGACAGGTAATTAGTTTTATCCATCCGCTGAACGAATATGGTTGTGTATACGCTTGAACAACGCTGGGAAATATTGCGACATTACTTTGAAAATCATGGTAATGTTGCAGAATGTGTGCGAAAATTGCGTAGGGGATTGATTGATCTTGGCGGGTATGTAAACAAGCAAAATTGTCGCATTTGGAATACAGAAAACCCGCACGCATACATTGAAAAGCCGATAAGACGAGTCAGTGTTTGGTGTGGATTTTGGTCCAGAGACATAATTGGCAATTTTTCCTCGAAATTGAGCATGGAGTGACCGTTACAGTCAATGGCGATCGTTATCGGGCCATGTTGAACGAATTTTTGTTCACAATTAGCAACATTTGGTTTCAACACAGCCGAAGATACACTCGATGTTTTGCGCCCTGTTTTTGAAGATCGCATTATCAGTCGCAGAGCTGATGTCATTTGGCCACCTCAGAGCAGCGATTTGACACCGTTGGAGTATTATTTGTGGGGTGCCGTCAAAGATAAGTGTTACGCCAACAAGCCAGAGACAATTGACGCTTTAAAGGACAATATTCGTGAAGCCATTAGTGAAATACAGCTGCACACAATCGATAATGTGCTTAAAAATTGGACCGATCGTGTAGGGTACTGCATGGCCAGCCGAGGCAGCCATCTGAATGAAATTATTTTCCATTATTAACCGGAAGGATTGTACTTTCGAATAAAAAAAAGAAATTTGAGAAAATATTCAGTAGTTTTTTTTATAGCATTTTCATATAAAATTTTATTTGGCGGACCCTTTATTATTGATACTACTTTTGCTGCTTTTATTTTTCACCAGTCGGAAGTTATTTGGGACTTACACTGGTAGTAATATTTGTACTACGAAGGCGGACCGGAAGCTTAATTTTGGCACCACGGAGCCCCTTGAACCTAAGTCTTTGCCAGACATTCTCTCTAGCCTTTGATTATGGTACTCTAATGTACTTTTAAACATTTAAGGAGTCGTTGGTGAATGCATTTTATTCACTCATGGTTTGAGCACCGTGGGATATGCTAGCGTGTCGATACTCGCGTTAAAATGGGACTTGGCATCATTGAATTTTTATTTTGTTTAAGATTTTAGATAACACTGATCGAACAAGATATGGTTTCAACTAAGTTGTTTTTGAAAAATGGTGTTGTTAGTAGGCCTCCAACGTCAATCGATTTTACACCTTTCGATTGGTTTATGCTGATAAACCAGCAAGAATTGATGACTTGGGGCAAAAGATTGTATATATAATTTCTGGCATTGCCGAAAAAGTGATTAAAATTAGTCGACCAGAATGCGCTTCGTCAAGAATATTCACTAAGTTTTAACGTTATGTACTTATACTACCTTGATCAAAAAGTTTCCGGAATAATCCCCGTGTGGGACCCCCGGGGACGTTCCGATTTGAGTTTTTTTTATTCGGTTATATCCGGTTATCAGCATGTCTATCAGTGCTTCCTGCGATTTTTCTATTTCTTCCTCTCAGCTGCATTCCTCGTAATGGTTTTTAACTCTATTGAAGAGATAGAAGCCACAGGGAGCCAAATCGGGTGGATTCGGTGGCTGTTGGATAGTATTTGTTGCATTTTTCGCAAAAAATATCGAATAATGATGGCACTGTGCGACGATGTGTTATCATGGTGCAAAATCTACACGTTTTTTGCCCACAATTCTGGTCTCTTTTGATGAATTGCATCACGCAATCGTCTCATAATGCTAAAATAATAATCTTTGATTACTGTCTGGCCTCCTGGCAAAACTTAATGATGCACTACACCCTTGTAATCCATGAAAACCGTAAGCATTCCCTTCTCTTTTTACTGCAAACTACGTGTTTTTTTTTTTTGGTCTCGGCTCATTTGGTGAACGCCATTCACTTGCCTGATGTGTGGATTGCGTGTCGTACTCATAAGCACAAGTCGCGTCTCCAGTAATGATCCTTTTGATAAATGTGGGATCGGATTCAGCCCCGCGAATCATGACTTTTGCGACCGCAACATGGTTTCCTTTTTACATGAAATTGAGGTCTTTTGGCAACAACTTTGCTGCTACACAACGGAAACCCAAATCATTAACCAAAATGTCTTGGACGGACCCACAAGCAATGTTCAAGTCCTCCGCTATCTCTGTGATCGTTAATTTGTTTAAACGCCATTCACTTGCCTAATGTCTGGATTGCATGTCGTACTCATAATCCCACGTCTCGTCTCCAGTAATGATTCTTTTGATGAATGTTGGATCTAAGTGGTATACATTTGGGAGTTCCTACTCTGTCTCTAAGAAATTAGGGACAGACTTGGCTATCCGTGATCTGGGCACGCCAAGACCTTCTTTTCTAAGAGAAACGTAAGGAGTGGTATTACGTTCTTCACAGATGAATCTCGGATGGCAATTGGTGTGCGTTTGGTGTTTTCTCCGAGTCAGCTTACTTTGTGGAATCCTTTAGAGGATTATGCTTGATTTTTGGTTGCTCAGAGGTCGAGAGTCAGCCAACTATCAGGGCTCTGATATCGTCTAATAGCAACTCTGCTTTAGTTCTTTAATGTAAAGAAGCAATGAAGCTCCTCGGTGGTACATGTATCAGTTCCTTGATTTGGGACCCTAGACATACGGCCATCGTTGTTAATTAAAAGGCTGATGAACTTTCTGGGAGGGCCTACTCGGAAATCTGCTGTTCTCTGACTGTAGTAAAAGCGGAAAAGTGTAGTTACCTCTCCTCGTATGCTCTATCTAGAAGTATGTGGCCTCGGTATGACAGGGCAGGACACTAAAACTACTGAAAACTTCTCGATGCACTATTTCCAAACTCATTGCGGTGTACACGGGTCATTGAATTATCCGATTGCTCGCGGGAAAAATGGGGTTTCCATTTAACTTTCACTGCAGAGGCTCAAAACCTCTGTGAGAGAGACAATCATTTAATTTCTCCTTACATTTCCGGGTCTTTGGCTTGTCTTAATTCAAGGGTTTGACGCAGTGATCAAATTTGAATAGCTTTGATCTTCTCCACTTCCTAAGCAGCTCAAGTTGCCTATAACACCATATTCGCTTTCGTTACCAGTGGCTTCGGTTGGTTTAAAAACGGCAACTAGCTAAGACTGTACGCTGTCCCGATTAACATGAAAGCAATACACATTTATGTGTGGCCACTGTAACTTTCTTTAATTGTTATTGCATAGCAACCTAAGCACTTATGTTTGCTTCAGAGTTATGTATCAACAGCACAAAGTAAACTGACATGGTCGCTTAATACAGGAATAGAATAGAAGAGTCAATACAAAATATTGTTTTTAAGATGGACACCAGTACTAAATAGATGAGTTCCGTTTCCCACATATTTGCTGTTATGGTCTGCACCATATTTTCCATTTTCTTTTTTGCTTACTTTCTAATAAAACATCATTTAGCTTAATAATATGACTGTCAAGTTGTTGTGGTTAAAAGCGAACAACAAAACTCAGACACAATAATGACTACTTGACTGCTGCTGTGCTGTGCTGTGCTATTGAACAGACATATTAAAACAGAAGGAGAAAATACTTGAACGAGAGGAGTGCCTATATGTTTGCAGCTTAAGAAGAAGAGCAAATAGTGAAATATTTTCCATAAACCAGGCATTTGTTCTATTTCTTGTGTTCTATGCATCAAATGCTGTCATATATGCTTTTTAGCAATTTTATTTTTTCGATTTGTATAGAGTTATTGTCGCCACAGACATGTTGATGACCCAATTCTGTTTTTTTAATTTTTCTCAGAAATTTCTCTTTTTGTTCCAGTTTTTTTTTTAATTTCTTCTTTATTTTTCTGGCAATTATCTTCAACCAAAAAGGCAGACTTTACACTTTTCATAGAGAAAATTATTTATTTTTTTTTTCTCTAAAATTTTTCTTGCTGAGAAAGTTATATCTCTTTTTGCTACTTTTGTATTGTGTGGCATGTTTTTTTTTTTTTTTTGTTCAAAGCAATTATTTCGTTTTCTGTGCAACAATTATTTATATTTTTGTGTTTTTTGTTGCGAACAACTGTCGTTTGCAATTGTATTGAAAAGAACAAATATTTAATTGACTTTTTCTTTCTTCTTGTCGAAGTTTTTTCTATGCCATTGTTGCTGAGGCATATAATTAAAAAAAAAATCATAAAAATATAAGAATAAAAAATTTAACAATTAATTATAAAAAAATATTTTATTTCATATGAAATCAAAGTTAAACACTATTTTAAAAAATTAAGGTCAGTTTATATTTCTTTGTAGCTTGTCTCCATATGATTGTGTAGTGGTGAAGTTCCTTGCTAAGTGATGGTAATGATCCTCACTAAGCATTGTTTGCCTTCAAGGAAGGCTTCTTTTTTAGACGGATTTTTCTTAAGTCTCTTTCTTAAACACTCGTTAATTACATTTTTTCGGTCATATCCTCTGCTGGGGATTCGAACTTGGGCTGCTTGTGTTGTATGCTTGCGCTAACACTTCAGGTTCGTATCGGTTCATGTTAATAATACCGAAAATAGTTTAAAATGACAAAATCAAATTGATACTGCTAACGTATGCACATAACACTTTATGTTGCATTAAAAATTAAAGAAAAAAGTTGTTGATATAAATGCTGCTGCTATTGATTGTGGCCATGTCAACAACAAAAGGGGTTGTAAACTTAATTTTTTATGTTTATTTTTTTGGTTCACACGAATTCTCAACAATTGTCACACAAAACCCTGCTCTAAATTCTTAACGCTTTTTCTCTGTTGGTTTATTGTAAAACATTTTCAAAGAAAACGAACAACAAAATATTGTGTTGTGATGTGATGTGTTGTGTTGTTTACTTACAAGCATATAATCTTCAGCTTAGGGATTACATTTTTAGTGGATTTATCTATGCCAAAACAACAATGGCTTAAAGTCTGTTTTTACCCCCACCCGCTTTGTCGTGTCATTTTTCTTTGACATATATTTTTGGTGTTGCAAGCTATTATTGAATATTTAAAGGTTTAAGGAAAACAATGTGTGGTAACAATTATCTAAGCAGGGTTGTAACAATGTTGACAACTATGCGGCGTTTAATAGAATGAAACAAACTATTAAAAATGTATACGTTAAATTTATGTCAATGGACTCGATACGATATGTGCGGCATGGCCTGGACATAGTCACTGATACATTTTCGAGTGCTAGCAAAAGTTAAATGCTCTCCGGCAAGCGTGAATTAATTGCAAGTAATATAACCGAAATGTTTGCCTCTTCAAAGGGTTAGTGAATGTTTGGTTATTATTTAAAAAAATTGCAACCGAACTAGCGCTATTCCTGAGACATTTAACGAATGATCGAGAACTCTTGTTTTCCTTGGAAAAAGTAAGAACTTTAGCACGAAGACCCTGGCCGCAAAAAACTTTTACAGCCTAAATACTGTGGCATACTAAGAATATTTGGTGTAGTGGTGAGTAATGTTGCCGCTTATCAATAATTTCCAACCTTATTTCTCATTTTGATGGTTTTCTTTGATGTTGCATTTGTTTGGAGAGTTTCATGGTATTTTTTCGATGAATTAATTAAAGAAGGACTGAAGCCTCTTAGTCCTTCTTTGCGGGGTTTTGTAGGCAAACGTTAAATCTTGCTTTATTCTACCACAGCAACTGCGGGTGTATGAAGTTTGCCTACAAATCTAAACATACCAAGTTCAAGCCCCGCAAAGAAGGACTATAAATAAAACACTAACAATAACATACGTCATAATTAACACACGTACAGAATACACAATAACGTATGACTAATAAAAAAATAGCAAACACAACAACAACACACAGGCAAGCTAAAAATAGAACACAATGAGAATTTAACATTTCGTTCATAAACATTTCTGTAAACAATTAACACAGAATTCTCATTGTGTTCATATTGTTTTTAACGTAAATGGTCGTAGTTCTGAGGGAATGATTGAGAGTTGGTTTGACCGTAAATGGGCTTCTCAACAAACAAGACAGGAAACAAGGACGACTCCCTCGGCATCTAAGTGGATATATTTATATTTATATACTAATCTCCCAATTATAAGGTCTCCTGAATTTATCATATAATTGGGCAATTATTGTAGTTGTATTTACGAAGAGTGGTAACAAAGGCAATTTTCTTGCCGTCTTTATAGTTTATTTATTTACTAACATCCAACTATAAGGTCTTTCGAATTCATCATATTGTTACGAAACTAAGGTTGGGCACCATAGCATTAATTAAATCGCTAAAATAAATAAAAAAAAGCTGCAAGAACAACTATACGTGCTGTTTACAAATAACCAAATCTACAACAACAACCATCAGCAGAGATAAAGTAAATAAAAATAACACGGCAACAACAATAATTAAGCAGCAAAGAAAACAAGTAACAGACAATAAACAAGCAACAACAAACACTAAGAGCTGAAAGAGGTAGATATTCACATACGCATGGCTACAAAAGAACTAAAAGGTATTAAAGGAATGAAATGGAATCTACGTGAAATATCGGGAGATTCGATGTGTTGTTTACTCAGTCATATAAAAAGCACATCGATGCAAGCAGCAATCAGTTTATGTGTCGTAAACTCAGCGAGTGCAGTTTAAGTAAAGTCAACTCAGCGAATGTGTTATTGGTGTGAAGAGCGTTTATAAGGAATAACCTCATGAAGCTATGTAGTAGTGAAGTAAAAACCAGTTTAGTTGGAGCTAACTTAGCAAAGAGAGTTAAGTGTGGATAACCTCTGGTCGAGTAATTGTTGTTTTGTACAAAGTTATTAACAGACAGAGTAATTAATAATAAAAATTGTTATTGCCAGTAAAGAGATCAAAAGCAGTGGTGCACATAACTGCGTTGAATAAAGGATTTTTAATTAAAACCAAACACAAAATTTATTTTGTTTTAACTACAATCTACGAACTCATAAAAACACGTTTCTAAAAAGGTAAAAACGTAACAATATAATTGGACTTTAAGCAGCTGGTAACGATGCCTTCCGCAATTATCCTGTTATCATTGTTAATGCACTTACGGAGATGGCTAACAAGAGCAACTCTCTTGCCACTAAATGTTGATTTTTAACACACAGACGTGGTGGTAGGTTATATTAGGAAATTGGATGCCCTTGATGTTCTGGGCATGAGAATTCACTGTGATGTTCGTAGAAATGATCACATATTTCAAGTGACGAAAGAAGCATTCAAATGCCTTGGTTTTTTAAGACAGTGCAAGACCTTAATCCGACTCAAAATAGAATAAAACACTCATGTATGGACCGGTGCTTCAGAGTCTATTTTGGTGGTTCTCGACCGCGTACAGGAGAGGGCGAAGATGCTTATTAATGACGGTAAAATAGCCAACTCTATCGATTTATCAATTCTATAACGGAATGTGTTCTGACAAAATCAAAGAATTAATTCATAAAAATAATCACATATTTCGAGTGTCGAAAGAAGCATTCAAGTGCCTTGGTTTTTTGCAACATTGTAAGAATACTCCACTCAATCTCATATCCTTTATATTTACAAGACCTGTATCCGAACCAAAATGGACTACAAGTCTCATGTATCTCATGTAGCGAACTCTATCGATTTATGAATTCTATAACAGAATGTGTTCTGACGAAATTAAAGAATTAATTCATAAAAATCATATATTTTCACGTAGTACTTATCGTAGAGCACATCTCTTTGTAGTTGATTGTCCAGTGAGTTACACAACGCATCATCGGAGAATATATTCTTTGGTCGCATCGCCCGGTCTTGGAACAATCTTCCAGCGAAAGTATTCACTGCTACTTACGACATAAGTAAATTTAAACCAAACGTCCATAAACACTACTACCTCTGTCCTCCTACCCACAACCTATTTTCCTAGTACCAGCTTAATGCTGACTTTATGTAAAAAATACACTTTACACTAAAACCCCCAATTGTAAGGTCTCCTAAATTTGTCTAACAATTGGTTTATAAGTAGCTGGTGGCAAGGGCTTCCGCACTCATCCTTTCACCGTGGAGTTATACTCTATACTAAAAACCACTCTAGACGATAGATTGACCGACGACAACTGTTTCTGTTATGCTGCCAGAGTATCCACCGACAACCATTCCTGTAATCCTGCTAGATTAAGTATCGACAACTGCCCTCTGCTCCTTCCAGATTTACCACCGACAACTCTTCCTATAATCCTGCCAGAGTGATCGCTAACAACCGTTCCTGTTCCTCTAATCCTGCTAGAATAATTACAGACAGCCGTTCCTGTAATCCTACTAAATTAACCGCATGACCTCCTCATCACCGATGCCAAATCCAATCGCCCGAACTGAATTTGTTGGAGTTTATTAAGCGTAGAAAGTAAGGGCTCAAAATAAAGTTTGCTTCTATTTTAAATACGAAAGAAAACAGTCGTATTATATACACAAAGGACGCAGAATTTTGTTCCGATGCTGGACACACTGAAGCATAACGAACAGACTGAAGCATATACTGCTTAGGAATTGACAGAACGAGTATTATTACTATCGATGTTTTTTTTTTTTTAAAGCAATGGAAACCAAATCATTTTTTAAAGCTTTTTTTAAAATTATTTTCTTTAATTTTCTTTAGTCTTTGAATACCTTAATATTTCAGCTTTAAAAGGTATTCGTCCTTGCCACCCTATTCAAAGCAATTTGTTATCATATATCACAAAAATATATTTGAATATTTAAATTTATGTCAAACACATATTCACGCACATACTTATCTCTATTTGTGGAAAAACTTGATAACCGAAGGCGATATGGATGTTAAATTGTATCTTCTTTTTGTACAAATTCAAATCCAAATCGAGACACAAACACACTCAGGCTTACACACACACATTCATAAATATATGATTTTTGTTAGACATTCATATTCATACACAAACAAAATTTTTGCATTTATTTTAGAAATATTTTCTTTTTTTATAAGATTTCAGTGAAATTTTACACAAAAAGTTTATGCATATGACAGTAAATTATTATGGGATTTATGAGCAAAGCAAAAACATGAAACAGAAAAAAATCAAAAAAGTTAACAAAAATGCCAGAGGTGTTGCAATGTCGTAAGTTAAAAGAAATATTATATAAAATTTAACAATGATCTTCGAAAAGATTTTAATGTCATTACTCACTAAATAATAATAATACCATGCAACTCTCCCAATCTGAATGCGATAAAAGAGGCGATTGGTAAATTGAAAAATAATAAAGCGGCAGTCGAAGATGGACTACCGTCGGAAATTCTACGGGTTGATATCCAAACCACAGCTGAACTTCTATTGCCTCACACCACATCAGTATGGGAGGAGGAGAGGCTGCCTCTAACGTGAAAGAAGGGTATCATTGTGAGGTTACCAAACAGTGGCGACTTAAAAGACTGTAATAATTTGAGACATCCAAACTACAGCTGAACTTCTACTGCCTCACATCACATCAGTATGGGAGGAGGAGAGGTTGCCTCTTACGTGAAAGAAGGGCATCATTGTAAAGTTACCTAAAACTGGCGACTTAAAAGACTGTAATAATTAGAGACATCCAAACCACGGCTGAACTTCTACTGCCTCACATCACATCAGTATGGGAGGAGGAGAGGCTGCCTCCTACGTGGAAGAAGGGCATCATTGTGAGGTTACCGAAAAGTGGAGACTTAAAAGACTTAACACCATATATAAGACACTTGCAGTTATATTACAGGGGAGGCTTCAGAGCAGAATAGACAACACACTGCGAGACGAACAAGCTGGCTTCAGATCGAATAGAAGCTGCGTAGATCAGGCCAACACTTTACGAATAATTATTGAACAGTCCATAGAATGGCGTACCCCTCTGTATCTAATATTCATCAATTTCAAGAAAGCGTTTGATACCATCAAGACAACGGCTATATAGAAAGCACTAAAGAGTACCCCAGAATATATTTCGAATAATTAGAGCAATGTATGAGGATGCAGAACTTTCAGCTCTTCACAAAGGAAACATCAGCCAACCATTCCACACCAATGCTGGAGTTAAGCAAGGATGCCCAATATCACCTCAGCTATTCACCATCGTATTAGATGACATAATGAGCAACGTCTGTTCGAAAAGAAGCAGAATCACATGGAGTCTCTCACGCCAACTCGAAGACTTGGACTATGCGGATGACATTTGTCTACTCTCGTATAAAATATCAAATATGCAGTCGAAACTGGAGGACCTGGAAAGTTTGGCTCGTAGCGTTGGGCTTAAGATAAACATCAAGAAATCCAAGGGCATGAGAATAAACAATACGAGCACGGAAAATATCATGCTATAGGCTTCTGCTGTCTAGAAAGTACAATGACTACAAATAGTGGCGCAGAAACAGGCTCAATAAAGCTAGAGTGACATTTGGACAACTGCAGTCAGTATGGAGTGCTCACATATATCCAGACAAACTAAGCTCAGAATATTTAACTCATGTGTTAAATCGGTACTGCTGTATGGCAGTGAAACCTGGCTTGTATCGAATAACATCACACAGAAACTCCAGGTATTTGTTAACAAGTGCCTCAGAATAATATGCAGAATATTCTGGCCTAACACCAAAAATAAAACGGAACTGTGGAACATGACTACTGAGGAATCCATACTAAAACAGATAAGGAAGAGAAAATGTCACTCCAGGCGCAAGAAATCATGGTCGACTAAAAAACACCTGGAGACGTACAATTATCCAAGAACTGAAACATGGGAAGAGGCAAAGTCAACAGATGTAAACCGTGTTAGATGGAGATGTTTTGAGGAAGCCATATGCTCCCAAGAGGAGTAACGGGAAAAAAACTCACTAAATAAGACAAGGAAGAGTTCTTAAGTTAGAAAGCTATAAAACTGTCACAAAGCCAAAGTCGGTCGCATCGCACCCCGTAGCAACGCTCGGAAAGAGAGTTCATTTAGTAAAATTTATGAAAATCATAAATAATATTTTTGAGTTCTGTATTTATGAAACCAAAATAAGAAAAAAAAAGGAAAATAAAATAAAATAAAATAAAATAAGAAAAAATAAAAGAAAAGAAACTAAAATAAAGAGAAACTAAAATAAATACAATAAAAAAAATAAAATATATACTATTTCTCAACCAAAATTTATGTTCAATAATATTTTATTTAAAGATCAAAGTTAATAAAAAGTTACACAAACCACTTATCAAATGATATACCAAAAGTTTTTAAATATAACTGCTTGTATCTGTTGGGCCATCTATTGGTTTAAATTTGAATCAGCAGTTATTTTGAATCTGTCCATACTTATGTCATTCTATTATGTCACAAAATTCAGTTTATTATATGCACTGAACGAAATAAATCGATTAACGCTTGAGCAACGTTGGGATTTATTGGAAATTTATTTCCAAATTAAAGGTAATTGGTTGGAAATTGCACGAAAATATCGTACAAAATTTGGTTGCAGAGAAGGACCAACAGTGCCCGGTATACGCAAGTATATTGCTAAAGTTCGTGAAACTGGTGTCATTGTTGACATACTAGGACGTAAGCGGGCTCATGCAGTACGTACACCCGAAAATATCGGAGCTAAGGCTGAGAGTGCTCGTGATAATCCATTAGCATCAGCTCCTCATCGTTCTCGGGATAACGCCTTACAAAATTCAATTGGTTCAATAGTTGAAGCCGCATGACCATCCACTATGTTTTCGCTTTGCTAGATGAGCTAACGAGAAACTGCACGATAATGTCGATTTGCAAAAAAAAAAAAAATAATAATAATAATAAATCATCTCTTCGGATTTTGCTCATTTTCATCTTGTTGGGTACGTTAATAAACAAAATTTCCGTATTTGTGGTTTAGAAAACCCAAACGTGGTCTTATAGAAACAAGCCAATGCACCTATTACGAGCGATTGTTTGGTGCGACTTGTGTAGCGAAGGCATCATTAGCCCATAGGCCTTTGAAAATGAGGACGGCGCAATCATTACGGATCATAGCAACTGATTTTTTCTTCCCGCTCTTCATAGCATTGATGTGTACAATGTTTGGTTCTAACAAGATGGTGCAACTTGCCACACTTCTTATACTACAATCGATTTATTGCGTCAAACGTTTGATGGCCGTTGAATTAGTCAAAATGGTGATGTCAGTTGGCCGCCAAGTAGTTGCGATTTGACACCGTTGGACTATTTTCTGTGAGATAAGTGTTATGTCGACAAGCCAGAGAGCATTTAAATGCCAACATTCGTGACTCCATTGCCGAGATACGATCCCATACACTGGAAGAAGCAATCGAAAATTGATTTGATCGTATAGGGTCATATGAATGAAATAATATTTCATTTCTAACCGGAACAATTGTACTTCACAGAAAAAAAAATTAATTTGGCAAAAATTCTAACCGTTTTAGTTTAATTGCATTTTTAAATTTAAACTTTTAAATGGCCCAACCGATATATATGTACTCGTATGTATAAGGAAAATTCAAACATTTCTTGCAATAGGAACTTACGAACTTTGGCAGTTGATAGCAGCCGAATTGTAAGCTACAATTTGTTTTGCAAATCACCCCGAATAGATACAGCTCTAGGCAAGTTGTGCAAGTCATAAAATTATTTTATTAAAATAATCACGAACAATACGTTATGAAAATTTCAACCAATTCTTGGTCACTTTAATCGTCTTATCACCTCCAAAAAAGAAACGAATAACATTACTTTTAATACAGACTGATCGCAGTTGCAAGACACTATGAGCTAAGAAATTTATTATGACCCTTCGAGTCGATTGTTTATTCAGAAGACCTACTACCTCCATAGGTTTGAAACTTTATTGGTGGATATGTTCCCCCATTGAAATCCCATGCCTGCCTAAATACAACCATTTAAATCAATAAATAACCATACATTGACGCAATGTGTATGTTACGCCGTCGCTGATTCTTGCAAACATATTCTTCAAAAATCTATTTCTGTATTCGCTATCATCTGTAAATATGCTCTGAAACTACAATGAACCACAAGAAAACCCGTCAGGATATTCAGGTTCTACCTGCTATATTTAAAAACATCAGATTGGTACCCAATTTGTCGAACGATCACCACCTTAGCTTGTCTAAGACGCACTTAAGCATTTGACTCGTCAGCGAAGTGATATAAGCAGTAGTGTCCAATAGGGTTCTGTACCAAAACAAATATCAGAGGAAGAATAGCCAACTGCACCTCTTTGGCAAAATATAAAGAGTCTTTTGCACAGCTCTATGTGTTTGCCCTGGTGGGTGGCGTTGTGTAGTGATTAGAACTCATGCATGCAACACAAACGGCCTAGGTTCGAGTCACCATTGGAGAACATGAAAAAAAATTAATTTTAAATTGTGATCCCTAGTAGAGTGACTGAAAAAAAAACTGTGTTTAACAAATAAGGCGAGTTATTCTATTAAGAGAGAGAAACCTTTGAAATAACGATGGCATGCCCCAAGTACCTCATTCTTTGGCCCATTACAACACTGACAAAATTTTAAGCGTTGAGATGTTTTGACATACATATTGTAGAATCTATACCGATCTGCCTCCATATTTCCCAATATATGCTTATGATATCTAAGGCCATAATGCCAGCTCAATAGACCCGTAACAACTCTAGGTTGGCTTTTGTTGAGCAATAAGAGTTTTCTAGCTTCTCTGTGTTAAAGGAAGACAAATTTCTTCACCTATCTCTGTCCGGGGGCGCACATTCAAAGTTAGGTGAATTTTTCCCTAACATAGGTGTCAATTCGGATCTGTACGGACAGTCAGTCTGCGATCAAGGCGCTCTCCGGTGTCCAAGACCTATGACCGAGATGGCGAGACATTCAGACTTGGAGATTATTTTCGGTAAGTGATTACTCTGACAGCCGTGGAATTTGTGTGGTAGACGAATTGGCGAGAGTGCGCTCTGTAACGATGAGATTGAGCACTTGGTTGGAATGCCACTATCCCCAGACTACTGGTTCTGTGAACTTGTTGGGCAGGGCACATTTGCAGTGGAACAATGAATATACGTGCTCTGTATCAAGATAAATCTGGCCTCATGACCCAGACGCAACATAGCGTAACCCTGTTGTAAAATATAAGTTCATTGAGAGATGTCATACAGTTCATAACAACCTTTGACTTACCCCGCAGGATGATAAAGCCCTTAAGACCATAAAGTTCAAACGCTTCGATTTGTTATTCATACACTCGAAACTGAGAATAATTCTTATTCTTTAGTCGCATGTCCTTTAAAGGAAGTAAGCGAATAAATATTAAGTACGATTGAAAGGTGACACGCCCACTTATTCAATTTCGCCCAGTTACTGACTGATGATTTAAAAATCTCTAATATTACTGTTCTCAAAATATAAAGAAGTCAATATTCAGTTTGTCTGAGGGGAACCACATCCACTTATTGAATTTTGCCTCGTGATTTGTATTGACGATGAAATCATTGAGAACAAATGCTGAAGCTTTAGCTTTAACCGTTCTCAAGATATAATAAAATAAATATTTAGTTTTAGACCAACTTGACCTATTCCAACCATTTCTTAACTGATAATTTATATTGACCATGAAGTAAATTAGACTAAATTCGGAAGTCTTTGCTTTAACCGCATTCAAGATGTGCAGAAATCAATAAGTAGTTCTGTAGGACTTTTCGACTGATGATGTGTATTGACCATGAAGTCAATCAAATCAAATTCTGAGACTTTAGCTGTAACCGTATTCCAGATATACTAAAAGCAATATTTGCTTTGTATGGGAGGTACCACGCCCACTTGTTCAATTCTGTCCACTTTTTGACTGCTGATTTGTATTGACTTTAGACCTACTCGGACCGAATTTAAAAACTTTCTCTTTGTTTCCATATTGAGCGTGGCACGGTCCAGTTGGATTTTTTGAAATTTATATAAAGAAAATTAGTTAAGCTGTTTAGATGTCTATAAATCACATGATAAAGAGATTGAAAATGCTAAAGATTTTTAAATTAAAAAAAAACTTTAATTATCAAACTTTAATTTTTTTACTTCTATCTTCATATGAGATATATGAAAACGTTAGTTTTAACACTTAAACCCCATCAGTATTTACACAATATGCTCTAGACAATTTTATTTATTTTCTAAAGCATATTTATAGGCTATCGCTTAGCTATCACACACAATTGTTTTTCCTTAAAGTTTTGTTTATTTAATTTACATTTATCTTGTGAGTTTTCCATCAAATATTTTCTTAACATTCTTAACATTCTCTCTTCCGCAGTATTTTCAGCTTACACTCACATAAACAAATAGAAATATAACGTATTAAACATAAGCATAAAATACACACTTACTTTTAACACTTAACTGGGGATAAATATAAAAAAGTACTAAACAAAGTGAGAATTAAAGAGAGAATAAAAGTAAAAATGAACCTCAAAAGAAATTACGATTTAGTTCAGCTGCTTTGCTTAGCTTTAAGTCTATAAAAGTATTTTGAAGTGATTATTTTAAGCATGTGTGTGTCTAAGTAAATTAAGAATATTGATAAATAGTTGTTGTGTGTAAGTGTGAGTAAATAAATAAATATATATTATGTGCTCGGTCTCTTCCCTATGCTATCATATGTTAGAGCATAAAACTATTTTTATATGAAATTTTATTTAATTTTTTTTTTCTCATATACTTGAGAAAATATTTTTGTGTTTATTTTAGGGCCTCTTAGGAATGGCAACAGTAGTCGTAGAAAATAATCTTTTTTTCTAGGTTTTGTTATAATAATAAAGAAACAACAACAAAAATATTGTTGTATCAGCATTTCTCTCAACTCTTTCTCTAAAAATTCTCAATTCCTAAATAAATAATTGGGATTTCTTCTTATATTTATTCTCTCCCTCTCTCTCTCTTTTTTTAAGCCAATAACAAGCATAGAAAAACCAAACAGAGAAAAAAAGTAAAAAGTAAATAAAAATGCGAATAAAAATAAACAAATTCTATCCCATACATAAAAACACTCACTCTCTCTCTCTACCTCTATTTGGTTCATAATCAGTGTTGCCAAAAGTGCAGATTTATCTGTATTCTGCAGTTTTTGTAAGCATTGAGCAGTTTTGAAGATTTTTGTTTAAAAAATAAATTTTTCTGTAAATTGGGCATATTTTGCAGTTTTTATTTTAATTACAATTTCTGAAATAAGAATTTCACCCCATTTCGAATATATAAATATATTTGCTTATTTATTTTATTTAACGCTTTTTTCCTCAACTAGTGCTTATTTCGTGAATGGTAACACTTAGCTTATGTCTGATTTGACAGATAATTAGTTTTATCCTTCCGCTGAACGAATATGGTTGTGTATACGCTTTTTTCGCTTCGCTAAGTGGGCCTGCGATCGACTTACAGAAGATGCCGGTTTTGCCAAAAAAATCATCTTTTCAGATGAAGCTCATTTTGATCTTGGCGGGTATGTAAACAAGCAAAATTGTCGCATTTGCGGCACAGAAAACCCGCATGCATGCATTGAAAAGCCGATACACCTAAGACGAATCACTGTTTGGTTCGAATTTTAGTCCAGAGGCATTATTCGAAAATGTGCAAGGAGTGGCCGTTACAGTCAATGGCGATCGTTATCGGGCCATGTTGAGTGAATTTTTGTTCACAAAAATTGAAGAGGAGGATATTAGCAACATTTGGTTTCAACAGGTCGGCGCTACGTGCCACACAGCTGAAGCTACACTCGATGTTTTGCGCCCTGTTTAAAAAAGAAAAAAAAAAATTTATTTGCCGGACCCTATATTAAGAAAAATTTGTATGCCCCTCTGACGAAGCATGTGCAACTCAACATAATCGAATTGCCAACCATAATAAAGGTCGGGTCTTAGCCTTAAATAAAATATTATTGTGAAATTTTGGTTTTTTTATTTTATCAACATATATTGTGCAATCTCCTCCGTTTTTTAGAAGAGTATATCTCGAAAACAAAAGCTAACCCATAAAAGCGGTAAGCAGCACTAGATCCAGCGTACGTAAAATCGGTTTTCCTGCCAGGTGCCCGGATTGTCGGAAAGACAAATATATACCAAAAATATTTTACTTTAAAAACTAAATACTTTCACTTTATGGAGCGTAAAACATGTACTTACCAACTGATTTTCTTGAATTATGGTTTATTTTATTTCTATTATATTCAACTTTATTAATAAATGGTGAAACTGGTAAATATTTGCAGCTTTCTATGTTTCACGAAATTTTAGAAATCAAAAACATCATAATTAAAAAAAAAATATAATTTATTTCTCAATATTTCCAAAAAATATTGGTTATATTAAAAAATGATATTAGAAGGGCGTAAAGCTGGTATAATGTGGATTTTTCTAATATATGGCTTAACGAAATCGAATAAGTCACTTCAAAGTTATCATAAGAAGTATTAAATAGTCTCTTCAACTTATCGGTTTTTGCCTCATGACTTGTATTGACGATAAAATCATCCAGAACAAATGCTGAAGCTTTAGCCTTGACCGTTCTCAAGATATAATAAAATAAATATTTGGTTTTGGAGTTACTACGCCAACTTAACCCATTCCCACCATTTTTTAACTGATGATTTATATTGACTATGAACTAAATTAGATTAAATTCGGAAGCTTTTGCTTTAACCGCTTTCCAGATATACAGAAAGCAATAAGTAGTTTTGAAGGACTTTTCGACTGATGATGTGTATTGACTATGAAGTCAATTGGATCAAATTCAGAAACTTTAGCTGCAACCGTTCTCAAGATATACTAAAATCAATATTTTCTTTGTATGGGAGATATCACGCCCACTTGTTCAATTCTTTCCACTTCTTAACTGCTGAATTTTATTGACTATAGACCCACTCGAGCCGAATTTAAAAACTTTCTGTTTGCATATTGAGCGTGGCACTGTCCAGTTCGATTTTTTTAAATTTATATCAAGAAAATCAATTAAACTGTTTAGCTTCAAAGTTGTCATAAGGAGTATTAAGCAGGCTCCTCAAAAATCTCACATTTTAGAAAAAAATAATAATAAAAATTCTACAAAAAACTTATTCATAGAATCTGAAATGCTGATGATATTTGAAGTTAGGAGACCATAGCGCATCAAAAAATATAGTGGTTATCCAAGGTATTTTTACTCTTCTATGTATATGCAGCTGTTTCACCTGAAAATCAGTTTTTTTCTTCTAAATTTTCAGTTTTTCTACAAATATTTATGGCAACACTGTTCATAATAAAGATAAAAATATATTTTCGTATAAAAACTCTTAAGAATATTACGAATAGTTTTTGTTTTTTATTATTTGTAATTTATTATATTTGTTGTTGTTTTATTTTCTTGTTAAGCTTCAAGTAAAACTAATATTTTTACTATTTTTACTTTTGTAGGGATTTATAAAAGAAGACAATAAAAATATTATTTATTATAAGCAAATCTTGGGGATAAAATATAATAAAATTTAGAAGAAAACAAATTTATTTGATTTATTTCTTTATAAGCCTACAGTCGAGGTAGCTTGTGCACTTAGTTTATATTTAATCTTAAAGAGAATTACTTTATTTATATCGCACCTTTACCTCTAAAGCGAGTCTACTAAAAATTTGAAATCTTCCACTTTTTAAAAGAAGACATATGTTTTAGCCGGCCTCTCACAGCAGGTCAGGAATTTTACATTGCTGACACACGGAGATTGTGGCCGACATTTTACTCAAAAAGGCAATCGAAATTGCCTTGAAAATTCTTGGTATGGTAGCCTATCTACACTTGTGACGAGAGAAGAAAGTCTTTTGTGACCACAGTCACAATAAATTCGGTAATTTACTTCAAAGTATGTTTGGAGAAGCGATTTAAGCCTTCAGTGAAACAGCGTAAAGTTTCTACTTTCATATGGCCCGACCTAGCCTTTTGCTATTACAGCAAAGTGGCATTGGAGTGGTACCCAAATAATAATGTTCTTTTGGCACCCCGGCAAGCAAATCCACCAAATAGTCCAGATCTCCGGCCAATTGCATGATATTGGACTTTGGTCAAAAGAGAAATAAACGCAACAAAATAAGTCGCCAAAAATGCCAAAGGTTTTCAAAGATATTTGTATTTGGCAGCTCAAAAGGTATCTAATAATCTCATGAAGGTGTTGATGAAAGGGGAAAATTGAAAAAACAAAAAAATTAAATTAAATTAATTATAAAAATTAAGAATAAGTTTTATAATAATCTTAATAAAAATACGGTTATAATAAGGGTTTTAAAATTAAAATTGAACGCCTGATTCAGTAAACTTCAAAATTATGCAATGGGCAACTTTTCCAAACGCAGTCCTTATTTTAAAATACTTGGCTAAAAAATAAGGTTTTTACTCATGACACTGTTGAAATGAACGAGCGATAAGTATTATAAATTAAAATTTTATAATTATTCTTTTTTTACATTTTAATTTATGGTGTGATAGGTAGGTATGCAGCATGTTGACATTATTTATTTGGTGGTATTGAAAAACCAGCTGTTTTTTTTTTTTTTTTTTTTTTTTTTTGGTCGCCCTATCGCTGTCAACAGTTCTGTTTTTGTTCATGTTTTTGTTTATATTTAGGTTTTGTTATGATCATTATTTGTGAAAATTTAAAAATTATTATTATCACATATGTGTGGTTTTTCTATATCCATAGCATGGTGGTTATATTGCCGCACTGTAAAAATCTTATCTTATTTTCTTTAATTATTCGTCTAAAGCAATTTCACTTTTTACACCTTTTTGTGGTATAATTTCATATTAAACAAATATTTTCCACTACTGAAAATTTAAAAATTTTGAGTTAACCCATTTAGAGGTACAAGTGACATACGGGTGAAGAAATAAATACTTTAGTTCATTATAGCACTAGCTAAAGCCCTGCGTGCTTCGCTACCCTCATCTTAATTATTATCTAAAATGCTATCTTAGTTAAATTTTTAACTTTTTTCCCTCTTTGGTCCCCTTCCGGTCAAAATTCAATCGTTTGTTCCAGTAAGATGCTGTAGGTTCTGCCATTTTGCTGTAGACAGCCTTCAAGCTAACACACACCCATTTTTATATTGCATATGTACATAGTAGCGAGATTGGACGGTTATTATTTGACCGGTTTCAACCAGTTTTTTTTGGTTTTATCGAATACGATTTTTACAAATAAACCGGTTAATTTAACACGAATGACCGGTTAATTTAAATAAGTATAACTTTTATATGTTTGTATATTTTGTTATTAAAAATATGCTCATCGTTTAACTATTTGTATAAATTTAATTATTTTTGTATATATAACAACCTAGAACGTACCACGAAGAACGTGAAAACCAAGGTAGATCGAAAAAGACATGCAGTCTTGAGCAACAATAAGCTTTTCTCATCTTCGGTAAATAAATATTGATTTTTATATATGGAGAATGATCAACTAGACTCATTGAAAGCCTATAAGCCCACAAACGCCAGTTGCGAATGGCAGGTGTATTAGTTACTAAAGTATTTCACAGCGTAAATACACATAACTAGTAGCTAGTAATGTTGTGAGGTGCTAGCGTTGTTGAAAATTGTTAAATGGTGTAGCCTGGGATTGAACCGCCGACTTCTGGGTTAGAAGGTGTGGTTCTTACCTAACATACCACAGTGACACACATACACTCTTAAATACGTGGTGCATCTATTTACATACAGTGCTCTCTGAAACCTAGGCAACTTTTCTTGTCGAGGCAATTAAAAACTCGTACCTATATATCTAATAGGTTTATGCAAAGAAAGACATAGAATTTTTGTTATCTGCGGCACCTAAATTATAAATATAATAACAAGCCTTTAAGTCCATGTTCTACCCAGTAATACAACAAAAACGAAATTAGCTCCGTGACTAGCTGTTCGAAACTTAAGCATTTTTCAGTACTTTGTGTAACAAACTTTGTTTTTATGGCCTCCGCACAACGTTTTGGCATAGTTTTTATGAGATTTGTTAGAATTATTATTGGTACTGCTTGTCACTTAAATTTTAAGCTCTTCATCAGCTACTGCTTATTTTTAAAACGACGTGCTCCAGCTCTGCGCTTCAAGAATAAGGAACAATTTTACTTAAATAAAAGAACCGGTTAACCGGTTAGTTGAATTCTTATAAACCGAAAACCGGGTTTTTAAAAAGCGATACTTTTTGAATTATTCGAAAACCGGTTTTTGCAAAAAGCCCCATAACCGATCTCCCTAGTAAATAGATAGCTTTTATTCAGTGTTATTTCTGTAGATAGATAACGAAGCTTTAATAGCATCCGTTCTCCAATGTTTAGTACAAATGTAAAGCCATCCATTTATCCAATTCGTCGTATTGGTTTATTATGAATTACGCCCACTTTTTGAGTGATAATTTGCATTGACTGTAAAATAATTCATGCGAAATGCATACAATTTTGCTTTAACCGATCTTATAATACAATAAAATAAATATTTAGTTTGTACTGGTTGTACCACGCCCACATGACCAATTTGGTGCAATTTTTACATTGGCTATGAAAGCAATAAAATCAACCGTTTTAAAGACATACTAAAATAAGTATTTATTTTGTATGAGAAGTACGACTACCATCTGTCCATTAGTGCTGCAAAACAATCGATAGTACCATCGATAGTATCGATAGTTTTGTTTTCGTCTGACCATCAAATGTTTTTTTCACTAACGATACTATCGTCTAATTCTAAGAATAAATACGGAGGCCACTAGATGTAGTCATTGTCACATTTGCAAACGATTTTTTGACGCAGGTTGTTTGCCATCTGCTAACGTTTATAGTTATATAGGAACACAGTTTAACGGTTTCTTAAATATCTATTTATTAAACTTAAATTAAGTAAAAGTATGAACTGTAACTAAAATATGTCTGTACATACGATTTTGCATTTGACCCAAACAAATTAATCTCCATTTCGTCAGACCATAGTATAACATAACAGGGCAGAAGTTGTTGAGAAATAATATTTTTCGAGGACTCCTACCCATATGTCTAGCTTCCATAAGTTTTTTCTTATTGTGCGACTTGAAGCAGGAGAATAAGTTCATTTTTAAGGCTTTTTGATGACTTGTAGCGATTAACCTTTGAAGTACGAATTAAAAGTTTATCAAAATATATAGTTGTTCTACGCTTTCTTCTAATAGTCTCAGCAGTTTTCTTTCATTGGATTGAATTAATTACTTTATTTTTGAAGTTATTTACGGTCTAACCAATTTTCGCTATATATAAGGCTTATTCTTCCATTAAAAAACTTCAATACATTAAGTTTTATGACATACTGTAAAAAATAAAGTGTCCCTATTCTTTCTTTCAACACTGTATATTTATTATTATTCTTAACCATTCAATTAAATGGTATATTTTTGTTGCCACAAGTAGCACTTAAAAGAATCCGATAGTATCGATATTTTTTTTCAAACTAGTTTCGATAGCTTTTTTGCAAACTATCAAGTGGGCCGACTATCGATAGTTTTACAGCTCTACTGTCTAATCACGACCACTTTTCAACTAATGATTTGCCTTGACCATTAATCCATTTTGACAAAATTTTTAGAATATTTTTGTTACTGTTTTGAGGACATAGTCAAATAAATATACACTTTTTATGGGCGTGGCACTGTCCGGTCAGAATTTTTCAAATTAATAGAGCTTATAGTTCCTTCTAGACAAACGGAGAGATACTGTAAAAATTTCAAGATAATCGGTTCAGCCGTTTAGCTGTCCATAAGTCATAAAGAAGCAAACAAATCAACAAACGTACAAACACACATTCATTTTTATATACAGGGTGTCCGCCGGGAAGGTATACTACTTTTTTTGTTTATAATTTTGGTTACCTGAAAGAGAATGGATCTTATACTGACAAATATTATATTCAATGTCGGCAATTATGTATGAAATACAATATCAGATAAATGTTCGCCCCTGTTAGCCTCACAAATGCGAGCCCTTTTGACTAAATTTTTCATTGCATTCTCACACATTTCACGCGGTATATCATTAATTTCATTACGAATATTTTGTTTGAGTTGTTCCAACGTTTCAGATATCCCCACAAAAAGAAGTCCAGTGCAGTAAAATCAGGCGACCGGGAGGCTAATCAATTTCAGCATTCCTTGAAATAATTTGTTGTGGTGAAAGAGGTCTCGCAGTAATTCCGTTATAATCCTGGCTGTATGCGATGTGGCACCGTCTTGTTGTAACCACATGTTAGTCAAGCCCAAAGCTTGCAGTTGTGGTCTTAAAAAGTTTTCAATCATATCACTATATCGCTCCCCATTGACTGCTAACGTTACGCCGTTTTCAGTTTCAGTTTCCAATGATTCCTCCAGAACAAATTGCACACCAGACTGTGAATTTTAATGGATGCGAAGGTGATTGATGAATAATTTGAGGGTTTTCCATTGCCCAGAACCAACAATTCAGTTTATTCACATAACCATTCAAATGAAAATGTTTCTCGTCACTCATTTTAATTTTTTCATGGAAATCGATGATTGATTTTGATGAAGTGTTTTAACGATAAAAACACGTTGGTTTACTGAATATTTTACCATTCGCCACGTCTCTACTTCACGACTGAAAAATATGAACTGTGAAGACAAATGTTTACCAAAGTGGCGGCAAAACAAAATAGTATATCTTCCCGGCGGACACCCTGTTAAAGATTCTAAAAAATTAAAAAAAAATTTTGTTTTCATTATTCCTCTTGGGCTTCCACAAAGCATCTCTACCTTACACGGTTTGCTGTTTGCGGTTTGCTTTGTTTCATTTGTCTCTTCGTATGTGAGATTGTTTTGCCTTCCATTCCACTCAAGTGTCATCTGTGGGGATTTTTTCCTTAAGTTATGACCGTTACACCTCCAGTTCTTTTGCCCTACCTATTCTAAGCTTGGTTTGCCTGAATATACATATATGAGCTTTTCAGTACTGGCTGCAATGGTCCGAAGACCGCTCTTTTTTTGTTGAGCCTGTTGTTAATGTTTATTTTTGCACTGCCGCTTGTTGCCATTGTTCTTATTAATTTAAATCACCCCCATTCTGCATTTCGATACGAATTGAAATTTTCTCCGTTTGTCAAATTTGGTAGTCTACGTTTCTATTCTGTTCAGTTGGCTAAAATTTATTACTATATTGTTTATTATTAATAAATAGAAATGAAAAAATGTGAAAAAATTTAATAAAAATATAAATTTACGCTTGTCCACTTGCTTTTTCCCTTAGCCTATGCACTACTTTTTGGTTTTTATTAAAATTTGGTTATTTTTCTGTTTCTATTTCATATTCTTTTCCTTTCGATTCATTTTTTTTTTTTAATAAAAATGTTCGTTCGAAACGTAACTGAATGCGTAGACGTAATCGAAAAGCAGAATAGGGGTGATTAATCACTAACCAATTTTTGTTGTAATAAAATATTTGTGTCTTAATAAACTCCATGAAATATTTCTTAACAATTATTTGCTTTATTTTTCAATTCTTTGCGTTCTACCTCTACAATTAAATATAAGAAAAAAGCTCCTAAAAATCTAATAAAAATTGTTTGCTTCCTATGATAATAAAGGTCAAAAAGAATAAAAGGGGAAATGAAGACCAAAAACTGTTAACAAAATTCACTTATTGGCCAAGTTTATTTTTATTTTACTTTTATTTTTTAAATACGACAAACATAACTTGAACTGACATTTAATGTATTTTATTATATTTGCCAAGCACATACACACAGATATCTACACTAACATACAAAAAATAATGCACACAAATAGCATTAAATGAAAACTGGGGTCATAAGTATACGCCATGGCTCCTAAGAAAAAAAAGAGAGCGAGAGAAGGAGAAGGAGAGATATGTTTTATTATCGAACAGAAATATTAAGGAAAAGTGTTGTTAAACTGAGCGTGCTAAGTTATGTTCTTTTTATGGTATATGGCCTGGCCATCTCTCAAGTATGCTTTATGTTCGTTTTACAAACAATTTCTTTTTAATTTTATTTTTCTTCTATAAGTCCTTTACTCCAGCAAATATGTGAACCATTTTTAACTGCTTAAGAGGTGTTCACTCCACAACTTGTGAAGCATACGTGCAGTAATAACCCCGCACAAAATTTTATTGCTACTACTGCTAGTCTTTGTTACCGTTAATAGCTGAGGTGTTTATGTTGTAGCTGCTGTTGCTGCTGCTGCTGCTAAGACCAGAGTATGAGTGGTTATAAACCAAAATTTAATACCGTTATAACGGAAGCGAAACTGTTATGGCGGAAAATAACAAAAAATAAAGAAATGTTTTCAAGTTTTCGCTGGAATAAAATACAAATTGATTTGTTGTACCACTTCTGTGTTTAATTTACTGTAAAAAATAAAGATAAAAATGCAGAATGAAAAAAGAGTAAATGACCATCATGAAGGGCCACTAAAACTTACTCAAGTGTAGGGTGTAAAATCAACAACAACAACAAAAGATAATCATTGTGGCAATAATGTTAAATTGTGTTTGAAATCAATAAAAACAGGAAAAGTATTATGAAAGGCTTTATGGGAAGTTAAAAGTGAAAGTGATAACTGTGTTTTTAAACAAAAAAAAAAAAAAAAAAGATAAAATCGAGACAGGGCTAAACATGGGTAAGATATACAAAATATCCCAGAGTTTCCACGGCTATTATTAAGTTATTTAGCTATACTTAGGCATCATAAGTCCATAACGTATAGCTTTTACCTGCTCCTGTTCAAAGAATATGTTTTCATCCGGCTCCAAGTTATCCTCTGGAAAGCAACTTATTTCTCCACCTGCTTTCTGCAATTAGAGGATGGGCTTCCGATTTTTTGGCCTATTGTGGGTTCCAGGTTTCCTTTGGCCTGACCAATCAATTTCAATTTCCTTGATATATTTTCTTTTATTATAGGGTTCAGGTGCGTTATTTCAGCATCCAATTCTTTATTTCAGTTTCTTTAAAAAATTTGATCTTTCGAGCCAAGTCGATGATTAATCCACTGTAGCTTCCTCCATATGATTTTACTTAGTGGTGCTGATCCTTGCTAATTGGGGGTGATTTTTTCTTTAACATTGTAATTTTTTTCCCAGTAGGTGGCGTGATGGCAGATGTATGCGGGAAGGTCATGGTAGCTTCTTCTTTAGTTTTTAGATAGAGTTATCTAGAGGAAAGTTGAAGCCTCTTTATTAAACATTCGAAACCACAATTAATTTCTTCCTCGTCGTGTTCTCTGCTGGGGCTCGAACCTGGGTCGTTTGTGTTGTGATGCGTGCGTTCTCTTATTTAAAAAAAAAGAAAAAAAGATGAAAGGAAGAGGTACACCCTTAAAGAAAAACCGGGCTCATCGACTAAGCCAGCCTATAACCGATACACAAACCTTCAAGTCACAGACCCTGGCTGACCTAACCTAACCTAGACCACTAAAAAGGCCAAGGCCTAGCAATCTGACCGTGCGCCTCTGGAGAACCGGGGAAAAACAGAGAATATGTTCTACATCGCAACAAACTCGGCAAAATTATGGATGCCGTATGGATGATAGTAACAGCTTGACTCTCAGCATAGCTGACCACAATATCCCCAACAGCGACAAAGTCGCGAATTAGCTCGGCTACACTAATAGCAAAGACCTCGGAGGACAGGACGAACAAATTTAATTGCTGTTTCGAGGGTTAAAGAAATAAACCTTCGTCCACAAGTATCCATCCAAAAATGAGGCTTTCTGACCACCTTCTAGCTAACCTCTGGCGATAATAACAAACATCAAACGAATAATCGGAGAACGCGCCATCTACTGGGAAAAAATTACAATGCTAAGTAAGCTTCACCCTAACAATAACTAGCAAGGACCTGCACCACTACATACATGACGAAAAGATTTAATTGTGGTTTCGAGTGTTAACTTCCCTCCAGACAACTCCATCTGAAAAAAAGAAGAAGCCCTCCTCACTTTCCAGTTTACCCACGGTGATGATGACAAATATCAGAGCAATGCTCAGGATATAACGCCACCGAGTGGGAATAAAAATTACAATGCTAAGTAAAGATCGACACCACAACTTAGTAAGGATCTTCACCACTACACAATCATATGAAGCTACAGTGGATTAGTCATTTACTTAGTTTGGAAATTAACTTGATTAATTGATTGTAAAGCGAATATGCTCCAAAGAAGAGTGATGGAGAAAAAAAAATTCAGGTACGAAAAAATTTCTATAATGTCCCTATATCGTTCATCACTGACAGTAACATTATTTGACCATCATTGTTTTTGAAGACATGTGGACCAATGACTCCGCCTGCCCATAAAGCGCACAAAGCAATAATTTTCAGTGGATGAAATGTTATTTCGACAAGAGCTGCTTGTTTTCGTTCCCATTCAACCAGAAATGGTCAACGAGGAATAAAATTTCGAATGGAAATTCAATATCAATATCAATTTGTGCTTAAGCCCATTCACGGAATTCGTGAGCAAGTAAAATCTTAAAAGCTTTCAAGCCAAGATCTCTTTCTAAAATCTTGTAGAAGAACACAACCTCAATTGCTAAGAACGGTGACGAATTGATGGACTTCGTTCTTCTGTACAACGGCTACAGCTTCTTCAGTGCGCACTGTTCGGCTTTTCACGGGATGCACATTGTCAGTATGAGTCAACGTGGTACGGAAACGATTTATTGTTATTCTAATTAGCCGCTCTGAAGTACGATTACATATTCCATAAAATAGACAAAGTGCACGATTAGCTTACGAACAGAACCATTATTTTGATAAAAATGTTCAACAACTTGCAAGCGTTGCTCTGGTAGTCTATCCATAATGATATGTTAACCAAACTTAAAATAAAACAATTATCAGCTGTTTAGTCGGTTGTCAAATAAAGCAGTGTTGACAACTCAAATTTATGAACCTCTACAACAAATAACCGATATTTATTTGCGATGTAACAGTGATACGAAAAAACTTCTTTCATTTCTCTTTTAGTGGCGGTTTAACATACTAATGAAAAAATAAATAAATCAAATCAGTAATTTCTATCATTTGCAGTTACTTTCATCAACTTCTTATCAAATAGAACGGGCTGCTATGTATTTACAGTGGCTACAAGCCAAACTCGGACACTACAATAAACTGTAACCGAAACTCGGACGGATACATAAATGTCTGAGAATATTATTTATTGTTAAAAAATTAATAATATTTTGTGTGCAGACCCTTGTTTTTTATAACCATTTGGAGTCTAAGGGGTATAGATTGGAACAATTTTTGGCAGTAACCAGCTGGTATTTTTTCCCATTCTTCTAATAAAACCCTTCATATTTCTCTCCTCAGAAATGAGGAGATTGACCACTCAGTAGGGATGCCACTCTCCTCTTGCAGACTTATGGTCATCCGGTACTTGTTGGGTAGGGCAAAGCTACGGTGGGGTGATGAACTCACGTGCTCTGTATTTTTAGGGGCAAACCTGGCCCCTATATGATCGGGCTCGCTCGGAGTCTACTATAGGGATGCCGCGACTTAGGCTGGGAACTATTGTGCCTTTCATTATTAGGTACGGGGTGGCAGGAGCGCACGCTAGGAGATTGGGTCTGCCGTTTAATGACTATTGTAGGGGTTGTCAGGATGAGGAGGAAGAGGAGACTGTCGAGCACTTCCTATGCCAGTGTCCGAGTTTATAGGACGTTAGGACTGCTTTCCTTGGCAGTTCGTTTCTGGATGGCTTGTCGAATTTGGCCGGTGTGAATATCGGCAGGATCTCTTCTTTTGTACATGCGTCTGGTTAGTTCGGATCGCACCGGTACGCGGACATATAGGTTGTAAATTTTATGGATTACTGATGGGTATCACAGTGGGATCAATATTGGACCCAGGTGGGCTGAACGTGCTTGGCTGCCCATCGTAATTAACTAATAAAACCCTTTGTAGCACAGATTTGTTAAAAACTCACTGAAGCTTAACTTTTTTATTGATATAGTCCCAGAAATTTCCAATAGGATTTATGTCGGGGCTCTGGGATGGTGTTTCCATGACGTGTGGTACATTATATAGCAGCTAAGATCTTACTTTATGCGTCGTTATCTTGGTAAAACGGTTGTACGTTATCCAGAACAAGCCTATCCACACTTTTTGGCAAGTTTTCTTTTAAAATGTTTACACAAACATTTTAGTCATTATAGTGGTGTCAACAAAATGCAAAGATCCTGGAACTGATGCAGAAAATGAGCCCCAGACAAGAACTGAACCACCCCCATGCTTTACTATCCGTTTCAAGTTACTCAAATGTCCTGATTTTGTCTCCTCCATACTATTGGTTTACCATCCGACCAAAGTACGTTAAATTTTCTTTCGTCGGTGAACACAACATTTCTCCGAAAAGAAACACTTTTATCCTGATACTCTGTTGCAAATTTAAATTCACTGTCCGAGTTTGGCTTGTGCAAGTCAAATTGACTTTCAAAGCATTTTCAACCTAAATTTCTGAGTTGGGTTTTCCTCTTGTACGTGGAAGATATAGACAAATAAGAAAAAAAATACGTTTTTTAAAAAAATCATTAAAATGTATGATTTTTCAGCGATTGGAAATATTTTGGTATGTCCGAGTTTGGGTTAGAGCCACTGTAAGTAGAAAGAAAAATATTCTGAAGTGGTTTAACCCAAATAACTACATTTTACTCTCAATTAAAAACCACGTTCAAAAGCGTTTTTTTCCCCTTTTAAGGAACAAAAATTCTATAAATAATTTTATCATATTTTTCCTCCTGTTGTTCTTTCCCTCTTTCTTATGTTTTGAAAAGACTAGCAGCTCAATGTAAATTTCATTGCAATTGCAAACAAATAAGAAAAAAACTGCAATTTTTTCCACATTTGTTTTTGTGGTTGCTTTCTGAGTATAGAGAACATGAAAATCCACTTTAAACAACAGAAGAACAAAAAAATGATAAAAATATTTGGTCAAAATAGAACAGAATAAAACTGAATATTCGTTACAATAATTGATGTTAACTGCGAAGACAATAACAACAATAACAATAGCAATGATTTAAATAAACAGAGAAAAAACATTTTTCTCATTCTTCCCTTCTTAAAAAAAAAAAATCTAAAGCATTTCTTAACTTGTATTCGGTTTTATGTTTATTAATTATTTAACTGCATATTTTAAATGCATTTTATATTTAAATGCATATGCATGTTATACTTAGAGCATAATCGAATCAAGGTTATGTGGGCACAAACGTTTAGAAAACATGCAAAGCGTTTTAAGAAGTTTTTAGATACTCATGTCATGATATGTTGTCAGAGGTTAGAAAAACAAATTAAATAAAGATTTTTTGCAGGCTTACTTCTGATTGTGGCATGGTGTAGTGGTTAAAGCGCACGCATAATACCACAAGTGACTCAGGTTCGAGTCTCAGTTAGTTTCGAATGTTTAATAAAGAGGTTTCTTCAACAACTTTTCCCTCCAAGACAACTCTATGTAAAAAATAAAAAAGAAGCCTTCCTGGCCTTCCAGCTTACCTCTGGCGATGATGGCAAACATCAGACAAATGTTTAGGAAAAAAGCCACCTACTGTGTGCCGCTGTGTTATGATAGGTAAGACACCCACCTACCAACCAGAAGGTCATCGGTTCAATACCAGGCCAGAACATCTATAAAAAGAAACAATTTTTCAATGGCGGTATCACCTCATAACATAAGCTAGTAACGGGTTGTGAGTATTACTACTATTGAAAACTTCTCTAATGCCCTTTCAATGGTTATAAAAATAGAATCGGGTGCAGCTCATTGACAGAGAGAAGTCCCCATTTTCCTTCATGGAATGTAATGGGAATTAATAATAATACTGGGAATAGATAGTCACAACTACACAATCATATGGAGGGGGCTACAGTGGATTAATCATCTACTTGGCTTGAAAAATCAAATTGAATAATGAAACTGAAACGAAGCAATGGATGCTTTGTGGAAAGCCAATATGTTCCCTAGAGGAGTGACGGGAAAAAAACTTCTGATAGACATAAATTCTGAGATACTAAGATGCATGACCTATAATCTCCTAGCAGACAAAGTACTGATATTATAAAAATTCCTCAAAAATGCTTAAAATTTTGCTGTCATAGCTCGCAAATCTTAAGTGTTTTTGGGTGATCGTGAAGGTGCTTCTGGGTCAACAACTGTGAAACTAACGAAAAAATGTTGAGACAAACAAATGATGTGAGGCAGCAAACTCGTGGACGTTGGTCAAGATTAACTGAGAATATTTCTGTCATAGCCAGCCCAGGGAAACCTAGGAGTAGCTAATTCTCGTAGATTTTGGGCATTGGACATTTCAGAAACGATATTACACCATATTTGGAATAATAACTCAGTAGATTTTAAGGTTAACAAATGAGCCATAACAGCGCCTACATTTTCTGGTTTAACTCGTTTGGAAACCCTAGCTAGCAATTGAACATCTAGTTCCGTTCCTAGCTAGCTAACGTTTCCAACCGAGTTAAACCAGAAAATGTAGACGCTGTTATAGCGACATTATCAGAGATTCGTGTGAAATTGCCCAGACTTGAGAGCAAAAAAGGTTTCAAACAATAATTTTTTTTAGTTTCTTTTCTATTATTAAGTTGTATTAAAAAATAAAAATAAGCTGGCGTGTGCCAGTAGCATTGGTGGGTCGGCCTTTCAAAGTTGTTGTGGCTTGGTCATACATTTAGACTCGATAGAGGCACTTTAAATGGGTCAAAGTAGGATTTTTCAAAATTTTACCTTTGGCTTAAAATAAGGAACATCAGAATTCATTTAAGGGGTATGGTTCCTTGGGAAAAGTTTCCTATTTTTATCCATCCGATTTTTTTTTGTCACTTGGGCGATTGTTTTGTGTCCCTACAAATCGAACCGTCCTTTGACTTTTGTGTCAAAATATTTAACTCATAAAACTCATAACACTCATTAACTTACGCGTGGGATGGCGTGATATAGTGGTTAGAGTGCATGCATAACAAGAAAAACGACCCAGGTTCGAGCCACAGCAGAGGACATGACGAAGAAAAAATTTAATTGTGATTTCGAATGTTTAATAACAGAAAAAAAGGCTTCAACTTCGCCCCAGACAACTGCATCTAAAAAAAAATTAATAAAGAAAAAAGCCGCCCTGACCCTTCTCGCATACCTCTGGCGATGATGACAAGCATCAGACGAATGATCAGGAAAAAACACGCCACCTACTGGGAAAAAATTACAATGCTAAGTAAAGATCACCACCAATTAGCAAAGATCTTCACCACTACACAAAAAAATATCATATGGAGGAAGCTACAGCGGATTAATCATCTACTACTTGGCTTGAATTATCAAATTGTGGAAAGCCAATATGCTCCCAAGAGCAGTGACGGAGAAAAAAAAATTTTAAACTTACGCACATTGACCTTTTGTGAGCGAAAAAATTGTGAGTGTAATGTTAAGCCGATGAGACAAAACTATGTTTTACTTCTCGGAAATCAATCAATCAATCCTATTAGCTTACACCAAGTTTTTTATTATTTTTTTTATCAAAAATTAAACTCTATTATAATGACGTTGCAAAATTCCACGCTTCAAAACCTCCCAACCAATTTTAATTTATCCTGCACAACTGCCTATAATGAAAAGCTGCTGAGACCAATGACTGCTGCATCTTGACATGCATGACGATTTAATTTTAATAACAATTTCAAAACCAATTCCATTACAATTGCCATGTCGTACACAAGAGGTTTACAATCGAACACATCATAATACTTTAGTAAAGCAGTCAAACTCAAGCGCTTTCAAATAAATTTGTTTAAAAAAAGTAAAATTCAACAGGCAGTACGATAGAGAAGACAAGCGAAGAGAAAAAGAGATAGACAGGCAGACAGAGAACTTGAACAGGTTTTGTTAACATCATAATTTATTCAAGTGCAAATTTCAATCAATTTTACTATTTTTAAGCGAAAAATCGTTGCTGTTGCCAAAGAGAAATATTGCAACAGAAACATACACGCAGAATAGATACACATACAGTGGTGGCCTTATGATTAGAAACGATGTTTTAAGCAAATAAAATACCTACACTTAAAATTAGAAACACCGTTATTCGACGAGTAGACAACCAACATTGTTGTTGATGCAAAACTTGTTTAGTTCAAAGTTTTCTATTAAAAAAAATTTATTATTCTCCGAGTAGTTTCTTTGGCTGGTCACGTAATTATAAACGTTAAGTTTTTGTCGGATCTATTTTGGTCTGGGGTGCTTCTTCTTGGCGTGGTGTTTGTCCAATTATGGGAATTAGGGAATAATGGATCGACATCAATATAAAAACAATTTGGAAAATGTAATGGAACCATATTCCTTTGAGAATATGCCCGTCCAATACATTTCCCAACATGACAATGCCCCGAAGCACACTTCAAGGTTGGTGAAGTGTTGGCTTTCGGCCAGTCCAGAGACTGGCCATCCGAAAGTCCTGATCTCAACCCAAGTGAAAGCTTATTAAGAGAGTTCTGAAGGACAAAACTCCATGAATTAAAGATGAGTTGTTTCAATTGGTGCAGCAAAGTTGGCAAAACATACCCCAGCAAACATTTCAATGTTTAATAAGAAGTTTACCGAAGAGACTAACTAATGTTGTCAAAAATAAGGGTTATTCAACAAAGTATTAAAATATATGCCCATTTTTGTTTTTTTGACTTTATGAAGATATTTTCAAGTTGTAAATAAAAATTTTGTTTTGTTTCTAATTATGTGACCAAACCGAAATTGATATTTTTTATTTTCAGTAAATTTTCTTAAAAATGTTATTGATGCTGAGATTTCTTTTATTTGAAAATTAATACTGATTTGTTTCTTTGCTATTTTTCCTTCTTGGTTTTAAAATAAAAGGCATAGTTTTTTAAATACATTAACAAATATGTGTGCTGCTAAGTCGTTTCTAATTATAAGGCCACCACTGTATACATACTTATGTATGTGTGTGTATGTTGTTATACACAATATACTAAAAATATGTGTGAGAATATGTTTGAGGATTCTTTTCCTTTATGGACCAGCAGAGCAATACTTTTAAGAGATTTTTTTTAAATTTTGTTTTCTTTTTTTCAATTTAAATGGCATTTGCTATGTAGGCTTGTCTGCCTATTTCTATGCCTTCGGAGCTGTTGCTACTACTGTTGGTTTTAAGCCAAACAAAAACCACCTTTATTGCGTTTTTTTACAGATTTTTTTTTACTTTTATTCGGCTTTACTGTTGTTACTGCATGTGATTTCTTTGCTTAACAAATTTATTTCAATTTCTATTTTAGCTTTATAACGAAAAAACCCATTTCATCATTGATATTGGAATTTATGGCAAAATGGTAAAAAGTAAGGCAAGTGTGACACCTTACACGGCAGTTTAAGCTTCACAGTATTGAGTCTTACTTACACAACTCTAAGACAATAATTGTTTGCTTCGATCTTCTATAGAGTTCTGTGTTGCAAGACAAATACACCTTTTTACTTCAAGTGAAACCTGAAAGTATTTATAAGTTCCTATCTCAGCTTATAGTCGAACCCAAATACATTAATGTAGGGTATCAAACTCATAGTATTATGGGCAACAGCTTTGAGCTTCAAATTGAAGTGCTACAACAAAATACGAGTAGTTTCAGGTATATTAACAGGTTTCGCAATTATTTAAAATTATGTAAAACCCCTACTGCCAGAAGTTGCATGTGTTTTTCGAATTTTTTTCAACTTTTTTCTCTTCTTTTTTGGTTTTACACAAATGGCTTCGTTACATTGTGCTAAACCGTATCCAACCATAACATGTTGTTTGACTATTAGAAGTTTTTTACTTCACAAATTTATTTTTCAATAAAAATTCGAAATCATATTTTTGTTTGCCAGCATCAGCATAAAGATGTAGAGAAACAAATTGGAAAACATTTTTTATTTTTAAATAAATTTTTTAAAATCCTTTGACTTTAAGTAGAAATAAAAAAAAAAATGTTAGTTCAGCATAAAAAATATTTTATTTTTCAAAAAAATTGAAAAATTAAAAGGAATCATATTGTTTTCAAATAGGGAACGTAACAGCTAAAATCTAAAATGGTTTGAGAGATTTTAAAACACCTAAGGCCCTGCTAAAAATTTTTACTTTTATTTTTCTTAAATTGTGCAAAAGGCCATAGTAAGATCTGTCATAACTCATAAAGACATATTTAGTTTTGCTTTTGGATATAAAATAGCCAGACATACTTTTCAAAGAAAAAAAAAAAAAATAAATCCCTTCTGTAATATGTAATATTTAAGACATCACTCAATAACTACTTAATTTCTAAAAGTGCATTTGAGAATTTCAGGGCATTGTGACCGTTAGTTTCAAACTAACACTCGGTTTAATAACCACAACAAAATATAAAGATAACTTGGATAGAGGAAATTACTGTTGAATAAAGTACGATAGGGACTCTGTATAAAGATAGATCAAAACGATTGTTGTGAAATACGTCCGAGTTCTTTTTAATGGCGACAAACTATAATAAAACCGCACCGTTGTTGTTGTTTTACAGTTTTAATCCCTCACTTTGTCTTTATACAGTTTACCTTAATACAGCAACTTATTTATCTTGCACTTAATATTTGCTTATACAACATTTTTATTTACGCCTAACAACGACTTTACTACTTTGCTTATGACAGCCAAACGATAACTATCTCCCTAATGCATAAGGCGTCACCTTTTATATACAATTTAAATAATTTAAGAATAATCTTGTACTTCTTCTTCTTCTTCAACTGTAACACACAAAGATGGTCGAATTAGCAGTGCTGGCAAATACACAGACAAGTACGCCATTGACAGGGTGACACATTAATACCAAATATTCCAAAGGCGCTGATGTGGTGTATTTTCATTTTAGGCATTTTTATTTTCGCAATAATGAAATTGGTATGAAATACCCATAAAATATTTGTATTTTTTTCAATTTTGAGCACAACCCGAAACCTGAATGTAATCGGAGCTTAAACTTTTCGTCTTGATTAACACGAATTAGAATCTGAAAGCATTTTTTACAAAATTTAAATCTCTGATGTTTTCAGAATTTTAGTGCGTCTGTCCTGTAAAAAGGTTGGCACAATGGCGCTGACTACCCAAAAAACCTAACCTATGTATGTCAAAAATAATGTTTCTACATTTTCGTTCTAATAAATGAGGTGTGTCAGTAATAAACCAATAGATACAGCGGATACAGTGAGCATACTGGCTTTCCACAAAGCATCTATTGCTTTGATTTAGTTTCAGTAATCAAGTTGATTTCTATGCTAAGTGGATTTTTTATCCACCTTAGCTCGCCTCCATGTGATTGTGTGTAGTGGTAAAGATACTTGCTAAGTAGTGGAGGTAATCCTAACTCAGTTTTTTTTTTTTTTTTCTCTCAGTAGGTAGCGTTTTCTGCTTATCATTCGTCTGATGTTTGTCATCAGCGCCAGAGACAAGTTGGATGGTTCTAGGGGCTTCTTTAGTTAGCTTTGTTTGTAGGCAATTGCATTTTTTTCGTCATATCCCCTGCTGCGACTCGAAACAGGGAGGTTTGTGTTTTCTTTGCCTGTGCTCTAACCACTACACCTTGCCACCCTGTAGCAGGTAAGCAATAACAATTAACGGCAGCAGTGTCATTTTTCAAGTTTTAATTTGTTCACTTTTGAAGCATTTTTTTTTTAGCTTTGGCGTATGTTCATATTTTTATTGAAGTTCTTTTCTAGTTTATCTCGCTTTTTTTCTTTATTTTTGTATTTATTTTACTTTTTTATGATTTAAACTTCCCTTTTTCTATCAATTTTTAAATAACTTCTTATTAAATTTTATGGAAGTTTAAAAGAGAAAAACATGACTTTCTAGTTTCATGCTCTATGTTAATACTTAAAACTTTTCTTTAAGTTTTTATTTCTCAAAATTTTACTTTCCGTAATAGAATCCTAGCAAATGGCTGAGAATAGGGTTTAACAAGAGGTTGCTGCAGATTTGTGTTATAAAAACAAAAATTAAAGTTTTAATTGCAAACAATTGCACTAACAAAGCATAATCTCTTATCAAAAAGTTGTTTTTTTATTATTATTATCAAAAGATATATCAACAGCGGCAACAACAACTATTAAGTTAATATAGCAACAGCAGTAGAGTAGTAGTAGATATAAAAGAAATTTATAATAAAAAACTCAAATAAAAATGAAATTTCAAATTGTTCTTAATTAAAAAATTTATAAAAATTTTTTAAATTTTTCAAGTAAATTATTTAAAAATATTCAAAACAGTGATACTTTGCTTAGCTTTAATATTTCAAACAAATTATTCATTACGAAAACACACATAAAACATAACTTGTCTACAAATTGCTTTGCTTTCGTTTCCTTAAATTTATTTCTAACAAATTTACCATTTCTCGATAAAATAAATTTTCATAAGAATTTTCATTAAACTCTCACTCTCTCTATCTCTCTTACTCTAGTTATGTTCGGTTGAAAAGTCAAAAAAATCATTCGTACGCACCATATGTCTGAAATTTGTTGTTCAAGAATTTTAATATTTTTCTTTTCCTTCTTTCATTCATTCATGCTGTCTTTTGCATCCATTCATGAACTACTGATGGTCTTTTTTTTTCATACAAAAAATTTTTTTTTTTCACTTGATTTCATTAGAATTTTTTACACATTTTAGTTAAAAAAAATCTCTTGTTTTCTCAGTTTGTTTTCTTGTTTTACAAATGAATCTTAAATGTTGTTTGCTATGCAAAAAATAAGTAAAATTGTTTTTTTATATGAAAACAGCAATAGCTCTGCAAAGAAAAGAATATGTTCAGTTGAAAGCAAATGCGAAATTTTCTATAGATCAAAACGACGTTAGGGTACGCTATAGTGTAAATATAAAAACTTTACTGAAGACTAGCGTATCAAAAGGTAAAGGAATATCTCTCTCGTATGTATATAAAATGATGTGTATCTTCGTGATCGCTAAACTCAAAAACTACTGGACCGATTTTGACCAAACTTAATACACATGTTCTATGGGGCATGGGGAGTGTTTCTCTGTAGTTTGAAGTTCGTGCTACAGATGGCGCAATATTTAGTTTTTATGTTTTTGCACCGTAACTCAAGAACTACTGCACCGATTTCGACCAGACTTTACATACATGCTCTACGAAGCGTGAGCAGTGTTTCTCTGTAGTTTGAAGTTCGTCCCACAGATGGCGCAATATTTAGATTTTTATGTTTTTGCACCGTAACTCAAGAACTACTGCACTATGCTGTGTTTCGTTGAAGGCGTTGGTTCGCTAATCAGCGTGCAGTGGCGTTAATTAGCCTGATACCGACTGAAACCTAACATCTTCTTGTGAAAAAAGTAAATAAATATCTATCACTCTTTTTTAAACTCTATTTGCGCAATAAGTCTATTTTTTGTTTTGCTGAAGGCGGCTGAAGTAGCGTTAAGTATCCCGATACCGACTCATACGTAACCTCTTTTCGTGAAACGTTCGTAGGTGTCAAACGAAAAAAAGAATTTATTAAATTGAAGAATAATTTATCCAGTCATATCACGATCAACACCAGCAGATGAACTAGATGCGTGTTGAAAAGCATCTCATTTGTGGCGATATGTTAAAAACTTTCACTAACGGTAAATACGAGTATGCGCATACAAAATTTACAAAATCATGCATCAGCCCGTTTATTTGCACGTCAATTATTGGATATTGGAAATGGAAAAATTGCTATGGACAACGCACCACTACCCATCACACTGCCTGCAGATTGTTGTGTTTTAAATGAATCAAAAGAAGGCTTAATTTCAAGTGTATATCCCAATATTGAGTGCAATTTTACCAATCACCAATGGCTAAGTGATCGCACTATATTGGCAGCCAAAAACAAAGATGTTTGTGATATTAATGTTGATATTCAAAGTAAAATAAGCGGAGAAATAGGAACATATAAATCCATTGATTGTGTTAATTATCTTGATGAAATTGTTAATTACCCAATTGAATACCTAAATTCGCTTGATTTGCCAGGAACTCCACCTCACATGCTGTAGTCAAAAGTTGGTGTACCAATAATGCTATTAAGCAATTTATATCCACCACAGCTTTGTAATGGAACAAGATAAGCTATAAAAAAAATTATTAAATAACATTATAGAAGCAACTATATTAACTGGTAAGTACAAAGCTGAAGTCGTATTGATTCCACGTATACCAATAGTGCTCGCAGATATGCCGTTTTCATTTAAACGCATACAATTTCCAGTACGTCTGGCATTTGGTATGACCATAAATAAATCTCAAGGTCAATCGCTTCAATCGCTAATGAAGGCAAAACCAAAAACGTAGCTTATCAAAAAGCATTGCAGTGAATATATAGTTATAATTCAAATAAAGTATGTAAAACATAATTTATAATTATAAAAATTTTAATTTATGCATTTTAAAACATGTACTCGTACATAATATATAAAAAAAAAAATAAATAAACTGTGTGCGTTATTCCAATTTTGACTTTCGAATAAAACATTATTTTCTATTATAAATAACTTAAAACACGATTTGATTTTCTTCGAGAGGAAGTTCAACATAAAACAAACATTTGGGGCCAGCAACGCGGATCGGGCCCAGCTATCAAAAATATATAATTCCACTTGAACCATAATTACTATGTCGATTTAGTGCACCTTTCATCCTTCTTCTTAATATTAATCAGCCATGACTTTGCATGCAAACCAGACTTATAGTGAAAATAAAATTCGAAGGCAAAACAACGTTTGCCCGGGTCTGCTAGTATATATATGAATAAGGCAGCAGTAGCAAAAAAATCAAAGTGTTTGTGTTACCTGAAATGTATCAATTCTATTCAAAATAATAAAGAACCACTAAGCAACTTTAATAAACTAAATTCAAAACACGAAAACTTAAGAAAAACCACAAAACAAAAAATTAGTTTATATTTGGCAGCAGAAGTAATGGTTGCTTTCCAGGGTTTTGCTGTATTGTCTTAAAAATAATCATATTGTTACGAAACTTAATTCGCCTAAAAATATGCAAAGACATATGTAAATTTAACGAACAAAAATTTATTACAGAAATTGGTTCATGTCAAGACCATGATCACCCTGCCATGGCTGAATTTATTTGAATAGTGCTGCCGACTCAATTTTGGTTATTAAAGCTTTACAATTGAATTAAAATAACTGAATAAAAGGTCTTAGTATTTACTAGAACATTCGAAATTAATTTAAATTTAGCATAAATGGCGGATTAATGTGCTTAGTTAGTCAGTCATAATTTAACAGTCAAAGAGTAAATTCATACTTAATCGTTAGTAAAAGTGTTGAGTAATTTGTGTATTAAGTGGAAGTTAAATAAATTACTGTCTAGAGCTGAGGTTTTTCAAGATAAATGAGTACGGCACAACAAGAAGTGAACTGATAGTTTAGAATTCAGACTCTGCGTAAGATTATTGATAAATACGGCCTTAGGTTAGGGTTATGTTAGAAAGAAAGACGCAATGATATCGTGGCTTCACTCAGAGACTGATTTCTTTATTGTTGATCCATTCATTGAATAAAAGAGAGAGATAAATAGGTAAAGAGAAGAAAAACAAAGAATCAGACAAAAATGTTTCAAAGCGCAGAACCGCAGTAACAGGTGACTGCCTCTATGTCAGCGAATTTCTCCTACGAACCTCATCAGGTTGTCGATCCCCTGTAACCTCATTACAGTTCCTTGTTTGATACACAAACCACTTCAAATTTCTGTGCTGAAGCCCTGGATAGTAGCACAATAAGTGCTTCACCGTCCCTATTTGCATTACATCCACTCACAACCTGCAAAAATCTGACATGCTGTTGTCGTATTTACTCATCTTCCTCCTAAAAATGTAGTGCCCAATAATTATCCACATTAGACACAACCGACTCATACCCAGAAGAACATTTGTATCTGCTAATCTATCTGACAAGGCATGATATGTTCTGTCCAAATGACATCCTAATAAAGCCTTCCAAATGCGTAAAAGTATGAATCAGAAGGCAAATATCATAGTGGTAATCAAGATCCTAAAGTCTACTCTGCAGAAAACTTCTCCTCTGTTCAGCTACTTCTCGCATAACATGGTTAAGAACGTAGTTAAAAAAGGCAACAATACACTGCCCTGACAGCCTAGCTCTTATGGCTATTTCATCGCTGAAAATATTTCCTTAAAATATCCAGCACGTTGCGTTCATGTATAGATAGATACCTGACAAGGGACATAAGTAACACACATGCATGTCATAGCATTCAATATGGCACTGTGGTTAGATGTGTCGAATTAAAGGTTAGAAAGTAAACTGCAATATGATGTCGGAAAAATGTCCACCTTTAGCACATCGACAGACATCCGCTCTTTACACAAAATTTTGAAACACATTTTGCAATAAAGCTTTCAATTTCATCTTTCAGAGTGCCAGTTGTTTGTGGCGTTAAATCACAGGAAAGAGGCGGTCACTTAACATCGCCAAATAGAGGAATTAAGCGACCGAGAAATTTCTCATGCAATAACTGAATTGCTTGGCTGGCTGTGTGGCTTGTGCAGCTGTTCTGCTGAAACCAGAGGTCACTTGTGTCAACAGTGGCCACAAAAAATTGGTTAATATGCTTTGGTAGCGCAGAGAATTCATGGTGTCGGCGTTTCCTTGCTCATTTTCCAAAAAAATCCGGGCCGATGATGCCGCTTAAGCGGCTCGCACCACTTGCAAACATTTTTTGTTATCAGCTCTATAAGCTTCACCCCTTAGTTCAGCCGAAAACTTTTTATTTGCTCCAGCATGTCTTCCACCATAACGTCCAGCAGCGAGTTTTCGTCTAAAGTGCTTACTGCAGCGGCTTGCACTTTCCGCTTCTCATCAGCAAATTCAAAAGTATGGACGCTAAGGTCAATCTGATTAAAATAGTCAGCTCTTCGCCCTTGCATCTCTATTCTGTTACCCGTTGTTGGCAGCTCCATTTTTCTCAATTCCTGACTAAATCGGCTATCAAGTTCCTTCATCATTTATTTTTTTATTTTGTTTTATTTTAAAGACTCCAATCCTACTTCTGACACCAATTGCTACGTTTTTTTTTTCGACACACTTCTAGGGAGCGTATTGGCTTTCTACAAAGGATCTAATCAATTTGATATTGTCTAGCTAAGTGGATGATTAATCCGCTGTAGCTTCCTCCATATGATTTTTTGCGTAGTGGTAAAGATCCTTGCTAATTGGTGGTGATCTTTACTTTAGTATTGTAATTTTTTCCCAATAGGTGGCGCGTTTTTCCTGATCTAACGTCTGATGTTTGTCATCATCGCCGGAGGTTTTTTTTCTTTACTTTTACCTTTAAAAACGTGTACTTATGAGTACGTATATTGCAGTTAAATTAAAACAAATATCTTGTATGGTTTTTAATTAATACTCCTTTATTAACACAGTTCTGTATTTCACTGCTTGTAACCTTTTTACAAACAAAAATAATTTATATTCTTTAACACTCACTGCATTTACAACAAATTCTAGACAGATTTTTCTACCTAAAAACCTTCCAAACCCATCGTTGTTACAACTTAGGTTCGATTACAACCTTTTCAACCAGAGTTTAACCACACTAAACTCTCTTTCCACTGAGTTCAAACCAATAAAACGTTCGAAGAGTTTGCTTGGTACATAGTTTTATATTATAGCTTCTTCAGTGCAAAATTTGAAATGGTGCTCTATTTCAATTTTTAGCGAGTCCTAATCGATAGTAGTTACAAATGTTATGTGCACACGATATTCGTAATTGATGACTTTTTTATCTTCAACTTTTTTGTAGACAAAGCAATTTTTCAGTCATATATGTAAATCTAGAGACGTATTATGAGCAAAAAGGATATGGCTTTGCCGGTGCGAAATTTATTAAGGGTCTACGGTAATAAAAATTTTAAATTGAAATTTTTTAAATTTAAATCAATATTAAATTACATCTACGAGGGCGGATTGATATTGAAGCTACCCAAGTAGGAAAAAAACATTTCTTTTTTTCAAAAACCATTCATTTCTCAACATAGTCTCCTTTTAGCTCAGTACACTTAGTAAGACGATTTTCCAACTTTTTTATACCATCTGAATAATACAATTTTGGGAACTTCTCATAATACGCATTAGTATCGGTAATGACTTCTTCGTTTGAGATGAATCTGTTTCCTGCGAGCCATTTTTTCAAGTTTGGAAACAGGAAAAAGTCACTAGGGGCTAAATCTGGACTATAAGGTGGATGATCAACCAATTCGAAGTGGATTTCTCGTAGTTTTAGCATCTTATCTAATGCTTTGTGAACCGGTGCGTTGTCTTAAAGAAAGAGCACTTTTCTTGTTTAAATGTGGTCGTTTTTCCTTGATTGCATCAACCAATTGATCCAATAATGCACGATAATACTCTCCTGTGATTTGGATCCCTTTTCAAGATAATCGATGAGCAATATTCCGTGTACATCCCAAAATACAGTGGCCATAACCTTGCCAGCCTATTTCGCCGTCTTGGCCTTCTTCAGAGCACTTCCAGTGGTGGACCCACGTTTCATCAACAGTTATTAATCTACGCCAAAAATCAGCAGAATTATGCTTTATCATGTCCACCGCTGTGAAGTGATCTATCGAACTCGTTTTTGTTCAACACTGAGCAAACGCGGCATTCATCTTGCCGATAGCTTTTTCAATTGGAAATGTTCATGCATAAGGTTGCACACACGTTCATACAATATGTTTACGTTTTCAGAAATCTCACGTATTTTGACCCGGTGATCATTCATAGCGATATCGAGGATTTTCTTGATATTTTCTCCGGTAACCACCTCTTTTGGCCTTCCTGTTGATGGTATTTTTGCAGTTCTTGTTCGGCCCCGTTTAAGTTCAGCAATCCAATATTTTACCATATAATCTGAGGGAGCAGATTCGCCATAATGTTTATCAAGCTTTTCTTTCGTCTCTTTCGCCGTTTTGCCTTTCAAATAATAGTGTTTAATCACTACACAAAATTCACTTTTTTCATTTTCTAAGAAACACAAAAGTTGCTTATTTCAAACGACTAAAACAAATAAACTAATCGATGAGTTTGGCTAAAATATTAACAGCTGTGTTTAACAGATAGTTATTTCTAAGAAAGAAAATGTTTTTGTGTTTGTGCTACCATCTAGCGCTAGGTAATGTCAATCTGCCCTCGTATCATGCCTTGCATCTATTACAGTTGCTGTTGTAGGGTATACGATTTTTTTTATTTTTTTTTGCAGAACAGGAGCAAAACTGACGAAAGAAATATTTTCTAAACAAAACCATAAATGCCACAGTTTTGAGGTTTTTTTATTACTAAACGTACAAAGAGTTTTGAATACATCTTGTAGCAGTTCTTGAATAATTCAAAGTATTTTTTTTGAAATATTTTTTATTTTTAGCAGAAAAAAAAAAATTTTTTTCTCTCGGTTGGCCTAAATTAAATGGGAATTTCAATGTGCCAAAAAAAATTTTAATATACATTGTATGTATATGCCAAATAAGATATGCGTATATATATAGAATACACATACTGCATATATTTTTACTTTATTTTTCATAAATATGAACATGCTAATAAAGTAATAATTTTAATGGAAACCTGTTATCAAATTATTACATGAAAAATAAAATATTAAAAAAAGGAAAAAAAATCAAAATTATTTTTATTATTTATTTCAAGAACATGTAATATGGGACTTGTTAAAATCCAGGTACTTTTTTATTCAAAAGAAAAAGATTAAGAAAAATTTAAGAAACGGCAAGTGTAAGGCTATTTTATATCTTTCCTCGGTGACTTCTAAAGGGTCCGCCATCTAACGTTTTTTTTTTCAATTAGTGCTTATGTCATGAATGGTAACACTTAGCTCATGTCAGATTTGACAGATAATTAGTTTTATCCTCCCACTAAACGAATATGGTTGTGTATACGCTTGAACAACGCTGGGAAATATTGCGACATTACTTTGAAAATCATGGTAATGTTGCAGAATGTGTGCGAAAATTGCGTACAGATTTTGGAAGAAGAGAAGCACCGTTAGCTCCATCTTGTGCAAAAAGTGAAAGAAACTGGCATCCTCATCGATAAACCAAAGCGTGAAAAGCCAAAAACAGTGCGTACACCCGATAATATTGCAGTTGTGGCAGAAAGTGTGCGTGAAGCGCCATCAACATCAATTCACCGTCGTTCTCAACAATTGAACATTTCGGAGACATCATTGAGACGAATTTTGCATAAAGACCTTGGTATGACGCCATACAAAGCCCAATTGGTTCAGAAGTTGAAGCCAATTGACCATTCTATGCATTTTCGCTTCGCTAAGTGGGCCTGCGATCGAATTACAGAAGCTGCCGATTTTGCCAAAATAAATCATCTTTTCAGATGAAGCTCATTTTGACTTTGGCGAGTATGTAAACAAGCAAAATTGTGGCATTTGGAGCACAGAAAATCCGCGCGCAAACATTGACAAGCCGATACACCCAAGACGAGTCACTGTTTGGTGCGGATTTTGGTCCAGAGGCATAAATGGACCATTTTTCTTCAAAAATGAGCAAGGAGTGGCCGTTACAGTCAATGGCGATCGTTATCGGGCCATGTTGAACGAATTTTTGTTCACAAAAATGGAAGAGGAGGATATTAGCAACATTTGGTTTCAACAGGACGCTGCTATGTGCCACACAGCCGAAGCTACACTCGATGTTTTGCGCCCTGTTTTTGAAGATCGCATTATCAGCTGCAGAGCTGATGTCGTTTGGCCACCTCGGAGCTGCGATTTGACACCGTTGAACTATTATTTGTGGAGTGCCGTCAAAGATAAGTGTTACCTCAACAAGCCAGAGACAATTGACGCTTTAAAGGACAATGTTCGTAAAGCCATTGGTGAAATACAGCTGCACACAATCGATAATGTGCTTAAAAATTGGACCGATCGTGTAGGCTACTGCATGGCCAACCGAGGCAGCCATTTGAATGAAATTTTTTTCCATTATTAACTGGATGGATTGTACTTTCAAATAAAAAAAGAAATTTGAGAAAATATTCAGTAGTTTTTTTTAGCATTTAAAAAAAAATGTTGGCGGACCCTGTATATACAGAATTGATAACCAGTGCTTGAGAAAGGAACTAACTTTCAATCTCTTTGTAACATAGAAAATAGATAGAAAATTATGTACGTGGTTTGACTTATTTTTGGTAACATCGACACTGGTACGCTTAAGATGTGTGGGTTAAGCTATTTGAAAATAATTGATGAGGAAAGTGCTTATGATTTAAGTCATAGATACAGGCTAATGCGGTTTTGCACAAGACGCTTAATGTGCACTGAAGATGCATAAAGTCCTCAATTATTGAGCAAGTGGGAAGTAATACAACCACTCCAGCACCAATTTTGCCTCTTGTAGTAGAGAATTTAGCAACAGTTTGGACGATGCTTCCTTTTACTAATATGCTTAAAAACTGCTACCATACGCCTTAGGTTTACAACGCATCATACAAGTGCCAGCCAGGCTTTTGTTGGCTTAAGATATTTTTTTTATTTCCATTAAAAAGAAAAACGACACACAGATAAGCTTCTTGTTCTAAGAGAAATCATTGAATGTTTATTTCGTTCAAAAGATGATGCTACGCCATTAATAATCGAAAATATAACTGCTAAAATAGCCGCCATGAACACGTTTGCAGGACCATAATATTTGCACAACATTTTCGACCACAATTCTCTCATTTGCGGCTCTGATGATATCACAAATTCTACCTTTCAAGTCTTGAATCGATTGTGTGCCATTGTAAACAAGATCTCGGAAGCTATTTGTTGTCATATCTTCGAAATATTGCATGGTAAGTAAACATTTCACGCAAAAGAACGTAGAATTATCGTTACTTTTGTTTAAAAGAAACGTAATCCACATCAATGTCGGTGTGATTTCTTTTGCGAAATGTTAAATTCACAAGATCGGCGAGAAATGGACAAACCTGGGTTTTCCTCAACATTGTGAGCTACAAAAGCAATATGCTCAGTTTTTCTTAAGAGATGTGTATTAGATCGGTTTTTGATATCATTATCTCGTTTCAAGAGCCTTAATTTTTCCCCTAAATGTGCTTCACGATGTCCCATTTTTTTTTTTTTTGGCGTATGAGGTAGGGTTCAACATACTTTCGCACTGCGTTCAGTAGTGTTTCCACTCCTCCTCTTCTGGGGAGACTCCCTTCCCGGAACCGCTCTCCGCATTACTTCGGGAAGGCCCAGAACGATGTCTTCAGAAGGACAATTTTTTACTCACCCACGTCTGGGTTCGCCATATTCAAAGCCAGGATTATCTCGTTGGCCAATACCCGTGAGTCTCATTACGTTGCCATCTGACGACATCTTCCTTCTTTTTCCGCAGTACGCATCCTTTATACATCCGTTCTTGTTCTCTAGTATTTGTCCACCAGATTATCGGGACCAAACTCACCAATCTGGTGCCTCAAATTGTCCCTTTCAGCCTGCCATCTCACGCAGTCAAAGAATGTGTACTCAGCGTCATCATTCACCGGCTCGCAATAAATAAATACAACAGACAAATCCGTAAGTATCCGTGGCGCGAAAAGAACTGGGTCATAAAGTAGACAACCACGGCAAAGTTCTTTCGAGTCCACCTTTCTATATTGGGAGTTAGTCTCGCTGTCCATCTGCCCGTTGTCTCAGAGCACCATCTCTCCTGTCAACGTCACATGGTCTGGGATCTCAATTCTGAGGCCCCAATGCTGAGGTTCTCTCTCCTCGCATCCCATGCCCTCTTGCGCTCAAAGCCAGCAAATCGATGGTCACTTCACTTATCACGAAGACTGCTGCCCCTGAAACTGTACGATGCCCGAAGCCATGCTAAGTGCCGCTGTGCGCCTCACTGCCTCCAAGACCTTGCGCTTTGTCTTTGACCTTAGCGCATCTCCCCAAATCTCGCTATCAGCTTTTTTTTGCCCTGAATCGGCCCACCAATATTCGCCATCAGCCTACTCAGCATGCCCATCACTTTAGCAGCCTTTGCAGCCGCATGCTGTATCTGAACCCAGTAAGTGAGTCTGAGTGAGGGGAAATCGAGTGGTATCGGATTTGCATCAAATTCAGAATGTGTTATGTACTTAAACTTTCAGAGCAGGTACTTGGTGCCCTCAAACAGATAAATGCTGTATACAGTGTCTGTTTCCGTGTTAAGAACAGGTGGAAGCGGCCTGCTTGGATATTTCGCTACTATAGCCACTGCACCGGGGTCGATACATTTTAGTAGTTTAAAAATACTGCTACAAAAATAAGGTTGGGCATCCCTGCGCTTGTTAGATCGCTAAAATAAATAAACAAAAGCTGCAAGAACAACTATACGTGCTGTTTACAAATAACCAAATCTACAACAACAATCAGTAGCAATGATAAAGTAAATAAAAATAACACGGCAACAACAATAATAAAGCAGAAAAGAAAACGAATAACAGACAATAAACAAGCAACAACAAATACTAAGAGCTGAAAGCAGTAGATGATGTTCACATACGCATGGCTACAAAAAAAACTAAAAAGAAATAAAAAGAAAGAAATGGAATCTACCTGAAATATCGAGAGGTTCCAGAGCTTTCGCTGTGTTATTTACTCAGCTATGCGAACAGCAATCAGTTTATTTGGTGTAAACTCAGCTAACGTGTTATTGGTTTGAACTCAGTGTTTAGTGTAGTTATACTCTGGTTGAAGAGGTTGTGATCGAACTTACGAGTAAGTTGTCACTACGTTTGGGTTGGAAGATCTTTAGGAAGAAAAATCTGTCGAATAATGGTTGTTGTTTCCAAAGTTGTAAACAGACGGAGTAAGTAAAAATAAAAATTGTTATTGCCTGTAAAAAGAGTACAAGCAGTGGTGCACAAAAGTGTGTTAAATAAAAAATTTTGAATTAAAACTAAACACAAGATTTATTTTATTTTAAATGCAATCTACGAACTTATAAAAACAGGTTTTTCAAAAGGTAAAAACGTAACAATACAATATATATTTAATAATTCCCTCTTAAGAGTACAGTCCTAGAAAAACATGAGTTCTATACAACATATTCATCCATTTTATTGTAAAAACTATGTTATTACTTAGTAATGTGTTGTTATATTCCAACGGGATTCTGTACTATTTTCAAACTGTTAAATCAAAATGTAACATTGTTTTAAGCATTATCTCGTTCATTATATTTTCAGAATTCATACACAGCTCGGTGCGCTACATTGAAATGTCCAATACCCATTTACAGAGTGTGGACGATGAAACATTTCAGGGACTCAGACTAAAGACTTTAAAATTAATTGACAACGAATTACAGGATATATCCGAAAGAAGTTTTAGGTAAGTCTATAACAACTTATATTAACGTCCTGGAAAAGCATGGAGGAATCTGCTAATGAGCAAAATTAAATTGCGAATAATTCTATTAAATTTCAATAAAAAATTCCTTTAATTTCTTTAAATTCATTTCAGCATGTGTGCATTTTGCTACGTGGCTGCCTTTTCAAGCATATCTTATAATAAAGGGTCCGCCATCTAGCGTTTTTTTTCAACTAGTGCTTATTTCGTGAATGGTAACACTTAGCTCATGTCTGATTTGACAGATGATTAGTTTTATCCTTTCGCTGAACGAATATGGTTGTGTATATGCTTGAACAACGCTGGGAGATATTGCGACATTACTTTGAAAATTATGATAATGTTGCAGAATGTTTGCGATGTGTTCAGATGAAGCTCATTTTAATCTTGGCGGGTATGCAAACAAGCAAAATTGCCGCATTTGGGGCACAGAAAACCCGCACGCATATATTGAAAAGCCGATACACCCACGACGAGTCACTGTTTGGTGCGGAGATTGGTCTAGAGGTATAATTGGGCCACTTTTCTTCGAAAATGAGCAAGTAGTGGCAACATTTGATTTCAACAGGAGGGCGCTACGTGCCACACAGCCGAAGCTACACTCCATGTTTTGCGCCCTGTTTTTGAAGATAGCATTATCAGCCGCAGAGCTGATGTCGTTTGGCCACCTCGGAGCTGCGATTTGACACCGTTGAACTATCATTTGTGGGGTGTTACGCCAACAAGCCAGCGACAATTGACGCTTTAAAGGACAATATTCGATCGATAATGTGCTTAAAAATTGGACCGTTGGTTTATGCTACTGCACGGCCAGCCGAGGCAGCCATTTAAATGAAATTATGTTCCATTATTAACCGGAAGGATTGTACTTTCAAATAAAAAAAGAAATTTAAGAAAATATTCAGTAGTTTTTTTTTTAAGTATTGTCAAAAAAAAAATATTTATTTGGCGGACCCTTTATATATTTTTTTCTCTCTCCAGAATTAAAATTCAATTGATTTTTCTTTTAACCAGCTAACCCAAGCATTTCAAATATTTTTGTATGTACTCGTATGTGCCATAATACACAGCTTCTTTTCAATTCTATGTTTTCTTAGACTCGTATGTGAGAAAGTCTAAGTAAGATTACTGATATTTGTCTTCCAGCTCATGGTTATTTTTTTGTGTTTTTTTGGCTTAGAGTTAATAGAAAATTGCAGCTTTTTTCCTTCTCTTACGTAGTTTGCAAGACGTTATACTTTTCAGATATTTTTTCTGCTTCTTTGGTATATTTTGGTTTTCAGGGCAAATTTTTAAGACACATTGGTTGCTACCATCTTCTTTGATTATTTTGTTGGTCGTCCTTACTATTTTTCTGGTCAGTGGCTTGAATCAGTGTATGAAAAAGAAAGAGAGAGAGAGCGAGAGCGGTGTGTGTGTTTGTAGTTGTTATAGTTTCTGGTATTACGAAAATATTTGTTCGTTAAAATCCCATTAATATTTATAAGCTGCTTTATGGCTTCATCCTTGTTTTTTCTTTTTTTGCTTAGTTTTTCATTTTCGTCCAAATATCTTCTTCCTTTTTTGTCATTTAATATATATTTTGCTTTTAGGTCACAGTTTAGTTATGTTGTTGCCCAATTTTCGTACGTATCTTTATAGTTTTATTTCACTTGTTTTGGTTTAATTTAAATTTGTTATGTAGACAAATTTTTAAATATTTATTTGATACATATTGTGCCAAAAATTCTATATAATAAGGTGATCTAATTTTAAGAATTTTTTTTTCTTTTTAACTAAATATTTGGTTATTTTTAGAAAATTGTTATACGAGTATAAATATAGAAATTTTACCAGATAATAACATTTTTTTTGCTTAATTGCCTGCAGACTTAATGCAAAAATCATTTTTATTAATATTGTTTTTCATTTATACCTGTTTTTTACTCACTGTTTATAGAAAAGCTAAAATATATTTGTCAGTTACACACTACTTTTTTTAAAAAAAAGGGTAAAAATTAAACAAGAAAATATTTGGGGGGTACATTAAAATAGTTAAATTTTGCTTTTGGATGAGAACAACAAAGATATAACAAAAATACAGAAAAAAATTAAGTGCGTTTATAGCAATATGCACCAGTGTAGGTCTGGAGATCGGCATATCATTCTGTAAAATATTGTTACGTTTTAACCGTTTGAGTTCTTTTAAATTGCGCAGAATAAAATAAAGTCCACCAATTTGTTGTTTAACTTTATACAGTCCTTTATTTCATTTTAACTTTGTACAGTATTCAACTTATTTAACTTGCACTTAAGCCACAAATTTTGTCAACATTTTTACGAACGCATTTGCTCTTTGACCGCTAAATTACGACTGACTACTGAATGTGCCTCTATTTGACAGTAAACTAATATTAGTTTCATATATTTAAATTTGAACCAGCGATTATTTCGAATCTGGCAATACTTATGTCATTCTATTCTGTCACAAAATAAAGTTTATTATCTGCACTGAATTGGTATACATTTACTTCCAAAACAAAGACAATTGGTCGGAAATTACACAGAAATATTGTACAAAATTAGGTCGCATAGAAGAGCCAACAGTGCCCGGTATGAGCAAGTCAGCCGAAAATATAGAAGCTGTGGCTGAGAGTGTGCGTGAGAGTCCATCAACATCAACTCATCATCGTTATCAAGAATTGAACTTTTCACGCACCAGTTTATGACGAATTTTTTAGAAAAGATCTTTGTCTGATGCCTTACAAAGTTAAATTGGCTTACGAGTTGAAGCCGCATGACTATCGGCATACGCGATGATGTCAATTCGTCATCGTTCTCAAGAATTGAGCATTTCACGCACTAGCTTACGTCGAATTATTCGAAAAGATATCGGTTTGACGCCTTACAAAGTTCAATTGATTCAAAAGTTGAAGCCACATGACCATCCGCTACGTTTTCGCTTCGCTAGATGGGCCAACGAGGAACCGCACTATGATGCTAATTTTGCCAAAAAGAATCATTTTTTCGCATTAAGCTCATTTTCATCTTGTTGGGTACGTTAATAAGCAAAATTGCTGTATTTGTGGTTCAGAAAACTCGAACGTGGTCTTACAGAAGCCAATGCATGTATTAGGAATGACTGTTTGATGTGATTTGTAGAGCGAAGACATCATTGCATATTTCATTGAAACTGAGAACGGCACAACCATTACGGTCAATGGAGACACCTATGGCACCATGATAACCGATTTTTTTGTGCCCGCTCTTCATGGTATTAATGTGAACGATGTTTGGTTTCAACAGTATAGTGCACAATCTGGCAGAATCGAGATATTGCATCAAACGTTTGATGGCCATTTAATTTTCCGAAATGGTAATATTAGTTAGCCACCAAGTGTCTGCGTTCTGACACCATTGAACTATTTTCCGTGGTAAGCCTTTAAAGACAAACCAGAGGCATTCGTGATGCCATTGCCGAGATACGACCACATACATTCGAAAGCGTGCTCAAGAATTGGTACAATTGAATGGGGACCATATTGAATACATCACTGTATGGATTCTAACATCGACTGGAAAACAGTTGAAGATTGATTTTGCATCATTTCGATGATTTGTCATTTAAAATAACTAGAAAAGCTAAAAGGAAGTTGTACGTTGAAACAGGCCCTACCAGAAACCCTTTGGCCAAGCTTCTGGCTATATATAATGAGGAAAGGCTTGAGGTACCGCTTTCAGTGGTAGCTCTGTTGGACAAAAGATACCAAGTATCTATTAGAAATTTTTTTCCCGAAAGTTATCGTAAGAGTAACTTTAAGACGTGATAGAAAAACTGACTTATGAGCTTATTATTTTCTTTAATAAAACGTGTAATTGAAATAAACAAACGTGGGTGTGGCATGGTGTAGAAGTGGTTAGAGTGCAGGCATACAACACAAACGGCCTAAGTTCGAATCCCAGCAAAGGACATGACAAGAAAAAACAATTAATTGCGGTTTCGAGTTTTAAAAAAAGAGACTTTAACCCCTCTAGAAAAATCCATCGAAAGAAGTCTCCTGACCCTCCAGCTTACCTCCGGCGATGATGTAAAAATATCCAGGATCTTCACCACTAAACACAATCATATAGTGACGAACTACAGTAGATTAATCATCTATTAAGCTTGATAATCAACTTGATTACTGAAACTGAGACAAAATAGTGGATGCTTTGTGGAAAGACAATAGGCTTCCAAGAGGAGTAACGGAGAAATGTTTGAATCCAACTTTACTAGTGTAAAAATCACGTCAATATCTTCCAAGAGTGTAGATTAAAATTAAAAAATTTTACTGGTAAGTCTATGATTCTGTTGTGTTCATATGGATTCACAAGAATCATGTAGTCAATAGTTCTCAGGTCACTAATATAGACTAGAACTACCAAATAGTACTAGTTAATCTCTGGTTCTAATGTCTTCATATGGTCATATAGTAAATAGTAAAGACTTGGACTACCACATTTTAATAGCGAACTACCTAGTCTATTGTACTTAGATCAATAGTGAAGAGTAGACTTACCGAATTATCATCATATGATCTCGCAAGGACTACCCAGTCTGTAGTGCGAAGACCTCTAATGTAGACTATAACTATAAAAAAATCACTAGTCTTCTTTCAATGAAAAACTTTTCTAGCAAAAAAAAAAAAAATTAATGGAGGTATAACCAGTCAGTAGTACTGTTGACAATGTCATTTGTATATCAATATACTTTTATTATTGTAATTTTCTTCAATAGTTCTAAGATCACTAGTGTAGAATAGAATTATCAAATTGTCGGCATATGGTCTCACTAGAACTACCTAGTCAACAGTGCAAAGGCCACCAGTGTAGACTAGAATTATCAAATTGTTGCTAGTGAAACTCTGGCTTTAATGTCGTCTTACAGGGCTACAAGAACTACCGAGTCAATAATTCTAAAGTTGCGAGTCTTTTTCAACGAAAACTGTTTCTAACAGAGAAAAATAAATAAATAAATAAATGTGGTATAACCGGTCAGTAGTACTGTTGACAATGTCCTTTGTTTATCAATATACTTTTGTTATCGAAATTATCTTGAATAGTTCTATCTTCGCTAGTTTTTCTCAATGAAAAATTTGTTTAGCAAAAAAAATAAAAAATTATTATGGAGGTATAACCAGTCAGTAGTACTTTTGACAATGTCGTTTGTTCATAAATGTACTTTATTATCGACATTTTCTGCAATAGTTATAAAATACTTGTGTAGAATAGCGTTGCTAATTTGTCAGCATATGGTCTCACAAAAACTAGATAGTCAACAGTGCTAAGGCTGCTAGTGCGGACTAGAAATATCAAATTGTGCCAGTGAAACTCTGGCTTTAATATCTTCTACAGAGTTACAAGTACTATCGAGTCGATAATTCAAAGGTCGCTAGTCTTTTTCAATGAAAATTGTTTCTAACAAAAAAAAAAATTAAATGGGGTAAAATCGGTCAATAGTACTCCTGACAATATAAATTTTGAATCAATATACTTTTGTTATCGAAATTATCTTCAATAGTTCTATCTTCGCTAGTTTTTCTCAATGAAAATTTTTTTAGCTAAAAATATTAAATGGAGGTATAACCGGTCAGTAGTACTGTTGACAATGTCATTTGTTTATCAATATACTTTTGTTAGCGACATTTTCTGCAGTAGTTCTAAGATCACTTATTTAGAATAGAAGTGCCAAATTTTCAATATATGGTACCACAAGAACAACCTTGGCCTTAGTTCTAAAAGAGAAACATTGAGTGTTGGTATAATCGGTCAGTAGTACTGTTGACAATGTCATTCTTAAATCAAATTATTTTTATTTTTAAAAAATTTTCAGGGTATTATCGCATCGAATTTTTAACAGATCAATAGATATCTACTCCTTACAACGATTTATATAAACCTTGTACTCATCTTTTATCAGGGATTAGACTGTAATTAAGATTTGAAATATTTGACCAAGAAAACTGTTACAAGGTATTGGTAGAGTTTCTATGCTGATGCTTTGTTTCTCTCTCCTGGTGTATAATATTAAGCAATTTTAAACGAATTAGTTCAATATTCAATATTTGCTTTGTTTTTATTTTTAAATATAAAATTTAAGCTGCAAGTCATTAAAGTGTTTAAGAAAAAAACAAAATTAATAATTAAAATATTTTTAATTTACGATTTTGAATACAATATTTTTTTGTTTAAATTCCATTATTAAAGTAATTAAATTAATAAAGTTGTTATGCACACAAGGCATATAGAACAAAGGAATACAAATATTCCACATGAACTTGCCACCACACACACAGTAAAATAGTTTCCTTTTAAAACGGAAGTATAACTAAATGTGCAACAATTTTATGGCATGGAATTCTAATTTTCAAAATTTCCTTAGAAATCTTTAAGCCAAAAGCATTGCAAGGCAGTCTTGCATAGATATTTAGTTGGTATAAGTAATTCGAATAAAATTATAATAGATTTTCTATTAAATAACCGATAGGAGTATATAAGCCAAACTTAAAAGTGTTCACATGCATACAATGGCTCTCTCTGTCCTTCTATTTCTACTCATTGTTCAATTCAATTCAATTTTTGTTTAAATTCAAATTAATGCCTTGCTCATATTGGTCGTTAGAGAATATCAAATGTAAGAACATGTTGTTTTAACCCATATTGTTATTATTTTCAGCATAATCACCAACATCATCATTACCCTCATTGTGAATGTAATCATAAAAAATTCCTCTAATTATAGGTTCATTGATTGCCTTTTGATTTCAATTTAACAATTTTGCCATTTTCAGTGACCATTGTTATTTTGGGGGCCTATTTTGTACTACTGCAACATCAACATCATCATCCACAAAGTCATTATTTTTATTTAAGCCATAAACACCAACATAGATATGGAAATTTAAATTCGAATAGTAATGGTTTAGTTAGTTTATACGAGTACATACATAGATAATATTTGGCTATTGTAGTCATTGTTTTTGGTTTAATTTTGGGGTTTATTGTTTTATCCTTTAGTCGGCCGAATAGGCCAGACATTGCCGGTCAATCTCATTAACATTTCCATTTGTTTTTCTTCTCTCTATGTTTTATTCGTTTTATTTCATTTTATATTGAAATTATTGAAGTGATTATTATTACCTTTCAATAATTTTGTATAGACTTTGTTGTTTTTCGCTGTCATTTCCATTATTATGAAGGCTTATCAAAGGGTCATGAGGTTGTCATGGCTTCAGATATGACCATATTTCATATCTAGAGAGACGCATTTGCCAAACCAATTCTAAATTAATTTTAGTAGGGAACATATTTCTATTTAGATCTACAAATGCTTCATTCAGTTTAAAAACATTGTTACGGAAATAAAAATGCCTAAAAAGAAAATACACCACTTTAGTGCCTTTGGGACAGTAATGTGGGAATTTTGTCTATTGGTTTGTGTCAAGGTTAATAATGTATTACCCTGGTATTGCCGTACTTATTTATGTATTTGATGACATCTTTGGGTAACACAATCTTACATATTTAAAACTAATGGATATAAATAGAGGATATGAGCGCGAAACTTTTCCAACTGTAGACAATAAGATATATAAGGAGGCTGCTTTGCCTCCGTCGATACAGTTATCGTTTTGCAGTCATAAAGTAAAGTTGTGTTTAGGTGTAAATAAAAGTATTGTATAAACGAATATTAAGTGCAAGATAAATAATAAAATAAAACTTTAAAACAAAAACAAAGTGGTGTTTATTTTATTTTGACGCAATTAAAAAGAACTCAAACGTTTGAAAAAGGTTAAAAATCATTTAAAAATTAATTTGAATGCAAATACAGTGTCTACAATCCGGTAGTCTACTATGTTCCAAAAAAAAAGAAAAAAGTTACTTATTGCGTGAAAGCGCCTTATATCTGGCAAAAAGTTAAATTCCGTATTTTACTATTATACAAAATCGGGGAATCACATAATTAAATTAGGTACACGCTCCCAAGCAAATGCCAAGTCAGTCATAGTGGTACATTGAGTAATAGCTTCTGTGTGATAACTGAAATCTGACAGGAATATATATTATCCACGCTCGTATATAATATAGCACATGCAGTTGTCGTTCGCAACTCTACAACAATTTTTTTCTCCGTCACTCCTCTAGAAAGCATATTGTCTTTTTCGTAAGAGCATCTATTGTTTTGTTTCAGTTTCTTTAATCAATTTGATCTTTCAAGCTAAACAGATGATTAATCCACTGTAGTTTTCTCCATATGATTTTGCGTAGTGGGGAAAATCCTTGCTAATTTATTGTGATCTTTACTTTAGCATTGTAAATTTTTACCAGTAGGTGGCATGTTTACCTGATCATTCGCCAGAGGTATTGAAAACCCTGGTGGCGATCCTTACTTAGTATTTAAATTTTTTCCCAGTAGGTTGAGTTTTCTTCTGATCATCCATCGGATGTTTGGCATTATCGTCAGAGGAAACTGGAAACTAAAGTGGCTTCCTGAGATGGATTTGTCTGTCATTAAACACTCGAAACAGCAATTAATTTCTTTTTCGTCATATCTTCTGCTTCTGAGCACGTATTTATCGTCAAGACTCTGAAGACTGCAGTTACGAAGACGATACTAAGGCCCAAGATTAATAAATGTAAGGTAGTATTCTAAAACCTTACAAAGACATTAAGTTCAGGATACGTAATATCGAGTTGGAAAATATTAGTAACTCCTTCCACCTTGGTAGCATCCTAACAAAGACCCTTTCAGGATTTTACTACCTGTATGGAAAGCAACTGCTGTTAAAAAGTGGACTAAGAACAACATAATCATCTCCTACATAAGATAAGCATTCCTCTATGAATATAAATCCTGGAATATGACATCATGTAATATCAATGCTATCCAGGCACTCAAAAATCGTTGTCTTCAAAGAATATAGGAAATATTTTAGACAAATACCTCCTCGAATACTGGCTTGGTAGAGCAAATGAATCAACGTCCAATTCACACATATATATCATTATAATTATATCGATTAGGCACTACTACAGAACACTCCGACCCATGGGAACTATTGTGCCTCTTCCGATTTATAGTTTGTTCAGCAGATGTGCTACCTTCCTAATAAACACAAGCAGATCAGAAATCATAACGGTGGATATGTCACCCAGTGAGGCACTATTTCTATTTAAACATTTCCAGCTGATGACTGTGAGCGCAGTCGACAAACATCCACATCTGTCACCACCATCCTCTTCAGATGCGCTTTGACCCTACTGTGGCGCGTACGAAACTCCATAAGGAGTTTCAATTCTGACCTGCCATACTTAAGAACCACAAAGCGACACCCTACAGTGGCGAAGTGCCTTTTGAGCATTCAGTGATACAAGTATCTGGAAATTTCCCAATCCTCGATTAGATTGAAGATGGTAGTATGTGGTGCTGCACAGCTAGGTTCCGCACCGATATGGGCAAATAAATGTAGGTTCTCAATCGCAAATCATACTAAAACATATTTCCATCATTTCCTAGTTCACGCAACACTAAATCTGTTTTTCACGCAAAATTTAATACAAGTTCGTTGTTGCAAATTCAAATTCATTTCTAAAATTGTAAAACAATTGTAGCGCTTTCTCCCGATAATTCGTTTGATGTTTTTCAGCATCGCCAGAGAAGAGCAAAATAGAGAAAATATTGGCAGTTAAACATGAAAATATGTGAAATGACCACTCTACGTCTGTTTGGTGTTATAACGGGTCCGCCATCTAACGTTTTTTTTTCAACTAGTGCTTATTTCGTGAATGGTAACACTTAGCTCATGTCTGATTTGACAGATAATTAGTTTTATTCTTCCGCTGAACGAATATGGTTGTGTATACGCTTGAACAACGCTGGGAAATATTGCGACATTACTTTGAAAATCATGGTGATGTTGCAGAATGTGTGCGATGTGTTCAGATGAAGCTCATTTTGATCTTGGCGTGAATGTAAACAAGCACAATTGTCGCATTTGGGACACAGAAAACCCGCACGCATACATTGAAAAGCAGATACGGATTTTGGCCCAGAGGCATAATTCGAAAATGAGCAAGGAGTGGCCGTTACAGTCAATGGCGATCGCTATCGGGCCATGTTGAACGAACTTTTGCTCACAAAAATTGAAAAGGAGGATATTAGCAACATTTGGTTTCAACAGGACGGCGCTACGTGCCACACAGCCGAAGTTACACTCGATGTTTTGCGCTCTGTTTTTGAAGATTGCATTATCAGCCGCAGAGCTGATGTCGTTTGGCCACCTCGGAGCTGCGATTTGACACCGTTGGACTATTATTTGTGGCGTGCCGTCAAAGATAAGTGATACCCCAACAAGCCAGAGACAATTGACGCTTTTAAGAACAATATAATAATATACATAATACATAATACATAATAATATACATAATAATATAATAATATAATAATATACAGCTGCACACAATCGATAATGTGTTCAAAAATTAGACCGATCGTGTAGGCTACTGCATGGCCAGCCGAGGCAGCCGTTTGAATGAAATTATTTTCCGATACTAACCGGAAGGATTGTACTTTCAATTAAAAAAAGAAATTTGAGAAAATATTCAGTAGTTTTATTTTAAAGTATTTTCAAAAAAAAAAAAAATATTTGGCGAACCCTTTATTATCTCTGCTACGTCAATACAAAATACTGCCTTTGAAGGATGGAGAAAGAGACAGCTGAGCATATACTCTATGAATTCCCTGATCTGAACATTTGTAGGGTATTCTTTTGAAGGCAGCAAAACTTTAGTTTTATTTCATCTCTAGAGTGCGTCCTTATGTTCGAGAAATTAGTTCATTTAAACCTAAGCATCTTATGACTCAATTTGCTAGACAATTAAAAAGCGTTCCTATTTTAAATCTACCATTAAAACTAAAACCCTTAAGATTTGCCCGTTAAAACGAATGTGCAGCATAAAAACATCTACTTAACGATTAGCAACTAAAAGCTTATACCGTTTTTTAACGATTTTATTTTCTACACTCCCCCGCCATTTGCCCCTTCCTTTTCTACTCAACAATTGTAACTTTTATTACAAGAAATAAAAATGAAAAACTTTTTTGTTTTTTTATTCAAAATCTACAGTAATTTAGTTTTAAACTCAACTCATAAGTAGAGTATCATTGTCGTCATTAACAGCATCATCATCAAGGAGATTCTTCAAGTACTTGCTGTTTGTGTAGTGCTTACTGCCAATTGCGCATTTCATATGTAGGTTTTTGTAAATATTTTCTAGAAACTGCAAATAACTGATCCGATAACAATTCAATTCAATGAAATGTTTGTTTTCCGCTTGACTGTGCAACAATTGTTGTTCCCTCGTTACGTTGCCGTTGAAAAGCTTTTCATCGCAAATTACCAGTAAATGCATGAAAAGACTAGAAGGATTGCAGAGAATTGAGCAGGAAATGTATGGAAACGATGAACGCATTTATTTAACAGATGAAGTAAAAACTAAACGACTTTTGTTTCATATGCGTATGCAAATATTGTTGTTTTTCAAATACACTTATGAAGGCAACATTTGGAAAAGTTGTCTGCAATAATTTGCTCATTTAACCAAAATTATTTCGAAGTTAGACAAGCTTTATTTCAAAGCAGCAACTGTAGATGTAAGCATGGGTATAGCTTATGTATACGTGAATAATTTGTAAAATTATTTTCTACAAATAAAACCAATGTCTCAAGATCCTGTCATCTGAAATATCATTTATTTAGTGAAAGGTTTGCCATTTACGAATATAATTCGTTTGAGAGCCTAAGAATGTGTAAAAATCGTTAAAAGGACCTATAAAGGTGGCAACAACCGTAACAACTGGCGAGATATCTCTCTGCTCAGTATGGCGAACAATAACTACTCATATAATAACCAAAAGAGTCTCTTATGCTACAGCAATTAGAAGGCAACAAGCTGGCTTCTATCTAAACAAATCATGTATTGATCATGTCAATGCACTCAGAATAATTGTGGAAGAGTTGGTCGAATGGTGGTCTCCTCTGTATGTATAATTTTCATAGATATTTTCGATCACAATGTCATTTGGCAGTTCTTCCCATGTAGAGGTGTTCCATTGAAAGTAATTGGACTCATTAGAAGCATGTAAGTTGAGGCAAGTTGTCGTATTCAGCACGAGGGCAAACAGAGCAGAAAAATGAATGTTGCTACAGTAGTACGACAAGGTTGCATGATGTCATCACAATTATTTAACATTTTGTTAGATATTGTCATGAGCCATGCTATATCAGGTGATTAAGATATTGGCTGGGGACATCTGGGCCGGTTAAATGATTTTGAGTATGCTGAACATGCAACTGCAACGTCTTACAGAGCTGGCTAAGAACGCTGGTCTTAAGATTAATATTTTCAAAACTAAACTGATGCGGGTAAACGCGTTACAGTTAAAAATATACCTCTGGAGGAGCTTAATTTGTTTTGCTATCTTAGAGCTGTCATCACAACAGCAGGCGGCTTAGGTGCAGGCTATGGTATCAAACGAACTAGATTACTATTGACATCCGAAGGCGAAAATGGAACTGGATTGGTCACAGTTTACAAAAACCGCTCACAAATATTATCAGAACAACAATCGACTGAAATCCTCAAGACAGCCGTAGAAGAGGCCGAGCAATGAGTGAAGTAAAAAACATCACTATGAACAGATCTCGATATAACGATTTTGTTGAGGCCCTATGCTCCTTATAGGAACGATGTATAGCCACTTATTTTAGATTTTACGAAAAATATATTCTTCAGCGATGAAGCTCATTTTTCACTCGGTGGTTAAGTTAACGAGAAATTTGTCGCTTATGGGTCACGTAGAACACAGAAGTGTATTTGGAAAAGCTACTCCATACGCATAAAGTGACTGGCTGATGCGCATTGTGGTCTGGCAGTGTCATTTGATCGTATTTTACCAAACATAATGCTGGAAAAACTATCACCGCCAATCCAGAGCTCTACGGCGGTATAACAACCGACTTTTTTTGACCAGCGATTATGACCTAAACGATATAAGGTTTCAACAAGACGGATAACAGCAGCCAGTCAACACGACCGAATTTAGCGAGTCGGTTATATTTCGACTTAGCTACGTTAATTGGCCACCAAGATGATGCAAATTGACGGTGTTAAACTATTTTGTAGGGCTATGACGTAGATATATATCTACGCGGATAATCCACCGCCAACATTCGTCAAGTTATTCCGGATATATCGACAAAATGGGTATTTGGTATAAGCTTTTCAATATGCTGAACTGTAGGCAATTATATTATAGTGGATGGTTAATAGGTTGCAGTTAGTGAATGGTTTTTAGATATAAAGATTTGATGAGAATAACTGGTCACGCAAAAAAGCAATATCGAACAATCAACTGATATTTTTCTAATCAATAAGATAAGTAGACACCACCTTTCAATGTTTGCCTTTCAGAATTTCAACCTCACAATCAGCACGTTTTTGTTCAGCCAGTTGGTGCAACTTCAAGCGGAGCTTTGTACTTACTTTGAGCAGCTCGTTATACAAATATGCACAGTTACAGTGACATGGCACCAGAGGAATGCTAGCTAATGAAACAAAATAGTGAACAACGATGGCATTCACAAATCCTTCGAAGATTTACCATCAAAACACTAGAAGGATGCTTAGCCGAATCTGCTACTCATCTTTAAAAAATCTGATTACAGAAATATCAACAAGCAATGTGAGAATACCGCCTCGACGTATCTCGTTTGAGTGAAACACCGTGGCCTGGAGCTGGAAAATAGGTCTTTTGGAGAAGGGCCTATCTTATGCATAAAAATTAATGTACGTTTGTATGTTTGTTGACTTGTTTGTGCCTTATGGACAGCCAAACGGCTGAATCGATTCTCTTGGCATGTTTACAGTATTTCTCTACTTGTCTGAAAGGAACTATAGGATAAATAATTTTCAAAAATTCCAACTGGGCAGTGCCACGTCCATACAAAGTAAATATTTTTCTATATCTTTATAATGGTAACAAAAAAAAATCTCCTAATTTGGCCCAAATGGATTCATAGTTAATACAAATCAGCAGATAAAAGGTGGGTGGAATAGGACAAGTGGGCGTGGTATCTTCTATACAAAGTAAATATTTATTAAATATATCTTGACAACGTTTACAGCTAAAATTTCAGTACTTGGTATAAGTGACTTCAGAGCCAATATAAACCATCAGTCAAAAAGTGGTCGCGATTAGCTAAGTGGGCGTGATAGCTGCCATACAAAGTAAATGTCGATTTTAGTTGATCTCGAAAGCAGTTAAAGCTAAAGTTATATAATTCGGTCTCAATTACTTTGAAGTCAGTGCAAATCATCAGTCAAAAGATGCGCTGAATTAGAAAAGAGGGCGTGGTACCTCTTATATAAATAAAATATTTGTTTTTTTATATCTTAAGAACGGTTGAAGCTAAAGTTTTAGTATGTGGTCAAAATGGCGTCATGTTCAATACAAATCATCAGTCAAAAACTAGGAGGACTTAGACAAGCGGGCGTGGTACCTCCCATACAAAATTAATATTGATTTTATTATATCTTGAGAATAGTTAAAGCTTAAGTTTCAGTATTTGGTATAAGTGACTTCACGGACAACAGAAATCATCAAGTGAAAACTGAACAGAATTGGACAAGTGGGCGTGGTAGCTTTTAGACAAACCTAATATAGATTTCTGTATATCTTAAGATCATTTAAAGCAAAAGTTTTTGAATTTGATCTGAATTACTCTAAAATCAGTACAAATTATTGGTCAAAAACTGAACGAAATTGGACAAGTGGGCGTGGTACCTCTCACATAAAATAAATACTGATTTCATTATATCTTGAGAATGGTTAAAGCAAAAGCATTTGAATTTGGTAAAGTTCCTTGCTAATTGGTGGTGGTGAGCCTTACTTAGCATTGCCAGTTATCCCCAGTACATAGACTTTTCTTCTAATAATTCGTGCAATGTGTGTCCTCGTTACCGAAGTTGCTTTCAGCGGTGTCTCCTGTAGTTGGATATGTCTGAGGGGAAAAATTTTTCTCGTCATATCCTCTTCAGTGGGGAATTGGAACATTATGTTGTGGCCGCTTATGCTGTATGCGGGTACTTTAGCCACTACAACACTCCACCCCACTATGGAAAATAAAAATCAGAAAAATCTAAACATTTTTGGGCATTTAAATATATTTTTTTAATTCTAGAGGCCCTGTTTCCCCTACTACAGTAAGCATTTTCTATTATTTCTACCCCTTTTTTTAACATTAACAACAATAACCCTGTTCTATGTCTACGATTATGTTGTTGCCCCTTATGTTCGTAGAAAACTCATTGAGCCATGCACAGTAAAAATGTTACTAAAGTGCATTCAGGCAAAAGGTATTTCATTTGTTACTGATCGTATAAAATTCACTATAAATCAGTGAAAGCATAACCAATAGCAACGGCAATAATAGTGGAATAACAGCAGCAATAACGGAAATTTATTTTGCAAAAAAAAAAAACAATATGTTTTTGCTCTTATGACTGCTAAGTGTACTAAGCAGGTATTTGGTTTGTTGCAAGTGTATGTTGCTGGTTGCTTATTTTATGTGGCAGTAAGTGGTTTAAAGTCAGTTTAATACTGCGAATGAACTAAGATAAAAATTGTAGAAATGTTTAGTCAAGCATTCCATAGTCATGACAGTGTTGGTCGATAACTAATGGTAAACAGGTATAAAGGGATGATTTGTGTAAGTTAGTTTGTGTCCTATAGACCCAAAACGACTGAAGCGATTTTCTTCAAATTTTTACAGTATCTTTCTGTATGCCTGGAAGGAACTATGGGCTACATAAGTTTTAAAAATTCCAACTGGGCGGTGCCACGCCCATACAAAGTATATATTTATTTGTCTATATCCTCAGAACAATGATAATAACAGGCTCAAAATTATGTCAAAATGGCTTCATAGTAAATACAAATCATCATTTAAAAGATGAGTGGAACCGAAATATGGTTGTGTATACGCTTGAAAAATGCTGGGAAATATTGCTACATTACTTTGAAAATCATGGCAATGTTGCACATTGCGTGCGAAAATTGCGTACGGATTTATTGATAGAACTTGGCGGGTATGTAAACAAGCAGAATTGTCGCATTTGGGCACAGAAAACCCGCACGCATACATTGAAAAGCCGATAGACCCAAGAGAAGTCACTGTTTGGTGCGTATTTTGGTCCAGAGGCATAATTGGGCCATTTTTCTTCGAAAATGAGCAAGAAGTGGCCGTTACAGTCAATGCCGATCGTTATCGGGCCGTGTAGAACGAATTTTTGTTCATAAGAATTGAAGAGGAGGATATTAGCAACATTTGGTTTCAACAGGATGGCGCTATCTGCCACACAGCCGAAGCTACACTCGATGTTTTGCGCTCTGTTTTTGAAGATCGCATTATCAGCCGCAGAGTTAAAGTCTTTTTGCCAACTCGGAGCTGCGATTTAACACCGTTGGACTATTATTTGTGGGGTGCCGTCAAAGATAAGTGTTACGCCAACAAGCCAGAGACAATTGGCGCTTTAAAGGACAATATTCGTGAAGCCATTGTTGAAATACAGCTGCACACAAACGATTATGTGCTTAAAAATTGGACTGATCGTGTATGTTACTGCATGGCCAGCTGAGGCAGCCATTTGAATAAAATTATTTTCCATTATTAACCGGAAGGATTGTGCTCACAAATAAAGAAAGATAGATGAGAAAATATTCAGTAGTTTTTTTTAAGCATTTAAAAAAAAATAATTATTTGGCGGAACCTTTATTATTTTATTAATCATTTAAATAAATAATTATATTTTAAAATAACAAAAAAAACCTTCGGTATGATTTATAAAAAGTAATAACATGTTTAGTTTTAAAAGCAGGGACGTTAATAAGTTTTCTGGGACGGAATCCATTCCAGCGCTGGTCCTGGAGCAATGCTCCATTGGCTAATTTTTTCAGTGCGCCAATGTAAGGCCAATCCTTAAGAAGGGTGAGGCTAGTAACTCGGTAAACTACCGCCCAGTAGCAGTTTGTTCGGCAAAATCGACATCTTCTGTAAGTCGATCGCAGGCCCACTTAGCGAAGCCTTGTTCAAGGCTATACACAACCATATTTGTTCCGCTGAAGGATAAAACCAATTATCTGTCAAATCAGACATGAGCTAAGTGTTACTATTCACGCAATAAGCACTAGTTGAAGAAAAAAACGTTAGATGGCGGACCCGATATAATACTTTTAATATAAGAACCATTATTCCATAATCTGTATAAATTAATAATCCGGATCTGGATCTGCCATCAATTATCCGGATTATCAAGGTTTTAATATTTAACATTTTGATCGCATTTTACGATTTAGTTATTTTTTTCCCCTTTTTATTATATCTGAGAATTTTTCATTTACTAAAAAGCTTTAATGTAATAAACTTTATTTAGTTGACTTTATTTTGATTTATTTTATATTAAAGCTCTCGTATATAATAACACTGATCAACACAATTCCTGTTTCCTTTAATAATTTTTTTTGTTTTTTATTTTTTGTTTTTGAATATTTCTATGGCGCTGACCTGGAAAAAAATACTGGGAGATTGCCAACAGCTTTACTTTCTATAATATACTGCTTTATTTTGTTGACAAAAAGATAAGAAAATTAACAACTGTGTTAACAAGGTTTTAAGCAAACACTATCATATGATCTTTTTTTAAAATTTCCGTGAATGAATGGCTTTATAGACCTTATGATAGACCTTGATAACACTCTTCCATTGTCCGAAGTACCTAATGAAAGTATGCACTCAGCTCTTCGCTGAAATCACTCAGGTTTTATGGAAATCGATCTAAATGAGAATGCAGAAAATGGATTTTCATACTCATGTTGTATCCTTGTTCTAGCAAGTTTGATAGCATGTACTCAGCAAACTCGAAATGGTCGTCAGTTTTCTTTTACCTTAATTTTCCTGTCGCGTAATTCCGGTTGTAATTCAATATATTATCTCCACTGAACGATATAAATCGATTTACGCTTGAGCAACGTTGGGATTTATTGGAAATTTATTTCCAAAACGAAGATAATTGGTCGGAAATTGCAAAACAATAAAAAAATTCATCTTTTCGGATGAAGCTCTTTTTCATCTTTGTGGTCTCAGAAAACCTAAACGTGGTCTTACAGAAGCCAATGCACACATTACGAGTGACTGTTTGATGCAGCTTGTAGAGCGGAGGCATCATTGGCCCATATTTCATATATGGCAACCATTACTGTCAATGAGGACACATATCGCACCGGTTTTTGTGCCCGCTCTTCATGTTATTGATGCGAAAGATGTTTAGATTTAACAGCATGGTGCAACTTGCCACACATCTCACGCCACAATCAAATTATTACGTCAAACGTCTGATAGCCGTTTAATTCGCTGAAATGGTGTTGCAGGTTGGCCGCTTAGAAGCTGCGATTTGACACCGTTGAAGTATTTTCTGTGGGGCGCCGTTAAAGACAAGTGTTATGTCGGCAAATCTTAGATAATTAGGCATTTGGAAGTCAACATTCGTGATGCCATTGCCGAGATATGACCTCATATATTATATTAATTTCCCCAACATTCCATAAAAGAGCATGGGGACTTCTCTCAGCTAATGTACTGCACCCGATTCTATTTTTAGACTCATTGAAAGGGACCTGCAATTTAATACCGGCACTAAACGGCATATCCATTTAGAGAAGTTTTCTATAGTAGTAATACTCATAACCAGTTACTAGCTAATGTTTTGAGCTGATACCGCTGTCGAAAAACGTTTTTCTTTTTTCAAGATGGTCTGGCTTGGTATTAAGCCGACGACCTTCAGGTTTGTAGGCGGATGTCTAACCTACCATACACTCCCTACACGTGCAGAAAATCTAGAAATTTGGTCCGATCCAATGGGGTAATGTGAAGCTAGCCGCGGCAGCCATATGAATAAAATAATATTTCATTTCTAACCGGAACAATTGTACTTCACAACAACAAAAAATAAATTTGGTTTATTGCATTATTAAATTTCAACTTTTAAATGGTCTACCCTATGTACTCACCACAAATTAAGCAAAAATAGTCTGGATTCAGCACAGAAAATCTACTTAACGAAGCCATATTTAAAATATCGAAAAAATATTTTAGTGTCCAATTAAAACCAAAATCTAAGTGAAAATAGTGAAAGGGAGTAGTGAGCTATAAATCAAAAACAAAAGCTGTTAGAGGAAAATTGCTGCCGTATTTAAAAATGCACGTCAATATGAGATGAAGTAAACAAAAATCACAAAAAATAATTTTTTTTTTTTTTGTTTTGTTGACCAGTGTAAACAATACTTTTTTCTCCCTTTTTTATTTATTTCAAAGGTATTTTATTGCTCATTCTGAAATTTTCTATTTGTTGTAATAAATTTAAGGATTTAAGGGATTTAAAGCTTTAAACCAGTAAATCAAATAATTTTTAAAAGTATTTTATAACATCAGTGTTTCCCAGAACTACTCTGTAAGAGAGAAGAGCATACAGTTTTTAGAAAAAATAAAATAAAATAAAAAAAAATAAAATAAAATAAGAAGTAATTGTTAGAAATTTGTTTACGAATATTATATCTCCTATAAAGGCATATACAGTCAGTCACACATAAAATTGAACACCTAATATAAAAGCAAAATATTAACAATTTTGCCCTATGCCAAAAGAAGTAATTTATATAACAAAACTTAGGATAATCAATTCAAAGACACAACAAAAAATAAAAGGATTTATATTCCGTTATATGCGAAACAGAATACCAAGCAACCCTCGCAATTTGAATGAGATAAAAATGGCGATTGGTAAATTGAAAAACAATAAGGCGGCAGGCGAAGATGGACTGACTACCAGCGGAAATTCTACGGTTTGACATCCAAACCACAGCTGAACTTCTACTGCCTCACATCACATCAGTACGGGAGGAGGAGAGGCTGCCTCCTGCGTGAAAGAAGGGCATCCTTGTAAGTTTACCGAAAAGTGGCGACTTAAAAAACTGTAATAATTAGAGAGGAATTACTCTACTAAACACCATTTATAAGACACTTGCAGTCATAATACAGGGGAGGCTTCAGAGCAGAATAGACAACATACTGCGAGACGAACAAACTGGCTTCAGAACGAATAGAAGCCAACATTTTACCAATAATCATTGAACAGTCCATAGAATGGCGTACCCCCCTGTATCCACTATTCATCGATTTCAAGAAAGCGTTTTATACCATCAGGCGAACGGCTATATGGAAAGCACTAAGAACCAAAGGAGTACCCCAGAAGAAAGGAGTACCAGTATAATTAGGGCGATGTATGAGGATGCAGAACTTTCAGTTCATCACAACGAAAACATCGGCCAACCATTCCACACCAATGCTGGAGTTAAACAAGGATGCCCACTCTCACCTGAGCTATTCACCATCGTGCTGGATGACATAATGAGCAAAGTCTGTTCGAAAAGAAGAGGGATCACGCGGAACCTCTTACGCTAACTCGAAGACTTGGACTATGCGAATAACTTCTGTCTACTCTTGCATAAGATTTTCAATATGCAGTCGAAACTGGAGGCCCTAGAAAGATTGGCTCGTAGTGTTTGGCTTGAGATAAACATCAAGAAAACCAAAGCCATGAGAATAAACAACACGAGCACGGAAAACATCATACTACAGGCTTCTGCTGTCTAGGAAGTACAATGACTGCAAATAATGGGGCAGAAACAGACGTAGATAAGAGGCTCAATAAAGCGAGAGCGGCATTGGCACAACTGCAGTCAGTATGGAGTGCTCACATATATCCAGACGAACTAAGCTCAGAATATTCAACTCATGTTTTAAATCGGTACTGCTGTACGGCAGTGAAACCTGGCTTATATCGAATAACATCACACACAAACTCCAGGTATTCATTAGCAAGTGCCTCAGAATCATATGCAGAATATTCTGGCTTAACACCATAAGTAACACAGAACTGTGGAGCATGACTAATGAGGAATCCATACTAAAACGGATAAGGAAAAGAGTGTAGGGATGGATCGATCACACCAGCCGAAAAAGTTCAGAGAGTATCACTATATAGAATATCACACGAGTGGAATCCTGAAGGCTCAATAAATCGTGATCGACCAAAAAACACCTGGAGACGCACAATTATCCAAGAACTGAGACAGAACAACCTAACATGGGAAGAGGCAAAGTCAACAGCTGTAAACCGTGTTAGATGGAGATGCTTTGTGGAAACCACCTCCTCTTCAATTCTTGTGAACAAAAATTCGTTCAACATGGCCCGATAACGATCGCCATTGTCTGTAACGGCCACTCCTAGCTCATTTTCGAAGAAAAATGGTCCAATTATGTCTCTGGACCAAAATCCGCACCAAACAGTGACTCGTCTTGGGTGTATCTGCTTTTCAATGTATGCATGCGGGTTTTCTGTGCCTCAAATGCGACAATTTTGCTTGTTTATATACCCGCCAAGATCAAAATGAGCTTCATCTGAAAAGATGATTTTTTTTTTTTTTTTTTTGGCAAAATCGGCATCTGCTGTAAGTCAATCGCAAGCCGAGATTCTCAGCGTATACACAACTACATTCGTTCAGCGAAAGGATAAAACTAATTATCTGTCAAATCAGACATGAGCTAAGTGTTACAATTCACGAAATAAGCACTAATTGAAAAAAAACGTTAGATGGCGGACCCTTTTTATTGGCTCCATATTTCTTTTTATTAGACGTTTCTAGAACAACTTCGTTGAAAACATTCACCAAAATAAATAAATCGGTACATTTTTTACAGTTACATTAGTCTTTTATCTCTTTATGTAGATTAAATTCATCAGGATTAGCCTGTAAGTGTTAAATTTCAATGCACTGCTGCTGCACCCAATTGTTCTTTGCTTCACGAATTATCTTTCTAATTAGTTTTGTAAGCGATTATATTCAAAAAATTCGTTATTGCTTTTATGTTTTCGTCTTTCATCCATCAATAATAAGATTTCTTCCGTAATCCATTACCGATTTTGTTTTTTTCGTTTGAAACCAATATATGTGTTTGCAATGTTAATTAACATACTTGTTATATCATCCCATAGATCCAGTGGATTGATCTCAATGTTCATATGTTCGATTTCTTGGTTTGTTTTTGGAATTGTTATATTATTTTTAAATTGAACTCGACGTAATTTTTGTAGATCGGGTGTAGGTTGTCGTTTTTTCTGGTATTACTTTAGACCAAATCTATTTATATTCTGGGCATAAATAAAGTGTTCAATTTTTAATGTGGCTGAGTGTACATATATACATATATGTATGCTGTATGTATAAATGAGTATTTACATACATTTATATATATTTATGTAAACAGTGGTGGCCTTATAATTAGAAACGACGTAGCAGCACACATATTTGTTAATGTATTTGAAAAACTATGCCTTTTATTTTAAAACCAAGAACAAAAACTAGCTAAGTATCAAATCAGTATTGATTTTCAATTAAAAGAAAACACAGCATCAATAACATTTTTAAGAAAATTTACTGAAAATAAAAAATATCAAAATCGGTTTGCTCACATAATTAGAAACAAAACAAAATTTTTATTTAGAACTTGAAAATATCTTATAAAGTCAAACAAAATGGGCATATATTTTAATATTTTGTTGAATAACCCTTATTTTTGACAACATTAGTTAGTCTCTTCGGTAAACTTCTTATTAAACATTGGACTGTTTGCTGGGATATATTCTGTCAGCTTTGCTGCACTAACTGAAACAATTAATCATTATTTCGTGGAGTTTTGTCCTTCAGAACTCTCTTAATAAGTTTTCAATTGGGCTGAGATCAGGATTTTGGGATGTCTAGTCTCTGGACTGGCCGAAAGCCACCACTTCACCAAGCTTGAAGTGTGCTTTGGGTTATTGTCATGTTGGGAAATGTAATGGACGGGCATATTCTCAAAGGAATATGGTTCCATTACATTTTCCAAATTATTTTTATATTAATGTTGATCCATTATTCCCTAATTCTTACAATTGGACCCACAACAAGTGAAGAAAAAGCACCCCAGACCATAATAGATCCGACAAAAACTTAACGTTTATAATTACGTGACCAGCCAAAAGAAACTACTCGGAGAATAATCAATTTTTTTTTAATAGAAAACTTTGAACTAAACATGTTTTGCATCGCCAACAATGTTGATTGTCTACTCATCGAATAACGGTATTTCTAATTTTAAGTGTAGGTATTAAAGGAGGTTATACTTTGATTTTATTTGCTTAAAACATCGTTTCTAATTATAAGGCCACCACTGTATATATATTTCTTTTTTAGAATAATTTATAAATGAAAAAATCATTCATTTTTATATTCATAATTATGTAACTTTTTTTTACAAAAATTTTTATTTTACAAAAATTGTTTCCAGTAAAATATACAAAATTTTATAAAAAGTTTATATAAATTTGCATTTTTATTTTTCTACTTTTTTTAAAAGAGTATTTCATTTGTTCATTTTATAATATTTTATCCGTTTGAGTTCTGTAATAAAAATTAAAATGGATTTTATTTTACAACATTTTACAATTACAATGTCAATATACTCCTAAGGCTTTAAAAATAAAGAAACACAAATTTTTTATTTTATAATTTTTAAATAGAATTAGAAATATTCAAAATGTTTCTGTTATACTCGTATATATGTATACAATTGTTGCAGACATTGAGATATGTTTGAATAGTATTTGTACTTCATTTGTATATTTCCGCCTGTATAAACACACAAATCTTCATTGAAGTAGACACACACATGGTAATTCTCGTTTGTATCCTTTCTATAGAAAAAGTAACAGTGAAGAGGAAAAGTTTTATTGCTAATAAGCTTCAACCAGGCATGCTTTGCTACCCCTAATAGGAGGCGCACGCCCACTTATCCAAATTCTTCCAGTTATTGGCTGATAATGTGTATTTTCTAAGAAGTTGTTTGCACCAAACTAATGATATGTTCGCACGAGACTTCGGATTATTTCGTTCTCTGCTTGTATTACTTAATTGGATTCTACCGTCCGCACGGCATATTTTAACGGCTAGCACTTGAAGTCAATGCAGCGAGCGTCCACTGTTTTGTTTGTTGTCTTTATTTTGTTTATTAAAAATTTGCAATGTTAATAAGATTGCCAAACTCTTTTGATCGAAATTTTATAAAAATTAGAGATGACACTGATTTTAAAATTTGTTCATGTCGTAAGTGGCAGGAAAATATTCGCAGGAAGATTGTTCCACAAACGAATAGTGCGACGAAAGAACGAATTCTTCCTATTATGCGTTGTGCGATTCACTGGACAATGAACTACAAAGGGATGCGCTCTACGAGAAATACGAGTACTACGTACAAATACATGATTACCAGGAATTAGTTCCTTAATTTCGTTAGAACACATGCCGTTACAGTACCGATAGAACAGTGAAGCACACGCCACATTGTGACGGTGCTCCAATGAATCGATAGAGTTGGCTACCCTACTGTCATTAGCAAGAACCTTCGCCCTCTCCTGTACGCGCTCGAGAAGCTCCAAATTAGACTTTGAAGCACTGGCCCATTCATGAGAGTTGTATTCCAATTTGGGTCGCATATAGGTCTTGTAAATATTAAGGGGATCAGATGGAGTGAAGTAATTCTTACACCGCCTTAAAAAGCCGAGGCAATGCTTCTTTCGACACTCGAAATATGTGCTCCTTCCAACGAACGTCACAATGAATTCTCATGCCCAGAATATCAAGAGAATCTGATTGCTCAATATCTACATTACCCATAGATACAGATGACAACACACCAACACGTCTGTGTGTCACAGAACAACATTGGGTCTTGCGCGCGTTAAAGTCGACCCTGTTCGCGCGACCCCACTCAGAGATTTTCGTCAGTTCGCTTCTAAGCATGTCTGGGCAATGCCACGCCCACATATCCAATTGCACGCCTTTTTTGACTGATGGTTTTCGTTCACCACGAAATCGTTTGACAAAATTCGGAAAGCCACACCTTTACCGTTCTTAATATATGCAGTATTTAATTCGTATGGGAGGTATCATGCACACTTGTCCAATTTCACCTAATTTTTCATTTAAATAATAACGGTTAAAGTGTCTGAGTGACTTCATAGTCAATACAAATCATCAGTCGAAAAGTGGGCGTAATTTTTCAAATGGGCGTGCTGCCCATACAGAGTAAATATCGATTTTTGTATATCTTGAGAACAATAATAGCAGAAGTTTCGAAATAAGGCTCAAACAACGTCTTGTACAACACACATCATCATTCGAATAACTGGGCGTGGCACCACCTTTTGAATATGTATAGAACGACAACATCAGCCAACAGGGGTGAATTGCACAAATCACACTGGATAATACCTATCTGTACAGTTTATTTTGTAAAATTGAAGACTTTTAATACATAGTTAAAAACTAGAACCTACAGCGCCTTTCTCGAAGAAACGAAAGTTTGGGTTTTGACCGGTAGGGGACAAAATAGGGAATAATTAAGATAGGGTTAGTAAAGCACGTCGGGACTTAGCAAGTTAATATTTAGTAATTGGTGAAAAACGTCTCTAGCCTTAATTCTACTAATAATAGTATTCTCATGCTTTTGACAAACTTCGTTTGTTATCTTTTACGCAAATGGCCGTTATAGCCCAACCCAATGCCATGTTTATAAGACAATATTCATAAAACGCGCTTCTGTTCAATTATAAGCCGAATTGTATGATTTGCTATAAAAAAATGTATTAGTGAATCAGCTAAAATATAAGTAATTCAGTGTAAAGTATCCTGCAGATAACCGTAAAACTAATTGTTTGTTTAACTTCCTAGCCTTTCTTTGTACTGCCAAAACCACAAATTGGCGCCAAGTAACAAAACAATAAATAAAAAGAGCAAATCACAATTGTACCATGTGAACGGGGTAATTCATTTACATAATTCAGACAGCAAATAAAGTAATTGCAAGTCTCGTGAGAGTATTCTATAAACTATGTAAGAAAACAGGACTTACACAAAAATATAATAAATTCTATTCATATTTAAAATAAAATAAATTTTATATTTGATAACAAAAAGCTAACCAGCAGCAGAGTTTTGTTTACATACATATGTTTTGTTTTTAGCCCTTTTTTCCGACCGTACTGACTTTTTAATGTTTTTAGAGAAGTTGTTGTATGTGTACAAGGTTTTGTCTACTTTTAAGCTCTGTATACCATGATTTTGCGAGTCAAACCACACATATAAGTTTTTGTGTTTAATTAAAGCCAGTAGTAGTAGTTCTTTTGCTAAATGTCATGGTTGAAAATAAAGGAAAATAAAGGCTTGTATACGAGTATGATTATGTCTAATACAGTTAACACAACCAGACGATATTAAACTCAAAACGAATAGTTAAGGGTAAATTATAATGTTTGTTCACCACACCAGCTGGTTACTCTAGGGATAATTAATTATTTTAATTTTTTTCCCGATTGAATAAAATTTTATTTGTAAAACTATATGCCAAACTTGGGCTTTGCCTTCTTTTCTTTGCAAATATTAATATTGTATTTGATTAGGCGTTTTGTTTCAAATATTTTGTTAATTAAGTTCAAATTGTGTTTTAAATTTCAATATTTGGTTGGTTTTTTGTTGGTTTTATGGTCACAGACCACATATTCAATTGAAATGAATTGTATTTTAATTTTAAACAATTTAGTTTTAAGTGATTAATCAAATCAATGAAAACAAATTCAAAAGATTTTCTGAATCCAGTGGTTTAATCAAAAGAGAGTAATATCGTGTGAGCAAAGATTGGATTTGAATTTTAAAATAATTTTTTTTCTTTTGTAATTGCAGCACAATGACTCACAGTTTAATGACATTGGATATATCGGGGAACAAAATGCAACAGATACCCTATGAAGCTTTACAAAAATTGCATTCATTAACAAGGCTAGTGGCTCAAAGGTAAGTATTGGGGCGTATCCTAATATAAAAGTAAATAATAAAAAAAATTAAACAAAAAAAATTACAAAAAAATAAAAAACTAAAATTACATTATAAATAATGTTAAACAAAAATTGTAATTAAATTACAAAAATTAAAAAAAATAATTTTGTTTTAATTAAAGAAAATTAAAAAAAAAATAAATTTCTTAATAAAATTTTTTGTTATTTTTATTTTAAAAAATTTTTTTAAATTTCAATTTTTTAATTATTATTTAATTAAAATTGAAAAAAAACTGTAAAAACTAAATTTTTCTAATATTTTTTCGTAACAAAAATATATATTTTTTTATAAAAAAAATTATTTTTGATTTATTTTTTTTGATTTAAATAAAATAAATAATTTAAAAAAAACGTTTTTTATTTAAGGCAAATAAAAAATAACATTTTTTTAAATTAAATATAATTTTTTATTTGTTTTATATTTAAAAACTTCAGATAATCTTTTTTTTAGTTTTAGACTTAAAAAATAATTTTTGTTTTGAATAAAAAATATTATTAATATTTTTTTTTTAATTTACAAAAGATTTAAATAAAATAAATAATTTAAAAAAATATTTTTAAATCAATAATTTGAAAAAATAAATATTTTTTATTTAAAACAAATAAAAAATAATATTTGTTTAGATTAAATATAATTTTTTATTTGTTTTATATATAAAAAACTTCAAATAATCTATTTTTTAATTTTAGACTTAAAAAAATAATTTTTATTTGTTTTGAATAAAAAAAAATATTAATAATTTTTTTTTAAGTTACATTAAAAATAGATTAAATTTAAAAAAAAGTTTTTTGTATTAAAAAAAGAAAATTTTTGTTATGAAAAAATTATAATTTTTTTTAATATTAATTTTATTAATTCAATTAAAATTGTTGTTATTTTTTAAAACATATAAATTTATTTTTGTTAATTTTTATTGATTAAAAAGAATAAATTTTTATTAAAAAATAATATAAAAAATAAAATTTTGTATGGTTTTAATTTTTATTTTTGTATATTTTATCAGTTTTTCTTTGTAGGTTTATATTTTAAATTTTGTTTTATAAAAATAAAAGTATATATGATGAAATAAAAACTTCTTTCTCCTCTTAAATTAAGAAAATTTTAAAATAAAATAATTTCTTAATTATTTGTTATTACAAAAAATGTGTTTTTTTTTTAAATTTGGAAAAAACATTTATTCTGTTTTCTATTTATATAAAAAAAATATTAAAAAAATAATTTTATTATTATAAACAAATAAAAAATATATGTTTTTAAATTTAAATTTAAATATGTTTAATTAAAAATTTTAAAAAATAACAAAATATATTTTTTTAATTAAAAATTTTTAAAAAACAAAATTTAAAATGTAAACTTATAAAAATAAACTTAAGAATATAAAAAAATAAAAGAAATTAAATTAAAAAACAAAAAGAGTAAAAAAATTAAAAATTTCATATATTTATTAAATTATTTTTTTATATTAAAAATGAAACTATTTTATTTAACAAAAATATTAATATTTATTAATATATAATATTATTAATAGTATTTATAAATATTGATATTTCATTAATATTTTAATATTTTTTTAATACAAAATGGAAAATTTTAATTTTTTTAAATTATTTTTTTATAATAAAGTATATTTTTAATTAAAAAATTATTAATATTTTTAAATATTTTTATAAAAAAATTTAAAATTAAATATAAAAATTAAATACAATATGAAAAATTTGATTTTTTTTAATTATTTTTTTATAATAAAGAATATTTTTAATTAAAAAAATATTAATATTTTTAAATATTTTTATATTCATATATTTATATTTATATTTATTTTCAAATTGTATTTTATTTTTTTTTAATTTAAAATTTTTAAAAATTTTTTTTTTAATTTTAGATTTTAAATATTGTTTTACAAAAATAAAAATTATTATGATAAAATAAAAATCTTAAAATGCTTTCCCCTCTTCATTTTCCATCATTTTCAGAAATCACATTACTTCCTTGGATGTCAATTGGGAGGCTCAATATGATACTCTGCGCTCCTTGCATTTGGCTGGCAATGACATCACCGAAGTGTCACCTGCTTCCCTACACGACTCAAATGGTGGCCTCAATCATCCTTCCTCTGCGGCCATACAGACAATAACACGCGATGAAAATCTTAAGGGATCCCACATCACTTCCAATATCATACCGGGCATGGGACATGTGGGTAACGGTCATCAGATGGGTAAACCTTTTAATCGTTTACAAAAACTTTTATGGCTGGATCTATCCAATAACAGAATCTATCACATAACACCGAATTTCCTGCCACGCAGTCTAATAACCATTGATTTATCAAGCAACCTGCTGAGTTCATTTCCTCATCAACTCTTCGAGCATTTATATGAATTAAGGATTATCTCTTTAAGGGATAATCTCCTGCGTAGTGTACAAAATAAAGAACTAAGACAAGTGCGCATGCATTTAGAGAAATTGGATATGGGTCAGAATTTGCTGGAAGATTTGGAAACGGATTGTTTTCAAACAAATTATTCGGATGTGCATATAAGAGCCTTAAATCTGGAGAAAAACTATATACGAGAACTGCCCAAGGCGGTGTTCAGGAATATAGGCATAGTGCATTTGGTGTTGGCTTTTAATCAGCTGCAGCGTATACATCTACAAGCATTTGAGGGTCTGGAAGATTCTCTGGAGTACTTAGATTTGGAGCGGAATTATTTAAATACGGTGCCGGGGGCCATAAGAAGCCTGACAAGGTTAAAATATTTGTATTTAACTTCCAATAACATTTGCCAATTACAAAATTTGCCTGAAAATACTGAACACTTGAGAGTGCTCTCTCTATCGGGTAATAACTTTACCATGATACCCGTGGTGGGCCTTAAGAACTACACCAATTTGTCGTATTTAAATATGGGCTACAACTCTATAACCGATATACCAGAGGGCATATTTTCTGTAGACAATTGGGGCTCTAATCTACAGACTATACTGCTGAGAAATAATAAAATTACTCACCTGCACTTGGGTTCCTTTGCGGGCCTGGATCAAATACAAGAGATCTCTTTAAGTTTCAACGATATCAACATACACCATCCCATGGTATTTGAAAATGTTTCGAAAACTTTGAAGATACTGGAGTTATCATTTGCAGTATTCCCCGCAAGAAGCATGGAATCTATAGATCCTTTAGATGCTCTATATCCCTTAGCACAGCTTATGTGGCTGGGGCTGGATAACAATAATCTGAAAACTTTAAATAATGAATCCTTTTCGAATATGCGTGAGTTATCGTATGTGAATTTGGGTTTTAATCAATTGAAAGTCTTGCCCAAAGGCTTATTTATACCAGAAGTGCACTCGCATTTGGTGGAAATTGATTTGGGTTATAATTTGTTGGATCATATACCTGCCAGAACGTTTACCAATTTGGGTGACTTACAGACTTTGAATTTGCAATCGAATAAAATAAAAATAATAGAGAAGAATGCATTTTACAATTTGGAGTTTTTGAGATATATAGACCTATCCTTCAATCGTATAGCGAATATCTCACATCAGGCCTTTACCATTTTACCCAACTTGGCTGCCTTGGATTTAATGTTTAATAACTTGTGCTCGTTTTCCTTGAAATCCTTCCACTTTGTTTCCAACACCACTACGCCTTTAAAGCTGAACTTGACTTATAATCGCATAGCCTACTTTGAGGATCTATTGACTTCCTATATGTATATCTACCAACTGGATATCAGCCATAATATGCTAACACGGACTGATAGTTTTGCCAATTTGGCAAATACCTTAAGGTTCCTTAATCTGGCCTTTAATGAAATACAAACTCTGGCCAATCATGCCTTTGGTGATTTGGAATTTTTAGAAATACTCAACCTCTCGCATAACAACATAACCTCACTGCGCCGCAGAAGTTTCCAAGGCTTGAATTCTCTACAGGAGTTGGATTTAAGTTACAATCGTCTGGATCAATTGCAAGTGGAACAGTTTTCTAATTTAAGGAAACTGAGAATCTTAAAAATACAAGCCAATAAACTAAAGGCTTTACCCAGGGAGGTTTTTATGAACACACGTCTGGAGTATTTGGATATATCCGATAACCAGCTAACAGTTTGGCCTGTGCCAGCCTTCTCGGATGTAGGTTTTACTCTGCGCAGCATACAAATGTCCTCCAATATGCTGGAGTATTTGGATTCCAGCATGTTTATTAATTCCCAGTTCTTGTATGACATCAGTTTGAGCAACAACAAGATAACGGTGTTACCCGATAACACCTTTAGTTTCCTTAACAATCTTACTAACTTGGATCTTTCGGCCAATCCTTTGGTAACCACCAATTTAAAAGAGATATTCTTGCACACACCACGCCTAAGGCGTCTTAAAATCTACAATATGGGTCTTTATGTTTTGCCTCAGCTAAATCTTCCTTTACTCTCCTACCTCGATGTCAGTGGCAATTACTTGCAGGAACTAACCCCGCTACATGAAATGCGCCAGTTGCGCTATGTTAACATTTCCAATAATAAAATCGTTAATGCTTCCTGTGCCGTAGACCATTTACCCAATTCGGTGAGAGTATTGGATTTGGCTCATAATCCTTTAAGAAGAATTTCCCTGCATGACATGTCTACTCTAAGACACTTATCCGACTTAAATCTCCTGGATGTTAAGATAATAAATCCTTTGGCTTTTAGTAAACTGAAATCCTTAAGGAAACTTCAGCTAACGGCACACAATAATTTAGGTGACATAGTTTCACGCATACCAGGCTTACAAGAGCTAAGAATACACTGTTTGGACAACAATATAGGACCTCAGCTACTGCAGAGATTAACTAACAATACAAAACTCCAGTTACTGGAGTTGTATGGTGCCAATGTACAAACTATTTCCCCCGATGCTCTAGAGGGTCTCGCACGCAATCAGAAATTGCAAGTGAAAATTTCCCACACAAAAATCTCCGATTTGCCACCGGGTATTTTCTACACACTTCGCTCAGTGCCTCATTTATCCATCGATATATCGCATAATAAAATAAATGCTTTAGCAGCGGATAGTTTTTATCCGAATAAAACCTATTGGGATACTGTAGGTACACGTAGTATAATGGGTGGTTTGGATACATCCCATAATCCGTTGGAATGTGAATGCGGTTTAGTATGGTTTGGCCACTGGTTGAGACGGTGGCTTCGAGAGTCGGCTCAAATAAAAGTCATACAAAAGGATGATATGAAGAAAATGGTGCAGGTAAGTAGGGTTGGCATTTATTTGGAAAAAAATTTTAAGTTTAAAAATATTTTTTTTTTTGTTTCGTCCATTTAAATGACCCTTTTTAGGTTAAATACACCATCAAATAAAGCGTTCACCCTCTTTCTCTAAAATTAAATTTTTATTTACAGCATTACAAAATCCATTAAAAACAACAACAAAATTCCTACAACAACTGTAGCTATACAACAAAAATGTACCTTTCATTCTCTCTTTTGGCATAGTTTTTTGATTCGTACACTTCTTTTTGACGCGTAAGGAATATACTACCTTTCGTTATTGTTATGTAACCATAGTTGTTGTAAAATAAGACTGAAATGAAAACTTAATTTTAGACAATGAGGGTGTACACCTTCTTTTTTGACGCTATTTGTAGGAGCCTTTAAATTTGTCAGTTACAAAATTTGTCATTCTGGATTGCTTCAGTATTAGTGTTAAGTAATATATTGACGTTTGCCGACATTGGTTTCTAAATCTCTGCGGATTCCATCAAAGTGGTTCCCGACAGGTTTCCTTTATGTGCTCTCTGAGGGTAAGGATACATTAGTATTTCATTTACCAAGACAGGTAGTTATTGGTTGGGGATAATTGAGGACTATCAAGATTCCAGAATTCTCCAGGGACAGAAATACGCTATCATTTACAAATATTAGTCATTCTAGATGTTCGAACATGTCCCAGTTAATACCACGGTTATCCGTAAAGGAACAGTAACAGACACAGTAAACACTTCTGTTTTGCACCAGTCTTAGGTTCCATGTCCGATAATAGCATGCTGTTGTAAAACATTCGGATTTTGAAACTGCTTTACCGAGATCTGGTTCGATTAATTAGTTTTGTGGAAATATTTCTGGACAAATTTTCCTTTCTTGTTGTGTGGCGGGTTCTTTTACGCCAGGGTAGGTATTATTCGTGGCAAGACCGAGCTACTGCATATTTCAGACTACGTGAAGTATTTAGGCTTGAAGCTTGGATTCAAAATTGGCATGGAAACTGAGCAGGGAACATCGTATCAGGAAAACCACATTGTCTTACTATTGTAATGTCATTATTACCACCATACTGTAACAGGACACTGTGGCCGCTAGTCTATGGTTTGTTCAGTAGATCTGCTGCCTTCCTAATAAACACCAGCAGATCTGAAACCATAATTGTGGATATTACATCAGTGACATTCTGTGTCAACCTAAATATTTCCATCCAACATTCATACAATATATGTTGCGCTGTTTCTGATGCCAGTGAGCACAGTCTACAAGCATCCACATCCACATCTGTGAACGCCATTCTCTTCAGATGCGCTCTTAGTCTACAATGGTCATTAAGAAACTTCGTTCGTGGTTTCAAGTCCGGTCTGCTATACTTGAGACTCTCAGAGTGACATCCAAATTGTGTACTATTGTCAGTATTCCAAGCATATAAGAATTTTCCAATCTTTGATTAGATTGACGATGGTAGTAGGTGGTGCTGTACAGCTAGGTTCCGGACTGGCTTACTATACTTTCTGCAGAATGTTTGGAAGGTGTTAAGGTCTCAGACCTGGTATCGGACTAAAGATGCCCTTGTCTATGGAATTAGACCCATGGTCACGTTCGGCGTATTGGTATAGTGGCCAGTGACAGACAAAGTCACGATCATCGGACTAGGGCTATGGGTTTCTTAAGCTCTAAGATAGTCAATGTAATGTTGCATCTACTCGTAATCAAAATGATTATGCTCGCTACAGGTGATTAGCACTGCGAGGCCATCATCTTTGAGATTACCAAGGACTAGAGCATACGCTCAAGCTCCCAGAAAGGCTACATGCACACTCCTACTGATGCAATGCTAAACTTAATTTTGACAGACGATTCGAGGTAAAAACGCAGTTTCGTCATCGCAGTTTTGTAATGAATCTGTTGCTTTTTCTGTCGTGTGTTTTAATATTTTAATATTGGCAGTCGATTTTTTTTGCTCCGTTACTCCTCTAGGAAGCATAACTTTGGTTCAGTCTCATTAATCTAATTGATTTTTCAAGCTGAGTAAATGATTAATCCACTGTAGCCCCTTCCTTACGATAGCGTGTTGGTGAAAAGCCGTGCTAAGTAATGGTGATCGTTACTTAGATTTTAATTTTTTTTCCCAGTAGATGGCGTTTTCTTCTCATCATCCGTCTGATGTTTGTTATTATAGCCAAAGGAAAGCTGGAAAGTCAGGGAGGCTTCTGCTTTATTTCTTAGATGGAATTGTCCGGAGGAAAGTGGAAGTCTCTTCATTAAACAATCGAAACCACAGTTAAATTTTTCGTCATGCTTTTGTTGTTATGAGTGCCAATAATTATCGATTATTTTTTAAATATTATTCCACAATATTTTTTGTTGCTTTTTCAAAACCAGAAACCTACATGAAAATAACAGGAAAGTTATAAATAAGCTTAAAAACTAAGCTGAGTTTTCGTCCTCGAACTTTCAGTGAAGGTTTAAATCGCTTCGTCTCGAAAGACAAACAGAGAACCTAACGGTTCTTTCAATATTCTATGACAAAATAGTACCGTATATTACTCATATGATAATAGCGAGGCCTAAAGCGTAGCTTTCAATTTTGAAGTAGTAGTAAAACATACTACGCTCTGTACCTTTCCAAGTTATGGTGTGCTCATAAGAGTTTAACTCAAACTTATTTTATTTTTTTTATTTTACAAACTTCAATTTGTATTTAAAATAATTTTAATTTTTGTTATTCCATTTTTAATTGGATTTCTTTACTTTTTTCTCTTTCTTTGTTTCGTTTGCTTTCAAAAGCTTCCCTTAAGTTCAAGTGATTTACGCGTAAGCGTCTTTTATTTTATTTTCCTTTAAGAATAAAAAACCAATTCCTCTTAGGAAACAATCTTTTAATTGAATTTCTTTTTTTCTCTCTCTTTCTCAATTACAGCGTGCCCGTGCCAATACCTGCCATGATCCCACCTCTGGCAAACAATTGCCGATATTGGAAATCTTTCCCGAAGATTTACTGTGTCAAGCTAGTGCTTTAAGTAGTTCCAGTGAAAAACTATTTCTAATTTCGTTTGTGGTAATTATGGTGCCACTGTTTGGTATGACACTTTGATAATCTTAAAACCTATGGAAAAAATATTATAAATAAAGCTTTAAAGTGAAAGAAAATAAAATTAGAAAATAGAGTGTAAATTAACCGAAAAGAAGGAAGCCACTAATAATTCAGCAGCATGACCTAAATTGTAAAATTTCCCCTTGTATTTATTGTAAAAATTAGCAACAGTGTACAGTTGGTATAATAATTATTAAGATTTTGTAGAAATAAACGGAGAACAATTGTTAAAGTTTTATACCCCCCTCTCTTATAAGAAAAATTTAGAATATTAAGTCTAGTTACACTGAAAGAAAAAAATTAAAAATTAATTAAAAATAATACAGAAAATAAATTAAATAATGTTATTGCCATTTAAGGAATTTATTTTATAAGTCAAATTATTTGTAATACACATACCCTACACTGTATTGACGATCGCCTTTATGATACTTTTTAACCGATTAGAATGACTGTCTGTCCGCTTAGTTACTCCAACATTGATAACAAATTTCAAGCCTAACAGAGAAGAAATTTATATGAAATTGGGCTTAAGTTTATTATAAACCCTGAAATAAATCTAAATGTTAGAAAAAGGGCCCTATAACGCACCATACATTAATATGCTTAATATGCATAATGGATGCGTCGAAACCATTCTCACATCCAACATAAGAGCCACTCTGCACACTTCTGTATTGCACAATTAAGTGATGGAGAAGCCTGAAGGCTGTCTTATTTAATAGTTTATACCTCATAATGTCGTCCACCTTTGTGTCCTTATACCCGAAAGAAAATTAAATTCAGCCATTCTTTGCGGCGTAAGATCGCATATCAGGATGGTTTCAAACTTCCAAATGGCATTGCCTTCGAATTTCGAGGCCAAAGCTTACTCCATCTAAACTTGTCTTAGAGCATGTCTGAAGCGATATCATGTCAGATAACCAAAAGACCTTCAGGGCTTTGTTATTCTGAACGATAAGATCAAAGGTTGTTGCGAACTGTATGACATCTTTTAATCAACTAAGTAAGGCTACGCTAAGGGTACTCAAGCATCAGAAATCACGGAGTAAGGGAACGAAAGAGCTGGATGCTTGACAAACAAAAATTCTTGAAGAATGAGACAATCACAAATGTTTTTTCCTTCCTTACTCATTAGGATATCTTGATTGACACTGATCGGTGTAGATCAGTCATGAGCTTTTTATGGGACTTTTGTCATCAATGAGACAGCGACGAATGCACATGTCTGGTGAATTTATGCAATTTTTTTTAAAGCACAGACAAGTAATTTAAAAAATTATCTTACGCTCTTGTTTTTAGTTGTCACTAAAACAGTGACAAGTGCACATATGTAGCGGATGTATGTTGATTTTTTGAAAATTTTTTAAATCAACAATTTTACTCTCTGTGAGACTTTCCATGTTCTCACTAACACAACTACATTGTTACTTTGCACATCACTGGTGTAGATTTAGCGAAATATATGTCGCGACAAATGAGCATGCAATTCATGAGTGCACTGCTATTCTGACCCGAGAATACCAAATAGGCTAACTGTCCTCTCTTTATCTGGTATTTATCGACTTTCGATAGACATTTGATTCCATTAAACATTATGTAAAACACTGGGTACTAGAGAAACAACCACTAAAACGTACGACAATGTCATGTTCCAAGTACGATATGCTTACATTTACTACGAACTCGGGAGAATGTCAGTACTGCCCCATATCACCTCTGTTTTGTTTTTTTTTTTTCGTCATTCCATCCATTGTTTTGTTTCAGTTTCATTAATCAAGTTGATTACTCAAGCTAAGTAGATGCTTAATCCACTGTAGTCCTCCTCCATATGATGGTGTAGTGGTGCAGGTCCTTGCTTATTGGTGGTGGTGATCCTTACTTAGCATTTTAGTTTTTTTCCCAGTAGGTGGTGTTTGAATTTCTGGTATTCATTCGGTATTCTGTCCTGATAACTAGGAAAAATGTTATTTTTTTTTTAAGTAAGTTATAGTAAGATTGTGGTATAGGGTATCATATAGTCGGTCCTCACCGACTATTTTTTTAACTACTTGTTATTATATACAATAGAAATAAAATAAGATATTAAATATAAGGTGTGCTTCAAAATGATGAGGTCACCTAAATATTTGCTCAATTCATCCAAACTATAAAATGTTACGTATGGTCACCTTATTGAAAAAAATTCTACGTTCAGATAAGGGAAGTATAAGCCGGTTTTGCTTTTAGAGATGTACCATTATATTTAATTATTTTTTTTTTAATTTATGTAAATAAGTGCAAAATTCAAGGCGTCAAAATGATAAAGTTAGTGATTTATTTATCCAAACTTTTATTTAAACTAAGCATTAATCAATTATTTTTAATTTATGCAGTTCCCATTTCCTTCTATTGTATTAGAAATACGGGATGGCATCGCACTTACTTAATTGTGCAGAACGTTGGAGCGGATTTCGCACCAGCTGTTGCAGATTGCCACTATTAGTTCATCTTTTGTCCGGTACTGTTTGTTGTCTGCATAAACATTACGCACAAGCAGTCCCCACTAATTTTCCATGGAGCTTAAGTCGGGGGAACGTGCTGACCCATTAAGTACTTTAATATTGTGCTCCTCAAACCATTCCCTGGTCGACTTGCTGACATGAATTGCTGCGTTACCTGGTACTCTAAACTATCCATTAGAGTGGAAGGAAAGTAGAGTTCCAGGGTAGCACGTGAGTTAAAACCAGCCCAAACTATCAAACTGCCACCGCCGAAATTCCGTTTGGAAAAACAGAAGCTTCTTCCACGCCATCTTTACAGATGGATCCAAGACCGAGGAGGGCGCGGGAGTCTATATGGTAGACAGTGACACTAAATTGTCCTTTAGACTCCCGGATGAGTGCAGTGTTTTTCAGGCCGAGATCTTCGCTGTTCTCAGAGCAGCTGAGTGTTTTCGTGATTTGGCTGCTATGGGGGATGGTGTGGTCTTTTACTTGGACAGTTAGGCGGCCATTATTGGTTCCATTGTGCAGTAATACCTTTACGTCGCTCTTGGATGTGTGCAGCGTTAAGCTGTGCTGGGTTCCAGGGCATACTGGCGTAAGGGGCAACGAGATTGCAGATGAACTGGCAAAAGCGGACGCGGCTTGGGGTGTAGTAGAGGCAGATGCGTCGGTGAAACCACCGGTGTCGGTGGGCCCGTCGTAGAGTGGAGGAGTCGTGGAGGAGCAGAGGAGACTGTAGGGTCTCCAGGCTGCTGTGACCGCTCTAGGACGGAATGGGTTCTCAATTTGAGGAGGGAATTCTGATAGGAGGGAAGGATTCTGATAGGCTTTGTGACTGGGCACTGCGCTCTGAGGGCGAGGACTGGGATTTGGGAAGCAGACTGCCCTATTTTCTGCCGAGTTTGCGGCAATACAGGGAAGCCGGAGACTGTGGATCACATCCTCGTCGCTGCCCGGCTCTTTATGGGCGCAGGCTCAAGCTGTGTGGCCGGGGCTCTTTGATGGCCTTGGTGACTTTGCGTCGGCTAAGATATGCGACCTGGAGGGCTTTCTGTCAGGTCTCGGCTGGCTCCTTAGGTGATGCCTGGTCCTCCTTGGGCATCCGTCTCCTTTTTTCTGTATGCCTCTTCTGACACTCTTCATCTTCTTCTTCTTCTTTTTCCTTCTCTATCCTTCCTCTCTATTTGTTTTCTAATTTCTTCTCCTCACTCTTCTTCTTATCAATTGAAAGGTTCTCTCTACAATGGGCGACTATGGTCTCTGGGTGGGGTACTTTTTCGGTACCGCCTCTCTTACATACTTCCATAAATCTCGCCAATAGCAATTGAAACCATCTGCTCCATCCAGGTTAAATTTTTTCTCATCAGAAAAAATTACCTACACACCCAAAAATGTATGGAATATCTTATAACCTTTTTAAAAAAATGTTTACCTGATGCCAATTGGTTGCCATGTTGTTTTTCGCAAACTCCTTAGTCTTATGCTGCTTAGTCAGATAGGGAATTTTTTTAAATTTTGCTTGAATAAGGTTTGGTTGAGCGTTGATAGCTCCTAAAAATGTGCTTATTGAAGCTTGTAATTTCAATTCCTCTTTTATTTTTACCGCACTTTCATGGAATTCGAGGCCTTTCGTGAAATTAGCTTTTTAATTTTCCATAATTTCCTCTCTGTTTTTGAGAAAATTTTGCACAACACACCGAGAATGTCCCAGTTTTTTCGCCATTCTACGCTTACTCAATCTCTACTCATGAAGTGCCACAATTTGTCCTTGTTCATAAGGTGATAAAGGTTTCTCGAGAACCATACCGCGCAGATATTATTTAATTTATAAATTATCTGATTAGATTAATTGCTTATTAATCACTGACCTTATCATTTTGACGCATTGAATTTCGCACTTATTTACATAAATTAAAAAAAAACATAATATAACGGTACCTCTCTAGGAGCAAAACCGGCTTATTATTCACTTATTTGAACGTAGAAATTGTTTTGAATAAGGTGACCATATATAAGATTTTGTAGTTTGGGTGAATTGAGAAAATATTAAGGTGACCTTATCATTTTGAAGCACACCTTATATAGAAAAGGGCCATTGATTCCTAAAATACTTATTGTTTGAGTATTGTGTAAAACAATATTATAAATATTTAGTATATAACAATATAAATATAAATATAAAAATATTATTATAAATATTGTATAAGAATATAAACAATTAGTAATAAATACACACATAACATTCTCATTATAAATAATTAAATAAATTTATTAGTTGCAACAAATTTAGCCAAGCAAAACAATAAGAACAGCAACAATATAATAATAAAATTATAGTAATAAAATAATTACAAAGTTTTTGCAACAGAAAGAATAAATAAATAAATTTTTTGCATATAAATACCAAATGTAAAATGTAAAATACCGTTTAAATAAAACATATTCAGAGACAAAAAATTAAAGAAAATAAAAAATAATAAAATAATTAGTTTGTAATTAAACGAAAAAAAAAAATAAAAATTAATGTTTATGTTCAATATATATTTTGTACAATATTAAAATAAGGAATTACATCCTTTTAATTGATTTATAAATTTTTGTTCTGAACAAAACCGTTTTAAAATTTTTGTTAACATTTATATGACCACTTACTTTAATTACTACGTTAACCATATTTAGGGACGTGTAAAACTGCCATTTTAAAATAGTAATATTTTTAGCCCCAAACTTATTATTATTATTTTTTATTTTACAGCAAAGTTATTCTGAATCTTATTTTTGTATTTAATTCTGTTCATTTTAAGTCATATAGTCATATCTCAGCTTAAAATTGTTTGGCCTTCAGCCTTTTTTTACATTTAAAAATTGAAAAATAGATCAGAGCAAAAATAATCATATAAAAACGGTATGTATACATATATGAATGCATTAGGGAGATCGATTATTCGTTATTTTCATAAACCGGTTTTCGAATAATGCGAAAAGTAGCACTTTTTAAGAAACCGATTCGGTTAATAATAATTCAAATAACCGATTAATCGGTTCTTTTATTTAAATAAAAGTGCTCCTAATTCTTGAAGCGCAGAGCTGGACCACGACGTTTTAAAAATAAGCAGAGCTTAAAATGAAAGTGGCAATCAGTACTTACAATAATTCTAACAAATCTCATAAAAACTATGCCAAAACGATGAGCGGCGGCACAAAGTACTGAAAAATGCTAAAGTTTCGAACATCTACTCAAGAAGCTAATTTCTTTTTTGTTGTATTACATGGTAGAGAATGGAATTAAAGGCTTGTTATTATATAGGGTCCGCCAAATAATTTTTTTTATTTTTTTTGAAAACAGGGCGCAAAACATCGAGTGTATCCTCGGCTGTGTGGCACGTAGCGCCGTCCTGTTGAGACCAAATGTCGCTAATATCCTCCTCTTCAATTTTTGTGGCCCGATAACGGTCGCCATTGACTGTAACGGCCACTCCTTGCTCATTTTCGAAGAAAAATAATCCAATTATGCCTCTGGACCAAAATCCGCACCAAACAGTGACTCCTCTTGGGTGTATCGACTTTTCAATGTATGCGTGCCGGTTTTCTGTACCCCAAATGCGACAAGTTTGCTTGTTTACATACCCGCCAAGATCAAAATGAGCTTCATTTGAAGAGATGATTTTTTTGGAAAAATCGGCATCTTCTGTAAGTCGATCGCAGGCCCAATTAGCGAAGCGAGAAAAGCACATACACAAACATATTCGTTCAGCGGAAGGATAAAACTAATTATCTGTCAAATCAGACATGAGCTAAGTGTTACCATTCACGCAATAAGCACTAGTTGAAAAAAAAAACGTTAGATGGCGGACTCGTTATTTATAATTCAGGTGCCTCTGATAACAAAAATTAAATGTTTTACTTTGAACAAATCTATTAGTAATATCGAGTCTTTAATTGCCTCGACAAGAAAAGTTGCTTAGGTTTCAGACAACACTTTATGTCAATTCATGCACCACGTATTAAGTAGTGTGTGTGTGTCACTGTGGTATGTTAGGTAAGAACCCCACCTTCTAACCCAGAAGACGTCGGTTCAATTCCAGGCCACACCATTTGACAATTTTCAACAGCGATATACCTCACAACATTACTATCACCTCAGTACATTGCTATCATTATGTGTATTTACGCTGTGAAAAACTTCACTAACTAATATATCTGCCCTTCGAAACCGGCGTTTGTGGGTTTGTGGGCTTTATGAGTCTTGTTGATCATTCGCCATAAACTTAAGCCACTTTCAGTACTTTGTGTAATAAAATTTGTGTTTTATGGCCTCCAAACACCGTTCTGGCATAGTTTTTATGAGATTTGTTAGAGTTATTGTTAGTATTGATTGCCACTTTTATTTGAAGCTCTCCATCAGCCTCTGCTTATTTTAAAATAAAGTGGTCCAGCTCTGGATTTAAGACTTAGGAACAATTTTATTTAAATAAAAGAACTAATTAATCGGTTATTTGAATTATTATTAAGCGAAAAACGGTTTCTTAAAAAGTGCTACTTTTCGAACTATTCGAAAACCGGTTTTTGAAAGAATTCGAATAATCGATCTCCCTACTTGTAATCGTATGAAATTAAAATTTCCTTCATTAAATAAAATGTCACCTAGAGTGTGTGAAACTCGAATCGGTTTTGCTATGTTTGCTGTAAAGTTGTTAGTGTCAAGAAAGCATTTCCTATTACAAAAAGTGTACAAAGTTCTTATTTTCATTACTTTGATTTACCAGTGTAGTACCAAGATAACAAGTGGTTTTCTTATATGATTTGTACAAATTGTTGTCCGATCCTTAGCTTCTGGTATTCCGGTAAATATAGATCTCAACAGATTTCTGAAGTTTGGTAAGCCAATGATCTAGAAAAAACCTATTAACCACTGAAGTAATTAAAAGTTTAATGGATTCATTGCAAAATGATTACAGTGTATTTCCAAATTTGATAGTCTCTTAGTCGACGATGAACGGGCTGCTTGAATTTCTTTAAAACTTGTTATTTCTTAAAAATGTATTTTTCAAAATATAAAGGGTCCGCCAAATAATATTTTTTTTTTTTTTGAAAATGCTATAAAAAAAAACTACTGAATATTTTCTCAAATATCTTTTTTTATTCGAAAGTACAATCCTTCCGGTTAATAACGGAAGATAATTTTATTCAAATGGCTGCCTCGGCTAGCCATGCAGTAGCCTACACAATCGGTCCAATTTTTAAGCACATTATCCATTGTGTGCAGCTGTATTTAACCAATGGCTTCACGAATATTGTCTTTTAAAGCGTCAATTGTCTCTGGCTTGTTGGCGTAACACTTATCTTTGACGGCACCCAACAAATAATAGTCCAACGGTGTTAAATCGCAGCTCTGAGGTGGCCAAATGACATCAGCTCTGCGGCTGATGATACGATCTTCAACAACAGGGCGCAAAACATCGAGTGTAGCTTCGGCTGTGTGGAACGTAGCGCCGTCTTGTTAAAACCAAATGTTGCTAATATCCTCTTCTTCAATTATTGTGAACAAAAATTCGTTCAACACAGCCCTTTAACGATCGCCATTGACTGTAATGGCCACTCCTTGCTCATTTTCGAAGAAAAATGGCCCAATTATGCCTCTGGATCAAAATCCGCACCAAACAGTGACTCGTCTTGGGTGTATCGGCTTTTCAATGTATGCGTGCGGGTTTTCTGTGCCCCAAATGTGACAATTTTGCTTGTTTACATACCCGCTAGGATCAAAATGAGCTTCATCCGAAAAGATGATTTTTTTTTGGCAAAATCGGCATCTTCTATAAGTCGATCACAGGCCCACTTAGCGAAGCATGTAGGCCCATATTCATTCAGCGGAAGGATAAAACTAATTATCTGTCACATCAGTTATGAGCTAAGCGTTAACATTCACGAAATAAGCACAAGTTGGCGGACCCTATATAAAATTATAATACACAAAAAGGAATCGAACTGGCAGCACCATTTATCATGCAAGTGATAGCATTCTTAATAGCGCAGGCAATTAGGGCAGTAATAGATACACAAGAGCTTTGACACCAACCAATAAAGTTTACAGATAAAATATCACCATATACAACCTGATGTGGTGTTTATTCTTTTTAGGCATTTTTATTTTCGTACAAATTTTCTCCTGAATACTAATGTCGTAGAGGCAAGATTAAATAGAGTCTCTGGCATTGGTATCCAAGGTTGGCTGAAACTACAGAAATACTAGATACACAGGTTTATTGAGAGTAGTTTTGGGAATACTTTTATTTAATGCTGGCATGGACACTATTTAGTTCTAACATGGCCCTATTCAATGCGGACATAGACTATGAATAACTATGAAATAATGTAACAATCTTTCAAACTAAATAAAGGAGGAAACCTTATTTTATAGAAGAAGGCTTGGAATCTTCTAATAAATACTCACAAAATGTTGAGAATCGAATTACTCACCGCTTTAAACTTCTCGTTGAAATTTTTCAGATATTCTATCGTACGAGCTAAATTGATGAAGGAAACTTGAAATTTTTTCAATTACTGTTCTGAGTTTGATCATAATTTTTAAAGGTTAGTCTTGCAGAGAGGATGTTTGGATTGGCCTGACAAATATTTATTTAGTTTTTTTTAATTAATTTTTTTTTTTAATTTTTAAAAAACCATTTAGTTTAAAAAGACAATCGTGATACTAATTGTAGAGTAAAAAATAAAACAAACTAAAAAACGAAACTAATAATGACTAAAAATAATAAAAAACTATACAAAATTTAAAAGATTTTATTAAAATTAAACAAAATACACTATTAATAGTAGTAGTAGATAAATAATGGCAAAAAATCATTTCTCTTTTATATATAATTATTTTTTTTAATTTTAAATTTTATATAAATTATATTAAAAAAAATTATTTATTTTTGTATATAAAATAAATTTTTTAGGCACTTTAGTTCGTTCATTCCAAGAAAATTAGCGAATATTCTTTCAAATGCAATATTATATTGATTATAATGGACACACGTATTAGAAGTTTTTTAAAATAAATATCATTTGTAGTTACAAAAACAATTATATTGCACTTGAATTGCCAGAAACAAAAGAATATAATGAATCTGTTTTGTAAATATTATTCTATTTAGCAAAATGAAAAAAAGAAAAACTATAAAATTAAATAAAAACTCAAGTCCAATTTTTGAAATGAAACTTAAATAATTTAGTAATTATAAATGAAATAATATTAAAAATAAAAATACTAAATAAAGAGAACCATTTTGAAACAAAGAACTGATGCATTTATCACTTAATAAAGAGTTAAAATGAATTTCAAGCAGGCAATTATTTTCAATTTAAAATTTAATTAAAACGTAAACGTTAAACAAATATATGAAATAAAAAGCATGCTTTAAGGGCTTAAGCTGTAATGTTTTTAACACTTCCACTTTTCACTTTTTTGCTAAAACGCTTAACAATTTCTCTGGCAATATACATATTAAAGTAAATATTTCCTTTTAAAATTAAATTCTGTAACATTTTCCTATAACTATGCTTTTAAACATATGTTAAAGCATTATCCCTTAAGTATGCTTGAGTTTCTTTCAATTTAAATATGATTTTAATTAATTAATTAATTTCTTTAAATTTGATGTATTGAAAATATAAAAAGATTTGTTTAATTTATTTTAAACAAATAAATTTACAATTAATTTTTTAAACAAATTTAAATTGAATTTTATTTAGTGTATGAGCTGAAGTACATTATTATATAATTTCCGTTTTAGTAATTAAATGAAAACACAACACTTTGTACATATATAGAGAATATAATAAATGACACACAGTATATATATATATAAAATACAAATAAATTACACGAATTTTTAAAGAGAAACAAATAATGAAAAAAAACTAGAAATAAAATAAAAAATAAATTAAGAAAAAAACTATAAAAAATACATAAGCATGTGAATAATAATTATAAATTATAAAATAATAACTATGATGATGAAAAGAAAATATGGAAAAAATAAAAAAAATATATATAAAATATTAAAAAAGAAGTTTTTTCTTTTAATAATAAAAAGGTACGTAATTAAGCACCTTCCTAATAAAAAGTCTTTCAATAAAATAAAATTTTCAAATTTAGTATTCATTAAGGCCCATCGATACCATTATGAATGGAAATATTTTTTTTTTGCGTCTTTTCTCTAGGGTACATATTGGCTTTCTACAAAGCATCCATTTATTTACTGTAAATTAGTGTAAATCTACTGTAACTTAGCTCCATATGATTATGCAGTGGTGAAGAGCTTTGCTAAGTGGTGGTGGTGGTAATCCCTACTAAGCATTGTAATTTTATGCCAATAGTTGGCGTTGTTTCTTAATCAATCGTCTTCATCGCCCGAAAGAAGCTCGAATATCAGGGTCTTCTTTAAATGATTTTGTCTGGAGGGCTGTAAAAGCCTCTTTATTAAACACTCGAAACCAAAATTAAATTTTTTCGATTCGAACCTGAGTCATTTCTGTTGCATGCGTGCACTCTAACCACTACACTACGTCACCTCCATGTATTCATGGAATATAATATCGTACAAATCTCCACCGCGGTTTTACTAAGTGGCGCGCATCTAAAATGTAAATTTTTCTATGACTTAGGCGTACAAATCGGCTGAATTTAAGCAACGGCATGGGTTATATTGGCTTTTAAGGCCACAGTTTTATGAATTTAACATATATTGAAGACTATATTATTCCATAATGATATAACTCAAAAACCATACAATGCGCGTTCTTAGCAATACAAATGACAGCAGACGTTCAGGTTTACAAAAACGGGGATATCGGATGAACGTAGAATGAAAGTGCGTGAAATACATGGATAAAACTGTAGCCTCTACAAAACCACTAAACCACTAAACAACTGACTTACAAAACCTTATTCGCCAGCAAACCGCATTTGAGATCAGATGGAAGTATCGCAACGTACAAGCAAGAACAGCTGTAAATATGGACAAATAATTACATCGAAATACTAGAAAGCTACGCAATAAATAATGCAACATCCTGCCTATATACCGCCCACTCCATAACAAATAACATCTCTGACGGAAACTTATGCGGCTATAAAAACATTAGAACTCTACAAAGCCTAAGACTATGATAATATATCAGTTGACCTCCTTAAATTCTCACCCAATAAATGCACACATTTAGTTCTCTTTTCTATTCAAAAATTTTGGTACTTTGGTCACTTTTTTGCCGGCATTATAGAAAAAGTCATTGTTAAAGTGCCTAAGAAAGGGCATCTTACCAAATCCTCGAAAATGAGATGGATAACGTTTGTTAGCATACTCTAGAATGCTCTGTTGAGAACGAAGTAATTCGGAGTCTCGTGCGAACATAGCATTAGATGATAATTTCTTTCTATATTTTTAACGCTTCTAATCAGTGCAACGGAGAGCGGCTTCAGTCATTCATATTGGAAAACTTCTTTGTGAAAAAAATTATCTGAAACCTTTTTTACCATTTAATTTATTACCAAACAGCCTCTGTAATCTTTGACATTTTAATATTCAGCTGAAATTTGAACAACAAAACAACCACAAATTACAAAATAAGCCTTATTTTTCATAAAACCAAGAAAGAAAAGGTCAAACAGAGCATACGAAATACAAAACTTACAGTGTAACGCATTTGTTAATAATTTGCTTACAAAAAAGAGAATATATTTTAAATCATATTAAATTCCTCTAGTCTGGTAACCAAAATTTAATTTGCTTAACACATTTGCCTTCCTCATAAAACATATACAAACATTACAGCCGACTAAAGTAACGTTAGCAAGAGCTATTACATTAAGGATTAATTTTTATCCTTTTTAAGGATTGATACTCGTCTACACTCATATATATTTTTAAGCACATTTGTTTGAAACATAAAGAAGCCACAGAAATACTTTTTTCTGTGAACAAAATAACCTTTTTATGAGTGTCCTTTTTTATTATTAAATAACCCTTAAAATATGTTAAGCTTTAATAAAGAAATTGGTTAGAAAACAAAAAGGAAGAAGTTATAGAGGATATTTTATTTTCTTTACAAAACTCTGGTAATACCTAAGTTATTTAAACAGTTCATTTTGGCTTTGCTTAGTTTTATTTAAAATATTATGGTAAAGCCTTAAGGTAGACAAACAATTTCTTTTTATGAAACAACTTCAAGGTATGCTTTTAATAATGACAATCAAATTGTTTGAAAATATTTTCTAAGGAAAACAAAAAAAAAAATCTAAATATAAAGAATAATTCTGAATTTAATTTTTACTATTTAAATATAAAAATAGTTTATTTTTTATTATTTTAATAAAAAACATTACTCTCTACATAGTCCCTAGTCAATAGTTAAACAAATATTCCCGGACAAGTGGTAAGTAATTGCTTAGGAAACATTGTAATTATATGACAACGGGGGTGTTTTGCTAAAGTAATAGAATAGTTACGGCAACAGCAACTATTCAAGTAGACTCAATTTTAACTATGTAACCCCTTGAAACCAACTGTGCTGCACTTGTAAGCGCAAGCCAACATGAACAAACAATATAATGGTGGCATGTTAACTCATGTAACCATAACCCAACCCACAGCAGTTAAGTGACCCTCATATGTGACCTTTACATGTACTCCACTGGTTTTGTATTAAACAGCTAAAACTAAGACGAGTATTATGAAACAGTGGTGAAGAGTACTTAACAAATTTTATAAGACTGTGGGAAATAAGAAACAAACACATACAAAAAAAAAAAAAAACATTGAAAGTAAATTGAAATTTAGAAAAACTAGAAACAAAGAAAAAATTTTGCAATTGAGTACCTAATAAGAAAACCAGCGGGGATATCTACTATAAATACTTTATACAGAAGAAATTTATTTTCAACTTCTTAATCAGTGTTGCCATATTTTTTTTTTGAAAAACTGTAAGTTTAAAAGAAAAAAAAATATTTTCAGGTGCAAAAACTACATATTCTTAGAAAAGTGAAAAATATATACATATGGTATTCGGCAATTACACTATCGTCGTCTAACTTCAAAAATTATCAGCATTTCAGATTCTATGAATAAGTTTTTTTTAGATTTTTATTATTATTTATTTATTATTATTTTTTTTTAATGTGATATTTTTGAAAAGGCTGCTTTATACTCCTTATGATAACTTTGAAATGACTTATTCGATTTCATTAAGCCATATATTAAAAAATTTCAAATTATACCGGCTTTAAGTCGTTCTAACAGCATTTTTTAATATAACCAATACTTTTGAAGATATTGAAAAACAAATTATAAAGTTTTTATTTTTTTACGATATCTTTGGTTTCTAAAAATTCCCAAGAGATAGAAAGCGGCAAATATTTACCAGTTTCACTATTTACTCACAAAGTTAATTATAATAGAAATGAAATAAACCATAATTCATGAAAATTGATGGGTAAATACATATTTTATTCCAAATAAAGTGAAAGTACCCAGTTTTGAAAATAAAAAATTTTTGCTAGAATTTTACACTTTTTTCCGACAAGCTTGCCACCTGGCGGGAAAATCGATTTCACGTGCACTAAATCTAGTATTAATTACTGCTTTTATGGGTTAGCTCTTGTTTTCGAGATATACCGTTCTAACACAATAGAGAAGATTGCACAATAAATATTCCCATAACTAAAAAAGTTTCAGTTTATTGATAAAACAAAAAAACCAAAATTCCACAGTAATATTATAATTAAGGCTAAGGCCCGACCTTTATTGTGCTTTGCAATTCGACTATGTTAAGTTGAACATGACTCGTCATAGGATCATAAAAAATTTTTTTAATACCTTAAATATTTTTTAAGTGCAGCTAATATATCACTCATACGGGCGTACTTACGCAGTATTTAATGTGATCTCTCTGTCACTTTTGCCAAAAAAAAAAAACTAACAAATTTTTATATCTGAAGTGGGGTGAAATTCTTATTTCAGAAATTGTAATTAAAATAAATTGAAAATAAAGAACCAAAATATTAAAAACTGCAAAATCTGCACAATTTACAGAAACACTTATTTTTTAAACAAAAAACTTCAAAACTGCTTAACGCATAAAAGAAACTGCAAAATACAGATAAATCTGCGCGTTTAGCAATACTGAGCAAAGTATGAATATTTTACGCAAAGCCTTTAAGGTATGCAATGATTTTTTTATAAAACTAAAGTAGTAGAAAATGTATTTTCTAAAATTTGTGAAGTTCTGGTAAATATGTAGTTTGAAAGCATATAATAATTTTTATCAACTTGTACCAGGAATTTCTAATATTCAATGAGCAAGACCTTAGTATCTGAACAAACTTGCTTACTTTTTGACATTCCCAGTACTGTTAATCTCTTCCAAGAGAACAAAAGCTTTAAAAACAAAACTGAAGTCTTATATGAGCGGAAGATGATAATGAGATATTGTTACGGGTACAGTCCACATGAAATCAAGAAACTAAAAAAAGGATACGTAATATAAACGTAATAAGAACAAAGAGAAATAAGACCAAATCAGATATCTGAAAAGAGGTATGTAGATAATTATCGCCTCAGAAGAGAGAGAGATAACATGTTAATTCAATATAGAAAGAACTGTGGACAACGAACCGCTATCCCTACAAGGGAAATCTATAATGCCTAGTATTTTCCCCAAGTGATATAGCACGGGCTCGAAAGAATATAGTAGACATAGTTACTGATGCTCTTTCAAGTTCGGGCAGTGGTTAAACGCTCTCCGGCAAGTGAGAATTACTTGCAAACATTTCAGCCAAAAGGTTTGCCTTTTCAACCGGGTTCGTGAATGTGTAGTCATTCTTTATAAGAGCAGGAACCGAATTAGCGTAGTTCCTCAGCCTTTTAATGAATGACCAAAACTTTTTACTTCCCCGCGAAAAAGTAGTAAATTTAGCACGAAAGCGCTGCTCGTATAAAGCCTTTTCGCGACTACGTACTGCGGCACATGAAGATCTCGCCTGTGTGCGAAGCAAATTATTATGGGCACATTTATTATTGCGCTAAATCGTGAACGCTTCCTTTCTGGATCTGACTGCCAGTTTACACGTCAGATTAAACCAAGATTTGTTTCTAGGTTTAATCGTAAGCTTGTTGGATGGGATGAAAATATTTATCCCCAGCCTTATTATATTCACTACCATTTCTGCCATGGCATCGACGTTTGAGTCAAGGAAACAAAGGTTCCAATTAAAATGCCAAAAAAATCGTTCAGCTCAGCCCAACGAGCATCCTCGTAGTTAAAAATAGAGCGTTCAGCAGCCACGGGTGGAACCTCGCGAAGAGCGGTGGACGAGAATGAGACAGAAACTGTGCAATTATCCGAATTTCCGAGAGGTGCAAGAACCTCAACTACATACTTTTCAGGGTGTGTAGTGAGGAAAATTTGGATGGTGCCCATCTACACACGATATATGTGTGGGTTCATTCACTAATTGCGTAAGGTGATTGTGCGCGGAAATTAACTTAACGTATTGGCCTTCTAGAGTTATACGGCCAATAAATAGAAATAAATATTCAAAAAATTTTCTTATTTTTTTAACAAATCTCGTATTGCTTTTTGTTATTATATTTATAAAAAATGACGATCTAAATCTACAGTCACGGACTCCTTATTAACAGTATTTAGGCGATAATCTGTTTTAAATCACCCCAAATATATCCTTTGAAAATTTAAAATAAATTTTTATGTTACACTAAAAGTAGGCTTTAAAAATTTAAATAATTTTTTCCCTAAAACTATACAATAAATTCCAATATTTTCTTCTAATTGCTAATTTTTAGTCCGACAAACAATAGAATTAATTTCTCTAATTGCTTTGCAATAGAAAAATTTATTTAAATGAATCAAAATTTTTCCCAACAACTAATTATGGATTAAAATCGTTTTCACAGCGATTATTTAAGCATTAATTTTAATTATTTTAAAAGAGAGAAAATGAATTTTTCACAATTTATTTTTTTATTACAATAAAGCCTTTATTTTAAATAGGCTTTACACGCACACGAGCACACACATAATTATGAGTACGAGACCAAAATTTGAAGCATAAAATATTTTGACGGGGCTATGCACTCAGGTTCTATTGTATGTTTTTCAACAATAATTTTTGTCGAAATAAAATGCCCAAAAAATTCGTATGGAGTTAAACTAGACAATGAACCATAAATTACTATTGTTTTCTATGTTTTTATATTATTTATTTTAGTTATTGTTGTTGTAAATACAATGGCATTTATAACATTTGTTGTTATTATTGTTGTTGTTAATATTATTCTCTAAATTCTTTAGCAAATAAAATTTTTAAAATTATCATCACGATTATTAGTTGTATAGCTGTTATTATTATTATTGTTGTAGTTGTTGTATATTGTCAACAATAGTTCAATTATATTTTTAAGAGTAAATGCAATTAAATTGTTAAATAAAAAAAATATATAAAATCGAAAATACTTTATCAGCCTTAAAAAAAAACATTGGTTTTCGAATTTCACAAAACATTTCATATGCGTTAAGCTTATAATTGCTTAGACAAAGAGAGAGAGAGAGAGAGAGAGAGAGAGAGAGAGAGAGAGCGAAACAGGCTTTAAAACATGCCACTGAGACCCTTGGCTAAGGCCTGTGAATCAATTTATTTAAACGTTGGTGCTAAAAGCTCTTAAATCATACTAAATTGCCCGAAAATGTCACAAACGATATTGTTTTTGAGGCACTAAACTCATACAATGTTTTGTTGTTACCAATAATGCAATTGCTGCTGATACCGTTAATATTATGGTAGCCATGATGACTGCAAATGTACCCTACAAGAGTGATAATGTTTGAGGTGCAATATATTTAAATCTGTGTTGTATTTAAGAGCTTTACTATTGTAGAGCAGCACAATCAAGGTAACTGAGTGTAAAGCCGATTAAGGTCAACGTCGTTTCTTGGTTCTACCAGTACCTCGGAAATCTTACTATTCATTCTTTCAACGAACATTCACATTAAATGCGTAGCTAAAGTCGCTGCGGAGCTCCTAATAACATCGGGAGAACTGAATATAGGGAGCTACTACCTCGCTTCTCTGAGATTATAAAGGGTGGGAAAATTTGAGGTTAGGAAGTAAATTGGCTTAAGAACACATATTTTTTCACAAATTCAGTTTTATTCAAATATTAATTCCCATAACATTCCGTGATGAAACATGGGGATTTCTCTCAGTCAATGAGCTGCTCCTGATTCTATTTTTAGACTCATTGAAAGGGACCTATAGTTTAGAGCTAACTCCGAACGGCAAATGCATTAGAGAAATTTTCAATAGTAGTAATACTCATAACCAGTTGATGTTTTTTTTTCAGACGGTTTAGCCTGGTATTGAACAGAGGGTCTCTTGGTTGGTAGAAGGGTGTCTTACCTACCATATCACGGTCACAGCAGCACACAGTTTCATTCATACCAATATAAAATAGAAATATGGGAATTAATAACGGACAAATGTCAACCTCTAGCACATCGGCAGACATTCGCTCTTTTCACAAAATATTGTACCGCATTTTGCAACAAAGCTTCGCTTATCTCGTCAATACAACGCCGAATTTCATCTTTCGGAGTGTCACTTGTTTGTGTTTTGAACACGTAAATGCGGTCTTTCAAATGGCCACAGAGAAAATAATCCAGTGTCATTAAATCACAAGAACGAGGCGGTTAATTGATATCGCCAAATCGAGAACTTACGCGACCGGGATAATTCTCATGCAATAACTGAATTATTCGGCTGGCTGTGTGGCTTGTGGCGCCGTCTGTCTGAAACCAAAGGTCACTGATGTTAACATTAGTAAATTGTGGTCACAAAAAATTTGTTACCATGGTATTGTAGCGCTTTTGATATCTGTGACGAATTTGTTGGGCAACTGGGAGATGCTTCTCCCAGTTTGTGAAATTAATGGTAATAAATTGCAATTCGGATGGCTCCAAGTTGAGAAAGGAAACTAGACTTGGGATATATATTGAGCATAATACCGGTTTCCAAGAAGAAGTCGGACGATGGAGGCTAACAGCCGGATGGAACTAAAGCCAGTAAGGTAATAAGGGCTTGACTATAAGAAGACATTAGGCGACTATGTAATGTCTAAGGTCGAGTTTGTTGCCGAGCCATTCAGTTATAATTGGTAATAAATGGGCAAACAACCAACAATCAGAGAAAGAAAATTTTTTGATGTTTGGTAGCAGCAGAAGTAAAGCAATTCCACTCTTATTTAAAACACATGTCGTACAATTGAAATCCTAACCACAACCACAATGCTTTCACCATAAAAGGCAGGTATGTTATGTTATGATGTCTGTGTTATGTTATGTTATATTGGTCAGTTAAAAATGGACTGAAACCCAAAGAATCTTATGTACACGTGCAATGAATCTATTGGGCAACTGGTGTCAACAAATTTCAGTCTAAGGGTCTAAGTTGAGCCGCAGAGCATCAATTAAATCAGCCAAAATATGGGTACAATGGAGGCTAACAGATTTACCGACAGCCGGATGGAATTAACGGCAAACAGGGTTGGGCCATAAGAGGATATTGGGCGACTAATCGGCTTATGTCAAGATAGCAATTTTTGGGTGCCGAGCCTCTCCTGACCTTGTCTATGTTTTATTTCGTTATCTTATGTTATGTTAGGCGATCAGATCTCTTTGGGGTAAAATCTTCAATTCTAAGCTGGTCAGGGACTGCCGTGATTCCCTGGCGGTATTATCAGGACATTTTTGTGTACACCTAAGTTGGGTTCCTGGCCACAGGGACATTGCGGCTAACTGCGCTACTGATAAGTTCGCTAGGGCGGGTACACTTCTTTCGGTCATTTATCTTCACTTGAGGATGGGTGTGCTACTTACCTCCGTTAAACTGACGATCAGGCAGAAGTATATATTGGACGCTGAGCCTGGACGGAAAGTCATTCTTGCTTTCTCGCCTGGCCTAGATTGCATATGAATCGTATCAATCAACTGTTCTAACCAGACCGTCGAAAGATCTACTCTGTTATATTCGTTCTTAGGAGCCATTGCAAATGATTTTTGTCGTGGCTGTATATTGGTTAAGAAAGAGAAGATCATCCACTTTATCTGCCAGTGTCCGCGTTTCGCATGGCGGAGACTTCTGGGCTCTACACTTCTTAATGGTTTACCAGAGCTATCAATCCTTGACATCAGGTTAATAGCCAGGATCATTAGACTGTCTGACTGGTTCTGATCCTACTTAGGGAAGTGCTTTATGCGGTTCCTGACTCTGTGGAATAGAACGGGAACAACGCGTTATATGGTATTACAGCTATCCGGTATGCGTGCTTAAGTGTGCCTTGTTTAGCGAGACTGCCACTCCTTCCTAACCTTAGCTATTTTTTGTTATGTTATGTTGTCTTATTTCATGTTATGTTATGTTATGCTATGTTTTGTTATATTATATTATGTTATGTTAGTCAGGACCAAAGTGGACTGCTATCCGAAGGATCTTTTTTGCTGACTACTCCTACTAATAATATTTTATGTTATGTTATATTAAGTTACGTTGTATTATGTTATGATGTGTTTCGTTTTAATATATTATATTATGTTGTGTGGGATAGAGCCAAAGTGCACTGCTACCTAAATAATATTTTTCGCAGAATACTACCTACTAATATGTTATGTAATGTTCTATTATGTTATGTTATGTTGGTTAGGGCCAAAGTCTACTGCCACGTAAAGGATCTTTTATGCAGACAATTACCTTCTAATAATATTTAATGTTATGTTATGTTATTATTTTACGTTATGTTATGTTGCGTTATATTATGTTTTCTTATGTTGGTCATGGCCAAAGTGCACTGCTACTAAAAAGGATCTTTTATGCATACTACTACCTACTGATAATATGTTATATAATAATATGTTACGTTATGTTAGGTTATTTTATGTTGGTCAGGGCCAAAGTACACTGCTATTAAAATAATCTCTTGTGCAGACTCCTATGCTCGGCGTGCTACAAATTATGTCTCTATTTACCTCTTCCTTTGCATTACAAATACTTTGATATTCAATTTTGACGGGCCACTTTAATTTTGAAATTGTCTAGGCCCTATGGATATTTAGAAATGAATAAATTAGCCAGACTTATTGAACACTTTTCGATTTTCTTACGATTGAGATGATTGTTGCGTAAGCAACATCTAGTATTTAATTACAAAATAGTTTAACGACGACATAGAACTATTAAGAGTATAAGGCATTATGTATTCGGCCATGGTAGTTTATTATATGCTAACTGCCTATACATGTTTTCTGGTGTACATCTCTGTAAGCGTTAAACTCACATGGATCATGATTTTAGGCTTAAACAGTTTTATGTTGTATGAGGCATGTAATTACATTTAATTTATGTGTTAATACACATATACCAGTAACAACAGTAGCAGCACCAAAAAAAAAAAGAATAATAAACGAACAACGTATATTATTGTATATGTATTATGTATAGCATAACAACAGGCAGAAAGAGCAGGCAGGCAGGCTGATATTATTTAGACCGTCATTGGGGAAAAATTTAAAGCGACAATTTATGAGATCAATGCTTATAACAGCAATACCCGAAAAAACAAATACATTTACTTTGAACTGAATGTTTGGACACAAAACAACAAAGCTCAACTCAATGGGGGCGTTTATGAAATATTATACAATAGGATTGGGCATTAAAAGAGAAATATAACTGGGCTATAAATTTGAAAAAATTTATTTATTTTTCTAAACATTTTAAACATTTAAAATATTTTACATTTTTCAGAATTTCTGTAAATATTTATTGGAAATAAATTTAAGTTTCAAAACAAACAAATAAAAAAAACACGTTTGGGGCATTTACCTGCCGTTTAATGAAAATAAACATTTCCCAGCCCATATCCCTTTGTCTGCTAAGCAATTTTTGTGTTTTATTTTTTTTTTTTTTCGATTCTGTTTCCAATTACTTTGTTTTTTTTATACAAACTTTTAGCCTACAAGTGTATGTTTCTTCAGGCACTACAAGCCTTAAAACCTAAATTAACAAACTAAACGTATGGGCACTTACTGCAGCTACTTGTACATGAAAGTCAATATTCGATAGGATAAAATGTTGGATTAATACGCAAAACGAGTTGCACGAGCATAACAATCATTTCCTTTCATTGCTAAACCACTTTTACGAGTTTTAAATATTACTTTTGAAGTGGCAACGTACCAGTAGTATTGCATATGAGATTTCAGTTGAAGATATGCAATAATTTTGGATTTGGTTTGAAGCAATCAGAGTCTATGGAAGTTCTCGATAACGTTAAGAACAGTTGGGTTAGGCTTTAGTAAAGAAAATATATTTGCAAAATACTTCCTGGAGGGGGATTATTTGAAGGCAGATTAATTAATAAATGAAATTAAATTAAATAAATAAATAATTAATTAATTAATTAATTAATGATCCATTAATGAAATAAAATTAAATAATTAATTAATTCAATCAATTAATTAATATAATTAATTATTTTAATTAAATTAATTAATTAATTAATTTATTATTATTTAATTATTATTTTAATTAATCAATCAATTAATTATTTAATTTAATTATTATTATTAAACTAGTTAATATACTCGTATTAATTAAATTTCGTAATTAATTAATTAATTAAATAATAATAATTAAATTCATTAAATAATAATAATTCAATAATTAAATAATAATAATTAAATAATTAATTATTTAATTAATTATTTAATTCAATTAATTAATTAAATTCAATTAATTAATTAAATTAATTAACTAATTCAATTAATTCATGGGTAGCAGTGTCCTACAATAGTACCTAGTCGATATGAACATAATGATGATGATGATGATGATGATGATGATGATGATGATGATGATGATGATGATGATGATACAAATTAGCTACATCAGACACTTGTGGACCTCTATGAATTTACTGCAGAATACCTGCGCTAATTTAATAATAATTAAATTCATTAAATAATAATAATTAAATAATTAAATAATAATAATTAAATAATTAAATAAATTTATTGATTAATTTAATTAATATTAATTAAATTAATTAAATAATAATAATTAAATGAAATTAAGGAATTAATCAAATTAATGAAATTAATTGAGTTAATTATTTGAATAATAATTTTATTAGTGAAATAATAATAAATAAATTAAATTAATGAATTAATCAATGTAAATAATGAATTAATAAATGTAATTAATTTAATTATTATTATTTAATCAATTTAATTATTATTATTTAATTAATAATTTAATTCAATTAATTAATTAAATTCAATTAATTAATTAAATTAATTAACTAATTCAATTAATTCATGGGTAGCAGTCTCCTACAATAGTACATGGTCGATATGACGATTATGATGATGATGATAATGATGATGATACAAATTAGCTACATTAGACACTTGTGGACCTCTATGAATTTACTGCAGAATACCTGCGCTAATTACGACTCTATTGTAGTTCGTTAGCTAAAGTAAGTTTACAGGAAAATGAGGGAATGATTAAGTAAATAAGAGTTTTTAAAAGCTTTTTCTTTACTTGTTAAGTATGGTGGCTTGATGGAAGAAAAATAGTATTTAATCGAATCGAGGTTTAGAGGCACAAAATGTTTTGTTCTAGTAAAAAAAATTGTAAGAATGCAGCTGCATTTGATTACTTCAAGCTTTAGATTATATATGCCTATGAGTAGCCATTGTTATCAGTATAAGTATACTCATACCTACTATTCATATGATTCGAGTATACTCATGTTTTCAGTATTTGCTGCTCTTCTCTGCTGTATATCTTAGGAGTATATTTTCACAATAGAACAGCAATTTTATTTTACTGAAAGTCTTCGGTTCAATACCTGACCAGACCATCTGAAAAGGAAAAAAATTGTTTCAGTTATGTTCCTTTCAACGCGTCTAGATATAGAATCGGGTGTAGCTAATTGATGGAGAGAAGTCTCCGTGTTCTTTCATGGAATGTTATGGGAATTATTCTTATTTCTTTATTAGAATTTGTTGTTTTTGCTTAAACTCAATGCTGAAGCATGGGGTGGGCCATTTATCGATTTAGATTTAAACCAGCGGTTATTTTGAATCTGACAACACTCATGTCTTTCTAGTCTGTCACAAAATTCAGTATATTATCTCCACTGAACGAAATGAGCTGATGTGCGCTTGAGCAGTGTTGGGACTTAATGGAAATTTTTTTCCAAAACTTAGATAGTTGGTCGGAAATTACACGAACATATCGTACAAAATTTGGTCTGAGGGAAGGACCAACAGTGCCCGGTATACGGGTCTCATTGTTGATGAGCCAAGGCGTAAGCGTACAGGGCGTATACTCGAAAATACAATCGAAGCTTTAGCTGAAAGTGTATTCTTCATCGCTCCCAAAAAATGAAGATTTCAGCCACTAGTTGGATATGACAGATTATCATCACTGGTTGATCGCTGGCTTGAATATAATACTGGTGGCTATACGGATCTCCGACAGTGAGGATAGCACCACTATTGCTACTGCCTACTTAGAGGCCTTGATAACTTGCGAAAAGATCGCTGTATGATGCCCTACAAAATTCAAATGGTTCGTTTTGGCTTCGCTAGATAGGCCAACGTGAAACTGCATGATGATGTCGATTTTGCCAAAAAAAAAAGTAATCTTTTCAAATAAAGCTCATTTTCATCTTGGTTGGTACGTTAATAAGAAAAATTTCCGGGTCTCAAAAACACAAACGTGGTCTTACAGAAGATGCCAATGCACCCATTACGAGTGACTGTTTGGTGCGGTTTGTGTATCGGAGGCATCATTGACCTATATTTCTTCGAAAATGAGGACGCCGCAACCTATCGCACCATGATAAACGATTTTTTTGTGCCCGCTCGTCATGGTGTTGATGTAAACGATGTTTGGTTTCAATGGGATGGTGAAACTTGCCACACATCTCGTGCCACAAACGATTTATTGCGCCAAACGTTTGATGACCGTTTAATTAGTCGAAATGGTGATGTCAGTTGGCCGCCAAGAAGCTGCAATTTAACACCGTTGGACTATTATTTGTGGGGCGCCGTTAAAGATAAGAGTTATACCGACAAACCAGAGACAATTGATCATTTGAAGGCCAACATTCGTTATATCATTTAAGAGATACAACCTCATACACTCGAAAAACTTCTCGAAATTTGGTCCGATGGAATGAAGTACTGTGAGGCCAGCCGCAGCAGCCATATGGATGAAATAATATTTCGTTTCTAATCGGAATAAATGCAAGGCAAAACAAAAAAAAAACAAAATAAATTTGGCAACATTTCAAACTGTTTTTGTTTTAGTGCATTTTTAAATTTAAAGTTTTAAAGGGCCCACCGTATGCATACAAAAAAAAAATTCTTTTTTTCAGCAAAATGTTCTCAATTTCGGCTTGTTATACAAACAAGACAGCATGTAAAATCCGACTGGGAGCAAAACTTTTTTTTTATTTGTTTCTTTGCTTAAAAACAGATTTTTAATTTTCAATTGTAGCACAAACTTTACTGCAGCCTGTTAACTATTAACTACGACTATCGGAAAACAACTATTGACACAAATACCTATTCCCAAAACTATAGGTGTTCCAAAGAGTTTTGGATTCTCTTTTTTTTATTTTTATACTCTACAGCACTCACTATACGTATGTATCACAATACATTGCGGTATTAAAGGAAGTCGGCTGGTTTGGTTATAAGACTTTGAATCGTATTTTTAATTTTGTTTTTAACTGTCTTTAGCTTCATTTACTCCCTTAAAAGGTGTACTATTTTCTGTCAATATTTTTAATTTGTTTTTCCTTTTGATTCTCTCTACGATATATGTTACATTACTAAGGATTAAATGGTTTTCTCATTGGATTTTATGTATTTCCTTGAAATAAATAAAAATGTTGAAATTGTATGGCAGACATACATATGGGCGTAACAAGATTTCTTGTTACGATTGTTATACGAAATTAGAAAAATTCAAAAACCACTTCACTAGACTAAACGAATAGAGAAAATTTGCAGGCTTTTTTCCTTCCTTTTTTTCTGCATAAAACTAAAATTTGTAGTAAATTTTTATAATCAAGAAATACTACTCTGAGTGCGTAAAGTTTTCTCAAAAAGAAAATCCATTTTAATTGAATAATGTTTTTAAAGAGAGAGAGAGAGAGAGAGAGAGAAAAAAAAAACAAATAAATGAAAACAAGGGAAGGTTTTATTTGAATTGAAAAAAGTTGATCTCTTAGCAAATTTACTTAAATAAGTAAAAGGATTGAAGGATAATTGTAGACTTTGATAGAAATGTTATATAAAATCAAAATGAAGTATAGGGTCCGTCATCTAACGTTTTTTTTCAACTAGTGAATGGTAACACTTAGCTCATATCTGATTAGACAGATAATTAGTTTTATCCTTCCGCTGAAAGAAAATGGTTGTGTATACGTATGTGTATGGGAATCTGGGCCTGCGATCGACTTACAGAAGATGCCGATTTTGCCAAAAAAAAAAAAAATCGTCTTTTCAGATGAAGCTCATTTTGGTCTTGGCGGGTATTTAAATAAGCAAAATTGTCGCATTTGGGGCACAGAAAACCAGCACGCATACATTGAAAAGCCGATACACCCAAGACGAGTCACTGTTTGGTGCGGATTTTGGTCCAGAGGCATAATTCTAAAATGAGCAAGGAGTGGCCGTTACAGTCAATGGCGATCGTTATCGGGCCATGTTGAACGAATTTCGGTTCACAAAAATTGAAGAGGAGGATATTAGTAACATTTGGTTTCAACAGGACGGCGCTACGTGCCACACAGCCGAAGCTACACTCGATGTTTTTCGCCCTGTTTTTGAAGATCGCATTATCAACCGCAGAGCTGATGTCGATTGGCCATCTCGGAGCTGCAATTTGACACCGTTGGACTGTTATTTGTGGGGTGCCGTCAAAGATAAGTGTTACGCCTACAAGCCAGAGACAATTGACGCTTTAAAGGACAATATTCGTGAAGTCATTGGTGAAATACAGCGGCACACAATCGATAATATGCTTAAAAATTGGATCGATCGTGTAGACTACTGCATGGCCAGCCGAGGCAGTCATTTGAATGAAACTATTTTCCATTATTAACCGGAAGGATTGTAATTTGAAATAAAAAAAGAAATTTGAGAAAATATTAAGTAGTTTTTTTTTATAGCATTTTTAAAAGGAAAATAAAATAAAAATTATTTGGCGGACTCTTTATTTAGGAAATTATATTTTGGTTAAAAGTTAGTTTCACTAATAATACAGTTACGTTTCAACTGTTTTAAAACGTTTGAGTTCGTTTAAAATGCGTTAAAATAAAATAAACTCACGTATGTTGTTGTTTTACAGTTTTGTTTCTTTACTTCACTGTAACTTGTTTACTGTTTATCATAATACAACACTTAATATGCGCTTATACAATACTTTTAGTTTTGCGTTAACACAACTTTATTTATTGACAGCCAAACGATATCTAACTCAACGACGGCAACGGGCCACCTTTTATAGCATTTCATTATTAGTTTAGAATTTTCTAGTACAGATACGAATCTACGATTTATATGCTTTAATTCAAACGGTGTAAAATTTTGTTAAAACGTTTGAGTTCATTTAAAATGCGTTAAAATAAAATAAACTCCACGTTTGTTGTTGTTTTACAGTTTTATTTATTTACTTCATATTAACTTGTATACTGTTTATCATAATACAACACTTAATATGCGCTTATACTGTACTTTTAGTTCCGTTTTAACACAACTTTATTTATTGATAGCCAAACTATAACTAACTCAACAACGGCAACGTGCCATCTTTTATAGCATTTCATTATTAGTTTCGAATGTTCTAGTACAGACACAAATCTACGATTTATATGCGTTAATTCAAATGGTGTAAAATTTTATTATACAAAAACAGGAATCGGACTGGCAACATCGTCAGACATGCAGATGGTAGCACTCTTGGTCAATACAGGCAATTATGGTAATTATTAAGCCTTGACACAAGACAATAAATTTTATAGCTAAAATCTCATAATAGATCCAAGTTGTGGTGAATTTTGTCTTCAGCATTTTCATTTTCACAAAAATACTTTTGGTGTCTCAAGAAAATTTCAAATTTAATTATTAATTTTTTTATTTATTTTTTTTATTTTCTTATTTCACATTTCCAGGTATTTTTCAGAAACCTTTTAATGCAATTTCATTTAATTTTTTATCATTTTATTGTTGTATTTAATTTTATATTTTTCACTGATTTTCATTTTCATTTTCCTTTTTAATTTCTTTTTTTTTTCTTTTTTCAATAATACCTTCAATTACAGTGTTGGTGTTTCCTTCCATTGTTTTTTTAGTGTCGAAATTTAGTGTACAAATGTTGCAGGTTTCACTTTTCACGATTAAAATATTGCAAAATAAATAAAAAAGTGTTTATAACAAATTTACAAGCTGTCATTGACTACAATACACACTATTGATACACTATTTTAAAATGGACTTTTTGAATGAGTGTCCACGCATACCCACTAACTACGTCGAGATTGTAGTAAGCACGCCTCCCTAAGGGCTATTATCTCAGCATGAAAAACACTCGAGCAATCAATGAAAGTCTAGTGGGGATTTAGGTAAGCCTTTATCGGATACAACTACCCAAAGAAGCATTGGATTGGAATCCGCAAGGTACCAGAGAGCGCAGGCCGCCAAGATCAAACGGCGTAGGACAATAAATGTGGAAACTAAAGCTTCTGAAAAAACCTGGAAAAAGATAAAGGCGATTACTGGTAACAGAGATAGGTGGAGCAGGTTTCTGAGAGCCTAACAAGAACATATATAACATATCGAGTGGGCCATTTATAAGTTTAAATTAAAAATTTTTTTTTTCTGAAGTAAAATTGTTCCGGTCAGAAATGAAATATTATTTCATTCACATGGCTGACCGCTGGCTGGCTTTTTCGAGTGAAAGGGGTCGTATCTCGAGCAATGGCCTCACGAATGTTGGCCTTCAAATATTCAATTCAATATTACTGGTTTGTCGGCATAACACTTGTCTTTAACGGCGCTAGACAGAAACCTATCCAATAGTGTCAAATCGCTGATCTTGCCGGCCAACTGACAACAACTTTACGGCTAGTTAAACGGCCATCAAGAATTTTATGGTATAAATCGATTGTGGCATGAGATGTGTAGCAAATTACAGCTTTCTATTGAAGTCAATAATCGTTCACATCAATACCCCGAAGAGCAGGCACAAAAAAATCGGTTATAATGGTGCGATAGGTGTCTCATTTTCAAAGAAATATAGAACAATGATGTCTCCGTTTCACAACTGCACCAAACAGTCACTCGTAGTGGAAGCATTGGCTTATGTAAGACAACGTTTGAGTTTTCTGAGCCCAAATACGGCGATTTTGCTTAGCCACCAAGATGAAAATTAGCTTTATCCGAAAATATCCTTTTTTTTAGAAAATCTTTATCATCGTGCAGTTTCACGTTGGGTCATCTAGCGAAGCGAAAAAGCAGCTTCAACGCTTGAACTAATTGAACTTGTTAAAGCGGCACACCGAGATCTTTTTGCAAAATACCATGTAAACTGATGCGTCAAATGTGCAATACTTCAGAACGATGACGAGTTGTTGTTGATGGATTCGGGTGTAAGCACAGTGCGAGCACGCTTACGTCTTGAATCGTAAACATAAAATCCAGTTTCAGAAATAGAAATAAACTTGCGTATATCTCTGCGATCATTTTTAGTACAACATTTTCGTGCAATTTCCGATCAATTGTCTTTGTTTTGGAAATAAATTTCCAATAAATCCCAACCTTGCTTAAGCATAGATCGATTGATTACGTTTAGTTGAGGCAATATACTGAGTTTTGAACAGAATAGAATGACATAAGTATTGCCAGATTCGAAATAATCACTGGTTCAAATTTCAGCTGATAGTGGCGCAGCCGATATATATGTTTACATGTATGGGAGTTTCCTCACTCACTTATTCAATTTCGTCCATATTTCAACTAATGATGTGTATTGACTACAAAGTTATTTAGACTAAAGTCAGAAGCCTTCACTTTTACTATTCCAAAGCTATATAAAAACAAGTATTTACTTTCTATAGGATGTACCACTACCACTAATCCACCTCCGCCCAATTTATGAGTAATAATTTATATTGAACACAAAGTTATTTGAACCAAGTTAAGAAATTTTCCCTACTGCCGTTCTCTAGATATACAAAAATGAATATTTACATTGTAGGTGCCACTCTCATATTTCGGCTGATGATGTGGATTGACTACAAGGTTATTTAGACCAAATTTAGAACCTTTCACTATTACTGTTCCAAAGATATACAAAAATCAGTGTATACTTTGTATGAGAGGTGCCACTCCCAGTTATACAACTTCGTCTACTTTTTGACTGATGATTTGTGTTGACCAGAAAGTTTTCTGGGCTAAATTTAGAAACTCTTACTATTACCGTTTTAAAGATATAGACATATAAAGCAAAATCTTATATGGCCGTATCATCACCGCTCAGAGCCTCGCGATATTGCATGTACTCTCAAGCTACTCACGAAATTGAGCCTCGCCATACATCGAGCCTTAACCGAGACAATAGGGATACCAGTGACAGGCTCTCGTACGAAACTATCGAGCTCAGTAAGCGTCCTTTGTCCCAGAACACAGGTAGCTCTCATATGTACCTTCGAATAAGCCGAGGTTTCTACGAGAAACCTGTGGCATTCGTAGACGAGGAGTTGAGTACGCAAGAGACTTGATCGCAGCTTGACTGTACAAGTAAGTCAGAAAATTTTTAGGGAAAATGCCTCCATCCAACAAGCATTGCATAGCCCGAAAGTCAAAAACGCAGCTGTAATACACTGCTGCGGTCAGGCAACCTGTAAGACAGTCTAACTAAAGCACCCTCCATATAAGTACGCCGTCGGTATAGATATCAAAAGCATATAGACCCGGTCAATCTCGAATACGTAATCACGTACATATATGTAGCATTTTACGAGAGTTGCAAAATTGAATTAAAGTTTGAATTATCCTCGTTCTAGTAAACAGTTCAGGTTCGAATTTATGTCCTCTTCAGCCGGGATGTAAATATATCGGATATAAGGATAACATCATCAGCGGCGTATGCCACCGCCATAGTGCTTTTGGCCTCAGTTTAAGTCATTAACTAGAAGTCAGGGAGGGTGGGATATAACCATACCCTTTGCACTTGCCCATTAAAGAATTTCCAGTCTTGCACATTGTCATTTCGGTTATCGAACTGCTAGAAAAATCCTTCACTCCCAGATCTTGATTTCGTTATGGATTAAGATTGTCACAGTGTTTAAGATTTGCCAAAAGGTTGTTAAATCCGAAGATTATTCCTTGTGTGCTGAACAATTCAGAGGATATTGTTGAGGCAGCTTAAATTAATTTTATTTCTTTAAGAATTAAGAAAAACTTTAGAGGCCACCATATCTTCGATTAGGTGAGTTGGCCTATTAACAGAAAAACTTTGCAACTAACAATAGCACCTGAGTGCCGTTTTAAAATCACACCTAGACCACAGATAAGAAGAAAATGAAAGAGGCCACTCTCAGTTGTTTATAAAATGGGGAAGATCGTCGAGATCCAGGCCTAGTCACTGCGCCAAACCATTTAAAGGAAGGTGCACTAAAGAATCTTAATCATCTGCCCGCCAGACCCAAACGTTTACAGAGAAAATGGGAAATAATAAGCCAAATTTGTTTTATGTTCCCGAAGCAAAGCCTACTTTCTTCATTTTTTTAATTTGGCGAGCATATTGCCTTTCAAAAGCATCTATAGCTTTGTTTCAGTTTCTTTAATCAATTTGATATTTCAAGCGATGATTAATCCGCTGTAGCTTCCTGCATATGATTTTTTTGTGTAGTGGAAAAGATCCTTGCTAATTGGTGGTGATCTTTACTTTAGTAATGTAATTTTTTCCCAGTAGGTGGCTTGTTTTTCCTGATTATTCGTCTGATGTTTGTCATCATCGCCAGAAGTATGCGAGAAGGGTCAGGCGAGCTTTTTTCTTTATATTTTTTAGATGGAGTTGTCTGGAGGGAAGAAGTTGAAGCCATTTTTTAATATTAAACATTCGAAACCACAAACCCTCTGCTGGGGCTCGAACCTGGGTCGTTTGTGTTGTTATGCGTGCGATCTAACTACTACACCACGCCACCTCCACCTTTCTGCATAAGTTAAAAAATAATGTAAAAGAGTTTTACAAAAATAAATTTGTCGCATATTCATATGAAACCTACAAATCCTACATTTAAAACAAATATGCTGTCACTTTAAAATGTCCATCAAATCTACATGATATTCTAGACAATTGAAAAACAAAAAGGAAAAAAAAACATGAAAACGTATAAAATAATTGAAAATGTTTTACACAAAAACAAAATAATATTCACCCCCTAAACACAAAAATCTGACAATATTTCTCCAACACAAATTGTATAAAGTGATGGTTTCATATTCATTTTATGTTTTTTTTTTCGATGTTGTTCAGGTTTTACTCAAAAATTTCAATATCAAGTTTTATTTTGCAACTTTTTTGTTAACATCGTTGGTGTTAATACAGAGTGAACGATATTTTGCTGTTGAACAAGCATTGTATGGATTTTTGGAATTTTTTTTTGTCAGCATTCCTGGTTTAGTTTTTAGTTTTTCTTTTATTTTCAATATTTTTGTTATTTATTTTTGATTTTCTTTGTTAACCAGCACCACAAGTACTTTGTAAAGTTTTTTTTTTTCAAGCAATTCGAATGGATTCGTTTCAAATTTTTTATTTTATTTTTATTTTTATTTTTTCGAAAATGTTGACGGGTGTATAACAGAGTTTTGTATGATTTTAATAGCTTTTAAGTTCCTTTTTGTATAGATTTTTTAAAATGTTCTAATATATCGAGTGGGCCATCTATCGGCTTAAATTTGAGCCAGCGGTTATTTCTAACCTGACAATATATATGTCATTCTATTCTGTCGTATGAATCGACTTACGCTTAAGCAACGTTGGGATTTATTGGAAATTTATAACCAAAGTAAAGACAATTGGTCGGAAAATAATCTTTTCGGAAGAAACTCATTTTTATCTTGGTCGGTACGTTAGTAAGCAAAATTGCTATATTTGTGGCCCAGGAAAACCCAAACGTAGTCTTACAGAAGTATTGCACTCATTACGAGTGACTGTTGGGTAAGGCTTGTTGAGCGGAGGCGTTATTGGCCCATATTGCTTTGAAAATATGGACGGCGCAACTAAAGGGTCCACCATCTAACGCTTTTTTTTCAACTAGTGCTTATTTCGTGAATGGTAACATTTAGCTCATGTCTGATTTGACAGACAATTAGTCTTATCCTTCCGCTGAACGAATATGGTTGTGTATATGCTTGTACAACGCTGGGAATCTGGGCCTGCGATCGACTTACAAAAGATGCCGATTTTGCCAAAAAAAAAAATCATCTTTTCAGATGAAGCTCATTTTGATCTTGGCGAGTATGTAAACAAGCAAAATTGTCGCATTTGGGGCATAGAAAACCCGCACGCACCCAAGACGAGTCACTGTTGGGAGCGGATTTTGGTCCAGAGGCATAATTGGGCCATTCTTCTTCGAAAATGGGCAAGGAGTGGCCATTACAGTCAATGGCGATCGTTATCGGGCCATGCTGAATGGATTTTTGTTCACAAAAATTGAAGAGGAGGATATTAGCAACATTTGGTTTCGACAGGACGGCGCTATGTGCCACACAGTCGAAGCTACATTCGATGTTTTGCGCCCTGTTTTTGAAGATCGCATTATCAGCCGCAGAGCTGATGTCGTTTGGCCACCTCGGAGCTGTGATAACCGATTTTGTTGTGCTCGCTCTTCACGTTATTGATGCAAACGATGTTTGCTTTAAACAGGATGTTGCAACTTGCCACACATCTCATGCCAAAATCGATTTGTTTCGTCAAACCTTTGATGGCCGTTTAATTAGCCGAAATGCTAATGTCGGTTAGCTGCTAAGAAGCTGCAATTTGATACCGTTGGACTATTTTCTGCCGGCTGCTGTTAAAGACAAGTGTTGTGCCGACAAACCAGTAACAATTGAGCATTTTAGGGCTAACATTCGTGATGCCATTGTCGAGATACGACCTCATACACTCCAAAAGGTACTCAGCAGCCTTAACAATGAAGCAATATTTTATTTTTAACCGGAATGTCTGTGCAACAAAAAAAAAATTTGGCAAAATTTCAAACCTTTTTTGTTTTATTGCATTTTTAAATTTAAACTTTTAAATGGCCCACCCGATATAAAATGCTTTACTATAAAAAAAATTACAAATTAGGCCCATGGTGTGGCATGGTGTTGTGGGTAGAGTGCACGCATATTACAAAAATGACTTAAGCTCGAGCTCCAGCAGAGGGCATGACGAAGAAAAATTTCATTGTGGTTTTGAAGAAACCCATCTAAAAAATAAAGAAGAAGCCCCTGGCCTTCCTGCATACCTCTGGCGATCATACATGACAATCTTACGATGAATGGTTAGGAGAACACGCCACCTACTGGGAAAAAATTACAATGCTTAGTGAAGATCACTACCAATTAGCAAGGATCTTTCACCACTACGTTAATTCAAGTTAATTTTCAAGCCAAGTGGATGATTAATCTACTGTAGCTCACCTCCATATGATTGTGTGTAGTGGTGAAGATCCTTCCTTAGCACTGTATTTCTAATCATCCGTCTAATGTTAATTTTTGTATAATTTTTAAGCATCTGTGGAATTGTAATCTTCTCCATAGCTGATTTTAAATGAGTGGCCAAAGCTTTTAATTTAGCGTCAAAGCATTATATCCACCACAGGCGGTACATAGGATGATATCACTAGTCGTTTAAGGACCTTGCAAAGGGTAAAAAAACGTTTCCTTCGCTTCAAAGTGGCAATAGATTCAAACCATTAATTAGAAAAACGGGGTATAATATTGTTTAATTTTTTTAGTTAATTTCAGTAAATCCTTATATGAGGGGTGGCATAGTGTAGTGGCTACAACACAAATGACATAGTTTCGAATCACAGAACATGACCAAAAAAAATAAAAATTATTTGCGCCTATACCTCCCATAAGATCTATAATAGGCTACGTAGTTGAACAGATGTTCTCTAATAACTGCTAAATATCTATTTCAATGCGTTTCCACAACGTACGCGCGCATACGTGAGGATAATATCTAAGACAAATAATAATATAAAAAATACAAAATATTTTAATATCGCTAAGATAAGTACTTATCCATTTTACCTTCCTCACTCATCACCTGTTTCTCTATAACATTTTCTATCTATTTTGGTGACTGATCTTTAAGCCCATTCTTTAATATTTGGCCAAACAAAAGAAAAGGTAAACGAATAAAACCATAAATTTATTTCAAACGAAAACAACTCTTGTTAAAACACCCAAAACAACAATGGAAAAAAAGAACAAAAAAGCAAATATGTGTGTGAACATATCCCTACAAATACTCGCACAAACACCCATGAGTATGGTTATATGTTGTGTCCCACACAAATTACAGAATCAAAATCAAATGTTAAGCAGCATTCAAGCGGTTATAGTGGTGACGGTGACGCTGTTGCTGTTAATTGTAGTGTTTGATGTTGTTGTTCCTTATGTTTAACTCTCTTCTACTTCTTTAACATGCAGCTTGTTAAAATACACATATGCCACATCATTTCTCACACATATGTATGTAAGTTTTGCGAATTACTACACACCGCCTTGGCAAAACTTATGCCTTAAAATACTAAATTTCTTACAAAAAGAAAAACCTTTTTTCCCAAAATGCGTTCAACAAAACCAAATTCACATAGGAAAGCAACAAAACTTAACAACTAAAATGGCAAAAAGAAGAAGAAGAAGAAGAAGAAGAAAAAATCACTTACAATAGTTGTAATTTAAAACGGGTTTTTAATGTTGTTGCCGTTATTCTTATTAGTACTCTTGTATTTGCTAATGTTAAGTAAAGACGCGTGTACTTTTAAATAATATAACGAGGGATGGTCATAAAAAGTGATACCAAAGTTGAAATTTTTTAAATAGAAGATTGCTTATGATCAAAGTATTTTCTAAGAAAGAATGTAAAATTAATATTTTTTTTTCATAATTCTTCTATGGATCGAACTGGCTTTACACAAAGCATCCATTGCTTTGTTTCAGTTTCATTAATAAAGTTGATCTTTCCTTCTAAGCAGATGATTAATCCACTGTAGCTCTACTCCATATGATTGTGTAGTGGTGTTGATCCCTGCTAAGTGGTGGTAATATTTACTTAGTATTGTAATTCTTTTCCAGTAGGTGGCGTTTAATCCTGATCATTCGTTTGATGTTTGTCATCGTTAACATAGGTATGCTGGAATGTCAGCAGCGTTTCTTCTGGAGTTGTATGGAGGGTTTATTAAATACTCGAAACCATAGTTAATATTTTTTTTAATCATGTCCTCTGATGAGGCTCAAACCTGAACCGCTTGTGTTGTTATGCGTGCGCTCTAACCACGATATTATGCAATCGAGGTGAATATATTAATTTGTTTTTATCTTCTGCCGCTATCTTTTTTAAATATTACGAACTTAGCGTGGTGAAGAAGCGCTTTTTATGAAAGGAAATTTAAAGTTTTAGTTAAAAATCACCATACGACCAATTACTTTGAAAGCTAAAGTTTTCGAATTTGCGTTACCTCCCAGGCACTATTTCAAAACACTGCGACCAATGGAATCTATTGTGCTACTTCCGGTCTGTAGCTTGTTAAGCAGATTTGCTAGTAGATCTGATACTATAATGGTGATGATTCCTATGAGCACATCTGTATCACATCAGATGCGATCTTAGTCTAAAGACGCCCATAATAAACTCCAGTAGAAGTTTTAAGTCCATCCTTTCGTACGTGAGAAGCTCAGAATGATGCCCAGATTGCGGACTGATCGCAGGCCTAGAGTGGCGAAATTTCTTTTGGACATTCAGTGTTCCAAGCATCTAGCAATTGATGATGGTAGTAAGTAGTACTCCTGTCACGAAACATTTTCTAGTCAATGATCTGCTGTTTTACTACCTTCTATGCTACAGTATCTACGCACCTAAACTAACTGGATCTTATTTCTAAGCGTAAGGTTCTGCAGCATATCGAAGCAGTATTTTACCAGTCAAGATATTACACGATTCAAGCCAAGTGCTCTTAAGGCAGCTTGGCTGTCGGAGAATATATTAATGGTTTTAGCCTTCGCCCACTGTCCCAGTAGTGCTCCGCACCTATGGCAATTATCATGATCTCATCGTGGTAGACACTCAGCAATCTTTTTAGTGGAATCTACAATTATCGGTTGAGTACATGAACACCAGCACCGACACAGTCCTTCATTTTGGAGACATCTGGGTACCAATTTCGTTTAAAAACACTCCTTTTGACTAGTAATACCGTTCAGATAATTCAACCATGAATCATATTGGATCGAAGATGGTTCTTTTACAACTCTGCGTAGAATAGACAGATTTCCCCACGCATTTTGAGACCTCTCGGTGAACAACTTTGCCGTTGAATATGCAGCCACCCTCATCACATAGACGTGAAGCTGTGGAAGCTAATTAAGGCCTCCAAGGCAGCTGTTGGACATGGTCTCATTGTTCCAGTTATACCATGGCAGGTGAGTTTCTGTACCCTGCCTAATTTACTCATGGTGGTTGCTTCCTTAGCCTTTCTCCACCAAGCTATAGCCGCAGAAGTGATAATGGGTATATGTATTTACATAGAGTCATTCACGGCCTTACCGTAGGAAGGGCCTAAGCCTAAGCCTACCCTACAGAATGATACCTAAATACTTAACCTCCTTAGAAAAAATTATGGTGGTACTCGTGAAAGAAATGGAGTCACATGATAACTTTTAACGCTTTTCTAAACACACAACAACCGTTTTTGTGGAATTTACCGAGAGCTCTTCTAGAGTAGGCTGATTTGAAAAGACTGCAGATATAATACCAAAAACAACTCTGATTTTCTAGCTAAGCAGGTGATTCGCCTACTGTAGCAAGTTCTAGTATGATATTGCCGCCAACTGTTGTTAATTAAAAACAACGTTCTGCATGTAGTGATGGCAAACCTTGCTTAACATTGCCTCTTACCTTTTCTTCCAAGACTTAGCGATTGCCGGACCTAAACAAGTTCTCCTATGATATTGCTGCCCTCTATCATTAATTCGCAATTAATCAATTCGCAATTGTCCAACCTAAGCAGGTTGTACTATGATATTGCTGCCATCTGTCTTTAATTAAAAACATACGTTCTCTGTGTATTTGTGGGGAAACTAGCATTGACTCTTTCCTTTTTTCTTCAAGAGGCGACGAATGCCTGACCTAAGCAAGTTTTATTATTATATTGCTGCTTTCTGTCTTTAATAAAAAAGAACGCCCTCCTTGCTTACCATTGACTTTTACTTATTTATGTTCCAAGCGGTGTCGATTGCCTGACCTAAGCAAGTTCTACTATGAAATTGCTACGATCTGTCTTTAACAAAAACAACTTTCTCCATCTAGTGGTGCGAAACTTTGCTTATCACTGACTCTTACCTTTCAATCTCAAGAGGTGACGATTGTCTGACTTAAGCAAGTTCTACTCTGGTATTATTAAAAATAACGTCTTCCGTATAGTGGTGCGAAACTTTGCTTATCATTGACCATTTTCAAGAGATAGCGACTGCCTGACCTAGCTATAGTGTTTTGTAGTTGATATTGCTAGTTTTCCTTGTGAAGGGACAATGGGTTTCTTATATGGCATAGTTTGGATTGGAACCTATTGATGTTAATCTTTTTTTTTTTTTTTGAAGCCAAGGGCTTCTGTGTAGATGGTTTTCGGAGAATTCTATTTCTTAAATAGTGTTACGAAATTAAAAATGCCTAAAAAGAAAATACACCACATCAGCGCCTTTGAAACTGTATTGTTGGATTTTGGTTTATTTGGTATTAATGTGGCACCCTGTCAATGACGTACTTATTTGCATATTTGGCAGCACTGCCAATTCGACCACTTTTATGATGTTACATTTAGATTAAGGGATATAAAATAGAGTATATGAGAGCGTTTGAGACATTTCCGGAACTTTCCATGCTGTAGATAATCAGGTATTTACAGAGGCTGCTTTACCTACGCCACAGATAGTTATCGTTCTGCTGTCATAAAGTAAGGACGTTTTTAGGTGTAAATAAAAGTGTCTTATGAACGAATATTGAGTGCAAGAAAAGATAAATTGCCGTACTTAGATAAATTGTATACAGATAAAGTGTGGATATAAAAACCGTATAACAACAACAACGTGGTTTTATTTAATTTTGACGCAATTAAAAACAGAACTTAAAAGGTTAAAACGTAACAATAGTTTTAATTTAGCATTGGCACCTCGTGTATTGGCAATCATACATATATTTCGCCTCTTAAGCCACATTGGTTGTTGTTAGTTGTTGTTGTAAGTTGTTTACGGATTGTGTCAACAAATGTTGCCTTAACACGCATTTTTTTTCTTTTATGTTGTTTAACCAAAAATACCGCGTGTTGTTTAGTTTTAACAATTTATGTAGATTTCTTTTTCGTCTTTATCTTCCTATTTTCTTTGCACTACACTTGCTACACTACACTACCGCACAGCACATGCAATGCACATTAGAACAACAACTACAGCTACAATTTTAAGTAAGAACAGAAACAGAGATTTTAACGCATTTAATATTCAAATGTTATTTTCGTAAAATAATTTTCTTCTACTTTTGCCATGTTTTTCTATCTCATTTGTGCCTAGAAAAGAGAGAAAACAGTAAACAAAATTAAAAGAAAAAATCATTCATTACACGCAATATAGAAATTAGCACACAAACAACAAACAATTTAAGAAAATTTCCATACATTTTCCCTTTGCCATTTATTCATCTGTTGGTTGGTTGTTTAGTTGATTGTTTTTCTCGCATTTTCCCCATAGAATTTTAATATTTAAAACATTAAGGAAATTTCAAGTTTGTTGTTGAGAATTTTTTGCTCTGCTCTCCTCCGCAGGTATTTCAGTTCTTTTTTTTTTTAAAGAATTTTCTTTTTCTTGTTGAAAAAATATATTGATTTCAGACATGAATCCCAGGGTAGAAAAAAGAAAACGCAATTTGCCAAAATGAATGAAATTATGGCATTCAAAATCAATTTGTTTTCGAGTGTAAATAATTGCGCATAAAAAAGGATATTTTCATTAGTTAAGGTTGAGCAAAGTAGAGGATATCATTATATTGGTGATGGTAAAGGTATACTTTAATGACTTTTTTTCTTTAAAGGAAACAGTAACAAGTGGTAATATTTTTCATCATAAATAATTCATCTAAAAGGTAAGTTAACAACGGTTGAGAGCTTTAATCGATTAAGTGTTGCAGCTCTCTGAAAGTACGATTATATACCCTAAATAAGACTACTTATAGCAGTGGTACACGAGTTTAAATTTATGTATTTTAACATAATAGGTCCCAACACTATCCAATATAACACATTAACTTAATGTGTAACGCAGTTTTCTTTCCCAGCTGTGATCTGCATTCTTTTTAAATAAAATACGATTTTTTCTTTTCGTTGTAAAAATTTAAACAAAACTTTATTTAAACCCTTAATTTCCTGGTTCTAGTAGATTGGATTTGACGTTCTTGTTGAGGAGGTCAGCTTACGGGTCGTCTGGCAGTCACTATAGTAGAAGTTCATGAATAGTTGGCGGCCACTTCTGTTTTGTAAATTTATCTGGCAAGCTCACAGGTACAAGAACAGCTGTCGGTGGTAGCCTGACGGAATTTCAGGAACGGTCGCCTAAGGCCACGGTAGCAGGAGCACATGGAACAGTAGTCGACAGGCTTACTAGTATAGGAACGTTTATCGGTAGTTAGTTTAGCGGGAACGGTTGTCTGCAGTAAAATCTGTTAGAATTCTATAGGAGTTGTCGCATCGACCGGGGGTTACTCGAGTGAGTACTACCAAATTGGTGGCAGGTTTAATACGGAAGACCATGCCACTTGCTATTTATAGCCCAAATGTATGATGAATGCGGGAGATCTTACAATTGGGAGTTAGTATGTACACACATACTATGCCGCTTTGGAATGGTAGGTAAGACAGCTGCCTACCAGCCAGAAGGCAGTCGCTCCAATACTAGGCCAGACAATTTAAAAAAAATAAAAAAAATTTTTCTACAGCGGTATCACCTCATAACATTAGCTAGTAACTGGTTATGAGTATTAAATGCATTTGCCCTTCAGAGCCGGCGTTAAGCTGTAGGTCCCTTCCAATGAGTTTAAAAATAAAATCGGCTGCAGCTCATTGACTGAGGGAATTAATATAATATTAATATGTACACACAACTATGATGACAGGAAGGATTCGGGAGACCTTGTCACCAACTACTTATAATCCAATTGTAGTATTAATTCGGTAGATCTTAGAATTATTGCTAATATAAGTGTATTGAGACGGCAAGAGAGTCGGCCTTGTTACCCGTCTCCATTAGTATGCTACAATGGTATGAGGATAAATGCAGAAGACCTTGTTACCAGCTATTTATAATCAAATTGTAGGATAAATTCACGAAACCTTACAATTGGTGGCTTAGTACATACAACATACCATATACTTTTAATCCAATTGTTGCATAAATTCGGTAGACCTTAGAATTGAATGTTAGTAATAAAATTATTAAGATGCACAGAGATTACCCGTCTTGTAAATAAGATTCTATTTATATTCAAACCAACTCTCCTTATTACCCCAACACTACGATCAATTACGCTAAAAATTGTGTGAACGCAATGAGAATTATTTACAAAAATGTTCATGAACGAAATGTAAAATTGTCATTATGTTTTACATTTAGCCTGCTTGTGCTATTGTTGTATTTGGTATTTATAGTTAATAGGTTACTAGGTGTATTTGTTTGTGTTATATGTTAGTGTGCTGTCTTGTTTTTATTCAAGCTTGCTTATGAGTTGTTGTTGTATTTAGTTATTGTCAATAGGTTATTGTAACGTCACGTTACGAATGCAATTGTTGAAATTTTTCTATATATTGTTTTAAGAACCAGGGCTACTGGCCTACCAAGGTCTGTAACTCCTCTACGTCCTCCCAAAAATCCGTCATGTTACTCTCCCAGTCACTAATCATTTTCCTTGTTAAGAGATGACCACTAATTATGCCCACAATTACGCTTGGACTTTTCTGATATGTTTTTTTTTGGTCACTCCTCTAGGTAACCTATGGGCTTTCAATGAAGCATTCCTTATTTTGTTTTAGTTTTAGTAATCGAGTTGACTTGCAAGCAAAGTAGATGATTAATCTGGTCTAGCTCGCCACCATATGACTGTGTGTAGTGGTGAAGATCTTTGCTAAGTAATTGTAATTTTTTTCCAGTAGGTAGCGTCTTCTCTTGATTATTCGCCTGATGGTTGTTATAATCGCCAGAGGTAAATTGGAGTGTCAGGTGGGCTTCTTTAGATAGGTTTGTCGCGAGAGAGATAGAAGCCTTTTTTATTAACAATCGAAATCGCAGTTAAATAATTTTTTCGTAATGTCCTCTGCCGAAGTCGAACCTGGGCCGTTTGTGTTGTATGCCCGCTTTCTAACTACTTCTGGATACATACCCAGAGTACTTTTGACTTTGGCATTTTCACGCTTGATCTTAAAACCTTAATATATTCTCTCTGAAAGTAGTACCCTTTTCGAAACGCAGTCAAAGGCCAAAACTATCGCAGTGATCTGATACCCAACAGAGTTCTTTCAACATATGTAAGCTTAGAATTCAGAAATCCCTCCTGTAGAGGACATAAGGAAGAAAAATTTAATTGTGGTTTCAAATTTCCTCCAGACAACTCCATCTTAAAAAATAAAGAAGAAGCTCACCTGGCCTTCCCTCACACCTCTAGCGATGATAACAAGCATCAGACGAATAATCAGCGAACACGCCACCTACTGGGAAAAAATTACAATGCGAAAGTAACCCTCACCTACAATTAGCAAAGATCTTCCCCACCACGCAAAATTATATGGATTTAGCTACAGTAGATTAATCATCTTCTCAGATAGAAAGATCAAATTGATTACAGAAAACTGAAACAAAGCAATAGTTGCTTTGTGAAAAGCCAATATGCTCCCTAGGATTGTCGGAGGAAAAAAAACTGAAGTACTGGTCTAGATCGTAGACGTAGTATTGAATTATCAAATTTCAAGACTTAGCGGGTCAATAACTCGCAAACTTCACAAAATAAAAAAACTGAGGTGCCATTATGTTATGGTAGTTAAGGCACCCATTTACTAATCATACCGCCTGACAATTTTCAACAGCGGCATCACTTCTTAACATTTCGGTGACTGTTTGTAGGTAGTAACACTATAAAAAACTTTTCTGACTACTGCATCTACCGTTCAGAGCTGGCATCAAATGGTAAGTCCTTTGAATGAGTCCAAAAAAAAATTTAATCAGATACTGCTTATTGATTGAGAGAAATTCCCCTTATGTGTTATGCATGATTGTGTTTTTATTTTTTTATTGATGTGTAGGCAGTTGCAGTTAAAAGCCTCAGTAAGTGTAGGATCTTCACCCAAGCCAGTCTTCGACCGTGGAGCTTGCTAAGTTTTATGCCAAAAGGCCGTCTACTAAGCTCAAAAGTCACGTTTGTTCAATTGGCCCCGAATGATTCATTTTGTCCTTGATGCGTCCTCTAGAGCGATTGTCACTCCGTTGTTGCTCCGTTTGTCTCAGCAGTTCCCTCTCGATTATGCGAACCTGTACACAACTCGTTGGGCGAAAATTTTTTGGCATTCCGCTTGGCACTCGATGAGCACATTCCGCGAATCAAATTTTCGACTGTTGGTTTGCAGCCAAAAACTTCCTCTAGTGCATTACGTGAACCTGGAACATTCGAATAAAATGTGATTCTCGGTTTTGAGTTCACCTGGGCTGTCTGACCGCATAGAACTATCCGCCAGCCCAAAACGATGCAGGTATTCCTGAAAACAGGCATGGCCAGACATAATCTGTGCAAGGCAATAAACTGGTTCGCCGTGGCGTCTCATAATTCATATTTCTACCGTTGTGATGCGTTTGCCATATTTGTATGTATTTGTGTATGTATGCGTGGCGTGGTGTAGTGGTTAGAAAGCAGGTTTGAACCCCAGTAGTGGATATGACGAAGGAAAGTATAATTATGGTTTCAAATGTTTAATGAAGAGGCTTCAACTTCCCTCCAGACAACTCATCTAAAAACTAAAGAAGTAGCCCCCCTGACCTTCCTGCCTACCTCTAGCAATGATGACAAACATTAGACGAATGATCAGAAAAACACAATGCTAAAGTAAAAATCACAACCAATTAGCAAGGATCTTCACCACTACACAAAATTATATAGAGGAAGCTATAGTGGATTAATCATCTACTTAACCTAAAAAATCAAATTGATATAAGAAACTGAAACAAGGCTATGGATGCTTTCTGGAAAACCAGTATGCTGCCTAGAGGAGTGACGGAGGAAAAAAACCTTTCCAGCCGATTGTTGTGCTTTTGTGCGCTTTGGACGATGTTCACCAGTTGCTATCCATCCATATAATAATTGTTTTGATTCTAAAATAAAGTGTTGGATCCATGTTACATCCATTGTCACATATCGACACAAAAATTACGGTTTGTTACGTTGAAACATGGCCAAACACCACTTTGAATCATCAATACGTTATTGTTTTCGTCAACCGTGAGCAAACATGGCATCCACTTTGAACAGAGCTTTCTCACAGTCAAATGCTCATGCAATATAAAGCCAACATGACCTTTTGATATCTTGACGATATCAGCTAACTTACGCAACTTCACTTTTCGATCATTCAAAATGTTTTTAAGGATTTTTATGATGTTTTTTGGTGCCTCATGTGGACCTCCACTGCGTTATGCACTATTTCTGTCTACGAGCACGTTGGAGTCAGAAAACCAACGTTTTATTATTGTTTCCGATGGAGCGGAGTCTCCATAGTCTAGTCTTGAGGAGCTCAGTATTCTTAGCCTGCCTTGCTACAGAACCAAGTTTTTATGCTGTAGATAAGCCATCAATTTCTTATCTATCTTACTATTTCCAGATATATGTCATATTTTCATAATGACCAGTCCCCAGTGCTGTGCCACAAACCGGAAAATGTTTCTTGTTAGAACTCTCATTGGAGTATCGGTCCTTCGTTTGTCATAAGATGGCCATGTTTTCCTCAAAGTGGTGCAGGTAAACATTGCCCTCCATCTACATTTCAATTTGCTTCGATATAATCGCATTTCCCCCAATATCTCAGTATTAAGGAAAACAAAGCAGGGCAAGATGACTTTTTGTGCATTTAAGGGCTACTATGGAACTTATAGGGATCCTTATGATCGTCACTCCAGCTGTCAGGGCCCGTATCTCTGCTTGGTTATCAATAAACATCTTGATTTTTTTTATGCCCACTCCACTTCCATCAGCATCGCACAAACTCGTTTGTTTCGGAACTCTCATGGGTCTTGTAGTATAATGCCTTTTCAGATGTTTTTTAATCGACCACGACTCCTTGAGCCCTTAAGATGCCACTCTAATGCCATTTTTAAATGCTATTCGATTTCTATCTACTGGTACGGCAAACCCACGCCTATTTCTTACATTTCATTTGTTTCGTATTGCTATGTATTGTGTGCACATAAGGCACTTGTTGATTGATACCTTTAGCTATTGCATGCATTGAACAGGTTGAGTTTGGTTCGTCAAAATATTTATGAGTGAGTATCTGCACTAGGACGTTACCTCACGGTACCAAAGCACGAGTGAATGCAATGCGTCCAGCAACGCCCCCACTTATGATAAGAATCACAAATGAGTACCAATTCACAACCATGTTATTTAGACATGACCTCACACCTTGTTGAGGTGCCGGAGACTACTTAATATGAGCGGTATGGAGGAAGTCTTCCGATTGACAGTATTACAGTTCCGTTAGAAAACTGATATCTTCATGTGCCGCAGTACTTAGACGCGGAAAGGCTTTATACGAGCAACGTCTACGTGCTAAAGTTCTAACTTTTCCGCGGGGAAGTAAAAACTTTTGGTTATTCGTTAAAAGGCTGCGGAACAACTCTAGTTCGGTTCCTCCGCTAAGGAATGACCCCACATTCACGAACCCGGTTGAAAAGGCAAACCTTTTGGCTGAAATGCAAGTATGCAAGTTATTCTCACTTGCCGGTGAGCGTTCAGCCACTGCCCGAACTTGAAAGATTATCAGTAACTATGCCCGTGCTGTAAAAATTGTCCTTGTAAATCTCAACGTTAACACGTTTTCTGGGCTGGATGGCATATCAGCACTGGTTTTGAAACAGTGCTCTTCGACGCTTGCGTGTCCATTATCTCATCTTTCAGTGCGTCATATCGCGCCGGTATTTTGCCATCTCGATGGAAGGTTGCTAAAGTTCCACACCCTCCAAGGCTATGGAGAGTATGATTAATCATCACCTTGTGATATTATTGGAGTCCAACGTTTTGCTTAACGATCGTCAGTACGGTTTCCGAAAGGGCCGTTCTACTGGCGACTTGCTAGCGTTGCTCTCGGAGAAGTGGAACAAGTCCATTTATGGTTTTGGCGAGAGTAAGGTTGTGGGCCTGGATATTTCAGAGGCGTTTGATAGAGTTTGGCACGAGGCTCTCATTTCGAATCCTAATGCTTTTAGTGTCGGTAGCTACTTCTCTCGATTTATATCGAGTTTTCTCAGAGATAGAACCATAAGAGTGGTTATAGATTTGGTCTCATCCGACGAGTTCAAGATAAACTCAGGGGTACCGCAAGGCTCTGTTCTCTCACCTACCCGTTTTCTAATATTTCTTAACGACTTTCTTCTTCTCATTTCTAATCCTATCTATTCTTTCGCGGATGACAGCAATACTTCTCACTCATATTCTTTTGATCGTAGACCGAGCCTTTTGGAGATTGGGGCGAGAAGTATGAATACGAATGACAAACTCACTAGTGACCTGGTGAAAATCTTTGAGTGGGGTCGTGTGAGCAGGATCGATCTTAATGCACACAAGGCTCAATGTTGTTTTTTAACACACAGACGTGGTTTTGTGCTGTCATCTGTGTCAATGGATAATGTGGATATTGGGGAATTAGATGCTCTTAATGTTCTGGGCATGAGAATTCATTGTGACGTTCGTTGGAATGATCACATATTTCAAGTGTCGAAAGAAGTATTCAAGTGCCTTGGTTTTTTAAGACGGTGCAAGAAATACTTCACTCCCTCTAATCTCCTTATTATTTACAAGACCTATATCCGATTCAAATTAGAACAAAACTCTGATGTATGGACCGGTGCTTCAAAGTCTATTTTGGATCTTCTCGACCACGTACAGGAAAAGGCGAAGATGCTCATTAATGACGGTGGGTTAGCCAACTCTATAGATTCATTAGAGCACCGTCGCTATGTGGCGCGTCTTTCGTTGTTCTATCGGTACTATAACAGAATGTGTTCTGACGAAATTAAGAAATTAATTCCTAGAAATCATATATTTCTACGTAGTACTCGTATTACTCATAGAGCGTATCCCTTTGTAGTTGATCGTCCAGTGAAAAAAAGAAACCTTTTTAATTAAAAATTTGTTTAAATAAATTCTGGTATGGTATGGCGTATGATTAATATTAATTACCAAAATATCACTCATACGCTTGAGAGTCATGATGGGGTAGAATAATATTTGATTTTTTAAATAATTTTCATATAATTTTTTTTTTAATTTGAAAATAAATTACTTGTTAATTTATAACATAATTACTGTACTTAATTGCGTATTCATGTATAAAATTATTTCAACATAACTTATAATGATGTGGTTGCATGTTAAGCGTCTCTGTATTCATACAGTACGTATGCATTTTAATATACATATGCTGTAGCAACTTGTAATTAAGCTTTTCTTAAACATATTGAAAAAAACACAATTCCTTAATATTCTCATTTCATAGTCATATCTAAAGGTAGTTATTTTTTGTTAATATTAAAAATAATTTTTAATAAAATTTCCATATGAATGATTTTCTTACCTCTAATAAACTGTTGTGGGTACTTTCTTCTTAAAAAACATGTTACGTAGAGCACAAGGGAGTATAGTTTTTGAGAAGGAAGAAAAAAGCACATAAAATATGGTTTAATATAAACTTAAAACCTCCAAAAAATCCGTTAAAAACGTTAAAGATTATGACAAAAGCAAGGGTAAGACGTAAAGGTAATTCAACCAACACTACTAACAGGCTGTCAACAGTGCATTTCAAATAATGAATTTAAAAAAAAGGAAAGAAGATGGATTTCCAGCCATTACAGCTACAAAATATAAAGATATTGATGCAACAAAATGAGTTACCTTATATATATAAACTGTGTGTATGCACACTGTAATAAGGTGCAAAACCCTGTAATTCTATAAAAATAAAAAAATTAAGCAAAAAAAAATTATTTAATACCGACAACAGTATTAATGTCATGCTCATCGTCAGCAACATCAAAGTTCGTTGTTGCAAAATGGAACAATAGCAACGCTAGCAATGCCTGCCTTATGCAACAGTGATGTGTGTGATAAACGTGTGTTTGCTTACTTGGGTTGTGGTGGTAAAATGTTCATAAAATTTCATTTCAAAAGGAATACACAGTATGCCAGTTTCGCTTGAGTGATGGTTATAGAGACTGTAACAGTGTGTTTGCTTAAGAATTGTTCGTTTCTTTTATGTATGAAGGCAATTATTTGCTGAGGAAATCAGGTGTCACGTGATGTATTAAAGAAAAACAAAAAAAAAATAAATAAATAAATAAAAAATAAAATTATAACGCTAAAGAAAAAGTGACTAAAAAATAACTCTATGACAGCCTCTACCTTATGGTCACCCTAAATGTATCAGCATTCAGCTTCTGGTTGAAGTGACTTAAAAAAAATAGAGTTTATATATCTCAGGATAATCCTAGATAGTAAACTAAAGTTAAAGCCTAATTTAAAGTGCATTTCGGACAAGGCCAGTCATGTCATAATGATAATTTTAAGGAAAACTCAAGCAATAGAAGAAAAATGCAGAGATAGGCATAAGTTAGCCGACTGGAGCAATAAGTATTTCACCCTTTATTGAGGTAGAAAATATGTTAAGCTGTTGGTTATGTTAATGGCAGATAACATAACCATAACCATAACTAAATTCTAGAAAAGCCATCGCAGCCTGCTGGGTCGAGAGTTTGACAAGTTCCCCCTTAACAATCCTTTGGACAGGTTAAGTAAACTCCATACCTTTTGAGAAACGCTTTGTTATTAAGCTGAGTTATAAGAGTGAATGGGGCTGTCTGAAGGGTATATTATTCTTTAGGAAACAAGCCTTCAGGATCATAGGCCTGTTTGGCTCTAGTAATGAAGTCTTCCTTGGAGCCAACAGATGATGTTATTAAACAGCCCAGGTAGTAAAACAAGTAGACGTTCTCAATCTCTACTTGCCACATTGATATTGCTTTTGTCTCAAATATATGCTGAGGCTAAGATTGGCAACTTGGTAGGTTTCGTAATGGGAGTTTTTTGGCTTTGTGGCAATAACCAGTGATATCACTATACATTCTTCCTTCCTCCAATACGTGTTCAGTAATTACAGTAATAACCCCGTATGGTGGTCCCATTGTTTCGATTTGTTTTTTTTTTTTTTTGTTAAGTTGGTACATCTATTGTTGATATTCCCGCTAAATCTTAGCGTCATAGCTTGACATTTGCAAAATGATCAAGGTAGTATTCTCGCAATGACTCTCAGACTCCCCCGCTTCATAGAAAAGGCAGAATAAAGAGACTCTGGCATTCTCAAAATAGGCCGTAATATCCCAGATACTTCGCAATTCAACATGTTCTTCACTTATGTAAGTAACTTAAAGTAGCCCTCTATTGGAAATTTTGGGGAAAGCTCATTCAAAAAACCGTCCAGCTCCGAGTCACTACGAGCTAGTTTGTAAGCTATTTTATTGCCGAGACCATCACAGTTATATGGTATTCAACAGAGTCTTGTTATAAGGGATTATTCACATTCTTAATTTTCGCATGTACTCAAGTACTAGCCTTGACTTGACTTGACTTGACTTGACTTGACAAAACGCATTAAGAGCGCCAAAAAGTTTCGCTTAAAAAACGCTACAACTAAACGACCATCTGATATAAGTATCCAAGAAGTAGACTCACATTCATCATCCATAATCGAGCCATCTGAGCTACCTTAGTGAATTATCGCCTTCAATCAGAGATTTCCTATTAGAAATTTCACAATCAGCAGCAGCGTTTAAGTCAATCAAAGGCACTGCTCATAATTTGTTGGTTGTTTTGGATAGCACCATCGTAACAGAGGTTCAAATGACACCATTGTGGCGATTTGGTGCCTCAAAGTCGTTCTACTGAGGTAACAAAGTATCAAATTTGGTATCAATCTAGTATAGCCTGATAAAGAAAAAAGTTCAGTTTATATTTGGACTTATATCTGAAATGAAACTGAAGAGTCCAGTACATTGATACGGCTTTTGTTTTACCTAAGACGAGTTGCCACTTCAGTATTAACTTTATTCCGTTTCAGCTGAAAGCATTAAGCTCCCATTAAAGTGATTTTAAGTTAATATGGTACGTTCATTAAACCGGATCATGTAGGAATTTAAAAAAGAGGTGAAAGGAATAATAACTAGAGTCCTAAACTCCTCTCAAAAAAGTTTAAAGACAACCTAACTTTTTCTGGGCAATTATGATAGAAAAAGATTTCAGTTTTGTATCACTTTGTCTAAGAAAAGACTGTGAATGATGACTGATTAATTGACAGAGCATTTTAGTCTATATTTCAATAGAATAGGTGTGGAGCTACCACAGCTGATAAAACCCAACATAAAAAAATTCGTTATATCTATTATAAGTAAGCGTGGACTGTACAATAGATTAGAGGTTTGCGGTACTATCTGGTGTTTTTTAGAAGTTCATAACTCTGAATAAGCAACACTGCTTTATTTGATATATAACACTGATGGTTGCTTTTTTGTTTAGTTTAACATTTCATTATGAATAGACCACAGCTATGCTTGATATTGTTTATGTTAATTATCAAAATAATGGTCAGACTTCAAACTTCAAAACCCAAATTTTTTGTCTTCGTTAAAGCTCATTTTTTGGTTGATTGGTTACTTAAATAAACAGAATTGTTACATTCGGACTGAGAATAATCCACAAGCTTTTGTCAAAACACCATCAGAGAACTACTATTGGGTTTGATATTTTGCTATTTTGCTGCTCATACTCACTTATAAATTTATAAGTACAAATGGGTACATCTCATTTGAACTCAACTACTCATACTCACTCGTATTCACATTAACTTTGATTCATAAGTATAAGTATTAATGAGTTTGAATCACATGTCATACTCATACTCATAGCCACTCATAGTCCTAGCATACATTCATTTCTCTGAAAATACCCATAAAACTCATAAATCATTGTGAGGACTCATAAGTATTCATGAATATTGACTATTCAAAAAAAAAGAAAAATTGAATTAGTAAAAAAATTAGTTTTGGTCTGGCGGAGCCATTGGTCCATATCAGAGATCACAATGAATGGCTATTTTGCTACTCATTCGAATTCAACCACTCATAATCATTCGTATTCACATTAACTTTGATTCATAAGTATAAGTAGTAATGAGTATGAATCACACATCATACTCATACTCATAGTTATAGCATAAGTATACATGAATATAAGTATTGACTATACAAAAGAAAAAGAAAAATTGAATTAGTAAAGAAAAATGTTGACATGTTGCTCTGGCGGAGCCATTTGTCCGATTCAGAGATCACAACGAATCAGTACAATAATTCAAATTCAAGTACTCATACTCACAATATTGTTGATTTATAAGTATAAGTAATAATGAGTATGAATCACATTGTCATAGCATTCATTCATTTCTCTGAAAATATCCATAATACTCATAAATGACACTAATCAATATAAGTACTCATGAGTATTCATGAATATTGACTATTCAAAAAAAAAAAAAAAAAATTGAATTAGTAAAAAAATTAGTTTTGGGCTGGCGGAGCCATTGGTCCATATCAGAGATCACAATGAATGGCTATTTTGCTACTCATACTCACTTACAAATTTATAAGTACAAATGGGTAGACCTCATTCGAGTTCAACCACTCATAATCATTCGTATTCACATTAACTTTGATTCATAAGTATAAGTAGTAATGAGTATGAATCACACATCCTACTCATACTCATAGTTATAGCATAAGTATACATGAATATAAGTATTGACTATACAAAAGAAAAAGAAAAATTGAATTAGTAAAAAAAATGTTGACATGTTGCTCTGGCGGAGCCATTTGTCCGATTCAGAGATCACAACGAATCAGTACAATAAGTACAAATAGGTACACCTCATTCAAATTCAAGTACTCATACTTACAATAATGTTGATTTATAAGTATAAGTAATAATGAGTTTGAATCACATAGTCATAGCATTCATTCATTTCTCTGAAAATATCCATAATACTCATAAATGACACGAATCAATGTGAATACTCATGAGTATTCATGAATGTAAGTATTGATTATTCAAAAAAAAAAAATAATAATAATGACAATAATAATAAAAATTAAATTAAAAATCAAATAAGTTTACATGTTGTATTCAAATATTCATATTCGAATCATACCGATTTTGCATTGTATACGCACAATGAATAAAAATAAGTATGAATAACTTCAGGAATGTTTATAAGCAAGAGTATGTTGAATACTTAGAGCTTTAAAATATGAATGCCTCTAAGTAGCCATTATAATGAGTATGAATAAGTGTAAGTATAAGAATTTATGAATCATGATTCGAGTATACTCATATTTTCAGTATTCATTGCTTATCTCTGGTATGTGACTTCAAGAAAGATGATGGTCAGCATGCTACTGTAAATGGTGAACGGCATAGGGACATGATTAGATATTGTTTCTTATTTTGCTGACATGTGGATACAACAGAACGAAGCCGAATGTCACACAGCACGCGCTACAATTGATTTACTCAAAGAAATATTGGCCGCCAAAATCGTATTAAATAATCCCATTGGATTATTTTCTTTGAGCCTATGTAAAGTCACTTGTTTACTTCGATAAATCAGAGACAATTGAGCAGCTGGAAATTAGTAGTGCAATAGTAATTACTGGCATACGTCCACATGTGCTGCGAGAAGTTTATGAAAATTGGTGTTCAATATTGCGCCTTGTATGCGCCAGTCGTGGTGGCCAATGATCGAAATCATATTTAAACATTAATGTCATAAAGTTTTCTATCCAAAAAAGCCCGTTTCATTGATATTAAAAATATTTATTTTTAAAATGCAATAGCTCTTAACAATAATAATTGATTCTATGTAGTCAGTAGCCAGCTTTCATCACCTTCACTTGAGATGACGTCGCTCCCAAATTTTGGGTACATAATATTCAATGTGTAGAAATGGGATTTTACTCGTTAGTTACCTGATATATGGGTATTTACCGGGGTGGAATCCCATAAAAAAATTTATTTTATTTTTAATTTTTTATAAATAATAAAATTTATTACCTTTTTTACCCAAATATGGGGTAAACACCGGGTAGAATGCCATCTCTATCTCAAAAAGCTATAGATCAATGACATCACTTGCCAAAAATCTATACCAAATAGTGACTTTCTGAAATCTCATGTGAATTGGTATTCAACCAATATCTACAATTTTGTTGACATATCCATTCATCCGCTTGAAGATGAATTTTTGATAAAAATTTGGGTCAGTATCAAACCGTTTCAGGGACATCTTATGCCAGAGTATTGAAAAAGGTTGAGTTCTTGTGAGCTATACGAAGTTTTCAGGCTTAAATTCTCCTACATAATATCATGGATTGCGGTAATATTTCCAGCAGAGCTTGTATATCGTCATTGTATGGGTTATTTCGTTCATTGTTTTTGGAACCGATGGTTTTAAATATATATCTAAGCCACAAAGCGAATAGTCTTCTGTTTAGCAGCTTAATAGTCACCATTTAAAAACCAATGTACTTTGTTTATGCTTACGGATAGCACAACTAAATATGCAATACTAAGGGTGCCCAAGAACGTTATTAGTTAGCACAGTTTATATTTTTATTTAATTATTTTTTTTTAGTTTTGAAATAAGTTATAGTCAATTATTAAGACACAGTAACAAATATACGTATGCATGTATACGTATATATTATTAAATATGTTATGACGTTAAGCTTTCAAATAAGCTACGAAATTTTCCAGATAGTCCTCTATACAGAGAAAAATTATTTGAGGTCTTCTATTCCCATTTATGTGTTTAGTGGGGATAAATATCAAGCTGTTTATTATCCTGCATATGCCGGACTGCCATTACAAATGAGCAAATACAAACACACATTTTACTTTTAATATACAAATATATAAGCAGGCATACAAGTCTGTGTGTATATATGTGCTAATAAGCATCGTTGTTGTTGTTAACCATTTTTTATATATATTGTTTTCACATGACAAAAAAAAAAAACCCTGCCGTATTGCTCATACTACCAAAGTGCAGGCAACATTTCTAATTATCTGACGGATTAGCTTAATTGGTAACAAGCGTACTTCCTGCCATGTTAATATTACATTACACAACAAATAGCAACAAAAATGCCTAAAAGTAAAACACATTTATACATGTTCAGAGTGTGTGTGGGGGGTATATGTGTAAATGCATCATTCCATACATCATTCTCTAGTCATTTTATTCATTACTAAGGCATGATGCTTTGCTTGTTTAAAAACAGCATGATGATGAAATTGTTTCCATGCTCTCTAGAGAAAGGGTAAGAAAATAAAAAGTCATGCCTTCTTCTACATGGTATTAGTTTTACCGAAAAATAGTTTTTTTCTTTTCTCTTTTATTTCGTTGATAATGATGATGTATTGCATGGCTGCAAATTAAAAGAGCAGATGGAACTTAAAATTTTTTTAAACTTTAAAGAAGATTTTTTTTCATTTGAAGAAGCAATTGTTAGGCGGTTTTCATATACAATACGTATTCAATAGAGAACGGAGTACAAAAATTCTGACAAAATTTTTACAAATTTAATACAAAAGAGATCGAAATAGGAAGGCGGTCATTCAATTAAAAGACCAAACAAAGAAAGTTTGATAAATTTGGGAAACATTATTTTTATTTCTGTTCATTAGCACCAGTGTGCCGTTTGGATACCATAAACCCTTAAGTAAGGATATGAGTCCAAGTAAGGCCAGATATTTGGCCCATTGTGATGGTCATAGACCCTTAACCCCAAATAGAAATAAAACTAAGGTCAGAAAGTGTAAAATAAGCTTCGATTTATATATTGCATCAGCTGCTGAAGAGAGAAACAGGAAAAAACCCACTCGCCTATATCCTGCCAGAGATATTCAGTAAGTGCACAATACTAGTGGGAATTACTGTGAGCGTCAACATTAAGTGTACAGCCTTATTCTCTATATGCTTTTTCATAAAAGTTTTCTCAAAATAAGGAAGAGATTTTGCTTATATTTTACAACTTTTGTTGCAGTAATATTGGGGTTGTTGTTGTCATAGATTTAAGCAGAAAATTGAATGACGATTTAGAACAGCTTAAACGTTAAATTTAATCATATATTGAAACGCTCAAACAAAAACTATTTTATAATAAAGTATTGTTACGTTTTTACCTTTTTAAAAACGTGTATTTATGAGTTCGTGGATTATAGTTAAAATAAAATAAATTTTGTGTTTGGTTTTAATTAAAAATCCTTTATTCAACACAGTTATGTGCACCACTGCTTGTAATCTTTTTACAGGTTTACTACTTTGTTAACAATAACAATAACTTGACAGATCTTTCTACTTAAAGATATTCCAACCCGATCGCAGTTACAACTTAGGTTCGATCACAACCTCTTCAACCAGAGTTTAACCACACTAAACTCTCTTACACTGAGTTCAAACCAATAATACGTTCGCTGAGTTTTCAACAAGTAAACTCTACCCACGCTGTGTTATTTTTATTTAGTTTATCTCTGCTAATGTTTGTTGTTGTCGATTCTGGTTATTTATAAACAGCAGCTTTTGTTTATTTTAACGATGTAATAAACGCAGAGGTGCCCAACCAGATGTTTGTAACGGTACATACTCTTATTCTTTACATACACATATGCTTTAAGCAATAGTTGCTTTAACTCCGTTAAAAAAATACGCAGATTACTTAAAATATACGCAGATTACTTAAGTTTGCTTAAGCAAAGTATACATTTTGAAATAGATCTGTTGCCCTTCCAAGTTTTTCAAAATCGGTTAACATTTACCTACGTTGTTAGCGTATAAAGGCATGGAGGTATGATAACCGGTTTTTTTAACAGTAACTCCATATGTTGAAACTTTTACGAAAATTTCAAAATATGATTCTTGTTTTACTCGTGCAGTCGAGTAAAACCTCCCAGATATTTTTACTTCATTCGTTTTTGTAGCATAGCTTTTTTCTAGTACACTTTATTTTGACGCGTAAAAATTTAAATTTTTGTTGTATAAATTTAGTTGTTGTACGAATTTTTTTATTGTTTTTTATGGACTTTGGAGAGCTCTAAATACACTCTTAAAAACTGTTTTTGTAGAGTTTAAAATGAAAAGTTAATTCTAGTGAATAGGATTGTACCCGCCATGATTTTGAGGTTTGCCAAAAATTTAAATGCCTAGTATGCCGACCCTATATTTACACAGAGCCGCAATGACTAGCATATTTTTTCAATGGCCAGTGCCTAGTGTTGGCTAACACATCCTAGGAAATATTTCTTCTTGGGTGTTTCATTTGAGTGCCGTTTTTTTATTATGGGATGGTCACGTCTTCCTTAAAATGGAAACAGTAGACGTTCTCTGTCAGTAATATTCTACTTTCTTCAAAAACAGAAACCCTAAACACTGACTGATCTCCAGCGTTGGAGTAAGGGTTTGTGCGTATGGAAAGTGAAGTGAAGCAGCCTCACTTCTCTCAACCTCACGGTGTCCCAAGTCAGATCCCTTTTAAGCGTCTTGAAATCCCCCTGCAAATGTCGAACAGCATCGAGGCTATCGGTGTCGATGTTAGGGCACCTATCACAACTTGGCTGTGAATAAAAATCATGTATTTGTAGATATTCAGCCTTATCACCAATTTTATTGCCATTTGTACCACAAAAAATTCTGTCTAAAAGACATTCGCATGCTCTGCAAGCCTGTAGTAGCCTGCGGTATAGATCTCCATCCAATTTAGAACCATCAATATAAAAATAGTTTTTTAGGCTGCTGTTCTAATGGCAGTTCTTTTTTTCCGTTTTCTCAAGGTTAATCGATTCGAAATTTAATTTTGGTCTGAGAGATTTTCAGCCACTTCATGTAGGATGTTACAGTGAACATAAGACTTTCTTTACGTTTATACATTAATCAAGCAGCTCTGCAGCGAGTTATTACGCTATATGGAGGTCTATCGGCAGCAGTTGGAGTATCACATTCAGTGCAACGTCAAGAAAACTTCTTATTGTTTCTGTTAACCCCACACACGGCCATCGTTGGCAAGGTTAGACGCATACTAAAAAGCGATTGTGGTCGCAGCCGTGTCGTTCGTGTCATATGTATATAATGGGTTGTTAGGTGCTTGTGCCGCGTAAGTTACATATAAAAATACAGACGTAATTGACGACTTTATAAATAGTATTATAAATAAATAAAACTGTAACATAAATTCATTTCCGGTCTATTAGAATAAAATTAAAAATCAAAATTATTTTTCGGTCGCAATTCTTGGAATTGAAATTAAAATTGAATTGAATTAAATTGAATTAAAATTAATCAATTAATAAGCAATATTGTAAAATGTTGAATTAAGCAATACTGTAAAATGTTGAATTAGCATAATTATATACTAGCATAAGTCTCATTATAACAATATAGAAACTAAATAAAACAGTTGGTGGTTATCCAAGGCCAAGAACGGTTAGTTCTCCTCTAAATCTTGTATTTTATTTTTAAAAAGTTCGGTTAAAGTAAAGTATTATAAAATTGGCGCAGTCGGTAGGATCCCAATGTCAGTGAACGGGATCTAGTGAAACGTACCTAAAAAAAATAAAAAATAAATAACTAAAGTAAATTCTGCGAATCCCACGGGACCCTCCAGGATTATAAATTATTAATAATAAAAAGTGCAGTGAATAATTAAAATAAAAATTTTTATTAAACACCACTAAAATAATCAGTGCAGTGAACATTTAAGGCAAGTCGACACCACTAGATGAAACAAATAGTGCAGTGAACACTTAAGCCAATCGGACACCACTAATAAGAGCAAGAAACTTTAACCAGCAAAATTTTAAATACTTACAAGATAAAAAGGAACGCCGTGTTCGACCAAAGAAGGATGGAACCAACTCAAGCAATAGACACGTCAGTGCTAGAACAATTAGCAAGGCGGGAGCAGCAACTAGAACAGCTGCGTAGTGCATACCTAGAACTACAACAACAACAACAACAACAGCCACAACAACATCAGCAATATAACCAGTTGGACCGAATTTTAAAAAATGTATCGTATTTACCAGTATTTACGGGTGTTGGAGATATCACCATAAATTCATTCTTGAGCAGTGTGGAGTACTTGCTATCAACGATAGGAGAGGAAATCCTAAAGAAGGAAGCTATAAAGGCTATCTACTACCGCAATATCCAAGGAGAAGCAAAGAACGTCGTGATCAATGTACAGCAACCTGATAATTGGACTATTATAAAGAAAACACTAAAGTTAAGGTATAGACCAGACGTGGAGCCACACCAAATCTACAGAAGGATAAATGAACTAAGAGTAAATAACGTAAGTGAGCTAGCTGTAGAATTACAGAATATTAAGTATAAAAGTGATGAATTAAGTATTTATTTTCGGGACGATCATTGCATAGACTTGACTAATGTGGACAGTTTATTAACGAACATAGCAAAGGAAATGACGCAGGGAATATTATTAGATAAGATATACGATGAACGGGATTTAGGGACTATAATAGATATAATGATGAAAAGAAGGTACGAGGACAGTTGCATTAGGCCAGAATTTAGAAAGTTTCGAGGAACTTTCAATCGTTCACAAGCGAACAAGTATAAGAATATTAATATTAATTTTAATAGAAACCAAAATTATCAGAACAGAGAGCAGTTCAACGCCAACTATAAACACAATAATAATATAAATAATAACAATAATAGATATACTAATAATAATATAAATAATAATAATAGAAATAATAACGTTTCTTATAATTCGGCACGATACAAAATCCAAAATGAATTAGGAAATAATAATACCGTAGGACAATTCCAACATGCAGGATATCCCAAGCCTTATTCTAACCAAGTTCGTTGGAATCCGCATAGACAAAACCGAATAGAACCTATGGAAATAGATAATATAGAAGTGAATTTTTGTAATCCTCAAGTAGCAGGACACCCTAGTCGTAGGTTTGGCCAAGATCGCTTAAACCTCGATAGGCAAAGCCGGGAAGGATTAGAAGTTAATTATTGTAATCCTCAAGTAGCAGGACACCCTAGTCGTAGGTTTGGCCAAGATCGCTTAAACCTCGATAGGCAAAGCCGGGAAGGATTAGAGATTAATTATGGTAACTCTCGAGTGGCAGGACACCCTAATCACACAGTTGGCCAAGATCGCTTAATTGTTGATAGGCAAAGCCCAGAGGGACCAATAGGAAATTATGAAGAAGAAAGCAATAACATGTTTTTTATGAGGCAGCCTCAGAATGTTTGCCCAAGATAGAATTGAATATTGAAAATAAAAGATACGTAGCATTAATAGATACAGGAGCTAGTTTAAGTTTAATTAACAGTGAAATAGATGACTTTATGAAAATTAAATTAAACAGACCAATAACATTTAGCACAATAACAAATAAAGATACAATAAAGTATGAAGTACATACAAAAGGACCAGACGAATTTAACTTACCAGACAATGCAAGAGTACGTTGGAAAGTCACACCATTAAGAGGAAGACTTTATGATTTTATTATAGGTTTTGATACATTAAATTCGCTGAATGCTCAAATAAATATAGAAAAAGGAGAAATAACACTTAACAGAAAAACATGCAAATTTTTGAACAAGCCTTACGATTTTAGTCACATATGCACACTTGAAATTAGTGATTCAAACTTTGAAAGACTTGCATTAGGTCATTTAAACGAGGAAGAGCATAGGGAAATTATAAAGTTGTTAAAACAATATAAGAAATTATTTTTTAAAGAAGGTGATTTATTAACAAATACAACTGAAATTCAGCACGAAATAAAGACAACAACACAACAACAAATTAATTCAAAAATGTACAGATATCCACCACAACATGAAATGGAAGTTAGAAAACAAATTAAAGAAATGGAAGAACAAGGTATTATTCAGAAAAGCCACTCCAAGTATTCAAGTCCACTTATAGTTGTACCTAAGAAAATGGACAATTCTGGTGAAAAAAAGTACCGCATAGTAATAGATTATAGGAAGTTAAATGAGGTTACTATAGACGATAAGTTTCCATTACCAAATATTGAGTCAATATTAGATAAGTTAGGTAGAGCTCAATATTTTACCACGTTAGATTTAGCAAAAGGTTATCATCAGATTTTAGTGAAAAAAGAAGACAGAGAAAAAACTGCGTTTGTAACACCACATGGGTTATATGAATTTATAAGAATGCCATTTGGCTTAAAAAATGCGCCAGCCACATTCCAACGGCTAATGAACGAAATCTTAAGAGATTATATTAACAAAACTTGTGTCGTGTATTTAGATGATATTCTAATATTTAGCACCTCGCTACAAGAACACTTAAATGCAATACGTGAGATCTTTGATGTGCTGGAAAAGAAAAATTTAAAAATTCAAATAGATAAATGTAATTTCTTAAAGAGAGAGACAGAATTTTTGGGACATGTTTTAACGAAACATGGAATGAAACCTAATCCAAATAAAATTAAGGTAATAGAAAAATTAGAATTACCTAGAACAGAAAGGCAGATCAAAAGTTTTTTAGGAATTACAGGATATTACCGAAAGTTTATAAAAGATTATGCCAAAGTAGCACAACCAATTACTAAGTATTTAAAAAAAGGGGTGAAAATAAATATCAAAGATCCTACTTATATTGAAGCCTTTGAAAAATTAAAAAACCTAATTAGTATACATCCAATATTACGCTTCCCTAACTTTGAAAAACAGTTTACATTAACAACAGACGCATCCAATTATGCGATCGGTGCTGTGTTGTCACAAGAAGGACATCCAGTATGTTACGCCTCAAGAACTCTGAATAACCATGAAAGAAACTATTCTGCAACAGATAAAGAGTTTCTGGCCATAATGTGGAGTGTCAATTATTTCAGACCTTATCTTTACGGTAGAAAATTTAAAATTCTTACTGATCACCAACCAATTAAATATTTACATTCCAAGTACAGGGGGAAAGATATGTCTCCCAGACACCAGAGATGGTTGTTAAAATTAGGTGAATATCAATTTGAGATCGAATACTTAAAAGGAAAGGAAAATAAAGTAGCAGACTTTCTAAGCAGAATTGAGAAAAGTGAGGACACTATTTTAGAAAACGAGGGGGGTGAAAACAGTAATAGCGAAATTTCTTTCCCTATTAATCACATAGAAGACGATGTAACCATGGCAACTGTACATTCAGCTGATGAAGAATTAGGAGATTATTTTTTCATTAAAGACGAAATAGTTAATAAATATAAAACTCAAATAATTTTAACAAATAATAAGGTAGAAGAGTTCAAAGAGATAAATGGTAAACGAATTATTTTTATTGCTGAAAACGATTTTGAGCACATGGGAGAAATCTTTAGGAGATACATATCAAAAGGCCAAATTGGAATTTATTCAGAACTACAAGAAAGAAAGTATAATATAGTACAGGAAAAGCTAATAGAGATGTATTCAAATGACAGTCAAATAAAGTTTATTAAATGTACTAAAAGAGCACAGGATATAGATACAGAAGTGGAAGCAGTTAAGCAAATATCATTGTACCATGTTAAGGAAAGCATGCATTCAGGTATAATCGAAACTTATAACCAACTTAGAAACAAAATTTACTATCCAAAACTTATGGAATTAATTCAATTGATAATTAACCAATGTGAGATCTGTCAAGAGGTAAAATATGACAGAAACCCAATCAAACCTAAATTTTTATTCACAGAAACACCATCGGAACAAAATGAGATTGTTCACCTAGACACATATGTAATAAAAAGAAATATTTTTTTAACAGTAATAGATAGTTTTTCTAAATTCGGAGCGGCTTACCCATTAAACGATAGAAACCATTTAACTATTATTGAGCAATTAGAAGACCACTTTTCAAAAATAGGAAAACCCAAAAAAATAGTAGCGGACAATGAATTCAAAGCAGTCCGAATAAAAGAATTTTTACAAAAGGAAAATATTGAATTGCATTTAACTAAACCCAACAGTCACACGGGTAATGCAGACATAGAACGTTTTCACAATACAATAGCAGAAAAATTCAGGATATTATATAAAATAGAAAAAAATGTTCCAATAAAACAATTGATTCAGAAGGCAATAAGAAATTATAATGAACGTTACCATTCCAGCATTAAATGCACACCTAAGGATGTACATTTAGGAAAAATAGAAAACAGCACGGTTAAACAGAATTTAGAAGAAAATAAAAGAAAAGTAATAGAAAAACTAAATAAATCTAGAGAAGACTATAGAGAAGCAAGAAAAGAAGGATTTATAAAAAACTACAAGGCACTTAGACATAAGGAACAACCAAAATATAAAAAAGCTAAATTAGAAAAAATACACTTGTGTAATATTAAAAGACCTTTAAAATTTTCAGATATGGATGAAGATAATACTGATGATAATCATGCTGACACCAATGAGTAAGGGAACGATAACAACTAAACGACTTACGGAACAATCAGGATTTATAGACATTTTTATAAAAAATCAGGAGATTGTCAAAGAATCAGACATAATATTACATATAATAAACCTACAAGAAATAGAACACATTCTGGACCAAATGACAGAAAACGTTATTTTAATAAAGACAAAAAATAAAGAAATACTTCAACTCGAATTATTAGAAGCCAGGAATAAATTGATTACTTTAAAACCAAAACGAATCAGACAACGTAGAGGACTAATTAACGGCATAGGCAGTATGTCGAAATGGTTATTCGGCACTATGGATGACGAAGACAGACAGAACATTCAAAAACATCTATTTAATATTAATGAAATAATTAACAATAATGATCAACAAATTGTAATTAATAACTATTTTAATGAAACTATAAACCATTTAAAAATGATTATCAAAAATGATAGAAAAATAATAGAGACAAAAATAAATTCTATAGATAAAATTCTAGATATAGAAAATGATAAACACATATATTTAAAACAATTATCAAATATACAACTTATAAAAAATAAGATAGAACATTTGCAGGATAATGTTATTTCCGCAAAATATGGTATGATACATCCTAGTATTTTAACTTTTAATGAAATTGAGAAATACAAAATAGACTATGATAAATTAAAATATATACAAATTGGAACAACGTTTTTAAGCGATTCTCATTTAGTTTTTGGCATAAAAATACCTAAAACCTTTGAAATAGTAAAATTAAGATCAATTGTACCCATACCAAATAATGAAAGTAATGAAATAGATTATAGTATTGAAAAGATTTTTGAATTTGATAACAAAATTTATAAATTTGAAGAACACAAATATCTAAAAGACTTAAAAATAAGCACACATTGTATAATCAAAAATAATTGTCAACTAATAAAACATAACGAATTTGCAATATTTGAATTAGATATAGACACAATTATAGTTAAAAGTGCAACTAATATAAGTATAAATCAAACTTGTAATTCTGAAAAAATTATCTTAAATGGAAACTATTTAATTAATTATAATAATTGCTCAGTAAAAATAAAGGATTATCTCTTCTCAAACATTGTAGAAACTATAGAAGAAAAACAAATATTTAATAATATTGATAGTTTATGGAATTTTACTAATAAGATAACATTTGAACAAATTAAAGAAGAACATCAAGTAAATGTAAGAAATATCAAAGAATTAAATTTCCACAAAAGAATCACATATAGCTGTAACATTTTAATCATAATTGTAATACTTACCTTTTTTATAATAATCATAACCAAACATAAACATATTAAAATAAAATTAAACAATAGAATTCAGGAGAATTCTAATCTAAAGGGGGGAGAAGTTACATATAAAAATACAGACGTAATTGACGACTTTATAAATAGTATTATAAATAAATAAAACTGTAACATAAATTCATTTCCGGTCTATTAGAATAAAATTAAAAATCAAAATTATTTTTCGGTCGCAATTCTTGGAATTGAAATTAAAATTGAATTGAATTAAATTGAATTAAAATTAATCAATTAATAAGCAATATTGTAAAATGTTGAATTAAGCAATACTGTAAAATGTTGAATTAGCATAATTATATACTATCATAAGTCTCATTATAACAATATAGAAACTAAATAAAACAGTTGGTGGTTATCCAAGGCCAAGAACGGTTAGTTCTCCTCTAAATCTTGTATTTTATTTTTAAAAAGTTCGGTTAAAGTAAAGTATTATAAAATTCGTATGGCTTTTCAGTGCGGTAAGAAACGTTCATGTCTGTTTTTGGATAGCGCAAGATTCTTACTTGTCAGAGAATTGCACTTTTGGCATGTGTTCCGATCTGTCAAACTATATCTATCGACGGTTCTTGTTGGTGTAACGCCACTGGGCTTCAAGATAATGCGTCGCAGTATTGCCTACGGAATCAAGAAAAGACTGCTATTTCGAAAGCAAGACTGGTTTTCTGCTTCTGATCTTGATATTGGTAGAGATAGGTATATGACTCTTCTGCAGGGGGTGCCTCGTAGACAAGATGGATGAACAGTGACAGTGGGTGGATAACATATGAGTTTATACCGTGACGTTTAGACATGGCGTTCTTACAGGAACACCCAGATTTCGACTTTGGCTTAAGCCTGTGGTTTATATTGACGGGATAGGGCTCTTTCAATGCGTTTTTGCATCGGATTGGCTAGACTGAATCTGCGGACCTAGGGACTAGGATATTATGGGTATTACTTATATTTACATGGTGGTGGCTGGCTTTTGATCTTAGTAGCTGTTTGCTGGAAGGTAGGGCGCTTTTACGCTTGCAGTCTTTACAGGAAAAGACTCAACGTTAGGTGAGGTAGCCCTTCTACTTCTTATACAGGGGCTCCCTGAGTTGCTGTTTTTTGCCGTTTTTCCAACTCGTCAGTACATCGTTGAATGGCTGAATAGCAGCCCGTTACGAACTCGTCTACGGCTTCTGGCTTCTGGCTATCAGAAGTGCTTGCAGTGTTTCCTGTTTGCTGTTTGGTGTTTATCATCTTTCATTTTATCCACCAGTCCAGAGTCGTTTTGGACTTACACTCGTATCAGCATTTATGCTATGAAGTCTGACCTGAGGCTCATATCTGGTATCTGGTGTCGGGTGGTTGTGTTTTGAACCTACATCGCGGGAAGAGCAGTGCTGGCTCGGTGTGGTGTTACACTTTTTGCCGGGTGTCGTTACCCATAGATCGAGAATTTTAGATAGTCCCCATAACAAGACGGAGGTTGTATCCAAAAAACATGTTTTTAAATTGGTAGTCAGTGGTGATTTTAATCATAGGTGGCGGCGTTGGTGGGCGCTTTTTATTCATTTGTCCTTTGTCACCATGTAAAGCCCTGGGGCAGGCCTAACGTTAACGTTGCTGCTGCCACAGATGTATTTCTTTGTACTCTACAAAGCACATCGTTGTTTTGTGGTTGGTTACCGTACATTATAGTCGTAGGCCAAAATAAATATCTCTATTGCTCTAAGAACCCTTAGTATTAAATTCGTCCGCAGTTGCCATAAAAAGAAAGCTGATGATGCGTTCTAAACGTTTACGGCCAACTACGACATCAACATACTTAAACTAACTCGCAAGTTGTGGGTTTCGGGTTTTTTTTTGTGAAAATCTGGAGCGGAGGTTGGACCATCCGACTAAAAAATTAGATCATGATTTCACTGACCACAGGCAAAAATTTACCTGACACTGGCATACGGCACAATTTTTTGAAGAACAATCAGTTACAATTATATTAACTATCCCAAAAACAAGAGGTCATGACCTTGCTTGCTTGAAATTGTCTTCGTATTTTTTGAACACGATTCCAGCTATCCAACCTACTGTTTAGAGTGTTTTGTGATAAGCCGGTGTTTCATCTATTTTCACGAATCGACCCAAAAACTTGGTATTATTGTGGTGAAGCATTATCAAGCACCCTATTTTGTTATATTCTGAGCAAACATGTTTCCCATCTTGCTCAGACCTTTCTCATTAGGAAATTTTAGGCTTAGGTTTCTTGAGCTGATGATCAGAAAATATCATGTGAGGCTTTTTTAACGTTTCTGGCATGGACAGATTAAATGTAGACCACTAAGGTGCTTATTATATCAATTTGCTAGGACCGCAACATGTTTTTTTTCCGTGTTTCCTTTAAGGACCATATTGGCTTTCCACAAATCATCCAATGCTTTGTTTTGGTTGCCTTAATCAAGTTAATTTTCCAAACTAAGCAGATGATTAATCCACTGTAGCTGCCTCCATATGATTATGTAGTGGTGAAGATCCTTGCTAAGTGTTGGTGGTGATCTTTACTAAGCAATGTAATTTTTTCCCGTAGGTGGCGTTTTATTCTGATCAATCGTTTGGTGATTGTCAGAACCGCTAGAGGTAAGATGGATATTTAGGGGGGCTTCTTCTTTAGTTTTTAGATGGTTAGTCTATAAAAACCACCATTAATTTTTTTCGTTTTTGTCTGTGCTGGGACTCGAACCTGGACCGCTTGTGTTGCAATGTCTGTCTTTTATGTAAAATGGATTTTAAAATCAAATCACTTTTTTTTAAATTTTCTCTTTCATATTCCCAAAACAACCTTAAAAATCTGCCTTTACTTTTCAGCTCTCAAATGTCTTAATCAGCTTAGAAACCACGTAGCAGAGCTCTGGGACTGTATCATAATAATAATGATGCTAACAGTGTTGCTTGCTTACTAATAATGGCTTATTATGTTGCAGTTTCTTTTACATGCATCAGCTGCTTCATATAATTGCATAGAAGTATAAAAAAACAACATTTTTACACTTTTCGCAAACAGTAATGGGCAAACAACGTTATGTAGTTTTAATTCCACAGCCAACCAAGCAACAGGAAAAATCTTTGCACAAAAACCAATTCAGGAAAGACTTCTAACGAAAGCAGCGAACAAAACTGGAGGTTTAAAAAATTTTTAAAACCAAAACTTGCCTAAATAAAGAACTGTATTCATGGAGTAGTACAGAGAGGAATGAATTTTGCTGTTTGCTTATTAATACTAAATATAGGCCTGAAAAAAAGAATCTTAACAGTGCTAAACAGTTTTTTTTGGCCTGCGAATGATCTTGCTTTGTTGGAATCTTTATACGCCAAAACTAAACACATTCATGGAACAGCTAAAATCAGTAGTAAGTTTGTGTTAATGTATTAGTAAATATGTTACGGAATGAGTACATACATACGTACATATTATGTATGGTTTGTTTGCCTTAAAGTAGGTTTTGAAATTTTCACATTTTTTTTTTAATTTTTGCCACTTCAGTGGTTTAGTTGTAGCTGCATGATGCATGTGTTTCTCAATTTTTTCCCGTTAAGGCTGCTTGTTTTGATGTTAAAAATTAATTTCTTTGTTGTTGTTTTTGCTTTAACTGGTCTTACTTTGAATGCTTAAGTGCTAGTTGTAGAGAGGTTATTAGAGTCTATACTAGTAATTGCCTATTTTTAGGCGTTACTTGAAATTCGTTGCACACACTTACTCTTGTTCAGTCTTTTTGTACGTTACACGCTATCCATTTTGTGGAAAATATTTTTATTCAATTTTTTTTTTTTTTTTGTTCTTTCTGCTGGTGCAAGATTCAGTTGACATTTTAACAAAACTTGTCGTGGCTTTTAAAAGGAAATTCGGGATTTCTTCTTTAAAAAGAATAAAGAAAACTCTTCATTAGTTTTTCTCTGAAATTAATTAATTGCAAAAAAGCACAAATAACAACAAATAAGTTTACAATTTTAAAATATTCATAATTGCTTAGGCTCTCTTGCTTTTATCAATTTTCATAGGTGACTTCATCTTCCAGCACAAGGAGATTCATTCATGCACACAGACATTGCCCAGCGGCAGCTCACGTAATCAGATTGAGTACGTGTGCTTGAGTAAAAGATGGAGTAGCTCTATATCAGATATCAGAAATAAAAGAGGCTTTGACATCAGAACAGGCCACTAGCTTTTCACAGTCGAAATCATACACAAACTGAAATGTCGAAAAGCAAAGACACTAGACGAAACCGTCACCGATTACAGTAAATTCAAAATACTACGACTAGAGCCTTATTAACCATGTCAATACGCGAACAGTTACCAACAGATCAACACAACACATGGGAAGACATCACACCAACTTATAAACAAGTCTCACAAATAACACATGGAAAAACATGGATATCAGACGACACTTGAAACTCAAAATCTAAAAGAAGGGAATTAAAATTGCAGCTAAACAACAAAAATGATAGGAGTTAGCAATACCAATACATAGCGAAACACGTAAAGAAAGCCTCAAGAAGTGACAACAAGAAGTTGCTGGAAGAGCTAACAAAAACAGCAGAAGAGGCAGCTGAACAGAATCACGTAAAGAAACTACACCTGATGATAGATTGTCTGGCAAATAGATGGTGTAGAAGTCACCAAACAGTTACAGATCGTAGTGGCATATTAATATCGAGTAGTGAAGCATAGATACACAGATGGAGAGAGCATTTCGAGGAAATTAGCAACGCCAAAGACACCGCTGAAGAACGTTGATTCATAAGGCTAAATAGCATTGAAAATGAATCAAAAATCTTACTCATACTCATAGCATACTCATACTCATAGCATTCATTCATTCATAAGAAAATACCAATAAATTATTCGAATCATTCAACTCACTGGAGTTGTACTCGATCACCCAAGTAAGCAAGCAATATTATTCAAAAGAGAAACAAAGAAAAAGTGAAAAGTGCATCATACTTATTTTGCATCGTTTATACACAATGACTTAAGATGAGTTTGATCAAAGAGTTCCCGGAATTTATTCAGAAAATTAAAAAGACAAGTTTATTCATCTAAATCTATATTATTCTCTATGCCAGCGCTTGATCCAATCCTCGAAGCATTTTTTATATTCGGTTTTTGGTATGTCCATCACCGCTCCCTGCAATATTTCCATTATTTCCTCTCGGCTGCTGAAACGCGTTCCTCGTATTGGTTTTTTAACTCGATGGAATAGAAAGAAGTAACAGGAAGCCAAATCAGGTGCATTCAGTGGCTATTGGATGGTATTTGTTACATTTTTCGTCAAAAAGTTTCGAATAATGATGGTACGCAACGTTGCACAGGGTGCGTTATCATGGTGCAAAATCCACGAGTTTTCTTCCCACAATTCTGGTCTCTTTTGGCGAATTGCTTCACGTAAATGTCTCATAACGCCCAAATAATACTCTTTGTTTACTGTCTGAACTTCTGGCAAAAATTTATGATGCACTACACTGTTATAATCCGTGAAAATTGTGAGCATTGCCCTCTTTTTTGACTGAAAATGACGTGGTTTTTTTGGTCTCGGCTCATTTGATGAACGCCGTTCACTTTCTTGATGTCTGGATTACGTGTCATTCTCATAAACCAACGTCTCGTCTCTAGTAATGATCCTTTTAATGAATGTGGAATTGGAGTCAGCACGGTTTCTTTTTCGCATGAAATTGAGGTCTTTTGGCACCAACTTTACTGCTACACGACGGAAACCAAAATTGTTAACCAAAATGTCTTGGTCGGCTTTCGATGTCGATGGTCTGCCACTGCGTTTATCATCTTCGATTCACTGACGACCACTTTTGAACCGCTCGTGTCACTGTTAAACAACTGTTTAGAGAATCGTTGCCGAAACACTTTTACAACATTTCCAAGGTTCGCGCACCATTAAATACATTTTTTACCGAAAAATTATTACAAATTCGTTGTTGAAAATTTAAATCAGCAGTGTGCGACGGTGCGTTACTGAAAATGACGTCGTTTTATTGGTCTCGGCCCATTTAGTAAACGCCGTTATTTTGCCACTTAGAATTGACCGTCTTACGTTGCTCAAGCGGAACATTGGCCACATGACCCATTCGGCCAGAGTGTACTTGAACAGCTGATTGTTGTTTTTTTTTATTTGCCTCCTGTCACGATTTAGTGCACGTCGTTTGAAGCCCACTTTTGAACTTTTCTATCATTTCCTTACACCAACCGATGCGAGCCTTTTTCGAGCGATTGATAAATTATGGGGTATCCAACGAGAACATATTTTTTACAACTAAGTGTTCATGCAAAATCGTATGTATTGAAGTGGAATTAATGTACAAATATCACGATATGTCACATGATGATCTTGCATTATCAGTTCACGCAATAGATCGAAATTTTGTGGCACAACCACCGATTTTAGACTGCCTTCATGGAATTAGTCGGCGACCGAACTGCGACAACGAGTGAATTGACTAAATAGACGAATTCTTGTTGTGATAATCAACATCGAATATTGTGAGAAATAATCCAACGAAAACTTTGTATTAAGATTTCCATATTTTGGCCAAATTAATTTTTTTTTAACTCACAAGCAAATAGAAACAAATAAAACTTTTATATCAAAACGTTGTGAGAACGTGCATGCCAAAGAATATCAAACTTCATTATGGCGTTGCCAGATTTTAGCTGTTGACAATAGTGTTACTAGTTCCCGAAATAGAAATAGTGTACCCCTCGTATTTGGTATATTATTATTATCAGTGGCTCACGCGCCGCCAAGTGGCGCATAGTGCCGTACAAACTTTCTTGAATTTACTACGATCTTTAGCTAGTTCCTCATAAACAGACTTTATCCCGTCCAATAGGTTTCTCCGTCATGTGTCTCTCGGTCGACCGAGGCTAAACTTTCCATGCGGATTCCAGTCAAGAGCTTATCTTGCAACATGTGCCCAATATGTGCCCAATCTAGCGCCATTTTCGCAAACTTATCTCCAGGGGAATGAGAATATTTCTCAGACATCAATTTACAATAATTTTTAGTTTGTTCGTTGCCTCCACTAACACAAGCCAAGTTTCACTTCCATAAAGAGTACAGATTTTACATTCGAATATTAGAATTTTGGTTGCTGATGATAGTTGCCAGCATCGCCATACTTTTCCAAAGCTAGCAAATGTCCCTTTTGCCTTCGCAAGTTGAGTCGCGACATTCGTTTTGGCAACGCCATTTGATGTGATTTGCCTGCCAAGGTAAGTAAAACTCTGTATCACTTTAACAGGTTTATCATCAAAGAAAATATGATCAATTGTTCACTCCCACAGCTTTTGTTTGATTGACGTTGATGCGCAACTGATGCGGTTTCGGCTCGTGGATAACAACATAATATCACCAGCATAAGTCAGGTCGTTGAGGTGCCTCTGTTGGGAGTGGCATCTGTACTTGTTCGAAGTACCTTATCCATTACCACCAGAAAAATGAGTGGGGAAAGGATACACTCCTGACAGACACCTGAAACTATATTGATAGGCTCAGAAAGCGCACCTCCGTACAACATTCCACAACTGAATGCAGCACACTGCGCCTGTATGAGGCGAACCAATTTACTTGGAGCTCCCTTTCTCGAAAGTGCATCCCAGATGCACGACATCGACGAACACTAAGTATAACGGTTGATGCAGCTCATTGATTTGCACCAGTATTATTCGGAGGGACACAATGTGGTCCACACAAGAATATTGTGACCTGAATCCTGCACGTTGGTTTCAAAGTGTAGCATCGATTTTACCTGCTATGCAGTCCACAATTATCCGGCATAGAATCGTAAGTGTCCAATGGTCACAATCATTTGATACAACTTTTTTCGGAATCTTTACAAAAGTTCTCTGCAGCCATTCAGTCAGATTTCGTTCTCCCAGATGTTTTTTAATAGCGGGTGCACAATTCGTGACCTCATCTCTGGATAAGCTTTGAGCATTTCCGGTACAATACCGTCAACTGCCGCAGCTTTTCCCGCCTTGATGTTCCTTATTGCAGAAGCGATTTCTGCCTCATTGGTGCATTGGCTGTTGACACGCAAAATCTGCGGTATATTTGCGATGGAAATCGTGGACTCATTATTAGTACAGGAGTTGATGGGCGTTTGGTATATGGTCTGTATGATAAATATTTTTAAGTTTTCGAAAATATTACTCATACGCCTTTAGCGCAAAAACAAATATTTTTCGCTACCGTTTACCCATTGTATTTAAGTCATTCAAACTATAACGACGATAAACTATTTGAACTTGTCCATTGACATTTCACAGAAGTAATAAATTCTACAGCATCACCAGCGGATCCCAAGACAATAACCGCCCGTTCTTGTTCGTTGTTGGGATGAACAATGAAACACAGTTTTATTTCCATTTTCACAATTTTGTTGTTTATTTCTGCTTCAGTGCTCTACGGATGCCAAAAACAAGCAACTGAATGCAGTATGTTTTTTTGGAAAAAAATAACATTTTCTTCTCAATTTTTTTATTTTTAACACAATAAAAGAGCAAAAAAATAATAAAATATTAAGCTTCAACCATAGTACCTAAAGCCAACATACAGAGGGTCGTGTTAATTTCATTATTTTTTTCCCTGCAACCATTTATATTTGCACCCTGTGTTGGGAATCGCAAAAATTTCGTTTTTCATTCAGTTGCATATTAAAGTTCTGATAATGAGGACACACGGTGTTTAACCAAAAACAGCCGTCGTATAGAGCCCACAAATAGGAGTTCAATTCAAATATAAAGGGTCCGCCATCTAACGTTTTCTTTTCAAATAGTGCTTATTTCGTGAACGGTAACACTTAGCTTTTGTCTGATTTCACAGATAATTAGTTTTATCCTTCCGCTGAACGAATATGGTTGTGTATACGCTTGAACAACGCTGGGATATATTGCGACATTACTTTGAAAATCATGGTAAAGTTGCAGAATGTGTGCGAAAATTGCGTACGGATTTTGAAAGAAGAGAAGCACCGTCAGCTCCGTATGTTTGTTATGTTGTGGAAAAAGTGAAAGAAACTGGCATCCTCATCGATATACCAAAACATGAAAAGCCAAAAACAGTGCGTACAACCGATAATATTGCAGGTGTGGCAGAAAGTGTGCGTGAAGCGCCATCAACATCAATTAACCGTCGTTCTCAACAACTGAACATTTCGGAGACATCATTGAGTCGAATTTTGTATAAAGACCTTGGTATGACGCCATACAAAGTCCAATTGGTTCAGAGTTGAAGCCAACTGACCATCCAATGCGTTTTCGCTTCGCTAAGGCGAAGATGCTGATTTTTCCAAAAAATCATCTTTTCAGGTGAAGCTCATTTTGATCTTAGCGGGTATGTAAACAAGCGAAATTGTCGCATTTTGGGCACAGAGAACCCGCACGCATTGAAATGCCGGTACACCAAAGACGAGTCACTGTTTGGTGCGGCTTAAGAGGCATAATTGGGCCATTTTGTTTTCCGAAAATGAGCAAAGAGTGACGGTTGCAGTCAATGGCGATCGTTATCGGGCCATGTTGAACTAATTTTTGTTTACAAAAATTGAAGAGCAGGATATAAGCAACATTAGAGTTCAACAGGACGGCGCTACGTGCCACACAGCCGAAGCTACATTCGATGTCTTGCGCCCTGTTATTGAAGATCCCATTAGCAGCCGCAGAGCTGATGTCGTTTGGCCACCTCGAAGCTGGGATTTGATACCATTGGACTATTATTTGTGGGGTGCCGTCAAAAATAAGTGTTACGCCAACAAGCCAGAGACAATTGACGCTTTAAAGGACAATATTTGTGAAGCCATTGGTGAAATACACAATCGATAATGTGCTTAAAAATTGAACCGATCGTGAAGGCTACTACATGGCCAGCCGGGGCAGCCATTTAAATGAAATTATTTTCCATTATTAACCGGAAGGATTGTACTTTCAAATAAAAAAAGAAATTTGAGAAAATATTCAGTAGTTTTTTTATAGCATTTTGAAAACAAAAAATTTATTTGGCGGACCCTTTACAAAATCTTTCAATACCATGTTTTTATTTGCCACCATAGTTGTTTGGTTGGTTGGTTGGTTGGGTTTGAGGCAATAGTCGTAAAATATTTATATTTTCTATTCGCTTTCATTTTTAGCAATAGAGAAAAAACAACAACAAAATAATAAAAAAAGCCAACAATTTAACACAAAAAAATGTTTGGAAAAGCGCAAAACAATGCCGCACAATATGAATTTCGCGCTTAGTCATATTGAATAGTGGTTTGGAAGTAACTATTTGAACAAGTTTTGAAAAATTTTAAAATCTGAAATGTTATATAAAAATGTACAAGAAATTATTGAAACGATATGCTAAAAAGAAGACCCTTTTTGTGAACTTATATCAAGTAAGTTATACGAAATTCCAAAAAAAAAAAAATTTTATAAGACAAGTCCATACACAAACGTTTAAAATATTGCTATGAGCCAAAAATGAAAATTGAAAGAGAAAGTTAGCAAAAGTTTATAGTAAAGTCAGTTGCTTGACTATCATGCATTGGCTTCTGTAAGACCACGTTTAGGTTTTCTGAGCCCCAAATATGGTTATTGTGCCTTAACCTACTCACCAAGATTAAAGTGAGCAAAATCCGAAAATTTGATTTATTTTCAGCATAATTGACATCATCGTGCGGTTTTTCGTTGACCCCTCTAGCAAAGCGAAAATGTAGCTGGTGGTCATACGTCTTCAACTCTTGAACCACTTGAATTTTGAAAGGCGTTATACCGAGATCCTTTTGCAAAATTCGACGTAAACTTGTGAGTGAAATGTTCAATTCTTAAGAACGACGACGAGTTGATGTTGATGGATTCTCGAGCACACTCTTAGCCACAGCTTCGATATTTTCTGGTATACGCACTGTACGAACACGCTTACGTCTCGATTTTGTACGACATTTTCGTGCAATTTCCGACCAATTGTCTTTGTTTTGAAAATAAATCATAACCTTGCTCAAGCGTAAATCGATTCATTTGTTTTAGTGGAGATTATATGATGAATTTTGTGACAGAATAGAATGACAGATTCAAATAAACTGCTGGTTCAAATTTAAACCGATAGATGGCCCACGATATATACAAGTCAATGTGTGTTTGTATGCTTGTTGGTTTGTTGGTTTGTGCCACACATCTCATGCCACAATCGATTTATTGCGTCAAGCGTTTAATAGCTCTTTAATTAGCCAAAATGGTGATTCCAAGAAGCTGCTATTTGATACCGTTGGACTATTTTCTGTGGGGCGCCGTTAGAAACAAGTGTTATGCCGACAAAACAGAGACAATGATCTCATACTCGCGATAAAGTTTTCGAAAATTGGTCCGATCGAATGGGATACTGTAGGACCAGCCGCGACAGCCATATGAAAGAGCTAATATTTCATTTATAACCGGAACAATTGTACTTAAATTTGGCAAAACTTCAAATCGTTTTCGTTTTATGGCATTTTTAAATTTATAATTTTAAATGGCCAGATATAACGGCCAGATATAAAACAGCGATGTATTATTCTATTGACATGAGTTTTATTTATCCGAAAGATAATCTTGTGGCCTTACATTTTAAATATGATTTCTGGCGCATGATCGCCACGGCTGTCATGGATGTAAGCCAATCTGGACGTCAAATTTTCGATGACCTTTTCCAACATTTGTGGCCGTATATCGGCAATAACACAGCGAATGTTGCCTTTCAAATGGCTTTACCGCATAGACCAATGACTTTACATAGCCCCACAGAAAGTAGTCTAGCGGTGTTATATCACAAGATCTTGGAGGCCAATTCACAGGTCCAAAACGTGAAATTAGGCGGTCACCAAACGTGTCTTTCAATAAATCTATTGTAGCAAGAGCTGTGTGACATGTCGCGCCGTCTTGTTGAAACCACATCTCCTGGACATCATGGTTATTCAACTCAGGAATGAAAAAGTTAGTAATCATGGCTCTATACCGATCACCATTGATCATTGTAACGTTCTGGTCGCCATCGTTTTTGAAAAAGTACGGACAAATGATACCACCAGCCCATAAAGCGCAGCAAACAGTCAGTTTTTCTGGATGTAACGGTGTTTCCATATACACTTGAGGATTACCTTCACTCCAAATGCGGCAGTTTTGTTTGTTGACGTGGCCATTCAGCTAGAAGTGCGCTTCATCACTAAACAGAATTCGCTTATGAAAATCGGGAACAGCGGTAATCTCATTTTGGGCCCATTCGACGAATCTACGCCGGGCGTGAGTCTATTCATGATGAATTGCCAAACCAAACTGAGAATAAATCACTTGACAGCTGTTAAATCAGTCGCCATTTTGAAAAGTAATGCCAACTTAAAGTTCTATACCTTTATAAAAAAAACGCGCTATGAAATGAGTGAGTATGAGTAGCAAAAAAGCGATTTAGTGCTGATCTCTGATGCAGAGCCTTTCTGAGAAATGTTTTAGTTTTGATTTTTATGCTGAACAATGGTACGTATGAATAATATTTAATTCGTTTATTCAAATAATTATAACTCATACGCTACCCTGAACACTTATATTCCTTTTTTAATGGCCAGATGTATGGTGAGTGAGTATGAGTAGCAAAAAGACAATTCAGTGCTAATCTCCGATGCAGAGCCTTTCTGAGAAATGTTTTAGTTTTGATTTTTATGCTGAACAATGGTACGTATGAATAATATTTAATTCGTTTATTCAAATAATTATAACTCATACGCTACCCTGAACAATTATATTCCTTTTTAATGGCCAGATGTATGGTGAGTGAGTATGAGTAGCAAAAAGACAATTCAGCGCTGATCTCTGATGCAGAGACTTTCTGCGAAATGTTTTTTTCTTGATATTTATGCTGAACAATGGTACGTATGAATAATATTTAATTCATTTATTCAAATAATTATAACTCATACGCTACCCTGAACACTTATATTCTGAAAACACATTTCAGCAATCATAACTACTGTAAGTATTCAATGCTATCAATGTAATATCCTTTGGAATTTTATGTTGTTTTTTCATATCTTAACTTTTTTATATTTATTTTCCACCTTTTAAATACACCCGAGTCATACATTTTCTAGCTGTCTTTATAGGTAAAAACAGGTAATAAGGAAAATTTATGCTTTTTGAAAAATATTTTGTTGTTGTGCTAAAAGTCAATGAATTGCAACAAATTGGTTTGTAAGAAATAAAATATTTTATTATTTACCGGCCTGGAATGTACTCTAATAAGGTAGCGCGTTAAATTTCAAAAAACACTAAAGCGGCAAAAGAGCATTGGAGTGGCAGTAAAACAAAGAAAAATGAACAAAAAATTAAACAAAAAACTGATTAAAGAAGACTTCAAAGATTTATTTATTTATGAGCATTGAGTGGCTTATTAGGTTATTAGATCATCAAGGGTAAAGCTCTTCTATATTGCAAATATTTCTGTTGCTGTCTCCCTGCCAAAGGTTATTTTATTGAGATTTTTCATTTTCATACATTTCTTCCGTAACAGAGAGAACAAAACTTGACTACATACACCTTTTGTACTCTTCATTTAATTTGTATCTACTCTACCCCAACCAGGTTCATTTTCAGCATGGATTTATTTTAACGTTTGTGTATTTATTTTGAAGGCGTAATAAATTGTAATTAGTTTGCTGTGTCTAATCCCCTCTTCTTTAAGCGGAAATCTTTAATACAGAGAGGAGTGATTTTGTTTTCTTTATACAAAAAATAAAAAAAAATAAAAATGAATTGTAAGAGTGCGGTTTATAGGTCTTAATTTATTTTCACATTTTATTTATCGTTGTAATTAGTTCAGGTTGTTGGTTTAATTATGTTATACTTTAATGGCAACAAAAAATAAAAATTAAAAAAAATTTTAACTTTTCCCTCTGTGCTGCATAATATCTAAAAAATAAATTTTAAGGCCAAAGGTGTAAGTCAATTTCTTCGAATAACGCAATTTCTCGTTTAATTTGAAATTTATGATTTCGAAAATTCGTAGAAATAATTTATGAGAAATTATTTATCAAAGTAGATATTTTAGTTATAATATGACCATGAAGCGTAATTATATTTAAGGCCAATTAAAAATGAATTTTATGCTTAATTGTCAAGGGTAATAAATGTCAAGTAGCTATACCAGGAAATAATTTATTCACAAGAAAAGGGGAATTTATTATTTCAACAGAATTTCCATATTAAAAAGCAAATTTGATTTAAAAACAATCTGCCAAATACGTAGCGCAATTAAAGTCTTAAACTGAATGAAGTATAAATTTAATCCAAATGCTTTTGCTGTGACAGTTTATAACCAACAAAGCAATTATAACACCATGCAACAAACAAAAATTCGTTTGATATATAATATATTTTTTTGATGCGCTATGGTCTTCAAAAATCATCAGCATTTCAGATTCTTGAAAAAAAATTGCTGTAATTGTCGAAAATTCCTCTGAACGTATGAGTGATATTTATCAATTTTGAAAAAAATATCCCAATAAATTCGCATAGAATCTGAAATACTCATGATTTTTGAAAAAATTTTCGCATTTGGGGCACGGAAAACCCGCACGCATACATTGAAAAGCCGATACGCCCAAGACGAGTCACTGTTTGTTGCGGATTTTGGTCCAGAGGCATAATTGGGAAATTTTTCTTCGAAAATGAGCAAGGAGTGACCGTTACAGTCAATGGCGATCGTTATCGGGCCATGTCGAACGAATTTTTGTTCACAAAAATTGAAGAGGAGGATATCAGCAACATTTGGTTTCAATAGGACGTCGCTACGTGCCACACAGCCGAAGCTACACTCGATGTTTTGCGTCCTGTTTTTGTAGATCGCATTATCAGCCGCAGAGCTGATGTCGTTTGGCCACCTCGGAGCTGCGATTTGACACCGTTGGACTATTTGTGGGGTGCTGTCAAAGATAAGTGTTACGCCAACAAGCCAGAAACAATTGACACTTTAAAGGACAATATTCGTGAAGGCATTGGTGAAATACAGCTGCACACAACCGATATGCTTAAAAATTGGACCGATCGTGTAGGCTGCTGCATGGTTAGCCGAGGCAGCTATTTGAATGAAATTATTTTCCATTATTAACCGGAAGGATTGTACTTTCAAATAAAAAAAGAAATTTGAGAAAATATTCAGTAGTTTTCTTCTCTATAGCATTAGAAAAAAACTTTATTTGGCGTACCCTGTATATGAAAACTTAATGGAAATTTTATTCAATTTTAAATGAAAAGTTATAATAGTTGATATTAATAAACGAATTTTATTAGATTGAAATGAAAAGTTTTGAGTAATAAGATTTAGTAATGGGACTGCAGATAAACAGAAAGGATATTATGACAGCATGTTAGTCTCTTAGATAATTTTTTTAGGGAAAGATACAGTACATATATGGGTGAACACTTAGTATCTTAGATAAGCATACTAACACTTTTTTTTTGGCGAAAGTGCCTCTTCGGGCCAGTTCATCCGCTGCACAGTTCCTCGGAATATCGCTGTATTCCATTAGTTATAGGTGGCATTCCCAACTTATTGCCCTTTGACTATGGGTATAGCTGCATACCCTTCAAATCATGGTTGTGTTTCTTACAAGCCAATTAGTGATAATGGTCGTCACCTCAGCCTGAAAGACGCTGCATAGATCAGGCACTCTATGTGGGACTTTAATATTAAGGTCCGGAGAGAAAGAGCCTGACTACAAACTTTAGTCAACTTTAGGAACCATTAGTAAAGAATCGTCAGTTCGTCGTGTCTTCCTTTAGCGACTTTTGCCGGTACCTTCTCTTAGGAATTAGCGTCCCTTACCTAGAAAGTGTTAATGGAGTTGAGGTGTAATAATCTATTCTGTTCCTAGTTATACCGACCTGCTTCCAAATACTGACATGACCGGTACACTGAGAGGTAACAAGACTCGATTCTTTTACACTCAGCATGGCAGTTCAGGCCGTGTGTTTTGCCGTAATATCCGGCAGTAGGAACTCTGGAAAACGTTGTGAACAACGCCCACAGTGACCTCATGCAAAGCTACCCGTTGAACCCTTCCCAAAGAGGGACATTCTTACACCCTGGACACAGGCTCTGATCAACCTGATCACCTGCACAAATTTTAAACCCAGTTAGAAGAGAATTTTGAGTAAATTTCTGCAAGTTAAACAAAGAAGCTCGTTGACTAGAGGAAACTGCAGCCAAACGGTTGAAAATTTGAATGTTGATATGTGATTGTTGACTACCAAATAGAATGTCAGTTAACTGGTCATAAACAACATCAACATAGGACCACTGCCAAGTTAGGGAATACAATATCTTAAGTATTGAATTTATAAGACCTGCTAAAAGCGTCAACAGAGAAAATATTAATATAAAACAATAATTGAAAAAGCAATGATATTAACACAGAAACTAATAAAAAAAATGTTTGTCCATTAATTTAATTTTGAATGACGGAGATTTTTCCCCAAAACTTAATTAATAATAACTTCTGATGCTCCTTCCTTTAACACAAATCTTTAAAGTACTTATACATTAATTGTATTAATTGAAACAATTGCGAACAATAACGATCTATTAATATTCTCGGTTAAAGAGCTTTAACTTCGGCTATAGAGACTTGACATAAATAATTATCGGCGAGACATATAATAAATCACCACCCGCCATTGTTAAGACCACGAAAATAGAAATAGTGCCTAAAAAGCCTCAAAAAATCCCTTATAGTCTCCTTTAATTTTAGTTATTGTTTTCTAAAACAATTGATAATATCTTGGGCCAGTTTCAATGAATTTTCTTCTTTTTGTTAATTATAGGCCACCAACTATGCCACCAAAGCTCCTTCACTTTCAAAACCAAAATAAATTTCAAATCAAAATTTAAAACGATTCTCTAAATAATAGAATGCGTGGGAATAAATGAGAGTTTTTTGAAGTTTTAAAATATGAACAAAAGAAAACAGAAGCAACACATTTTTGAAACCCCATTTTTGTCTCTTTTTAAACAATAAACAAGCAATGGTGTTTGGGAAAAAATGTTGTTGGAGAGAAAATTAAATAGAAAAATGCAGTCAACATTAACTATAGAACACCCTTTTATTGAATACTTCTTTTGCAATAATTTGAATTCAATATATTGCCAGGCACATCTATCGGTTTAAATTTGAACCAGCGGTTATTTCGGCTCTGGCAATACTTACTTACTATGCAATCACAAAATTCAGTTTATTATCTCCACTGAAAGAAGTTTTGCCACGTTGGGATTTATTGAAAATTTTTTTCCAAAACAGAGACAATTAATCGGAAATTTTACGAAAATATCGTACAAAATTTTCTAGCAGACAAGGACCAAGAGTGATAATAAACATCAAACGAATGAAAACGACAACTTCTGGAAAAAAATTGCTTGCTAAGTAAGAATCACCACCATCACTTAGCAAGGATCTTCTACATAATCAAATGGAGGCGAGCTAAAGTATATTAATCACCTATTTAGCTTTGAAATCAACTTGATTATTGAAACTGAAACAAAGCAATGTATGCTCTGATGAAATCCGATATGCTTTCTTGTGAAGTGACAGAGAAAAAAACAGTGTATCGTGTGGGTCATCTATCGGCTTAAATTTAAACCAGCGATTATTTTGAATCTGGCAAAACTTATGTCATTCTATTCTGTAACTAAATTCAGTATATTCATGCTCAGTGAAGAGCAACGTTGGGATTTATTGAAAATTTATTTTCAAAACACAGACAATTGGTCGGAAATAGCACGAAAATACTGTACAAAATTTCGTCGCAGAGAAGGAACAACAGTGCCCGGTATATGTAAGTTTATTGCTAAACTTCATGAAACTGGTTTCATTGTAGATACGTGTAGACCTAAACGTGCTCGGACAGCAAGCTGTAGCTAAAACTGTGCGTGAGAATCCATCAACATCAACTCGCCAACGTTCTCAAAAATTTAACATTTAACGCACCTGTTTCTGTCGAATTTTGCGAAAAGATTTCGATATAACGCCTTACAAGGTTCAAATTGTTCAGGAATTTAAGCCACATGACCATCATTTTCGTTTTCGTTTTAGCTTTACTAGCTGAGCCAACGAGAGACTGCACGATGATGTCAATTTTGCCAAAAAAAATCATTTTTTCTGATGAAGCTCATTTTCATCTTGGTCGGTACGTTAATAAGCGAAATTGCCGTATTTTGGGCTCAGAGAACCCAAACGTGGTCTTACAGAAGCCAATGCACCCATAACGAGTGACTGTTTAATGCGACTTGTGGAGCGGAGGCATCATTGGCCCATATTTCTATGAAAATTAGGAGGGTGCAACCATTACGGTTAATGGAGACACCTTTCGCACCATGAAAAGCGAGCACACAAAATCGGTTTTCATTCGTACTCGCTTTTCATGGTGCAACTTACCACACATCTTATGCCACAATCGATTTATTGCCTCAAACGTTAAATGGCTGTTTAATTAGCCGTAAGATTGATGTCAGTTGGCCGGCAAGAAGCTGCGAATTGACATCGTTGAGCTATTTTTTATGAGGTGCTGTTAAAGACAAATGTTATTCTTAAAAGCCAGAAACAATTGAGCATAAGAGCTAAAATTTGTGATGCCGTTGCCGAGCTACGACCCTATACACCCGACAAAGTTATTGCGATCGAATAGGGTACTGCCCGGCAGCCATATGAATGAAATAATATTTCATTTCCAACTGGAATGGCGTGGTTTAGTGGTTAGAGCGCACGCATAACAACACAAATGACCAAGGTTCGAGCCCCAGCAGAGGACATGACGAAGCAAAAATTTAATTGTGGTTTCGAATGTTTAGTAATAAAAAAGGCTTCAACTTCTTCCTTCCAGACAACTCCATCTAAAAATATAAATAAAATAAAATAAAATAAAATAAAATAAAATAAAATAAAATAAAATAAAATAAAATAAAATAAAATAAAATAAAATAAAATAAAATAAAATAAAATAAAATAAAATAAAATAAAATAAAATAAAATAAAATAAAATAAAATAAAATAAAATAAAATAAAATAAAGAAAAAAGCCCCCTGACCCTTCTCGCATACCTCAGGCGATGATGATAAACATCAGAATGATCACGAAAAACACACCGCCTACTGGGAAAAAATTACAATGCTAAAGCAAAGATCACCACCAAATAGCAAGGATCTTCACCACTACACAAAAAAAATAAAAAGTCATATGAAGGAAGCTACAGTGGATTAATCATCTAATCTACTTAGCTTGGGATATAAAATTGATTAAAGAAACTGAAACAAAGCAATAGATTTTTTGTGGAAAGCCAATATGCTGCCTAGAGGAGTGACGGAAAAAAAACCGGACAAAAATTTTACTTCACAACAACAAAATAAATTTGAGAAAATTTCAAACCGTTTTTGTTTTGTTGCATTTTTTATTGTAAACTTTTAAATGACCCTCCCAATATAAGTGAATAAATTACGTTTTCTTTAGTGACTGAGCCATCGTTTGGTGAAACTTTGCTCTATACAGTCTTTATACAGTTTTTAATATATAATAGTTTGGCTCAATTTAAGTCTGAGCTTACCGTACAAACAGCTACAACCTCCACTACCTGTTGTAGGGTATAACATTAAAAAGTGTAGGAAAAATTGAATATTTTCTGTAAATAAATTGATTTTGCCAGTATTTGAATGTGCGAGTATTCAACGATTTTTCCTCTTTTTTTGTTTTCATTTTATTTTATTCAAAGGAGAGGCTGAATTCTATAGCAGAGGATTGTAGGATATTGCTGCTGCTATAATACCATTAAATCCCATTAACAGAATCAAAATGGCTACATAACGGTTGTTCATTCATATTGTATAATATAGCCCGCTGTATGGGATGGTATGGGTATGTGTATTTGTGTGTGTATTTGTGTTAAATGAATCAACAACAAAAGGGCTTTTATAAATTGAATGTAAAACATTTTTAACATTTAAATGAAAGAAAAAACAAAATATATGTACAGATCGAAATATAAACATACATACAACAACAAATTCAAATAAATATAAATAAATAATAAATAAATATGTCTATGGAGGTAACAAAAGAGGATTGTTAAAAATAAAAAATAAAAAATGGGAAATTCTGGACTCGATTTATACATAATATATGGGCTGAAAAGCCCCGGGCCTAGCACATGCTAGTTTTATTGCCTTCACCTCGCTTTCATTATATTTTATTAATTAGCTTGTGCTTTATTGTGCTAAGAATAACACTAATTTCGTTATTTTTAGAACAATGCACAGTGATTCGACTAGTACAAGCTAGCGTGACAATATTCATGACGTAATTTTCAGGTAACAACTTTTAAACCACCTCTACAGATAACGAATTCCAAGAACTAATTTATTTATCAGCTCATTAGAGTATCGTATCTATATTTGTATTGTACACATACGAAAAAGTCATAAGTTAAACAGTAAAACTATCATTTAACCCATACTCATGTTCATTCATTCATCAATGAAATTAATGAGGATTAATGGAACTACGTAGGAGGAGGACTACGGGAGCCATTGAGTTGCTAGCAACAGTCGGTTTAATACAAAATTTTATTATAGACTCCCTTTTTAGTCCAGGTGGTATCAGATGGAAGGGCGGGTATGACTAGACTACATAATCAATTATGCCCCAATGTAGTCATATTGAGAATGAATAAAATTATCTATTACTAAATTCATCACCTCTGCTGTTTTTAAGGGATGTTGCCTTCTAATCCACGCGACCTAAGTTTCCTAGGCACACAACATATCTGGAAACCCCAAAAACCGAAAAACGTGTTTTTATGAGTTTGTAGATTGTAGTTAAAATACAATAAATTTTGTGTTTGATTTTAATTAAAAATCCTTGATTCAACACAGTTATGTGCACCACTGCCTGTAATCTTTTTACAGGCGATAACAATTTTTATTCTTAATTACTCTGTTTGCTTACAATTTTGTAAACAACAAAAAAATCGACAGATCTTTCAGCTTAAAATTCTTCCAACCCGATCGTAGTTATAACTTAGGTTCGATCACAACCTTTTCAACCACACTTAACTCTCTTTACTGAGTTAGCACCAACTAAACTGGTTTTTACTTCACTACTAGCTTCACGAGTTTACTCTTTATAAACTCTATTCACACCAATAACACTTGCGCTGAGTTAACTTTACTTAAAAACTGCACTCGCTGAGTTTACACCAAATAAACTGATTGCTGTTCGCATCGATGTGCTTTTTATATGGCTGTGTAAACAACACATCGAAAGCTCTCGAACCACTCGATATTTCAGGTAGATTTCATATCTTTCTTTTAATTTCTTTTTAGTTCTTTTGAAGTCATGCGTATGTGAACATCTATTTCTTTCAGATCTTAGTATTTGTTGTTGCTGGTTTGTTACTTGTTTTCTTTGTTGCTTACGAGTAACTATTGTTGTTGCCGTGTTATTTTTATTTACTTTATCCCTGCTAATAATTGTTGTTGTAGATTTGGTTATTTGTTCTTGCAGCTTTTGTTAATTTATTTTAGGGATGTTATAAATGCTGTGGTGCCCAACCCTATTTTCGTAACCAATTTTCGGGAACTTTTCTGAGTGTATGTTCTAGTATCTCAACAATGGCATCACGAATGATGGGTTTCAAATACTCAATTGACTCTTATTGTGGGCATAACACTTGTCCTTAACGGTGCCCCACAGAAAATAGTCCAACGGTATCAAATAGCAATATTTCGGTCAATTAAACGGTCGTCAAACATTTGACGCAATAAATCGATTGTAGCTGGAGATTTGGGACAAGTTGTACCATTCTGTTGAAACTACACATCATTCACAATAAGGAGCGTGCACCAAAAAGTCAGTCATAATGGTGCGATAGGTGTCTCCATTGACCGTAATGGTTGCGCCGTGCACATTTTCAAAGAAATATGGACCAATGATGCCTCCGATTTACAACCCGCACCAAACTGTCACTCGTAATGGTTGAATTGGCTTCTGTAAGACCACATTCGGGTTTTCTGAGCCCCAAATACGGTAATTTTGCTTATTAACGTTCCCGGCAAAATGAAAATGAGCAAAATCCGAAATGATGATTTTTCCATTTTTTTCTTTTGTTTTTATGGTTTCATTGTAATTTCCGATCAATTGTTTTTGTTTTGGAAATGGATTTCCAATAAATCCCCACTTTGCTAAAGAGCAAATCGATTCATTGTGTTCAGTGAAGATAATATACTGAATTTTGTAACAGAAAACAATGACATAAGCGCTGGTTCAAAATCAAACTGATATGTGGCCCACCCGTTATATATACAGATTATGTTTATATGTAAAAAACAGACACACTAACTATTACAAACTAAATCCATATTAAATTGAAATATCAAACAATAACAAGAATGCGAAACCCAGGAAAGTTACAACACATCAAAACAACAAAAGTATCAAAAACAGAGGTAACAATAAAAAAATACACATGAAAACAAAAACGACTGAAATAAAAGCCACCACAAAATGATGCCCAATAGCCGCCAAAAATAAAACGAAAAGGAAACGGATACTCATTGAAAATATACTGTTGAATACTTCTTATTCTATATAAAAAACTTACTATTGTTCTTGCTCTTGTTGTTATTGTAAAAACAATAAACATTTGAAAAGACACAAACTAAAGACCGAAAAAATGGGCACAACAACACCACCAACAACATAATAACTGCTCGCGGTAAATGTTTTAGCAAGAAAAATAAAAACAAAAAATTCCCAGGAATCGCCACAGAACAAAACAAAAACAAAAGGAAAGAAGAAGAAATTCAAACAAAAGATATATTTCTTAACGACCTATTGTTGATTTGAAAAGGGAGGGGTTGAACTAGAGATAAATGGTAGGGGTAATATAATAATTTACTATTATTGTGCTATAGGATCTATTCAATTTCTAAGAAATCACCAGCAATGGCTGTTTAAATTTCCAAAAGAATCCCCAGTGGTGATTGAAAGAAACAGCACTCCTTCACGAAAAGGTAATACTCGTACTTATATTGATGTTTGAACAACAGCTTAAGGTCATGGCTAGAATATCGGCAATTTTTGTTTTAGAAAAGGAAAAAAGGATTTTAAATAAAAGGGAATGATAGTAAAAAGGATTAAAGTTTTGAAGATTGAAAGGAAATAAAATAAAAATTTAAAGCTTATGATATAAACTATTTTATAAAGTAGGGTAGACTTTAAAATGGAAACAAACATAGTGGAAACCATTATCTAATCAAGGATTTTATATGAATAAAATACTCGTATATATGCCGCTATATATGAAGGATGGTGTTGTAATAAAGAGGTGGCTTATCGTTATCAGATTTTAAAGATTTTAAAAGATTTTGCAACTTGGATTTATTTTACGGTAATTCAACGGTAAACAACTTCGAAAGTTGGTTTTACATATTTAATTAACGTATTCGTTTTTAAAACATAAATGTTTTTGTTAATTTGAAAATGTTCAGCATTGAATTTAACACACAAATAATGGATTTCTGATTTAGTTAATTATCAAAGACAACAACCACAGGATGAGAAAGTTTCAATGTCGATTTTAAAATGCAAAAACATAAACTCAATGTGAAAACACTTTTGAAATTATAGTGCACCTTGTTGAGTATATTTTAATGGTGAAGCAACATTAACTTAACATTGTTCTATGCTTAAAATCGAAACTCATTGTTGATTTGAGGTTACTCATCGTTGTTTTAATTTTGTGGTACTTCAGTTTAAAGTTGTGCGACCTTAAAATAGTGTCTAACACTTTATAATAAATTTACACAAAGCAGAAGTGATACTACAAGATTAGTATATAAAGGGTCCGCCATCTACCGGTTTTGTTCAACTAGTGCTTATTTCGTTAATGGTAACACTTAGCTCATGTATGATTTGACAGATAATTTGTTTTATCCTTCCGCTGAACAAATATGGTTGTGTATACGCTTGAACAACGCTGGAAAATATTGCGACATTACTTTGGAAATCATGGTAATGTTGCAGATGAAGCTCATTTTGATCTTGGCGGGTAATAAACAAGCAAAAGTATCGCATTTGTGGCACAGAAAACCCGCACGCATACATTGAAAAGCCGATACACCCAAATCGGGTCACTGTTTGGTGCGGATTTTGGTCCAGAGGCATAATTGGGCCATTTTTCTTCGAAAATGAGCAAAGAGTGGCCGTTACAGTCAATGGCGATCGTTATCGGGCCATGTTGAACGAATTTTTGTTCACAAAAATTGAAGAGGAGGATATTAGCAGCATTTGGTTTCAACAGGACAGCGCGCCACACAGCCGGAGTTGTTTTTGAAGATCGCATTATCAGCCCCAGAGCTGATGTCGTTTGGCCACCTCGGAGCTGCGATTTGACACCGTTGAACTATTATTTGTAGGGTGCCGTCAAAGATAAGTGTTACGCCCACAAGCCAGAGACAATTGACGCTTTAAAGGACAATATGCGTGAAGCCATTGGTGAAATACAGCTGCACATAATCGATAATGTTCTTAAAATGTGCTTAAAATCGTGTAGGCTATGCATGGCCAGCCGAGGCAGCCATTTGAATGGAATTATTATCCAAACGAAACAAATTTAAGAAAATATTCAGTAGTTTTTTTCTATAGCATTTGCAAAAAACAAAGAAAATATTTGGCGGACCCTTTACTATTTATTCAACATTCCTATAAAACAGCACCTGTATGAATTTTCTGGAAATTTCAGAATTCCTATTACTTTTTATTTCACCTTAACGCTTAAATAGCTTCTCAATTTACTGCATTATCTTCCTACTTTTTTACTTGTCTTTCCTTTTCATACTACGCCAGTTTTGCATTAATGTCTTTCACCATAATCACCACCAAACTATGAAATATTTTCGGTCTTAATAACTTTTTTCCACTCTTGTACTTTATTTGGCAGCCTTGTGTGTATAAATTGTGCGGTAGAATTTTCTTTTTTTTACATATTTTCTTTCCTTGTTAAGATGGCTTTTAATATTGTTCTTATTCGTCTTACTTTGTAGCTTAAAACTAATAGCTGTGCAGCTGTAATCAATTTTCTGTTGAAGACATTTTTAAAGGAAATTGATTGTCTTTAATTACTTAATGTGCAAAAACAAAATGCAACATAACTGTAGAAAAAGAAAGAGAAATTAAAACACAAAAAGGAAGGGACTGAGACACTGTAAATATGATGATGGGTAATGGGCAAGGGAAGGAAAAAAAAGTAATAAAAATCGTTAAAAGGTTTCACAGGATATGATGATAGAAGACATGGTTAAGAGTTGTATTACTAAAAACTAGGGATATTCATAGATTAAATCCTAAAAAAAAATTTCTTAGCAAATAGTAGACTATTAGTAGAAGCGGTCATTAATATAATTTTAAAAACACACCGTTTAAATGTCTTGAGCAAGATAAGATTAAATTATATGCTTCGTCTACTAATTACTCTACTCACTGTGGCCAACTTCTTGCCTCTAAAATAATACCCTAATACTTTGAAAAGTCGCTATGCCCCTCCTTAAGCTAGACGACTGTAAAACTCTCCCCTTGGAAACCAACTGGTACCTTTAAAATTTTTTTTCAGTGTTGTCAGTAACGCAACTTCAAGATAATGAGCAGGATCTAGATCCAGATACATTAGACGTTTCTCCAGTAAAGCTGGAAGATAAGTCTGAGCCATGATACCCATGGGTTATAATGCACTTTGAGTGTCAACGTTAAGTCTGCAGCCTTATTCTCTACAATAGCTATGAATTTAAGAACTAAACTAAGTATGTTCTGTAAAACGAGATCGAGTGAAATAGAAGTCAAATAATATTTTAAATTGTTGTAGTTTTCAAATATGATAACATTTTGACATTTTCTTTTATAAAAAAAGACTTCTTTTATTATCAACACTTCCAAATAATTGTCGTGTTAAACTTTTGTTTGTCTTTGAAAATTTACTCGAATTCAATTTCACTCGATTTCGGTTTACAATTGAAGCTGAAACAAAGCAATGTTTGCTTTGTTAAAAGCTAATATGCTTCCAAGTGTAGTGACGGAGAAAAATGCAATGTATCGGGTGGGTTATCTATCGGCTTAAATTTGAATCAGCGATTATTTCGAATCTGGCATTACTTATGTTATCCATTCTACCGCAAAATTCAGTATATTCATGCTCAGTAGAGAGCAATGTTGGAACTTATTGGAAATTCAATTAAAGCAATTGGTCGGAAATAGCACGAAAATGTCGTAAAAAATTTGGTAGCGGAGAAGAACCAACAGTGCGCGGTATAGGCAAGTTTATTGCTAGAGTTCATGAAACTGGCTTCATTGTTAATGCGCCAAGACGTAAGCGTCCTCGGACAGTACGTGCACCCGAAAATATCGAAGCTATAGCTGAGAGTGTGCGTGAGAATTCATCAACATCAACTCGTCATTGTTCTTACGCATCAGTTACATCGAATTTTGCGAAAAGATCTCGTTATGACGTCTTACAAAGTTCAATTAGTTTAAGAGTTTAAGCCGCATGACCATCCACTACGCTTTCACTTATCTGCGCGGATGAACTCTTTTAGGATGAAGCTTTTGTACACTAATAAACAAAATTGCCATTTTTGGGGCTCCGAAAACGCAAACGTGGTTTTGCCTTAGCACTCATTACGAGTGACCTTTTGGAGCGGCTTGTGCAGCGGAGGCATTATTGGCCAATATTTCTTAGAAAATTAGGACGGACACCTATTGCACCATGATAACTGATTTTTTTGTGCCCACTGTTCATGGTTTTGATGTGAACGATGTTTGGTTTCAATAGAAGGGTACATCTCATGTCATAGATTTTTTTTTTTTCTTAAACGTTTAATAACCGTTTAATTAACCGAAATAGTGATGTCAGTTGGCCGCCAAGATGCTGTGATTTGACACCGTTGAACTATTTTCAGTGGGGCGCTGATAAAGACAAGTGTTGTGCCGATTAATCAGAGAAAATTAAGCATTTGAAGGCCAACATTCGTGATACTATTGCCACGATACAACCCCATACATTCGAAAACGTTCTCAAAAATTGGTCCTATCGAATGGGGTACTATGAGGTCAGCCGCGGCAGCCATATGAATGATGAATAATATGAATAATATGTCATTTCTAAGCGGAGCAATTGTTTTTCACAACAACAAAGTTTTAAACCGTTTTTGTTTTATTGAATTTTTAAATTAAAATTTTTAAATAGTCCACCTGATAAAAAATTTTTTAAAATTCAGCTGGCTTACGCGCCTTCAGCTGTCGATCATTCCATACCATTTTATGAGTTTTTTAACTGCTTTGGTCGGTGAGGTGTCAACAATTGGTCGACCACTATGGCCTTCATATTGTTAGCTTGTGTAGCACAGTTTAAAATCTATTACCTAATATTGGACTCATTTTGAAACCGTTCTCATATTGCATTAATGAACTTTTCTCTTCTTGCATCACCGAGAAGGTCATTTGCTTTTCAACACTGCTTTTTTCTCATATCTTAAGTTATCACCCTATTTCAGGAAAACTAAAGCTGAAAATTACTAAAATCTCAACAGAAAATTTTATTAACAAATTGCAATTTACATTTACGATAAAATTAAAGTGGAAGCTATTAAAAAAGTAAAGGCAAAACCAAAATAATAAAAAAAGATGAAAAAAGTTCACTTCAATAATATAAACCGGCGTCTGCAGCATCAGCGTCGTCGCCACCTTCATTGAAGATGTCGTTTAAACATCCGTTTCAGTTAAATCAGTGACGGGGTGATGGGCCAACGGAAATCGTACTTGTTAAAAACAGGAAGTTTATAATGAAAAATACAAATAATGAACAGTTGATACACAGGATAAGGAGAGAAGCAACCAAACCTCTCACACTACTGCTTGCATTACCACTCCTTCACCAATCTATATTAAAAGAAAATTGTTGAAAACTTTTTTAAAAGGGAGTTAATAAAAGGCTATAAAAACGAAATTAAAACAAAAATAAAACGAAAACTCTTGTCTTTTATTAACGAATTTTAAAAAAAAAAAATATTCTCTCTATTGAACATGCAGCGAGCATTAAAAGGAAATCTATGAAACGATTATTAAAAACGCAAAAAATCAACCATTTAGCGTTGGCTTAAACATAAAAAGCGTTTGAAACAAAAAGTTATTTTCATCCTAAAAAATTAAAAACTTTTTAAGTGACTTGTTTTTTGATTTGCTTTTTGCATAGAATTATTGAAATAATTTTTTTAATTTATTTGTTTTTTCTTTGATTATTATTTCATCAAAAAAAAATTTTATTTAAATAATTTATTTGAAAAATCACAAATCAAATGAAAAAAATTATGTATCCTTTGATATTTATTTGGCTGTCAATAACTGTGACAGCAATTATTAAACAACAATTTTGTTGTTTTTTTTTTTCTTATTTGGCAAAAAGGTGTGGCGTTAAATCATCAGTCAATTGCAGACATTAATTTCCGCTGTGAACACAATTTCGCAATTTTAAATTCAATTGGAAATACTTTTTGTGAAACACACTTTATTTTTATATGAAGAAAAAAAAAAAAAAACATTGTTAGGCCCATCATAAGAGGTGTGAGAATACTGTTTACGTTGGTCACCCTATTTTTAAGTAGAAATCTGATCAGATTTTAAGTAAGATTTTTATTAATTACAACCATGAATCAAATGTAAGAAGAAGAAGAAATGTGTTGTTATTAAAGAAGAAGAAATGTCTTCTTATTATTGTATTTCCAACCCGCAAACCGAATGGGTTGTTTTCAAGCAAATATTTTATTTTTACTTTTCCCCAATCACCCCTACATTTTGGTCTACGGACCGGACTTGAACCAGTGACCTGATGAGATCGACTGTGGCATAAAAGCCAAAATTTAATAAGTCAGGATTAAATAAATATGTTAATGACTGATTTTTAATATTTTTTTAATTTATATTTTAATAAAAAATTTTTTATATAAAAAAAGTTAATTTAATTTAATATTTTTTTAATATAAAAAAATAAAATTAAAAAAAATGTTTAATATTAAAAAAACTTTATTTCCGGTTTGATAGTTTTCTGCACACAAATAGTCATTTAAATTCGAAAAGATTTGGTTTTGTCAAGACAATTTTTTTTCACTCCCCTTCAGAGTATATTGGCTTCCTACCGAGCATCAATTGCTTTGTTTCAGTTCCATTAGTCAAGTTGATTTTCAAGCTAAGTAGATGATTAATCTACTCTAGCTCACCTTCATATGATTGTTTATTGGTGAAGATCCTTGCTAAGTTGTGGTGGTGATCCTTACCTACCACTGTCGTTTTTTTCCATACCTAGGTTTGATATTTGTCATCATTGCAAGAGGTAAGATAGATGGTCAGGGTGCTTCATTTAGATACATTTTTCTGGAGGCTGGTTGAATTCACTTTATTGAACAGTCGAAACTACTCATGTCTTCTGCTAGTGATTTGAACCTGGGCCACTTGTGTTGCATGCATGCGCTCTAACCACCACACCAACACAGTCGAATTTACTCTCATTTTTATCGTAATACATAACAATATGGTAGCTTTGAGATACCTTAGTAGGTCACTATATCAAGACCAGGAAAACTTATCAAAGTTAGATAATACAGAGGTGGAAGAAATAATAGGGAAATTTTCTATTTTTCCAATAATACTCGTATGTCATACAATTTGAAGAAAATTTAGTGATGGTTTACTAAATAAAAAGTATCTCTTCTCAGCAAACGGAATATAAGCTTGGAGTATGCCAAGCAACACCTGCATCGTAATAAAACGAAAAAAAAAATAATAATTTGCTAGTGTGTCCCTATTATATCTTCCACCACTGTATATAGCTAAGAAGATATATAATTCTCTTGACATCTGGGGTCGTACATGGGAAGAAAAAGTGGATGAATATGAATCCCCTATTTTCGTATTATTTCTAATGTTAAAATTATTATAATTAAAGAGACCGAAGAGGCTCAACTAGCCATGGGACTGCGATCCAAAAAATTGTAGTACACTAAACACTCTGCGATAAGACTAGTCATTGTGCTAGCCGCACTGAAAGCTATTCGTTCAGAAAAAAGCCAGGTTGAGTTAACAAACATGAGCGAATGACTGTCTACTATGTCGGGAAATACATTTTTTTAGAAGAATGCAAATTACGAAGAGCGAGTTATTACCGAGAGGCAGCTGAAGAGTTGAGTCGAGTCTGCTCAAGTCTAAAAAGGGTTTTATTAGTGTTCGTCTTCGAATATTAACCAAAGCCACACCTCATCTCCTCTTCCTATCTGTACAGTTGGCACTCAGTGTCAGACACTCGACTGAGCTTAATAATAACCCCCATAACATGCCGTGGAGAAAAATGGGAACTTCTCTCTGTCAATGAGCTGCACCCGATTCTATTTTTAAGCTTATTGAATGGGACCTATAGTTTAACGCCGGCTCCGAACGGCAAAATCATTGGAGAAGTTTCCATAGTAGTAATAACCATAACCGGTCACTGGCTAATGTTATGAGGTGATACCGGTATTAAAAAAAAATTTTTTTCAGTTGATCTGGCCTGGAATTGAACCGGGAACCTCTTGATTGATGAAGTTGTCTCACATACCATATCTTAAAGTGGTGATATTTCAGACAGCAGTGATCCGTCAGAAAACTAAGAAATTTTATTACAATAAACTAGCTCATGTGGTATCATAGATAAATCACCTTATCAACCGTTTCGCCTGCCTTGGACACATTGCGCCACAAACAAAAAGCGGAGTCCATGTTTTCACTTATCGGTTCTTCCCGTGGCCGCGGACCAACTATTAATTTAGTATGATATTGCTACCACAAGTCTAGGGGCCTAGCTATGCCTTGCCGGTTTGTCAGCAATATCACTCGCCGTAACATATCTGTGTTCAAAAACTCGACAAAGTGCCACCATGTGGCTCAATGCCATACACATATATTATGAAGGAGTTGCCTTCAGTGTTTCCTGACTATCGGAGTAAATTTTTATGGAAGCACTTCTGATTATTAATTAGCATACCCATTGGTTGACAAATATTTCCGTTCCTATACCTCTAACCATTATAAATGAATTTTATCAAAATCATCATCATTAATCACATCGACCAAGCGATACTGCGCCACTGTGATGGAATGTATTTTACGGTCTGTAGTCCAATCAGTAGATCTGCTGCCTTCCTAATAAACACCAGCAGATCTGAAACCATAAAGTTGGATATGTCACCCAATGAGATCCTATGTCTACATAAATATTTCTACATGAACCTATCAAGAAACCCACATTCATACAAAATGAGTTCTGCTGCCTCTAATGCCTGTGAGCACACAATCTACAGCATCGATATGTGTAACCGCCATTCCCTTCAGATGCGCTCTTAGCCTACAAAAAATTCCCTTAGAAGTATCCAGTTCGGCCTGCCATATTTGATAGCCTCAATCCGATGCCAAAATTGTAGGTTGATCGCCGGTCTAATGTGGCGAAGTCCCATTTGAGAATTTGACAGTTTCCCAATCCTTGATAAGATTGAGAATAGTAGCAATTGGTGCTGCACAGTATGCTTCCGAACCAATATATTGTGTCATGAAACCCTTTCTGACTAACGTATCCGCCATTTTATTCATCTATTCTAGAGTGTCTAGGTACCCAAAACAACTGGAACATATTTCCAAGCGAAAGCTTTTGCAACGTATCGTAGCTATATTTGACCAGTCAAACGAATCGAACCAAGCGCTTTTAAGCCAGCTCGGCTGTCAAATAATATATATTTATGTATAATAATGGTCTTACCCTTGAGCCCTCTGTACAGGTTGATATCAGCCATTGCTCAGCCTGATGGACTTTCAGCGATTCGTTTGGGTCTATGAACACCACCACTTACAGTCATTGATTTTGGAGCCATCGGTATACCTGCTTAGATTAAACTCACTATGAACTAAGGCCGAATTAGACCAACAACCAAGGACCGAAGACTGACTCTGCGTACAATAAACAGACTTCCCGATGCATTTCTGCCGCCGAATATGCCGCCACTTTTATCACATAGATGTGAAGTGGTATCAAATCACCATGGCCGCTGGACAAGTTATCATTGCGCACCCCAAAGACCCCAAGACCCACTCACTACGATCATGTATAAGAGCATTGAAATTGCAAACAAAGTTGAAACTCCTGGTGCATACGCCACTTTTTCCCAGCATTAGTTATTGAAGGGGAGTGCAAGTCGAACTGCATTCTAACATAGCACACAATATCCAGTTAACACTGCCAGCTTCCTCGATTCATTACGTCCGTTACGGGCTATAATTTGCATAGTGCGGTGCTTATCAAAACATGATCAAATTAGTTAAGCTACTCGACAAGCATATATTACGGTAACTGTTGTCAGCCTATTGAAGAAAGGGTCTAAAAATATTACTTTTAATAAACAACGGCAGGATTGTCACTGAAACTGTGTTATTACAGACAAGACAACCAGCCTAGGTTCAAATCTCAGCGATGACAAAAACATATCTCAGATGATTCCTTCGAGAATCCGTCTGACTCCAACAAAATGAATATCAACAGCAAAACAACATTGAAAGGACCATTTTATTAACAACCTTTGGGAAAAGAAGGTCCAGATAAAAGGTAAGAATCTATAATAACCAAAAGCAGCAAAGCTTTGAACCACCACAACAACTAATATACAGAGGGTCAGTTTCAAGCAGTGTTGCCAAATGTGCAGATTTATCTATATTTTGCAGTTTTTGTAAGCATTGAGCAGTTTTTTTTTCTTTGTTTGAAAAATAAATTTTGGTAATACTTTAGTTTTTCATTTTCAATTGTTTTATTTTAATTACAATTTCTGATATAAGAATTTCATCCCATTTCAAATTTATAAATATAATTTTTTTTTTAGCAACAAACAACAAAAAGCAACAGTGAGATTGTAATATATTTGCTCCACTAATAAAATATTTGAAGTATTAAAAAAAAATTGTATGACTTTATGACGAGGCATGATTAATTCAACATAGTCGAATTGCAATCCATTATAAAGGCCAGGCCTTAGCCTAAAATATAACATTACTGTGGAATTTCGGTTTTTTTTATTTTATCAATAAACCAAAACTTAGAAGAACGGTATATCTCGAAAACAAGAGCTAACCTATCAAAGCGGTTAGCAGCACTGTATTCAGTGTACATTAAATAGTTTTCCCGCCAGGTGCCAAGCTTGTCGGAAAAAAATTTAAAATTCTAGTAAAAATTTTATGTTTTGAAAATAGGATCTTTGACGTCCAACGAGATACTGAGTTTTGTTACTGCGGCCACTGAGAGCCCTAGAGGCTTTAGTTTTTACCCAACAGCAGAGTGTGACTCTTCCATGTGTAAACGTCGTGCAGTTTGTGGTGGTGTAACGTGACTATAGACTACATGCTGAATTATTGTGCAAACAATGCTGCTTATGATGCAGCGCAGACCTAAATAGTTCTTATATGCTAAGCAAGAAAGGTGTACTACGCGCAAACAGTGTATCTCTCAATTAAAATATGATGAATTTAAAATTCTAGTAAAAATTTTATATTTTGAAAACTAATTATTTTCACTTTATTTGGAATAAAATATGTATTTAGCCATAGATTCTCATGTATGAATAAAGAGTGAAACTGTTAAATATTTGCTGCTTTTTATTTTCTTCCAGTTTTTAGAAATCGAAAAAATCGTAATTAAAAAAAATAAAAAATATAAAAAAATTATAATTTGTTTCTCAATATCTCCGAAAACATTGGTTATATTAAAAAATGATATTAAAACGACTTAAAGCTGGTATGATTTGAAATTTTTAAATGTATGGCTTAATGAAATCGAATAAGTCATTTCAAAGTTATCATAAGAAGTTTGAAGCAGCCTCTTCAAAAATCTCACATTTTAGAAAAAGAAAATCTATAGGGTCCGCCATTTAACGTTTTTTTTCAAGTAGTGCTTATTTTGTGAATAGTAACACTTAGCTCATGTCTGACTTGACCGATAATTAGTTTTCTCCTTCCGCTGAACAAATAGAGTTGTGTATACGCTTGAACTTCGCTTCGCTAAGTGGGCCTGCGAGCGACTTAAAGAAGATGCCGGTTTTGCCAAAAAAAATCTTCTTTTCAGATGAAGCTCATTTTGATCTTGGCGGGTATGTAAACAAGCAAAATTGTCGCATTTGGGGCACAGAAAACCCGCACACAAGACCCAAGACGAGTCACTTTTTGGTGCGGATTTTGGTCCAGAGGCATAATTGGGCCATTTTTCTTCGAAAATGAGCAAGGAGTGACCGTTACAGTCCATGGCGATCGTTATCGGGCCATGTTGAACGAATTATTGTTCACAAAAATTGAAGAGGAGGATATTAGCAACATTTGGTTTCAACAGGACGGCGCTACGTGCCACACAGCCGAAGCTACACTCGATGTTTTGCGCCCTGTTTTTGAGGATCGCATTATCAGCCGCAGAGCTGATGTCGTTTGGCCACTTCGGAGCTGCGATTTGACATCGTTGGACTATTATTTGTGGGGTGCCGTCAAAAATAAGTGTTAAACCAACAAGCCACAGACAATTGGCGCTTTAAAGGACAATATGCGTGAAGCCATTGGTGAAATACAGCTGCACACAATCGATAATGTGCGAAAATATTCAGTAGTTTTTTTTTATAGCATATAAAAAAATATTATTTGGCGAACCCTTTATAAGAAACTGATCCATAGAATCTGAAATGCTGATAATTTTTGAAGTAAGGCGACCATAGCGCATCAAAATTATGGTGGTTATCCGAGGTGTTTTTGCTTGTTGCATTGTGTAATTGGCGAATACCGTATACATATTTTTTTCACTTTTCTAAGTATAAGCAGTTTTTTTCTTATAAATTAAAAAAAAAATATGGCATCACTGGTTTCTAGGCAACTACAACATCTATACTGCTACAATAGACAAAACTGACTAAAAAGAGACTGAAGAGAGGCAAAGTTGCCTAATGGAATCAATGTGCTTTAAAAAAAAAATACGGTAAGAAGCTTATATGCTTCATTTTATATGATTCTGCTAGTTTTTTTGCTCTTGGTTCCTTTTTTTAGTGAAACCTGATACTCGTATTGATCTTTGCTAAATCATTTAAGTCATTCGAAAGAGCATCTCCAAAATTTATTTAATTTTTCCCCGTATCTAGAGTTTCCTTCTTTTATTTTATACTGCACACATACACATTTTGAAATATTGAACACTATTGAATTTTAAATCCGTCATTTTTTTAATCCACCAACCAATTAAGGATATTTTTCGATTTTTTTATTTTTTTTTTTTTTTTTTTTGCCTGACAGTCAACAATATTTAAATTTTTTTTGCATTCGTTCTTTATTTTATTTTTTATTAATTTTACCATTTTCCATATAAGTTTGTTTAATGTGGCTCAAACAATTAATTATGCATATGATGCTTAATGAAAAAAGAAACAACGAAAGCTTAATTGTTAATACCCTACGCTAAAATAAATTTTATATCATGTTCACACATAAGCTTTAATTGCCAGTTAAGAGATTTTCCGCAATTAAGGCCTTAATTGAGCTCAATTTAGCATACAACTTCACAATTTATAAATGGCTCAATTAGTACTTAATTTTACAATTAATTGAATAAAATTCTCTGGGTGAAGTATGTTCAGTGAGGAATGACAACTATGTAAATTAAGAAAACTATATATTCGTACAAATTTGACAGTATTTATTAAAACCATTAGTTTTTAAAAAAATAAATATTAAAAATAAAATTTTTTTAGTGTTATAATAAGGAGGTTTTATAACTTAAAACAAACAAAAAAAAACGGCTCTTTATTTTATAGAAAAATATTAAAATTCAAGTAAACAAATAAGGTTGTATGAATAAGGACTTCTCATACTGTATAATGTCATAAGAAATAAAATATAATAAAATGTTATCAAAATGAGATAATTTTGAATTTGTGTATATTGAACTGAAGTTCCTTTCATAAATTTTATATTAACTTTAACGCAAAAGTCTTATTAATTCCAAGATCCATATTCTAAATTCACAAGTTAAAGTTTTAATGAACAGCATGTGTCTTAGCAATTTCAGCTATCAAATGCTAATTGAGTAACGTTAATTGCGCTATGTGTGAGCACTAAATACAATAGCGCAATTTAAAAATTATTTTACTCAATTAAAGCATATGTTTTGTTACGTTTTAACCTTTTTAAAACGTTTGAGTTCGTTTAAATTGCGTTATTTGCTGTTAGAGCTATACTTTTATTCACTGCACAATAACTTTTCTACAGTTTGCAATAACTTGATATTCGCTTTACAACACTTTTATTTCGCTTAAACGCAACTTTATGGATTGACAGCCAAACGATATACCTAATTGCCTACAGTTTGGAAGGTTCTGGAAATATCGAACATCTATTTTCATATCCGTTAATTTAAATGTAACGTAAAGATGGTCGACTTGGCAGGGCTGCCAAACTGACAGGGTGACACAAAATATACCATATTCCCACAATACAGTTTTAAAGTATGAACTTGGTATTACATAAATAAATAGATGACAGTTTAATACATGTTCGGCTTTGTATCTGTAAAGTTAGCCAAATAACTGGTGTTTTTTTACAGAAAAAAAATCATTACACGGATTTAAATCACACGATTTTGGTGGCCAATTAATTGATAAACAATATGAAATTATCCTTTGATCAAAAGTTTCTTTGAATAAATCAATTGTAGCGAATGCTGTGTGGCATGTGAATATATGTTGTTGGAACCACATATCAGCAAGTATATTGGCAGCTTATGGAGTTTCAAAACAATTTATTATCATGTCTCTAAACCATTCACCACTGAAAGTAACATTCTGATCATCATCGCTTTTGAAGGCGTTTGGACCAATGATTCTGCCAGCTCATAAAGCACACCAATCAGTAAATTTTTTTGAATGTAATGATATCTCCATAAAAGCGTGTTCATCATCCTCAAATGCGAAAATTCTGCTAATTTAAGTACCTATTCCACCTGAAATGGGCTACATTGGAGAACAAAATTTTGAATAGAAATTGAACTCAAAAATTTCAAGAATTTGCAAGGTAAGCCGATACATAATGAAATCAAACCAAACTAAGCAACTAGCAAATATCAGCTGTTAAATCGGCTGTCAATTAAAGCAGTATTGCCAACTGAAATAGCAGCATAATAAATGTACAGTACAGTACATGTCCGATACAGTACATATACATTTCACTATAGATCAGTAAATGAACAGTACATGTTAAAGGAAGTGTATTATTGTACATATACAGTTCATTTAAAGAGATAAATAATACAATATATGAAATTCAGCACATGTACAGCATAATAAATATACAGTTAAGTACAGATCGGGGTATGTACAGTACATTTTCAATACATTTTAGTACATGTACAGTTTTAGAACGTAATGTTACGAAAATAGAAATGGATATTATGGGATTTTATATTATTGGATTGTGTCAAGGCTGTGAATGTGTTAGCCAAGTAATGGCGTACTGATATTTGTATTTGACGGCATTTCCATACTGATTTGTGTATTTGACGTCATTATCAATTGGACCATCTTTAGGAAACACAATCAAACATGCTTAAAAGTAACGACATTTCATTTGAGACATTTCCGTAACATTGAAAACTGTAGGATATTAGGTATATAATGAGGCTGCCTTGAATACGTCGATATAGCTATCGCTTTGCTCTCATAATGTAGAGTCGTGCTTAGGCATAAATAAAAGTATTGTAAAAACGATTATTAAGTGCAGGATAAATAATTTACTGTATTAAGACAAAATGTTTAAAGTAAAAGTGAAGAAATAAGAACTATAAATCAAGAACAACAATGTTTAAAAAAGATTAAAACGTGGCAGTATATAGTTCTGTAAAAGCGAAGAAAACGACAGCATTAAAATAACAGCAAAATCGGCATTTGAAGACTTAAAGCTTACCTAGGTTCAGTGTAAACGTTTCCACTACAAGAACAGTCTAACCGTGATTGATTTAAATAAAATCGACAGCTTTTTAAAATCGACTAGGTGACTAATCAAAGCTGATCAGCAGTTTTAAGGAGTTCAGTATAATTATGGACAGAGGACCTTTCTGATGGATTTAAGTAAAATGTCACGTGGTAAACTGCCTAACTTAGCACATGTGTACGTTTGTATAGAGTGTTTAGAACGCCAATTCAGTACTTGTACAGTTCAGTGTATTTACTGTTTAGTGCATGAATAGGTCACAATACAATTGTACAGACTTTTACAAGTACATTTCAAGACGGTAGGATTGATTCCGCACAGTGTCCACAGACACGGCTTTGGTTATTGCAGGATTGATGCTACTGCATACAGTAGCGGGTATAAAAAAGAAAAGTCATGTTGCAAGAAAAACGGAGTTTGCGAACCCTTGTCAATTTGAAGATATCGCAATGGAAAGATAACAACACAATGGAATACCTCCTCGAGCCACAGATTTATACCAAGGTTAGCTGATTGGGTAGGAAGGAAACATTGGCGCTAATATTAGCGGTAATATCAATAACAGCTGTACCAACTTAACAAAAAAAAAAAAACTCAAGGCGGAATGATCGGACCGCCACACGTGGTTTATTCCGGAAACTTTTTAATCCAGGTAGTATTTTAACCTGACTCAGTTGTTAGGCACGAAAAGAATGTAGTGTGCCCGGAATGTCCAAATATGACTTATATCGCTAGGTGCTCTCAGGAAACGGCGATTCGAACCCCGATCGCGCCAGATAACATTGTTAGATTGATGATGACTTCAGCTGAAAACTTGCGTACTTTCGCAAAAGAAATCTTATTGCCTAAGAGAATGGCGAAGACAGCATAATCTGCAGAAAGAGTGGGCAGCCCTGCAGTATTACTAGATTGTAGTTCCCGAGGAAGATTGGATGTATGAATTACGATCGAGGATGGTGTATATTACAAAGAGGCATGGAAATCCAAGCAGTAAGTCTTGTAGCGAGTCGGGCATCTTAGCTAGCTCGGGCTGCCAGTATATGGTGAAAATTTCCTTGCCGTAGCTAGTATGGCTAAAAATAAACATTTACTGGAGGGCAGTTGAAGCCTCTTTTAATTAACATTCAAAACCACACTTAACTACAATTAAATTTTTCTTCGTCGTGTCCTCTGCTGGGGCTCGAACCTGGGTCGTTTATGTTGATATGAGTGCGCTCTAACTACTACACCACGCCACCGCCTTGACCTGCCCGTATACCTCTGGCGATGATGACAAACATCAAACGTATGATCAGGAAAGCACGCCACCTACTGGGAAAAATTACAATGCTAAAGTAAAGATCACCACCAATAAGCAAGGATCTTCACCACTACACAAAATCGTATGAAGGAACCTGCAGTGGATTAATCATCTGCTTGGCTTGAAAAATGAAATCGATTAAAGAAACTGAAACAAAGCAACGGATGCTTTGTGGAAAGCCAAAAAACAGGAACATATATTTCTGAGCTTTCAGAGATTAGTATATTACCTGTACATGTACATTTTAGTATATGTACAGTAGCTAAGACGACATAGAGGTAAGTATATGTACAGTACATGTCAGGCATTATAGGAAACGTTACACTATATCTTCACACTTATAAGTCTGCCATGGGCTAGAAAATAAATTTATTTCCCGAATTGAGTTCAGTTTCCTTTGTATTAAGCTTAACAATTTAAAAACATGTTACTTTACAGCTCAAGTCAGTATTGCTGTAGGTTATTATTAAATTCGATGTATAATGTTGCTCTTGCTATACTTTTTACTTATGTTGCGAAACCATATTCATTAAAATGCTTCAGTTTATAAGCGTATATGTGTGTAGATTTTGCGTGTGTCATTATTGTTGCTACAAAAAGCTCATAAATGTGGCAAACATTGACGAATACAATGAAAAGACAGAAAGACTTACGTACAGAGATACTCACATATTTTTATATATATTTTATAAATTGTTGCTGTTGTCGTTGATATTGTGGCCGTAAGTTGGCTGTCAAAGTATTATCATTATCTCTCTCTCTCTCTCTCTAGCTTTCTTTGTTGACTTGTATTTGTGTGTGTGTGTGTGTGTGTGTGCAACACAAAGTTAATTAATGAATTGTTAATGACATTTACAAACATGTTTTAAAAAAAATAATTTATGCCACATACATGCATGCATACATATATAAACACACTCAGAATTATGTTCAAAGGAACTTTAAAAAGTACCTTAAGCTTGAACAGTAACCAGGTGTAGCAATATGCCATAAAAACAAGAACAATTTAACTAAAGTAGGTCAGTTTAATGTGGTAAAACAAAAGAAATTTTTTTTAACAAATTTTCCTTTTTTTTCTCATATGCATTTTTTTCTCTTTTATGATTTGGAGGGAAGAAAAGACAAAAAATCTTTTACCGTCAGCTTATGATATATATTCATACACATAAAAATCTACTAGAAAGATAATCTACCCTGGAACTTAATTATAAAAAAAAAATTGGGATTTTTTGCTTTTCTGCCAATTGCTTCTTACTCGTAATTCTCTTATGGTCTGGAGAATATTATGATTTTTGTAAGCCATTATTTGCTACTTTTACTGTTGGTTCTGGTAACCTTAACTGTTGAGATTATTTTTAGTTTTTTATGATATAACTACTCTCTGTCTCTATCTGCATTATATCACGTGATGAATAAACTAAAGAACACTCATTATCAGTGAAGTACTCAATAGTAGTTCAGTGCTTTAGGTAGGTTGTTTAATAAGTAAGTAATAATATAACAGCTAACGTTTGTTGAAATATTTGTTTCACTTTTCAATACTTAAGTGAATCATGCTATGTTCACACGACAATTGTGTAAGTCGGTCTTTGGTTGATAACTAAACCCCCGAATTGTATAATTCCATTGCAAAAAAATTTATTTAATTGAGTGGCGGTGTGGTGTCGTGATGAGAACGCAGGCATAAAACAAAGATGGCTCAGGTTCGAATCCCAGCAGAGGATATGAGGAAAAATTATGTAATTACAGTTTCAAGTGTTTAATAAAGAGACTTCAACCTCTCTCCAGACAAAATCTATCTAAAGAAGCCTGCCTGACCTTCCATCTTTCTTCTGGCGATGATGAAAAACATAAGACGAATGATCAGGAAAAATGGCACTTACTGGGAAAATTTAAAATTCTAAGTAAAGATCACCACCACCACCATTTAGCAAAGATGTTCACCACTACACACAATTATAAAGAGGCGAGCTACAGTAGACTAATTATTTTGTTTATTTTTTTTTTTCTCCGTCACTCCTCTAGGGAGCATATTTGCTTTCCACAAAGCATCTATTGCTTTACTTCAGTTTCTTTAATCAATCTGATATTTCAAGCGAATTATCGGGTCCGCCATCTAAGGTTTTTTTTTCAACTTGTACTTATATCGTGAATGGTAACACTTAGCTCATATGTGATTTGACAGATAATCAGTTTTATCCTTCCGCTGAACGAATATGGTTGTGTATACGCTTGAACAACGACGGGAAATATTGCGACATTACTTTGAAAATCATAGTAATGTTGCAGAATGTGTGCGATGTGTTCAGATGAAGCTCATTTTGATTTTGGCGGGTATGTAAACAAGAAAAATTGTCGCAGTTGGGGCACAGAAAACCCGCACGCATACATTGAAAAGCCGATACACCCAAGACGAGTCACTGTTTGGTGCGGATTTTGGACCAGAGGCATAATGCATTTTTCTTTGCAAATGAGCAAGGAGTGGCCGTTACAGTCAATAGCGATCGTTATCGGGTCATGTTGAACGAATTTCTGTTCACAAAAATTGAAGAGGCGGATATTAGCAACACTCGGTTTCAACAGGACGGCGTTACGTGTTTTGCGCCCTGGTTTTGAAGATCGCATTATCAGCCGCAGAGCTGATGTCGTTTGGCCACTTCGGAGCTGCGATTTGACACCGTTGAACTATTGTTTGTGGGGTGCTGTCAAAGATAACTGTTACGCCAACAAGCCAAAGACAATTGACGCTTTAAAGGACAATATTCGTGAAGCCATTGGTGAAGTACAGCTGCACACAATCGAAAAAATTTATTTGGCGGACCCTTTAGATGATTAATCCGCTGTAGCTTCCTCCATTTGATTTTTTTTTTGTGTTTTTTTTTTTGTGTAGTGGTGAAGATCCTTGCTAATTGATAGTGATCTTTACACTTTAGCATTGTAATTTTTTCCCAGTAGGTGGCGTGTTTTTCCTGATCATTCGTCTGATGTTTGTCATCATCGCCAGATGTATGCGAAAGGGTCAGGGGGGCTTTTTCCTTATTATTCTTTTTTAGACGGAGTTGTCTGGAGGGAAGAAGTTGAAGCCTTTTTTTATTATATATACTAATTATCGTATTAACTTGAAAATCAACTTGATTAGGGAAACTGAAACAAAGTAATGAATATTTTGTTGAAAGCCAATATGCTCCCAGGAGTGACAAGAGCATTCGTTTTCATCTCATCATCAAAATGTTCTATAGAGTGTCTTGTGTGAATAATTAAGAAACCAAGTTAATAACAACATAGTAGAGTATCCATTTTTACCTGGTAAAAATCTACCGCCAAACAGATATTGACATTACGTCAAATCTGGAAAAAGACATAGAAAAACATATTGTGAAGTCTGCTCTTCACACAAATCGACGGGCAAAGGTCTTCTCTACAAAACTAATCATAATATGCAGATTTACACAAACTGAACCAATATCATCAGTTTAAACAGAGAAAAACCTCTCCGAAACGTTAAGTAACAAACGGGTTTTCGGAAAAGTTACTGCTTTAGAAGGCCTTTTGTGATGCAGTAGTAAAGTTAGATGCCCGTCGCATATTCGATATCATCGATAGAAATGACTCGATCATAAAGAAGAGTAACTGTAATCGTTGTAAGAAGGCAAAAGGAATGGGTGAAAGTAAGACGAGGCTGGTGGTTTAATCGAAGAAAACACAATTTGTGAGCACTGGTAATTACAACATCGTGTCCATAGAAGAATTTATATTCCTCGGTACCGCTGTAAAAAAAATTATGAAAAATGATGGTCCTGATGATAAAGTCATTGGTTCTTTGCTCTGATCCATGGACTTAGAAGCAAGGCAATTTCTCGCCTAATGAAAAAAATTATAAATCTTACCCGTGCTCTTATATGGCGCAGAAGTAGGGGTTATTTCACAAGCTGATGAAACTGTTTTTGGAGTATTTGTCTGTTAAAATCATTCCTAATATCTGTGGACCATTTGATTTTTTTTTTTGGCTTTAGTTCTTAGATTTGCATATTCTGACTTCATCTTTTATGCCCGCCTTGCTATCAGCGTACATATCATAGATATTCCTGTAAAATATTCTGGCGCATAACTTCTGTAGCCATTATTTCAGCCGGTATATCAGTGCAGTTGTCTTAAAACCTTCTAGACGTTTTGATCCCCTCTGAGAAAACTCTAAAGCTATCATTTCCATATAACAGGTGATTGCCTATTATATAGTAGGCAGTGTAGTGCAATGTTTTAACAAATTCAGTTTTTCTCATACCAATATAAACTGGAAATATGGGAATTAATAATTGAATATGATGTCGGGCAAATGTCCACCTCTAGCACGTCGGCAGACGTCGACACGTTTCATAAAATTTTAAACCACATTTTGCAACAAAGCCTCGCTTATTTCGTCAATACAGTGCCGAATTTCATTTTTGAGAGTGTCAGTTGTTTGGGGTTTGTTCACGTAAATCCGGTTCTTCAAATGGCCCCAGAGAAAATAAGCCAGTGGCGTTAAATCACAAGAACGTGGCGGCCAACTGACATTTGCAAATCGAGAAATTACGCAACCGGTAAATTTCTCATGCAATAACTAAATTGTTTGGCTGGCTGTGTGGCTTGTGGCGCCGTCCTACTGAAATCAAGGGTCACTGATTTGTTGGCCAGTTGTGGCCACAACAAATTGGTTGTGATAGTTGGGTAGCGCAGAGAATTCACGGTGACGGCGTTTCCTTGTTCATTTTCGAAAAAATAGGTGCTAATGATGTCGCCCAACCATAAACCGCCCCAAACGGTCACTTTCGTTGTATGCAATGGTTTTCCAGTACTGTTTGTGGATTCTGTGAGCACCATATACAACAATTTTGTTTGTTTACATAACCGCCTAATTGAAAATTGGCCTCATCACTACAGATGATTTTCTTGAAAAATGCGTTGTTTTTCAATCAGCCAATTCACAAACGTACAATGCGAACAACGGTCGGCTGGCCTTAATTATTGAACGAGTTGAACTTTATAAGTTTGAAGTTCCTCTCTTGATGCCCAATTGTTGCAAATGTCGACAAGGCTCTTTCTCAACACTTTGCTGTACAGCAGTTATGTGTGCATCACTACGTCATACTATTATCAGCAACAATACCGCCAGCCTGGAATTTTGCGATTAACTTAAGCACAGCGGTCTCAGAAGGAACCTGACTACAAAGAAAAGCTGCTCGAATTTTACGAAGTGATAACGGTAAAGTTTCACCATTTTGGTAGTAAATTTTCACAATTAAAATTCTTCGTTCAAGAGTGTAGCGTTCCATAGTTACACTTTCCCAATTTTTTACTGAATAAGAGTCAAAGGTTGACAGCTCAATTCCTGACATTTAATCATTTGATAGCCAATTTACTTCTTAACCACAAATTTGCGCACCCTGTATCCTTTTCTCCTCTTTTCTGCATACGTCAACACAACTGCGTTATATCTTATGAATTTCCCAAATCCAATATTTCAAATCGAAAGAGCCAATTTCTTAGAAATCTTTTATTATTGTAAACCTGCTTCAAGTTGTGTTCTTCTCAATAATAGCTTTCCAATAATTATCGAATGCAAGCCAAAATCTTACAAGAAGAAGTAGTTGAACTATTGACTTTCTGAATATTTTGATTATTATTTGGAAAACATCAAATGCTTAATGAACAAAAACTGTACATTGATAGTCTTAAGCCTTACATTTACAAATGTTATGTTATGTTATTGGAAAACTGAATTTCAAAGGCTGGTCATGTTTTTTATTGTCTTGCATCTTTTGATTCTTCAATGTTTGCTTGTGTATTTTGATGCCATAAACATTGAGAAAAGAGGCAGCAGTTGGAAATAAGTAGCAATAGTAGTTCATAATCAGCTTTTAAATTTTAGAAAATCGGTTGCTTTCAAATGTTACAACAACTGAACAGCAATTATGAAATCAAATCAAATGCATACACTTACACATAGAGAGACAACATAACCTGTTTCATTTTTGAAAGGGTTTTAGTAGATGTGTTGTAGTTGGCAGTTATGTTTCTAATTTTCAAGTGTTAAATGTGTTACTTGTTTAGGTTGCTAGTGTTTTGTAAATGTTACCCTTTTTTCTTCTCTTGAGAAGAGGGGGGTATTTTTATTATTATATTTTTTTCTTGTGTTTGTTTTTGTTCTCCTAAACAGCTTAAAATTACAATATCTTTCCTTCTTTTAAATTTATGATTTTGTGTGTTTCTGTTAAAATTTTCATTGATTTTCTTGTTGCCATTTTGTAGCTTGTCGAGAAAGGCTACAAAGGGTTTGTGATTGATTTTAAAGAGCTTTTACATAGAAATTTTATTGATGAAAGACGGAAATGATTTTTCATTATTATTATTATTTTTGTTTTTTTGTCTTATTAGCTTCAACTGAAAATTAAAGCCTTAAGTATCTTTAAATAAAAATATCATATTAAATAACAATTTCTTTGCTTTAAAAAAATTACTTAAAATTAAATCAGGCATGCTTTTAAATACTTTTGTTGCTACAACAGACAACATGAACAACTTTTATGTTTTTAGAGAAAAATTTCTGAAACAAATCACTCAGCAAATTAAATTTCATCTTGAAAGTCATGCATCAACTCATTTCGTTTTATGTATTATGTATGTAAAGGCAAGAAATGTATAAAAAGAAGAGTAAAAGAATTTTATTATCAAAACACATTTGTTTTGCACTTGACCAGCAACAGAATACACATTCTTACACAGAAAAAACAACAACATAAATGAAACAGCACATAAGCACATAAGAACCTTTACACAAATACACCCTACGATTATAGCATTAAACACATAACCGACAGCCAGCAGCAGACAGCGAAATGTCAAAACTAGAATACATACGTATTTATATATGAAAACAATTATTTTAAAGGCAGCACAGTAAAAGCCTAGACAAAAACCTTTGCCGCAAAACAAAAATTAGTGTTACCCACACAATATATAATTTTAAGTAAAGAACCAAAAAAAAATATATATATATTTTTTTTTAATTTATCAGCAACAGTATAGAATTAAAATATTGTCTCAAACAACATTTATGAGTATGTTTAAAATTAAAAAGTTTTAAAGATATAACTTAATAAGTTTTTCTATACACAAATTTTTGAGTAATATTTTAAAAAAAACTAATTCTCTTCTTGATTTTCTGAAGAATATTTTTCTATAAAAAATTTTTGTTTTTATATCAAAATAGTGCTTTAGAAAAATATTTATAGAAAATATTTTTAAAAAATTTTATTTTTATAAAAGAATATATATAGAAAAATATTTTTTTTATAGAAAAAAAAATTTTTATAAATAAAAAAAAAAAAATTATAAATTTTTATTATAGAAAAAATTTTGTTATAGAAAATTTTTACAGAAAAAAAATTTTTATAGAAAATTTTTTATAGAAAAAAATTCTATAAAAAAATTTTTTTATAGAAGAAAAAAAAATTCCATAAAAAAATTTTTTTATAGAAGAAAAAAAATTTTTTTATAGACGAAAAAAATTTTTTTATGGAATTTTTTTTTATGAAAATTTTTTATAGAAAAAAAATTTTTTACAGAAAATATTTTATTTTTTAAAGAAAATACTTTTTATAGAAAAACATAATAAAAAAAATAATACAATATAATTTTTTAAAAACTTTTTTATATTTATTTATTTATATTCATAGAAAAATATTTTTATAGAAATATTTTTTTATAGAAATATTTTTATAGAAAAAAATTTTTTATAGAAAAAATTTTGTTATAGAAAAATTTTTATAAAAAAATATTTTTTTATAGAAAAATTTTTATAGAAAAACACTTTTTTATAGAAAAAAATTTTTATAGAAAAAAATTCTATAAAAATTTTATAAAAAATTTTTTTTCCATAAAAAATTTCTTCTATAAAATATTTTTTATAGAAAAAAAAATATTTTTTAAAGAAAATATTTTATTTTTTAAAGAAAATATTTTTTATTGAAAAATATAATAAAAAAAATAATACAATATAATTTAAAAAAAAAAAACTTTTTTTATATTTATAGAAAATATATATATTATATTCATAGAAAAAATTTTTTTATAGAAATATTTTTTTATAGAAATATTTTTTTATAAAAATACTTTTTTATAGAAAAATGTTTTTCTATAAATACAAATAAACAAATATAAAAAAAAATTTCTATAAAAAAATATTATATTTCTAGGAAAAAAATATTTTACTAAATATTTTTATAAGAAAATATTTTTATATAAAAATATTTTTATAATTTTGTATTTTTGTATAAAAAAATTAATTTTTTTCTATAGAAAAATATTTTTATAATTTAACATTTTTATATAGAAACAAATTTTTTTTACAGAATAATATATTTCTATAACTTTTTATATATTTTAATACTTTTATATTTCTTCATATTTTTCTATAAAAAAATATTTTTTTACAAAAATAAAGATAAATATTTTCCTCTAAAATTTATAGAAAAATATGATATAAGTTTTATATATTTTTTTCAGAATAATATTTTTCAATGGTGACCCTCAAGCTTTTCAAATCGATTTTATATAAAAAAATATTTTCTATGAACAATTTTTTATCATATTAAAATTTTAAAATTTTGTTTTAAATTTTTTTATAGAAAATGCATTTGTAAAACTTGAGGGTCACCACTGAAAAATATTTTTCTGTAGGAAAATATATAAAAATTATGTACGAGGGCGGATTGAAAATAAAGCTACCTAGCGCTAGATGGCAGCACAAACACAAAAACTTTTCTTTCTTCGAAATTACGATCTGTCAAACGTCAGCTGTTAAAATTTTAGCCAAATTCATTGATTAGTTTATTTGTTGTAGTCGTTTGAAATAAGCAAATTTTGTATTTCTTGGAAAATGGAAAAAAGTGAAGTTCGTGTAGTGATTAAGCACTATTATTTGAAAGGCAAAACGTCCGTCAGATTATATGGTAAAATATCGGATTGCTGAATTTAAACGGGGCCGAACAGGCACTGCAACAATACCATCAACAGGAAGGCAAAAGTGGTGGTTACTGAAGAAAATATCAAGAAAATCCTCGATATCGTTATGAATGATCGCCGGGTCAAAATACGTGAGATTGCTGAAATGGTAAACATATTATATGAACGTGTGTTCAACATTTTGCATGAACATTTGCATATGAAAAAGCTATCGGCATGACGGGTGCCGCGTTTGCTCCGTGTTGAACAAAAACGAGTTCGACAGATCACTTCACAGCGGTGTTTGGACATGATAAAGCATAATCCTGCTGATTTGTCGCGTAGATTAATAACTGTTGATGAAACGTGGGTCCACCACTATACACCTGAAACCAAAAATCAATCGAAGCAATGGGTGGAAGCTGGTGGAAGTGCTCCGAAGAAGGCGAAGACAGCGAAATCGGCTGGCAAGGTTATGGCCACTGTATTCTGGGATGCACACGGAATATTGCTCATCGATTATCTTGAAAAGAGATCCATAATCATAGGAGAGTATTATCGTGCATTATTGGATCAATTGGCTGATGCAAGCAAGGAAAAACGACCACATTTAAACAAGAAAATAGTGCTCTTTCTTCAAAACAAAGCACCGGTTCACACAGCATTAGATACGATGCTAAAACTACGAAAAATCCACTTCGAATTGGTTGATCATCCACCTTATAGTCCAGATTTACCCTTTTTCCTGACTTTTTCCTGTTTCCAAACTTGAAAAAATGGCTCGCAGGAAAAAGATTCATCTCAAACGAACAAGTGATTACCGAAACTAATGCGTATTTTGAGGAGTTCCCAAAATCGTATTATTCTGATGTATAAAAAATTTGGAAAATCGTCTTACTAAGTGTATTGAGCTAAAAGAAGACTACGTTAAGAATGGTTTTTGAAAAAAAATGTTTTTTTTTCCTACTTAAGTAGCTTCAATATCAATTACGATGGCGGAGTAATATATTTCTATAAAAAATTTTCTTAGACAAAAAAAATCATTTATAGAAAAATATTAATCTTTATCCTTATAAAAAATAGTCTTTTATAGAAAAATAATAAAAAATATAAAAATAATAAAAAATATAAAAAATTATAAAAATATTAAAAAAAAATGTTTTTTATATAAAAATATCAAATTATAAAAATATTTTTGTATCAAAATAAAATTTTTTATATAAAAATAAAAAATATTTTTTTATACAAAAACATATAAACATAAAAATAAAACTTTTTATATAAAAATATTTTTATATTTTTTTATTAATTTTTTAGTTTAATGTGTATAAGTCATTATATAAAAAATGTTTTTATATAAAAATATAAAAAATTTTAAAAATATAAAAAAAAAATGTTTTTTATATAAAAATATAAAATAATAAAAATATTTTTATATAAAAATAAAATTTTTTATATGTAAAAAATATAAAAATAATAAAATATATAAAAAATTATAAAAATATTTAAAAAAATTTTTTTTATATAAAAATATAAAATTATAAATATATTTTTATATAAAAATAAATTTTTTTATATGAAAATAAAATTTTTTATATAAAAAATAATATATATAAAAATATTTTTATATAAAAAATTTTATTTTTATATAAAAATATTTTTTTTTTAGAAAAATATTTAGAGAAATATTTTTTTATAGAAAAATATTTTTTTATAGAAAAATATTTTTTTATAGAAAAATATTTTTATATATTAATTTATTTATATTTATAGAAAACCATTTTTCTATAAAAAAAGATTTCTATAAAAAAATATATCTATAAAAAAAATATCTATAATAAAACTTTTTTTTATGGATATAAATAAATAAATATAAAAAAATATTTTTCTATAAAAATATATTTTTCTATAAAAATATTTTTTAGAAAAATACGTATGGAAAATATTTGATAAAAATTTTATTTTTATATAAAAATATTTTTTTATAAAAATAAAGAAAAATATTTAAAAATATTTTTTTGTAGAAAAAATTTTTTATATAAAAATATAGAAAAATATTTTTCTATAAATATTTTTCTAAATTATTATTATTATTTTTTTTATATAAAAATTAAATTTTTCTATAAAAAATATTTTTTTTATATAATTATTCTATAAAATTTTTCTATATATTTTTATAACAAATCAGACAGGTAAAAATGAAGCCTAATTTTGTTGAAGCTGCTGCTTTCAAAATATTTATGAAGACGATAGTATAGCAGCAAATGCTGCCAGCAACAACTCGCTACTTGCTTTCATGCTGCCTGCTGTCGGTTATATGCGTAATGCTTATATGACAGTATGACAAATACAAATAGTTAAATAAAATAATATAAAATTTAATCAAATAAAAAAATAAAATCCTTTTAAGGGAAAAGAAGAAAACAAGCATAGATATCACTCAAACACAATGTTTAACACATAAATAATGTTTTCGGCTAAAAAGGGAATATGATGAAAAGCAACAGGAAAAAGGAAACCAGTTAAGTACACACAGGTCTATGTGTGTATGTAGTTTCGTTTAGGATATAAAATATTTTTTGTCAAAAAACATTTTCAAGACAATTTAAAGACACAAGACGTGACCATGAATGGACTCTTCAAATAAAAAAGAGACAAAATATAAAAAAAAAAAACCTAAAAAAACTTAATGTTGAAATTTAAAGCATCATGACTACGGCTAACAAGCCAAAGTATTTTTAAGTGAAAGATAAAAGAAAAATTAAAGAAATATAGCTGATATTAGTGTAGTATTCTATTTAAAATATCTAAGTTATTACAGGCATCGTTCTGGAAATGGTATTGAGGGTAAAGTTTTTAATAGACAATTTACAGGCATATAGTAAAGCTTGAATATCCAGCTACCTTTGTATAATAAAGGGTGGCCAAACCATAATACACAATATTAATTGTGAGTCATACATTTAGGTCAAGTTTTTAGGCCCACTTAATTTGGAATTTATTTGTTTCAGTGTTTGACAAATGCAACTATGGTTAGGTACTTAATTGAGCACTGCGTTAAGATTGTTGAAGCCATTTACGAAAATTGACGTTCAAATCAAAATGCATTTCGTGCACTTCATTTTTTTAGTCAGCATAACCAACTAAATGTATCCACAATTGGGAGAAGTGTGCCCAACTTCAGCAAACTGGATTTGTAGGAAATGTGGAAGCACCTGTGCATACAATTTGGTCCGGCTTAGGGTCTAGCGGCGTAATCAGTGAATGGTGTTCGCTATCAACAGATAACAGAATTTTTATAGCCAGAAATTGGGAATATGGACTTGGATGATATATGGTTCTAACAGGATGGTGTCACTTGCCACACAGCCAACGAAGCCATGGTTCTTTTGCGTCAGAAATTTAATGGCCGTGTTATCACATATTGTGGCGACGTTAATCGGCCGCCACGGTTATGTGTTTTGGCACCGTTGACTTTCTTTCTGTGGGGATATTTGAAAGAAAAAGCATACGTCAATAAGCCAAGAATATTTCAAGAGCTAAAGCATGAGATAATTAAATACGTCCATTTTATAGTCCTTTAACGACGAAGCTCATTTTGGCTCAATGGATACGTCAGCCAACAGAATTATTAAGTTTGGTGTGAAGAGCAGCCAATGAAGTTCAAGAGCTGCTTGAAAGATACACTGTTTAATGCGGCTTATAGGCTAAAGAATCATTGGACGTACAAATATGGAAATCTAAAATGTTCCAATCCATACAGTCCGATACGTTAATTCATGGATTCAGAATCAAAAAACTGACGCCCTTATTTGCCCGGCCTAAATATCATCAAAAACGTATGGAGATGGGTGGCTGGGAAGACAATAAAACACCAAAATGAAATTACTGGAGGCAGTAATATACACTTGGTCCACCATTTCATTGAATTATATTGAAAAACTTAACATTTCGATTTTCAATCGAATTTTCGAGGATATTTTAAGCAAAGGCGGTATCAGGCATTACTAGTTATCCTTAATACTGCTTAAAACATAGTATTTAAGAACTGAAATGCTATAGAGTTGCTTAAAATACTAATTTAATTTAAATTATAGCTGATGGCGGTATCCTGCTGAAAAATTTTTTCACTACGTTTATGGTATAATTTTTCTAAAAAAAATTAATTAAAAAAAGGGTCCGCCATCTAACGTTTTTTTTTTTCAACTAGTGCTTATTTCGTGAGGGGTAACACTTAGCTCATGTCCGATTTGACAGATAATTAGTTTTATCCTTCCGCTGAACGAATACGCTGGAACTTTGCTTCGTTAAGTGGACCTGCAATAGACTTACAGAAGATGCCGATTTTGCCAAAAAAATCATCTTTTCAGATGAAGCTCATTTGGATCTTCGCGGGTATGTAAACAAGCAAAATTTTCGCATTTGGGGCACAGAAAACCCGCATGCATAAATTGAAAGCCGATACACCCAAGACGAGTCACTGTTTGGTGCGGATTGTGGTTCAGAGGCATAATTGGGCCATTTTTCTTCGAAAATGAGCAAGGAGTGGCCGTTACAGTCAACGGCGATCGTTATCGGGCCATGTTGATCGAATTTTTGTTCACAAAAATTGAAGAGGTGGATATGAGCAACATTTGGTTTGAACAGGACGGCGTTAAGTGCCACACAGCCGAAGCTACACTCGATGTTTTCGCCCTGTTTTTGAAGATTGCATTATCAGCCGCAGAACTGATGTCGTTTGATCACCTCGGAGCTGCGATTTGACACCGTTGGACTATTACTTGTGGGGTGCCGTCAAAGATAAGTGTTACGCCCACAAGCCAGAGACAATTGACGCTTTAAAGGACAATATTCGTGAAGCCATTGGTGAAATACATTTGCCCACAATCGATAATGTGCTTAAAAATTCCACCGATCGTGTAGGCTACTGTATGGTTAGCTGAGGCAGCCATTTGAATGAAATTATTTTCGATTATTAACCGGAAGGATTGTACTTTCAAATAAAAAAAGAAATTTGAGAAAATATTCAGTAGTTTTATTTTATGGCATTAAAAGAAAAATTTTTTGGCGGACCCTTTACTATCTTCAATGGTACAGCATTCATTGTTGTTTTATTTTAAAGGGAATTGATAGGAGTCCACTACATAGAAATTTTAAGGTCATATCTTAATTGGTTCAGATAATATGTAACATTAACCGTCAGTAACAAGGGGCGCTATCCTGATGTCACCCAGTGTGTACATAAGAGTATATTTAGAAAAATAAATTTGTTATATCATTTGTTTTAATTTAGAAAATTTTAAACTTTATTTTTACCAATTTAAATATCTCATCGGTGTTTACAATGAAGTTCAAAGTAAAAAAATATTTTCTTAAAACTAAAAAGATTTATTTATTCTTTATTTTTAAAGGATTTTCTATATTTATTTAGATTTTTTACTTTTTTGATTTTTGTTTTTATTTTCATTTTTGATTTTTTATTTTCTTATAAAACACGAAATATTTACTTTAAAAATTGTTTAACTCTTAAAGCTCTTAAGCTGCTTCCTTTGAGGCCAAAATGTCAAGTGTTGTGTTGTATTGTGTTGAGTTGGTAAACGTGCATTGCATGTATGTGTAGAGTAATAAGGACCATATATGTATATATGGTGATATCAACAAACACATATGTAACTAACAAATACTTGTAAAATATTTTTTAAATACTTATTTGTGGTTGGTCAAGTGTGTTTGCTTTTAAGACGCAAAAGTTGAAAGTACAAGCACTTGTCCATTTACTTTTGGCTCTACGTGTTTGAAGATCGGTCAATTTTCTAAGCATAATTTTGTGAGTCTGTCTGCGTAAGAAATTGGCTTTTTAGACAACCAAACTCCTTTGGTGCGCTATTAGATGGAGGTTAAAATTTAAAAGTGATAGTGACACTGTTTTCTTTTATAATTTTTGATACAAAAATTTAAACGAAGTGGATTAAATTTTCTATTTCTTGACTTGAAACAACAAACAAATTTGTATCTCTCTTGTTACAAGACATGAAATTTTTAAGGCGTAAGAACAGTATGAGTTTCTTTTTTTTTGCTGGAGACCAGCACTCAGGGAATAACCCCTACACATGCAGTGCATTGTGCTGGTACTAGAAAAATAGAAAGAGGGTGCAGTGTTTATAGACGTTCGATTTAAATTTTCTCATGTCGTTCCACAAACAAACAGGGCGACCGAACAACGAAGTCTCCCTATAATGCGTACTGCGATTTACTGGACAATCAACTACAAAGTGCTTCAGTCTACGAGAAATACGAGTACTATTTAAAAACATATGATTTTTAGGAATTAATGCGTTAACTTCGTCAGAACACTTTCCGTTAAATTACCGACAGAACAATAAAACACACGCCACATTGCGGCGATGCTCTAATGAATCGATAAAGTTGGCTACCCTACCGTCATTAATAAGAACCTTCGCCCTCTCCTGTACGCGGTCGAGAAGCTCCAATATAGACCATGCAGCACCGGGCTATACATGGGAGTTGTATTCCAATTTGGGTCGAATATAGGTCTTGCAAATATTAAGGAGATTAGATGGAGTAAAGCAGTTCTTACACCGTCTTACAAATCCGAAGCACTTGAACGCTTCTTTCGACTCTTGAAATATGTGCTCGTTCCAACGAACGTCACAGTGTACCCTCATGCCCAGAACATCAAGAGCATCTGATTCCTCAATATACAGAAAAATCAGATCAGAGATACAGATGACAACACAGCACTACGTCTGTGAGGCAGAAAACAACATTGGGTCTTGAGCTCATTAAAGTTCGAACAGTGGTTGAACGCCCGTAGGCGCTGTCCGTAAAGAGGCTTTTAGCGCCTAACTACCACGCCACACGAAGATCGCATTTGTTATTCCACCAATTTTTGAATGCGTCCTCTCTGGATCTGACTGCAAGCTTGCGCGTCTGATTAAACCAAGATTTATTTCTTGATTTAATCTGAAGCTTTCTGGATGGGATGAAATTATCCATCCCATTTCGGCTAGAATCAAGTAAACAAAGTTTCCAATTGAAATGTCTAAAGAAATCGTTAAGCTCAGCCCAGCAAGCTTTCCCGTAATTGAAAACCAAGCACTTCGTAGCTGTATGTGAAGAGTGGAGAACGGGAAAGTGGCAGAAATGGTACAGTGGTCCGTATTTCCGAGAGGTACAAGGACCTTAACAACATACTTTTTAGGGTGTGTAGTGAGGATAAGATCGAGGGTGTTATTCTGGTGTATATCTATACGCGATATGTGAGTAGGTTCATACACTAGTTGCGCAAGGTGGTTGGGTACTTATTGGCTTTCTGCAGTTGTGCGTCCTGAATAGCGTAGCCAAGCCGAATTATGAGCATTGAAATCACCAGCAACAACAATCGCACCGTTCAGGTAATTCGTAAGGATATTCGATATTGAATTGGAAAGAGAGTCTAAACCAGAAATTGTAAACTCTCTTCGCGCGTTTGGGCTTCTTTATAAGAACCCGAAAAGCAAAAAAATTGCATTTATTTGGAATTTAACGCAAAGGCAGTTAAATTCTGCATCATACATGCCAAGTGGCTGCTGGCACTGGTACACAACTTCATCGCGAATGTACACTGCAAGGTCCCTATGAAAATTAAAGATTGATAGAAGGTGATATCCTGTGGATCAGAATTTTGAGAAACCTGAGTCTAACATAAGGCGAAAACATCCGGCCTGCGGGAGACAACTGTGCGCATGCACGGGAAAGAGGTTCGCCCGGGCACTGCAGAAATCTAAGCAAGAATAAGATATGATATATATGACAAAAAGCAACCACAAGCTATCAAAAATTGAACAACCATCCTTCGAGTGCGGACGGAAAGGAAATGAATTGCTGCTGATTGATTATTCAGTAGCCAGTAAACGAATAATCCAACAACAACCACTCCAAGCGGTTCGCACCTATGATGGCAAACTGGATCAAACAAAATTTTTCTATGTGCCATATATCGATTTTATTTTAATACGTGGGCTTGGCGGCTATGTTATTACACTAATAGTATCGGTTTTTTGGCCAACAAGAGCGGTTATTTTAACGCCTTATGAATCATCAACAGCATCTGCTTTTTGGCCTACAAGTTGGGGTATGGCTGGTTCATGTGTTATGCTAACAACTTAAATACTCTCGAATCGTGCAGATACGCCAACAAATATTTTAAAGAAATATCTATAAATGTAAGGGTTTTTTCCCTTTGTGGTTTATTTTAAATTACGTATACGCCTTTGTCTGTCTTACCTACATATGTACATACAGGATGTCCGCCGGGAAGGTATACTACATGTGTTTTGCCGCCATTTTGGTAAACATTAGTCTTGACAGTTCATATTTGGCAGTCGTTAAGTAGAGATGTGGTGAATTGATTATGGAAAAATATTCAGTAAACCAATGCGTTTTAATAGTTAAAACGTTTTATCAAATCGATCATCGATTACTGTGACGATGAGAAAGTTACGTGAAATTTTTGGTAGAAACAACGTGCTAACAAGAAGCACCATTTATCGTGTAGTGAATGATTTCGAAGAAAGAGGGACTCTAGCTGATAGGCCAAAGCATGGACCACAACGTACTGCAAGATCGGCTGAAAACCTTACAGCTGTTCAAGAAAGTGTTCAAAACAATCCATCAACCTCAATTCGACGCCGTGCTTGGGAGCTTGGCATTCAAAGAACAACTGTGGTCACAGTTTTGAACAAAGATTTGTATTTGTTTTCATTTAAGATTCAGCTGACACAAGAACTTCTTCCAGAAAATACTTTACGTAGCCGTACATATGCCAATAGGATGTTACAGCTCGCCCATGAACACTCCGATTTGTATGAGAAAATCATAATGAGAAAATCATAACTCATTTGAATGGTTATGTGAATAAACAGAACAGTCGGTTCCAAACAATGGAAAACCCTCAAATTATTCATCAGTCACCTTTGTATCCATTAAGAGTGACAGACTGGTGTGCAATTTGGTCAGGAGGAATCATTGGAACTTATTTCTTAGAAACTGAAAACGGCCTAATGATTGAAAACTTTTTAACGCCACATCTGCATGCTTTGAGCTTGTTCAACATGTGGTTTCAATAAGATTGTGCCACAGCCAGGATTTCAATGGATTTATGCGAAACCTCCTTCACCACAAAAAATTATTTCAAAGAATGGTGATATTGATTGGCCGCCACGGTCGCCTGATTTGACTGCTACGGACTTATTTTTGTGAGGATATCTGAAAAGCCAGATTTATGCAAACAAACCAGATTCACTGAAGCAAAATATTCGTGATAAAATTAATAAAATACTGCGTCAAATGTGTGGGAATGTAATGAAAAATGTGGGTGGGCATTTAACTGATATTGTATTCCATACGGAATTGCCGGCATTAAATAAAACATTTATCCATTTAAGATTCATGCTCTTTCATATAATCAAGAATTATAAACAAACAAGTTAGTATACCTTACCGTAGTACACCCTGTATTTTAATATTTATTTCTGTTTAAGTCTTATTGAGCTCAAAAGATCCTCATACAAGATGAAAATACTATATATCGCTTTGCTTGCAAAATCTGGACTGATTCGAGCCTGCTTTGTCTGTGAGAAGTACTTTAGTAGTCTACTAGTAGTCTAGTTCTACTAACTTTCAATAAACAGTCATCTTTACATTCATCTTTTCATTTTATTAGTTGTGTGCAGGTTTTCTTCTTTGCCAGATCACGTTCCTGCTTATTCCTCCGCATTTCTACAAGACCCGGAACTCTATTGTCCCTTCCTAGACTATATATAACAGTCTTGAAGATAATTAGCTGATTCGCTTAAGAATCGTAAGAGATCTCAGGGTTGTTATTTTCTTTACCGGAAACTTGAAGCTCTGCTTAGAAACACAAGCTAAAGCGTTTTGTTGTCACAGAAGAACTATACTTTGATTACTGTGGTTAGCACTATGATTTTTAAATTAGCGATTCAATGTTTTGCTGTAATTCTTGAGTTTAAATGTTAAAAATCAATAACTTTTTTTTTTCTTCTTTATAAATCCTTATTATCTGTCCAATATAGTTGAATATGTAGATAGAATGTAATAAGTCTTCTAAATCTCTTCCATTTTATAAGAAAACTGATTAAATTTAAAATGATAACCTTTCAACACCTGATTGAATTTCAATAGAATTATGCTCTTGGCTATTATTTAAGGTCATAATCTGTGTTAAGATAAAATATATGAAAAGACAAAAGCCTTTTAAATTAAATACAGACCAGGCCACAAACAAAATTAAAAAAAAAATAAAATAAACCTGAATAAGATAAGCATATAAATGGCAATTTAAGTCGAAATAATTTAAACAAAAACTATGAAAATCTTTAAACTAAAAATTGTTGCAGAGAAAGAGAGCAAAAGGGTCATAAGAAAATGTAAAATATTTACTCGTATTTATTTGAGAGAAAAATTAAGAAGAAAAAAAAAAAACAAAAAAGAAAATTTGATTAAAATTCAAAATAGTGGAAAATTTCATTTCATTTACACACAAGCCACGAAACTCAATTGCCAAACCACACACACAACAACCTATAATAGTCTTACGGTTTAACAACCTCAAGAGAAACCGTTTATAGTCCATACTCAACAGCAGCCCAGTAATAAAGCTCCAGTATCCATTACTTCGCCGTATAAATAAATAAATCACCGGTTGATTTTTCGCATTTTAAGCCATAAATTAAGGCCAATGCTCGTATAGTGTTTTTGTTTTTGTTTTTGTTTTTGTTTTTGTAATTTTTTTCTTATTTTCATTTAAGTAAATATTTATTAAGATTATTGAGTATTTACAGCCATGAAGGCATTTTATTTTTAATTTTTTTATTTCCTCCTTCTGTTGTTTTGTCGATTTCATTGTTTGAATTAAACTTTACATAACTGACAGCAGGAGTTTTTAATTAAACTTTGACTTGCTCTTGTTGTTGTTGTCGTGTCCGATTGAATCGTATTTTAAGGGTTACACTTTCAAGCTGAATAAATTAAAAAAAGTGGAATTTCGTAAAATCTGTTTAAGGGAAAAATTAAAAATAAATTTACTTATCAAGGTAGTATTTAAAAAGTTAAGAATTTAAGTCCGTAAAAAGGATAAGAAGGAATTAAAGTCGATTTAAATACAGAGTGTCCTCTGGGGAGGTCTACTACTTTGTTTGTTTATAATTTTTGATTATATGAAAGAGCATGTATCCTACACTGATAATTGTTTTATTAAATGCCGGCAATTATGTATGGAATACAATACCAGATAAATACCCGCCTCTGTTAGCCCCACAAATGCGAGTCCTTTTGATCATATTTTCATTACATTCTCACACATTTCACGCAGTATTTCAATATTTTATTTCAGTCCGCAACAGTGAATTCTGGCGACCGTGGAGGCCAATCAACATCAGCATTCCTTGAAATAATTGGTTGTGGAAAGAGGGTCGCAGTAATTCCATTGTAGTCCTGGCTGAATGCGATGTGGCACGGTCTAGTTTAAACCTTGTTGTTTACATATAAACTCAAGAAATACAGCAAAACATTGAATCGTTAATTTAAAAATCATAGTGCCAACCACAGTAATCAAAATATAGTTCTTCTGTGACAACAAAACGCTTTAAGTTTCCGGTAAAGAAAAACAAAATTGTAGTTAAACAACCTTGAAATCTCTTACGATTCTTAAGCGAATCAGCTAATTGTCTTCAAAACTATTATATATATCCGGGTCTTGTAGAAATTCAGAGGAATAAGCAGGAACGTGTTCTGCAAAGAAGGAAACCTTCACACAACTAATAAAATGAAAAGATAAGTGTAAATAGGTCTGCTACTACTAGACTACTAAACTACTTCTCACAGGCAAAGCAGGCTTGAATCCGTCCAGATTTTGAAGCAAAGCGATATATAGTACTTTAATCTTGTATGAGGATCTTTTAACCTCAATAACACTTAAACAGAAATAAGCTTTAAAAACAGGGTGTCCGCCAGGAAGGTATACTACCTCGTTTGCTTATAATTTTTGATTATATGAACGAGAATGGAACTTACATGGATAAATGTTTTATTTAATGCCGGCAATTCTGTATGGAATACAATATCAGATAAATGCCCTCCCACATTTTTCATTACATTCCCACACATTTGACACGGTGTTTCATTACATTCTCATCACGAATATTTTGCTTAAGTGGCTCCAGCGTTTCTTGTTTGTTTGCATAAATCCTGGTTTTCAGATATTCCCTCAATAAGAAGTCCGTAGCAGTCAAATCAGGCGACCGTGGAGGCCAATTAACATCAAGATTCCTTGAAATAATTTGTTGTTGAGATCGGTCTCGCAGCAATTCCATTGTAATCTTGGCTCTATGCAATGTGGCACCATCTTGTTAAGACCACATGTTAGTCAAGCCCAAAACATGCAGTGGTGGCGTTAAAAATTTTTCAATCATATCACGATATCGCTGCCCATTGACAGTTACCGTTACGCCGTTTTCAGTTTCAAAGAAAGAAAGGTTCAATGATTACTCCTGACCATATTGCACAAGGTAACTGATGAATAATTTGAGGGTTTTCCATTGCTTAGAACCGACTATTGTCTTTATTCACATAACCATTCAAATGAAAATGTGCCTCGTCAGTCATTATAATTTTCTCATACAAATCGGGTTTGTCAAGGGTGACCTGTATCATATGTATATGACCTGTGGCATATGTACGGCGGTGTAAATGGTCTTCTGGAAGAAGCTTTTATGTCAACTTAATCTTAAATGGAAACAAAGACAAATCTTTGTGCAAAGTTGTGACCAAAGTTGTTCTTTGAATACCGTGCTCCCAAGCATGGCGTCGAATTGAGGTTGATGGACTGTTTTGAACACTTTCTTGAACAACAGTAATGTTTTCAGCCGATCTTGCAGTACGTTGTGGTGCATGCTTTGGCCTATCAGCTACAGTTCCTCTTTCTTCGAAATCATTCGCTATACGATATATAGTGCGTCTTGGTGGCAAGTTGTTTCTCCCAAATATTTCACGTAACTTTTTCATCGTCACAGTAATCGATGATTGATTTTGATAAAATGTTTTTAAGATGAAAACACGTTGGTTTACTGAATATTTTTCCATAACAAATTTGCCACGTCTCTACTTCACGAAATATGATCTGCCAAAAATGAATTGTCAAGACTAATGTTTACCAAAATGGCGGTAAAACAAAAGCAGTATACCTTCCCGGCGGACACCCTGTATGTACATATGAAGGTAAGACAGACATAGGCGTATGAGTAATTTAAAATAAACCCGAAAGGAGAAAAACCTCTATAGGTATTTCTTTAAAACATTTGTTGGCGTATATGCATGACAATGCCATCATAATAAACGGGTTTCAGCGGCCGAGAGGATATAATGCAAACATCCCAGGAAGCACTGATGGACATACAGAAAACCGAATATAAAAAATGCTTCGAGAATTGGATCAAGAGCTGAAATAAGTGTGTTGCAGTCGATGGGGATTACTTTGAAGGTGACAATATAGATTTAAATGAATAAACTTGTATTTTTGATTTTCTGAACAAATTCCGGGAACGTTCTGTTTAAGGTGGTAAATTTTCTATAATCCACTCTAGGGCTTATTAGTTTACCTTGTGATTCGCATTAAAATATTGGAATCAAATACTAAAACTTATCACTCAGTTTAGCTTTATTTGAAAAGAGACATTTTTGGACTGTGTACAAGCTGATAAAAGTAAAAACGTTCTTGTTTAGCCGTCTTTTTAAGAACGCCAACATCTGTTTGCTCAAAACTGTGCTAAAGGGCAAACTCTTTAGTAGCTTGACCTTAAAGTTAATTCCTAAATGCTATAGCTGTGTGAATAGTTGTTCACTGCTGCTGCTTTACAGAAAACGGAATAATCTTACAAGAGACCTTTTCATTTGCAAGCAAACAACACAAATAATAAAACAATGTATTCATCGAAGCGATAATCTTCAAAAACAACTAAACAATGTGAGTATTAAACTTTCATTCAAAACAAATTGTTTTATTGTACTTTACCACCCTTGTGCTCTGCCGCCAGCGTAAAATGCAGGGACCAGACCAAAAATGGCCATAGAAAACACTTGTAGCGTTAATGCTGCTTACGTTCGCTACTAACGCGGTGCCAAAAAACAAGATTTGAAATAAAAATTATTTTAAGTACTCGTTGCAAATGGTTATAAAATATTTTCTCTCTATCGTTCTCCCTCTCTCTCTCTATATATATATATTGTTCTTGTTGTTGGTGTTGTTTTTTGCTTTCTAGAGAAGGAGTTTTGAAAGTTTGTTAAGCATAGTGTGGAATTATCGAAGCGGAAAACTAAATCTAAAAGATTTAAACATCTTAACAATTGTAGCTTAACAATTTAACAATAGAATTGTATGCCAAAAGACGAGGAAGAATGAAATCCTTTGACATACACAAGCGCAAACAAGCACATGGTAAAACAGCAAATAAGAGATATTGTCTGCAGGACACAAGATGAAGCAAAAAAAGCAAAAAAAAAGCACAACTTGATAGAGAGGAAAAAAATTATTTAAAATATTACTGGCCGAAGCTATATGCATAGATAACAAGTAGGCAGGTAAGAAAGTTTAAATGGTACGCTACACCGCATCGAGAGCCTCTTTAACTCTCTGAGACTTAGAATTTTTGCTATTCATTGTCCAGTGCACACATTCTTAGGATGTGTAAGCATTACAAACAGTGAAAGCATAGTTAATATGATTAGTAATGTGCACAAAACTTAGGATGACCACCTACTCCGTATAATATCAATATCAACACATCCCTGGTTTGACTTTTTATCAGCCACCTATGGAAGCAATTACAAACCATTATTTAAAATTGTTACAAACTTTATAACAAATTCAATATACTTTCACTACTTAAGGTAGCGCAGATTATAAAAAAAACACACCAACACTAACCTGGAACTCTACCAACTGCTGTTCTGGAAACTCAAAATACTTTTTCTAGTGTTCAGTGAACAAATCCAGATACTTTCAGACAAGATTTCTGATAAAAACGTTTCAAAAAAATGGTTAAAGAAGAGACGTCTTTAGAAAAAAGGTAAATGACCATAGTAAAGATAGAAATAAATACACTTTTTATTTTATTAAATTGCAAGTTACGAGAGAGTTAGTGATGTGTATGAAATTTATATTAAAAATTGTAAGCAAATAGTAAAGAAAAAATGAAAAAGGAGATCTACTTAAACTTGACTTTAAATACATGAAGTACATAAAGTGTTAGAAAAAATATTTTGAAGAAAAACTTCAAATAGCAAAAGGTTATTATAAAAACTAAAAATAGATTTACACTTAAATAAGTTGAGATAAAAACGCAAGAAAACTTGTTAAAATTAAAATTTTCTCTATTTTCAGTCATAAAATATACATACAATAGAGATAAATAGCTGGCCAAAATGAAGAGCTTTAAGTGAAAATAAGGCAATTTAAAACACTAACTGCATAGTGTACACTAATTGTGTAGCTCAAACTAATTATATAGTGTACACTAATTGTGTAGCTCAAACTAATTGTATAGGGTACACTAATTGTGTAGCTCAAACTAATTGTATAGTGTACACTAATTGCGTAATGTACATTAATTGGATAGTAGTGTATACTAATTGTATAGGAAGATCGATAGATTATAATACGGTTTTTTAAAACTATCCATTTTTGAAAAACCGAATAAACCGATTATTTTAAGACGAATAACCGGTTAGTTTTAATATGTATAATTTTTATATGTTTTGATATTTTTTAGTGCAAATGTACTCTTCGTTTAAGTATTTCTCTAAATTTAATACTATTTTTATACTGTATTTGACTACCTTGAACGTCGCACAAATAACGTGAAAACCATAGTCCAAAGGACTTCAGACCCTTCAGCCTATCTTCTTTTCTTCTGAAGACTCTGGAAAACTTGATCGACTTGCATCTTCACCGTACGATAGAACCTGACCTATTATCTGCGTCCCAACATGCCTTCACTATGGGCAGATCTTTTGAGACTGCGTTTCACTCGCTAGTGGGGTATACTAAAAATGCCCTCGTGCACAGGGAGTATGCTCTAGTGACATTCCTACATATAGAGGGGGCCTTTAACAATGTGACACAGGAGTCGATTAGGTCGGCTCTGGTGGTACTGAATGTTCATTGGTCTGTGGTAAAATTTATGTGGAGACTCCTGACCGACACGGTTATTGTCTCCATTATGGGATCAGCTACCGTCTACAGGGTGGCTGAAAGGGTAACTCCACAGGCTAGGGGCTCTTTCCCCTCTCCTGTGGAATTTGACAGTTAACTGCTCGTGAGGCTTGATTCTAATAGATTTAAGACTGTAGCGTATGCGAATGATGTTGCTGTGGCTGTGTCGGGAAAATTTTTTAACACAATGCCACAACGTCTTCAAACATCTCTGGGACTTCTCAGTCGGTAGAGTACAGACAGTGGGCTGAACGTTAATCCGGGAAAGAAGGAATTGGTACTATTCACGTGCAGGTACAAAGTTCCGTCGTTTTCTCTACCATGTCTGCACGGGGTTGAACTGCGGCTGTCAGATAGCGCGAAGTATCTGGGGATAATCATGGATTCCAAGCTATCCTGGCTACAAAATACACGTGCGAGTGTGGCAAGGGCGGCTATGGCGAATGCTGCGTTGTACGCCTGTCTTAGGGCCGTTGGAAAGTCCTGGGGTCTAAATACTGGGAATTCCAACTGAATATTCAACACGGTGGTTAAGCCTATACTTACGTATGGTGCGGAGGAGTGAGTGGAGGTCTCTGGAGAAATCCACATATTTCAAGATATTTGATAGAGTTCTGCGAAGTGCGGCACTGATGATTACAGGTGCGCTCAGGTCCACTCTTTCGAAGGCAGATGGCGGACATGACTGCGATAAGGTTGAGAATGCCAGGATCATGGTCGGACAGGATCAACGGGCATGCGACAATCTTTAGTATTTGGATACTATCCCTGATGGGATACATCACTGCACACCCAAACCATTCCTGGAGAGAATGTTCTCCGTGTGCTTCTCAACAGAACCGGTAATTGGACAAGGTACTGTTCAGATTCACACGAATGGATCAAAATCCTCGGAAGGGGTTGGGGGCGGCATCATTATTCCTGTATACGAGGTGAGAAAATCCTTTGAACTGCCGGACCACTGCTGTGTCTTACACGCGGAGGTCTCGGCGATAAAGAGGGCAGCGGACTGGTTGATGTACTATTGGGTTTATGACATTGATATCCGGATCTGTACGGACAGTCAGGCTGCGATCAGGGCGCTCTCCGGTGTCTACTCGACATCGCGACTGGTGTGTGAATACCGGGCACCTTTCAACGAGATGGCGAGACATTCAGATTTGGAGACTATCTGGGTAAGGGGTCACTTGGACGCCCGGGTGAACTGTGTGGCAGACGGACTTGGGAGGACTGGCTCTCTCCTCAGAAATGATGAGATTGACCACTCAGTTGGGATGCCACTCTTCTCTTGCAGACTTATGGTCATGCGGTACATGTTGGGCAGGTCACAGCTACGGTGGGATGATGAGCCCACGTGCTCTATATCGAGGCAAATCTGGCCCCTATATGATCGTTTAAGGTTGTCACATACAGTATTAAAATAGCATTAAATTTAGAAAAATATTTAAACGAAGAGTATATTTGTCGATTAACTGTTCGTTCTTCCTATACAATTAGTATACACTGCTATCCAATTAGTGTACACTATACAATTAGTTTGAGCTACACAATTAGTGTACACCATGCAGTTAGTGTTTTAAATTGCCTTATTTGCACTCTTTAAATCTTGAAATTATTAATATTTAAAAAATATATTTTTTGACAAATAGGGTCACAAATTATGAATCCGATCAACGTTTTATACAATATAACCAAATACCATCCTGGCCTTATTAATTATACTCGTAATATGCGAAATAGAAAAAAGGTTCTATTCACATAAAATGCCAAGATCAAGGAAACAATCAACAACATCGACTAAAAAATTACCAATAAAATAATTTACAGAAATAGAAGTTCTTCTCGAATACTGCATCAATTTAAAATTTTTAATATTGAGCTTCAATAAGTTTGTACTACACCATTCATGAAACAGATTCGGGTTTGATTGAAGAAATGTTGATCTGTGACAGTTCATTGATGAATAAATGAAATAATAGAGGGCTAAGATGACCACCCTGTGGAACCCGACAACGAGCATGTATGCTCCTTGATAGCGTATTAATAAAATAAACAGTTTAATTCTGTAGAAACTATTATCGAATGTCACCTATTTTAAGAGCAACTGAATTTATCAATACAATTGTTTTTCTAGTTATTGGTGTTTAGTATACGATGTACGATTTGTGTGTATACTTGAAGAATATTGAAATTTTGCCCTTAACACTATTTTTATATTAAATAATAAATTTAAAATTTTTAAGAAAAAATCTTATAAAGAAATTAAATGAAATGAATTCCTATTTAAAGCTTAAGGACAAATACGTATGTATTTGCTCCAGCAAATTATAATTTTTTATTCAACAAGCTCAGATTGCAGTTACTGAAAGCCACAACTATAGAATAAGCTAATATACCAAAAAACAAATAAATGAGTGCATTCGCCAGGTAAAACATTAGGGAGGCACTAAATTAAAAGAATAATAATAATATTAATTAAATAAATAAAATAATAATTAATAATAAGCTTTTTAGATCGATCATTCGAAGCGTATTAAAACTACTTAATTCTGTAAAATTGGAGACAATTGTGTAGATTTTTTCTTGTCGAACCTGGGCTATATGTATTACTAGTTATTTATTTTTATTTTTCTTTTTTCTATTTTCCCCTTTCTAAATTGAGTCACCCTTTTCTTGATGCGAAAGAAAATCCCTAAATCTCTTTTTAAAACAAAATATTAATGCCATGATTTAGAAAAAGATGATTTAAACCACAAACTAATGTGGATTGCTTTTTATTTCATGGGAGAAAAAAAAGAGGGGCAAGATTTCTAAACGAAAGCACACACGTTTACACATATATATATGCCATATATATGAGCACAGATTCAGACAAACAACTGACAATAATTTGTGCAAACATTTACAAGCTTAAACAATTTGTCTACGCACCGGAATGCGTTACAAGCAGCAGAAATGCAAACGAGAAAAAAAATCGAAAACATTTCCGTTGCCATAACGCAAAGCAAAGTGCAGTATAGCACAGAACAGCACAGCTTAGTATAGAAACGAACAGTAGGAAGAATAAGAATTCATATAGACAAACACTCACACATATATGCATATGCATACATGTTAACACATACAAAAGCATAAAAGTTATTTCATTAATGTGAAAATATGCTGTATAACAAAACCCTTTAAATATGCTACAATTTTTTTAACAAATTATATTTGCATATCTCTCACACACACACTCTCTCTCACTCTCTCTACTTACTTGGAATAATAGCAGAAAGCAAGCATATTATTTATGTTATTAAACTAGAAACTGCATTATTTTCATTTAATTTTTCTTTTTCATTCTCTCTTTTTAATATAAGGGGATATTTCATTTGGATTCTGTTTAATTTTTTTACTAAATAAATATGCGTGCCTAGTTAGAGGCTCATAGGCATATATTGTTACCAGGGTTACGCAACGGGTAAAGAAATCATTAGTTGGTATACATTGTAGTAAACCAGTGTTAATATAAGCAAATTGTTTGAGGTGAAATGTATTTACCGAAACGTTAGTTCGTTAGCTTACCCGGCCAACAGAGAATAATGGGAGAGTTTGAGTAGGCGCTAAGGGTAAAATGAAGCACAGAGGTAGAGTAAGGCTGTGGCAAAAACTTGCCTTAAGGTTGAGGTTGTTCCTAAGAACCAGCTCATATACATATGATTTACAATAACAGCCAGTTAGAAATTAAAAAGAGGTCAATAGGAACTATAACTTATGTAAGCTTATCTAAAAATTTAATAAGACTTTAGCTTTTTCTATAATGGCTTATAGAAAAAGGCTGGTTTCTTATCGTTTTAAATTATTTAATAATTATTTAATAATTTTTTTTTCACAATTCCCTACCGACCTTGGTAGTGCAGCTTTTTCTAGTTCAAAACTCATAAGGTTTTCTACTTTAGTTAAGTGTTGAATTAACGTGCACAGTTTATTTTCATTTAAAACCACAAGATCCATTACAGGATATCCTTACAAATAACTACATATACTAAAACATATGTATGTTAAGGTGTTCATACATTCATCTACACACATACACAAGAACACAATTACACACTTTGTAGACAAATACACACATACACACATCTACCTGTTTACCAATACTTTAGCATACTACTACAGGATGTGTAGTTTTGGTGTAATTTAGTTTTTTTTTTTCATATATATCACAACAGCATATACAGCCGTTGGCAAATAAAGAGTAACGGGGAACTTTGTTTTGTTGAAAATAATGCTCTTGTTGCCTTACTATCATAGGTAAAATGAGCAGGCCTCTGGTCTGCAAGCATGAGTGATGAGGCGTTAAACCAATAAAACAGGGCAAAAAAGACCGCTCACAAGTGAAGCATCCAATTAACTTGTATGGAATGGTGCATGCTAAAGCATTGCAATCAAGTAGAGTACTTGTGCAGTGTTATACCTTCACCACATCAAACCAATTTTACGAACAAAGCCACATAAGCTAGTCAATGTGAGAACATATACCCTACTTGGAGTTACTATATCCCCTCCTTTTCTATGAAACTAGACAGAAAAGCACTCACAAGTTCAAATATCCCGGCATACAGTCCGAAGAAGCTACACAAATCAATAGCAACATTCCCCAAGATATGCTAATGACATCTGAGATCACAATATACGATAAATAGTCTGCTCCTGTTCAACAGAAATAGCCAAGGAAAACTGCCTGAAGTAAAGTTGGCAAATCTTTTCACCTGTCTCAGTTCAAAAGACCCCATTCATTACTGAGTAAATAGACTCGCTAATACCCTAAGTTCACTTCTGTTGAACATAACCTTTTGAAGAGAAGAAAGCAATTCAGAGTGTATTCAGATGCGAATCCAGCTCACTTGGGTTCAATACTGATCCCACTGCGATACCTAAGAAGGTAGCGTCCAAGTAGACTTATACGTATGTCCGCGCTCCGGTCTAAAACGAACCAACCAGATATATATAAAAAAGTACTCCAAACGAATCCCACCGTATAGGGGCCTAATTTGTGGTGATATAGAGAAAAAGAGTTGATTCTCCCACCTTAGCTATATCATGTCTAACAAATATCGTATAACCTGAAATGTTTGGGTGGTCAGTATCCTCATTGCAAAGAAGAAAGCCTTCCCTAGCCACTCTGTCCGCCACACAATTCCCCACGGTGTCAGAGTGGCGCTTCACCCAGATAATCTCCATAATAATGCTTGAATGTTTCGTCATCTCGAAGATAGAATGTTGTGCCAGTGTCAGAGGTTTTACTCCCCTACGGTCCATGTATAGAGGATAGAAGACCATGCTAAGCAAGTCCTATAAATAGCCATCAGCTAAGCAATTACTATTTCAGCACTACTCTAAAGATAGGCAGGAATAACACCATTCGGACCCGAGAATTTCAACGAAGCAAAACTACTCAGCGCCTATCTCAGCCCAATTATCGCAATGACTATGGAATATGAGACTCAGTGCGAACGCATGAGTTATCCTCACAACGTTCCATTATTAAAAGACTGCACGGGAAATGCACGTCTAATAAGTCACATTAAGTTTCCAGGTTCCACATGGCTTTTGAATTAAGCCCGGGACCACCGGTGAAAATGCCAGGATTTTCCGAAATTGGATCTTCTCATAGAAGCCTTCAACGCCACTGCAGAGGGGTCTCCAAGACTTCCGTTTCGCGTTTCCAATCCGATTATTAAATCCTGAATCCAGAGTATCCGGACAAAATGTACACCACCCCTCTAAGATTGATCCTATTCAAATTGAGTAGTTCAGTTCCCGTTACAGTTTCCCCATAAGCATCTTGTGACCCTGTTTACTATTTTATTCGACCGAAGAGTCAAATAAGTCTTGATACCTGTTTCCTTCCTCACTGTCTACTGTGTCTACTGTACTGTTATCGATTTAACCTTATCGGTAGTTATGATGGTTTTTGCTAATCCTGCTGTCGCTAATTATGTTAGACTTCATCGGTCTCATATTTTAACTGATCGAATTGATTCCATCCATAGCAGCACTAAATGCCGTCTGGCCTGGACTTCGACGTTTAAGCTCTCAATATAGATTAACAGTTCCGTCATCTTCCTGAACTTATATCCATTCGTATAGCAATTCTTTCCCATTCGATATCCATTCAGGTACCCTATTCGAACAATATGGTTCGGTAATATGGTAAAACTTATCATAGAATCTGAAATGCTAAAGACTCATGACGCATCAAAAGATTATAGTGATTATCCATGGCCAGAAATTTTTTTCTATTTGTTGTTTAGTGTAATTAACAAGTGCCATGACTAGGTGGGACTTAAAAACAAAAATTTTGTTTTGGCTGTAAAAATATTTTCGGGCACAATACATTCAAATATGCGCAAAAAAAATTTTTAAGATCTCTTTAAATACATAAAAGTATCGAAAACATGCTCTTAAAACTGAAATATGCAAAAAAATGCTTTTATGAGCAAAGTATGCAAAAATATGCCCTAAAAAATCGATGACAATATTCATTAAAATTCCTGAAATGGATAAATAGTTTACATCTGACTCGATTGATTGCATAGGAAAAAACATGCAATGGCATATTTCTGGTTTCACTGCTAATTAGTTTACATATGCTGTATAAAATGGTTTAATTTCATACTCTACACTACTTGTCTTGCCTATTGGTTTATAGTTTAGGTTTCTGTGTAAATTTTTTTTCCAATCTTTTTTCTTTATTTTGTTATTCTTGTTATAGTTGTTGTTGCTGTTTTTTTTTTTCTTTCTGTAAATATCAATCTATCGATACCGTTGTGACCGCATTTCTGAGTCGTACACATACAAATTGTTGTTAAAGGATATTGCGGTTTAAACCAATCGAGCAAAACTAAACTTGATTATTTTGTGTGGTCATACATACAAAATCCATACAAGCACACACACACACATGCAAACATACACATAAACACACAAGTGTTTATTATATGATGTATAGGTTGGCAAACACATATACACAAAGGTTTAGCTTTAAGAATGTATAGAGAGAATGTGTGTGTATGTGTCTGTGTTTAGTTTAAGAAGTTTAGCCTTTTCAAGTAAAACTACGTCAGACATTCATTATCCGTTTTTTCAAAAGGTATAATTTGCTACATTTATTTGAAGGCCGCCTATCTAGCTATGCAGGAGTACAAATAAATGTATAAATAAATGATTCGCAAAAGTGTAATTTTTCTGTTTTATTTTAGAATAACTATTTAGAACAACTTTTTTTTAAGAAAAAGTTTAAATGCATTGCTATACAAATACAGTAGATTTAATAAGAATGTTCACTTATTTCTTCCTCTAGGTATGCATGTGTCTGCTTGCTAACGCCTTAAAGTATGCAATCAAATCATTTAGATAGCAGAGAGCGAAGTGTTTTTGATTCTTATATAGAATTTGCATAAATTTTGCTAAATGAGTCTATTAAACATGTATTTTCCTTTCACTTTGTGAAATCCGTTTTCCATTTTCTGTGAGTCTATAAAATATGCAGGAAATATTTGTGGGCTTGAGGAAAAAAAACGTACCTTTTAAATTTGATTTTCTAATCAGTTTAAATCTTAATTGAATATTTTAAGAAGAGAGTTAATCTTGTTCAATATAATTTACATTTCAATCAGTTTAATTAAAACGAATCAATGCCCCCCATTGATTTGTTGCATAATTAAAAAGGGGTATTCGGTTTTGCTTTCTTTTCAATTATCCGTTTACTTGAATATCGTAATATATTTTAGTTATACTCAATCAATCAATTAATTAATAAACACGGCTTATTTGATTATTTGATTCTTAAAGCAAAAAATAATAATAAATTATAGACTTGAATTCGCAAAAGACTTTAGCTTTGTAACTCAGTTTCTTTTTCCAGCTGGGGTATGCCTCAGTCTGTCCAGGATCGGAACAAACGTCTGCGTCCTATGTAAACGAAATACGACTACTTATCTTCATATTTTTAAAATATAAGCAAAACTTTATCATGAGACCTTATTTTCTTCACTTAAGAGCTTGTTGAAAAGGTAATTAATCTGCGGTGAATCTGGAGGAACCACAGGAAGGGTTGTCGGTAATTAATCCAGTACGATTGCAAAAATAGGAACGGTTGTCGGTAAATTAATCCAGCAGGCTTACAGAAACGGTTGTCGGTAAAATAATCCAGCAAGATTACAAGAATGGCTGTCGGTAATTAAGTCTGTGATAAATCTGGAAGGACCACAAGAACGGATAACGATAGTTGATTTGGCAGTGTTACGGAAACAGTTGATTGTGGTAAGTCTTGAAGGACCACAGGATAATTCAGTCGGTAATTTATCTGGCAGAGTTACGGGAACAGGAGCAGTTGTCGGTGGTTGATTTGGCGGCATCACAGAATCGGGTGTCTGCAAATATTCTGGCAGGATTACAGCAACTGCTATTAATTGCTGACATGATGACGGGATCTGTTGTTGGTGATTAGTTTGGCAGGATCACAGGAACGGGTGTCTGCTATTAATCTGCTGACATGATCACGGCAACTGTTGTTGGTGATTAATTTGGCAGGATTACAGGAACTGGTATCTATAACTAATCTGGCAGAATTACGGAAACTATTGTCGGTGATTAATTTGGCAGGAACACAGAAACGGATTTCTGCAATTAATCAATTTGGAATAAATTCGGGCGACCTTACAATTAGAGGCTTATTATAAACAACTATATTGATGACTGGATAAACTCGTAACACCTTGTCACCAACTACTTATAATACAACTGTAGGATAAATTCGGATGGCCTTGTAATTGGGATGTAGTATAAAATCTCCGTTAGTACACTACAATGGTAACAGGATAAATGTAATATAAATTCGGGAGACCTTACAATTGGTGTTTATTACTATTAAGACGCCCAGAGGGTCGCCCGGGTTACCTGTCTTATTTGTCGAAAGCCGATTTTTAGCCGAACCAACTCTCTCCTCTCACTTCCAAATTGTGATAATTTATGTTAAAAATAATATGAACACAATGAGAATTACTCTCAACCAATGTTCATAAGCGAAATGTAATATTTGCATTGTATTCTATGTGTTTTGTTTATTGTTAATAAGTTATTATGTGTGTTTGTTATTTTTTTTTTTATTGGTAATAAGTATAGTTTTATTATTTTAGCTTGTCTGTATGTTGTTGTTGTATTTGTCATTTAGTGTACTTTGTAACGTCATGTTACAGCTTGTAGCAGTTTGAAGCTTGAAATTTAATTGTTCGTATTAAACACAGACCGATTTCGAATAAAATTTAATTTGCTTCGTAATTTCTCCATCGAAATACGAACATACAACGAAACCTATGAATTTGTTGTTTTAAAAAAAGCAATAATTTTTCTCCAAGTTGTCACTTTATCCACGTTGCTTTCGGAAAAGTGAAAAAAGACTTCGGTTAATAAAGATCCTAGAAATGCCCATAATGGTAGTGCTTCCTTTGTGTCATTGATCGCTTCTCTCAATGTATCACGTGATTTTTTAGCAACTTTCCCTTTGACACTGTTTTTGGCAGCTCAACTGGTTTTGTTCAACATGTTACTAACAAACATGTTCTGTTTGGTCTATAATTTAACCATGAGTCGACTTACAACAGAACAACGTTTGCAGATCATTGAATTTTACCATAAAAAATCATGCTAAGAATGCATACCTTTTTATCGGAAAATTGTTTTTAGAGACGAATCTCATTTCTGGTTCAATGGATACGTGAACAAGAAAAAATTTGTGTTTGGTATTAAGAGCAGACAGAAGCATTGCAAGAACCGTCAAATGCACTGTTTGGACTATGGATTTGGATTATGGACTGGTGGTATCATTGTACTGTACTTTTGCAAAGACGACGAAGGCAGGATCGTTACTGCGAATGGCGAGCGCTACCGTACTATGATAAAAACTTTTTTTTTGGCCACAATTTCAACACGATGGTGCCACCTGCCTCATAGCTCAATTGAGAGGCAAGTTCAATGATTACTTGTTCACGTTTGGGGTTGATCAATTAGCTGCCTAGGTTGTTTGGAGGAAGCATTAACCCAGAGAATATCGCCGTTGAATGCGAGAAAACTGGTATACGATGAATTAATTCAATGGCAGACTGAACGGAATCTTACGTGAAGCCGAGGTACAGCGTATAAAGGCCATAATAGGCTTACTATCCCTATGAGGTAATAGAAAAAGGCAGTTCCATGGAGTCCAGAGGTGTTTAGTACTTAAAAACTGTGCACACTCTACGGTACGGGTATGGGTTCGAAGTCATTCCCTTTTGTCCATTTTTTCCACTAAAAATGCCGTAAGACCCTGATGTTAAGTGTTCATAGTCATTTTTAGCACACAATCTATCCATCAATGCATAAAAATCATATATTTAATTTTGAACATTTTTTTATGTATGTATGTATTTATGGTATATTCGTCAATGTACCCAAGCCACACCCCAAACCCCACAATTTTCCAATATACCTAATTCTCTTCTATTGAGGTACCATTCCCTTCTAAATTGATGTTCAATTATCTTTTGAAAATGTAACATCACCTGCGTATCAAAAAAAAAATAAATAAATAAATAAAAATTGGATTGATTAAGCCAGAGCTCTCCGAGTAAAACGCAAGATTTCAAAGAAAATTCTTATCGTCAACATTAATACACACTGCAGTGTTCAAGCAGACTCTCACTTTATTATAGAAAATGTTGAAACTAATCAGTGTAGAGTCTGCATAATATACGTTTAGGCTTCTGATTATGTACTAATTCAGCGTTCGGCTATTTGGTAACGCAGTTTCTTTTCCAGCTAGGGTTTGACTCAGTTTGCAAAAGATCGTCTGCGTCCTTTGTAAACGAAATACGAATATTTTAATTCGTATTCCAATTATAAAGAAAACTTTATTATGAGTCCAGATTTGGTTAGGAGAGTTGGATTTGGTATCGTCGGTCAAGAAAACAGGTCGTTTGGCGATTAACCCCGGCAGGATTAATGAAACGGTTGTCTGTAAATTAATCTAGCAGGCTTACAGGAACGGTTGTCAGTAATTAATTTGTGGTAAATCTAGAAGGGCCACAGAAACGGGTATTTGCAATTAATCTGGCAAGATTACATGAACTGTTGTCGGTGATTAATTTGGCAGGATCAGAGGAATGGGTGTTTGCAATTAATCTGGCAGGATTACAGGAACTATTGACGGTGGTTAATTTTGCAGGATCATAAGAACAGGTATCTGCAATTAATTAGCCGAATTTTAAACTAAATTCGGGAGACCTTACAATTGGGGTTTAGTATAAAATGTATTGAGTTGGCAATAGTGTCGCCCTTGTTACCCGTCTCCGTTAGTATACTACTATGGTAACAGGATAAATGCGAAGGTCTTGTTACCAGCTACTTACAACCCAATTGTAGAATAAATTTGGGAGATCTTGCAATTGGAAGTTTGTAATAAATTTATGAAGACGTTCTGAGAGTCGCCTTGGTTACTCGGCTTGAAAAGAAGAGTCATTTTTGGTCAAATCAACTATCCCCATCACTTTCAAATTATGATCATTTATGTCAAAAATAATATGAACACAATGAGAATTACTGCCAACCAATGTTTATAAACGAAATGTAATATTTTCATGGTGTTATTGTAAATAGATTATTATGTGTTTTTTTTTTGTTTTATTAATTACATTTGTATGTCTTGTGACGTCACGTTACAATTTTAGTTCGTAAAATAAAATTGCTATGGGAAGCTATTGTAACTAGGACAACTGGTATTGCTCGAAGCCTCTAATTGTTATTTTGAACTTTTTTTTACGTTACTCTTCTAGAGAGCATATTGACTTTCCAAAAAGTATTCATTGCTTTTTCTCAGTTCCATTACGAAGTTGATTTGCAAGCTAAGTAGATGATTAATCCTCAGTAGCTCCCCTCCATGTGATTGTGTAGTGGTGAAGATCTTTGCTAAGTGATGGTGTTGAACTTTATTTAGCACCGTAATTTTATTCCTATAGGTAATGTTTTTTCTTAATCATTCATTTAATCGTTGTCAGCATTTTCAGAGGTAAGCTGGAAAGTCAAAGGGGATTCTCTAAGCACTCGAAGCCGCTATTATATTTTTGTCGTCATGTTCTTTGCTGCGAGTTCTAACCTACATCCCTTGTATTGTATTCGTGCGCTCTAACCACGCTATACATTGCGAACATATATGGCTGCGAAGATATCGTGGTGCATATGACTTCTGCAATTAATCAATCATTTACAGTATAGGTGGATCAATGTAGACGCTTTTATAGTTAGACGCCTCGATGCATAATTCATATTTTAGTATAAAAACTCTTTTTAAATGAATATTTCTAATTAAATTATTATTTAAATTGTGTATAATGCCTTTAGTAATGTAATTGCTGTAATTATTTATTTATTTTTTTCTTTACTTTTGCCCATTTGGTCACCACCCACTTAATATAATTCAAGTTTTTAATTTGCTATTCAAATATTGATTTTGCTTTTCACTCTGACTGTGGCTTAGTTTCTCTCTCTCTCTCTCTCTCTCTCTGTCAATCTGAAGTCTTCATTTATTTATTTATTTAATTAAATCATTATAATAAAACTCATATAGAAAATACATGTTAATCTTTCATTTTTGAATCCATATTATAAAATAAATATATTGAGATTGAGATACAAATACAGAGAATACGAGAAGTGATGCTGTGAAATATAAGAAAATATTTATTATGCATGTCGGTGGGTTGGATGATTTTATTAATAAATTCCATTTTGGACTAAGAAATAAGTATGCGAAAGATATACTCTCGTACCCAGAAGAATAAGTGATAAGGTCATGTGAAATAAATCTGACTGGCTGGGTAATAGTAAAAGACGAATTTGAAAAGCTGTGCAATGTTGACATATTTTTTTAGAGAATTTTGCAATTTTCTTTTTTTTAACTCCACAGCTTTTGGAGCAATCATTACTCTATAGTTTTATGAGCACAGGCAGCAGCTGAGCGTTTATAAACCATAAAAATGTTCCAAATTTCTCAAGAAATCAATATAAAAATGGTGAGTCATTATACAAAGGAGCGGCGAGGTGTGGTTTTCACAGCGCACGCATAACAACACAAACGATCCAGGTTCGAGCTTCAGCAGAGGATATGTCGAAGAAAAATTTTGATATCGAATGTTTAATAAAGAGGCTTCCTTCTAAAAAATAAAGTAAAAGCCCTCCTGACATTTCCGCATACTTCTGACACTGATAACAAACATCAGATGAATGATCAGGAAATTATGCCACCTACTGGGAATAAATTACAATGCTAAAGTAAAGATCACCTCTAATTAGCAAGGATCTTCACCACTATGCAAAACCATATGGAGGAAGCTACAGTGGATTAATCATCTACTTAGTTTGAAAGATCAAATTGATTAAAGAAACTGAAACAAAGCAATGGATGCTAATAAGCTCGCTAGAGGAGTGACAGAGAAAAAAAAGTCAAAACACAACCTCGAAATGTTCACAGAGAATAATTTAATTATTTCTTCCATGAGGCCGGGTGCTGGTTCATTACTGGATATCTACAGCAGAGTACAACTAGCAGATGGACCAAGTATTCAGCTTTGATCAAAAGATGTTGATGACTAAGTATGTCCTCCATTGCTTCCTCTTTCCCCTTCTGAGAACTTTCTATAGTAGTCACAAAAAGAAGACAATTGTAGGAGTACATGCGATAGCTGTCCATAGTTCGATGATAAAGCCAGTTGCTTTACGTGACTACCTGCCCTGGGACGTTGTGTCACGGTGCCAAAGTATAAGGGAATACAATGCGTCCACCAATGCCCCCATCTATGATTAAAATCACCAGTGAGTAGCAGTCCGAAGCCATGTTATTTGAACATGACCACACACCTAGGTGAGATGTCGGACCCTATCTTAACTTCTACCGGTCTATGGGTCACGGCACCCGGTTAAGAATGTTACTCCACACCGAGCCAGCATAGCTCTCCCCGAGATTTGAGCCTCAACCCTAGCCACCACATTGCCACCACAAAGAGGCCTCAACGCAGTCGGTCAGGAACCGAAGTTTCTGGGGCTCCCGATATCCGTGGTACCGGAATTAATCCTCCGGTCAGGCTATATCTCTTCAATGGCCACCTGAAAAACACTTGATCCATCACGAAGATCTAATACCACATCTAATTTTTAAACCATCCGTATAAACTCTGTTAACTAAGACTTTGAGGAGATCAACTTGATTCCAATCTAAGCGAGTGTTTTCGGACATTCCTTCAGACAGTTAATCAAGAATATTGACTATAATCCTTAGCATTTAATATATAAAGCCGCAGCTGGAATATATAAGCTGATCAGCAGTAGATGCAATTACACGTCGAGAGCGGCTTGCACGTAGAGACCAAGAAACTCTTGTCGACTGATATACACTCGGGTAGTCCTTGTGCTCATTTTAGTCATCGTATGAAATGCTATCTTATTGGTTAGTTGATCAACTGGAAATTCAGCATAATAAAGCAGAGATTCATTTCGCTATAATAACTTTTTTTTCACAAAACTAAGATTAGTTCACACATGGAACCTGTGTATAAACTCATCTGAAGACATAGGCTTATCTTTCCTACAAGGGAGGAGTCAGGTACAGACTCAGGAAGCTTACCAGATGATTCACAAAAGTGGTACTTAAATGAATTCAAAACGCTCCAAGGATTTTGAGTAGATAGAGGGGCTCAGAGCATATAGACCGAGAGCTTAAGGCAGGGACACCACAATTTTGCAGGTGGTAACTGTGGAAATCTTAACCGATAGGCGACAATCGGTAGTAAGAATCAAAATACTCTCGAACAGTAGTCAATAAGTCATAAAGGTCCTTAGAAGTTGTGTAAATATGTACTTCCTGAAAGTTGCTGGTATGACATAGCACACTTAATACTCTCGCTATTCAGAATCAGGTTACCATTAGTCTCGGTATCGGTAAGAGATATTTAGCGGACTTTCACTGGAGCCACTCCATTCTTTGCCTTCAACAAGAGTTTACGGGAAGTGGATTTAAGAAAATGGTCAACAAATGGCATGACACTCATGGGATCGATCATTGCAAAATGTTTCCGAACTTCGACAGTAAGAAAAGGGAGTTTGTTCTTAATCTGGATACAAAGAAAACCCTGGGGATGTACTTGATTTAAAGGGCAATACGTTTTTAATAAACAGCCGTACAGATTGCTAATATTCAATACAAGTACCTACAGATTCTGTTGTGAGTAAGACGAGTCAATGAAGTACTTGTTCATTAACTGTATGGCACTGGCAATACAGGCTACTAAGCGCATATACGCTGAGTGAGAAAGCTTGGTTGACACTCCCATTAAAGAAACTAGTCCGGTTCCTTGACGTATTGGTCTAGTGAATAAATCAACGGTGGTCGCAGTGCAAATGGCAGATTTAAGCCTGTTCTTACCTTCATTACATTACAAGGTTAGCTCTAGAAACTAATTAAACATTTTAAACCTTGTACACCAGCACAAGCAGATGACGTTTTTTTTAACTAGAAAGTAATTTTGATTATATTCGACGAATTAAAGTTAATTATAGGCTCACTTATGCGTAAGCGTTACAAATAACAACGCAAACACAATTGACATAAACCCACCACTCATAACGGTATAGGGTATAAATGAAAAAAACAAATAAATATCACAGCAAATACAATATATTTATTGAAACTAAACGTGTTTAGTATAATGATTTTGAGAGAGTGTGTTAGAGTGAGAGAGCATAAGTATTATAATTGAATCTTGTTTATGTGTCTGTGTGTGCGTGCGTATCATAGTGGTTGATATGAATACATACACAATTTAGTAGGTGTTGTTATTGCTGTTGTATGTGTGTATTAAATTGGGCATCAATGTGTCAATTAACACAATACTAATGTATTTTATAAAACCAAACAACAACAATAAAATTTACACATATACGAGTACACGCAGGCACAAACAACTATTTATTATTTGATTATATACAGCATGCAGCTGTAATATTAATAATAAAGCAAAACACTCATACGCACTGTATTACTACAAAGAAACTAATTTCTATACGTAAAGTAGTATCTATTGAAACGAACTTATGGTTTTTAGGTGGTGATTTTAAAGCAGTATTTGTTGTAAGGAGCTTTGACTGTTAGAGAGCTATATAGTTTCATATCTTTCTATAAATTACTTGTAAATGTGTTATTATAATGCCATAAATAATATAAAATATTATTAGAAAAACAATAAAAGCAACAACAAAAGCTGTAACAGCATTAGAGCCAACAGTGTTATTTAAGCAAAAAAATTATTTTTTTTTTGCTGAAAGAGAATTATAAATGTCAAAAATATATTTAAAACGTTATGTGATATATTGATAAAGAACACTTATGGCATAACAAATATTTTAATCACAATAATAATAATAATAATGATAACAATAAGGAAAAAGGTTAAAGTTACAGATTTATTTGTTACATTTAAATTAAATGTTAAAACATTGTAGCAAAAGAATATTATTAAGCAAAATTGTACGTCATAATATAGGAACCTTGAGTTGAAATTAGAAGGTAATAAATATGTGTAAAGAATTTATAAAGGGTCAGCCATCTAACGATTTTTTTTCAACTAGTGCTTATTTCGTGAATGGTAACACTTAGCTCATGTCTGATTTGACAGGTAATTAGTTTTATCCTTTAGCTGAACGAATATGATTGTGTATACGCTTGAACAATGCTGGGAAATATTGCGACATTACTTTGTTGCAGAATGAAAAAAGAAAAAAAATCATCTTTTCAGATAAAGCTCATTTTGATCTTGGCGGGAGTGTAAACAAGCAGAATTGTCGCATTTGGGTCACAGAAAACTCGCACGCATACATTGAAAAGCCGATACACCCAAGACGAGTCACTCTTTGGTGCGGATTTTGGTCCAGAGGCATAATTGGGCCATTTTTCTTCAAAAATGAGCAAAGAGTGGCCGTTACAGTCAATGGCGATCGTTATCGGGCCATGTTGAACGAATTTTTGTTCACAAAAATTGAAGAGGAGGATATTAGCAACATTTGGTTTCAACAGGACGACGCTACGTGCTACACAGCCGAAGCTACACCCGTTGTTTTGCGCCCTGTTTTTGAAGATCGCATTATCAGCCTCAGAGCTGATATCATTTGGCCACCTCGGAGCTGCGATTTGACACCGTTGGACTATTATTTGTGGGGTGCCGTCAAAGATAAGTGTTACGCCAACAAGCCAGAGACAATTGACGCTTTAAAGGACAATATTCGTGATGCCATTGGTGAAATACAGCTGCACACAATCGATAATGTGCTTAAAAATTGGACCGATCGTGTAGGCCACTGCATGGCCAGCTGAGGCAGCCATTTTAATGAAACTATTTTCCATTATTAACCGGAAGGATTGTACTTTCAAATAGAAAAATAAATTTGAAAAAATATTCCGTAGTTTTTTTCATAGCATTTTCAAAAAATAAAAATAAAAATTATTTGGCGGACCCTTTATAAGATTCTAAATGTCTTAATTAAGAAAAAAGGAAGAATATAATAGTTTTGTAAATGCCTAGGTAGGTAGGTAGGTAAGAAAGGTGGTACTGAAAGTACCTCACCCAGAGACCACAGTGGTCTATTGTGAAAAGAGCCTTTCAACGGATAAAAAAGGCAATGAAGAGAAAAATTAGAAGTAAAAGAGAGAGGAAGGACAGAAAAAGAAATAGGAGAAGAAAAATGGTCAGAAGTGGGATACAGAAAGAGACGGATGCCCAAGGAGGACCAGGCATCACCTAAAAGCCAGCTGAGACCTGATAGAAAGCCTTTTGGTCGCATATCCTAGCCGACGCAATGTCAGCAAGGCCATCGAAAGAGCCCCGGCCCAGCGAGCTCTTGTGCCCATAAAGAGCCGAGTAATAACAGAGGATGTGTTTTACAGTCTCCGGCTCCCCTGTATCGCTGCAAACTTGGCAGAAAGTAGGGGAGCCTGCTGCCCAAATCGCAGTTCTCGCCCTCAGAGCCTATCAGAATCCTAAGAGATTCCTTCCTCAGATTGAGGACCCATTCCGTTTTAGAGCGGTCAGGTCACGGCCACAACAGCCTGGAGGCCCTAAAGTTTCCGTTGCTCTTCCAAGACTGCTCCACTTTCACAGACGCTGATGATGTGTCCATAATATGAAGTTTTACGGACTTTTATCGTATGAAGTAATTATCTTTCGGTGTTCAGTCTTTTCAATATTTCATTATTAGTTATAAAATCCATCTATGATACTTGATGGTTCGATATGTCTACGTTTCGAAGCTTTCAAGGCTAATTATGTGATCTATTTTAAAGGTCCAAGACTCCATAGCAGTATTGACCATAAGTAGAATTTAACCATACGAAGTCGAAGTTAAATGTTCATTTTGCGTCTACATAAAATGTTCCAATATTTTATGAAAGAAGTTCGGGTCATTTCAATTTGACATTTGTTTCCCTGTCTGCCATCTAACTTTTAGCAATTCACAGGAGGTTGTGCATTCGTATATGGAGTTTCGTCACGGCTAACAATCACCATTTTGGTTTAATTTGTGTTGATCTTTAGATCCTAAAGGCTTAGATATTATTGTAGTAGCGTCGGCATAACGTACGTTGTATATGGATTCGCCGTTAACTTTTTGACCCGTTTGTACTTCATACAACGCCTTATCGAATATGGCTTCTGCATACAAATTGTAAAGTAATGATAAAAGGATACAGCCTTGTCGCACTCAGTTTTAAACATCAATATTTCTAGTGCATCCATCCATTATAGGTTTCGAATGCATTGAAGGTCCTTCTGATCTATGTCCAAATTTTGCAACACCTCCATCAGTTTATCATGATTAACTTTATCGAATGCTTTCTCATAATCTACGAAGCACAAAAAATATCTTCATACTCATCCATACAAGATTTTGGATGTTAAATAGTGCTTCACATGTGCCAGTTCCTCATTTAACTACAAATTGGGTTCTACCCATTCGTATATCTCATCTTTTGTAAATACGGTTTTGAATTATACTCAGAACATTTAAAGGGCATGGATCATAAGGCTTAGAAGTCGGTAGTCGTTGCAAGACTTGGGATTGTTATAAAAGGTGATTGTAACCACATAGAAGGAAAGATGCCAGTGTTATAGATTTGATTAAATATATTTACACGAATATTGAGATTATCTATTAATTTAAATATTTCTGCTGATAAGTTATCAAGACCAGGAGCTTTTCTGTTCTTCAACTTTTTAATAGCATATCTAACCTCATCCTTCCTTAACAAATTTTCTTTTTTCGTAAACACAAGCTTAACTACTGCACTAAAAAACCAATTGACATAAAATTTTATACAGATGTCAACAACTGTGCTGCCAACTTAAAAATAAGAACACTTGTCCGAATCGAGAAACCAAGGAAGTTTATATTTAAAAGCCTTACTCAGTTTCGTATACGGTATTATATTGTTTATCATTGCAATAAGTGAGCATATGATAGGTGTTGGTATAGCTTTGGCACTACAGGTAACAGCAGATCACAAGTATTTAAACTTGTTTGGAATATATAGAGGGGCACTTTTATATTGCCGTTTATATTTTGTTTTTCAAATACAACAACTCAAAGACATTACTGTTTCACTTCCTCGGAGCATTTTCCCTTTTTTATCCAAGGAACACCGGGTATTGGGTGATTACGACAATGTCTCATTTACAGCTAAACTGTATAGAGGAGTCCATATTGTGATTATTAGTGGGAATGATTGGGTCTCAGACGCCACCATGTTCGAATGGTTTTAAATTCGTGAACAAGATAGGCAGTTAATTTTTTCCGAAAAGCTCAGTCTTAGTATATCTCTCCGCCTTGCGGACTACTACAGTGTGTTTCAGGCCGAAGTAATTTATCATGCTGTAGAGTGGATCCCAACACTTTGATCTTCTCTGATACCCAGATGGTAATCAGATCTTTTTCGTATGTGAGCTTTAGCTATCGACTGGTCAGGGCACATTTGTGTCCACCTCATTTGTGACTAGGAACACAGGGACATCTTGGATAACTGTGAGACTGATAAAGTGACTAGAGCGGGCACACTCCTTCCGGTCATCCACCAGCACATAAGGATGCCTCTTATATTCGTCAAGCTGTTTGTTAGGCGGAACTATTGGTTGGGCGCAGACATAGGATAATTCTTGCTTCACTAGACATACGAGGGGTACTATTTATATTTCGGGAATAGCAAATAATAACAAAGATTTTTAAATGAAAATTTCTTTATTATTTTTCAAAGCATTTCCCTTGATGATCAACACACTTTTACTTTCGTTCAAACCATTTCTCAGTGCAGTTTTTTCTTTCGTCTTGAGACACCTACAAAACATGGTTTTTTAATGCCTCAGCTACTACTTAGGCGCTCGTAAATCGTAGAGCACACAGTATACCTTTGATTTTCGTCAACAAGAAGAAGTCAGATCATTACTATACGGAGAATGAGGCATCAATCGATATTTTGACTGCTCAAAAATGCACCTGTTTGACGAGATGTGTGAGAGTTCACATTGTCATCATGAAGAATGATTCGTCTTCGACAGTTGGTATTACTAATTTCTCCGAAGACTTTCGGCAAAGAAATGGTCGTGTACCACTCGGAATTGACCGTCCTAGGTTGCTCAAGCGGGACAGTATTCATATGACCTATTCGGTCGAAGGAACAGGCTACTATTTGCTACCTGTGCTTTTTCCACGAACAACTCTTGTTGGACTTAGCTCGTCTTAGAATAGCCACACGGTCGAGTGCTGTATTGTTTCCAGCTCATACGCACATATCCATGATTTGTCACCTGTAACGATTTTATACACGTCTTTTCGAGCACCACGATCCAACATTTCAATCATTTCCTTACACCAATCGATACGAGCCTTTTTTGTGAGCGATTCATAAATTATGGGGTATCCAACGAGAACAAATTTTTTACCACTACGTGTTCATGCAAAATCGTATGTATTGAAGTGAAACTAATGTGCAAGGATGCCTCTATCTCACAATATATCACATGACGATCTTGTATTATCAGTTCACGCACTGCATCGATGTTTTGTGGCACCACAACCTATTTTGGACGACTTTCACGGAATTCTTCGGCGACCGAACTACGACCATGATTGAATTCACTATACTAGGGATAGATATACTGTGGTTCTTGATGGTACTTTATCGCCATACAAAGAACGTTGAAAGTAAACTCACTGTAAACAAAACAAATCGCACTTATACCTTGTGAGTACTTCTATGCTAAAAAATGTCAAACTTTATTATGGTATTGCCAGTTCACGACGTATAAATAGAACCCCTCGTACCTGGCCCAGGTTTGACATGAAGCATACCAACCAACTATTTAAACTGAATCGTCAGAACATCTCCTCTATCATATCTATCCTCACAGGTTGTTGTGCTATGGCCAGGCATGCGCTAAGGCTGCGCTTATCTGCGAATGACTCTTGTCGGGATTGTAGGTCGGATGCAGAGGTGTAGAGCGTGGTACGCTTCATTTGCTAGTATTGGTCTATAGCACGGTGGAGACTTCTTACACTACGCCCTTCACTTCTTAATGGCTTATCGGAGCTATCAATCCTTGACAACATTTTAATAGACAGATAAATTAGTCTATCGGGCTGATTTCGCACTTAGTTTAGGCAAGTGCTTCTGTGCACGTCTGGCTTCTGGTGATTAGCACAGAGATAACGCTTCAATCGGTATCGCAATGCGCTGCTATGCGTGCTCTAGTGTGCCCTGTTTTGACGAGGCTGTCACTCCCTCCTACTCTGCCTCCTATGTTTTAAGGGCAGCTTAATAGACAGATTTATTAGTCTATCGGGATGGTTTCGCACTTATTTTAGGCAAGTGCTTCTGTGCACGTCTGGCTTCTGGTGGTTAGCACAGGGATAACGCTTCATGTGGTATCGCAATGCGCTGCTATGCGTGCTTTAGTGTGCCCTGTTTTGACGAGGCTGTCACCCCCTCCTACTCCTACCTCCTACGTGTCTAATAGTTTGGTTTTGATAGCTACTAAAAGCAGACAAGTGATCAAAAAATGTTTAGAAAAAAAAACTCAAATTGGAACGATGGGACAGACACATGGGGGTTATTCCGAAAACTTTTAAATTTGGGTAGTATGTACCATTATTTGGTATCCGATAACATATCACATTAAACCGAGATCTGCCATGATTAAGTGTTTTAGATTCGTTTTCTTTCATTTCATTTTTGTTTTTTTATAAATTTTTTAAATACTTTTTCCCATACCCCTCCACCCACCTTCAATAAACAATCAAGATTCGTTGCATTAATATTCAATTAAAATTTCATTCCACAAAATCTTACAACGTAGATCTTATGGTTTGAGGAGCTTATTCTTGCAATAAAAACGCCACCACAACACGCTTCATATTAATTAAACGGTGAGTAGTACAGAATGGCTACCCTCACCAAAGATGTTGAAAATTTGACAGAAAACTTTAAAAGATGAGGGCATAAGGCAGGTGCAAGTAAGCAATTGTTTACATTTGTATGAGTAGCTCTCTCTAGAACAAGTGTATGAATAAGACTGTGTAGGTATGTGCACGTGTATGTGTGTGTGTGTGTGTGTAATAAAATCAACAAACTATTATTACAAATTACAAACGTGGCACATATGTTTGTATGCAAGCATATATGTGTACTGTTGTTAGCCAATGTCTATAAAACGTGATTATCACGAAAGTGTAGAACACCAGTTAATAACATGAGAAATGAGGTTAAATCTACAAACACTTAAAGAGGGGCCACTAACCAAGCAACACAGGCACACACACATACACATGCTATAAACGTGAACATAATGTTGTTACTCAACTCAACTCGACTTGTTTAAATCATAGGCGAGCACATAAGAACATGAAAAGACCTGCTGGCCAAAGGGTTAAAAAAAAAAACAATAAAAATCAGGTGGAAAAAGAAAGAATTGTCAGAGACACACAAAAAGTTAACACTGAGAAATATGAATAATTATTGTAAAATTTAATCATGTTTTACATTTCAGTCACAATTTTGTGTAAATAATACTTGTGAATGTTGATTAGAAAGTTTTTTAATAATTTTATGATTTTAACTCTTAAATGCTCAGTGTATCTTTAAGGATACATCTAAAGAAAAAATTCTCACTGTTCTATTTAGAAAATATATAAATGAAAAAAATTAAAAACACATTTAGAAAGGATCAGTCTTATATTTAAAATTTATTTGAAAGGAAAAATTGTTGAAAAATTATATGAATTTTCTGCTGCGTTATTTTTTATTTTCATTCATAGATTGTGCCTTGAAGAAACAGGTTGATTGCTTTCAATCATATATTGTTTACAGTGGCATAGAGTTTCTTTATTTATTTTATTTTCATTGACTTTGTTACTCCAAGGATATTTTTGAGGTATGTTAGGGTTTAGAAGACCTTGCAAAAAAGGTAAGTTGACGTATGAAGAACTACGCGAATTTCTATGCAATAGTGATGATTTTCTTTACAATAGCACTGACGAAAGTGACACCGACACAGACACTGACACTGACTGTTTACTCGGACAATTGGAAAATGAAAAAAAAGAGAGCAAAGACACACAGGGAACGTCCTAAATGCAACATATTCTTCAAAAAGATCTCCACTCTGTATCTGACGAAGTAATTGTACTTGAAGGATCTAAACATGACTCTTTTGTCAAAATAATGATCAGGATAATGGTCATGAATACACATTACGAACAATCAGAAGAGCTTATTTTAATGCCTTCTACGTCTTTGGTTTTGTGGAAAAGAGGTAACCTCCAATTAAAAGAAGAGCAAGTTAAACTAGGGGGAGATTTAAATCTGCCAGACAAAATTAAAGAATTGGAAACCCCATACCAAGTTTGGTGTCACCTGTTTCCCAAATCTATGGAGGAACATATAGTTAACGAGTCTATAAAATTTGAGGATTAGATAGAATACGAGGGCGGTTGACATTGAAACTACCTAGTACTGGATAGCAGCACAAACACAAAAACTTTTTCTTTCTTAGAAATTACGATCTGTCAAACGTCAGCTGTTAAAATTTTAGCCAAATTCATCGATTAATTTATTTATTATAGTCGTTTGAGGTAAGCAACTTTTGTGTTTCCTGGAAAATGGGAAAAAGTGAATTTCGTATAATGATTTAACACTATTATTTGAAAGGCGAAACGTCCGTCAGATTATATGGTAAAATATTGGATTGTTGAATTCAAACGGAGCCGAACAAGCACTGTAACGATACCATCAACAGGAAGGCCAGAAAAGGTGGTTACTGAAGAAAATATCAAGAAAATCCTCGATATCGTTATGAATGATCGCCGGGTCAAAATACGTGAGATTGCTGAAATGGTAAACATATCATATGAACGTGTGTTCAACATTTAACATGAACATTTGCATATGAAAAAGCTATCGGCATGATGGGTGCCGGGTTTGCTCAGTGTTGAACAAAAACGACTTCGACAGATCACTTCACAGCGCTGTTTGGACGTGATAAGGCATAATCCTGCTAACTTTTGGCGTAGATTAATAACTGCTGATGAAACGTGGGTTCACCACTACACACCTGAAACCAAAAATCAATCGAAGCAATGGCTGGAAGCTGGTGGAAGTGCTCCGAAGAAGGCGAAGACCGCGAAATCGGCTGGCAAGGTTATGGCCACCGTATTTTGGGATGAACACGGAATATTGCTCATCGATTGTCTTGAAAACAGTTCCACAATCACAGGAGAGTATTATCGTGCATTATTGGATCAATTGGTTGATGCAATCAAGGAAAAACGACCAGATTTAAACAAGAAAAAAGTGTTCTTTCTTCAAAACAACGCACCGGTTCACACAGCATTAGATACGATGCTAAAACTACGAGAAATCTACTTCGAATTGGTTGATCAACCACCTTATAGTTCAGATTTAGCCCCAAGTGAGTTTTTTCTGTTTCCAAACTTGAAAAAATGGCTCGCAGGAAAAATATTCATCACAAACGAAGAAGTGATAACCGAAACTAATGCGTATTTTGAAAATTCCCAAAATCGTATTATTCCGATGGTATAAAAAAGTTGGAAAATCGTCTTACTAAGTGTATTGAGCTAAACGGAGACTACGTTAAGAAATGAATGGTTTTTGAAAAAAAAATTTTTTTTCCTACTTAGGTAGCTTCAATATCAATCCGCCCTCGTAGATATCGGAACTACGTAAATTTATCGGAATTCTTTTTTAAATGTCTTACTATTAGCATCCAAGTTCCCGAGATTATTGGTCTGAAAAATAGGATCGTTGCGTTAATATTATAAAAACTTTTATGACCAGGAGACGCTTATTATACATTTTAATTATCAGGATAAAAACCACTCTCAAGATGATCCTAATCGAGATAGACTTTGTCTGATCAGACCAATTATTGAATCTATAATTAGAAATTTTGCCTCCGTTCCAAAATTGAGCATATTATGTGTGGAAGCGCAAATGTGCTCTTCGAAAGTTAGTAGTTATATGAAGTAATATGTGACTAGTAAACCCAAAAAAGTGGGGTTTAAGTTTTACGTTATGTGCGATACAATGGGATATGAATATAAATTTGAAATATATAGTGGATCAAATGAAATTTGTGCTGAAGTAGAACCGGATGCTTAACTTTCTGCAAATATCGTTGTGCGCCTACTTCGTGCAGTACCCAGATTTAAAAATTATTTACTGTACTTTGACAATTTTTATATAACAATACTGTTGTTGGTGTATTTGCGTACACAAGGTATGCTTTCAGTAGGTACAATTCGGCGAAATCGAATCACAAAATGTCCGCTCCCCGATGAGAAAACCATGATGAAATATGAACAGGAAACGAGTCAGGAATTTGTTAGTAATATTTATGGCATGGACATCATTGTCATGGAAAGACAACAAAGCTCTCGGTATGACGCCTTATAAAGCTCAATTGGTTCAAGAGTTGAAGCCACATGAGCATAAACTTCGTTTTAGCTTCGCTAGTATGACGATGTCGATTTCGCCAAAAAAAAAATCTTCCTTTCTGATGCAGCTCATTTTGATATTAGTGGGTATGTAAACAAGCAAAATTGTCGCATTTGGGGCACAGAAAACCCGCCCGCATACATTGAAAAGCTGATACACCCAAAACGAGTCACTGTTTGGTGCGGATTTTGGTCCAGAGGCATAATTGGGCCATTTTTCTTCGAAAATGAGCAAGGAGTGGCCGTTACAGTCAATGGCGATCGTTTTTGGGCCATGTTAAACGAATTTTTGTTCATAAAAATAGAAGAGGAGGATATTAGCAACATTTGGTTTCAACAGGACGGCGCTACGTGCCACACAGCCGAAGCTACACTCGATGTTTTGCGCCCTGTTTTTGAAGATCGCTTTATCAGCGCAGACTGATGTCGTTTGGCCACCTCGGAGTTGCGATTTGACACCGTTTGACTATTATTTGTGGGGTGCTGTCAAAGATAAGTGTTACGCCAATAAGCCAGAGACAATTGACGTTTTAAAGGACAATATTTGTGAAGCCATTTGTGAAATACAGCTGCACACAATCGATAATGTGCTTATAAATTGGACCGATCGTGTAGGCTACTGCATGAGCAGCCGAGGCAGCCATTTGAATGAAACTAGTTCCCATTATTAACAGGAAGTATTGTACTTTCAAATAAAAAAAAAATTTAAGAAAATATTCAGTAGTTTTTTTAACAGCATTTTCCAAAAAAAAAAATTTATTTGGCGGACTCTATAGAAACTCCGCTCCATCAGAAACATTAATGAAACGTAGATTTTTTGACTTCAAATGTGGTTGTATAGACACCGTTAACGTAGAACGCAGTGGAAAAGAAGTGCACAAAATCATATTGAATGGTCGAAAACTGAAGCAGCGTGAGTTAGTTGACATCGCCTAGATATTAGAAGAAGGTATTGGCTTTATATTGCATGAGAATTTGACTATGAGAGAGATCTGTTCAAAGTTCATCACTTTGACCTAAAACAAGTCAACCAAAACAGTGGCAAAGCTACAGGAATTGAATTGCAAATTTCTCCCACATCCACCGTATTCGCCATATTTCGCTCCCAGTGAGAACTGCCTCAAAAAAATGCGCGCTGGTAAGAAATTACGTACGAATGAAAAGGTTATCGCTAAAAACTGAGGCCTATTTTGAGGCAAAAGATTATTCGTCCTGCAAAAGTAGTATTGAAATATGGGAGCGGCGCTGAATGATTGCATTGCTCTTGATGGAGCCTACGTTAGTCACCAATTTTGAACAAAAAGGTGTTTTCTTTATTAGGCACCGGACTTATCAGTCCATATGTTACTTCACAATAAAAATGAAAGTTTTACGCTAATTAAAGTAAAAAATTATTTTTTTTTTTAATTTACAGACATAATAGCCAACATACTCGTAAGTATTGTTGACTCTATGCTACTTCAACATTTTACTTAAAATTATTTTAATTAAATCTGTTTGAATGCACAATTTGTTATTGTTAAACAAAACAAAACATATATATGCATACGGCCAATAGAGAGACTTACTACAATAACTTATTATATGAATAACAAAAACAACTGCAAACACAACAACAATAACAGCAACTGCAACAATAAATCATCCAACAAATGAATTGTTGCCTTAGAAATTTCATAAAATTAGACAAACTTTCTGTCGGTTTCCTTTTTGGCTGTCATGGGTTTTACATCCTTCAGTTGCAATGTTTAACACTCATACCTATGACTGAATAGAGTGAGTGACTGACTGACTGACTGACTGCCTGACTGATTGGTTGCTTGTCTAGCGCTGGTCACATCACAAATGTTTCTCCGAATACTCAAATATTCCAATGAATTGTGTGTTGAGTTATAATGGTTAGGGCAGCGTAACCGTTTTGTTTTATCTATCGGTTTTGAATATTTAATGAAATTCAAAAGAAGGATGCCTGTCTATATATGTATTTGTGTCTAAGTGGGTGTGTGTGTGTAAATGTGTGGTTTTATATCACTGTTTGTGATTTCGATTTCTCATAAAATTGCCTAAAATATTGGCCTGTAACTAAGGAGGGTAGAATAGTAAGTGAAGAGCACTGTGAATAAGTTATCATTTCTTTTAAAAGAAATACAAAATTTTAAAACCAACATTTTAATAAAAAATATATCAAACATACCTTCATGATCAAAAAGTTGCCGGAATTTGTTCACAAAATTAAAAATACAAGTTTATTCATCTAAATCGATATTGTCCCCCTCAAAGTAATCCCCATCGACTGCAGCACACTTATTCCAGTTCCCCGAAGCATTTTTTATATTCGGTTTTTGGTATGTCCATCAGTGCTTCCTGCGATTTTTCCACTATTTCCTCTCGGCTGCTAGAACACTTTCTCCGTAATGGTTTTTTATTTGATTCAATAGAAAGAAGTCACAGGTATCCAAATCAGGTGAATTCGAATGCTATTGGATGGTATTTGTTGCATTTCTTCGTCAAAATATTTCGAATAATGATGGCACTGTCCACGAATTTTTTTTTTTACAATTCTGGTCTCTTTCTATGAATTGCTTACCGCAAACGTCTCATAATGCCCAAATAATACTTTTTGTTTACTGCATGGCCTTCTGGCAAAAATTATGATGCACTACACCGTTGTAATTCATAAAAACCGTAAGCATTGAAAACGACGTAACTTTTTTGGTTTCCGCTCATTTCGTGAACACATTCACGTGCCTGATGTCTGGATTGCGTATCGTACTCATAAGCCCACGTCTCGTCTCCAGTAATAATCTTTTCGATGAATGTGGGATCAGATTCAGCCTCGCAAATCATGTCTTTTGCGACCTCAACACGCTCACTTTTTGGCAAGAACTTTGCTGCTACACGACGGAAACTTAAATCATTAACTTAAATGTCTTAGACGGATCCTTAGGCAAGGTTCAAGTCATGCGTTATCTCTCTGATGGTTAATTTGCGGTTATTGACCAACATTTCCTTTACTTTGTCAATATTTTCCTCGTTGATGGTCTGCCACTGTGTTCATCATCTTCGATTGACTCACTTTTGAACCGCTCGTGCCATTGGTAAACAACCCTTTTATTTAGAGAATTGTTGCGAAAACACTTTTTAATATTTCCAACGTTCGCGCATAGACATAGATGCACTCTTGGCTACGTAGCTTTTGCAAATGTCAAGCTATGACGCTAGGACTTAGCGGGAAATCAACAGCATATATACCAACTTAACTGTGACCGCCACAGGGGGGTTATTCCTGGAACTTTTTGATCAAGGTGGTAAATTAAAGCGTGAGAAGTGCCTAATGTATAGAAAAAATATGATGCTGATGCTTTACTTACTTACTTTACGGCTGTTTACAATCTAAGTTGGTCAATAGCCGAGCATACGGAAGCACAAGCGAGCTTATCTTATGCACTTCTTCACCAGTTAGTCACACCAAATTTCAAAAGAATCTCACTGACTTGGTCTCTCCAACAGAATTGTGATCGCCTTATATTACTGCATCCTTTGGATTCCGTATTAAACATCTTTCGAGATGGCTATTTTCACTCATGCCCCGACACATTGATGCTCTTAACCACGTCGTTGTTGGGATATAGTGCATATAGTTCAGATGCTCGTTATTAAGGACAACTGATCCATATGTTCTACGGAGAATCGGTCTTTCGAAAACTCCTAGAATCGTCTCATCAGTCTGTGTCATTACCCACGGTTCGACAACATAAAGCAAAACTGGTAACTTCCTGTATATGTAGAGTTTTGTTCTTCAACTCTGGTGCCAACAAGATTCTCCTTTTTATTTCCATACTGACATTATGGTTTCTGTGCATGTCGAAACCGAGACAAACGAATTTATCTATGACTTAAAGTGTTTTTTTTTTTTTGCTTATTGGCCTTCCACGAATTTTTCCATTTCAGGCTAAAGTTAATGATTTATCCACTGTAGTTTCCTTCATATAATTTTGCGTAGTGGTGAAGATCCTTGCTAGCTGGTGGTGATCTTCACTTTAGCATTGTAGTTTTTTTTCCCAGTAGATGGCGTGTTTTGTTGATTATTCGTCTGAAGATTGTCATCATCATCAAAGATAAGCGGGGAGATCAGGGGGCTTCTTCTTTATTTTATAGATGGAGGAAAGTTGAAGACTCTTTGTTAAAGATTTGAAACCACAATTATTTTTTTTTTTTTGGTTGTTTGTGTTGTCATACGTGTGTTGTTATGCGTGTGTTCTAACCACTACACCAAGCCAACCCTTTAACATTAAAGTTATTATTATATGGGGGGATTATATCTCTCCTACATATTTACCAATAAATCAATTTCATATGAAAGTAATTGTGGCAAAGTTATATGACTTTGGCTGATACAGTTCTTTAGATATGCGATTATGAATATTTGGCTTGTATGGGGGATACCTTTCCCCCTGACGCTATCGAAAAAAAGTACCCTATGTAGCCTTCCAGCTTGTGTATGCCACTGAACTTAAAAAGCTCTGCTGGGAAGTTATGGACAACCGCAGCTCTATTATTTTTGAAGCACGTTATCGCCTTTCTTACCTCATCTAGGTTGAGGAATGGGTAGACTTCATCATCCTCGATTTGGCTACTGTTTAGTACTTCAATCAGCATTATTCACCTCCGTTACTATCTAACATTCTTCGTCATACCTAGTTTTCATATGTATTACGATTTTTTGATAGCAATTTCTTACCCAACTCTCGTTATTGTTCTTGTACTCTTCAATGTGTATGTTCGTGCGTATTTAGCATTTATTGCTTATTGATCAAAAATCGTTGATTAACTAATTGCATTTTGGTTTATAAATGTTATTTTAATTAAATGAAATCTGGACATGCAAACTCTACACACTCCCCCTATCTACCCTACTCTACTTACTGCCAGGAAAATGCTTATCAGGAGGAGGTCAAGTGTTTTTTAAACGTTTGTCGGTAGAGATAACCAAACAAACAAGTTGTGATAACCAAAGATAATAAAGGAAAACAAAATTATTTTTACATTATTGATATACCGATATGGCATAGGAATTTATATGGATATTTTGAAAAAGAAATATTATTATCAAACCTAAGCATATGTTACTGGATGGTACATATAATCTATGCTTTCATTACAACAAGGCTTTAGATATTATTTTAATATGGGTAAGGGCTTAAAGGTTTAAATGAAATTCGTATAATCATTTGTCTGGGAAAAGGTTTATAGTTGAAATAATGACACGTTGTGGCGGTGGCGTGATGTAGTGGTTAGAGCGCACACATAACAACACAAACAACTCAGCTTCGTTCGAGCCCCAGCAGAGGACATAACGAAGAAAAAATTTAATTGTGGTTTCGAATGTTTAATAACAAAAATGGCTTCAGCTTCTTCCCTCCAGACAACTCCATCTAAAAAAAAAAATAAATAAAGAAAAAAGCCACCCTGATTCTTCTCGCATACCACTGGCGATGATGACAAACATCAGACGAATGATCAGGAAAAACACGCCACCTACTGGGAACAAATTAAAATACTAAAGTAAAGATCACCACCAATTAGCAAGGATTTTCACCACTACACAAAAAAAATCGTATGGAGTAAGCTACAGCGTATAAATCATCCACTTAACTTGAAATATAAAATTGATTAAAGAATCTGAAACAAAGCCAATCTGCTCCCTAGAGAAGTGACGGGGAATAAAACACGTTATAGCCATAGAATTAACCCTTTCGCGGAAAAGACGTCAAATGCCGTCAAAATTAGTGCAATTAGTGCACATTCAGCAATTCTGTCCTACAAAAGTAGAGAGCAAAAGTGGAACTGTTCGCGAAAGTGTTATGTACAAAAATTTTATCATATTTGCGTTTATCTTCATAACGTCGAGATTATAAATCCTACACGATAGTAGCCAGTACGAAACTTTACTATGGTACACAGAATTCAAGAAATTTTAGCAGATTTTCCACCAGGAATCTTTTTGCATAATTTTAGTTTTAATTTTTACTTCATAATTTCGTTTCTGAGCAAAGCAAATAATGGATCTCCTATAGCAGCTGTAATGGGTTGTTGGTATTGCCATCTATCGTTGTCTAAAAACAACGCTCTGTGTATAATTGGTGTAGTTTTGAATCGGAGCCTGTCAGCTGCTGCTCATCATAGACTCCTACCTTTTTCCCCCAAAGATGGCATTGTTTCATTCTTTCGAGGGAGTTATATAGTTGGTGGTCCTTTTTTATGGATGGTGTGGCAGAATGCTCAGCCTTTAGTTATTTAAAATTCCAAGCTACGTTTTTTTCTTGTAATCGGTGTGACTTGAATATTTGGTTCAACAGATCTGTTGGCTTCCTAATGAACACCACAGATATGATACATTAATGGTGGACATATTACCCAATCCTATGTCTCCCTAAACATTCACATTTAAGCCCATCAAAAGCCCCAAATTCACACAATATGTACGATTAGGTTGCGGACCGATAGAGGGTGTCATGGAATCTTTTCTAGACAATGCATCCGCTAGAAATTTCCCTATCCTTGATTAGAGTGAGGATGGTAGTAATATGCGCTGTACAATTAGGTTGCGGACCGATAGAGGGTGTCATGGAATCTTTTCTAGCCAATGCATCCGCTGTTTAATTACCATCTACCCACAATGTCCAAGTATCCAAAACAACAGGACCTTATTTCTAAACCAAAGTCCTTGCAACGTATCGTTGCAATATTTCACCAGTCTAGATGTCACACGACTCGAGCCAAGTGCTCTTAAGACAGCTTGGATGTCGGAGAATATATTAATGGCTTTAACCTTGAGCTCACTGTAGTTAAGGGTGTGAACACCATACGGTTATTGATCCACCCACCGCAGCCTATATCGAACTCTTAAAATATTCTACCCATAAACAATATCCAACCATTCCTTATGGCAAAGGCCTTATCACACTCTTATGAAGATGAGCCAAATACCGGTTGGTTGCTTGGTTTGGGTTGTAACCACGAAACAGAGGGCCAATATGCAGTTTTTATACCACAAATTTGTCTCCAGAAATAAAAAGGCTGAAGTCAGGAAATTTCATACTCAGCTCTGACAGCATAATCTGATAAAAAAAAGTAGAAAAAATCATTCAATCCGATAGGGGATTATAACCACTGCTTCGCTTCAGTTAAATAGATGCTTAATCTGCTCTAGCTCGCCTCCATATGAATGTGTGTAGTGGTTAAGATCCTTGCTATGTGGTGTCATCTAGGTGTACCTGAGTCTTTGCCGTGCGGCATACTCCACGGTGCCCCTATGGCACGGGTGAATACGATGCATCCATCCCCACCCATGAGAAACACAAGTGAATATCACAAGTGAGTACCAATTCGAAGGCGCGTTGTTAGGATACTAGCCTTCACACCTTGGTGAAAAGTTGGAGACCATCTAAACTCCTGCCATGATATGGGTCACAGCACCCGGTTGAACAGATACAACACCACACCGGGCTTTAGGTCTGCCTACGTTTTAGGTCTGAACCACAGCCATCACGAAGCTACCGCAAGGGGGCCTACCCAACAATCGGGCAGAGATCGGAATTTCTGGGGCTACCAATTCCCGTGGCACCAGAATACTTCTGGTAAGGCTTAGTGACACGTGAGTGTAAATACATCCACGTACCCTCTGTTAGTTTCGGCCCCACAACTCCCGGCCCCGAACTGGTCACCGGTAACCTTGCTAAGTGATGGTGGTGGCCTTACTAAGCATTGTAACTTTTTTCCAGTAGATGGGGTTTTCTTGTGATCATTTGGCTGATGTGTGTTATAATCGCCAGAGGTAAGTTGGAAGTTTAGAGGAGTTACTTTTAGATGAATTTGCCTGAAGTTTTTTTATTTAACACTCGAAACCGCTATTCAGGGCCGCTTGTTTTGTAAGCGTGCTTTTTAATCATAACACCGCGCATAATTCCCTGAAACTCTTGGTAAAGTGAATTCACTAAAATCTCTCATTTGAAATGCTTGGGCTTAGGACTGTTAAACTTATGTCTTCTACTCAACGTACAGATATGATATTTTGGTGGCAACTGGTCTCTTCTATAATTGCTATTGTTTCAGCTGCTGGAGTGTAAAAAATCTAGTAAAAATGGTTGTATATCAACTTTATGCCACAACTGTTCCGAAGCACTTCCGGCAACTATACCTGTGCTTCCAATTAATTTGAACCTCTTAATTTTATTCTTCCACAAATTTCCTTTTCTGGCCTTCCACAAAAACATCATTTGAAATTATGCAGATACACATGTAGCTGCTTATGTATTATTCACTAGTACATGTGTATGTGTCGTTTTAAATGTACTCTCATACTCTTTCGTATAGTTTTGTATGCGTCTCTGCCGCAAAAACATAACCGCATACATACATTTTGGTTTTCATAGTGGTCACACGAGCGTATATAATATTTACCACGCACTTCCAAAACGCAAAAGAGAAAAAGTACAAAAAAATAATAAAAATTAAAGAGATAATGAGGACAAAACTTTAAGCAAAGTAGTGTAAGACCTTAAAATACCCTAAATGTCAAAAGAAAAGGTTTTACGTTGATAAAGCCTAGAATCATTAAGCGATTTTAGATCAAATTGCAGAAATAGTCAGTTGTAATCAGAGCCTAAGAACGATTAATGTGATTCCTGTTTTCTTATCACTGTGAGAACTGAAATTTTGAAATGTTTTTTTTTTTAAACATCAGTAATTCTGTTTAAAATTATACTCCTGTAGCGCAAACATTTGAATTGTAAGCATTTTAGGTGTAGATGGACACATTTTCCCGCTTTAAACAAATCGCATTTGAGTTTCAAAATATTTGGGAATGAAGGGGCGGTTTATTTAAGTGCTATATGACTTGCTAACGCCTCTTTTGGCGTTTGTCAACGTGTGACCAAAGATGACAGTGAGGGGACAGACAAACAAAAAAATATATATAAACTGAGAAATCAATTTGATAAAATTAAGAAAAAAAATATGAAGAAAAAATTCCACATGAGTGAATTTCATATTGCAATAATGAGTTTGTTTTTTACACCGGTAATATAAGGTTTTAATTAAAACTTTTCATACTTTTTTCCTTCTGCTGCTTTTTATAACGTAAAGCACAATTTTAAAAACAGAAACAAAAAAATCATTTTGTTTTTAGGGAAAGAAAAGGTTCAAATGGAAAAAGGTTATGAAAAAAGTTAAACAATTTAGAATTGAAAAAGTACTTAACATTTTACTCTGTATACTCCAGAGTTTTTGGGATATTTTTTCCCTTCAACTAATAAACCAGCAAAACAAAAGGTGGGAGATACGGTTGCAAAAAGTCACAGGGTATAAGTTGAAACAAAAGCTGCGAAAAAAAAGAATATGAGACCTTTTGTCACCTACGTCACGGATGTGAAACGTACTTACTCTTCGAAGCAGAAATATATCGGGTTGGCCATTTCAAAGTTAGAATTTAAATACGCAATAAACAAAAACGGCTTGCAGTTTTGCCAAATTAATTTTTTTGTTGTAAATTATATTTGTTCCGTTTAGAAATGAAATATTATTTCATTCATATGGCTGCTGCGGCTGGCCTCATATTACTCCATTTCAATAAGACCAATTTCCGAGAACTTCTTCAAGTGTATGTGATCGTATTTCAGCAATGGCATTACGAATTTTGGCCTTCAAACTCTCAATTGTCTCTGGTCTGTCGGCATAACACTTGTCTTTAACGGCGCCCCACCGAAAATAGTCCAACGGTATCAAATTGCAGCTTCTTGGCGGCCAACTGACATCATCATTTTGTCTAGTTAAACGGCTATCAAACGTTTGAAGCATAAGTCGGTTGTGGCATGAGATGTGTGGCAAGTTCCATCATCCTCTTGAAACCGAACATCGTTCAAATCAATACCATGAAGAGTGGGCATACAAACACGATAATCATGGTGCGATAGGTATCTCAATTGAACGTAATGGTTGCGCCGCCTTTAGTTTCAAAGAAATGTGGGCTCATGATGTCTCCGCTCCACAAGCCGTAACAAACAGTCACTCGTAATGGATACATTGCCTTCGGTAAGACCACGTTTGTGCTTTATGAAACCCAAATACGACAATTTGTCTTATTAGCGTACCCACCAAGATGAAAATGAGCTTCATCCGAAAAGAAATTTTTGTTGGCAAAATCGACATTATTGTGCAGCTCCTGACTTTTTTCGGGCAATCGGCAATCTCTCGCGAGCCTCACCTAGACATTTAGGTTGACACCTGGATGTTGCAGGTTTCTCATGGAAATCTCTGCCCATTCAAGGGTGTCTCTCATATGAGTTTCGGAACACAGGGGGGTATCGTCGGAAATTGATCAAATGGCCAGGGTGGCTACTGAGCTCGATATTTTCGAGCGAGGACCTAATAATGGTATACAGATTGCCTCGGTTAAGCTGGATAGTCTCTGGTCAGTGTATGGCGATGCTCAATCTCCTTGGCGGCGTGACGGTACGTGCGGCTCTGCTAGACCAACGTCGATGAATGGAGAATGAAATGTCTTCTCTCCCTAAGTAATGGTAATCCGTCGCACAATTACAGTCCTCACGGGCATATTTTTGTCATCCCTTCGAATAATTTTTTCAGAAGTTGTGGTCCCGAGGAGGAGGAGAAGACTGTCTTTCACTTTTTGTGTCAGTGTCCGGCGCTTGCTACCACACGGCGGAAGTTTTTGGCCTCACATTTCTTACCATCTTTGACTTAATTCTCCAGAATAAAGGTCACCGCAATGGCGAGATTTATTTTGGAGTCAAAATCGTTTCCTATGGAGACTGTTTAATTCTTGGGTTAGCATTTATGCTTGTGGCATCACTTTTCACTCTAGGGGGGGGTCCACCACCTTACCTAATCTAACCTGTGGACTAGCTACACCCTATTTAGACAAAATCTGTGCCTCTAATAAAGCAAATAGATGGCTGACAAAATTGAAGAGATGTAATGAGAACTTTGCATGAGCGTTTCAAAAGTGGTCGTGGGCCAATCGAAAATGATAAAAGCAGTGGCAGACCATCGACATCGAAATCCGACGAAAACATTGACAAAGTAAAAGAATTGTAGGCCAACCGCAAACTAACCGTAACAAGAATAGCGGAGAACATTGCCATTGAATTCGTCCAAGGCATTTTGGTTAATGCTTTAGGTTTCTCTCGTCTAGCAGCAAAGTTGGTGGCAAAAGACCTCAATTAAGTGCAAAAATGAGAACGTGTTGAAGCCGCAAAAGACATGATTTGCAAGGCTGAATCTAATCCCACATTAATCAAAAAGATAATTACTGGAGACGAGATGTAGGTTTATGAGTACGACACGCAATCCAGATATCAGGCGTTCACTAAATGAGCCGAGACCAAAAAAACCACGTCATTTTCGGTCAAAAGGGAAGGCATTGCTCACGGTTTTCATGTATTACAACGGTGTAGAGAATCATGAACTTTTGCTAGAAGGCCAGAGAGTAAGCAAAGTGTATTATTTGGGTGGTTTGTGACGTTTCCATAAAGCAATTCGCCGAAAGAGACCAGAGTTGTGGACAGAAAACTTGTGAATTTTGCACCATGATAACGCACCTTCGGACACTGCCATCATTATTCGAAATTTTTTGACGAAATATGCTCGCTGTGATGTTCTTTTATTCAATCGAGTTAAAAGACCATTACGGGGAGCGAGTTTCAGCAGAGAGGAAGTAGTGGAAAAATCGCAGGAAGCACTGATGGACATACTGAAAAGCGAATGTAAAAAATACTTCGAGGATTGAATCAAGCGCTGGCATAAGTGAATTACAGTCGATGGAGATTACTTTGAGGAGGGGCACAATAAAGACTTAGATGACTAATCTTGTATTTTTAATTTTCTGAATAAATTCCGGGAAATTTTTGATCAGATTGCTGTGGTACCCCATACACATTTGCCACTGGCAATTGACCATGTAACTATAGGCTAAAAATACTCCAAAGAAGACATACTCAGGTGACAATGGCTTTAGTTTATTGCTCTGCACTCATTATCATTCTCATCGACTATATTACAAATTGTAGAGCCGAATGCATACCATCCTTTCAAGGACATTTTACAAAATTCAATTACTTCACCTAATTTCTGTTTGAAAATTAAAAAAAAGTTTCGAGGGTTAAAGGCGTCAATCCAATGAAGAAGTCATCATTGAAACTAATGCCAATGTTGAGGGTCGTTTAAGAAAAAAAAAATGAAAAATAGGGCGGAAGAGAAGGATTCTAAAATGTTTTCTTATTTATATTTTTCAGATTTTTATTTGTTTTGTTTTTTTTATAAACACTTTTAGACTCCTCAGACTTCCTCAGAGTGTTGTTGTTGTTTTTTTTTTTTTAATTTGTAGAAAAATTGTCACAAAATGTCAGTTGCAGCATAGTTGTCAAAAATTTGATTTCCTTTTTTTTCTCTCCTTTACATATTTTTAGTATATTTTCTTGCGGTTTAATTATTGTGACAACAATAAACAAATAATCAAAATTATTTATTTTAAAACTTTATCCCTCTTTAAGTTTTATTTCATTTCTTAGAAAACCATAAAATAACATAAAATATTTTTCTTTATTCTTGTACAGTCAGAAAACCTCTATCCCTTTTGCTGTTGCTTGTACTGTATATACTCCCTTCCAAAAGTTATGCACAATAATTCGGTTCTGTTTTATTTTATAAATTATAACTTTTTAATTGTTTCCTCTGCAGTTGTTAAATGTCAAAATAAACAATAAAAAATTTACAATAAAAACAAGACCAGCATTCTTTACAATAAACCATAACAGTGTGCAGTCAGTGTCATGCATTTACATTTCGAATATAAATTTTTTTATTTTTAATTTTTTTTTGTGGGAAATTGTAATAAATTAAGAGAAGTGGTTAATTTTCACAAGAGTTTTGTGTGCATAAATACTGAAAAAATTTTTAAATATTTTTTTTCCTTAGCAATTAAATATTAAATTGAACACAAAGTAATGAACAGCAATTGAAAATGTCAAAAATTTTATTTAATACACTTATGTAGTTTGAGGTCATAAATATACAAAACAATAAAATAAAAGTCTTCTCAACGATCATTTTAATTTATTTAGCAATACTGTAGTGATATTTTTTGCAGATTATGATACTTTACTCCTCTTGGGAGCGTATGGCTACCACAAAGCATTTCTATCTTACACGGTTAACCACTAATGATTTTGTTTCTTCTCATTTTAGGTTCTTCTGTCTTAGTTTTTGGATAATTATGCGTCTGCAGGTACCTCTTGGTCGATCACGATTTCTAGAAACTTAAGGACACCACTTGAGTGGCATTCTAGTAATATAGGGTGGACAATTTAAAGTTTCAATTTGTATCAGCGGCTATTTCAAATGTGGCAGTCTTATGTCATTCTATTCTCTTACAAAAATTCGTATATTAATTCCACTGAACGAAATGTATCGATTTACGCCTAAGTTACTTTGACAAAACAATGACAATTGGTCGGAAGTTGTAAAAAATAAAAAAAATAAAAAAAATCATATTTTCGTATGAAGGCCATTTTCATTTTGGTGTGTACATTAATAAGCAAAATTGCCATATTAGATGATCAAAAACCCCAAACGTGGTCTTACAGAAGCCAATGCACCCATTACGAGAGACTGTTTGCTACGACTTTTGGTGAGGAGTTGTCATATGGGCCATATGTCTTCGAAAATGAGGACCTTTACGTTCAATGGAGACACATATCGCACCACGATAACCAATTTTTTTGTGCCCAGTCTTCATGGTATTGATGTGAATGATGTTTGGTTTCAACAGAATGGTACAACTTGCCACACATCTCATGTCATAATCGATTTGATACGTCAAACGTTTGATGGCTGTTTAATTAGCTTAAATGCTGATGTCAGTTGGCCGCCAAGAAGTTACGATTTGATACCGCTGAACTCTTTTGAAGCCGAAGATTCGTGACGCCATTGTCGAGATACAATTCCATACACTCCGATCTAATGGAGTATTGTGGGGCCAGCCGCGGCAGCCATATGAATGAAATAATAAAGGGTCCGCCAAATATTTTTTTTTGAAAATGCTATAGAAAAAACTACTGAATATTTTCTCAAATTTCTTTTTTTATTTGAAAGTTCAATCGCTCCGGTTAATAATGGAAAACAATTTCATTCAAATGGCTGCCTCGGCTGGCCATGCAGTAGCCTACACGATCGGTCCAATTTTTAAGCACATTATCGATTATGTGCAGCTGTATTTCTCCAATGGCTTCACGAATATTGTTCTATAAAACGTCAATTGTCTCTGGCTTGTTGGCGTAACACTTATCTTTAACGGCGCCCCACAAATAATAGTCCAACGGTGTCAAATCGCAGCTCCAAGGTAGCCAAACGACATCAGCTCTGCGGCTGATAATGCGATTTTCAAAAACAGGGCGCAAAACATCGAGTGTAGCTTCGGTTGTGTGGCACGTAGCGCCGTCCTGTTGAAACCAAATGTTGCTAATATCCTCCTCTTCAAAAATTCATTCAACATGGCCCGATAACGATCGCCATTGACTGTAACGGCCACTCCTTGCTCATTTTCGAAGAGAAATGGCCAATTATGCCTCTGGACCAAAATCCGCACCAAAAAGTGACTCGTCTTGGGTGTATCGGCTTTCCAATGTATGCGTGCGGGTTTTCTGTGCCACAAATGCGACAATTTCGCTTGTTTACCTACCCGCCAAGACAAAAATGAGCTTCATCTGAAAAGATGATTTTTTAGCAAAATCGGCATCTTCTGTAAGTCGATCGGCGGCTCACTTAGCGAAGCGAAAACGCATTGGACACAACCATATTCGTTCAGCGGAAGGATAAAACTGATCATCTGTCAAATCAGACATGAGCTAAGTGTTACCATTCACGAAATAATCTCTAGTTGAAAAAAAAAAAAACGTTAGATGTCGGACCTTTTATTTCTTTTCTAACCGAAACAATTATAATTCACAATAAAATAGAAAATAATAATAATTTGGCAAAATTGCAAACCGTTTTTGTTTCATTGCATTTTTAAATTAAAACCTTTAAATGGCTCACCCGACAGATTTCTTGGAATTATCTTTAGGCAGGTTCAAATATGTGAAGTGATCCATATGTCTATAAATAAAAACTTAAATGCCAACCTCAGCCGCTGATTTGTTATGCTAAACCATAACGAAACCGTCTACAATCATGCTCTACCTTTGGCATTATTTTCCATATCGCAACTCTTAGTTTTATCGCCAAACATTTGGTTTTTCTTTACACCTAATAATTGTATTATAAACTTATTTTCATCACACTGGAGCTGTGTGATCTTAAACACCATCGCTGTATTTTGCGAAGTGTGAGGGATGCTCGGTATAGGTTCTTCAGAACTATGCCGAATCAGCTTCAATCTAACGTGGTTAACTTATGGGTCTACACAAAAAATTCTATAGGTGGCTGTGGATTTTAGCCCTAACAATCATAAGGTAACATTTGTTGCTTCAAACAAGCGACAAGCGCTTCAAAAACGCGTCAAATGTTCTTTTCATGTACGAAGGCTGAGTAAGTTTTCGATTTTAATTATAAAATGAATTTCCAAATTTTTACCTGAATTGTTGGCAGGCTGCGAACAGATTTGATCGAATTTTAGAAAACGCTGATACAACTTCTTTATAAAAACAACCCACACGTATACGTAATATTTACTTCGAATAAAAATTAAATATTACTCATACGCACAATATATGTTTTTTATAGAGGTACAGAACTTTAAGTTGCAATAAAACAACGATGGATTATTTGATTGACATGAATTTTATTTATCCGAAAGATAATCTTGTGGCATTACATTTTAAATATGATTTCTGGCATATGACCGCCACGGCTGGCGCGGATGTAGTCCAATCTGGACGTCTAATTTTCGATGAATTTTTCCAACATTTGTGGCCGTATATCGGTAATAGCACGGCGAATCTTTTCTTCCAAATGGTCAAGCGTTTGTGGTTTACCGCATGGACCAATGACTTTACATAGCCCCACAGAAAGTAGTCTAGCGGTGTTAAATCACAAGATCTTGGAGGCCTCATCGCGCTTCATCGCTAAACAAAATTGAATATTGAAAAAAAATTCACTTATGAAAAATGGAAATTGCACTATTTGCAAGCGTTGTTCAGGCGGGAGTCTATTCATAACAAATTGCTAAACCAAACTAAGAATAAATCACTTGACAGCTGTTAAATCGGTCGCCATCTTGAAAAGGAATGCCAACTTAAAGTTCTATACTTTTAGAAAAAACACGCTTTAAAAGGATTTAAATGTTTACTTAAAAATTAATAAAATTCATAAAAAATATGAATTAAAAAATTTTTTAAAATTAAAAAAAAACACAAAATTTTTACATAACAAATTTTTACATAACAAATATAAATTTTTTAATTTTTTTTTTTCGAATTAAAATTTAATTTTTAACTAATTTTTATTGCATATTTTTCAGGTATGTTTTTAAATTTTTGCTTTCTTTTGTAATATTAATTAAATCCGTTTACAGCATATTTCAGCCAACAATTATTACACCAAAAATTTTTTTAATGATTAAAAATATTTAAAAATGCAAACCATAAATAACATTGCCTTTAAAAGTGAACACTTAATATATGTACATACACATATAACAGACGAGAGATATGGCAGAATAGCGAAAAAAAGGCAAATAAACAAATTTTACAATTTATAGTCGAATGTCAAATGAAATAAACCAAAACTATTTAATTGAAATTAATTAATTTTAACCAATTGCTGATGATTGTAAAATGAAATAAAAAACGAGTGTACATTCGCATATACAATATTAATATATTATTATAGCAGATACACAAAACTGCATATTAAAAATTATAATTTTTTAAATAATCATTTAAAAAAATAAAAATATTCAATTATTTCACAACAACAGCCATACTCAGAGGGCATAATGACTTTTTTGCACAGAAAACAAAAAACGAGATAAACAAAGAAAAAAAAGCATTTAAAATGCATTTTTCTATAAAAAAATTTCCTTAAAAGTAAATAAATTACAAACAATATTAATAATGATAATGATAATGATAACGACTTTAATAATAATCATAATAATGATGATAGCAATGCTGATGACATTAATAATTTGTGGTTCAACATAATCGTCACAATGTGTGGCTTATTTGTTGCATAAATAATATTTTCATAACGCACACTCTGTGGCATGAAATCATTGTAATAAAAGAGGTATATGCTCTGCTGAGCTCGAAGACTAGCACTAACAGTAACGAACTAAGTGTATAGAAGTGCTATCGCTAGTATACATTTACGAATTTTTTAATTTTTTTATCATTTTTTATTAAAAAAAATAAGCAATTTTTTCAACAGTTACAACAAATTTAAAAAAAAAACTTGTCACAGCTGCATATAAAATTGCAAAAAAGTGTTTGTATATAAATTTTTTTATCATTTTGTTGTTATTTTTTATTTTTATAAATAAATTTATTTTCTGTGAATTCTTTTAGTGTTTTTTATAATATTTCCATACAGTTGTTGGGTTGGTTATTTGTGCTGAAATTGATTTATTAACTTAACAATTGGAAAATAAATTTATTAAAATACAACCTCACAGGCAATGCCAAAAAAAAACACGAGAATTTTTTGAATTTTTGGTTTTCATGGACAAATAAGTAAAAAATTTTTTTCAGAAAAATGCTGAGGCATTAAATACTGGAGGAGGTTTAATCTTAAAACTCAGAAGAGTTATAAGCATGCTAACAGCAAAGAATACTTTTACGAAAGATAAACATGCTTAAACAAAAAAGTCGCGTTCCGAACTAAAGTGTTTCTAAGTCAATAAAAACTGAGTAGAATTATTGAGTCAATTATTGTAAAGGGTCCGCCATCTAACGTTTTTTTTCAAATAGTGCTTATTTCGTGAATGGCAACACTTAGCTCATGTCTGATTTGATAGCTAATTAGTTGTATCCATCCGCTGAACGAATACGGTTCTGTATAAGCTTATTCGCTTCGCTAAGTGGTCCGATGCCGATTTTGCCAAAAAAATCATCTCTTCAGATGAAGCTCATTTTGATCTAAGCAGGTATTTGGGGCACAGAAAACCTGCACACATACATTGAAAAGCCAATACACCCTAGACGAGTCACTGTTTGGTGCGGATTTTGGTCCAGAAGCATAATTGGTCATTTTGCTTCGAAAATGAGCAAGAAGTGGCCGTTACAGTCAATGGCGATCATTATCGGGCCATGTTGAATGAATTTTTGTTCACAAAAATTTAAGAGGAGGACATTAGCAACATTTGGTTTCAACAGAACGGCGCTACGTGCCACACAGCCGGAGCTACACTCGATGTTTTGCGCCCTGTTTTCAAAAAAAAAAAAATTATTTGGCGGACCCTTTATATCAGAAATGGTAGTAAAAATATGTTCAAAAATAAAGCCACAATTACTTGGACAAAGTAAAATAAAAGAGTATTTCAATCTTGCCTTCTAGTCGTGTTTAGCATTGCCAAATGTGTAGATTTAACTATATTTTTAGTTCTAAGCATTGAGCAGTTTTGAACTTTTATTTAAAATAAATAAGTTTTTTCTGTAAATTGTGCAGATTATGACGTTTCCTACATTTTTGTTTTTTACTCTCAATTTTCTTAACTTAATTAAAATTTCTAAAGTAAGTGAGGTTTACTCGTACCTTCTATATGCCACAACGCAATTAAATCTATTTCAAAGCACCAGTCACAAAAAAGACAGAATTTACACACAATGTGATACTCACATTAAAGTCCACGAAAAAAAACGCATTTTCTGAGCAGTCTTTTAAGAAAGTTAAGTTTTTGAGGGCAAGAGAACAGCAGCTTCACATTACACCCTAGGAAAGTACTTACGAGGGCGGATTGATATTGAAGCTACCCAAGTAGGAAAAAAAACATTTTTTTTTTTCAAAAACCATTCATTTCTCAACATAGTCTCCTTTTGGCTCAATACACTTATTAAGACCAACTTTTTTATACCAACTGAATAATATGATTTTGAGAACTTCTCAAAATACGCTTTAGTTTCGGTAATCACTTCGTCGTTTGAGATGAATCGTTTTCCTGCGAGCCATTTTTTCAAGTTTGAAAACTGCAAAAAGTCACTAGGGGCTAAATCTGGACCATAAAGTGGATGATCAACCAATTCGAAGTGGATTTCTCGTAGTTTTAGCATCGTATTTAGTGCTGTGTGAACCGGTGCGTTGTCTTGAAGAAAGAGCACTTTTTCTTGTTTAAATGTGGTCGTTTTTCCTTGATTGCATCAACCAATTGATCCAATAATGCACGGTAATACTCTCCTGTGATCGTGGATCCCTTTAATCGATGAGCAATATTCCGTGTGCATCCCAAAATACAGTGGCATAACCTTGCCAGCCGATTTCGCTGCCTTCGCTGTCTTCGCCTTCTTCGGAGCACTTCCAGCAGCTTCCATCCATTGCTTCCATTGATTTTTGGTTTCAGGTATGTAGTGCTGGACCCACGTTTCATCAGCAGTTATTAATCTACGCCAAAAGTTAGCAGGATTATGCCTTATCACGTCCAAACAGCGCTGTGAAGTGATCTGTCGAAGTCGTTTTTGTTCAACACTGAGCAAACGCGGCACCCATCATGCCGATAGCTTTTTCATATGCAAATGTTCATGCAAAATGTTGAACACACGTCCGTTCATATGATATTTTTACCATTTCAGCAATCTCACGCAGTTTGATCCGGCGATCACTCATAACGATATCGAGGATTTTCTTGATATTTTCTTCAGTAACCACGTTTTTTGGCTTTCCAGTTAATGGTATTTTTGCAGTGCTTGTTCGGCCCCGTTTAAATTCAGCAATCCAATATTTTACCATATAAACTAATCGATGAATTTGGCTAAAATATTAGGCTAAAATTCATTGATTAGCTGACGTTTGACAGATCGTAATTTCTAAGAAAGAAAAAGCTTTTGTGTTTGTGCTGCCATCTAGCGCTAGGTAGCTTTATGTCAATCCGCCCTCGTACGTGTGAGTGATATATCAGATTCGCTAACAAAATATTAAAATTAAAAATTTTTTATACTAAAAGGCAATTCAATTTCGGTTTTTAAGTTATATTGAGAAACCTCTTCCATTTTAGTAATAACGGCATATCGCGAAAACAAAAGCTAAGTTAAAAAAGTGATTATCGCCACTGTTTTCAACATATTAAATCCTGTTTATCTGCCAGATATCAAGCTTGTCGGTAAAAGTATCAAATTTAAATACAGTGTCATTATAGCATTCCATGAAGGTATGCATATCATATTTAGTTTTCCGTGTTATGTTGGAGAAAAAAAAAATATATGAAATAAGTTATCCGTTATGTTGTGTAAGCAGATTATGAGTGAAATTTATATTGAAAGAGACTTAAAATTGCTGTAATTTTCAAATGGCATAACATTTTGTTAGTTTTTATTGACTCACTTAACTACCCTTCAAATAACTTCTTTAATTATCAAAAGTTTTGAAATAATTGGCGTATTTATAAATTTTTTTTTATTTTTAATTTTGAAAAACCGCCTCTTTTCAGTTAAAAATTTAAAAAAAATATTATGCCACTAATGGAAAAAAGAAATTGATCACCTTGGATAACCACTTTTTGATGGGTTATGGTCACTTAACTTCAAAAATCACCAGCATTTCATATTTTGTGGATAATTTTTTTTAGAATTTTTTTTTTTTTTCTTAAATTTAAGATTTTTGTAGAGGCTGCTTCATACATCTTATGGTAACTTTGAAATATTTCATTCGATTTCGTTAATCCATATATTGGAATATTTCAAATTCTACCAGTCATTCTAATATGATTTTTTTAATATAACCCGTATTTTTGGAGTTATTGAGAAACAAATTATAATTTTTTTTTTTTTTTTTGAATTATAAAATATTTGATTTTTAAAAATTCGTGAAAAGCAGAAAGCAGCACATATTTACCAGTTTCACTATTTATTCATAAAACTGCATATGATAGCAGTTTTAGCAGCTCATAGTACACAATTCTGCCTTTATCCTGCTAAGAGTGCATAATTGCAAAATCAAATTGCATAATGCAACTGTACAAAAAACCAAAAATATTTTCGAATTGAAGGAAAATTGGAAGCAGTTATAAAATCCAATAAAATTCAAAAAAGTCAGCAAAAAACCCAATAAGGGTTCTTTTTTTACACGGGTTTCTGCCAACTCCTACAGGAACTCAATAAATACTGGCGAACTTTCGACATTTTTTAATTTTTATTTATTTATTTATTTATTTATTTTTTGTGTGTGCATTAATTGGAAAACAACGTGAAACATGTGATCCCAGCTTAAGAAGAAGTTAACAATTTGACAATCCGTAGCAGGAAATACGATATCAATAAACTACTTCTGATCTTCACCAATACACCACCATATGGAAGGGAGCTACAATGGATTAATCATCTACTAAGCTGGAAAATGAAACTGAAACAATGCAATGGCTGCTTTGCGGAAAGCCAATATGCTTTCTAGACGAGTGAGGGAGAAAAAAAATTATATTTTTAAATTCAAAAAGTTTTCTTAGTTCATTTAATAATTAAAGCATATCATTAGGCATCTTTAAAACATGAAATCATAAATTACTTTATTATGGATGAAAACAAATATTATTTTAATTCTTTTTTTATTTTTTTTTTTTTTTGTAATATAAAATATTCCTTTAAAATACTTAGTTTCTTTTCAAAAAGCCATTTGAAAACGAACAAAATTAAAAATAAAATTTTTTAATTTTTTAAATTTTTAAAATTTTTTGCTTGACTAAGTTAAAGTCATATGAAGAAAAGGATTATGTCATTAGTAGAGATAATGAATTCTAACAAAAACATGGAAAAATACTTAAGATAACATAAATTCTTCAACAAAGATCTTGTGTCTACTCTAAGTCACTACAACAACCAACTACATACACAATGGACTGCTTGTTGTAAGCATTTGAGTAAACAAAGCATTTGTTAAGGAGTCAATTAAAATATATAAAAACATAATAATTTAAAGGCTTTTCTTTTGCCTTCTCTTTGTTTTAACAAATGCTTACATATTTCTGAAGCTTTTGTCTTAAAATTAAAATTTTTGTAATACTTTTTTGTCTTTTTTTTGTCATATTATTTCTTAAGTAAATTTTTTATTACTTTAAGATCAGTTATTTGTTAAACAAATTCTTTTTATTTTTTGACTACAAAATCTTTTATGTAAAATATGTACAAAAGTATTTATTTTTAGTTGATTTTTTTTTTTTATATACAAAATTTTATTTTTATTTCTTTTATTTTTGTGTAAAACTTTATCATGAATTTTGTAAACAAGATTAACAAAACAAAAATAAAAAATTTTTTTTTTTTTGCGACAAACACAAAAACATTTTTTATTCTCGTATGAGTGGTTACTTGTATGACCTTTAGAATAAATTTCAAAAGACATTTAATTTTTGTAAAAGGTTGGTAACATTTTATTATTGAGGAATATCTTTGAAAGTTTTTTCACAATCTCACTCTAGAAACTGTAGGTATGAGTATATTGGGATTGTATTAATGTTTTTTGTATCAAAAATAAAATAAAGCCTCTTCTAAATAGAGTAAAGCATTTACATCTTTTTGAATAACAATAAAGTAATTTTTAATAAAATGGGTCTAAATTTTATTAAAATTATTTATAAGAATATGCTTTACAATCGTCAAGAGCATTTAATTTGTTTTTCAGATGCTCTCAGCATTGCATGAGATCGATTCAGTCTTATATACGTACATACATATGTATGTATTTATAATGCAAAATTAATCATTCCTCTCACTGTTTTTAAAGCCAAATATATTCAAATAAAACTTAAGCTTAGATTACATTCTCGGCGCATAGTACCGATTTTCATTTTATTTCACCTACCGATTATGTACAACTAAAATAAACTTTCATGAGCCAGTAATGTGAACACTCATTATCACAGCACCGAACAAAAAAATTGTATTGGGCCCGCCAAATAATTTTTTTTTTTTAAATGCTATAAAAAACTACCGAATATTTTCTCAAATTTCTTTTTTTATTTGAAAGTACAATCCTTGCGGTTAATAATAGATAATAGTTTCATTCAAATGGCTGCCTCGGCTGGCCATGCAGTAGCCTACACGATCGGTCCAATTTTGAAGTACATTATCAGCTGTATTTCACCAATGGCTTCACGAATATTGTCCTTTAAAGCGTCAATTGTTTCTGGCTTGTTGGCGTAACACTTGTCTTTGACGGCACCCCACAAATAATAGTCCAACGGTGTCAAATCGCAGCTCCGAGGTGGCCAAACGACATCAGCTCTGCGGATGATAATGCGATCTTCAAAAACAGAGCGCAAAACATCGAGTGTAGATTCGGCTGTGTGGCACGTAGCGCCGTCCTGTTGAAAATAAATAGTATCCTCCTCTTCAATTTTTGTGAACAAAAATTCGTTCAACATGGCCCGATAACGATAGCCATTGACTGTAATGGCCACTTTTTGCTAATTTTCGAAGAAAAATGGCCCAATTATGCCTCTGCACCAAAAGTCGCACCAAACAGTGACTCGTCTTGGGTGTATCGGCTTTTCAATGTATGCGTGTGGGTTTTCTGTGCCCCAATTGCGACAATTTTGCTTGTTTACATACCCGCCAAGATCAAAATGAGCTTCATCTGAACACATCGCACACATTCTGCAACATTACCATGATTTTCACAGTAATGTCGCAATATTTCTGAGCGTTGTTCAAGTGTATACACAACCATATTAGTTCCGTGGAAGGATAAAACGAATCATCTGTCAAATCAGGTATGAGCTAAATGTTATCATTCACGAAATAGGCACAAGTTGGAAAAAAAACGTTAGATGGCGGGACCGATATAATTTGTAGCGATATTTATCAACCAATTATATCCCGATGAGAGATGGGACAACATTTAATAAAACAAAGTGCACAATAAATTTTTACTTGCTTACTTACAACCGTCTATCGGTTTTGGCCGAGTCTAAAAAAACACGCCAACTGTATCTATTCTGCGCTAACTGGCACCAGTTTGGGATTTCCATGGCCGTCAGATTTTGCAACACTCTCTCCTATGAAGATATGGTCGCCCTCTACCCCGCTTTCCACTTTATAGTACCGCATCAATTACCTGTTTTGCCGGAGTTTATCTATCAGAGAGACATGACCAAGCCACCGTAGCCGTTTTACCGTAATGCGCTTCACTATGTCCACGTCCCTGTATAGCTCTTACAGCTCGCTGTTCCAACGTATACTTCTTTCGAAGTATTTTTCTCTCGAACGTTCCTAAAACATATTCCCCATTGCTCGACAGTATGCTTCTGTGCCATATTGGCTATATGGCGACATGATAAACTTTTTGTAGAGTCTGTGTTTGGACGTCGAGAGAATTTTCTGTTCCTCAGTTGCCTATTGAACCCATAAAACATCTGGCAAGAGTGATTCTCCATTTCATTTCCAGGCTGATGTGGTTCACTGTGTAAATGCCGGTACCAAGATAGACAATATCCTTCACTACTGCAAAATTTTAGTCGCCAACAGTGACGTTATGTACAAAGCGCGTGGACGCTTTACTTGCGGACAAAAGATATTTAGTGTTATCTTTATGCACCACGAGACCCACTTTAGACCTTTCTCTCTCTACACAGAAGAGGGTATTAAGGCGCGGGTATTAAAGCGCGGGTATTAAGGCCAAAAATGTCAATGTCGTTGACGTTTGCCAGCAGCATGATGATATTGTAGGAAATGGTGGCGTAGTGTAGTGGTTAGAACGCATGCATAACAACACAAAAGACCCATCGAGGCCCCGCAGAGGGCATGACGGAGAAAAACTTAATTGTGGTTTTAATAAAGAGGCTAATGTTTAGGAAAAGACACCAACTACTGGGAAAAAACTACAATGCTAAGGTAAAGATCACCACCAATTAGCAAGGATCTTCACCGATACGCAAAAATCATATGGAGGAAGCTACAGTGGATTAATCATCTACTTACTTTGAAAGATCAAATTGATTAAAAAACTGAAACAAAGCAATGGATGTGGAAGGCCAATATAATCCCTAGAGGAGTGACGGAGACAAAAAAATTAAGGCCAAAAATTTCGATGTACAAGGAGACACAAATTGATTTTTTCTAAACATCACAGAATTCTTAACCATTTGTCATCATGTTAAACAAAACGATGTGGAATAGAAAAGCAATTAAGTATTATCCTCTCAATGAGCTTCCTGAAATAGCTGCGTGAGACAGATTTCCAATGGCTTTCGTAAAGTTAATTTGCTTAATGTAGATAAGAGGACTATTCTATGGGTTGCTACATCGTTCTAGTTTGGATCAAAGGGTTTGAACAAAGTTCTTCCACCTTGATCTGTTACATTTGCCTTCTCCACGTACCTACTTCTCTACGTATCTACCTTTTCTTCTTTGTGGTTCTAGAAAATTTCTACCATAGATTTCTTGCCTTTTCTATCTCCATGTCTTGCCACATTCGTCTAAGTGTTTCAACCCGAATTGGCGACTCTGCTGTCATTTTCGATAAGTCCTTGTTGTTAATAAGGTTGGACCTGCTGATCACTTCTATAATGGATATAAGGCTGCTGCCGCTGTCTTTATATGGTTACTACTCTTATCTTTGCTTCTTCTCAAGTAAAATGGTTTTTTCTTAGTTATTGGATAGATAACGCATCGCCATATGTTTCTTAGTCAACCGAGATTCCTTGATCTTTGAGGATTTCACTCACGTATCATTCTTGTAATTTTCCCAAATGTACGGTCTCTATATCTTCACTTTCTTTGCCTTATCTGCTTCAGTATGAGCTCTTCATTTGTTATAAGGTAGCGGTGCCTTGGACCTTGAGGACTCCACTTAAGTGCCGATCCATCTTTACTTATGCTGCTTTATCTCCCTCATTACGGGCTCTTCATTTGCCATAAGATGGCGTGGAGCAGTGATTAGAGTACCGGTGTACAACTCAAGCAGCCCAGGTTCTAGTAGCCGGCAGAGGATATGAAAAAATATATGACTGTAGTTTTTAAGAGACTTCAAGCCCATTCAGACATATCCAACCAAAATTTCTAATGACGATGGTAATCATCACAAAAATAAGTGGTGAATATAAACACCACCTACTGGAAACAACTGGCAATGATAAGTAAGTATCACCACCAACACACTAAGCAAGAGTCCTTACCACTACAGAATAACACAATACATGGAGGCGTCGTTTCTAGACGACGGTAAGATGGCAGCCCATTCATGGTGGAACGTGATACAGTAGACTACTACTCATCTACTTAGCTTGGAAAAAAATGGTAAGCAAAACTAAAACAAGACTGAATTGTAATGGACAGGATAATACTATATCCTATATACCGTATTAATAAGTCGACTTTTATCGCTCTTATATTCTCCCCAAAAAAATTTATTTTTAACCTCAAGTTTTATTCACATTTTTTATATTTAAAATGAAATAAACAAGCACAATAACAACAATAAAAATTTAGTACAACATTGACTTCTTTTAGTTAATGTTTTACAAACAACAATTCTTGTTGTCTGTTATTTGGTGCTATTGTTAGAGAACAAGAGCAGCAGCAGCAACAGCAACATAATCCCTTAACTTTATGGGTAAGAAATAAAGGAAAAACTTGTTCTAGAGCATAAAACTCCTACTCAAACAAAGATTAAAGTGAAAAATTTAGGAGAGAGAGAGAGAGAGAGTGAGAAGGAGAGAGAGAGAGAGAAAGTGAAAACAACTACAAAAGTCAAAAAATACATACGCACTAACACACTTTAAAATCTATAGTGGATGTGTGTATGTGTAAATAAATGACTTTATAACACGCAACTATCTCTCTGTGAATTTTTTGTTGTTTTTTTTTTGGGCAGTATATACACCAAGCAAAAGCAATATTTGAGCATTTTAAGTGCGAGTGTGTACGTAGGATACGTGCCTAATATATGGTATATATGTATGTAGTATATATGTGTGTGTTTTATGCGATTTTATTTAGATTTTTCTCAATGTATTTTTTGTTGGCCCCCCGAACAACTTTAGTCATCAGCTTTAGTTTTGCATATGAAGTGTAACTAAAAACTTGTTAAGGCAACAAACTACTTTTTATTTCTGTTATATTTTATAAGACAACAAAATATTTTCTTCCGCCCTATTCCCCCCCCCCCTACCCCCTCAAAAGAAATAACTTTCTCTAGTAGTAAAATACTAACTTATACGAAAAACTTACAATACAAGTTTAACAATAACTCCTGTTCTCAAAACAATAGCCTGGCTTTGCTATTGTTTAAAGTCAAAGTGTTTTTGTTTTCACTGCCACCACTAAGAATTTTTGCAAACTTTTGAGGGAGGAAAAGTTATTTGCATAGAAGCAAGCATTATGCCCGAAAGTGGTAATTAAATTTATGAAATTTCCAGCAAAACAAACTTTTCAAGTTTGGCAAAATTGAAGTTTTTACTGAAATACGAAATATTATTCCTTTAAATTAAAAATAACCTACGAAAGAAAATTTAAGAAAAAGAAATATTTCTTGGCAGAGCCAAATAGTTTGTGCAGGTTGTATAGGAGATTTTTTTAAAATCAAATGTTTTTTTAAATTTATTGAAGTCTATCAGTTTATTTATGATCAGAGTTGTCAGATCTGGCCATTTCTCGCCAAACGTGACGATTTTAGAGGTTATTTGGCGTCCTAATTTTCGGTTTGGCGACATGGCGAATTTTTGACGATTTTTAAATTACTTGGCGATTTTGTTGGCTATTTTTGACAAAAAACAGGTTGCCGTGACCCATAGATCGGTAGGAGTTTAAGTAGTCTCCGGCACCTTAGCAAAGTGTTAGGTCATGTCCAAATAACGCGTCCTTGACTTTGGCACTCACTGGGGATTTTCATCATAGTTGTGGACAATGGTCGACGCATTGTATTCACCCCTATCTCGTGCACCGTATGCCGACTGGCGAATACTTACCTAAACCAGTAGACAGTTGTTGAACTCCTGTGGTCATCGTCACAATGTATATTTTGCCTTAACAACCATGCTTAGTGTAACAAATCGGTTACCAGCAAAAACGCCATGTAGCGACTACACAAGGGGTAGACAGTAATAACAATTTTGAAATAAAAATAACACTAATAAGAGTAATAGTAGTAAAGAAATATAAAAAAAAATAATCTTAGGTAAGCTGATACCATAGGGACTTTTACATCACTCTTCTTAGTAAAGGATGTCATATAACCTTCCAATCAAAGCAGAAAACTATCATTTTAGCTGATTAACAATTTTTCATAATTATTTAAGTTTTCATTAAATAATATCGTATTTGGGGAGTTCAGGTAAATAAGTAATATTTTTTTCTCCTTATTACCTAAAATTCCGTTTAATTTATTTGCTACTTTTTCAGCTATCAGAAGCAGAAAAGAAAACTCCTTTGATGTGTCCCTTAAACTTCCAATATTACTTTTTCAGTATTTGTTTTTTTGCTTTATTTTTTTCCTTTTTTTGTAATTGATATCACAATACAATTCCTCAATCAATAAAATTCATTAAAATGTTCCCCAAAAGTGTACATTGGTGATAAGCATCGTAAACGGGGGAGAGAGAGTCAAAGAAAAAAAAAACATATTGACAAAAAGCATATTTTCTTTATTTTTATTATTATCATTACCTATACCTCTTATTCTGCATTCCTCTTTGCTTGTGTAACATTACTTTTATATAGAACTGTAACAGACAACAGTATTAATTTGTCTTTTATATCCCCAATGAAAAATTGTTTAAAACTGTGTCTCCTATTACACTATGCAACAAGCAAAAATACCTTTGATATATATTATATGCTTTTGATGCGTTATGGTCGCCTAACTTCAAAAATAGGGTCCGCCATCTAACGTTTTTTTTTAACTAGTGCTTATTTCGTAAATGGTAACACTTAATAAGATAATAATAAATAATAAATAATAAATAATAATAATAATTAATAAACAGATAATAAGTTTTATCCTTCTGCTGAACGAATATGGTTGTGTATACGCTTATACAACGCTGGGAAATATTGCGACGTTACTTTGAAAATTATGGTAATGTTGCAGAATGTGTGCGATGTGTTCAGATGAAGCTCATTTTGATCATGGCCGGTATGTAAACAAGCAAAATTGTTACATTTGGAGCACAGAAAACCCGCACGCATACATTGAAAAGCCGATACACCCAAAACGAGTCACTGTTTGGTGCGGATTTTGGTCCAGAGGCACAATGGGGCCATTTTTCTTCGAAAATGAGCAAGGAGTGTCCGTTACATTCAATGGCGATCGTTGTCGGGCCATGTTGAACAAATTTTTGTTCACAAAAATTGCAGAGGAGGATATTAGCAACATTTGCTTTCAACAGGACGACGCTACGTGCCACACAGCCGAAGCTACACTAGATGTTTTGCGCCCTGTTTTTGAAGATCGCATTATCAGCCGCAGAGCTGATATCGTTTGCCCACCTCGGAGCTGCGATTTGATACGGTTGAACTATTATTTGTGGGGTGCCGTCAAAGATAAGTGTTATGCCAACAAGCCAGAGACAATTGACGCTTTAAAGGACAATATTCATGAAGCCATTGGTGAAATACAGCTGCACACAATCGATAATGTGCTTAAAAATTGGACCGATCGTGTAGGCTACTGCATGGCTAGCCGAGGCAGTCATTTGAATGAAATTATTTTCCATTATTAACCGGAAGGATTGTACTTTCAAATAAAAAAAGAAATATGAGAAAATATTCAGTAGTTTTTTTTATAGCATTTTCAAAAAAAAAAATTATTTGGCAGACCCTCTAGATAGCAAATATTTAACAGTTTCACTCTTTATTCATAAAAGGGTATGTAATAGAAAAAAAAAATAATTCATGAAAATCGATAGGTAAATACATATTTTATTGCCAATAAAGTGAAAATTTCTAGTTTTTGAAAAAAAATTAACTGCCGAAAATTCCACTAAGCGTATGAGTAATATTTATGAGTTTTGAAAAAAAATATCGCTTATACGACATCTACTACATACAATTACATCCAAAAATTTGTATTTTCAAAAACTTTTCCATAGAATCTGAAATTCTGATGACTTTTGAAGTTAGGCGACCATAGCACATCAAAAAAATATAGTGGTTACACATGGTCAGAAAATTTTTTTCCATTTGTTGCATAGTGTTATTGGAGATGAAGAAGTGAAAGGAAGAAACAGGGAAACTCATGTTTAATGCAGCGATGCGTCATATAGACCAAATTCCACAAATCAATAACTTAATTATATATGAGGGTTATGTAAAACAAAAGACTTATAATTGTTAGAGGGATCGTAAAGGGAAATTGTTCTTACGATCTTACGATCCCCTTCATATTGGGCTGCGATACATCGGACAGCTGTAGCATGTGTAAAGAATAATATGAACTGGAAACAGTTGAGCAAATTATCTGACATTGCTCGAGAGTGCAGAGTCTGCTATATAGACAGTTGATACCTCTATAGACTTTGTATGGTACACAGAGAGAATTAGAATTGTCTTACAATAGATCAAAGTTGAAGCCATAGTTTATTAAAATGTTTTTGATCGTTTTTTTCTGTACAGCTACCCTCTTGAATTAAACTTTCCTACCTGTTTTGGTAGTAAATAACTTCCAAAATAATTCATTTTGTCATATTTGTAGTCTAAAGAGTTGACGAAACATCAAAAAAAAAAAAAAAAAAACAATAAAATCGATGTCACATATGAAGTGACCAAGTTTTGGTTTGATCGCAAAGTGCCCAGTGTATAGAGGTAATATTAAAGAGCAAACTTAAATGGAACTTGAACTCTACATCAATAACCTCTAAGGCGGTTGCTTAATTTTACTGCGGCACGAAAGTAATTGGCTGTGCGCATGTGTCGGCACTCTGTCGGCCGGCACTGGAAAAGAGTATACGTCTGATATCTAGTTACGACGGGCAGCCAGAAATCGGTCCAATATTGATCCTACTGTGATGCCCCTATCAGTAATCCAAGTGTACCTACATGTCCGCATTGTGGTCCAAACCGAACCCACCAGACGCATGTACAAAAGAAGATACTCACATCAGCCACGTCCGACATGGCATGCAGAAACGGACTGCAAAGGAAAGCAGTCTTGATATCTAAAAGATATGGCACAAGAAATGCCCGACAGTCTCCTGCTCCTCCTCATCCTGATAACCCCTTGTAATTGAATAGTAGACCTAATCTCCTAGCGCACGCACCATCCACTCAGTGCCCACTAATGATAGCCACCAGCGTTCGTAGCCTATGTTGTGGTATCCCCATAATAGACTCCCGAGCCCGATTGCACAGGGGCCAGATATGTCTTGATACAGAACACTTGAGTTCATCATCCCACCGTAACTGTACCCTGCCCAATGTATACCGCAGGCCTAGAATTCTGCAAGAGGAAAGTGGCATTCCATACAAGTGGCCAATCTTTTCATTACAGAGAAGAAAGCTCACCCCCGCCAGTTCGTTTACCACACAGTTCCCGCGGGTGTCAAAGTGACCCCTTACCCACATAATCTCGATAATGTCGATTATAATAGCTGATAGATAACACTATCTGGTTACCCCTCGACATACAGCGAGGAGAATGGCCTCACTAATGGCTTTAAGATTGATGGCCATCAAATGCAAAGACATTGTATTACTATGACATGCTAAAATTTTGAACTTGGTCGGTTATAATTTTTACAATTACTATAGATTACTTCGAGCAGGGTTTCGCATTTGATGGATCGAAAAAATATGGAAATACTAGCTAAGGAGTTTTCTTTGAACAGAAGGGGATAAAAGTGTCTAAAAAAACTACTGAACTATTGCAGTGTTGAACAGACTGAAATTATAGCTATAAAAATTTCTGCACTATGCTTGCATACATAACCTAGTAGCCAAAGTTCGACTACCAGCAGTGAAGACAGAAAAAAAACTATTCTTGTATAAGATATATTTAACATAACATCCCTAGACCATAACTCCGTAATGTGTGGATATCACATCTAGATTTGTTCACGAGTGCATGTCTCTGAATGTAATATTGCACAGTTAACCTCAAATAAATTTCTGGACATGGTTACGTTTGAGACTCTTAGCTTAGAATCTTAACGGATCAGTTGAGAGCATCAGTTCATTCTCTTGAAGGGAGTTAAGGACTGATTCCATGAAGAATTTTATCTCTTGGCAAACGAACGATGAGAGACTAAATCTACCTGTGATAAGACCAGATAGATCTGGTCACATCACAATCACGTTGACGTAATTTGTTTCTATAAATAGTTTTGACATTAACGATGTGCTTTTGTCTATTTTTCGAAAATTAAAATTGATTATAATGCCTTAATCACATAAAGCAGTATTGTGCTATATGTAGGTTTTAGAATTACACTCATAACACTGGCTGTTAACTGAATAGCCCTTACCTGAGTAAGAATAGCTTTTCTGGGAGACATACATGTTAATATTAAGGGCTTAGCTTTCCGACTGTAATAGTCGGTGCATCAGGAATATCTAAACCATTGATTGAGAAAAAAACCTATATCTAGTTATGATGATTTTTCTACAAACGACAGCCACTACACCTAATGAGTGAAAAGAACTTAAGCAAGATATCAGTGAGTTCTTTCTTAAGTTAGGAACTTCAGAAGTCAGTAAGTAAGACCTTAAGCAAATAAGTTAAGAACTTAAACGAGAAGAAGTCAGTAAACACTTGTTTAGGTTTTTAACTTAAGTTCTTTCCTCTCATCAGGTGCAGTGGCTTTCGTTTGTACAAAAATCATAAGAATTAACTTTAGAAACTTGAGTTAACTTAAGTTAACCTAAGTTTTTTCTTAAGAATTAACTTTGAGAACATAGTTTAAGTTAACATGAGTTGTTACTTAAGTTCTTAACACTTTTTATGTTCATACTACTGATTATATGCAGTGATTAGAAATTGAGTACAGGCTACAGGAATCGGGCAGCCTTGAGACAGAATATTTGGGCGCCTAATGCTTAAATTTCTAAGTTTGCAATATTATTTTATCACGAGGTATTGCGAGCTTTAGCCCTCGTCCCATTAATATCCCTTCTAGCTTTGTTTTCCTAACGCACTTCAGAATCTATTCTAACGTCAGTAGTGTTAGCTTGTTGCCCCTTACTTAATAGGTGCCCATTTTAAAATGCTTGATGCATAGTCACCAAGCAAGTGCTGTGGTAATTCAGTTTCCTTATTGCAGTATCTGCACTCTAGATATTGTAAAGTAGAATATTCAGAGAAATGTGTCTCAATCTTTCATTCCTTTATTGTCTACATTTTGGACAATACAATTGTTGACACTTTTGTATTGTATCAAAAAAAAAGAATTCAGAGACAAACATACGAATAATCACAATAAACGAAAAATAAAAAATATACAACAATAGCAATAATGAAATCACACAGTAGACAATCTATATACACCGATATAAACTGAATAAATATCTTGTGAAAAATGTATGAATTTTATCCACTTTTAGTGCTTTTCCAAAAAATAAAAATAAAAATAAAAATAGAAATAAAAATAAAAATAAAAATAAAAATAAAAATAAAAATAAAAATATCGAATGGAATCAAAGAAAGGAAAGAAATAAACATGTGGAGGAGCAAATAAAACAACAGACAGATGGACAAAAGGAAGGAGAGTAAAAAAATGAGAAAGAAGTCAAGAGAATATGTATGAAATAAAACATAAAAAAATTTTGCTGACATTTGAATACGTAAAACAGGCAGATCCCTTTTTGTTTGACTACCCATTTTAGTAGTAAAGTTAACAACAGTATACAGCAGTCACACCACTCATACGAATATGGAAAAAAAGTTAACACAGTAAAGCTGGATATACAGCAGCAAGGGGAGAGCGAGCACAAAAGGTACAACGTATACATAACTCTTAATAAACATGCAATTGACTTGGCAATTAAAAATTTAAATTTTCTTTCTATCTTTTGTCTATATTTTATTCATCTTCTCTACTCCATTTTATACACTTTTATATAAACAATCTTGTTCTACGAGAGAATAAATTTCATATATATTTTTGGCATACAATCTAATATGGATTTAAAAAAAATATACGAAAAAATATATTTTTTTTAATTTTCTATTGTAGTGACCAGCTATATCAAGGGAATATTAATAAAAGAAAATATCTCATGTAACTTGTTAAAGATATACCAGTATAAAGTCGTAGAGAGAGAGAGATGGAGTTATGGCAATAGAATATGAAACTTTTGCTGATATTGGCACTTTCATATTGTTTTTGTGTTAATTGATTCTTCAATGAATATTCAGAAAAGTAATGTAAACAGTTGGCAGCTAAAAAAAGAATCCATTTTATATAGTATAGCTTTTTAACAGAGAGAATTGAAAGACGAATGAAAATTCTATTTTTAATTGCTCAAAAGTAATTTCAATTTTGCTGATGATTCCATTGCACAGAAATAATTAATACTTTAATTTGTGGTAATATTTTGAAAGAAATTAAAGAGGAATGTAATTTCAAAATAAATTGTAACGCACGGTTAAAAGGAATGATAATAAGACAACCAGTATCCTGGCCAGTAAAATAAGCAGAAAGCTAGAGACCAACTTTGCCAGTAAACCAATTACAATTGTTGATCAAAGCGAATCAGCCAGTTGGTGAATCAGTAAGCCAGCCAATTAGCGAGTAGTAAGTAATCTAGTAATTCAGCTATTAATAGAACCAATTAACCAGCCAACGAAGGAGCTAAGGCTTACCTTACGGTGCCCGAGATACGAGTAAGTACAATGCATCCACCAGCGCCTGCGCACATGTTAAAAACCACATGCGAGTACCAAACTCGAAGACAAGATACTCTTGGAAATCAAAACGTGCTTCGTTTAAAAATACTTTGTTAATTGAAATAGTATTGAATCAAATATTCATTTGATTATGTTTTCAAATACTATTGTTACTAAAACAAGTTTGGGAACCTCTGCGTTTATTACTTCGCTAAAGTAAATAACCAAGAACAACTATACATGATGTTTACAAATAGCCAGAATTGACAACAACAAGCCTTATAAGCAGAGATAAAGTAAATAAAAATAACACAGCAACAGCAACAACAAACTAACAGCAAAGAAAACAAGTAACAGACAATAAACAAGCAACAACAAATACTAAAAGCTGAAAGAGGTAGATGTTTACATAGGCATGGCTACAAAAGAACTAAAAAGAGAGGATCGAGAGCTTTCGATGTATTGCTTACTCAGCCATATAAAAAGCATATCGATGCGAACAGCAATCAGTTTATGTGTCGTAAACTCAGCGAGTGCAGTTTTTAAGAAAAGTTAACTCAGCGAATGTGTTAGTGGTGTGAAGAGAGTTTATAAGGACTCAACTCGTGAAGCTAGTAGTGAAGTAAAATCCAGTTTAGTTGCAGCTAACACAGTAAAGAGAGTTAAGTTTGGATAACCTCTGGTCGAGTAATTGCTGTTGCTTACAAAGTTCTAAACAGACAGAGTAATTAAGAATAGAAAATTGTTATTGCCTGTAAAAGGGTTACAAGCAGTGGTGCACATAACTGTGTTGAAAAAAGGATTTTTAATTAAAACCAAACACAGAATTTATTTTAACTGCAATCTACGAACTCATAAATACACGTTTTGAAAAAGGTAAAAACGTAACAATATAAAATTGTGTATTACATTTAGATTCGATATTTTAACTTCAAAATAAACCAGATACCTATTAAAAAAGTTAAAGGATTTATTAATCAACTAGGCCGAATATCATTATTGAAATATATTTGAATTAACTGGATACCTGGAAGATACACGTAGAAGCGTTGCTAATCGGGAACAACACATAAAAATACGTAAATGTATCCTATCCAAAGCCATTGTCGCCAGCAGCTAAAGTTGCAGAATGGGAAGCGGAAATGAAAATGCAAAATCAGACTTAGTTTTAGCAATATCTCCATCAGAAATAAAGCAGATTAGATATTGCGAAACATCAAAAGGAATTTGGAAAAAATTACACAGAATCTATGATTCAAGAGGTCCTGCAAGAAAAGCAATACTGCTGAAATGACTAATTTTAACAAAAACGAATAATAGTGAATGAATACATGAAGGAATATATGGACAAATTTTTCGAAACCGTCAACAAATTGTATGAAATGCAAATTGAAATCTCAGATGAATTGTTAAGTATTTTTGTCCTGTACAGCATTGCTGAATAATATGATTCCTTCCATATAGAAATAGAAAGTCAAGGGAAACTGATGTCGTCTGATTCCTAAATCTTAAAATGAAGTTACTTGAAGAATATGAAGCTCGACTTTCAGTAAGTGAAGATAATAACAAAGCTTTAATGGTTAAAAATATAACAAAAAGAAAAATGAAACTTTTGGTAAGAAACGATTTAAACACAAATGCTATAATAGTGGAAAAGTTGGCCATAAAGCCAACGATTAAATTTAAAATTAAAAATGCGAATGAAAATGTAAGGTCAGCAGCTTCTGACTGTATAGAGTCAAGTTTTCATTGCATTTCTCAATGCCTGTTAGCAGAGAGATAGATGTCATCTGAGTAATCATGGTCTTACAACTTGTAATAGATAACCTTAAAGTTAAAATAAAATGGATGGTGGTTGTTGGGATTATATGCAAGGGAAACAGGACTCTAAACCAGCACTATAGCTCACTGATGAGGGGGTTTAAAGACCTTGATATACCCTACTCCATACCTGTTACCTAACAGAAATTTTACTTCATATATCAATCTGTCTAATAAATATCGGGTCCGCCATCTAACGTATTCTTATTCATCTAGTGCTTATTTCGTAAATGGTAACACTTCGCTCATGTCTGATTTAAGAAATAATTTTTATTTGAAAGTACAATCCTTCCGGTTAATAATGGAAAATTATTTCATTCAAATGGCTGCCTCGGCTAGCCATGCATTAGCCTACACGATCGATCCAATTTTTAAGCACATTATCGATTGTGTGCTGCTGTATTTCACCAGTGGCTTCACGAATATTATCCTTTAAAGCGTCAATTGTCTCTGGCTTGTTGGCGTAACACTTATCTTTGACGACACCCCACAAGTAATAGTCCAACGTTATCAAATCGCAGCTCTGAGGTCACCAAACGACATCAGCTCTGCAGCTGATAAAACGATCTTCAAAAACAGGGCGCGAAACATCGAGTGTAGCTTCGGCTGTGTGGCTCGTAGCGCCGTCCTGTTGAAACCAAATGTTGCTAATATCCTCCTCTTCAATTTTTGTGAACAAAAATTCATTAGGCATGGCCCGATAACGATCGCCATTGACTGTAACAGCCACTCCTTGCTCATTGTCGAAGAAAAATGGCCCAATTATGCCTCTGGACCAAAATCCGCACCAAACAGTGACTCGTCTTGGATGTATCGGCTTTTCAATGTATGCGTATGGGTTTTCTGTGCCCCAAATGCGATAATTTTGCTTGTTTATATACCTGCCAAGACCAAGATGAGTTCCATCTGAAAAGATGATTTTGATTCTGCAACATTACTATGATTTTCAAAGTAATGTCGCAATATTTTCCAGCGTTGTTCAAGCGTGTTCACAACAATATTCGTTCAGCGGAAGGATAAAACTAATTATCTGTCAAATCAGACATGAGCTAAGTGTTACCATTCACGAAATAAGCACTACTTGGAAAAAAAAACGTTAGATGGTGGACCCATTATTTAACATCTTTTGCTATCTTTGATAAACATGACTGGTATTATTTAAGAAGAGCTGTGCTACAAACTAGGTATGAATAGAATTTTAAAACCTTTGAGGGAAAAGCAACGACGGTAATCATAAGCCTAATAAGAAAGAGAAAATTGACATGAATTGGCCATACACTTACCAGACCCATTTAAAATGCCCTCATGTTAGCTAGGCTAGGGGACACGTGCGTCGAGCAGTACAGGAGAGAGCTGATAAACTGAACTTGACAAGGGGTAAGTAGATATATATATTATCATGACAGAACTATATCGACTACAATTTTGTCGAAGTCCTATGTTCTCTAGATGAAGCGAAGGAAAAAATCTAGCAAAAGCCAGTTACTCAGAGCTACTAAAGGCAAGACATCTAGTTAGATAGCCCGTATGCTATGGATCTAATCGAGGACAAACTAAGTGCATTGAGAGCTACCTGACTGTCCATGAAAATATTCATTAGATCCTTAACTCTATTGGTTCAACCATAAAGAAAATAAATGGTCCGCCATACTGATTGCTACAACATAAATATTGTTACGAAAGTAAGGTTGGTCATCACAGCGTTAATACATCGCTAAAATAAATAAACAAAAGCTGCAAGAACAACTGTACTTGCTGTTTATAAATAACCAAATCTACAACAACAACAATTAATAGAGACAAAGTAAATAAAAATAACATGGCAACAACAATAATTAAGCAGGAAGAAAACAAGTAACATACAATAAACAAGCAACAACAAACACTAAGAGCTGAAAGAGGTAGATGTTCACATACGCATGGCTACAAAAGAACTAAAAAGAAATTAAAAGAAAGAAATGGAATCTACCTGAAATATCGAGAGCATCGAGAGCTTTCGACGTGTTATTTACTCAGCCATACAAAAAGCACATCGATGCGAACAATAATCAGTTTAAGTAAAGCAAACTCAGCGAGTACAGTTTGTGTGAAGAGAGTTTATAAGGAGTAAACTCGTGAAGTGAATCGTGAAATAAAAAACCAGTTTAGTTGGAGCTGACTCAGTAAAGAGAGTTAAGTGTGGATAACCTCTGGTTGAAAAGGTTGTGATCGAACCTAATTTATAACTACGATCGGGTTGGAAAATCTGTAGAGTAATTGCTGTTGTTTACAAACTTGTAAACAGACGGAGTAATTAAGAATAGACAAATTGTTATTGCCTGTAAAAACATTACAAGCAGTGGTGCACATAACTGTGTTGAATAAAGGATTTTTAATTAAAACCAAAGAAAAAATTTATTTTATTTTAACTACAATCAACGAACTCATAAAATCACGTTTTTAAAAACGTAAAAACGTAACAATATTTTATTTGATTTTATTTTGGCGAGGACTCTTTTATGAAAAATAAGAAACGAAATCTATGTTTTTTCTGTTTTCGTTAAAATCTATGAGATTATTTGCTATCAATTAGTGTCATAGACAACCTAATACCCTTAGCTTGCTCGCAATCCATTACCAGTATATGTGTAATTTCCAAATTTATTTTTTTTCTAAATTTTAGGAAAATATAAAAACGGGACTGCTACATAGGCCTCATTTTAAACCTTTTATATCAATAGTATCTTAAATATCAATCCTTTCTCTATATTTCCTTTTCCCCATGCTTTTCACCAATGGCTTTTATTTACAATTTATTTTTCCTTTTTTGCCTAACAGCCCCAACTTTACCAAAACACTTAGGGCCACTTAACGATTAAAGGGTATATAATTTGCACCGAATTTCAAAAGAAACAAATTCTCAAATGATACCAGAAAAAAGTTTCTAAACAACTATTAACGAAATGCCTTAAACAACACTATCGATTAGAGGAGAAAGCTGTGATTCAAGTAAATAAAATTGGTAGAGTTAGACAAAAATTATGAACCCAAAACGGAAATGAAGATAGACAGACTGAAATAGACAAACTTTGCTGACCAAAAACATAAAAAACATATGGTACTTTAACGTTGGACATAGAAAACAAGCCAACAAATATGAATAAACCGGCTACGAAAGTGCTGTAGAAAGTTAAAAAGGAAAAAAATAAAACCTCCCACTAAAACTTTGAGAGGAAAAACAAATTTTACATACACTTTGTTAACGATGCACTACCACTTTTATTTTTTATTTTCTTTTTTTGAAAACTTTTTCTAAAAAAAAACAGTTTTCCGTCAGTCAGCAACATTTCACTCTTACAAAACCTCAAACTTTAAGACCAGTAGTCATGTTTCTCTCCCCCTCCAAATACATATATGTTTAGTTCTGTCTGACTTTATACTCTGCTATGGGTTTAAGAGAAAAAAATCCATCTACAAACCATGTATGTTGAGGGCTAGAAATCAACAGAAATGTTAAAATGGAATCGTTCATTGGAAATAAACAAATGCCACCATTAAAATGGTAGTAAACTAGAGAAAAACAGAAACTATCGTTTTAAAATTGGAAAACGTTTATTTTGCTAAAGGGATTTATTTCGTTAAGCCTGTACAGACCGCAATACATACCCAGCTTGTTTAAAAAAAAATTGCCTTTGTAAGTTGTAGGCCTAAACAAATGATGAAATAGAGTTGTTAACGCAAATACTGCCTACTATGCATAGCCACTTTAAATTAAAATCAAATCTCACTCTTTAAAACCGTATTTGAAATAAATCAATAAACAAAAAAACAGAAGAAAAATCCTTTTAATCGTCATGGTGGTCAGACAGGTTTGTAGGGGCAGAAAGAGGAGATCAAAGGATAAAACAAGAAGCTGAGGACGTTTTCCATGATAACTATGTATCATAATACTACTATATAACGCAAAACTAAAGTACTTTAAGTCATATGGTGGCAGCTAGCTCTAGTAGAGGATCTTTTAGTTCTTAATCTCTGGCACAAGTACGTCGAAAGGTCCTCGAAGTACCTCCAGCACAGAAATCTGACATAAGAAAAGAAAGATCGTTACTCTTTCTTCATCTACATTACTGCGACAGCGGAATTTTCTATAACTTTTTTGAAGGATGGGTTCGTATCTCGGCAATGGCATCACGAATTTTGGCCTTCAAATACTCAATTGTCTCAGATTTGTCAGCGCCCACAGTAAATGGGCCAACGATGTCAGATCGCAGCTTCTTGACGACCAACTAATATCACCATTTTGGCTAATTAAACGGCCATCAAACGTTTGATGCAATAAATCGATTGCGGCATGAGATGTGTGGCAAGTTGCATCATCCTGTTGAAACCAAACGTTGTTCACATCAATTCCATGAAGAGCGGGCACAAAAAAATTGGTTATAATGGTGCGATATTTATTTCTATTGACTGTAATGGTGGAGCCGTTCTCATTTTAAAAGAAATATGGGTCAATGATGCCTCTGCTCTACAAAGCCACTCGTAATGGCTGCATTGGCTTCTGTAAGACCACGTTTGGACACGTTTTTAGAGCCTCAAATATGGCAATTTTGCCTTTTGACGTACCCACCAAGATTAAAAGGAGCTTCAATCGAAAAGAAGATTTTTGCAATTATTGTTGATTTTTTTGCAATTTCCGATCGGTTGTCTTTGTTTTGGAAACAAATTTCCAATAAATCTCAACGTTGCTCAAGCTTAATTCAGGTACCACTGAGAAGTGATATGTTGTAGCGGTTAAAGTGTTTTCGTAAAAAATTTTGCAGTTACTTACTTATATGGCACTACAACCATCTGTCGCTTTCAATCTTATACAAAACTGCACGAAATCCGTATCTGTTCTGACGCTAACTTCGTTTTCTAAAGGACATTGCGTTCTACACACTTTGTCTCTTCAAGGAAGATATATGTCGTCGTTATCTTCTCCGCTTTCAGCGCTGGAGACTGCTGGACAGTCCAAAAAGTGTGTCTTTCCAGCGTTTCTACTTCCATACAAGATACCTGGACGCTAGAGCAGTCGCTTCATTTCAATGTTGTTCACTGTACTCAAGTCTCTGTACAGCTCATACAGCCATATTCATCTTATACTCTTCGACAACTGGAGATCTTGTTAAATGTTTTCCTTTTTAATTCTTCCAAAACATTCTCATCGTTATTCGACAGTGTTAACGCTTCTGCATTATATAGCAGGATAGGGATAATAATCGTCTTGTGGTTTTGTTTGTTAATGGAGAGCACGGTTTCTCAATTGTCTATTGAGTTCAAAGTAGCACCTATTGACAGTAGTGATTTTCCATTTTATGTCCAGGCTGTCTTCGTTAATAATTTTATTGCTGATACCAAGATTGATAGTCCTTCACAACTTAACCCAGGAGTCTTGTGTTAACCACGGTAAAGTCCTTAGACTCTGTATTAATGGCCACAGTTCCTCCCGGCACGGGTAAAAAGAAAGCCTCTATCTGGATAAAGAATGACATTAATCATTTCCTTCTCAATCATTTTAGCAATGTTGATTTAACAGCGGTAGCGGTGACACCTAACGGGCAGCCATATTGGATGATTTCTTGCTACATGCCGTATGAGGTCTCGTTTCCGCCTAACGATTATTTAAGGTGGTTAATGGCGGAGGCGAAGCTGAAGAGAATGCCAGTTCGGATTGAAGTGAACGCCCATCATTTAATGTGGGGCAGTTCTAACACTAATGAAAAAGGTGAGTCAACTTTTGAATTTCAATGCAATGTGACTTGTCTATTTTGAACTCTGGTAACGAACCAACGTTCTGTAATTCTGTACGTAGGGAGGTTATTGATATTACGCTAGTCAGCGACTCTAATAGAGAGTGTTTTCGAGACTGAAGGGCCTCTGACGACTGCACCTTTTCTGAGCATGCATACATAACGTATGGCCTTGAAGGGATCCACAGGAGTTGGCGAACCCTGCCGTAATAGGAGGAACGCTGACTGGGAGGTCTTTAGGTCAGTTTTCTCTGCGAGATTGAGTCATTCGGTCATCCATGATGCGGATAGTCTGGACAGGATGGTGGATAGACTGACGGACATAGGGCAGCTACCAATAAGGCTTGCGGAAGGAAAATCCCAAGGGGCAAGTCCAAGCCTAGGTGGTGGAGTCCCGAGATAGTGGTCTTGAGGTGCGAGCACCGAAGGGTGTTTAATGAAGCTAAGTTGTCAAATGACTTGGCTGTTTATAGGGCTAAACTGCGGGACTTTAAGGGAATGATAAGAAAGGCGAAGAGGCTCATGGAAGTCCTTTTGCGGTGAAATTGAGGATTCCAGTGAGGCTGGAAGACTTCGCAGACTTCTCTTGGTGACCGGCTATGTTGTAGGGTCTATACTGTCTGTGGATAATTACTGGAATTCTTCCAATGAGGAGATCTTAAGGGTATGCCTTGATGCATAGCTCCCCTCGAGTGTATTCAACAGCTCAGAAGGTTACTCTTAACTTCTTACTCAATCTTCAATGGGCCATTGACTCCTTTGAAAGATACAAAGTACTCTTGCTTAACATCGTTGGCAGTATGAGGGCTCTGCTAGACCGACTCCGACGAAAGGAGGACTAAATTTCTTCTATCCCTAAGTCGGGTGTCCACACACCGTGCAATTGCGGTCCTAACGGATCACTGTCTGATAGGGGATATGCCGATAGAATGATTTTTTGCAAGAGTTGTGGTTTTGAGAAAGAGGAGGAGACTGTCTTTCACCTCATATGTTAGCTCTTGCTGTCAGAAGACGAAGGTTCGTGAACTCCTACCTTTTGTCATCTTTGACTTAGCTCTCCAGGATAAGGGTGGCCGCAATTGCGAGATTTATTTTGAAGGCTAAATGGTTTCCTACAGAAACTGTTTGATCCCCGGGTTGGCATTTTTGCATGTAGCAGTCCAAGGAAAATTTTCATCATTGTTTTGAAATCCGTTTCAGACGATTCATTCAAGACCGCCGGATAAAGAAATTATTTATTATGATCGGGGAAAAATCGATATCTATGACTGGCAGCAAAAATTCTTCACCAAACACACAGAGGCCGTTTATTTAGACAACGATAGGTGGTAGCGCCATTACTCCGTTTTAGATCTGCTGTAGTTGACAGAGCAAATATTTAGTTAAAAAATAAGAAGCTGAAGTAGATAATACCCTCTTTCGGTGGTTGGAGCCCAAATTGTGAGAAGTCACCAACTATTCAAAAAAATCGCTGGTACTTAATAATTTTGAAGACGATGCTACTTTATACAGAGAGTATTTGAAATCACGCACCGATTTTTATCAAAAACAAAAAGATTCGTTTTTAAACCAAAAGAAAGTGGCACATTGATTTCAGAAACAGGCAGACAGAGAGACGGTGTTGATTGAAAGGAGTTCATACATAGCTTCCACGATATTCCAAGTGGAACAGAGCAGACTTTTCTTAAAGAATGAACTGCCTCATACTCTATTCGTAAACTTATTGAAAGGATCACCGATTTTGCACGGCAGATTTATTAATTCGAGAAAGTTTTCATAGCGTAAGTACTCCATAACTAATCGTTAGCTGAAATTGTCAGATGGTCTGGCCTGGGATTGAACCGAGAACCGAGGACCTTTGGATTAATAGCATGCACATTAAAATAATTAGCTTTACCATTAAAGAGGCATCGAAAGCATAAACATTTCGTCATGACGTGTAATATTAAGTCCCCACCACGTATGAGTGATATTTAATAAACTAACAAAATATATTACTCATACGCACAAGATGGGATGCCAGATGGCCTTGATTTCGCTTTATTTACAAGAATTTTTATAAAGGGTCCGCAAATAAATTTTTTTTGAAACTGCTTTAAAAAAAACTGCTGAATATTTTCTCAAAATTTCTCTTTTTATTTGAAAGTACAATCCTTCCGGTTAATAATGGAAAATAATTTCATGCAAATGGCTGCCTCGGCTGCCTATGCAGTAGCCTCCACGATCGGTCCAATTTTTAAGCACATTATCGATTGTGTGCAGCTGTATTTCACCAATGGCTTCAAGAATATTGTCCTTTAAAGCGTCAATTATCTCTGGCTTGTTGGCGTAACACTTATCTTTGACAACACCCCACAAATAATAGTCCAACGATATCAAATCGCAGCTCCGAGGTGGCCAAACAACATCAGCTCTGCGGCTGATAATGCGATCTTCAAAAACAGGGTGCAAAACATCGAGTGTGGCTTCGGCTGTGTGGCACGTAGCGCCGTCCTGTTCAAACCCAATATTGCTAATATCCTACTCTTCAATTTTTGTTGGCAAAAGTTCTTTCAACATGGCCCGATAACGAATGCCATTGACTGTAACGGCCACTCCCTGCTCATTTTCGAAGAAATATGTCCCAATTATGCCTCTGGACTAAAATCCGCACAAAACAGTGACTCGTCTTGGGTGTATCGGCTTTTCAACCCGCACCCCATCAAAATGAGCTTCATCCGAAAAGATGATTTTTTTTTGGCAAAATCGGCATCTTCTGTAAGTCGATCGATCAAAGTAATGTCGCAGTATTTCCCAGCGTTGTTCAAGATTATACACAACCATATTCGTTCAGCGGAAGGATAAAACTAATTATCTGTAAAATCAGTCATGAGCTAAGTGTTACCATTCACGAAATAAGCACTAATTGAGAAAAAAACATTAGATGGCGGACCCGATAGCTTGTCAATAATCAAGAAAAATTACAGTTTGTCAGGATTTTTTTCAGGCAGAATTTTGTTTCTTTAGTGAATTGGTAACGTAAAGTGTTTTAAGTATATTTATTAGCTAGTTTGGTTCGTCTAAAATATTTGTAATAAGATTTTTAGCATAGTGGTTGAAAAAGCTCGTTAACAAATTTGATCATACATATTACCTTATATTTAAATCGAGCTTTATTAAGTCAAATATATGACGTTTTGAGAGACAACTTGTTGCTGCTTTTGCAGTGTAGAAATTTTGATCTGTAGATGATGGAACACTGGCCGTTTTATTAGAATTGCTTTTATCCTTTTGATTGTTGGCAACTGAGATCAGAATCAATCATCTGAGCAGATTGTAGAAGCTCATTAATAAACAATTCTCTTCCAATCATACCAGACACTCAGTATTACCTTTCCTGGTATCAATTCTGGCTTTGTCGCCATCTGTGAATCTTTACCTTGCTTCGTCTATGATCTTTATAGCACATGAAGCACTTTTTGTAGTCCGCAGTCACTTGAACGTGTCAAACAAGGCACAATGTTACCTGAAGCAATTCATATTATCAAAGATATTCAATTTCAGAGTCATCTACCGAAAATTTGTAAGCGAAGTCTGTCAAACGTCAATATTTTTGATTGTGTTGAATCTGACAACCCTACACACACCATACGTGCCAACTTGAGCGTTATGATAATTTTTTTTTTTATAAAATATCTTTAGTTTGGATTTTATTACTATTTATTTCAAAAATATAACAACAGAAGTTAATGCAAAAATTGAAAAATAACCTCCATATTGACCATAGCTTTTTTTTAACAAATTCCTTCAACATACTACTTAACTCCGCTCCCTAACCTCGAAAATTTCGTTTTTTTTTTAATTTCAAACACAAATTTATAAAACAAACACATGTATGTACTTTGTATCACACAATACGTGCAATTTATGAGGCAAAACAATACAGAATATGTTGTGTTTTGTTAAATAAATAAAAATAAAAAACAAAAAATAAAAAATTTTTATTAAAATTGCCTCAACAATATAACATATGTACCAAAGCGCGTATACAAATTGTTGCAGACCAACACTACTTGCCGCCACATACAAATGCCAATACAAATAGAAAAATACCACTAAACCACCTACACATGTCCCTTGAGAGCTGAAAAAAATAGAGAAAAAAATTGCCTGACAAAAAAAAACAAAAACAAAAAAACGAACACAAGAAGCGTTAAATCCACCAGACACATAGGATCTGGTTAGTTGAGTAGTTGTAAAAAAAATTGAATTGGCAATATATCAATATGTTTTAGATATCTACTCGTATTGTTTTATACATACATACATACATACCTACATACATACATATGTATGTGCTCATGTAAACAATATTTGAATTTGGCTCGAAATTGCTATTGGAAACCTGTCCACTGTTAGTTACTTTAACGTTTTTTTTTTTTTAAATAAATTTTTTATATTTTTTCCTCCTCAATATGCTGGCAAAAGCTTTTTGTATGAAAAAAAGTACCAAAATGAAGAGTACTAGTGTGTATACATATACACACATACTAGTAGAGCCTGTCTGTATTTGTAATATTGCTCTGTGTATGTGTAAAAAGTCTGATGAAATGTGGCTGCTGTAGTGATGGTGGTTTAGATACTAATACTTTAGTTTTTATTATTAAACCACTACCACTACAATAGGTAGTTAAGTAATCATTGGTTTGTGTTAAAGCTGGCAACGGCTTAAAAGTAGAAGTCCAACATTCTTATTTTCATTCATGGATTAACTGAAAATTACACTTTGCAGTTAATGGAATAGTTGGTTTAATGTAATTTTAATACTGAAATCGCATCAAATAGGTTTATATTTGAACTGAGAAGAGCCTTTTACGCCAAAAGTATCAAACAGTATAATAGCAGGCTGATGCTTTATCGAACGGAACTCAGAACTGTTACAAGAGACTTGAATCTTGGAGCGAAGTAGAATGTTGTGGTCATTTTTAGACGATGTTTTAAAAGATGTCTTCAAGTTCTGTTATCTCGGATGGCTTGAACTTTTTTCGGTGTTGTAAGCAAGACTTGACGGACGGTTTAAAAGTAAACTTAGCTCAAGCATTTTAAAGTAATTTTAGTATCTTGTCTTCAGTAGGTTATTGGGCATACACTTCAAATATGAAACCCATTTTAACATACATCCCCACTGCAGAGAGAATAGAATGATTTTGTGACAATGGGATCACTTAGGACTTGTTCCGGTGGCAGACTTACATATGTGACTTTACTTACTTACAGGGCACATATGACCTCTTATTCCCTTGAGAAGTTGGTAGAGAATATAGCCATTCAACAATGAATGCTCTTCTACACAGATTGCTTTAAAATGCATGGTAAGATCAGTGCAAAATTTCTATGAGAGACAAAATATTGCGGAGCCGTAAAAGCTTCCAGATTATGCCACTATTTTTCGAATAGAAGTCTTAGCGATAAAAAAGGCTACAGAGGTAGCAACTAAGACAATTGCAGGTAAAGAATTCTCTTCTACTTCTGAACATTTGCTGAAAAATGTATGCCTTATGAGTGAGTATTTTAAAGGAATTGACGAAAGGACTGTGACAGCTATTGCTCTTAGGGGTAGCGAACGATTATTAGTAAACTACTAAATTCTGAATTTAAGTTGCGTGGATAACTTGATGCCTTAATCGCATATAAAGAACATAAGCATAATAAAACTTGGTTTGGTCTTAGAATTTTAAATTCCGCCCAAAATAGGGTAACTATTGCTTAGGAAAGAATGTTAACTACAGGGTAGGTACGTAGGTAGAAGTGGCTGCCCCAAAGAAAGGGCACACGTAGGTCAAAAAATAGTCCATCGTGATACCACAGTGGATCGTCATCCCCTGTACTTAGAACCATCCGAAACTACAGCCACCTCACGAAGGACAGTCGCGTGGTGGAAGTCCAGATGCCTCTTTCTTCTGCCATATAACACGGGCATCTGCACAGTAGCTGAAGAAGTGGTTTTTCTTCATACATATTCATACTCATACTTTTGCAGAAATTATTGGCCAGATAACCCAGTATAAAACGCCTGGCATGAGTGTAAGCTTAAATGTAAAGTGCGCTCCTTTGGAAACTGAGTAGCTCACGTTGACGCGGTCTATTACTTCATCATGAAATCTACTAACAAGTTGCCAATGGAATACACAAGTTGGAAAATTCGCTCATAAGTTCGGTAAGGGTGCCATGCTTTTCCAGTTCATCATCCCTATAGTTCCCTGGAATATTACTGTGACCCGGAACCCAAATAATATAAATTTATACTGCTCAAGTAGTACTTAAATTCCTGCCTAACTATGGCAGATTAAGTTGCTCTTTGTGCCTTCTTGGTTATTCAAGGCTCTTTTGATAATATAGACTTGGACTATGTTGCTGAAAGGAAAGGGGTGGACAACTCGATTATAGCTTAGATCAGTTTACTGCTTAGGAGCATTATCACCGGCTCGTCTCATGACAGGAGGAAATCCTCTGTGATAGCGTCAAAAGGGTGCCATCAGGCTGGAAACCTTTACCATTGTTATGAACGATACTAGTTAATGGCTTGCTCACCATGTTGGTCTATAGAAGTGTCAATGTAATTCGCTATGCTGATGACCTCGTTGCACAAGTAAGTGGTAAATATGAGAGTACATTGTGTGTCCTCATGAGGATGACCCTAGGCAAGGTGTCAAATTGGTGTACTCATGATAGAAAGCCTCCAAAACGGCTTACAAAAAGATACAAGTTATTATGTGACTGTATATCAACAACTTTTCCAAGGTAGTTAAGTATTTAGGTGTCATTATCGGTGAGATAAATTGTTGGAACTCGTATAATGGTTCCATTCACAATATGCGCTGATAATCGGAGAAAGACTTAGGAAGCTACCACCATGAATAAATTAGACAGGGTACAGTGACTCGTCCGCCTTGGTATAACTGGAGCAATGAGAACGTGTTTAACAGTGGCCTTGGAAGCCTTGATTGATTTGACACCGCTGTACATCTACTCGTATGTGTTGAAGGTGGTGGCGTTTTCGGTGGCAACGTTTTTCGACAAATGAATTCTGCGCAAGGTAGTCGGAGAACTATCTTCAATTGTAAATGTTATGACTTTGAATCTGTGCTTTGCGAGAGATTCAAGGTTTAATTTCACGACCGGAATTGTTGGTTAAATGGAAGCGGAGTGAATTTGATCTAAGCTGGTGTACCGATGGCTACAAAATGAATGACTGTATCGGTGCTGGTCTTTTTGGACCCAAACAATATATGTCGATGCCACTGGGAAAATCAACGAGTGTCTTCTAGGCTGAGATTATAGCCATTGCCATAGGTGTTGATATCATGGCGCTTGCCTATCGCCTCTTTATAGGTGTACAGGTGCCTTTTTGATCCTCTCCTCAACATTAGATTTCCAAGACAGATTTCTATTGAGGTTAATGCTAAGATACTTGACTGTTTAGTCAACTTGTATTTTTGTATTCCTCTAATAGTCCACTGGGGAGCATAAGGATACGACAAGAATTTTCCAATTTAATCTGTTCTGAGAATAAATTTTAACGGTCGAGCTCAAACTGACTCCCAAGCTGCCTTAAAGCCACTTGATCGGAATCGTATGACATCTTGACTGGCCAAATATTTCAACGATATGTGGCAAAAGCTTTCGATGGCAATACAATAACGGATGTATTGGCCAGAAAAGGTTCTATGACACCCTACATCAGTGTGGAATCTTACTGTTTACACTTACTACCGTCTTCATTCTAATCATGAATTGGGTAACTGACAGAGGCTTGGAACCAAGGTTGGCAAAAACTCGGGTTTTTTTAATCCAACCGGGTTTCTTCTTAGTTTCGTTCAATTAGACAATATTTTTTATTTGTTTGTAAAATTACGTTGTTTTCTATTTTTAATACAACTTTGCGCTCTTGCTAGAATCAAGGCGGTCTTGTGTATTATGAGCTGTTTAAACTCGGTGATCGGTGCAGACTGCAATTACTCCGTTTGAGTCATGTATTATGAGAAAAACGGCCGGAAGATAAGGACAGACATGATTAAGTTCTTCTTTGCAGGACAACGCTCGGCCTCAAAAGTTTCAAAACAATTGTTAGAAACGACTAATATGCCGTAAACGCCGTATTCTCCGAACATTGTTCTGTCTGACTACTGGCTGGTGCTACGGATACAATACTCATATCTCTTTATAAGGCCTGTTTGAATTATGGAATGCATTCCGTTTACTGTGCAAATTGCCGTTTTTTAGCAAAAAGTGTAAGGAAAGTAAACGCAACACATATTCATCTCGTTTTACGGCATTTTGATTTACGGTGCACATTTTCAGAACCTATATAGGCCGTAAAAAGATAAATGAGCATGAAGGTTTATTTAGATAAGTTTGGATTGCAATGCAGAGTATTAAATAGTCGTACAAGACCTCACGTTATTCCATTTCTTGTTTTTAATTTATTTTCTCTGCTTTTCCTCTACTCGTTTTTTACTTCCTATACATATTGGTGACAGGGGGATTTCAAATCAATGCTGAGATGATATTCTTTTTTTCACTTTCATTTTTTGTTTTATTGGATTCTGTCTGTTTCGATTTTATTGTTGGTTTCAGTTTTTTGCTCAATTTTATTACCACTTGGTTGTAATACTAAAGTATTACTTTGTGGGGGGTATGCTGGCCGGTTGGCTGGCTTGTAGTGCCAAAAAGAAATTGATTTTGTTTTTTTTTTATATATTTCCTTAGTGAAGAATATATTTACTTGTTAAAAATATAAATTATTTTCAGTAACCTCTCTAGAATAGATTGTAGAATATATACAAATATTAATCCCTTTGGGTTATGGTTTAATTACAAAATATAAAGAAAAAAAAACCAAGGAAATATATTTTTAAATTTAAAATTGAAACAAATTTATAATAAAGGGTCCGCCATCTAACGTTTTCTTTTCAACTAGTGCTTACTTCGTGAATGGTAACACTTAGCTCATGTCTGATTTGACAGATAATTAGTTTTATCCATCCGCTGAACGAATATGGTTGTGTATACGCTTGAACAACGCTGGGAAATATTGCGACATTACTTTGAAAATCATGGTAATGTTGCAGAATGTGTGCGAAAATTGCGAACGGATTTTGGCGGGTATGTATACAAGCAAAATTGTCGCTTTTGGGGCACAGAAAACCCGCACGCATACATTGAGAAGCCGATACACCCAAGACGAGTCACTGTTTGGTGCGGATTTTGGTCCAGAGGCATAAGTGAGCCATTTTTCTTCGAAAATGAGCAAGGAGTGGCCATTACAGGCAATGGTATTCGTTATCGGGCCATGTTGAACGAATTTTTGTTCACAAAAATTGAAGAGAAGGATATTAGCAACATTTGGTTTCAACAGGACGGCGCTACGTGCCACACAGCCGAAGCTATACTCGATGTTTTGCTCCCTGTTTTTGATGATTGCATTATCAGCCGCAGAGCTGATGCCGTTTGGCCACCTCGGAGCTGCGATTTGACACCGTTGGACTATTATTTGTAGGGTGCCGTCAAAGATAAGTGTTACGCCAACAAGCCAGAGACAATTGATGCTTTAAAGGACAATATTCGTGAAGCCATTGGTGAAATACAGCTGCACACAATCGATAATGTGCTTAAAAATTGGACCGATCGTGTAGGCTACTTCATGGCCAGCGGAGACAGCCATTTGAATGAAATTATTTTCCATTATTAACCGGAAGTATTGTACTTTCAAAAAAAATATTATTTGGCAGACCCTTTATAAAACATATTGAGTGGGGTAAGAACATGATTCTTCAGGGGTTTTAAGCTAGGGAAGACCTCTGCAGCCAAGGTTTTATAGAATATTACTACAGAATTTTTATTATTTTCAGTACTCTCTGAATGAATAAAAAGTATTTGATTCAAATTCTTAAAAAAAAGAAATTATTGAGAAATTACAAATGTTTCCTTGACATAATTTCTTGCCCGCACCTAAATATTCCCATGGTAAGTTCCTTAACATAAAATCAAGGCAATTCTCAACAACACCATCAATTATTCGTTGATTTTTTGGACAGTTTGATATTAAAAATTCTTGTAAATTTTTAATTTAATTTATCAAAATAAAAAAACCAACAATTTTCTATTAAAAAGCTTTAAAATTAGATTCTTTTTTTTAATTAATAAAAATGTTACCCTTATTCGTTATACATATACTTTTAGTTGTAAATTAAAATTCTGACAGGAAGTAAGGAGGTAAGTCGGAAAAAAGGTTCAACAACATTTTCCTTTTATCCTTTCTTTTGGGTATTTTGCTGTAAAATAATAGATTTCTATGTGTAGGCGAGTATGTTTGGTTATGACAGCGACATGTAATAAAATAATGAAAAAATAAAAGAAAACGTTCAGAGAACTTTTAAGAATAAAGGGAACAGTGTTTTTAAAGTTCTTTAAATTGGATTACAAAAATTGGATTGGATTGGATTGGATTGGATCAACAAAGTTTTTATTCTCAATTTTATATATTTGTCTGGTGTAGCCAAGACTGCCAGATGAAATTTGCAGTTAAATTCTAAAAATATCATCATTTCAGTTTCGGAAAATCGTCGAAAGGATCGTCAAAGAAAGCGTACCAAACAAACAAGCAAATTTTTAATATTTTCAACTCTTTACACAGTATCTGTAAAGTAATTACATGTACAAAATTATACATTTTTAATACGCTCCTGAAGCTGTTGACGAATTAACTTCCTTGTTAATATTATGCATACACGTCACTCTGTCAAATAATAAGTATTCGAGTCTTGCCATCTGTCCTCTTCAGACAAGCAACAATAAATAAACAGCTGACAATTAAGCAAAAAGGGATCAGTGAATACTTAGATTTTTACTTAATACTGAGAGGACATATTTAAAAGGAAATTTTCTGATTGGTCAATGAAGCAAAAGGGGATCAGTATTTTCTTAAATACTTTAGTTTAATACTGAAATTGTATTTCATACTGGTTGCAGCTACGATACAGAGCAGAAGTTTTTGAATTTGGTTGAGGAGTAAGGCATAAATTTAAATCCAAATAATTTATAATTTATTTTATATTTTTATTTGGAAATTTAAGCACAATAAACAGAAAAGTTGAATTTAAAAGCTTCTGTATTTTCTTGCTGCTGCTGCTGAATTTTTCAATATTCACTTTTAGATTTTTATTAGATAGTAATGTCAAAACACTGTATTGTTTCAAAATTAGATTATATTCAAAACAAATTTCTTTAATAGCAACTTTTAATAATAGTAAACGACAAAATGACTTACAATTTTAGTAATAATTTTATAGGAGCGTTAAAACAATTTTTTTAAAATTGATTTCTTTAAAATTAATTTTTTTCGCTTCCAATTCTTTTCTTTAATTTTTTTCATATACAGTAGAATTTCACAAAATCGAACCATCACAAATTCAAACTGTGCAGAAATTAGAACCGGCCATTTCAATATATTGGACGCTTTGAAATTAGAACCCCCTATTCTGAAATAACAAATTACTTAGTGATTCCCCGTTTTATTTTTATTTAAATGAGCGAAAAAATAATTTGTAGTTAAAATACAAAATAATAATAATAAAACTTCCAGAAATTAAAACCCCGGTTCTAATATCAGAACTGGGGTTCTAATATCAGAACAGGGGGTTCTGGAAGTTTTATTATTAGAACCCCCTGTTCTTATATCAGAACAAGGGGTTCTTATTTCAGAACAGAGATTGTGGAAGTTTTATTATTATCATTATTTTTTATTTCAACTAGAAATTATATTGTTAAAAAAAAATGCCAAATAAACGTAAAAAATACCTCATCTTTCGATACCGAGATTAAAATATTAAAAAGACTTAATGAAGGCATGAGTGGAAATCGTTAAGCTCAAGATTTTAATGTGACAAAATCTTCCATCATCATCTTACAAAAAAATGGTTTTAAATGATAACGAATTTCCCATAAATCCCAAACTTGCTCAAGCGTAAATCGATTCATTTCGTTCAGAGGAGATAATATACTGAATTTTGTGACAGAATAGAATGACATAAGTATTGCCAGATTCCAAATAATTGCTGATTCAAGTACAAGCCGATAGCTGATCTAGCCGATATGAAGAAACTCCGGCAGGACAGGTGTTTGGAACGATACACCAAGATGGAGAGCGGGGAAGAGGAGAAACCAAGTGTTGCGGAACCTTACGGCTTTGGGTATCACAGTTCGGCGCCAGTTAGCGCAGAATAGATCCAGTAAGCCGGTTTTTTAATTCGGCTAAAACCGAAAGCAATTGTAGTCCCACATAAGTAAGATGTATGGCTGAGTAGGGGATGGACTTTTAACAGCATTAATTGTGATTGATTTAAGGCTTTTTTCATTGATTACACTATTCAACAAATGGAAAAAATTTTTCTAACCCTGGATAACGAATATATTTTTTTGATGTGCTATGTTCGCCTAACTACAAAAATCGTCAGCATATCTGATTCTATGAATAAGTTTTTTAGAATTTTTTGTTTTTTCTAAAATATGAGATTTTTCAAGACGCTGCTTCATACATCTTATGATAACTTAGAAATGACTCATTCGATTTCGTCAAGCCATTTGCTAAAAAAAATTGCAAATTATACCTGCCCTAAGTTATTCGAATATAATTTTTTAATATAACCCGTATTTTTAGAGTTATTGAGGAAAAAATCATATACGAGGGCGGACTGACATTGAAGCTACCTAGCGCTAGATGGCAGCACAAACACAAAAACTTTTTCTTTCTTAGAAATGACGATCTGTCAAACGTCAGCTGTTAAAATTTTAGCCAAATTCATCGATTAGTTTATTTGTTGTAGTCGTTTGAAGTAAGTAGCGGTAACTATCAGGAAGCAAAAAAAAAAGATATCTTTGCGTCAGGCAGAATATGAAGAAATGGAAAATCGCCTTTATAAGTATTTTTTAATTCAACGTGAAAAGAAGAACAATGTGACATGACCTATATTAAAAGCAAAAGCTAATTTAGTTTTTAGTGAAGTGTATTCCGATAAAGATGAAAACGCATTTATTGCAAGTGATGGATGGTTTTCCAAGCTGAAATCCTATCATGGAATACGGTTTTTAAAATTGGTGGTGAAATACTTTCGAGTGATGTTGGTGAAGTCATTTCTTTCCTACACAGATTTCGTGCAAAATTCGCAGAAATGGGCTTATTGAAAACGCAAATATATAATGCTGATAAAATCGGTTTATTTTTCCACTGCCTATTAGATAGAAATGACATTTGCCGCTTCTTGTGAAAAAAATTCAAAAAGAAGGCATTTCGATTTTAATAAACGCAAATTCAGATGGCTCACATAAATTGACACCATTGGCTATTGGAAAAGCTAAAAAGCCAAGAAGGTTCAGAGGATTTGATAAACCACTTTATTACGACTGTTAATGAGCGAAGCTACCCGAGCTCTTAGTACCAATAGATTTTTAACACCAAGTAAGTTTTTGCAACAAAATTAAATTCATTTATTTAAATACAAATGGATGATGTTGAAATTCCTAAAATTGACAATATTTGTTTTAATAAATTTATAATAAAATGTATATAAAGCGTGTTTTTTATAGAGGTATAGAACTATAAGTTAGCATTACTTTTCAAGATGGCGACCGATTTAACAGCTGTTAAGTGATTTATTCTCAGTTTGGTTTGGCAATTCATCATGAATAGACTCACGGCCGGCGTAGATTCGTCGAATGGGCCCAAAACGAGATTACCGTTGTTCCCGATTTTCATAAGCGAATTTTGTTTAGCGATGAAGCACACTTCTGGTTGAATGGCCACGTCAACAAACAAAACTGTCGCATTTGGAGAGAAGGTAATCCTCAAGTGTATGTGGAAACACCGTTACATCCAGAAAATCTGTCCGTTTGGTGTGCTTTATGGGCTGGTGGAATCAATGGTCCGTACTTTTTCAAAAACGATGGCGGCCAGAACGTTACAGTCAATGGTGATCGGTGTAGAGCCATGATTACTAACTTTTTCATTCCTGAATTGAATAGCCATGATGTCCAGGAGATTTGGTTTCAACAAGACAGCGCAACATGTCACGCAGCTCGTACCACAATAGATTTATTGAAAGACACGTTTAGTGACCGCCTAATTTCACGTTTTGGACCTGTGAATTGGGCTCCAAGATCTTGTGATTTAGCACCGCTAGACTACTTTCTGTGGGGCTATGTAAAGTTATTGGTCTATGCGGTAAAGCCACAAACGCTTGACCATTTGGAAGACAACATTCGCCTTGTTATTGCCGATATATGGCCACAAGTGTTGGTAAAAGTCATTGAAAATTGGACGTCCAAATTGGACTACATCCGCGCCAGCCGTGGCGGTCATATGCCAGAAATCATATTTAAAATGTAATGCCACAAGATTATCTTTCGGATAAATAAAATTCATGTCAACCGAATAATCCATCGTTGTTTTATTGCAAGTTAAAGTTATTTACCTCTATAAAAAACACCCCTTATAATCAAAGCTTCACACTGGCGATAACCGTCTTTGTTCCAATTGTCCTTGAATTTTGTTTTTTTATAACTTTTATTTTTACCGCCAATTCTTCTAGACACGTCACCGATTGAAAAATTAATATAATTTTGACAATTAAACAGGGTTACCATTTAAAGGAAATAATTTTATAGCAATAATACACTAAAAGAAAATATTAATAGAAAGCGGACAGACAGTGGCGGCAACAACGACTTTACGAAAAATATGTGGATGACTTCCCGGATATTTAATGATTAGTTTCACAAGATATTTATCAAAAAAATATGTTTAACGAATGCGCATATTAATTTCCATTCGTTTTTCTGAAGGCAATAATTTGGCCCCAAAAGCTCAGCTCCTGCTTGTAAGTAACAGCAATAGTTCAGCCAATGAATCAAAATCTTCTTAAATTGAAAAAATTCATTTAAAGAAGTAAGAAGGAGTAATTGGTGAAACGACATTCAATCTGAGATACAATCACAGGATGAGGTACAACCGACAGTGTTAAAAAAATTCTTGGTCCAAATTATTAAATTGGGATTTGGACGATTACGACAGCAATGATGATTTGCCACTAGCACAACTGAATCAACGAAATTGGGATTGCAATGAAGTTCCTCAACTAAATCTTGCTCTTTTGGATGAAATTATGCCAAACAATTCCGTAAATCTAAATAAAATGGAGAAATGGAATGAAGATTTGTTTACTAAGGGATCTGATGCAGAACATAAATATGAGGAGGCTTATAAAAGGCTTATAAAAATAAAAATTGTTTTGCGTTAAAATAAAGAAATTCAAACTGGCCGGTGCACAAAGTGTTTCTAATTTGTGAGATTCTACTGTATAGTGATATGAAAAATATTAGGGATGCTAATGTGGTACTTTGGCATTTGATAAAAACGTATATATACCGAGACAATTGTTGATAAATTTTGTTCTTATTTTTAATTAATTAACTACAGAATTAAATTTCCTTACCTATATATTAAATCATTCCTTGTATTTCAAAATATAATTAAGATAGAGCGGAGTTTATTTTATTTTAACGCAATTTAAACGGACTTAAACGTTTTTAAAAGATTAAAACGTAAAAATATAAGGACATCGATAGGCTTCTCTAGCGAAAAAAAAATATCAATGATATCTCACACACACTTTTTTCAAAGGCCATTTATATAAAAATTTTGAACCATTTGTCTAAAAAAGAAAGTCTGCAGTAGTACAACCGTAAAAACATTGTATGCAAAACCACATTTTTCAAATGTAAAAACCGGAAAAACCACTGTACTGGTGTTTGTAAACTTATCTATGATTGGAAACTTGAAATCTATTTTAAGAAATGGTGTGAAAAATTTAATTTCTATGAGATTGTAGAACATGGACAACATGATTAACTACTAAATTTCTTTCCCTTCTCAGAACCGAACAAATTATTGTCGTGTCACTGTTGACAATATTACCAACACTTAAGATCATTACACAAACAGCTCTATGTCCCTCCTTATGTCCTTACCAGCTCTTCTAGTCTTGACTTTAGAAATTTTTTGATTGATGCAACAGAACAAAAAAGCTGTGCTGTGCCCCAATTAAATAAAAAGTAAAGATTTCCATGCAATTAGTATCTTATATCGAAATTTAATTGAAAGAGAAAAGCATTTTTGCATCTGTTGACAAGTAACGAGACTACAAAAAAAAGTGTTAATTCCCAATAGTGAAAAGAGGTTGGGAGAAGTGAAGTAAATGACTAACTAACACTTATAAATAAGCTTTAAAAAAGTCCAGATGATGTCTTTTGTTGACAAATTTTCAGGATAGTATATGATGCGAAACAATTTGTATCGAAACCATCATCAAGCCAAAGGAGAAAAGGACTTTTTCAGAAGCATAAAACGTTTATAAAACATGTCATTAGAAATAGTTATTTGTATTCCTACGTACACAAACAACGTAACGTTGATACTCTTGTCATTTCAGAAATGACTTTGAATTTAATTACAGTCACTCAAAAAAATTAGCGCTCACTTACGTTTTGAAATTTATTATCAATATATAAAAAACTTTATTAGGTTATTTGAAATAAAGGATCCGCCAAATAATTTATTTATTTTTTTTTTTTTTGAAAATTCCATAAAAAAACTACTGAATATTTTCTCAAATTTATTTTTTTATTTGAAAGTACAATCCTTCCGGTTAATAATAGAAAATAATTTCATTTAAATGGCTGCCTTGGCTGGCCATGCAGTAGCCTATACAATCGGTCCAATATTTAAGCACATTATCGATTGTGTGCAGCTGTATTTCCCCAATGGCTTCACGAATATTGCCCTTTAAAGCGTCAATTGTCTCTCGCTTGTTGGCGTAACACTTATCTTTGACGACACCCCACAAAAAATAGTCCAACGGTGTCTAATCGCAGCACCGAGGTGGCCAAACGACATCAGCTCTGCGGCTGATAATACGATCTTCAAAAACAGGGCGCAAAACATTGATTGTAGCTTCGACTCTGTGATACTTAACGTCGTCCTGTTGAAACCAAATGTTGCTAATATCCTTCTCTTAAATTTTTGTGAACAAAAATTCGTTCAACATGGTCCGATAACGATCGCCATTGACTGTAACGGCCACTCCTTGCTCATTTTCGAAGAAAAATGGCCCAAATATGCCTCTAGACCTTTAAAGCGTCAATTGTCTCTGGTTTGTTGGCCTAACACTTAACTTTGACGGCACCCCACAACAAATAGTCCAAAGGTGTCAAATCGCAGCACCGAGGTGGCCAAACGGCATTAGCTCTGCGGCTAATAATGCGATCTTCAAAAGCAGGGCGCAAAACATCGAGTGTAGCTTCGGCTGTGTGGCACTTAGCGTCTTCCTGTTGAAACCAAATGTTGCTTATATTTTTCAATTAAATTTTTGTGAACAAAAATTCATTCAACATGGCCCGATAACGATCGCCATTGACTGTAACGGCTACTCCTTGCTCATTTTCGAAGAAACATGGCCCAATTATGCCTCTGGACCAAAATCCGCACCAAACAGTGACTCGTGTGCGAGTTTTCTCTATCCCAAATGCGACAATTTTGCTTGTTTACATAGCCACCAAGATCAAAATAAACTTCATCTGAAAAGATGATTTTTGATTCTGCAACATTACCATGATTTTCAAAGTAATGTCGCAATACTTCCCAGCGTTGTTCAAGCGTAAACACAACCATATTCGTTTAGCGGAAGGATAAAACTAATTATCTGTCAAATCATACATGAGCTAAGTGTCACCATTCACGAAACAAGCACTAGTTGAAAAAAAACGTTAGATGGCGGACCCTTTATATGCAAAATCTCTATGGAGGTAAGTCAGATACAAACAAACTTATCACTTTTCACACAACCAAAACTTTAATTTTTGCCATAAACGGAGTCCAATCCGTACTCATAAAAAAAATTTTGATAATACCGAGAGCTGTTATAAAAGTAATTCCTCTGGCGTTTCGTGCAGTTATTAATTCTCCCGGACAGAGTGACATGTCGTATTTACCCAGTACTGGTAAGGCTTTAATTCTAAACTAACATGATTTAGCCTCTAATATTATAAAAATTCTGCGGGTGATAATAAAACAAGCCTTACTTACTTGGTATAGAATATATTGTCTTGTGTTTTCAGTTTAAATTTGGTTCCTAAAATAATCCTCAGTTTTATTTTTCTTGTCAGAAATTTCTCTTCCTCATAATTGCTTAATCAATTGCACTAAATCGTGTATACAAAGCTTGAAGTCTGTACTATATTTTTATCTCATAAATTTTTCTGATGGTTATTAATGATTTTACCACGTGCTATAGATTTATAACAAATATTTTCTCTAAAGAAACATAAAATAAATTTTTTCAATATAAACAAATTAAAAAATAAGTCGTTACACGGCATAGTTTCGCCAATAAAACTTTATCCCAGTTTAACTTAAAAAAATAAAAAAAAAATATAATAAAATTGTCCCCGGCAGTAAAAGCGAAAATATTTTCTATAAAATAATTGCTTGTTATCAGTTTGGCCTAATTTCTGATTATATTCGCAACTTCTTTTAGCTCCGTTTTATAATTGTATACTTAAAGGCCAAGACAAACAAACAAGCAAACAAACCAATGGCCAAAAAATAAAAAAGTAAATCAAAAAACGTACAAGAAACTAGAAAAGTTGTTTTTAGCAGCGTTAGTTTTTTTATGCATTTTTAACAAGAAATCTTTAGCAAACTTTACCATCCACTGTTTAAAAAAAAAATAATATAAAAATTAAATGAAGAGATTTTTCTTCTTCTTATTTTTTATTGCCGCTCCTTGTAATTATCTTTTGAATAATTAAAGTTTAAAAGAAAATAAAGAAAAAATTATAAGAAAAAAACTATTTGAGAAAAAACAGCAAATCTTGTCATTTAAAACGCGTGCCATTTTCCATTCTGGTGCAAAACATTTAAATAAAGACCCAAAGAACAACTTTGAATAGGGAAAAAATGAAGAAAAAATGCTAAAACACGGACAAGTGTTGGGCAATATTTATCAAGTGCTTGAAGGCGAAATATATGCATAAGATGTGATTATTTCAAAATAGAAATTCTCAAAAATGGCAATAAAATTGAAAATATGACTGCTTTTATGAAGAAAGGAAACTTTTAAAGGATTAAGTTAGACTTCTTGCTGGCCTATAATACAATTCCATATTCCCAAAATATGTAAATTCTATTGCTTGAAAACAGGGTTACATGGACAGATAGTCAGGAGAAGAGAATGAGAAGAATGAGAAAAATTATGGGTCGATAGCTTAATCGCCTTAATTATTAACAAAAAAATCTCCGATAGCGTACCACCATCATTGAGACCCGGACAAGCTGTATTCAGATCCCTTAAGTTAAATTTGACCACATTAGGAGCCTTGGCATTATCACAGAACTGTCTGTCAAATGGCATTCAGCATTTTATTTACGTTTCATAAAGTTGATGCGATAATGCGATGCTATCCAATACAAAAGCGGTTGTCTCATCATTATATCACAAAAATTAGGCAAGACAGACAATGCTGCGTTCAGTCACCACTGCAGTTTTATATGGTTTAAGACACAATCCTTAAAAATGCTCCCTACAACGAATAGTTGACTGATCTTGATTATGTATCAATATCTGCTTCTTGACTAACATCCTCTCCGGTCTTTCAACAAATTTAAGAAATGTAACGAGAGCAGCAGAATCGACTAGTCTAGAGTAAAAAGATAAAATCCCTTTTTCCTGTATTGCATTACTAAATAGTTTAATAATTTTTTCAACGGATTTCTAAAACTTAAGTTTAATTTTAATCAAAATTTCATAATTTTTCTATATAGAAAAATCATCTAAACTTAAAAAATTAAAAACAAAAAAATTGAATTAAATAAAGGGTCCGCCAAATAAAATGAAAATACTAAAGGGTCCGCCAAATAAAATGAAAATACTAAAGGGTCCGCCAAATAAATTTTTTTTTTTTGAAAATGCTATAAAAAAACTACTGAGTATTTTCTCAAATTTCTTTATTTATTTGAAAGTACAATCCTTCCGCTTACTAATGGAAAATAATTTCATTCAAATGGCTGCCTCGGCTGGCCATGCAGTAGCCTACACGATCGGTCCAATTTTTTAGCACATTATCGATTGTGTGCAGCTGTATTTCACCCATGGCTTCACGAATATTGTCCTTTAAAGCGTCAATTGTCTTTGGCTTGCTGGCGTAACTCTTATCTCTGACGGCACCCCACAAATTATAGTTCAACGGTGTCAAATAGTAGCTCCTAGGTGGCCAAACGACATCAGCTCTGCGGCTGATAATGCGATCTTCAAAAACAGGGCGCAAAACCTCGAGTGTAGCTTCGGCTGTGTGGCAAGTAGCGCCGTCCTGTTGAAACCAAATGTTCCTAATATCCTCCTCTTCAATTCTTGTGAGCAAAAATTCGTTCAACATGGCCCGACAACGATCGCCAATGAATGCAACGGCCACTCCTTGCTCATTTTTGAAGAAAAATGGCCCAATTATGCCGCTGGACCAAAATACGCACCAAACAGTAACTCGTCTTGGGTGTGTCGGCTTATCAATGTATGCGTGCGGGTTTTCTGTGCCCAAATGCGACAATTTTGCTTGCTTACATATGAAGCTGACGGTGTTTCTCCTCTTCCAAACTCCGTACGCAATTTTCGAACACATTCTGCAACATTACCATAATTTTCAAAGTAATGCCGCCATATTTCCCAGCGTTGTTCAAGCGTATGCACAAACATATTCGTTCAGCGGAAGGATAAAACTAATTATCTGTCAAATCAGACGTGAGCTAAGTGTTAACATTCACGAAATAAGCACTAGTTGAAAAAAAACGTTAGATGGCGGACCCGATATTTGTTTGCTTGTGGGATACGTATATATGTATATCGTATCGATATATATGTATATCGTTTAAAAGGTCTGTTTTTCTTTTTTCTAAATGCGAAAATAAAATCAAAATCAAATAATATTCCGCTAATTTATTAACTCATAAGTGCATTAAAAGTAACTTACGATTTTGAAGTTTCTTAGAAAAATCCAAGCACAGCTTCTTCAGAAAAGTAGCACCACTTGTCAGTTTTTTTTTTTTTTTTTTTTTATTGTGTCGCACCTTGTTAATATTTCAACATTTCAAGAATGGACGATCCGATATTGTTTTTTGACACAGACGCGTGATGGTGTGGTACCATCTGTGACAATGGGTAATGTATAGGCTCCGCCATCTAACTTTTTTTTTCAACTAGTGCTTATTTCGTGATTGGTAATACTTAGCTCATGTCTGATTTGACAGATGATTAGTTTTATCCTTCCGCTGAACGAATATGGTTGTGTATACGCTTGAACAACGGTTCGCTAAGTGGGCTTGCGATCGACTTACAGAAGATGCCGATTTTGCCAAAAAAATATATCTTTTCAGATGAAGCTCATTTTAATCTTGGTGGGTATGTAAACAAGCAAAATTGTCGCATTTGGGGCACGGAAAACCAGCACGCATACATTGAAAAGCCGATAGACCCAAGACGAGTCACTGTTTGGTGCGGATTTTCGTCCAAAGGCATAATAGGGCCATTTTTCTTCGAAATTGAGCAAGGTGTGGCCGTTACAGTTAATGGCGATCGTTATCGGGCCATGTTGAACGAATTTTTGTTCACAAAAATTATAGAGGAGGATATTAACAACATTTGGTTTCAACAGAACGGCGCTACGTGCCACACAGCCGAAGCTACACTCGATGTTTTGCGGCCAGTTTTTGAAGATCGCATTTTCAGCCGCAGACCTGATGTCGTTTGGCCACCTCGGAGCTTTGATTTGACACCGTTGGACTATTATTTGTGGGGTGCCGTCAAAAATAAGTGTTATGCCAACAAGCCAGAGACAATTGACGCTTTAAGGGCAATATTCGTGAAGTCATTGGAGAAATACAGCTGCACAGCTGGACCGATCGTGTAGGCTACTGCATGGTCAGCCGAGGCAGCCATTTGATTGAAATTATTTGCCATTATTAACCGGAAGGATTGTACTTTCAAATAAAAAAAGAAATTTGAGAAAATATTCAGTAGTTTTTTTTTTATAGCATTTTCAAAAAAAAAAAATAAATAATAATAATATGGCGGACCCTTTACAAAACATATTAAGTAGGGTTAGGACATAATTCTGCAGGGGGTTTAAGCTAGGGAAGGCCTCTGCAGCCAAGGTTTTGTAGAATATTACTGCAGAATTTTTATTATTTTCAGTACTCTCTTAATGAATAAAAAGTATTTGATTCAAATTCTTTAAAAAAAGAAATTATTGGGAAATTACAAATGTTTCCTTGACATAATTTCTTGTCCCCACCTAAATATTCCCAAGGTAGGTGCCTTAACACAAAATCAAGGCAATTTTCAACAACACCATCAATTATTCGTTGATTTTTTGGACAGTTTGATATTAAAAATTCTTGTAAATTTTTAATTTCATTTATCAAAATGAAAAAACCAACAATTTTCTATTAAAAAGCTTTAAAATTAGATTCGTTTTTTCAATTAATAAAATGCTACCCTTATTCGTTATACATATTCTTTTAGTTGTAAATTCAATTTCAAATAAAAAAAGAAATTTGAGAAAATATTCAGTAGTATTGTTTTTTTAAAGCATTTTCAAAAAAAAAATTATTTGGCGGACCCTTTATATCCTATTGTTTTTAGCAAATTTTAAAGGAAAAATTATATGATTTCAAGCTTATTAATGCACTATCGTTTACTGTATGTATGCTCTCTTAGAAATTAAGGTATAGCTTAGCTGCAGAGCTATGCTTATCACGAAACATCTCTAACCTTATTCTTCTATCCAATTCAACTTGGCTTTTTTTATCAATTGAAATGCGAAAGCCTTTACACTCGTACAGATTTTCCCCTCGTTTCTGTTTTCAAAAATATTTTTAAATGTTAACCCTTGTCAAAAACGAGAAAATGAAGAAATATAATAAAAACAAATGATTTAAAATATTTAATTTTAATTATGCTTTTTCCCTCTCCTTTTTCTTTTGCACTTTTCTATTCACTAATTCTTTTCTTTTTTTTTAAGTCATGGTAGTATTAAGCTAAAAAAAAGGGGGTAACAAGACTATTTACACAAATACTTTTAAGTAGTTTTCACAGTCTTAAAAGAAAAGTAAAGAGAGAAGTTTTTTTTTCATTTTATTTTCATTATTATAGATGACACTCATAATTTTTTCATATGCTTTTTTTTATTTAAAAGGATATAAAATTAAATGAAATATAAAATTTTTACCATTAAATTAATGACAGTAATAAAAAATATAATAAAATTAAAAATATTTCTAAGAAACAGAGCACATTTAGTTTTTTAAAGTCTTAATTAAAAATTTAAAACATTACTACGCTAATTATCAACATAATCATTTCCGGCTATGGTTTAAATTTCTTAGCAAAATAAAGAAAAAAAACCTAAACAGACTGTGTTTTATGCCTCAATTGTCTTTTATTCCCTCTGAGATAGAGACAATATAGGTATGTGAGCATTGTGTAACGGTGTTAAAACCGCAATTATACATTTAGACTCCATGCCACACAGATGGCAATACAAGACAGCTGTGTTGCATATGGTTTGGTTAAGGCTAAAAGGAAATACTACTCGCTCTACTACTGTGTTGTCACTCTAGCCCACTTACCAAATAAGAAAACTTACTTAGTTCTGCCACGACTACTGCAACTACTTGCTCCAGTGCTGGCTGTTCTTTATGTTAATGATGATAATGATGTTGATCATAATAATGATAAGAAAAATATGTTGCAAGTCGAAGGAGTCATAAGATTTTTGCCATAATTGCAGCGCATACCAAGAATCAGGCCATAGCTAAACAAACACACATATATTTTATATATACAACTACATACTCGTTTATGTATTTAAACTATGGCTCCTACTGTGTAGCAAACGTCCTGTAATTGTTTATAAATCTTGGTATTACTGCAGTTCGTTAAGGTATTATTGGGTAATAGAAAGAGTATTCCTAAGATTAGTTTAATTTAAAAGCCAGCAGCCGACCATATGACCAGCCCAATGTAATACCACATAATACAATGACTTCGATCACCAAGCAACCAATAAACCCCTCGTGATTTTCAGCAGCATTTCAAGGCTCACAAGGTAACTTTCCTCCTTCTCACTACAATAAATGCCTAACTTTGATTCACAATATCTAAGATAAACTCATACCTACCTGCTAGACAAGGGCAACAACTTTCTTGCAATCAACAATCGAAGCATTATTTTAAAAAAATAAATAATTATGAAGCATTTTTATGTATGATAATAACGGTTCTCAAAAATTGTGATTTTCCCTTTTATTTTTGAGAATTTTCTTTTGTTAGAACACCTTGAAAACATACTGACTTCCTTGTTTTTTCTGACCACTTTACGTCATTAGACGATTTACCAATCATTCCCAAATTTTGTATCCCTTTTCTCTGCTTTCTACTTTTATTAGAAGCCTCCAGTACGGTGCTAGCAAGAGCTATCACAGAAGTCCTAAATGCAATAAAAAAACATCCTCACAGCCTCATGAAAATAGCCATTATTTTGATATCAGCGTTACTAATCATTACATCTAGACCTGTGCGAATAGATACAGTAGAGGAGATGTTCCCAATGTTAGGGGCACAGTCATCCGTGCTAGGAAGCACAATGTTGAATTTCCTATACAATACTGATCAATATCACATAGAACCCGGTGTTCCACATATAGAGAGAAGAGTCCTCCGAGCTAACAATATTCTAGAGTGATAGGCATATATAGCATTTTAGTCGCCTCCACCATGAGTGATACTCGCAGGTATATCGTAAAATATTTACCGACTACGATCCACCAGCTGACTACTTCTTAAAGAAGATTAAATGCAATAATCGTTGGCAAAACCTTGTGAATAACACTAGGACTGAGATTACAATTACACACACTGCTCTTCTACAGCAGTAAGTGGCACAAGCTGACTTCCGAGCTATCTCAGCCAAATTGGCTTTCCACTGTAGCTTGTAACCGAGAATAAAGCATAGATATTTGACGGTGGTACTAAGCTGAGCTAGGCCCAGATATCGTTTACTTCCAAAAAAGAGTGTAGTATTGATATTACAAGGGATTACATTGAGTGCAAACTCCCTGCACCAATCAGATACAATGCTTATGTCAAAATGGAGATCATCATATAGCATCTGTGAGCAAATACCAGACACTGCAATGACGAAATCATTCACGTGTGCTGTACTTTACATTACTCTACTGAAGTCTACTCCACTTTGCTCTGTTTCAGCCTACTCTACTCTACTATACTCTGCTCTATTCTACTCTACTTTACTCTAGTTCTCGTTTTTTACTCTACTCTACTCTACTTTTTTTACTCTACTCTATTCTACTTATTTTACTCTATTCCATTCCACTTTGCTTTGTTTTACTCTATTTTACCCTACTTTTTGTGATCTATTCTATTCCACATTTTTTCCTAAGCTACTTCAAATTATTTCTATTTTGCTTTACATTTCTCTGCTCTTCTCTACTCTACTTTATTCCACTTTATTATACTCTTTTCTACTCTACTCTAATATATTCTACTCCACTCTATTCTACTCTATACTAGTCTACTCTACTCTACTCCACTCTGCTTCCATTACTATTCTACGTTTTTTTCTCTACTCTACTCTACACCAGTCTACTCCGCTCTGCTATATTTTTATTACTCTACTTTAATTTGCTTTACTCTATTCTACTTTACTGTAATCTTTTCTACTCTGCTCCTTTTTTTACTCTACTCTACTTTATTTTAAATTATTTCTACTCTGCTTTACATTTCTCTGCTCTTTTCTGCCCCACTTTAGTGTACTTTACTCTACTCTACTCGACTCTACTCTACTCTAATCTACTCTACTCTACTCTACTCTACTCTACTCTACTCTACTCTACTCTACTCTACTCTACTTTGCTCTACTCTACTCTAACCTACGTTTTTACTTTAATCTACTCTACTTTTCTTACTCTACTCTATTGTACTTTTTTTACTCTACTCTACTCCACTTTACTCTGCTTCCCTATACTCTACTCTACTTTATTGTGATCTATTCTACTCTACACTTTTCCTAAGATACTGCAAATTATTTCTACTCTGCTTTACATTTATCTGCTCTTCTCTGTTCTACTCTACTTTAATATACTCTACTCTACTCTAGTCTATTCTACACTACTCTACTGTGATCTACTCAAATCTACTCTACTCTACTCTACACTGCTCTACTCTACTCATCTCTACGTTTTTTATTCCACTCTACTTTTTTTACTCTATTCAATTCTACTTTTTTACTTTACTCTTATTTGCTTTACTCTACTCTTTTCCTATATTACTTTGCTTTGCTTCACTCTACTCTATTTTTTGTGATTTATTCTATTCTACGCTTCTCCTGAGGTACTTCAAATTATATCTACTCATCTCTACTTTTTTTGCTCTACTCTACTCTACTTTTTTACTCTACTCTTATTTGCTTTACTCTACTCTATTGTGATCTTTACTACTCTACTCTTTTCCTATGCCACTTTAAATTATTTCTACTCTGCTTTACATTTCTCTGCTCGTTTCTACTGTACTTTAGTCAACTTTACTCTACTCTACTCTACACTACTCTATTATAATCCGCTTTTGTCTATTCTTATCTGCTCGGCTCAATGCTATCATTTTCAACTTTTGTCCATTCTTATCTACTCTGCTCTATTCTTTTAGAATATATTCTACTCCACTTCTACCTTCGTAGACCTATTTCAGAATCTTATTTCTTCTGCGGAATGTAAAAAGTTTTTATTCTTAACTTTGGTTGTGTGAACTCCATCAATTAAGGGTAAGCTTTACATAATTTGTTAAGTGGCAAAAACTTGAAAGTGAATTTATTATTAGCTGGGCGACAATGGTTACACTTGCTCTAATGTCCATTTACTATTGGAGGTGTTATATCAATAAGAAACAAATCACAGAAATAAAAGTAATCTTATAGATCAAAAAATCAAAAAACACTTCTTAGTCTGGTAGATTAGTCTTAACATACTCTCTAAGCCTTTTACAGAATAAGCTTTGCGCTCTTCTAATACTAATGCATTTAAGTTAACCATGATTAAGCCACAGTGTTGCTAGCATTTGTTTTTGCTTCGGTCACACTGAACCTAACCGCTACTGTGGGCAAATCATATGTACTTTACTTCAGGTGTAGTATTAGACATTAGTGCCTCAAACTTAGATTATTGGAGGACTCTACCGTAAAATTAAGGAAATCAGTTTTACCCCCATCTGCAATTTTTCACCATGACTGTCATTTATTCGTTACCCTTAATAAATCTGATTCCCAAAGATACTGGCTGGGGTTGCAAAATATAAATATTTCATATATTTATTCGGGAACAATGCTCTTGCAGTATAACTCATTTCTTTCCTGAGCAGGGGCAGATAGTAGGGAAGAGGATAGAGGTTTCGTATGTACTTCTTCTATCTTTTTAACGTTTAAATAACAAATTGTAAAAATATTTAATGAGCTAAGGATATTTGTTGAAAGAAAATTAATACATTTTCCAGAGACTTATTCGTAAAATGGTAATATAACAATGCAAGGATGCATATAGAGGCAACATAAAGTATTATAAATTTTTGAATATGTTGCAGCCTAAAAGTAGGTCATATTAATGCTTAAGCAAAGCAGCCTGAGATTATGCTTTAAATATTTAAAATAATTTTGACAAAATTCTTAAAACGAGGTTGTTATAACATTAATGTTATTAATAAACAAGATTAAGCTTAAAAATATGCTTTAATATTAAACTTGTTAATTTTCTGAAATAAACGAAACATATTTCTGGGGATTAGACAGATGTTTAACGGCTGTGTTCATATACTAGCTTTAGTCCTTTTTTCTTTTCTTTTTACCAAACACCCTCTTAATTTTCTTTGGCATCCTTTTACACAAAAGGTGTCTACAAAGTTAATTAGTTGTTGCGACCCCTGCTGACACCTGCCTCTTGAGTATTTCCCTGTTGTCATGTTGCGAAGTCAAGACTTTGTTTTACTTTTTCTTACAATTTTTCTTTTTATTTTTCTTTTGCTTTGCTTTTACTGTCCCTTACAGTTTTTCTGTAAAATTTTTTTTCGTTTTTTGTTGTTGCAACATTGCTGTTACAGTTGGAGCTGTTGTCATATGCTCTCTTTATAGTTGCTGTGTATTTACTGTCAGTATTTTTATTACTTTTTTTCGTTTTTGTTTCATGTCCAAGACATAGCGATTTTAGCGTTGTTATGGTACGATTTAAAGGGGCGACATTATTTTTTATAAATTAATTTGGTCACCATTTCAATTAAGCAAAAAGTGAAAAAGAGCGATTAAGTGTTAGAAGAGATATATTTGTATGGCATAGAAGACAAGTGATTCTTTCAATGTGTGATGCTTTCTTTTCTATAATCAAAGAAATGAACTTGAAATGCGTTCATAAATAAACCAAAACATACATTTGGTTTGTCTCGAAGAAACTTTCCTTTAATCACGTGGCAAATGTATTCTTAGAAAGAAAGCAAATTGTAACTGTGGTGCTGAGGCAACTGCAGAAGAGAAAATACCAAAGGAGGACAAATGTATCTACAAAATACAAAAATTTACTGTTTTAAAAACCTGCCAGTACTTTAGCTTTTCTAGTAGCATATGATTGAGTTCATGTTGTAATTTTGAGACAGGTTGTTAAAGTAAGTGGTAGTTCAGTGCACGCAAACATTGATGTTGAGTCGTTGTGACAAGGCCACACCTCTTGTCAGATGTATTGTCATATACATAGTAATGTATACCAATATGACGATAGATCCAGCTGTGTATTCTCGACATAGATCACTCACCAATGCTGGATGGTATGCAGTTGCCCATATTTTAATTCTACTCTTGACGGACCATTTTGATTATTTTATTTTTTTTTTCCTTTTCATTGGAACAGCAACAGTAGTCATTGAATTTAAATTAAATAATAATGGTGATCAATTCTTCTTTTATCAGATTTTTTTTCCGCTTAGCGTTACAAACTCTCTATGATTTTATATTAATCGCTTATTCCTCTTTGTGCAATTTTGTCATCTCTTTTGCTTCTTTAGTACTTGTTATCTAGTAAGATTCAAATTTGCCTTCTAGCTAATGAGTTTCAGTTGGCAATGCACGAAAAGAATGTTACAACCCAGCGATTTCACGTGATATAAGCTGTTTAATTGAGAGACTATAGCCACAAGCACAAACCATACACCTTCACTACAACACTAGACCTCATGTTGCACAAAATCTCAAAGCCGCGCTTCAATGCTCGTAAGGGCAATTCGTTGGCATACGTAGTGTTCTTATGAAATAGCTCCGATGTATTTTTCATTCCCTGTTGAACTGTATGAAGGACACTACATTTGGCTATGAAGAAACTATGTAAAAACTACTAAACACTACTTTATTTCACGTCAATTCAGGCTTTGGTGAATGGTAACATTTTTGGTCATAACTTTTCTAGTTTCTTAGTTAGTTATCATAAACCCCAATGAACCCCTTCAAATATGATTCGATTTTTCGTTTCAGTATCATTTAATAAATAAGTCTATCAAAGACCTTCTGAAAGCTGCCTCAAAACACGCTGTATATTATGCAGCGATAATGGCCATACTGAAAGCTACACAATGATGCCTGAATCGTTAATTTACCCTAAAAATATTCTGATTCACTATGAAAGCCTGGCAGTTACGAACATTACCTCAACGTGTATCCTCGCCTGTAAATGCAAGGCAGTTACTGATTATTCATTAGTAACCATTATATTGGTTATGAGCTGGCTAGAGCAAATACAGAGCACGCAATTTTCGAGCTAGAACCGAGCATAAGTTAAACTATATATCTTCAGGTTGCTGTATAAAGAAGCTCATCTTCCTAGGTAGCATAAGCTAGATCTACAAAAAATAGACAGCACTATCGACAGTATCGATAGCTTTGTTTTTGGCTGACCATCGATAGTTTTTTTTTCACTATCGATACTATCGTCAAATTCTAAGAGTAGATATGGAGGTCACCAAATGTACATAGTCAAAGTCACATTTGAAAAATTTGTTTGACGCAGGTTGTTAGACGTCTGTAAATTTTTATGGTTACATAGGGACACAGTTTAACATTTTCTTAAATTTTTAAAATATGTTCGTATATACGATTTTGCATATGCTCCAAACAAATTAATTTTCATTTCGTCAGACCATAGCATGTTGTTCTAACTATTAAGTGGAAGGTGTTTCTTCCGTTTGATGAGAAATGATACATTTCGAGGACTCTTACTCATAAGTCTAGCTTCGATGAGCTTTATTTATTATTGTGCGACTTGAAACAAGAGAATAAGTTCATTTTTTAGTATTTTTGATGACTTAAAGGGATTAATGTTTGAAGTACGAATTAAAATTTTATCAAAACTGACAGTTGTTCTACACTTTATATTAATAGTCTCTGCAGTTTTCTTTCACTGACTTTTTTAATGACTTTAGTTTTAGGGTACTTAATAGTCTAAACAATTTTTTTATACTAATAAGGATTACTCTTCCATCAGAATCTTCAATACATCAAATTTTATGACATACTGGACAAAAAAAGTGTCCCTATTATTTGCTTCAACACCGTACATTTATTATTATTATTTCCCTTTTACCTAAATCCTAATATTGTTCCTACAAGTAGCACCCAAAAAAGTCTTTTTGCAAACAATCGAAACTATCGAATGCGACGACCTTCGAAAGTTTTGCAGCTCTAGCATGAAGGCGCTTGAAATATTTCTAGTGGAGACAAAAAACGGACTGCCCTACCTAAGAAGAGGTCTCAGTATTAACTTTACTGACATTGCCTGGGCATTTATTGCATTATTGAGGTTTTCTCTAGTTATTAGGCAATGCCATGTGAGACATGCCCATATACTCAGCATTTGCAAACTAACTTTTTTAGAGTCTATTGATCAGAACAGAAAGGGAAACTATATTTCGGCTCTAGGGCCAGTGCACAGCTTTTGCCATTAAACGACATTGATTTTTGGTCTCCGATTTCTTGTCATCTTTGACTGATCTCTCCAAGATTAATATTGTCGCAGTATATGCTGGAGTCAAAAGGGTTTAATATGAACAACTGGTTGATGCTCAGGTTAGCATTAATGCCTTATCTTTCATGATGAGTTCGCCACTCTAACTAACCTAAAGTGTGACTTCCTCAATCACTTGCAAAATTTCATTAGATTTCTCAGTAACCGGCTGATCAAGACAAGGCGAATCTTTGACTTCGAAATGTTTATATTATTTCTACATCAGATTTTATGGTTTAATAATAGAATTCTTATCACTCATTGTTTACAAATTTGTTGGCATGTTTTTGTAATCTTTACTTATTGTAGGAAAAAAAGCATTATACTGACTAAGACCAGCTTGAATAGAGATAAATCGACTGACGATACTTTCATATAGACTACAACAGCTAGCATTTGTGTACAGAGCTTTAATTATGACTATAGTTTTCCAGAGACTCCCTCTGCAGGTCAATACAGATCAAATAGTCGTGTGTTGCTATACTTTATTGTAGAATTAAAAACGCTATGCAAGAAATGGAAAAAAATTTCTGACCTTGGCCGGTATGTAAACAAGCAAAATTGTCGCATTTGGGGCACAGAAAACCCGCACGCATACATTGGAAAGCCGATACAACCAAGACGAAAGTAATTTGAAAGTAAAATCCTTTCGGTTAATAATGGAGAATAATTTCACCTACACGATCGGTCCAATTTTTGAGCACATTATCGATTGTGTGCAGCTGTATTTCACCAATGGCTTCACGAATATTGTCGTTTAAAGCGTTAATTGTCTGTGGCTTGTTGGCGTAACACTTATCTTTGACGGCATCCCACAAATAATAGTTCAACGGGGTCAAATCGCAGCTCCGAGGTGGCCAAACGACATCAGCTCTGCGGCTGATAATGCGATCTTCAAAAACAGGGCGCCAAACACCGAGTGTAGCTTCGGCTGTGTGGCACGTAGCGCCGTCCTGTTGAAACCAAATGTTGCTAATATCCTCCTCTTCAATTTTTGTGAACAAAAATTCGTTCAACATGGCCCGATACTGATCTCCATTGACTGTAACGGCCACTCCTTGCTCATTTTCGAAGAAAAATGGCCCAATTATGCCTCTGGACCAAAATCCGCACCAAACAGTGACTCCTCTTGGGTGTATCGGCTTTTTGTGCCCCAAATGCGACAATTTTGCTTGTTTACATACTCGCTAAGATCAAAATCTGAAAAGATGACTTGATTTTTTTAGCAAAATGGCATCTTCTGTAAGTCGATCGCAGGCCCACTTAGCGAAGCGAAAACGCATTGGTTGGTCAGTTGGCTTCAAATCCTGAACCAATTGCACTTTGTATGGCGTCATACCAAGTTCTTTATGCAAAATTCGTCTCATGATATATCCGAAATGTTCAATTGTTGAGAATGTCGGTGAATTGATGTTGATGGCGGTTCACGCACACTTTCTGCCACACCTGCAATATTATCGGGTGGACGCACTTATCGATGAAAATGCTAGTTTCTTTCACTTTTTTCACAAGATAACGAACATACAGAGCTGACGGTGCTTCTCTTCTTCCAAAATCCGTACGCAATTTTCGGACACATTCTGCAACATTACCATGATTTTCAAAGTTATGTCGCAATATTTCCCAGCGTTGTTCAAGCATATACACAACCGTATTCGTTCAGCGAAAGGATAAAACTAATTATCTGTCAAATCGGACATGAGCTAAGTGTTACCAATCACGAAATAAGCACTGGTTGAAAAAAAAACGTTAGATGGCGGAACCGATATTAAAAAAAAATTAAATGAATATGAAATCTATTTAAAAAAAATTTATACGAACAATTTAAAATTAAATGCCTTTAAATGCATACATGCGTAAAAAAGATAAATTTTAGACGCTAGAATGCGGCTGATTGTGTCAGCCGCTACGTTCGTTAGTTTTTATTATTTTTGTTTATTTTTTTTAACAGTAGTAGAAACTAAAATTTTAAAATAAAGAAACGTTAAACATAAAATATATTAATCCTTTTTGAAATTAGTAAGCTTTGAATAACATTGAAAATAATTTTCTCTTAAAAAAAAATATTTTTTTTAAATCAGCTTTTAAATACATTAAGACCAATCAATGAGCAAAAAAATAAATTCATTTATTTTAGTATCTTATGTTTAACATATAAAATTACCAGCATTAAAAAAATTACAAAGCAGTTAATATTTATTTAATTTATAATTAATTTTTATTTATTACTTTTATTACCAAACCATGTTTTTCAGCTTGACTTACTTTGTTGTTCTTCACTTGCTGTATTTGAAGTACCTGATTTGTTTTCTTAAGGAAAGTTGTCTGCTATTATATCTTTTGTTTTCCCTTCAATTGTTAAATAACTTTAGTACACCACTCCACTTACTGATAAACCAATTGTAAGTCTTCCGTCTATAACAATATTATTATTTAAACACTTAGCGCTTTAAAAAAAAATATTTTGTTTTAGAAAATTCACAAACTTTACAATGAACTTAATATTCAATAATCAAACAGCCTGACGTTCATTGTTCACTTAAGATTTCGCAACAGTAGCAGCATATTATGCAAAATCTACAAAATCTACATAATTAGTGATGCTAATAATAACGTGTAACAGACAAAAAGTCACACAAAGTTATGACGCAGCAGAGAAAGTAGTTTCAAGTGTAAATTAAACAGAATTCAAAGACAAAAGCAACCATACAACCACACAACCACACAACCACACAGTCAGCCAACCAACGGCAACCAATAAGTAAACTTGAGAAAAAAAAAAGCAGTACCAAAATCTACAAAATTCTGGTGAACAGACAAAAGAAATAGAAAAAACCTTAACGGAAATATGATATTGTATATAACACACAGTTGTGTGGCAGCTGTTGCAAATAGGAAGACGAAAAACTAACCATTTAAATAGTAGTGGCAGCAGTAGCATTCGCAATACACAGCACAACTTAATCTATGCAAACATCTAGTTAACATGGCATATTTGCTGTAAGAATAACATTATCATTATCATCAGTAAAGCAGCACACTTACTACAACAATAATAATTTTCTATTGTCTTGTCTTTATGCTTTAAAAGTACGTGCAACATATGCCACAGCACACTTATTCACACGCCCTTAAAAGAAAGCAGCATATATTTTGAAAAGTAATGCTGCTAAGGTTCAGTGAAATTTAGGTCTGCATATTGCATACACAACTTCCGTTCATGTGTGTTTGTGGGTATGTGTGTGTAACAGTATAAGTGTCTTTGTTTGCAGTCTAATTAGGTGCAAACGTCTTTTACTGTGTGAATCATTTCATTTCAGGCAGTTTTTTTTTTTTGCCTATTGTTTAGCATTCATTTGTAAGCAAAACTTAACTGGGATTATAAGTAAAAAAACACACATGTTAAGACAACAATTTGGAGAAAAACTTTTGCTTTTTATGATCTACATCGGAGCAAAAAAAAACTTCATAATTCTGCATCTTGGCATAATTGCAAAACAACAACAAATTTGACGAGACAGAAATACTCAAAACCAACTATTGAACGCATTTTTTGAGAAGATTAAGATTTGCCCCATAAGATTTTTGAAAGGAAAAAGAAAGGAGATCTTCTGGAATGATTTTCTTTAGCGTTAGAAACAGAACCTGCTATTCTTAATTTATGTTTATCTACGGCCTTGTAACCGTTCTACCTATGGCACCATATGCTCAGTGGAGTCCAGAGATTCGTACAGATAAATAGGCAAACAAACTAAGGGACGGTTGCAATATTTTATAGAAATTTTTAAGAACAACCAGGCTCTGCAACTGCTTTTTAAAGTAAGCCAGCAAAAACATAATTTATACCAATTAACTGGATACACCAGTGCGTATGAGTGCTATGGTTTCATATATAAAAATGAGATAAACACAGCACCCTTTCTTTTTATATATTTTTTTTTTTTAAATGAACACAGAAAAGATGGAGCAACAAAGGTCTACATTATAAAATAATGGAAAAGGTTCCCTACCTTTGTAGTATCGAATAGAAGGAAGGTTCTTGATGTGACCTTGGCCAGTTCCAGGCACTCAGATTTGGTTAGTGTATAGAGAGTTTCTGTGGAATGCTTCTTCTCTGACCATCTGCATATTGATTTCGAGATTGCGGTCAAGTGGAATGGGACTATGTTTTCCCAGAACAGGAGGAAGACGGACTGGGTCGAAATATAATCAATGTTGATAAGGCAACGGGTGAGGCATGCAGACCAATGGTAGGAAGCAACCACTATGGTGGAATTCCAATCTGCGCGATACCCGCAGGGAATGTCGCTGGCTATTTAATAAGGCTATGAGGAGTAGCGACTGGTCCACCTATAGATCCTCATGGAATAGATTTAAAAACCAGATTAGAAGCGCAAAGCGCAAATCTTAGAGATTCTTCTTCAGCAGTGTAGAAGGACACTCTGAGACGAGCCGGTTGCGGAAAAGCTTGGCATCATCAACGGCGATCACTGATTTTATTCAAAAACATGTGGAAGCTGTACCAAAAGCGGATAAGAGGCTTTGATTGTCTAGCTGGATGTGCACTTTCTGGACAATTTTCCTATGGGAGTGCGTCACGTGGACAACTCACACCGAGTCCCACGTTTCAATTACGGAAAGTTGGCTGAGGTAGGCATTGCGCAGCTTTGCCCCGTACAAATCCCCTGGCCCGGATGGCATTATTCCTGCCGATCTTCAGAGTAGCGCTGGTTTGATGATTCCTTGGCTGATGGGTATCTATAAGGCATGCTTGACATGGTCTTATATTCCTGATCCTTGTACCGTGGTATTTATTCCGAAGGGGAGTAAAACCTTCCACACGGGTCCAAAGGTCTTCAGACCCATCAGCCTATCTTCTCTTCTTCCGAAGACTCTGGAAAGGTTGGTCCACTTACATCTACGCAGTACGATCGAACCTGACCTATTATCTGCTTCCCAACATGCCTACACTGGGGGCAGATCTGTTGTAGCGTTTCACTCGCTTGTGGCATATATTGATAATGCCCTCGAGCACAGGGAATATGCTCTATGAATATAGAGGTGGCCTTTAACAATGTGACGCCGAAAGCGATTGGGTCGGCTCTGGTGGCACTGAATGTTCATAGACTCCTGCCCAACAGGGTCATTGGAATTGGCTACCGTCTACAGGGTGGCTGAAAGGGACACTCCAAGAGGGGTTATTTGCCCTGGAATTTGACCGTTAACACTTTGCTTGTGAGACTTGATTCTAATAGATTTTAGAAAATTGCGTATGCGGATGAAGTTGCTATGTCTGTGTCGGGAAAATTTCTTGAAACATTTCTCACTCTGTCGAAATTGGTCGTTTTCCCCACCAGCTAGCAGCGACAGATCACTGAAAAATTATAATAACTTAAGGTGGCGTGATGGAGTGGTAAGAGCGCAGGCGGACGACACAAGCTGCCAGAGTTCGACATGACTAAAAAGATATTTAATAGCTGTTTAACGCTCAAACTCTTTCCAAACAAATTCATTTAGGCATCAGACTAATGATCAGGATAAAACACCACCGACTGAGAAAAAAACTTACAACGCTAAGTTAGGTTATCCATCACCAATTAGCAAGGATCTTCTCCACTACACACATTCATATGGAGGCGAGCTAAAGTAGATTAATCATCTGCTAAGCTTGAAAATCAACTTGAAACTGAAACAAAGTAGTGGATGCTTTGTGAAAAGCCAATAAGCTCCCTAGATGAGTGACGGAAAAAAATACCATGTGTTTGTGGTACCGAAGGTAAGGGTGCTCTTAGTTCATGTCAATCTTGCAAGTGAATCCACTCGAGAAATTTGTAAAACTCTATGGTTTGAGCTTCGACTCAGAAAACCCAAACGTGGTCTTTGGTGGGGCTTGTCAGCGGAGGCATCATTTCTCCATATTTCTTTCAAAATGACGATCGTGCAATATTTTCGGTCAATGGAGACACCTATCGCACCATGATAACCGATTTTTTAGTGTCCGATCTACATGATATTAATGTTAACGATGTTTGGTTCAATAGGATAGTGCAACTTGCCACACATCTCATGCCACAATCGATTTATTGCATCAAACGTTTGATGGCCGTTTAATAAGCCGAAATGTTGATGTCAGTTGGCAGCCAAGAAGCTGTGATTTAACACCGTTGGACTACTACTTGTGGGGCACCGTTGAGGACAAGTGTTATGCAGAAAAGCCAGAGACAATTAAGCATTTGAAAGTCAAGATTCGTGATGCCATACACTCGGAAAAATTCTCGAAAATTGGCCCGATCGAAGGGGGTAATGTATGACGGCAGCGATGTTAATGAAATATTATTTCATTTCTAACCGGAACGATTGTACTTCACAACAAAAGAATAAATTTGCCAAAAACTCAAACCGTTTATCTTATGATGCATTTTTTTATTTAAACTTTTAACTGGCCCATCCTATATATAAATATATAACAATGGAAATAGGTGCCCAAATAGAATAAAGGAGCTTCAAGATCTTAGCAGAGACCAAAGACGTGCCACAGACTCTAAAAGCCTTAGAACTCTCGGTATATGGTAACTGTTTGTGTGCGGCACTTATTTGCAGGGAGAAGTTATCGACTTCTAATGGAATTGAAAATTGGATAGTTCTCAAGTACAACATGCAGGCAGTCCTTTCCTTTCTTTCAGAGTAAAGTCCTTGTGAGTATTCGCGGCATCAAAACTGTACCTTTTCAGGTTGCAGCAAAGACGGAAATCATGGACAACTAGTTTTCAATCTCAAAACCAGTTAAGGGAATCACATTTCGCTGTGCTTCCAAAACTATAAGGAACTTGACTCTTTTTCGTTCATATCCCCACAGTTCTTTTCATTTCTATCCCTTAAGCCGGTTTACTTTCCAGAAAAGTTTTAACATGAAAAAGGAAAAATATTTTCCGTCTGTATTTTGTGTGTTTTGTGACTTGGATTATAATTTGTAAATGTATTTGTTAACATATAAATGTATGCATGTATACCAAACACATACATATGTATGTATATATGTATGTATTTATATGTGTTGGCTTATGCCTTAGTGCTAAATTTCGAGTGTCAAAAGAAACCACAAAATTGTAAATAAAACTGCTGTAGACACATTAATTATGCAGCGTATTTATTATGTTTTTTTTTTTCTTTAACTTGTTTTCGCATTTTCTTGCGTATATTGTGGCAAAAACTACTACAAAACAACAACTAAAATAAAACTTTTACTTGAACAAATAAATAAAACAGGAAGCGAAAGAGAAGAAAAAGAAATTTTTTACACACACAACCATGTTAAGTAAAAACTACGACTAGTAACACAACAAACAGCAATTATAACTGTTGTTTGGTTAAAAGTTTATTATTTTTTTTCTCTTTCTGCCGTTTTGAACGCAATTTTTAATAGAATTTCTATTGATTTTGAATAAATAACAACCACAATCCCAGCAACAACAAAAAAAGTTCTCTAAGTATTTATGTATATGTCAGTGTATGTAAAAATTCTTTGTGGCATGCGGTTTTTGTTGCATGTGCCATAAACTATTTATTAAAAGGCGCTATAACATGACGTATACGTTTACGTTTACACATTCTACTGTGAAAATGTTTCTTTAATCAGTAAAAGCCTTTCAAGTGTTATTTATTAAATAATTATTGCGGCTTTGAATTTTATTTGACTTTCAAATGTTGGGCGGAAATTTTCTTATGTAAAAAACAAGCTTTAAATTAAAGAGAAATGTTAATATTGCTTATAAATAAATTATCTTCGCGAAGAGTAGTCATCTTAACGCGATGCGAAGGCTTATGTGCAAGGACCCATGAGGCTGTGCTGGCAGGGCTTCTCACACAAAAGTGGCTCATGGCGCCACTATACTAAGAACTACCTCCCTGTCTGATAGCGTCTGTCTGTCTTGTCTCTAATGGGGCCGCTATCAGGCGTCATTCTAGGTCAGGATTGGACATGAAGAAGATCGGACGGTCCGTTGAATCCTAGGATTCCTCAGTCCATTATTACAGTGTCCGAAATCCACTAGCGTCTGTTTCCATATTGGGCCACCAAGCTGGTCTATCTGCTTCCAGATGGACGGCAGTTATCTACAACATAGCGCACTTTTTTTTTTGTTTTGTCCGAACATGATTGAAGAGAAACTGAGCCCATGTATCCGGTCGGGGACCTTATAATTTCCGGAGACCCTATTCCCACGACAACGTCCTTGGGTCATGGTGAATCGAATGCTACCAAGGTCCAGGCTAGTCTGATCTCAGGTTATCAGGTCAGGCTTACCTGCAGACTACTGGTATCATACCTAAAGCAGGAGGAAGTAAGAAGAAACCTGAACCTTCCAAATGCGTTAAACCTGCTTAATTATACCTCCACCATTCCAAAGCAGCTTCGGCTGCGTTGTTCCGCCGCATGGCTAAGAGAGGAGTGGATTTGGCATTGGTTCAGGAACTCTGAATAGTTGGTGACAGGGTCTGTGGACTACATGCTGAGAATTATAAGCTGCTACATGTTACGAGGTCAGGTAACATCAGATTATGCATTGAGGCAAGTAAAAATCTGAGCATCTTCATTCTATCTGATCACAGTGATGAGGATACGGTGGCGGTGGCCTGGGAGACCGAATCTGGTACCATTTTTGTGGTCTTAAGTTATATGGCCCACGAGCATAACGAACCTCCTCCGAATGAAAAGGTTTGTGTCTTGACAAATGCGGCGAGAATGGGCAATACGCCGCTTAGTATTGGGGTTGACGCCAACCCACACCATACAGCTTTGGGAAGCAGTAGTAGTTTAGTTTAGATATGATGAATACTGGCAGGGAAGCTACCTTTGTGGTTTCAAACAAAAGGGAGGTTCTTGGTGTGTCGTAAGCCAGTTCCAGGCACTTAGATTTGTTTAGAGAATGAAGAGTCTCTAGGAATGCTCGTTGTCGGACGATCTGTATATTGACTTCAAGATTATGGTCAGAACAGGAAGAAAACGGACTGGGTTGAGCATCGCAACGACATCGAGGCTTCTGTTGGGACTTTAGCCAAAGCTTTCGATAGAGCAATGGGTCTGTAAGGATAGGAAGCAGCCACCATGTTGAAATTCCAATCCAGGCGACACCCGCAGAGAATGTCGTCGGCTATTTAATGAGGCTATGAGAGGGGGCGAGTGGTCCACTTATAGATCTTCATGGAGTAGATTTAAGAATCAGATTAGAAGCGCAAAATAAACATCTTGGAGATCCTTGTGCTGCCGTGTAAAAGGACACTCAGAGACGAGTCGGCTCTGGAAAACCTTGGCATCATCACCGGCGATCCCTGGTTTCATTCCGAAGACATGTGGTAGCTGGACCAAGAGCGGACAGGAGACTTTGAATGTCGGGTATCACAGTAGGATTAATATTGGATCCAAGTGAGCTGGATCATTGTCTGGCTAACCGTCGTAACTAACTAATAAAAAATTATAATTTTAAATAGAAAGTATTTTTAGTGAAGCGAAAGTAAAATAAAATAATTTTTTTGTTTTTCTTTAATATCAGTATTCAAGTTTTATATGATATGCATGGAATCAAATTGAACTTCGCATTAAAAATTTTAATTTTCTATTAATCACATGGCCATTAGTCGAGCACAGCCTGAGCCTATATCACGCTCAGGAATCGAATAACACAGGTTACCCTTTCCCGAGTTTCGTTAGTTTATCTCACTCTTTAAATGAAAGTAGGCGTGTCATAAGCATAGACCTTTTGTTTTTAAAGGAAAAGAGTAATTTTTTTATATTGGCATATCGGAACTTTTTACAGAGAAAGTTATGATATGAGATATGAATTTGGCTGGAGATTTAACCTAAACCGGAGACCAAAAACCTCGCCTTCATATTTTTGCTGATCTTTGAAAGGTTACTGACAATTCGCTTAAAGGACAAGTTTGTTAATATAAATCTTATCGCCACCCATGCCGTGTCTGAAGTCAAGGACGAATGGACCACAGATATGTACCATGAGTGCCTGGAGAAGACATATAAGCTCTGCCCCGACTACTTCAATAAAATCGTTCTGGGAAATTTCATTATGCATATAGAGAAGGGAGAAATAAGAATGGAAAACATCCACAAAACCACGTTGCTGTCACCAGATCCACAACTCTTTTTGACCTTAAGTGAGTGATATAAGTGGACTATAAAGGGTACCCTACAAATGTCTTTTTAAACATCTATACAACTTATCCTAATCGTTAATTTTTTTATTTTTTTTTCTTGATTTTTTTTCCTTTTTTTCTTACTTAATTTGTACTTAAACCCTTTTTTAAAACCCTCCACAATGTCTTTATTTGTTTTAAATATTTTTCTTGATTAAATTTCATTTTGCAAGAAAAAAAAATGAATTAAAAAAGTCATAAAGTTCCATACACTTGAACTGTTACCACCACATTGATCTCGGGTTAAGATACTTTATTTTATTTTATTAGTTTGCCACATCATCTAGTCAACTTTAGCATTTTCAGTAAAACATTTACAAGCAAATGACAACCAGAGAGTAAAGCAAAAAAATATTCAAACACTTTACGATTCATAGACAAGTTTTCGTTGGTGTTAAGACCATCTGTTACCCAGGACTTTCAATTTCTTTTACATTTTTCCTATAACTATACGGCTTGTCTTTGTTTTTGTTGCTGCTGTAATAGACAACCGGTTTCTACTAAAAACAGTTGATTTTCTTTCTTTTTTTGTTTCAATAGTTGCAGCAACTATTGCTGCACAGTAGAATATAATTGACTGACATTATCTTTCTTTGTGTGTGTGTGAGTGCTTTACTTCAAATAACCAAAACAACCACTACCACCACTATTAGGACATTAAAGCATGACAGTTAAGTGGCAATGTAGTGGTACTACGGCAAATTGCTATTAAAACTGGGAATGCACTTTTTCTCTCTCATTTTTTCCATCATTATTTGATCATTGACAGCCCGTTTGCACCAGTACTAGGAGCAGTAGCTGCAGTAGTGTTAGTGGCAGTACCAATGCAATAGCATTATCAAGAGTGTCAGGTGTTACCAAATGGCATGTACAAATGACTTCTGAACAACGTTATCAACTCTTTAAGTTGAAATGCATACACATGTACTTACAAATGCATTTCAAAGTAAGTATAGGAAAAATAGCACATATAGAAAGAGAACAAGATGGAGAGAGAGAGAGATAGAGAATGTGAATGTAGCAATTTTTGTAGTGATAATGTCGGTTTGAATATTACTAAAGACATTTGAGAAGTTTATTTTCTAAAAGTTAATATAGAGAAAAATATTATTTACACTTTTATAGAGTGACCAGATAAGAGTTCTAAGAAAAGAAAAACTAAGAAAAGTCCTAATATTTGCTCGTTTAATGAACTAGATCGTTCACTTACAACAACAACAAAAAATATGCGTGAAACTAAAATTTCATTCATGTGTGTGTATTTCATTTTTTTAGCTACGGCTAGGGAATCTTCAAAAGTCCGAACTACAAGTCCGCTACAAGACTAACTGCCTGACTTGCCATGCGCCTACGTACTAAACCACATCCTCAGTAGTAACTCTTCCAATCGTTTCCGTCCCCAGAACCTCAACCAAATATTACTTCAGGGGAGTAGTGAGTCAGCGAATGCAGCTTTCTCTTCCTGCAGATCTTGCCTGACAAACTTCGTGTGCTCTGTGCAGGTCTGTCTGTTATCGATCATGATCCCCAAGTACTTAATTGCCTGCTTAGAGACTATTCACTTGTCACCAACCGTTTTCGTAATAAACTCCATTTTCCTTCTTCATGTTTGAGACCTGCGATCATAATCCAGCTTCTAACCGCATTTGCAAGCTCTTTTTAATTTATCGAGATGTTTTTCCTAAATTACCAAGGCAATGTCTTCCGTGAAGCCAATAATATGCGCACCATTTGGGAATTCGAGCCTCAGCACACCATCATACATAAAGTTCCATAGTATAGGGCCCAAGACTGAGCCTTGTGGCCGAAAATACAATAGATTTTCTACCATCAGCCGTGTTGTACAAGAGCACACTATTCCTAAAATAATCCGCGATCAGCTCAATCAGGTATTTCGCGTGTTATCCCATGGTGATGGTGATGCAGTGTTCCTTATCGCCTTCAAGCCAACGTTCGTTCTTGATGGCAATGTTAATGACCACTTCAATGGCATCTTCCGTTGAACGTGCCTTTCGAAATCCAATTTATCCCTTCCCATGGCAGTCTTCAATTTTCTACCATTAATTTTATCCAATAGCTTACCGAATATGTCAATCAAGCAGAGCAGACGATAGACCAATGCCTCTTTTCTTCTTCCATATTCTTAGAAATATTCCCTCTCTGATACAGGCAGGCATTACAAACTTCCACAAACGCCCCAGTGTTGTTTTCAATAGCCATCTTGAGTGCAATGTTGGGGCTTCAATCAAACCTTCTTGTGCTTTTGAGCTTAAGATCGCTACATACTGCTTTCAGGAATTTCATCAGTCTGCCGTGGTGTGTGTGTGTTTTACACACATATTTTTTGTTGTAAGTGAACGATCCAGTTCATTAATAGAATAAAAATCCAAACTCTACTTTAGTGAGAGTGCTGCACGAATAGAGTGAGACGTCCGTTAACTGTGTAATGATTTGTTACACGATCTTTCAGCCCATCAACAATCATGTTAACCTTTTTACTGTCAAGGATGACTACACTTGTCTTATTAAATTAATTTTCATTAAATTAGATGCAGGAAATAAATAGCACCAAAGCTGATAGAGTTTAAAAATCCCGGGCAATAATAATAGTGAAAATTGTCCAATCCGATGGAAGCCCCAACATCATCTGAAATATCTAGCATATGTCGATGATATAAAAAAATAATAAGACACTGTGTTATGCACAGTAAAAGCGACGATATCATAATCAAATCACATGCAGTTGGCTTAACGATCAACTTTATTACGACCAAAGTTTTGAAAGTAATTCCTCGATCTTTACTGTTAACACTTCAACTACCCTCGTAGCGTAATCTCGACAGATGTAACGCTTCTAGCAATATCCTAAGAAGAGTGTCTATGTCAGAAGGTGGTTTTTTCCAACTCCGGAAAATTCGTAAATTACCCTCTATGTCAAAGTACAAAAATGCGGTTATTTGATTACAATATAAAACTACGCGCTAGAACTGACTGATGATGGAGGCACTTAATATAAAAATCCAAACATTTATCACCAGAGACCGAGAAATATCCTTAAGTCGCGGTGGCCAAATACAATATCCATCCAGGAATTTTAAGCCAAGAGTAAAGAAGTCCTTATACATCTGAACACCAAAAGAGGAGATGGAATTGAATTATATATACTCCACACAATCAACGGAAAAGCCATCCATGGAACCCGACAGTAACCAGAGCACTAGGTAGACTGTAATATAAATAGAAACCTACATCACGGGTTAGATATTCTTTCAACTCTGTGAGTAGCATACTGAAGGATAGAAATAAATCGCTTAATTCTGCATACATTACCTTTTCTGTCTTAGATTTATCAAGAAATTTTCAATGGTATTGGATTTAAGTAGTAAATAGTAAGTTGACCATACGCTAGAACGCTTTTACTATCATCGCCGATGCCTAAATTCAATGGTTAAGAAGAGTGTTGAAATCTGCAATTATGACTGTATAATTACCTCGGGTGAAATATTGTTTCTGAGCTTCGACGCTAAGAAAATTGGGATATTTTGGGTCCACTTACAGCTCAATACGCCTATAATAAGCACCCGCACATAATGGGAATATCCAACACTAGTATCTCCAGATCCTGTTGAAAGGAACAGGAATGAAAATTAGCACTCGATCACTAAGTGCATGGCACTGGGACATACGAGATACAGGCTATTATTCGCATCTACAGTGGGTGAGCATGACTTCTTAAAGCTCCCATTGAAGAAGTTGACAAGGATATTTAATAACAAGGGGAAGCACAATAGATAAGCAATGCGAAGGCTGTCTTTAGTCTGATCATTACATACATTCTATTCAAATCTTTTCCTGTGGTTTTAATTCAAGCACTAACCACCAAGAGTTTATAACGTTCCAATCATCTGGTTAAAGAGACAATACAGCTTAAATACTTACATATATCACATCGTTAATAATCAGGACACAACAGGAAGTCAGACACACGTCCAGGTCATTTGGGTGCATTTTTCTAATCTCACTGTGCTTCTACAAACTGCCCTCAACAATCTTCTGAAAGATACCTTTAACTATCCATACAAAGACCACAATATCACAAAAGAGTTGTTGAAAAAAAAGGTTTTCTTCCAATAAAATGCTATATAAACGTACGTCTTCGAATATTTGCCCAAATATCACATTCACAGACTATATGCTTTGCTAGCAGTCGGCAGGAACTAGGTGTCAAGTAGCACATTGAGATTGGAGAGATGATATTTAAGTAGTATATAGTGGTGGATCGAAGGGAAACTAATGAATTTCCTTATAGTTGTAGCTGCCTACTATTGGTTAAAGTTCTCATCAGGCGCTTCGCCTACCAAAGGTACGAGCAATTACTGCCAAGTGTAATTGTTTTTATGGCCACTTGGAAAATGCTTGCGACTTTTCTCATGGTTCCAGAATATTTCCCTCTAGACTCAATCTCCATCACTTCTGTTGTTTGACCTACTCATGTACCACATGATCTATTTTCTAAAGGAGTATGTAGCTTCTCTTTCGATTAACCACTCGATCGACTGTACAAGACGCTGATAGTACCCGTGTTGTTATATGGCACAGAATCATGGGAACTTTAGCAAGCAGATAAAGCTATTTTTCAAGTCATCGAGAGAAAAGTTTTTCTAAAATGCATTGCACCGTCTGCGTTTGCGGCGAATATAGGCATCGAATGCACCACAGCATTTTGCTAACATTGACATCGTTAGACGTATTTGTTACAATGTTTGCCTTGGCTTGAACATGCCGTGGGTATGATCTATCGAGTTTCTACTCGAGGGAAGGCGCTAAAGTGGATGACCGAAACTCCGATGGAAAGATCAGGTTGAAGGCAATCTTTTAACTTCCGCACCATCGAAGCGCTTGGATTAATATTCTAATGCAGGCTAAAGAGCAGAAGCTTGTTATATAGCCACCAAAGAAGAAGAAGTATATAGTCTTTAGACTACTCCTTTCACTCTTATTGCTCAGTGTTTGCCACAGGCATAGTGTTTCCTTGCCGCTTCTTAGAGATACGATAAGAAAAAGTTGTCAACCACTGGACTTATTAGGTTATGATGTCCTTGACATTAATAAGAGCTTCTAACGCAGCAGTAGGTTTTAAATGTAAATTCATTTTAGACATTATCATATAGAAATTGAAATTATGTTTGACTGACTATATAATCTTTTTTCTTAATAAGCCATTAAGTAAATTCAAGGCCAACTTTGGGTACTATAGTGTCGGTATAATTTTAAATATGTGGTATGTGGTGGTATGCTTTAAGCACCTTGTTTTGTTTACCAAATTTCTAAATATATAGCATTTAAAAGACAGAGTGGACAACAATCCGCCAAGAGATATTGACTCGATCGAATATTGAATGGACTTTCGTCTGTGTGTTTCCCAAATAATCCGTTGATATTTACTTGGTCTACTATTTACTATCAGTATCAAATCTCAAATTATGTATTTCCAAGGATGTCAAGGACAAAGGGAGCGGAAAGCTGATGATGGTTGGCAAAGTTTGCAAAGTTGTGCGGGGCTCATGGCAAACCGGTTGGCCAATTGCCTGTCTGTACAGAATCGTAAATCTCTATGTCTTTAACAAATTTTTAACGGCAAGATTGAGTTATAGAAGTCAGTCTAGTGGCTTGGAAGCTGTATACTCTTTCGGCGAACGAACTTTCTTATGGCACATGAATGGGTTGAAGACTGAAGACGGTACAGGCGGGGAAATATTGAAGAACTTAAGAGGAAACTCGTGAGCATATTCCAGGTGAAAGTTTATGCAACTATAAGATGTGCTCAATTAAACTTCGAAAGAATATAAAGAGGACACGATAGAGTCACACGATCTGATAATCAGGCCGCAAATCGATCACTTGGCTCCTAATAGGCTAAGTCAGGACTAGTGCTGGTCTGTCTGGGTAAAATGAATTAGCTGGGAGAGCTTATGCTTAATTCCAGGTTACGTGAGAATACCGGGGAATAAATAGGCAGACGAACTGGCCAGAAAGGGAGCTTTCACACCACTGGTGGGGCCAGCACCCTTTTGTGGACTGGAAAGGAAGGCATATTCAGTGAAAGGTAATGATATGAGGCAATCTATGCTTTTGATTTGTTTGTTAATAAATATAAAAGGAGGAGATTTGAATCCTGCATAGTACTGTCCAGAAAGAATCTGAAGTTATTGAACGAAATTTTGAATGGTAATAGCAGGCTAAATTTATATACCAATAATGTGGGAAAAATCTCAAGCTCGATGTGTAGCTTCTGTGACTGGGTGCCTATCAAGCAGCCTTCAATTCGTCAGAATGATAAGGTTGGGCGAGATATTATAGGGAATTTTTATACTTCGATAATAATAACAATACCTACGATTCTGCAGGGTATATAACCCTTTCATTTCATTTTACTGAAGCACAATATTGTTAAATTTACTCAAAATTTTACTTTTTATTTCTTAAAAAAAACTTTATCCATTTTTACACAAATTTACATACAAATATAAAAATAAGTTTTATTATATACGATAAACTTAATAATGAAAATGTGTGAAGTAAGTATTGCATAGAAAACTCTTAAAAGTATTTTATAGTTTGATTTTTATTTTAATTAAAAACTTATTAAATTTATTAAAAATTTCTTAATTCTTTATTGCAAATTGGTAGTAGAGGATTGCTTACAAATATGATTAAATGAAATATAATATAGAAATTCTTAAACAAATATTTTGTTAATTAAAAATATTTCATTACTATAATTAAAAATTATTAAAAAAAAATATTTTTAAAATTAAACTTTATAAAGAGTAAACTAAAAAAAAAGAATTCGAAAATAATAATATTTTTTTGTGTTTTTTTTTTTTAATTATTAAAATGGATATATAAATAATCACTTAAATATATAAAGTTAAGTATGTACGTAAAAAAATATTTAGAATCTTATTAAAGAACTAACAACAATGTCATTCTGGTATTAAGTGATTAAATATGAGCTGTTTCAATAACACCAGAACAAGTTTGTTGTATTAACGAAATATTTAATTAAATTAATAAATAAATTTTTAGAACTAAGGAAAGAATTAATGGAAATTATTTATTTTTTTAATAAAATAAATATTTATGTAATAAAAAGATAACATTACACAACAGCAAAGAGAAAAAGTTATAAGTGTTTGCTGTATTGATGAATTATTTAATTAATAGAATTAAAATAATAAATAATAAATTAGGGTAAAATTACTTAAAATTCGTAAGAATTCTAATTGATTTATATAATCGTTTGCTATATATTAATAAAATATTTAATTAAAGAGTTTATAGCGGATTTTTCCATAAGAACTTTTGGCTTTATTCAGTTTTCTTGGCATATCACTAGCAAGACAGTTTTAGAAATTGTTACAATGAATTCAAGTTTTTTCAAAAACAGCATAAAAGATATGTCTCTAAATATATATTTCTCTTGGTCTGTACAAATTTTTGTTGTCCAAACAAAATCCGTGAACTCAGCTTTTTACTATTATAACAGTGGAAGTAAGATTTCGAAGAAAAATTCATGATTTTTTTTTTGTGTAATATAACTATCCTTCATTTGACCATAAATTTTAATCGTTTGTTCAGTACATAAAATACAAAAAACCAACATGTATATGATCTAAACGCTCAAGTGGAAACATGGCTTAAGGCTCCATAACTATGAAATCTAAAATAAACTTTAAAGTCTTAACGTTCCAGAATAAAAAAATACTGAAAATTTAGATGAAAAAAACTAATTTCAAGTGAAAAATCCGCATATGCCTAAGAAGTATTAAAATACAGTGCTGGAAGAAATAATAAGGACACTTTCATCTTGTCAATAACTAGTACAACATGAAATGGTCTGAAGAAACGAAGATTAATTTACTTGGCTAAGATGGAATATTATATGTACTAACTTTTTTCAATTACAATTTATAATGACAAATAAAAATTTTAAAAAAATTTTTATGTGTCCCTATTATTTCATCCACCACTGTATATACCAGTATGTTCTGTAAATGATTTCAATTTCACTCGATTTCAGATTATTACCAGATAATTTATTACATAAACTATTCTTACAACAGAATAAATGTAATATACATAAATGATATGATATAATGACACTGCGCTCGAATTTAACCCTTTCTTTCCGACAAGGAAGTCAACCGACGGGTAGTCCAGACTCAACCATGCCGAATCAAATGGTGTCACCAGTTCTTCTAGGCTAGCTCTAGTTTTAAAAATAAACCGTTATTTCGAAAATGTATGAAGTTGCACAACATATATTCGCGAAACTCATAAACGGTTTAGTTTATTGAATAAACCAAAAAAAAAAAAAAACTGAAATAAAATTACCGTTAGGTAAGGCTAAAACTTTTTTTTAATCAACGCAGTCGTTTCAGAAATATCACTTTTTGGCAAAAGAACAGTGGGCTCACATTAGTAGGTATAAGTACTTAAGTATGCGTGATATTTTATTGGTGAAGTTTATACATTACTCCCATTTCAAAGGTGAGTATAACACATTGTGTTAATTCTCACTTTTTTTGCAATAGTAGTCAAAAAATGGATATTTGCATTTTTGAATCATAAAAGGTACGAATAAACCTTGCCAGAGTAATATAAAGTAAACGAAGTGAAATCTTTACTTCAGAAATTGTAACTAAAATGACAAAAAAAATGTAAAAAATAAAATGTTAAAGACCGCAAAAGCTGTACAATTTACAGAAAAATTCATGTTTGAAACAAAAAACTTTAAAACAGCTCAGTGCTTAAAAAATTAAAACGATTTCAAGCCGAATTTACATCTGACTTTTAATACTTATAAAGTATAAATTGAGTACTAATTCAAGGCAACCTATTATATACTTTTCATAAATTAGCTGAAGTGGTTAAATAAAAAAAAATTGAAATAAAACATTTTTTCAGATGATTGGAAAATTCAAGGAAAATTTTTGAAAAACTTTTGCATGTTTTTTATTGAAATGTTGAAGCTGTAGAATGCTTAGTAGACGTAATAATCGTTTTACACTAAAATCGCAAACAACCTATGTAGGTATGCTGCCACCACACAGCACTGTCATCTGTATCAGTCTTCGCTACTTCCACTATTATTCGTTCTTTATTGCTGTCATCGATTTAGGGAGTTCTGACCGACCCATTGAACATCTGATTTATATGCATTCAGCGCGACCCCATTTTCCTTCGACTATTTATCAGACCTAAAATCCTATCTAATTTGGTCTTGGAGTCTTAATAGCTGTCCGAAAAGTCTCAAATATGTAAAAAAGACATATTCTTCAATTTCGCCTGGTTCGGAGGCCTTTGCTTTCTAAACGTGTTATGGTATATTACTCTATAACGCACCACGTAAAAAAATAAGTTTTACCAAAATTCAGTTAGAAATTCTATTATGATAAATGAAGAAGACCATGACTTCTGCATAATTTTACGAAAATCAGCTGCTAAATGGTCTGTCTCAATCAAACGATTAATGGATAGAATATATTCAGAGGTAATTAACGAAATAATTCTCCATTTTGCCAAATGTGATTGAAATTGTTAATAAAGCAATAGGCCTCTGTAAACGTCGTGATCCCAGTTGACACCTATTCGCTATCATTATGCGTTTGTAATTGCCAAGTCTTACTCTTTTATATATAATAAAAAAAATGAATAAATTTCTATGTTTTTTTTTTTAGATAAACAAAGTTCTTATTGAAAAACCCTTTAATACAGAATTATTTATATCTGAGATTGCAACGAAAGTGAAAATAATAATTATAAAGACTAAGTGCCGCCCAATAACATTCTTTAATATTTCTTTATACCTTGTTATCGATATTTCTTATCTATAGATACTTATATTGAATTTTTTAAGATATTGTAGTGTTTCTATTGTTATCGATAAATTAAGAAAAAGTCCTACAACCTTTTAAACTATTTCTTCACAATTTGTTATCGAAGTTCTTTATCTACTATCAGTTTAGACAGTTGTTTTGAAAGCTTTAGGATATTGTAGTCTTTAATTGTTATCGATAAATTTAAGCAAAAAACCTTCAACATGTTTAGCTACTTCTTACTCTGTTATCGATATTTTCTATCTACTGTTGTTATAAACCCTTACATTAAAAATTTTAAGATATTGTAGTACTTTAGTTGTTATGGATAAATCGAAAAAAATGCCCTTCTACCTAAATTTCATCTTGCTTTGTTATCGATTTTTCATGTCTACAATGGGTAAAGATACTTACATTAAAAGTTTAAAGATATTTTAGTACTCCTATTGTTATCGATAAATTAAAAAAATTATAATTAAGATTTCATAAAATAGAGCATCAGTACGACAATCGATAACAATTTATGTGTGAATACTGTTTTCTTTTTTTTCTACAATATTTCATGCATTTTTTTAAGTTTTTTTTTCCCAACAATATTTGTAATTTATCGATAACTTTAAACTTCAATTAGCGTAATAAATTTAAAAAGAAATATTTACATTAAGCAAATGTAATAGTTTCGTTGTCTTTTTATCATCAATAATTTTATCGATAACTTAACTTCGTTATTTTATTAACAATAGTAAAATTAAATAAACTACGTTATCGATAAATGTATAATTGATATATTATTTTATAATAATCATCGACATTTATCGATAACTTTTTAATCGATACATGCTTTCATAATTTTTACACACACATTTATCGATAACTTTATAAACGATATATTTTTCTCTAATTTTTTTCATACTATGCTAGTGATTACTTTTTCCAAAATGTTTCGTTTATTAACTAAAATTATAGTAATAGTTTTATCGATAATTTAATGTCCTGCTATCTAACTCTTAGCTTAATTCGCAACCCTAGTTTTCCTTTTTATCCAACCCTCTAACTCACTTGAGTTTTATTTAACCGTCACCTGTAGTCCGCCTCTTATAACCGCCTCCGGAGGTGGAAATCTTCGACTTTGATTAGTGTTTTTTCTGCGACTGACACCGCCTCTCGTCAAGGTACTGGTTTTACTGGTTATAACATCACTGCTTTTAGTTTTCGTTGCTTTAGAAGTTGAGGATGATGAAGAAGATGATTGTACCGATACAGCTACTGCTGGTATTGTTTCATCCGCTTTAGATGAGTTGCTTGTGGCAGATAAAGTGGAAATCGTGCTCGTTCCTATTGAGCCTGTATGGCTACGGATCGATTCATTAACAAATGGCTTATAGGTTCTAATGCCCGAGTTCGAACGTACGGGTAAAAGTGTAACCAATTTAGGTGTGGTCTCCGTAGTGGTAGCATCAGCAAATTGTGAGGATCTTAACATTTCTTCATATTTAGTGGGATCGATAACTTCAACCTCTGCTTCACCTACCACCGGTATGGCAGCACCTATACCCTCAGCCGAAGAGGAAGTATCATCAATAAAACTGGACATGGGTTTGATAAAAGGTTCTCTTTTATCGTCGAAAAAAACGTCTGCGTAAGGTAAGGTTGTTGTAGTAGACGTTGAAGAGGTTGTAGTGCTAGTGGGCGGCTCAGTTTTTTGAGTTGTTGTCGTAGTAGGTATAGTAGCTGTGGTTGTGGTATGGGGCTTGCCTCTTAAATCATTTTTCTGACTGTGCTTTAGTTTATTGTACGAAAACGGTGGTACTTTAGTTTGAACACTCGGTGTTATGCCCAATTTCGAGGCTAAAGTATCAAATATCAGGGAGATATCTTGTATATTGGTGGCATTATTGATTCTCGTTTTTATGTCGTTTAATGTAATATTCTCGGTTTTCTCTATATCTTCCGAAACCCAGGCCTGCAGGGTTGTATTGAATACTTTGCGCATATTGCCAGTATGGCCTGATTGTAAAGCAGCAGAATTGTTGACAAATTGCCATTTAGAGTGTGAAGGGAAGAGATTAGAATCGTCCAAAATAGTGGGCTTTACTTTATAACGTTTAGTTGTGGTGGTGCTAGTAGGTCTTCTAGTAGTTGTAGTCGTTGAGCTGGTGGTGGTGGTGGTAATGGGGCTGCTAGTGCTAGCTGTAGTACTGGCTCTGGTAGACTCACTACTGGATTTCATTTGGTTACGTTGTAGAATTAATTCTTTCAAATTCAGGAAGTTCGGCTTAGTGGACGTTGAAGTTGATGAAAAAGTTGTTGTTGGTGGACTAATAGTGGTGTCATCTGTTGAGGAAGTAATAGATGAGGTTATCTCCACCGAATAGGTGCTTGATTCTGTGGATTCATCTGCCACAAATCTTAAAGTCGTTTCATCACTTTCATTACTGACTGATGCCAGAGATGTGTTCTCCTCCTCTAACTCTTCTTCTTCTGCTGGTTCTATTCTGGATTCTACAGGTTGAACTTTGACTTTGTTCTTGCTATCCTTGGGCAAGTCTAGCAGATCCATAAAGAATTCACCGATTTTATCGGCCAACTCGGCGGTAGCCGAAGAGGTATTAATATCACTTTCCTTAGGTGCTAATGTTGTGCTTGAAGAATCATTTAATGTATTTAAGTTGCTAGTCACTTCACTTTTGATTATGCTGGTGGTGTTCTCCTGCTTTTTGGCTATGACGCCATCACCCAAATGCTCAAATTTTCCATTGTCGGGCTCCAAATCGAAAGGTAGTTGCTCTTTCTTAGCCATGCCTGGTTGCAAAGGTTTAAAAGGTGGTACGACTACTTCATCTATTAAAGGCACAGGCAATGGATGTGGCTGTATAGAGGCTCCTGCGCCTAAACGTTCAATACCTTCTGATCCTGGCATAAATACAGGGTTACCAAAACTGTGGTAAAACATTAATTCATGGGAATTTTTCATATCCATTACGGTATCTGGTTTGCGAAAGCCAGGACCATAAAAATTATTTTTAAAAGGATCCATTATAGGCTTTGCTCCGCTGCTGTAGCTGTCTAAAGCAGGCATGGGTGGTCTGGGTTCTTCGGGCAAAAATGGTAATTCTATTTCATCTATGCGTCTACGTGGAGGCTCTTCATTAGCCACGGGTAATACGGGAGGTAACAAAGGCATGGATGTAGACATTGCCGGTATTTGAATGGTAGGCAATGTTTTGGTGGGGAATGAAGGTGGTGGGCCAGGTAAAAACTCTGGCACTTGACGGTGTATGGGCCGCCAGGGTTGGGTATCCAAGACCGGTACCGAAGTGAAGAGATTTTGATCCAATTTGGGCAAAGAATGTGAGGACAAAGAAGCTGAAGTTAGGGAAGGATAGTTTTGATGGTTCAAAGGCGGAGAGGTAGGATAGGCAGGTGAATATATAGGGCTGGTAGCGCTAGGTGTGCTAGTAGCGGGTTTTGTTGTTGTACTTGTGGCAATAGTAGTTGTGGGTGTTTCTGTGGTAGTTGTAGTAGTGGTAGTGGTAGTAGGCTTAGGTGTGGTGGTAGTAGTGGTTGTGGTCGTGGTAGTTGACGTAGATTTTTTGGTGGTGCTAGTAGTAGGCTTAGGTGTTGTCGTAGTAGTAGTGGTAGTAGTACTGCGTGTTGTATTAGTTGTAAGCTTTTTTGTTGTACTGGTTGAAGCCTGAGTAGCTGTGACAGTTTGCTGTTGCTGAGGCACTACAGTGGTTAACTTTTCGATGCCGGGTTTTTTAGGCTTAACTCTTAAAGCATAGGGTGTCACGGCTTTAGGTGCCATACTACTACTATAGGCTCTGGTAGGAGTAGTCTTCTTACGTGCTATATCGGCATCAGTTTTAGTTATTTCGAAAGATCCCTCAAAGGATCCTTGTATAACAGGAGCATTTTCCACATCCACATCCGGTTCGTCTTCAACTGAATGCGGTTTGGCAGGCAAACGTCCTTTACTTGAAGCCGGTGCAGAGGGTTTGTTAATTAGAGCCGGAGGTGCACCAGTCTTTTTCATTAAACGTTTTTCCAATTGGGTTTGGCTAGTGGGTACCGTGTGCTGAAACAAATTAGAAGAATTTTCTTAAAAGAAAGTTTTAAGAAATGAGGTCTCTGTACTCACCGCGTCTTTAAACAGTGAGGCGGATTTGACTACTTGCTCATCTAAAATGCGTTTAATTTCCACAGAATCTGCATCGATTCTTAAGGACCTGTATAAAGACTTAAGAGCAGTGGTTTCCAGAAATAGAGATTCTTTCATAAACTCCTCAACATTGTGTATGTTTCTGTTTAATAATTTTAAAAAATTTTGTTCATAAAAAAAAATTATTTAAAAATTTTTTACTTTAAAATATAAATTTTTTTTAAATATTTCCAATAAAAATTTTAAATTTTTATTTTGAAATATTTTTTTTAAATTTTTTAAATATTTTCGAAAAAAATAACAAAAAATATTTTTAATTTTTAATATCTTTGCTTATTAATTTTTTTAATAAATTAAATTTATAGAAAATATAAAATAAAAATTAAAAATAAATTAAATAAATATAAAATAAATTATAAAATAAAATTAAATTAAATAAATAAATTTTTTAAAAAATAAAATAATAATTTTTTATTTTATTTTTTTTTTCTTAATAAAAAATATTTTTTATTTTCATATATTTTTATATATGAAAATATTTTTTTAATCTAAAATATTTTTTTTTTATTTTTTTATATATATATGTATATATTTAAATAAAAAAATGTTGTAATAAAAATAAAATTTTTTAATGTTTCAAAAAATAAAAAATAAAAAATGTTTTTTTTCTTAAATTTTTTTTTATTTTATTTATTAATTTTTTGTTAATTAGAATTAGTTTTAAAAAATATAAAAAAATGTATTTTTTTATTTAAATAATTAAATATTTAATATTTTTTATTGTTCACTTTTTATATACATATAAAAAATTATAAAAAAAAGTATTTCTTTTAAATAAAATATGTATTTTTGTTACCTTTTAAAAATATTAAAAAAAATACATATACAAAAAATATTTTTAAATAAAAAAATACTATTAAAAATTTTTAAATAAAATATATATTTTTAAAATAAATAAATTTAATTTGATTTTTAAATATTTTTTAATTTAAATTCTTTTAAATTTTTATTTTTATTATTTTATTTTTACTTTTATTTATTTTATTTTATTTATTTTATTTTATTTTATTTTATTTTATTTTATTTTATTTTATTATTAATTTATTTTTGTTTTGATTTTATTATTGAGGAAAAGAAACTTACTGCGGCAATTTTCGCACATCAAAGAATGTTCGAAAGTTTACTTTTATCAGAGGACCCTCTCCGAAGCCCCACACATCGGTACGTAAAGGCTGCAGACCTTGATCAGTTAAGGCTCTTTCCACAAAACGTTTATAGAATTCAATCTTTTGCTTATAAGAAGAGGTGTGATTGTACTTAAGGCCCGTGGAAAATAAATCGCCTTTGGCTATGCGAAAAGAACCCTCAAAACCCAAAACAGCTAAGGAAGTAGTCGAAAATATGCAAAATAAACACAAAAAATTGTTTTTATATATTTTTTACTTACGATCTTCCATATTGCCTTTTATGGAACTAAAATAGAAAGCCAAGCCTGCTACGGATATCACTGCCAATAATATTATAAATGCTGCTGTGGTTAATATTATGGAAAATGATCTCGTTTTCTGATAGTGGGCATGGGGCTTAGCTGAGAAAGTTGATGGCGCCAGATTACGTCCATCTCTCCATATGCCCCAGGTATTGTAACCATATTGATTATTTAAACTGTGTTCATTGCTATACGAAGGCTGGTTATTCATATGATAATAGGCACCCAATGTGGAACGCCTGCCCAAAGTGTTTTGATATGTGTAATCATTGGACTAAAAAGAAGAAAAAAAAGGAAAAATAAAATATTTACTTAAATTTGTCTTTTTTTACTATATGCTAAGATTTATAACAATATTTTTTTTAATATTTGAAGACACGGTAAGGCATTAAATAATGTAACAGAAGTCAGTAGTGATGGCTTAAAAGTTTTAATTATAAGATATAGCATATCTTAATGTCATACTAACACAATAACGTTTTTTGTTAATTCACTCTCTCATTCATAATTCAGCCACCAATTATGAACCGAATTACATAATTCGACATACAGAAGACAGCTTTTTTGTTATTTCGTTTTCATATTCATAATTCAACCAATATTAAAACGCGAATTACTTCATTTTCCATACATATTTTAAGAGTGAATCAACCAAATTGTAAGAAATTAAGTTTTAAGTACTTTGTGAATAAATACAAAATCAATGTGTGGTCTTATAATACTATGTTCTCACGACAACGTTTTCTCCCAATTATCTCTCTAATACGTAACATAATTCCCAATTATGAGCTTAATTACATAAATTACCAAACAATATTTTGAGAGAGCATCACTTAAATTGTAAGTAATGCTATTTCTATTACCCTGTGTAGTATCTCAAAATCAGTGTAACAATAAATTTTATAAAACTTAGATCATATGAGCTTAACATATTTTTTAGCTCTTAAGACAAATATTTTTAAAATATTAAAACAGGCTGTCGAGCACAACAACTTAAACAAAAATTAACATAAATTAAAACAAGTAAACAAACAAAGCAGTAAAAAATTGCGTGCGAACGTTTTAATCCAAATAAGTAATACACAAAGCGAAGTAAACCGAAGTCTTATGCAAACATAGAATAAGAAAATCAATTTTAATTACTCTGTACATTATTAAAAAATCAAAATTATTCCTAATTTTTTAATGGGTCTTTGTCTATGCAAAATGCGTTTATTTAATTTTTAATCTTTTTTTTTCCATGCTATTTGTAAAACACAACTTACCGGAGAATAATATAACAATAAATGAAAATAACAAGAAACGAAGACGAACGTCAAAACGAATTACTACGGTGCCATGAGAACGCGCAAATTTGCATAAGTAATTCTAACAGTAAACAAAGTCTTTAAAAGCCTGTTATGAACATGCTATATTGAGTATGTATAACTATTGTGTTTTCTACCGAATTATATTTATATTCTTATTACCCTCCTTTTAGTTGTTAAATCGGTTGTAAAAAAATTATTAATATTGATCTTAACGAAAAAAAAAATTAAAAATAAAAAATTTTTTGAACAAATTTTTCTACATTGAATATAAAACAGGTTTTAAATTATTCTGACTTGACTTGACCATCTTCACTAAAGAATACTGACCCAATTTATCAACAATATTTTAATATATAACAGCAGCAGTTTTAAATAATAAATAGAAAATATCTTTCATAAAATACACAAGATTATCTTTGTCAAAGTTCACAAATATTCCCAAATTAGAGGGAAGTTATCCTCTTAGAAAAAAACTGTTAAAATATTACAGAAAAAAAGGACACACAGTTATGCCGTGATTCTGGATGATCTTCCGGATGGACTACATTCTGCTTCCGACAACTGCTCAATAGCTTCGATGTTAGGCTCTACATTACGACTCAAAGGTAAAATGTGGTGTTGGATGCGGCGTCTTCTTGGTGAATGAACACAACTTGTTTCCCGGGTGTCCGCCGGGAAGGTATACTACTTTGTTTCGCCACCATTTTGGTAAACATTAGTCTTGACAGTTCATATTTGGCAGTCCCGAAGTAGAGACCTGGTAAATTTTTTATAGAAAAATATTCAGTAAACCAACGTGTTTGAATCGTTAAAACATTTTATCAAAATCAATCATCGATTTTCATGAAAAAATCAAAATGAGTGACGAGGCACATTTTCATTTGAATGGTTATGTGAATAAACAGAATAGTCGGTTCTGGTCAATTGAAAACCCTCAAATTCTTCATCAGTCACCTTTGCATCCATTAAAAATGACAGTCTGGTGTACAGTTTGGTCAGGAGAAATCATTGAACCTTAATTCCTTGAAACTGAAAACGGCGTAACAGTAACTGTTAATGGGGAGCGATATCGTGATATGATTGAAAACTTTTTAACGACACAACTGCTTGCTTTGGACTTGACAAAAATGTGGTTTCAACAAGACGGTGCCACATCGCATGCAGCCAGGATTACAATGGAATTACTGCGAGACCTCTTTCCATAACAATTTATTTCAAGGAATGGTGATGTTGATTGGCCTCCATGGTCGACTGATTTGACTGCTCCGGCCTTCTTTTTGTGGGGATAACTGAAAAGCAAGATTTATACAAACAATCCAGAAACGCTGAAGCAACTCAAGCAAAATATTCTTGATGAAATACCGCGTGAAATGTAATGAAAAATGTGCTCAAAAGGGCTCGCATTTGTGAGGCTAGAAGAGGTGGGCATTTATCTGACATTGTATTCCACACATAATTGCCGAAATTAAATACAATATTTATCAATATAACAACCATTCTCTTTCATATAATCAAAAATTATAAACAAACAAAGTAGTATACCTTCCCGGCGAACAACCTGTAATTATCTCTCGATTCTTATTTGGATTTCAGTTGACCGAAAATTCCATGAAAATGAGCAGTCAAAAGAGTAGACTCGCGAAGGATAGGTATAGAGAGATCTACATCCGCATAGCCCATAGGACCGCTAAAAGTGATTGTCTAGTCCCGAAAAATCACAAAGTTTATTTGGTTTGAATATGATGTGTGGTGGACTCGATCGCTCTCTTGTCATGGTAGAAGAGATGTATGTCCTCTGAAGGGTGTTACAATACAACGACATATGTGACAAGTATAGGAGAAAGAGATGTTTGAGCACTATGTGGATATCCGATTCTTAAGAACCGACACTTCAATTCCTTTAACGAGTGGTTCTTTCACGATGTATCAATCTGCCTAATTTAAGGTATTCCAAACGTCGTGCGGTTTCAAGTGTTTGTAGCAATTCTCCAAATGATTTCCAACCACGTGAACCAACCAACCAATCAGGAACAGTAGTGTTCTTCAAAATAGTCGTAAATTGCAGACTCTACTTCTTCACTGTTGACAAATCTTTTACCACCGAGCCAATTTAACAGTTTTGTTAATAACAAAAAAAATATATATATAATTAGAGGCTAGTCGATCAAACACATATAGTGCATGATGTGGCACTCTTAGCTTTAACTCATTAAGTTGTGCGCCAGATTCGACCTTTTTCTTAGTTTTATCATTTTAATGCTGCAATATAAGGAGCAGCGATACTGTTCCATCATTGTCTATTCGATGTTTCAGCTTGCAGCTCGCTCCAGGTATTCCATTTAAGGAAGTTACTGCCGATGTCTTGATTTTCCCTGCGGTCTTGCTAATGCGATTTTCCACTTATTCTTTTAAACCACCAGTTGGTGTTATGATACTACCAAGGTAGCAGTATGTTTTGACCTCTTCAATACCCTGTTGGTGCAGTTGAAAGCTTTCTACAATACTGTGTTTGCCCTCATGGACTTAGTTTAGCTGTTTCCACTGTGACATAATCCATATCGTTGTATCTGTGTGAGAGCAGGCAAATTGCGTCCGCATATTTATATCTTTAGATTTAATTGATTTTCGTTGATTTGGTTGAAGAGCCTTGGAGAGAGCGGAAAACCATGTTGAACATCAATCTTTATATCAATTGACTTTTTTAATATAATGTTACGAAAACAAACAATTCCCTCAAACAACATCATATACCACATCAGTGCCCTTAAAGCAGTATTGTGGAATATTGGTCTATTGGCTTATGTCAAAGTTGTTAATGTGTCACCCTCGCAATGCCGTACTTATTTGTTTATTTGACAGCATTGCCAATTCGACCATCTTTAGGTGTTACATTAGAAATTAGCGGAAATAATTCGAACGTTGTAGGAAGAACAATATCATGCGGAAGTAATTTAAATTGTATATAAAAGACGGCTCCTTATGCACTAGTTAGTTCAGATATAGCGTAAATTAAAGAATTTGTGTGTTAAAAAAGTATTAAGTGCAAGATAAATAAATTATATGGTTAGAGTTGTATAAGGGGAAGTTAAATATATAAGTGCATAAAGTAAAACAACAACATACCTGTTATTTTATTTTATTTATTGGAATTAAAAAGAACTGCAGCGTTTCTGAAAGGTTAAAACGTAACAATATGTATATTTAGCGTGTTTTTATAGAGGTATAGAATTTAAGTTGGCATTACTTCTCAAGATAACGACCAATTTAACAGCTGTCAAGTGATTTATTCTGAGTTTGGTTTGGCAATTCATTATGAATAGACTTACGCCCGGCGTAGATTCGTCGAAAGGGCCCAAAACGAGATTACCGTTGTTCCCGATTTTCATAAGCGAATTTTGTTTAGCGATAAAGCGCACTTCTGGTTGAATGCTACGTCAACAAATAAAACTGCCGCAAGTGTATGTGGAAACACCGTTACATCCAGAAAAACTGACTGTTTGGTGCGCTTCATGAGCTGGTGGTATCATTGGTCCGTACTTTTTCAAAAACGATGGTGGCCAGAACGTTACCGTCAATGGTGATCGGTATAGAGCCATGATTACTAACTATTTCATTCCTGAATTGAATAACCATGATGTCCAAGAGATGTGGTTTCAACGAGACGCCGCAACATGTCACACAGCTCGTGCCACAATAGATTTATTGAAAGACATGTTTGGTGACCGCCTAGTTTTACCTGTCGGACCTGTGAATTGGCCTCCAAGATCTTGTGATGTCACACCGCTGTCGATTTTAATGCACACAAGGCTCAATGTTGTTTTTTAACACACAGACGTGGTGGTGTGCTGTCATCTATGTCAATGGGTTATGTGGATATTAAAGAATTAGATGCTCTTGCTGTTCTGGGCATGAGAATTCACTGTGACGTTCGTTGGAATGATCACGTATTTCAAGTGTCGAAAAAAGCATTCAAGTGCCTTGGTTTTTTGAGACGGTGCAAGAAATACTTCACCCCATCTGATCTCCTTAATATTTACCTATATCCGGCCTAAAATGGAATACAACTCTCATGTATGGGCCGGTGTTTCAAAGTCTATTTTGGAGCTTCTCGACCGCGTACTGGAGAGGGCGAAGATGCTCATCAATGACGGTAGGGTAGCCAACTCTATCGATTCATTGGAGCACCGTCGCAATGTGGCGTGTGTTTCATTGTTCTGTCGGTACTATAACGGAATGTATTCCAACGAAATTAGGGAATTAATTCCCAAAAATCATATATTTTTACGTAGTACTCGTATTTCTCGTAGAGCGCATCCCTTTGTAGTTGATTGTCCAGTAAATCGCACAACGCATTATAGGGAGAATTCGTTCTTTGGTCGCACTGTTCGGTTGTGGAATAATCTTCCAGCGAATGTATTTCCTGCCACTTACGACATGAGTAAATTTAAATCTAATGTCCATAAACACTACTCGCTCTGTCCTCCTTCCAATAACCTATTTTCCTACTACCAGCACAATGCACTGCATGAGTAGGGGCCATCCCCTGGGTGCTGGTCTTATATAAAAAAAAGACTACTTTCTGTGGGGCTATGTAAAGCATTTGGTCTAGGCGGTAAAGCAACAAACGCTTGACCATTTTGAAGGCAACATTCGCTTTGTTATTGCCGATATACGGCCACAAAGGTTGGAAAAAGTCATCAAAAATTTGATGTTTAGATTGGACTACATCCGCGCTAGCCGTGGCGGTCATATGCCAGAAATCATATTTAAAATGTTAGGCCCCAAGATTATCTTTCGGATAAATAAAATTCATGTCAATCGAATAATCCATCGTTGTTTTATTGCAACTTTAAGTTCTATACCTCTATAAAAAACACCACTTATATGACATTTTGCATTACTATAGAGACCTCCGATGACGGATGTTGTAGTTTCGGGCACAACTCCCATATCTCTGATTGGTGGATGTTGTCAAACGCCCTTTCAGTTCTATTAATTATGTTCCCAATAACTCTATTTATAATATTCAATAAGATAGTACCTCAACAATCCTGATATTCTATGAAATCCCCTTTCTTAAGGAGCTTTATTCTCCATTCTTCAATAAGTTGGTTGTTATATTTTTTATTTTTCCTTATTAAACAAATGTCGCCTTCAAACTTTGGAAAATAAATCTTCATTGGTATACTTCCTCAAGCACTCTATTGTTATAGTTTCCTTATCATAATTTTAATATTAATAATGATATTAAATTACATTAAAGCACAGAAGAAGTAAACAGTTTTTCACAATTACTTAGAGAAAATATAATTAGAAATTTATTAAATTAATAAAAATAATGTCAATGGAAGGTAAATGAAAAAAAAAGAAGAGAAAAATAATTTCTAACAAAACATTGTTGAATAAAGTTAAGAAATTTTTACTAAAAAATAAATGGTTTAAACCACTAATTCCTTATTATCATATGTAGTGCCTTCCTCCATTGAACTTTATTTACCTTCAGTCTGCGTTTATTTAGCTTAGAAATCAATAAAATATGCTTACCGGCAGGAGCGCAGGCAGATTAATAGTAGTTATTCCTATATTACAAAAATTTTGCTGAAGCCTCTGTCTTTTTTATTTGATATTAATTTTGCAAATTTTTATCAACCAACAGATTTTATATTTCATTTTGCTTAAAATTATGCAGAAATTATCATAAGACTTCCTATCTCAACTCTTCTACGTAAATACTGTTTAATATTGACAAACATATTAAAAGCAAACAAAATATTATTATCGAATGCCAAACAGAGACTACAAAAAGAAGAAGAAGAAGAAGAAGAAGAATATTCCACATAAACATTCTTGTTTCATTAATACCTTTGCCATAAATTCATATTCATATTCATGTCTGAGTTAGCCAATACGGGTGAGCGACATTAGTAACAAATAATGTTTCATAAAACCGAAGGACATACTACTGACTGTCTAGTCAGTTGAAAAAACCAAAAACAAAATACAACAGAGAGAGAGAGAGAGAAAGAAAAAAGACAAATAGAGGTGTGTCTCGCTCCCTATGCAGTCATAATACCCATCTCTGCATACCAAGGTTTAAGTATACAATGTGGTATATAAAACGTACATACGTATGTGTATATGCTAGGGTATATAGTCTAGGAGAGGGTCTATTTTAAAACTAGAATATATTGCTCTTAGTCTTGTTAGGCAAATGACAATGCAAGCCAAGAAGATGAAAAAAAGTCTGACTAAACAAGCAAATAAATTGTCTAAAGTATAGGGATAAATGGGATAGATAGTCAGAATATATGGACATTTAGCTTCAGGGATAAATGGTGGGTTTGGCTTTTTTTTTCTCCGTCACTCCTCTAGGGAGCACATTGGCTTTCCACAAAGCATCTATTGCTTTGCTTCAGTTTCCTTAATCAGTTTGATATTTCAAGCTAAGTAGATTAGATGATTAATTCGCTGTAGCTTCCTCCATATGATTTCTTTTGTGTAGTGGTGAAGATCCTTGCTAATTGGTGGTGATCTTTACTTTAGCATTGTAATTTTTTCCCAGTAGATGGCGTGTTTTTCCTGATCATTCGTCTGATGTTTTTTACCACGGCCAGAGGTAATCTGGAAGGTCAGGCGGGTTACTTCTTCACTTTTTGGAGTTGTGTGGTGGGGCTCGAACCTGGGTAGCTTATGTTGCTATACGAAGTACTATTATGTAGCTACCAAGAAATCTGTTTCTTTTGATAGCTGGAGTCGGTCACTGACAGAGAAAATAGAGCTCCTCTTCTTTCCTTGTAACTGCGAATGCAATAAAAATCGATTAAAAGGAGTATAAGCCCATGCTCAACCAGTACTTTATGACCAATTATTATGTATCAAAAGTAAAAATCTCCAAGCTACGCTATTTCTTACTAGCCTTTCGAAAAAAAGCCCTAAAATACCAATTTTGATAAATTCTAGCAGAATTGCAACTGACACCGCTTTAGTGATGTCCAAAACCGATTCCGCTCATTCATTACCATAAAGATTCTTATGCTTAAGAAGCCTGGCAAAGGTAATGTCCGACAGACAATCCAGCCTTGACAACTAATGCTTACAATGTCGGACCGATAAAGTTTTAAAGAGAAGCGCCGCTTGGCTAACAACAAAACTCTCAACATGTTCAGACTATATTTTACGAACATACACACATGCATACATAGTTTCTGCAACATCCCCAGTGGGACAAGGAGGACTTCTCTCAATCAATGAGCTTCACTTGATTCTATTTTTAGAAGCTTTGAAAGGGCCTGCTTTGAACGATTTATGCATTAGTTAGAGAAGTTAGACGCTAACAATACTATGAGGTGATACCGCTCGGTTGTAAGCCAAGGACCTCTTAGTTGGTAGGCGGGTGTCTTAGCCACCATTTGGTGACAAGCTCAGGCATTAGTAGACTTCTTGACCATGATACCTTGTGGTCCCTGTCGTAAAATAAATATTTCTGTAACTTCACAGATAATACTCCGAAGTCCTTGCCAGAAACTGACAGTTTCTTTGCTAGAAGCAGCAACTGTTTGTGACACTGACTGTATAAGTTTTCTTAGGCAATTAATAGGTATTTTTTGTTATTTTTAAGATTAATTAATTAAGAAAAATTGCCGAAAATTTCTAAAGCATAACTAATACATTTTCAAATGTTTTAAATCCTTCGTTAAATGCAAAGAAAAAATGAAAATTAATTAGTTTGTAGCTTTTCCTTGACTATATAACCCAACATTCCGTAGTGACACTTGTTACCGTGGCACCTGTCATTGTAACATGTTGTGATTGTCCGTTTCAAATGAACTTTTGAAATAAATTTCAAAGTTGTCAACTTTTTTTTTAATTTACTTTTCGTCTAACATTTGTTAACTTTATACCAATGCTATGGTTTTACAGTAATAGACTCAGAACCTCCCTCATACCCTCCCTCAAATTTATAAAAGTGATGGTAGGTAGACAAGTGCAAAACTTTACCCCAAAGGAGTTAAGAGATAGACAACGCAATTGCGTAAAAATCATAGAAATTAAAAAAAAGTAAATTTAAATTCTTTTCTATTTCAGAAAAAAAAGGAGAAGTGCTATGCATGGTAATGCTTGGAAAGATGGCTTGAGACAAATAAAAAAATATGAAATGAAATCTAGAAAAAAAATAAAAAAAAATGTTGAGAAGTAATGAAATGCTTGCTTGTATGGATGAGGGGGAATGGTTGGATGGTTGGTTGGCTGGTTGGCTGGTTGGCTGGCTGGCTGGTTGGTTGTTTAGTTGGAGTAGGTGCTCAAAAACTTACACTTAATGCTTGATAAAAACCACAAAACTCTGAATGAGCATTCAGTTGTTTTGTGCTATTCATCTAATTCATCTCTTTTCCAAATAAAACACAGATGATGATGATGATGATGTTGATGACGACGTTGTTTAGAACAAAGATAACTAACCATGTTGGCTTGATAATTATAATGATAAAAGGAATTGTTTAACTGACATCTGTCAGTCCGTCAGTCAGACCTTTAGTGTGTTACTAAAACACAAAATGAGACAATATTTTGCTTTATTCTATTTTTGTACTTTAACTTTAAGAAAACTTCACCAGAGAGAGAGAAAGACATAACAGAAAACAAACAGCAAGACAATTAAATTGACAAAATAGACAGACATGCAGCAACAGAGACAGATAGCAAGACACTTTACCACAAACAAACAAAATAATGAAAATAGACAAACGGAATGATTTACTTCACCATTAAATTAAATAAAAAACAAACAAAGACTTTTAGATACTGTACACTATGTACTATACACTAATGCTACACATTAATAATTTCCCCATTTGGCCTAAAGCTTTCAGCAAATGCAAATTGTCAACTAACAAGTTTCGAAAAGAAGTCGCAAAGTATAATTTATTCGTTATTTGAATGAGATACGGCTCGATCTTTTGCGAAATTTTATCAGACTTGAAGAATATAATACGGAGATTACCCTGCCTTCTACAGTTGTATATATTAAATCCCATAACACTCCATGCAGAAACACGGGGATTTCTCTCAGTGAATGGGCTGTACCCGATACAATTTTTAGACTCATTGAAAGAGACCTACAATTTAACGCCGGCTCCGAACGGCAAATGCATTAGCGAAGTAATACTCATAGTCTCAGTTACTAGCTAATGTTATGAGGTGATACCGTTGTTGAAAAAACTTTTTTTTCAGATGGTCTGGCCTGGTATTGAACCTAGAATCTTCTGGTTGGTAGGAGGGTATCTTACCTACCATACTACAGAAGCACACTCAACATATTTCTCCATTTGGTGGCAAGAAAAAAATTCCCTTTACAAACATGTCTTCACTTATTGTAAAGGTGTACCTTTGTTTTGTTTTAGTTAATCAACCCCTTTGTGTTTCTAATGAAATGGTGATTCGTGGCGTTGCTACTGCTGCTCATCTAAAATTCCTATTTTTATCTATTCGCCTTGTTTTTCTCAAAAAGGTGGTGCTATCTAACCCTTCAGATGATGGTTTGTAATTGGTTTTTTATTTTCGTCTATTTAAAATCCGTATGCAAACTCTTTTTCCACTACACCACGTCACTTCTGGCCTAGATATTAACATTAAAACGTCACAGTTGACCTTGGATCAATGTACAACTTAGTCACCGTTTAAGAGACTTCAAGCCATAAGACGAACTTGGATGTGATAACACATTTTTATCTCCATCACTTTGCTAGGAAGCATATTGGCTTTTCACAAAGCATCCTTTGCTTTGTTTAGTTTTATTAAACAAGTTGCAGCTCGCCACCATACGATTGTGTAGTGGTGAAGATCCTTGCTAAGTCGTGGTGGATATCTGCACAGCATTGCAATGTTTTCCCCAGTAGATGGCGTCTTCTCCTGATCGGAAGGTCAGTGAGATGCTTTTGGATGGATTTGTCCATAGGGAGATTCAAGTATCTCTATTATATACTTGAAGCGGTTGTTAATTGTTCGTTCAAGCAGTTACTCAGATGTAGTTTTACTCATATGTTTATCAGAGTAAAATGATTTATAGCTGCCTGAGAGGTAACGCTGTTATATAGTACTTAAAACACCCGCCTAAGAAAAACAATAAGTCTTTGGTTCAATACCAGGCCAGACCGTTTGACAATTTTCAACAACGCTATAGCCTCATAACTTTGCTAGCGACTGGTTATAAGTATTTTTTTCCTTTATCACTTCTCTAGGTAGCATATTGGCTTTCCACAAGTTAAATAGATAATAAATCCACTGTAGCTCCCCCTCATATGATTTTATAGTGGTGAAGATCTTGGCTAAGTGTGGTGGTGATCTCTACTTAGCGTTGCAATTATTTTCCCCAGTAGATGGCGTTTTCTCCTGATCATTTATATGATGTTTATCGTCATCGCCAGGGGTGAGATGGATGATCATAGTTCAGTAGATAAGCTCTTTTGAGCTTTATCTGGCTGAGAATTATCTATAGCGTATATGTATAAAACTGAACTGATGTGCAGATAATAATAAGATAATAAATAAAGCAACAAATATTATTTAGTTGTGGAATCGATGTCAACGTGAGCAGACATATATTGCTTTGCTTTTAAAAATTCTTCAACGCAGACAGCAAAAATTCACTAACACTATTACACCACTAATTTCAATTCTTGGTCAGCCTTGTTTTAGATGAGTTTGTCTAGAGGCTGGGCTGAAGTCTCTTTATTAAACATTCGATACGGCAATTAATTTCTTTTTCGTCATCTCAATCGCTTGTTTTGTATGCGTCCTCTCTAATCACTACAACGCGCTATCCCCTTTAGTAAGTACTGTTCAAGTCGTAGGAAATGAGTAGAGTGTTTTTGGAATTTCTTATTGCAGAAGACTCACAGAGCTTACAGCGCTCTTCTGGCAATAGAAAATGCAGTTGAAAAAATAAGTCAGGGAAAGCAAAGGATACTTGAATTATTTAAAAATGTAATAGGGAAGTGTTGTCGATGTCTTTGCATTGGGTTTTCAGAATTAATGGCCTTCTTCAGACACAAGTCAGTATAATAGGTGTTTTTTTAACCTTTACTTCCATTAAAGTCACAAGTACTCTTTCTCGTAGTAACAGAATAGTTGGCTAAAACATGAAACTGTCTTGGGAGCTTGAATTACTGACAGTACTTTACAGACAAGCCGAAGTGTTACGTAAGTCAATATATATAAAATGATATGTACACTTTGATATCACCACTAACTGTAGAAACGGTTCGACCGACTTCAACCAAAATTTCAGGGTATGTTGGGCATGGGCACGTAGATGCTTTACGGGCACGAAATCGGCCCAGTGGTTCCAGAAATATGGCATTTAGATTTTCCTATATATTCCCTTACATATATAACAAAATGCCCTCCATTTTCCATATTGTGATTTTTTATTATCACTTGAAAAATTACCAAGCCATGTATCCTAATGTCTTATGTGTAGAATGACACTCGGTCTTTCTAATTGGAATCTTGACCAGAATCTCTTCAGTCGGTAGTCATTTCATTTATGCGCTGACCATTCGCTTATTCATTTGCTATACACCTGCATTGTATTATAGGTATACGTTATTGTTGTTGTTGCCATATGAACCGTACTTTTATGAAAATCATTAATTTTTTGATTTACTAATGACATTCGGTCTCTCTGAGCTGGCCACATGCTTTTTTACCTCTCGCTGGAATATATTTTATTCAATAAGTGGATGTGGCAACTCCAATGTAAAGTAAATATTGATTTTTGTATATCTAAAGAGCGGTCAGAATGACAGTTTCTGAACTTGATAGTCAATACAGTATTTGACTTGATAGTCAATACAGTATTTGATACAAATTATTCACTTTAATATGTTCCCTTTAATTTTTCATATAAAGAATACAGTTTATAGGTAAACTACACAAGGATTTCCAGCAACACGGGAAGGGTTATTCTAGATTTTGGTTAATTTTTAATAATAGGGTTTTAGAATGGATGATGGTGCTGCTATATGTCGTTACCTAGAAACAACCATCACCGTGTACTTAGTGTAGTGGTGGAGAACCTTGATTATCGATGATCTCTACCTTTATCCTTTTTCTTTTCTCCAAGTGGTGACGTTGTCTTATGATAGATGATAGTGCTGCTATCTGTCGTTATCTGGAAACAACCACCACCGTGTACTTAGTGTAGCGGTGGAGAACCTCGATTATCGGTGTCTCTACCTTTAGCCTTTTTCTTTTCTCCAACGAAAATTTCTTCTTTCGGGATATCAACACCAAGCCGCCCTCAGGAAAAAGAAGAAGATAAAGAAAAGGCGATGTCACATATTAAGCTATCCACCATGTAGAGAACCCAAGATGCGATATTTGGATGATCACTAAATTCATTAGCTCTGTTCAGAAAATTTCATAGACTTTTTAAAGAACGTAGTCAGTTAGCATTTGAAGGCGAAGGCTTCACCATAAGCCGGAGCAGGGGTCCTGTTAATTAATCTGTTAATCTGATATTGTAAACTGGGCAACTTTCACAACCAGCAAAATTGGCATTGAAACAAGTTAACAATTGAAAGTATCTTGGCCAAGTAATTGTTTTATCATTCAAGCTTTAACTCAGAAACCACAAAATCGAAAGAAACGCAGATTTTTCCTGATAAAAAAATCAGCGGGCTATATTATCGAATGGACCAAGTACTGAAGCCACATTTCATAAAATAATTTTTTTCATAAAAAAATCCTATAAAAGATTGAACAAAGGAAAGTGCTTCCAAAGAAAAATTAAGCAAAAATTTCTCTAAAAGACTGAAGAAAGAAAAGTGTTTCCAAAAAATTTCATAAAAAATTTCGATAAAATACTGAAGAAAGGAAAGTGTATCCAAATAATGGCTTAATGTACACAAGCTGTTATTCTGTTCCTTCTAAGATATACAAGCGCCATTACAAATCCCATATATGCATCTCTACAAGAGTCTATCGTGTAGGGTATTAAAAAGAAATCTACAAAAATAACTGACGAGTTATTGAGACAGTTTGCTTTAGATGGATGCGTATTCCATAGACTGTAAAAATAACAATAAAAATAAGAACAAAAAAATAACAACGACAACTACAAGTATAAGTATGAGCACTTAGTTTTAACACCAAGTCCCATATCTCTTCTATGCTATAGCTTTTTTAATATAAAATAGAACTAAAGATCTATTTTTTAATATATTTTTTTTTGTACCAACATGGTTAGATTATATGAACAGGTTCATTGAACTATTTCCGAACAATATGATGAAGAACAGCAATAAGTAAATGTGATACACAATAGCCAGTCAGCCATTCAGCGAGTCAGCCAGCTTTGTATCTGTATCATTTATATGGATGATGATGGTGATATACAAACAAGAGAAGATGTAATTGATGTACATGAGGATGATGACGATAATGGTAATGATGTTGTCGTTGATGGATACAAATAGAAATGGTAAAAATCTTAAGCGAAAAAAAGCGATTACAATGACAACAAGTGCGAAATTTAATTTATAACAGACTAGAAAAAAAAACAGATACAAATGCCAGACAAAAGTGTAATAGAGCATAGAAGAGGGTAAAATTATAGCAACTAAGCAATAAAGTAAATACAAGTTGAAGACATAAATTTAAATAGGAACATGGGGACTTCTCTCAGTCAATGAGCTGCACCCGATTCTATTTTGTTTAAATTCATTGGGAGGGACCCACAGTTTGACGCCGGCTCCGAACGGCAAATGCATTATAAAGGGTCCGCCAAATAATTTTTTTTTTTTTTGAAAATCCTTAAAAAAAAAACTACTGAATATTTTCTCAAATTTTTTTTTTTATGTGAAAGTACAATCCTTCCGGTTAATAATGGAAAATTTCATTCAAACGGCTGCCTCTACTGGCCATGCAGTAGCCTACACGATCGGCCCAATTTTTAAGCACATTATCGATTGTGTGCAGTTGTATTTCACCAATGGCTTCACGAATATTGTCCTTTAAAGCGTCAATTGTCTCTGGCTTGTTGGCGTAACACTTATCTTTGACGGTACCACACAAATAATAGTCCAACGGTGTTAAGTCGCAGATCCGAGGTGGCCAAACGACATCAGTTCTGCGGCTGATAATGCGATCTTCAAAAACAGGGCGCAAAACATCGAGTGTAGCTTCGGCTGTGTGGCACGTAGCGCCGTCCTCTTCAAATCAAATGTTGCTAATATCCTCCTCTTCAATTTTTGTAAACAATAATTCGTTCAACATGGCCCGATTACGATCGCCATTGACTGTAACGGCCACTCCTTGCTCATTTTCGAAAAAAATGTCCCAATTATGCCTCTGGACCAAAATCCGCACCAAACAGTGACTCGTCTTGGGTGTATCGGCTTTTCAATGTATGCGTGCGGTTTTTCTGTGCCCTAAATGCGACAATTTCGCTCGTTTACATACCCGCCAAGATCAAAATGAGCTTCATCTGAAAAGATGATTTTTTTTGGCAAAATCGGCATTTTCTGTAAGTCGATCGATCAAAGTAATGTCGCAATATTCCCAGCGTAGTTCAAGCGTATTCACAACCATATTTGTTCAGCGGAAGGATAAAACTAATTATCTGTCAAATCAGACATGAGCAAGTGTTACCATTCACGAAATAAGCACTGGTTGAAAAAAAAAACGTTAGATGGCGGACCCGATAGAAGCTTTCAATAGTAGTAATACTCATAACCAGTTACAAGCTAATGTTATGAGGTGATACCGCTGTCGAAAAACTTTTCCTTTTTTAAGATGTTCTGGCCTGGTGTTGAACAGAGGACCTTCTGGTTGGTAGGCGGGTGTCTTACCTACCATACCATAGGGGCACACCGACTTTGTTATACATACAGTATAAATTCCACGAAGATCAAGAGTTGGTCAAGATTTGTTTAAACAAAAACATGCCGTTCTGGTCGATAACCTTTTGCCATTTTCAGGGTAATGCCTGCGTTTGAAAGGCCTCCACAAAATTAAGTTTACATTATAAAGAGCCTTTTGCACAGATCGAAAGATTTTATAATCTGAAGGTGCGAGAATACCTCAATTGATTAAACATTAAAGTTTAAATACCTGAATTTGAAATACCTATTAACTCGTAGTAATAATTTTTGTTCTAGTATAGCGTTCTGCTAAAATTTATTAATTCGAGCTCCAATTTCAAAAATTTTCTTCTTGGAGTGCTTAAGAACCAGAAACTAGTTCAGACGGTGTTCACGAAAATCTCCATTGAGACCAATGCGTTGCTTGATTTACCTTTATATCGACATACTATGAAAGTAAATATTTTAAATTGATACTAATAAAGGGAAAATTTTATTTTATTTGCATCTTAATTAGTACCGTTATTGTGAGAATTTTGCACTCCTGTTGAGTTGGTCAAAGAATAAAGTTTGCTGATTTTGCTTAAACTTTTTTTTCTGATAACCATCTGTAGAAAATCTTAGGTATTTAAGGGTAAAAATGAATGTCATCTGTAGTGGGTAGGTAACATGGTGTGGTGATTAGAGCTCACGCATACAATACAAGTAGCCCAGGTTCGTGTCCGCACCAGAGGCGGTTTCGAATGTTTAATAAAGAGATCTTCCCCTAGACAAATCCAAAGAAGCCACCTTGACCATCCAGATTACCTCTGGCGATGATGACAAACATCAGAGGCATGATCAGCAAAAAATGCCACGTACTAGTTCAGATTTTTGCATCAGTGAAGTTGTGGTTCGGAGCGCTGCTGCTGCTGCGCATCTAAAACTTCTACCTTTATCCATATGGTATGTAGTTGGTTTGCTTTTTTTATCCATCCGGAATATCTAGATCGGCCTTAAATGCTCCTTAGTTATTTCCGCATGCAAGCTTGGCCATCTACAAAGTATCCATTGCTTTGTTTCAGTTTTATCAGTCAAGTTGATTATCAAACTAAGCGGATGATTTAGTTCACTGTTACACTCCATATGATTTTGCAGTGGTGAAGATCCTTGCTTAGTGGTGTCGTCTGGGTGTACGTGAGTCTTCGCCGTGCGGCATACCCCACGGTGACCCAATGGCACGAGTGTATACGATGCGTCCACCAACGCTCACAAATGAGTACCAATTCGAAGGCGTGATGTTAGGACACTCATATCCTTCAGTTTTTGCCAAATCAATGAAGATATGTGTGTTCAATCAATCTCGTTAATTATTGGCAGTATAGTTCAAAAGGAATCATTTGACGAAGTTAAGGAAGCAAAATAATTTCCTTCCAATCTCACCAAGCACACGTCATTAACTTTCCCAGTGCCAATTCTGGCTTTGCTACCATCCACGAAGCTTTATCTTGCTTCACCCTAGTCTCTTACGCACAATATTTCAGTACGTGAACCACTTTTTATCAGTTAATCGCAATTGACAATTCGCTGCCATAATATCGAGCTTCTTGGTGTATCCAGTTTTTTATTTTATTTTTTTAATGGTTGATAACAACATCGGCTTAATCCCAATCCACACTATCTGACAATTTTCAACAGCGTTATCACCTCAAAACATTGATGCCGGCTGGTCATGAGTACTAATGCTATGAAAAACTTTTCTAACTAATGTATCTGTTGTTCGAAGCCGGCATTGTACTCTAGGTCCCTTTCAATGTGTCTAAAAATAAAATCGGGTTCAGGTCATTGAATGAAAGAAGTCCGAGAATTACGTATGTGATAACTGCTTGGTATTGAAAGAACGTCCATGCTGCTTATGTGTCCGTCCTTCTTAATTTTTTTCATGACTTCGTCGCACTATAAATATCAAGATTCTCCGATCAAAAGCGAGCTTCTTTTCTAGTTACAGCATCGTCTCCGTAGAATTTAAAAATTTTTTTTAACAGCACCCAACACTTCCGTACCTTTTCTATAATAGAAAAGCTAAGTAAATATGACGATAATGTCCAGAATTTTCTCCTATTTTTAAGCGTAGATAACTTTTCACATAACAATCCGAGTTTAAAAACTAAGTCAAGCTTTAAATGTCACCTTTATAGCATGTTATAGTATTGCATGTTACAACTAATATTAGCAGAGATATTAGATTTTAGAGCCGTTTACCGACAACCTGCAACCGAACTTTTTAGAACATATAGAGGGTGACCATTTAAAAGTTTAAATGCGAAAATGCCATTTAAAATGTATTTATTCGTTGTGAACTACAATTTTTGCGGTTAGAAATGAAATATTATTTTAATTATATGGCTGCCGCGGCTGACCCTCATAGTATCCCATTAGATTTTTAAGAACTTTTTCAAGTATGTGGGGTCGTATGTGGCCAATGGCATCACGAATGTTGGTCTTTAAATGCTCAGTTCTCTCTGTTTTGAAAGCACTTTTGTCTTCAACGGCGCCCCACAGAAAATAAACCAACGGTATCAAGTCGGGGCTTCTTGGTGGCCAACTGACATCACTATTTCGGCGAATTATACGGCCATCAAATGACTGACGCCACAATTCGACGGTGGCATGAGATGTGTGGCAAGTTGCACCATCAATTCCATTAAGATCGGGCAAAAAAAGATCGGTTAGCATGGTGCGATAAGTGTCTTCATTGACCGTAACGGTTGTGCAGTCCTCTTTTAAAAAAAATATAGGCCAATGATGCCTCCGCTCCACAAGCCGCACCAAAAAGCACTCATAATGAGTGCATTGCCTTCTGTAAGACCACTTTTGTGTTTTCTGAACACTAAATACGACAATTTTGCTTATTAACGTACCCACAAAAGTGAAAATGAGCTTCATCCGAAGAGATGATATTTGCAATTTGTTATATATTTTTCTTTGACCAATTATTTTTGAGTTGGAAATGGATTTTTAATAAATCCCAACGTTGCTCAAGCACAAATCGATTAATTTCGTTCAGTGTAGATAATATACTGAATTTTGTGACAGAATAGAATGCCATAAGTATTGCCAGATTCGAAATAACCGCTGGATAAAATTTAAGCCGATAGTTGGTCCATACGATAAATTAGAAACTCTTTCCTTTACTCTAATTTGGCCCAAAATATTATAGTATATTATATTACTAGATCTTTGCCCACGACTGTTACCTATTATTGCCATATAAAGTAATAAGATCGAGAGTAAAAATGGCATTCAACTAGACATATAGTATTTGCTGATACATAAATTTAATATAGTACATATGTATATATATATATATATATATATATATATATATATATATATATATATATATATATATATATATATAAATTCATATCACTGTGTAATTATTAATATTAGAAAAAAAGAAAATTATTTTATTTCAAAATTCAAAAAGAGTACAAAAGTTACCATAAGGACATGTGACTCAAGTAAAATTCTTTTGATTATAATTTTGAACAAATACGTTTTTAATAAACTTAGACATTAAACTTCAGATATCCTGTTGCTTTTTGTGTTGGTTTTATAAAATGTTCGAATGAATCTATAGAAGTTGTAAAAATTGTAACTCCCATTTGACAACGCACGCCAAAAATCCCAAAAAGTTTTCAACTGAAATAAGTATAAGGGAATTGAAACTTTACTGAGATAAAACTATAACTGAAGAAAACATTTAAGGGAATTCATTCTAAAGTCTTATCTCAATCACTAGAGGGGTTATAATTATAGTTAAGAAAACTTTTATAATAAAATAAAATAAACACAGAAATCTTAATTTAAACCATAGAAGGCAAAAAAGATGATTTAGAATTTCTAGAAACCTACAGAATAGGTTTATATAGTATATTGTTATCTATACTGTTACGAACATAAAAATGCCTAAAAGAAAATACACCACATCAGTGCCGTTGGGACTATACTATGGGATTTTGGTGTATTTGTTTGTGTCAAGGTTGTTAATGTATTATCCTGGTAATGCCGTACTAGTTTGTGTATTTGACGGCCTTGTCGCACTGATTTGTTTCTTCGATGGTATTTCCACTTCGATCATCTTTGGGTAACAAAATCTTCCATGTTTAAAATTAACGGATATATAATAGAGGATTTGAGAGTGTTTGAGACAGTTCCGGAACTTTCCAAATTGTAGGCAGTTAGGTATATAGGGAGGCTGCGTTGCTTACGTCGGTATAGCTATCGTTTTGCAGTTATAAAGTCAAGTCTTGTTTAGGCGTAAATTAAAGTGTGAATATTAAGTGCAAGATAAATAAGTAGCTGTATTAGAATAAAGTGTATAAAGTAATATTAAGTGCAAGTTAAATAAGTTGCTGTATTATAATAAAGTGTATAAAGTAAAAGTCAGGAAATAAAAAAAAATTTTTTTAACGCAATTAAAAAGAACTCAGACGTTTTAAAAAGGTTTAAACCTAATAATACATTAAAACATCCTTACAATTTAGGAAACGGAGTTCATCTGTGAATATATCACTACATTCGAGAGTGTAGTCATAGACATATGTGGTAAAGGTCGCTTTCTACAGGAAAGAACTCACTTTACACCTGGACAAGTGCTGCATTACACTCTATGTGGGTACTTTGGTACAGAGGAGAATGGGAATGCAAATTAACTGACCAGAAAAGACGCTCCGTAGATGCAGATTTGTTGGACAGGTTTGTAGGTTTTTCAGCTTAATTGAACTACGAACGTAATGGAGAGAAGTAGGGATGATTATAGAGTATCCAAGATAGGGAGTATCTAAGAATTCTAGTAAGTTTTGTAAGTTTTCTGACTTGGCAGTGTGTTTTCAGAGAAGAAATAGAATTGAAAGAAATTAAATGCTAAGTTAACTGCCTTAAATTTTCCTCAATGCACTTTCTTAATACAGAGAACATTTTTGGAGAGAGTAACGAATCAAACTTTACAAAAAAAATTGCCCATACATATAAAGAGCACCATAGTCTACGAGCACATACACATTTTAATCAGTTTCGATTGCATCTACTTAAGACTTGAAACTAAACCCAGTAAATTAGCTTTTTGTCTTATAATAATCGGTTAACGGTTTACCAGTACATGATGCACAAATTTGGAATATTAATAAATTACTTCAGAATTTTAAATATTTTGTAAGGAAAATTCCAGGATAGCGTATTTGAGCCACATTGTCACAATTCATTGAAGAATGAAATTGACATACATGAAAAATTTAATTGGTGAATCATCTTTTCAATGCCACAAACAATCCAGTTATGTATAGCAACGTCATTGCATGCTTCCATACTAAAGAACGCTGCAGTATAGCGACTTTGTCTATTATGAGTCAAGCATGTACTGCAATTTAGCGACATTGTCTGCTATAAGTCGACTATATGCTGAAATTAAGCGATATTGTCTATTCTGAGTCGACAAGATGCTGAACAATGGAGAATTTTGTCAGTTAAACCTCCCTGTTAACGAATAAAATTTTGCTTGAACTTCTGACATCTATGAAAATTCGAAAAAAAAAATTATCATCAGTCAACGATAATTTACCATGACAAGAATTTACTATGACGATATTCGTTACCGGGATATTTTGTAGAATATCAGATGGATAAGAAATGCTTAAAATTAAACGTTTGTGTCAAGTGGAGCAATTCCTTAAGTAGCAGAGAGGTCTCTATACAAATTATAAGAATTGATTTAATCTATAACAGTAAGAAGATTTGGTGTAGTGGTTAGAGTGCGGGCACACAACCCAAGCGGCCCAGTTTCGAACCCCAGCAGAGGACATGACAAAAAAATTTTTATTGAGGTTTCGAGTGTTTAATAGATAGACTTCAACCTTCCTTCCGAAACACAATCTATCTAAAGAAGCCCCCCTGACTTTCCAGCTTACTATGGTAACAGACATCAGGCAATTGATTAGGAATATAAATAAATAAGGATCCCCACCACGTTTGTGGAAAGCCAATATGTTCCCTAGAGGAGTAGAGGAGAAAAAATGTTCAACAGGAGAGGAACATATTTACTGAAATATATTTCTCTTTTGATCCTGAAAGGTGGACAGAGCGGCTCGCATAAATGATGACGGAGCCATTGAAACACCTTTTTAATGCAGACGAGGTAAATAGTAAAGCGAAATCTGGTTCATTACTTTTGATAACATAGAGGATGTGATGTTACGTGAAAAGATGACAAATAACGTAAAAATGTAGAAGTAGACCTGACTCAGTAGTCAAAACAATAGAAGAACTCTAAGGTCAGGAAGTCTCCATCAAGTATCAGCTTATAAAGATAAAGGTGGAAATAGTCCGCCTGCGATATTCAGAAACTATACAATCTTAGTAAGGATTATGTTTGAAATGTTACTGATTACCGCAGTTCCGCATTTCAGCCAGTACGCTAAACTAACTCTAGCAAAGAGCCGATTAGTCACTGATTCCTCTTTATAGACCCTTCAATAGCATCTACATCTAATGTTAGAAATTTTTTAATATCTGGCCTGTTCTTCCAATGGTCAGCGTACTGTACTAGCTACCGTAATCCTAAAAATGTTCCTCTTTCTGAAGGACTTATAAGAGTGTTAGTCTTCTATCTATTCTCGAAATAATATACATGGACATTCTACTCCACTGTCAAAGCTTAAAGCGATTTCTAAAAAATTTGTTTAATGGTATAGCTCTGTGAGAATTCTTCTGATATTTCATGGGTTAATTTTTCATTGTAAACTATCTCAAACACCATAAATTTTTGAATGCTATCACACCTCCTATCTCATCATCAACACTAGATGAACATAATGAACATCATTTCAAGTCGTTCATCTCAATTTTTTAGTCAAACATTAATCTGTGGTATGTTTTGTGTTTGTGAATTATTTACAATTCCGTGTAATACAAAAATGGGGGAAAAAGAAAAGCAAGAAGAAAAAAAAAAACAAACAAAATTCAGGGAATACAAAATCTGGGTAAAAGTGAAAAAAGGAGCATCTTTAACAAACATGCTAAACAACATATACACAAGGTATTATATTCATCAATCTAGCCAAGTATTCGTGCTTTTTTCCCTTCAACCAACTATACGTTTAGTTAGCAAGCCAACGCTCCATTCATTCATCCATCCATCTATCCTTCTCTCCAAATCTCTGTAAGTGTACATACTCTCGTCTAAAGTGCATCATTACGAAATCTTGAATATTATTTTGTATACGAATATGAGTGTTTTACCACTTCTAATACTTATACTTGAAATGGTAGTATAAGAGATTTTTTTGTTACTGTTGTTGTTGTTTTTCTTTATAATATATGAGTATTTTGCAGCAATACAATTAAGTAATGTTGGTGTTATTCATCTTCTTATATTAGTTACGAGTACACAAAAACACACACTATTATCGAGAAACATGGCAAGTGTGATAGAGCAAATCATACAGATCTGGAAGACAGTTATAAAGGGTGGGCAAATTTGAGGTTAGGAAGTAAATTGGCTTAAAAACAATTTTTTTTTTTTATTAATAATGAAATAAATGTCCACTTCTAGCACATCGCCAGACGTCCGCTCTTTTCACGAAATTTTGAACCACATTAACAAAAAAAATTGTTTTTAAGCCAATTTACTTCCTAACATCAAATTTGCCCACCGTATACGAACCACGAATTAAAGCATAAACATAATTTTGAATTAACGAAAATTAAAAGGGAAGCAAAAGTTCTGGTTCAAAGTTACTTAGAAATGGAATCTTTAATGGAATGTTCATACTCAGGCTCACATATACTTTATTCGCCGTTTAAATTATTTATACGAATCACCTCGTTCACATGACTCAATTGTAATTACTTTTGACAATTTTTCTCCTTTTGATTATTGTTATTTAAAAATAAACGGGCATACCGTAGACACTACTGAAAAGTAGGGATTACAATGCAATTAAAACTGAATTAACTAAAATTTTGGTATCTATCTAGGGTTGACAGCCCACTGGGTAACCAAATCAAACCCACCCGGGTTTATTGGGTGATCTATTTTTTAAATGTTTTTGTAACTTATTTACAACAAAAATAAGTAAAATTTACGTATTGGAAATACAAATTAAATCAGTCAGTTTTTAGCTTAAGAAAGACAATCAATTTACAAAAATTTATCAAATCACTGCTTATATCTTTTCGCTACCTCTGAACCCATTTTCGAATGCTGTCTTAGGAAAATCTCTCGTCTCTTGAGGCGATCCAATTTCTTCAAAAGAAGTGATTCGGCAACATGCCAAAAGATATTGTATCCATCCGAAGACCCAAGAGTCAGAAGGAGCAATGTTCAGAGAATATGTCTGGTGTGGTATATGATCGTATCTAACAATTTTTTGGCAAATTTTCCGACTTAAGGTCGAGCGTTGTCATGCAGAAGAATAACTTAACCATGTCTGTCTTTATATTCCAGCTATTTTTTTACAATGCACGATTCAAACGAGGTAATTCCGATTGCCGAGTTTTAGCATTTCATAGTACACAATACCCTTTTATTTCTACCAAGACTGCAAAATTGCATATTAAATAAAGGGTGTTTTTTAGCGACTTTCTCTTTGGCAGCTCAGCTATTTTCGTGTTACTATCCACTATGATCAGTTCGGCCATGAATCGACTTACAAATGAACAACGCTTGCAGATTATGGAATTTCATCATTAAAATTTAGTTGAATGAAGATCCACTTTTTTAAGGGGAAAATTGTGTTCAGCAGCGAAACTCATTTCTGGTTGAATGGATACATGAACAAGCAAAAGTGCCGCATTTGCCATATTGCAGTAATGCACTGTTTGGTGTGGATTATGGGCTGGTGGCACCATTGGACTGTACTTTTTCAAAGACGACGAAGGCAGGAATGTTATAAAATTGTTTTCCCAAAATGGAAGAGCTGGACTCGCTTGACATGTGGTTTCAACAAGACCGTGCCACTTTCTATGCAGAACGTGAAGCAATGGCCCAATGAAAGACGAGTTCGCAGAACAGCTGATTTCACGTTTGAGGCCGGTCAATTGGCCGAATATTTCCTGCGATCTAACGCCTTCAGACTATTTTTTGTGAGGCTATGTTAAGGCCAATATCTATAGGATCAAGCCTGCAACGGTTGACGCACTGGAAGCTAAAATTGAAGAATTTATTCGTGAGATACTGGCCGGTGTGTTAGAGAAAGTATCAACAGTTTATGAACCATTTGATTCGCAGATCGTTCAATAGACTTAAATAAGGATTTCATACATCTCTTTAAATTTTATGTGTTTTTTAAATGAAATCCGAAAGCTCTTAAAAAATTCTTCGATAATTGTACTAACAAACAAAAAATATTGTTTAATTGAACAAAGTTTGGAAGCAGTTATAAAACCCAATGCCAACCCTGTATCTATCTCTAAAAATTTTGTATGGCGAATTATGTAATTCGACTCATAATTGGGGGTTGAGTAATGAAAAGAAGAGAGACAGCTATGAAAAGAGGTTGTCATGTAAACATGACATTAAGTTTTGACTTAAGCACTTTCATACGAATAAACAGCATAGAACTAGATTTTTTTGCTCCAAAAGCTCATAAAATGAAATGCTACATCCACTATTATGGTTCCTATGTTAGCGACTTTTAAGTACCAAAAAATTAAAAGCAAAGATCCATCCAAATTCTAATAAATTATATTAAAAAAAGTGTAAAATTGTTTGAAACATCTTGTAAGATTACATCTACACACAATATGTTGGCAAAACTAATGGTCATTATATTTCTTCTTCTTCATTCGTACTTTTCACTTTCTTAATTATCTTTCTTTTTTATTTTTATTCCTTTATTTTTTCTCACATTTTTCTCTTACTCGTTTCTAAATTACTCTGTAGGGGAAGTCACATCATCATGTGATGAACTTCTTGCCAGTATGTGATATGGATTTGAAGACAACTAGAACCGAAAATGAATCTCGTCTCATGCTAAAAGTTAAAAAGTAATCGTTTGTGAGTTTTTAAAGTTAAGTAAAGGAAATATATAGATAAAATGCAATAACAACAACAGCTGCATAATAAATGCACAAAACATGCTTCTTCTGCAAAACTAGCAAACGAAATAATTATCAAGTGAATTAAAAATTTTTTAATTAAAGAATTATTTTTGAGAGTATTTTGGGGGAAAGAAAACTATTTTAGAGGAATAAAATACAGAAGGAGAAGAATAAAATTAATTTAAAGTAATAAATAATCTAAGACAATATTAAATTCCTTAGCTCTGAAGCAAATACATTAGGCAACAAAAAATAAAAATAAAAAATACAGTTTTTAAAGTGAATAAGTTATAAACACAAAATAAAAATTGATGAAGTTATTACTCGTATAACAGTTCCTTTAAGAGTACGTACTGTAGCATAGACTAAGCAGTATAAGAAAAATATTTGATAGTTTTGCTTAAACTTTACAAATGTAACTCAAATGTAAAGCCGAGAGTCCGCATTTTACGCTTTTTGTATTTTAATCTATTCAAATAATTCACTCACCTACTAAACTACAAACTTACTTTCAACATTCTAAGCATCGAGGCATTCCATTCTTTCTTTCTCTGTTACTTGTAAATATGTTGCTGAAAAAGTGTAGAATGCATCAAGTAGACTTTCAGTGAATTCTTAAGCATTATTTTTACCAGAAATTAACTGCTATTATGCATCATTGAAAATTAAAATCAATTTGCAAGAATGAGTAGAGGATCCGCCAAATATTTTTTTTTTTTTAAAACAGGACGCAAAACATCGAGTGTAACTTCGGCTGTGTGGCACGTAGCGCCGTCCTGTTGAAACCAAATGTTGCTAATATCCTCCATTTCAATTTTTGTGAACAAAAATTCGTTCAACACGGCCCGATAACGATCGCCATTGACTGTAACGGCCACTCCTTGCTCATTTTCAAATTATGCCTATGGACTAAAATCCGCACCAAACAGCGAATCGTTTTGGGTGTATTGGCTTTTCAATGTATGCGTGCGGGTTTTCTGTGCCCCAAATGCGGCAATTTTGCTTGTTTACATACCCGCCAAGATCAAAATGAGCTTCATCTGAAAAGATGATTTTTTTTTGGCAAAATCAACATCTTCTGTAAGTCGATCGCAGGCCCAGGTTCCCAGCGTTGTTCAAGCATACAGCCAACCATATTCGTTCACCGGAAGGATAAAACTAATTATCTGTCAAATCAGACATGAGCTGAGTGTTACCATTCACGTAATAAGAACTAGTTGAAAAAAAAAAGTTAGATGGCGGACTTGTTAGTTTTTTAACCCTGTAACGAAGCCACTTTAGCCATCTAATGTAACGATTGACGTACAATCTGGTCTTTCGTATTAAAATTTTATACATAGAATCTGATCCACGATGTTGAAAGTTATCGTTTCGAACAGCAAACAGCTGATTTGCGGCTCACTAACACTTTCTAGTTGAAAGAAAATGAATGCGAATAATAATGTAAGCATTTCGAAACAAAATTGCGCTTTACTGTAGTGAACAATTCCTCTAACTGTTAAAATGTTATTGAAAATTTTCATGTTTGCTAAACTCTCTTAATATTATTTCTTTTAGTAGATTATATTTTTCCATCTATAAATTTGATTATTGGAAATCACTTATGCACCTTACTAGTACGTGAATATTCAATTATTAAATTTGATGTTGCGACCTTTTGCTTAATTACATGTCCTAAAATTACATTCATTTTTATACAACATTTTAGTATACATATCTCGTAATATATGTTGCTAAACATTGCCTGAAGTTTTCAACATTTGGCAGCAAAAGTTGATGAACATCACTGTGATGTTATTTAATTTTATATGAAAAATTGTTTGATTTTAGAAAACTAAGTAATGTTTTAAAATTTGTGTGTGCGACCTTGGGTAAAATCATACGCTGCTAAGATCATGGATGGGCGGGTTTAGAAGCGTTCTCCCACCAACAGCAGGGAACTGTTTTGTTAGACATAGTAATCAATACCATTTTAATTTGCAGAGTAAGTAGCATTTTAGGGGTTTATTTCAAATTAGTATTTATAGATTGTTGTTAATAAAAAGGGAGTCTTTATAAATTTATCTTATAGTAAAATTGAGTGTAGAGAGACTGCTTGCTAGCTAACATAGGCTCCCGTAGACCTCTTTCTCTCTATTCCTTTACTGCTCCTGAATTTCGGCTTAGTTGATCAATCAACTTTAGTGCTTTCTAGCACTAGCGAATGTATTTGTGTACATTACATCACTATATCATATAGTTCGAGCTTTTTAATTGCGTCAAAATAAAATAAAGCCAATTTGGTTTTCTACAGTTTTTATTTCCGCACTTTGTGTTATACAGATTATCTAAATACAGCAAGTTATTTATCTTGAACTTAATGTTCGACATTTTAATTTTTCATTTAAGCCTACACACTACTTTACTTTATGATAGCAAAACGATAACCATGTCTCACCAAAAGCAATGTGCCAACAGTTACCACAAATTTATATTTACCGACGTTAAATTCAAAAGATGTAAAATTATAATACACAAAAAGGAATCGATCTGGCAACACCATACAGTCCCTGATGTGGTGTATATTCTTTTTAGGTATTTCTATTATCTTAGCAGTATGTTATTTCTTATAAAGGGTCAGCCATCTAACGCTTATTTCGTGAATGGTAACACCTAGCTCATGTCTGATTTGACAGATAAATAGTTTTATCCTTCCGCTGAACGAATATGGTTGTGTACACGCTTGAACAACGCTGGGAATCTGAGCCTGCGATCGACTTACAGAAGATGCTGATTTTGCCAAAAAAAAAATCATCTTTTCAGATGAAGCTCAGTTTGATCTTGGCGGGTATGTAAACAAGCAAAATTGTCGCATTTGGGGCACAGAAAACCCGCATACATTTTCTTCGAAAATGAGCAAGGATTGGCCGTTACAGTCAATGGCGATCGTTATCGGGCCATATTGAACGAATTCTTGTTCATAAAAATTGAAGAGGAGGATATTAGCAACATTTGGTTTCAACAGGACGGTGCTACCTGCCACACAGCCTAAAAAATATAATTATAATATTATCTTGAACGGTAAGGAAGTCATTGTTATTTTATTTTAAAGACAATTAATAACAGTCTACTACACAAAAACACTTGCATAACGCTTGCGACCCAAATTCCAGCCACTGCAAATGACATGACAAAAAAAATTAATTTTGGTTTTGAATGTTTAATAAAGGGGTGTCAACCTTCCTCCAGAAAACTCCATTTAAAAACTAAAAAGATGAAGCCCCGCTGACTTCTCAGCTTAGCCCTGAAGATGAAGACAAACATCAGATGAATGATCAGGATAAACACGCTACCTACTGGAAAAAAATTATAATGCTAAAGTAAATCTCACCACCAATTAGCAGGGATCTTCACCACCACGTAAATCATATGGAGGAAGCTACAGTGGATTAATCATCTACTTAGCTTGAACGATCAACCTGATTAATGAAACTGAAACAAAGCAATGAATGCTTTGTGTAAAACGAATATGCTCCCTAGAAGGGTGACGGAGAAAAAAAATACAAACCTTAAGGTCGTATATCAATTGGTACAGATAATTTTTAACAAGCCGTCAGTGAAAGGAGGACGCTAACTTGTATGTGTGTATATGCCAGTTATACAAAAGATACAATTTAAAATTTTAAGAATCACTTAGTTAATTTGTAACGTGATTCAAATATAGTCTGATTCTAAATGAATTCATTACTGATATATCTTTCAACTATTTTGTTGTAATTTGTAAATATTTTTTTTTTTTTTAACTAAAGGCAACCAAAAAGCATTTTTTGTCTAAATTTTCTAACAGGTTATATAGAAACAGTCTTAACCCATTTAATTTGTAGAGGCTTTTTTCTGCCATCTGCCGCTTGCACAAACAACTATGAAGTCTACATTTATTTGAATTTTACCAATTAGTCAATTAGTTTTGTAGGGACTAATTCCATGTTAGCATGAGACTTCGAATTACTTTGTTCACTGTTTCAGTTACTTAACGAATGTGATTGTTCGCATGGCACATTGGATATTTGTTGTTACGATTTTGGTGTTTCCCATTTGAGCTCACAATTGACAGTTGCTTTATCGAAAAACTAAATAACTCTCTTAATTTCCAACAGAGTCTTATCTTATCTTCACAAAAAGTACGCTGCCTTTATAAAATAGTGCGCGAAAAAGCATCTTAAATTGAGAAATGTGGAAAACATTTGATGAAAGGCTACTGAAAAGAAACCTATATCCGGTAATACTCAGCCAAGTTATTAGCTTCTAAGTACAGGAAGGTCCAAAAACCGTTTTTTATCCGTAACTCGTGAGTTTCGAAAATTCTAAAAACAGTACCTTGTTCTACTCGATAGCTTCTAACAGAAAAATGGCATCAATTGCCAGGTGTTTTTTTTTTTTTTTCGCACCGTGTAATTATAATTTATTTGCTAATAAATCCGCAATAGTGACAAACTAAGCAATAGTTTTAAGTGGTTTTTTACTTCGGTTTTACTGGATCGATTTTAACAAAATTTTAAATAATTGCAGCTTTAAAGTAAAGGTTTAGCTCTCAATTCTTTGACAAGTTATGTACAATATTCTTATTACCTCTTATCCCATTACAGACTACGGTGGTATAGTCATAAAACATAAATTAATAATTACAACTGATTTTAATCTCTAGAAAAAAATTTAAAAATAAAATCATAAAAAAGCGCATGCATGTAGTCGCAAACCAGTTTAGAGCTTTTACTGTACAAAACAAAAGAAAAATAAAAGAGCAGCTAAAAGAAAGAGAGACAGTTTAAACACCTGTTACACCGGTAACTGACTCTGTTAGCATTAATTGTTAACAATTAGCCATAGAGTAGAGTCATACTAAACGGTTAAGAGAATCCTAACTGTTTTTACTGAAGAATTTAAGAGAGTTTTTCTTGAACTTGAGAGTTTTTTGTAAGAGCATTTGTGTCGCAGTTATCAGCTGTTTAGTAGTTGTTTTGCTTTAATACGTTAATGATCATTAACACTTTTGTCTGCTTTTCAGGTTTAATATTTTTATTTATTTTTTTTCATAATTTCCACTGATTCTTTAGCTGTTTGGCAAGTCATTCACCTTTAGGTTCATAGTTTTAGTTTCATTTTTTTGTTGCTTTTTTTTTGAATGGCTGTTAGTTGTGGTTGCTTTTGTTTGATTTTGACTGTCAAAAAATTATACAAAAGTAGTCTACTATTAGTGTAGAATGATAGCTCTTGTTTAGGGTTTAAAAAAGAAAAAGGAAAAAAAACAACAAAAAAAACACCCAAAAACAAATAGTCTAGCGAAGAAATGTATATATTTTGTTAAGTTTGTTTGTTTATTTGAGGTTTTGTTAGAGAAAAGGTTTTATAGAATGTTAACTTTTCTTACAAATTTTTTTTTTATTTATTTTTTTATTTTGTACATATAATATTTAGAAATAGAAACAGTTATAATATAACAATTTACATTTACTTCATGGGAAGTCTAATAGAGGAAATAAAGAATTTATTTTTAAAATGCTTGTGAATGAATGAGTGAATAAAAAATAGAGAATTAACATATGCCTTCAAATATGTTAAATAGATATTTATGGGAAAAGATGTTAAAAAAAAATGAATCTAAAAATAAAATTTTGAAGTGAAATCTAACAAATAATTTATTAATATAAACTGATATTTTAATAAAGTTTATAATGGTATTTATACAACTTATAGACTGACTTATTCCAAAATATTAATTGTAAAAAGTCCGCCAAATAATTTTTTTTCTTTTTGAAAACGCTATACAAAAAACTACTGAGTAGTTTCTCAAATTTCTTTTTTTGTTTGAAAGTACAATCCTTCCGGTTAATAATGGAAAATAATTTCATTCAAATGGCTGCCTCGGTTGGCCAAGCAGTAGCCTACACGATCGGTTCAATTTTTAAGCATATTATCGATTGTTTGCAGCTGTATTTCACCAATTACTTCACGAATATTGTCCTTTAAAGCGTCAATTGTCTCTGGCTTGTTGGTGTAACACTTATCTTTGACGGTACCCCACAAATAATAGTACAACGGCGTCAAATCGCAGCTCCGAGGTGGCCAAACGACATCATCTCTTCGGCTGATAATGCGATCTTCAAAAACAGGGCACAAAACATCGAGTGTAGCTTCGGCTGTGTGTCACGTAGCGAAGTCCTGTTGATACCAAATGTTGCTAATATCCCCCTCTTCAATTTTTGTGAACAAAAATTCGTTCAACATGTCCCGATAACGATCGCCATTGACTGTAACGGCCACTCCTTGCTCATTTTCGAAGAAACATGGCCCAATTATGCCTCTGGACCAAAGTCCGCACCAAACAGTTACTCGTCTTGGGTGTATCGGCTTTTCAATGTATGCGTGCGGTTTTTCTGTGCTCCAAATGCGAGAATTTTGCTTGTTTACATACCCGCCAAGATCAAAATGAGCTTCATCTGAACACATCGCACACATTCTACAACATTACTATGATTTTCAAAGTAATGTCGCAATATTTCCCAGCGTTGTTTAAGCGTATATACAACCATTTTCGTTCAGCGGATGCATAAAACTAATTATCTGTGAAATCAGACACGAGCTAGGTGTTACCATTCACGAAATAAGCACTAGTTGAAAAAAAAACGTTAGATGGCGGACCCGATATTTATAAAACCAAATTAAAACTATTTTAGTTGTCCATTCTAAGGTGCTACATCAGAGATATAGCTTTAAGCAGTACATATAAAAAACATAATCCAAACATACATACAACCTTCTTCGCTCTTTCTTCAAAGTCCCTATAATTATGTTCGTTCTTCACTATATGACATATTTGGGACCAGAATAGACTTTTGATTCGGTCTTCGGTCTCCACTGATTTACTAAATGTCAGGTCGTTCTTTAATAGCCCACATTACACATTACACAGTCGTGGATATAAAAAAACGATTTCTATATTAAAAAATGGAAGAACAGCAGGAAACGACATAATTTTACTAGAAATTTTGTAAGTTGTTCTGGCTATTACCTTTGGGCTGTTAAACACTCAACACTAAGACTTACCTCATACCTGTTCTCATGTATGGATTCGAGATATACGCAAACTACTCGGGCAGCGATTTTAGTAAACTCAAGTTTGCTTATAATATTGTGGCCAGACCACGTGGATCAATTTCCAGATTTTCGTATCTAATTAATCGCATGAGCTTTGCTAATCTTCTGAAATTTAGGACTCTTATCTTCCTACATAAAATATTAACTTCTAAGCAACAAGTTTATCTTTTCAGGGTTTTAAGATTAGGCAGGTCCATACGGGGAAAAATATTAATTCAACAGAAACATCGAAGATCCCCCCCACGGCGTCAATTTTTCATCTACAGCATTTCTCTTTGGAACCAACTACCGAATCAAATTCAAACAATTGACAACGGAAATAGGTTTAGGAACGAGCTTTTGATGCATTTTGACCAATTAACTAATTAGGTAGTTTTATATACGTATGTAACTCTTTATTTGTATTTTTTATTTTTTATTTATTTATTTTTTTATAAATTAATTTTATTAATTTTTATTTATTTACCTTATGATATCAACATTACACTTTTAACTTCAGAAAGTTTGATTGGGAAAGTAATTTAATTTTTTTTATTTTTCTTATTTTTAAATTTTGCTAAATAGTCTATGATAGAAATATATGATTATTAGTTTGTAATTCTCATTAGCAGTTTAGTTTATAAGATATCGACCTTGTTGTGCTATACTCATTACATGAATAAATAATAAAAAATAAATGCCATATAACATGAAAGTGGATTTGTATAGAAAAATAGCATAGAAAAATAAAGAATCAATGTATGAATGTATGAATGGAAAATTTACATAACAATCACGTTGCCCAAAAATCGCGATCATTGTGAATGTCGGAGCTGGAAAAACATAACTCTATTAAACACAATACAAAACATCATCGCATTAGTTATATTGGACCGCCTTCTCTCCCATCATCACTTCCACCCTTCAAAATAGATGGAATGGATTTAGGCCAAGCCACTCATGCATAAAGCACATTAATGCGCTACAGATGATAATGACATATTTTTGTTGATTTCGATAAGGGCCTTTGATAACCAAATGTGGTCAGTACTGCAAAATATCGGTATACCTAAACCAATCGGCTCCCTTATCAGGTACGTTTCAAGAGACAAGACAGCAGATACTTTAATATAAATACCGCTGTCTGACAGGGAAATACACTCACTCTACTTCTACTCCTATCTGTGTTTCCTGAATCAGTATTAGCATTATCACCATTTTGATCAGACACTATTGCAGGACAATGGGACCCATGGAATTTTTTGTGCACCTTCCGGTCTATATTTTGTTTAGCAGATCTGCTGCTTTTTTAATGGCGTATATGTCTTCCAATGAGACCCTTAACATTTCTATCTAAGCCCATCAAAAACCTCACATTCACACAATATGTGTTTCGCTGTCTCTGACGCCCGTGAGCACAGAAGATGACAAAGAAAAATTAATTTGGGATTTCGAATGTTTAATAAAAAAACTTCCCTCCAGACAACTACATCTAAAAAATAAGGAAGAAGCCCCACATATCTTCCCGCATACCTCTGGCGATGATGAGAAACATACGACGAATGATCAGAAAAACACGCCACCTACTGGGAATAAATAACAGTGCTAAAGTAAAGATCACCACCAATTAGCAAGTATCTTCACCACTACGCAAAATCACATGGAGGAAGCTACAGTGGATTAATCATCTGTTTAGCTTGAGAGATCAAATTGATTGAAGAAACTGAAACAAGGCAATGAATGCTTTGTGGAGAGTCAATATGCTCCCTAGAGAAGTGACGGAGAAACAAAAATATAAATTGATGCGCTTAAATGATAGGCTAATAAATATTCACAGAATCATGACATGTTCTTGTATACTATCTGACACAGAAAACTTATTTATGTTGTGATTTCCAAGCACACTTTTGAGAGTATGGGCTTGACGAAGGACCACAACTTTATTCGAAGGACCAAGAGCTTCTGGCCTGCTTTTTGGACTTGGCCAAAACCAACAGATGGATGTAGTGTCACATAAGTAAGTAAGTAAGCTTTTTTTAATTAAAATTTAAATAATTGTGTTAATATCTTCAATAAACAGGCTTTTAGTATTAAAAAAATGCGTAATTTTCTTTACCCTTTATTTCTTTATTACCAGCTTTATATTGCAACGTAAGTGATCCCAACAGAAGTTGATGACAATCCCCTTCACTTAAGGTTTGAGCCTTTAAAATATTCGTTTTAAACTTATGTCTTTCATGTCATAAATAAAAGTTGCTTGATATCACTTTACGTATCAATAATTTCAGTTTATTTCCCCATTTGTTTGTTTTTTATTTTTATAACTCACCTTTAATAAAAATTGTTGGCATTTTTTATTTATATTTCAGTTGTTATTTTATCTACAAGTGTCATTTTGACAGTTGTATTGTCATATGAATGTTGCGTGTCAAAAATTTTTTATGTGTTCATAGAGAAGTTTATTGAAAAAAGTAAAGCAGGAGAAAAATAAATAAACTTATGGAAAAAAGTCTGGCATAAAAATATGTGTTTGTTATGAAACACAATGAGAGCGACGATTGAAAAAAAGTGTATGAAAAATTACAAAATATATATACATAAAAAATGAATAAGAAAAACGTATATAGCTGTAGCTATCTTAAGCTATAAACTACCTTTTAAGTAGTACTGAACTATGTAACGCCTTACGCTTTCATTGTGTTTTCATGCATGTATGGCCATAAGAAAGTATTTCTCTCTCCCACTAGCGGCTTAAGGTAATTTTGTATATCTATTTAAGCAAATTTATATGATTTTATAGAAGAACTCTAAAAGCCACATACACATACATTTTCCTAAACTTTAAATTCTCTCATTTACAAAATTAAATTCACATTTTCAGTGTTTATTGCGCCATAAATTTTATTTCTTTTCAAGTTTTTTTTTCTGTGTCTCTCAGAAAATCTAATATCAACTAAAAAAGGATGTGACTGTTGAAATGAAACATAAATATCAAATTAAATATAAAAGAAAAGAGGGAAAAAATAAAATTTATTAAATGTATTTACACAGAGACGTTAAGAAACAAATTCAATAAAAATATGGGGAAGGTAAGCCAAGTAGCATAAAAACTAATTCTTATTTTTTTCTTTTTTTGCCATAAGCGTATAGTTCTGAGGGAGATTAAATTATAAAAAATAATTTTTTTAATTCAAAATTTTTTTTTATTAACAATATGGGGAAGGTAAGCCAATAAGCGTATGGCTCTGAAGAAATTTAAGTTATAAAAGTTAAGTTATTTTCTTTTACGAGCCCTAACCACTATTGATTTATACACCAAAGATTTTTTTACAAATTCAATATTCAAGCCTATACATTAAGAAATATAGTATTGACTGCGCTCCAAGGTTATATTTTCTGAAACGTTATTTAATTATATTTAAACTAAAAAACAACAACTTTACATAATAGAATAAATGTTTTGAAAATACAAACTAAGTCCTAACTTCATTACTTTTGCATAAAATTACTTAACCACTATTAATTCGTACAACGTGTACACTAACAGGAAAAGAATTTTTCTTTATATATAAGACCAGCACCCAGGGGATGGCCCCTACTCATGCAGTGCATTGTGCTGGTACTAGGAAAATAGGTTATTGGAAGGAGGACAGAGGGAGTAGTGTTTATGGACGTTAGATTTAAATTTACTCATGTCGTAAGTTGCAGGAAATTCTTTCGCTGGAAGATTATTCCACAACCGAACAGTGCGATTAAAGAACGGATTCTCCCTATAATGCGTTGTGCGATGTACTGGACAATCAACTACAAAGGGATGCGCTCTACGAGAAATACGAGTACTACGTAAAAATATATGATTTTTGGGAATTAATTCCTTAATTTCGTTAGAACACATTCCGTTTTAGTACCGATAGAACAATGAAACACACGCCACATTTCGACGGTGCTCCAATGAATCGATAGAGTTGGCTACCCTACCGTCATTGATGAGCATCTTCGCCCTCTGCTATACGCGGTCGGGAAGCTCCAAAATAGACTTTGAAGCACCGACCCATACATGAGAGTTGTAATCCATTTTGGGACGGATATAGGTCTTGTAAATATTAAGGAGTTCAGATGGGTTGAAGTATTTCTTGCACCGTCTCAAAAAACCAAGGCACTTGCATGCTTCTTGCGACACTTGAAATATGTGATCATTCCAACTAACGTCACAGTGAATTCTCATGCCCAGAACATCAAGAGCATCTGATTCCTCAATATCCACATTACCCATTGACACAGATGATAGCACACCACCACGCCTGTGTGTTAAAAAACAACATTGAGTCTTACGTGCATTAAAATCGACCCTGTTCTCACGAACCCACTCGGAGACCTTTAACAGGTCAGGTGTGACGTTCATATTCATCCTTCTTACCCCAACCTCCAAAGGGCTCGGTCTACGACCAAAAGAATATGAGTGACAAATGTTGCTGTCATCCGCAGAAGAGTATATAGGATTAGAAGTGAGAAGAATAAAGTCGTTAAGAAATATTAGAAAAAGAGTAGGAGAAAGAACAGAGCCTTGCGGTACCCCTGAGTTTACCCTGAACTCGTCGGATGAGACCCCATCTATAACCACTCTTATATCTGTGGAAACTCGATATAAATCGAGAGAAGCAACTACCGACACGAAAAAGAATATGAAAAATAAGAAAAAAAGAAAAACCTTTACTTACAACACAACAAATGAAAAAACGCTTATCATGAGCAGAGGAAAATGTTGTTGGCTGCAAAGACAATGGGACCCCATCATTTTTAGAAATGAGTCGAAATTTGACGTATGTGTTGGCGATGCCAGGAAAAGAGTAATTCGTAAAAGCACAGAGGCATACAATAAAGACTGCTTAAAACGCACCGTAAAGTTCCCAGCAAGCTTTATGGTGTGAGGCTGCATGTCTTCAAAAGGCCTTGGGCGTTATATCATCGATGGGATCGTAAATGCGGAAAAATATGTTAACATATTTGAAGAAAATCTGCTTCCATCAGTATCAAAGCTAGCTGTCTCTGGTGAATATATATTCCAACACGCACCATCTTCTCATACAGTAGGCAGCACAAAAAAATTACTACAAGAGAACGGTGTTGATGTCTTGGATTGGCCATCGTCAGGACCAGACCTCAACCCAATAGAAAATCTACTCGTATGGCACTCATGAAAAGAAAATTGCGAAAGAACCAGAACGTGCTGTTAGTGGGTTAAAAGCCTAAATAAAGGAAATAATGGGCTCCATAACCCCTGAAGATTGCAAAACTTATATAAATACCATGCTAAAGCGGCTAGTTGCAGTAATAAAAAACAAGGGCAAAAGTAGCCACTGTACGAATTAATAGTGGTCAAGTAATTTTGTGTAAAAATAATGAAGTTAGGCTTCAGTTTATATTTTCAAAACATTTATCCCATTAATTAAATTTGTTGTTTTTTTAATTTAAAGATAATAAAATAATGTTTCAGAAAATATAACCTTTGTGGCGCAGTCAATACTAAGGGGTCCGCCATCTAACGTTTTTTTTTCCATTCCATTCCATTTTTTAATATAGAAATCGCTTTTTTAATTCCACGACTGTGTAGTGTGTAATGTGGGCTATTAAAGAATGACCTGACATTTAGTAGATCAGTGGAGACTGAAGACCGAATCAAAAGTCTATTCTGGTCACAAATATGTCATATAGTGAAGAACGGAGATAATTATAGGGTCTTCGTAAAGATTTTATAACTGAGCGAAGAACGTTCTATGTATGTTTGAATTATGTTCTTTATATGTATTGCTTAAAGCTTTATCTCTGATGTAGCACCTTACCTAGGGTCCGCCATCTAACGTTTTTTTCTCAACGAGTGCTTATTTCGTGAATGGTAGCACTTAGCTCATGTCTGATTTGACAGATAATTAGTTTTATCCTTCCGCTGAACGAATATGGTTGTGCATACTCTTGAACAACGCTTCGCTAAATGGGCTTGCTATCGACTTACAGAAGATGCCGACTTTGCCAAAAAAAATCATCTTTTCAGATGAAGCTAATTTTGATCTTGGCGGGTAAGTAAACAAGCAAAATTGTCGCATTTGGGGCACAGAATACACCCAAGACGAGTCACTCTTTGGTGCGGATTTTGTCCTAGAAGCATAACTGGGCCATTTTCTTCGAAAATGAGCAAGGAGTGGCCGTTTCAGTCAATAGCGATCGTTATTGAAGAGGAGGATATTAGCAACATTTGGTTTCAACAGGACGGCGCTACGTGCCACACAGCCGAAGCTACACTCGATGTTTTGTGCCCTGTTTTTGAAAATCGCATTATCAGCCGCAGAGCTGATGGTGTTTGGCCACAAGGGAGCTGCGATTTGACTCCGTTGGACTATTATTTGTGGGGTGCCGACAAAGATAAGTGTTACGCTAATAAGCCAGAGACAATTGACGCTTTAAAGGACAATATTCGTGAAGCCATTGGTGAAATACAGCTGCATACAATCGATAATGTGCTTAAAAATTGGACCGATCGTGTAGGCTACTGCATGGCTAGCCAAGGCAGCCATTTGAATGAAATTATTTTCCATTATTAACCGTAACGATTGTAATTTTAAATAAAAAAGGAAATTTGAGAAAATATTCAGTAGTTTTTTTTATAGCCTTTATTTTTCTAAATGTATAGGCTTGAATGTTGATTTTGTAAAAAATCTTTGGTGTACGAATTAATATGGTTAGGGCTCGTATATTAGACCTTTTTTTTTGTTCAATAAAAATATAGGGAAGGCAAACCAAGTAACATAAAAGCTATTTTATTTATTCATTTATTTTTTTTTTTTTTCAATAAACATTGGTTCTGAAGAAAACAAGTTTAATTCATTAAAAAATTTAAATTAATTTTAAAATTTTTTTTTAAGTTTAAAATTTTTTAACAATATTAATTTTCATTTTTTTTATATATAAAAAACAATTAAATTTTAACTGAATTTTATTGCAGTTGTTTTAACTTAAGAAACCAGCTTTCGTCGCATTTATACAAATGAGGTATTTTAAGGCGTGTATTGGCATTTAAATTACAACATTGTAAACTCTACTTAAATACCATGTTTTTCTCTTTTGTTTCGTGTCTTAAGACTTCTTGAAGAAATAAACGTAAATCTGCTTATAAACAACAAAGCTTTAACACTTAAAACTACATTTAAATCGTGGATATACGAGAAAAAGCAGGGTGAGGATAAGACATAAAAAAATTATTTAAATGTACACCGTTTCCTCAAAGCAAAGTATAATTTACGAAAATAATCATGTGCTTCGGGTTACTAGAAAAAAAAATAAGATGCCTTTGGTTATCCAATAAAGCGATAGAGAGATATTTTCGTTTTGATTTCCAAAGTATATCAAATCGAACCAAATATTTTCATGATCCCATATCGGATCGAAATGATCAAGAACTTCTATTACTTAAAGTCTGAAATGGCAACAAACAATAATATTTCGTCTGGAACAGGAAGAGAGTTGCACTGACCAATAGATATTTAGATGGCCTCATAAAACTACTCTGATCAAAAAAAAAAAAAAAAGTTAAGCTATACCATCAGCTCTTATAAGCAGAACTTGGAGAAACTTTGTTGTTTCATCTCTACTTGCACGCAGATTCCTGAGAAGAAGAGTTCTGAACTTACAGTAGCTCACAGCATATTGGATGCTGTTAGAAATTTTTGCAAAACATATCAATAACGCAAAATTTATTATATTTAAACGGAAAAATAAGCATTACACATGGAAACCTTTGTTTAGTTATGACAATTAAGAAGAAAACAACGACAACAAAGTACACTCCTACAAATATATCAAAAAAGCAAATAATGTTCACATAAAAATTTGCTCACTGCTTAAATGTTGTATTCAATAAAACAGTTATACAAAAAATAATAATACTAACAAAAGATACTGTTATTATGCAACAAACCATCAAAAACAAAAACGATATCTAAACACCAGCTATATAGATTACAAAAAGCCTTTGACATGGTACCACACTCATGGCATGTACACATACTAAAAGCTTACGAAGTACATCCCCTATTTGTAAACTTTGTAGAAAATATGATGGAAAAATGGAAAACACGGACTATGCTCAGGACGAAAACTGAAACAATAGAGACCAGCATGATCCAGAAAAAGAGGGGAATATTCCAAAGCGACGCCCTTACCGCACTATGGTTCTGTATGCGCTTAAACCCACTATCTAACATCCCCAATGGCGCACCATACGGATTTAAAATTGAACATAATAAGACGGTACAGTATAAAGTTAAGCGCCTGCTATATATGGATGATATTAAACTATAAGGGAACTAAGACAGTTACTGAATATCACATCTCAAATATCAGCAGATATAAAAATAAAGTTTGGTGTTGATAAATGTAAAACACAACACATATAACGGGGACAGTGAATAGCTACGGATGAAACAACAACAATAAACGAAGAAATACTAAATAGCATGGAGAAAAATGAAACCTATAAATACCTGGGAATATAGCAACAAATACGAATAGACTACGCTAAGATTGAGAAAGATCTTAAATACCTTAAATCTGTAATGAAGACTCATCTAAACTCTAGAAACCTATTTAAAGCCATCAATACATATGTCATACCAGTACTTACCTTTCGGAATCCTCAAATGGACTCAGACAGACCTGCAGAATATTGAGATCCTAATACGGTAGATACTCACACAGCACAGAAAACACCACCTAAAATCAAGTAAGGAATGTCTAACACTACCCAGATCCCTTGGATGAAGACGCCTAATCGATATAAATGTACCTCATGCTAGACAAAGGAAAACTCTTACGGAATTCTTTCATGTAAACTCAAACACCTTACATAAGGCCGTAGTACTTGCAGATAGAGGATATACACCACTCAATCTATCTAGCATGGACGAAATTATTGTGATACCATCAATCCATGATAAGATAACAACATGGTCCGAAAAAGAAATACACGGTAAACATCCCAAGATAATGAGAGATATAAACGTTGGCTCTGCAAATTCATACTTGTGGCTGAAACGAGAAGAACTTCAACCTGAGACAGAGGGGTTCAACATCGCCATTCAAGATCAATCTATTGCAACTAGAAACCCTCTCAAATATGTTGTGAAGGATGAAAGAATAACAGATGACAGATGCAGAAATTGCCATAAGTCAATAGAGAACATCGATCACATTATCACTGGATGCCAAACTTTGCTAGGTACGCACTACACAGACCGACACAATAATGTAGCAAAAATAATCTATCAACATATACTAAGAAACTAATTAGGTGATACTAACAACCAATCAGTCGCAACTACGGAGAATGAAAATTTTAAATTGTACTGGGATATTAGCATTCAAACGGATAAAACCATATATAATAATAGACCTGATATCACTTTAATTGACAAAAAGGGAAGAACCACATATCTAATCGAGATAAGTCTGCCAGGAGACAGCAATATACAAAGCAAATATGTAGAGAAGTTAATGAAATACGAAGAATTGAAAATTGAGGTCAAGCGAATATCGAAAAAAAATCGGTAATTATTGTACGGTTCGTAATCTCGGCAACAGGAATTTTCCACAAGTCATTTTCACCAAACCTGACTAAACTGAACATACCAGAAATCATAAGCCACACGATCCAGAAGGCTGTCATATTAAAGACATGCAATATCTTCAGAACTTTTCTAAATGTGGATGAAGTTCATTCATATCGAACGAATACGATAGAGAAATGTTATGACTTGCGGAAATTTGCAGTCATATACAGTAAGAGAACCCCGCTCCGCGGTTTTAAAGTGGGTGGGTAGAGGTGGGCTAATAATTGTAATAATACTGAGCCAATTTTACATGTTTTTGGTGTAGATAACAAGAAAACAACATTTAAAATCATCATTTTAAAACAGAAGTTTTATTTCGAAGTATTTTGTAGTAATTCTTTAAAATGAGAGAGAAAACTTCAATTGAAAAGCGGGAGGACGTCAATCGGTATTTCTTGGAGGGAAAAAAATTGAAAATAAGTGTAGAGTACCACCAAATAATAGATTTTAAGATACAGATAGGTGGTGGATCGTACGACAAGTTAAAGAAAAACCCCTTCTTAGTGCTCCGAAGTTGGCAGTTGAAATAGCAAAATACTTGGGTAAGGTTTCCAATCCAGAGACTATTCGAAGAGTTTTACAGGAGGTAAGTTTTCATGACCAAAACGCCCGTCTCAACGCAGAAAAGAATTTGCAAGAGAACATCTAAACAAAGACATTTCATTCTCAAAATCAGTTATTTATGCTGATGAAAGCCAGTTTAGCTTGTTTAGATCAGATAACAAATCCTATGTTTGGAGAAAACCAAACACTGTCTTAAGTCCTTAAAATTGGCGTGTTAGAGTTAAAAATGATGGAGGCAGTGTAATGGTTTGGGAATGCAGGTCATATTCAGGCATCAGATATTTGAACTTTATCGAGAGAAACATGGGCAAAAGCATGTGGATCTGGATCTATTGAAGAAAAATCTATTACAAAATGCAGAGATGCTGGGCATTTGGGATTCATTTAAATTTTATCAAGATAATAATCCCAAGCACACATCATCCATTGTAAAGAACTGACTAATCTGGAGTTGCCCACACGTTGTATAGACATCTGCTCAGAGTCCAGACCTTAGCGACATAGACAACTTGTGGTCAGTGCTTGAAAACAAAATTCCTAATCACAATACTTCTAATGCTTCCGATCTAAAATGTGTTTTACCAGAGGAATTTGGTCAAATTAGTTCCGATTAGACGAAAGTGTTGGTAGAATTAATGAACTCTGCCTAATAGCTGTCCTGGATCAGGATCAATAGTTAGACTGAAATGTGATGCATCATTTAAGCTGTGAGCCGAAAAACTTAAGGTATTTTTTAATTTTATATTGAATTATTTTCTGCTTATTTTTTTTTTAATAAGATCTACTATTTAGTAATATTGTTAGCGTATGTTTTCTCTCTTCTATAAGTAATAACATTCGTTACATTTGAAATTTTTCTTAAATCCTATGAGTGACTGTTTATAGTTGGTGACAGAAGAATAGGCCCGAAAGACAAATATATAGAATTGGTAGGAGAAATCTAAAAATACTGAAATAAAAAACGATGGCTCAAAATAGAAAATCCTAGAGAAAACTTGTCAACAATACGGAATCTAGCTAAACAACGCTACAAAAGTAAAATTAGTAATTAGGTTTGATTAAATAGTCTTAGTTGTTATAAAAACGTTTTGTTTTTAGACCAATAACTTTCTTTACAAGTGTAAAATAAACAAAAAAAGCCCCCCCTGAACTTTCCGCATACCTCTGGCAATGATAACAAACATCAAATGAATGATCAGGAAAAACATGCCACCTACTGGGAAAAAATGCTTAAGCAAAGATCACCACCAATAAGCAAGGATCTTCACCACTACGCAAAAAGTCAAATGGAGGAAGCTACAGCGGAGTAATCATCTACTTAGCTTGGAAATATCAAATTGATTAAAGAAATTGAAACAAACGGAGAAAAAGAAAAAAAACTTTCTTTACAAGTTATATAAAAAAATTTGGTTCAGATAGCTGTTTTAGAAGATATCCAATTGTTAATTTTTAATACTTCTATTTGTTAAATTAAATATTTCGGCTGGAAATGGTGTTGGAAGAACTCAACTCTTAACATTCCAGCTACACATTATGCTTAAAATCATTTTAATTCTTTGCAGTTTTATTACTCTCAATGCCCTACACAAACATGTGTTGGTATGAGATAATGCCCTTAGACTGGAGTTCAGAAAAAATAATATTTAAGTAAAAGAAAAAGACTGTCCTAGAAAGTCTGATAACGACCTGGATAACTTTTTAAGCATAAGATTTGAACTCATGATATCTGGTAGTGAATTTCGTGTTTGGCCTTTTCTAGCAGGCTCCTTTGGCCTTTTCTAGTCCTCTGTTTCTATTTGGTGTAGTTGTATGCAGCCTTCCTTATAGACTCCTACTATAGTTTTCTTTCCTTTTTTCTCAAGCTATGGTGTTCTTGCACACAGAAAAAACCCAATGTAAAATCAATATGAAAAAATGTTGATTTTACATCGTTGATTATTTCGGAAAAAAATGCTATTTGAACTTTATTCCATATTAAATCAATATTGATTTGCAATTATTAATGTCAAAATAAAATTGTATATAATTTGCTGTTACACGTGTCTCTTGTCCCTAATTGTGGTTCCAGAAACTTTTGTTTTCTCCGTCACTCCTCTAGGAAGCATATTGGCTTTCCACAAATCATCCATTGCTTTGATACAGTTTCTTTAATCACTTTAATCTTTCAAACTAAGTAGATGATTAATCCACTGTAGCTTTCTCTATATGATTTTGCGTAGTGGTGAAGATCCTTGCTAATTGGTGGTGATCTTTACTTTAGCATTGCAATTTTTTTCCCACCAGGTGGCGTGTTTTTTTTTTCCTGATCATTCGCCTGAGGTTTGTCATCATAGCCAGAGGTATGCGGGAAGCTTAGGAAAGCTTTTTTGTTATTTTTTTAGATGGAGTTGTCAGGAGGGAAGTTGAAGTCTCTTTATCAAACTGCGATGACAACTCCATCTAACAAAATAACGAAGAAGCTTCCCGCAAACCTCTGGCGATGATGACAAATCTCAGACGAATGATCAGGAAAACTTGCCACCTACTGGGAAAAAAACCACAATTAAATTTTTCTTTGTCATGTCCTCTGCTGGGGCTTGAATCTCTAACATTTGTGTTGTTATGCGTGCGCTCTAACCAATACACCACGCTACTCTCCCAAAACTTTAATATTTTCCAAAAACTTCAAGTTAAAATTTCTCAAAAATTCTGTGCATAAAAGCTTATCATAAAGTCGTTTTAGACCTGCTTTAGCTATTCCTGTTTTGTATTGTTTCTTGTTTCTTTTTGTTAATTTTCCAACATTGTTTTTCCCTCTGCTTCTGTCGATTCCCTGTACAATTCCCTGTACATTTTATGCATTTTTTGTAGTTGCCAGTTATTTTTATTTTTTCTTTCTCTTTAGTTTTTCATTTTAATTTTCAGAATTTTTTTTATTTTTTTGGTTCTCCCTTTTCTTAAGCTTAAGTGGTGCTACTGTCTGTTAAAGTCTACTGTGATTTGCTGTCTTCTTAGTTTATCGACTTGTTTCACTAGTTTTCTTATTATTTTTCTTTTTTTTTTCATTCCTTTTATTATAATTCAATCTTCGAACTGTACAATAAAATCAACACAAGCAACACAGCTAAAAAGGAGAAGAAGTTGCTAAGAGACCCTTTCACAAGTTGTAACAACAGCCATTTGCCTGGTTCTCCTTGCGTTTATCAGGCATAAGAATAATAATATGCTGCATGCAGCAACGGCAACAGCAAAAGCAGTAAGTTAAAGTAGTAAATGCGTTACTTAAGCTTTACAAGTTGTACAGGAAATTGTTGCTGCTGTGCTTTTTTTATCGTTGGTGTTGGTTGTTGCAGTTGTATGACAATCTCTATGTTATTATTTTCTACTCTGTATGATTTTTTATTATTTTTCTTTTTTTGCATTTGATGATCATTATTCAATATTATAAAATTTACTAGAAGTGACTCTTATTTGACTTTTTTTCTATTCTCCTTCAGCTCAATTTATTTGTAAATTTTTTCTTTTACAGTTTAAGCTGTTGCAGCAAACCAGCCATCTAGTCAACCAACTATCCAGCCATGAGTTATTTAATGTTGATTTTTATAAATTGTTGGTGGAAATTGTATTTAGAAAACATCAATTTTGCATTTACGACTATAAGGCATTGAAAAATCACAATCAAAAGCAAATAATAATGGTTTGGTTATCATAACAGAGACAGAAAGATAAAGAGAGTGAGAGAGAGAGAAAGGAGGTGATTTTCTTGTAAATAAAGGAAATTTGTTTATTTAAAGCATTATTTCGAAAAAAAAAACTCTTGAAAAGGAAGTCAGTTATGGGTACTTAAATATACACAAATTTAACATAAAAAATGATGAAAGAGGAGCATATTTGCAAGGTTTTGATGATTTAACGAGAGAAACAATTTTAATAGGTAATCTGCTTTACGTGTCACACAAAATTAAACAACTATCGTGACTGTTCTTTTGTAAAAAAAGGAAATAATAATAAAAATAAAGGGTCCGCCAAATAATTTTTTTTTTTTTTTTTTTGAAAATGCTATAAAAAAAAACTACTGAATATTTTCTCAAATTTCTTCTTTTGCTTGAACGTACAATCCTTCCGGTTAATAATGGAAAATAATTTCATTCAAATGGCTGCCTCGGCTGGCTATGCAGTCCAATTTTTAAGCACATTATCGCTTGTGTGCAGCTGTATTTCACCAATGGCTTCACAAATATTGTTCTTTAAAGCGTCAATTGTCTCTGGCTTGTTGGCGTAACACTTATCTTTGACGGCAACCCACAAATAATAGTCCAACGGTGTCAAATCGCAGCTTCGAGGTGGCCAAACGTAATCAGCTTTGCGGCTGGTAATACGATCTTCAAAAACAGGACTCAAAACATAGAGTGTAGCTTCGGCTGTGTGGCACGTAGCGCCGTCCTCCTCTTCAATTTTCGTGAACAAAAATTCGTTCAACATGGCCCGATAACAATCACCATTGACTGTAACGGCCACTCCTTGCTCATTTTCGAAGAAAAATGGTCCAATTATGCTTCTGGACTAAAATCCGCACCAAACAATGACTTGTCTTGGGTGTATCGGCTTTTCAATGTATGCGTGCGGGTTTTCTTTGCCCAAGTGCGACAATTTTGCTTGTTTACATACCCGCCAAGATCAAAATTAGCTTCATCTGCATACAGCGCACACATTCTGCAACATTACAATGATTTTCTAAGTAATTATCTGTCAAATCAGACATGAGCTAAGTGTTACCATTCACGAAATAAGCACTAGTTGAAAAAAAAAACGTTAGATGGCGGACCCGGTATTAAAAATTAAAAAAAAACTTCGATAAGCATAAATTCCCTATTTACTAATTTAACAGAACTTTGATTTTTCGTTTTTTCCAAAAGATATTACGAAGCAATAATGATGAAAAATAGTCCAAGTTGTTGATATTTGCTTTCGATATGAGTTTCTAATATCGGGTGATTTTTTATGAGCTTTCCGATTTGATTAAAAAAACACACAATATTTGCAGAAATATATTAAATCTTTATTTGAGTCGATAGAACGATTTATTTAATTCGATGTTTAAGAATGATTTCATATAAATGTTGACCGCGGCTACGCCTCATGAAGGAACATGAGAACTTCTCTCAGTCAATGAGCTACACCTTGTTCTATTTTTAAACTCATTGAAAAGGACCTACAACTTAACGCCGGCTCCGAATGGCAAACGCATTTGGAGGAGTTTTCGATAGTAGTAATACTCATGTCCAGTTACTAGCTAATGTTATGAGGGGATACCGCTGTCGAAAAACTTTTTTCTTTTTTAAGATGGTCTTGCCTGGTATTGAACCGACTACCTTATGGTTGGTAGGCTTACCAAACATACCACAGCGGCACACTATCGGCTGGTATCTCACGAATAAATCCTTCAATATTGGTACTGGAGGCGGATCATGTTTGTATTTACACCCGCTCGTCACTTTGCCTGACCAGAGGTATTCTGGTGCCACGGAGATCGGTAACCCCAGGGATTCTGATCTCTGCCCGATTGTTGGGTAGGCCACCTTGTGAAAACTTCGTGGTGGCTGTGGCTTAGACCTGAAGCGTAGGCAGACCGCAAGCTCGGTGTGGTCACGGCAGTAGTTTAGATAGTCTTCGACTCCTCACCAAGGAGTGAAGGTTATGAATGTCTTAACAACACGCCTTCGAATTGGTACTCACTTGTGATATTCACTTGCGGGTGTCAGAGGTGGGGGCGTTGATGGACCCTGGGGTATCCCAGTGCGGCGGAAACTCACATAAACCAAGATAGCACTCCTTCAGTAGCTTCCAGTGCAGCAATCGTTGCGGGCTTGTTCCTATATACATGAGCCTTTACAAGACACCACAAAAAATAGTCTAAAAGTATTAAATCGCACGATCTAGGCAACCAATTTACCGACCACAAACGTTAAATAAACCGTTCACCTAACTCGCGTCTGAATTGGGCTCTTTTCTCGAGTGCTGTGTGCCATATGGCACCGTATAGTGGAAGCCACCTGTCAGCCAAGTCCAGCTTTTCTATTTTGGACAAAAAACTGGTAATATTTACACTGTAGCGCTCGCAATTCACAGCAACATTCCTGACTTCGTCGTCTTGGAAAAAGCCTTTTCGATCTGACGAAATTCAGGATGTTGATTGGCACCAATTGCGTTAACTCCCTACCTAGTATCTGATAGGCACGTAAATACTTTCTCCTAAAGTGCTTTAATGCATCTCATGAACCCGGTATATGCTCTGCTGATTCGATATCCTCATCAGAGAATCTGCACATCGGGCTTGAGTTTAATTCAATTTTACTCAGATGCCCATTTAGCCTGCAATAACGTTAGTATACTCAGGTTGTCTTTAGACATTACTATGCAGAATTCATACCCATATGAACTCCCATTATCATCATTTTTGTCAAGTGTGCCATACCGGGCCACTCTTCCCTGTCCACAAAAGGGTTCTGGCCTCATCTGTGGTGTGAAAGCTCCCTTTCTGACAAGTTCATCAGCCCTTTCATTCCACGGACTTCTTATATGACCCAGGACCCAGCAGAAGCTGACCCTATTGTCCCTACCCAGCTGGTTCAGTTTACCTAGACATGCCCACAGTAGCTCTGAGCCAACCACATAGGAGCCAAGTGCTCGGGCTGCCTGACTATCGTATAGTATGGCTATATCCTATCCCCTATATATCCTCTCCAGATTAAGTTGAGCACATATCTTAACTACATAAACCACCGTCTGGAATATGCTGGCGAGTTTTGTCATAGTTTCCGAAGATTTCCCTCCTGTACCACTTTACGTCTTTGACCATCAGTGTTCTACAAAATGCTCCCATATTAAGAGTTTTAAGAAATTTAGGCACTACTTATCTAAGCTTAAATGCTCCACGATTCGCATGGTTATGATCAGTTGTTCCTATTCATATAAAGGCATTTCTACATACATCTTCAGATGAATTGAATTTCCACTTGGAAAATTTTTCGGCAGATACAAATTGGAATCGATTATAATTTTTCAGCTTAGCTTTTCCATCATACTCGGCGCGAAACTGATAGGGTTTTTTCTTCACTCTTCTCGGTCACTGGTAGTTATAAGCATGTCTCTGAAGAGAACTATTCATATACAGCATGTGCTTACTATGCAGAATTAGATTGTAGAGACAGTCACGAAAGACCCTTAAACGTTCGTTGATGTCATGGTACTAAAACGAGCCCCTTTTTAACCATAATTGAAATTGGTGCGACGCTTTATAGTACTGCGACTGCATTAATTATGTTTTAATTTATTTTTATTATATTTTTAAATTATTTTCATTTTTAGTATAACAAATTAGTAATTTTCTTTGAAAACAAAACAAAAAGTCTATGCTTACGTCACGCACACTTTTATTGGAAAGGAAAAAAAAACCAACGGAACTAGGAAAAGCGTAACCTGTGTTATTTGATTCGTGATTATGCCAAATATTTCAAACTCAATATTTATAAGAACTCGTATCAAAAATAACTCTAATAGTATATCAGTTTTAGCATTAAGATTCTTAAATTTGTTACAGTTGTACTATAATAGATAGTATTACTCGAAAAACTGATATCCTTTTTGAAACGAAATAGTAACAATAAGAATAGCAAACTAAATTGTACTTCAAGTACCTTTTTTAACTAAAAAAAACTTTGTATTCCAAGTATAAAATAGATAAAATCTAAAGGACTAGAAATAAAGACATATAAAACACTATAAAGTACTTTTCCATTTAAGTACTGCACTAAAAGAAAAAGAAAAATACCTTACTTTTAAGTACGTTTTTATAAGAATACACATGAGCATGAGTATGTATATGAAAGAGAGTACAAACATAAGCAAATGTGTAAGGTACTCTGACAGAGGATACTTGAACTACTGACTAGAAATATTGTACTTTAATAGGTATATGCTTTTAAAGATGTTTTACTGTCTTTATTTTTAACTCTTCAATACTACTGTACTAGGGTAGCCTACTACTGTTTGATATGGCATATCAAGTTTACATGTTTATCGTCTTCCACACGTTAAGATGTGCAGCAAAATGATTTTTTTGCTTTCTATTCAACTTAAAAAAGTATATTGAGTTGATGCTTTAAAAACAAAAGCTTAACTTTTTTTTATAAGATGGTACTCTAGAAATAAACAACAACATTATATAGAAACAAACCGTTGTAGGATTACAAGCATAAATAGATAAGAGCAGTCATCATAAGCAGGACATGTAACGCAAAAACAAGGATAGAACATGAGATGAGATAAGACTTATAGTCCTTCTTATAAAATACATTAAAAAATTTACAAGTGTTTGCCGACTGCTGTTGTTTCTTTTTTATTATTCTTTTTAAAATTTATTGTTTTAAAAAGTTTTTAATAATATTTTTCTATACAAAAAAAAAGTTAGTAAATAAATTTTAAAATAATTTTTGTTTTCATAAGAAGTTTTTTAGTTAAAAGTGTCCAATGAGTTGAATTCAATTTTTATTGTTTGCCCTACACTAACATATGGTTGTGTATACGCTTCGCTAAGTGGGCCTACGATCGACTTACAGAAGATGCCGATTTTGCCAAAAAAAAATCATCTTTTCAGATGAAACTCATTTCGATCTTGGTGGGTATGTAAACAAGCAAATTTGTCGCATTTGCGGCACAGAAAACCCGCACGCATACATTGAAAAGCCGATACACCCAAGACGAGTCACTGTTTGGTGCGGAGTGGCCGTTACAGTCAATGGCGATCGTTATCGGGCCATGTTGAACGAATTTTTGTTCACAAAAATTGTAGAGGAGGATATTAGCAACATTTGGTTTCAACAGGACGGCGCTACCTGCCACACAGCCGAAGCTACACAAGATGTTTTGCGCCCTGTTTTTGAAGATCGCATTATCAGTAGTAATTGTAGAGGAGGATATTAGCAACATTTGGCTTCAACAGGACGGCACTACGTGCCACACAGCCGAAGCCACACTAGATGTTTTGCGACCTGTTTTTGAAGATCGCATTATCAGCAGCAGAGCTGATGTCGTTTGGCCACCTCGGAGCTGCGATTTGACACCGTTGGACTATTATTTGTGGGGTGCCATCAAAGATAAGTATTACATCAACAAGCCAGAGACAATTGACGCTTTAAAGGACAATATTCGTGAAGCTATTGGTGAAATACAGCTGCAGACAATCGATAATGTGCTTAAAAATTGGACTGTTCGTGTAGGCTATTGCATGGCCAGCCGAGGCAGCCATTTAAATGAAATTATTTTCCATTATTAGCCGGAAGGATTGTACTCGTATTTTCAAATAAAAAAATGAATTTTAAAAAATATTCAATAGTTTTTTTTATAGCATTTTCAAAATGAAAATTATTTGGCGGACCCTTTATTAAAAATCGATAATTCTATCTGGCCGTCCATCTATCTGTTCATCTTTTAATCCATTCCGCTATCCATGCAAATTAAAATTTCCAGTTCGTCTTCGTTTATCCATATATAATATACCCTGTCTGTCCATCGGCCATACTATTTTCTGTCAATCTAAACTTTACAACGTGAAAGAATAGATCTTGATAATGAAGAAACTATAGTTAAAATTTGTACGAATAGTTAACCTCAGTTAGGTAGGTAAATAGATAGATGTGGGTGCGACAAAAAATAAACCGTTATAATTCCACAATTAATCGTCATCCTCATAACTATACACTCAACCATACGGAAATCATAATAAAACGGCCTATTCTCCTTATGTCGGTACTCGACAGCTCCGTAAGTATGATAGAGGCCCAGGTGCCTCTTATTTCTGCCACATAACGCCAGGCATGTGCACAGTAGGTGCATAGTTGTTTCGAGACAGAAAAGAATGTATATGTATAAGATAATGAGGTTCATCTTTTACAAAAGGCTGAAGCCGAATGTCCCTAAAATTCGTTTATACCAATGTGATTTCATATCTCATCGCTCTGCACCTGATCAGACTTTCACACTTTGGCACACACTTTCTCAAACCCACGAATTGTAAAACGATGTTAATACCAAATCGATGACATTTCGAAGCGGAACGAGCTATTCAGTGCTATGAACAGCACGGATGGCGACGCTTCTGCGCCCGTTGCCGAATCTGTTCAGTGCATCTTATCATGCGGGTGTTTTTCCATCTTCCTGAAAGGTTGCCAATGTAACGCCAAACCCTAAAAAGGGTGAGGCTAGTAACCCTTAAAACTACCGTCCAATGGCAGTTTTTTTAGCACTTTGCAAAGTTAGGGAGAGAATGATGAATCATCACCTTGTGAAGTATTTAGAGTCCAACAATTTGCTGAGCCATCGCCAATATGGTTTCCGTAATGCTCGCTCTACTAGTGATCTACTGGCGCTACTCTCTGAAAAGTGGAATAGGTATATTCATGGATTTGGTGAGAGTAAAGTTGTAGCCCTGGATATTTTCAAGGGGTTTGACAGAGTCTGGCAATAGGCTCTCATATCTAAATTTATTGCTTTTGGTACCGGTAGTCACCTCTCTCGATTCGTATCGAGCTTTCTCAGAAATCGTACTATAAGAGTGGTTATAGACGGGATTTTATCCGACGAGTTCAAGATAAATTCGGTGATACTGCAAGGCTCAGTTCTTGCTCCAATTCTATTTCTAATATTTCTTAACATTCTTTCTTTTCTCACTTCTAACCCTATCTACTCTTTTGCAGATGATAGCAACATTTGTCTTTCATATCCTTTTGATCGTAGGCCGAGCCTTTTGGAGATTGGGGCGAAAAGACGAAATATGAACGACACGCTTACACGCGACCTGTCGAAAATCTCTGAGTGGGATCGGGCAAACAGGGTCGACTTTAATGCGCGCAAGATCCAATGTTGTTTTCGCACATACCAACGTGGTGGTGTGTTGCCATCTGTGTCCATGGGTAATGTAGATATTGAGGAATCAGATGCTCTTGATGTTCTGGGCATGAAAATTCATTGGAATGATTACATATTTCCAGTGTCCAAAACAGCATTCAAGTGCCTCGGTTTTTAAAGACGGTACACAAATTATTTCACTCCATCTGATCTCCTATATATTTACAAGACTTATATCTGACCCAAATTGGAATACAACTCACATGTCTGGGCCGGTGCTTCAAAGTCTATATTAGAGTTTCTCGATCGCGTACAGGAGAGGTCGAAGGTTTTTATTAATGACAGTAGGGTAGCCAACTCTATCGATTCATTAGAACATCGTCGCAGTGTGACGTGTGTTTCATTGTTCTATCGGTACTATAACGGAATGTGTTCTGACGAAATTAAGGAACTAATTCCTGGCAATCATATACATATTCTTACGTAGTACTCCTACTTCTCGTAGAGCTCATCTCTTCGTAGTTGATTGTCCAGTGAATCACACAACGCACTATATGGAGAATTCTTTCATTGGTCGCACTGCTCGTTTGTGGAATAATCTTCCTGCGAATGTCTTGCCTGCCAGTTACAACATGAGCAAATTTAAATTGAACGTCTATAGACACCACTATCTCCATCCTCCTTCCCACAATTTATTTTCCTAGTACCAGCACAATGCACTGCATGAGTAGTGGTTATCCCATGAGTGCTAGTCTCAAGAGAAAAAACAAACTACTGATAAAAAAGTCTTTATACTTAATGCCGATGATAAGTAGCGTTAAATTACCTGACACAAGTTAATATGGCGAAATTTCTTACATAAATTTGATAGCAATAGCCCAGTAGTTGAACCATTTTCTTTGAAAGGCTTTCGGCACGTTTTGATTTCAAAAATTATGCTTAAAGCCTCTCGTATAATATGCCTATTTACTCAACATACGACGGTTGTTACGTTTGAATTTAGCTGTAGGGTATCAAATTGTCTTATGTGCTTGACTTCAATGTCTTTTTTTGTTTTTTATTTTTAACTTACTAAAGTTGAAGAGTTGAACTGAAGTTAAACTCTATCGTCATCTTTATTATTTTTCAATAAAGTTTTTAATAAAAACTTTACAACTTTGACATTGAACTACGGAAGAAGAGATATTACAGAAGTACTTGTCCTAGGGGTATAAAATAAAAAAACTTTAAAATATTTAAAGGAAACAAGGCTTATAAAGGAGTTTGCATAACAGATTTAATTTAAATTAAAAAAACACAAATTTTATTTGAAGTATGCAAGGGTTAATAGATTTTAGAAAACAGAATCATTGAAATAGGCCCTTAATTTAATAATAATTTAAAATCAGAAAAGATTTCATTATATAAATAGATTTTATTACATTCCTACATTCTTGACCTTTGAACCGATGATTTTTTTGCAATAATATTTTTAAATTTTTGCTTTAAATACTTGCTGCTTTCCCATTTGCTTTAGTTTTTGTTTTCGCACTCAAATTATTTTTTTTTTCATTTTCCAGGCACTTTTCATTTAATAATTTAGAAAATTTTAACACATTTTGTTATAGTCCCTGTTGGTTGGTTGGCTGATTGGCTGTTTGGTTGACTTTTCAGAATTTCATGAGCTACAGCAAGAACCACATTTCTTAGCCACACATTATCACGTGATTATGTGATTGCATTGAACCTGACCTCTTGGCTGTACGAAAATGTTTATGTCGTTACTTTGGCTGCTGCCTTGTTGCAGCAGTGATAATGACGTTGTTTTCAAAATGGGGGCATTCAACAGGAACAAAGTATATTAAAAAAAAGCCAGGAAGTTAAAAGAGTGCAATAAATGATCAGGCAAAAACGCCATCTACTGGGGTAAAATGAATCATTTGAATCATCACGACCACTTAGCAAGGATCTTAACCACTACACTATTACATGGAGGCGAGCCACAGTAGACTAATCATCATATTATTGCTAAAACCCAACTGATTTATAAAATTGAAACAAGGTCATGGTTGCTTTGTGAAAAGACATATGCTCCCAAAAGGAGAGACGGGGGAAAAAAGTTTCTGTCGGCTACCTCTGCTCAACAGTAGCGCACTTAGTACACCATTGGGACTTTCTTACTTTTTCATCGTCACTCCTCATTGGAGCATATTGGCTTTTCACAAGGCTTATATTGATTTTGTTTTATTTTCATTAATCAAGTTGATTTTAAAGCTAAGCAGTTGATCAATCTACTGTAGCTCGCCTCCATAGGATTATGTGTAGTGGTGAAGATACTTGCTAAGTAGTGGTGGTGGAAATTCTTACTTAGCATTGCAATTTTTTTCCGTTAGGTGGCGTTTTCTCCTGATCATTCGTCTGACGTTAGTCATCATCGCCAGGGGTAATGTGGCAGGTCACGGGGCTTATTTAGATGGATTTGTCTGAAGGCACGTTGTAGTCTCTTTTATTAAACGCCCAAAAATGCACTTAAATTTTTTTTCGTCATCTCCTCAGCTGGAATTCGAGCGTGAACCGCTGGTGTTGTGTGCCAGCATTCTGATCCCTTTACCCCTGTTATTGAGTCTATTCACCGGATATGTGGTGTCAGGATTTCATCACCATTTCTTGGGGAATATTTTAGCTGATCAATGATTGTTCTGCACGATTGATGCTGAAGCATCTGAGCATTTACTTTGCAATTTTTCTGCTATTGCGACTTACAATTTTAGATACCTGGGGCAGAAGGCCTACGTTGAGGGTAATTTTTTTCTTTTGCTAAGCAGGTATAACGCCACTGGGTCTTAGAGCTTACACGACCATACAAATCTTATGAGAATGAATCTCATAATATCAGGTGGCCCATTTAAAAGTTTAAAAGTAAAAGTGCAATAATATAAAAACGGTTAGAAATTTTGCCAAATTTACTTTTTGTTGCGAAGCAAAATATTAGTTCATTCAATGGCTGCCGCGACTGAGCTCACAAGACCCCATTCGATCGGACCAATTTTCAAAAACTTTTTTGAGTGTATGGGGTCAAATCTCGGCAATGGCAACACGAATGTTGGCCTTCAAACGCTCAATCGTCTCTGGTTTGTAGACATAACACTGTATTTAATGGTGCCACAGAGAAAATAGTTCAACGTTGTCAAATCGTAGTTTCTTGGCTGCCAACTGATATCACCACTTCGGCTAATTAAATGGCCATCAAACGTTTAAGGGAATAGATCGGTTGTGTCATGGGATATGTGGCTGTTGAAACCAAACATCGTTTACATCAATACCATGAAGAGCGGGCACAAACACTCGGTTATCATGGTGCGATAGGTCTCTGCATTGTCTGCAATGGTTGCGCGTTCTCATTTTCAAAGATATAGGGGCCACTTCACAAGACGCACCAAACAGTCACTTGTAATGAATGCATTGGCTTCTGTATGAACACATTTGGGTTTTCTGAACCCCTAATACGGTATTTTTGCTTAATAACGTACCCCCAAAGATGAAATAGTGCTTCATTCGAAAAGATGTTTTTTTTGACAAAATCGATATCATCGTGCAGTCTCTCATCGTCCCGTCACGCGGCTTCAACTCTTGATCGAATTGAACTTTGTAAAGCGTCACACTGAGATCACAAAATTCGATTCAGTTCTTGAGAACGATCACGAGTGAATTTTGATGGATTCTCACTTACGCTCTCAGCCATAGCTTAGATATTTTCGATTGTACGCACTGTATGAGCAAGCTTACGTCTTGTTGTATCAACAATGAAAGCAGTTTCACGAACTTTAGCAATAAACTTGCATATACCGGGCACTGTTGATCCTTTTTTGCCACAAAATTTTTGTACGATATTTTCGTGCAATTTCAGATCAATTGTCTTTGTATTGGAAATAAATTTTCAATAATTTCGTTCAGTGTAGATAATATACTGAATTTTATAACAGTATAGAATGACATAAGTATTGCCAGATTCGAAATAAACGATATTTACTTTAAAATTCAATTTATGAAATTATTCTTTTATATCTGCCTTAAGGGTCTGTCTCTCTTTTTGCTGTATTACTGGCAGTATGTGCCACATTTTTGTTTTCTATTTTGTCAGTCATTGAGTCCTATATTTTGTTTTCTTTCTTTTTTTATATTCGTTTGGGGAAAAACACGTTTAAATAGTTTAGCCAGCACGTTTTTAGTTTTAATATTTTTTTGGAGTGACATTTAGGGTCATGCTGAGGTGTCAAGTTTGATTGAATTTTCTCGTGTTGCATGCAGTTTTACATTTTAAGCACAAAAAAAGCAAAACAATCTTCTATAGTCTCCCTAGATAGCAGCAACGTTATAAATATTTAAGTGCTAAAAAAAAACATAATTCTCACCAAATTGGTAGTAATTTTTTGGCTTAGAACCAAACCAATATTTTAATGGCCCTAATGCACACGGAAATGGTTTGCATATATGTCTGTATCTAGGCCACTTCTGTTAGTTTGAAATATTTTATTCAAATTTTTTAAAATATTTTTTGTATTTTAATTTAAATTTTTTTTACATTTGCTTCCTTTCTATTTTTTTCTTTACCATTTTCATCTTGTTGTCACATCTTATCTTGAGCTGAAGATTCAAACGAGCTGCTGTTGATGTTTATTTTTTAACATAAAAAGGCGTTTTTTTTGCTCATATCTTGCTCACTATCTCTCTGTAAGCAAAGCTATACGTTGTTACCCTTTTCAACTCGTACCAACATGCATTGCATGGTAACATCCTTGCAATTATACTCGTACTCTAGTTTTTGCATATTCTTGATAAAAGGCTGGCTTTTTTTTCGCTTTTAGTTTTCTGTCACACAAAACAAATACAATCTGGCATTTCCGCAGTAGAGAACTTAAATATTTAGAAGTAAAAGGAACCTTTTTATTTCAACTATTTAAGTAAACACAACATACTCGTATATGCCACAATGAAAATGAATGAAAAAATTATTTCATTTCATATGCAATGCAAATGGTAAATGTGTTGTGGTGACTTTAGACATAAAGCGGTAGTATTTGATATTCTCTTTTTTGAAAGTAAATTTAAAAACTAAAAAGAAAAATTGACTTAAAATTTCTTTTTTATTCCGAATAACGTTGAAATTACTTTGAAATCCTGTTTAGTTTGAATATTTAAAGTCTATTTAAGCTTTCAAAAAAGTTACTCAAAAAAGAAAACCAAAAAACCTCGAACCAGACCTATTTTGAACTCAAAACCATAACTAGAAAAAAGCCACAGATTTAAAAATCGTACAGAATTACTATCTTGAGCTTAACTTATATATTATTTCTGCATTACTCTTCTTGTCCTGTTTCAGTTTCACTAATCAGTTGATTTTCAAGTTCGCCACCATCTGATTGTGTGTAGTGGTAAAGATTCTTACTAAGTGGTAGTGGTAATTCTTACTTAGCATTGACATTTTACCATAGTAGGGGGCGTTTATTCCCAATCATTCGTTCGCTGTTATTATTCGTCGCCAAAGTTAAGCTGGAATGTTAAGTAGGTTCCTCCTTTGAACGGATTTGTCGGCAGAGTAGTTTAATTTTTTCATTTAAACTCTCGAAAGCCATAATACTACAGACTCGAACCTGGGCCCATTGTGCTGTATGCGACCACTCTAATTTCTATACCACGCCTTTCCTTCGATACTATAGCTAGTTTGAAACCCATACAGATCGGGATTTGATGCCTGCATCTCTGGAAAATTACTTGGTTTCTGTGGTTTAAACCTTAATGGTGGGAAAAGTCCATTCGCTCGATATTGAATTGTCTAAATCAAGCTAGAAATGGTTACTATACCCAGACACTAAGTAACATCTGCAGCAGAAACGCTTGAAAGTCTCGGCATCTTACCCGACATCTCGCCATCCTACCCTATAATGTAAGCCACTCTTCTAAACTTAAAGCTACTAAATCCGGCTCTAATTAGGATTCTTCTTTAGAGCTCTTGTGGTCGTGTCTTTTTTATCATTCACCCAAAAAGCCAGTTACTTCTGTCGTCTCCAGCGATTTCGTTTTCTCTAATTAAGACTAAACAAGCTCTCCCAGTCTGTTAGCGAGGTAGTTACCCGTTCAGAGAATGTGTACGCCGACGTTAGGCGAATAATCCGAAGAGTCCAGCACTGTTTTCGATTTCATTTCATTAGCCTTTATAGCTCTTATTGACATATAACTTTCCATGATTAATTGGCCTTGATTTCCTTTTGGAATTCCATATTATGGTCGAGATGGCGGAAAATTGATCTCAATCTCTACAATCTCAATAAAGACCTCCGGTTCTGTCTCTCCCACAACTTGAATCTCTCTTTAAAGAAATTATTCTTTAGAAGTACTTGCAGAGGTGGCGTGGATAGAACGCTGGCACCAAACATAAGCGGCCTAGGTTCGAATCACCTTCAGAAAACATGAATAAAACAAATATATCTAAGAAACTCCTCAGTCCTTCGAGCTTACTTCTATGGACGACAAATATCAGGCGAATGATCAAAAGAAAGCGCCACCTACTGGGAGAAAAATTAAAATCCTAAGTAAGGATCACCAGCAAGGGTCTTCATAACTAGACACCACCAAACGGTGTCGAGCTACAATAGATTGATTACTGAAACAAAGCCATGAATGCTTAGTACAGGGTCAATATTGCTCTCTACAGGAAAGACGGAAAAAAATCTGTTCAGGACGGTGACTTAATCTCATCGACCTGAAATAAGTATCTTACAGTTGCCAAAAAGATTCGTCACTCCTCAGATAGTTAGGGATATATTGCCGATCTGACCTGTAGGTTCCTCTATTCAGTTCCACGAAGACTATTAGGCGAATTGCATAGTTCCCTTAACATTCCGACTGGAACAAGGGGCACTTCTCTCAATCATAGAACTACACCTGATTTCATTTCTAAACACATTGAAAGGGATCAACAGTTTAACTTTTTTTGTAGCTGTCCTTGGAACAAACCCACAATCTATGGCTTGATAGGCACGCGTCTAACTACACCACAGTGGCACAATACAACACGGCGAGTGCCGCTACTCATTTAACGCCTCCGTTCGTTAAGAGGATGTCCAGTACGATTTTTAAGGCACGTAGTTCTACTCATTACCTCACTTGTGCTCAGACAACAAGTGTAGTCGTGTATCCTGCAGTCGTCTATGTGCTTTTAGCCTTAACATATTAGACAAAAAATAAAATAAAATAACGAGTCTTAACTTACAAATTGTTTTAAAGTCTCAGTTGTATTTCATTTTACGACATATTTTTTTTTTTTTTTTTTGCTTTAAATTTTGTAGATTTTTTTTAAATTTTAAAAATAGCGCTGTATTTGACTATTTTTGTTTGTTTAATCCTTTTTCCACTACTTATTTATTATTTTCATTTTATTTTTTTATTTCTTCGTTTTTTTTTTTTTTTAAATGCTAATTTGTTAACAAACGATTTAAGCTCAACAGTCAGCCATTTATTATTGCAACGTTATGCTCTTGGCTTTTGTTTTCTATTGCCCTTAAAAAATACACAACAAAAGCCAACACTCGTTTAAAGGGTAAAATTTAAAATGAGAGGAGTGTTTAACATACACATATATATACACACACATACACAATTCACAGTAATAAAGGAAGAGCGACGTAAATAGCACACAGAATGAAAACAGAAAACACACAAAAAAGACAACAACAAAAAATCTAACACAAAACAAAATCCCTTTTTCCGTTCTACGCAATTGACATGTTAGGATTTCCGTTGCAATATTTCCATAAAAAAACAACAAAACAATGTTAAACGAACACACAAACTCTCTTATAGATTTCAATTCATAAACATCCCAAACACTTACACACACCTACACATATCGACATTCCAGCAGAAGAATAAGTATGCTTTTTATCAATGTTTGTAAGAGAGCAACCGAAAATTTGCTTTTAGAGAGAAACACCCTTTTCAGAAACTATGGAGACAATTAGGGAAAGCAGCAGAGAGCAAAAGCCACAAAACAAGATAATAACAACAAAGCGAAAACAGAGACAAACATAAATAAGCACAAGTAAAATGATAAAATTATGCATGCATTTGTAACAACAACAAACTTCTCTACACACTTACTATATGTACATGCTAACCAGTCCTGCCATATTTGCCGATTTATCAGCCTTAAAATTATCAAAACGCCGATTTGCCGATTTATGCTCTAAAAATGCCGATTTTTCGAGAACTTTTAACACTAAAATTTTTGAAAAAATAAAAGAGACAACTGCTATAATCGGCTATATCCTTATAACTCCGTCAATATCCAATGGATTTCTTAACCGTAAGTCTCGTTTTCTTCATAAATTAATATAATTTCCGCAAAAAAGCATATAAACTTGAAAAATGTGGAAAAAATTGGATGTAAAATCTGTTTGCTTGAGAAATACACCAAGATTCTTTAAGGCTACTTAAAGTACATATATATCATTTAAAAGACCTGTTTCTCTTCTTTCCAAATTCGGATAACATTCAGCTAAATGTGCTATTTATGCTAATATATGAGCTTATAAGTGCATGAAGGTCCGAAAACCCAAATCTCGGGTTACGGGAAAAAACTGGGTTTAAAAAGGGTGGCTCTTAAAATAAACTGGGTTTATTTAATAGATAGGGTCTGCCATCTAACGTTTTTTTTTCAACTAAGGCTTATTTCGTAAATGGTAACACTTAGCTCATGTCTGATTTGCCAGATAATTAGTTTTATCCTTCCGCTGAACGAATATGGTTGTGTATATGCTTGAATTTTGTTGTGTAAACGCTGGGAATCTGGGCCTGCGATTGACTCACAGAAGATGCCGATTTTGCCAAAAAAATCATTTTTTCAGATGAAGCCCATTTTGATTTTCGCGGGTATATAAACAAGCAAAATTGTCTCATTTGGGGCACAGAAAGCCGGCACACATGCATTGAAAAGCCAATACACCCAAAACGAGTTACTGTTTGGTGCGGATTTCGGTCCAAGGGCATAATTTGGCCATTTTTCTTCGAAAATGAGCAAAGAGTGGCCGTTACAGTCAATGGCGATCGTTATCGGGCCATGTCGAACGAATTTTTGTTCACAAAAATTGAAGAGGAGGATTTTAGTAACATTTGGTTTCAACTGGACGGCGCTACGTGCCACACAGTCGAAGCTACACTCGACGTTTTGCACCCTGTTTTTGAAGATCGCATTATCAGCCGCAGAGTTGATGTTGTTTGGCCACCTCGGAGCTACGATTTGACACCGTTGGACTACTATATATGGGGTGCCGTCAAAGATAAGTGTTGCGCCAACAATCCAGAGACAATTGACGCTTTAAAGGACAATACCCGTGAAGTCATTGGTAAAATACAGCTGCACACAATCGATAATGTGCTTAAAAGTTGGACCGATCGTGTAGGCTACTACATGGCCAACCGAGGCAGTCATTAGAATGAAATTATTTTCCATTATTAACCGGAAGGATTGTACCTTTAAATAAAGAAAGAAATTTGAGAAAATATTCAATTGTTCTTTTATAGCATTTTCAAAAAAAAAAATTATTTGGCGGACCCTATAGATAAAAAAAAATGACAGAAAAAAGATATGTTTTTGACATTTTCGAAACACCTCCAAAATATCGAGTTACGGGTAAAAAAATAATGGTTTTTCGGACCTTCAAGCACTTTTTTTAATCTATTTATCTATTACGAGTGTGCCGCTGTGGTCTGGGAGTTAAGACACCCGCCTACCAACCAGAAGGTCATCGGCACACTCTATTACGAGTGTGCCACTGCGGTATGGTAGGTAAGACACCCGCCTACCAACCAGAAGGTCGTCGGTTCAATACCAGAACAAACCATCTGAAAAAGAAAAAAAGTTATTTCTACAGCGGTATCACCTCATAACATTAGCTAGTAACTGGTTATTATGAGTATTACTTAGTATTGAAAACTTCTCTAATGTTTTGTTACGGGAAAATATGAAAAAATTATAATCTATTAGGAGTACAAATTAATTCGGTTCTTTGTTTTAGCTCAAAACAATTATTTTATTTTAAAAGATAACGAATTAACAAGTATAATCAAAATATTGTCCATTATAACGGACAACTTCTTCCCACCTGTCAGGTAATTATCGAATCTCGTCACGCAAAAAAATCCTCATCTTTTGAGGCGTTCCAAGTTTGAAGACAATTTTCAATGTCCTCGAAAAAAGTAAAGCATTGCAATAGCAAGTTGATGAAGCAATATAAGGAGAATATGGAGGACGCGGCAGGATATTGCATTTGAACGTTTCAAAATTTGTTTGCCAACTTTTGCAATGTGATGCCCACCGTTGTCACAAATGTTTGTTCTTATATTCTGGCTTATAATTTACAGCTTAAACGAGCAATTGCAGTGAGTACAACGCGCTCTATTTTCTGTCAAAGTTCATTATCTCTCTATATATAAAAATGACGTGTATCTTCGTAATCGCTAAACTCAAGAACTTCTGCATCGATTTCGACCAAACTTTATATACATGCTCTATGGGGCGTGAGAAGTGTTTTGTGTAGTTTGAAGTTCGTACGACAGATGGCGCAATATTTTTCTTGATGTTTTTGCACCGTAATCCAAGAACTACTGCACCGATTTCGACCAAACTTAATATTCATGCTCTATGGGGCGTGAGGAGTATTTTTGTCTAGTTTGAGGTTCGTCCGACAGATGGCGCCATATTTATTTTTTTGTGTTCTTGCACCGTAACTCAAGAACTACTGCACTATGCTGTGCTTCGTTGAAGGCGTTGGTTCGTTAATCAGCGTGCAGTGGCGTTAATTAGCCTGATACCGACTGAAACCCAACATCTTTTTGTGAAAAAAATATATTTAAAAAGAAGTAAACAAATATCTATCATTCTTTTTTAAACTCCATTTGCGCAATAAGCCTATTTTATGTTTAGCTGAAGGCGTTAGGTGCTTGATGGGCGTGTGGCGGCGTGTAGCGGCATTAAGTATCCCGACACCGACTCATACATAACCTCTTCTCGTGAAAAGTTCGTGGGTGTCAAACGAAAAAAATTAAATTAATTAAATTGAAGAATAATTAATTTAAATTAAATATTACATACATTTTAATAAATTAACCCAAGGTGCTAGTGAAAGTAAATTAATTGTATTATTGAAAGCTATTGAAAAAAGTAAATAAGCAATAGGTAAGACGATAAAGGGCAGCTTTTTTACCCCAACAATAACAAAAGCAAAAATAAATATATCATAAGAAATGTATATTGCAGTACAATCACACGTGCAAATATTGGTCGCCGTACCCGCCACACAAATTGTATGAGAGTGCTGCGCTCACAGCAGACATAAGAGGAGCGCGCAGAAGACAATGAACTAGCCAGGAATTGAATGTTAGTTTTATACCAAAATTATTTACAAGAAAATCGCGAAGTACGCATCAAACAACAACGCGCTGCGAGAAGAGCCTCCAGATACACAATATCAATCACATTTCTTTTATGGGTCTTGCATTTAATTATGGTCCCACAATTGATTAAAATATACATCCCAGTATTAATATGGGTAACATGGATCAATTATGTGTCCATTGCAAAGCATTTAAATATAAAAAGGAAGCACCTGGCTTATATTGTGCAAATGGCAAAGTAAAGCTGCCACAACTAAGCCAACCACCGGAACCATTACTTTCATTGGTGTCTGGAACAACAACACAATCAAAACATTTCTTAACCCATATACGAGCTTATAATAATTGCTTTCAAATGACGTCATTTGGTGCTGACAATATATTTAGTGGAAGTTTCATGCCAACATTTAAAGTACAAGGACAAATATATCACAAAGCAGGATCATTATTGCCTATTCCTAATGATGAATACAAATTTTTGCAGCTATATTTCCTTGGAAATTCTGAAACAGAAGTCACCACCAGATGTACAATTGCTACGGGACTACTACAAAATTTATTCCATCAGCATAACGAATTGGTGAAATTATTTAAAGTTGCAATAGACCGAATGCCATCCGATAATCACAAAATAGTTACAAAAGCTGCAAAACCAAAAACGTAGTTTATCAAAAAGTATTGCAGTGAATATATAGTTATAATTCAAATAAAGTATGTAAAATATAATTTATAATTATAAAAATTTTAATTCATGCGTTATTCCTGTTTTAACTTTTGAATAAAACATTTTTTTCTATTATAAATAACCAAAAACACTGACTTGATTTTCTTCGAGAGCCAGTTCAACATAAAAGAAACATTTTGGGCCAGCAACGAGATCCGGCCTAGCTATCAAAAATATATAATTCCGTTTGAACAATAATTTCTATTTCGATTGAGTGCACCTTTCATTCTTCTTCTAAATATCAATCAGCCATGACTTTGCATGCAAATCAGACAACGTTTGCCCGGGTCTGCTAGTAAATAGTAAAACATAGGAATTGTACAAACAAATATAAAGATATTGAAGAGTTACTCGATAGGCATTTTTTTTTAACACATATTCTTGCCAATCCTGCTTGAAGCTGAACAAGGATGTCGCCTTTTTTTAGTGGGCTTTATTTCATAAATTTGTAATAATATAAGGCTCTATGCTCCGCGCGCATATTTTTATTAAAATTTCGATCGGTAAAGGATTAACAAAAGCTTTGTGACATCTGGCATTTGTTTGTCATCGTTACTTTCATAAAATTTGCTGTTTCTCTACATCTTACTTAGCATTTTTCCCTCGAATAGAAATGTGATCATTGTACTAACAATATAATGCAGTTTGTTTGTATAACGTTTATTTTATGATATTTTTTAAATTTTTTTTTTTTATTTTTATTTTTATATTGGTTCATATGTTATAAACATTAGTTAATGTACTGTTTTGTTAGTTTTGGTTATTAGAAAGATGATTATCATCCTTAAAATGGGAAATTTTACTTTGCCGATTTTTTATTTCAAATATGCCGATTTTTAATCAAAATCATCTGGCACCCCTGATGCTAACGTCAACAAGAAAAATAAACGGCATTTTTTTCTGCGTTTGTGTTTACATTTCTTTCCTTTTCTGTTTACACAACCGCCCATAAAATATGCAACACAAAAAGAAAAAAAAAACGCCTAAAATAACAAAAACGTAACAAAACATGCTGGAGTCAGACAGAAAAGACGAATTTTATTAAGAATTCGTTGGATTTTTTCTTTATTTTCTTAAGTTTTCTATATAGTTTTTTTTTTTAGAATTCCCTTAGTAAACTTGAACTTTTTCATTAACATTAAATATTTTTGTTTTTTTCATTTCCTTTGTTAAAAAACTCCTCGAAAGGACAAAAACTAAATAATTGTAAGGAAAGATAAAAACTTAAAAAAAATAGTAAATATGCTTGTCGCATAAAAACATATGCATGTAGAAATTTTTATGCATTTTAATTTTTTGTTTTTCTTTTTTAATAAAATACAAACTTATACAAACACATGAATTTTAAGCTCATTTACTTAAGAAAACAATTTTTTCTTCGCAGACTAGACTTTTTGTTAGAAGATTCAAACTTTAAAAAAATAAATAAATATTTGAAGGAATTAAATTAAAGACAAAGAAATGGATGCTCTAAAATTAAGGCAGAGTAGTGGTGATAACACTGAGAATAAGAAGAAATAATTTTGAATTAAACGCGATAGAATCAAACTTGATTTTATTATTTAATATTGAAGTTGAAATTTCACTTTATTTCTTAATATTTTAATAAATAAAAAAGCGCAGACACGAACAAAGTTTTGAATATCAAATGACTTTTGATATCTAGTTCCTCAAAGAAGAAAACAGCTAAACAAGAAACAGCTGGCTAAGCGTAAACGAAAAAAGACAAAAACTAGACAAAACTAGATAATATGAGAAAATCACACCATAAACGTCTTATCAATCAAGGATGCATTAGCAAACAATCAGTCACTGATCGCAATGGTGTTCTACCGACAAACAATGATGCCAAGACTTAAAACTGAAGAGTATAATAGTAATATCGTTAGACAGGAAAATACTAACGACAACCTTCCGAAGGATAGTAGCAGTCTTGAAGAAAATAACTTGGGAATAATACCGAGCAACCCTCCCAGCTGAAGGACTAGAGAACAGTGGGCAAGAATGGAATACCAGATAAGATTTTATGGTTTAGATCGATATTACAGTTGGATTTCTACGACTACATCATTCTGTGAACAAGTAAAGTTTAATTTCATTGTAAATTTCAATTCAGAGCCCGCGGTCAAGTGGACAGCGATGAGATTTGAATACAGGTCACTCAAAGGTCTTGACAAGTTTGTAAGTTTTTTGGAAAGCTGACTTCACAGCACCACACTATAACTTCTCAGTGGATTTCCACAAATGGTGTGATGAACCTGACCATTAAAGACCCTCAGCAGATCTTGGCGGCTCCAAGTTGAATGAAGCTCTGGGTGGTGATATATTTTTGAAATCAGCGACTATAGTTCACTCTATAAGGTTACCGGGCCACTTAGCGTTTTTTAGGTGAAAGTAAAGGCAATACGATATACTTTGGTGCAAAACAGAAAGTTCTGGAATGTTCTGGAGAAAATTTGTCAAAAAAATGGAATCTACCTGAAAATTCATCACTTCGAAAGTCAGAAATGTAAGTAATTTGCTCCGAGTAAGTAGCCTTAGTTGTTATAAAAATTGTTTCTTTCTAGACCGTATTGCTTTCAAGGGGTAAGCGCCTGCGAGCAACTGGGCACTGGCGCGATTCGAATATGTGTCACTCAAAAGTCTCAACAAGGAGCGTTGACTGTACTATGGCTTCTCAGTGAAGTAGCGGACTATGATTCCGGACAAGAGGGAAAGAGCAAATGGTATGATGCTCTAAGTTAGTATGAGATGTGGGTATAGGTATATTTTCGGAGTGGTTTTTAGGCGGAGCATCGGCCAAATCATAACTGGAAAGGGCAACGTCTCTAGGAGAGATATAAGCATACGTTTGGATAGCTAATAGGCTTTAAGAGTTATCGAATGCAAAAGAGTCCAATATTTATATTATATTGCTTCCGGGCCATAGTGATATTCCTTGGAACTGTAAGGTTGATAAAATGGCCAGACATGACACCACCATCGAACCTACAAGCAAATTTTCCATGTTGGAAATCCCATTGGGAACTTGTAAGCTTATGATTCACAGCTGAATTTCAAGCCCAAAAAATATCTGCTTAAGTTGAGCTTAGTTGTTGGTGTCATTACTGTGCATTGTAATAGGCACTCATGCTATATCAGTGCAGAACTTTCTATCGAAATTAGATGGGGTTGGATATTGTTTACTTTCAGCTTCATTAGTGCTATTTCGACCATTTTATTAATTTTTTAAAAGCTCAATATTTGTTAAAGCTTCTTTTGGCTTTAATGGCTACTAAACTTTATAAGCCACGAAGAAATCATACTTAAATTGCATATTAATCCACATTTCGGGAAGTGCTATAAACACTTCTTTTAAAAATTCTACACATAAAGAGACTGGATAACTAGGGCGAGGAATGAAAAGCATTATGGCCGTTTTCTTAAGTCCATTTTTGCCTAAGCTTGCTGGAGCTTTAAAAAGAATTTTTCTACTGTTGTGAGGAGATAAGTCCTTAGGCTTCGAAATACGCTAGTACGTTAGTAAAAACTACTTTGTGGACCTTTTCAATTTCTTTTTAGCTACGAAGCAACTCTAGGTAATGATATATCCATTGACATAGTTTAAGTTTGATCTGCTTTCTTTTGTTAATACAGTTCTTCCTGCTTTTCACCAACTCTAATCTGCATTCGGAAAACGACTCTTAGAAATAGATATGGTCTGATAAAACATAAATGAATAGTTTTATCTATTTTTTTTTTAAGCTACGCACTTAAGGGCATCTTAAAATCAAGATTTCTTTGGATTTTTATTAACGCTGGAGTCAGCCTTGTCATACAGTTCTGAAATATTTGCTGGTGATATAACTCAACCCTTAGATAATGTGGATTATTTAAAGATAAATGTCTATGTCATGCATTAGGGAAGAAATTCGAATACTACATCAGCCAGATCCATGCAAAATGGCTTTGGAAAATGGCTTTTGAAAAACATGATACACATGTGAGTTTAGGCTATTTGTTTGATATATTGTGCCATAAATAGCTCTAATTTAAGCATTTTATAAATCAACTGGGGTAACTACTTCCGCTATACTGGGAGCCAGCCTATACTTGCTTTTTGACTGATGTGGATAGATAACTGTTAACGTTCTGAACACATACAAAATTCCATATTTTCTTAAAATTTATGGTTTGAATTGACCGCCAAGTTAAACTCTAAGCATTCTCAAGATATATAAATATCAATATCGAATTTGTATGGAGGTACCATGCCAACTTATTCAATTCCGCCCCCTTTTTAACTGACGGTTTTATTATCTAAGAAGTTATTTAGTACAAATTAAGAACCTTGCATTCTAGCTGATCTCAAGTTATACAAAAAGCAGTTTTACTGAAATAAGAATGTTTAAATTTAATAAGAAAAATTAATAATAAAATAATAAATTCTTATTAAATAAATTTAATAAGAATGTTTAAATTTTGGTATATTTGGTAGTTATGTGTCACCCTGTGAATGCCGTACTTATTTGCGTATTTGGCAGCACTGCTAAGTTGACCAACTTTACGTTACATTTGAATTAACGGATATAAAAATAGAAGATATGAGACATTTCCGGAACCTTCCAAACTGTAGGCAATTATGTATATAAGAGGCTTCTTCACCTACACGTCAGTTATTTATCGTTTGGCTGTCAATAAGTAAAGTTATGTTAAAGCTGAGATAAAAGTGTTGTATATATGAATATTAAATGTTGTAAGACAAACAGTATAAAAGTTAGAGTGGAATAAATAAAAACTGTAAAACAACAAAATAAAGCGGTGTTTATTTAATTTTAACGCAATTTAAACGAGCTCCAACAATAAAACGTAACAATAAGGAAAATGGTGAGCATTTTTTTGATATTTGTAGGGGAATATATAGAAAAATCTAAATGCCATATCACCATCTATGGACCATCCCCAACGTGCCATGAAATTTTGGTTAAAACTGGTCGACCCGTTTTCGCTGTTAGTTCTGACATCAAAGTGTACAATTATTTTTATATATAAAGATAGGAAAAAGTTCAAGATGGATTTGAAAACTTGCTCTAATCTTAGCACAAAAAAAAATCTCTTCAAAGTCCTTAAATCGGTTTCACAAATACCTTCTTTTATAACGTCTTGCCTCTCAAAATCGCACATTTCAAATTTCTTTCAAGTTTTCATTAAAATTTTGATTTCTTTTTTTACATTTTCTCTCTCCATTCCCCACACATTTCATTTGTGACTTTATCACACAGAAGCAAAAATCTCTAAAGTCAACTTAAGAAAAAATCTAAACAACAGGCAAGAAATGCCAAAAAACTGAAAGAAAAAATAACAAAACACACATTCACCACACGCGCAGTATAACAGGAAATCCTTAATAATTTCGAAAAATAAAACTTAAAACTTCAACTCTCTAAAGATGCAATTTAAAATGAATGTTGTTTTGCGCTCTTTCACTCACTTTATTACTCCCCAACGCTTTAAATATACTTTTGATGCTTTATGTACATATGTATGTGTGTATGTCTTTGTGTATTGATTTCGGCATCCTTTTGCGTTCATGCATGTAAATTACTGTGTAAGTCGTCATAGTCTACTCTACTCGTTATGTCTTGTGGTTGTGATTTTATTGGTGAATATTTACTGAAGTCGTTATTGCTTTATACTTTTGTTGTTGTTGTTGTTGCTGTTGCTGCTTTTGTGTGTGTGTATATGTGTGTGTATGTGATGACTGTTAAGTTGCATGTTATTGTTTGTTAAAGTACTTAAGCAACTGTTAGCAAAAAGAGAAAAAATTCACTTTTCCAATTGCACCAACACCATTCAAAATATTCTTAAAGACCTTTTTCCTCTGTTTCATTCGTTATGTTTTCTTCTGTCTCTAAAGCAGGATATACGCGTTTGGTTAGATAGATTCACATACACAAACGGACGGACACATGAAACAAATCGTATGAAATCTGATTTTTGTTCTTGAGTTGTTCCTCTCTTTCCTTTTTCGCTTTTACAATTGATTTCTTAGCGGGGAAGATATATTATACAAAAAAAATGTTGAAAAAAAATAAGGAAAAGAAGAAAAGATTAATGAGACCAAATTTGCTAAAAAACCACAAATATTTTTTAAATAAAAAAATGAGAGTTTAATTGAAAACAAGGAGACCAAAACAGAAAGGCTCTGCGTGTACGAGTATAGCAATATAATAGAAGAGGTGGCATCTTTTGTTATTTAAGATGCATAATCGTCAAGACTAATGGTTGTGAAAATTTTATTCTAAAGCGAACAGCCAAGGCAGGCACGAATTTGTCTTTTTTAGACTCTCTTTATTGATCAATTTTATGCTGAGAGGGAAAAACGACGCCTATTCGTGAATGCGAATCATGGAATGCCGCATCACTTTATACCCAGAATATGCAAATTTTGCAAGAATAAATGCTTGCGTCGAAATCTTCGCTATAAGTCATACTTAAATGGAGGTGGTGTGGTGTAGAGTTAAAGCGCAAGCATAACAACACAAACGACTCAGGTTCGAACCCCAGCAGAAGACATAACGAAAAAAAATTTAATTGTGGTTTCGAATGTTTAATAAAGAGGCTTCAACTTACCTCCAGACAGAAAAATACGAAAAAGCCACCCTGACTTGCCGCATACCTCTGGCGATGATGACAAACATCAGACGAATAATCAGGAAAACACGCCACCTACTGCGAAACAAATTACAATGCCAAAGTAAAGATCACCACCAATTAGCAAAGATCTTCACCACTACGCAAAATCATATGGAGAAAGCTACAGTGGATTAATCAACTACTTAGTTCCAAAATCAAATTGATTAAAGAAACTGAAACAAAGCAATGTATGCTGTTTGGAAAGCCAACATGATTGTGCCCCTTCTTATCTATAGTTTGCTTAGCAGATCTGCTACCTGCCTAATAAGCACCAGCAGATCTAAGACCATAATGGTGGATATATCACCCAGTGAAACCCTATGACCACCTAAGCCTATCGAAAAGCCTACAATCAGTGTTCCGCTGTCTCTGATGCCTGTGCGCACAGTCTACAAACATCCACATCTGTGACCGCTATCCTCTTCAGATGCGCTGATAGTCTAAATTAGACTGCAAAAATTTCGTTAGCGAAACCCAAATTGCATACTGATCGCCGTCTAGACTATACTTCACATGTGTTTAGGTTACTCAAGTTATGGTTGCTGTAGGAGTTAGCAGAAGAAGCTAAGAAGTCTTAGACTTTTTCAGGGATAAATGACTGTCGAATCTAATCAATTTTGTCAGAGTTACCGGTTGGCTATCGCTAGAATCACTTTATTTGTACATTCAGACTTAGGATGGATTTTTCTCTTCTGTGGGATCTTGGAATAAAGCAAAAATCTGACGTCTTGTGTGGCTTATAGTACTGATTTGTAGAATCAATTTCAGCCAGTTGGTTAACATACTACTATAGCGCTTTAAATTGTGTCATTTTGTATAAACACCATAAAGTCCAACAAACGATCAATTTTTCCAGATGCAATGGCTTTTACATAATCACTTCTAGGTTTCCTAGCTTCATAAACAACAATTTTGCTTGTTGACGCAGTGAGAAATGAACTTCATTGGTAAAGAAAATTTTTTTGTTCGAAAAATCAGCGTTAAACACCCAATCAGTATATCTCTGGCGTTGTAAATATTTAGCCCGCTTGTTGCGTTAGTTGAACTATGAATGGAAGCTGAATTCCTAAAATCCAAATGCAAAATACACCATAATGAGCTAATGGTTTCCGCAAAAGCTGCATGATTAAGGAAGAAACACTTATTCACCTACTGCGCACATGCTCGGCGTTATGTGCCAGAAGAAAGAGGCACCTGTCCTTCTACCATGCGACTAAGCTTAAGGAGCTGTCGAGCACGGACAGGGAGAAGCTTAGCAGTTTTGTTATGAGTTGCGAATGGTTACAGGTATCACAACTTTTTTTTTGCCTACGTGTGTCAGTCATGGCATTTCTATTTACCTACCTTGGGCTATCTAAACGCATTTTATATGTAAATAGTTGGTGCCATTGATCTCCTTTGTATGCAATTTTTTATGTTCCCTCTCTAAATAACATGTTGCATAGACTAAATGACTTGTGGAAGTAAAGCAACAATAATAACAGCAACAGCATTTAAACAAAAAAAAATATATAGAAAAAATGTAGTAGAAGTTATAGGGAAAGAAAAAATATTTTTATTTTAACAACAACAAAAAAACAACAAATAAACAAGAATGAACAACAACATACTAACGAGGCATTGAAAATTTGCGTGCATTGTTGTTTGAATATTTTTATGTAAAAAGCACAGAGCAAAAGAAGAATAATATTTTTTAGAAAAAAAGTGAATTGTTATAGGAAACTACATAACACATGAGCTGAAAAGTCCCGGATATAACACATAGATGACGCTATTGCATTCACCTCTTTTTCAGTTAGTGCTTACCTACAGAAGACAGTTTTTAAAATTTCATTAATTGGTAATTGGTTATCGTGCTAAGACTGATGCTATAAACACATTCAAGGCTACCGACAATCAGCAACTCGACTACGAAAGACGCTGGCTACAAACCCCAGCTACGTAAGTATATATTTTAACGACTACAGCTACAAAAAAATGTCAACAAACGTATATATGATTATTCTTTTTCAGTGGTGCCACATACGTTTTTTCGCGGTTTTAATATATATTTTTCATGTATTACGTTTTTAAAACGCCTATTCATGCATCTTATTGTATTGACTAAAGTGTTTGTTGTCGCCAATAAAATTAAAAATTAGATTAAGTTGGCTACAGGCTATAACAATATTCGTGTAATCGGTAGCTGTGTTGCCGCTAAAACAAAAATTAAAAATGTCTTATGCATACATGTAATCCATTTTTGACAGCTTGTAGTCGATGGTCGGTAGCCTTGAATGTGTTTATAGCATGACGCTACTTTTGTTATTTTCTGAGCAATGGATCAAAAACAACTTCGTGTAATAATTCTGCACTGCTTCTTGATGGGAAAAAATATCGTTCAACCGCAACAAAACAGTGAAAAGTGTTACGGGGACTCAGCTCCATCAGAAACAACAATAAAGCCTTGGTTTATTGACTTATAAGCGATGAAGCAGAACACAGTAGACATGCAAATGAGGCGGTAACACCAAAAAACATCGAAAAACTCCACAAAATCCTTTTCAATTAACAAACAGTGAAGTTGCGTGAGTTAGCTGATCTCGTAAAGATATAAAAAGAACATATTGGCTTTACACTACATAAGCAGGTGACTATGAAAAAGCACTGTTGAAACTGCTGGGCGCGTTTCCTCACTGACAAAAGATAAAAACGTGTTGCTGATGGCAAAACTACATGAATTGAACTTCGAATTACTACCTCATCCACCTTTTTCACCAGATTTGGCTCCCCGCAACTACTGGCTGTTCTCAGACTTAAAGAAACACTGCCGGTAAGAAATTTCTCACGAATGAAAAGATTATCGCTAAAACCGAGGCCTCCTTTGAGGCAAAAGATAAGTCATTCTACGAAGGTAAAGAGTGGAGAAATTTTAGGTTAGGAAGTAAATTTGCTTAAAAACACATGCACAATATAAAATGGAAATATGACGGCGGGTAAATGTCCACCTCTAGCAGCTCGGCAGACGTCCGCTCTTTTCACAAAATTTTGCTCCACATTTTGCAACAGAGCTTTGCTTATCTCGTCAATGCACCACCAAATTTCATCTTTCAGAGTGTCAGCTGTTTGTGGTTTGGTTCTAGAGAAAATAATCCAGCGGCGTTAAGTCACAAGAACGAGGCGGTCAATCGACATCGCCAAATCGGGAAACTACGCGCCTGGGAAATTTTTCATGCAATAACTGAATTGTTTGGCTGGCTGTGTGGCTTGTGGCGCCGTCCTGCTGAATCCAGATGTCACTGTTGTCAACATTAGCCAATTGTGGCCACAAAGATTGGTTGTCGGGGTTTGGTAGCGCAGAGAATTCACGATAACGGCGTTTCTTTGCTCATTTGGGAAAAAATTTGGACTAATAATGCCGCATAAGCACAAACCGTGCCATACGGTCACTTTCTTTGGATCTAATGGTTTTCCGAGGATACTTTGGTAGACTTTGTGAGACCTATATGCGACAATTTTGCTTGAAAATGGGCCGCATCACTAAAATCTTATTTTGTTGAACAAGGCGCTCTTTTCCTTCAGTTTTTCAAACAACCAATTAATTCACAAACGTTCGACACAAACGATGGTCGACTGGCTTTAATTCTTGAAAGAGTTGAACTTTATATAGCTTGAAAATGAAGACCTTTATGCAAAATGTTGGGCACAGTTTCTCTGGTGATGCCCATTTTGCTGTACAGCGGTTATGTTTGCATCACATGTACTGTTTTAATCTAAAGAAGAACAAACATTTTTAGAAAAAAAAATTAATTGTTGCAGGGAGGTACAAAACACATGGGTTGAAAAGTCCGGGTTAACACATATACATTGCATACATCTCTTTCTCAGTTAGTACTCAGTTAGCTTTTAAAATTTCATGATATTTTATTAATTAGTTAATGAGTTATTGTGCTAAGAGTGATGCTACAAGCACATACAAAGCTACCGACCATCGGCCATACGACGCTGGTTACAAAAATAGCCAAGTAACCAGCTACTAAATAATTAAAAAATAAACAAACGTAGATTTTATTATTCTCTTTCAGTGATGCCAAATACATTTTTTTGCGTTTTTAATGTATATATTGTATGTAAGGCGTTTAAAAAACAATTGTCCGATTGCCAGCAATAGTACCGCGAGCCAGAAGGAGCCACATTACGAAGTGATGCTATTCACCATTTTGAATAGTAGTAGGAGTAGAGTGTAGCGCAGAAGAGTGTAGCGCAGTAGAGTGTAGCGTTTCATAGTTAAAAATTTCTAATTTCTTGCTAAATAAGTGTTGACAACTTAATTCTTGACGTTTCAGCCAATTTACTTCTTAACCTCAAATCTGCCCACCCTGTAGTATTGAAATGTTAGAGCGGCGTTGAAATGATTGCTTTGCTCTTAATGGAGATTGCGTTGACGAATAAAGCTAATTTTGAAGAACAAAAAAAAAAAATTGTTTACTTTGTTCGGCCTGGGACTTTTCAGACCATGTGTTAGTTATGTCTGTAGTCTCAGGGAAATTTTCATTTTCAGTTTAATTCATTTTTATTTTTTTTTTTCTTATTATTATTTACCATATAAAGCAGTTAATATGAAGAGGAAATTTATGTTTTCTTTTCTTTTTTTCAAACGACAAAAAATTTTGTGAAAATATCAGCAGCCTTGCATTTTCGAATAAAAATTTTCACTTTTTTTCTTCCGGTTTTTGCTCAGGTTCTTGTAGTTTAGAAAAAATAATAATTAATTTCGTATGTGGCATGTTATTACTACTGCTCTAAAGCTACTGCTTGTTTGTTGGGTGTTGTAAGTCTTAAGGGTCTCGTTATTAGCCTTAAGTGTTATATGACTTGTTGTTGTTTTTTCTTAAAAAAAAAAATTCACTCCTTTTTTTCAAAACAAAGTACTCTCTTCAATTTTATTTCCATGCTGTGCTGTTAATAAGTACTTTTTGCTTCAACACTTATAAGGAGTAAAAAAAAATAAAACAACAACACGAGCAGCAGTAGTATTAGCAACTGCTTTAAGTATAGTTTTCATAACATAAAAAACGGAGAGAAAAAACTCCTTAAAAAATAACACTCATTAACACAATCATGAAAGAACTCTCAGCATCCATAGTAAAAATTATCCCTTACAAGGTTTCTTCTTTCTTACTTGCCTTATCATTATTAAAATTAGATTTAAAGAAAATTCAGTACAAGAGTACCAAAGCAACAAAGTAACTAAATATGCCTTTTTTTCTATTTGGAATCCAACCAAAGCAACAAAACTTATAAAAAGTACGTGCCAATAAACACTTACTTCTAAAAGCAGCCAAAACACATTTCTTTTAAATGCATTCCTTACAAAAGAGAAAAAATTTTAAAAAAATAAAATAAAAATTAAATAAAATGTGTCGGTAATATAAATCATCAGCGAGGTATGACTGTTTGCAACACCTTGTTTTTGGTTTAAATATTAAACAACAACCAAAAGCATGTCTTTCTTAGACTGTGACGACAAAAAACTCTTTGAATTGCAAGGAAAATATAGAAGAAAATCACTTTTAAATAAAATGTAATGCTCACTACGTGAACATGCCAGGGTGACCAAAGGGATGTTGTGCCAGAGACATTTCTAATGACTTTGTTTTTAAATAAATGAAAAGTAACACAGTTTGCGAAAGGAAAGTAGTTGGTTAGTTAGTCACGACCAATATTGATCCCACTGTGATGCCCATATCAGTAATCTAAACTTACATGTCCGCATTCCGGTCTGAACCGTACCAACCAGACGTATGCAAAAGAAGAGATCCAGCTGATATTCACATCATCCAAGTTTGACATGGCATGCAGAAACGGTCTGCCAAGGAAAGTAGTCCTAATATTCAAAAGATTTGGAGTTTTGAGTTGTCACTGAACGGTAGACCCAATCTACTAGCATGCTCAGTAATCACAGCCACCAGAATTCGTAGCTTCTGTCGTGGCCAGAGCACGTGGGTTCATCATCCCACCGTAACTGTGCTCTGCCACACATTTACCGCAAAACAAGAAGTCTACAGGAGGGGAGTGGCATCCAAACCATATTACTGAAGAACCTACCCCCGCCAGTCCGACTGCCACACACTTCTTTCGGCTGTCACAGTAACCCCTTACCCAGATAATCTCCAGGTCTGTATGTCTCGCCATCTCGTTCAGAGATGCTCGGCATTTACATACCAGTCGCGATGTCGAGTAGGCACCGGAGAGAGTAGACAATCTAATCGCAGCCAGACTGTCCGTATAGATCCGGATATCAGTGGACAGCGGCCCACCTTATCGCCTCCGCCTTTAAGATACTGCAGTGGTCTGACAGTGCAAATGATACTCTCAATCCGTATAGAGGAATAAAGATACCGATACCCAAACCATTTTAAGAATTTCGATCCATTCGTGTATACCTCAACGGAGCCGAGAATATTCTATCCAGGAAGGGTTTGTGTGTGCGTATACTTTCTCCGATCATGCCTACCATCTGCCCAGCCTTCGGTCCACTTGACCCTGTCAAAGATCGTGCGATATATGTATTTTTCAAGAGACCTCCGTCATACGTACAACCGCATCATACATAAGTATGGGCTTAAACACCGTGTCAAAAATTCATTTGGAATTCCTGGGATTAAGACCCCAGGACTTTTCTACGGTCCCACAGCGTACAGCGCAACGTTCGCCTTTGACCAGGATAGCTTTGAGTCCAGGATTTCCGCTAGATACCTCGACTATCGTACAGCCTCATTTCAACCCCGTGCAGATGCAGTAGGGAAAACGACGGTACTTTGTACCTGCGTATGAATAGTACTAATTCCGTTGACTGCTATAGCGACTTAGAAGGCCCAGTCGATAAATTTTCCCGACACACACAGCAACCTTGAATCAATTTGAATCAAGTCTCATAGTGGAGGCAATGACCATCTTTATCAAGAGTCTTAATATGAATCTTATCAGTGCCACCAGAGCCGACCTAGAGCCATCCGGTGTCGCATTGTTAAAGGCCCCCTCTATATCCAGGAATGCCACTAGAGCATATTCCTTGTGCTCGAGAGTATTTTCAATATACCCCACAGAAAGGAAAGTAACAAAAACTAAATAAAATAGGCCCGCTTTTATGAAATCTTATAGTTTTGATAAGTTTCTTGTGTGAAAGATGGGCACTACTTAGCTCCTTGTTTGGATGCAGAATTTCGTATAGTGCACATGATATGGACTGCGTTTGAAAAAATGTTCCTTCAAACAGTCCTAGAAATATGCTCAACCAGTCGTCCAATAAAAATAAATACTGGATTATGACAGCATTTATGTCAAGAATATTATGAAGTCTTTTAAAAAAATTGTACCATTTTTATTTAAAAAAAAATTAATTTTTCTGGTGCCCATTCCATCAACGCTTGAAGCATTAAACACATAACCGACAGCAATCAGCAGACAATATATGTCTACCCATTCTAATTAATTAATTGACTGGCTAGTATTTCCAGATGAACCTAATGATGTTATGGATGTTTTCTTAAGTAACTTACGTGCATATCACATTAGTGAGGTTTTCATTACCCATGTCAATATGTATACATTTACAATGGATGGATTACAAGCCGACTTAGCCATGGTAAAGTTTAATTTTGATATCTTTATGATAGCTGGACCTATTCCAGCCCTGTACTCAATATTTTATTGGATTTTTTGATTCTTTTATAAGAAATTATATGGCAGGTAAAGTAAATTTTAATAAAACAAAAAATACAATACATTGTGTAAAATATAAATATCACACCACGTAATAAATAAGTTTAAATAAACTAAATCGACTAGCTTTCATTTTATAAAATAATATTTGGAGTAATATATACTATTAAAATGTATTAATTTTAAAATTTATTCTAAATATCTATTGCCTATTTTAGGGCATTTATTATACATCATTAATAAAGCGTACTTTTTGGCTTGTGGAAACAGTGTAAAACTTAAAAAATCTTTAATAGTGTCTGTGAAATTTAATTTTAAGTAAGATTTCGTTTTACTCATTTTATTTTTTTATTTAAAATAAAATTTAACTACAGCATCTACTCTACGGAATATAATTTGCAATTGACAGTGTTTTTAGTGTGGCACCAAACCAACACTCTCTGTAGTGTAAAAAGAAAAACTAAAATAGAATTTGGATACCTTTTCTATAAAAAACTTAATAGAAATATTTACGTGAATTTTTTACAGCTTCACTTTGGAACAGAAAACCACTTTGCAAAAAAGAAGCTGCACTAAGTCTACAATATTTTGCTGCTTTTCATTCATTCATTCTGCAATTTTGTTGGCTGGCACGAATATTTCATTTTTTTCTCTATTTTTCTACTGCCAACAGAGTACTAAATAAATATGCCTTTTTTCTTCTTCTACTTCTTTTACTTTAAAGCTTTTGTAAAGCAGTTCAAGTACTTTTTTTCAGAAATATTTTTTTCTGAATTCAGTTTCTTCTTGTATTTGAATTTCATTGAAAAGAGAGACATGTAATGTAAACTCGAAAAGTAACGAAAAATAAATGAAAAATAAAATTCGTTGATAAAAAAAAGCAGTAAGAAAAGAAATCCTTGATATGAATGAAAAAGACTTAGTAAGTCTGGTACTTTTTTTTGTAAAGTTTTTCTTTAAATATAAGAAAAAAAAAAATAAAAAAATCTAAAGTAATATTATATGCTCTGGCGTTATATATAGATTATCCTTCTTATGAAAATCATCAAAAAAGCTGTTTTATTATACATTTTCTAAAGAAACCAATAAAAAAATCAAAGACGTTTAGAGAAAAGGTTATTTTTAACTAAAATTAACCTTTAAAATGCGAGAGAGAGAGCGAGAGAGAGAGAGAGAGAGAGATGAAAAGAAATTTCAGGCAAACAAGTTACCGATAAGTAGACACTATTAAAAATAAATATTTAAAGCCCTAAAATAGGCAATGCAAGGTTATTCAGCTTGATAAAGGCAACAAACTCTCACAGAAATTTTAAAAGGCTTTAAAATACAAATTGTATAGTGTTTTTGGTCTAGGGTATCATATGGTCGTGTGCTATCTTTCTTAAATTTCTTATTTTTTTATAATTATTTACGTCACTTATTTTTGTACATTTTGTTAGAAAAGGTGTCCCCAGTTACAAAAGAACTATTCAAATGGAATAATAGAAATATATTGAAAAAAGTGTATACAAAAGAAAACTACAAAAGAGTTTATTTTTCTTTCTAAGAAATATACCCGGAAACTGTGGCGCGATAATAATGACCAAAATAGAAAAAGAAAAATGTAACAATTTTGCATAACAAAAGAGAGCGTTTGATTCTTGGAATACATAAAAGGAAATTGTTTAATAATTTTAAGGTGATACAACTCAAAAAGAAAAAAGAAGAAAATTTGTTGCAACACTAACAACAAATAAAAAGCAAATTTGTAGTCATTTATTACAAATTGACGAAGATAACCTTTATTTTGGTAAGTTTTTGAGAGATTGAGAGATCAAGAACCACTGCCGTTTAACACCATGGCTTGGTACTAACACAATAGGTAAAAGGTGCTCTCCTGCTCCTCTTTATAGCTACAGCTCCTGCATAAGTCATGCGAATTAATGTCTAGTCTATCTGCATGCCTCTCATTGAATCAATTGCCGTGAGGACCGTAATAGTGTGAGGGATGGCCATTCCATTTAGTGAAGGAAGTCTGTATGCGTTTTTCTCCTTATGAATATCCCCAACAGGTAGCCAACAAACCCGTTCAGGTCCGATAAAGAGATCCATAAACCTTCGGCTATGCATACTTGCCAAAGCAACACATTTATAAAGAATAGGCTCTGTTGTCACCTCTTACTCTTCTTTGCAAAGACTGCACTCCTTGTCAGGTACCATATTAAGATTGAGGAGCTGATAATCACTTATCAGAAACCCAATGAATTTCGTCATATCGTAACACCTATATCGCAATGCAACTTCCGACAATATCCCTATGAACTCAAGCTAATTGAGAAACTTTTCTTTTCTTGGATATTAATAGACGTCCGACACTATTTTCTATCAGCAAATTCTGGGCACTGACTGTGCAAATTCGATTTAAGGAAGGAAGTCTGTTAGTCCTCTTCTCTTATGAATATCCACAAAATATAGCCCAGGTATGTCGGCTATATTTCAGATCCAACAAAGGGCTTCATAAACGTTCAGCCACGAATGCTTGCCAAAGCAACACATTCACAAAGAATAGGTTCTGTTGTCTGCTCCTTCTCCTCGCGGTTGCAAGGACGGTACTCCATATCAGGTAGCATATTCAGGTTGAGTAGATGATAATCTAGATAGAAATGGTCTGTTGTCAGGAACGCTATGAGTTTCGTCATTAACGTACCACCTACCCCAGGTTATTGTTCGAAAATTGCACTGGAAATTAAATAACCTGAGAATCGTCTTAGAAGATTTTCACGTAAAATCGTAACACTCAACAAGCATTCTATAGCCCTTAGTATGCTCACGCAATTCACTATAGGTCAGCGCGATAACACAAGGTATAAATTGGGGTGTGGCGTGTTTTAGTGGTTAGAGCGCACGCATAACAACACAAGCCACCCTAGTTCGAGCCACGGAAGAGAACATGATGAAGAAATTTTAATTGTTGTTTCGTTGTTTGTTTGTTTAATAAGGAGGCTTCAACTTCCCTCCAGACTACTCCATCTAAAAAATAAAGGAGAAGTCCCCTGATCTTACAGCATTCCTCTGGCGATAATGACAAAAATTAGACGAATGATTCAGAAAATATGCCATCTATTGGGAAAAAATTACAATGCTTAAGTAAGGATCACCACCAATTAGCAAGAATCTTCACCACTACGCAAACTCATACGGAAGAAGCTACAGTGGAATTATTCATCTACTTAGCATGATGGATGATTTGTGGAAAGCCAGTATGCTCCCTAAAGAAGTGGCTAAAGAGCAATAACTGGGCTAACCTAACCTTCTGGCGATGATGACAAATATTAGATAAATGATCAGAAGAAAACGTCACCAATTTTCAAACTCGGTTCTTATAGTCTCTAGGGGTTAAAGGCCTTCTAGGTTTAACATTGCCCTTTTGTTTTCTATGACCACAGAGTGAATTTATCATTCTGTTACAGACCAGTACCGTCATAGACTTTTTCTTATTGGATATAATGGCCTGTATTGCTGTTGTTTTTTTTTCGGCACTCCTCTAGGGAGATTATTGGTTTTCCACAAAGCATCCATTGCTTTGTTTCAGTTTCTTTAATCAATTTGATTTTTCAAGTTAAGTGGATGATTAATCCACTGTAGCTTCCTCCATATGGTTTTGCGTAGTGGTGAAGACCTTTGCTAATTGGTGGTGATCGTTACTTTGCCATTGTCATTTTTTTCCCGTAGATGGCGTATTTTCCTGACCATTCGTGTGATGTTGGTGATCATAACCAGAGGTATGCGCGAGAAGGTCTGTCTGGGGGCTTCTCCTTTATTTTTTAGATGGAGTTGTCTGCTATCTTGCTTGTAGGGTTATTATGCTCTCTCATACTATAGACTTACCCACAATAACTAATATTCAAGAAAAAGTCTATGTCCCATTGCCTTTTCTTTATCTCTACCGTTGATAAGTTCTGACTCAAAAAAATTTAATTTGTTCTTTCTTGTACTGCGTTCGATTCCTGTTTTTAATTAGCGATTGTATTCTATTTTAAATAAATAAATAACATATTCGATCTAACACCTCCTCTGAAAACACCATTTCCTTTTGCTTTTCTCAACGAAAATAACAACAACAACTCTGAACACACACCACTCTCATAATAATTTATTTAAAAGTAATTTTGTCTTCGCATAATAATTTTTTTTAAATTGTCTAACGTTTTTGGAATTTTAATAGACAAACAAAAAAAGAAAACCTGACTGACAACTAAGTGACAGTGTTTGTATGTACGTAAGAGTAAGACTCCTGCCAGGAAAACAAAACAAAAGTGAAAAAACCTGCTCTTTTATTAAAAAATAATAAACCTTCTGAGGCAAAAATCAGATAAACACACAGGAACACAACGTACAACAAATGGCTTTTACTAGAGAAAAGAGAAAAAAAAAACGAAAAAGACATCAGCATGACGCACTCATATTAAAGAGTGGCATACAACACACGCAAAATTTTACTTTTTTTTTTGCCTTTTTTTCTGAACAAATAAGCAGCCAATCATCTAGACAAGCTGCTGCTCTTCCTATTCAATGAAAGAACTTGAAATTATTTATACTTATCGTCAGTATTATTGGCCGCATCTCATATACTTATTGTACCCATACCCAGGGCCATAGCTATTGTAGGCTTCTATACCCCCTCATCAGTATAACAAAAGAGAAAAAGTCAACTTTCAATGATTCTTAAAGAATATTTTATCATGTCTTTCTTGAGGTTTTTTTTTTATTTTACTTTAACGGACTACAAGTATATTTTTTGTTATTCATTGAGTAGTTGAAGCAAAAAAAATTGTGCGTTTTGTACTTAAGTATTAAAGATATAAGACGAACAACAAGAACATCAAAAAAAATAAAAAAAAAAACTTGAAACGATAAGCCTTAATAACACCAATACTGCCTAACAACCATCCAACCAACCACTCCTATCCCATTACACAAATAAAAAGCCAAAGAAACTTTTTCATACAAATGAATAGCTTGAATGGAAAGAACAAAAAAAAGATGTAATGAAATGAAAAGGAAAGAACAAAATTATCGTCTTCATCCTCTAGAACATCTGTTCATAAGCTTTTAGTCTCAACATAATCTCTACGATTGCCTGCTTCACTTTTTGCTTATTATTAACACTCTTAGCTATTAAATAAATAATACAAGAGAAGCGAGGCAAGAGGTGTTTCGAAGTGAGCTGGTCCAAGTAACATGGATATTAGCTGTCGTCGTATTTTCAAAATTTATAATTTTTTTTTAAGATTATACAGGCCTAGTATATGGCTTTTTTAAGGTTCAAAATTTTAAGTTGGCAACACTACTATATTCGACTACCAATTTAACAGCTGATTAACCGTTGCTTTTTGTTTAGGTTTGACAATTTCATAATGGAGCAACGCTTGCAAATTCTTGACATTTTTTTTTATCAAATAAATGGTTTTATTCGTCAAATTTTCGTGCACTTCGGTTGAATAAGTTTCATTTGCATATTTGGTTGAATGGGTACTTTTTTTCTTCGTCACTCCTCTATTTAGCATATTTGCTTTCCACAAAGCATCCATTGCTTTGGTTTCAGTTTTTTTAATAAATTTGATCTTTCAGGCTGAGCAGGTGATTAATCCGCTGTAGCTTCATCCATATGATTTTGTGTAGTAATGAAGATCTTTGCTAATTGGTGGTGATCTTTACTTTAGCATTGTAATTTTTTCCCAGTAGGTGAGGTTTTTACCTAATCATTTGTTTAATGTCTGGAAAGGAGGTCTGGAAAGTCGTCTTCTTTATTTTTAGATGGACATGTCTGGAGGTAAGTGTTAAAGCCTTTTTTATTAAGCATTCGAAACCACAATTAATTTTTTCTTCGTCCTCCGCTAGGACTCGAACCTGAGTCGTTTGTGTTGTTATACTTGCGCTCTAACCACTACACCACGCGACTTCCTGAATGGGTACTTAAATACGCTGAAGTTTCGCATTTTGAGTAAGAATAATCCACAAGTATTTGTCGACACTGCCACAGAAGAGTCATTGGACTAAATGTCTTTAAAAACGACGATGGTCAGAATGTTACTGTCAATGGTGAGTGGTATAGGGACATGATAAGAACATTTTCGTACCTCAATGATGATTCAAATGATCCATAGATGACTCAAATGTTCAACTTTCTCGATCAAGTTATAAAGACCCCACAAATATTCTGCGCCATATAACGTACCTTTGACCAGGATAGACTTTTGTTTTGTTCTAGTGTTCAGCCTCCACTGATCTCTTGTGGCCCACATTACGCTCGCCCTGAGGATTCAACTGTATGCTTCTATTTTTAGACTCATTGAAAGGGACCTATAGTTTATCGCCGGCTCCGAACGACAAATGCATTAGAGACGTTTCCGATAGTAATAATACTCATAACCAGATACTAGCTAATGTTATGAGCTGATACCGCTGTTGAAATTTTTTTTCTTTTTTCAGATGGTCTGGCTTGGCATTGAACCGAGGACCTTCTGCATGGTAGGCGGTTGTCTTACCACAGCGGCACCAATTAATAGCCAGTCGATATTAGATATGCGGTTGAGCCAGCTGTACCGGAGTTAGTTACCTTCCAAATTTTACGCAGGAGTTAAATATTCCTACTTTGACGCATTTTAATTTCGCATTTTCATATAACCTATCAAGTTTGTTTTGTAGGCCTTCGAGCGTATGAGACACCAGACAGATATCGTCGACACAATCTAAATCAAGTAGTTTGTGGTGCTGGTGCCATCGAATACTGGCTAATACTTCTATGTTTGTTTTATCTAAAACAGTGTCCAGTACGACCAGGATTAGTAGAGGAGAGAGTGTGCAAATTTGTCTGCCATCGGTATTTATACAAAAAGGTCTGCTATGTTGCCCCTGGAAGTGTGCTCTACGCAGGGCTTCGCGGTATAACTCCCTGATCAGGAAGATGATATTGTTCGGTATACCTATATTCTATAGTGCTGACCAAATTGAGACTCTGAAAGTCGACGAAAAGAAAGAATAATGTTGAGTTAAATTCTGTTGACTGTTCTATGATTATCCGCACCGTATAGTTGTAGTTTACGCATGCGATATGGTCTAAATCCATTCTGTTCATTGCGAAGAGCAGACTGGATGGACTTGGAGATATACGATCCAATATATTCAATGCGAAAATTTCCTGTATTGCATTCAGAAAGTTTCCTTCATTAGCTGCCATTAATCTTGCTGAAATTTGGTTCCCACAGGACGGAGCCACATGCCATGTGGGCTATCTTAAGGCATTGGTTTATTTCGAAAAACCAGCAACTCTTGAAACATTGAGCCAATATGCAAACTCCTATTGATGTCGTACGGTCAGATTTATTCGAAAAAGTAATCAGAAATTAGACCATTCCATCAATATATTGATGAAAATATGGATGGTGTGGTGTAGTGATTAGAGCGCAGGCATACAATAAAATCGGCCCAGGTTCAAGTCTCAGTAGAGGACATGGCAAAAAAATTTAATTGCGGAATGTTTAACAAAGAGGCTTCAATCTCCCTTCAGATAAATCCTTCTAAAAAAAACTCCTGAAGTTGCCAAGCATCAGACGAATGATCAGGAAGAAACGCCACCAAGTGGAAAAAAACTGCAATGCTAAGTTAGGACCACCACCACTTAGCAAAAATCTTCACCGCCATAACTTAGCAAAATGATCTTCACCACTATACACAATAACTTGGGGGCGAGCTATAGTAGATTAGTCATCTTCTTAAATGAAACTGTTAACAAATAAATTACGTTTTGTGAAAAGCCAATGTGCTCTCTAGCCACGTCGCAAACTAAACGGGTAAATGCCTTCAAAATTAGTTCAAAATATAGTGGCATGACAACATATGCATATACCATCGTTTCAGCCAAACTAAGTATACACACATTCAGCAATTCTGTCCCACAAAAGGACAGAGCAAAAATGGAACTGTCCACGAGAGTGCCAGAGGAGTGGCAGAGACAAAAACAAAACAACAAATTTATCTATATAGCGTTTGGCGTCAATTGTGGTTTGATTATTGGCTTCCAATGCTCCGAGAGTTGCCGGTTTTTCAGCATAAATCTATGCCTTAACATAGCCAACATAAATCGTTTATTAAGACCACTGTACGGCAGTTTGCGCCGTCTTATTGGAATCCAATGTCATTGATGTTTAGCTGATTAATTCTTGGAAATAAAAATTCAGTCAGCATGGCTCATAGCGCTCGCCATTCACCTTGTTCAAAGGCCGATGGTGCCACCAGTGTGTAAATGGCAGCAAACAGCCAAATTTAATGGATGTAATGGTGATTTGTTAACGACTTAAGGATTGTCTTCACCACAAATACGGTAATTTTGTTTATTGACATGGCCATTTAACAGAAATAAGCTGAACGATATGCTCTATGAAAGCCGCGAACAGCTATTTTTCTATTTCGAAATTAATTTCCACAATTTGGAAGCGTTGTTCTGGCATTAGGCGATTCATGATGACTTACCAACCATAATGAATAGAAATGTCAACATAGTTTGACATTCTGAGCTGTCAAGCCATTGTTATCGAGAGTTCTCATTTAGCTAAAATAAACACCCTATCCGCATACAAGTTTGTACAAATACATTTGAAAAATTCATTTTAGAGCTGGATGAACTTAGTTTGTTGGCAAGAATAATTTTGCTTGTTTATGAGATAAAATTATTTTTCCCTCTTAAAGAGGGAGACGTTGTCAAACTGCATATAAAAAAAATAGTAGTACTGACAGATATTTTCTTCGAACAAAGTGGGTGAATTTGTGAATCCAGCTTAAGTCTCAAGTCTATTAAATACTTAAATTCTTTAATAAATAAAACAGTTTTCAATAATTTTAAAAATCTAGCAATTTCTGCTAAATTAGCAATAGTGCCCCCATCTAACAGCGTCTGCTGTAGAAATTCCTTCTTAAAATAACATGTTCTTCCTTTTGAAAGCCATAATATAAGTAAAACTGACGGACAATCTATTTAAGACTTGCTCTTGCCAAAGATATTTTCCTATTTTTTTTTTTATTCACTTTTATTATAAATAATTTTTAGCCACTACCACTCGCGTACATAAGTAAACCTCTTCAAGTACTTCGCTCTCTTAGCCAAGCGGAGGATGATGATAATAATGATAATGGCTAACGATGTTGATATTCGAACGTGTATATCGTCTAATAAATGTTTATTGATATATTTTTGATTAAGTTTTTCCTTCTTTTTTAGGAAAAAAACTAGAAGGCAACGTAAAAATTACTTTAGTTTTCCTCTCTAAAACGAGATAAATTGAATATAAAAATGAAAAAAGAAAAACATCGATAATTGATTTAATTTTATGTTTCAGAAATATAAGGAAAAAAAGGTTACTGGCTTTACTCAGAGATTGCTTTGCTGTAAATTATAAATTGGCAGCAAGCCGTGTGATAATCAATAGTTTCAATGCTAGCAAATAACACTTATGCATACACTAGTTCTTGTCAAAATATAAAATCATAAGCAAGATTTCTTTTCAGTTTTGATACTTGAATATGTTATCAGCTATAGCTATGCTATTATTTAGAAATGTGTACAAATTAAAGTGTTTAGGCAACTAAAATCAATGCATTCAGGTATTTACATGCAACAAATTATTAAAAGTAATTATACTTTTACCGCCTCAAAACTGTACTCGTACGTTTATGTAGGATTATTGTTTGAAAACAGTGTGATAAGTATCAGTTGCTATAGTAGGATATGAAAAGCGCTTAATTACCTTTCAAAGTATTTCTCAAGAAATTAACACACAACATAAAGCATTAAACACATAACCGACAGCAGGCAGCAAACAGTAAAATGTCAAAATTAGAATACATACGTTTATATGGAAACAATTATTTTAAAGCCAGCACAGCAAAGCCGCTGCTGCTGCTAAACGTAAAATAATTTCTATTTTTTTAGGCAGCAAAACAAAAATTAGTGGCACCAATACAATATAAAATTTTAAATAAAACAACGTAAAAATATATACTTTTATATTTTGGAGTAATATTTCAAAAAACCGATTTTATTTTGGTGGATTTGAAAAGCTTGAGCGTCTCTACTGAATAATATTTTTCTATAACAAATATTTATACACATTGTTTGTCAGATGACCATAAAATGTCAAAATACTTAATAAGTCGATAGCTGTTAATAATAACTTGCTGCTTGCTTTTATGCTGCATGTTGTCGTCTATGTATTTAAAGCATAAGTGTTAGCATAGCGATAATAGAAAGTAATCGACTTGTGTCAAGAAATACCTATACTCCAGCCATTTTGCTTTCAATGTATTTTTGAAATAGACAAATTTGGTCTGACGTAGATCAGCTCTTGGAGCCTAAGGCTGTGGATTTTAATTAATTAACCAAAATAATATTATGTATTTCGATTTTATTTTTCTTAAGTATTCTTAAGTATTAAAAAAACTTTAAATTTCCACATTTTACATCGCAATTGAAAATTATAAATCGTTAATATTTAAAGGTAATACATTATACGGCTGTAGACCCTTATTAAACAACCTTTTCTGCATATGAGTTGACTTCACTCTTTGATTTCGAAAGTCGTCTTCATTTCTCGGCATATATGGTTGGCTTTCTCCCACGTATTTTATCTGCTTGCATAGATATTTCGGCACATAATTATTCTTCATTTTTCTAACGGACATCAAGGTATTAAACTGTAATCGTTGTTTTAGGTTCATCTATTTGAAATCGTAGAGCATTTTATTTATATGAGTTCACTGATCGCACTTTAGTATCACTCTCTTCGCTTTATTTTAAAGTTTTTGCATTCCCGTCAATTGGCTTTTGGTGCAGCATGTATACAGAAACCGTATTCGCATTGTGGTTTTATTATGGTGGTACTGCTGTAGATTTTGAAATTATTTTTCTAATTCTCTTCAGCAAACCAATCTTTTTCGATGTGTGCATTTAAGTTTAGTTTTTTGTCAATTATAAAGCCCAGCTATCTTACATTCTCTACCTTCTCTATTACAGAATCATTTATTTTAAATATCGGGTCCGCCATCTAACGTTTTTTTTTTTCAACTAGTGCTTATCTCGTGAATGGTAACACTTAGCTCATGTCTGATTTGACAGATAATTAGTTTTATACTTCCGCTGAACGAATATGGTTGTGTATACGCTTGAACAACGCTGCGAAATATTGTGACATTACTTTGAAAATCATGGTAATGTTGCAGAATGTGTGCGATGTGTTCAGATGAAGCTCATTTCGATCTTGGCGGGTATGTAAACAAGCAAAATTGTCGCATTTGAGGAACAGAAAACCCGCATGCATACATTGAAAAGCCGATACACCCAAGACGAGTCACTGTTTGGTGCGGATTTTGGTCCAGAGGCATAATTGGGCCATTTTTCTTCGAAAAGGAGCAAGGAGTAGCCGTTACAGTTAATAGCGATCGTTATCGGGCCATGTTAAACGAATTTTTGTTCACAAAAATTCAAGAGAAGGATATTAGCAACATTTGGTTTCAACAGGACGGCGCTACGTGCCACACAGCCGAAGCTATACTCTATGTTTTGCGCCCTGTTTTTGAAGATCGCATTATCAGCCGCAGAGCTGATGTCGTTTGGCCACCTCGCAGCTGCCATTTGACACCGTTGGACTATTATTTGTGGGGTGCCGTCAGAGATAAGTGTTACGCCAACAAGCCAGAGACAATTGACGCTTTAAAGGACAATATTCGTGAAGCCATTGGTGAAATACACTTGCACACAATCGATAATGTCATTAAAAATTTGACCGATCGTGTAGGCTACTGCATGGCCAGCCGAAGCAGTCATTTGAATGAAATTATTTTTCATTATCAACCGGATTGTACTTTCAAATAAAAAAATAAATTTGAGAAAATATTCAGTAGTTTTTTTTTATGGCATTGTCGAAAAAAAAAAATATTTGGCGGACCCTTTACTTCGTCAAAATCCATGTTTATCTCTATTATTTTTGTTTTGTTCTCATTTAATTTTAATTTATTCATTTTTATCCACTCATTTATTTTCTGAACATCATATTTCATGTTCTCCTGGCATTCTTCGTCATTGTTCGCAACTGTATATATAAGGGTGTAATCAGTGTACAATACAACTTTGCATCTTTCCAGTATTTTTGGCATGTCATTTACATATAATATAAACAATAGGGCACCTAGAATTGACCCTTGTGGTACTCCGAAATTATCAATCGCCTTCTCAGACACAGTACTATTTAATCTTGTTGTTTGTGTTCGGTTCTCTAGATATGACCTAAGCCATTCTTGCTCAATCACTCTTATTCCATACATATACAGTTTCTTTATCATGATATCTCTGTCAACAGTCTCAAAAGCTCTTTTAAAATCTAGAAATATTGCCATCAGTCTCATTTCTCATTTCTTTCTATCTATGGCCTTCCATTCACTTATAACATAATTATCTATAGTTTCACATGAATGCTTCCTTCGGAAACCTGTTTGTAGTCCAGTAAACTTCTCACGCTGTACCTTAACCACTTTTTATTTTTTATTTTTTCACATGACAAGTGTATTTATAGGTCAAAATTCCTCACATTTTTTTGTCTTTGGCACTTTTTCAATCGGTGTTATCATCGATCTTTTTCAATTTTTCGAAAAATACCAGTTACCAATGATGTATTAATTATTCTGAGCAAAGCATTGCCTAGTACATCCACATTATCAAGTATAATTTTATTTAAAGCACATTCATGGTCGGGCTTATTCTTCATCTGTTTCACTATGCTCTCAAGTTCAGTAATGTTTATCGTACGAATTTAAATTTCGTTACATTACTTGGCTCGATTATCTAAATTAATCTGCACCTAATTTTTTACAACTTTAGCAATATTGTTCGGTTTCTACCTTTTAAAAACGTTTATTTATGAGTTCATAGATTGCAGTTGTGTGTTTGGTTTTTGATTAATAATTCTTTATTTAACACAGTTCTGTGTTGCTCTGCTCGTAACCTTTTCACGAGCAATAAAAATTTATATTCTTTTTTACTCGCTCTCTTTACAACTTTGCAAAAAACACCAATTACTCGACAGATCTTTCTACCAAAAGATCTTCCAAATCGATCATAGCTACAACTTAGTCTCGATCTTAACCCCTTCAACCAGAGTTTAACCACACTAAACGCTCTAAGACTGAGTTCAAACCAATAACACGTTCGCTGAGTTTACACCAAATAAACTGATTGCAGTTCGCATCGATGTGCTTTTTATATGGCTGAGTAAACAATACATCGATAGCTCTCGAACCTCTCGATATTTCAGGTAGTTTGCATATCTTTCCTTTACATTCTTTTTAGTTCTTAGAAAGCCATGCGAATGTAAACATCAACTTCTGTCAGTTCTTGTTGTTTATTATTATTTGCTACTTGTTTCCTACTCTGCATGTTTTTGTTGTTGCTGATTATTTTTATTTGTAAACATTTCTATTTGTGTTTTTGTTGTCGATTAATTTATCTGTACACATACACGAAGTTGTTTCTGTGCTTTTTGTGTGTTTATTTTCAGGGATGTAATAAACGACAGGGGTGACCAACCTGAATTTTTGTAACAATATTTTCTATTTTAACTCGAGTTGTATTTTAGTTGCATTTTTAATTGCTTGCAAACATTTAAGGAATGTTCTTAAATGCATCAAGACTCCATATTATGCAAACAGGACTTCAGTTCATACATTTTTTATAATTTAAGCATGTCAGAGAGAGAGAAGTAGTCTTTACACCGCTTCAGAAAACGGTGTAATGGTGTAATGTTTCTAAAGGCACTCAAAAGTGTATTTGTTTCGAAGGGCATCAATGTGAATTCTTATACCCAAAACATCAAGAGTATCTGGCTCATTACTAATTGCATTCACTATTAAAGGGTGGTTTGGTGTAGCGGTTAGAGTGCAGGCAAACAACACAAACAAACGGCCCAGGTCTAGGTCCCCAGCAGAAACAGCAGACAAAACAATTGAATTGCGTTTTCAAATATTCTCCAGACAAAACCATCAATGTAAAAAGAAAAGCCTTCGGACCTTTCAGCTTATCTTTGGCGATGATGACATACATCAGAAGAAAATGCCTCCACCCCACCACTTAGCAAGCATAGTTACCACTACGCAATCATAAGCAGCGAGCTTACAGTGGGATTTATCACCTACTTAGCTTGAGTATGCTTTGTGAAAAGCCAATAAGCTCTCTAAAAGAGCGACGGAGAAAAAAATACGTAAAATAAATAAGGGAATTGAGTGAATCCAAAGCAGAAAATTCATTTTTAATATTTAATATGTTTTTCACAGAAAAATCTCTGTTTTTTTTATAAATTCCGAGCGAATACAAATAGATATCAATTTGAAATTTTTATAGTTTCCAATAAATGCATAAAAATTTATAAAAAAAATTTTTTTGTCACACTTTTACAAATTTAAATAATAAACTTTAATACATAAAAAACGAACAATAACGAAAAATAATATATTTGATAAAACGCTTAAAAGTTTATCTCTGGATAGTGTTTTTTAACAAAATTAAAAACGAATTTTTCAAATATTAAAAAAGAATATTGAAAAAAAAAAATACTTAAACATAATATGTGTCACAATATAGCTGAAAAGGCTTTAGTTGCTAGTTTTTTAAGCTGTTTTTTTATTAAAAAAACAATTCATTAATTTAAAAAATTTGTGAAAAAAAGTTTATAAAAAAAAACTTACCATCGCACGACAAGCAGGACTACGATAAATATCACTGGCACCTGATAAACTTTGAAAATATTTTTTTGTACCATAAACGGTATCCATTTTTTAGCTGTTTTTTTTCTCCTACTCCTTGTCAATTTAAACAAACAAAAAATGTTGAAATAATGTTTATGCTCTTATGCGCTACTCTGTTGTGTTGTTCTAGGATGCCAGAGGTAGAGTGTGTTTGTTAAAAACTATCACTTTATTATACTCAAATTAAAAGTTTTTAACGAATTTTTTTTTCGATTTTGGTTTTATTTTCCTTGTTTTTTTTTTTTTTTTTTCTATAAATGATGTTGCAAAAAAAACTTTAAAAAATTTTTCAAACGAAAATATTAATGAAGAATAACATTTACAATGATATCGATAGTTGTGTTACTCTGGTTTATTGTCATTTCATCAGAAAAAATATATAAAATAAAAAAAATTGTTTTAAAAAGCGTTCAATTTTCCACCGTTATTCCCATTTTTAAAATATGTTTCTTGTTTTTTTTTATTATCCTTGTTTTTCATTTTTTTAATAAATCAAAAAAAAAAACTTTTTTTTATTTTCTTTTCTTTTTCAGTATAATTTTGTTCAAATTTGTAGCATATTTATGGTTGAGGCTGTGTGGCGGCAAACACCTAAACGAGTGGTATTTGTTATGTTGCCACAATGAAAGGAAAAGAACAACAAAACCAAGGTTCAATTAGCTAATGAAGCTGCTACCATTACTGGTTGTTGCTGTTGTTGCTTTTGCACTATTCCTGAAATTTTCTCCTTTTTTTCCTGTTTTACTAACAATTTTGTTTTATCATGAAATGATGAAGAACGATGAGTTTTTTGCCCGGTTTTAGATGTTTTATGTTGTTTTTGTTTGGGAAAAAAGAGTTTTTATCAACACATTGATCACTATTTAATAAATTGCCGTATACAGCACTGACATCATAGCGCCAACATTAAAGTGAAACAGAACACAAGCTGCAAGGAAATAGAGAACAAAAATAAAAGGTTTTAATAAATAAAAAATTAATTTATTGAAATAGAAAACAAAAAATGTTATGGTTTTTTTTATTAAGAAATTTTGTAAAATAAAATTTAATTTTTATCAAGTAAATGATTGTAAGGGGCCTTATAGAAAAACGTGCAATAAAACAAAAATGGCTTGAAATGTAGCCATTTTTTTTTTAATTTTATTTTAATCTTTTTTTTTTGAAGTACAATTATTCCATTGAGAAATGAAATATTATTTCATTTATATGGCTGCCGCGACTGTCCTCACAGCACCCCATCCGATTGGATAAATTTTTGAGAACTTTTTCGAGTGTATGGGGTCATATCTCGGCAATGGCATGATAAATGTTGGCCCTCAAATGCTCAATGGTTTCTGGTTTGTAGGCTTAACATACGAGTATGTCTTTAACGGCGTCCCACAGAAAATAGTTCAACGATGTCAAATTGCAGCTTCTTGGCGGCCAACTGACATCACAATTTCGGCTAAATAGCCGGCTAAATAGCCATCAAAGGTCTGACTCAATAAATCGATTGTGGCATAAAATGTGCGGCGAGTTACACCATCTTGTTGAATCCAAACATCGTTCACACTAATACCATAAAGAGCGGGCACAAAAAAATGGTGCAATAGTTGTCTCCATTGACCATAATGGTTGCGCCGTTTTGATTTTCAAAGATATATGGGCCAATAATGGTGTCTCCGCTCCACAAGCCGCACAAAACACTCACTATATATATATACCCACCGGTTAACCCAATTAAACCCACTCGGGTTTTATTGAGTACTATAAAGGGTTCGCCAAATATTTTTTTTTTGAAAATGCTATAAAAAACTGAATATTTTCTCAAATTTCTTCTTTTATTTGAAAGTACAATCCTTGCGGTTAATAATGGAAAATAATTTCATTCAAATGGCTGCCTCGGCTGGCCATGCAGTAGCCTACACGATCTCTCCAACTTATAAGCACATTATCCATTGTGTGCAGCTGTATTTCACCAATGGCTTTACGATAATTTGTCCTTTAAAGCGTCAATTGTCTCTGGCTCGTTGGCGTAACACTTATCTTTGACGGCACTCCACAAATAATAGTCCAACGGTGTTAAATCGCAGCTCCGTGGTGGCCAACGACATCAGCTCTCAGGCTGATAATGCGATCTTCAAAAACAGGGCGCAAGACATCGAGTATAGCTTCGGCTGAGTGGCACGTAGCGCCGTCCTGTTGAAACCAAATGTTGCTATTATCCTCCTCTTCAATTTTTGTGAACAAAAATTCATTCAAAATGGTCCGATAACGATCGCCATTGGCTGTAACGGCCATTCCTTGCTCTTTTTCGAAGAAAAATGGTCCAATTATGCCTCTGGACCAAAATCCGCACCAAACAGTGACTCGTCTTGGGTGTATCGGCTTTTCAATATATGCGTGCGGGTTTTCTGTGCTCCAAATGCGACAATTTTGCTTGTTTACATACCCGCCGAGTTCAATCAATCAATTCATATGCAATTTTCGCACACATTCTGCAACCTTACCTTGATTTTCAAAGTAATGTCGCAATATTTCCCAGCGTTGTTCAAGCGTATACACAACCATATTCATTCAGCGGAAGGACAAAACTAATTATCTGTCAAATCAGACATAAGCTAAGTGTTACCTTTCACGAAATAAGCACTAGTTGAGAAAAAAAAAGTTAGATGGCGGACCCAATATTAAAAAAAAGAACCCGGGTGGGTATTTTAATTGAAAGGTATTCGTAGTTTATTTACAACTAAAATAAGTATAATTTACGTATTAGGACTACAAATTCATTTGTTCCATTTTTGACCACGAAAAGTTAATGAAATAAAAACTTTATTAAATTACAATTTCAAAATCCCGTCTCAGAAAAACTTCTCGTCTTTTAAGGAGCTCCAACTTTGAAGCCGATATCATATTTCTTCAAAAGAAGTGAGCAAGTGAAACTCATACCTTTTTATACGGCCTATATAGTTTCTGGAAATATAGGCCGTAAAACGAGATGAATAGGTGTTGCGTTTACCTTCCTTACACTTTTCGTTAAAAAACGGTGAATCCCCGGTTTTTATGTGTTCCATAATGCAAACAGGCCGTTATAGCGCGATGCCGTACAAAGAAAGGCCGTATAAAGTGATATAAGTATATTGTATCTGTCGCAGTAGCCAATAATCTGATGAAGCAATGTTCGGAAAACACGGCGGAAGCGGCATCTGTTCGTTTCTAATAATTGCTTTGAAAGTTTTGCGACGTGAGGCCAGGCGTTGTCATGCAAAAAGAATAGTTTAATCATGGCAGTCTGTATATTCCGACCATTTTTTTTTTTTTTTTTAATTCATGGTTCAAATGAAGTAATTTTAGTTTGCTGTGATCACCGAGATTTAGCAGCTCATAGCTCCCACCAAGACTGCAAAATTGCATTATAAACAGTGAAACATCGTAATAAAACCCAAAAAAACCAACAAAATTCGGTGGGTTGGGTTAAAAAAAAATCGGTTTTTTGCCAATCCTGTTTCTGTAAGATCACGTTTGGGTTTTCTGAGCCCCAAATACAGCAATTTTGCTAATTAACGTTCTCACCAAGATGAAAGTGAGCTTCATATGAAAAGATGATTTTTTTTTGTAATTTTGTTTGCAATTCCCGACCAATTGCCTTGGTTTTGGAAATAAATTTCCAATAGATTCCAAAGTTGCTCAAGCCTAAATCGATTCATTACGTTCAGTGGAGATAATATACTGAATTTTGTGATAGAATATAATGACATAGGTATTGCCAGATTTGAAATAACCGCTGGTTCAAATTAAACCGATAGATGACCCATTCGAAGAGCCCTTAATTTTGGTAAATTAACAAACTAGTGTTTAGAACGCACACATAACAACACAAGCAGCTCAGATTTGAGCCACAGCAGAGTGCATGAAGAAAAAAATTTTATTGTGGATTCGAGTGCTGAACAGAAAGGTTTCGAATTCTCTCCAAATAACTCCATCTAAAAAAATAAAGAAAAAGCTCTCAAGACGTTCTAGCTTACTCTAACGATGATAACAAACGTCAGACGAATAATAAGCAAAAAAAGAAAACGCCACCTACTGGACAAAAATTACAATGCTAAGTAAAGATCACCACCATCACTTAGCAAGGATCTTCACCGCTACACAATCATATGAAGGGAAGCTACAGTGGATTAATTATCCAAATACTCAGCTTAAAAAACCAACTTTATAAATGAAACTGAAACAAAGCATCCATTCATTGCTTTGAAATTCAATATGCTCCCTAAAGGGGGGACTTCTCTTGACCTCATCTATTTGTTGTTCGAATCTGGTCTATGCCATCTACATATTTTGTTAACATTGCGTCTGTCTTATATCCATATTTTTATTTGAATCTATTAACGTTTAGATGTAGCCCATTCTCTAGCCGTTTCAAAGTCCTCTTTCAATTTTTTTAAAAATAATTTTTTTCTTTCTTTTTCTCAAGCCTTCTGGAATATTCTCACTTTTTAAAAATAAAAATAAAGTCCAAAGAAAACTGGTTTTCTCCTTCATCTCACCTTCCTTGTGAATTCCTCATTAAAAAAAATATTTTTCTGTTTAATTTTCTATTATTTTCGTTTGTGAAGAGAAAAGCAAGTTTCTTTTTGTTTTTGTCATTTCAAATACTCAAATTTGTTGCCGGACTGGTCCAGGCCGGGCAAAAACAAGTTTTTCATTGTGAAAATCTAAAGAAATTTTTTTCTATTTTCAAATGTTGAAATTGTTTAATAAAAAGCAGAGACGACGACACTCTTAAGAAATTGAAATTAAAATTAAAACTAAAAGAAAAAAAAAAGTAACTGTAAAATGCGTTTTTGTCTTATACTAGAAATGAAACAAGATTGGGAGATGGTAACGGACTAAAAGCTTAGACGACAATTACTTGAGGTGACAAATAAATGGCAGAAGTTTGAAACAAAATAAAAGTAAAATGAAAGTGTTTTTGTAAATTGATATTTGAAAACTTTTTATGGTTAAGTAAAGCGTTTAAAGAAAATCAAGTGATATTTCAATAAAAAATAAAAAAAAAACAAATATGACTTTACACAATACGACTAAACTGTAAACACAGTTGCCAAAACAGAAATTATACACTTAAGCTATTACTAGAATGGAAATCATCACACTGGAGCCGAGAATTCGGAAAAGCAGAAGTTTATTTTCAGACAGGCTTAGCTGAAGTGAACTTGTTATTACCATTTAATCCTCTTCAGATTGTAAAAGGAATTAATAATAAGCCAACATACTGGATTCTAGCACTTAAATTATGTCGGTAGAGTCTTGATCATAACAAAAGAAGCAATTTAGTTCTTCTCTTTGTATTCCCTGTTCCCTGTATACCATTAGGAGGCTTAATTTTGATAGATAACTCATCACCATCACTCATTTAAGGCATTTGAAGTACATAATCAGCAACAACACGATATTGTCGCTGAGTTCTTTTGTTAAACTAACTTTAAAAGCCTTAAGACTTTCTGCTAAATACGGTATAATATCGTTTGTGGTATCTCCAGTTCTAAAGATTTCTCAATACTATTGACTGCAACAGTATTATTCTCATGTTTTGAGTAGCATTCGCTTGTTCCACTAGCAATTGGAATTGCTGGCCAAGAAGCAAATAGTTTTGCTAGCTGTGACAGCGAAATGTGCAGTGAATCATAAGAATTTCATACCGCTGAAGAGGCGATTATCATAACATGGCATAGCGTTTACTTGTCATTTGTCAAGTAGTTTCATGTAAAAGTTACAGATCAATTGAATATAAAACCTCTTATTGGAACACCCTATAGAACAAAATCCGATGACTCTTAAATAAATAAAAACACACTTAAGTAGACATAGCGGCTCGTTGAAACAACATATGGAATGATTCTCTGAGCTATTCACCATGTCTAGAATAACCAGTCTGGACAGTCAACACTGTTCTTCGCACAGAATCACAATTTCCCTAAAATAAGTTGGAAGCCAGTCCGATGGAGTTGGCTATCAATCTCTTATTAGTTGTCAACAGGTTCGATAAACTATTAAAAAAATTACGAACGGAATGAGAGGAGACTATGGCGAGCTAGAGATGAACACTGACAAATAAAGTGGTCCACGCTTTCCTCTTCCTCAGTCAGGCAAAGACTTCGATAGAAATCTTTAGCAGATAAGCGCAGTCTCAGGTGCAGTAGAAGAGATATTCCCATTATTCAGTTTAAGCAGGTAATTTGTACGTTACGTGTAAGGAGTGAGGAAACTGTCAATGTCCAATAGACAGCCTTTAGAGGTAAGAGTCACACCCACTCTCGTATGTGGATGAATACGATCAGTGAGCACACTTCTTCATAAGCAACACAATTGCCCGAATTGACCCCATTGCAATAGAAGAGTTCTCCAAGATAATAATATACCAGCGAGATATATGACACAATGATAGAGTGCAATACCAGAACTAATAGGGAAATATTTATAATAAACTGAAGAAGAAAAATAAGGGGAAAACTATGAAAAGTAGCATTGCAGCCATCAATATAAACTTGATCGATAGGGAGAGTAATTCTACAAGAGACTCAAAAGACAAATAAACGGCTTTCAACCGCGAACAAAAACCTTTAAACTCGACTACTTGACACAATAAAAAAAGGCAAAGCACCAGGTGACTGCATGGTAACTTGAATATTGTGGCCTAGTCTGAGACTGGCAAATACAAAGATTCTTCTGGATGTGAGCCGTAAGTATATGGAATATGATATAGATAATTACTACGTACTCCCTGATAATGGGAAGATGTTGGATTTTTGCTAGTTGTGTGTTTATATTGCATAGATAGAGAATGTAGAGCATTTACTGTACCCACTATCCACGTTTTTAGCGCAGAAGGCTGTGGTCATTTGGGTGCCACATACAAGCTAAAGCGTGGGTTTGCAATAGGGCATAGTTGGCTTTGTTGCAGTCATTTATATTTGCGTTTTCAGAATGGTCTATAACCTTTAAACTTGACTACTTGACACAATAAAGAATGGCAAGCATCAGGTGACGACAACATCACAGCGGATCTTTTAAAACGTCTGAATATTGAAGGGAAGCGGCAAATTTATATTCCCCAAATAAGAGTGTGGAGGGAGAACAAATACCTAGCGAGTGGACAACCGTCGCCATTGTCCCTATACACAAAGAGGATTATCAATGGATTATATAACTTAATGAGGTTTCTTGGAGTATACTAGTGTGGATTCAGACCTGGTAGGTCTGTATTTATTCAAGTATTTGTGCTAAATCAGAATACTAGCTGCTCAAAGCCAAGCGCGAAAGCTTGTCCTTGACTACACCCCACAAATCTCTAGAAGTAAAGTTCGGTTGACAACCTCGACGAGGATATGCGAGCAATAGGAGAAAGAAATAGGCAAACCTATGCTAAAAATAGAGAGGAATGTAAAAGAGTTGTGGAGAAAGCCAAAACCCACTCCATGTTGTTAAGCTGAATGATGATGATGACCGTATGATCCAAACAAGAAATTCTCCATTCCATAGAAAGAAGTATGGCAGTGTGGGATATCATATATTTAGGTTAGTCTAGGGAGATCGGTCGGTTATTATTCGACCGGATTTAACCGGTTTTTTGGTTTTGTCGAATACGGTTTTTTCAAAATCTTCATTTTTCGAATACCGAATAAAACGGTTATACCGGTTATACGTTTGTTTTATTTTTTTATTGAAAATATGCTCATCGTATAACTATTTGTGTAAATTTCATTAGTTTTGTATATATGACTCAAGGTTGTCATAAAGAACGTAAAAACCAAGATGGATCGAAAAAAAGATGCACTCTTGAGCAAACTTTTCTCAAATTCTGTAAATAGATATTGATTTTTATATACAAAGAATGATCAGCTAGACTCATTGAAAGCCAAGAAACCCACAAACGCCAGTTCCGAACGGCAGATGTATTAGTTAGTGAAGTTTTTCTCAGTTGTGAGGTGATATCACAGTAGAAAATTGTCAGACAGTGTGACCTGTGATTGAACCGACAACTTCTTGGTTAGAAGGTAATTTCTTACTCAATGTACCACAATGACACACACCCTATTAAATATGTGGTGCATAAATTTACATATAGTGCTTGCTGCCCGAAATCTAATTAATTTCTTTTGTCGAGTCCATTGAGGACTCATTACTAATAAATTTATTCATAGTAAAACATTCATTTTTTGTTATCTTACGAGGGCGGATTGATATTGGAGCTACCTAAGTAGGAAAAAAAATTTTTTTTTTTTCAAAAACCATTTATTTCTCAACATAGTCTCCTTTTAGCTCAATACACTTAGTAGGACGATTTTCCAACTTTTTTATACCATCTGAATAATACGATTTTGGGAACTTCTCAAAATACGCATTAGTTTCGGTAATCACTTCTTCGTTTGAGATGAATCTTTTTCCTGCGAGCCATTTTTTCAAGTTTGGAAACAGGAAAAAGTCACTAGGGGCTAAATCTGGACTATAAGGTGGATGATCAATCAATTCGAAGTGGATTTCTCGTAGTTTTAGCAGCGTATCTAATGCTGTGTGAACCGGTGCGTTGTCTTGAAGAAAGAGCACTTTTTTCTTGTTTAAATGTGTTCGCTTTTCCATGATCGCATTGACCAATTGATTCAATAATGCACGCTAACACTCTCCTGTGATTGTGGATATCTTTTCAAGATAATCGATTCCGTGTGCATCCCAAAATACAGTGGTCATAACCTTGCCAGCCGATTTCGCTGTCTTCGCTGTCTTCGCCTTCTTCGGAGCACTTCCATCAGCTTCCATTCATTGCTTCGATTGATTTTTGGTTTCGGGTGTGTAGTGGTGGACCCACGTTTCATAAACAGTTATTAATTTACGCCAAAAATCAGCAGGATTGTGCTTTATCATGTCCAAACACCGCTGTGAAGTGATCTGTCGAACTCGTTTTTGTTCAAAACTGAGCAAACGCGGTACACATCTTGCCGATAGCTTTTTCATGTGCAAATGTTCATGCAAAATGTTGAACACACGTTTACCATTTCAACAATTTCACGTATTTTGACCCGGCGATCATTCATAACGATATCGAGGATTTTCCTGATATTTTCTTCAGTAACCAATTTTGGTCTTCCTGTTGATGGTATTGTTGCAGTGCTTGTTCGGCCACGTTTAAATTCAGCAATCCAGTATTTTACCATATAATCTGATGGAGCAGATTCGCCATAATGTTTATCAAGCTTTTCTTTTTTGTCTTTTTCTTAGTTATTACGAAACTCACTTTTTTCCATTTTCCAATAAACACAAAATTTGCTTATTTCAAACGACTACAACAAATAAACTAATCGATGAATTTGGCTAAAATTTTAACAGCTGACGTTTGACAGATCGTAATTTCTAAGATAGAAAAAGTTTGTGTGTTTGCGCTGCCATCTAGCGCTAGGGAGCTTTAATGTGAATCCACCCTCGTATGTACCTAAATTATAACTATAATAACAATCCTTTAACTCCATTCTCTACCAAGCAATACAACATAAACCAAATTAGTTCCTTGAGTAGCTGTTCGAAACTTAAGCATTGTTCAGTACTTTGTGTAATAAACTTTGTTTTTATGGCCTCCGGACAGCGTTTTAGTTTTTATGAGATTTGTTAGAATTATTATTGGTATTGATTGCCACTTCAATTTTAAACTCTCCGTCAGCTTCAGCCTATTTTTAAAACATCAGGGTCCAGCTCTGTGCTTCAAGAATTAGGAACAATTTTATTTAAATTAAAGAATCGGTTAACCGCTTATTTGAATTATTAGTAACGGAAAACCCGTTTTTAAAAAGTTACTTTTCGAATTATTTGAAAACCGGTTTTTGGAAAAAGTCGAATAATCGATCAACCTTGTCTAGACTGACTCATTTCATTATTTTTATTTTCTTTCAAAGACTCAAAAAACTCTTTTTTTTCCACTTTTGTTGTTTACCACTCAATATCAGTTTCCATAAACTTATTTCATTACAACTTTCATTCTCATTAAAATTCTTGAAACTAATTAAAATTGAAAAGAAAGAAAATAATTTCCAAAAATGAAATAAAACAAACTTCAAAACCGAAAATCACATTTTACACTTACCGCAGCAGCAAACTCCCTCTCGCATGCTGCACTTGTGACTTGAACAACAATTTGAAAATTGAAAGCAACCACAACAAGAGCAGACAACAAACAAACTCAAATGCATAAAAATCAGTTTTAATTCTTTATGGTTGAAATGAAACGTAAGAAAAAAAGTAAAAGTTGGGCTGGTTTTCCTTACATTCTACAGAAGTTTTTTGAAACAAAATAATATGCCACAAAACTGAGCAAATGTTCAACAAATTCCATAAAGAACCTTAACACAGGCAGTAAAATTAAATAAAAACAAAAAATATTTTTTTAAATAAAATAAATATCGTTTTTTTTTTTGTTTTTTTTATTTTTGTTTTTATGAAAAGTAATTTTTTCACTGTCATTTTAATGTGGTCGCTCTTGGTCAGCTTGAGTTGGAGGCGTTTTGTGTTGTTTGCTGCTGGCAGTGTGGCTGTTGTTTTATGAATAAATACTTTGGACAACATTTTGTTTGTTTTTTAATATGCTAAAGTTGTTGTTGTTGTTGTTGTTGTTTTCTTTAAATTACTTTTAACTGAAACTGAAACGAAATGAAAGAAATAAAGAAAACAAATGATGTTGTTGACCTGATTTGCATACCCTGGTTTAAGTTGAAAAACGAAACAAAAAAACTGTACAAATAAACTCACAAGCCAACATACATACAAACACAGACCCCCGTTGAAGTCTTAATGACAGTTCAGCATAACACAATGACTGTTCTTGTGTTTTTATACAAAAAAAAAAAAAAGCAGCAGAAGACGAGTCAGGTATTTTATGGTCTTTAGGGGCCAACAGAGTAAGAACAGCAGTAGAATGAAGCAGCATTAAACAGAAATTACGTGTAACAGACAATAGAATTTTTGTTTTTAGTTTTTTAATGAAAGACAACATTTAACTTTGGTTTAATGCATTTAAATTAAAAGACTTGTGTTTAGACAGGGAAATGGACAAAATTTGTTTGACCAAAAAGGAAAAGGAATCACAAGATACCATGATTAGAAACCTAGACCTTAAACTTAAAAAAATCATTAAGTCATTACCAGCAGAAAAATATATAAAAATTTTTAGATTTAAATGGTTTTATTACACTTATATCTCTTTATACAGCCTAAATAGATTCTGAAAATATAGGCTCTAAATAGAACTGCCGTAAAAGGAAGTCAATATGTTAAGCTTATGCTTGCCTTACATTTTTGTTAAAAAACGGTAAAACTACGGTTGTTTTAGCAGTATAACGTGAAATTTAAGCCATTAAGCAAATGTACTCCATAATTCAAAAAAGTTGTTATAGCGAAATGCCGTATAAAGAAAGACCGTAAAAGAAGGTATAAGTGTATTGTAAAAAATCAAACAACTAAATTATATTTGAGCTCAATTCAGTAAGAGAGTAAGCCAAGTTAACAGAGATTTTTTTTTTCTACATTTTTACTTAAATCGAAACGTGCTCGCATACTTATCAGCTGCGTTGGTGTAAGCTTTTGTCCATGAGTTCTATTAATCAAGTATTTAGTACAAGAAGAGTTTGATAATTCTTTGCTTTTTTGTTGAAACTGTCTGCTGCACCTAAAAATCTTATCACAAGGAGATAAATACAGATACCATATTAGATTGAATGGGACAGCAATTCATGGATTTTTGCCTTGGTGACTACATACATCTGCATCCCTGTATTGCGCTCTTTACACCGCTGTTGTATAATTTTTGCTACAAATTAGTATTGTTTTGGCTTCAAACAGCGGACGTTTAGAATGTCTACTAGAGTGCTCCTTATGCCATATGTATGAGCCATTTTTTTCTGTAAAGTTTTAATTGTAATGTGTTCCGTAACCAAAAAAAGCATTGTGCAAAATTTAAGGCAAATTTCATCAGGGAAAGGCATGCCTCATTCGCATAAAAGCTCCACAATCTGGCAGTTGTACTTGTTTCATATGAACTTGACATATTTTTACAGATCGTGGAGGGATGCGGAACGTTTTCTCCTGACGCAATCTGCCTAAGTTTTCCATAACGCAATTCTTGACTGCGGTGAACATTTATGGGAGAATTAACAGTGAAATTTCTCATTTTCAAAAGTAAAGCGCACCCTAATGCTCTTTCTCTTCACCTTTCGTCAAAGGTCACGTATCTATGTAGGTGTGATATTGGACTCAAAACTTCATTCGAAGATAGAAAGAGTCGGAAAGGATAAGATTTCTATAAAATTTCGCTTCTAGTAATACGGTCCTCATAGACGGATCCAAATGGCAGCCGCATCTTTCAGTCCAAATAGAAAATAAATAAAATAAATCATAATCACAATCATTATCATTATCATTATCATTATCATTATCATTATCATTATCATTATCATTATCATTATCATTATCATTATCATTATCATTATCATTATCATTATCATTATCATTATCATTATCATTATCATTATCATTATCATTATCATTATCATTATCATTATCATTATCATTATCATTATCATTATCATTATCATTATCATTATCATTATCATTATCATTATCATTATCATTATCATTATCATTATCATTATCATTATCATTATCATTATCATTATCATTATCATTATCATTATCATTATCATTATCATTATCATTATCATTATCATTATCATTATCATTATCATTATCATTATCATTATCATTATCATTATCATTATCATTATCATTATCATTATCATTATCATTATCATTATCATTATCATTATCATTATCATTATCATTATCATTATCATTATCATTATCATTATCATTATCATTATCATTATCATTATCATTATCATTATCATTATTATCATTATCATTATCATTATCATTATCATTATCATTATCATTATCATTATCATTATCATTATCATTATCATTATCATTATCATTATCATTATCATTATCATTATCATTATCATTATCATTATCATTATCATTATCATTATCATTATCATTATCATTATCATTATCATTATCATTATCATTATCATTATCATTATCATTATCATTATCATTATCATTATCATTATCATTATCATTATCATTATCATTATCATTATCATTATCATTATCATTATCATTATCATTATCATTATCATTATCATTATCATTATCATTATCATTATCATTATCATTATCATTATCATTATCATTATCATTATCATTATCATTATCATTATCATTATCATTATCATTATCATTATCATTATCATTATCATTATCATTATCATTATCATTATCATTATCATTATCATTATCATTATCATTATCATTATCATTATCATTATCATTATCATTATCATTATCATTATCATTATCATTATCATTATCATTATCATTATCATTATCATTATCATTATCATTATCATTATCATTATCATTATCATTATCATTATCATTATCATTATCATTATCATTATCATTATCATTATCATTATCATTATCATTATCATTATCATTATCATTATCATTATCATTATCATTATCATTATCATTATCATTATCATTATCATTATCATTATCATTATCATTATCATTATCATTATCATTATCATTATCATTATCATTATCATTATCATTATCATTATCATTATCATTATCATTATCATTATCATTATCATTATCATTATCATTATCATTATCATTATCATTATCATTATCATTATCATTATCATTATCATTATCATTATCATTATCATTATCATTATCATTATCATTATCATTATCATTATCATTATCATTATCATTATCATTATCATTATCATTATCATTATCATTATCATTATCATTATCATTATCATTATCATTATCATTATCATTATCATTATCATTATCATTATCATTATCATTATCATTATCATTATCATTATCATTATCATTATCATTATCATTATCATTATCATTATCATTATCATTATCATTATCATTATCATTATCATTATCATTATCATTATCATTATCATTATCATTATCATTATCATTATCATTATCATTATCATTATCATTATCATTATCATTATCATTATCATTATCATTATCATTATCATTATCATTATCATTATCATTATCATTATCATTATCATTATCATTATCATTATCATTATCATTATCATTATCATTATCATTATCATTATCATTATCATTATCATTATCATTATCATTATCATTATCATTATCATTATCATTATCATTATCATTATCATTATCATTATCATTATCATTATCATTATCATTATCATTATCATTATCATTATCATTATCATTATCATTATCATTATCATTATCATTATCATTATCATTATCATTATCATTATCATTATCATTATCATTATCATTATCATTATCATTATCATTATCATTATCATTATCATTATCATTATCATTATCATTATCATTATCATTATCATTATCATTATCATTATCATTATCATTATCATTATCATTATCATTATCATTATCATTATCATTATCATTATCATTATCATTATCATTATCATTATCATTATCATTATCATTATCATTATCATTATCATTATCATTATCATTATCATTATCATTATCATTATCATTATCATTATCATTATCATTATCATTATCATTATCATTATCATTATCATTATCATTATCATTATCATTATCATTATCATTATCATTATCATTATCATTATCATTATCATTATCATTATCATTATCATTATCATTATCATTATCATTATCATTATCATTATCATTATCATTATCATTATCATTATCATTATCATTATCATTATCATTATCATTATCATTATCATTATCATTATCATTATCATTATCATTATCATTATCATTATCATTATCATTATCATTATCATTATCATTATCATTATCATTATCATTATCATTATCATTATCATTATCATTATCATTATCATTATCATTATCATTATCATTATCATTATCATTATCATTATCATTATCATTATCATTATCATTATCATTATCATTATCATTATCATTATCATTATCATTATCATTAGTTCCGACCAGTAACAATTGCAGAACACCGCGACCCATGGGATCTATTGTGCCACTTCCGATCTGTAGTTTATTTAACACATCTGCTGCCTTCTTAATAAACACCAGTACATATGAAACCATATGTTTGTCTATGAGAATCTATATAAGTATGCCTAAACAATTTCGTCTAAACCTATTAAGTGCAGTCTACAAACATGCACATATCTGACCGCCATCTTCCTCTGGTGTGCTGCCTCATCCTCAGTGGCCATTAAGAAATTCTGTTGAGAGTTTTAAGTCCGGCCTGTCAGAGCGATGAACAAATTCCGGACTGTTCGCCACACTTAAGTGACGAAGTTCTCTTTTAGCATTCCAGATTTCAAATCAAATTACAATTTTCCAATCATTGGTTAGATTGATGATGGTAGTAAGTGGTGCTGCACAGTACGGTTTCGAACCGATGTAGGAATCAAAACCATTTATGGCACTTAGTGGTCAAAAAGATTGGGTATTCGAAAAAATTCGGCTACAAATTTCACCAATGCGTACGCCTTTTTCTTATATTTAAAACAAGCTGATCCAAAGGCGTTTTGCAGACCTCTAAAAAATTTAAATGTTTGCCATTAAGAGAGTTCTGCGGAGATCGAAACAAATGATAAACTGAAATTGCAAGATCCTGTCTAGGTATCTGGTGAATGCATCAAAACTTCCTAGCCAAGCTACCTAAGTTTCAAGTGACTCATCAAAGATGTGTGCGGTCTGGTGTTGTCATGATAACACACAACAGCTTTTCTGCTAATCAATTTAGGACGTTTTAATTGACAATCAAAATCAATCGTTTTAGCAGGTTGTGGAAGCTCATAATAAATAATTTCCTTCCAATATCACCAGACATTCAGCATTACTTTTCTTGACTTAAAAACTGGTTTTGCAGAGTTTCAACGCGCTTCATCCGTAATCTTTTTCGCACATTATAGTCGCACGTGATGTACTTTTCATCATTCGTGATTATTGTCTTTAGAAATAGTTCGATTTCATATTATTTTAGCAGTAAAACACAAATGGCAAGTTGGTCAATTTGGCATATGAATGCAAAAGAACATTTTTCATACTTATTTAATTACAAAATATTACCGTTCTTCCTCTCTCTGTCTTTATCTGTTCATATGGAAATATTTAAATAATTTGTAATATTTTCATATACAAAAAAAAGAGAATCACACTCCACTTACACACTTCAATTTTAACACACAAAAATGCTCATCAAATTGAAATACTTGTCTTTAAATAAATGAGTTAGAATGGGAGAATTGTAGGGGGAGAACGGAAATACCAAAAACAAATAGGAAATAAAAAAACATTGCACAGAAATATACATTCAGTTATACACTCAATTATTTGCACACACACTTATGCAAGCAAGAACATTTAAATTCAATTACTCAAACACAACGAAACACAAAAGCGTTTAAGAGCGAGAGAAAGCGAGTGGTAGAGTAAGAGCGTTAACTAAAAGGAGTGCTTGTATATGAGTGTGTGTATGTGTGTGCAGCATACGTAAAGACCACTTAAAACAGGAAGTGCAATTGAAAGTGTGAAATGAGTGGATTTCTCATTTTCTACAGAAAATGTTTGAAAACAAAAAAAAAAAAAAACATATGGAAAAACACAAAAGCGGAAATTGGAAATCTTATTAAAAGCAAGAATAAGAGAGAGAAAGACATACTGTGTAAAGAGCATGAGTTCGTGTGTAAATGAGTGATATAATATTACATCACATATCATATAACATGCTTGTCATCTTTCCTTTGCCATTGATGTTGACGTCAAAAACTATTTGAAAGAAAAAAAATTATAAAAAATTAATTGAATTTTAAATAATTTCTTTCCTTTCTTTATATCTCTTGTCACAACAAGAAAACTCTTCTCTATTTAGTTTTGTATTATAAGACAGAAAGCTGCCTTCTTCTATTTCTATACCACACCCCTTTACACTGCTGCTGCTAAATTTGAAAACTTGTTAAGCAACAACAACAACAGATACAAAAGAGACGGGGAAAAAAAACTTTGAAAACTTTGCTTAAAGTCTTCTGACAAATTGTTAAAATTTAAAATTTTGAAAAAGACCATTAATTTTCTTACCACAAGGCAGAGAGTGTTAAAGGTGCAACAGAGCTATACTCTAGCAGTCACAAAATGTATTAAGAAAAAAAATATTTTGAAAAATGTCATCATTATAAGAGAGAAATAAGAAGCAGCGGCAGCAGAAATAGCTGCACGGGTATGTATTAAGTTGTTTTAAACAGAATATAGCCATGTCATGTCAGCATCTTTCTAATACAACTTTATAACGTTCCGCTGCAGGTTATTTTTTTTTCTTTCTATCTGAACTTTTGTATAATTTTTGCACCTTTTCAATATACATATCTACCTCTTCATCATCTTCCTTGCTTTCTAGATATGATTGTTTATTTTATTTTTTTATCATTTTACCTCTTCATTGAAAACTGTGGGAAAATTTTTGTATGTTTAACCTTAAATGATGATCATCAATAATAAAAACATAAAATAAAAAAAGTAAACGATGAAAAAATTTTGAAGACACTACTTTAGGTATAATGTCTACTATTGATATACAGGCAGACATGTTGCAGAAACATTTGTTGTATTCTACACAGGAAAAGAATGAGTACGAGACCTTGTATGTGACTGTCTGACTTTACAGTCCAAGTGACTGTCAGGTTCTACAGCTGCAACTTTTCTATGTGACTGCTTGGCTCTATAGTTCTAACACATTTGATGTGACTACCTGCCTTTCTACAGCTACAATAAATTTAAGTTACTTGACCGCCTAAAGTAGCGACATATGGTATTCTATGTAACTAACTGCCTAGCTTCAATGTGACCACACACTACAACATTTTCTATCTCACTGTCAGGCATTACCGTCTTAGAACCTTCTATGTGACAACTTAGCTCTACAGTTTCTAATCTTCTATATGTCTACCTGGCTCTACAGTTGCAAGACGTTTATTGTCACTGCTTGACTGCTCTACAGTGTCAAGACTATACTTGCGATAACTTGACTCTATAGTTGCAACAGCTTCCATATGGCTGCCGGATTTACTGTCACAAGACCGCCTAACTTTACACTTATAACACCTTCCATGTGATAAACTGGCTCTGCAGTTGTAACATATTCATAACACATTCTATGTGACTTCCAGGCTCTATAGTTGCAACACTTTTCATGTAACTGCCTGCCTCTACAGTTTTAATACGTTTGAACAGATTGTTGGATCTATAGTCTAGCTTGACTCAGTTCTAACATTTTCTAGATGACTACCTGGATCTACAACTGTAACACCTTCCAGTTATGTCCTTGCCTAAATCTATAGTTGCAACATCTTCTATTTAACTGTCTGGCTCTTAAACTATAACACCTTTGTAACTGCTTGCAGCAACACTATATACAACCTGGCTCTACAGTTCTAACAAGTACTATGTTCCTGTCTGACTCTACAGATGCAACAATTGCTATTTGATAACATGGCTCTACTGTTTTAACACCTTTCTTATTAATGCCTTACTCTGGGGTTGCAACACATTATTTGCTTTACAGTTGTATACACAGTTGCAAGTCCTCCTATATGAGTGCCTGGCTCCACACTTTTCAAACCTTCTATGTCTGGATCTACAGTTTTAACACCTTCTAACACGTTTTAGGGGGCTTTGTACTTTATAGTTCTAACACGTTCTATGTGACTGCCTGGTTTTACAGGTGTAGCTCCTCCTATGTGACTACCTGTCTCCACACATTTCAAACCTTCTATGTGACAGCCTGGTTCCATAGTCTCAAAGCCTTCTATACTACTACCTGGCATTCATCATCAATATGACGGACTGGATCTATAATTCTAGCACGTTGTAATACCTTGATCAAAAAGTTTCCGGAATAACCCCCGTCCTATCGTTCCGATTTGAGTTTTTTTTTTCGTTATGTTGGTACATCTGTTGTTGATATTCCCGCTAAGTCTTAGCATCATAGCAAGACTACATCTATCTCTATCTGTCGCGTTGGCGTTTTTTACAATTTTAGAAATGGATTTAAATTTTCAACAACGAATTTGTATTAAATTTTACGTAAAAAACGGATTTAATGGTGCGCGAACCTTGGAAATGTAAAAGTGTTTCGGCAACGATTCTCTTAAGAAAACGGTCGTTTAACAGTGACACGAGCGGGTCAAAAGTGGTCGTGAGTCAATCGAAATGGTGAAAGCAGTGGCAGACCATCGACATCGAAAACCGACGAAAACATTGAAAAAGTAAAAGGAAATGTTGGTCAATAACCGTAAATTAACCATCAGATAGATAGCGGAGGACTTGAACGTTGCCTATGGATCCGGCCAAGACATTTTGGTTAATAATTTTGGTTTCCGTCGTGCAGCAGCAAAGTTGAAGCCAAAAGAAAAAATTTCTTGCAAAGAAAGACCGTGTTGAGGTCGCAAAAGACGTGATTTGCGAGGCTGAATCCGATCCCACATTCATCAAAAGGAAGTGAGACGTGGGTTTATGAGTACCACACACAATCCAGATATCAGTCAAGTGAATGGCGGCCACCAAAAGAACCATGTCATTTTTAGTTAAAAAAGAGAGCACTGCTCAGAGTTTTCATGGATTACAGCGGTGTAGGGCATCATTAATTTTCTCCAAAAAGGCAGACAAAAGACAAAGAGTATTATTTGGGCATTATGAGATATTTGCGTGAAGCAATTCGCTGAAAAAGACCAGAATGTGGGCAAAAAGCTCGTCGATTTTGCACAATGATAACGCACCGTCGCACAATAACATCATTATTCAACATCTTTTGACAAAAAAAAATGCAAAAATTACCATCCAACAGCAACCGATTTCACCTGATTTGGTTCCCTATGACTTCCTTCTATTCAATCGAGTTAAGAAAGCATTACGGAGAACGCGTTTCAGCAGCTGAGAGGATAATATGAAAAAATCGCATGAAGCACTGATGGACATACCGACAATTGAATATAAAAAATGCTTCGAGGAATGGATCAAGCGCTGGCATAAGTGTGCTGCAGTCAATAGGAATTACTTTGAAGGGGACATTATAGATTTTCGGAATAAATGTCAGGAACTTTTTGATTAAAATCCTATATGTAGAGTACCTTTCTTTTCATCCTTACTGTCTGCTTTTATTTTCTAATACGTTTTCCCAGATTTCATTCATTTGTTACGGCTCAATATCATTTTTTTTACTTAACTTGCTTAACAAGTAAGACCTAAAGATGAACTTTCAATAAAACATTAAATTTTCTTTTCTTCTTCATATTTTCTTATCTTTGGAACTGTTATGAAAGCAAAAAAAAATCAAAAACTAAAGTTATCCCTAACCGAGTTCCCTATATCATTGGCAATTTTCTTTATATCAATACGAGTGTGTGTGTGTGTTTATTTATTTGAAAAAACAAAACAGAATTCAATGCTTATGCAGCACAAGTGTGAAAGTGACATAAGAGAGTTAGAGAGAGAGAGAGTGAGAGAAAGAAACATGCATAGCAAGTCAGTCAGTTGAACACTCTCTATATTGCTCATCTTGTTAAGGAAAAACAAACTTTTAAAATTTCTTGTACAACTTGATGTAGTTGTAGTTGTTGTTTTTTAAATTTTCCATCATAAGTTTTTCTTTTGAATTTTTCATTATGCTGCCGTTGTTGTTGTTGTTGCGGGTGTGTTTAACAGGAAAATTGATGAAATTGATGTCGTGTCATGTCTAATGTCAAATGAGCTGCTGCCGGTTACACATTCGAAAGCAACTTGAAAATGTAAAAGTAAAAGGAATGAAAACAAATACACTTACATACAAACAGTCATAAATGCACACACTAATACTCAGGCAATAATACCCACATAACGATACAATACTTAGCAAATACACACATAGACAAACTAATCACAAAAAGTGTGTGAGTGTGTGTATTTCAAACACTTATACATAGATTCTTTAAACCAGCGTTCGGCAAACTAATGCATTCTACAATTGAGTTTGTAATTGAGAGTCTCTCACACAGACTACTTTGCACTGTGCTTTTCTACTTGTTTTCTCTTTACTTTTCTTTGTTATTTTTTGCTACGTACTTGTGAAAACAGAAGAGATGGGTAGCTTTTTGCCGAAATCTGATCCAAGCACTTGCACTCTCACCCTCTCTTTATTTTCTCCCTTTCTTTGTTTATATGACACATTACTTTCAGAATGCAGTTACGCATACATGTGTGCGTGTGTGTAGTTAAGCTTATTTCATTACACAACGTAATGAAAACGTTGTTGTGGTTTCCGTTTCCTTCGTTTCTCCTTACCCTCTTAAGCAATAATAATTCCCTTGTTAAACTTACATACTACTGCGTATGTGCTACATACATACATACATACCTAAGAGAAACTACTTTTTTAAAAGCAAAATCATCATCATTTTTAATGTCAAATTTTGTTGATACCTGTGTGATCGATTGCCTTCAGTTTCAAACTGTGTGTGTGTAGCATTATTGAAGATGTAAATTATTTTTAACTCTCAGACAAGTTTTGTATTGATACGAAATATTTTCTTTTATCTTTTTTCCCAATTTTTCTGAAAAGTAAAAAGACTAATGAATACATGGTTTAGTTAGTTAAGGAGCGCATTAAATCATTTCGTTATTGAATATTTATTACTCAACCTACAAACAAGACATGTTCTGTCGGGTAGTAAATATATTCTTTTTAAGGAAAAAAATACATTTAAGACTGCAAGGTTTCTTTAGTACTTATGCTCAGATTAGTGCTATAATTTAGAATCAAGAGGAAAAATTTCAAAATTTCACAAAGCATTAGAGAAAAAAGTCAAAAAGTTGTGTAAAACGGATAAATCAGTAGTTTGTTGTCTGTCACTTATGTCAAGTCATTGTAAGCTTCAACATTAAAATTTTTAAAATTTTTTTCTTTAAGAGGAAATTTTTCAAACAAGTATTTCTCACACTATTCTAGGCATTAAGTGATTTCAGCTATTTAAACAACCATAGTGTGTTTCTCAGTATTATACTGAAGAGAGACACTTTCTAACCAGATCCCACTTATATTTATAGGGGAGATCAATCAGAAGCTAAAGACAAGTAGAGCTGCCACTGCTGAGAGAGGAAATTTATGACACCAAATAAGTATGAAAGGTCTTTCCAGCTTGTAAGCAGGCGCTGAAAAATGTCAATGGCACATAAAGTTTAGTTGAAATATCATCTACTGATAGTCTTTTTGGTGTTCAAAGAGTTACTTGCAATAACATATAAAGGGTCCGCCATCTAACGTTTTTTTTTCAACCAGTGCTTATTTCGTGAATGGTAATACTTAGCTCATGTCTGATTTGACAGATATTTAGTTTTATCCTTCCGCTGAACGAATATGGTTGTGTATACGCTTGAACAACGCTGGGAAATATTGCGAGAATACTTTGAAAATAATGGTAATGTTGCAGATAAAGCTCTTTTTGATCTTGGCGGGTATGTAAACAAGCAAAATTGTCGCATTTGAGGCACAGAAGACCCGCACGCATACATTGAGAAGCCGATACACCCTAGATGAGTCACTGTTTGGTGCGGATTTTGGTTCAGAGGCATAATTGGGCCATTTTTCTTCGAAAATGAGCAAGGAGTGGCCGTTACAGTGAATGGCGATCGTTATTGGGCAAGGTTGGACGAATTTTTGTTCACAAAAATTGAAGAGGAGGATATTAGCAACATTTGGTTTCAACAGGACGGCGCTGCGTGCCACACAGCCGAAGCTACACTCGATGTTTTGCGCCCTGTTTTTGAAGATCGCATTATCAGTCGCAGAGCTGATGTCGTTTGGCCACCTCGGAGCTGCAATTTGACACCGTTGGAGTATTATTTGTGGGGTGCCGTCATAGATAAGTGTTACGCCAACAAGCCAGAGACAATTGACGCTTTAAAGGACAATATTCGTGAAGCCATTGGTGAATATGCTTAAAAATTGGACCGATCGTGTAGGCTACTGCATGGCCAGCCGGGGCAATAAAAAAAGAAAATTGAGAAAATATTCAGTATTTTTTTTTTTAAATAGCATTTAAAAAAAAAAAATTTTTTTGGCGGACCCTTTAGAAGCCATTTATTTTGATTAATGATTTTTTTTTTTTTTTGAAATACAAATCATAAAAAAACTATTCTTTTAACCAATAGACAGACTGTGATTATATTGCCTAAAAATTTTTATTTTATAATAAAAAAAATCAATTATATACTCGCACCCTTTTTTCTTAATGAATTTAGACATTTTTTGTGTTTAAATAAAAAATAGAAATAAAAAAAATTTTTTCGAAGTTTTACTGGCATCCCAACATGACCTAGTTTACGCATGCGCAAGCAATTCTATGTTTGTTTTCACAAAATTTTGGTCAAAACCAAGTAATTTGCTTAGTCATTTATAAATAATTTTTAAGTTTTTTAGAATTTTTTTTCCACCAACAGTCTCAACCATAAATAGCATGTTTTAGACAAAAATCAATAGAACTTGATGGAGATAAAACAAAGCAAAGCAAAATAAAGCCACAATTTGAAATAAAAAAATTAATGAAAATAAACCACAATAATAAGTAATAAAATTGATTAAAAAAGAAACAAACCAAAGAGAATCGACTTTTTTTCTCAGTCTTACTCTGGTGAAAACATCATCAGCATCATCAGGTCTTGTATTAAGAAAAAACAAACAAACAAAGTCATGTTTTTGAGAGACTCCAACTGTCCATAAATGATGTATGACGAGAGTGTAGATGCGATGTTTTAAAAAAGATATGTTTTTATGACTCTTTAGCAACAATATTGACTTAATGACTGATTCAAATTAAAGTTTACGACTTGAGAAGTGATGTTTAAACATTAATTAACTTGGCAATTTCATTAAATTAACTAAAAAGAAAAAGAAAATATGTAAATGCGAGTAAAGATAGAAGAAAAGAAAAGTGAAACTTTTTTAAACGTATTTTTATTTGTAATCATCTTTCTATTTTAAAGCTTGTCGATAGCTTTCAAAACGATAATCGCTGTTTAATTTTAATGAAAATTGATTAGAGATTTTTTTCTTTTTTATTTTTTGGTTCATTACTAAAATCTGTTAACAAATATAGGCCAATTTAGATTGTGCCTTGGGAAGCTTTTTTTTATTTTATTCTATTTTAACAATATCTGGAAAGAAAACTTGCTATGCAGCCGCTCTTAAAAAAGGGTAACTTGTTTAATTACTTAATTTCGATTAAGCATGGTTAGCGAGCTCACTATAGCCCACAAACGGAAAACAGAAATTTGTTTGCATTCTTCTTCATACCGATTTATTCATTTACTAGTCACAGTCAGAAGTCAAAGTTGAACATCTAGGGCCCCAAGGTAATGGTATAAAAAATTTGTATAAAATACTAAAATTCCTCAAGCTAATCTGTCACAAAATTCAGTATATTATTTCCACTGAACGATATGAATCGATTTGTGTGTGAGCAACATTGGCATTTATTGGAAATTTATTTCCAAAACAAAGACAATTGGTCGGAACTTGCACGAATATGTCGTACAAGACAATTGGTCGCAGAGAAGGACCAACAGCGCCCAGTATAAGCAAGTTTATTGCTAAATTTCGTAAAACTGGTTTCATTGTTGACGGCCAAGAAGTAAGCGTGCGTACATTCGAAACTATCGAAGCTGTGGCTGAGACTGTAAATGAGAATCCATCAACACTAACTCGTCATCGTTCTCTAGAATTGAACATTTCACGCACCAGTTTATGTCGAACTTTGTGAAAAGATCTCGGCGGTATGAAGCCGTAGAAAGTTCAATTGGTTTAAGAGTTGAAGCTGCATGACCAAGCGATTCGTTTTCGCTTCTCTAGATGGGATAACGAGAAACTGCACGATGAGTCGATATTGCCAAGATAAAAAATCATTTTTTCGGATGATTCGGATGAGCAATTTTGCCGTATTTGTGCCTCAGACACCACAAACGTGGTGTGTTTGGTGCGGCTTGTAGAACGGATGCATCATTGACCCATATTTTTTTGAAAATAAGGGCGGCACAACCATTACGGTCAATGAGGACACCTATCGTACAATGACTTGCTTGTGCCCGCTCTTCAGATTGTGCAACTTTTCACACATCTCATCCCACAATTAATATTGCGTCAAACGTTTGATGACCGTTTATTAAGCAAATATTTACCCTCCAATATATTATACATACAAGTTAATAAAAACATAAACTACATTTGTGTAAATTGTAGATCATCTGAGTTGAATTCCGTGCAAAGTTAAGCAGTTTTTAAGACTTACCAAAATATTGATGAACTAATTTTAAAGATTATTTCTGAAAAAAAAATATAAAAATATTTATTAAATAAAAATTATTTAAAACAATAAAAAATAAAACAAAAATTAGTACAGATAACGAAATTTCGTTATAAGCCAATATTTGTAAGCAAATTATTTAATTCCACTTTTTACCTCAGATCGGTAATATAATAAATTTACTCAAGTGTGACCTTAGGATGTAATATAGGTGAGATCTTCTCTATGATTAATTCTATTTTTATTCTTATACTTTAGTTAAGAATAATTTCTGTTTAATTTTATAAACTATGCCATTTTGTATGAATTCTATGACTCTATTTTTCTTCCTATTATTTACCCCAATTTCTTCTTTTAACCATTAACCACACAGCTCTCTACTAATCTACAATCATTGTGTTCTTTTGTTCCCCTCTTTTTGGTTTAATATGGTCACGTTTTTCCCCCAGATTTTTATATCATTTGTCGTTTTATTATTATTTTTGTTCTTTTTTTCATTTTGTTTTATTCTTTTAACAAATTTATTTCATTTTAATCTTTATAATTTTCTATGCCAAATTACAATTCTCATGTACTGACTTGACTGACTCAAAAGGGCCTTATAATTTGTATTTTCAAAAGCAACAACAACAGCTACAATCATAATGAGTTGTTATTGTTGTTCTTGTTTTTGTTATATACGAATGTCTCGACTATAAAACGCAGTCTGAAAAACCGCATGTATATAAAACCAAAAAACAATTTTTTTGATACCCTACACTATCATTTATGGTGATGGTATATTGGGTTTGTTCTGAAACTTGTAATGATTTAATAAATCTACCCATATAGAGGGTGAATTGACATTGAAGCTACCTAACGCTAGATGGCAGCACAAACTCAAAAACTTTTTCTTTCTTAGAAATTACGATCTGTCAAACGTCAGCTGTTAAAATTTTAGCCAAATTCATGGATTAGTTTACTTGTTGTAGTCGTTTGAAATAAGCAACTTTTGTGTTTCTTGGAAAATGGAAAAAAGTGAATTTCGTGTAGTGATGAAACACTATTATTTGAAAGGCGAAACGGCGAAAGAGACAAAAGAAAAGCTTGATAAACATTACGGCGAATCCGCTCTGTCAGATTATATGGTAAAATATTGGATTGCTGAATTTAAACGGAGCCGAACAAGCACTGCAACAATACCATCAACAGGAAGGCCAAAATTGGTTACTGAAGAAAATATCAAGAAAGTCCTCGATATCGTTATAAATGATGACCGGGTCAAAATACGTGAGATTGTTGAAATGGTAAACGTGTGTTCAGCATTTTGCATGAACATTTGCATATGAAAAAGCTATCGGCAAGATGGGTGCCGCGTTTGCTCAGTGTTGAACAAAAACGAGTTCGACAGATCACTTCTCAGGTGTTTGGACATGATAAAGCATAATCCTGCTGATTTTTAGCGTGTCCACCACTACACTCCTGTAACCAAAAATCAATCGAAGCAATGGGTGGAAGCTGGTGGAAGTGCTCCGAAGAAGGCGAAGACAGCGAAATCGGCTGGCAAGGTTATGGCCACTGTATTTTGGGATGCACACGGAATATTGCTCATCGATTATCTTGAAAAGGGATCCACAATCAGATTATTATCGTACATTATTGGATCAATTGGGTGATGCAATCAAGGAAAAACGACCACATTTAAACAAGAAAAAGTGCTATTTCTTCGAGATAATTCGGGATAACGCACCGGTTCACACAGCATTAGATACGATGCTAAAATTTCGAATTGGTTGATCATCCACCTTATAATCCAGATTTAGCCCTTAGTGACTTTTTCCTGTTTTCAAACTTGAAAAAATGGCTCGCAGGAAAAAGATTCATCTCAAACGAAGAAGTGATTACCGAAAATAATGCGTATTTGGAGGAGTTCCTAATATTGTATTATTCAGATGGTATAAAAAAGTTGGAAAATCGTCTTACTAAGTGTATTGAGCTAAAAAGAGACTATGTTGAGAAATTAATGGTTTTTGAAAAAAACTGCTTTTTTCCTACTGAGGTAGCCTCAATATCAATCCGCCCTCCTACATAGCATAACCATCCATCTAACCAACATTCCAGATCATTATTATCAGAACAAAATTAGAGAACTAATGACATTAATCTCACTGACATTCCAGCTTACCTCTGGCGGTGATGACAAACATTACACTAATGCTTAATAGAAAACGCCACCTACTTGAGAAAAATGGCGTAGCTAAGTAAGATCCTACCAACACTTAGTAACGATATTCGTCACTTCACAATTACACAGAGGCGAGTTATAGGAAATTTTGTTCCTAAACATTTGGTTGTACTTGCATCAAAATCCGTCAAGTCGTTTTCAAGTTATGATGAAATATATTGACATAACTACCATATTTTGGGCGAAAAATTCGCCACGTTCATAAAAAAAATTTGAGCCTGATGGAAAAAAACTGAAAACGGATTTGAATTCAGCTCATCAAAATCATTATGTTCCATATAGTTTTTTTAAAGGCTTTTTTTGCTGTAAACCAGTGTTATAAATCTGTACATCCCTGGTCTAAGACACCTGCGGCCACCGAAAATTTCGCGACAGGTATAGTAATCCACCGTGGATTTCTGAACCCGATGCTCCATGTTTCGCTTTTAGGTCAATCTATAATGCAGAATTAGGCCCAAATACTTAGCATGATCCGAAAGATAAATTTCCTTTGAACTTGCTAGTTGAGTCTTAAGCTAAGAGTCGCGACATTCCCTAGCTAGCCTAGAGCAAAAGGTTACACCCGAAAGAAATTTAATCGCCGCTTGTCTATCATAGATGATGAATATATTAGTTGTGTGAGTAACGCCAAACCTATCAATTCCGCAGCATGGTAAATAGGACAGTAGTCCGAAAGCCGGACTACTGCCCATCCTGTTCCCAAATTAAGAGCTGTCGGTATAGACCTCCACCGAATTGCCGGAAATGCCAGATGCCCAGTCGTCTCCACTTGGGAACACGAAATGGAGTCACCACTTCAACACTGGTCCTTATGGGACGACATAGACAATATCATTCAGAACTCGGGGTTGCTCACACTGAATAGAAGAGTACTCCGAAGGGACAATACGCCACCGTGCCAGGGGCCTAAGTCTCACCGGTACAAGCTTAACCTATTGCCTGGTAAGAATTCCAGTGGGAAGCCAGACAAGCATGAATAACAGGACTCTTGTTATCTGAACTGCAGCAGACCTCCAGAAGCCTGACACTGCAACGGGTACAGAGGGCGGTCTGCCAACCACTTAGTAGAGAAGATTAGGTCCAACAACTTTGAGCAGATCCAGCGAAAGACTCTAGGATTGAGAACCGATCTTGCAAGCTCTCTCAGCCAACTTAATCTTCCAACTTTGCTTGAGGTTGAGAATAATGCCCAGATATTTATCCATGGGACTGAAACTAAGCTCGGTCTCACCTACATTAGGCAGCTTTAGGCGAGATATTTTATACCTTCTACTATTCCAAGCTCCCTACACCAAGCAGATATAATGCTCAAAGAAAAATTAAACTTGACCGACATTCTCTGTAGACAAATGTCAGAAACTGCGATGGCGATATCCTCCGCATAAGCAATAACGCTATCACCCGAGTATTTAAGTCGAGTGAGAAGCGTGTTAACCACAAGATTCCATAGAAAAGTTGATGGAACGACACCCTCTGATTACTACTTTCTGTCGCTGTGCATCCCCGAAAGAGGAAGTAATCAGCAGCGATTTAAAGAGGAGCTCTATGAACCCAACTAAGACAGAATCCATATAAAGGTCATATAGAGCGTTAAAGATTGAGTGGAAAAAGACCTCATTCAATGCCCCCACAACATAAAAAAAGAGAGATTGTAAAGATTTTTTCACTTACGAGATTAGCGAGTAAAGTGCTGTCTCAACCCATCTGCCTTTCGTGTGTTGAGACGTAGACAAGCGTGAAGGACTGTCCAAGTTTCTAACATGTAGATCAAGAACTCTCTACAGTGTCTTTAAAAAAAGGATGTGATGATCGTCCAGCACTGGGAACGAACACTATCTTCAGATCTTCAGATATCTTCAGATAAAGACCAGTGCTATAAATAGCCAACAGCCAGGTGGGAATAAGATCTTTCTGATAATGAATGTCAGGCGGAATAATGCCTTTTGATACAGAGAGTTTGCAAGTGTGAAGGAAGCAATTTTGCAATGAAGTTGATCAGAGTGTGAGTGCCTGGCCCGTGAAGAGAACACTAATAGGAAAGTGAGTGTCCAGAAGTAAATAGAGCATATCAGCGAACTTCCGTCAGGTCATCGAATACAATCGAGAAATGTGACAGTAAAGCTCAACAGCTTGAAAAATCGATTGGCCTCAGAAGACCCCTCAATGCTTGTGTAAAAGTTCCTTTATGAAACACCTACAGGCGTGAGGGTGGCGTGGTGTAGTGGTTAGAGCACACATATAACAACACAAATGATCCAGGTACGAGCTTCAGCAGAGGAGATGACGGAGACAAATTTAATTGTGGTTTCGAATGTTTAATAGAGAAGAGGCTTCAACTTCCCTCCAGACAACTCCACGTAAAAATAAAGAAGAAGCCTCCTGACCTTTCCGCATACCTCTGACGATGATGATAACAAACATCAGTAGGATGATCAGGAAAATACGCCACCTACTGAGACAAAATTACAATGGTATAGTAAAGATCACCACCAATTAGCAAGGATCTTCACCACTACGGAAATTATATAAAGGAAGCTACAGTGGATTAAACATTTACTCAGTTAGAAAGATCAAATTGGTTAAAGAAACTGAATTAAAGTAATGGATGTGCTTTGTAGAAAGCCAATAAGATCCCTAGAGGAGTGACAGAGAAAAAAATCGCATACTTCAGTTTCTTTTTTTTTACTTACACAGTTTTTATTCACCAGTTGCCTGGGCACATGTTGTAGTTTAAAGGGATTTGTAGTGGAAGGTATCATTTAGTCGAGCTAAGCCAATTACATTTTTTTTTTTCTAATACAAAACTTGATGACAATTTAAATTGTAACAATTTTCATGGTACGTATTATCTGTCGTCATTGTATCTCTCCTCTACTGAACTACAAAGCACAGTTTCTGTGCATAATTTTGTTGGCAATACTCCACTGCAAAAAAACGTATTTTTTTATTAAAAATTTAAATGAAATGTGGTTACAAAATGAGAAGTGAGCATAGCAGTAGGAACAAAAATGTATATAAAATTGCAATAAACAATTGATTGCATTAAAAAAAAATTAAGAAAAAAAAAAGAAAATGCGAATAAAAAACTGGAGCATTAAATATATGTCATTATGCTCTATAACAGAGAAAAATATTAATATTTTACCATTAAAATATTTTCTGGATATTTTTTTTTTATTTTATTTTTTTTTTTTTTTTTGTATTTTGCATTTTATTGTATCTGCCCGTAACTGCTACAATACAAAAAGCCAGTGTTGGTAGCATTACAAAGCCATTTTAATATAATTTTACAACCGGAAAAGAAGAAAAAAATAAATGCAAAATAAATACAAAATAATACTCATGCAGACAGAAGAGAGAATGTTAATGCAAATTTAATTTAATTTTGGCATATTTAGTTACTTATTATTTTTATTTTTTAATTTTTATATCATATTATAATTGTATTTTATATTGATATTGTTGAGTAAATAACTTATTATTTAATATTAAAATATGTATTGTATGTATGTATGAGAACAGGCTCTATTAAAACAACAGCATATTTTCAAGTGTCCATTTTAATAGGAATATATGTTTATTGAGAAATTTTATTATTAAAAAATAAATTTTCTACATACGAGTATATTTTTCTGTATTTTTTGCCCTTTCCTCCTCTTTTTAATACCAGCAATAGCATTTTTAAGAGCCACATAAGCCATACTTGTCATTGTCCAGAGTCTCATAGCAAAAGTGTAGCTGGAAATAAAGTTTTTTTCAGCTTTATTAAGCTATTTATTGATAAATAGTACGTGTATTTATAAAATTTTTTATTTATTTCAACTCAAATGAGAATTTATTTGTTTACGTCTTCTTGCTGATGGTTCATGGCAGTCATAATTCCTGGCTATTGAAAAACATATCCCTTTAAGCGTTTGTCTATTAAAGAATTTTATTTTTTAATGCAATTTATGATTGTTATGGATATCATTTATGTATTTGATACCCTACGGCATAATAAATTCCTTAAAAAACATCCATAAATTTAAGAAGAAGCCTCATTAAGTTATGTTACGAGGGCGGATTGACATTGAAGCTACCTAGCGCTAGATGGCAGCACAAACACAAAAACTTTTTCTTTCTTAGAAATTACAATCTGTCAAACGTCAGCTGTTAAAATCTTAGTTTATTTGTTTTAGTCGTTTAAAGTAAGCAACTTTTGTGTTTCTTGGAAAATGGAAAAAAGTGAATTTCGTGTAGTGATTAAACACTACGAGTATTATTTGAAAGGCAAAACGGCGAAACAGACAAAAGAAAAGCTTGATAAACATTACGGCGAATCTGATCCGTCAGATTATATGGTAAAATATTGGATTGCTGAATTTAGACGGGGCCGAAAAAGCACTGCAACAATACCATCAACAGGGGTGGTTACGATAAGAGCTGGTTACTAAAGAAAATATCAAGAAAATCCTCTATATCGTTGTGAATGATCGCTGGGTCAAAGTCCGTTAGATTGCTGAAATGGTAAACATATCATATGAACGTGTGTTCAACATTTTGCATGAACATTTGCATATGAAAAAGCTATCGGCAAGATGGGTGCCGCGTTTGCTTAGTGTTGAACAAAAACGAGCTCGAAAGAGCACTTTACATTTATGATTCTAGCTTATAAAGCGTGTTTTTATAGAGGTATAGAACTTTAAGTTGGCATTACTTTTCAAGATGGCGACCGATTTAACAGCTGTCAAGTGATTTATTCTCAGTTTGGTTTGGCAATTCATCACGAATAGACTCACGCCTGAATAACGCTTGCAAATAGTGCAATTTTCATTTTTCATAAGTGAATTTTTTTTTTTTCAATTTTCATAAGCGAATTTTGTTTAGCGATGAAGCGCACTTCTGGTTGAATGGCTACGTCAACAAACAAAACTGCCGCATTTGGAGTGAAGGCAATCCTCAAGTGTATGTGGAAACACTGTTACATCAAGAAAAACTGACGGTTTGATGCGCTTTATGGGCTGGTGGAATCATTGGTCCGTACTTTTCAAAACCGATGGTGGCCAGAAGGTTACAGTCAATGGTGATCGGTACAGAGCCATGATTACTAACTTTTTCATTCCTGAATTAAATAACCATGATGTCCAGGAGATGTGGTTTCAACAAGACGGCGCAACATGTCACACAGCTCGTGCCACAATAGATTTATTGAAAGACACGTTTGGTGACCGCCTAATTTCACGTTTTGGACCTGTGAATTGGACTCCAAGATCTTGTGATTTAACACCGCTAGACTACTTTCTGTGGGTCTATGTAAAGTCATTGGTTTATGCAGTAAAGCTACAAACGCTTGACCATTTGGAAGACAACATTCACCGTGTTATTGCCGATATACGGCCACAAATGTTGGAAAAAGTCATCGAAATTTGGACCTTCAGCAATATGTATTGGGCAGTATTTTCTTTTTATTAAATGTTCTCAGCGTTATAGGCGCTGTTTGTCGGTTTTGATCGGGTTATAAGTGGCTAATATAAATCGGTACAAATTATACAATTTTATTGTTCTGCATTGTGCTAATGAGTGTACCCATTAACGGCTCATAAGACTTGATTTTAATGGTAAATAATCGCTACAATATTGGCGCAGATTAGTGTAGTTTAACAAATTGTGAGCGTTTACATTATCGGTACATAAATAATATCGTTACAATACTTAAATAGTGGAATCTTACCTTAGAAGAGAAGCAAAATATGACGGTAATCACTCATTTTTAAACGTCGATAACTTTTCATAAAATGATGCAATTTTAATAATATCTTCTAACGAAGTGAAGCTTTGAAAAACACCTTTCAAGCAAGCTATAGTGTTGCCTGATGCAAATAATATTACCAGCGATATAGTATTTTAAAATCTTGTGCCGATATTGATATCGATAACTTTTCATAAATTGATGCAAATTTAATAATATCTTCTAACGAAGTGAAGCTTTGAAAGACACCATCCAAGCAAGCTATAGTGTTGCCTGATGCAAATGATATTACCAGCGATATAGTATTTTAAAATCTTGTGCCAATTATTTATAATCGATCTTAATCAAGCAGCCGATATTGATATCGATAACTTTTCATAAAATGATGTAATTTTAATATGTCTTCTAACGAAGTGAAGCTTTGAAAGACACCTTTCAAGCAAGCTATAGTGTTGCCTGATGCAATTAATATTACCAGCAGCGATATTGTATTTTAAAATCTTGTGTCAATTATTTATAATCGATCTTAATCAAGCAGCTGATATTGTATTAACTACTAAACTAATATGATTTTTAAATAAATGGCCAATAAAAAATTTGTTTTTCTAATTTAAAGTGAATCTTCTAAGAGATATTTAAAACTCTTAAAAGGTTTTTCTACAAAAAAAATTAAAAACCCTTTTCAAATTAAATTTAATGATAAAAAATACCAAATCGCATAAATCATTACATTAAAAAAGAGGAATAAGAAGAAAAAATGCTGAAAAATACGCTTAAAATGTTTTTAATGTCATTAACTTTAAATGTAATACTTTTCGTTAGTTTTTCGCTTTTCTGCAATTTTAATGCAAAAACTTAGTTTCTTTTAACGTTTTTTTTTTTCCTAAAAACACTGTGACAGCTTTGAATAAATGAATCAACAGCAGCATCAGCATCAACATCAGCATTGAGCAGCATATGAACGTATGAACAAAACAGTTTTGCCTTATCTATGTATGTGATGCATAAGCATGCACACATGCATTCAACCAACCAAACAACCAAGCATTTATTCATTCATCCATCCATCCATCATGCATGATTATTGCAGAAAATACAATTTTCCACATTTGTTATAATTTTTCTTTCTTTTTTTCTTTTTTTCTTTCAAGTTTTTCATTTCTTTCTCGCCCTCTCTGTGCTCTTATAAATTTTCTGTGTTTTTTTTTTGCACCACTTTTACTCTATATTTTTGCTCGTGATTTTTTTTTTCGCTTTAATTTTTAAAATAACACTGTTCTGTTCTATTAAACAGACTGACGATGTTTTATTTTTTTAAGCAATTGATGGAAGACTACATTGACGACTAAAAGTAATGCAATGATGATGATGACATTAGTATTTGAAAAAAAGTATTTTTTTTTTTATTTTTCTGTTTTATTCCGTTTTATTTTTGTGGCAGTTAGTTTTCCTCTAGAAAACCATATTTTTAACAAAATCATATTGATTGAGCATTTACACAATGAAAAAGAAATGAAAAAACATTTATGAGATACTCAACTCATATTCATATTATACTTCCATATGACAATTTTTTAAAACAAGTTGATGAATAAATCAAGGGAAGTGAAAAATAAAAATAAAACAGAAAATTATTCTTCAGAGGAAAATTATAAAATAGTTTTCTCTCTCTGCAAAATGAATTTCAAAAATGTCGTAAAAAACATATAAAAATGAATTTATGCAAATATAAGCGTATTAAACACCTGAGACTACACTAACACCAACATATGTATGTTGTATATAAGTATATATATTATTCAAAAAGTTTCTGAATTTGGTCTAAATGACTCACCATGAGCGTAAAATATAGGCTCAATACATAGTAAATATTGAACAGTACTAAAGGGTCCGCCATCTAACGTTTTTTTTTCAAGTAGTGTTTATTTCGTGAATGGTATCACTTAGCTCATGTCTGATTTGACAGATAATTAGTTTTATCCTTCCGCTGAACGAATATAGTTGTGTATACGCTTGAACAACGCTGGGAAATATTGCGACATTACTTTGAAAATTTTGCCATAAAAATCATCTATTCAGATGAAGCTCATTTTGATCTTGGCGGGTATGTAAACAAGCAAAATTGTCGCATTTGGGGCACAGAAAACCCGCACGCATACATTGAAAAGCCGATACACCCAAGACGAGTCACTGTTTTGTGCGGATTTTGGTCCAGAGGCATAATTGGGCCATTTTTCTTCGAAAATGAGCAAGGAGTGGCCGTTACAGTCAATGGCGATCGTTATCGGGCCATGTTGAACGAATTTTTGTTCACAAAAATTGAAGAGGAGGATATTAGCAATATTTGGTTTCAACAGGACGGCGCTACGTGCCACACAACCGAAGCATTATCAGCCGCAGAGCTGTTGTCGTTTGGCCACCTCGGAGCTGCAATTTGACACCGTTGGACTATTATTTGTGGGGTGCCGTCAAAGGTAAGTGTTACGCCAACAAGCCAGAAACAATTGACGCTTTAAAGGGCAATATTCGTGAAACCATTGGTGAAATACAGCTACACACAATCGATAATGTGCTTAAAAATTGGACCGATCGTGTAGGCTACTGCATGGCCAGCCGAGGCAGCCATTTGAATGAAATTTTTTTTCATTATTAACCGGAAGGATTGTACTTTCAAATAAAAAAATAAATTTAAGAAAATATTCAGTAGTTTTTTTTATAGCATTTTCAAAAAAAATTTTATTTGGCGGACCCTTTACTACCAGTACTATCTATCTAAAGTTGTCGCTGCTAATGTACATCAACTAAAAATCAGGCGGACTAAAATACGTGGACGTGGCACTTTCCGTATATAAAGGGTGGACAGTGCATAAGTAGGGGTCATCCCCTAAGTACAGATTTCAAATAAGGGTCTAAGAACTTAAGTCGTATATCCGTCTAAAATCGATGTATTCTGCCAGAAATTCATTTTTCCATTCAAAAGTGGTTGAAAAATAGCCCGTAATGATGTCAGTAGCCAGCCTTAGTTTTGACTTGCTATGATAAAGCAAGATGTGTGTTCGATTAGCAATGGACCTTGAAACACTACGTCTAGAAAACCTATAAAACCTATGTTGGTTTAATGTTTCGAAGTTGGCCAGAATTACTAACAAAGAATCCTAGAGTCCGTCAATATGATCGCGCAACGGCTGCAGTACGAGGCAACAGTGGATAGTTGCGCTAGTTGCGTGCCATGTCGAACCAATTCATTGTGTGCAATACTACAGTGACCCGGTATTCCTACGCATTTAGCGTTTAACTCGTAAGAGTACCTAAGGAGTTTCTCGTAGTAGACACCAGCCCCGGCATCCTTTCTCGTAAGACCGTACGACCTTGCGCTGTCCTCGCAAACAGCAGATCTAAGGTCAATATGTCAGATTGAGGGACAATCGGATCTTAGAACTGACCGAGCACCGTTTGAGTGCCCTGGGAGCCACCTAGCTATCTACAAAGGTAGTCACTGGCCCTCTAACGCCCTTTTCATCACTTCCACTGCCCTCTAAACCATAAACACTTTAGACCGGAAAACACTGCATTAGTCGTTTAACTTGCGTACCTAAGGTCGAGTTTCTCTCATAAATGACAGCCGCAGTACCCTTTCAGGTCATGGGACCATTCATGTAGATGGCATATGCTAAATTTGTTGTTACAAAAATCAGATGGGGAACCCCTGTCGTTTATTACATCGTTAAAAAAAGAACAAACAAAAGCTACAAAAGCAACTTCGTGCTTGTTTACATATAGAAATAAACTACAACAACAAACCAAACACACAATGAAACAAATAAGAAACAACAACAAAACAGCAAGGAATGAAACAAACATATTGTTTAACATCGGATGTCTGCAATGAGAAGGTCGAGAGCTTTTGGGATGTCATTTACTCAGTCATATAAAAAGTACACCGATGCGGTGTAAGCTCAGAGTAACGAGTAATTGGTGTATACTCAGTCTGAAGAGAGCTCAGTGTGGATAAACTCTGGTTAAAAAACTCGTGATCGAACTTAAGTTGTGAAACTATCGGGTTGAGAGATCGTCTGGTAGAAAAATCTATGTAATAGTTGTTATTTTTACTTGTTGTTGCTTGTGAAAGGCTGCAAGCAGTGGAACACAAAACTGTGTTAATAAAGAAAAATTTTATTAAAGTCCAATATAACATTTATTTTTATGTTAACTGTAATCTACGAATTCATTATTAAGTGTTGAAAGGTAAAAACGTAACAATATCAATACCATTAATAACCTCCTTTGGCGATCTCCACACATCTCAACCAACATGAAGAATAGAGCATCTTTAACTCGTGTGTACAGTCTGAACTTTCATATGGCTGGAAGTCGTAAACACACCAAATAAGAATGTCAACGACGATTAAAAATTCTAAAAATATTGTTACGTTTTTACCTTTTTAAAAACGTGTTTTTATGAGTTCGTAGATTGTAGTTAAAATAAAACAAAATTTGTTTGGTTTTAATTAAAAATCCTTTATTCAACACAGTTATGTGCACAACTGCTTGTAATTTTTTACAGGCAATAACAATTTTTATTCTTAATTACTCTGTCCGTTTACAACTTTGTAAACAACAACAATTACTCGAAAGATCTTTCTTCCTAAAGATCTTCCAACCCGATCGTAGTTATAACTTAGGTTCGATCACAACCTTTTCAACCAGAGGCTATCCATACTCTACTCTCTTTACTGAGTTAGCTCTAACTAAACTGGTTTTTACTTCACTACTAGCTTCACGAGTTTACTCCTTATAAACTCTCTTCACACCAATAACACATTCGCTGAGTTAACTTTACTTCAACAGCACTCGCTGAGTTGACGACACATAAACTGATTGCTGTTCGCATCGATGTGCTTTTTATATGGCTGAGTAAACAACACATCGAAAGCTCTCGAACCTCTCGATATTTCAGGTAGATTCCATTTCTTTCTTTTAATTTCTTTTTAGTTATTTTGTAGCCATTCGTATGTAAACATCTACCTCTTTCAGCTCTTAGTGTTTGTTGTTGCTTGTTTATTGTCTGATACTTCTTTTCTTTGCTGCTTAATTATTGTTGTTGCCGTGTTATTTTTATTTACTTTGATTCTGCTAATGGTTGTTATTGTAGAATTGGTTATTTGTAAACAGCACGTATAGTTGTTCTTGCAGCTTTTGCTTATTTATTTTAGCGATGTAATAAACGCTGTGGTGCGCAACCTTATTGTCGTAACAATATGTTGGCCATACATGCCTTACGGCAAAAACACCTTAAGTTGCATTAACACAAAATTATTGAAAAAGTAGTTGGTTGTACAAGTTGGTTTATCTCTGCGAAAACCCGATAACGAGATAGAGCTTTTGCTTTATACTATTACTGATTCGTATTTCTATACCCTATTAATCAATATTGCCAAAGTTCCGACACAACAAATATTTCATATGAAATGGGCCAAAAAAGCTATAATGACACATGCAATTTTTCCTACTTTCGAAAAGTTTGTTGATCTATGTATGAGTACTACACTGTAAGTTTTTCGGTTTATACCATTCTGATTCGTATTTCTGTACTCTATTGATCAACAGAAAGCTACAGAATGCATTTCATAGGAAGCCGATGAATTAAAAGACCATTAAAGAAAGAAGCCGTTATCCATAGCACTGTTTGGAACCAGATACAAAGATTATCTTTAGATAGACACATATCCGAGGAATATGTAACGGCCCTATGATCTACTGTGAAGCATAATAATTTTCATAATATTTTAGCCGCCCATCAAGTGCTCGCTGCATGTGTTGCGAGATATAAAAATACAGAAAGTTTTACTCTCAAGTGAACTTATTAATACATAAACGAGTATTACATATCATCATGTTGCAACATTGTATAGTTTTTTCTTTTATTTCTGTTTTTCCCTGAAGTTGCATGTTTTAGATTTAATAACGTTATTAATGTAACGTTTATTTGATGCATTTAGTTGTTGACTAATTATTACAACTATTCCTTAACAAACAAATTATTTAAAATTTTTTACTTTTTAACATAACAAGTCTATCACATAAGAGTTGTGATTAAAACTTTAAATGAAAAGCTTTGTTAATAATTAAAGAAAAAAGAAGAAAAATAAAATATTTATTTAATGATATGTATTCAGTCAAATGCTTACAAAAGATATACAAATATTTGTACAGACTCATTCTATTGGTTATTGTTACTGCTATGATCACCCTGGCAATGCTGTATTTATTTGAACGGTGTTGCCAATTCAACATTGGGTATAAAGAAGATGTAGTATATAAAGCGTTTTTTTATAGAGGTATAGAACTTTAATTTGGCATGACTTTTCAAGATGGTAACCGATTTAACAGCTGTTAAGTGACTTATTCTCAGTTTGGTTTCATCATGAATAGACTCAAATGGGCCCCAAACAAGATTACCGTTGATCCCGATTTTCATAAGCGAATTTTGTTTAGCGATGAAGCTTACCTTTGCTTGAATGGATACGTCAATAAACGAAACTGCCGTATTTGTAGTGATAATAATCCTCAAGTGTCTGTTGACACATCGTTACATAAAGAGAAGCTGACTGTTTGGTGTGCTTTATGAGCTGGTGGAATCTTTGGTCCGTACTTCTTAAAAAACGATACTGGTCAGAACGTTACAGTTAATGGTCATGACTATAGAGCCATTATTACTCACTTATTTTTTCATCAATTGAACAACCATGATCTGCAGGAGCTGTGGTTTCGACAAGACGTCGCAAAGTGTTTCACGCAAAGTTTTACGTTTCAGACCCATGAATTGGCCTCCAAGATCGTTCGACTTTACGCCGCTAGACTATTTTCTGTGGGGATATGTGAAGCGGATAGTCTACAACGATAAGACCGAAACGATTGACCGCTTGGAGGACAACATTTGCCGCATTATTGCCTATATACGGCTACAAATGTTGGAAAAAGTCGTCGAAAATTGGATCTTCAGACTAGACTACGTCTGAGCCAGCCGTGGCAGTTATATGCCAGAAGTCATATGTAAATTATAATGTCAGAAGGTTGTCTTTCGAATAAAGTAAATTTCATGTCAATTTAAAAAATTCATCTCTGATTTATTCCATTTCAAAGTTCTATACATCTATAAAAAAACACCCTTTACAAGAACATTCAAAATTAAGGTCAATTTACTACAAAAGGCGGCGCATTGCCAGCCAGTTGTGGAGAAGGGCAAATAACAGTTCGAGTGGCATTGACGGCATCCCGGACATTGTCCTTAGAAGGACTGACATAGTTGTATGGCGCTTCACTTTCGTACTTTCCAGGGTATGGAAAGAAATCTCTGGTAATCCCCATATTGAAACCGTAATCGGACCCGATACAGGTGGAGAACCATACCCTTGCTGTCGGCTTTTGGCAAACTTTTGGAGTCATTTATCTTGAGAAGGATACAGGAAAGGATAATGGAAAGTGGACTTATCAAGGAAGACCAGGTGGACACTCAATTTTACATGCACTCATGGTGTTTGTTGACGATATGGTCAGGCGGCTGAAGAGGAAATGCCTTACGCTGGCTGTAAGTCTTGATTTCTCTAAGGCCTTTGACACGGCCTGGCAGGATGGGATCTTTTATAAGATGCTGGAATTTGGATTTGATTACGTGACGACGAGGATGGTTGCCGATTGCTTGAAAGCTCGAGCCTTCAACGTGAAAGTGGGAGGAGTGGTTTCTCTGTCAAAACTATTCGCTGCCGGAGTATCGCACGGAAAACATAAAAAGCTGAATTAATGAAATTCAGCCATATTTATGCAAAATGGTTATGGAAAATTTTAATAAAGAAGTGCATATGTGCATGCAAAGTGGAGGCCATTTGCCCTATGTCTGCGCTATGATTCAATAAATAAATAACAATCAAAAGTCCAAGAACTACGTTTTCTATTAAATTCAAATCTTGTGTTAATTTTGGGACAATTTCGACAATTGGACAATTGGAAAGTAATTGCTTCAAATATACGTTTGTCTTTTCGAACTGTTCCATGAGCTTTAGATTCCACGAACTTATTTTTTTCTACAGTCCAAGCGGAATTGCTTTAGGAACTAACAAAATATAAAACAGTTTTGTTTCCTTTATTTATCTGAAGTTCGCTTTTTATTGATAGGGATTAGAATGCTGTCATAACGTACTTTTCATGCTTTAACGACATGTAATGTGTAAATCGCGTACGTCTACGATTTTCATATAATTGCTCATCTATAGTCCACACTCCGATGATCGCAACATTGATGTAAGTTAGCATCTAACATGGCCCAAATATCAGGAAATGTAATGGTTTCATCGAATTTTGCACAAGATGAACGAGGGCAAATTAATTGTGGATACTTATTAACTCAGATAAATGCTGCCTATTTTAACTTATGAATACCAGCATATGCAGGGTAATTCATTTGTCATGTGCTTCTTTCAATTGCTTTCAAAAATCAAAGTATTCTGGTTAAAATTATTTCAAAAGTGAAATTTTTAATTCCGAAAAATAATAAGAACGAAAATTAATTTTAAGCGAAAAAAGTGAAATTCCATGTAATTTATTAATCAAAAGATTCAAATCAACACATGCAAGTGCAATAACTAAGTTTTGAGTAATTATTAGCAATTTTTTATAGCATTTATTGTAAAATAGCACTCAAAATGGGTCTTGGTAAGTACTTCACCCCCACTAAAAAAGAAATTGTTCTAAAATTCAGAAAACAAGCTAAATCTATGGGCGAAATAGCGAAATTAAGGGAGTGTTCAAAAATACAGGTTTTTCGTGTTATTCACAAGAGAATCAGACCTGAAACAAGAGGAAAAAAGCGAAAAGCATCAGCTCGAATAGACTCCAAAATTTTAATTCGCAAGAGCAAGTTCGACCCCTTTTTGTCATCTGAAGAGCTAAAAAATAATATATGCGCACCGGTTACAAGTAGCACTATAAGAAATATACTCCAGCAAGCTGTATAAAAAGCCCATAGTCCAAGAAAAGCGGTATGGTACTCCATATCCCCGGAAGAATGCGTTAATTTAGTGTGAAGTATGCAACGCAGATGTGAAGAAGTGATAGAGATGAATGGAGCATCAACTAAGTATTAGTAAAATCCTAAGATGTAACGGTAATAGTTCAAAAATCGTTCTTATTATTTTTTCCAGGCTGCTTCTCTTAAACTAAGACTTTTATTTAGATTGTATTTATATGATATCTTAACCAATACTTAAGAACTTTAAATTTACCCATCATTTTTTTTATTTATGAAAGAAGAATAAAATTTCCCAATAAAAACGATCGTTCTTATTATTTTTCCAACACTGTATATCTAAATACCAAAAATTTAATTTAGTTCACCTGCTCCGAAAGGCTAAAGTAAACTGTTTTTAGCGGCTACTTGTTTTAATGTGTAATTTTGTAATTTTTTATTGTAATTTAAACAAAAAAATTTAGTCTTTTATTTTTATGAGATTTGTAGCCGTGGTACCTTGTACACTTTTTTTGTTAGTCACATAAGGGTTAAGCAAAAATATAAAATTTGTTTTGAATTTGCTTTAAGACTATCTTTCTGACCTAACCTAACTCAGTAGAAATTTTAATAGCCGCCAACCTAAACTAGGTTTTAATTACTTTAAAAACTACTTTAAGGTAAAGGGTATCATACAATGGTGCCTAAATGCCCAAAACTTTACTAATCGTTTGTATTTGTTTTGTAAAGGGTCCGCCAAATAATTTTTTTTTTTTAATGCTATAAAAAAAAACTACTGAATATTTTCTCAAAATCTTTTTTTATTTGAAAGTACAATCCTTCCGGTTAATAATGGAAAATAATTCCATTCAAATGGCTGCCTCGGCGGCCATACACCAGCCTACCCGATCGGTCCAATTTTTAAGCACATTATCGATTGCGTGCAGCTGTATTTCACCAATGGCTTCACGAATATTGCCCTCCAAAGCGTCAATTGTCTCTGGCTTGATGACGTAACACTTATCTTTGACGGCAGCCCGCAAATAATAGTCCAACGGTGTCAAAGTGTCCGAGGTGGCCAAACGACATCAGCTCTGCGGCTGATAATGCGATCTTCAAAAACAGGGCGCAAAACATCGAGTGTAGCTTCGGCTGTGTGGTATGTAGCGCCGTCCTGTTGAAACCAAATGTTGCTAATATCCTCCTCTTCAATGTGTGAACAAAAATTCGTTCAACATGGCCCGATAACGATCGCCATTGACTGTAACGCCCACTCCTTGCTCATTTTCGAAGAAAAATGGCTCAATTATGCCTCTGGACCAAAATCCGCACCAAACAGTGCCTCGTCTTGGGTGTATTGGCTTTTCAATGTATGCCTGCGGGTTTTCTGTGCCCAAAATGCAACAATTTTGCTTGCTTACATACCCGCCAAGATCAAAATGAGCTTCATCTGAAAAGATGATTTTTTTTTCATTCTGCAACATTACCATGATTTTCAAAGTAATGTCGCAATATTTCGCAGCGTTGTTCAAGCGTATACACAACCATATTCGTTCAGCGGAAGAATAAAACTAATTGTCTGTCAAATCAGACATGAGCTAAGTGTTGCCATTCACGAAATAAGCACTGGTTGGAAAAAAAGTTAGATGGCGGACCCTTTATTTATTTAACGTTTATTTAATGACTTTATTACACCATTTCTATTTGCTTAATATTTAAAATTAATTTTTCTTCAATTTACTTTTTTTTGTGTAATATTTGAATCCCCATATTCATAAAATATAAAATGAGTTTAAAATGTATTATTTTTTTTTTTTAATTTTCATACAAAAGTTTTTTACAATAGGTATCAAAAATATTTTATTTTTTATGAATATGGGGGTAAATATTTATTTAAGAATTATTATGAAAATACAGGATGTCCGCCAAGAAGGTATACTACTTTGTTTTGCTGCCATTTTGGTAAATATTAGTCTTGATAGTTCATATTTGGCAGTCGTGAAGTAGAGACGTGACAAATTTATTATGGAAAAATCGTTAAAACATTTTATTAAAATCAATCATCGATTTTCATGAAAAAATCATAATGAGTGACGAGGCACATTTTCATTTGAATGGTTATGTGAATAAACAGAATAGTTGGTTCTGGGCAATAGAAAACCCTCAAATTATTTATCAGTCACCTTTGCATCTATTAAAAGTGACAGCCTGGTGGGTAATTTGTTTCTTTGAAACTGAAAACGACGTAATGGTAACTGTCAATGGGGAGCGATATCGTGATATTGGCTTGTCTAACATGTGGTTTCAACAAGACGCTACCACATCGCATACAGCCAGGATTGCAATGGATGAACTGCGAGACCTCTTTCCACAACAAATTATTTCAAGAATTGGTAATGTTGATTGACCTACACGGTCGCTTGGTTTGACTGCTCCGGACTTCTTTTTGTGGGGATATCTGAAAAGCAAGGTTTATGCAAGCAAACCAAAAACGCTGGAGCAACTCAAACAAAATATTCGTGAAGGAATCAATGAAATACCGCGTGAAATGTGTGAGAATGTAATAAAAAATGTGCTCAAAAGGGCTCGTATTTTTGAGGCTAAGAGAGGCGGGCATTTCTCTGATATTGTATTCCATACATAATTGCCGACATTAAATAAGACATTTATCACTATAAGATCCATTCTCGTTCATATAAACAAAAATTATAAACAAACAAAGTAGTATAGCTTCCCGGCCGACACCCTGTATTTCAATATATATTTTTTTTCAATGAAGTATTTCTTGTTTAATAATTAATATTTGATTATTAAACACATTCAATAGAAAAGAGCTGTAAGCGTTTGTTTTTATTATTTTTTATTATTTTTTTTTATAATTTTTTTATAGTTTATTTACTTCATGTAATTAAATAATAAAATTGAAAATAAATTCATGTCGTTGGAAAAAAAGTTTAATTTTTGTTATTATTTGTAAAATAATTCTTTTTTATTATTATTTTTTAGAACAATAATCTTATGCACCAACACTTTCGCTTCTTTATTTTATTTTATTTTATTTTATTTTATTTTATTTTATTTTATTTTATTTTGTTTTATTTTATTTTATTTTATTTTATTTTATTTTATTTTATTTTATTTTATTTTATTTTATTTTATTTTATTATTATTTTCTTTTTCCTGTGGAATTTTTTCTTTTCAAAGTTTTTTTTTATTTTTATCTTATATTTAAAGTGTTAGGCGAAGTTATTTATAAAAAATTAAAAATAAATTAAAATGAATTTGTTTTCAATGAAAATTAATTAAAATTTTAATTATGAATCATTTAAGAGTGTGTTAAGAGACAAAAACCGACAGCTTTATAACATTACTTAGGGTATATGATATAAAAAATTTAATTAAAATTTCATAAAATTTAAAACTAATGTGTGCAGCCTAATTAACAACAAATTTATATAAACAACCATTGAATACAAATATAAAATCATATCCCACAGATGGCCGCTAAAGATGACGATTATTTTATCAAAATTGTTTATCACATGTAAAAAAAATGGTGGAAACTTTGCCAATTAATGCTGTAATTGATACGTTTGGATTTATATGGACTCTTTTAATAAAGCCTCTCAATTAGTTGTTCAATTAAGAGTTGAATTGCATTAAATTAGGCGAATGATAGACTCCCTCACAAATAGAAAGTGCAGCGGGAACCAAGCAGTTGCTCATCGTAATGGCACATCAATAACGACTAGCGAAGCACAAATGCAAAGATGGATGGAAAATATTTCGAGGAAATTAGCATCGACACAGCCACCGCTAAAGACATCGAAACATAACAGCCCCATAGGAAATACCTTGAATACAGCTTGCAGTCCTCCCAGTTTGTATGAAATAAACGGGGCAATACGAGTAGTAAAGTTGAATAGTAGTAAAGCAGCAGCCAGAGTTGATTTACTGATGAAAACCTTACAAGCTGATATCACAACCGGCCTCATATTACAACAGCATGGCAGGAAGAGAGGCTGTCATCAACTTGGAACAAAGGCATCATTGTAAAGCTTCCAATATTTGAAGAGGAATCACTCTGCTTAACACCAGCAGTCCTAATACAGTGAAGACTTCAAAGCAAAATAGAAAACATATTGTGAATCGAACAGGCAGGCTTCCGTAGACCAGGACAACACTCTACTCATCATAACAGAATAGTCTCTAAAATTGCAGTAGGTACAGGGGGTATATACCTACTGTTCCTCGACTTCAATATGGCCTACGATACTAACAGACGGCCTGTCACATGGAAAGCAAGTAGAGGAAAAGGAGTACCCCACAAAATAATCCGAATAATACTATTAATGTACGCGAATGCAGAACTCTCTGTTCCTTATAACAGAAGCATCAGTCAACCATTCCATACTAACGCTGAAGTAAAGCAAAGCTGTACTGGAGGAGATCATAAGCAAAGTATGTTCACAGAGAAGAAACAAGTCGAGAACCTGCATTATACACATGATATTTGTCGAATCTCATACAAGATCTCCTACATGCAGTCAAAATTAGAAGACCTGGAAAAACTGGCTCGCAGTGTTGGTCTTGTGGTAAATATTAAAAAAAAAAAAACAAAGCCATGAGAACTATCAACTATAGCACAGAAAACATCATTCTACAAGGCCAACTAATTGAGTATATAACAGAGATAGCTTCTGTTATCTGGGAAGCGCAATGACAACAAACGGCAGTGCAAAGCAGATGTTAAAAACAGGCTCAAAAAGCAAAGGCGGCATTCTGACGATTGCAGTCAGTATGAAGAACCAAGCAAACAAAGCTCAGAGTATTCACCTCAATTCTGTTGTACGGCTGTAAAACCTGACTTGTATCCTACATCATCACGCAAAAGTTACAGGTATTCACTAACAAATGTCTTAGAATCATATGCAGGATATACTGGCCTGACACCATAAGCCAAAATTATGGAATTTGACAAATAAAGAGGCCATGACATGAAGCAGATAAGATAAAGGAAGTTGAGATAGATCGGCCTTACCTATAGGAAAAACCCCAACAGTGTTACAAAGATGGCACTTGTGTCGAATTTTCAGGGATCAAGGAACAGCCGTCGACCAAGAAACACCTGGCTTCGCACAATTATCTAAGAACTAAGGCAAAACAACGGCAGCAAACTGTGTACAATGGAGATTCAAAAGGAGTAATTGAACAAAGAGGTTTGTAATAAATACATATACCGGCGGTTCTATGATCAGTAAAAAGCACTCAATGATACCGACAACACCAATAATTTTCCAATATTTAGTATTATATGCGCACCATCTATCAACCTTAATCCATCCAACGTTTTGGATTTTGTCGACAGGCTTCTGTGGTATGATAGATGGTAATTAAGGAGCGGATACATTGGCCAGAAAAGGTGCCATGGCACCATATATCGGACGGAAATTTGGTGTGCAGCACCAATTACTACCGTCCCCAATCTAATCAAGGACTGGGATATTAGCATATACTTGGAACACTGGAAAGCTCAAAGAAGACTTCGCTACTCTGGGGCAACGACTAGTCCGCAATTTGGGTGTCAAACTGAGATTTTCAAGCATGGCAGGCAAAACTTGAAACTCGTTACGGAATTTATTATACTGTAGACTAAGAGCACATTTGAAAGGAACAAATTATAGACCGAAAGGGGCCGAACAAATTATAGACCGAAAGGGGCAGACTATATCCCATGGGTCGCAGTGTCCTGCGATAGTGCCTGGTCGATATGATGATAATGACAAATGTTTACAAAACCAAGTTCAGACTTTTCTTCTTTGAGACTTTTTTGGGCAGACTGTAGAAGTTTGCAAATACAACAACTTCGAAAAAGACAGTTAGCTTTTCTTCTTTGGCGCCGCCCTATCCAGAATGATTAACATCAGTTTTGAGATGAAGCAGCAGATGCTACTTGGGCCAAAGTAAACATATTATAAATAAGACCACCTCTCATCTAACAAGACTCCCACTCTACAATGGGACAGAGGCATGGGTACTTGCGAAAGCAGACGAGACAATACTTGGAGTGTTCGAGAGAAATATACTTCGCAAGATCTATGTACGAATCTGAGTTGATGGTAAAATCGGCAACGTATGAACCACGAACTCAATGATCAACAAGTTTCCGGAGTAACCGCCGTTTGGCGGTCCCATCGTTCCGATTTAAGTTTTTTCTTTTTGTGAAGTTGGTCCATCATAGCTTAACATTTGCAAAAGCTAAGAGTACATCTCTCTTTATGTGTGTTGGCGATTTTTTTGCAATTTTTACCGTGTTGAGGTTGCCAAAAATATGATTTGCTAGCCTGAATCCGATCCTACATTCTCCAAAAGAATTATTATTTGAGACGACACGCCATCCATAGTTAACTATGTCAATAGATAACTGTGTCAATAGCATTTTAAGATACAACAACAACGTTGGCTATGTCCTGTTTTAAGAATGGATGGAAATGCTTCAAAGAAAAAGTCGTACGATAGGGATCGGATGAGAATGAGACTACCTAAACTTGGATGGAAGAACCAAGTAAAACAGGGCATCTTAAAGCTTGGTATCAGAAATTGGTGAAGAAAAGCAGATGACCAAAGTGCTTGGAAATCTGTCCTCATGCCAACCAATGAGTACAACAACTTATCAGTGACATTCTTTGCAACTAAGTAAGTAAAGGGTCTGCCAAATAAAAAAAATTTTTTTTTTAATTCTATAAAAAAACTACTGAATTTTTCTCAAATTTCTTTTTTCTATTTGAAAGTACAATCTTCCGGTTAATAATGGAAACTATATTCATTCCAATGACTGCCTCGGCTGGCCATGCAGTAGCCTACACGATCGGCCCAATTTGTAAACACACTATCGATTGCGTGCAGTATTTAATCAATGGCTTCACGAATATTATCCTTTAAAGCATCAATTGTCTCTGGCTTGTTGACGTAACACTTATCTTTGACGGCACCTCACAAATAATAGCCCAACGGGGTCAAATCGCAGCTCCGAGGTGGCCAAACGACATCAGCTCTGCGGCTGATAATGCGCAAAACAGGACGCAAAACATAGAGTGTAGCTTCGGCTGTGTAGCACGTAGCGCCGTCCTGTTGAAACCAAATGTTGATAATATCCTCCTCTTCAATTTTTGTGAACAAAAATTCGTTCAACATGGCTCGATAACGATCGCCATTGACTGTAACGGCCACTCCTTGCACTCCTTGCTTCTTTGGACCAAAATCCGCACCAAACCGTGACTCGTCTTAGGTGTATCGGCTTTTCAATGTATGCGTGCGGCTTCTCTGTGCCCCAAATGTGACAATTTTCTTGTTTACATACCCGCCAAGATCAAAATGAGCTTCATCTGAAAAGATGATTTTTTTTGGCAAAATCGGCATCTTCTGTAAGTCGATCGCAGGCCCACTTAGCGAAGTGAACACGCATTGGATGGTCAGTTGGCTTCAACTCCTTAACCAATTGGACTTTGTATGGCGTCATACCAAGGTCTTTATGCAAAATTCGTCTCAATGATGTCTCCGAAATGTTCAATTGTTGAGAACGGCATTGAATTGATGTTGATGGATCTTCACGCACACTTTCTGCCACACCTGCAATATTCTCGGGTGTACGCACTGTTTTTGGCTTTTCACGCTTTGGTTTATCAATGAGGATGCAAGATTCTTTCACTTTTTTCACAAGATAACGAACATACGGAGCTGACGGTACTTCTCTTCTTCCAAAATCCGTACGCAATTTTCGCACACATTCTGCAACATTACCATGATTTCAAAGTTATGTCGCAATATTTCCCAGCATTGTTCAACCGTATACACAATCACATTCGTACAGCGGAAGGATAAAACTAATTATCTGTGAAATCAGACATGAGCTAAGTGTTATCATTCACGAAATAAGCACTGGTTGAAAAAAAAAGTTAGATGGTGGACCCTTTACATAAGTAAGCAGCTTCTTGGGAACTGCAACGGCTGGCTACTCGTCGTCATTTTCTGAGTTTAATGGTAGTTGTCTGAGTGTGGGTTTCTCGGTTGTCAGCTTCTAACATATGCCTCAAAACTAGCCTGCCATTAAAATATGTTTTCGATGGAACACAAAGTTTTTGTTGAAGAATACAATTCAATTATGTTACGAAATATTGAGAGCTTTAATACCCGATACTGCTATTTTTAAAATAAAATCCATACATTTTTCTTGCAGCTTAGCTGTTATATTACGGTTTAGGCCCGGTTTTCTTATTCATTAAAATTTTTTGTTTTTATTTTTCATTTCTTTCGTTTCATTTCTTTACAATTTGTTGACTATTTTTCCTATAAAAAAAAATCATTAATGTTTTTCTGTTTTCTGTTTCTTTCTCTTTCTCTCTTTTCTTTTCATAATTTTTGATGACAACATTTTAGGTCTGCTTCATGCATGACAGTTAGGCTCTGTTTTTTAACGTGTTTATTATCAACTTTACTAAGCACAGTCTTTTGCAATATTCCCTCAACCATTTGCCATAGCTTAGCTTGTTGGACTGTAAAAATAAGTGAGAGGAGGAGTATGTGGGGTAACCAAGAAAAATGTCTTCAGAACATGATAATATTTTGATGACTATTTGGTTAAAAGTGTTTGTTGTCATAAGCATGCTGGGGTGAATACTTGGCTATAAAAAAAATTATGAAAAAAATACAAAAATAAAATAAACCGCTACATTGAGGTAATAAATACCGCTATGAATTACAAATAAACAAACAAAACAGCAACAACAAAAACCCACAACAAATGGCAGCCAAAAACCAAAGTTGGAAAAAGAAGAGAAATACAAACTGTTCAACAGTAATTCTCAACAAATAAAAATTGAATTTTTTATAAGCCTTGTAGTGACTCTTTTTTTAAGTAATTTTTTTTTTAATAAATATTTATTTTTTTTTTAAGTTTCTATAAAAAAAAGGTATATAATTAGCCATATAATAAATAATTTTTTAAACCTTTTTTCACTCTTCTTTCTTTATGTTTTTATTCTTTTCCATAATGTGGTGAGAATATTTATTGCAACGTGATATTTAGACAGACGGTTGTACGAAAAAAAAAATTGCCATGAACATGACAATTTGTCAAGAATTTTAATGACTTTATGTGAGTGGAATTATGAGCTTCTGAAGGGCTTGTAAGAGAATAAAAAAATAAAACAAATAAATAAAAATCAATTAATTTTTGTTAAGCTATTAAGTAATAAACGTTGTATTTTTTAATGGCTTTCAAAGAAGTAATTAAAAAAAATTGTATTCAATAAAAGAAGGAAATAACTGGCGAAATAGGCCACTAAATAACAATGTTCAATAAAAACTTTATTAATAATTCTTCTCATTAAAGTCAGCACTCAGTTTATGACAGTGCAGCGCAGTGCATTGTATTAAACACAAGCAAACATCCTACAGGCAAAGATGTTCTGTGAGCATAAAGAACTAGACAAAGGCGTAAACAGCAGAGTAGCAGCAGTAGTTGGATTATATTCATGTCTTCACAAAGCCTCCAGGGCAAGAGAGAAGTGACCACCAAGGCGAAACTAACAGTATACCACTATGCACTTCCTACAGCTATGAGTCATGGCCTCTGACGACATAGACGCAAAGCCGATTTCAAGCAGTTGTGACGAGGTAAGTAAGAAACAAAACCATCAGAAGCCACTTTAACTCGTAGCCCTTTCTTGCAAAAATTAATCCGTTTGAATATAAGATGGTATAGACGCAATGGATGACAAAGGTCTGAATACCAAAAAGAGTTCGGTTCAGAAAACCGAAAAGCAAAATCCTAATAACAGCACAGGATACAGATAAATTGCGCAACATTTGCATAAACCTGTACAGAGAAAGGCAACAGAGGTGGTCCGAAATAGGTAAGTTAGTTACATATATTGGAAAGTGACCGCAAATACCTTTTGATGGCAGATTTTTGAGCAAACCAGTAGTAAATATTAAAAAAAAAAAAGAAAAACCAAAGTCATGAGAATTATCAACTATAGCACAGAAAACATCATTCTACAAGGCCAACTAACTGAGTATATAACAGAGATAGCTTCTGCAATCTGGGAAGCGCAATGACAACAAACGGAAGTGCAAAGCAGATGTTAACAGCAGGCTCAAAAAGCAAAAGCGGCATTCGGACGATGGCAATCAATATGAAGAAGTAAGCAATCCAAGCTCAGATATTCACCTCAATTCTGGTGTACGGCTGTAAAACCTGACTTGTATCCTACATCACGCAAAAGTTACCGGTATTCACTAACAAATGTCTTAGAATTATATGCACGATATACTGGCCTGATACCATAAGCTAAAATTATGGAATTTGACAAATGAAGAGCCCATACCATGAAGCAGATAAAACAAAGGAAGTTGAGATGGATTCGCCTTACCTATAGGAACAACCCCAACAGTATTATTAAGAGAAGTGACCACCAAAACGAAACTAACAGTATACAACTATGCACTTCATACAGCTATGAGTCATGGCCTCTGACGACATAGACGCAAAGCCGATTTCAAGCAGTTGAGACGAGGTAAGTAAGCAACAAAACAAAACAGAAGCCACTTTAACCCGTAGCCCTTTCTTGCAAAAATTAATCCGTTTGAATATAAGATGGTATAGACGCAATGGATGACAAAGTTCTGAATACCAAAAAGAGTTCGGTTTTGAAAACCGATAAGCCAAATCCTAATAACAGCACAGGATAGAGATAAATTGCACAACATTTGCATAAACCTGTACAGAGAAAGGCAACAGAGGTGGTCCGAAATAGGTAAGTTAGTTACATATAAGAAAAAAGGACCGAAATACTTTTTGACTGCAGAATGTAAATCAATAATACTGCACTTCATAGGTCAATTAATCTCAAATGGTTGTGCTCCGCAAAAATAAATCTAAAACGAGTTTTTTTATTTCATCGCAACACATTTTGTTAGAGTACCAATGAAATACATGCCACATGCCATATCGACGCAATGCACTAACCAATCAATAGAGCTCGATAACCCATTGTTATTTATAACCACTTTCTTCATTTGTCATGTGTCACTAAAGAGCTCTTAAGCATACTTTGAAGCACCGGCCCACACACGAGAGTTTTATTTTAATTCAAATGTAGATTTTGTAAAGAGCAGGACGGTGCTTATGCCTACTCTTCTCCCATACAACTAGAATCTTTCCATGGATTGGAAGGAGGAGTTTGGAAAGGCCTGTTTAGCGAAAGGAAATACAGCGAAAAATGTTTGCTTAGAAACATATTTTTCTAGGAAAATTTTTTCATATTAAAAATGCTTAGCAAAAGTTGGAAAAAGCCTGAGAAAGACAACCGAACATTGCTGACTGAACGAACTTTTGAACTGAATGGAAGTTGTCTCAAATCCAATGGGCAGATCCCGTAAGGAGAGAATTTTATTTTTTTTTTTGCCCTGTCCCTCCACTAGTGAGTATATTGGCTTTCCACAAAGCAGCCATTGCCTTTATTACAGTTTCAGTAATCAAGTTGGTTTTCTAGCGAAGTTAATGATTAATCCACTGTAGCTCGCCTCCATATAATTGTGTGTAGTGGTGAAGTTCCTTGCTAATTAGTGGTGGATACCCTAACTTAGCATCGTAATTTTTTTCTCAGTAGGTCACGTGTTCTCCTGATCATTGGTCTGATGTTTGCAATAATCGCCAGACGTAAGTTGGAAGCTCAAGGGCGCTTGTTTAGATGGAATTGTCTAAAGAGATGTCAAAATCTCTTTGTTATACAGGCGAAACTGCAAAAAAAAACTTTTTTGTCATGTATTTTGCTGGGATTGAAACCAGGGCTGTTTGCGTGGTATGCCTGCAGTCTATCCACTACATCACACCGCCCTTAAGGAGGGAACTAAAATACCAGATTCTCAGACCATACCTGGTATTTGTGCGGCATTAATGCATCTTATAAATGACACTTAGACACCTTTTAAGGATGAAATTAGGCTTGTTGCGATACCACAAATTCAAGAGCAATTACAGGAAACAATTTTTACTCCAAAATAAATCTCGCAGTTGTGGAGAGTGCAGTCAAAGATGGCATGAAGTAAGAAGTCTAGAACATCAGGACTTTGCGTTAGCATATGAAACGGAAGATAGTTTTCAGAAGCAGAGCTCCTGCAGGATGAAGCCTTCCAAAGCAGGCTTCCTGTAGTGTCTGCTGAACAGCATTTATTTAATCGTGTGAGGGTTCATGTCACCGTACGACAAGTACAATTTTTTAATAAGTTGAAAGGTCTTATTATATCTCAAGGAAAGGATGTGCGGGTCAATACCTGATACTACAAAAGTCAGACCGTTCACGTAACTGAAGATCTTAAAACCACATCGTTGCTAGAACTCCAGCAGTCCCCTCGGCAAAAAAGTTCCACAGCAGCGGCAAGAGAACTCCTCCATGCAGGGTGCCTCTGTTTATGCCCCTCGTCACATGATCTTCTCCTATGAAAGAAGTAATAGCCCTTTAGCTTAAAAGTTTTCTTACGAACTTTACAAAGCATTCCCTAACATTGCGTGAAATAATAGCCCTAAAAATAGCTACCGAATGAATCTCTCTCTCTACGTCAATTAAGGCTTCCAGCAAAAAATGTTTATTTTCCAAAACCTTGAAAAAGTAGCCCACAAAGGAACTTATAAGTTGGGTCTCGGTTGTCTTGGTGTCTCCATTTAAAGTGTTTAGGCCAAATATGTTGAAAAAAATGCACAAAAATTAATGACCGATTATGCACTGTAAAGATAGGCATTAAAAAAGCTAAGTATACATTGCATATGGACCGAAACTGTAAAAATTGGAAAACTGGTCACAAAAAAAGTATCGCATTCTCATAATAGAATAAAAACAGCGCAGTTAACTCATTGCAATGTTTGGCATAATTTTTACTTTGTTATGCAAAAAGGAAAAACACTCAAAGGCGGTTATTATGCCAAGTAACTGCAGGTTTAAGTGATGGAGCAATTTAGCGCATTTAGCGAAAAAAGGTTTTATTTCATTTCTTGTTCTTGCGATGGTCCAAATTAATAAATTAAAATTTTGATTACTTTATCACTCACTTTATACGTCAGCTTTAGCTTCCTCGAACAAGTTATTGTCTACTGAAGATAGATAGGCGATTAACGTGAATATTTTTCCTGAAACACAACTCCACGGTACTCAAAGTACGGGTGAATACAATGCATCTGCTAACACTACTACACATGAAATACGTCTTATGTCTAGAAGCCATGTATTTTGAATGACTTCTACCTTGTTTGAATGTCAGAGACTATATCGCAACTTTTCCGAGCTGTCACGGCAATCGGTTAAGTGTGTAATACCACCAAGAGCCAGATCAAATCTCTTTACGATGGTAAAACCACAACCACCAATTTGATGTAAAAAGGGGGTCTCTAAATAGGCGTTTATACCAACCAACAGGAAAGAAAATTTGACAGCAAACACAAGAAATATTGTAACATGACTCCAACAAGTTGGAGATGAACAATAGTCCGCTGCTATGTGATAACCAAGCTGGAAAAACGGCAAGACGCGGCAAGTCAAGGTGCTATACTATTGAAAGTGACGGAGGTATCTCCTCTATGTCTTCTCCTCTTATACACTTCAAGGACAAAAGCGCCTAATTAACTAAAAGTCCAGTTGTTCAACAAAACTCTACTAAAATCCCAAACACCCTCGTATAGGCTATACTCTTATGATGTACATTTGTAATGTCATCACAGTCTCAACATGTTGTACAGGCTTCAAGTTCTTATTTCTCATCACACACCGGCAGCCAGCTGTATGAATCAAGAGAATTCAATACACAAATACATTTAAAGAGCCCCAGCCGAAATATAAATAAATTCATCCATCTCGTCTGCTATCAATCTATGAGTTACCTATTACCTATCTATTCTAATGATAAGATATAAAGCAGAAATCCAACAGTAGTTAAGAGGCTGAAGTCTGCACTTGATGACTGCTGTGAGGACCAGGCCAGATAATTTAACTGGGGTGACATAGTGTAGCTTTTAGAGCGCACATATAAAGCACAAGCGGCATAGGTTCAAGCCCCAGCAGCGAACATGACGAAAAAATTGTAATTGTGGCTTCGAGTGTTTTATAAAGAGGCGTCCACTTCCTTCAGACAACTTCATCTAAAAAAAAGAATGAAGCTTCTCTGACCTTACAACTTACCCTTGGAGATGATGATAAATATCTGACGAATGATCAGGGAAAATGCCACCTACTGAAAATAAAATTACAATGATAATTAAGGATCATCACCACCTCCACCACTTAGCAAGGATCTTCATCACTACACACAATCAGTAGATTGATTATCCACTTAGCATGAATGCTTTGTGGAAAGCCAATATGCTGCCTAGAAAAGTGATGGAGGAAATGAAAAAGACCATTTAACACGACTTCACCTTAAACTCATTTCCTAGCGACTGGCTATGAGTAAACCGCTATGAAAACTTCCTCTAACTAATACAACTGCCTTTCCAAGCCATCCGCAAACTGTTGGTACTTCTCAAGGAGTCTAAAAATAGAATCGAGTGCAGCTCATTGATGGAGAGAAGTACTCCTTAATTCAAATAGAATGTTTCGGGTATTAGTTATGTGTGTATGTATGTATGTACAAAGACAGTTCTAAGTATAATTAGGCTGAGAAAAGTGTTTCGAACTAAAAGAAGATGAGATTGAAAAATTAAATAAAAAAATATAGGGTCTGCCAAATAAATTTTTATTTTCGAAAATGCTATAAAAAAATTACTGAATATTTTCTCAAATTTCTTTTTTTATTTGAAAGTACAATCCTTTCGGTTAATAATGGAAAATAATTTCATTCAAATGGCTGCCTCAGCTGGCCATGCAGTAGCCTGGACGATCGGTCCAATTTTTAAGCACATTATCGATTGTGTGCAGCTGTATTTCACCAATGGCTTCACGATAATTTGTCCTTTAAAGCGTCAATTGTCTCTGGATTGTTGGCGTAACATTTATCTTTGACGGCACCCCACAAAAAATAGTCCGACGGTGTCAAATCGCAGCTCCGAGGTGGCCAAACGACATCAGCTGTGCGGCTGATAATGCGATCTTCAAAAACAAGGCGCAAAACATCGAGTGTGGCACGTAACGCCGTCCTGTTGAAACCAAGTGTTGCTAATATCCTCCTCTTCAATTTTTGTGAACAAAAAATCGTTCAACATGGCCCGATAACGATCGCCATTGACTGTAACAGCTACTCCTTGCTCATTTTCGAAGAAAAATGGCCCAATTATGCCTCTGGACCAAAATCCGCACCAAACAGTGACTCGTCTTGGATGTATCGGCTTTTCAATGTATGCGTGCGGGTTTTCTGTGCCCCAAATGCGACAATTTTGCTTGTTTACATACGGAGCTGACGGTGCTTTTCTTCTTCCAAAATCCGTACGCAATTTTCGCATACATTCTGCAACATAACCATTATTTTCAAAGTAATGTCGGAATATTTCCAGCGTTGTTCAAGCGTATACACAACCAACAAATCAGACATGAGCTAAGTGTTACCATTCACGAAATAAGCACTAGTTGAAAAAAAAACGTTAGATGGCGGACCCTTTATTTCCCATAGTGCAATATGACAAATTTTTATTTAAATATGCTTTCTTGTTGACAAAATTAAAATGCATTTTTCAGATATTTTGCAAAACTTTCTTTTAACAATTACTCATACATTTTATTTAAAAAAAGAAAATGAAAAAATCTTAACTTTTAAAGAATGCAAAAAAACAAGACCACAACTACTCGCAAAGTACTTAAAATTCAAAAGAAGTTTTTAAAGCAACAAAAATAAAAAGTAAAAAATTGTTTTGTATTCAAAAAATTTATTCTATTTTATGCGTGAGTGTCATTTAAAGCTTTAAAATGTATTTGCTTTTTAGGTTAAAATATTAAAAAAAAAAAAAAATAAATAAAAAAATATAAGAAAAATTATAAATGACAAGTTAAACAAATAAAACTGACACATTGTCTTACTTTTTATTAAAAATAATCATTTTTTATATTTTTTTCTTCGTTACTTTTGTTGTGTGTAAATTGTTGTTTGCTTACACTGTTTTTACTACTGGTATTTGTTGTAGATTTAGAAATGACATTAAGACTGTAATGATAAATGTACTTTTAAGATACAGATATGCCCCACACATTAAGCATTTCAAAAAGCTTAGAGTTTGGGGATGGAAAGCAATTAAACACTTTCGCTCATTAAGATTAAGTGATTAAGATAAAAACTGAAACAGCAGAAATTAAAAATAGAGTCTTAGTTTCTATTAGTGGTCTATAAGTGTCCATCTAAATGTATGATCATACATATGATTTTTATTTATTTTTTTTGTCATTTTTGTCTTTGACTGTCTATCTTAAGTGAAAACCTGTTAAAATTATTCATTTATTTTTTCCTATTTTTTTTTTTTTGTTTTTTTTTTTGTTTAAAGAGAGATTTATTAACACACAACTATTTTTAATTTCTTTACTTTTTAGCCACATTTTAATGATGATGTTACTGGTTTTATGGCAGTTATTAAAATTGTTTAAGATTTTTTTAAGATTTTCTTTTAATGTTTTAATTATAAGACTTTAACACTTTACGGCTGCTTAAGTATCTCTGTTAAGTAGAGATAAATTCTTATCTTTTTTTTTCAAATTTAATACTTAAGCATAAAAGGAAATATTAGATTCTAATGTTGGTGTTAGTGATGCTCTACCTATAACTAACGCTTTCTTTAATAACTTATTAAATTACACTGGTCTACAGCAAGAAACGCCTTTAAATAAAACTGAATATTTTACCATAATGAACTTGCCACGTCTCTCTTGCCAAATATGAACCGTCAAGATTAAAGTCTACCCAAATAGCGGCAAAACAAAGTAGTATACCTTCTCGGCGGACACCCAATATAATGATTTTAATGCGCTGAATTCAAGTCCGTTTGCAGTTTCTTTCCATCGGACTCAAATTTTTTTTATGGGCGTGGCAAATTTTTCGCCCGAAATCTGAGAGCGGCTCTACCGATGTTAATGCAGTTATAATCAAAGAGATTGTCGTGTCCTTATCTAACAAATTCCATTGCTGTAATCTTGACGCAAGAAGTTCTAACTTTGGTTTTGAGAATTATAAGTCTTGCACAAGATCGTTCAGGTCAGACTGGTTTATAAAATGAGGTTTTCTCGATGGACTTCTACATGCAGATGAAGTAGTAATTTTGCAAGAAAATATTTTTTTGCTTATTTTGGTCAAACTTAGACACCTGCATTAAAATTTAAATAAGATCAGCCATAGCCAATGGATTTCCATGATTTAAAACTTATTTTATTCGCTATGGTATGGTAGGTAAGACACCCGCCTATCAACCAGAAGGTCCTCGGTTCAATACCAGGCCAGACCATCTGAAAAAGAAAAAGTTTTTCAACAGCGGTAAGACCTCAACAGTAACATTAGCTAGTAACTGGTTCTGCGTATTACTTACTATTGAAAACTTTTCTAATGTATTTGCCATTCAATGAGTTTTAAAAATATAATCGGGTCCATTTCATTGACTGAGAGTAATCCCCATGTTCCATAATGGAATTTTATGGGAATTAACATATAATATTCTCAACATTTTAAGCTTTAGTTTAAGTGCTTAACATCTAAACTTTTTATTCTGCAAAATTTTTATGGCTTTTTGAACAAACAAAATTGCTCCAATTTTGCGCGAAACTTTTTTTTTCAGTTAAGTTGTAAATTACTCCGAAACTGTTGAAGATATAAAAACATGGAGTTCAGGTGATTTATAGGCAATTTTGTTTCTAAACATTTGGTTGTAACTGCATTAAAATCGGTCCAGTCGTTTTCAAGTTATCATGACATATACTGACATAACTACCACATTTTGGGCGAAAAATTTGCCACGCCCATAAAAAAAATTTGCGCCCGATAAAAAAAAACTGAAAACGGATTTGAATTCAGCGCATCAAAGTCGTTATATTCCATACAGTTTTATTTAAATGCGTTTTTTGCTGTCGACCCGTGGAATCAGATCGCTTTGAATTAATAAAAAAAAATATTCAAAAAACGAAATCAGAAAATCCGTTTTTTAACAATAAGTATAGGGTCAGCCATCTAAAGTTCTTTTTCCACTAATGCTTATTTCGTGAATGGTAACACTTAGCTCATGTCTGATTTGACAGATAATTAGTTTTATCCTTCCGCTGAACGAATGTAGTTGTGTATACGCTTGAACAACGCTTTGCTAAGTGGGCCTGCGATCGACTTACAGAAGATGACGATTTTGCCAAAAAAAATCTTCCTTTCAGACGAAGTTCATTTTGATCTTGGCGGGTTTGTAAACAAGCAAAATTGTCGCATTTGGGGCACAGAAAACCCGCACGCATACATTGAAAAGCCGATACACCCAAGACGAGTCACTGTTTGGTGCGGATTTTGGTCCAGAGCTATAATTGGGCCATTTTTCTTGGAAATGAGCAAGGAGTGGCCGTTACAGTCAATGGCGATCGTTATCGGGCCATATTGAACGAATTTTTTGTCAAAAAATTGTTTTTGAAGATCGCATTATCAGCCGCAGAGCTGATGTCGTTTGGCCACCTCGGTGCTGATATTTGACACCGTTGGACTATTATTTGTGGGGTGCCATCAAAGATAAGTATTACGCCAACAAGCCAGAGACAATTGACGCTTTAAAGCACAATATTCGTGAAGCCATTGGTGAAATACAGCTGCACACAATCGATAAAGTGCTTAACAATTAAACGGATCGTGTAGGCTACTGCATGGCCAGCCAGGCAGCAATTTGAATGAAATTATTTTCCATTATTAACAGGAAGGATTGTAGTTTCAGATAAAAAAAGAAATTTGAGAGAATATTCAGTAGTTTTTTTATAGCATTTTGAAAAAAAAGTTTTATTTGGCGGGCCCTATACATGGTGTCCGCCGGAAAGGTGTACTACTTTGTGTTACCGACATTTTGGTAAACATTAGTCTTGACAGTTCATATTTGGTAGTCGTGAAGTAGAGACGTGGCAAATTCATTATGGTAAAATATTCAGTAAACCAACGTGTTTGAATCGCTAAAACATTTTATCAAAATCAATTATCAATTTTCACGAAAAAATCATAATGAGTGACGAGGCACATTTTCATTTGAATGTTTATGTGAATAAACAGTATAGTCGATTCTGGTCAATGGAAAACCCTCAAATTATTCATCAGTTACCTTTGCATCCATTAAAGGTGACAGTCTGGTGTGCAATTTGGTTCTTTGAAACTGAAAACGACGTAACGGTAACTGTCAATGGGGAGCGATATCGTGATATGCTTGAAAAATTTTTTAAAGCCACAACTGCATGCTTTGGGCTTGACTAACATGTGGTTTTAACAAGACGGTGCCACATCGTATTCAGCCAGGATTACAATAGAATTACTAGGAGACCTTTTTCACCACAACAAATTATTTCAAGGAATGATGATGTTGATTGGCCTCCACGGCCGCCTGATTTGACTGCAAGGGCTGAATACGGCATAACGGTAACTGTCTTTCCACAACAAATTATTTCAAGGAATGATGATGTTGATTAGACTCCAAAGTCGCCTGATTTGGCTGCAAGGGCTGAATACGGCGTAACGGTAACTGTCAATGGGGAGAGAAATCGTGATATGCTTGAAAAATTTTTTAAAGCCACAACTGCATGCTTTGGGCTTGACTAACATGTGGTTTCAACAAGACGGTGCCACATCGTATGCAGCCAGGATTACAATAGAATTACTAGGAGACCTTTTTCACCACAACAAATTATTTCAAGGAATGATGACGTTGATTGGCCTCCACGGCCGCCTGATTTGACTGCAAGGGCTGAATACGACATAACGGTAACTGTCAATGGGGAGAAAAATCGTGATATGCTTGAAAAATTTTTTAACGCCACAATTGCATGCTTTGGGCTTGACTAACATGTGGGGTCAACAAGACGGTGCCACATTGCATGCAGCCAGGATTACAACGGAATTACTAGGAGACCTTTTTCACCACAACAAATGATTTCAAGCAGTGGTGATGTTGATTGGTCTTCACGGTCGCCTGATTTGACTGCTGCGGACTTCTTTTTGTGGGGATATCTGAAAAGCAAAGTTTATGCAAACAAGCCAGAAACGGTGGAAATATGTATGAATTTAATGAAAAATTTGCAGGCATTAATCTGATATTGTATTTCATACATAATTCCCAACATTAAATAAAACATTTTTCAATATGAGAACCATTCGCTTTCATTTAATCAAAACTTATAAACAAACAAAGTAGTATAGCTTCCCGGCGGACACCCTGAATTTCATATGGTTTGTAGACCATTGTTATTAAAAAAAAATTAAAAACCATTTAAATTACGTTGCTCTATTAACCACCTTGTATTGACCTCCTATTATTTTATTTAGGCAGACTAAAATAATTTTCCTTATTTTTATTTTTCTAACTGTAAATTTAAAAAATTTCTTTATTTTCTTTAATTACTTCTATGAATTATTATTAAGCTTAACTCTTTTCTTTCATACACAAATCATTTTCAATCAATTGTCTTAATGAAGTGGTTTAAGCTTATTTACCCACTTAGAATCAAAACTTTCATTTGTAATTTTTTTTTTTTAATTTTTTTTTTAACAAAAGTGGTACATTAACGCTTAAACACTTTCACTTAAAAAAATGTTTAAAAAAAAGAACAGAGTAAGTAAGTAGTAAAAAGTAGATTAACTTCTTTTTATAAAACTTCACTTTAATTCAAATTCAAGCTTCATATGAATTTGATTTTCTTTTTTTTTTTCATACCCGTAGAATTCCTCTGGTGATGCCCACATAGTGGGCCCTATAATAACAAAAAGAAAATTATTTTATTTTTTAAGACTTTTGACTGGCTTTGACATGAAATAATAACGAACATTAATTTAATGAATTTCTTATTCTTTAAATTATACTATAGAAGGAATGTGAATAGATAACGATTTAAATTGGTTTTACTTCTGTAAGCTTTTTAAGAATTTGTTTAAAATTTTTGTTAATAGAACTGATTTAAATACGTATTATTTTTTGTTTGTTTCAAATTATGAAATCTTATATTGGTTAGAGTTTTGAGACTGGAAGCGGCTTACAGCTCGTATAGTCAAGTAATAATACAACCACAAACATTAAAAACAATTTTAAACAGAAGAAAGACCGGTTAACCTTACCTATCGAATACCTTATAACGGGTCCGCCATCTAACGTTTTTTTTTCAACTGGTGATTATTTCGTGAATGGAACACTTAGCTCATGTCTGATTCGCCAGATAATTAGTTTTATCCTTCCACTGAACGAATATGGTTGTGTATACGCTTGAACAATGCTGGGAATCTGGGCCTGCGATCGACTTACAGAAGATGCCGACTTTGCAAAAAAAATCATCTTTTCAGATGAAGCTCATTTTGATCTTGGCGGGTATGTAAACAAGCAAAATTGTCGCATTTGGGGCACAGAAAACCCGCACGCATACATTGAAATGCCGATACACCCAAGACGAGTCACTGTTTGGTGCGGATTTTGGTTCAGTGTCATATTTCAAAAATGAGCAAAGCAGTGGTCGATCGTTATCCGGCCATGTTCAACTCTTTTCAAAAAAAAAAAAAAAATAAATAAATTATTTGGCGGATCCTATACAATGTGTACTATTGTTTCGGAAATAAAAGTGCCTAAAAAGAAAATACACCACATCAGTGGCTTTAAAACTGTATTGTGTGATTTTGGTATATTTGTTATCAATGTATCACCCTGTCAACGCCATACTTATTTGTGTATTTGGCAGCACCGCCAATTCGACCATCTTTGTGTTTGTATGAAAGGCGACGCCTTATACATAACTAGATAGCTATCATTTTGCTGTCATAAAATAAAGTCGTGTTTAGACGTAAATGAAAAGTTCAAAAGTTAAGACAAACTGCATAAAGATGAAGTGGGAAAATAAAATCTGCAAAACAACAACAAAGTGGTGTTAATTTTATGTTGACGATATTTAAAATAACTCAAGCGTTTAAAAAAGGTTAAAACGTATCATCATTTATATTTCGGGAACTGGTTACACTAATGTCAATAGCTAAAATCTGGCAATATCATAATAAAGCTTGACAAGAGCTATTTGTTTTATTTACAGTGAGTTAAGAAAATTAATTTTGCCAAAAAATTGAAATTTCAAGAGAATTATTTTTCACAACTTACGAAGTAGATTATTTTAACAAAAATGTGTCGATGAACTCAGTTCATTGCAGGGTGAATAAACACCATCAAAAACCACAATATATCGCTGGTCTGGTGGAATCAATCGTGCTCGTAGTTCGGTCGTAGACAAATTCCGTGAAGGTCGTCCAAAATCGGTTGTTGTGCCACAAAACCTCGATGCAGTGGTGAACTGATAATGCAAGATCATCATGTGAGGCAGCTTTGCACATTAGTTCCACTTCTATACATATGATTTTGCATGAACACTTAGTTGTAGAAAAATTTGTTCTCTTTGGACACCTCGTAATTTATAAATCGCTCAAAAAAAGGCTCGCATGGATCAGTGCAAGGAAATGATTGAAAAGTTCGATCGTGGTGCTTCAAAGGACGTGCATAAATCGTGACAGGTGTCGAATCATTGATATATGTTTGTTTAAGAGGGCCTAAAGCAGCTGAAAGCCGGCACCAATTTTCATCAAATAATCATAGTCAGAGATGAGACCCATTTTTGGGCGAGGATCAGGTAGCATCAAATACACCCCGAAAAAGTCAGTGTTTCTGGACTATAATTCCTATAACGTTCCATGAAGGAACACTGAGACTTCTCTCAGTCAATGAGCTGCATCCGATTCTATTTTTAGACTCATTGAGGGGGAACTACACTTAAACGCCGGCTCAGATCGGCATATGCATTAGAGAAGTTTTCAATAGTAGTAATATGCTCAGAACCAGTTACTAACTTATGTTATGATACCGCTGATACCTGGTACTGAACATAAGATCTTCTGGACCACAGCGGCATAATTGGTCCATTTTTTTTAACCGACTCTAGCTAAGCCATCACCGTCAACAATTGGTCGGAATTGGATGATATGGGCACGGTATGGATCGATATGTGGTAGCGCTACATGCAACATACTTCATGTCACAATGAACATTTTACACGAGTGTTTTAAGGGCATGGTCATATCGTGTGGTGTTGATGTATTAAACTGGCCAACGAAATTGTGTAATTTGAGTCAGGGAGTTATTGAAAAGTGATAATATCAGATGTGAACCACCCAGAGATTCCCCGATGGACATTTTGCATCAAGGAAACTCTTCAATAATATCTGACATCTGAAAATTTAACCCAGTAGTGCCCAGAACTTTTTTTCACTATATTGTTACACTTTTGCGGAAAACGCGAAAAACTAGCCAACGCTTATGGAGATTTAAGTGCGTACACTTACCGACATGCTATATCGAAAACCTGGAATTTTTAACTTCGTTTTTTTGTCACCTCACTTTGACATGCTATAACTTGGCTAATTGAACTCAAAAGAGCTAAAGCCTTCTACATTTTGGATGACATAAATATTTTGTATAAAACAACGTTTTTCATTTCCAATTTTATGTTGTTTTGGACTTAATCATGTTAATGTAACGGCATATTTTGTATTACGCTATCGTGGGTTATTTTGGGTTAAAGTAGGCAGCGATTAGTGTGCTTTCTTATAATGCAACACCTCCGGAGACATTAAAAATTAAGAAGCTTTTGTTTAATAAATTTTTTTCTTCTTTGTTTTTATAACGGCAAGTGATCAACATTGTTGTTGCCGTTTCTAAAACATTTGATTTTCGTTTCCTTTGGAGAAAAACAGTTTTGATTTGAATAAACTTGTATTTTCTTTTTATTAGAAATAAAAAAATTTTTAATATTTTTTTATTATTAATTGCCAACATTTATTTACTAATTGTTTCGATAAAAAGAAATCTATTAAATAATTAAACAAATTTCATAAAGTGTTACTAATATTCACACTTTTTAACATCAACATAAGAGAGTTTCTGTAACAAAAGCCTCAAACCCACCTTGAAAATAATTTCAAACATTTTTTTTTTTTTTTTCTAAAGGTGACCAAGCCAACGATTTTTTGTTTGTTTGTTTGTTTTTTTTTTTTTTGTAAAACAAGTCTGATGTTTTTCCTGAACAACATTTTTGTGTGAAAGTGGTAATACCACTATGATGTGATGGCCATAAAAAATGTAAGGAAAGAAACGAAAAAATAAATAAAATACATCTTTTGATCTTTAGATGAAATTCTATAGAAAGAAAAAATTTAAAAGAAAACAAAAAAAATTAAATAAAATTTTACCATTAAGACGTACCATAAAAATCAATAATAAAAGACTAACTGACTGGATGGTTGGCTGGCTGTTTAACTGCTACCAGCAGTATAAACGTTAAACGCCAATAGCTGCCAAACATATTGCAAGAAATAGAGTTAAAGCAGATGAAATTGTAGTGCCAGTTATGATATACTCCGGTTGTTGGTAGTGATACTCTTTTAATATATGAAAGAAGAAATGAAGAAAAATATGTGAAAAAATTGTGAATAAATGGTGAATTAATCCCAATCATGTTAAAGAAATAGAAGAAAAATAATACAAATGATCTCCACTATTTTCGAAGAAATCGTTATTGAAAAATTTTATTTTTTTTATTTATTTATTTATTTTTTTTGTTACGTTAACATATTGATTTTATTTTTAACATTTTTATTCATCATACGTGTTTATATTTGTTTATATGAGGAATCATTTTTCTATAGAAACAAATTTCAATTGAATTTCGTTTAATGTAAAAGAAAGTTTTTTTTTTTTGGTGTGAATCATTTTGACAGTTTGTATTGAGATTGTCTCTGGTTTCTAAACAACCTGTCTTGAGAAATAAATTGGAGGAAATGTTAAAAAAAAAATATATTAATTTTTCTTTTCTAATGTTTAAACAAATGATAACGAAAGAAGTTTGTTTACTACAAAAGGCCGGAGTGACCAGAATCTATATACAAAAAGTTTTAAAAATTTTGACGAATAACTTTGCCCAAGTCTTCAAATCAGTGAGCTCATGTCTTACAATTTTAAAGACTTTTTTGGGTATTAGGCAACAAAACGTAATACCAAGTAGAAGAAAATTGGTTATATTAGAAAATTGTGCGGTTTGGTGTGTGTCATGGGTAAATATAGTAAAACATTTGAACTGGAGGATTTTGGTGTGAAAACAGAAAATTTTAGCAAAGATGCCCTTGGAAAAGAACAAGAAAAAAAATTCATGATCAGGTAAGGTGACAAAACTGGCTGAGAATCCCTGACAATGTGATAATTCAGTCAATAACACTGAAAAAATGCCAAAAAAAAACAAAATTTTACTTCGATACATGGAAAAAAATTCGAAGTGTAAATCATACAAGAAATATACACGAAAAAAAAAATTGAAAGAAAAAACATACCATTTCTATACATTTATGGATAGGTAGTGCAAAAAAATGGCTATCAACTCTTGACATCGTGGTTTCTAAGTCATAAACACCAAAAAAAAAAATATTTTTGACCCATTATTTTATAACAAGATAAAGTGACAAAACAAGCTGAGTACCCCTAACAATATGATAATTCAGCCAAATACATTGAAAAAATGCCAAAAAAAAAAACATTCTACTTCCATACACGGAAAAAAATTCGAAATATAAAACATAGAAGAAATATACACAAAAAAAATGAAAAAAAAACATACCATTTCTAACCATTTATGGATAGGTAGTGCGAAAAAAATGACTATGAACACTTATCATCGTGGTTTCTAAGTCATATACATCGAAAAAAGTTTAAAAAAAAAAAAATTATTTTTGACCCATATATTTTTGATCAGGTACAATGACAAAACTAGCTGAGAACCCCTTCAGTCAAAGACACTGAAAAAATGCAAAAAAAACAACATTTTACTTCGATACAAGGAAAAAAATTCGAAATATAAAATATTCAAGAAATATACACGAAAAAAAAATTTGGAAAACACATACCATTTCTATACATTTATGGTTAGGTAGTGCAAAAAAAAAAATGGCTATGAACACTTGACATCGTGGTTTTTAAATCATATACACCGAAAAAAAAAAATTGAAAAAAAATATTTTTGACCCATGTATTTTTGATCAGTTACAGTGAAAAAACTGGCTGAGAATGTGGTAATTCAGTCAAATACACTGAAAAAATGCCAAAAACAACATTTTACTTCGATACACGGAAAAAAATTGCTGCATGAACACAGCAATTACGGTTATAATCCCATGATTTTGAGACAAAGTACCAATTGTTTCAATAGCTTAAGACCCAGTTGCCAAGATCCACAAAAGCTGGCTAAGATCAAAAATATATAAAGGGCTTTTGTCACTGTTTTTTACTGTAGCTGTCATGTAAAAATTACACGATGCGACAAAAAAGAACAAACGATACTACTTTTCTGATAGGCGCTATCGAGTTGAATAATGCTTGTTCTATAAGAAAAATAGTATCAATTGCCCGGTATTTTTTTATTGTACCGTCTTAACAGCCTTATAGACATTTTCTATTTTTAACTAAAACAAAGTGTTTATAAAATTCAGCGATACTTTATAGTCCTTTTAAACGCCTGTTGTTGTTTTTTTCCTGGAACTCCTCTAGGGAGCATATCGCTGCTTGTCTTCAGTTCCAGTAATCAAGTTGATGATTAGTTTACTGTAGCTCGCCAGCTTACGATTGAGTATAGTGGCGAAGATCTTTGCTAAGTGGTGATGATGATCTTTACTTTTTCCCCGTTGGTGGCTTTTTTTGCTTATCATTCGTCTGATGCTTGTCATCACCGCCAGTGGTAAACTATAAGGTCAACTGGCTTTATAGATGGATTTGACTGGAGGAAATTTCAAGCCCATTTATGGAAGACTCGAAACCGCAATTAATTTTTTTATCATGTCTTCTGTTGGTATTAGAACCAGGGCAACTTGCACACCATTGATGCCATTATGTGTGGAATATAATATCGTTCAAATGTCCGCCGTGGCTTCGCTGCAAGACGCCTATTCGAAATGTCCAGGATTTCATGATATAATAGGCTATACTGTGATATAGGTCATACTGTGGCTTGTGGCTAATTCGCGTAGGTCTGCCAATTCATAACACCCTTAAAAGAGAAAGCCTTTAGCATGAATTAGAATAGAATTCCACGATAGCGTGCGCTGCTTCTCCAATTTCTCACATTAAGTTTTAAAAGATCATCTTCAACCTGATCTTTCCATCGGAGTTTCCGTTGTTCTCTTCTGCGCCTTCTCTCAGATAGAAACTCGCAAGTTCTTTTCTACATTCACGCACGAAATGTACAAGACAAAGCTAACGTTGTACTCTGATATGTCTAGCTATGGAGATGTTAGCATACAACCTATACAATTTGTGATTCATCCGATATCTATACTGACAGCAAATTCAAAAGCTAATTTATTTTACGAAGAATTTTCCTCTCAAGGACTAAGAACAGCTTTATCTGCTGAAGCAAATATTTATACACGTCTTGTATTGTGATTTTCGTTTACCAAGAGAGGGAGCCGTGTTGTTAAAGTGCTTGCTTAGACCTTATCTACGAACTGCTGTTATTTATTTTTATTTATGGCTGTACCGATATACACTTTTTCAAAATTCTAATTATAAATGTTCACATTGTAACCAAGTCTTTATTCGTTGAAACACATTAACTTGGTTTTATCTGCATTCATGCCGATTTTTTTTCAATATTTGCAAAAGCGCCAGTTACATGTCGCTCAACAAGGAGTCTAACGGCGTCAAATCGCACGATTTCGGTGACCAGTTTGCACCACCTACCTCCACGTGATTGACAATGCCATCAAATATATATTGAGAATTAGGCTTATCGATGGTGCTTCGATTTCAGGTCATGCTGAAGACATTGTTTAGTGATTGGAGAGAGCAAATAAAGTATTAGCGGCCACGTAACAAATTCACAAGGGGCAATAAAGTTTCTTGGCGGCTTTCGTCTATGGCTGCGAACTAGTCGCACTCTACGCAATGCCAATTTTGATGTATGACAAAAGCTACTATAAACGGCCGATAGCATAAGTACAAAGACACTCTAAGTTAAGTGTCTTCTGTGTATATAGGACAGTGTCCGAGATAATTGGCTTTATAGTTTACAAGACAAAGTACCGTTCAGAGGCATAAGCACCGTTGGGTATGTGAGAAAGACCACTAAAGAGGGCAGAGAGCATAGGTACAAAGATACTACACTTAAAGAGTCTCCTGCGTATACAGAACAGGACAGTGTACGAGAAAGTAAAAGCTTAACTGGCTTCATAGTTTGCCAGACGTACCACCATCGCAGGAAGAAAAATCAGAGATTTATCTGTATTTTTCCAAATGTGCAGATTCATCATTATTTTGCAGTTTTTTTTTTTAAATATATTTTTCTTTAAATTGTGCAGATTTTGCAATTTCTGAAGTAAGAATTTCCCCCCATTGACTTTATATAACTGTGGTGAGGCTTACTGGTACCCCTTTTAATACGACAACCGATCTCAAAGGAAGAAAGAATTCACACAATGTGTTGTGATACTCACATTGGGCTGAAATTATATTCTACGTACCTACGTAAGTTTGCGTAACATATCTGCTGCACTAATAATGATATAACACTTACGTACATACTTACATAATAATGTGATCCGACTGCTGTTTTGCCCAAAAAAGTTTATATTTTTAAAACGACTGCAAAGATTTAAAAGAATTGATGACCTTATTTGAAGCTAGTTTTATTCTGGAATTTTAGTTTATTAGTTTATTCAACAAACCAAAGCATTTTTGAGTCATGCGAATAAATGTTGTGCAACTTCCTCCATTTTTGAAATAACGGCATGTCTCGAAGACAAGAGCTAACCTAAAAGAATGATTAGCTCCACTAGATGCAACGTACTCGAATCCGGTTTATCCGCCATGTGCCTTGCTTGTCGGAGAAAAGTGTCAAATTGGAACACAGTATCAATCGAGTATGTTCTGTCAACAGAAATCGAATTAAATTGATACTGATTTATACGTATATGTATATTGTTTTTACATTCTTAAGTATGTGAAGCTTTTTCACCTGAAAATCAACATGGCAACACTGAAAGCCGGTAATTTGTTCGGCGGACGAATTTTGAGTAGGCTTTGCAGAACTGAAAGAGAATGCAAAGAGTTCCTGTGATGACAAAATCAACAATAACATTCCTATACCACGCCACCTCTCATTTTATTTGTGGTTAAAAAATTACAGGGAATGAAACTTTATTGTAAATTTTTTTTAGATGGGAGCCTTTAAGACACCTCTTGGTTTTTTTAGCCTTTTTATGTGTAGAAAAAAATTTTAGTAGTTTAAAAAGTACTAAAGAAAACCTGCTAGAACATGCCGGCAACCAAACATGTGCCTTAGATATGAGGCTTAATGTTAAACTAAAGTTAATGACCACAATACATATCTAAGACAGAACTAAAATGACCATCAAATAGTAACGACGAAAAAAAAGTAGAAAATCATGTTAAGGTACTAAAAAAAATAAAAAAGATAAGGAAAATATACATTAAAATTGACATTTGCAATGAATACTACAACGCTTGCATAGGCTATGTATAGCTTGGGAAAGTTTTTAAGACCAAAAAAAAAAAAAAAAACAGCCAATTTTAAAGGGCAGTCAGTCAGTTAATGCTTTCAAATAAACACACACAAAATGGCTCAGAAAAACTTGTAACCATTTTAGCTAATGACTTAAAGGAAAAATGTTTTATTTCTTTTTATTTTATTTTTTGCTTAAAAAACAGAGGTTTTTGAGAACATTAACGCATTTGCTACGACCATTAAAGACACCAAAGTGTCAATTACTTTTCTTAGCATGAAAAAAAAACTAAAACTTAAAGAAATAAGGAAAACCTTTAAAAGAAATCTACAAAAGCTATGCAGAAAACATTAGTCTTCAGTGTGTATTCATATGCGAAAAAAACTTTTGTAATTAGTCAATAGCCATTAGAATTTGGGTGATTGGCTATTATAGTGACTTTAAGTTACGCTTCTAGACTATAATAGCCATCGATAACATATATTTTTAAGTTTTTTTTTTACTTAAAAAAATGAGGCCATTTGATGGTTTGCCATGCATTTTAAAAATAAAGAAAAACATTTTCTTGCCGCCGATATGAGTGTATGGTCAATGGCATGGTTGGCTTTTAAAAACTAAACACACTGTACAACAGTTTAGTAATAATTATTATGTCAACACTTATAATTAAATAATATTCAATTCAAACTACACAGCAAGCCAAACATGAGACAATGTTGTGACCAAATAATAGCGTTTTAATAAAAATTGGTTTCAATTTTCGTTAAGAAAATTTTAAAAATGTAAGTCAACATGGAAATAACGTGTCTTCTAAATTGCAACAGTTGTTAGCGAATATGTTACACAACGATATGTGTTGTAGGCTAAACCAAATTTTATCAGAAATAAAAAAAATCATTTTAACAATAAGGGCCTTCTCTGAATAAATTCTCGATCTTAGAACAGTACCCATCTATGCACAAGAGATCCCAGAGCATCCAATGCATTCCTACAATGTTATTTCTTGGAGTTTTTTCAAATCAGGCAATGCTTATGTCATTCTATTCTGTAACCAAGTTCAGTATATTATCTTCACTGAGAGAAATGAATCGATTTACGATTGAGCGACGTTGGGATTTATTTTAAATCCATTTCCAAAAAAAGACAATTTGTCGGAAAAATCAATAAAACCAAAAAAACAAAAGAAAAAAATTGCAAAACTCATCTTTTCGGCTGAAGCTCTTTTTCATCTTTGTGGGTACGTTACTAAGCAAAATTGGCATATTTTGCCGTATTACAGAAGCCAATTCACCCATTTCGAGTGACTCTTTGGTGCGGCCATATTTCTTTAAAAATAAAGACGACGCAACCATTACGATCAATGGAGACACCTATCGCACCATGACAACCCATTTTTGTGTCCACTCTTCATGGTATTGATATGAGCGATGTTTGGTTTCAACAGGATGGTGTAACGTACCACACACGCTAGAAACACACGCAACTGGATGGTATCTGTGTGAAACAAAAATCTAGTTCCGTTGTGAGGAGTCTTTCACGTTTCCTCTGTTTTTACGACGATGCTGCGTCTTGAAAGCGATTAAGACGGTTAAGCTCTTTTTCTTTAACATAACATTGAAATCGTAACCATAGGGGAAGCAACCAAGATTCAATCGATCGGTTACGGCGTTGTAATATTTCACTACTAATTGAAAAAAGTGGTTAGTAGTTGTGTACAATTATGATGTTACACTATATCATCTCCAATTTAAGTGTAAAGCACAAAATATGACGTTGAAACTAGCAACCAACAAAACTTATGGGCAACAAAATTGGTGTTGACATACCATAAAGCCTTAAGCGATTAATTGAACTCTACTTGCTTTGATTATGAGTACGGTTATGATGTTAAGTTAAAGCACAAATTAGAAGCCACATTACTTAACGCCGCAGTTTCAACACAATCAACCAACAATATGTTAGATTAGTGGTGGCATTTCATAATGCTACAACCGATCAATTGAATTTTGGTTTCTTCCACTATGGTTACCGTTATTGAAGAATAGGAACGTAACAATATCTCTTTCTTTAACTTAGGATCTAATAAGTAACGAAATTATTATGGGTCTAAATCACCATTAATGGTGACATTGGCCATTGTATTGAACCACACTCGTGTCGATATGTAAGGGTCAACTTAAGCTCTTCTTACTTACTGACACAGATTCATGTGATAAAAGACCAGAGGTGAATAAGGGATCACCATACACGACAAGAGTTATTTCAATAGAAGAGTATTCTGTTCAATTTTTCCGAGATTGTCGTTAAATAAGAATAACTTAAGTTGACTTAAGCAACTCAGATATAAGCTGAATAAATTTAAAAAAATTTAAGTTATCGAAATTTTGTATTCCTCGATACCATTATATGTGGATGTTATGTGGCATAAGCCATGCGGTACTTAGCGGCGTCCTGTTAAAACCACTCGCCGTTAATGTTCATTTTGTTTAATCCAAGCCAAAAGCACATGGTAATCATTAAGCCATAGCGTTCGCTTTTAAAACTGGAGGACAGGCCAATGTCGTTCTTAAACAACTATGAACCGATGACACCGCCAGCCCAAAATCTATAGAAATAGCGAATTTTTGGAATGGATTTGACGCTCTTAGACCTCAAACTCAACAATTTTGTTTGTTAATGCACATGTCATTGTTTATAGTCGTTTGTCTTGAGCCCCAGCATCAATTGAGTTTTGCACTGGTGCATACCCACGCTACTACACAAAATTCGGTAAATTGTGCTTTGCGAAATAGCTCGCTTAAGCCTATATTGTTGGCAAATAAGGTTATTTTGAGTGTTTGGTGGAAAACTGTTTATCCATTATGAAAAGAATGAGCAGAATTGAAAAATCATGTATTGTTAGAGACTACATATAAATTATATATCAAAACTAATTTGTCGGAGTCAGCAAAAGCCAAAAAAGTCAATGATATCCCACAGTTTTGAAGCTGATGTTTACTGTGAACAAACATGATCTTAGCTGTTCTTATAAGTTAAGCGTTAAGTGCAATGTCTTCCAGGCGAAAGCACTTGTAGTTAGCAAAGCAGTGCAAGTGATCAAAAATCAAATTAGTAGCGTTGAGGACCAGGTGAAAATTTTCATAGTAAGGCTGTTCTCAAGGCACTTAATTCGTGTTCGCTTATATCCAAAGTCTTTCTTGACCGGGTATCCCTGCTAATGGAAAAGCTGACGACTAAGCACTCCGTTCTGCCACCGTTAAGTCATTATATAGATGTACTCAAAATGTATCTCTTTGGGAAGGCTGGTCAAATCTCATATAAAAAATCAGGTTGTAGGGTCTCTGGATCTCTTCTTTCAGTGAGTAAGGTGGAGCTGAGCCTAATTACGGGCGTTATTACGGGTCATTGCGGTATCCGTTCAATTCAACACGAATACACAAAAATTCAAGAGGAGGATATTAGCAACATTTGTTTTCAACAGGACGGCGCTACGTGCCACACAGCCGAAGCTACACTCGATGTTTTGCGCCCTGTTTTTGAAGATCGCATTATCAGCCGCAGAGCTGATGTCGTTTGGCCACCTCGGAGCTGCGATTTGACACCATTGGACTATTATTTGTGGAGTGCCGTCAAAGGTAAGTGCTACGCCAATAAGCCAGAGACAATTGACGCTTTAAAGGACAATATTCGTGAAGCCATTGGTGAAATACAGCTGCACACAATCGATAATGTGCTTAAAAATTGGACCGATCGTGTATGCTACTGCATGGGCAGCCGAGGCAGCCATTTGAATGAAATTATTTTCCATTATTAACCGGAAGGATTGTACTTTCAAATAAAAAAAGAAATTTGAGAATATATTCAGTAGTTTTTTTGTATAGCATTTTCAAAAAAAAAAAAAATTATTTGTCAGACCCTTTATATAAATGAATTAATTTTTACATTTTCGAATATTTTAAAAAAGAGACTTTATTTTAGTGGATTTGAAAAGCTTGAGTATCACTAGTGAAGAATATTTTTATGACAAATAAAACAGTTGACAATTAAACTTAGTTTTGTTGCCGCTGCTGCTTTCACAATATTTATGAAGTCGATAGCATAGCAGTAAATGCTGCCAACAATAACTTGCTACTTGCTTTCATGCTGCTTGCTGTTGGTTATGTGCTCGAAAATTTTTAATAAAAGGGATTGGATATTGATGGCCAAAATATGACTTAAGTTCTTTGTTTATAGCAACTCAGCAACAGTTACATATTTAAATGCTCTTTACAAGACTTTAACGATATTTTGCAATATTTTAAAACACTATTGCTTATATTCGTTTTTTAAAGATAATTTTTTTTCTTTTTTGCCAATAACAAGTACGAGTATACTTATCTTGGCCGCTGTTTGATTTTTTAGCCTCTTTAACGGTTTCAGTTCTAAGCTTTTTTCCATTTTCTTTTACACTTTTTCTTCTTCATTTCTGTTTTTGTGGTCATAATACCATAATTATAATGTGTGTTAAGTCTTTTAGCACCCAGTTTTAGTTTTTTCTACTTTTTTTATTCTTTGGCGCAGAATTATTTCTCTAATCTGTTCGTTTTTTTCATTTCGTCTTGTAGAAAACGTACTAAAAACAAATTAAAAAATTATTTTTACCATAATATTTGTAATTTATTTAGTTTTAATCACTTCTTTAAAAAAAAAGACAACAACAAGAACAACATAGTCATATACAAATCATTATAAATAAAGATACCAAATGACTTGACTGAAAGACTGATAGATATGTGTCAGTTTGTCTGCCGCTACTTGACTTGTTCTGTTTTTTCTCCATTTTTTTTTTTTTAATTTTATTGCGGCTAAGTTAAGTACGTGCAACACATTCATTTAAAGTCTACAAATGTTGATATAATTATTTTTGTTTGTTATTGTTGTTGCCGCTATAGCATTTGTTATTGCATTCTCGTTGCAGTCTCGTTTTCATCATCAATTTCAAATTTGTTTTGTGTGGCATTGTTGTTGCTCTTCCATTTGAGTTATAGACTCTGACGGTACAAAATGTATTGCAATTTTTTAATTTAGACTTAAAGCGATGATTATTGGGGGATCTATGTTATTGACCGCACCGTTTCCTTAGGAAATTGCTAAAAATTATATAAAAATTACTGCCACAACCACCAGACTTAAGAAATGCAGCAGGTGTAGTTAAACGATGATTAAAAACAGACTGGTGGTAAGAGTAGAGTGGGGGTGGTTGGTCTATGCGCGGGTTACGTCAGGTTAACCCAGACCGCCGTTCCTAGAACCACCCACTTGGGCCAACAGTCCCACTTTGTCGATGCACATTATAACGACTATGGAGAAACAGGTTCGCATAACCACCGAGACAAAGGCAGCTACGGTAATGAAGCGACCGATATCACCCACCGATACTTTCAGCAGCAATTCGGAATCCATAAGGTGCCTTCCCACGACTCTTAACCTCAGTCTCAATAGAGCCAGACATTTCCGAAGCAAGTGTCTCAAGGTTAGTACATTCTCCTCACAGCAATAGCTGCACAACTCGGGTCAGCTATAGCCAAGATGCCTTATATCTGCCCATTAAATAATATCACGAGATCATACTTATCACAGACAAATTTCTCCTCTGATCAAACTCCGACCATAGCTCTCTTACCTGCCCATAAGATAAGTTTTTTCTCAATCTTTTGGAAAACATATTGCTAGCCCAGCACAAAAGATACAGATGACAAGTAAAGATAAGCATACTAACACCATATTTTGCCGGAATAACCTGTGCCCTAGTGCTTCTTCTGGCCAATTCATTCGCTACACCGTTCACCAAAATATCACTGTGTTCCATTACCCATATGAGCCTGATATCGAATATTCCGCCATCACCATTAGCGACAAGTGGTATTCCCGCACCTACTTGGAGTTAGAGGACATAGATTCCAGAGAATCTATAGTTTAATACCCTTAAATTTTTTAGGCAGAGGCTTACTTCATTTACGCTTGTGCTAAGGAATGTCTACGGGAAAATGGAAGGGTTTTCGTATTTTTGTAATATCGAATAGTCAGAAAGCCTTGAGGGCTTTATCATTCTGTGAAGTCAGGTCGAGGGTTGTGATAGACTGCATGGCATCTCTTGATAAAATTTGCGTTCATTACAGGGTTCTATGTTGAGTCTCTGGTAATAATGGCCATCCAGCGAATTAATGAGCTGACTCTTTGGCGAACAATGGGGCCAGCCAAATTTTTATTTAAAGATAGAAGTTCAACACACACCAATCCTTATGACTTCAGACCAACAAGTCTAAGCCCTTTTCTGTTGAAGCCACTGGAGAGTTCTTGAACTAAATATTATGGACTATGAGGGATAGATCTATTGAGATAGCTCTTCACGCACTAATTCCGCAAGTGGAAAAATTCCTACATGTCAGGGAGGAAATTCTTATTATCTTTCTTGATATTAAGGGGACTTTTAACAATGTCTGTCTCTACTCAATCATCAAAGATCTATGTGACCCTGGTGTCGATTCTAACCCAGTTGGGCTTATAAATCTCCTGCTTAAGTCTGGACTAGTTACTTCCTCTTTTGCCAAAAGCCAAACGGCTATTAGATTTCTCTCGAGTGCAGTTCTCAGCTCCAGACTCGTTGGGTTGCTTTCACGACAGTTTGGTGTCCATCTTATTTGGATCCACGATAACAGTGACATTGCGGGTAATGGTGTAGCTTGCTAAAGCAGGCACACTTCTTCCCGACAGTTACCTACTTGTAAGGGTTGGTAAACCACTGTCCTCCGTTAGGCTGTTAATTACACAGAAGTATTTATTGGGCGCTTATAGATCCTGGGTGATTCTTGCTTCGCTGCTAGACTCACCTAACCTAGATTGGATGGCTGGCGTACCAATTAGCTTTTTAAACTGGATCGTGGGAGCATCTTCACTACTGTGTCTATCCTCACGGGTCATTGCGTTATGGGTAGACAGTCGCAAAGGATGCGTTTATGTAGAGCGATTGAGGAAGAGGAGAGTGTGGCTTATTTCATTTGCCAATGTCTGTCTCTAGCTAGACGTAGATTAATGACCCTTGGCTTGCCCTTTCTCGATAGTCTATAGGAGCTATCAATCATTGATATCCGGTTTATAGCTGGTTTCCGACGTGATTTCCAGGAATGTGAAACTTTTGGATAATCGCCAAGGCCTCTCTCTCCTCCTAAGGTAGGTTCTACATGATCTGTACTGAAACATCTGAGCATGTACTGTGTGAATGTTCAGCTATTTGGATGATTTTCCTTTCGAATTATGTGCTGACACTGAAAAAGGTATTTCTTCTCTCAAAAAATTCGAGTACTGGCTTCATTCGCAACCACAATCTAATATGGTAAACTTATGGGGTAGACAAACGATCCTTTTTGTCTCGGTACATATCGGCCCTAACCAGCACAAAATTACTAAACGTATTTTTATAGGAATTGGAAAAAGCCGATATTTTCAAAATACTCTGATTGCTCCAAGCATGCAATGTGCTTATCTACAGTTGAATAATATTGTTTGATAACAAAACGACCGCAGTGGCACTGTGCACATACAATCCGAACACAAGAAGTCACTAAAACATTTGTAGCAGTATGTAGCTGCCCAGACAAGCTTCTAAAAATTGTTTATTTTTAAAAGTTGAATTTCCTTTACAATATTCTCATAAAAATCTTTTTTTAAACTTATGTTATTATAGAAATGATAATAATGAAGGAACATTTATAAAATTACTTAAAATGTTGCAGCAACATGTTGCATGGGTTAAAGCATATAATTAAATTATTTAAAATTCGCTGTTTTAAAGCTTTGAGTTTTTATTGTGTAAAAGGGCTATTACACAAGTCAAAGATTTTCCATAAAAATTTGTCTTCAGCAACATGTTACTAACAATTGCTTTAGCAACATTAACAATTATACTTTTTATATATTTAATTAAGATACTTTTTTGTTACGATTTCTGTTAAAGGTCTTTAAGAAAAATAGTAATTGTTCTCTATTAAACCAAAAGGGTTTTTATACCATTTAACTTATTTGTAGCAACATGTTGCGGATACAAGTAATTTGTGTTATTATCAACATCAGCTGTAAATGTTTTTTTTTATATTTTAATTAAATTATTTTAAAAACAGTTTCTCTTAACCTTCCTCAAAAAAAAAAACACATTCTCTACAGTCAAGTTTCCGTATAACAAACATAGAAACAAACACAAAAAGATAAAATCTCATGCAGTTTCCGCCAAATACCTAAAAATACTATCAGCTTTTGTTTCAAGTGCACTGCGTCATACCATATATCGCGAGAAAACTTCAGACAAAAAAGTTTTAAAAGATTTTCCACTTATTGTCTTGTTTCCCCTTTTTTACTGTATTTCGGCTAAAAACAAACCAAGGAGCAAAGTGCAAGTCGAAAGGGAAGTAGAATCAAAACTATAGAAGATCTTGCCATTGCATTGCGTGCAACAACATACACTCTCAACGTGTAGTTGTTTTTTTTTGCCGTATAAAAAGCATTGAAAAGCGAATAAAACTTTTAAGTGCAGCAAAATTCCATAACAAATACTGTAAAAAACAAACGATTGAAACAAGATGCTGAAAAATAACACTAAAAGATAGGAAGAAACTAAGACGCATGCAACAAACAAAACATAAGAAAGAAAGCGAACAAAAAAGTATAGCAAATAGATATAAAATGAAAGGAAAACAGAACATAGACAAATGCTATGAAATGACTTGGAAAAAAAACTCTAGAATTGCAAGAAACTAAATATTGATAAGACATGTTAAGAAATATTAAAATATTTAGTAGCTTAGTGTTTAAGCAACATGTTGCTAAAAGCAAAAAAAATTTATCATAACTGCATATTTATTTCAAAAATAAATCAAAACAAAAAGCCAATGCTGGTTTTAATTTAAGAATAGTACCAAATTGTTTATGCCAGATATAGCAATTGAGCTGACCCAACATGTTGCCTGTAAATGGTTGTTTAAACACAAAAATGTCTACATTATTATTATGCAATGAATGTTGATGCAACAAAAATTTTGACAAAATAACTGAATGCTAACATGTCTCTCAATTTTGATAGCAACATGTTGTTCCAAATGAAGATGTTGTTTTTATCTTCGAAATTGCATTTGAAAAAACTTTAGTACTTGAATTATTGATATACATATGAATTGTGCATATAATATTAGATATAAAATTTCTCTACAAACAACATGTCTCTGCAACCAAAATGTTGCCACAATCATTGTGATATGAAAGAAAATGAAAATTTGTTTAATCTAAACTTTTAATTACTTCATGCTTTGGAATGATGCGCATTATGCTGCAAATATTAAATACTTGCCATTGCATTTCTCTAGCAACATGTTGCTAAAACTTGGGAAACCACATTTATTTCGGAAACTGTATTTTGACGAATCTTCTAAACGGGAATACTTAGTACACGAAATGTGTATATTACACATATATAATGTTCTTTATTAGCAACATGTCTCTGCAACAAAATTGTTGTCAAAAATCGTTGTGATATGAAAGAAATGACATTTTTTTTTTATGTTAATGTGAACCTTTATTTACTTCTTACTTTGAAATGACTCGCATTGTGGTGAAGCAAATATTAAATCGTTATCATTTTTCCAGCAACCTGTTGCCAAAACTTAATAAGTTACTTTTATATTGGAAAAATCGTGTCTTCATAACTTTATAAGCAGGAATACTCGGTACGTGCATATATATTACATATATACAACTTTTCTTATTGGCAACATGTTTCTGCAACAAAATTTATGTTTAAATCATTGCAGAATCAGATCAAATCAAAATTATTTTTATACTTATAACACTTATATGCATCTAGTTGCTGTCGTTCTTATCTCTGAATGAATTTATCTAGTTTTGTATAATTTTTATAATTTTCACTATAAAATACAAACTTTTTAACATATCTTCGATGATAGCAGCATGTTGCTTAAACAAAAAAGATGCAGTATTTTGTGACTTGAAATTTTAAGCACTTTAAAAGTCAGAATACTATTTTTTTGTTTTCACTTGAGATCATCACTTAGGGAACGACTCCTACTGATGCATTGTGCTGGTACTAGGCGAATAGGCTGTGGGAAGTAGCAAGAAGGAAGTAGTGTTTATGAACGTTCGCTTTGAATAATAATGCATTGTGGTTGCTATTCACTGACTAATTAACAACGACGGGATGTGTTCTGCGAGAAATACACGAGTACGGCGTAAGAATATGTGATTATTAGGAATTAATTTCTTAATTTCGTCAGAATGCATTCTGGTATAGTATTGAAAGAACAACGGAATGCTTGCCACACCTACATTCATGTAGAAGAAATTTTCTTTATATACGAGTAAATATGTTTCTGCTACAAAAATGTGGCCTTAAACATTGACGTTCACATAAAATAAAATATGTTTTAATATTCATTTCACTTGTATTATTTTTATCTCTATCACTCTATCTTTTGAATGACTCTCCCTGAATCGTATAAGTTATTTATCTATAGATCTTTGTATGTTGCTAGCAACATGTTGCCATGACAGAAAAACATTCAGTGGCTTTTGACATAAAATTTTAAGCGCCTAATAAAACAAAATTCTGAGTATATAAAGCATATACAACAAATAAAAGAAATTTCCTTTATAAACGACATGATTCTGCATCAAGAAACGCTTCTGTGTTGCTGGCAATACTCGTATGTCAATCTCTCGTAGAAGAAAATTCGCTTTTTTAGAAATCAAATTAATATTAAGGACTCACTAAAGTAAAACACTAAGTGCTTTAGGCATATATATACAACATGCGTAAGTAATTCTCTTCATGAGCTACATGTTGCTGTAACAAATATAATGCCTTAACCAATTTTCTTAAAAAAAAACCGTCAGAAAGGGTTTCCTTTTCTTACTTCTCTTTACAAAAAGAATTTGATGTTAGAAAGACCTTTTCGGCTAATAGCATACATGCAAAGCATTCTTTATGAGCTACATGTTGCTGCAACATAAATGTAGCATTTACAATTTTTTTAAAGAAAATTAAAAAATATGTGGTGTTAGAAAACCCCCACTATTACTACTGTAATACTACTACTTTACCCTACTCATGGTGGTTTAAGCTACAAGATATTCCACATTTTATATTTTCTTTACCACAGTATCACTTACACTTATAATGTTTTTTTTTCGTACTATTTCTTGCAACGCTTAAAACACTTACAAGAACTTTAAGTAGATGAAAAGTACACACCGAAAAAAATCGAAATTTTTTTTCTAGATTTTTTCGTTATATTACACTTTACCCCTTGGCGGTGGTACTACCTTTCCATGAATGGCATGATGTGTGAAAATTTTTAAAGAAAAGAACAAAAAACCAAACTCTTGCAACTTTTTCTTGAGTAGTTTTTCTTTTCACTTGTCTACACACTTCTAGAGTAGGAAGTAAGTAAAAATGTTTTTGCAACAATTTGCGATACAAAAAAAAAAAAGAATGAAAGAGAAGTGAATGTGTTGTTTCCTTTACTATACCGCCAACAACAATATTTACGCATTTTCCGCTTTAATACACCGGCAAAATGTTTTCCTATATTCTTTTATTCTTTTTGCGATTTTTTTCTTTTTTTTTGTAAATATTTTCGTTAGAGTGAAAGGAAACCTAAAAGTAAATGTACTCTTAGACTGTTTTAGGCAACAAATTTTTAAATTTTTTACATATCAAAGAAAATATTCTATAATGTTTTATAAACTGTGATTACCCTTAATAGTATTTTACTCGTTAACTAGTATTGCTTGGCAGTTTTCTTTTTTTCATTCTTTTTCCCATTACTCTTTTATAACGAGCATCACCAGTATGATTTTGTAATTCCGTTTTTGGTTCTTAAATCTATTTAGAGCAGCTTTTTCATCTTTTTTAGATATTAATTTGTTGTAAAATTATTGTTTTTTTTAGTACCTTATTATAGTACTTTTAAATGATAACACGATTATTTCTTCAATAAGTTTGGCAAGTTTCTTCTTTTTCGCATATGTTTGATTTTAGATGTAAATTTTTGTTCGTTTTACTTTTAAAGTACTTTGTAACAAATAGTCGGGATAATGTTATAAAAAGGTTACAAAATTTTTAAGCATTTTCATATATATATTGGTCCTTAAGTGCATTGGTGCTATTTTACAAAAATTTATAATAATTGGTAACAAATAACGATTTATAGTGCAGTTATAATTATTTTTTACTACAGGAGTGTAAATCTTTGAGAATAAAATCTCTGACTGGTACTTTTTATATTTTTTTAATAACCTTAAAAATAACTAAAAGTTCAAAGAAGAGATCAAATCTTTGTAAACATATTCGATTGGTAATTTTTTATGGTATTTTTATAAAAATTTTATTAAAGAATATCTTGAAAAATACAAGTTTTGTTTGGTACTTTTTTACAAAAATTTTGATAAATCTATTCGTACATAGAAGTAATTAAGTCCTTGTAAACATATTTGATTGGTACTTCTTTACAACAATTGTGTTAATCTAAAAAAAAGTATTCGTATAGAGAAGAGATCAAATTTTTATAAACAAATGTTTTTGTTTGGTACTTTTTTATAAAAATTTTGTTAAAGAAAATCTAAAAAAAACTATTTGTTAAGATGAAATAATTAAATCTTTGTAAACATATTGGTACTTTTTTATGTTACTTTTTTAAAAAAAATTTTGTACAAAATTTTATACATACAAAGAAGTAATCAAATCTTTGCGAACTTATTTAATTGGTACTTTTTAAAAAATTTTTTGAAGTAAATATAAAAGAAGTTATCAAGTCTGTGCAAACATATTTGATTGTACCTTTTGATGGTACTTTTTTATAAAAATTTTGTTCAAGAACATCTAAAAATAGACCATTTGTTTAAAGCAGAGATCAGATATTTGTAACATATTTGATTGGTACTTTTTTCTAAAAATTATGTTGAGGAAAATATAAAACAATAACTATTTGTGCAAAAAAGTAGTCACATCTGTGTGAACACAGTTGATTGGTGCTAAAAAAATATGGTAAAGAAAATCTAAGAAAACTTTTTGCACAAAAAAGTAATGAAATCTTTGCAAACATATTTAATTAGTAATTTTTAAAGTACTTTTTCATACAAATATGATGGGAGCAAATCTAAACAAACTATTTTTAAAAAGCCGTAATCAAATCTTTATAAACTTATTTGATTGGTATTTTTCTATGGTACCTTTTTATAAAAATTTTGTTGAAAAAATCTTGACCAAACTATTGGTGCAAAAAGATAAATTCTTCATCTAAAATTAGTCTAAAAGCGTTTCCTGCTTTGCCGGAAAGCAGGGAATATTTATACAACTAATAAGTCGTATCCGGGATTTAAGAGTCACAAATCGCTACCTTTTAAGGTACTTTTAATGGCACGTTTCTATTTAATTAAAAAAAATGAAAAAATGGTAAAAAAAAATATATGTTGGAAAACACACACTTCTTAAAAAGTAAGTCACAAAGTTATTATTTTATCAGATGAGTAGTAAGAGGGGGAGGAAGATCTATTGTTTCAAGTACTACATATTCAGACCCACTAATAAACAAGCTGCAGCAAGTGGTAATGATTTAGAAAAAAACCCATTCAGTCCTCCCTAGAGCCAATATCCAAGGACAATTAACAGTTCACTATATTCGGAAACACCAAGCGGATCTGTCTCCAAAAGAATATCCTTAATATTCCATACACAGACCACAATATCGCTCATGGGCAGCCGGTGATCCTGTTTTAGTCCAGTAAATGGCTCCATAAACGATAGACTACGAATGTTTGCCAAAGCAACACATTTACAGAGAATATTCTCCGCTCACTTTTCTTCCTTCCTGCACAGACACACTCCGCGGTTGTAGAGGTGGTATTTCAGATAGTAGTGGCTCATTAGCAACTAAATAAGCCGTCTTATAATTACTCTGCTCATGAGCACGGCTCCTTATCATAAGTAAATGGTCTAATCAGTCGCTTGAATGCCTTAGGCCTGTGCATTTTAGCCAAGACGATAAGCGGAGTTCATATATTCACTTATGGAAGTCACAAAATTAATATTGCTAAAGACCTAATGTGTGGTAAATGCAATTCTCGTAACATTGCATAGAGGAACACGGGGACCTCCCTGTCACCCGATTCTATTTTTAGACTCATTGAAAGGGACCTAAAGGGCGGCTACGAACGGCAAACGCATTAGAAAAATTTTCAATAGTAATAATACTCAGGTATAGTGGTTAGAGCGCATGCATAACAACACTAACGACCCAGGTTCGAGCATCAGCAGAGGACATGACGAAGAAAATTTTCAATTAAGTGGTTTCGTATGTTCAATAAAGAAGCTTCAACTTTCCTCCAGACAACTCCATCTAAAAAAAAAAAGAAAAAGCCTCTCTGACCTTTCCGCATACTTCTGGCGATGATGATGAACATTAGAAGAATGATCAGGAAAACACGCCACCTACTAGGAAAAAATTACAAAGCTAAAGTAGAAATCACCACCAATTAGCAAGGACCTCCACCACCACTGGAGGAAGCTACAGTGGATTAATCATCTACTTGACTTGAAAGATCAAATTGATTAAATAAACTGAACTAAAGCTGTGGATGCTTTGTGGAAGGCCAATATGCTCCCTAGAGGAGTGACGGAGAAAAAAATATACTCATAACCAGTTACTAGTTAATGTTATGAGGTGATACCGCTGTAGAAATTTTGTTCTCCCTTTTTTCAGGTGGTCTGGCCTGGTATATAACCGAGGAGCTCTTGGTTGATAGGCGGGTGTCTTATTCACAGCAGCAAATGAATGATATCCTATCTAATAACACTATTACCACAACTGCTCTAACAGAAACTCCGCTGGGAAAAGGAATCTGATCACTCTGATAATGAAAGAAACCCATACTCCTTCTTTTTATAAATTGACAACCTGTCTAACCATTGTCAGTAGTCAACCAAAAATACATGGCCTAAAACAACTGTTGGAAAATATCAAAAAAATAGAAATATTTGAGGCCGTCTGCTCCAAAACTGGAGAATAGCGCAATATCAAGCATCTACATCTTACTCAGTGAGCCGCTTTTGGTTTGCACTTTCCCAAGTAAGATTGCATTGTCATACCTCTCGAGGAATTCAATTTAAGAGACCATCAATTTAAAAAAATAACGTTTTAATTCAAGCTTAGCAGTTACTAATTCTCAATTTCAAAGGAAACACAATGTCTAACAGTAATGGCCAATAATGGGCCTAGCTTTCCCCAACCAAACATGTTAGTAAAGCGAATACAAAACCTAGCCTTCAAATGACTGACTTCTTCTGAACGCATTTTGTTTTTTATTCTTATGACAGATGAAGTGAATTATAAAGCGAAGCGAATTCACTGAATTAGGCACAATATTAAAATCTAAAAAAATTACTTAGGTTTGACTTTTAAAGGTTCAATTATACGTAACTTAACATAATGTCATAACCGTAACCATAGTCGAGACAACCAAAATCAAATTGGTCACCGCATATTTTTGTTACCCATAAATTGTTAATTGTATAGCAATTATGGCATTGTGTTAAGTCACGTCTAATTAAGCCTTAAAGTACTTGTGCTATTGCACACTTATTTAAAAGGGTGGTTCCCCTTTAAGGTTTTTAGTCTATTACCAATTGCAGAAGTTTGCCAGTTTTACACTTGGGCTGCACAAAGGTATTCTGACAAATATGTTGCAAAACATTAAAAAAAAACAATTAAAAACAGACTTGCCTTAACATAACGCCATAGTCGAAACAACCAAAAAACATTTAACTGCTTAAAGCGTAATAATATGCCTGCATTAATCCAACATAGTTTTGTCCATAAAGTTTTCTCGTTGCGTGGCAAGAATGGCATTGCGTTAAGACAGGTCTAATATAAGCTGTACTAAGATACTTTTAAAAAGTACTTTTTCTTTCCTTTATAGATTTTTCTTAACTTTTGCTTCAATCCTCAGCAGTGTATGTACCTTCTAGGGTTAATGAGCAAAGAAAATCATTTACAATTAATTTATGCGCATAAAATTTTTGTTCAAGAAAAAATTCTCATTCGCTAAGTCTTATAAGAAAACGTATGGGGGCAACAGATTTTCCCAAGCTAGATAAAGAAAAAATAAATTTAATTCATTAAACACAACTTAGGCAGAGAACAAGAGTAAAATCTCTATATAATTAATAAGAAAATGAAACCAATTTCCTTATTTTGCTGTTTAGACTACAAAAAGAAAAAAGCTTCAAACTCACCTCTTAATAACAACAACAAAAAAAGTCAAAAAAATATTCCACACTTAAGAAGACGAAGAAGAAATCCTTTAAATCCATTTAATTAGAACATAATTAATAAAAGAAACACTTGTTTTTAGCATTTTATTAAAAATAATTTGTTTTTTTATGTTTAAGATATTTTTAATAAAACATTTTTTTATAAAAGATTTTCACCTTTTTTCGCTCACTCTTTATTCTAAATCTTTTTCATAAATATTTCTTTCAAAACAAATTTTTCATTTTTCGTTTTACACGTTTTAACCGCCGTACGCTTCTACCGTTTAAACGTCGTTAACACGTTCGTATACAAAAGAGTACTAAACGCATGCGTAAGTGTCTGCAAACCAGTTGCTTTTAAAACAAATTTCTTTTCATTCTTTTTGTTCTTCTCACAGTACACAGAAAGAGAGGAAGAGAGAGAGAGAGAGAGAGAGCGATAGAGAAGAGAATGCAGTTAAACAGTCAACAAGTTCAAGTTGAAGGTTTTTTTCAAGACAAGACTACCGCAAATCAGAGTTTTATGCTATGAGAGCTATGGTCATATGAAAAGATACTAAATGAGCATACTTTTTTTGCTCTCCTTCTCTGTAATATAAACCTGTTTTGGTAACAAATTTAAAGCATTCTTATAAGCCGTTTAAACAATTGGACAAAAAAAATTGAAAAATCAAGAGTAAGAGTTACTTTTTAATAACATAAAAAGAGCGGAAGAGACTTAAAAAAGAAAAAATATATAAAAGAGTACAACAGTGGTACTATTTCGATCAGAAAGTACCAAAACAATACTAAATTGCAAATGAACTAATTGGCCAAACTTGTGGTATATTTTTTTAGTCGTCACTCCTCTAGAGAGCATATTGACTTTCCACAAAGCCCTCATCGCTTTCTTTCAGTTTCAGTAATCAAGTTGATTTTCAAGCTATTATTGTAGGTCGCCTCCACATGATTGTGTGTAGTGGTGAAGATTCCTGCTGAGTGATGATGGTGATCCTTACTTAGCAATGTAATTTTGTCCGGTAGGCAGCGTTATCTCCTGATTATTCGTCTAATGTTTGTCATCATCTCCAGAGGTAAGCTGGAAGGTCATGGGGCCTCTCGGATGTATTTGTCTGGAGGGACATGGAAAGTCTCTTTTTTAAACACTCGAAGCCGCACTTAAATTTTTGTTCATCATGGCCTCTGCTGGAGTTCGAACCTAGGTCGCTTGAGTTGTATGCCTGCACTCAAACCCATACACTATGCCAGTTCGTGCAGTATATATATATACTTATGTATATATAGGGTGGGCCATTTAAAAGTTTAAATTTAAAAATGCAATAACTCAAAAACGGTTTGAAATTTTGCAAAATTTATTTTGTTGTTGTGAAGTTCAATTGTTTCGGTGAGAAATGTGATATTATTTCATACATATGACTGCCGCGACTGGCCTTACAGTACCCCATTCGATCGGATCAATTTTCGAGAACGTTTTGGAGTGTATGGTGTCGTATCTCGGCAATGATATCACGAATTTTGGCCTTCAAATACTCAATTGTCTCTGATGTGTCGGCATAACATTTGTCTTTAACGGCGCCCCACAAAAAATAATCCAACGGTGTCAGATCGCAGCTCCGCGGTGGCCAAACGACATCAGCTCTGCGTCTAATAATGCGATCTTCAAAAACAGGGCGCAAAACATCGAGTGTAGCTTCAGCTGTGTGGCACGTAGCGCCGTCCTGTTGAAACCAAATGTTGCTAATATCCTCCTCTTCAATTTTTGTGAACATAAATTCGTTCAACATGGCCCGATAACGATCGCCATTGACTGTAACGGCCACTGCTTGCTAATTTTCGAAGAAAAATGGCCCAATTATGCCTCTGGACCAAAATCCGCACCAAACAGTGACTCGTCTTGGGTGTATCGGCTTTTCAATGTATGCATGCGGGTTTTCTGTTCCCAAAATGAGACAATTTTGCTTGTTTACATACCCGCCAAGATCAATATGAGCTTCATCTGAACACATCGCACACATTCTACAACATTACCATGATTTTCAAAGTAATGTCGCAATATTTCCGAGCGTTGTTCAAGCGTATACACAACCATATTTGTTCAGCGGAAGAATAAAACTAATTATCTGTCAAATCACACATGAGCTAAGTGTACCATTCACGAAATAAGTACTAGTTGAAAAAAAAAATCGTTAGATGGCGGACCCGATACTATATATAAAAATGACGTTTATCTTCGTAATCGCTAAACTCAAAAATTACTGGACCAATTTTAACCAAACTTAATATACATGTTCTATAGGACGTGAGGAGTGTTTCTGTGTAGTTTAAAGTTCGTCCGACAGATGGAGCAATATTTAGTTTTTTTGTGTGTTTTTGCACCGTAACTCAAGAACTACTCCACTATGCTGTGTTTCATTGAAGGCGTTGGTTCGTTAATCAGCGTGCAGTGGCATTAATTAGCCTGATACCGACTGAAACCTAACATCTTTTTTTGAAAAAATATATATAAAAAAGTAAATAAATATCTATCACTCTTTTTTAAACCCTATTTGCACAATAAGCCTATTTTATGTTTAGCTGAAGGCGTTAGGTGCTTGATTGGCGTCTGGCGGCGTGTAGTGGCATTAAGTATTCCGACACCGACTCATGCATAAGCTCTCTTCGTGAAAAATTCGTGGGTGCCAAACGAAAAAAAAAACTTATTAAATTGAAGACTAATTTATTTAAATTAAGGTGTTAGTGAAAGTAAATTAATTGTATTGTGTTTTGAAAGCTATTGAAAAAAGTAAGTAAGCAACAGGTAAGACAATAAAGGGCAGTCAAAAATACCCCAACAATAACAAAAAAATATATCATAAGAAACGTATATTGCAGTACAAAATGCCACGCTCACTTGCAAATAATGGTCGCCGTACACGACACACAAATTATATGAGACTGCTGCGCTCACAGCAGACACAAGAGGAGCGTGCAGAATACAACGAACTAGCCAGGAATCGAATGTTAGTTTTATACCAAAATTATTTACAAGAAAATCGTGATATACGCATCAAACAACAACACGCTGCGAGAAGAGCCTCCAGAGCAGCGATACACAATATCAATCGCATTTCTTTTATGCGTCTTGTATTTAACTATGATCCGACAATTGATTAAAATGTACATCCCAGTATTAATATGGGTAACATGGATCAATTATGTGTCCATTGCAAAGCATTTAAATATAAAAAGGAAGCACCTGGCTTATATTGCGCAAATGGTAAAGTAAAGCTGCCACAACTAAGACAACCACCGGAACCATCACTTTCATTGGTGTCTTGAACAACACCACAATCAAAACATTTCTTAACCCATATACGAGGTTATGATAATTGCTTTCAAATGACGTCATTTCGTGCTGACAATATAGTTAGTGCAAGTTTCATGCCAACATTTAAAGTACAAGAACAAATATATCACAAAGCAGGATCCTTATTGCCTATTTCTAATGAAGAATACAAATTTTTGCCGCTATATTTCCTTGGAAATTCAGAAACAGAAGTCAACACCAGAGGTGCAATTGCTACGGGAATACGTCGCAATATTGTTGAATCATTACAAAATTTATTCCATCAGCATAATGAATTGGTGAAATTATTTAAAGTTGCAGTAGACCGAATGCCATCCGATAATCATAAAATAGTTATAAAAGTTGCAAAACTAAAAACGTAGTTTATCAAAAAGTATTGCAGTGAATATATAGTTATAATTCAAATAAAGTATGTAAAATATAATTTATAATTATGAAAATTTATTTTATGCATTTTAAAACATGTACTCGTATATAAAATAAAAAAAAAATAAATAAATAAACTATGTGCGTTATTCCAATTTTGACTTTTGAATAAAACATTTTTTTCTATTATAAATAACTTAAAACACTGATTTGATTTTCTTGGAGAGGCAGTTCAACATAAAACAATCATTTGGGGCCAGCAACGCGGATCGGGCCCAGCTATCAAAAATATATAATTCCATTTGAACAATAATTGCTATGTCGATTTAGTGCACCTTTCATTCTTCTAAATATCAATCAGCCATGACTTTGCATGCACACCAGACTTACAGTGAAAATAAAATTCGAAGGCAAAACAACGCTTGGCCGGGTCTGCTAGTGTTATATAAAGCGTGTTTTTATAGAGGAATAGAATTTTATGTTGGCATTACTTTTCAAGATGGCGACCGATTTAACATCTGTCAAGTGATTTATTCTCAGTTTGGTTCGGCAATTAATCTTGATTAGACTCACGCCTGAATAATGCTTTCAAATTTTGAAAATTTATTTCGAAAGTCATAGTTCTGTCCGAAATACGTATCGCGCACTTTTTGTTTAGCGATAAAGCTCACTTTTGTTTGAATGAATACGTCAATAAACAAAAATACTGTATTTGGAGTGAAGATAATCGTCAGGTGAATGTTGATACATAGTTACATTCAGAAAAACTGACTGTTTGGTGTGCTTTATGGGCTGGTGGAATCATTCGTCCGTACTTTTTCAAAAACGATGTTGGCCAGAACGTTACAGTCAATGGTGATCGGTATAGAGCCATTATTACTAACTTTATCATTTTTTACATTTATTATAGAATATATGACTCTGTTAAGTTCTGCATATAATCGCTTAAATTCAGAATTGAATAGGTAATAAAAGACGAAGATATATACCGGAGCTGCGTAGGGCAATTTACATTAAGAGAGGCACAGTTATTCACCAATGATTCGTTGGGCAGTGGCACATCTTGCGAAAGTCCACAGCTTATGGTATATCTCCACCTTTCGGACTATTGTTGTACGTTTAAACTAACGAAATGACTATATTTCACACTGTAAAGTTGAGGTCTACCTCTAACATCAATACCTCTTGTGATAGTTAAGCTGCTACAAAATCTCTCAAAAAGAAAATTACTCTTCTAGAGTTAAAAAAAAGAGAACAACGAAATTTAAAAACAAAAATGTTTTTTTACAATCTCTGCAACCAATTGGAAAAAAAGAATTTCCTCACATTTTCCTCTCTTTCTAGTAAATTTTTTTTACGTTCTCTTAAACTACATTTAAACATCATTATGATCATAAATATTTTTCATAAATATTTTCTACAAATTTCAACCTGAGCCCAAGCCATAACGTAGTGTATTAATTTCCATACAAATTCATTAAAATACTTTAAATTGTAAAAAAGAAAAGCGTTTGTGTAAAAATGTTGCTTTTAATGGTAAATTTATGCATACATATGTATATATGTATGAACGTAAACGTGTAAATTTTTAAAGGAATAAACCTGTATAATAAAAAATAAATAAATGCTTAAAAAATATTTAAACGAAAATAGAAAGAAATATTTAAGATTTTATTGTATAAATACCCTACATGGCCATAGTAATACATATTATACCCGCTTGACCAGGACGTTCTATAATAACATCACCTTCGAAAGTTTGGCAAACATTTCTCTGACGAAACATTCGAAAACGACTATTGGAAGCGAAACGAAAAAATGTACAAAGTTCGGCCATCGCTCAGTTTGTGGCAGCATGTCTTTCGATATCGAAGGTTTGCCTGTAATATCCACAGCGAAACTTTAGCAATATCTCAAGCGAATAACATTAATTAAATATTCGCTAATAATATTTTTAATTATTTCATTTAGATATCGCTCAATATTCGTTATTAATAGTTTGGCAATAGTTCGAGAATGAAGCCTTTGCTCTCTTGTGTTGTGCATATGCTATTTTTTTTCCTCTCCGTGCTAAAAACAAGAGAAATAATTTATTTTTTTTTTTTTGTTTATTAATAAAGGGTTCGGCAAATTTGAGGTTGGGAAGTAAATTGGCTTAAAAACACATTTTTTGACAAATTCAGTCTTATTCATACCAATATAAAATAGAAATATGGGAACTAACTAATAATGGAATATGATGTCGGGTAAATCTCCACTTCTAGCTCGTCGACAAAATCCACTCTATTCACAAAATTTGGAACCACAATTTACAACAAAGTTCCCTTTATCTCGTCAATGCAGCGCTGAATTTCATCCTTCAGAGTGGTAGTTGCTTGTGGCTTGTTCACGTAAACCCAGTTTTGCAAATGGCGTTAAGTCACAGAAGAGAGGTGGTCAATTGACATCACTGAATCGAGAAATTACGCGACTGGGAAATTTCTTATGCAATAACTGACTTGTTTGGCTGGCTTTGTGGCTTGTAGCTCCGTTCTGACGCAACAAAAAGTCACTGGTATCGACATTAGCCAATTGTGGTCACAAAAAAATTGTTTATCATGATTTGGTACGCAGAGAATTCACGGTCATGGCGTTTCCTTGCTCGTTTTCGAAAAAAATGCGAGCCGATGATGCCGCCTAACCACAAACCCCACCATACGGTCACTTTCTTTGTATGTAAAGGTTTTTCCAGGACTGGATTTGTGAGCCCCCTATGCTACAATTTTGTTTGCTTACATAAGCGCCTAGTTAAAGATGATTTTGTTGGAAAACAGCCAGTTTACAATCGTTCGACGCAAACAATGGCCGGCTGGACTTAATACTTGAACGAGTTGAACTTTATAAGCGTGAAGATGAAGATCTTAGGAGAGTTCCTCTGGTGATGCCCAATTGTTGCGAACGTCGATGAGTTGATGTTTCAGGCTTATTCTCAACATAGCTCTGTTTGCATTACTACGGCCACTACGAGCATATTGCCTTGATCTATTGTCAGCAACAGTACCGTGAGCCTCGAATTTAGCGATTATATTACAGCTTTAAACTAAGTGCTCTGACGTAGTACTGAATCGGTGACTCTGAAAAGACCCCCTGCTGAACACCGTAATAATTTCAGTGGGTGGAAAATCAGCACTGACTGCAGTTCTCAACTGCTTTGTACCTCGTAGAAGACAAAAGCAGTGAAGGGACAACACATCTTTGTCTAACATCAGCTTTGATAAAGATTGTTAGGCTGACGCTGCTATCAAATAAAATACAGCAGCTGGCTTTTGTGTATTGTACTTTAATTATGCTCATAATTTGGTTCCTCTGCAGGCAAATACCAAGTAAGCAAGCAATGTCAAATAAAGTTTCAATTTAAAGCAATATTAAAATGCGAGAGCCATTCAACCGACTGTTCAATTATGTTTCCAAAGCTGTTTATGAGATCTTTACATAACTTGTATGTACAACACTTTGCTTAAACACTGTATAGCACCGGATTAAAAGTCTTGGACAGATATTCATTTACAATTTCAACGATAAATTTATTGTTTATAATGATGAGTTTGAGCCGCGCTAATTCTTTCACTATGTCAAGTAACTTTTTTGTAATTATTACTCGTATGGTTTTAAATTATTAAGTAGCATACCCATTAGTCGTATTCAATTGACTTTAAGTTTCCAAATATTTTTATTATATTTTATTTGCTTATTTCTAACAAGACAACGTTTGTTTCAAGCCCCATAAATTTTTATTGGTACTCCAAAGGTAGGTAGTAATAAAAATTTTAGTGTTTTAGTGTTTCTTTAATGTTTCGAAAATACTTTTATTTATTTATTTATAAAAAATATTAAAAGTGAAATTGTATTTTTGGAAAAAAAAAACAAAAAATGTCAAATTAATATTTTCCAGTTTGAAAATGTTTTTTTTTTTTTTTTATCTGAACTAATGAAATCACATACATTTGTATTTCCCTTAAATCCTATTTGACAAAAGTCCTGAAATGCTCTTGTATTGACTTAAATCCTCTGAATCTCGAGAATAACTACTTGACTTATCTTTTATAAGAATTAATATTTTTTTTCTTATCTTTGCTTTTCTATTCATTTTATAGCTTTCTGCTAATAACAGCTTAATAACTCTATATAACACCAAATATCCCAAGAAAAAAATCCTTAATAATATTGACTTGTCTAGTGTTCATTTTGTCAATTTTATAAATAAAGCGTGTTTCTTACGGAGGTATAGAACTTTAAGTTGGCATTACTTTTCAAGATGGTGACCGATTTAACAGCTGTCAAGTGATTTATTCTCAGTTTGGTTTGGCAATTCGTAACGCCTGAACAACGCTTGCAAATAGTAATATTTTATTTCTGTGCGGAAAACGTATTGCGCCCTACGTCCATTTTATCTTCGACAAAATCGTCCGTCAGAGCAGTTAATTCGATTAACCATGGAACACCACGTTTACTCTTATTGATAACTCGCATCCCCAGAGACGCTGTACGTTGAGTACAGAGGAAGTTATTGCTGCTGTAGAGCGTAGCATAGAGGAAGACCCGAATGAGTCCATCCGCCATCGAGCACAGGAATTGGATCTGTGTCCATCCACTTTATGGAAGATTTTGCGGAAGGATCTTGGTTTGTGTGCTTACAAAATCCAACTCGTGCATGAATTGAAACCAAACTTGATGATCATTTGGTAAAGCGTAGATTCGTCAAATGGGCCCAAAACGAGATTACCGTTGTTCCCGATTTTCATAAGCGAATTTTGTTTAGCGATGAAGCGCACTTCTGGTTGAATGGCTACGTCAATAAACAAAACTGCCGCATTTGGAGTGAAGGTAATCCTCAAATGTATGTAGAAACACCGTTACATCCAAAAAAACTGACTGTTTGGTGTGCTTTATGGACTGGTGGAATCATTGGTCCGTACTTTTTCAAAAACGATGGTGGCCAGAACGTTACAATCAATGGTGATCGGTACAGAGCTATGATTACCAACTTTTTCATTCCTGAATTGAATAACCATGGTGTTCAGAAGATGTGGTTTCAACAAGACGGCGCAACATGTCACACAGCTCGTGCTACAATAGATTTATTGAAAGACACGTTTGGTGACCGCCTAATTTCATGTTTTATACCTGTGAATTGGCCTCCAAGATTTTGTGATTTAACACCGCTAGACTACTTTCTGTGAGGCTATGTAAAGAGTTTGATCTATGCGGTAAAGCCACAAACGCTTGACCATTTGGAAGACAAGATTCGCCGTACTATTGCCGCTAAACGGCCACAAATGTTGGAAAAAGTCATCGAAAATTGGACGGTCATATGCCAGAAATCATATTTAAATGTAATGCCACAAGATTATCTTTCGGATGAATAAAATTCATGTCAATCGAATAATCCATCGTTGTTTTATTGCAACTTAAAGTTCTATACCTCTATAAAAACACCCTATATAAAAAAATAATAAATTTTTGCACTCTTGCTATAAATACAACAACATGATTGTCCTGAGAAAGAGCGTAAAACATGTCATATCTTCAAATATAGAAAACAAGCCAACAAGATGTCAATAAATACATATAAAAAAAATATAAAAGAAATATACCTCGTCATTCATATCTTTCGCACTATAATGTTATAATAAATAAAATTCAACAAAAAACATATAAAGTCATATATGAGTCATTTCACTTGGTTTTATTAAACAAACACTTAAGGAAATTTTCTTTAAAGCAATATAAAGAAAAACAACCCCAGCTCTGTATTTGTATGGCAACCATCTGCCTGTGTGTAGACGGTGCCAACATCATCAGTGCCGAGTGAAAAGAAGTGCGAGAGAGATCAAAAGAAATATAAGCGTGAGTGTGATAAGCCAAAAGTTATATGTTGCCACACACACGTTAAAGGTAGATTGAGTAGCATAAGGACGAGGGAGAGTGAATGAAGGAATGAGCTGCGAACATATATTCCTACTTAACATGCTGAGTTCTTATATCAAACACTTCAAACGTTCACTGAGACAGGAAAGCAAACAAAAAATAAAGCGACATTTTTTAATAAAGAAAGTAAAAATAGGTTATTTGGAAAATAGGCCCTCTACACAGACTCTGAGAACCACTAAGTGTTAAAAAACTGAGAAAAAGAAAATATTGTCGTAACAGCAAGATATCTTTCCCTTCATTACTCCGTATTATTGGTTAGAAATCGGGTAAACAGACGGGAAACAACTCGTCTATTTCAGCCAGTGTCAGGCAAACTAATACTAGAATGTTTCATCAACATCATCATCAAGTGAAAATTATTTCTCGCAACATATTTTTCTGTTTATTTTTTGCCTATGCGTGTGAGTATGTACGTGTGAGAAAAAAAGAGAAAATTTTCCGGGCGGCATGTTGTGACTGACTATGATTTAAAGGAAAATAAAAATAAATAAATAAATAGATAAGAGGAGCATGTGTATGGAGCGCTGCAGGAGGTAAAACAGAGGTAAAGCCTGAAAATATTAATAAAGAGTAAAGTGCCAAACAGAGGTACCCTCCTGCTAGAATGGCAACGGCAATCTTATTTCCGTTCCGAATTGCATACCGAGCATATAAAGAGACCACTTCTCTAATTTGCTGGCACTGCAAAACACCAGCATTGTTGAGACTATACCAATCCTGAATAATAACATTGAATATCCATTTACAAGCCATATTAAGGTAGAAAGAGCAATAGCACGCCGAAGGAAAAACAGATCCGCTGGAGCCGATGGTCTACTAGTTTAACTCCTTAAGACAGCACAGTGCACGGCAATATATGCATATAAACACTATCACTGGACAAGCTTATAAAAAACAGCGTATAACATTTTAACGTTTGAAGCCATCTTTTTCTCCATCACTCGTGTATAGATCATATTGGCCTTCCACAAATCTTCCATTGCTTTGTTTCAATTTCATTAATCAGCTACTGTAGCCCGCCTCCATATGATTGTGTAATGGTGAAGATCTTTGTTAAGTGTTGGTTGTAATCCGTACACAGCATTGTAATTTTTTCCCAGTGGATTACGTTTTCTTCTGATCATTCGTGTGACGTATTTTCATCATCGCCAGAGGTAGCTGGAAGGTCATGGTGGCTCCTTTTTTATTTGCTGATTATAAAGCTGTCTTCAATAGTCTGATAAGCCATCTTGTGTATAAAGAACTCCTCCATTAACAAACTGAAGAAGTTACCAGATAAAAGGCTGCCTTACCTAAAACTATTCTATGTTCTAAAGGGGATGAAGACATTTACTTCTCTTTCGGTGGCGCTTTATATTTGTCATCGTGGAAAGCTGGACGATTTTTGCGGGGATACCATGCGATATAAAGCTATATTCCTATCGGATTATCAAATTCAACTTTATGCTCAAAAAATAGATGGTGAGTGAAGTTTTCTTGGCTCTTTTCCAGAATGTGGTCAGGTTCAAAAACTGCACTGATACTTTCCTATCAGTTTGTGGGTGTCAGACTTCAATCGTTCACTTACAACGCTCGATAGTTATGTGTATGCAATGAAGAAATTTAACTCATCTGGCATACATTCTTCAGACCATATTGTTCTCGCAGGCGCTCTACTAACTCATCGCTCAGCGCGCAAGCCATCGATTCCTGTGGCTTTATTCTTTTGTAACCACACTATAGCCGTGTGTCAATGCCGTCGTCATCTTTTAGCATTTCAGGTGTGGAATCTTTACTTGATTTATCGCTGATTTCATCGCCTGCCAAAAGATTGCAGAAGTGCTGTTTCTACAACTTCAGCGAATGAATCCGTCATTAGATTTGACCTCCCTATAGGAAAAAATGTTACATTAAAATCCCATAGTTTGACGATTTATTTTCTGCAAGAAGGTTTCCTTTCTTTCGACGTTCGCTCATATTTTCTCTTTTTCTTACCTAGCAGCTCGCTTTACGGTTGCTCGGTATGCAACATTTTTCTCCGCTTTTCTCTCTCTTAACTCATGCCATAGTTACCAAACTTCTCATAAATAACGCACAGTCGTCTAATATAAGGCTATAGAACGATTTATGTTCAGGGATTATATCAAGAACTGGTTGCTTGATAGAATATTGGTTACTGCTCACAGTCTTTTAAAGAACTTGGTTATCGTTTTTTTTTTACACGGTTAGTCTGCCAATTCGTAGATAAACTTGAGTCCGAGTTCGAGGAGAAGCTAGAAGCATTGTTCTCCGCACTAAAAGAGGATAAGAATAGAACTATTAACATGCGCTACTACTTAAAGTCTTTTATTTGAGTGTGTCTTTTTATTGAGTGTCTGAATTCTAGGAAAAGCTATTAAACTGGTGTTTAAAAATGTCTTCTACCATCTGAAGCAGAAAACACAACAGAAACTTTAGAGAGGCGTTCAAATCTCCATGTAACGAAAAGTATGAAAGTAATGTTGGGTAAGGTAGTTATTTTGCAAAATTACTGCTCAGTAGATGCTAAGAATTTTTCTTACATATGGCAGGAACTATATTATTGAGTGAACTAGTTGAGTATGAGTGTGTGTATATCAGTGGTTGCGTTTAACAGGATTTCCAACCTTGAGGGATTTTTGTCAGACATTAGTCGACTGGTGAGAGAACTCTGGATGTAGGAAAGGTTTTTTGAAGTTTATCTTACAATTCCTTTCTTACTTCTGCTCTGCTTATTTTTCCAATTCATTATCTTCTATCCATGATTGTGAAACCCATTTTTTCTTTCTCTTATCTTTTTACTTTTATTACTAAGTAATTAATCGTTTTAAACAGGAAAATAGAAAGGCAAATAAACCAAGATCAGGACGATCTAGGTTGTGTAATTAAGAATGAACCATTTCAAAGTGCTTCAAAGATTGTTAAAGAGTTAGAGGAGTCTTTAAATAAAAGTTTTTCTTCCGACACCCTACGCAGATCAATAAAATGATATAAAGAGCCGGGTATAAAGCTCGAATAGCACGCAAGAATTGCTATAATAGCGAAATGAATAGAAAAAAGGAGTAGAATTTGCCAACCTACGAGTATATGGAACAGAAACAAATGAGTTTTGAGACAAAGTATTTTTTTCAGACAAGACGCAATACAATATTTTTGGCTCAGACGGACGTGCATTAGTTTGGTAGAATAAAAAAACGAAGAACTAAATCTAAAGAACATACGCAAAACATTTAAGCGTTGAGATGGTATCATGGTATGGCGATGTAAGTCAGCAACGGGCTTAATTTACTTAAATATTCTAAAAAAAAAAAAAACTTTAAGCAAAATACGAAAAAATTACAAATTCGTAGTGATTATTATTTTATGTGCCGCTGTGGTATGGTAGGTAAGACAACCGCCTACCGACCAGAAGGTCGTCGGTTCAATACCAGGCCAGACTATATTTTTTTCGGCGGCGGTATCACCCCATAACATTAGCTAGTAACTGGTTATGAGTATAAATACTATTGAAAACTTCTCTACTTGAATTTGCCATTCGGAGCCGGCGTTAACCTGGAGGTGCATTTCAATGAGTTTAAAAATAGAACCGGATGCAGTTCATTGACTGAGAGGAGGAAGTCCTCATGTTCCTTCATGGAATGTTATGGGAATTAATAATAATCTTTTACTGAAGGTATCTGCAATGTACCTCTTTTGACCTCTGTGTGGAGGCGCGTTGTACCGTCTACGCAACCTAGCCTCACTTAACTTAGATTGCTTTATTTGTAATCCTAAGACCAGCGACGTTGTACTTTAAGATATTGGGCATAATGCTACCAATTGACTAATGATAAGCTAAAATTGATACACTCGCAATAACAGCAATACTACCGAAGACATATGCTCTATAACATTTTATACACCTCAGGTAGAGTACCTTCCAAAAAAATACATAAATGTTGGCCAAATAAAAATATTTTTATCAATTTGACATTCTCGTAAAGCAAAAAAGAACGAAATCGAAAAAAAATGTATGACAAGAAAAGTCTGCCACCAATATAAAGATACAACATGTATCTCATGCTGCCAGTAGATACTTGATGTCAGAAATAAATTGAATTCAATATGTTCTAAATAAAATAAATAATAAAAGCAGGAGAATGGCGAGAATAAAAATTGTAAAATAAATAAAATATGAATGAATGACTTGGCGAAAAGTAAAATGAAAAATACGTCAAATATACATATAAAATCAAGCTTTTAGTAGAAGAAACCAAAACTTAACCTAAAAAAAAAAAAATAATAAATTTTTAGAGGTTGCAAAAAGGACCCTTTTTTGAAATAAAAATGAAAGCACCAGTATTAAACATATTTAATCATTCACAATAACTTAAACAACATTTAAAAACATACTTATTTTCTCAAAGACTCATTAAGTCAATTCATATTTACATTCGACTAGCAGACCCGTGCAAACGTTGTTTTGCCTTCGAATTTTATTAATGCGATTGTTATTGTGTATCGCTGCTCTAGAGGCTTTTTTCGCAGCACGTTGTTGTTTGATGCGTAATTCGCGATTTTCTTGTGAATAATTTTGGTATAAAACTAATATTCGATTCCTGGCTAGTTCGTTGTCTTCTGCGCGCTCCTCTTGTGTCTGCTGTTAGCGCAGCACTCTCATATAATTTGTGTGTCGTGTACGGCGACCAATATTTGCAAGTAAGCGTGGCATTTTGTACTGCAATATACGTTTCTTATGATATTTTTTTTTTGTTATTGCAGGGGTAGAAAGGCTGCTCTTTATCGTCTCACCTGTTGCTTATTTACTTTTTGTAATAACTTTCAATAATACAATTAATTTACTTTCACTAACACCTTGGGTTAGTTTATTAGAATGTATGTAATATTTAATTTAAATAAATTAATCTTCAATTTAATTAATTTAATTTTTTTCGTTTGACACCCACGAGCTCTTCACGAAAAAAGGTTATGTATGAGTCGCTGTTGGAATACTTAACTCCGCCACACACCAATCAAGCACCTAACGCCGTCAGCAAAACATAAAATAGGCTTATTGCGCAGAGTTTAAAAAAGTGTGATAGATATTTATTTACTTTTTTTAATATATTTTTTTCACAAAAAGATGTTAGGTTTCAGTCGGTATCAGGCTAGTTAACGCCACTGCACGCTGATTAACGAACCAACGCCTTCAACGAAACACTGCATAGTGCAGTAGTTCTTGAGTTACGGTGCAAAAACACAAAAAAATGAATATTGCGTCATCTGCCGGACGAACTTCAAGCTACACAGAAAGACTCCTCACGCCCCATAGAACATGTATATAAAGTTTGGTCGAAGTCGGTGCAGTAGTTCTTGAATTACGGTGCGAGAACACAAAAAAATATTGTGCCATCTGTCGGACGAATTTCTAACTACGCAGAAACACTCCTCACGCCCCATAGAATACGTATATAAAGTTTGGTCGAAATCGGTGCAGTAGTTCTTGAGTTACGGTGCGAGAACACAAAAAAAATATTGCGCCATCTGTCGGACGAACTTCTAACTACGCTAAAACATTCCTCACGCCCCATAGAACATGTATATTAAGTTTGGTCAAAATCGGTTTAGTAGTTTTTGAGTTTAGCAATCACGAAGATACACGTCATTTTTATATATAAAGATTTTGACTATTTCAAGTTGTAATTTTGACCAGGTTTCTGTTTTTTTCAGAAGCTACAATGATGTAGAGGAGAGAAGTCCAAGACTTGGCTGTTGTAAAGTTGTGTAGACTCAGCAACTGACACTCTGAAAGATGAAATTCGGCGATGCATTGACAATATAAGCGATTGAGGCAAAATCTGATTCAAAATTTTTTTACAAAAACGAACGTCTGCCGACGTGCTATAGGTGAGCATTTGCCCGACATCATATTCCATTATTAATTCCCATATTTTTATTTTATACTGATAAGAATAAAACTGAATTTATCAAAAAAGAGTGTGTTTTTAAGCCAATTTACTTTCTAACCTCAAATTTGCCCAAAAATAAGAATATAAAGCGTGTTTCTTATAGAGGTATAGAACTTTAAGTTGGCATTACTTTTCAAGATGGCGACCGATTTAACAGCTGTTAAGTGATTTATTCTCAGTTTGGCTTGGCAATTCATCATGAATAGACTCACTATCATCAAGTAAGGCGTAGATTTATCGAATGGGTCAAAAACGAGATTACCGTTGTTCCCGATTTTCTTAAGCGAATTTTGTTACATCAACAAAAAAAACTGCCACATTTGGAGTGAAGGTAATCCTCAGGTGTATGTAAAAACACCTTTACATCCAGAAAAACTGAGTGTTTGGTGCGCTTTATGGGCTGGTGGAATCACTGGTCAGTACTTTTTCAAAAACGGTGGTGGCCAGAACGTTACAGTCATTGATGATCGGTATAGAGCCATGATTACTAACTTTTTCATTTCCGCATTGAAAAACTATGATGTCCACGAGATATGGTTTCAACAAGACGGCGCAACATATCACACAGCTCGTGCCACATTAGATTTATTGAAAGAAACGTTTGGTGACCGCCTAATTTCACGTTTTGGACCTGTGAATTGGCCTCCAATATGTTGTGATTTAACACCGCTAGACTACTTTCTGTGGGGCTATGTAAAGTCATTGGTCTATGCGGTAAAGCCGCAAACGCTTGACCATTTGGAAGACAAATGTAGGAAAAGGTCATCGAAAATTCGACGGCCTGAGTGGACTACATCCGCGCCAGCCGTGGCGGTCATATGCCAGAAATCGTATTTAAGATGTAATGCCACAAGATTATCTTTTGGATAAATAAAATTCATGACAATCGAATAATCCATCATTGTGTTAGGGCAACTATACCTCTATAAAAAACATATGTAAATAAACATATATATCGCACACTAAATCATGAACAGTCACAACTCAAAATTTTCAAATATTCAGCAGAGGAAGAAACTGTTTTTAAAACATTTTTGTAAAATTAAATTGATTGTTGCATGTCATTACTAATCGATCACAGCGCTGTTATAATTAGTCACTTCTAACTGAAACTTTAGTTAATTATGTTTAAGCGACCCAAGGTTTTTTTTTTCCCCGTTACTCCTCTTGCGAGCATATGGCTTCCACAAAGCATCTCCATCTAACACGGTTTACAGCTGTTGACTTTGCCTCTTCCCATGTTAGGTTGTTCTGTCTCAGTTCTTGGATAACTGTGCGTCTCCAGGTGTTTTTTGGTCGACCACGATTTCTTGAGCCTTGAGGATTCCACTCGAGTGACATTCTAGTAATACTTTCTGGACTTTTAAATACGATATATTCAATATCGTTTTAAATATATTTAATATGTATTTAATGATTCACAATAACTTAAACGACATTTAAAAACATTTTTATCTTCTCAAAGACTTATTAAGTCGATTCATATTTATATTCGATTTTGACTAATTCAAGTTGTAATTTTGACAAGGTTTCTGTTTTTTGTAGAAGCTACAATAATGTAGAGGAGAGAAGGCCAAGAGTTGGCAGTTGTAAAATTGTGTAGACATATGGTAGCAAAACGTTAACTGTTCTTAAACTAAATTTAACTTTAAAATTTTTTTAATATTTTTTTTAATATTTTTTTTCAATTCCTTATTAACTTTTTTACACTAAAAGGGCCATTAAGTTTAAACATTAAATGAGTTTATAATCACACTCGTAATCCTTTTGTTGTGTATTCACTACATTTTCAAATAAATCAGATTTAAATTAAGCTGATTTTGTAAAACTCAATTAAGAACAACAATAAAACAGTCAGTTATTCAACCCATTAAGTTACATTAGAAATTCAAATGCATTTTTCTGTTAAAAAAACAAAAAAAATAATAACTTTTTTCTTCACGCTACGCATGCTCAATGCGCAACTAAATTTTTGTTACGCTTATTTTTTGTTTTTTTTTTTTGTTTTTTCTTCTAATGGGGCCTATTCTTTATATGTGTTGTTGTTGTTGTTATTGTTGTTCGCAGTAGTATAGCGTGTTACTAATCTATTTTTCTTTTTATTTCATAAATTTGTTCTTATGTTTCAGTTCTCTTATGTGTTAAGTAACAGCCAAATAAAAGTAACATAAAACAACAGCAACAAAAACATGAATAAAAGATTAAAAAAAATGAAAAGAAAAAGAAATAAATATGTTATATCACTGTATTCTGTTATGATTTTTTTTCAATTTTATATTTTTATTGTTGTTTTTATTAAAGCAGAATAAATTATGAACCAACAAATATGTTTCTATAAAACTTTCTTTCAAAAAAAAAACTTATTCTTTCTTTTTTTCATTTTGTTATGTCATTTTGTTTTAATATTTTAACATCCATTCTTTAATATTTTTTTCTTTTTTCGTTTTCTGAAACCCCTTAAGTCATTCAAACATTTATCACCATCAGTGATATATGTTTTAGAAATTTTACCAAAAAAATTTAAAAAATTAAAAAACTGTGTAAAAAGAAAATTATGTTAATTATGCAAAAAAGATGAAAGAGAATGAAATACAAAGTAAAGGGTCCGCCATCTAACGTATTTTTTTCAACGAGTGCTTATTTCGTGATAATTAGATTTGACAGATAATTAGTTTCATCCTTCCGTTGAACGAATATGGTTGTGTATACGCTTGAACAACGCTGGGAAATATAGCGACATTACTTTGAAAATCATGGTAATGTTGCAGAATCAAAAATCATGTTTTCAGATGAAGCTCATTTTGATCTTGGCGGGTATGTAAACAAGCAAAATTGCAGCATTTGGGGTACAGAAAACCCGCACGCATACATTGAAAAGCCGATACACCCAAGACGAGTCACTGTTTGGTACGGATTTTGGTCCAGAGGCATAATTGGGCCAATTTTCTTCGAAAATGAGCAAGAAGTGGCCGTTACAGTCAATGGCATTCGTTATCGGTCCATGTTGAACGAATTTTTGTTCACAAAAATTGAAGAGGAGCATATTAGCAACATTTGGTTTCAACAAGACGGCGCTACGTGCCACACAGCCGAAGCTACACTCGATGTTTTGCGCCCTGTTTTTGAAGATCGCATTATCAGCCGCAGAGCTGATGTCGTTTGGCCACCTCGGAGCTGCGAATTGACACAGTTGGACTATTATTTATGGGGTGCCGTCAAAGATAAGTGTTACGCCAACAAGCCAGAGACAATTGACGATTTAAAGTACAATATTCGTGAAGCCATTGGTGAAATACAGCTGCACACAATCGATAATGTGCTTAAAAATTGGACCGATGGTGTAGGCTACTACATGGCCAGCCGAGACAGCCATTTGAATGAAATTATTTTCCATTATTAACCCGAAAGATTGTACTTTCATATAAAAAAAGAAATTTGAGAAAATATTCAGTAGTTTTTTTTATAGCATTTTCAAAAAAAAAAGTTTATTTGGCGGACCCTTTATAAAAAAAATATTATTGTCCAAATGAATTTGGACAAACTGCGAGTCTTGCTTTTATTTGCTGAAACTCATCAACTGAATGCTTTTTACAAATCGTTCTTTTCGTTCTCCAAAAAACAAAATCATATTCATTAAATATACAACAAAATATAAGATTGAAAGTTACATAAACACTAACCATTAGTCGAATCGAATAACATGAGCTTTATAACTAAAAACACAATACATACTGAAGAAGAGAATACTGGCGACAGTATACAGAATACAGAAGAATTCAAGTTAATCGCGAAATTAACTAAAAAGTTGCATATGAAAATAAAGCCAAAGGTAGTTGTTATATCCTTAAGATGACATTCCGTCGATGCAACAAGTTTTTGGGTAGTTTTTGGGGAAGTTTTGTTCCAGTTGTCGACCAGTGTAGTGTTTAAATCTGAATGACTTAATCTAATCTGCTTTTCTTCATTCCTGGGTTTAAAATTGACCATAAATTTTCTTTCAATAGATAGAACTGAACTGCATTTACGAGAGCGGATTGATATTGAAGCTACCTAAGTAGGAAAAAAACGTTTTTTTTTTTTCAAAAACCTTTCATTTCTCAACATAGTCTCCTTTTAGCTCAATACACTTAGTAAGACGATTATCCAACTTTTTTATACCGTCTGAATAATACGATTTTGGGAACTCCTCAAAATACGCATTAGTTTCGGTAATCACTTCTTCGTTTGAGATGAATCTTTTTCCTGCGAACCATTTTTTCAAGTTTGGAAACAGAAAAAAGTCACTAGGGGCTAGATCTGGATTATAAGGTGGATGATCAACCAATTCGAAGTGGATTTCTCGTAGTTTTAGCATTGTATCTAATGATGTGTGAACCGGTGCGTTGTCTAGAAGAAAGAGCACTTTTTTCTTTTTTAAATGTGTTCGTTTTTCCTTGATTGCATCAACCAGTTGATCCAACAATGCACGATAATACTCTCCTGTGATTGTGGATCCCTTTTCAAGATAATCGATGGGCAATATTCCGTGTGCATCCCAAAATATGGTGACCATAACCTTGCCAGCCGATTTCGCTGTCTTCGCCTTCTTCGGAGCACTTCCACCAGCTTACACCCATTGCTTCGATTGATTTTTGGTTTCAGGTGTGTAGTGGTGGACCCACGTTTCAGAAACAGTTATTAATCTACGCCAAAAATCAGCAGGATTATGCTTTATCATGTCCAAACATCGCTGTGAAGTGATCTGTCCAACTCGTTTTTGGTAAACACTGAGCAAACGCGGCACCCATCTTACCGATAGATTTTTCATAAGCAAATGTTCATGCAAAATGTTGAACAAACGTTCATATAATGTTCTTACCATTTCAGCAATCTCAAGTATTTTGACCCGGCGATCATTCATAACGATATCGAAGATATTCTTGATATTTTCTTCAGTAACCACCTCTTTTGGCCTTCCTGTTAATGGTATTGTTGCAGTGCTTGTTCGGCCCCGTTTAAATTCAGCAATCCAATATCTTACCACATAATCTGTCGGAATAGATTCGTCGTAATGTTTATCAAGTTTTTCTTTTGTCCCTTTCGCCGTTTTGCCTTTCAAATAATAGTGTTTAATCACTACACGAAATTCACTTTTTTTCCATTTTCCAAGAAGCACAAAAGTTGCTTACTTCAAACGACTACAACAAATAAACTAATTGATGAATTTGGCTAAAATTTTAACAGCTGAGGTTTGACAGATCGTAATTTCTAAGAAAGGAAAAGTTTTTGTGTTTGTGCTGCCATCTAGCGCTAGGTAGCTTCAATGTCAATCCGCCCTCGTATTGTGCTTAAACGATATTATATAGAGAAAGAAAATGGTTTCTACCAAAAGAAGAGCATCTCTTGGCTTATTGGTGACTATGATGTACACACACACACAGATTAATTTTTATATATAAATTTATTCAAACGCCTAAAAGCTAACACCAGCTTTTAGCTTTTATTTTAATTTATTCACATTTTACGCTAGAATTTGTTTCAATAGATTTTTGTTTAAACCATTAACTTTAATCGATTTAAGTTTAAAGCCATTTTTTGATAAAAAATTAACTTTTAAATCGTTAAAATACAAAAAATTTTTTATATTCTACAGATTTTTTTAACAAAATTTTACTGTTGAAAAATTCATAGAAAAAAAAGAAGCCCTTTAAACGTATTTGAGAAATATTTTATTATGAAAACTTTCTGAAAACAACAACCAACAATAACAATGGCAGCATATGCAACAGGATTCCATTTTTATTTCTTCCTCCACATACACACACACACACACACAACTAATGATATCAAGAAGTACGACAACGATACTATATGCGACAATAACGGCAACAATACGATATAATATTTAAAATAAAAAAAACACACCAACAAAATTAATTAATAAAGAAAAAAATAAAAACAAAAAGAACAAAAGAAGAAATTATGGAAAAGAAATTCCGTCTGTCATAATCATGCTATTAAACGTAATTAAATGTGTGTAATAATATGTATGTATGCTACAGACTCATTTTGAATGAAAGTAAATAACCCAGCAAAATTTTTCATTCTAAATCAAATCGGAACACTTAAAAATCTAGTCTTGTATGTCTAAGACGATTACAGAATCTTGTTTTGCTGACAGCGACTGGAGCGGGTGTCATGCTGTGCATAGTGTCTGATACAGGTGATATGCTGAAGTACAGCATTCGGAATGGGTGAATAATCAGGTACAGAGATGTTTAGAGGAAAAGGCGCTGCTGGTAGCATATAGAACGAATGTCGTATTGTGGTGATTGTATTGATGGTCATTCAAGACAGACTACTTAATTTGTTTAAGAATGACAGTTGCGGCACAAAGTATAGGCCACCATAAAGCCCTTATTCTAACAAAACACTGGAGAAAATATAATTTAGCTTTGAGGAATATACTGTAGCTATGACCATTAGATTTTTGTTACGAAATGTTACACCGGATTTAAGATAAATCCAATTAATTTTTTTCTTTTATCAACAGCTTCGATTCAATTTCATTCACTCTTCAGAATGGCAGTTTGTTCGGCACTTTCCAAAGTTAGGAAAAGCATGATTACTCATCACCTTGTGAAGTATTTAAAGTCCAACAATTTGCTGAGCGATCGTCAATACGGTTTCCGTAACGGTCGCTCTACTGGTGATCTGCTGGCACTACTCTCTAAAAGGTGGAATAGGTCCATTCATGGATTAGGTGAGAGTAAAGTTGTGACCCTGGATATTTCCACGGTGTTTGACAGAGTCTGGCACGAGGCTCTCATATCCAAACTTATTATTTTAGGTGTCGGTAGGTACTTCTCTCGTTTTATATCGAGTTTTCTCAGAGATCGCTCTATAAGAGTGGTTATAGATGGAGTCTCATCCGACGAGTTCAGGATAAACTCAGGGGTACCGCAAGCCTCTGTTCTTTCTCCTACTCTTTTTCTAATATTTCTTAACGACTTTCTTTTTCTCACTTCTAATCCTATCTACTCTTTTGCAGATGACAGCAACAATTGTCATTCATATTCGTTTGATCGTAGGCCGAGCCTTTTGGAGATTGGGACGAAAGGGCAGAATATGAACGACACGCTTACAAGCGACCTGGCGAAAATCTCGGAGTGGGGTCGCGCAAACAGGGTGGACTTTAACGCGCGCAAGATCCAATGTTGTTTTCTGACACACAGACGTGTTGGTGTGTTGTCATCTGCATCTATGGGTAATATAGATATTCAGGAATCAGATGCTCTTGATATTCTTGGCATGAGAATTAACTGTGACGTTCGTTGGAACGAGCACATATTTCGAGTGTCGAAAGAAGCATTCAAGTGCCCTGGCTTTTTAAGACAGTGTAAGAATTACTTCACTCCATCTGATCTCCTTAATATTTACAAGACCTATATCCGACCCAAATTGGAATACAACTGTCATGTATGGGCCGGTGCTTTAAAGTTTATTTTGGAGCTTCTCGACTGCTTACAGGATAGGGCGAAGTTTCTTATAAATGACGGTAGGGTAGCTAACTCTATCGATTCATTAGAGCATCGCCGCAATGTGACGTGTATTGTATTGTTCTATCGGTACTATAACGGAATGTGTTCTGAAGAAATAAGGTAACTAATTCCCAGTAATCCTATATTCTTAGGTAGTACTCGTATTTCTCGTAGAGCGCATCCCTTTGTAGTTGATTATCCAGTGAATCGCACAACGCATTATAGGGAGATTTCGTTCTTTGGTCGCACTGTTCGTTTGTGGAACAATCTTCCTGCGAATGTCTTCCACTTACGATATGAGCAAATTCAAATCGAACATCCATAAACACCACTCACTCTATCCTCCTTTCCACAACCTATTTTCCTAGTACCAGCACAATGCACTGCATGAGTAGGGGTTAACCCTGATGTCTTCAATTTAAAAACTAAAATAAAATGTTTATATGGTTTAGCACGTGCTAGTTCACTATTCACTTAAAATTTTGGAGCATATTTTTGCATATTGGCATATGTTGTATATGCAAGCATATTTGTACATACATATGTATATGTGTTTTACCATACAATTCAAATATTTTTGCATATTTCAGCTGGTGTGTATTAAACAAATTAAAACAACAGCAAAAAATAAAAATAAAAATAAAAATAAAAATAAAATGCGTTGATATAATTTTATTGTCATTTTTCTTGCAATATACATATATTAGGGAGATCGAACGGTTATAATGCGACCGGTTTTAACCGGTTTTTTCGGTTTTGTCGAATACGGTTTTTTTAAAATGTCCCTTTTCGAATACCGAATAATCCGTTTATTTTAAGACGAATAACTGGTTAATTTAAAATTTGTTTATGTTTTTATAGTTTTTATTGAAAATATGCTCTTCTTTTAAGTATTTTCTAAATCGAACATATAATGTCTTATATTTAGACTGTATATGACAACCTTAAATGACGCACAAATAATGTGAAAACCATGGGAGATCAAAAAAGGTATGCACACTTGAGCAACAACAACTTTTTCTCATTTTAATTTTGTAAATAAATATTAGTTTTTTTAAAACTACTCAACCAGACTCATTGAAAGCGACCTACAAACGCTGGCTCCGAACGGCAGATGTTATATAGGGTGGGCAATTAAAACTTTGAATTTACAAATGCAATAAAACAAAATCGGTCTGTAATTTTCTTAATTTAATTTTTTTGTTGTGAAGTAAAATTGAGTGAAACATTATCTCATTCATATGGCTGTCATGCTACAGGATCAGCCAGTGTAGATAGCTTCTGCCATCTAGGAAGTACAATGACTACAAACGGTGGCGCAAAAACAGACGTAGATAACAGGCTCAACAAAGCGAGAGCGGCATTTGGACAACTGCAGTCAATATGAACTAAGCTCAGAATATTTAACTCATATGTTAAATCGGTACTGCTGTGTGGCAGTGAAACCTGGCTTGTATCGAATAACATCACACAGAAACTCCAGGTATTCATTAACAAGTGCTTCAGAATCATATGCAGAATATTCTGGCCTAACACCATAAGTAACACAGAGCTGTGGAGCATGACTAATGAGGAACTCATACCGAAACAGATAAGGAAAAGAAAGTGGGGATGGATCGGTCACACCATCCAAAATTGTCCAGAAAGTATCACCAGAATGTCACTCGAGTGGAATCCTGAAGGCTCAAGAAATCGTGGTCGACCAAAAAACACCTGGAGACGCACAATTATCCAAGAACTGAGACAGAACAACCTAACACGGGAAGAGCAAAGTCAACAGCTGTAAACCGTGTTAGATGGAGATGCTTTGTGGAAACCGTATGCTCGCAAGAGGAGTAACGGGGAAAAAAACCTTGGGTCGCTTAAACATAATTAACTAAAGGTTAAGTTAGAAGTGACTAATTATAACGGCATGGTTGCAACGTAACAGACCAATCACTGTGATCAATTAGTAATGACATACAACGATCAATTGAATTTTACAAAAATGTTTTAAAAACAGTTTTTTCCTCTGCTGAACTTTTGACAATTTTGAGTTGTGACTGTTCATGATTTAGTGTGCGATATGTATGTTTATCTACAGAAAATAGTTCAAGGGTGTCAAATCGCAACTACTTGGCGGCCAACTCACCATTTCGGCTAATTAAACGGCCATCAAACGTTTCACGCAATAAATCTATTAGGGCATGAGATATGTGGCAAGTTGTACCATCCTGTTGAAACCAAACATCGTTCACATCAATACCATCAAGAGCGGGCACAAAAAATCGGTTATCATGGTGCGATAGGTATCTCCATTGAACGTAATGGTTGCAAAATATTAAATATGGGCCAATGATGCCTCCACTCCACAAGCCGCACCACGCTTCTGTAAGACCACGTTTGGGTTTTCTGAGCCCCAAATACTACAATTTTGCTTATTAGCCTACCGACTAAAATGAAAATGAGCTTCATTCGAAAAGATGATTTTTAAAATTTTTTTTATATTAATTTTTTTATATTTTTGAGATTACCGACCAATTGTCATTATTTTGGAAATAAATTTGCAATAAATCCTTACGTTGTTCGAGCGTAAATAGATTCATTCCGTTCAGTAGAGATAATATACTGAATAGAATGACATAAGTGTTACCAGATTCAAAATAATCGCTGGCTCAAACTTAATATTCATAACCAGCAACTAGCAACGTTGCGAGATGATACCGCTGTTAAAAATGTTCAGGTAGGCAGGTGTCTTACCTAATATAGTATAGCGGCGCACTCTACTAAATACGTAATGCATTCATTTATGTCTCTACACATATCCTTAGAAGTGATAAAATATTTGGAAATTGATGAAAAGGATAAGTATAGATATCTATATTGAGTGTCCTTAAATACTAAAAAGAAAAAGCTCTTCGATACCAGGAATTATTAACCACCTTAAATATTGTTAGTTTTTTACCTTTTGAAAACGTGTGTTTATGAGTTCGTAGGTTGTAGTTAAAATCAAATAAATTTTGTGTTTGGTTTTAATTAAAAATCTTTTACTCAATACAGTTATGTGCAACACTGCTTGTAGTCTTTTTACAGGCAATAACAATTTTTATTCTTAATTACTCTGTCCGTTTACAACTTTGTAAACAACAACAATTACTCGACAGATCTTTCTTCCTAAAGATCTTCCAAGCCGATCATAGTTATAAATTAGGTTCCATCACAAACTTTTCAACCAGAGGTTATCCAACTAAACTGGTTTTTACTTCACTACTAGCTTCACGAGTTTACTCCTTATAAACTCTTTTCACACCAATAACACTTTCGCTGAGTTAACTTTACTTAAAAACTGCACTCGCTGAGTTTACGACACATAAACTGACTGCTGTTCGCATCGATGCGCTTTTTATATGGCTGAGTAAACAAAACATCGAAAGCTCTCGAACCTCTCGATATTTCAGGTAGATTCCATTTCTTTCTTTTAATTTCTTTTAAGTTCTTTTGTAGCCATGCGTATGTAAACATCTACCTCCATCAGCTCTTAGTATTTGGTGTTGCTTGTTTATTGTCTGTTACTTGTTTTCTTTGCTGCTTAATTTTTATTCACTTTATCTCTGCTAATGTTTGTTTTTGTGTATTTGGTTATTTGTAAACAGCACGTAGAGTTGTTCTTGCAGCTTTCGTTTATTTATTGTAGCGATGTAATAAACGCAGAGGTGCCCAATCTTCTTTTCGTAACAATATGTTTATGAGATTGACGTTATTGTGCAGCAAGTTAAACTTGATTCTATACCAAGTAGTTTGTAGGCGCTGGCAAGTAGAACAAAATACGCTGTAAAAAATGAATCACTAGATGAAATAATAGGACGTTGCGGTATCGAGGAATAAATATCCGTAAAGGCCGTAAAAATTCCGACCTTTGTTCTAGCATTCTTACTTGCTACATCTACAACAGGGGACAAAAATTTATCAATTTTATTTACTAATGCAACCAGAATTGGGAAGAATTTTATTTTAATAATAGAACCGGTTAACCGGTTATTTAATAAATCTATAACCGAAAACCGGTTTTTAAAAATTACTATTTTTCGAATTATTCGGAAACCGTTTTTCGAAAAATGTCGAATAATCGATCTCCCTAATATACGATATATACATACATAGACGACCACAATGCAATTGTGAAAATAGTTTTTCCTTAAACTCTCCACAAACTCTTTTCTATCCATCGTTCTCAATTTACATTTTACGTAAAAAAGCAACAATAAAATCAACAATAAAAAGCAAATATTATATACTCATACATGAACAAAAAAATTGATGTATTTTTGTAATGTATATTGGGTGTATAACATAAACATGTGGGATTGTTTGCATAATTGTGAGTGTTTAGTTTGAAGCATTAAGCTTAAAGTTCTGACCATTGTTAGCTATGAGTTTTTACCATATTTCTGGCATTTTTAACCTTCTAATTAACTGCGCTAATTGTAAACTAGGTTGCGTTTCTTATAGAGCAGTATCTCTCACCGTAGGGGTTTTAAATGGAATCGAATATTGTCCGTGTGGATTGGTGTGGTAAAGTAATTAGAGCGCAGGCATACAACACAAACAGCCCAGATTCAAACATCAGTAGGAGACAGGACGAAAAAGAGAAACAACTTTAACGGCTTCGACACATCCAGACAAATCCGTATAAATAAGTCCCACTGACCAGCCACCTTATCATCGGCGATGATGACAATCATCAGACGAATGATCAGGATAAAACTCCACGTACTTTGAAAAAATAACAATGATAAGTAAGGACCACCACCACCACAACTTAGCCACCGGCAACCAGCCCGCGGACGTAATGGGGCCAAAACTGAATGTAACATTTACGCCACTGAGCCTGACCAGAGGTATTCTGGTGCCACGGAAGTCAGAAGCCCAACGACTTCATTTCCTGCCTGACTTTTTGATAGGCACCCTTCAGGCAGCTTCTGGATGCTGTGCTTTCAAATCCAAAACGCAGACAGAGTGTGAGATCGGTGGTATTGCATCTTTTTAACCGATTGCCATGACCAATATCACGGCAGGAGTTTATATGGTCTTCAACACTTCACCAAGTTGTGAAGGTTAGGGTCCTAACAACGCGCCTTTGGATGGGTGGGGAGCGTTGTTGGACGTAGTATTCAACCATGGATTTCGCACCGTGGGATATGACAGCGTGCCGAATACCTGCTTCAACCACTGACTTACCACCACTTAGCAAATATCTACACCTCTATACACAGTCACATGGAGGTGTGCTGCATTAGATTATTTACTTTTTCAACTTGGAAAGCCAATATGCTCTCGAAAGGGGCGACGGGAAAAAAAATAAATACTATCCGTAATATTCATAGGCCAAAATTTGCTAAAATTAATTTTAAGGCGCTAATTGACTGTCCCGGATTACAATGGATATGTAAACTATTACTAATTGTTCAACTATTGCATTCAATTGTTCATACTCTACTTTGTCCGGTTATGCCCTGAGCTCTAAAAATTAAGTTAATTTTGGGTTTGTAATTAAATTTACAGTTATTATAAAATGCAGTTTTAGGGTTTAGACTTAGGTTTTCTTCATTGTGCGATCTATATATTTAGCGAGTGCACAAAGTGTGCATAGCTCCGGTCTATATGTATATCTGGACCATGACACTATTCACTCCCATTCAACCAACTAACTAGTCTTGCAATACTTGCCGAGCATTTTCATGATGACTATGATAAGATTTCATGTCTGGTCGTATATTTTTGGCGTTTTTATTCATTGCTTGTTCCAAACGAATTAATAGTGATCTGATTCCATCCATACTGAAACCCTGCTGGAACCGACTAGTTGGCTAGGCATCACAAACGAATTATTTAACTTCCATTTGCTACCTCGGCTGACCATGCAGTAGCCTACACGATCGGTCCAATTTTTAAGCACATTATCGATTGCTTGCAGCTGTATTTCACCAATGACTTCACGAATATTGTCCTTTAAAGCGTCAATTGTCTCTGGCTTGCTGGTGTAACACTTATCTTTGACGGCACCCCACAAATAATAGCCCAACGGTGTCAAATCGCAGCTCCGAGGTGGCCAAACGACATCAGCTCTGCGGCTGATAATGCGATCTTCAAAAACAGAGCGCAAAACATAGAGTGGAGCTTTGGCTGTGTGGCACGTAGCGCCGTCCTATTGAAACCAAATATTGCTAATCTCTTCCTCTTCAATTTTTGTAAACAAAAGTTCGTTCAACATGGCACGATAACGATCGCCATTGACTGGAACGGTCACTCCTTGCTCATTTTCGAAGAAAAATGGCCCAATTATGCCTCTGGACCAAAATCCGCACCAAATAGTGACTCGTCTTTGGCGTATCGGCTTTTCAATGTATGCATACGGGTTTTCTGTGCCCCAAATGCGACAATTTTGCTTGTTTACATACCCGCTAAGATCAAAGCAGGCTTCATCTGAAAAGATGATTTTTGATTCTGCAACATTACTGTGATTTTCAAAGTAATGTCGCAATTTTCCCAGCATTGTTCAAGCGTATACACAACCATATTTGTTCAGCGGAAGAAGAAAACTAATTATCTGTCTAATCAGACATGAACTAAGTGTTTCCATTACCGAAATAAGCACTAGTTGAAGAAAACGTTAGATGGCGGACCCTTTATCTTTTCAAGTTTGGTCACATAATCTGCACATTTTTCGACAAATACTTGCATTAATTTAATCAATTAAATATGTGTAGTGGAGCTTCTTTCTAATAGTTTTGCTTGATTTCAGCCGTTTACCCTTCTCAACCCACCAAATGCAAAGAATTACCTTGAAGCTATAGATATATGGCTTAAGCGTTGATTCGGCCGGATGACAATTCTTCACAGTAGACTTCTAGCATTTCGTTTTGTAGTAAGGCATCCATTCCTCGTCAGTTATGACACGATAACAATATAATTTTATTTCATAGCGTTTAACAACATCTCGAATACAGGAAATTATTGCTCGACGTCCCATATGTAAAAGGCAGGCCATATGTTGTTAACTTTGTATTTTCAGTTATACACCCAATAGATGCGCGATAAAAATAAAAGTGGCCTAAGTCACACTTTAAAAAAAATGGCAAACGAATTTAAAATAAGGTTTTCATTCACTTAAAAAGGGATTTTTTTAGTAAAATTTTTCCTTTTTTAAGAATCGAATGAAAAAAGTGAGTTAAGTTACTTTTGATCTCAACGGCTTAAATACATATACTCGTCGCTTATCCGCATTATAGCGCCTGTAAAACGTAGAGATCAGAGACGTATGCGGACTGCCTTCTTATATATAAATTTATGGCAACAATAGCTGTGGCATATAAGAAAACAAAATTCATAAAAATTAAAAAAAAATCATGCAGTAAAGTTTGCCGGAGTCTTTGTAGGAAGACGCTATACTGCGTCTGTATTTGTTACATATTTATCCCTTTTTGTGTTTGTGTTTGTGTGTGTGTGTGGGTGTGTGTAGAGAAAAAATGTTTATGTTTTGGTAAACGTCTGTTGCTTTAAATACGTTTGTCTGCTTCCTTTCAATTTATATATTCGTTTTTATTGTTATTGTTGTTGCCATTTTTCTCTTTTCTTCTGCACCACTATTTTGCTCGCCTTTAGCAGTTAAGCGGCTTTAAAAAACACGTAAAGTGATCACGTTAAAATAACAAATTTGCATTCATACATTATGCGGAGTCAGTACTTATAAGAGGCCAGGAAGAATAAACAAGACCAGCTATAGAAAGAAAATGGATTTCCTGTAAGAGGCCTATTTAAAGAAATTGACACCAAAGGTAGTGTTATGTTATGTACGGCAAGAAAAGGTCAATTTATAAAAATGTAAGCACTGCGAATAGAAAATCATAGCTTTCAATCATACGGACTGCTATTTTTGCTATTTCCAGAAGAATAACCTTTACTTTGTGTATAAAGATAGCAATATATCCGATGAATAGCTGACGAACCTCTTCAGGCCCAAGACTCCGTAAAAATTCGTCTCCGAATGTATGCCAAAGCAGAACATTCACAGAGAATAGCTTTGTCATCTCCTCTTCTTCCCAATACACTCTGTTCCAGGTATTATATTGAGATTGAAGAAGTGATATTTAAGATAGTAATGACCCTTCAGGAAGCCAATAAGTGTCCTCATAGTTGCCTTGCCAATGTGGCGCAACTTAATATTATAAATGAAGGGTCTTATGAGCCGTTTCGCCTGCCTCAGACTCGGGCATTGTAGCCAATATGAAGAGCGGAATTCATGCTCCCATTCATCGATTTTCCCACTGCTCGTGGACCAGCCAATACCATGACCGAGCACCGGCTTGCCAGTTCTTCAGCGTTACAAGTATTTCTCTTCAACGCTTGTGCGACCATTGGCTAATTTTTTCAGTGCGTCTTACGTGCTGGTATTTTTCCATCTTGCTGGAGGGTTGCCAATGTTATGCCAATCCCTAAACAGGGTGAGGCTAGTAACCCTGAGAACTACCGCCCAATTGTTGTTTTTTTTTTGCACTTTTCAAAGTTATGGAGAGAATGATTAATCACCACCTTGTGAAATATTTAGAGTCCGACAATTTGCTAAACGGTCGCCAGTATGGTTGCCGTAAAAGTCGCACTACTGGTGATCTGCTGGCGTTACTTTCTGAGGGGTGGAACAGGTCTATTCATGGATCTGGTGAGAGTAAAGTTGTGACACTAAATATTTCCAAGGCGTTTGACAGAGTCTGACACGAGACTCCCGTGTCCAAACTTATTGCATTTGGTGTCAGTAGTCACTTCTCTCGACTCATATCGAGCTTTCTCTGAAATCGTACTATAAGAGTGATCAGGGATACCGCAAGGCTCTGTTCTTTCTCCAACTCTTTTTCTTATTGCTAATCCAATCTACTTTTTTTTGGATGACAGCAACATTTGTCATTCATATTCTTTTGATCGTAGGCCGAGCCTTTTGAAGATTGGGGCGAAAAGGCGGAATATGAACGACACACTTACAAACGACCTGTCGAAAATCCCTGGATGGGGTCGCGCGAACAGGTTCGACTTTAATGCACGCAAGACCCAATGTTGTTTACTAACAAACAGACGTGGTAGTGTGTTGTCATCTGTATCTAGGGGTAATGTACAGGGTGTCCGCCGGGAAGGTATACTAATTTATTTGTTTATAATTTTTGATTATATGAAAGAGAATGGATCTTATATTGATAAATATTTTATTTAATGTCGGCAATTATATATGAATACAATATAAGATAAATTCCCACCTTTGTTAGCCTCACAAATGCGAGCCCTTTTGAGCACATTTTTCATTACAGTCTCACACATTTCACGCAGTATTTCATTAATTTCATCACGAATATTTTGTTTGAGTTGCTCCAGCGTTTCTGGTTTGTTTGCATAAGCCTTACTTTTCAGATATCCCCACAAAAAGACGTCCGAAGCAGTCATATCAGGCGACCGTGGAGGCAAATCAACATCACCATTCCTTGAAATAAGTTGTTGTGGAAAGAGGTCTCGCAGTAATTCCATTTTAGTCCTGGCTGTATGCGATGTGGCACCGTCTTGTTGAAGCCATATGTTAGTCAAGCCCAAAGCATGTAGTTGTGGCGTTAAAAAGTTTTCAATCATATCACGATATCGCTCCCCATTGACAGTTGTCGTTACACCGTTTTCAGTTTCAAAGGAGTAAAGTCCAATGATTTCTCCTGACAAATTGCTCACCAGACTGTCACTTTTAATGGATGCAAAGTTGACTGATAAATAATTTGAGGTTTTTCCATTGCCCAGAACCGACTATTCTGTTGACTCACATAGTCATTCAATTGAAAATGTGCCTCGTCACTCATTATGATTTTTTCAAGACTAATGTTTACCAAAATGGCGGCAAAACAAAGTAGTATATCTCTCCGGCGGACAGCCTAGATATTGAGGAATTAGATGCTCTTAATATTCTGGGCATGAGAATTGACTGTGACGTTCGTTGGAACGATCACATATTTCGAGTGTCGACAGAAGCATTCAAACACCTCGGTTTTTTAAGTCGGTGCAAGAATCACTTCACTCCATCTGATCTTCTTAATATTTACAAGACCTATATCCGCCTCAAAGTGGAATACAACTCTCATGTGTGGGAAGGTGCTTCAAAATCTATTTCTCGACAGTGTACAGGAGTGGGAGAAGGTTCTTATTAATGACGATAGGATAGCCAACTCTTTCGATTCATTAGAGCAACGTCGCAATGTGGCGTGTGCTTCATTGTTCTATTGGTTCTATTGGTAACGGAATGTGTTTTGACGAAATTAAGGAACTACTTCCTAGTAATCAGTAATAGTACTCGTATTTCTTGTAGAGCACATCCCTTTGTAGTTGGTTGTCCAGTAAATCGCACAACGCATTAGAGGGAGAATTCGTTCTTTGGTCGCACTATTCACTTGTGGAACAATCTTCCTGTGAATGTCTTACGTGCCACTTACGACATGAGCAAGTTTATATCGAACATCCACAGACACTACTCTATCCATCCTCCTTCCCACAACCTATTTTCCTAGTAACAGCACAATGCACTGCTTGAGTAGGGGTTATCCCCTGAGTGCTGGTCTCAAGAAAAAAATATGTTGTGGTAACCTATAGCCCTTACAAATGAAAGAGAGAGCTACACTTTTTGTCAAAGGCTTTAGATGCTAGGAGCGTAAATCTGCACTAACAGCCTTAATGCAAATTAACTTTTGAATATCGCCTTCTTAATGTGCATTAAGGTTCATGTAAATGCACAAAACCAAACTGCATTTAAAATGCATTTGACTTTTTCAATATGGCAATACTGTTTACTATTGTGAATGGATGTTTAAAGGAATATATAAAAATGGATTCAAATGGATTATGCAGCAGTTTCTGTAAAAGTAATTTCAGCTTTTTCTTAAAATAAATAGTGATATTTCACCAACAGCATAGGCGTCTTCTGTCCATTTACCAAAAAAATAATAATAAAAATAGTTGACAAACAAACATCTGTTTACTTAGCGCAAAAACTCTCATCTGTCAATGTAATATATTAATTTGCATTTGTAAGTATTTAATGCACAGTAATGCTGTCGTCTGTCTACGGTATTCAATTAATTAAAAGGGAAACGTTTCTTTTGATGCTGCCTCTGAGTGATATAAGCATTTGTTGGCTTTTTTTGTAAAAGGCCTATTTACTGAGCTGCCGGCATTAAAAAACAATTATTACGCCAACTTTTAACTGAATGGGCTTTCATCAGCAGCGTTTACTTTCAAGGCCATAATTACTTTTTTACTTCTTTTTACCACTGTGGTCTTATTTTGTTAGATGGTTTTGTTAAGAATTCCTGGTTTAAAGTTTCATTGCAAACATGCAAAACAGGAAATTGTATGTGAAAATATGTGTGTCAATGAGAACACACATATGCATACATAAGTAAAGAGGTAACTCTTAAATGCTTTAAATATTTTTCCCTTTTTTTCCATTTTTCTGTGTTAAACAGTTCTCCCACATACGATACAAAGCATGTTGGCGGAATGTTTATCCCAGCTTTTCTAGCATATTTATAAACCTTTCTTTGCCTTATTTTTATACAAAAAGAAAAAATAAATAAAAAACAAAAAGTGATAATAAAAAGTATTATATAAACAACAACAACAACAATGGCTTGTTGCCTTTAATATATAAAATAAAATAAAAAATAAAAATTGTCGTTGTTCATGGCATATTAAGAGCAGGACTACATGTTTTAAGAACATGTCGTTAAAAGTGTTTCTTTCATAACTGCAAAGAAGAAGAAGAAGAATAAAATATTAAATAAAATGAAATATGCAGGTAAATACGTATATATATGCATGCATTTTTATGGTGGAGGGTACATACATATTAGGGCGGGTCGATTTTAAAATCGCACAAGTGGCAAGGAAAATTGTATTCTAGGGATCAAAATGAAACTTTTCCCAAGGCGCCATACCTCTAAAATAAATTTTAATGGGGCCGATTTCAAAATCGCACAAGTAACCAGGAAAATTGTATTCTAGGGATCAAAATAAGAAACCTTGCCCAAGGCATCATACCTCTAAAATAAATTCTAATGGGGCCGATTTCAAAATCGCACAAGTACCAAGGAAAATCGTATTCTAAATATAAGAAACGTTGCCCAAGGCGCCATACCTCTAAAATAAATTCTGATGTTCCTTATTTAGACCCAAAAGTCAAATTTTGAAACATCCCACTTTGACCCATTTAAAGTGCCCCAATTGAGTCTAAATGTATGACCGAGCCACCCATGCTAGTGGCACACAAACTGGAACCTCCCTGGAGGGAGGTCTCCATACAAAAATTTTAAAAAAATCACCATTTTTGGCACTTTTATTGAAACATTTAGCGAATACAACCTAATAATAGAAAATAAACTAAAAAAAATTATTGTTGGAAATCTTTTCTGCTCTCAAGTCTTGGCAATTTCGAACGGCTCTCTGATGTCATCGCCATAACAGCGTCTACATTTTCTGATATAACTCGTTTGGAAACGCTAGCTAGCAATTGAACATGTCGTTCCGTTCTTTGTATATGTGACGGAATGTTTAAATCAGATTCAGGCAAAGAGCAGCTCTTCTCTTTTGTTTCCACACGTACGTACTCACACTCATAGGTAAGAACTAAGCAAAAAATAAACAAAGAGAACTACAAATACAAAAATGGAAAAATATATTGCAAAACGGCCAGAGTGAGAGCTCTCCAACTACTACCACAATTGTAAAATGAATTCATATTAGTTTGCCGGGCGCTGATTTATATCATTAAACGATGGATCATCTTGATTTAAATATTCTTTCAATGTATCGTACAGAATGCTTCGCGTGAATGGTGTTTCAAGTACTTTATTTATATCATTCAAATTTATCATTTCCGCGTAATTTGTGCAAAGAAAATTTATAAAGGGTTCGCCATCTAACGTTTTTTCTCCAACTAGTTCTTATTTCGTGAATGGTGACACTTAGCTCATGTCTGATTTGACAGATAATTAGTTTTATCCTTCCGCTGAATGAGTAAGGTTGTGTACACGCTTTTTTCGCTTCTCTAAGTGGGCCTGCGATCGACTTACAGAAGATGCCGATTTTGCCAAAAAAAAATCATCTTTTCGGATGAAGCTCATTTTGATCTTGGCGGGTATGTAAGCAAGCAAAATTGTCGCATTTCGGGTACAGAAAACCCGCATGCATACATTTTGCTCCAGAGGCATAATTGGACATTTTTCTTCGAAAATGAGCAAGGAGTGGCCGTTACAGTCAATGACGATCATTATCGGGCCATGCTGAATGAATTTTTGTTCACAAAAATTGAAGAGGAGGGTATTAACAACATTTGGTTTTAACAGGATGACGCTACGTGCCACACAGCCGAAGCTACACTCGATGTTTTGCGCCCTGTTTTCAAAAAAAAAAAATTATTCGCTAGACCCCTTATCTGGTTTTTCCAAACTCTAAGATCCGTTGGGTTGGCGACATCGTCTCGATAGCGTAGAATTTTCTTTATAGCACAATCTCGCTTTTCTTTGCTATCATCAAACAACACTGATAGGAAGATATTTTCCGAATGCGCATAATATGAATTATCTTTGATTATTTGATTGACAACACTGCGTAAAGGAGGTTGTAGAAACCGTGACCAACTAATAAACTTGAAAATATAATAGACTATCGTACACGACAGAGCTGTAATACTTGACATTGAAGTACATTGGCACATAAAAATTAAATTTAAATTCAACCAGAATCCCAAAATTTTGGAATGGATTTTCCATTGTCACATACAATCGTAATAATCTAGGGGCCTTGGTGAACCAGCGAGAATGTACAATTTTCCCAGGTTTGCTGTTACCTACGTCGCTCTGAGTTTTATAGGCAATGTCGTATAACTACTTCGAATCGGTGGGAAATTCAACTTTTTTTGAACGCAATTTTCTTAAGGCTGTCAACCACCTAAAAATAGTAAAATAAGGTGGTCATATAATTAAAACCGGTTGACAATTATAATAAATGAGTGATAGCAACTACTTACCGGAAGAATTTCGCAAATGTCGATCTGATTGCTCAGTTTTTTAATTGCCGATCTTGTTCCAGTGCTGGTTTATTCATCAAAGGTTGAAACAAATACCGAAACGGAAGTTCGTTGAAGTGTAGAAGACAAACGAAACAATGCAATGGTCTTTTTAACAGCAAATTCAAATCGTCGTGTTTGTTGGATCACCATCAGTGCATATATCAATTAATGTTAGAGCTGCTAATCTATCGATAGTTTCGATAGCTTGCAAAAAAAGTATTGATACATCGGACTCTTTTGAGGGCTACTTGTGGCAACAATATTACAATTTAAGTGGAAGGGAAATATACAGTATTGAAACAAATAATAGGGACACTTTATTTTTGTTCAGTATGACATAAAATTGGTATATTGAAGATTTTTATGGAAGAGTAAAGCGAAAATTGTTCAGGCAATGAAGTGCTCCAAAACTAAAGTAATTAATAAGATCCAGTGAAAGAAAACTGTAGAGACTATGAAAAGAAAGCGTAGAAAAACTATCAGTTTTGATCAACTTTTAATTCGTACTTCAAAGATTAATGCCTTCAAGTCATCAAAAAGCCTCAAAAATTCATTAATTCTCCTGTTTTAAGTCGCACAGTAAGAAAAAAAACTTATGGAAACTAGAGTAAGAGTCCTCGAAGAGTCCTCATTTCTCAGTAAACGGAAGCAACACCTGCCACGTAATAGTTAGAGCAACATGCTATGGTCTGACGAAATGAAGATTAATTTGTTTGGCACAAATGCAAAATCGTATGTCCGAACATATTTTAGTTACAATTCATACTTTGAGTTTAATAAATAGAAATTTAAGAAACTGTTAAACTGTGTCCCTAAGTAACTATAAAAGGTTACAGACGTCTAACAACATTCGTCGAACAAATTTTTTCAAATGTGACTTTGACTATGAACATTTATTGGCCTCCATATTTACTCTTAAAACTGGACGATAGTATCGATGGTCAGCCAAAAACAAAACTATCGATACTATTGATAGTACTATCGATTGTTTTGCAGCTCTAATTAATACATCCAATGATATATTTTTATCGTTGAAAATATCACTTAATTTGGTTGTTCTGTATTCAGCCGTTTCATGTTTCAGTCTTACGTAGCCAATTAATTGAGAACTTGGTTCTCTCAAAATGACAAGATGTGGTTCTTTTACCATCCTAGTATGATGCTACCCATCAGTTTTATCTCTCGTTGCAGTATCATCTTTTCTACCATCGAATGAAAACGCTAACAAATTGGTATCGTCTAATCGTTTGCGAAACACTTCTAGTCTACTTTTGTCTTTTTCTCTGTGAACTTTCGATTTATCCATGATAAGAGGTTCGCCATGCCGATCTTTCATTTCGAAATCTTGACAAAGTGTGTTTCGCAATGCTGATGCTAATCTATCATAGCCATTTCGTTGATTGTTTCATGTAAAGGGCCAAAAATGGTAATTTTTTGAAATTTTTGTATGAGGTTCCAGAGAGTATGTCTTTGGCATGGGTGACTCGGTCATACATTTAGACTCGATTAAGGCACTTTAAATGGGTCAAAGTATGATTTTTCAAAATTTTACTTTTGGTTACAGATAAGGAACATCAGAACTAATTTTAGAGATATGCTTCCTTGGGCAAAGTTTCTTATTTTCATCCATAGAACACGATTTTTCTTGTCACTTGTGCCATTGTTTTGCATCCCTACAAATCGACCCGCCCTTATGCAAATACACATAAGTATGGGAAGATATTTGAATACATAAATTTTTGTTGTTGTTGTTTTCGTATCAACATCATCATCATTATTGTCATTTTCATATATTCCCCACCTTTTAGCATTTGTTCGTTTTTATAAATATTTTTTTTTTATTTTTTTTTTTTTTTTTTTATTCCACTTATACTTGCTAGCTGAGTTTCAATTTTCGTTGCCATTTTTATTTTAAAATTTCAATTTAATGTTGAGAGAGCATTTGGCTTTTAAAATTTACACACACACACACACATATGCCCTCATGTGCATATGAATTTTGATATGCTCACATATAGGCAACCTAACACGCAGCGACTCATACACTGACATGTAAAATACAATATGTATGGCAATAGGGCTACAGCATGACAAAGCTAATTAGTAAAAGTTAAAGGTGCATAACTTTAAGTCGGCAACTCTTCTTTAACCGGAGGCATTTTCTCAGCTGTCAAGTGATTTATGTGTAGTTTGTTTTAGCATTTCAACAACGCTTTCAAATTGTGGACATTTATTTTGCATAAACACGGTTCTTTTCGAAATACCACCTTAATCAAAAAGTTTCGGGAATAAGCCTCGTGTGGGGGTCCCATCATTCCGATTTGAGTGTTTTTTTTGTTTTTTTGTTTGTCCATTTTTTGTTAAGTTAGTACATCTGTTGTTGATATTCCCGCTCAATTTTAACGTCATAGCTTTTCACTTGAAAAAGCTACGATGACGACTTTTTTAAATTTTAGGAATGGATTTATGTTAACTTAGTTTAACAACGAACTTTTATTAAATTTTATGTAAAACACCTACTTAATGGCGCGCGAGCATTAGAAAATGTTGGAAAAGATTTTGGGCAACGACTCTCTAAAGAAACGACTTTCTACCAGTAGCACGAGCGGTTCATAAGTGGTCGTTGAAAACAGAAGAAAACATTGATTAAGTAAAGGAAATGTTGGTCGATAGCCGCAAATTACCTATCAGAGAGATAAATTCGACCAAGACATTTTGGTTAATGATTTGGGTTTTCGCCGTGTAGCAGCAAAGTTAGTGCCAAAAAGCCTCAATTTCTTGCAAAACAGTAACCGTGCTGAAGTTGCAAAAGACATTATTTGCGAGGCTGAATCCGATCCCGTATTCATCAAAAGGATCGTTACTAGAGACTAGGAATGAGTACGACACGCAATCCAGATATCAGGCACGTGAATAGCGTTCACTAAATGAGCCGAAACCTAAGAAACCACGTCGTTTTCAGTCAAAAAAGAAAGCAAAGCTCAAGGTTCTCATAGATTACAACGGTGTAGTGCATCATGAATTTCAAAAGACCAGAAAATAAATGAGGAGTATTATTTGAGACCAGAATTGTGGGCAAAAAACTCGTGTATTTTACATCATGATAACACATCGTCGCACAATGCCGTCATTATTCGAAATTTTTGGACATAAAAGGCAACAAATACCATCCAACAGCCACACCGAATCCACCTGATTTGTCTCCCTATGACTTCTTTCTGTCAGCAGCCAAGAAAACCGAAAACCGAAAATAAAAAATCCTTTGAGGATTGGATGAAGCACTAATGTAAGTATATTGCTGATGATGGGAATTACTTCGAAGGGATTTAGATGAATAAACTTATATTTGTAATTTTCTGAATGAATTCCGGGAACTTTCTGATCAAGGTGGTATGTATCGCGCAATTTTCGTTTATCAATAAGGCTTACTTTTGTTTGAATAGATATGTAAATAAATAAAACTGCCGTATTTGGAGTGATGACGATTGTCAAATGTATGTTGAGACATCGTCACATGCAGAAAAACTGACTGTTTGGTATGCTTTATGGGCTGGTGGAATCAGTGGTTCGTTCTTCTTTAAAAACGATGCTGGCCAGAACGTTATTGTCAATGGTGGCCGCTATAGAGCCATGCTTACTGACTTTTTCGTTCATCAATTGAACAACCATGATGTGCAGGAGCTGTGGTTTCAACAAGTCGGCACAACATGTCACACAGCACATGCCATAATTGATTTATTGAAGCAAACAATTGGTAATCGCATAGTTTTACGTTTGACTTCCAAAATAGTGTGATTTAACGCCACTTGACTATTTGCTGTGAAAATATGTTAAGGCGCTAGTCTACGCCTATAATTGGAGGGCAACATTAGCTGCGTTATTGCCGATATGCCAACTTGAGCAATAAGTTCCCGGAATTTATTCAGAAAGTTAAAAATACAAATTTAAATCTATATGGTCCCCTTCAAAGTAATCTCCATCGACTGCAACACACTAGTGTGAGCGCTTGGTCCAATCCTCAAAGGAATTTTTATATTCAATTATCGGTATGTCCTCCCCCCCTCCCACGCCGCTGAATGGATACCGCCACGATATTCTAAACGGTCTACGTTTTCCAATTCGTCACTTTAGATTCTAAAATAACAGTCTTTGTACACATCAATCATTACTATCCCCGTCTTGTCGCTAGTCATTCTCATGCCACATCTAAGAGATTCTTCAGATAATCCACCCATGAACCACATCATCTTCATAATCCAGAACGATAATGAATAGTAGATGCGATAAAGATCAACCTTGTAAAACCCCATCAGCCGTAACAACTTATCCACTGATCCTATTCTCGTGTAAGACTTCGAAAGCCATTCAACCATAGCCATCTTTCAATATCGACACAATCCCATATGTGTTAAGCTGTCTATACCTCTGACCTTTCCGCACACCTTTGGTGATGTTGACAAACATCAGACGAATTATCAGAAAAATATGCCACCTGCATAACTAAAGTAAAGATCGCTACCAGTTAGCAAAGATCTTTACCACTACGCAAAATCATATGAAGGAAGCTACAGTGGATTAATCATCTACTTAACTTTAAAGAGCAAATTGATTAAAGAAACTGAAATAAAGCAATGAATGCTTTGTGGGAAGTCAATATGCTCCCTAGAGGGGTGACGGAGAAAAAAAAGCTGTCTATACAGAAGTACCTAAAAGGCTAAGCATCCATACCATCAAATGATTGTACAAGAGACTGGGACTACTTTCTAGCATTATTAAGCTGTCTATACAGAAGTATCTATTGAACGCTAAAAGATCTTGAGTATGGAAGGAATCTTACTTTACTGGTAGACTCACAAAAAATTGCGTAATAGGTATCGCATGCCTACCTAGGCTAAGCTTACCGACGAATGATTTGTATCGGGGCTGTGGATCAACTGAAACTTCATCCGTGTCTGGCTCACCATAGACTTCTAACATTTGACTCGGCTTTTCGAAATTGTTTATCGCAGTTCTCAACCCTTGATATCATATTAGCCAGGTTCATTAGGCAGTCCCCTCCACGTGTAACCTTCGCCTTTAGATCAAACTGCTCCTCCTTAATCCACATAAAGACCGTTTATATTCTAAAGACTCTTATTATATTCTATCAAAGAACGCTGAATACTGGTGAACGTATACAGCTACATAAGAGCTGCTTCGGATAGCATGACGTTTAGCACAGTTATGGGCGTTACTAATTAGCTGTTTCAGAATTTTTAAAATATGTGTTAATACCTACAAAGAGTGAAAGTAAGAGAGAAGAAGAGAGGAATGGTAAGAGTGGGTCACATTTAACATTCTGCTCATATTGCCATGACAATTTGTTGTCGATATTGATGGTGTTGATAGTTGTCGTGGTAATGGAAGTGTTGTTATTTTGTTTTTGTTTTTGTTATTATTGTTCAGGAAGATAAAAGCAATGATGCCAGATAAAGCCATAGATATATAAGATAATATTCTCAATATCATCTCATCTCTCATACGTTTAACAACGAAAATACAAAACAACATAAATTAACTTTGACAACGTTAACGTTGTAATGAATATCTTTTTACATATAAGGGCCCATTAATAGGGGCTTACTATACGTACTTATAAGGTATAAAGAAATTTAAAATTAATTAATTATAGAGAAATTTATAACAAATTCTCTTAAAAAGAATGAAGACTATTATGCATTGGTTTTGCTTATATTATTGCATTAAATAATTTTTCTTTTAACTCATAAGTATTTATTTTATTTTTGTAATGCCTTTGCTGTTCTTCCCCCTGATTTCCTTTGATGAAAACTATTAACGGAACTATTTTTTTTTCGTTGCTACCATTTTAATACACTTGTATTTCGTCTTTTTCATTGGGCTCCATTGTGTGGTGTCCAGAGCACCTGTTAAATAAGTTCTTTTGTAAAACGTAAAGCTCTTCTTGCTTTTCATTATTTTTACAGTATTTTTGTATAATTTTTTTTATAAAAATAAATGTAATATATATACAACAAAAAAAGCAACAACATTTTAATTAAAATTCTTTTTGTTAAATGCCTTAACCAAACTGAAAAATGTTTCGCAACAGAAACAAAAAAATTAAAGAAAAACAGACTCAAATAACTGACGAGAGACAGACTGAATGTTACCTTTAAACGAAACGGAAATAAAAGAAAGAGAAAAGAATAAATTGTTTAAGGGAAGCAGTGGTTGGAAAAAATAAAAATTAAATATAATTTTTTTTTCATAAATGTTTTCTGTGTATTTAAAAAAAAAGAACAGCCTGAAATACAAACATTTTTTTCAGTGTATTATTCTGTTTATTTTTACAGAGCAAAGCAGAAGAAGAAAAACAAAACGAAAAATCATTGATTAAACCAAACCATTATTATAAAAGGTTGGCGAAATAAAATGCATCAAAATGAACTGAATGCAACTGGAGAAAGGAAAACCAAAACGTTGAAAGCCGTTAAAGAAAAATATTCTTCTCTTTAAGCACATAAAAGACCGAAAAATATTTTTTTTTTTAAGCAACCACTGAAAAAAAAAACTGCCGAAGCGTAGGATAAATAATTGCAAAATTATTGATATAAAGCTTCTTAAAACTTCTTAAATTAAGCAAAAAATATACTTTCTAAACAATTATAAGCCTGTATTGAGAGCAGCATTAAAAAAACTACTGAACATTTTCTCAAATTTCTTTCTTTATTTGAAAATACAATCCTTACGGTTAATAATGGAGAATAATTTCATTCAAATGGCTGCCTCGGCTGGCCATGCAGTAGCCTAAACGATCGGTCCACTTTTTAAGCGCATTATCGATTGTGTGCAGCTGTATTTCACCAATGGCTTCACGAATATTGTCCTTTAAAGCGTCAGCTGTCTCTGGCTTGTTGGAGTAACACTTATCTTTGACGGCACCCCAGAAATAATAGTCCAACGGTTTCAAATCGCAGCTCCGAGGTGGCCAAATGACATGAGTTCTGCGGCTGATAATGCGATCTTCAAAAACAGGGCGCAAAACATCGAGTGTAGCTTCGGCTGTGTGGCACGTAGCGCCATCTTGTTGAAACCAAATGTTGCTAATATCCTCCTCTTCAATTTTTGTGAAAAAAAATTCATTTAACATGGCCCAATAACGATCGCCATTGACTGTAGCGGCCACTCCTTGCTCATTTTCTAAGAAAAATGGCCCAATTATGCCTCTGGACAAAAATCCGCACTAAACAGTGACTCGTCTTGGGTGTATCGGCTTTTCAATGTATGCGTGCGGGTTTTCTATGCCCCAAATGCGACAATTTTGCTTATTTACATACCCGCCAAGATCAAAATGAGCTTCATCTGAAAAGATGATTATTTTGGCAAAATCGGCATCTTCTGTAAGTCGATCGCAGGGCCAGATTCCCAGCGTTGTTCAAGCGTATACACAACCATATTCATTCAGCAGAAGGATAAAACAAATTATCTGTCAAATCAGACATGAGCTAAGTGTTACCATTCACGAAATAAGCACTAGTTGAAAAAAACGTTAGATGGCGGACTCTATATGTTCGTACATACGATCTGAGCAGATGATTTGTTTTGGCAAAATCGGCATCTTCTGTTAGTCGATCGCAGACCCACTATATTTGTTCAGCGGAAGTATAAAACTAATTATCTAACAAATCAGACATGATATAAGTGTTACCAGTCACGAAATAAGCACTAGTTGAAAAAAAAACGTTAGATGACGGACACTTTATATCAGATGGGCCAGCTATCGGCTTAAATTTAAGTCAGTGGTTATTTCAAATCCGGCAATACTTATGTCATCCTATTCTATCACAAATTTCAGTATATTATCTGATGAAAGATATGAATCAATTTACGCTTTAGCAACGTTGTGATTTCTTGGAAAATGGTTTCCAAAACTTGGTCGGAAGTTGCACGAAAATATTGTACAAAATTTTATCGCAGAGAAGGACCAACAGTGTCCGGTATATGCAAGTTTATTGCTTAAGTTTGTGAATCTGGTTTCATTGTTGATGCGTCAAGACATAAGCTTGTCGTACTGTGGTTGAGAATGTGTTTGAAAATTTATCAACACCAACTCGTCATCGTTCTCCAGAATTGAATATTTCACGCACAAGTTACAAGCCTTACAAAGTTCAATTGGTTCAAGAGTTGGAGCCGCATGAACATCCCCATCGCTGGATGGGCAAACGAGAAACTGCATGATGATGTCAATTTTGCCAAAAAAAAAAAAAATCATTTTGTCGGATGAAGCTTATTTTCATCTTGGGGGGTACATTAATAAGCAAAATTGCCGTATCTTGCAAAAGCCAATGCACCTATTACTAGTGACTGTTTAGTTCGGCTTGTGGATAAGAGGCATCATTGGTTTATATTTTTTTGAAAATGAGGACGGCGTAACCATTACGGTCAATGGAGACACCTATTGCACCACGATAACCAATTTTTTTATACCTACTGTTCATGATATTGGTGTGAACGATGTATGGTTTAAATGGAATGGTGCTGCTTGCCCCACATTTGATGCCACAATCGATTTATTTAGTCAAACATTTGATGGCCGCTTAATTAGCCGAAATGGTGATGTCAGTTGACCGCCAAGAGACTGAGATTTGACATCGTTGGACTATTTCCTAAGGGACGCAGTTAGAGACAAATGTTATGCCGACAAGCCAAAGACAATTACGCATTTGAACGCCCACATTTGTGATGCCGTTGACTATATACGACTCAATACACTCGAAGGAGTGCTCGAAAATTGCTTCGATCGTATGTGCTATTGTAAGGCCAGGTGCGGCAGCCATACGAACGAAATAATATTACATTTCAAACCGAAACAATTGTACTTCACGACAAGAAAATAGATTTGGAAAAATTTTAAGCCGTTTTTGTTTTATTGCGCTTTTAAATTAAAATTTTTTTACTGCCTCGTCTCCCCTCCAGGTTCGAGGTGCCCAATGTTGAGCTCAACAATTTCTTTAGGCTTTTCAATTGGAAGCTAAGAGTCTTTGACTCAAACGTTAACGCCGTTACAGAGACGGTCGTGAAAATAATAAAGCTGGGAATGAATATGTTTTTTCCATTAAAACACTTTTCGATTAAATCAAAAAACAAATCCTGGTTCAATCATACGTGCAGACTAGTAGTCAATTCTAGAGAGGAAGCATTCAGTAATTGGCGCAATAAGGGATGGGCCCTTACTGATTCGCTACGAGAGGAGATCTTCATTTCCCGCAGGACTGAGACGCGAAAAGGCCTTATATGAGCAAAGTCTTTGTGCTAAAGCTCTTACTTTTCCGCGGGAAAGTAAAAACTTTTAGTGGTTTTGAGCCCAGCATATATTTATTCATTTATTTTTTTTTTTTTTTAATAAAAATAATTTATTATTTTTTCTTTTTCTGTTAATGCTATTTTTAATGAAATACAAAATTTTAATAATTTTTTTTTATAAAAAATAAATAAAACTAACAAACCCGGCGAACTCCGTTTCGCCACCAGATGGCTTCGTTTTATATAACATTTCGTAACATGTTTCGCGATTTAGTTGGATTGCCAACAATAATTGCAGCAGCATCATTAACGGTGGATGCATTAAATCTTCGCACATGTTCACCTGTTGGGGTGCAATCCGCTCTTATGACAAATTTGTGCGTATCCGATGGCATTCGTTCCAATGCTGTTTTGAACATATTAACCGCAGCATTATTAACGTGAAAAAATGCTTGCAACTGTTCAATAATTCGTCTCTTTAACTGTTGTGTTCCCTGTATATTGCACCGCACATTCAGCTGATCCACCATCGACGGAATGAAATATATTTGCAGAAATTGAAATTGCGGTTCAACTGGTGTTGGCACCATTGAACCATGCAAATGGTATATTTGTCCTTGCATCTGTAATTGCAAACAATCATTTGTTGAAGAATACGGTGTAACTTTTGATCGTGTGATGGTGTAGTATGTGGTGTATATGTAGTTGTTATGTGTTGCAATTCATTGTGTTGGTGTAAGTGATTGGTTATGTGTGTTGTATCTTTTACCTTGCAAGTCGGTATGAAGCCGCCTTCTCGAATGATATCAGCTCCAAAGGAAGTCATGCGAAAGCAGTTATTGTATTCAAGGATGTGTTGAAGAACATGGCTGGAATCGGGATCACTTCCATCGAACAATGGTTTCAGTGGCTGTGGCGGTGTAAGTAAGGGATCCAGTTTGACTTTTCCACTTGCGCAGCACAATCCAGCCGTTTCTATTTTGAACTTTAACGCATTACAATATCGGCATATAGTCGTCATTGCTCCAATATCTAAATTTTCATCATCATGTAGTTCGCAGTGGGATCATATTGGAATGCCAAGCGATTGTATGTTGCCAATGATATTCGTGCGCTCACGCGTTGTCTTAATCGGGCATTTTCTCTTATTATATTTTGTCTTTCTTCGCTTAAGTTCTGTGAATACACTTGTTGCTGGCATGCATGTCTTGTGCGGCGGCCGATGTTCGCACGTCGTTCTCTAGACATTTTGGACTATGGACAGAGTGGTGAATTTAACCTCAAATGCACGATCCACATAATTAACACAGTTCATCTTACCGCCTTAAAGACAAATGCCTGCTGTTGAAATTGAATAAAAACAGGTGATTGATTTGATGGTTTGCAATTGAAATGTTAGGAAACGAATAACTTATTTTGTTTACTTTTTTTCACAATTTTACAGTGAACACAATACCGGTTTGTCACATGAAATTAACTGAGCAGAGAACTATGAGCAGCTGTCAAATAATGTATCACGCACCGGCGCCATCTACATAAAATATTGGCTTGTAGTACATGATATGTATCAGAGATGGCGCTGTATGTGAAAAAAGATTATCCCGCTTTTCTGTTGAAATTTTTGCTGAATTTTCTTAGCTATAAACCTCACGGAGCCAGAGATCTTTCCAACGAATGCAAAACCGCGGAAATCGGTTCGTGCGTTCTGGAGTTATAGCGTCAGGAAGGAAAACCCGACTTATTTTTATATAGTAGATACAGTTAAGGAAAAAACTGTACATACACCCTACTATTTTGAACTTCTAGAGAACTAGTGATAATATTAAACATAATTTTGATGTCAATGTTTACGACATCAATATTTAAGAATGTTGGAGGAAAAAAGAGTTTGAATATATTGATATTTTATAAACTATTGGCGATAAACATAAAAATCCGTGGGAAAAAAGTCTACATACAGCACTGGCAACTCTTAAAATGAAGAAGATAAAGGGAAAAAAACCGTTAGTTTTCTTGATTTGCTTTATTTTTCAAACATTACAATCAATTAAATTGTGAAAGCGATTTGTAAAACACGTGTATACTTTAAAAATGGTAAATAGAAGAGAAATACAACAATCAGTTCGAAATTTGGTGGTTAACCTTCGAAAAGAAAACAAATCTTACGGAGAAATTGCTAAAATAGTAAAACTAAGTCGCTCTACAGTGCAAACTATTGTAAAAAATTATCAAAACACCAACAGTACCGAAAACAAGCCACGTTCTGGAGGACCGAAGAAGCTTTCAATACGCGATGTTAGTAGTTTCCTTAAAGAAGTACAAAAAGATCCAAAAATAAGTGCCCCAAAATTAGCCGAACACCTTGCAAGATGTTCGAATATTCCTGTTTCATCAAGAACAGTAATAAACGTTTTGCATGATAGCGGCTTTAAAAGTAAAACAGCATGCAAAAAGCCATTTATTTCAGCCAAGAATCGTCAACTTCGCCTGGACTTTGCTAAGGCACATTTACAGAAAGGATTGAATTTTTGGAAAAAAAAGTTATATTTACCGATGAAAGTAAGTACAATATTTTCGGGAATGACGCCGATACAAGGTGCCGCAAAAATTAGCCGAACACCTTGCAAGATGTTCGAATATTACTGTTTCATCAAGAACATTAATAAACGTTTTGCATGATAGCGGCTTTAAAAATAGAACAACACGCAAAAAGCCATTTATTTCAGCCAAGAATCGTCAACTTCGCCTGGACTTTGCTAAGGCACATTTACAGAAAGAATTGGATTTTTGGAAAAAAGTTATATTTACCGATGAAAGTAAGTATAATATTTTCGGGAATGACGGCCGATACAAGGTTTGGCGAAAACCGAACACTGCACTTGATCCCAAATCTATTATACCTACTGTGATACATGCTGGAGGCAGTGTTATGGTGTGGGGAGCTATGGCGGCATCTGGAGTTGGTCGATTGGTCTTTATTGAAGGCGTTATGGACAGATATAAGTATAAGACAATATTGGAACAAAATCTGCAGCCATCTATGGAAAGCTTGGGCCTGGGAAACCAATGGATTTTCCAACAAGATAACGATCCCAAGCATACTGCTCATATTGTTCGAGACTGGCTCCTTTATCAGGCACCAAGGCAGCTTAATACACCTCCCCAGTCACCAGAACTCAATCCAATTGAGCATATTTGGGACGTTTTGGAAAAATCTGTGCGCAAACATGATATCAGAAATCGTGAAAGCCTGAAAACTGCCCTGACTCGCGCATGGTCGGAAATTGCGCCCAGTATTACGGAGAATTTGGTGACGTTTTCTTTAATTTATTTAAAAGAAATTTAATATTGTATGCGATTTTTAAGACTGTATGTAGACTTTTTTCTAATGAATTTTTATTGTTTTTGTTATTTCTGTTATAAACTTTGTTTTTGGTACTTTAAATATTAACGCAAATGCTTTATTAATTTGACTTACGAATATCTTAAAAACACAAAATAGGGGGGTGTATGTAGTTTTTTCTTAACTGTATATATATTTGTTTTAACAAAATTTATTTTTCCAATTTTTTTTTTAATTCGAGAAAGTTTTTTTTCTTTTTTATTAAACTTAAATAAAAATTATTAAACTTAATAAACTTAATAAAAAAAAATTCAAACTAAATGAGTAATTAATTAATTAAAAACAAATAAAATATATATTTTTTGAATAAAATTTTGACAACTAAAAAATATTTTATATTAAAAAAAAAATTTTTTTTTTAAATATGTTATAATAAAATAAAATAAATTTTAAATAAATAAGTTCTAATAAAAAAAAATATTTTATTTTAAAATAAATGTTTAATAGGTACTTATTTAATCTAATTTTTTTAATACTTACTTTGTGCATATATCGTATATGGAGAAGAAATAATAACAGCTTTTTCTTTTTTTTCTTTTAATTTTTTTTAATAACTAAATAACTTAATTTGAGCCTATATTGTAAATAATTACACCATATCCTTCATTACATCGCTTTATTATGTTGATCCTTATTATCATCATCAGTATATTCAGCACTTTCTGCCAAAATCTTAATATTATCCCTGTTTTCTTGAATTTCTTCAACACTACTACTACCGGAACCCTCAACTCCTGTGTTCTCCTCACTAACAATGCCCTCTTGTTTCTCAATTTCTACATCTTCACTTTGCTCATAGTCCGTTTGACTATTGTCTCTATTCTCATAATCGTTATTACTTATTTCGCCACTATTGCTGCTGTAATTCTCCTTTGTTTTTGTTGCAAGATCTGACATAGTCTCCGCCTCTTCATGATCTGTGGGCAATTTATCGATGGCATCTAAAATCAATTTAAGAGAATGCCCTGTACGAGGTAACCATTTAAGCCAGGAGTTAGATTGAGCTTTTTGCGTTTGCGTTGTACCATCATCATCATCAACAAAATCTAAGTCACCACCGGATAAAGAACGAGCACCACCCAAATAATCGGTATAATCATAATCACTGACCAAGGGATTAACTTTGGAATAGTAAATAGCCGCAAAGGTAGAGTAAATAATTAAAATAGCTGTGCCGACCTGTAAAGGGAAAACGAAAGGATATTTATGAATAAATTACAAAACATAACATTTTATAAACAAATTATTTTATTTATTTATTTATCTCTCAATAGTAAATTAAATTAAATAATAATATTGTTCCGTTTTAACCTTTTTAAAAAGTTTGAGTTCGTTTAAATTGCGTTAAAATAAAAAAAACACCGCTTTGTTGTTATTACAGTTTTATTTATTTACTACACTATAACACTGTCTTAATACAACAACTTAATATTCCCTTATACAACACTTTTATTTCCACTTAACCACGTCTTTATCTTATGATAACTAACTCATGTGTAGGTAAAGCAGCCACTTTATATACCTAACTGCCTAGAGTTTGGAAGGTTCCGGAAATATCGAACATCTTCTATTTTCATATCGATGTGGCAGGGTTACACAAAATATACAAAAATCCCACAATACAGTATTGTATTTTTATTTTTGTAACAATATTATTAAAAACTGCTAAATACCCGTCGTGCTTTGCTACCGCCATCTTAAATGTTATTTTAGTTACATTTTGTCTGTCCCCTTCTGGTTCAAATACTATCGTTTGAGAAAACTAAAGTGCCTTCTAGAAAAACGCTGCTGTATTTGTATACAGTCTTCAGACAAATACACATTCATTTTTAGACCTAAAATACGTAGACAGCTTTTCATCCAGTGCCCTTTCTGCAATACTCGCGGTTTGGCTGATGTGGGAAGAAAACGAAGCCTTAATTATTGCCATTCTTCACTCATATAAAATTCAATATTTAATATGGATGAAAGGTGCCAGGCCCACTTCTGCGATCTCCCCCAGTTACTGGCTGATAATGAGTATTTAGAAATTTCTGTAATTACCATTCTCAAGATATACAATTTCAATATTTTCTGTATATAAAAGGTACCACGCCTACTTGTCTAACTCCGCCCACTTTTTGCTGACGACTTGTACTGACTTGAAAGCTATTTTCACCAAATACTAAAACTTTAGCTTTAACCGTTCCCGAGATATACGAACATTAATATTTGGTTTGTGTGGTAGGTACCACACCCACTTGTCAAATTTCGGCCAGTTTCCAATTGATGATTTGTATTGAAAAATTCATAAGCTTTTGCTTTAACCGTTCCCAAGATATATTAAAAAACAATATTTTCTTTGTATTGGAAGTGGAGCGCCTATTTGTTTAACTCCGCGAACTTTCTGCTTATGATTTTTACTGACTTTAAAGCTATTTGCACCAAATACTGAAACTGTAGCTTTAACCGTTCTCAAGATATACAGAAATCACTATTCAGCTTGTACGTAAGGTACAACGCCCACTTGTTTAATTTCGCCCACATTATTTTCCTGATGATTTGTATTGACCACGCAGTGAATCAGATTAAATTCAGAAGTTTTTCTCAGTATTATGAGATAAAAAGAAATTAATTTTTGGGAGGTATCACGCCCATTTTTCCAATTCCACTCACTTTTTGCCTGACGATTTTTATTGACTACAAAGTCAATTAGACCAAATTCTGGAACTTTAGCTGTAACTGTTCGCAGCATATACAATAAAATATTTACTTTTTATGGTAGGTACCACGCCCACTTATCATTGATGTCATTGATGATTTGTATTAACTATAAAGTCATGCAGATCAAACTCAGAAGCTTCTGTGGTAACTATTCTCAAGATATACAAAAATCAATATTTAGTTTTTATGGAAGGTACCACGCCCACTTGTCTAATTTCGCCCACATTTCGCCTGATGATTTGTACTGATCACGAAGTCATCCAGACTAAATTAGGAAGCTGTTTTTCTAACCGTTTTGACAACATACAAAGAAATCAATATTTAGTTTGTATGGGAGGTACCACGCCGAACTTTCAAATTTCACCCACTTTTTGCCTGACGATTTTTATTGACTATAAATTCAATCAGACCAAATGCTAGAACTTTTGCTGTAACTGTTCCCAACATATACATATTTACTTTGTAAGGGAGGTGCCGCGCCCACTTGTCCACTTCTAACCACTTTTTGCGTGACGAGTTTTATTGACTACGAAATCAATCAGACCATATTATGAAACTTTCGCTGTAACTGTTCTCAACATCTACAATATATACTTTGTATGGGAATTACCACGGCCACTTGTCTAATTCCGCCTACTTTTTTGCTGATGTTTTCCCTTCTTTACCATTTTAAAGATATAGACAAATATATATATATTTTGTGTGGCCGTGTCACCGCCTAGTTGGAATTTTCGAAATTTCTATAGTCTATATTTCCTTTCAGACATGCAGAGGGATACTCTATATACATACAAACACATATTAATTTTTATACTTTATACCTCATACCTCTTTTTACGGCCTCTCTTTATACGGCATTTCGCTATAACGACCTGCTTGAATTATGAACACATTCGCTTCACGGTGCAAATTACCTCGTTATATCGCTAAAACACCGTAGAATCATCGTTTTTGAACAAAGAGTATAAGGCAAGCAAATCAACACATATTCACTTCGTTTTATGGCCTTTTTATTTACGGCCTACATTGTCAGTACCTATCTAGGCTATCTAGGCCGTGTAAAGAGGTATGAGTGTATTCCTATTTAAAAAAAAAAAAAAAACATCCCTAGGGCGTAAGAGTGTTACCTCTTTGAAGAAAAATCACTCATACCACCTGCCATGCGATATGTGTTCCTTTACTTTTAAATTCATTTTAATTCTTTGAAAAAACGCCATAAATCTCTGCGTTTATACTACACTTCATAACACACATTGTATGCAACAGAAATAATAGCAATAACGAGGCACACACAAGCATATGCATGCAAAAAATAACATACGTGCTGTCTAGGTAGGTATGTACTATATGTGTGTGTTAAGTTACTCAAGTATGTAAGCGAGCAAGTGTGCTATGGTCAACAGTGATTTGTGATATTTTGTAAATAAAACCAACAACAACGACAAAACATAAATAAAGAGACAAGAGATCACAGTGAGAGCGAATGAAAAAAACACGTCACAAAATACAAAAAACAAAGAGTGTCAGCTGCCAAGTATGTGTGTATGTGTGTTTTGGTGTTTTACTTTATAAAAATATGGCACAGTTATAACAATAACACACATATGCATAAGCTTACACTATGATGGTGAGAAATGATAGGAAGAAAAAAAAGAGAATAAAAGCAAATAAAAACAAAGTGTTACAGCAATCTCGTTGCCTTTCTTTCTCTCTCTCTCTCTACCATACTTAACCACCACCTGGTGTTAAAGACACAGACACAATGTGTTTTAAAAAACATACACCCACACTAACATACATACATTGGCATGCTTGTTAATGGCACTGAAGTGTAAAAGCATGTGTGTATGATGTTGAGAGTAATTCTTGGTTTTTTGTCTCTTTTTTTGTATTTAGTAAAAGAGAAAATATTTTTTACCACCACACACCACAACATCCACAAATGTGTTTGTCGTTGTTGTTGTTGTTTTAAAAGTAATAATTATTTTCGTGGTTGTTTTCAGTTATGCTGCCACTTATAAACGTTTTGCTCGTAACTTTTTTTTCTGAATTTCTCTTTCTTCTCATTTTGTAATAGTGTTGCTGTTGTTGTTTTTCAGTTGCTGCTGCTGCTATTGCTGTGTTGTTTTGTGCTTTATTTATGGCCAAAGGAAATTTATTTTGACAAACAACTATCAACGTAGACAAATACAATGGGAAGTAAAATTTCCTCTACAATTTTATGTTTTTTTTTTTTAGTACAAAAAATAAAGAAACAAATTAAAGCATCAAATTCGAGGTAACACTGTATCCTGTACTTCTTGTTACTCTATAGACATATCATCACTTTTTCTTTCTTTCATTCTACACTTACGGTCAAAAGCATATTGTAGTTGAGTTGTTGTATGACAAATTAATTTTCTGTGAATGGTTAAATGAATAAATGGATGGATGGCTGAATGAATGGCTGGCTGGCTGGTTGCTTGGACAGATGAATAAATGAAAGAACAAATGAACCATAAATAAAGTAAATTTTGTCATATTCACTTTTAAAACACAAAAATGCATTTTTGTGTAATGTGTACAATAATATGAAAATATAAGCTTTAGAGGTAAACAAATAACATATTTGGTCAGAATAAACCAGAAAAGAGTTGAGAAAAATTATTTTCATTAAGAATTTTAGCAAAGCAGTTTTCAAGCACGAAAGACTATAAATAGGTTTTACATTAAAACTAAAAAAAAAAAAATACTTATCGCCTCCTAAAATCCAAAAGCACATAAGCGCAAAAAATTCAAAATCTTCTTTTCGATTGATTATGATGTATTTTGACTAATTACATCATAAGCAATCAAAAAATCATAATCATTCGTTATCGTCACCTAAAATCTAAAAGGGCGTAAGCGGCAAAAAAATTCGAAATCTACTTTTTAGTTAATTATGATGTATTTGAATAATTACATTGAAAAAATCGTTTTGCACTTTTTGTCTTTTACGTTCTTATGGATTTTAAGTGACGATATGAAGGAATTTTTGTTTTGGTAAATAGGCCTTCACTAGGAAAAATAAATTAAGAAATCTTACAATCTTACAATATTATATATGGTGAAGTGTTTTCGCTTATCAAAGCTTAGTTTCAGTTTCTTTGTCGCCTTAAGTAGGTAACTGATCTTCCAACTAAGCAGCTGATCTGTAGCAGGCCTAAAAGGAATAATAGCGCCGCTGTCTTTCGTTGGTTGGAAGTAACACTCTATCTCTTTTCCTATATAATATATTCGTAGTTTTTTTCGTTTGCTTTTTTTGTCCCCAAAAGCTGGCATCACAGCTGAATTGGTGGTAATGGCTGTGAATGGCTTCTTTGCTGACGAGTATATTGTGTTCCCTGTTAGGTGGTTACTGCAGGAGAGGACTCAAAGGACAACAGGTTGTTTTCTATACAGATGATGTAGAAGGAGATATACCAGGTGGTTGCCTATACAGATTACTCGAATAAATATCTTACTCCTGGCAGTGAACTTGCGGCTTACTATCTGACCATAGTGTTGAAAGGATCTCTTCTAAAAAGGGCTCTCGCTTAATGCCTTTAAACTGGAATTAGTTTCTTCTTGAGCAGGTAAGGTTAGGTTAGGTAGAGTGGTGAATCTCTTTAAGCGAAAAGAGTCCCACTTAGGCAAGTTCAGTCAAAGATGACAAGAAAGGAAGCCAAAAACTTCTGACGTTGATAGCAAAGCCTGGACACTGACACATGAGGTGGAAGACGGTTTCCTCCTTCCCTTCCAAAGCACAATTTCTGCAAAAATCATGCGTGGATATGCCGAGGTAAAACACCTGTTTATCATTCTGGATAGAAAGCTTTCTTGGAGGACAGATGTTAAGGAAGAAGTCAAAAAGGCGACGGATGCAAGTTCCTAAATTTCTAGACGTCGGATATTGCCGTGAATCATATGGCCTGTGCCGTCATGCTGAGGATTAGAGAATCGAGTTTTGAAATCTCTCGCTATGCAGGGCCCGCCGGTATTTTGAGACAAGTCGAGCTCATCATTCCAATCAGTCGCTAAATAGAGAACGCAAAATAGAGAATGCCCGACATCATATTTCATTATCCATTCCCATATTTCTATTTTATATTGGTATGAATTAAGTTGAATAATTTGAACTCCTAAAATAGGCCTTCGATTTATGATTTTATTTAAACATTTCATTACACCCTTAAATATTCCTTAGACAGTTTATCGAATATTTTTTTCCAATAACTTTTGTAAATAAGCCTTCTATTTAAAAAAAAAACACATTTAGTTTAAGACCAACTCACCTGGAAAGCAGCCCAAAACTTATAGGACCCCTCAGTAATAACAAAATCATAATAACCCTTTAGAGGATCTCCCTTAATATAACGTCCCTCTCCAACATCTGTTGTACCCTTAGCATCCTCCATAGCTGCTTGTCGTTTTTCTCTTAAACCGTCGGCATTTTTTGCTTTTGTTTTATTCCCCTTAGCCTGCTTTCTAGGCTCAACTTTAGCCGGTGGTTGTTTCTTAACCTTGGCTATCATTACATCCTCTTCCGAGGAAGTATACATTTCCAAACTATCACTGGTAGGAGCCACAGTAGTGGTGGTTGTAGTGGTTGTTTGCTTTCTGGGATTTTTGGTGGTGGCGGTTTGATTTCTTTTGTTGTTAAATTTTGGTGTTGGTTTCTTGGAATTGATGCGTATCCGCTGTAGTTGTTCATATTTTTGTTTAGCCAATTCCTCTTCACGATTACGTCGTTCAGCTATGGTGTTCCACGAGGTAGTAAACGATTGATAAATATCCCACATGGATTTGAGAGACTTAATAATGGTTAATAAATCCATTTGTGGTCGAGTTTCTATTTGTTTTTCCTCCGCTTGTATAGAAGAGGAGGGTGTACGATATTGTGGCATCTTCTGATGCTGTTGCTGCAGTTGATGTCGCTGTGAAGGAGCAGTTTTGTATTGAGCAAAAGGATAAGGCTGGGGCGAATGTGACTGGTGGGGCATATTATAGTCATAGTCATCCATATAGGCGGGATACGGGTCACTGAAATTATAAATAAGATTACAAATTAATTAGGTTTTAATATTGGGTACACAATAGAGCTGCAAAACAATCGATAGTACTATCGATAGTATCGATAGTTTTGTTTTTGGCTGGCCATCGATAGTATTTTTTCACTATCAATATTATCGCCAGGTTGTTAGGCGTCCGTAACCTTTTATAGTTACTAAGGAACACAGCTTAACAGTTTTTTAGATTTCTATTTATTAAACTCAAAGTATGAATTGTAACTAAAATATAGGGTCCGCCAAACAAATTGTTTCTTGAAAATGCTACAAAAAAAAAAAACTACTGAGTATTTTCTCAAATTTCTTTTTTTATTTGAAAGTACAATCCTTCCGGTTAATAATGGAAAATAATTTCATTCAACTGGCTGCCTCGGCTGGCAATGCAGTAGCCTACAGGATCGGTCCAATTTTTAAGCACATTATCGATTGTGTGCAGCTGTATTTCACCAATGGCTTCACGAATATTGCCCTTTCAAGCGTCAATTGTCTCTGGCTGGTTGGCGTAACACACTCCACAAATAATAGTCCAACGGTCTCAAATCGCAGCTCCGAGGTGGCCAAATGACATCAACTCTGCGGCTGATAATGCGATCTTCAAAAACAGGGCGCAAAACATAAAGTGTAGCTTCGGCTGTGTGGCACGTAGCGCCATCCTGTTAAAACCAAATGTTGCTAATATCCTCCTCTTCAATTTTTGTAAAAAAAAATTTGTTCAACATGGCCGGATAATGATCACCACTGACTGTAACGGCCACTCCTTGCTCATTTTCGAAGATAAATGGCCCAATTATGCCTCTGGACAAAAATCCGCACTAAACAGTCACTCGTCTTGGGTGTATCGGCTTTTTAATGTATGCGTGCGGGTTTTCTATGCCCCAAATGAGACAATTTTGCTTGTTTACATACCCGCCAAGATCAAAATGAGCTTCATCTGAAAAGATGATTATTTGGGCAAAAGCGGCATCTTCTGTAAGTCGATCGCAGGCCCACTTAGAGAAGTTGTTCAAGCGTATACACAACCATATTCGTTCAGCGGATAGACAAAACTAATTATCTGTCGAATCAGACATAAGCTAAGTGTTACCATTCATGAAATAAGCACTAGTTGAAAAAAACAACGTTAGATGGCGGACCCTATATATTCGTACATACGATTTTGCATTTGTTCCAAACATATTATTCTTCATTTCTTCAGACCATAGCATGTTCTTCTAACTATTACGTGGCAGGTGTTGATTTCGTTTGTTGAGATATGATACATTTTGGGACTCTTACCCACAAGTCTAGTTTCCATAAGTTTTTTTGTCTTACTGTGCGACTTGAAACAGGAGAACAAATTAATTTTTGAGGCTTTTTGATGACTTGAAGGGATTAATCTTTGAAGTACGAATTAAAAGTTGATCAAAACTGACAGTTTTTCTAAGCTTTATTTTCATAGTCTCTACAGATTTCTTCCACTGAATCTTATTAATTGCTTTAGTTTTGGAACATTTCGTTGTCTGAACAATTTTCGCTTTTCTTTTCCATAAAGATCTTCAATATACCAATTTTATGACATACTGGACAAAAATAAAGTGTCCCTAGTAAAGTGTTTCAACACTGTATATTTCCCTTTCACTTAAATTCTAATATTGTTGCCACAAGTAGCACTAAAAAGAATCCGATATTATCGATACTATGAAAACTATCGAGTGGGACGACTATCGATAGTTACAAGTTAATAATGTCGATTTGGAAAACATATGGCATAACTATCACATGTGGTTCGTGTCAATAATAAAAAATATGGTATTTTGGAGGGTAAACATCTGTCATTATAATTCAGTTTTCGATGGAGGCCTTAGTGTAAACACACATCTTTTCAATCACCTTAATATAGACGAGTTTTGTGCCTAAAAATGCTGTTTTGCGGGAAAGTCTGATAACTTTCTTTCATTTGATGAAAACGGCTGCTGAAAGTTTTCTATTGTTGGTCTACGGTCAATATACAGCTACTCAGAAAACTGGTGAGTGATGGTTGGCGCGATTCAGAAGCGGTGATTTCGTCATACAAGACAAGGAGAGCCCTGGAGAAATTGGAAGCATTACTCGATGAAGATTGTTGTCAAATGCAAGAAGAACTTGCATTATCATTGGGAGTCACACAACAAGCCATTTCCAGATAAAACGCGGTACCAAAAAGTACCCCCCAAATGCAAGAAGAACTTGCATTATCATTGGGAGTCACACAACAAGCCATTTCCAGATGAAACGCGGTACCAAAAAGTACCCCATCCAGAGACCACAGAAGTCCATTCCATATGAATTGAAGCCGAGAGACGTTGAAAGGCGATTTTGCATGTCGAAAATGATGCTGAAACGCTATAAAAAGAAGTTTATTTGCATTGTGTTGTTACTGGTAATGAGAAATGGATACATTACTATAACCCTAAGTGCAAAAAGGTGGACGTAAGCCCCGGCCAACCACTTAGATACACGTCGAAGCCAAATATCCATGACTACAAGGTAATATTCTGTATTTGGTGGGATCAGAAGGGTGTTTTGCATTATGAGCTGTTGAAATCGGATTAGACAATCACAGGGGACCTGTACAATTGATATGTTGACCCGAGCACTTAATGAAAAACGACCAGAATATTTGACCAGACACGAGGACATAATCTCTTATCATGACAACGCGCGGCCATATATCGCAAAACCGGTCAAAAACTATTTGGAAAACAGGGGATGATAAGTTTTGACTCAGCCGCCTTTTAGCCTAGCACTTGCCTCTTCTGACTATCATTTGTTTTGATCGATGCAGAACGCCCCTAGTGGAATATGATTCACTTCAGAACAATGCTTGATTTATTCTTTACCTCAAAACCTGAGTTCTTATGGCGCGAGACCCATATGCTATCAAGAAGATGGGAAAAAGTAGTGGCTAAGGATGGACAATATACTTCAAATAATTTATCAATTCATTTTGATCATAATAAATGAATCGGCATTATTAACTTGTCTACCCGATAGGTACCAATAAAAGTTTTTGTGAATTAGAGTCTCTAAGTCTAACTAAATAGGCCTCCTTTCACATAAGACATAATTATGAAACTGTTATTTCTAAATTAGATTTTAAAACAAATCATTTATGTTTATCCAACGATATGAGAAGTATAATTTTGAAATTTCTAATAGTTTATGGTCTAAGCTTTAAAAAAAGGTATATATTGCTTAACAAATTTTGTCTAACAGCCAAGATATTTGCTTTTAAACTTAAGTAGTAAAGAAATAATATTAATCCTTGTCACACAAAAAAAATATTTTTTTATAAAATACGAAATTCGTTAATAAATTTCATTAAAATGTAATAAAATAAGTTATTTAAATATGTATATAATAATACCTTTCATTTCGTCTACAGTCATTTAAAATAATTTCTTTAAATTTCAGTGAAAATATCCCTTTCAAATGTTAAATTACACTATGCAACAAGCAAAAATACCTTGAATAACCACCATACTTTTTAACGCGCTATGATCGCCTCTCTTCAAAAATCATAAGCATTTCAAATTCTATGAATAAGTTTTTTTCGATTTTTTTTTTCTAAAATGTGAGCTTTTTTATTTTCTTCTCAGCATCGTCGAGCAGGTCAATGAGTGGCCTTTATTGACAGCACGCAAATGCATTTGGACGGCATTACGATGTCGTTGTATGGCCTCTAAATTTATTCGTCTTATAAGGACACAATAAGAGGAATTCAAATGTTAAGGTTTCCACAACGACAAATATTTTAAAAGATTCAGATCAACATCTTGTGTCAGGCAGGGTCGTCTTTTGTCACCCATATTATTTTTATTCGTTCTCGATGATGTTCTGTGACAAGTTGTTGGATGACCAGAAGCACGGCACTTAATGAAACTTCAGGGAATATCACGAAGACCTCGAATACGCTGACGACATCTGTTTTATATCATCTCGTTATATGGATATGTGGAACAGAATCGACGACCTGAATTGTACAACTAAGGGAGTGGGTCTGACGTTCAACCATACCAAGACAAAAACTACGTTCGCTCCACCGATCAGGGTGAATAACCAGTTCTTTATTGAAAACAAAAGCATAGAACGTTTGAAAAATTTCTGCTATTTGGGTAGCAGTATGTACAAGGCTAAAGCGGCTTTTGGTCAGTTGAGAAAAGTGTAGAAATCAACAGCTTTACCCACCATCACAACATTGCAAATATTTAAATCGAATGTGAAGATTGGCAAATGAACTGCAAGCGTTTATAAACCGCTGTCTGATATATATAGAGAGAATATGGCGGCAAAGAATTATATCAGACTCAGAGCATTTTGCAGGAGCGATAAAGAGGCGTTGCAAATAGAGATGGATTGGTCACACGCAAACCAGCAGGTGAACTCCCCAAGCCGGCATTGGACTTGAAGCCGCAGGGTATCGGAAGGCGCGGGCGGCGAAGTAAATCATGAATCGGACAATAAATGCGGAAATTGAAGCTTTGGCAAAAGCGCATCAAAAAATTACAGTGGTTATCCAAGGTCAGAAAATTATTTTCCCTTTGTTGCATAGTGTTGTCTTTATAAAGGTTTTCCTAACAAAAGTTCCTCTATAATGACATAAAACATATAAACTGAGTTCGTTACTTAAATAAATATCTTTACATATGTGTTCATACATCTACATATGTGTCTATGTATGTACAAAACAACATATTTTATTGTCTGTCATGGTTGTCAAACGTTTCCTGTACTTTACGATTTTAAATGTATGTATATATGTATGTATGTGTGCTGTTTTTGAGCAACTATATCATCTTATGTTCTTTGCTACAAATGCTTGATAGAGACTGGGTTTTTTGTATGTGTGTGCTTGTTTTTTTTTCTATTTGTTTAAAGCCACACAGTTTTTACGCCTCGTTGCTTAACACCAGAAAAGACCCTCATAAAATAGCATTGAAAAGGAAACGATAACGTTGCAAAACTTCTACTATAATGCACATGAACATGCATTTTACTCATACATAGGCAAACATATACAAACAAACAAACGCACACTCATACACACATAAAGCAATAAATTCGTTGTTTTCTATCTTAAAACCGAAATACGCCAACCATTTCTTTAGTTTTGACTAATTTACCAGCAGAAAAAACAAGAGAAAACCTCATAAGCGCTTGCATATAGAAAAGCAGTATTAACAGCAAGTGTTTCTTACACACCCAGCCTCACACATACACTCTTTATATACATTGAAGTCTAGCAATATAAGCATGTGTTGTGTTTATATGTGTTTGCACAACATTTTTTCTCAATTGCTATCGTCAGTACATCCGCGTGCAGGCAAGAGCTGTTAGTTTGGCTGTCTCTTTTCTATTTTGGGGGTATTTTTTATATCATGTGTATGTATATATGAGCCAAAAATATGGTATACACACTCTAATAGCGAATGTCAATGTTGTATCTGTTTGTATGTGTTCTATCCATGCTTTCAGATGTGTAATGCAGAAATGCTTTTGTTCTTTTTTGTCAACTATCAGTCTTCAAATACCTACAACGTATGAATATCTGTTAAATATTTTTCTTTTTGTTGAATTATGTATATCGATTATTGATATTGATTATTCAATAAAACTTGTACTTTTCACTACATTTAACAAGATTTTCGGAAATTATTTCTTTTTACAAAATATCAAAATAACTTTTTTGAATTTAAAAAAATATATTTATCCTTTGTAGGCATACACTGGCGAGCAAAACCGAGTACAAAATCAGCATTTTTAGGTTAAATGTGCTATAAATTAATAACTAAAAGAACGATTTTTTTTTATTTTTTATTCGTTGAAGGATAAAAATATTTATATAAAGGGTCCGCCATCTAACGTTGTTTTTTTCAACTAGTGCTTATTTTGTGAATGGTAACACTAAGCTCATGTCTGATTTGACAGATAATTAGTTTTATCCTTCCGCTGAACGAATATGGTTGCGTATACGCTTGAACAAAGCTGGGAATCTGGGCCTGTGATCGACTTACAGTAGATGCCGATTTTGCAAAAAAAAAAAATCATCTTTTCAAATGAACCTCATTTTGATCTTGGCGGGTATGTAAACAAGCAAAATTGTTGCATTTGGGGCACAGAAAACCGGCACGCATACATTGAAAAGCCGATACACCCAAGACGAGTCAAAAAATTTATTTGGCGGACCGTTTAGAATAGTAATAACACAACAAAATCAAAAGTAATCAGCAATTTTAGTATGGCATCCATAATCCTTTGTTTTTAATAACATTTTTAATGCGCCTCGGCATACTTTCAACCAAATTCTCTTTAAATTCACCAGGAATATTTCCCCATTCTAACTGCACACGGTTCTAAAGTTCCTAAATATTGGTAGGCGCTCTATTATGTTTTCCCAATCGTCTTTTTAATATGGACCACAAATTTTCTATCGAACTAAGATCCAGGCTCTGCGCTGGCCATTTAGTTACCTGAAATTTTTGCTCAGACAACCATTTTTGGACAATTTTGGCCGTGTGTTTAGGGTCTCCGTCCGGCTGAAATATGATCGTCCTCCGGATAGGCGCTGCGGACAACGAAATCGGGTAAAGGTAGCCTTCCTTCCTCATTACACCATTAATCCTTACTATTGGACTCAAGTGCCACCACGTGAAACAGCCCCAAATCATCAAGCTACCTCCGCCGTGTTTAATAGTGTGCTTTACATGATGCTTTTGAATGGACTCATGAGGTCTGCTCCAAAAATATTCTTTACCATCAGATTGGAATCGATTGATGTTTGTCTCATCAGACAAATAACTTGCTTCCAATCATCAATGGTTCAATGCTTATGTTTTTTGCAGAATTCTGAAAGTGCTGGCTTTTTCTTCTTAACACTTGCTACTAAACCGATTCTGTGAAGTGCTCTTCGAGCTGTCCACTCACTGATGTCTTTTTTATGGTATTAGCAGCCTGTTTGGGTGTTTTTATATAATTTTTTTTCATTTCTCAGACCATTAGGCGCGCGTCTGAATCCTTTAGTAACCGAGGGCGACCTCTAACATTCGTTTTAGGAGCTGCATTTCGCTTTTTTGGACTTTAATCACTGCATGTTGACTCAAATTAACTTTTTTTGCAATTACTTTAGATGAATATGCACTTTCAGTCAAGGATACAATAGTACTTTGAATTTTCTTCATTTTGGTTTTATTTTGCTCTATAAAGCCGCTATTACTGATAAAAATTAACAATGATAGGAATTAACAAAAAGAGACCACCAACACATACGTATTGCATATTATTTACTATTTTCAGTATGTGATTCCCCACTTTTATTATTCATATCGAAAACGTGCAAAACTGGGTACTTGGAGTTGTCTTATGTTCTTAAATTGAATTTTTTTGATTTTGTTGTGTTATTACTATTCTCAATACATATTTTTATCCTAAAATGAATAAAAAATATTTATTTTAAATTAAAAAAGAATCGTCCTTTTGGTTGTTATAAATAAATGGCACATTTACCCAAAAAATGCTGATTTTGTACTCGGTTTTGCTCGCCAGTGTATGTTTGATATATAGTGAAATGGCCTATAAATCTGTCTACAAACCAAAATTAAAGAAAAATATTATAAAATATTTAAAAAAGTAAATCTAAACCACTTTTTAAATATTTTAATTCTTAACCGTTTTTTTATATAAGAAAATAAATAATTTGCTTACGTAGGCGTATGATTAATGTTAATTCGGTTTTTAAGAAAATGTTTTTCCTACTGCAGGCGTATGATTGATATAAATTGGTTTGTAAATCTGTTTAGAATTCAAAATTAAAAAAAAAATTAAAAATTTATTTATTTTTTTAAGAAAACTACTAAAAAAAAATTTTGAAATTTTGTAAAGTAAACCATTTTCAACAATTTTTTTCTAACACAGGCATATGGGCCAACATTATTAAAAGCAGACTAAATTTCTTAAACCTTTCGAAAAGCTAAGAATGTAGTTTAAAAAAAATTAAATTTTAAAAAGATGTTTTTTTAATACTTTAAGCGACTTAAAGTCAAAAGAAGAAAATCAATTTTTCTTACTTGGGCGTATGATTAATATTGATTCGGTTTTAATTTTACATTAATTTGTTATAGAAGACGATATTTCTAAAACGATGTATACCTTTTTGAGAAACTTATAAAGTGATTTTTTTTATTAAAATTCATTAAAGAGAAATTCTTGTACAGTTTGTTTTAGAGAAAATAACTCCTTATAACATGAATATATTTTTTGCCCAATTGTTTTTTCGTTCTAGGAAGAGCTATAGACTTTCTGTACAATAATATTAATCTAAGAGGGCGAACTAACAAGGAGTAAAGGCATTACTCTCTTCTTCTCAATCAAGTATGGACAGCATTATAGAAGATTGTACGGGCTAGTGAGTTCGCGTTGACCTCGAATTTCTTCAACTACGACTCAGTATTCCTAGGGGTTTCCTGTCTAACCTAGGCTACGTTAAGGTCTTTATTGATGTTTGAATTTTTTATAAACCATTAAGCATTTTCAAAATTTTATTTAGTCACCTTTGCCTTAGTTCAGTGTTGAAAGCTAAAGCAGTGCCCCCCAAATTTTCGTGATTGATAATCTTTTTATTTTTCTTCTCGGCTCACAAAATTCACAAACAGTCCTCTAAAGCCATTACATATAAAGAAAGTGACCGTATGGTGCGGTTTGTGGTAGGCGGCATCATCGTCCCGCATTTTTTTCGAAAATGAGCGCTACCGAACCGGGATAACCCATTCTTTGTGGCCACAATTGGCTAATGTTGACATCAGTGACCTTTGGTTTCAGTAGGACAGCGCCACAAGCCACACTGCCATCCAAACAATTCAGTTATTGCATGAGAAATTACCTGGTGGCGTAATTTTTCGATTTCTTGTGATTTAACGCCGCTGGATTATTTTCTCTGGGGCCATTTAAAAGACCCGATTTACGTGAACAATCTGCAAACAACTGATAATCTGAAAGATGAAATTCGGCGCTGCATTGACGAGATAAGCGAAGCTTTGTTGCAAAATGTGGTTCAATATTTTGTGAAAAGAGCGGACGTCAGCCGACGTGCCTGAGGTGGACATTTGCCCGAAATCATATTCCATTATTAATTCCCATATTTCTAGTTTATATTGTTATGAATAAAACTGAATTTGTCAAAAAAAAAAAATAAATAATTTTTAAGCCAATTTACTTCCTAACCTCAAATTTGCCCATCTTTTATATATACGAGGGCGGATTGATATTGAAGCTACTTAAGTAGGAAAAAAACATTTTTTTTTTCAAAAACCATTCATTTCTCCTTTTAGCTTAATACACTTAGTAAGACGAATTTCCAACTTTTTTATACCATCTGAATAATACGATTTTGGGAACTCCTCAAAATACGCATTAGTTTCGGTAATCACTTCTTCGTTTGAGATGAATCTTTGTCCTGCCAGCCATTTTATCAAGTTTGGAAACAGGAAAAAGTCACTAGGGGCTAAATCTGGACTATAAGGTGGATGATCAACCAATTCGAAGTGGATTTCTCGTAGTTTTAGCATCGTATCTAATGCTGTGTGAACCGGTGCGTTGTCTTGAAGAAAGAGCACTTTTTTCTTGTTTAAATGTGGTCGTTTTTCCTTGATTGCATCAACCAATTGATTCAATAATGCACGATAATACTCTCCTGTGATTGTGGATCCCTTTTCAAGATAATCGATGAGCAATATTCCGTGTGCATCCCAAATACAGTGGCCATAACCTTGCCAGCCGATTTCGCTATCTTCGCCTTCTTCGGAGCAACTCCACCAGCTTTCACCTATTGCTTCGATTGATTTTTGGTTTCAGCTATGTAGTAGTGGACCAACGTTTCATCAATCAAATAAAATCAGCAGGATTATGCTTTATCATGTCCAAACACCGCTGTGAAGTAATCTGTCGAACTCGTTTTTGTTCAACACTAAGCAAACGCGGCACCCATCTTGCCGATAGCTTTTTCATATGCACATGTTCATGCAAAATGTTGAACACACGTTCACATGATATGTTTACCATTTCAGCAATCTCACGTATTTTGACCCGGCGATTATTCATAGCGATATCGAGGATTTTCTTGATATTTTTTTCGGTAACCACCTCTTTTAGCTTTTCTGTTGATGGTATTGTTGCAGTGCTTGTCCGGCCCCGCTTAAATTCAGCAATCCAATATTTTACCATATAATCTGACATAACAGATTCGCCGTAATGTTTATCAAGCTTTTCTTTTGTCTTTTTCGCCGTTTTGCCTTTCAAATAATAGTGTTTAATCACTACACGAAATCCATTTTCCAAGAAACACAAAAGTTGCTTACTTCAAACGACTACAACAAATAAACTAATCGATGAATTTGGCTAAGATTTTAACAGCTGACGTTTGACAGATCGTAATTTCTAAGAAAGAAAAAGTTTTTGTGTTTGTGCTGCCATCTAGCGCTATGTAGCTTCAATGTCAGTCCGCCCTCGTATTTTTTTATAAAATCTTCTCTTTTTTTGTTTTAGTAGTTTTTATTTTTATTGTAAATTTATCTTTTTTAACGTTTTTATCCTTTTTATTACACTTCATAAAATCTCATATAATTTCCTTTTAACACACAAAAAGTGTTTATTTAACTTTATTTTACCGAAAAACGAAAAAAAAATTTACTTTTTGCTATTTTGTCTAACTTTGAAATAACGTTATTACAATTGTTGTTGCTGTTGTTGTTGTTTTTGTTGTTTTTGCTATTTCATAGCTATGAGATAGAGAATAACACACATTTGCCAACAAAAGAAAAATAAAGCAAAAAAATATATAACAAATAACACAAAACTAAAGAGAAAACTGTGTTTATATTTATCTTTTATAATCAAAAGTATTTATAGGCAATTTAACTAAATAAACACATGCAAGCAAGCACAGGAAATATACACACACGTATGCACACAGCAATACATTGAAAACAAAACCTTCTCTCACTTCTCTCATATCTAAAAAAACACAAAGATAAGTTACAACTAACTAAGCAACTAACACAGGCATATGTGTAAACTTGTATGTTTATATCTAAGCAAATATTATTTACACACTCACTCACACACACACACACACTTATTTACTTATAACAGGCAGGATTATAAATTCAGTAAAATATGAGTGAAGTGTGTGTGTGTGTGTGTGTGAAAAAGTAAAACTTTTCTTAATCCATATTCAGTTACAGTGAGAAAAAGAGAAAAACAAACCAGAAAAACATGAAATCGTATTTACCAACAATAATAAAAGTCTTGCCTAAAGGATTAAAAAATTCTTAAAAGTAACTAAGTAGAGGAAGAGGCAGGATAGGGAAAGGATTTATAAGCATAAAAATTGAGATCATTTTCATTTTAAGTGGAAACTTTATTAAGTGTTTATTAGCAGGGATTTTTAATATCAAATACAAAATTATGTGACATTTTTCTTATTTTAGTTTAAAAGAAACTAAAAGGATTTTGTAATTGAGTTTCAATAGAAGACAGCTAAGACAGTCATAGTTGACAATGATTTAATAGATTTAAGAGTCAGGTGGGCCATTTAAAAGTTTAAATTTAAAAATGCAATAAAACAAAAACGGTTTAAAATTTGCCAATTTTTTTTATTTTATTTTTTTTTTTTTTTGTGAAATACAATTGTTCCCGTTAGAAATGGAATATTATTCTATTCCTATGGCTGCCACGGCTGGCCGCATAGTACCCCATTCGGTTGAACCAATTTTCGACAACTTTTTCGAGTGTATGGGGTCGTATCTCGGCTATGGCTTCACGAATGTTGGCCTTCAAATGCTCAATTTTTTGTTTCTTTTTTTGATACACAGGAGGTGTGGAATCTACAAAAGATACTTACAGCTCGTACTGTAGAGCATGCACGATTTGTACGTACTAACACATACCCCCTTAAACACCTCTGTACCTCATGAACCTGTGTTTCAATATTACTTCATGAGGTCGGCCTTTTATGACTGTTTTATGGCCGTTTCGTTTACTATTGGAACCGTTACTCTGGGCAGATTTTCATTGTGCCTCGGCTTCACGTAGTATTTGGCTCACTCTACCGATAAATTGATTCCACGTAGATCAGTTATCCTCGGATTTAAGCATAAAATCGACGATATTCTCCGCGTAAATGCCTTCATCTAAACATATCTCGTCAAGGCAGTGGTCCCTGACAAAGCGTGGACAGTAGAATACAACATGCTCCGCGTCTGCGTCCTCATCTGGACATACTGGACACCTTGCTGAGTCGTCGTGCCAATAGCGGTATAAGTACTTTGTATAGCCTCCATGCCCTGTAAGTTATTGGGTAAGACTATAATAGTTGATCTCGCCATGTTTCCTCCGTATCCACTTATATATCTTCGGAATTAGCCTGAAGGTCCATCTTCCATTTGTTGCCAACTTAACAACGACTTATATCTTTCATCTCTTTTAATATTCAAATGCTCAATTGTCTCTCGTTTGTCGGCATATCACTTGTCTTTAACGGCGCATCACAGAAAATAGAACAGCCAACTGACAACACCATTTCGGCTACTTAAGCAGCCATCAAACGTTTGACGCAATAAATCGATTGTGGCATGAGATGTGTGGCAAGTTGCAACATCCTGTTGAAACCAAACATAAAGTGTGTGATAGCTCGGCTCATTTATGTACATACCGAACCTTATATCGGTTGGGCCATTTCAAAGCTTAAATTTAAAAATACAATAAAACAAAAGCGGTTTGAAATCTTGCCAAATTAATTTTTTTCATTGCGAAATTCAATTGTTCTGGTTGGAAATGAAATATTATTTCATTCATTTGGCTGCCGCAGCTGTCCTCACAGTATCCCATTCAATCTGAACAATTTTCGAGAACTTTTCGGCATCACTAATGTTGGCCTTTAAATGCTCAGTTATCCCTGGTTTGTCGGCATAACACTTGTCTTTAACGGCGCCCCACAGATAATAGTCCAACGGTGTCAAATCGCAGTTTCTTGGCGGCCAACTGACATCAATATTTCGACTAATTTAACGGCCATTAATCTTTTCGCACAATTCGACTTAAGCTGGTGCGTGAATTATTCAATTGACGAGTTGATGTTGATGGATTCTCACGCACACTCTCAGCCACAGCTTCGCTATTTTCAGTTGTACGAGCACGCTTACGTCTTGTCGCATCATCAATGATATCAGTTCCAGAAACTTTAGCAATAAACTTGGGTATACCGGGCACTGTTGATCCTTCCCTGCGAACAAATTTTGTACGATATTTTTGTGCAACTTCCGACCAATTGTCTTTGTTTTGGGAATACATTTCCAATAAATCCCAACGTTGCTCAAGCGTAAATCGATTCGTTTCATTCAGTGGAGATAACATATTGAATTTTGTAACACAATAGAATAAAATAAGTATTGCCAGATTCCATATAACCGCTGGTTCAAATTTAAGCCGATAGATGGCCTATTCGATATATATATGTAAGTCTTTTTCTTCTCCGTCACTCTTCTAGGCAGGCTTTCCACAAAGCAACTATTGCTTTGTTTTAGTTTCTTTAATCAAATTAATGATAGTTCAAGATTAATCCGCTGTAGCTTCCACCATATGATTTTTTTCTTTTTTTTGTAGTGGTGAAGATCCTTGCTAATTGATGGTGATCTTTACTTTAGCATTGTAAGTTTTTTCCAGTATGTGGCGGCGTATTTTTCATGATCATTCGTCTGATGTTTGTCATCATCGCCAAAGGTATGCGAGAAGGGTCATGGGGCTTTTTTCTTCACTTCTTTTTAGATTTGGAGTTGTCTAGAGGGAGGTTGAAGCCTTTTTTATTATTAAAACATTCGAAACCTCATTTAAATCTTTTCTTCGTCAAGTCGTCTGCTGGGACTCGAGAACCTGTGTCGTTTGTGTTGTTATGCGTGCGCTCTAACCACTACATATGGTCTTTGTTTACAAATGTAAAACCATGTAGCATAGTTTAGGGCATAAAAACGACAAATTTTAAAAAATTGCTAAATGTTTACATTGGTTGCGTATCAATTATTTCGTACGAAAAAAGCAATGTTGCACAACATTTTTCACAAATTTGAACAGAGTACTAGGCTGTAGTTGAAAAAAATGTTGCTAGAAATTTGCTGCAGTTGGATAATAATGTTGACAAATACATGTCACATGTTTTTCTCAACATTATTTCACAATTATTTCGTACAAAATATTTTTATATGTAATCTGACAGCAATCTGCGAAATCTGTAATCTGTGAAATTTTGAATTTTGAATTTTAATAAAAATTTTGAATTTTAATAAAAAGGAATAAATAATCAATTTATTTTTTAAATGTTTGCTTATTACTTAACTATGTTCAACAAATTCAGCCTTGAAGTTAATTAGGACCTAAAATATTATATTTCTTATTATCCTCTCTAAATGCAAATGTCAAATACAATGTCTTTAAACCAGCCATCTTTCATTTTTTAACATAATAATTCAGTTAATAAAATGTCAAAGTAATTTCTTTTAAGGAAAACCATGACTATAATAAACAAATAAAACGTAACCAGTTATCATTTATTGGCCAACAATAAAGGAAAAAAAGTACTTAAAAAACTTCAACTTGGCCAAAGGGCTACAAAAAAATAAATAAAAACGTACTTGTCAACAGCAAAAAAACAACAGTAACAACAATAATGTTAATTTTATTGTTGCTAATATACCAACATAACAACAAAACAAACAAAAAGCGTATGAAGTTTAATAACTTTTTCATGTCCAAATAAAATAAAAACATAAACCAACGAAAACAGCAAAACAGTGTAAAACAAGCCAACTCCGTTTTTTACTTTTTCCATCTCGTTTTTATTCTGATGGTAATTTATATTCAAATAAATGACATCACGTGCCTCAAATTTAAATTCTATAAAAACAAATATAAAGCAAATGGTTAATATTTTAGCCATAAAAAGAGGAAATTGTATTAAAACGTATTTATGTGTCTTTTAGTCTCTGGAGAACAAAAAAATAGGCACGAATTAAAACTATGGAAAGAGTTGTATTTAAATATAATAAAACAAATGAATTGATGGAAAAGGTTTCAATGAGAAAAATTTTCTTCGTTATTTAATTGAGGCCTATATAAAGAGTCCGCCAATTTTTTTTTTTTTTTTTAAATGCTATAGAAAAAAAACTATTGAATATTTTCTCAAATTTCTTTTTTTATTTGAAAGTACAATCCTTCCGGTTAATAATGGAAAATAATTCCATTCAAATGGCTGCCTCAGCTGGTCATGCAGTAGCCTACACCATCGGTCCAATTTTTAAGCACATTATTGATTGTGTGCAGCTGTATTTCACCAATGGCTTCACGAATATTGTCCTTGAAAGCGTCAATTGTCTCTGGCTTGTTGGCGTAACCAACAAATAATAGTCCAACGGTGTCAAATCACAGCTCAGAGGTGGCCAAACGACATCAGCTCTGCGGCTGATAATGCGATATTCAAAAACAGGGCGCAAAACATCGAGTGCAGCTTCGGCTGTGTGGCACGTAGCGCCATCCTGTTGAAACAAAATGTTGATAATATCCTTCTCTTCAATTTTTGCGAACAAAAATTAGTTCAACATGGCCCGAAAACGATCGCCGTTGACTGTAACGGCCACTCCTTGCTCATTTTCGAAGAAAAATGGCCCAATATTGTCTATGGACAAAAATCCGCACCAAACAGTGATTCGTCTTGGGTGTATCGGCTTTTCAATGTATGCATGCGGTTTTTCTGTGCTCCAAATGCGACAATTTTGCTTGTTTACATACCAAAATCAAATTGAGCTTCAACTGAAAAGATGATTTTTTTGGCAAAATCGGCATCTTCTGTGAGTCGATCGCAGCCACAGATTCCCAGCGTTGTTCAAGCGTATACACAACCATATTCTTACAGCGGAAGGATAAACTAATTATCCGTCAAATCAGACATGAGCTAAGTATTACCATTTACAAAATAAGCACTAGTTGAAAAAAAAACGTTAAATGGCGAACCCTTTACTTGATGTTAAGTAAATAAGAAATATTATTTTCCTCCTACAATATTTGATTTTTACAAAGCGAGGCCTATTTAAGAAATAAAGTTTTAATTATAATTTTTTGTTAATTTTTTTGTGTTTTCTTTTTCGTTACATATTATTTGTAAATTTATACACAAAAGTACGTAAATCCTAAAATTTCAATTTATTCTTAATTAATAACAATCATTTATTAAAATGCATAACAAATAATTCAACTCATAAATTATAAATAATTTGCACACAAATAATAATAATAAAAAATTAAAAATAAATAACAAAAATCCTAAATAAGACCCCTAAGAATATGCTTTATATTCGTCATAATATTGCATCGTTTACATATTATTTACTACATACTGTACACACATATATTTAAAATTTATTCTCACAAGTTATGACTAAAAACACATACCAATATACATCTGCAGAGGCGAGAGAGAGAGAATGAGTGAAAATTAAAAAACGTAACACAAAAAAGGCAACAAATGCTTGCAAATATGCTGACAATATGTGTAAAATGATAGCTTTGGGTAAAATTTACACATACTTATGCAAATTATTATAAACTCATAAGCACATACTCGTATACATACATTGTATGTACATACTCTATTACAGAATGGACATTTATTCTTTTCTTCTCAGCATTATGGCAGTTATGTTGTATGAGCACACACATATACACATGTACTATGTACGTTTATAACACATAAGTGTGTTGTTGTATTTATAGAATTTATACAATTGCAAGTACTGTATATAGATCTCATAAGCTTATGAATTAAAGAGACAGACCGAGAGAGAGAGAGAGAGAGAGCGAGAGAGAAGGAGAAAATATTAAAGAAATAAAAATACAACAAATTTAAATAACAATAGAAAGAAAGTAAGGAAAATAATTGTTATTAGTGTAGCACATGGACATAAAAATTCATAAAAATTTTAGAAATTTTGTTTCCATTAGAGAAGAACAAGACAAATACGGGTCATTTTGTTTGCTACTGTTCTTTTTTGAATATAAAAAAGTACATTCTTCGCTGAATTGTATAAAATTTTCTGAAATAAGAAATACCTTTAATAGAACGTAAAATAATTCGTGTTATCCACACATCACTAGAGCATCAGCTGATTGTATAACTGAATGGAGAAGCAGCTGGACACGATAACATAACTCTCGAACTACTTCGATACATAAGCAAAGACTGTAAAATACTACTGCTCAGTATCATCATACTATTAAAACCCATGGAATCATTGTGACCCTTTGTTCTGCAGATCTGCTGCCTCCTTAGTTAACACCAGCAGGTTTGAAACCATATTGGTGTCACCCAATGAGACCCTACGTCCGCTGTCTCTGATGCACAATCTGCAAACGTCCGTATGTGGACTAAAAGCGCATTTTCATCAGATGCGCTGGACTTAGAACTCCCAACGGAGTTTATTACGGGTCACTGTGGCCTAAAAGCGCATCTTCTTCAGATGAGTTTATTAAGGGTCACTGTGGACTAAAAGCGCATCTTCCTCAGATGCATCTTCTTCAGATGAGCTTTTAGTCTACAGGGACCCTTAATAAACTCATCTGAAGAAAATGCGCTGAACTTAGAACTCCCAACGGAGTTTATTAATAAACTCATCTGAAGAAGATGCATCTGAAGAAGATGAGCTTTTAGTTCACAGTGACCCGTAATAAACTCCGTTGGGAGTTTATTAATAAACTCATCTGAAGAAGATGCATCTGAAGAAGATGCATCTGAAGAAGATGAGATTTTAGTCCACAGTGACCCGTAATAAACTCCGTTGGGAGTTCTATGTCCAGGCTGCCATACTTGAGAACGTCAGAACGACGCCTAAATTACGGACGTACGCCGCCTTAAGCTGGTGAAGCCTCTGTTAAGGGGGTGGCAATTTTCCACTTCTTGATTGGATTGAGGTTGATAGTAAGTAATGCTGCGCAGTAAGATTCTGGATCAATATAGGGTGCCACGGAACCATTCCATGCCAATGCATCCGCCCTTTTTATTACCATCTATTCCACAGTGTCAAGGTAACTAAAACAACTGGACCTTAATCCTAAGCGAAAGCCTCTGCAACATATCGTTGCAATATTTGATCAGTCTAGATGTCATACTATACGAGCCCAGTGCACTTAAGGTAGCTTGGCAGAGAATATATTAATGGTCTAACTCTTGCGTAAAAAACGGATTTAATGGGCCGCGAATGTTGGAAGTGTCGGGAAAGTGTTTCGGCAATGATTCTCTAAAAAAACGGTCGGTTACCAGTGACGCAAGCGGTTCAAAAGTGATCGTGAGTCAATCGAATATAATGAACGCAGTGGCAGACCATCGACATCGAAAACCGACGAAAACATTGATAAGGTAAAAGAGAGATAACGGAGGTCTTGAATATTGCCTATGGATCCATCCAAGATATTTTGGTTTATGCTTTGGGTTTCCGTCGTATAGCAGCAAAGTTGGTGCCAAAAGACCTCAATTTCATGCAAAAAAGAGACCATATTGTGGTCGCAAAAGACATGATTTGCAGGACTGAATCATTGCTGAAAACGAGACGTGGGTTTATGAGTACGATCACCCAGTGAGCTGAGACCAAAAAAACCACGTCGTTTTCAATCAAAAAAGATGGCATTGCTTACGGTTTTCATGGATTACGACAGTGTAGAGCATCATAAATTTTTGCCAGAAGGCCAGACAGTAAACAAAGAGTATTTTTTGGGCTTTATGAGTCCTTTGCGTGGTGAAACAATTCAGCGAAAGAGACCAGAATGGTAGGCAGAAAACTCGTGAATTTTGCGCCATGATAACACACCGTCCCACAGTGACTTCATTATTCCAAATTTTTGGACGAGAAATGCAACAAAAAAGCATCTAACAGCCACCGAATTCACCTGATTTGGCTTTTTGTGACTTCTTTCTGTTCAATCGAGCTAAAAAACCATTACGTAGAACGCGTTTCAGCAGCCGAGAGAAAATAATGGAAAAATCGCAGGAAGCACTGATGGAACATACCGAAAACCGAATATAAAAAATGCTTCGAGGAATGGATCAAGATTTGCCATAAGTGTATTGCAGTCGATGGGGATTACTTTGATGTGCACAATCTAGATTTCAATGAATAAACTTGTATAGCGTGTTTTTTATAGAGGTATAGAAATTTAAGTTGCCAGTACTTTTCAAGATGGCGACCGATTTAACAGCTGTCAAGAGATTTATTCTCAGTTTGGCTTGACAATTTATCATGATTAGACTTACGCCCGGCGTAGATTCGTCGAATGGGCGCAAAACGAGATTACCGTTGTTCCCGATTTTCATAATCGAATTTTGTTTATCGATGAAGCGCAATTCTGGTTGAATGGCTACGTTAACAAACAAAACTGCCGCATTTGGAGTGAAGGTAATCCTCAAGTGTATGTGGAAACACCGTTACATCCAGAAAAACTAACTATTTGATGCGCTTTATGGGCTGGTGGAATCATTGGTCCGTACTTTTTCAAAAACGATGGTTACAAAACATTACAGTCAATGGTGATTGGTATAGTGCCATGATTACTAACTTTTTCATTCCTGAATTGAATAACCATGATGTCCAGGAGATGTGGTTTCAACAAGACGGCGCAACATGTCACACAGCTCGTGCCACAATAGACTTATTGAAAGACACTTTTGGTAACCGCCTAATTTCACGTTTTGGACCTGTGAATTGGCCTACAAGATCTTGTGACTTAACACTGCTAGACTACTTTCTGTGGGGCTATGTAAAGTCATTGGTCTATGCGGTAAAGCCACAAACGCTTGACCATTTGGAAGACAAGATTCGCCGTGCTATTGCCGATATGCGGCCACAAATTTTGGAAAAAGTCATCGAAAATTGGACGTCCAGATTGGACTACATCTGCGCCAGCCATGGCGGTCATATGCCAGAAATCATATTTAAAATGTAATGCCATAAGATTATCTTTCGGATGAATAAAATTCATGTCAATCGAATAATCCATCGTTGTTTTATTGCAACTTAAAGTTCTATACCTCTATAAAAAACACCCCTTATTTTTAATTTTCTGAATAAATGCCGGAAACATTTTGATCGAAGTGGTATAAGGCATTCAAAATTGTTCATGAATAACAACTCTTTCTAGAGAAGATAGCGATAACTGCATAGCGAGTGAACACGCAAAAACGAGTACCACTTTGAAACATTACTGATCAATAAGTGACACCAAAGTCTCTCTGAAAGGAACAAAAAAGTGATAACGCAAAAACCACATCTGAGAACAAACTGAGGAAACTGTTAAGAAACCAAAAAGATTTGATAAATAATTTATTGCCAAAAAAAACAAGGCATGTTTAAGTAAGTGGCCTGGTTTGTGAAAACATTTCAGTCTAAAGACAGTGACTCTTAAGTAGAATGTCTCGTTACCAATTTTCATATCTAAAACCATGTAAATACACACTCATAACCAATGGTCAGTAAGCCAACTAAAATAAAGGCAATAAAAGCAAAAATAGCCAACAAATTATTTAATAAACGAATGAACATATATATGAATGAGTCCATGTGGTTGTACAACTACGAGTAAATGTTTTAATGTATAAATAAAAAAATAATTATATTTAATAAAATGATTATGACAATCATATTATATTTTATATGCTTGTATGTACGTATGTAAGAGTGCTTTGAGTATTTTTTTTAGAATTTTTCCAACAAATTATTACATCAGAGTGCATTTCTTTTTTTAATATATGGCACTTTTAGGGCATTAAGTCTTCTAAGCATATGCACGTATGTCTCTCTCTCTCTGTCTGCCTGTCTCTTGTTACGCTTTCATTGTTTGGTTATATATTTCCGTCTATAGACTACTATAAGCACATCCGTGTGTGCTAGTTTGTCGTTTAATGAGTGTAACCATGTAGATGGCCTCAGGCTATTTTGAGTAGTCATCATAGTGTCTGCGTTTAAATTTAATAAATTGTGTCAATTAAGAAATGACACGAGAATTATTTAGAAAGTTATGTGTATATTTGTTTTCTAAGTATGATCGTTATGTTCATTCTACTAACGTTTTGCTGTGCTTAACTGTCTCCCCACCGACCATCTTCTCAAGCAGATGGCTAAATTGGTGGCGGTAAGGCTAAATACAGCTAACTCCTGGCCAAATCTGGACTTTGGTCAAGCTGCTTTTATTGGGGATCTCAGACATCTTCGAATCGAGTACATGTTCCCTCATAACTTTCTCGATAAGAAAATTTTACATGGATATACCTACGAGGGAATTCTGGTCTGACGGATGGAAGTTCCCTCGGTATACGCCTGAGGTCTATACCGACAGCTCTAGGCTGCAAGGCAGAGTGGGATGTGCTATATTCTTAGAAATTCTGACACAAGACTGTCTTATAGGTTGCCCGATTGTTTGGCCATACTAAAGACCGTGCAAAGCTTGTTAGACGTAGGGATTTTCTCTGAGCATCTTTTGATCTTTACGGACAGTCGGGTTGCCATAAGGTCTCTCGTAAATATCACCTCAACGTCTATACTAGTCCCCGAGTGCCGCAGGTTACTTATGGAAATCTCGGTTTAATCGAACGTAACTCGTATATGGGCTCCGGGACACTGGCTGACGAATTGGCCAGAATGGGTACTGAGCTCGTTACTTTCGAATCAATTATAACATCGTTACTATCATTAGTGTTCCAATTGCCTCGGTTAAGTCAGTTTATGTTGACGCTCAATATCGTTGGCAGCATGTGGGCACGTGTGGTATCGCCTGGCTCTGCTAGATGAAAGGAGGACTAAAGGTTTTGCTCAGCTCAATTGGCTCCCATTGATTTTCTTCTCAAGCAGAGGGTTAGGTTGTGGCTCCTGGCTAAATCTGGACTTCTGGAATTTACGTCTGACGGACGGGTATTTTCTCAGAATGCCCTTGAGATCTATACTGACGGCTCTGAGTTGTACGGCAGAGTGAAATGACACAAGACTTATAGGTTCCCTGATTATTGGGCCATACTAAAGGCTGTGTAATGCTTGTTGGACGAAGTGGTTTTCTCTGAGAATCTTTTGATCTTTAAGGACAGTCCGGCCGTCATAAAGTCATTCGCAAATGTCATAGTATGTCACCCCGACTTCTAGTCCACGAATGCAGCAGGTTGCTTATGGAAATCTCTGTTCATTTGAAGGTAACTCTTATAGGGGTTTTGGGATACAAGGATATCGTCGGGAATTGCGTTGCTGACGAATTGCTCAGGATGAGCCAATGATGGGATGATTGCTGTTCCGATTGTTTCGTTTAAGCTGGATGTTCTGCGGTCAGTTTATGTCGACGCTCAATATCGTTGGCAGCATGTGGGCACGTGTGATATCGCCAGGCTCTGCTGAACCAACCTCAACAAAAGGAGGACTAAATATCTTTACAATTGCGGTCCTAATGGGTCACTGTCTAATTGAGAGGCATGCCGATAGACTTTGCAGGAGTTGTGGTTTCGCAGAGGAGGAGGAGACTGTCTTTCAACTTATGTGTCAGTGTCTGGCCTTTGCTGCCAAGAGGCGCAGGTTCTTAGACTCAAAATTTTTGTCATCTTCGACTGAACCTTTTAGGATAACGAAGACCTTAATCGCGAGATTTATTTTGGAGGCTAAATGGTTTCCTATAGAGACTATTTGATCCCTGGGTTGGCATTTATGGATGTAGATAATTATGACGTTACTAAGTCTTCTGAGCCGGATGGCATTCCAGCACTGGTCCTGAAGCGGTGCTCTTCGACGCTTAGGCGTCCATTGGCTAATCTTTTCAGTGTGTCTTATCGTGCGGGTATCTTTTCATGTTGCCGGAAGGTTGCCAATGTTACAGCAATCTCTAAAAAGGGTGAGGCTAATAACCCGGAAACTACCGCCCAATTGCAGTTTGTTCGGCACTTTCCAAAGTTATGGAGAGTACGATTAATCACCACCTTGTGAAATATTTAGAGTCCACCAATTTTCTGAGCGATCGCCAATATGGTTTCCGCAAGGGTCGCTCTACTGGTAATCTGCTGGCGTTACTCTCTGAAGGATGGAACAGGTTCATTTATGGATGTGGTGACAGTAAGGTTTTGAACTTGGATATTTCCAAGGTGTTTCACAGAGTCTGGCACGAGGCTCTCATATCAACACATATTGCCTTTGGTGTTCGTAGTCGCTTCTCTCGATTTATATCGAGCTCTCTCATAAATCGACGAGTTCAGGATAAATTCAGGGGTACCGCAAGTTTTTTCTCCAACTCTATTTATAATATTTTTTAACGACTTTATTTTTCTCATTTATAATCCTATATACTCTTTTGCAGATGTCAGCAACATCTGTCATTCATATTCTTTTGATCGCAGGCCGAGCCTTTTGGAGATTGTGGCAAAAAGGCGAAATGTGAAAGACAGACTTACAAACGACCTGTCGAAATTCTCTGAGTGAGGTCGCGCGAACAGGGTCGATTTTAATGTGCACAAGACCTTATGTTGTTTTCTGACACACAGACGTGGTTGTGTTGTCATTTGTATATATGAGTAGTGTAGATATTGAGGAATCAGTTGCTTTTGATGTTCTGGGCATAATGATTCATTGCGACGTTCGTTGGAATGAGCACATATTTGGAGTGTCGGAAGAAGCAGTTAAGTACCTCCTTAATATTTGCAAGACCTATATCCGACCCAAATTGGAAGACAACTCTCATGTATGGGCCGGTGCTTCAAAGTCTATTTTGGAGCTTCTCGACCGCGTAGAGGAGAGGGCGAAGGTTCTTATTAATGACGGTAGGGTAGCCAACTCTATAGATTTATTAGAACATCGTCGCAATGTGGTGTGTGTTTCATTGCTCTATCCGTACTAGTAATCGTATTTCTCGTAAAGCACATGCCTTTGTAGTTGATTGTCCACTAAATCACACAACGAATTATACGGCGAATCAATCTTCCTACGAATATCTTCTCTACCACTTATAGCATGAGTATATTTAAATCGAATATCCACAGACTATTTCCACAACCTATTTTCCTCGTACCAGCACAATGCATTGCTGAACTCAAGGGAAAAAAATGTGGCATGGCAATGGGCCAAATATCTTACCTAAGTGGGACCCCTTCCTTCCTTTGAGGGGGAAGATTTTGCTAAGTACGATCTTTTAAAGCCTATTTTTAAAGGTTCGCATATTTCATTTTATCTTCCAAAGTTTAGACAATCCAGTTCTCTGAATTAGAAACATTGCATTAAAGGAAATGAGAAAGTTAACTCTTTTTCTTTACTACTGTTTTTTATTGTTGCCATATCTTTGCTTCCCATAATTTTAAACTTTTTTCTAAAAAAAAAAAAAACTTCTCCTTGTCTTTAAAGTCAATTATTTTTAATTTTCTTTCATTTTTATTCAATTGCTAGAAATAGATTTGATTTTTGAAGATAAAAAATCACTTACAAAAGAACGTCTTCGTTCGTTCTCCCTTTAGAACAATAAACAATTTGTTGTTTGAAATCTTGATAACAAAAAATAGAAAAGAAACCGAAAAAGTTTTATTACATCGAGTCTTAAGGGAAATGTTTAGGTGTAGGTGGGTGAGGGGAATTTTAAAATTCTTCCGAAAAAAGAAATTTGAATAAAATATTCTTTCGAAGTATTTTCTTTTATTCTTTACAAAAAATGTGTAACCGAAAATATTTGGTTTTTATATCACATATTTCTGTATTTTTATAGGAGTTGTGTTGTTGTTGTTATTATTAAATTATATACTTATATTTTTATAAAATGCAATATAAAATTTTTTATTGTTTTTAAATAAATTACGCACAATCAAGTCGTAAATTAGGCGTAAGTTATGCTTCACATGACACATTTTTATTTAAAACCAACTTCTAAAAATAAAAAAATGGTTAAAAAAAATTTATAATAAAATAGTGACAACAACGAAATTAATGACTGTGATAATATTACAAGCAAATATACAGTGGGCTATAAAATTAAAGCGATTAAATCTCGAGATTTTCAAAAACTTAATTGAATTTTTGGTTAAAAATGTTAAAGAAAAGATATCACTGTCAAGCTTTAAATGATAGTTAAAGCAGATTCATACTTTGAACAAATGTAAGTCAAGTTCGGAACTATGTGATGACAAGAAAAATTTTCTTCGCATCTCTCTGAATTTTAAATTTTTAAGAAGATTCTCTATAGACCATTCAAAAAGCCTCCATATCCTCATCTCAGAAATAAAAAGAGTAAGAAAAAAGGTTGAATTCTATGATAATTAGCAGAAGGACACTAGAAGAGTAAGGATTTGAACCGATCTGCTACGAAGATCATGTTATAATACTTCTGAAGAAAGGGGACTCTATTGAGCTATGTAGGAGGGTCGAAGAGGTCCTCGGAATAACTCACAACTGGGCAGGACTAAGTGGTCTGGACTGAGACACGAAGAAGATCTTGATGGGTCGTTTTTTGAGCCGGTTGAAATACCTGCGTAGTCTTTTACCGGAAGCTAACTTAGCAAGAAGGTTTATCGATTTTTGCTGCTTTGTATAGGGTAAGCCATTTAAAAGCTTAGATTTAAAAATACAATAAAACAAAAACGGTTTCGAATTTTTCCAAATTAATTTTGTTGTTGCGAAGTACGATTGTTCCGGTTAGAAATGAAATATTAATTCATACCCCATTCGATCGGACCAATTAACAAGAACTTTTTGGAGTATATGTTGTCGTAACTCGGCATATCACTCGCCTTTAATGGCGCCTCACCAACGGCGTGACCAACTGACATCATCATTTCGTCTAATTAAACTGCCATCAAACCTTTGACACAATAAATCGATTGTCCCATGTGGCAGTTTGCACCGTCCTATTGAAACCAAACATCGAACACATCAATACTATGAAGAGTGGGCACAAAAATATCTCCATTAACCGTAACGGTTGCGCCGTTCCCATTTTCAAGGAAATATTGACCAGTATGCCACGGCTTTACAAGCCGCACCAAACCTTTACTCGTAATGGGTGCATTGGCTACTATAAGACTACGTTTGAGTTTTCTAAGCCCCAAATATGGCAATTTGGCTTATCAATGTACCCACTCAGTTGAAAATTAGCTTCAACCGATAAATCCAGTCCAATAAATCCCAACTTTGCTCCAGCGTAAATTGATTCATTTTGTTTAGAGGAGACAATATGCTGAATTTTGTGACAGAATAGAATGACATAAGTATTGCCAGATTTGAAATAGCCGCTGGTTTAAATTTAAACCGATAGATAGTCTACCCGATAGAAGCGCAATAGCCTCAAGATGCAGACTTTTTTCAAGGATGTTGCATTGGCTGTACTGCAATGTGATCAGTCCAATTATTACATATCCTTTTGTGATATGGTAGACATCAAAATTCAGTCAATATGGAAACATTGCAGAAGATTCAGTGCACACATTCAGTGGACACATTTCTTTCTATCAAACTGATGGACATAAATACTAATAATGTATGAGGCGGCCTTGATTTCTCCAGACAAATGGGTCAACGGGGAAGACAAGTCGAACCATAAGAAAATTTTGGAGATTGAGGTAAGTAGCTAACAGGAAAAGGCACACTTTCCAGAATTGATATTTTGAAATGACGGAACACTTGTAAGAGTGGAAACTTATTGCCATACAGACGGAACCACACTCGGTTCCCGATCACAATATAACACCGTGCGATAACATGGGATATAAACTGGATTAGGACGGATAAGCTAAGAGAAATATGGAAAATTATGTCCAGTAGGATAAAGTCTCGAACGCTGCTGGACTTAAAGTCCGGGCGATAACTGTCTTAGCTATGCAAGGCACTGTAAATGTTATATGGTTGGCAGGACACAATAGGGTCATAGTAAACTAAAGAGCGAGTTAAATGGCAATTAAGGCAAGGGATACGCCGACAGTAAACATGAATGGTGATTAGATTCGCTTTAAATGCCTATACAGCTTTAAATGCCCATGTCTCACTTTGTAATAGCGAACCAGGAGTGGAAGCTACAAGGTCACTTTTAAGCGATCGAAAATGAGACAGAACAAAGAACCTTGAGTAATAGGGACCTTAATTTAATTTTGGGCAATCAAGCTTATTGGCTTACCTTAACCGCACGGCCACGGTGAAGGACAGTGTATTGAGGTTTTGTAGAAGGCTAATGTTCGGTCTTTGCCAAAAATAGTTTGTGTTTTCTTTGGAAAAACACGTTTTAGAACAGTCTTCACCTTTTAAGTTTCAAATGGAAGACAATATTATATGTAAATAGCTTTGGTCGTCATAATCAAATTCTTCTCGGCTGCAGTGAGACCCCAGATTATGATCCTTTTTGAAATTATTGCTTTTCTGATAATATTGTCTAGCACTGGGTTAAAAGTGAACATCCCCTGAACTGTACGTAACAAAGCCCTATGAATAAAGACTTTCCCACCAGCAGAACATAAATGCTCAATTGGGCATACCTTTTTTGACCTAAAACAGGCAACGTGGCTTAGGGAAACAGGCAAATTTCTAGACAATCTAAAATTTTTGCACGCAACAGTAATAACTGAAAAGCTTTTGTAGAAACGTTTGTTCCCAGATTAGCTTAGGTTACGTTATAACTCGGCCGCTGGTCATAGAACCAGCCCACTTAAGCCAATAAGGCCCATTGTGATGCCTCTCAACATATATTTATTCCCATAACATTCCATAGCTGCACCCGATTCTATTTTTAAACTCATTGAAAGGGAACTGTAGTTTACCGCCGACTCCGTCCGGCTTACTAGCTAATGAGGTGATACCGCGCTGCCGAAAAACTTTTTTCTTTTTTAGATAGTCTGGCTGGTATTGAACTGACGACCTACTACAGCGGCACACTAAGAAAGTGTCGGTTGCCCTTTATTGTAGTAAAGGTGCAGTTGGTTATGAGTATTACCACTATTAAAAACTTCCCTAATGTATTTGCCGTTCAGAGCCATCTGTATACTGTAGGTGCCTTTCAATGAATCTAAAAATAGAGTCGAGTGCAGCCCATTGACTGAGAGAAGTTTCCATCTTTCTTCATGGAATGTACTCAATCGTATTGCTCAGTTTCATCACAAAGCGTTTCTTAATGTCGTACAGTTGACCAGTCCTGTCAAAAAAGTCCACACACAGTCATGTTATACTGTAGGTGCCTTTCAATGAATCTAAAAATAGAGTCGAGTGCAGCTCATTGACTGAGAGAAGTTTCCATCTTTCTTCATGGAATGTACTCAATCGTATTGCTCAGTTTCGTCACAAAGCGTTTCTTAATGCCGTACAGTTGACCAGTCCTGTCAAAAAAGTCCACATGTTCCTTTATGGAATTGTATAACAATAAATAAATGCATTTTCCAGACTCTCTCCTCTATATTTAGCCTCCAATAAAGGTTCCTATCCAGAATAATTTTCAGATATTTTACTTGATCACTAAACCCCAGGCGCCGCTGTATATTGAGGGTAAGTCGTCCAAATTTAGGTACTTTGGGACCTAAGATTAGTAAAATTAAATGCATTTGTATGGTAAAATTTTGAAAGATTAGATTTTAGTTACTCTAATTTTGTTCTCGACTGTAATTCAATTTAAATAAAGCATAACTGTTTAAAAATTAAAACTCCTTTACTCCCTCTTATAACTCAACCACGTACTCATATTCGCGTCTTTACTATTAAAAAGAAAACATGTGTAACCCATTATACGAGTTTTATACAAAAAAAGGGTATTGGTGTTCTCATGGCTATGTTACTGTACTGTAAGTGTATATGTGAGAATACAGAAAGACACAACTTTTACTTATAACACCGCCATCATTACTGTATTATCAGATAAATGTAAACAGAGAGAAAGAAAGAGGAAGGGAGAGTACTAGAGTGTATTATATATATGAGAGAGAAAATAAGTTTATCTTGCCATTTAAGCGAAACGTAGCAGAAAGTATAATTGTGTGTGCGAGGGCGAGGGGGATGCTGCTCACATTTTTATTTTATTTTATTTGTGTGTCGCGCTGTATGTGTGCGTATGTGTAGAGCTCTGTGTTATTATAGTTGTTATTTGTTTGTTGATATTCTTGTTTTGTTATTGCTTTATGATGCTGATGAGGCTTATTTATTACTTATTTGTTGTTATTGTTGCTGTTGTTATTGTTGTACGATAATTGCAGTTCTTGTTTTGTTACATATTCGCTATTATTATTGTTATTATTATGCTTAATAATGAATTGTTATTGTAATAATATAATAAGCCATATAATAAACATGATATACTTACACATGTACACACCCATCCATACAGCCTCCGCTCTTCTATTTTCCTACGTACTTATGTACATATGTGAGTTGTCTATACATAAATTCTATTAAAGACACGACATAACTGTGCTTAAATAAGTAAAGTTTTTGTGCATGTTTGTATAATAAAATGTATTCATATCCTGAATTTCTTAGCTTTACCTCGTATATTTTCTTTATTGTTATTTCTGTATACATTTATAGATAATCATTATAAATGTCTTATATTCTTATTTTATTTTAATTATTATTTTTTGTTTTTTGTTTTTGTTTTTGTTTTTGTTTTCGCTTAAAGGTTAAATGGAAGTTAAATTAAGTGTGAGTATATTAAATACATTTCGGTTTTTTTGTTCAGTTATTGAGTGTGTGTGTGTGTGTGTGTGTGTATCAAGTCATTTTGGATTTTCTTTTACAGGGTCCGCCAAATAAATTTTTTTTTTTTTTGCAAATGCTATAAAAAAGAAACTACAGAATATTTTTTCAAATTTCTTTTTTATTTGAAAGTACAATCCTTCCGGTTAATAATGGAAAGTAATTTCATTCAAATGGCTGCCTCAGCTGGCCATGCAGTAGCCTACACGATCGATCCAATTTTTTAACACATTACCGATTTTGTGCAGCTGTATTTCACCAATGGCTTCACGAATATTGTCCTTTAAAGCGTCAGTTGTCTCTGGCTTGTTGGTGTAACACTTATCTTTGACGGCACCCCACAAATAATAGTCCAACGGTGTCAAATCGCAGCTCCGAGGTGGCCAAACGACATCAGCTCTGTGTTTGATAATGCGATCTTCAAAAACAGGGCGCAAAACATCGAGTGTAGCTTCGGCTGTGTGGCACGTAGCGCCGTCCTGTTGAAACCAAATATTGCTAATATCCTCCTCTTCAATTTTTGTGAACAAAAATTCGTTCAACATGGCCCGATAACGATCGCCATTGACTGTAACGGCCACTCCTTGCTCATTTTCGAAGAAAAATGGCCCAATTATACCTCTGGACTAAAATCCGCACCAAACAGTGACTCGTCTTGGGTGTATCGGCTTAACAATGTATGCGTGCGGGTTTTCTGTGCCCCAAATGCGACAATTTTGCCTGTATACATACCCGCCAAGAACACTATGAGCTTCATCTGAAAAGATGATTTTTTTGGCAAAATCGGTATCTTCTGTAAGTCGATCGTAGGGACAGATTCCCAGCGTTGTTCAATCGTATACACAACCATATTCGTTCAGCGGAAGGACAAAGCAAATTATCTGTGAAATCAGACATGAGCTAAGTGTTACCATTCACGAAATAAGCACCAGTTGAAAAAAAACGTTAGATGGGGGACCCTTTATAATATTTTCTTACTCTTTCTTTTTTATTTCTTTTTAAATGAAAATTATAAAAAGGGTTTATGTAGACTTTATTTTTTGTTTCAATACATATTTATGTTCTAAACTCGTGTTTTATTTAAAACACATATACGGTTAATTATAAAACGAAATATTTAAAAAAAAGGAGAATAAGAAAAGTTGTTTCATTCATTTTATATGGCATGAGTTGGAAATATGTATATAAAAGGCTTGTTTAAGACTTATTAGAAAAAAAATCTTTTAAAACAACATAATAGGAGATAAGTAAACAAACAAAAATTAGAAATGAAAAAGCGTTAGAAAAGTTTTTTAGCAAAAAAGCTTTTTAATTGACATGAAGTGTTGAAAATTAATTGTCTTTAATAAATAAAATTAAACTTTTAACTTGACGTAAACGTTTTAAATAAACCTGCGATTTTCAAAGGCAACTTTGTTATCCACGAGGGATATATTGCAATATGACATGACTGTTTTGACACTTTACTTGTTAATATAAAAGTTGAACAGGTATTAATTCCGATATGTAGGAAAGAGGGTGCGATACTTATAATTATAAAACAAGGAGACTTCAGGCTATATAATAACTGGAGGGCTATAACGCTACTGAATGCAGTTAACAAAGTGTTATAAACCTTGATACTAAATCGTATGTCCCCAACAGTGAAAATCATCATCGAGCAATCCTTCGAATACAACAGCAGCTTATAACTTTTGTTTGTTAAATTTGAACGCGCCTTCGATACCGTATCCAGACCAGCACTGTGGCAAGAGCTTGCCATCGAAAATTATAAACCTAATCCGCGAGCTATATATGGATGCAAAGGGTTGAGTACAATATAGAGAAAACGAATGTTCCCGCTACGAGACTATCAAAGGAGTGAGAAACTGGGTTGTGTTCTGCCTTCCAGATTATTTAAACTGCTTCTAGGCTATATATCCCAGAAAATAAACGCCGAAGCACCATATGGCAACCTCTGAAACATCAAAGAACTTCTATATGATATAGACTAAGTAGACGTTATTTTTTTGCCAATCTCCGAAAATGCCAAATAATTCGGTCTAAAATATTAACTCAGGCAGAACCAATTTAATACGTAAAACTTCACCACTCAAACTTGAGGAGAAGACAATCCAGGATGTAGAAGTTTTTTCGTATCTCGGCAGTACCATAAGTAAAGACGGTGGTCTCGAAAGGTTCTTCGCTGAGATGGCTGGTCAAATCTGGTTTAACGAAATGTGTCGTACGGTGTTTAGATCGGGTAGGCTTATTTCGAATCTAGCCATACTTATGTCATTCCATTCTGTCACAAAATTCAGTTTATTACCTCCACTGAACGAAATTAATCGCTTTACGCTTGAGCAACGTTGGGATTTATTGGAAATTTATTTTCATAACAAAGACAATTGGTCGGAAAATGCACGAAAATGTCGCATAAAATTTGGTCGCAGTAGAGAACCGACAGTCCCCGGTATACACAATTTTATTGCTAAAGTTCATGCAACTGATTTCATTGTTGATGCATCAAGACGTAAGCGTGCTCGTACAGTCCGTACACCCGAAATTATCGAAGCTGTGGCTGAGAGTCTGCTTGAGAATTCACCAAACACACATCAACTCGTCATCGTTCTCAAGCATTGAACATTTCAGGCACCACTTTACGTCGAATTTTGTGAAGAGATCTCGGTTTAAAGCCTTACAAAGTTCTATTGGCTTAAGATGGGCCAACGAAAAGCTGCACGATGACGTCGATTTTGCAAAAAAAATCATCTTTTCGGTTAAAGTTCATTTTCATCTTGATGGGTACGTTAATAAGAAAAATTGCCGTATTGCCCAGAAAACCCAAACGTGGTTTTACAGAAGCCATTGGGTCATTGTTCCATATTTCTTTGAAAATGAGGACGGCACAATCATTACGCTCAATGGAGGCACCTATCGCACAATGACAACCGATTTTTTGTGACCGCTGCTTGGTTTAAACAGGATGGTGCAACTTACCACACATCTTGTGCGTTAAACGTTTGATGGCCGTTTAATTAGCCGAAATGGTGATGTCAGTTGGCCGCCAAAAGGCTACGATTTGACGCCGTTGGATTATTTTCTGTAAGGCGCCGTTAAAGACAAGTGTTATGGCGAAAAAACAGAGGCAATTGAGCATTTAAATGTCAACATTCGTGATATAATTGGCGAGATACGACCTCACACACTCGAAAATTAATCCTATGGAATAGGGTACTGTGAGGCCAGCCGCGGCAGCCATATGAATGAAATAATGAAATTTAATTTCTAACCGGAACAATTCTACTTTACAACAAACAAATAAATTTGCTAAAATTTCAAATCGTTTTTATTTTATTGCATTGTTGAATTTAAATTTTTAACGGTTATTACCATTCGTAACACGTCTACTCTGCTCTCTATGAATAAAGTTGAGCTGACTATGGGCATTATAACGGGCCACTGCGGTATCCGAGTGATTACTTGTAGATATGCAAATACTGACACTGATTACTGTAAGCTGCGCGATGGCGAGGGAGAGTTAGAGACGATCGAACACCCATTGAGGCATCGACTCTTATGTGAGTTTAGGATCATTCGTTATCCTTCTGTTTGCCAAGGATTAAACTGATTGTGGCATGGGGACAGATTAGTTTCCGGGCAGTGTAAGAGCTTCCAGTTTAGTATTTTCTTTTAAATTGTTTTTATTTCTTCTCTTTCTCTCATTCCTTATAGGTTTTATTTTGCATAGAAAGATCCCAATGGGCCACTTGATCTTCAAGTGTTTGCACCCATCTGTCTATCATATCTAGTTGGATGCTTCTAATGAGCATATTGCTGTTCAAGTAAGCAAAGCCCGGAATGTATTTTAATCTCCGCACAGAATATGGCGTGAAAACAACGTGTAAACTGCGTTAAATCAATAATACTTTATGGTTATAGCACTTGGAGCTCTGCTCAAAATTTCCAAAGAAAACTGCAAATGTTGCAGAATAAGTGCTTGAGGCAAACTATTCGCATCTTTTAGCTGGATTGGGTCACAAATGACCAATTACTCTCATTGGCTAATCGCAGACCAAATGAAAACGAAATATGCAGATGTAAAGAGTTATGGATTGGTTGTATATTAAGAAATCTATCTGGTGTTATTGCGAGAAAAGCGTTCAACTAGCATCTACAGGGCCATAAAAATCCTGACAGGCCTTTAAATACATAGATACGGATGGTTAAAAACGCGTAACATGACATACACGTAGGAAGATGATCGAGTTAAGTGGAGAGAATTCGTTGACGTTCTTTGTTCAGAATGAGCATTTAATCTTAAGTTAGAGAATCTTAAAAGATAAAGAGATTAGGAGTAAAAGAAACTTTGAGTTCTTTTTTGCTGAAAAATTATATCGGGTCCGCCATCTAACGTTTTTTTTCAACTAGTGTTTATTTCGTGAATGGTAACTCTTAGCTTATGTCTGATTTGACAGATAATTAGTTTTATCCTTCCGTTGAACGAATATGGTTGTGTATACGCCTGAACAACGCTGAGAAATATTGCGACATTACTTTGAAAATCATGGTAATGTTGCAGAATGTGTGCGATGTGTTCAGACGAAGCTCATTTTGATCTTGGCGGGTATGTAAATAAGCAAAATTGTCGTATTTGGGAAACAGAAAACCCGCACGCATACATTGAAAAGCCGATACATCCAAGACGAGTCACTGTTTGGTGCGGATTTTGGTCCAGAGGCATAATTCGAAAATGGCCGTTACAGTCAATGGCGATCGTTATCGGGCCATGTTAAACGAATTTTTGTTCACAAAAATTGAAGAGAAGGATATTAGCAACATTTGGTTTCAAAAAGGCGGCGCTACGTGCCACACAGCCGAAGCTACACTCGATGTTTTGCGCCCTGTTGTTGAAGATGGCAATATCAGCTGATGTCGTTTGGCCACCTCGGAACTGCGATTTGACACAGTTTGACTATTATTTGTGGGGTGCCGTCAAAGATAAGTATTACGCCAACAAGGCGAGACAATTGACGCTTTAAAAGGCAATATTCGTGAAGCCATTGGTGAAATACAGCTGCACACAATCAATACTGTGCTTAAAAATTGGGCCCATTGTGTAGGCTACTGCATGGCCAGCTGAGGCAGCCGTTTGAATGAAATTATTTTCCATTATTAACCGGAAGGATTGTACTTTCAAATAAAAGAATAAATTTAAGAAAATATTCAGTAGTTTTTTTTATTGCATTTTCAAAAACAAAATTATTTGGCGGACCCTTTACAAATTCGAAGGCCTGAGGAGTATTACAAAGTCTTACTTGAACCTATGAAAATATGCATTGATTTTAATTAAATTGGATGCCATTTAATAATACAGTTGAATGATATAATTCTTTAATATTTTTTTTTTTTTTTTTTTTTTGGGGGGGGGGTTTCCCTCTACTATTAAAATTTATCTAAATTTTTTTCTCCTCGTTTACTATCTCTTATTATACGTCATAATGAAATTGTGTAAATTCTCTTCTTTTAATTTAAAAAAATAAAATAAAATTTATAAAAAAGAAAAGCTTTAAAGCTGTTGGTGTTTGTGTAAATCAGCTTAAAATTACTTACAAATCAATTAGCCGTCAGCAGAAAAATACTTTTAATAAAATTGACTCGCAGGCGTATGAGTGATAATAATTAAATTGTAATTAAAATTGTCAAAGAGTAGGAGGGAAAAGTAAATATTTAAGGGATTAAAACTAAAAAAAAAGGTAATTCAAATTGAAAACTTAAGAGCTAACACATCTTTATTAAGGAGGGAGATTTTCGTTTTTAAATTATTTAAAGAAATAGACACAATACGCATAGAGAATTCAATTGTTAAATGGTCCGCCAAATAATTTTTTTTTTTTTTTTTTTTTTGATAATGTAATAAAAAAAAACTACTGAATATTTTCTCAAATTTCTTTTTTTATTTGAAAGTACAATCCTTCCCGTTAATAATGGAAAATAATTTCATTCAAATGGCTGCCTCGACTAGCCATGTAGTAACATACACGATCGGTCCAATTTTCAAGCACATTATCGATTGTGTGCAGCTGTATTTAACCAATGGCTTCATGAATATTGTCCTTTAAAGCGTCAATTGTCTCTGGGTTGTTGGCGTAACACTTATCTTTGATGGCACCCCACAAATAATAGTCCAACGGTGTCAAATCGCAGCACTGAGGTGGCCAAACGACATCAGCTCTGCGGCTGATAATACGATCTTCAAAAACAGGGCGCAAAACCTCGACTGTAGCTTCGGCTGTGTGGCATGTTGCGCCGTCCTTCTCTTCAATTTTTCTGAACAAAAATTCGTTCAACATGGCCCAATAACGATCGCCATTATCTGTAACGGCCACTCCTTGCTTATTTTCGAAGAAAAATTGCCCAATTATGCCCCTGGACCAAAGTTCGCACCAAACAGTGACTCGTCTTGGGTGTATCGGCTTTTCGATGTATGCCTGCGGGTTTTCTGTGCCCAAAATGCGACAATTTTACTTGTTTACATACCCGCCAAGATCAAAATGAGCTTCGTCTGAAAATATGTTTTTTTGGCAAAATCGGCATCTTCTGTAAGTCGATCACAGGCCCACTTAGCGAAGCGTATACACAACCATATTCGTTCAGCGGGAGGATACAACTAATTATCTGTCAAATCAGACATGAGCTAAGTGTTACCATTCACGAAATAAGCACTATTTGAAAAAAGAACGTTAAATGGCGGACCAATTATAAAAATTTTAGGCAAAACATCTTTGTGCTTAACACTAGAAAAAAAGGTAAATTCAGGGTCTTTCCTAAAGGTGGGTAGGAATTACTTGACTTAACTTATTTTAAATTAATTTTAGTGCCGAAAAATGTATTATTTATTCAATTTAAAAATATCGTAAAATCAACTATGACCACAGCATTCCGAGAGGAGATACATATGTTATTATTCTTAATGCTATCTTTCACTCTTTAAGATATTTGCATACGCCAATGATATTTGCCTCTTAGCCAGGGGTGGCAAAAACCCGGGCTTAAACAAAAGACCCAGCCCACTATTGGGTTTTTTTGTGTTTTATGGGGTTTTATAACATCTTCTGAATTTCATTTAATTCGACAATATTTTTTACTTGTTAGTAAAATTACACTGTTTTAGTATTTATAATGCAATTTTACACTCTTGGCCCGATCAATGAGGTGTTGGGTACTATAAGCTGCTGAAGCTGACTATAATTACTTCGTTTGAATCGTCCGTGCATTATGAGAAAAACGGCCGGAATACAACGACGTGCGTGAGTTATTCTTTTGCGTGAAAACGCTCAGCCTCATATCGCAAAAGTTGCCAAACGATTGTCAGAAACGCCCAAATTCTGCACTCACTGTATTCTCCGCCCATTGATTCGCCGGACTATTGGCTGTTTCACGAATACAACATCTTTTACCACTTCACCCAATCACTTCTTTTCAAGAAATGTAAAATCGGTTTCAAAGTTGGATCGCCTCAAAAGACGAAAAGTTTTCCTGAAACGGGATTCGGATTTTGGCTCAGAGGTGGGAAAAAGATGAATACAGTGATTTGACAACTTTTTATTTTGATTATAAATTGTGATTTAAAAATAACAAACAGATCGAATTAATTTGTACTCCCAATACGTAAATTATACTCATTTTTGTTGTAAATAAACTACTAAAATATTTCAATAAAAAACCTACCCACAGTTTTTTTAAATATAATACCCGCCCGGGTTTTATTAGATTACCCAGTGGGTTGCCAACCCTGTGCTGAACACAGTAATCGCCACTTGCTTGCTAAACTTAATTCTCTTGGTGAGGGAAGCTGCAAATAATGTTTTAAACTCAACACTAATATATGTAAGGTGAGGCGCTTCATGGCACGTAATATTGAGTTGGATGGCGTTAGCGATTTCTGCTATCTTGGCAGCATTTTAAGAAAGACTTTTGGCTGTTGCGATGATGAAATTTTTCGAATATCTAAAACCAATCAATCTTTGGGTATTTTACGACCTGTATGGACTCCAGTAGAGGGCATGATGAAGAAATATTTAATTGTGGTTTCGAATGTTTAATAAAGAGGCGTCAACTTCCTCTCAGACAACTTAATCTAAAAATTTTTAAAAAAGCCGTCCTTCAGACCTTTCCGCAGACCTCTGCCGATGATGACAAACATCAAACAATTGATCAGAAAAACACGCCACCTACCGGAAAAAGCTACAATGCTAAAGTAAAGATCACCACCAATTAGCAAGGATCTTCACCACCATGCAAATTCATATGGAGGATGCTACAGTGGATTAATCTTACTTACTACTTAGCTTGAAAGATCAAATTGAATCAAAGAAACTAAAACAAAGTATTGGATGCTTTGTGGAAAGATTATATGCTACATAGAGGAGTGACGGAGTAAAAAAAAGAAATTTAAATCGACTGCTTTTCGTATTCAACTTCAGAGTCATGAAATAAAAAAACACGTAATGCCAACACTATTAAAGTTTTCATAAGGAAGCAAAAGATATATCGATGTTAACATCCATTTTGATTTCCAAATTGAAAAAACATCGCAATTGTTCTTTATATCCTTTTGTTTATTTTAATACATATTTTGCGTTGTTTAGTTCAAATAGTCTTCTACTTTATTAGGCGCATATCCTTTACAGGATATTAGTGAATCACTATTTATGTTAAGTTCTGTATCACCAGTCTAACTTGCTCTTTGTCCAAAGCAGCTCTTATTAGATTGCTAGTTGATTTAATTCTAGTCCATATGTTTATTGCCGATGCCCCATTATCCTTTAATTTTTCTTGTAGTATAAGTGGAAGAAATTCATATTTTTCTCTTCGTATGATATGGCCAAAATAAGTAACTTTCCGAATTTTAATGGCTAGAGGTAGTTGACGTGTAGCATTTAGTCTGCATAAAATTTCCAATGTTAGTTTCATGCTCGGACGTCCCTGTGACCTGGAACACAGACTAGGTGTACACGAAACTGCCGTGATAGTGCCACAAGGGTATCACGGTAGACCCTGACCACCTTAAAGTTGAAGTTCAAATCCGAAAGAGATCTGATAGCCGCCTGGTTATCAGAACAGATATACATATGCATATATCATTGGTAGGAGTGCCATTACCACGGTTCCACTCTGCATCTGTCTATCACTTTGGCCTGAAACACACTACAGTGTGGATATATCAAAGTTGAGCCTTTCGGAAAAAATTGCACTGCTCACTCTGTTCTCTAGTCTAGAAGAGCCCACTGAATCGCTGAATCAAATAAAACCAGAGGTTCAATCTTTTCTACTAGGAATCATAACATGCAATTCGCTATAGAATTGAAGTCCAGAAGAGGTATAGTCGATATTACCCAGTATCTCACCTCTATAAGTTTGATTCGTTGCCTGACAAATTACCCCCGAAGAGAGCCATCTAAAAATCACCAACAGACCACTTGTAGGGCAGGTATGTAACGCACCCGTGATCTAGATTGCAGCAGTTCCCTGACCTTATCAAGTATGTCAGTCCACCAGAAGACCATTTTATACATAAGATTCAGCTAAATAACCGCTGAATAGCGCTAAGACTGACACACACCATTTCGCTATTCGCCCACTGCTATTCTGCAGCAATAGGTGGCACAAGCCGCCTTGCGAGTCCTCTCAGCCAAGTTGGATTTCCAACTTAACTTGAGGTCAAGAATAAGGCTCAGGTATTTAACTCGGTCCCACTGGGCAACTTGAATTGAGGTATTTTATACCTCCTATTGAAAATTATGGTATTGGCCCTACAAGGGCTTACACTAAGTCCAAACTCCCTGCACCACCCAGATACAATCCGCAGGGAGAAATTGAACTTTTCCAACAGTGTCTATGGGCAAATGCTAAACACTGCAATGGCCATATCATACGAGCAAGCGATGACCCTATCAGCAGAGGAGTCAAGCCTAATAAGGAGCGTGTCAACTGCTAGTTCCAGAGAAGCGAGACAGGTACCTCTGCTGATCGTTCTCAGAATGTGGTGAACATATAAGCCTGAAAAATGTTCTTATTCGTCAATACTCATATTTTTTTTTTCTTCTACAAAATAGTCCTTCTATATTGACCTCAGAGCATTTCGGATAAGTATAGCTTAAGCATAGATTTCCAACCACTATAAATCCCCGTCATCAACTTCGAATCACCATTAAGATTTCAAATCTTTTTGGTAGAATCTTCTTCGACCAAACAAAGTCTGCTTTATTTCACTTAGATGGTGCTCTTAACGTCGCTTTTTTAGCCCTTAATTACACTTTACAATAAGCACAAATACCTTGGATAACAACAATATTTTTTTGATCAGCTATGGTTGCTATGGTTATCCAAGGTCAGATAATTTTTTTTTCCATTTGTTGCATAGTGTTAAAGCAACTTTAGCAAAAAAATATTATATTTTATGATAACCTCTCTCTGGCCATCCAAATTTGGCCAAAGGAATACAATCGTGTACAGCAGCTTTGTTAAGTAGAAAATCAATATAATAATTGTTTTCTTTAATTTAAAGATATTTCCTTAAAAATTCATTTTATTTTGCTTCTATTTGAAAGCAAAATATTTACCAAAAATATTTTGATTTGTTTAAGTGACAATTAAATAAAAATCTCATTTTTCAATAGCAAATATTTGCTGAAAATTTCGAAAACAATTTACAATTGAAAACTCAATTTAAATAATTAAAATCAAGAAGATATTTTTGTTTAAATTACAAATGAAGCATAAAATTGAGATTAATTTTAGAAATAAATGTCACTTGAGGTAAAATGATAGAAATTTAATATAGGATCCGCCAAATAAAGTTTTTTATTTTGAAAATGCTTTAAAAAAAAACTACTGAATGTTTCCTCAAATTTATTTTTTTATTTGAAAGTACAATCTTTCCGGTTAATAATGGAAAATGATTTCATTCAGCACATTATCGATTGTGTGCGGCTGTATTTCACCAATGGCTTCACGAATATTGTCCTTTAAAGCGTCAGTTGTCTCTGGCTTGTTGGCGTTACACTTATCTTTCACGGCACCCAACATATAATAGTCCAACAGTATCAAATCGCAGCTCCGAAGTGGCCAAACAACATCAGCTCTGCGGCTGATAATGCGGTCTTCAAAAACAGGCCGCAAAATATAGAGTGTAGCTTCGGCTGTGTGGCACGTAGCGCCGTCCTGTTGAAATCAAATGTTGCTAATATCCTCCTCTTCAATTTTTGTGAACAAAAATTCGTTCAACATGGCCCGATACCAAAATCCGCACCAAACAGTGACTCATGTTGGGTGTATCGGCTTTTCAATGCCAAGATCAAAATGAGCTTCATCTGAAAATATCGCACACATTCTGCAATATTATCATGATTTTCAAAGTAATGTCGCAATATTCCTCAGCGTTGTTCAAGCGTATACACAACCATATTCGTTTAGCGAAAGGATAAAACTAATTATCTGTCAAATCAGACATGAGCTAAGTGTTACAATTCATGAAATAGGCACTACTTGAAAAAAAACGTTAGATGGCGGACCATTTTTTTAAAAAAAAAAGGAATAAATCAGTTTTATAAAAAAAATCTTAAACAAATTCGTTACGATATACAGTGGGCACTAACAGTTTGCTTGAGTTATACAAATTTAAATCAAAAAACCTTGCTCCCAACACTCGCATACTCTCCTACATGATTAGTACTAAAGTAGAGGTTACCTTACGTTTTACTTTTTTAAAAACGTTTATGAGTTCGTAGATTGCAGTTAAAATAAAACAAATTTTTTGTTTGGTTTTTAATTAATAGTTCTTTACTAAGATAGTTTTATGTTCCACTGTTTGTTATCCTTTTACTAACAATAACAATTTCTATTCTTTGTTACAATTTCTCGACAGATCTTTCTACCGAAACATCTTTCAATCTGATCATTGTTATAACTTAGGATCGATCATAACCTCCTCAACCAGAGTTTAACCACACAAAACTCTTTTTACTTTTAGTTCAAACCAATGCCACATTAGCTGAGTTTATAACAGGCATGTGCAAAAGTAAAAATGTAGTTGTATTAGTGAGAACATGAAAATTACTCTCTCAGAGAAGTAAAGTTGATGTTTAAAAAAAAGAAAAATTAACATGCATCCGCCACACATGTGCATTTGTCGCTGTTTCAGTGACAACTTAAAGCAGGACTGTAAAAGGGATGTTACATTGGCAAACATTTATTTGCAAACATCGCAAATAACCAATCGCATTTAAGGAAAAGTAAGTTATCCATGTATGCGATTGGCTATTTGCGATGTTTGCAAGCAAATGTTTGCCAATGTACCACCCCTTTAAGAACTTTTTTTAAATTATTTTCTGTCCCTAAATAAATATGCGTACAATCTCCTCCCATGACTAAAGCAAGAGCGTAAGAATACGTGTAAATTGAACGTGAACAATTGTTCTATGAAATGAACGCCATTGGTTTACATCAGATTCCTGCAAAGAACAGCTCTTCTCGTACGTACTAACACGAAAGGCAAAAATAAGCAAAGAATAAAAAGAGAGAACTAAAGAGAAAATAAATGAAAAAATACAGTGCTAAGTGGCCTGAGTGAGAGCTTTCAAATTACTGCCACAATTGTAAAATGCATTAATATTAGTTTGCCGGACGCTGGCTTACACCAAATAAACTGATTGTTGTTCGCGCTGATGTACTTTTTATGTGGCTGAGTAAACAATACTTGGAATGCACTCGAACCTCTCTTTATATGAAGTAGATTCCATTTCTTTCCTTTATTTTATTTTTAGATCTTATGTAGCCATGTGAAGGTAAACATCGACTTCTTTCAGCTCTTGTTGTTTGTTATATTCTGTTATTTATTTCTTTTTTTACATGTTTCTGTTGTTGCCGTATATTTTTATCTGTGTTATTGTTGTTTCTATCTGTGTTGTTGTTGTCGACAGGAGTAACCGACCTGATTTTTGTAACACTTCCTTGCACTTAAGCCTGTTCGTACCGAATAGGTTCACTATCTCTTCTCTCATGTTTATCCAATCGTTCAGGTAAATTCAATTCATTTTTGTTCTTGGGTTGTAGTTCTTCTGGACCAGATACTCAATTTCATTTACTCTCTTCATAATCTAGCAGGGTCCTCTTTGGATAATATACAATCTAGTGATCAACATTCTCATTCGCAGTGGGCTATAGTGTGGCGCCATTTTCACTACACTTAAGCCTTTAACACCTTCTACCCAGTTTACATTCTTTCTTTAACCATTTTTATTCGAGCTCGCACCAAAACGAGTATTTCATTCTAATCTTACCTCTTTTCAGCATATTTAACTCTTTCTTTCAGTTCTATAACTGCATTACACTGTCTGCAGTTCTCTATGCAATTGACTATAGCTCGCCGCTATTTAGCCCAGTCAAAATGTAGTTTAAATCTTTCACGGCTCTTCTTTTCTAGAGCCATTATATAACTTATACAACACTTCGTTCACTTCAGAGAAAGGCACCACCAACTGCGATATAAGCATCCATCGAACATCACTAAAGCTTCCATAATAGAGCCTTCTGTTGACAACTCGTTTAGGTCAGGCCATCTATCTTCTTCCTTAGCCACCATAATCTTCCCTAGTATTGGATCACTCCTCTGTGCTGCTGCTCAGTCCTCGTTAACGTTAACATACCTTTGCCGGTTATTGCCTTAACATCTGTCTCATGCTTTTCTGCTTGACCTTGACCTTTTGAGCTACGGACTTTGCTGTTGGTACTTTACTCTCATCAATCAATTTCAATTCTTTCAACTTTCACAGCATTTGCCACTGCTGTCTCGATGTCATCAACTTCTTGACTTATCTTTTTGTTGAGTTTAGCCAGTTCATCATTCGCTGTCTCCAAAGATTTCTGCACCTCTACCAAATATTTTTTTTTTTTTTTTTTTTTTTTTGTTATCAGCTCTACAAGCTTCTCGTACCTCAGCCCGTAGTTCAGACGAAAATTTTACTCTTGGCTCCCGCATGTCCTTCATCATGGCGTCTATAGTGTTGCGTGCTTTTTTCGTTTCTCTATATGCTGGCAGCTTCATTTTTAAGTACTTCTACCTCAGCCGATGTTTATTCATTTATTTTAAAGACTTTAATCCCACTTCCATCAAAGGTTAAAATCTAAATGCATAATTGAGGCTGCTTCTTGATTGCTTCCTTAATTGAAAACCTATTTAAGGCATTAAAAACAATTTAATAAGAAATACCCTTTATCCTTACAGCTCATTTTTTATTATTTCCCTTTTATTTAGATTAGTTTCGTCTTATATCCTTGGCATTAACTTACAATTTAATGGTGAATTGTAATTGAATCCATCTCTGCATCATATTTAAATGTTTTTATTTGTTTCCCACTTTATTACCCACCTTTTGCATTGGTTGTAACAATAAAAACGCAACAGCAGGATAAAAAAATGAAAATAAAAAGGAATTGATTTCTTTTATTAACAATTTGTGAGTATTTGTTGTTATGCAGAGACATTGTTAAAATTGCATAAATAAACTTGGAGAAGCTGTCTCTACTATGTACAGTAATGAAGCAAATATACAAAGAAAGACTGTATCGTTGATATACAAAGAAACAGGAGATTAACTGTAAATAAAAATAATAACAAAAATAAAAAAATAATCTACATTGTGATACTTTCGTTTACGACAGGTAACAAATACAACATTGCCATCATTGTTGCATTAAAATTCTAACTTTAACGCAGCAGGTGGCATTTTCAAAGCACAACTTACTACATATACACACAATATAAAAACGAGTAAACGTAGTTGAAGTCGCAATATACAAATAAAATTCTCTATAATAAAAATAGAAATAAAAATAATAAAAAACTAAACAAATTGCATTGAAATGTTACAAAACCATAAATGCAGTTACTCATACAATTCTAATAAAATGTATTGGGGTTATAAATGTAATACCTCGAATACTAAAGCAAATCATTTGAATAAACAGCAGGATTTGAATATGAGGGCGGATTGACATTGAAGCTACCTGGCGCTAGATGGCGGCACAAACACAAAAACTTTTTCTTTCTTAGAAATTATGATCAGTCAAACGTCAGCTGTTAAAATTTTAGCCAAATTCATCGATTAGTTTATTTGTTGTAGTCGTTTGAAATAAGCAACTTTTGTGTTTCTTGGAAAATGGAAAAAAGTGAAATTCGTGTAATGATTAAACACTACGAGTATTATTTGAAAGGCAAAATGGCGAGAGAGACAAAAAAAGCTTGATTAACATTACGGCGAATCTGTTCCGTCAGATTATATGGTAAAATATTGGATTGCTGAACTTAAACGAGGCTGAACAAGCACTGCAACAATACCATCAACAAGAAGGCCAAAAGAGGTGGTTACTAAAGAAATTTTCAAGCAAATCCTCGATATCGTTATGAATGATCGCCGGGTCAAAATGCGTGAGATTGCTGAAATGGTAAGCATATAATATGAATGTGTGTTCAACATTTTGCATGAACATCTGCATATGAAAAAGCTATCGGCAAGATCGGTGCCGCGTTTGCTCAGTGTTGAACAAAAACGAGTGCGACAGATCACTTCACAGCGGTGTTTGAACATGATAAAGCATAATCCTGCTAAATTTTTGGCGTAGATTAAAAACTGTTGATGAAAGGTGGGTCCACCACTACACACCTGAAACCAAAAATCAATCGAAACAATGAGTGGAACCAGGTGGAAGTGCTCCGAAGAAGGCGAAGAGAGCAAAATCGGCTGGCAAGGTTATGGCCACTGTATTTTCGGATGCACATGGAATATATCTCATCGATTGTCTTGAAAAGGGATCCACAATCACAGGAGAGTATTATCGTGCATTATTGGATCAATGGGTTGATGCAATCAAGGAAAAACGACCACATTTAAACAAGAAAAAAGTGTTCTTTCTTCTAGACAACGCACCGGTTCACACAGCATTAGATACGATGCTAAAACTACGAGAAATCCATTTCGAATTGGTTGATCATCCACCTTATAGTCCAGATTTAGCCCCTAGTGATTTTTTCCTGTTTCCAAACTTGAAAAAATGGCTCGCAGGAAAAAGATTCATCTCAAACGAAGAAGTGATTACCGAAACTAATGCGTATTTTGAGGAGTTCCCAAAATCGTATTATTCAGATGGTATAAAAAAGTTGGAAAATCGTCTTACTAAGTGTATTGAGCTAAAAGGAGACTATGTTGAGTAATGAATGGTTTTTGAAAAAAAAAAAAATTTTTTTTTCCTACTTAGGTAGCTTCAATATCAATCCGCCCTCGTATATGGCTAAAGTAGCACTGAAGTGTACAGTTTTAATTGGCTCCGATTAACAAAAGTATTCAGCAGTGAATAACAAATAAACAACAATTTCATTCAGTTGTATCGGGTGGGCAATTTAAAAGTTTGAATTTAAAAAATCAATAAAACGAAAAAAGGTTTAAAATTTTGCCAAATTATTTTTTTTAAGTACAATTATGCCGATTAGAAATAAAATATTATTTCACTCATATAGCTGCCGCGGCTGGCCTCACAGTACATATCATTCGAGTATTTTGAGTGTATGGGGTCGTATCTCGACAATGACATCACGAATGTTGGCCTTCAAATGCTCAATTGTCTCTGTTTTATCGGCATATTGCTTGTCTTAAACGAAAACCCGTAGAAAATAATCCAACGATGTCAAATCGCAGTTCCTTCGCGGCTAACTGACACGGCCATTTCGGCTAATTAAACGGCCATCAAGCCTTTGACGCAATACATCGATTGTGGCATAATATGTGTGGCAAGTTTCATCCTTCTGTTGAAACGAAATATTGTTCACATCAATACCAAGAAAATCGGCCACAAAATAATTGGTTATCATGGTACGATTGGTGTCTCCATTGAGCGTAATGCCTCCGCTCCACAAGTCACTCGTAATGGGTGCATTGGTTTCTGTAAGACCACGTTTGGGTTTTCTGAGCCCCAAATAAGCAATTTTTCTTGTTAGCGTACCCAGCAAGATGAAAATGGGCTTCATCCGAAAAGATGATTTTATTTTGGCAAAATCGACATCATCGTGCAGTTTTTGTTGGCCTCAGAGCGAAGCGAAAACGAAGCGGATGGTCATGCGCCTTCAACTCTTGAACCGATTGAACTTTGTAAGCCTCATACCGAAATATTCAAGTCAAGTTTTTTTCCCAACTTCGTTTCTTTGTTCCGGTGTTTGACAAATTCAACCATGGAGAGGTACACAATTGAGCAGCGCGTCAAGATTGTTGCAGCCTTTTACGAAAATGGCCGTTCAAATAAAAATGCATTTCGTTCACTTTGTAATTTTTGCGCAAATTTAAGAAAACCAAGTCTGTAGGAAATGTGGAAACACCTGTGCATGCTCGTGTAGTTCGTTCTGGGGAAAATATTCCGTTGTTTACGATAGTGTGGCAGAGGAGCCATTAAACTCGACTCATCGTCGTGCCTTGACACGCTTTCAAGGTTCAACTGACTCAAGAGCTGAAACCTACTGACCATTGCAAGCATCGTCAATACGCCGAGTGGTTAGGTGAACAGACAGAAGTGCATGGTGACTTTAAAAAGAAAATCGTCTTCATACTTTCATCTCAGTGGATTCGTTAACAAGCAGAAATGCCGCATTTGAAATGCCGCACGTATTTCTAAATGATAACAGTCCTCTTGTAGCCAAAAATTGAGGATATGGACGCGGACGATATGTCTATATACTTGCCGCACAGCCAACGAAACAATGATTCTTTTACAATAGTCGTGTTATCTCATGTCGTGGCGATGTCAATTGGCCGCCACGATCATATGATTTGACACTGTTTGACTTCTTTTTTTTAAGGATATTTTAATGAAGAAGTGTACGTGAATAAGCCACAAATAATTCGAGAGCTAAAGGATAAGGGGGTGATAGAATTAATTTTTGGCGCCGATTTGACTTGATCAAGAAATGCTAGAGTTTAGGACGCCAAAATTGGGCAAAATTGCTCTGAAATTCTCGAAGGAGGAAAATATACATGGGCATGATTTTGAACTCGAAGCTCACCTGAAGGTGTAATGCTGAGAGTTGAATAATAAAAGCGTTATGTGCCTTCTACTAGGTACAAGGGACTTTTGGAAAAAATGGGGTCTTTTGGAAAAAATAGGGTCTTAAGCCCCCTGCCTTGTATTGGACTTACACCGAGCGTCAATAGATCAATCCTCACCTATGGCGTCCTTATATGGTGGGCGATGGTGAATATTAAATAACAAATGGCTATTCTGAATAGAGTGTAGAGGCTAGCCAGTCTTGCAATCACCGGTGCCATGACTGACTGAGTGGACTGAGGCACGTTCGTATTGGACACTGTACCATCCTACAGAAAGTGGGCGATCTTATGCTGACGCTTCAGACAGATTGGGTGGTATGTAATTTAAGTATCAGTAGGTCTTACGCCATCTTACGGCTTTTAGGGATGAATGGGCTGACGAATTTGTCTTCCGGGATGACACAGTAGCGGGATATACCGATGACTCGAAGTCGGAAATGGGTACAGGATCGGGTTTTTACTCAGATGATCTATACCTCAAGGTCTCTCTGAGACTAATTCATGATTGCATTGTTTTTCAGGCGGAGACCTATGCTATAGACAAGGCCGTCTGGCGTATCCGGGAATTAAGTCTCGAGGCCTCATGGCGTCTTAGAATCTACGTAGACAATCTCACTGCAATCAGTGCTATCAACTCGTACATGATTAAATCGAAAATCGAAATATCTCCAATTGCATTCGCTCACTGGCCCGGCTGGTACGAAAATATGTCGAATTGATATGGGTTCCGAATCATGCGAGCAACTGAAGGAATGATATTGCTGATGAGTGCTCTTCTACGGGGTCCTCTCTGGCTCTCGTGCAGAGGAATTCGCATGCCCCTCTGGGTCGCTGTTGAGCTTGATAGACAGATGGGCATTGAGAAACACAAGTGAAGCAATATAACCACTTATAGAATATCCAGAATACTTTGTCCTTATCTTTCTATGGAAAGGATAAAGTCGCTTCTTAGGTTTAGAATGAGGTCGATCGGACTTCTTTCTGGCATAATTACCGGCTACTATATAATATGTCGCATATCAGAGCGCAATGAACGCCCTGTCATGGCTACTGTAGGAGCAGACAGGATGAGGAAAAAGGGAAATCGGTACAAGACTTTCTGTGTGACTGCCACGTCCTATAGGTGCTTGGACTAAGATACCTGGGTGTATGCTATATCCATGATCTGGACTTTCTAAAGGTGTGTCACTGTCGAAGTTGATTGACTTTGTCAAGGATACCTGTTGGATCACGTGATGCAAATGAAATTTTTGGATCCTTAGATGGGGAACTTTTGGAACTCTCCCATATCCACTGTTTCGGTTTCTTTAATGAGTCAGTTCTGTAAAGGATAGTACAATGGCCAATATGTTCTCAGAATAAAGTCGTAAATCTCTGGCGACACACAAACTCAACCTAAACTAAGATGGCTACAAAATTGAGTTCACCGGAAAGCTAACGAATTGTAGAACCAGGCGAAGACGACTGGAGAAGCAGCTACTTTAGAAAGATACAAATATAGGCATTATTTTATATGATCTTTAAAGGGTGTCTCTGAAGAAAGATTTTTTTTTTCAAAAACCATTTATTTCTGAACATACTCTCCTTTTAGGTCAATACATATAGTAAGACGATTTTCCAACTTTTTTATCCTTTTATTTTGGGAACTCCTCCAAATACGCATTAGTTTCGGTAATCAATTCTTGGTTTGAGGTGTATCTTTTTCCTGCGAGCCATTTTTTCAAGTTAAGTCAAGATTATAAGGTGGATGATCAACCAATTCGAAGTGGATTTCTCGTAGCTTTAGCATCATATCTAATGCTGTGTGAACCAGTGCGTTTTCTTGAAGAAAGAGCACTTTTTTCTAGTTTAAATGTGGTCGTTTTTCCTTGATTGCATCAAGCAATTGATCCAATAATGCGCGGTAAATACTCTCCTGTGGTTGTGGTTCCCTTTTTAAGATAATCGATGAGCAATATTCCGTGTGCATCCCAAAATATAGTGGTCGTAACCTTGCCAGCCGATTTCGCTGTCTTCGCCCTTTTCGGAGCACTTCCACCAGCTTCCACCTATTGCTTCGATTGATTTTAGGTTTCAGGTGTGTAGTGGTGGACCCACGTTTCATCAACAGTTATTAATCTACGCCAAAAATCAGCAAGATTATGCCTTATCATGTTCAAACACCGCTGTGAAGTGATCTGTCGAACAAGTTTTTGTTCAACACTGAGCAAACGCGGCACCCATCTTGCAAAATGTTGAACACACGTTCATATGATATGTTTACCATTTCAGCAATCTCACGTATTTTGACCCGGCGGTCATTCATAACGATATCGAGGATTTTCTTGATATTTGCTTCAGTAACCACCTCTTTTGGTAACCAGCCCTGTTGATGGTATTGTTGCAGTGCTTGTTCGGCCCCGTTTAAATTCAGCAATCCAATATTTACCATATAGTCTGACGGAGCAAATTCGCCGTAATGTTTATCAAGCTTTTCTTTTGTCTCTTTCGCCATTTTGCCTTTCAAATAATACTCGTAGTGTTTAATCACCACACGAAATTCACTTTTTTTCATTTTCCAAGAAACACAAAAGTTGCTTACTTCAAACGACTACAACAAATAAACTAATCGATGAATTTGGCTAAAATTTTAACAGCTGACGTTTGACAGATCGTAATTTCTAAGAGAGAAAAAGTTTTTGTGTTTGTGCTGCCATCTAGCGCTAGGTGGCTTCAATGTCAATCCGCCCTCGTATGACGCTTATAACTACGCGAGTTGCAAGGCGTTAAAGAATAACTCTACTAGTGAGCAACACGTTAAATAATTATGAATCAATTTGGGTCATTGAAGTTTCTCTTAAGAAAAAGTAAAATATTTTTAAGGCAGGAAACTTAAAAGGAAGGATGGAAGTGCGAAAAGCAGGTTTATAAAGTGTATATAACTGCAAAAGCTTCGGCATTCTTAAATATGGCCACTATTAAACGTTAACAATATGTTAAGGTTATGTATGGTATGTATGCATGAATGCAATTTTCAAGTGTGTACACTACATACAATGTTAATATTAAAATTTCATATATATATTCGTATAATGTTTTTTTTGCATTCATCAACACTTTTGAAACAATCAAGCATTTCATTTTTGAAATATTTTTTGCAATTATTTTTGCCAAAAATTTTTCTTTCTCTTAATGACAAAAATATTGTCGATTATGTTACATTTTTGCTTTGTGTGCAATAAAAAAGAAATGCTTTTTTTAAAACGAAAAAAAAAAATAAAATAAAATAAAATTTTAATGTTCATTTACAGATATTTTGACACTGATAGATTGCTTATGTAAGAATTATTTCAGTTTTATATTTTACAAAAGAAATTCAAAAAACAATATAATTTAAGAAAAATGTCAATTGTTTTTTGCTTCGTAATTGCTTTGTTCCATGAATATTTAATTAAAGAAAAAAATGCCATTTATTTTAACAAAATAATACAAAAAATTTCAAGACTTTTAAGAAATAAAAGAAAATATTAAAATCAAATTAGAAGGACGTCTAAAAGTTAGCTATTTGATACCCTACACCACAATCCAGTCATAAAATACTTCCCCCCTAAATGAAAACACTTAGAGATAAGCTATAGTCGTTTATTCAAAATTAATATTAAATTTATTTCGCCTTACAATTGTAGTAAATGCTTAAACTCAATACGATCTAACATATTCGATAATGTTATGCAGTGTTGCCATATTTTTTTTTAGAAGAACTGAAAATTTAGTAGAAATTAACTGATTTTCAAGTAAAAATCGTACGCCAATTATTTTAAACTTTTGATAACGCTATGCAACAAATGGAAAAACATTTTCAGACCTTAAATAACCACCATATTTTTTTGATGCGCTATGGTCGCCTAACTTCACATAATCCAAATAAGTACAAAAAGAAATTAATTTAAAATTTATTGATACCCACGTATTTAAATAATAATTATTTGATTTAAATTAAGCACGAAACATGCCTACCATTAGTACATTTTAAAGGTTATATTGGGCACTTGGTTAAATTCAGTTGAAAATTTGGCCAAAAATATAACACCTTTTTTCTATATTTGAAACGAGCTTAATTAATCCAAATATGTTTTGATCGATAGCCCTTGGCCAGTATTCTATCAGCGTAGAACTCCTCGGTTTTCTGACCCAAACCTGATACAATTGCTTCATGCAGGTATTTAAATTTATAGTATTAAGTGAGTTATACAAATATCAAAACAAATGATAATACGAAGGTGTAAAGTCCGGGCTATACGGTGGATGCATCAGAATATACCACCCACATACTCTCTGTTTTGCAAGGTCATCAAATATTTGTGTGCTCCAGCGTTGTAATGGGGGAACACAGCACCATTGATTCGTTGATCAAATCTGTTAGTTTTATTTAAATTGCTTTCATCAATCTTCTTAATTGTTGACAGTAGAGATCAGAATCAATAGTTTTATCACGTCTTAGAAGCTCATAATGAACAATTTCCTTCCAATCCCACCAGACACAAAGCACTACATTTCTTGGTGTCAATCCAGGCTTTGCCACCGTCCGTGAAGCTCTACTTTGCTTCCTTCATAATATTTTTCGCACATTATTATCGTACGTGATCCATTTTTCAGCGTCCGTAATTATTCGTTTCTGAATGGTTACATTCCGTTCATTAAAAATTTCACTGTTTATACATGAGCATCCAAACATCCACCTTATTTGTATCCAGATTTCTTCAAATAGTTCATGCCTTTTTGGTGATGAACGTTTAGTACCCTAACATCATCCATGCTGCTTATGTGGGGGTCTTTCTCAATTTTTTTTCCCTTAAATTTTATCGTTTTTTAGTGATTGGTCCATCAGAGCGATGTTCATATTTCACATCAAAATTATCAGATCGAAAACGGTCAATTACTCATATCCCTGCTATTTGTTTAGTTACAGCATTTCAGATTCTATTAATAACTTTTCTTTTAAGAATTTTTTTTCTAAAACGTGAATTTTTTGAAGAGGCTGCTTCATACATCTTAAAATAACTTTGAAATCACAGATTCGATTTCGTTACGCCATATGTTAAAAAATTGCAAGTTATACCAGCTTTAAGTCTTTCAAATATAATGTTTTTAACATAACCCGTATGTTTGGATATATAGAGAAAAGTCATAAAAAAAAATTTTTTTTTGTTTTAATTATGATATATTTGATAGAATATTCCACTGAGTGTATGGTGATATTTATGTCAATAAAAAGCAATTTTAATTTTAATTCAATTTCAATATCACTTGATTTTGGTTTACGGAATAATCCGGATAATTTAACTGGTAGCGTATTTTAAATTCAAGGATAATACAACAAATGTGGAGTATAAAGCGTGTTTTTTATAGAGGTATAGAACTTCAAGTTGGCACTACTTTTCAAGAAGGCAACCGATTTAACAGCTGTCAAGTGATTTATTCTCAGTTTGGTTTGGTAATTCATCATGAATAGAGTCACGCCCGGCGTAGATTCGTCGAATGGGCCCAAAACGGGATTACCGTTGTTCCCGATTTTCATAAGCGAATTTTGCTTAGCGATGAAGCGCGCTTCTGGTTAAATGGCTACGTCAACAAACAAAACTGCCGCATTTGGAGTTACATGCAGAAAAACTGACTGTTTGGTGCGCTTTATGGACTGGTGGAATCATTGATCCGTACTTTTTCAAAAACGATGATTACAAAACGTTACAGTTAATGGTGAGAGGCATAGAGCCATGATTACTAACTTTTTCATTCCTTAATTGAATAACCATGATGTCTAGGAGATGTGGTTTCAACAAGACGGCGCAACATGTCACACAGCTCGTGCCACAATAGATTTATTGAAAGACACGTTTGCTGACCGTCTAATTTCACGTTTTGGACCTGTGAATTGGCCTCCAAGATCTTGTGATTTAACACCGCTAGACTACTTTCTGTGGAACTATGTAAAGTCATTGGTTTATGCAGTAAAGCCACAAACGCTTGACCATTTGGAAGACAACATTCGCCGTGCTATTGCCGATATACGGCCACAAATGTTGGAATAAGTCATCGAAAATTGGACGTCCAGATTGGACTACATCCGCGCCAGCCGTGGCGGTCATATGCCAGCAATCATATTTAAAATGTAATGCCACAAGATTATCTTTCGGATGAATAAAATTCATGTCAATCGAATAATCCATCGCTGTTTTATTGCAACTTAAAGTTCTATACCTCTATAAAAAACGCCCCTTATAAGTAATATAAAGGCACTGCACTCGCATTTTACAATATTTTTCGACAAGCTTGGCACCCACCCGGTAAACCAGATTCAACTACACTGAATCCAGTGGTACTTACCGCTTTTTTAAGTTAGCTCTTGTTTTTGAGATATACATTTATTTTGAAAGTGGAAGAGATTGTACAACAGATATGTACATAAATCAAAAACCGTTTAGTTTATTGTAGAAACTAAAAAAACCGAAATTCCGCAATATAATTACCCTTAAAACTAAAACCTTGTTTAGGACTTGATGTTCATTATTCATACGTACTTATTTACATAGTATGTAATGTAATCCCACTGTTCTTTTGTCAAAACATTGATATTTCCTAAATATGAGTACACACATTGCGTTAATTCTCTTTTTCTTTGTGATCAGTGGCCAAAACAGGAATATTTACATTATCGAATTGAAGAAGGTACGAGTAAACACCACCACAGAAAATGGGGAAAATTGTAATAAAAAAAAAAACAAAATTTAATGTAAAAACATAAAAATCTGCACAATTTATATTTTTAAACAAAAAACTTCAAAACTGCTCAATGCTTAAATAAGTGCATAATACAAGTAAATCTGCACATTTGGCAACTCTGCACTAATTGCAAAACGACATAAATGTCCAAATGAGAACAATAATATCAATCATACGTAGTGATTGACAAAAAGTTTATGTGTAAACGCATACATGTTGGAATTGCACGACTTTAGTTATTATTTTTCTTCGACTCAGACTTAAGTTTTAACTTATTTTTTAGAGATTGTTCAACAAGACTTACTATTACACTTCAAGCTTTTAACTGAAATTTGTTTTTATGTTACTTTTCAGTAACTTTTGATAAACCATTTAAAGAACCATTATGCGACTGACTTTTGGTATAAAATCTTGTTTATAGAAGAGGTTAATTTTCGCTTTAATGGTTAAAATTTAAGAGCATACACTAAAAGTAATCTCCAAATGTTAAATAGGTCACTGTTGCATTCACAAAAATTGACTATTTGGCGCGGATTACCATCCAACACACAGTAGTTTCACTTATATGGAGTCGACGGCCAAAATACATACGATTAGAATATCAAAGTTAAGCATAATTCACTGCATTATACAACTGTGGATATTATTTATTATAAGAATGAATGTGATTGATAACCACGTAAAAACGTGCGAAAATAATTTATGCAATTTGATATAAAATTATAAATAAATTTGAAAATGTTATAAAAAATCTAATTAAATTAATTATTGCATTTACTGAAAATCCAAAACTATTATCAGCGTAATAAAACTTAATAACTCGACCAATTGCCAACAAATTTTTAAAAAATAATTTTAATATTTTATTAATATCTAAGCATAATTACATACTACTTCAATAAGTTCATAAATAGTTCGGTTACTATTTAAATTAGTGTGTAAATCTCTTAACTTGAAAGTGAAATTGTTGTTGCTGGCGATTTCAATGTTCATAATTCGTCCTGGATACGGCATTCAGGCCGCACAACTCCAGAAGGCCAATACGTGTAGCTATTTGCGGCGCACAACCACCTTGCGCAATTAGTGAATGAACCTAATCACATATCGTGTGTAGATGGGCACCAGAACAATACCCTCGACCTTTTCCCCACTACACACCCTGAAAAGTATGTAGTTAAGGTCCTTGCACCTCTCGCAAATTCGGATCAATATACCATTTCTGCCTCTTTCCCGTTCCCACTCTTCACAATGCTTCACATACAGCTACGAAGCGCTGGGTTTTTAATTACGGGAAAGCTCGTTGGGCTGAGTTTAACGATTTCTATGGGCATTTCAATTGGTAACTTTGTGTCCTTGATTGTAACGTGAATGCCATGGCCGAAATGGTTGTCAATATAATAAAGCTAGAGATGGATAATTTCCTCCCATCCAGAAAGCATCCGATTAAATCAAGAAATAAATCTTGGTTTAATCAGACGTGCAAGCTTGCAGTCAGATCCAGAGGGGAAGCTCTAAGATATTGGCGTAATAACAAATGCGATGATACTGATTCGCTAAGCAAACAGACGAAATCTTCATGTGCCGCAGTACTTAGGCACGAAAAGATTTTATACGAACAACGCCTGCGTGCTAAAGTTTTTACTTTTCCGCGGGAAAGTAAGAGCTTTTAGTCATTCATTAAAAGGCTTAAGAACAGCGCCAGTTCGCTTCCAGTCCTTATAAAGGATGAGCAAACATTCACTAACGCGGTTGATAAGGCAAACCTTCTGGCTAAAATGTTTGCAGGTAATTGGAACTTGCCGGAGGGCGTTCAACCACTGCCCGAACTTGAAAGAGTATAAGTGACTATGCCTAATATATTCTTTCGATCCCGTGCAGTTAAAAAGGTTTTTGCAGATCTCGACGTTAATAAGTCCTCTGAGCAGGATGACATTCCAGCGCTGCTCCTGAAGCAGATCTCTTCAGCACTTGCGCGTCTATTGGCAAATCTTTTCAGTGCGTCTTATCGTGCTGGTGTTTTTCCATCTGGAAGACTTGCAATGTAACGCCAATCCCTAAAAAGACTGAGGCTAGTAACCCTGAAATCTACCTTCAAATAACAGTTTGTTCGGCACTTTCCAAAGTCATGGAGAGTATGATTAATCATCACCTTGTAAAATATTTTGAGTCCAACAATTTGCTGAGCGATTGCCAATACGCTTTTCGTAAGGGCCGCTCTACTGGTGATCTGCTGACACTACGCTCTGAAAGGTGGAATAGGTCCATTCATGGATTTGGTGAGAGTAAGTTTGAGGCCCTAGATATTCTCAAGGCGTTTGACAGAGCCTGGCACGAGGCTCTCATATCCAAACTTATTGCTTTTGGTGTCGGTAGTCACTTTTCTCGATTTATATCGAGCTTTCTCAGAAATCGTACTATAAGAGTTCAGAGTTCATCCGACGAGTTCAGGATAAATTCAGGGTTAGCGCAAGGCTCTGTTCTTTTTCCAACTCTATTTCTAATATTTCCTAACGATTTTCTTTTTCTCACTTCTAATCCTATTTACTCTTCCGCAGATGACAGCAATATGTGTCATTCATATTCTTTTGATCGTAGGCCGAGCCTTTTGGAGAATTTGACACGGTTACAAGCGACCTGGCGAAAATCTCCGAGTGGGATCATGCGAACAGGGTCGATTTTAATGTGTGCAAAACCCAATGTTGTTTTCTGACACACAGACGTGGTGGTGTGTTGTTACCTGTGTCAATGGGTAATGTAGATATTGAGCAATTAGATACTCTTGATGTTCTGGGCGTGAGCATTCACTGTGATGTTCAGAAGCATTCAAAAGCCTCGGCTATTTAAGACGGTGTAAGAATTACTTCACTTCATCTGATCTCCTTAATATTTACAAGACCTATATCTGACCCAAATTGGAATAAAACTCTCATGTATGGGCTGGTGCTTCAAAGTTTATTTTGGAGCTTCTCGACCGCGGCGTATAGGAGAGGGCGAATGTTCTTATTAATGACGGCAGGGTAGCCAACTCTATTGATTCATTAGGGTATCGTCGAAATGTGGCGTGTGCTTCATTGTTCTATCGGTACTATAACGGAATGTGTTCTAACGAAATTAAGGAACTATTTCCTGGTAATCATATATTTTTACGTAGTACTCATATTTCTCGTAGATCGCATCCCTTTGTAGTTGTCCAGTGAATCGCACAAGGCATTATAGGGAGAATTCGTTCTTTAGTCGCACTGTTCGTTTGTGTAACAATCTTCCTGCGAATGTGTTTCCTGACACTTACGACACGAACAAATTTAAATCGAACATCCATAGACCCTTCTCTATCCATTCTCCTTCCCACAATCTATTTTTCTAGTACCAGCACAATGTACTGCAGGAGTAGGTTTATCCCCTGAGTACTGGTCTCAAGAGAAAAAAAATATATGAAAAAAATTGGATGATCAATTTGGATGAAATACAATTTTTTTGTTGTAATTGTATTAATTTGTATCGTATAAGCGATATTTTTTTCAAAATTCATATATATCACTCATGCGCTCAGTAGAATTTTGGACAATTCCAGGAAAAATATTTTTTTTACAAAACTAGGTACTTTCACTTTATTGGGAATAAAATATGTATTTACCCATCGATTTTCATGAATTATGGTTTATTTTATTTTCATTTTATCCAACTTTATGCAAAGATAATGAAACTGGTAAATATTTGCTACTTTCTATTGTATGTGAATTTTTAGAAATCAAAAATATCGTAATTAAAAAAAAATTATGAGTTTTTTTTCTCAATAACATTAAAAATACGAGTTATAATGGTATATGATGTTAGAATGACATATATAGCGTAACGAAGTCGAATAAGTCATTTGAAAGTTATCATGAAATGTATGAAGCAGCCTCTTCAAAAAACTCACATAAAAAAAAAATCTAAAAAAAAACTTATCTACAGGCGACCATAATGCATTAAAAAATATAGCGGTTATACAAGGTCAGAAAAGCTTTTTTCATTTGTTGCATAGTGTAATAATTGGTTGAAAACAAATTTGTTTGTTTGAAAACTGCACTCAGATTCGTCAACTTCACTTAATGACACATAGATTTTTAAGAAAATAAAAATGTCTAAAAAGAAAATACAACACATCAGCGCCTTTAAAACTCTATTGTGAGATTTTGGTATATTTGGTATTAATGTGTCATCCTGTCCATGCCGTACTTATTTGTGTATTTGCCGGCACTGCCAATTCGACAATCTTAGTGTGTTACATTTGAATTAACGGAAATAATTCGAATGTTGTAGCAAGAACAAGAAGATTCGAAAGTAATATCCATTGTATATTAAAGGCAGCGTCTTATGCATTAGTGCAGTAAATTATCGTTTTGCTGTCATAAAATAAAGTCGTGTTTAAGCGTAAATAAAAGTGTGTTATAAGCGAATATTAAGTAAAGATAAAGTGAGAAATAAAAACTGTAAAACAACAACAAAGTGTTGTCTATTTTATTTTGACGCTTTTTAAAAGAACCCAAATGTTTTAAAAGAAAGTTAAAACGTAACAATATATACATATCATTCAAAAGGTCTGTTTCCCTTCTTTCCAAAAAAAAAAAAAAAATCTTAAAATCGGTTAATATTCAGCTATGTTCTTAGCTTATAAGTACATGATGGTTCGAAAAACCGAATTTTACCCGTAACTCGAGATTATGGAAATGTTTTGAATATGCCATCGTGTTATTTATGACATTTCTTTGTTTTTCTTTTTTAATCTAACAACTGCTCACGAATGATATGCAGGTATTTTATAATATATTTACCCTTCTTTTTAACAACAGGTTTATCTGCCTAATCAATTATAAGTTATCATATTTTTTATTATCAATACAATAACCTTAGTTATTTATATAACCAAGTTTGTTTGTAGTATTTTTTTTCTCGAAATAAAACATTATTGTCATTTTCCTGTTGCAAAACATTTGTTCTTTTTTATTGAACAATTTCTAAATAATTAGAAAATTGTGGTTTCAATTAACAATGAAATCTAATTAAAAGCTTTTAATGCTTAAAACGAAATTATAACTAAAAACACAATATCGTATACGTACAAGTACCAATACAGTGGCTTATATAAACATATACACATAAGTACTTGTATATTAAACTCATGTATTATACTCTCCTGTATACTATAGTACATGCAATTATTTTCTACAACAATTATTATAAAGTGTGTGTTCGTTATTGTCGTTATTGTTGTATACGATAATCAAATACAACGAAATATTAGGAAAACCACAAAAACATACTAAAAACAAACTATGATTACAACAATAACAGCAATAAGAGTAATAAAAACAACAACGACAATAATAATTATAAAATATATTTAATATACATCGACATGATTTATAATACAGACATGAAGAAATACACACAAACACACACAGATAGGCAAACTGTTATTAAGACCTATGAGTCATTTTACAGGAAACTTTTTTGTACTGAATTTTGTAAAACTTTTGAGGCAGATAAAGACTTATTACACTCAATTAGGCAAGCAAATGAGAAGAAAATATTCTCTTCTTCGGTAGCAGAGAATCCAGGGGAGCTCCGAAAATCAAATATCCTGCTTGCTATTTGAAGCACATAAGTTAGTCCTGGCTTATAAATAAGTCTCAAAAGGGGGTTATTATCCTGATAACTAATGAAATTACTAGCAATGTTGCTGCAAGGACTAAGATCGTTCTTGAAATCTTAACAGGGAATAGGTATAACAAAGAAAGAGCTCAGTGGTAGGGTTTAAAGGACTGTTTATAATAAAAATATTAATTGGATTCCCATCAATAGTGCAGCCAAGGCATAAGAGATGAACTGAAGAGTCCCGGGCCTAACACATAGATGGTGCTAATTTTATTGCATTCGCCTCTTTCTCAGGTAGTGCTAACCTGCCAAAGACAGCGGTTAAAATTTCATGATATTCCACTAATTAGCTTGCAAGCTATTATGCTCTCCTACTTTTGTTATTTTCAGAACAATTGATCAAAAACAATTTCGTGTTTTAGTTCTACACTGTTTTTTGATGGTAAAAAATATCGTTCAAACAAATCAATTGCTTAAAAAGTGTTAAGAAGACTCCGCTCCATCAGAAACAACAATAATAGTTACGTGGTTTTCTGACTTCAAACGTATTCGTAGAGACACCGATAGTGCATAACGTAGGGGATGAGGCGGTTACACCAGAAAACATTAAAAAACATCGCCAAGATATCGAAAGATCATGTTGGCTTTATTTTACATGAGCATTTGACTATGAAAAAAAGCTCAGTTCAAAGTGGATGCCCTATTTGCTCACTGTTGACCAAAAACAAGAACGTGTTGGCCATGTTTCAACGAAACAAATGTGACAATGGATGAAACATGGATTCATCACTTCACTCCAGACTCAAAACGATCGTCATCTGAGTGGACAGCAACTGATGAACATCGCTCTAAGCGCTAAAAAGCACAACAACCAGCTGGATTTTCAGTATTTTTGGTGCGAGATGCAATATTCATCGACTGTCTTGTGAAGGAAAATACCATCAACACTCAATTAGATAATCAAACGTAGTTTATCTCGTGTTATAAGGTAGCTTTTTTTCGGCGTTATGATGGCTACAAGTACTTTCTTCCTTTTTTCATTTATTAAAGCTTAAGATTTCGTCGCACCTCAGTTAAATACATTTTAAAATAACCCTCATCATTTGAAATGTTTATTTACTAAAACATAAATAATTAAATAAATTATAACTAAAAACTTTACACACTATAATCGATTACCATCATCATCAGTACCAGCACGGCACCACCACTTCAACTACTAACGTTTGTTTGCCTATCAAAATGTCAACTAAAATGTTTTCTGTTTTTTTGCCACTTAACTCGAAAATTTACACATATTTTGTGTTATGCTCTCTATACACTTAACCACAAAATTATACCTACAAACAAAACACACAGACACACTACTAACTAACTAACTCTCGCATAGTAATATAGTATATATGTAAACTTAAAAACAAAAACAAAACATGTCACTTAATTTATGTCTAACAACTAACGTCTGTCTATAGACAGCTAATGACTCATGAATTTTTTACTTCGTACTACACGTATACCACACACATACACAAATTTAAAAATAAATTAAAATACGTTGTAAATATTTAATAAATTATCATTGTAAGCGTTACATGCTGCATATGTTTTCCGCTTAATTTTTTATTCTAAGTATGCATGTACCAACACTTCTAAAAGTAGAATGTAACCGAATAATTTACATGTAAATTATGAAAAAGCATTGTAATGCGCACATATACACCCTCAAAATAGTTACTCTCATATACGAGGGCGGATTGATAAAAAAAAAATTGAGAAAAACATTTTTTTTTTTTTCAAAAACCATTCATTTCTCCTTTTAGCTCAACACACTTAGTAAGACGATCTTCCAACTTTTTTATCCTTTTATTTTGGGAACTCCTCAAAATACGCATTAGTTTCGCTAATCACTTCTTCGTTTGAGATGAATCTTTTTCCTGCGAGCCATTTTTTCAAGTTTGGAAACAGGAAAAAATCACTATGGGCTAAATCTGGACTATAAGGTGGATGATCAACCAATTCGAAGTGGATTTCTCGTAGTTTTAGCATCGTACCTAATGCTGTCTTAACCGGTAAGTTGTCTTGAAGAAAGAGCATTTTTTTCTTGTTTAAATGTGGTCGTTAATTGCATCAGCCAATTGATCTAATAATGCATGATAATACTCTCCTGTGATTGGGGATCCCTTTTCAAGATAATCGATGAGCAATATTCCGTGTGCATCCCAAAATACAGTGGCCATAACCTTGCCAGCCGATTTCGCTGTCTTCGCCTTCTTCGAAGCACTTCCACCAGCTTCCACCCATTGCTTCGATTGATTTTTGGTTTCAGGTGTGTAGTGGTGGATCCACGTTTCATCAACAGTTTTTAATCTATTCCAAAAATGAAGCTGTGAAGTGATCTGTCGAACTCGTTTTTTGTTCAACACTGAGCAAACGCGGCACCCGATAGCTTTTTCATATGCAAATGTTCATGCAAAATGTTGAACACACCACGTTCATATGGTATGTTTACAATTTCAGTAATCTCACGGATTTTGATCCGGCGATCATTCATAAAGAAAGCGAGGATTTTCTTGAAAATTTCTCCAGTAGCCACCTCTTTTGGCCTTCCTATTGATGGTATTGTTGCAGTGCTTGTTCGGCCCCGTTTAAATTCAGCAATCCAATATTTTACCATATAATCGGACGGAACAGATTCGCCGTAATGTTTATCAAGCTTCTCTTTTGTCTCTTTCGCCGTTTTGCCTTTCAAATAATAGTGTTTAATCACTACACGAAATTCACTTTTTTCCGTTTTCCAAGAAACACAAAAGTTGCTTACTTCAAACGACTACAACAAATAAACTAATCGATGAATTTGGCTAAAATTTTAACAGCTGACGTTTGACAGATCGTAATTTCTAAGAAAGAAAAAGTTTTTGTGTTTGTTCTACCATCTAGCGCTAGGTAGCTTCAAAGTCAATCCGCCCTCGTATACTAAACAACATGTTTTACAAGCCTTTTTAATATGTTATTTAAATAATGAAAATTTTATATTTGAAAATGGCTTTTTCTCGGCAAATTAATGACAAATCATAGTAATCAATCAGAGGCAGATGTGTAGCTATGATGCGTAGGAGTTATATTTAAGCACTTCAATGTGATCCCTATTCTAGAGATACGTGGTCAGCTTAGTAATTCTTATACTTGATTGGTATTGTTACGAAAATAAAAATGCCTAAAGAGATAATACACATGAGCGCCTTTAAAACTGTATTGTAGCTTTTTGGTATATTTGGTAATAATGTGTCACCCTGTCAATCCCGTAGTTATTTGCGTTACATGACAACATAACCAACTCGACCTTTTTTAGGTTACATTTAAATCAACGGATATAAAATAGAGCATATAAGACATTTCCGGAACTTTCCAAGCTGTAGGCAATCAGGTATATAAAGAGGCTGCTTTACCTACACGTGAGTTAGTTATCGTCTTGCTGTCATAAAATAAAGTCGTGTTTAAGCGAAAATAAAAGTATGACTATTAAGCTGTTATATCAAGATAAACTGTATAAAAGTAAACTGTATAGTGTAGTAAATAAAAAGCTGTAAACAACAACGAATTGGTGCTTATTTTATTTTAACGCAATTTAAACGAACTGAAACGTTTTAAAATAGTTAAAATATAACAATATTTCCAGTTTAAGAACTTTGAATACAGCACTGAACTCGTTAGTTGCTATCGGTTACTGGATTTCTATTGTATTTCAAACAAGCTGCGGCTATTGCTAGATTTTTGACAACACTTGAAACAGACACCCCAGTGAATTTAAGAAAAAGTGAATAGGTGAACTTTGCGTTAAAAGCCATTATGATAAATAAAGGTGGGCCTGATAAATATAGTCCAAAAAGGTTAGAGCGAATTCGGAAGTAACACATTATTTAGTTCGTTATTAAAGTGGTTTGGTATAAGCGTTTGACGCTGTTTACACGATCTCTGATATCAACTAAAGCAATTTGTTTCTTTAGTTGAACGAATACCAGACGATACTAAGTCGACAAGTCTTTCAACTATTGAGCTCATGGCTTAATTTTTTGAATAGTACGCGATGTAATTTACATTCAGTAGCTCAAAAAGGGTAAACCGGTTACCAATGAATGTTAATCACAAGTTTTCCATAAATCCAATATTGGTTTGAGGCAAAAAAGATACCATCTAGCGATGAAAAAAAGTTCTTCACTCAATATCATTTACAGATGCACACGAGTGTAATTGGTATTGAAAAACCGCTTGAAATTGGCTACAAACCGTTATAGCATGCAGCCTACTATCAAATTTTTTTTCTCCTTCACTACTCTAGGCAACATATTGGCTTTCCACAAAGCATACATTATTTTGTTTTAGTTTCAATAATCAAGTTTATTTTCAAGCTAAGTAGGTGTTTAATCTACTGTAACTTGACTCTATATCGTTTATCAGTCATAAAGTAAAGTCGTGTTTAGACATAAATAAAAGTGTTGTATAAATAAATATTAAGTGCAAGATAAATAAGTTGCAGTATTAAGATAAACTGTATAAGAACAAAGTGAGGAAATTAAAACTGTAAAATAACAACAAGGTGGTGTTTATTTTATTCTAACGCAACAGTATCTTTGCCTGACAGCTTGTATTACAAATGGCTGCAAAACCGTTATGTGTGTATATACACATATGATTTGTTTTATTATTCGAAATGTAATAATTTATGTTGTTCCTGTTTATCTTTCGAAACCGATTTCTACTGATTGCTTATATATTATATATTCGCTAGTCAAATATATTATTTTTAATTTGTTAGTTGTGAAATAGTATTCTACTCAACAAGTAGCTTGCACTTTAATAGCATTTCTATTTTAACTAATAAATCTTTTTCCAAAAAAGAAAGTCTCTCTCTGTCTTCCGCTTTTTCTGCATTTAAGTGAATTCCTCTTTAGCAATAACAACTTCGAAAAAAGGACATAAAAATAATTTTTTTTATACATTTGATACAGCAAAGATCTTATATTCCTTGCATTTTCTACCAATTTTTATATTTTGTATGCGTTTATAGTATGTACAGGGTGTCCGCCTGGAAGGTATACTGCTTTGTTTTGCCGCCATTTTGGTAAACATTAGTCTTAACAGTTTATATATAGCAGTCGTAAAGTGGAGACGTAACAAATTTATTATGGAAAAATATTCAGTAAACCAACGTTAAACATTTTATGAAAGTCAATCATCGATTTTCATGAAAATATCATAATGAGTGACGAGACAAATTTTCATTTGAATGGTTATGTGAATAAACAGAATAGTCAGTTTTGGGCAATGTAAAACCCTCAAATTATTCATCAGTCACCTTTGCATCCATTAAAACTTACAGTCTGGTGAGCACTTTGTCAGGAGGAGTCATTGAACTTTACTTTAACTGAACTCCACAACTGCATACTTTGGGCTTTGGTGTCACATCGTATACAGCCAGGATTACAATGGAATTACTTCGTGACCCCTTTCCACAACAAATTATTACAAAGAATGGTGATGTTGATTGGCCGGCACGGTCGCCTGACTTCTTTTTGTGGGGACATCTGAAAAGCAAGGGTTATGCAAACAAACTAGAAACGCTCGAGCAACTCAAACAAAATATTCGTGATGAAATTAATGAAATATTGCGTGAAATGTGTAAGATTGTAATGAAAAAAGTAATCAAAAGGGCTCGCATTTTATTAGGCTAACAGAGGCGGGCATTTATCTGATATTGTAGTCCATACATAATTCCGACATTAAATAAAACATTTATCAGTATAAGATCCATTCTCTTTTATAAATTCAAAAATTATAAACAAACAAAGTAGTATACCTTCCCGGTTGACACCCTGTATAAACGTACGTACCATTTGTGAGATTTTGTTGATTCATAAGACAGAATGTTTATTGTGGTACATTTTAACTATAAACCTATACAATTTATTTATACGATATGGCGAACGTATGCAACATGCATATCCTCCTATACAGCAACAAACTGTATGCTGCCTTTTACTTACACACATTCCCGTATTCGTACTCCGTTTAAAATATACAAAAACCTACGTGTACCTGTGTTGGTATCATGGTATTGTGTTTAACACAAAACTAGGAATTGTTTTATTTTCTATTTGTATTTTTTACTTTTTATTAATGTGTGGGTGTTGTTCTCTCTCTCTGTCTTTCTCTTAATGTGTAGGTTTGTGTGACTACGTGTGTTGTGCTAAAAGTGTGTGAGTGTAATAATGCATTTAATAAGCTCTTATAATGGCACATTTGTTGTTGACATTGTTAGTTTGCCGGCTCTTTTATTTCTCCCAATCTCTAGCTGTTAAATTTTTATTTTGCTATTTTTACAAAACATGCTCTATTATTATGGTTATTGCCATTATACGTGAGTAAATTGTTAAGTTTTAAAAAGAAATAATTATTTTTAAATAATTTAAAATAAAGTTATTAAAATAGTTAAGATGAATATTTCCCCTTTAGGGAAAACAAAACATTCAAAGCTCTTAAAACTTTCGAATTTTTAATTCAAAAAATTATAACAACTTTAACAACCACCCTCGTATATTGTTAGCAGACTTTTCAGGCGTAGGTTTGCAAGATGAAAATGAAACAAAATATGTGAGAATATTTAAACACCTACACTCTAACTCACCTACATGCTGTTTTTGTTTGACATAAATCCGGTAGATAAATAGTAGAAACAGCAATAGCAACAACAATAATAACAACAATTACAACAACTATTACAATAACATAACAGCAATAACAACAATAAGTTGTTGCTTTATGGCAGATGGTTATATGGCAAATGTATTTAATTTCCTGAGTGTAGTAGTAGAAAAAGTTTGTTTCTTTTGAAATAGAAAATATGATTAATGTTTATGCTTTAACCCCACCTCGCAGTTGTATGTATATATTATTTTATGTGGCAGAGAAAAGAAGCAAATATATAATAAATTTGAACTGATTAAATACTTTTAAAGCAGCTGATAGGATAATAGTTTTGGATTTTGAAATATAAACGCTTTTTCAGGGATTTGTTCAAGGTTATCCTGTCAAAAAACAGGGGCTTACTTGCCAAATTTTTGCAGACGACACCAGATTGAAGCATTAACCATTCCAAAAACTAACCTGTAATTTATTTAAATGTTAAAAAGGCCATCGACCACCAAATGCACGCAATAAAAAATGCAGGTAGAATATCCACCTGTAGAATATCCCAGCTGCTCTGGCCTACTCTGTACATGGAAGGGACTCTGTCCTTCCTTTTTTTTGAATGGGGTTCAGTTGGGCTTCTTAAGAACATAATTATCCGGCACTGTATAATAGATCACATGTAGGAGCACATAGTACGCCCTAGTCATGGCCACTGTAGGAGCTATCAGTGCGTGGTGAAAGAGGAATTGGTACAGCACCTTATAGAGCTAAGAAGAAAACACCTGGGGGCATGTCACAGTCTTAGGAATGTGTTACTGTCGAGTTTGATAAATTTCGTCAGGGGCAGCAACGGGCTCGCACGAGGGACTCAGTGACTAAATTTTCAGATTAAGTTGGTCATCTTTGAATAATCCCATGTCTTTCATGAGTCTTTTAAAGGTTGGCACAAGAGCCAATTGGGTCTTCAAATGAACTCGCGGTAATTGGGCTTCTCACGCTGCTGGTGGAGTAATCTAGCTGATATGCAGAGCTGGCTACGTAAGCAGTCCAAATTGTAAACTTTAAAAAAAAACAGTTTCATAGTAGAAAAAAAAGTTCGCTAATAATTTTAGGTCATTATGGAAAAGTAACTTAAGTTGACTTAAGTAAATAACGAAAAAAACTTGTTAAGAAGAGAATTTCGAGTACGAATAGAGTTTTTCTAATAGATTACATCCGAGAATGGCTGAAGTTGACTTAAGTTGACTTATCTTAAGTTGACTTATCTTAAGTTCACTTAAGCTCTTCTTCCATATGATCTCGGATGAAATCTAGCAGAATACACTTCTATTGAAAAAATTCATATTTAAAGTTCTCTTCTTAACAATTATTCTGTATGCTGCTAGATTTCATCCGAAAGTAGCTTAAGTTGACTTCAGTTATTCTTTTCCCATTCGTATTCGAAATTCTTCTCTTTGCAACTACAAATGTTATATACAAATGTTATCTCTTTGACGGAATAGCTGACTTAAGTTACTCTTTAATAACTTTAATTTCAAATGAAAATCTAACACTTAAGTTTAATTTTAATTATAACCAAACACGCTTACATACACAATTGGCCTTTACAGCCCAATTACCGGACACCAAGGTATATAATGCCACTCATCCCTACATGTCGACAACATTTACTTCGTCTGAGCCACAGTCAACTTTGCACCTATCTTGCTAGAATGTTTTTTGCTAGCATTGAAGGCAGCAATGACATCACGCTTGGTACACATAATGATGTTGTAGAAGGTAGTGCCCCTGCAATACACTTTCGCCTTCCGCAATACACTTCCCAGGACGAAAGAAGAGATCACATGTTAAGAGGGTGCAATATTTGACGAAAAATGTGTTTGCTGGAAAAATGCACACATATTCCTCGCCTGAAAAACTTAAAATTTTGTCTAATTCAGTTATGTCACAACCTATAAGTTCAGAATTGTAACAAATTCTGTTTTTCTGCCAGTTTCAAAACCTTTAACAAAAGATTATTGTTGTACTCGATACAAGTCACGTTCTTTTTACCGCAACATTAAATTTATAGTTTCGAAATATTAATTAGAAACTATTTTTTTGCTACTTACCGATTTTGTGGCTGCTGTTGCTGTCCTTTAACAGAAGACATCATAGGCATTTTATTATTCTGTTGACCACTTCTTGTGGGTGTCAATCTGTCACTTGTTGAACTCGAACCTCCCACAGCTATTGCGGCATTAGCAGGTGGTGGCGTGGCATAAGGCCATTGTCTATAATAATTATTATTATAATCACGATACTGTGAAGCTCTAGCTTCTTCAGAATTTTGTTCTGGAGCAGGAAAATCTTCTCTAGAGTCATCAAAGTAATGAGGATAAGGTGGTGACCTATAATAACCATTTGTAGGTAAATGTGATCTATAATAGGATTCAGGTTGTTGTTGTTGTAATTGTTGAGCTCGGGAAGGTGGTTGTCTATAATAGGGCTGTGGTTGCTCTGCAGGTTGACCAAAATAATCATAGTCATCATCTTCTGTCAAAGGTTTTCTATAGGGATCTTCATCATCGTTATCAGAATCTTGTCTAGGCGGTACCTCATTCAATTGTTTATTGGCTATAGGTGAAACAGCATCAGTTCTAGAATACACCACTACAGGTCTTTGCTCTTCATAGTAAAAATTTGATTTTTCCGTAGTGCTGGTGGTAGAATTTTGTTCACTCGACAATAAAACAGCTCTTGCCTGACGTTCACCGGCCTGTCGCTCTGCCTCTTCAATTAAAACATTGTTCGGTGTTAAGTTATTTGAGCTTTCGGAGTTTTTAAAACTGTTTGTGAGTATTTTCACTATAGAACTTTTGTCGGTATAAAAATCGTGTATCTCTATTAAGGCAAAGGTGGCAACGCATACAAAAAATATGGCCAACATAGAGGCCAAAACATATTTGGCACAGTTATTTGGTTTTGTTGTATAATAATACTCGTATTTTTTCATTGCTTTAGCAATTTTGTTTAAGAATTTTTGTTTTATAAAATTTAGTTTTTTTTTTTTTTAAACTGTTACGTACGTTTTTTCTTAAGTTTTTCACTCTTTCCTTTTCAAAATTTAATTTTTTTTCAATTTTTCAAAACCGTCGCGTGCTGTATTGTTTCGTTTCGTATAGCGTACTATTTGAAAATTGTATTCGGTTTAATGATAAAGTTCTATCTGATTTCTTTCTTTATTCAAACTCTCTTTCTTTTACGTTTTTTTTTTTCAAAAATTTTCTTTACTTTACGAATAAAGGTGCGAAAACTAGAATTTTAATGTAATACACAAAACTCTTTGATAAATAGGCCCCTTTTTACCAATACAATCACTATAAAGAAGCTCTAGCTCAACGTACACGACTTTTTTATAAAGTTGGCATGCTTTAACAATTAGTGTGCCCTCGTAGAGGAAGAAATTCTTGGGTTTCTTGGTTCAAAGAAAAGTGTTAATAAATGTGAAGAAAAGAAATGTGATTTGTTTGTAACATGTTCTACTGCTCCAGTTTTTATTTTTCTGATTATTAATACCCTTTATTTAAATGGTAAAAAAACGGGGTTTTATTTTGAAGAGGGCTTCTTTGTATATGCTGTTATACTGGTGCGCAATGTTCATCAATAATTAACACCTTTAGTGGAGTATTTCAATACGTATAGCTTGTAGTAGAATACTTTTTAAATTTTTAACAATTTTATATACCGTTATAATTTTTTTTATATGAATAAATAAATAAAAGCGAGAATTATTATTTGGCGATTTTTGTGTTTTTTTTTAGGGTGAAAGTTTTTTTCTCAAAAATCTAAAAATTTTTACTTTCCTATGAGAAATTACGCATCATCGACTAATTGAGTATTAATCTATTTTTTTTCTTAAGACTCTATAGTTTTATTTCTTAAAAACTGGATAACATAGGGAATAAAGTTACTACTTATTACTTCATATCCAGCGTTGCCAGAATGATGATTTATCATACTATATTTTTGATAATTTTTTATCCAAACATTATTTGATGATTTTTTTTCTCAAATGATGATTTTTATTTTTAAAAATTATGAAATATAAACATATAATATTTTTAAATAAGAATAAGATTTGTTTCAATCAGATTGTAGTTTATTGCTTTTGTTTACTACGTTTGTTTACTACGTATCTAACCTGCACAAAAATTGATCATTGTTTCCGGTCATAACAAAGTAATTCAAAAAGCATTTTTGATGAAATTTAATTGAAAAAAGAGAAATTGTTTTTTATAAAATTTCATAAATTAAAAAACAAAAATACATAAGTAAAGGGTCCGCCAAATAATTTTTTTTTTTTTTTTTTTTTTTTTTTTGTAAATGCTATAAAAAAACTACTGAATATTTTCTCAAATTTCTTTTTTTATTTGAAAGTACAATCCTTCCGGTTAATAATGGAAAATAATTTCATTCAAATGGCTGCCTCGGCTGACCATGCAGTAGCCTACACGATCGGTCTAATTTTTAAGCACATTATCGATTGTGTGCAACTGAATTTCCTTTAAAGCGTCAATTGTCTCTGGCTTGTTGGCGTAACACTTATCTTTGGCGGCACCCCACAAATAATAGTCCAACGGTGTCAAATCGCAGCTCCGAGGTGGCCAAACGACATCAGCTCTGCGGCTAATAGTACGATCTTCAAAAACAGGGCGCAAAACATCGAGTGTAGCTTTGGCTGTGTGGCACGTAGCGCCGTCCTGGTGAAACCAAATGTTGCTAATATCCTCCTCTTCAATTTTTGTGAACAAAAATTCGTTCAACATGGCCCGATAACGATCGCCATTGACTGTAACCACCACTCCTTGCTCATTTTCGAAGAAAAATGGACCAATTATGCCTCTGGACCAAAATCCGCACCAAACAGTGACTCGTCGTGGGTGTATCGGCTTTTCAATGTATGCGTGCGGGTTTTCTGTGCCCCAAATGCGACAATTTTGCTTGTTTACATACCCGCCAAGATCAAAATGAGCTTCATCTGTAAAGGTGATTTTTTGGCAAAATCGGCATCTTCTGTAAGTCGATCGCGGGCCCACTTAGCGAAGTTGTTCAAGCGTAACACAACCATATTCGTTCAGCGGAAGGATAAAACTAATTATCTATCAAATCAGACATGAGCTAAGTGTTACCATTCACGAAATAAGCACTAGTTGAAAAAAAACGTTAGATGGCGGACCCTTTATATACTTATACGTTTGCAAACAAACTATTGTATGTTTATACTATTTAATTAAATTCAATGGAACTTTTTTAGGCGGAAACACTGTGAAAAACAATAAATCCCTGTATCAGTCTTGACTCTTTAAAATTTATAAATAGACATGCACCTGCTTTGACAGAATTAATATAAAACTTCACCAACTTAATAGATGAGAATGATTTTTCAAAATTTAGTTTTCGTGTTTCGTCTTCTTAGCTCTTACTATACTACCTTATCAAAAAGTTCCCGGAATTTATTCAGAAAATTAAAAAAAATAAGTTTATTCATCTAAATCTGGCATGTGCAAAAGTAAAAATGTAGTTGTGTTCGTGAGAACATGAAAATTACTCTCTCAGAGAAGTAAAGTTAATGGTTTAAAAAAATTTTAAAAAAATCAACAAGCATCTACCGCACATGTGCATTTGTCGCTGCTTCAGTGACAACTAAAAGCAAGATCGTAAGAACTTTTTTAAATTATTTTTCTGTGCCTAAAAAAATATGCGTACATCCTCCGCACATGTGCTGTCGTCGGTATCTCATTGACGGCTGAAACAACAGCGTAAAAATACGTGTGTATTGTACGATTAGATTCTAAATCTATGTAATCGATTTATCTATCTCGATTTAGATTCTAAATCTATATTGTCCCCTTCAAAGTAATCCCCATCGACTGCAACACACTTATGTCAACGCCTAAACCAATCCTTGAAGCATTTTTTATATGCGATTTTCAGTATGTCCATCAGTGCTTTTTGCGATTCTTCTATTATTTTCTCCCGGCTGCTGAAACGCGTTTCCCGTAACGGAGCCAAATCAGGGAAATTCGGTGGCTGTTGAATGGTATATGTTGCATTTTTCATCAAACAATTTCGAATAATGATAGCACTGTGCAACGGTGCGAAATCATGGTGAAAAATCCACAAGTTTTCTGCCCACAATTCTGGTCTCTTTCGGCGAATTGCTTCACGCAAACGTGTTATAACGCCCAAATAATACTCTTTGTTTACTGTCTGGCCTTCTGGAAAAAATTCATGAAAACCGTGAGCATTGCCTTCTCTTTAGACTGAAAACGACATTTTTTTGGTCTCGGCTCATTTGGTGAACACCATTGTCTTGCCTGATATTTGGATTGCGTGTCGTTATAAACACACGTCTCATCTTCAGTAATAATTCCTTTGATAAATGTGGGATTGGATTCAGCCTCGCAAATCATGTGTTTTGCGATCTCAACACGGTGAAAATTGTAAAAAATCGCCAACACACATAAGGATTGATGTACTCTTGGCTACGCAGCTTTTGCAAATGTCAAGCTATGGCGCTAAGATTTAGCGGGTATATCAACAACAAATGTATCAGCCTAATAAAAAAAATAAAAAAAAATAAAATTGGAACAATGAACCGCCGGACGTGGGTTATTCCGGAAACTTTTTGATCAAGGTAGTATACAGTGCGACAAAATTTCTGGGTACAATTTTGACATCTAAAACACTATAGTATGATACATAGAAGTTATTTTCCAAGACACTAACATACATTTAAAATAATAGCTGTAATGGTTTATAGTGCTTCACTCTTAAGTTTTAGTTAGACGTGATTTAACGTCATTTCGTAGCCTAACGTGACAAACCAATATTGTGCTCAACACTGTGTATTGATTAGTGGTAACATACCATATCGTACTAGTAACTGCAGAATCAATTGAATTTTGGTTTGTTAGGTCTACGGCTACGGTTATTAGTTTACAAACAGCTAAAAGTTAGCTTTCTAACGCAAACTGTAATCAATTCGGTGAATTCATTTGGTGCGTGAGGTTCTTATTTTTTTTTTACAAAAATTCTTTATAATCACACTCACATAAAAAATTAAATTCATTAAAAAATAAAAATAAAATGACATATTTTTTTATTAAAATATCTTTTATGCATTTTTAATTTGTATTTAAAATTCTAAATATACGTATTGTTGTTGTTGTTTTTTCATTCTCTTTATCTTTTGTATATTAGAACGTTAGTTGTTGACAATTGCTTGATATTATAAACTGTGTGTACAACTAAAAATAAACATTAATGTGTTATACTGTAGTAGTTGTAGTTGTTGTTGTTGTTGTGTTGAATTGTTCTAATAATTTTGTTCGTTTTTTTAGTTACTCTTATCACATTATTCTTATATACCTGTTGAACAACTTTTATATATTGTGGGCCTCTGTCTCTGTAAGAAATTAACCACGACGCCACGTATAGCCTCGGTGGCGCAGTAGGCAGCGCGTAAGTCTCATAATCTTAAGGTCGTGAGTTCGAGCCTCACCCGGGGCACTAGTTTTTTGGATTTTTTCTTATTAAATTTTTCATAATTTTTTTATAAAGGGTTTTTGATAATGTTTATAATGTCAACAGCCACGAGTATTGTGTCGTACGTCGTCGAAACACTTTCAAGCGTTTAGAACAATGTTTGATTTAAAAGCAAATGCCATTAATGAAAGACACCTTCATGGTAAGAACTAATTAGGGTACAAAAGCAACAAAATTTGTTATTTAATATCTCTAATAATTAAGCGATTTGTTTAGTTTGACTATTTACTGTTTATTTTTTCAGTTTTTTTTTTTTTTTTTTTCTTAATTAAAAAAAGTCGTGTAAAGCAGTCTTTTATGCTTTCGAAAATAAAATAAATAAAAACGCACTTATACAGAGCAGATTACAGTAGGAATACTCACACACACACCCACAAAATCTATATAAATATTTACGAACTCACAGGAATAATCAGTCGCACTTGATAATTTCATATAGAAATACAAGCTTGTATGGAACTGAAGTAGTATCAGCAACAAACACTAATGGTTAATTCCATGTTGCTTATATAGAAGCAAACTTTTTGCAACATGTGTATGTATATATGTATGTAAGTATGTAAGAAGTAGTAGTAGTAGGTAGTATTGTAGGTTCTCATCAAATATCATTTCAACGCCCGTATTTGTAAGAAAAGTTCCAATGCACCAGCATTTATTGCCATATTACTTACAATGTTTATCTTTTAAAGCAATAGAAACATACAAAGATTTCCATACAACCCAGCAAACATTTTATTTTTTTTTTTATTTTTTACAATTTTATTACACTCAAACTGTATACTAATTATACTGTTATACTGATTTAGTCCAGTTGTAGGTAATTTTATTGGTTCAGGCGTTTAACTTGGCAATATTCTCGCTCTTCTTCGTATCAGGCTCACAAGGTCTCTTTTGTTCGATTGAATGTGACCAGCAACATTGAAGATTGCACAGGCTAGTGGGTTTGATGGTGACCTCTAGTTTCTTAACATACTTACCAGCATACCTCGCGCTTTCGTTTTCAGTCATGGGGACGTTCAAGTCTCTAATAATGTTCGAATGTCTTATGAAAGAGGGAGCTGTTATCAGCAACAATATTCATTTTTTGCGAGGCAGTGTGATGCACAACTATACTCCATAGCACAAAACCAAAATCGCATTATAAAGAAGGAGCTTACAGTCCTAGCTAAGCTTAATAAGCCAATTTCTGTATCTGTCACTGCCCTAATTGTCTGTGCTAGTAAGAGTGCTACCACTTGCATATATAACGGTGTTGCCAGCTTGATTTATTTTTTGTGTTATGATTTTATTACCTTTTGAATTTAACGTAAATAGAAATTTGTCGCAACTACCAAAATATTCGATATTGGTGATGATTTGCTATAAAAGGTGGCACGTCGCGCTTAGCATTGGAGTTAAAGCTTGGCAATCGTGTATTGAGTAAATTAGTGTATTAAGCGGATATTAAATAAGTTGGTTGGCCGTTTTACCGAAAAGCGGAAGCCTCTTAAAATGGGTTATAGAGTACGAAATATAGACGTAATAGACGTCTTAATGAAAATGATGATGGCCCTATTAGCAAGTATTTTTACAGTGATCATCGTAAAAGCCTTGATAGCAGACTTCCACGTAACAATGAAGCCGGTTACCAGAGTGGAAAGTGTGAATGCGACAGAGAAACAGCCATAAATAAAACAGGTGATAAGGCCAAGGAGACCGGATATCGCGCTTGGCAGTTCAGTTATAGTTTGAAAGTCATTGTGTAAAACATAAAGTAAAACGTGCTTAGGAGTAAATAAAGGTGTTGAGTAGTTAGTGTATAAGTGGAAGTTAAAGTAGTATGTAGTATTTATTTTATTTAACTCAATTCAAAAGAATTCAATAATAATAAGTTACATACGTTATTACAGATAAAAAATCTATCTATTTAACTTAAAGTATGTTTTCATTTCCTTAAAAAACTACTTTAAATCTATGCATAAGTGTTGTCTACTGCAAGGAGACTTCTTTCCACTTATATTTCGCAAGAGCTAAAAAGAAAAAAAATCTCTACTCTACAAAATCTAAGACAACATTACGTAGAATAATTTAAAATTATAACACAATCTATTAAAAAATCTTTAAATTTTTAATAATTTAACAATGCCCCCTCCTATGTTACATGTTATTTTAGGAATAATCTCCAGACATAATATTGTAACGAGTATGCGTCTTTGTATGTAACATGTCTATGCGTTTGTTAAATTCTTGGAGCAGCATATCAAAATATTATTTTGGAAAATTTATGCAAATCTTAACAGGACCATAAATGTTATGAAAACTGGTTGGGAAGAAAAAAATATTCGGTTTAGGGAAAACTATGCATGAAAATATATTATGTACGAAATGAGCATAGGAAAATGATTATTTGTATTAGAAAAGTTAAAGCAGTAGAGATAAAATCAAAAAAAATTATAAAGTAATCATAATACAAAATTAGAGATTTGATTGCTTTGATTGCATTCTTCAAAAAGAAAAAAATAATATTAAAGAGATACTTTAAAAATTTTAAGAATGGATAACGACATGTTAATATTTTTTCGTTTTAACCTTTTTAAAATGTTTGAGTTCTTTTAAATTGTGCAAAATAAAATAAATGCAGCGAATTTATATTTTACTTTATAGCCTATTATTTTATTTCCACACTTTTATACAATTACACTTTATCTTAATATGGCGACTTATTTATCTTGCACTTAATATACATTTATGAACAAATACTCAACAATTTTACGATCGCCTTAACACGACTTTACTTTTTGACTGTGAAACTATAACTAAACTCACGTAGGCAAACAGTCCCCTTATACCACAATGGACGGTTGTGGTAAAGTCTTAAGCCCTCAAAAATCTACTATCATGTTCGTTAATTTTAAATGAAACACCCAAAATCTGTATGGTTAATAATGATAATGTGGTTGCCAGATAATGTTGACACACAGCAATAGAATAAATGCCATTATACAGTTTGAAAGGCACTGATGTGGTACATTTTGTAGGTATTTCTACTCTCGTAACAATATTGCTACGTTTTAACCTTTTTAAAACGTTTGAGTTCTTCTAAATTGCATTAAATAAAATAAATAACACGTCTGCTGTTGTTTTACTTTATGCACTTATTCATTTAAGTTCCACTTATACAATTCTTATTATACAGCTTATTTATCTTGCACTTAATTCTCGCTTAATACACAAATACTCAACACTTTTGTTTACGCTTAGCACGACTTTACTTTACGACAGCAAAACTATAACTGAAATAATTGATGCGTATAGCGCCGCCTTTTATACACAATTTAAATTAATTCCGAATGTTCTCGTTCTTTCTACAACACTCGTTTCATTTCCGTTAATTTCAAACGTAACAACCAAAATAGGTAAGGTAGCACCGTTCAATATGCAAGTGGTAACGCTCTTAATATTACAAATTAAGTAAGGCATTACCAAGGTGGCCTTGAAACAATCAAATAGAACAATCAAATAGAATAAAGTTTATAGCTAAGACTACAACTGTACTAATTTAGTGTAGCTTAGGCTTGCTTAGGCATTGTTTATTTTTGTAACAACATATTAGGTTTAAAGTCTTGTACATGGGGCCTATTTATATGTAGAAAGTTTGCAAAAATTTATTGAAAATTTTGCAATAAGAAGAAGAAATCATACGGGAAGGTGTATATAAAGACGAAGTGTAGATCTATGCGAATAACGCTATTAGAGAGATTAGAAGATGGTTATTCTCCATCAATCTTCAATTGGCAGATCACAAAACAGAGTTAGCGCTCATTACCAGATAAAGGAAAAGAGAAGCTCTGAGTGTAAATGTGGGAATATCGCTATTATAACAGAAACGATAAAATATTATTATTGATGACCATTTGCGAAAGCAGCTGGTATACTACATCAAAGTTTCAGAGCCTTAATATTATGCACGAATAGGATAACTTACAGGGGTCGCACTTGCACTTGCCCTATGGCCCATTGTGATACTTCTGGATGACTAACTTTATACTACTTTATGACCATAATTCCACCATAATTACACTACTAGTGAAAATTATGGTCGATATTATGCTTACCGACAGAAAAACTCACTTATATCGGATGGGCCATTTATCGGTTTATATTTGAACTAGCAGTTATTTCGAATCTGGCAATACTTATGTCATTCTATTCTGTCATAAAATTCAAAACATTATCACCACTGAACGAAATGAATCGATAATCGATTCATCGCTTATCATCACAGTACCCCACTGAGGCTAGCCGCGGCAGCAATATGACTAAAATAATATTTCATTTCTAACCGGAACAAATAAACTTCACAACAACAAAATAAATTTGACAAAATTTTAAACTTTTTTGTTTTATAGCATTTGTAAATTTAAACTCTTAAACGGCCCACCCTATATTCGACTTATTCTATCAAGTATATTATTATTATCATTAAGGTACAAAAGCTCCCCGACCTCTCGATCTACCGTACATCCCTCCATCTATATAGCATTCCCCTCTAATATCTTCCCCAACCTCGTCGATCTGACGAAATTCACCAACTGCGATAAATTCGTACAAAGTATCTGATAGGCACGTAGATACTTCGTCAATAAGCCGTCAAAAGCCCGGTCAGTATCCTCAGGTTGCCTTTGGACCTTCCAACGTAGGATTCAAATCTTCTCCTGTTATAGTTATCTATCAAAAGTTTAGATTGCCTCTGACCCGTACAGCCGGAGGAGAGTACACACCTCTCATTAAACTCATTTTTGTTGAGTCTACAATCTACAGACCACAAAAGGGTTCCTGCCCCACCGGATTCTGGCCCCCTGCCTCGCTAATTCAAATTACACAGACAACAACAAACGTACTTTAAGTGAACATTATTGGACCCAAGTGCTCGAATGGTGGCCGAACTAACAGATAATATGGCTATATTCTGTTCTGTTTACTTATTTTAAAACAACAACTTCCGCCTGGAACATGCTGGCGTTTTCCCATAGGTTCAGAATATTCCTTCCTAGAGCCACAACTCCTGCGCCTTGACCAATTTCTATCTTTAATCCATCTGTGTACCACAAAATGCCTCCTTCTTTAAAGCAGTATGCAGATTTCAGACCTCTCCACTAACTCCTAATACCCAGTCTTGCCATAAAGCATTTGCCAAAGTCATAGAGTTTCATAATTCTGTCCACAGGACAGCCAAGTAGGGAATAATCGGCCCGCCCAAACTCGTGCCTAACTTATCTTCCATTGTCCTCGTCATGGTCCCTAAGCCCTATTTCTCACTGCCTAGTGCAGTGAACTAAAATTCAATAGAACCTCGAGTCCAGCTGTCGTACAAGTTCTCATTGTCCTGATTGCGCTTACCCACGCTTAACTTTTTAAATTAATTAGCCAGAGTTGCTCCCAAACTCATTCTTACCGAACCTGCAACGTCCACATATGTTATAATCGGTCTGCCCATAATAGTATACATCTAAAAAAGTACTCTTGTAACCCAAAAGTTCGCAGGATTTCCCTACAAGCCTCCTTCATACCATCAACGCATGTGTAGCTTTTTTTGAAACAGTCCCCACTTGAGCTTTCCACGTCGATTTACTACCCAGTATTATTCCTTAATATTTCACTTCTTTCCTTGGTGGATTTAAATATTCCTCTACTTGGGAAGTTTTCTTTTCCTAGTGAATGGCACAATCACAGTTTAACCACGTCATCCCACACCATCGATTTACTATTTCAAGTTCCCTCTGCATAATTTAAAACATGGTATCAGAACAGCAGTGCCCGCCTTAGAGAGTGTCCACACAGTATAGATCTAATTTAATGCCACTCTTTGTACTTCTTTAAAGTTCTTGCCTACTTAATTAACTCTAAAAGCATATTAAAGGCCCTTAAAGAGTATCTTAAACTTCATTTCATTTTCGTGTGGGCTTTAAAGCCAATTAAATTTTGCGTCAATTAATATTATCAAACGTTACGCTTAAACATAAAAATAAACCGCAAAAAAAGCTTTTTTTTTGTTCAAAACAAAAAACAGACTTAAAATAGCCAAAATACAACAACAACAAATAACAAAAATAACTAAAACAGCAACACCTTAATAATAAACGTGCAATGTTCAACAAAATGTTGATGTATTTACAAAATACTATATACACAATACAATATAGAACACCTAAAAGTATGCTATATAATATGTTTATCGCAGGCAGAGAGAGAGAGAGACCAACTCGTGAAAAGTGTAAAATGCTTCAAGCAACAAATAGAGCAACAAGAACTTACTAAAAACCAATTAGTTTTACCAGCACTGAAAAACGAAACAAGCAAAAAAACAACAACAATAACATAACGCCCTCCAAAATAACTGCAACCACTAACACAGTAACCACAAAATAACAAAAACAACAACAAACACACAGCCATACACTCTCTCATGCAATATTGTATGTATATAATAGACGGCTTAAAACCGTTACAAAGGTTTACACACTCTGCTCTCTCTCACTCTGTCTTCTTTAGTGTGTCTCATTCACTTTTCATTGTTGTATTGTATAAAGTAATTTAATAAATTTAAAGCATACTTTTAGGATTATATACCATAATTTTTAAATTGTCTTATTAATGCTGAATAAACCAATGGAAATAAAAAAGTTGCTTAAGCCTTGAGGCACTAAAAAATCAAAAACTTTTTTTTATTATTTTTCTTTAACATCAAAATTTTGTGCCACTTTTCGTGAGTAGTTTATGAAAACCAGCGATTTATCTTCAAACAAAAACTCCTTTATCTTTAACACTGTAGCCTTAAGGTATGCTTATGTTTAATGGTATCAGTTAAAACGTATTGTATACATTTACAAAAAAAAAAAAAAAATACTTCCGTCTGGTGTTCATTTCTTATAGCCGAAATGAAATTTCCGTTAAATGTTAAAAAAAACTCTTTGCCTGTATTCAGGCGTTTTCTATACAAACAAAATATGTTTCTTATAAAGTATTTACAAAATCAAAATTTAACTAAAGGCTAAGCAAAACAAAAGCAAGTGTTTCACTATTGCCTAACATACTCTTCAAAGCCTTAAAGCAGGCAACGTTTACTTAAACATCAAACCTTTTAAAACACACAAGTGCTATATACACGAATTCGATTTATATTAAAAACTCCTCTAAAAATGTTTTTTATATACTCTTAAAAAGTTAAAAAAAGTGCTTTGTTAAGCTGTATAGCTGCTATATATACTTTCATGCCTAAAATTATGCTTTAGCAAATGGTTTTTTGGTTTTTTATTTCTTGTACAAAACTATTATGGTTTTAGCTGTCATAGGCGTTTAAAATTCAAATAGACGAACAATTTTCTAGGTTTTGGTGGTTAGCGCCAAAAAGTAGGCTTTAAAACTTTGTTTTAAATATTTTTAAGTTTTTCGGTGGTATACTAAATAAATATTTATCTTTCTAAGAGGTTAGAACATGACAAGTAGCAAAAATTATTTAATACCCCCTTAGGTAGACTCTATGTATTTATGTAAACAAACGAAAGTTAATTTGTGAAATAGATTTTTAAAATGTTATCCTACTCTTACTTCTTTAAGAAAATTTACTGAAATTTAAAAATAAAATTATCGACATTGAAAAAACTTCAAAAAATTATGGTGATTTATCTATATGTCTGCTTTACTATATAAATATTCTACATATGCCTAAATCTATGCTTTTTATAAATTTCCATATGGAGTACTTTTCAGTTCATCCATAAAAAGCTATTCATCTGTGCAGGTACTTGGGCAGTGGTATCATGCAGTCTTCAATCCAACAGTAGGTAGTTTCAGCCCGTACTTCATCATGTGAAGGACCTGTTTCAAATGAACTCGATGTGCGTTCGATTCGTAAAGCCAATATTGACTCAGGTAACTACAAAGCGATGAGCACAAGTAGGATGGAAAAAGCACGTCCCATCGTTTATCGAGAAAGGTGAGTGCCAGTAAGATGCATACCTGAAATGGCCAACACCTACAACGCCTAAGGTCTCTCGTATATTAATACAAATTAGATTATCTTCTGATGACTCAGATACACAGTGGCAACACATTGCTCATTTCATTTCATATTCGCAGCAAAATCAGTTCTTGTTTACGAATACAAAACCAGGGAGTGTCGAAGAGTAACGACATTGGAGGGCAAAACAGCACACGATTGGAACCCGAGCTATACACTTACGCTGTACTTGCCATAAGAAATGGTAAAATCAACTACTCCGACATAAAAAACAGTAACTGGAGTAAAGGAGAAGTCAACTGTAACACTGCTGAAATTTTCACCACCAATTAAACCAAAAAGATTTTGGAAATGGGATGACAACAGAAATCTGGTCACGGATAGGGATGGTGTACTGAGAATTTAAGGAGTTCACATTTTCAAGTAGGAGGTATATGAAATGAGACAATGCCTGTTAAGGACCTCAACGGAAAGCTGTTAACCAACCCAACGGAACAGCTGCAGAGATGGAGGGAGCACTTCGCTGAAGCCTTCCAAATGCCCATGAACTTTAATAACTATAGTGAGTCCCCGTCAATAGTCAATGCTCCAATTAAGGCAAAATCGCTTTGATAATAAGGAACACCATGACGGGAAAGGCTGCCGGAATTGACGGTATTGTATCGGAAATGCTCAAGGCTGATCCAGAGATGAGTTTATGTATTCAAAAACAACTGTTTGTACCAATTATAGGGACATCATTCTGCTGTGTGTGGCACTTAAGATAGTTTTCCGGTTAATTTCTGACCAAATAGCAGGTAGAAGGAATGTCACTCTTCGAAACCAACAGGCACAAAATTCTGGTGTGGATCACAAGGAAGGTGGTTTCAAGTAAAATGGTTCGCATCATTCAGGCGCAGTATGCTGTACTCAGGTGTAGAACATTGCACAGAGATGCGCGTTCTAACCCTACCAATATAGCTTCGGGTGTCCGTCAATGATGTAACCCATCCCCACTCATTTCTCTGAGGTACATCGATCAAGTATAGATACCACCGCCAACGGAGGTATTCTTTGGCACCCAATTAGTATGCAACACCCTAACGACCTGACTTATGCTGTTGATATTGCGTTGATATCCTCGAAGCAAAGCCACTTGCAGGACAAACTGAATATCTTGCGATTATGTTCTGAAAAACTACCAGTTTACATTGACAATAAAACAAGAGCCATGCCAAGTGAACAACTCACGAACAGATCACATCTTCCTTGATGATAAACCTGTCGAAGACATACACATAGAGTTTTACATAACTTGACAGCCAAATCACGCCAGATGGCGGTGCTAAAATGGTTATCGTGGCTTTATGCGAAGGCAAAAGGGGCAGTTGCAAGACTTCAAAAGTTATGGCAATGCCGGCAAATATCATCTGCAACAAAAATTCGAATGTTCAATGCGGAAGAGATACTTGACAGTAGGGGCAACGAACAAATTACAAAGTTTCCGATGCCTGATGAATATTTTCCCTATATAGTGCCCCCATAACTTTATTTCCAACTCGGGCTGCACAGAAGATGCTGACAATTACACATTGCCCTGAAGATTTGTTACTTTCCATAACATCCATGAAGGAACATGGGGACTTCTCTCAGTCAATGAGCTGCACCCGATTCTATTTTTTAAACTCATTGAAAGAGACCCTCAGTTTAACGTCGGATACGAACGGCATATGCATTTAGAGAAGTTTTCAATAGTAGTAATACTTATAAGCCGTAACTAGCTAATGTTATGAGGCGATAGTGCTGTAGAAAAACTTTTCCTTTTTTAAGATGGTTTAGCCTGGTATTGAATCGAGGAACTTCTGGTCGGTAAGTGGGTTTCTTACCTACCATACCACAGTGGCACCCTGGAGATAAGTTTCCGAAAATGGCGCTGAATTGGGCATACATTGTGGAAGTCGGCAGACAATATCGCAAGACTAGCTCTAGACTGGAATCCGCATGGAAAGCGAAGTCGTGGACAACCGAGATGGACAAGATAAAATCTATTGTTAAGAAACTAAGCCAGATACATATCAAAGGTCTAGCTAAAGATGGTAGATATAGGATATTTTGTACTGCGCTATGTACCACTTAAGCGGCGCAAAAGAAATTGCTCCCAGAGGAGGGTTCTGACGATGATGTTATCCTATTCGAGAAACACAATAAAGATTGCCGCACTTCCAACTGAGATAAAGAGAAAAAAGCGTTAAAACATCTCAATGGTAATAGAAATGCGGATACCGATAACCTTTTAAGCAAAACTTTGTTGAATATCTATGCTCCACTGGCAGTTTACGACAAAGGAAAGAAGAAGAGGTAAAAAGAAGAATAGTTTTTGCGATTACAACCTGGAGTGAAACAAAACAAAATTTCAGATATAAAGGACACCAACTGAACTAGTTTTGTTATATAGTGCCGTATTGTGGATCCAGGTATAAACCTGGAGTAGAAAAACAAAATTTCAGATATATAGGACGCTAATTGAACAGTATAGTGCTCAATGATGCATCGTGGCACAAACTGGGAGTTATTGAAAGATAAAATGCCTTATAAAAGAGTATCAATGCCATGTGAGTTCTAAGCTATATACACAATATTCCGCTATTAACGTGGAGGTTGGTTGTGAGTATTAGACACAGAAACCAAAGGCAGACATAAGAGAAGACGATCAAAACTCTGTTTAAAACTAATCGATTGAGTTTTAATAAGTATATATAAAAGCAGAAAGTCAGATGGAATTAAAGAGAATTAAAGAGTGTTTTGGGTTTCATGAAATCCGCCTAAATTTATATTTCCACTTACTGCCAATCACTGTGCTAATTTAAATTTTTCTTGGTTCGAAAAAATTCTGTAGTATATATATTAATTTCTAATAAACTTATTTTCATTAGCGCCATGAAGTATACTAAATAGTTCTTAGTTGTGGGCGTAAAGTCATTTAGCTCCAATAAAATCAATAAATTTTTTCTTTTTTGAAAGAAATTTTTATACAAAATAACCTCAAAAACTATGCTTTAATTTGCCACAATATTATTTTCTCTTCAAATCCCTGAAGTATACTTCAATTTCTTCCGCTTTTTTTATACTGTAAACAATTTGTAAGTCTAATCATAACTTTGAAAATTATAATAAATATTTTATATGTACTCGTACAACAAAACAAAACTCGTTGGCATATTTTATGATTATTAATATTTTCCTTTTTTTATAATTATTTTTTATTTTGTATGCAAAATGAAATAAAACAGTTAAAAAAAAAAACTAATCTTTCAGAGTTTTTTTTCGTATTGCTATAGCATACTTTTCTGCATAGCCTGGATTTTGATGTAATTACTTAAGTTTTATAATCCACCAAAAACTCAAACAAAAATCTTGACGTTTTTTTCTTCATTTTTGTTTTTTACTTATAAAACTTTTGCTTAACATACTTGTAGTTGCTAAAGAAACTGCATTTAAGAAAAAACATTAAAGCATAGACAAAGGGGTGTTTGGTAGAAAGAAACGAATAATGGTAATACAAATTGTTTACAAACTACTTCAGGCAAAAAATATTACTCTACCTTTTCTTAAATCTACCACAACCCTGCTCGTCTTCTCTAGCAGTCATTACTTTTTTTTCTAAATAAACCTGAAGTGGAAGTCGAAGAATTGAAGACATTAAATGTGGTAAAAATGTATCATTACAAGAGTTGCTTGGTTTTGTATAAGCAACCGCAGGAAATCAAGAACAACATCAAAAATCAGCCACAATATCAGCAGTACAAATAAACACAGCAATAATAGCAACAACAATAAGACATATTTTAAAACATTTTATTTTATTTCTTTGGCTTTTCCCATTCCAACTCAGCCTTAAATAAAAGGTATTAAAATGTCTCTAAGACTCTCTCTATTTAAAGAAAAAAATCTTAGAAGAAATCATGACTGCCTTAGCTCTATGCTGGCAAGAAAAGAAAGAAAATCCCACAGTCATTAAGAGAAGCAAAAACAGAGAAAAAGCGGATTTATAGCATTTACCTTTAAGGAACATTAGAATAATGGAAATGGCATAGTCTAGCATTGTATAGAGTCGAGTGGCAGGAATCGAGCCAACTCTACGTTGAAATCATTATGACGATTAGAGGAAAAAACAGGGGAAAAAGAAATTACATTTAAATCTAATGTTTTAAAGTAAATAAATATATCTCCCACTCTCTTATATTAAATAGATTATAGCACTTAATTTTCTAGAAAGTACTTTAAAACAAAACAGGTTATTTAAAAAACAATTTTTATTAAAGAAAACAAATATTTTTATTTTCTTTGTATAGCTTTTACAGTATTACCAGATTTTTGAAAAATTCTAGAATTTCAAGCCAGAAAGTACGAAGGCGGATTGACATTGAAGCTACCTAGCGCTAGATGGCAGCCCAAACACAAAAACTTTTTCTTTCTTATAAATTACGATCTGTCAAACGTCAGCTGTTAAAAATTTAGCGAAATTCGTTGATTAGTTTATTTATTGTAGTTGTTTGAAGTAAGCAACTTTTATGTTTCTTGGAAAATGGAAAAAAGTGAATTTCGTGTAGTGATTAAACACTATTACTTAAAAGGCAAAACGACGAAAGAGACAAAAGAAAAGCTTGATAAACATCACGGCGAATCTGCTCCGTCAGATTGCTGAAATGGTAAACAAATCATATGAACATGTGTTCAACATTTTGCATGAACATTTGCATATGAAAAAGCTATCGGCAAGATGGGTGCCGCGTTTGCTCAGTGTTGAACAAAAGCGAGTTCGTCAGATCACTTCACAGCGGTGTTTGGACATGATAAAGCATAATCCTGCTGATTTTTGGCGTAGATTAATAACTGTTGATGAAACGTGGGTCTACCACTACACACCTGAAACCAAAAATCAATCGAAGCAATGGGTGGAAGCTGGTGGAAGTGCCACGAAGAAGGCGAAGACAGCGAAAAAAGCTGGCAAGGTTATGACCACTGTATTTTGGGATGCACACGGAATATTGCTCATCGATTATCTTGAAAAGGGATCCACAACCACAGGAGAGTATTATCGTGCATTATTGAATCAATTGGTTGATGCAATCAAGGAAAAACGACCACATTTAAACAAGAAAAAAGTGCTCTTTCTTTAAGACAACGCACCGGTTCACACAGCATTAGATACGATGCTAAAACTACGAGAAATCCACTTCGAATTGGTTGATCATCCACCTTATAGTCCAGATTTAGCCCCTAATGACTTTTTCCTGTTTCCAAACTTGAAAAAATAGCTCGCAGGAAAAATATTCATCTCAAACGAAGAAGTGATTACCGATTACTAATGCGTATTTTGAGGAGCTTCCAAAATCGTATTATTCACAAGTTTTTAAATATAAAATTTCAAGCCTGTAAGTGTACCGGATGTTTTGTGAACATAGAAAGTGATTTTCAATACTCTGTAATTTTTTAGTCTTAATGTATGTAGCCGGTGATTAACGCCTGAGGGGGCATATGCCCTTCATCAGCTTGTTTGCTTAGTCTGGCTAGAGGAGCACATACTCGACGATTGGAACCTTAGAATTTTATGTCCCGTGCATAACAAATTAGACAAGACAGTATATATACCCAATATTCACGTTACGCTAAATTCTTGAAAAGACCAAGAAAAATAGATTGACACCTACTATCTATTTGTCGACTACAGGGTTGCTTTTGACAGCCATATACTTTCATTTAAAGGTGTTTCAAGCCATGTCAAAATTTAGTATGCTTGCAAAAGTAATACGTCCCTAGTTAAAATAAAAAAGAACATTTCGGAAGCGTTCAGTATGAAGCGAGGTTTTAGACAACTGATCGTACGATCGTTTTAACATCTTGCTGGAAAATGTTATACGAGACATAGGTGTGAATATAACTGGCAAATATTAAACCAGACAATTCCATATCCATACGTATAAATTGTTCTGGTCTCCCATTGAATTCGGCTAGGTTTGCAAGATTGGCTAAATCCGGGTCCTGTATTGATTATGGTCGAAAGCGCGTGCAAAATTTAGTAGAATGAATCATTATCATTATACGGAATACTTAAATAGAGTCAAGTCAAATTTTGCTAGTAGCCCGAAATCATGTTATGACTCCTTTCGTGTTAAATGCAGATCGTCTACGTTTCCTACTGAAATGTTCTACAGGGAACTGCTGATTATCTTGACATATCAAATACGTTTGCTGATTTTGTTCAGTCTACGTATAGACAATTGGATTCTGTCCTGGATTCGGACGGCACTTTTTCGTATCCATATTATGTCAAAAGTGTATCGATTTCTAATATTCATAAATTTATATTGAGGCTATTCGCCTGTCTTTGTCTAGGATGAAGAATACATACTTACCAAGGTTTTATAGGGTTCCTGCCTGTGTCTTCGAGTGGTTCTTTGTCGTTTATATTTAACAAGCTTTCGGAAATAGGTCAGTTTCCTCCTATTTGGAAAGAGTCTTTTATTATTTCTTTGCATAAGCCATAGTAGATCGAATATATCGAATTATAGGGGTATTGCTAAGCTCAGTGCTAACTCAAGCTTATGGAGTAGCTGGTTAATGTCCCTATTTCAGCACGGTTTTTTAAAGGGTAGGTATCTCTTCTTGAACTTACTACAAGGGTTCTTAGTGGCTTTGTTGAGGGTCTTGATTTTGCTTCATAAACTGGGTACTGTAGATATTCAGGAATCAGATGCTCTTGATGTTCTTGGCATGAGAATAAACTGTGACGTTCATTGGAACGAGCACATATTTCGAGTGTCGAAAGATGCATTCAAGTGCCTCGGCTTTTTAAGACAGTGTAAGAATTACTTCACTCCATCTGATCTCCTTAATATTTACAAGACCTATATCCGACTCAAATTGTAATACAACTCTCATGTATGGGCTGGTGCTTCAAAGTCTATTTTGGAGCTTCTCGATCGCGTACAGGAGAGGGCGAAGTTTCTTATTAATGACGGTAGGGTAGCCAACTCTATCGATTCATTAGAGCATCGTCGCAATGTGACGTGTGTTTCATTGTTCTATCGGTACTATAACGGAATGTGTTCTGACCAAATTAGGGAACTAATTCCTAGTAATCATATATTCTTACGTAGTACTCGTATTTCTCGTAGTGCGCATCCCTTTGTAGTTGATTATCCAGTGAATCGCACAACGGATTATAGGGAGAATTCGTTCTTTGGTTGCACTGTTCGTTTGTGAGCAATCTTCCCTGCCACTTACGACATGAGCAAACTCAAATCGAACGTCCATAAACACTACTCACTCTATCCTCCTTCCCACAACCAATTTTCCTAGTACCAGCACAATGCACTGCCTGAGTAGGGGTTAACCCTGAGTGCTGGTCTAAAACAAACAAAATAAATAAATAAAAAATAAATATATGATCGCAGAAAGTCAGTTTATGATCCAATAAAATTCCAAGATCATTTATAATAGAAACCATTTACAGTTATAGTTCCTTTAAAGTTTTACGAAGTACCAAACTTTTTTTTTGATATTCAAGTCCAATAAATTAATATCACACAATTGAGAAAAATATTCGATGTCATTTTGAACAGCTGATTGACCAGAAATATTATTAAAGAAGTTAAAAATTTTGACGTCATCCGCATACATACATAAGAACATTTGAACTGCAACTTACAGACGGTAGGTCGTTGATAAATAATGTGAACAATACAGGAGCGAAATGACTACCGTGTGACACTCCAGAAGAGACCTTAATAACCCTAGAAACAGCATTTTTATTTATATTTTACTTGTTGAGTTCTGCCACAAAGATACGAATTAAGCCAGCGAATTGAATTGTTGCTAAACCCCATGCATGAGAGTTTAAAAAGTAAAATGTCATGGTTAACTTTATTAAAGGCCTTACTAAAGTCAGTGATTAAAATTAATAAAACCATCAGTTATATTAGTTAGAAGTTCCAATATATTAGTAGCTGTAGATCGTGATTTTCGAAAACCATGTTGACATATAGATAAAAGGGTTGAAACTTGATGATAAACACTTTTCTTCTCCAAAATTCTAGTATTGCTTTCAACTTGGCGATTCCTCGATAATTCGAAACTTCAAGTCTGCTTCCATTTTTAAATAACGGAATTATGAATGATCTTTTCAAAATTTAAGGTACGTTTCCCATTTCAAGGGATTTATTGAAAATTACAATCAAAGAACCACAAGGAAGTTCAGAAAAGTTTTCAAGGATGCAATTAGGTATTCCTTCAGTACCAGAACATAAATTCTGCAATGATCTTAAGTTTGATAGCACTGTTTCAGTACCGTTTGAAGAAAATTGTATATTCGATGTGGAAACAATATTATAAGGGTAAGCGGTCTGTTGGTCAAGTGATTTATTAGAGTACATATAGTATAGCAAAAAAATCCGCACATATCTCATAAAATTCATTCATTCATTCATTAATTTAATTTTGCTTTCCTACCCTCAACATACATTTTAGAAAAGAAAATTCCTATAAAATAAAACATTAAAAGCATTAGTGTTGTCTAATTTAAAACCAATAAATATTTCATTTAATTAAAACGTAAAGAATCATACCACTTGCCCCCAACTTAATTGTACATATTTTTTATTAAAAATCACACCAGATAATAAAACATTTCTATTTTTTTTTTTTTTCGTTTGCTATAGCAGCAGAAAAAACATAGAAAATCGTGAGTAGTTTTTCAAATCACTTTTATAAACGGCGTTGCATACATACAAACAAACATTAGATTGATGCAGGTATAGACAGACATTTTTTATAGTTTCTATTAAAATTCAACACACATACAAGCATGCACATAGCACAGACACATACATTTACATATATATTGAAATAAATATGCAAGTCAATAAACACCTGGCCATATGGTTTTTACGTGCAAGTGTATTGGTCTTATAGGGTATTTTTATAGCTATTTTTTGCTCTATGTTTTATATTTTATTTTATAGAAATTTAAATGTATATGTATGTATGTGTGTGTGTCTGTATATGTATGAGTAACAAGCTGTTTTACGTATCCGCTTCCGTTATAACAGGACAACTACAGGAACACAAGGGACAAGAGTATTAAGTATCACACTAACACACACACAAAAGCAATAATCATCATGATAAAAAAGAACAGCAAACTAAAGCCACAAAGATAGCGAGAAGAGAGGGGGAGAGAGAGCAAAATAACAAGGAATCAGGTTATATTTGTATGACCATCATTGGAAAGCTTAACTTGCATATGCGACATATGCAAATTACATTTTAAAAAAGTAAATCCGACAGTTGCTGCAATATCACAAACACACAAACAAGCACGTATCTCTCTCTTCACTCTCTTCACTCTATAATTGTAGCTGTAGTAACAGCAGCAATATAAAATTAAATCAAATTTATATATAAAAAACAAGAGAGAAAAAAAATATTTACGAATAAATGTGGACAAAAGGCTAGTCGAGAGAAAAAGAACGAGAGAGAAGGAGAGAGAGGCAAAGCGTAAAATGAAATTGAGGATTTAAGTAAAACTACTAAAGAGGATATATGTATGATTGTGAGTGTGTGTGCACTCGTACGTTTGTGTTGAAATGTTACTTGTGGCAAAATTTAAACGTTTTGAAAATTGTTAAAACAGCATAAGTTTACACACATACACTGAAGTAAAAGTATATGTATATATATGTGGAATAATATTTTAATATTTAAATAAAATACTTATTGTAACCAACTGCAGTGAAACGGCTTGTTATTATTTTTATTTTTATTAATGAGGGGTAAAAGTACTAAGACCTTTTGATTTATTGTACAGCCAATATAGGTTTTACCTAAAATATCTCCCCCAACCTCTTCGATTCGACGAAATTCATAATGTCGGTTGGTACCAACCGCGATAACTCCCTAAATAGTACTTCCTCCTAGAGTGCATTAATGCCTCAATCTGCACATCGATTTTGAGTTTAATCCCATTTTACTCAGATGTCCATTTAGCCTGCAATAACCTGTCAAAAGCCCACTGTAAAGATCGCTAAATATCTTCCAGGCTGAGATCAGGGCCATTGTTATATGTGCGCAGATCAATCCAAACAGTGGGATCAAGCTGCCTTAAGAGCATTTGGCTAGAATCGAAATCAGAAAGGGTTCCTTGACACCATATATCTGTCCGGAATCTAGCTGTGTAGCACCACTAACTACCATCCTCAATCCTATCAAGGATTGGGAAATTGCTAAATGCTTCCAACAGAGGAATGTTCAAAGGGTGCTCGAATACTCTAAGGCGACGATCAGTCCGCAATTCGGGCGTCATTCTGAGGTTCTCAAGTGTGGCAGGCCGGACTTGAAACTCCTTACGCAGAGGAATTACTCTACTTAACACAATATATAGGATACTTGCGGTCATAATACAGGGGAGGCTTCAAAGCAGAATAGACAAAACATACTGCGAGATGAACAAGCTGGCTTCAGACCGAATAGAAGTTGCGAAGATCAGGCCAATACTTTACGAATAATCATTGAACAGTCTATAGAATGGTTTACTAGCCTGTATCTACTGTTCGTCGATTTCTAGAAAGCGTTTCATACCACCAGGCGAACGGCTATATGGAAAGCACTAAGAACAAAAGAAGTACCCCAGAAGATAATTCGAATAATCAGAGCTATGTATGAGGATGCAGAACTTTCAGTTCTTCACAACGGGAACATCAGCCAACAATTCCACACCAACGCTGGAGTGGAGCTATTCACCATAGTGCTGGACGAAGACACGAAGACTTGGATTGTGCGGATGACATTTGTGTACTCTCCCATTAGATTTCCAATATGCAGTCGAAACTGGAGGACCTATAAAGTTGGGTCGCGGTGTTGGACATGAATTAAACATCGAGAAAACCAAGACCATGAGAATAAACAATACGAGCACGGAAAACATCATGCTACAGGGCCAACCAGTCGAGTATGTAGCTAGCTTCTGTTATCTAGGAAGTACAATGACTACAAACGGTGACGCAGAAACAGACATAGATAACAGGCTCAATAAAGCGAGAGCTGCATTTGGACAACAGCAGTCAGTATGGAGAAGCTCACATATATCCAGATAAACTAAACTCAGAATTCTCAACTCATATGTTAAAACAGTACTGCTATATGGCAGTGAAACCCGGCTTGTATCGAATAACATCACACAGAAACTCCATGTATTCATTAACAAGTACCTCAGAATCATATGCAGAATAATCTGGTCTAACATCATAAGTAAGACAGAACTGTGGAGTATGACTAATCAGGAACCCAAGCAGAAACAGATAAGGAAAAGAAAGTGGGGATGAATCAGTCACACCATCCGAAAAAGTCCAGAGAGTATCACCAGAATGTCACACGAACGGAATCCTCAAGGCTCAAGAAATCGTGGTCGACCAAAAAACACCTGGAGACGCACAATTATTCAAGAACTGAGACAGAACAACCTAACATGGGAGGAAGCAAAGTCAACAGCAGTAAACTAAAGTGGAAGCCAAATGCTTCCAAGAGGAGTAATAAGAAAAAAACTCAGTCTCTTACGGGTCATTGTAAACTAAGAGCGCATCTATAGACTGTGCTTTCAGGCATCAGAGACATCGGGACACATATTGTGTGAATATGGGGTTGTTGATGGGTTTAGGAGGATGTGTTTAGGTGAACATAGGCTCTCACTGGGTGACGTATTCACCATTATGGTCAAGATCAGCATTTCTAATGAACGTCAGCAGGCCTGCTGAACAAACTGTAGACCGGAAGGGCACAATAGATCCTATGGATCACAGTGTCTTGGCTGGTAAGCATGATAATAGCCACTTAGAAACTTCCTTCTAGAGTGCATCAATGCCTCTCCTGTACCCAGTATGTGCTCTGGTGATTCAAACTCTTCATTACGGAATCTGAACATCGGGCTTGAGACTATTCCCATTTTACCCTGTCCGCTTAGCCGGCAATGACCGGTCAAAACTCCAATCAGTAGTCTCAGGTTGTGTCTGGATATTCCTATGCAAGATTTAAATCTCCTTTTTTTAAAGGGGCAGACTCATACTGCAGGAGAAGAGTACCCACCTCTCATCATCCTCATTTTCGTTTAATATACCCAAACATGGACTTGCAGAAACCAATACAACCATTAAAAGTGACTGTTTGGTGCAGCTTATGGAGCGGAGGCATCATTGGCCCATATTTCATATTTCGCACCCATTACGGTCAATGGTGACACCTGTCGCACTATGATAGCCGATTTTTTATGCCCGCTCTTCATAGTTTCTACAGGATGGTGCAACTTGCCACACATTTCATGCCACAATCGATTTATTGTGTCAAACATTTTACGGCCGTTTAATTAGCCAAAATGGTGATGTCAATTGGCCGTCAAAAACTGCTATTTGACACCGTTCAACTACATTCTGTGTGGCGCCCTTAAAGATGAGTGTTATGCCAACAAACCAGAAATAATTGAGCATTTGAAGGCCAACATTCCTGATGCCAAGATACGACACGAAAAAGTTCTCGAAAGTTGGTCTAATGGTGAGGCCAGCAGCGGCAGCGATATGAATGAAATAATATTACATTTCTAACAAAGGAAGAAAGAATTGTACTTCGTAACAAATAAATAAATTTGGCAAAATTTCAAACCATATTTGTTTTATTAGATTTTTAAATTTAAACCTTTAAATGGTCCACCCGATATCATAGTTTTGCCCAAGTTAATGTTTAACCCCGTCGCCCCACACCATCGATTTATTATTCTAAGTCCCCTCTATTATCGAATTCACCCCTTGCTCTCAGAACAATGTCGTCTGCATAGCCCTTGTGTCCTAAAAAGTTCATCAACAACTAGACTCCACATTAAAGGCGATAGGACCCCCCTTGTGGGCAAACTCTAGTACTGCTGACACTTATATTCACATTCCCCAAAGCTGAAACGGATTTCTAGAAGTAGACGCAGAGGGGAGAACGACATTTACTTAGCTCTTCGAGAAAGTATGGATAAGTGAATACAATATTCTCGCACTGGCACTTGGATTTGCTCTTTACACTTTGGACGCAGTACCATCAACGTCAGGCGAGTAATAAATTAATAGTAATAACTAATGGTCATAGATTCTGAGAAGTCAAGTAATGTTAGAAAAGCAGAGGATGATCGTCTTCATCATTTGCAGTTGAGCTGTGTGTTGTGTCCGCTTAATGAAAGTAATCTGCCATAGACATGTTTTCAGCTGTTCTCTAGTGGCAACCACAATTTCGCATAATTTTTTTTTCAGCGGCTTTTGAGTTTTTTCAGTAGTCATTGGTCAGTTTTCTCAGAGCGATAGGCTTCCGCTGCCTACTGGTTTCCCGCTTTACTGAATTATCAAGCTGATTGAGCTTGATAACCTTTAACGTTTATAATTATTTATAGGAGGAGAATATTACTCGTTTGCCCTGGCCAGTACTTTGTCCATTCTTAGGAGAATTAAGTATTGAAACTTTACTTGTTTAATTAGTAGTACTGAAGACAATGCAATTTCACTTCAAATTAATAACCTCTCTTCGCAACTCAAATTTAAACTTATCCACTATGTATGATCTCTGAAAAGCCTAAACCATTCATCGAACGTAAACTTGAGTATCCTTGCTATAATACATATTCTAACGAAATTAAGTTTTGGATAAAATTTCGAAGGTTTTTTGTTTCTATTAAATCATTGGATCGCCCAAGGTAAGTCGTACATATATATTTCTTAAGAAGGTTGTAAAGTTCAATGGAACTCTATTTTTGGCTGCTGTGTAGCGCGGAATTCCTTAATCTTATTTCATATAAAAGTAGTAAAATATTCAAGTCCGTTTACATCCGGTCACATTATACCTGTGCAAAAATGCTTACCTCCAACAAGTAAAAACTAAAAAAAAGAAAGAAAAACTTGATATAAAATTCCTGATAAAATCACACACAGTTGCTTTATATTCTCGCTTTCTCTCTCTCTCTCTCTCTCTCTGTCTGTCTCTCAGCGGCTAAAATGATAAACGAGTAGCAGGCACAGAACAGTTGCCAGGGCATTGATTGTAACAAGTAGATGAAAACAGAAAAAGTCATACATGAAATCAAAAATTCCACTAAAACAACAACAAAAACAACAAGAAAAATAAAGATAAAAACATGAAGAAGCAAAAACAGAACAAAATAGACGAAAAAAGAATATTTTGACGTCCATATAGAGTAAGTCAGTACTACTCATGCCACTTCATCATTATTTCTCAGTTTTTAAAGCTGATGATGTCTATATCACTTTACTTTATACCTTAACACACACAAACACACACAGATAGACATGCAGGCATCATATAAAATCCTTTTAATATACAAATGAATGCACAAGTAAATGGTTGTTTGTATGTGTGTGTGTGTATATATATAAAAAAATAGCAAGAGACTGAGTGGTTTACGCAGATTTTGCTTTGCTGCCCTTGATGTCAAATAAAATTTAATAAAAAAAAAAAACGAGAAAAGAGAGAAAACGAGGAAAAGGCAAAGGAAGAAGTAAAAAAATATTGTAACTGTGTTTGCATCAAGCATGAGCTGAGATTATCCGGAAAGTTCAATTAAAATTCAATCTGTGTAAGCTTATACACACTCACTCACACACAAACACACACGTATTTATGTATTGAAGTACATACATACGACGGATATAAATAGTGTGTCACTATTATAAAATACACATTGTTGAAGTGTGTATGTATTGTGTGTGTGTATGTGTATTGAAGGGGTCAATCATTGCATTTCATAGTCAGTCAAATGGGATAAAATTATTGTAAATAAATGCAGTCACAATCCTCATTGAGTTAACTTTAAAAGCAGCGATTAACTGTAATAAATAGTGGCCTTAGAACCGAATTCTTAGGGGAACAGTTCTTGTAGCGTGTTTTTAACTTTCCAACTACTTATTGAATATTATTATTAGCGGTTTGTAGTTCGATCAAAGGTTGACTTTGATCAGAGGCGCTGAGCAGCTTCGCTCCATACAAGTTCTCGAGCCGAATGACATAATTCCTGCTGATCTGCAGAATAATGCCGACATAGAGGTATAGCCAGACTGATGGCTGCTTATAAAACATGGTTTTTATTCGAAAGGGAAATACAACACATCACAAAAGGTCCATCAGCCGGCCTGTTTTTCTTTACACAATATCGCAGCACCTTCAGACGTATCTGGGCCTTCTTAGTTGGTATAGCACTAGCAATGGCCTGAGTATAAGCCCAGAGAAGACGAGATTGCTATTGTACACGCGAAGATGAAAAGTTTTGTCTTTTGCCCTATCGCCCTTGCGCGAAGTGGAACTGAGGTTGTCGGACAGAGCAAATTATATGGGTATCATCCTGGGCTCCAAGCTATCTTGGTTCCAGAACATATCAGCTAGTGCTGCAAAGGCGAGGGTTGTATTGTACATGGCAAGTCTTTGGTTCTTAATCCAAATTAATTTTTAAGACGGTGGTGAAGCCCACACTTATGTATGATACGATAGTCTGACAGAGGTTTTTGAAGCAAAATTTCTGCCAGGATTCTGACAGAATGCAGCACCGACAATTATAGATGCGCTGAAGTCCACCCTTCTACAAAACATGTTTGTTTTGTGAACCGGTTTGGCTATTACGTCTGCTATAAAGTTGAGAATTGTAGAGCCATGGTTTGACAGGGGTTATGGGCATGAGGTCATCTGAGAAATTTGGACATGGTTCTAACCGTCTCTGGACAGGGAGTTCTTTCTGAGGATCTTTCCAGAGCCATACACTAGGCCAGAATCTGTTGATGTATACATGGGCGGTTTTAAGTCTTTGGGTGAGGTTGGGGTGATGTCCTTATTACCGCATTTGAAGAAAGGATTATTTAAAATTTTTCCGACCACTGCAGCGTTTTATAGGTTGTGGTTTTGACGATAAAAAGTTAATTGGACTGGTTGATGTACTACAGGGTATTCAAGGTAAATATACTGATCTGTACAAACAGGTAAACCGCGTTTAGGATGCTCTCTGATATGTACTTAACATTGATGTCGGTACGTGACTGCCAGGCATCTCTAAATGACATGGCGTGACATTCAAACCTGGAGATTATCTAGGGAAGGGTTCACTCTAACTCCCAGAGAAATTGTGTGGGTGCTAGACTGGCTAGAGATGGCTGTCTTTTTAGAGATGGGGAGATTGGCCCCTTGGTCGGGATACCAATTTTGTCTTGCAAATTTCTGATTCTGTGTCACTTGTAAAGCCGGACACAGTGACTGTGGACGATGAGACTATCTCTTATGTATCGTGACAAATCAGGCTGGTTTACAAGCGAGTAGACTTGGTCTGCTTTGAACTCCTACTTACTCCGTTCGTTGTCAGGATGAGGAAAAGGCGAGCATTTTCTGTGTCAATATCGAAATTTTTCTGATTTTATGCCACTATTTTCGGTGGCAATTCGTTTCTTCGTACCATATCGTGACTGGCAAACAAAAATATTTTTTTGTTGCCCTTTTTTGTTATGCGTCCGTGTGGTTAGTTTCGGGGCTGAACACAGACACGTTCTTCCACCCAAATTCTACATACCACATTGGGCCTGGCAGACAAAACTTTCAGCGGATTGTCTTCTTTTGTGCTTGCGGAAATGTATGTCCGCCTGAATACTACATGCACTTTTCTCTAATAAATCACAGTGGGATAAGCGCATAGACCCAAGTGAACTGGACACGTACCTGGCTATCATTTGGAATTGACTAAATAAGGCTGATTATACCAAACTACAGCTGACTGATATAAAGAACTGGACTATTCAAAACGATAATTTATGAACATGGACTTACACAGAAACTTTGGGTAATAGTTGCTACAGTGGTTTATAATAAAGCGACCTTCGGTATGTGTGACTAGATGCGAAGGGGTAATAAAGATTTAATTCTTTTATAGAACTGTTTGGCCCCGTGTTACAATTTATTTGTTCAAATGTACTTCTCATTTTCTGTGTAAATTAAATTCTCTAGAGTCTGACACAAAAGTAGAGTCTGTCAAGTCATATATAGGATTCTCTGACTATTTTATTCATTATTTTATTTTGGATATTCATTTAAAAGATATTAATACAAATACACACACATACAATAGAACTATAACCGTCTTTATATGTATGTATGTATGCGGAGATGATATACCAATATATTGTATTGGAATGGTTATAGAGATGCATGGATTATACACTGGGGGATTCAGCCAGAGATAGGCAAACTAATACCAGTGCGTTTTACAATTGTGATAGTAATTTGAGTGTTTGTCTCTTAGACTACACTGCAATAAAAATGCATTTGTTTTGATAGGAAAAAAGGAAAACAGTAATAAAAACAATGACAAAAACAACAATAAAAAACGAAAAAATAACAAGAAACAACAGAAAGCAGTTACAATAATAATAAGAAAACAAAAACAAAAAACAACTAAGAGAGCAACAAATTAAGAAGAAATTTAAAAAACATGTTGAATAAAAAATGCTTAAGAACATCATCGATTAACATTTTTTTCTCGCACTGTATTTTTTTTTTTTTTTATTCTTCTCTGTTTGCTTTTTGTCCATGAGTGTGTTAACCAGAGATCAGCAATGTATACTGAAATCATGAATATACTCGGATCAAGATTCATAAATTCTTATACTCTTACTCATTCATACTCATTGCAATAGCTACTAATAAGCATTCATACTTTAAAGCAGTAATATGCAGAAGTAAAAATGTAGTTGGGTTAGTGAGAACATGTAAATTATTCTCTCAGAGGGAATAAAGTAAATTTTTTTTAAATTAAAAAAAAAAATCAATATGCATCCGCCACACATGTGATCGTAGGAAACTTATTAAATTATTGTTTTGTGCCTAAAAAATTTGCGTACATTCTCCACGCATGTGCATGAGCCGCTATTTCATTGATGACTAAAAATAAGACTAAAATAAGCGTAAGAATAAGTGTGAATTGAACGCAAACAATTGTTCTATGAAAAAATTACTCTAAAGCTCTAAAGCTCGAATTACTCATCATAATCATAACTATCAACATTTATGACGCTATTGATTCTTATTTCTTCGTATGATTCAAATAAGTATGAACATTTGAATACTAATGTTTGTATGTTTTCTTTTTCTTTTGAATAGCCAATGCTTATGTTTACTCATTAATACTCATAAGTACTCATTAATGATACGAATTATTTATAAGTATTATGAGTATTTTCTGAGTATTATGAATGAATGCTATGAGTACGACATTTCATTCATAATCATGAATCAACGTTATTGTGAGTATGAGTGAGCATGGAAAAAAACGAGTTATTGCTGAGTTCTGGTATGTAAGTATATGTGTGAGCAAAATAGAATATTTGCTCAGAGTTGTGTTATGCCGAACCGTCATTTAAATGTGTAAATATACGGAGCACATATTGAAAACGTCATTGTAAATGCAATACAAAACTATTTATTGATGGAGAAAAAAAATTGGGAAAAAATCAAATTACAGTCAATACTTGAAGGAAATATTTTGAAACAAAATTCTATTTGAAAACATATAATAGACCAACTTCCACTGTAATTTGTTTATAACGAAAATTTGTTGTTGAATTTTTTTAAGTTTTTATTAAAGTATTTACATATGGTTTGTAGTGTTTAATATACGGATATCCTCTTCCTCTAGAGTTTGTAGTATGTGGCTTATTTATAGTGAAAAGTCATTACATTTCAACTTTAATCACTTCAAAGGTTTTTCCATTTTTATTTTATTTTTTTCAATATTTTTTACAAAACTGTTCATGTTGTAAAGTTATATCGATAGGTGTACTCGTTAAAGGATATGTAGTATATATTTTGGCCTGGCTAAAAGCCAAGTAATTTTTATTAAAACAAAATCTTATTAAATTAATTGTTTTAAATTTAAAAAAAAATTAACTGAAAAAATCTTATGAGAATTACAACAAACCTAAAAATATCTCGGCCAACATACAGCCTCGATGGCGCAGTAGGCAGCGCGTAAGTCTCATAATCTTAAGGTCGTGAGTTCGAGCCTCACTCGGGGCAGTGAATTTTTTGTCTCTTTCTTCAAGAAGAAGAAAAGAATAATTTTAGAAAGAAAAAATTGTTAATATTTAAATAATATATAAATTTTTTTCCTTTTTGTAAATTTTTATTTAAGCAGCTTAAAATTCATCAGCTTTTATGCCTGCTTCACTTATCTTTTATTTAAATTATCTTTATATTGACATTGAAAACAAGGCCAAAATATACTTTTCTTTTCTTTTATTTTTGTCCATTATCTGCTTTTAATAAAAGACACAAAAATAATCTTTTTTTATTTAAACTTCCTTTTTTCAAGCGTTTTTTTTTTCAAAAAGGTTGTAACCCTCTTAGCCTTAAGAGCAGAGGCAGAAGGAAGTTAGAAAAAATTAAATTAAAATCTGTTTTACCTTTTGCAAACAACCCAAATAATAATCAACAAAAAGGGCCTTAAAAAGAGAACAACTACAGATGGATCCATACACGAGTATATGCCAGATTATAATTTCTTTTTTAACATTTCTTTCAACGAAGAAAGATTTGTTAAAAGTTACACAATTTACTTTAAAAACTTTAACCCAAAAATGAAACGATAAGATGGACATGCTAATTTTGCTCAAAATTGTATTCTTAATCGATCACTTTACATAAATAAAAAGCTACTAAAGGACTAATAACTGTAACTGAGGTTACAAGTAACATCTAAAACACAAGAAAACTGCTTCTGGTTTGGGTGGTTCAACCAAAACGCACGATGTTAATTGTGAATAAAAAAAAAAGTTTTCAGAGAATTATTTTAATATTTTTTATTATGGTAGAAGGATATACGCAATTATGTGTAAAATAAAAAATCGGCCTAATGTTTGCCGTGGCTTCGATGACATACCTCTATCCGTTGGTCCATATTTTCAATGACTCTGAGATTGAGGTTAAATGTCGTTAATGTGCCGAATTATTTCATCTTTTAGCTCCTGAATTGTTCTTGGCTTATTGACTTAGACTTTTTCTTTTAAGTTTCCACAAAGAAAGAAGTCCAGGGGTGTCAAATCACACGATCGTGGCGACATGAGATAACACGGCACTGAATTTCTCGCACAATAAATACATTGTTTAGTTGGCTGTGTGGCAAGTGACAGCATCTTATTGAAACCAAATTTCTAAATTTCTGGCCACAAGAAGTCCATTATCATCTCGCGATAGTGAACATCATTCACGGTAACTGCTTGGCCGACCTCAATTTGGAAGCAGTATGGCCCGATGACGTTGCCAGCCCATAAACCGCACCAAACAGTCACTTTTTGTGAATTTATCGGATTTTCAACAATCACTTGTGGATTCTCATTTGCCTAACTACGGCAATACTGCTTGTTAACGAATCCACTGAGGTGAAAATGTGCCACGTCGCTGCAGATGCTTTTCTTTTTAAAGTCACTATTCACACCATTCGGCGTATTGACGACGCTTGAAACGGTCAGTAGGTTTCAGCTCTTGAGTCAATTGAACCTCGTAAGCGCGTAACTTCAAATCTTTATTTAAAATTCGCATCAGTAATGTGAGATGTACAATTTTTGGGCACGACGACGAGTAGAGATTGAGGGCTCTTCTGCCGCACCATAGCTAAAAACAGCAATGTTTTCCGCAGTATCAACTAGGCGAGCATGCACAGGTGTTTCCACATTTGCTATAGACCCGATTTGCTGAAAAATGTGTACCATTCTTCCCATTGTGGACTTTAACAATTTAACATTTGCTATAGACCCGATTTGCTGAAAAATATGTACCATTCTTCCCATTGTGGACTTTAACAATCTTAACGTACAGCTCAATTATGTACCTCTCCATGGTTGTATTTGTCAAACACTGTCAAATTATGTTGGGCAAAAAACTTGACGTTAAGGTGTGACGGACAATTAACATGCACAATGGTTGGACCACCCTTTATTATGGCCATAATTTAGAATTCTTTTTTTTTATTTAAATAAAATAAAAATTTTATTTCGAATAAAATTCAAGAAATACCATCAATATCTCTGACCTTAGAGCGTTTACAAAAATCAGCAACAACAACAATAATAATAGATTCGCAAACAATTAATTATTATTTACAGTCACATCCTTTCAAACATTACCTTCTCTTACCTGCACGCCCTTTAATTCATAGCATTTACCACTACACAAATAAATACAATACAAACTGGTTTTTGTCTATGATTTTGGCTTGTTAGTAGCCCTCATTGAGGACAAGGTTTTCAGATCATTTTTAAGCTTTTTCGCCAAATTCAATTTCAAAAATCGCACAAAATCGCCAAATCTTTTTTTACATTTTTGGCAATCAAATTTATATTTTTTCAAATAATGAAAAAGAAAATTAAAACAAATAAAAAATAATTTGTTCCGAATTCTTAAATTTCGCTAAAACGCTATACACTTTTCTTCGACACATTTCACATTGCCTTGTATTGGAATTAAATTACACTATGCGACAAAAGAGAACGATGATAAAATACCTGAAAAGTTATACTATTTTTCTAATAAACGCTATCTAGTACAACAAGATTACGGGTAAAAAAAAAAACAGTTTTTCGTAACTTCATACACTTATAGACTTAAAATTTAGCGGAATACTATACGATTTTAAGTTTTTCAGTGGACTTAGGGTGAGGAAAAGTATACCTTTTAAATGATGATATGGTATACTTCATAGCCCTGAGGTATGCATATGTGTGAATTTTTCAAGCAAACACATTAATTTTTTTCCACATTTGTTAAGTGAAGAGATTTTTTCGCCAGTTGCCGAAAATTGTATTACATAAGTAAACTGGAACCTAAAAATCTATTAGTTTCAGTTCCATATAGGCAACTATAAATTTTTCTTTGCCGAGAACACAATTGAAGTTCGTCTGCCATCTATAATCGGCATATTAAAATGACCATGTTCACGAATTTCATACATAAAAATGTCAAAATAATAATTTTAATTATTCGTGTTTAATATTTCGTATCAAATCGCCAAAAAGTCGCCGTGTCGCCAAACCGAAAATTAGGACGCCAAATAACTTTTAAAATGGCCACGTTTGGCGAGAATTTGCCAGATCTGACAACCCTGATTGAGGATTAAAAAGTTTTATTCTTCCATAAGGACAAAGAGAGCGTGAGAGGGTAAGGTTCTCTACATAGTTTTCTGTTAAATGCTTTTTACCATTTTGCTCTTTTAATTGTATGGCATTTTTTTTGTCACAATAAAAAATATTATCTCTCTCTTTGCTTTGTGTGTGTGTATTTGTATGTGAGTGTATGCTCTTTTATATTGTAGGAATCGTGCTAAAAATAAAGGGTTTTAATTTCAATTTAAAAAATGTTTTTTTTTGTATAATATTTGCCGTATACTTACAGTCAGAGCTTAGGTGACAAAACAATTTGCATTTTAATAGAACTACCAAATGGTTTTTATTATAAATTTTTTTTTAACTGTTTTTCTCTTTTGTTTCCTGTTGTCGTTTTCTATATGAATGAGTGGGTTTTTAGGCCCTTTATGCTCTTATTACTATGCTATTAAATGTTGTTTTAACACCTTTTTTTGTTTGTTATTTGAGGTTCTTATTTTCTCATTTGGTTTGTCTTTATGCTTGAATTACTCATTTTCCCATCAAGATATCCTAAATGGGATAATGTTTAGCTTTTTTGATCTTAGGTTTTTTCGAAGTGAAGAGGTTTTTTTTATTTGATAATTCTTTTCTAATTAGATACGTTTAGTATCTAAAAAAAGGTATAAATATAATAAAAAGGTATAAAATTTTAAAATAAGAAAAGCCAAAAATATTTATTTTAAAATTTAGTTATTGCGGGGTAACTTTTGTAATTGAGTTCTTTATTTTAAAAACTAAATTCTTCTAAGTCAATCGCGCAATCTGTAAATTTTATAAATTTTGTGCAATTGTGATCATTTTAATCAACACTCGTTTGGCACGCTTAAACGAGATTTCGTATCACTTTGTTCACTGTTTGAATTACGAATTACCTTGTTTACATGGCATCTTTCTTATTAATTTTGACAAATAATCGTCTTCTTTTTGTTTTTTTTTATTTATTGTTAAATAGTGTTAATTGGGTAAACAAAATAAGGAAAAAATTAAAAATATTATTATTAAAATTAATAATATCGAAGAAATATAAAACAAAATTATTTTTTAAGCAAAATGATAAAAGCACATGAAATCAGTGCACCAAGCGCCCTTTGTTGAGTTTGTTTACTTCCATTTATTTTATTTTTTTTCTTCAAGATCACATTGATTTTTATGGTAATTCATAGTATAATTGAAGTTGAATTACTTAAAATTTGGATGATTCGTTCTCAAAATATTGTTTGCGGAACTATATAATGCAGCTCATAAAGATTAGTTGAATTACAAATAAGAGAGCGAATTACGAAAAAACTTTTGTTGAAAAGTGGTTCTTGATATGTTTGAGTCTGTAGGTATCTCAAAATATAGAATTTATTAAGCTATACTTGAAATAGGTTCTACAATAGATCACACTTAATCATAAGCGTTATCAGGCGACACTTTAGAAAAGTTTTCGCTGTATTACCAGCTACTTTTGAGGCAACTAATTGCAGCCGATATATGAACAACACCTAACTGGCCAAAGAACAACTACCGCTTCTTTATTAGAGAGAACGTGAACTGACTAAACCGTGGCTTTCTTTGGGAGAAAGACGAACTGCTACTTTATTTAGTATTCTCTCCAGCATTCTGTCAACATTTGGACAACAAAGCCTAATGTAGACAAATCAAGCCATAACCGCCGAAAAAGACGTAAGCGCCATGATTATCGATTTTCGTTTTTCGATAAAAAAAAAAAACTATACTATTCGATCATTCTCACAAGCAAACAAGATTTTATAACTGTAAAATGTACCTTTATGATTTTACAGCAAAAACAAAAAAGTCTTATGTGTAAAATCCCGTAAAATTTGTATTTTTGTCGCTTACGTCTTTTGAGGGTTATGGCTCGAAATGTTTGTGCCGCTTTGTTACAAAAAAATAATCTTTTACGACCAATCAATACAGTTAGTTTCGTCAGTTGAACGTAAACCAAAGAAGACAAATTGTTCCTGTTTGTTTATCATTCATAATGTTAATGATTATTATTATCAGTAAATAGATTGCCGAATGGCAGAAACCGCGACCTAAATTATTAAATTGTTATTAAATTGAGTCAGAGAGAGCCCATGGCATTTCGACCTAGAAAGATCTATTGTGCCATAAACTCCCATCGAATCAATACCTCTGGGCGAATGATAGCCCGTTCAGTCTGAAATAGATCTGACTTCCTTATTGAAATAGATCTGACTTCCTTCTGATCATATTGAGCCCAGTTGAAAGCGTGTAGCCTGGTACTAGTAAGAACAACAAAAAATTTGCCGTGTGGTTTCATCTTTCGCTAAATAGAGGCGACAGTTGGTCTTATTCGGGAGATGTAATCTATATAGATAAAATCTTAGGAAGTTTCCGTAAAAACCCCCGAGTGGCGGTCCTATCGTTCCGATTTTGTGTAGTTATATCTATTGTGGATATTCCCGTAAAATCTTATCGTTATTGCTTGACATTTGCATTTTTATATTCGGTTTTTGGTATGTCCATCAGTCCTTTCTGAGATTTTTCCATTATTTCCTCTCGGCTGCTAAAACGCCTTTTCCGTAATGATATTTTAGCTCGATTGAACAGAAAGAAGCCACAGGGAACCAAATCAGGTGAATTCATTGGCTATTGGATGGTATTTGTTGCGTTTTTCGTCAAAAAATTTCGAATAACGATGGTAAAAAAATCCACGAGTTATCCGCCCACATTTCTGGTCTCTTTCAGCAAATTGCTTCACTCAAACGTTTCATAACGCCAAAATAATACTATTTGTTTACTGTCTGGTGTTTTAGCAAAAATTCATGATACACTACACGGTTGTAATCCATGAAAACCGTGAGCATTACCTTCTTTTTCGACTAAAAACGACGTTTCTTGGTCTCGGCTCATTTGGTAATCGCCATCACTTGCCTGATGTCTGGATTGCGTGTCGTATTAAATAAATCCACATCTCGTCTCCAGTAATGCTCCTCTGGATGAATGTGGGATCATATTACCTAGCGCTAGATGGCAGCACAAACACAAAAAATTTTTCTTTCTTAGAAATTACGATCTGTCAAACCTCAGCTGTTAAAATTTTAGCCAAATTCATCGATTAGTTTATTTGTTGTAGTAGGAAAAAGATTCTTCTCAAACGAAGAAGTGATTACCGAAACTAATGCGTATTTTGAGGAGTAACCAAAATCATATTATTCAGATGGTATAAAAAAGTTGGAAAATCGTCTTACTAAGTGTATTTATCTAAAAGGAGACTATGTTGAGAAATGAATGGTTTTTGAAAAAAAAAAATGTTTTTTCCTACTTAGGTAGCTTTAATATTAATTCGCCCTCGTAGATGTACTCTTGGCTACGTAGCTTTTGCAAATGTCAAGCTATGACGCTAAGATTTAGCGGGAATATCAACAACAGATATACCAACCTAACAAAAAAAAACTCAAATCGGAACGATGGGATCGGCATAGGAGGTTATTCCAGAAATTTTTTGATCAAGGTAGTACGTCAGCCATTCTCCATAGGAGAAAGGCTTTACTAATCGTTTCGCCAGCCCCACTGATCTAGCGTCCGCCTAATGCGTGACCCTGAAAGAGTATTCGCACCTACCCCCTTAATCCCATAAAGGCCTCTTCGCCAAAGAAAGTCTGCCGTGGACCCTATTCTCGCCAGTCTATCAGCAGTTTCATTGCCGCTGACTCTGTAACGACAGAGCAACCAAGCCAATGTTTGTTTCAGCTATACGCGATTTCATCGCACATGAATCTAATACTCTCAGTGCGGCTTATCCGAAAATATAGTTATGCTCATTCTACTATGTTTTTTTTTTATTATATTACATTAATTTCAGCCTGAAAGACTCTTGGCTAATTGCTCAAAAATAGAGTTGTCTTTGTTATAGGTCCAAAAACCCTCGTCCTACTACCGTGTTAGTCTTCAATCAACCTGTAAGCCCGCTTCCACAATCTTGTGAGTCTTGGCCAGGCCTCCGATATTCTTTCTTGTGTTTAACACTGAAATTGCGTTACTTTCAGCCCAAAAACACTTGGCCATTTGCTTAAATGTATGAAGATCTTTATTTAAGGTTCAAATACCCCGTCTCGACAGACTACTTCAGACCCGTGAGATCAAAACAAGGTCCCAAAATATATTTCTTACAATAAGGAAATATGATCTCGAACCTCCTGTCGAAAACTAGTCTAGGAATTATATAGTCTGTGATCTACGCACAACCATATGATCCGAAACTCTTCCAAGAAGAGTTCTCTAGTTCTAGTCATGAAGCTATTTGCTTCTTCTTGCCTTACTTAGCGAAGAAAAAAATGTCGTGCCATGAAAATCAATTACTATAACTCATGTATTATTATATGGCGTATAATTTTTCAATAAAATTCCATTTTTATAAAAAAAAAATTGCAAAAGTTTCCTAAGCGAAAGTCAACCCGACACTCCCCGACGGGGAATTGAACCCCGGTCTCCCGCGTGACAGGCGGGGATACTAACCACTATACTATCGAGGATTGTTGATTCCGATGGTTTTAAAAACACAATATAAAGCGATATGTAGAAATTTTCAAAAAGTTCTTAAGCAATTAAAAAAATTTATTTTTTTTAATCTTTTTATTTACAATATTGTTGTTGTGATTGTTATAAATTAACTTCAAAATGTAGATCTCTTTTTTTTCCCTACCTGTGTAGCAAAAATATTGAATAATAAATTTAAAGAACTAATTTGTTGGCAATTTTCTTTTTTACGCCATCATATAAAAAGGCAATTAACAAATATATTGTTTCATTTGCCTCTTTTTGCTCAGTGTATATTAAATACTTTGTATTGCTTGGATTTTTACCACGTGCATTAAAGAAAATTTAAATAAATTAATTAAAAACCTACCCATGCACACAGTCTATTGAAAAAAAAAGTAGAAACTGTACACTGACTTTGACGTACGGATTTTTGCAGGTAGCAGTAATAGCATAAGGGCAAGGACCAGGTAAAATTTACATTTTTAATAAGATACGAAAATAAATATATATTTTCTTGTTGTATATTGGCTGCAGACGGTTTAATTAAAGTTTTTCAAAAGTAATTGTATTCCGTTATTTAATATTATTCTCAACAAAAATAAAGAAATAATTTAATCAATGGCCATTGACATGCTTTTTAAAAGCAATTTACAACCTTTTTATTTTTTTATTAATAAAAATTAAGTAAGAAATACAAAGAATACTTTATTAACAAGTAAAATTGTTAAAAAGTTATGCTACAGTGGACAATAAATTAAAAATTACATTACATATTTACTTGTTTTGTATAAAAGAAAAAAATGGGTGTAATTTTATACACATACTTTATTTTGAATATACTTTGTTTTAAAATACATTTTAAACAGGGTTAAGATTAAGTTTATTTTATTATTTACACTGCTTACACATTGTAAACAATGTAAATAATAACAGAAACTGTTATTAGTTAGTTCTTATTATTATGCAAATTTTTTGCATTATTTTAATTTTCTACATCATTTATATTTTTTACTTTATGTAAATAATTGCAATTCTATAAGAAAAACTACTTTTAAAATAACTTTTAGCAATGAAAACTTAATTGTTGCAAATTTATAAAATTATTTACAATTTGTAAATAAAAACTTTAAACATGGTCTACATTAAATTTATTTTATTATTTACATTATTTATAAAAATTTTATAGATAAATATTTTTAATTTAAAAGTAAAGTTTTTAATGTAAAATTTATAATTTGCTCAACATTTGCCTTTATATACTTAAAATATATGTATATTTCTATACCTTACATTTACATTTAATACAATTTGTTAATTCATTACTTTACAGAATTGTTTTATCATTAATACCATTTAAAATTTTGCTTACATTAGTTTTTATTATTAATTACATTTTCTACATTGTTAACATTGTTTACACTGTGTAAACAATACAATTTAGATTAAAAATCTTTTTTAGATACAACTTGTAGCAATCACAACTAATTTTTGTAGATTTTCAGAATTATTTACAATGTGTAAGCAAAAATTTTAAACATGGCTTACATTATATTTATTTTATTATTTAGTAAATAACAATACAAAAATGTATAGATAATTACTTTTACTTTAAAATGAAATGTTTTTGATAATATTTACCTTTAATTACTGAAAATAAATATTATTTACCTTACTTTTACATTTAATAGAGTTTGTTAATTCATTATTTTATAACAATGTTTTTTATTAATGTCTTTTAAAGGGTTGTTTACAGTCGTTTTTTTATTATTATAATTTTTTTACATTTTCCACATCATTCACATTTTTTACATTATGTAAATGATTACAATTCTATTAAAAACTTCTTTTAAAACAACTTTTAGCAATGAAAACTAATTTTTGTAGATTTTTAAATTATTTACAATGTGTAAATAAAAATTGTAATCATGGTTTAATTTATATTATTTTATTATTTACATTATTTACAATGTGATGGCAATGTAAATAATAATAAAACTTATAGATAAATATTCTTATTTTAAAAGTAATGTTTTTAACTGAAATTTTACAATTTACCCAATATTTACCTTTATATTCCTACAATATGTATTATTTGCCTCACATTTACATTTAATACAATTTGTTACCTTTTTAAATGTTGCTTACATTAGCTTTTATTATTAATTACATTTTTACATTATTTACATTATTTACATTATTTACATTATTTACATTATTTACATTATTTACATTATTTACATTATTTACATTTGCTTACATAATTCAATTCTATTGACATAGCTTCTTTTAAAACTACTTTTAGCAATGAAAACTAATTTTTGTAGATTTTTAAATTCTTTACAATGTGTAAATAAAAATTTTAAACATGGTTTACATTAATATTATTTTATTATTTACATTATTTACAATGTATTAGTAGTGTGAATAATAATAAAACTTATAGATAAATATTATTTATTTAAAAATAATGTTTTTAGCTTAAAATTTATAATCTACCTAATATTTACCTTTATTTACTCAAGATAAATATTTTTTACCTTACATTATTTACATTGAATGTAATTTGTTAATTTATTATTTTACAAAATTGCTTTTTATTAATGCCTTTTAAAGGGTTGCTTACATTCGTTTTTTTATTATTTACATTTTGCACATCATTTACATTTTTTTCATTATGTAAACGATTACAATTCTAATAAAAACTTCTTTTAAAACAACTTTTAGCAATGAAAACCATTTATAAGGGGTGTTTTTTATACAGGTATAGAACTTTAAGTTGCAATAAAACAACGATGGATTATTCGATTGACATGAATTTTATTTATCCGGAAGATAACCTTGGGCATTACATTTTAAATATGATTTCTGGCATATGACCGCCACGGCTGGCGCGGATGTAGTCCAATCTGGACGTTCAATTTTCGATGACTTTTTCCAACATTTGTGGCCGTATATCGGCAATAAGGCGCGAATGTTGTCTTCCAAATGGTCAAGCGTTTGTGGCTTACCGCATAGACCAATGACTTTACATAGCCCCACAGAAAGTGATCTAGCGGTGTTAAATCACAAGATCTTGGAGGCCAATTTACAAGTACAAAACGTTAAATTAGGCGGTCACCAAACGTGTCTTTCAATAAGTCTATTATGGCACGAGCTGTGTGACATGTTGCGCCGTGTTGTTGAAACCACATCTCCTGGACATCATGGTTATTCAATCCAGGAATGAAAAAGTTAGTAATCATGGCTCTATACCGATCACCATTGACTGTAACAATCTGGCCACCATCGTTTTTTAAAAAGTACGAACCAATAATTCCACCAGCCCATAAAGCGCACCAAACAGTCAGGTTTTCTGGATGTAACGGTGTTTCCACATACACTACAGGATTACCTTCACTCCAAATGCGGCAGTTTTGTTTGTTGACGTAGCCATTCAACCAGAAGTGCGCTTCATCGCTAAACAAAATTCACTTATGAAAATCAGGAACAACGGTAATCTCGTTTTGTGCCCATTCGAGGAATCTACGCCGGGCGTGAGTCAATTCATGATGAATTGCCAAGCCAAACTGAGAATAAATCACTTGACAGCTGTTAAATTGGTCGCCATCTTGAGAAGTAATGCCAACTTAAAGTTCTACACCTCTATAAAAACATACTGTAGAATTACAGAATTGTTTACAATGTGTAAATAAAAATGTAAAACATGGTTTACATTAAATTGATTTTATTATTTACATTGTTTACAACTGGTAAGCAGTCTCAATAATAACAAAAAATTTAAAAGTAATGTTTTTTGTTTAAAACTTAATTTCCCTAATATTTACCCTTTTTACCTGAAAAAAATATTTGTGTACCTTATATTTACATTTAAAGTAATTTGTTATTGTTTGTTATTAATACCTTTTAAAATGTTGTTTGCATTGGTTTTAATTATTAAAAATTTTTAAATTTTTCGACATTATTTACATTATGTAAACAACTCCAATTCTAATAAAAACTTCTTTTAAAACGACTTTTAGGAACGAAAGCTTATTTTTGTAGATTTACAGAATTGTTTACATTGTGTAAACAATTAAATTTTTAAGAAAAAAATAGTTTTTCCCGTCTTTAAAGAACGTAGAGAAGAAAAATTATTCTTATGGATTTACAGAATTACTTACATTATGTAAACAATTCTATTGATATAAGAAAACGCCTTTTTAAACAACTTTTGGCAATGAAAGCTCTTTTATTCATACTTTACATTTGCTAATACATTATTTTCATAAAATTTACATGATATAACTACAGTTTTATTTAATGCCTTTATTACTATTTTTAAATAATTTTTTCTCATGCGTATCTCATAAAATATTCTTTACTTTAACTTTGGTGGTGGTTTCGACATTAGACTATTCTCAGTGAAGGCAAACCGGAATTATCACTACAGTCTTCCTGATAGCTCGAGTGTTAGTACACGAGGCCATCCTTGGCCCTAGATCTCACACTACAACTTCTCAGTTGGTGATAGAGTGTAGGGACATTCTGAACACCATCTTCTGAGACGACAGCTGTTTAGATTCCAGGTCACAGTGAGTTTCAAACGCGGGTCTAATTGCAGAATCATAAAACTTACTTGTCCTGAGTATGATATAATGCGTACTCGCTCGCTTATTGGTCATTGTAAAGGGAATAAATTCAGATTAGGTTGCAGAACAACGACCGCTGTCGTAACTATGGCAAAGTGGAGAAGGAAGAGACGGTTAAGCAAATCCTAAGACATTAGGCAAGTGGTTCCTAACGATATATCAGCGATATTCTGTATTGGACCAGCTGATTTCTTCAGGTATAAATTTTTTCTATTCAACGGCAATTTTTTCTATTCAACGGAAACTCTATCATTGCCGTTTTCTTTACGATTACAATTTTGATTTTCAATTTCAATTAAATCGCCTTTGAAATCAATTATATTCTTCTATTTTTATTAAAATTAATTATTTATTTCCTATTTTTTTCTCAAAAACTATTTTTTTTCATTTTTACAAAACAATTCCATTTAAAAGGCAAGGAAAACAAACGATTTGAAAAAAACTGAAACCCGTTAAAAATTACAATAAAATATAAATGGTATTCAAACAAATACACCAGAAAAGAAAACAACATGAAAAAATAAAAGAGAGGCATAAAAAAATAAGGAGCGAGAGACTTAAAACAATAACAACAAAAATAATCTAATTGAAAATCAAAACGGAAAAAGTTTTTCAATTAAAATGCAAACACAAGTGTGAAAATGCCGCAATACCAATACCAACTTCATCAACCAACCATTGGAAGCGAAGTACACAGATAACTACTCGTACACTTTACACAAATGCAACAAAAACAACAATAAGAAATGAGAAAAAGAGTAGTAATGGTTACAAAAGCAATGGATTGCTTTTTAGAAGAGCAAAAAGAAAATTGTGAAAATATTTAGAAGGAAATCCTCTAGCAAAGATAGATTATTTCGAAAAACTTAATGGAGATACATCGCACACACACACACACACTGACTGTGTGATAAATGTAAGCAAAATACCTTTAAACCATCTCACACTCATGCAAATACGGATATACTTTACTAATAATTGAATGAATGAAAGAAACGTTTGTGTTTAAACAGTGTTACCATAGAGCAATGCTAAATGCATTCCCTACATTATCAATACTATTTCGCTGAACGTAATGTAATGTCCAAAACTGCATCGTTAATCTTTTGTATTTCGCTTTGTCATTCACGAACTTATTACATCAAACAACCGGACCAACTCCTTCAAATGGAGTTTCAACTAGTCATTCTCAAACAACGCATATGCTTATAGTAGCCTGTGTCTTCGGTAGCTCTTACGCCAATGCCACGGCTGAAATGAATGTAAATGCAATAAAGTTGGCGATGGATGTTTTGATCTTAAATAATAAATAAATAAATCTTTTCCGTACGTGTTATCATTATCATAATCACCATACCTACCAGGTACAACTGCATGACACTACGAACCTTCCGGTCTATAGTTTATTCAGCAGATCTGCTGCTTTCCTAATAAACACCAGCAGGTTTGAAATTATAATGGTGAATATTTTACCCACTGAGACCCTATATCCGTGGCCGCCGTTCTCTTTCGATGCGCCCTTAGTCTATAGCGGCCCGTAAAAAATCATTTAGGAGTTTCAAGTCAGTCCTGCCATACTTGAAAACCTCAGAGCGATGCTCAAATCGCTGACTGATACCCGCCATAGAGTGGAAAAATCCCTTCTGAGCATTCCCCTGTTCCTAACATCAGGAAATTTCCCAATCCTTGATTAGATTGAGGATGGTAGTAAATAAGGTTTCAGACCGGTATAGGTTGTCATGGAACCTTTTCTAGTCAATACATCCGCTATTTAGTTACCATCTATCCATATATCTATCTATTCTTCATCTTGCTGGATGCTGCCAATGTAATGCCAATTCCTAAAAGGCGTGAGGCTATTAACCCTAAAACCTACCTCTCAATAACACCTTGTTCGGCACTCTCAAAAATTATAAAAAGTATGATTAATCACTATCTTGTCAAATATTTTCAGTCCAACAATTTGCTGAGCAATCGCCATGGTTTTTCTAAGAGCTAGTCCACTGGTGATCAGTTAACGTTTCTCTCCAAGAAGTATAATAGGTCCATTCATGGATTTTGTGAGTGTAAGGTTGTGTCTCTGGATATTTCCTAGGCGTTTTATGGAATTTGGCACGCGACTTTCAAATACAAACTTATTGCCCTTGGTGACGGTAGTCACCTGTCTCAATTTATATCGAGCTCTCTAAGAGATCGCACTATAAAATGGATATAGATTCCAAATTGAAATACATTCTCATGTATGAACCGGTGCCTCAAAGTCTCTCCTCAAGCTTTTCGACCTTATGCAGGAGAAAATAATCATTAGTGACGGTCGGGTAAACTATTCCATTCATTTATTGCAGCATCATGGCAATGTGAAGTGGACTTCATTGTTCTATGGCAGTGTCAGGCAAATGTATACCAGTGCATTTTACAATTGTGGTAGTACTTTAACAGTCCGTTTCTCAGATCACATTGGAAGAAATATTTCATTTTTTACACAAGTGGTTGTGTATACTGTGCTTTTAAACTTCAAGTTAAAGGATAAGAGGAAAACAACCATAAAAGCAATAATAAGAAAACAACAAAGTAAAAAAATAAGAGAAAACAACAAAAAGCAATTTTAAAGAAATAATAAGAAAAACAACAACAAAATAATTAAGAAAACCTCAAATTAAGAAGAAATTTAAAATATAGAAAACATGTTGAATAAAATGTTTAATAACATCATCAATTAAAAAATTTGTTCTCGCACTGTATTTTTCTGTTTATTTTCTCTTTATTTCTCTCTGTTTATTTTTTACCTATTCGTGTGAGTACGTACGTGTTGGAGAAAAAAAAAATTGCTCAGAGCTATGTTTTGCCCGACGTTGTTCTATAGATAGTATAACGAAATAAGGACGTTAATTCTTTACAGGTACTCATTCCTAAGTCAGTATTTTTCGTATAGAGTATCCCTTTGTACCAAAACTATGTATATAAATTTTAACTATATGGTCCATGCCCAATCAACAGTTGAGATAGATAAAAATTCACATCTCCATGGCTGCGTTGGAGCCACTCACTTCGAATGCCGCTTCATAAGAGACAGATTGAACCATTATGTCTATGTCCGAGGTGACAATTGATGTAATATCTGGGAAGATGCCGATAGATATTTAAGCAAGAGAGTTATGTTGGCTTTGTAGAGTGCAAGGTGCAGCACCGTCAGAAATAAAAACGGAGCAGAAATCCGAGGAGCACTCACGATCAGTGGATAAATGGCAGCAAAGTTGACAAACTCATTACAACGACAGATGTACGTATGCTTCTATACCATGTGTGCAAATGTAGAAGGTGCAGTATAATCGCTGGAGGAGAAATCTGAGGGGCACTCATGATTAGTTGGGAATGGCAGCAATGATGGCAAAAGTACCACAAAAACAAATGAACATATGCTCTTATACCCCGTGTCAAATGTGGACTACGAGACGACTCGGCGAACTGGATTATTATCTTACACAGATGATGTCTGGCCATTGGCCATTTTCAGCAATACTTGTTATAGTTTGAGCTAGCCCAGGTGAACTCGAAACCGCGTAACAGGTTATATTCGAATGTGGCAGGTTCACCAACAAACTTAGTGCACTAGAAAAGATTTTTGACTGCAGAGTAACCAAAAATTCGACTGGCGAAATGTGCTCAACAAGTGCCAAGCAGAATGGCTGCAAATTGTTCGAAGGACAAGTTATGTGCAGACAGACTTAACAGACATAATCGAGAGACATCACAAGGAACTGCTGAGACAAACAGAATAACAACAGAATCGACAACCGGTCAAGCGGACGCTGAAAGGAGACTAAGGATCGTACAAAAACAATTCAGCTCTAACGAACGTGACGTTTGAGCTTAGTGCTCTGGAGGAAATCTTGACGTAAAGCTTAATTGGTAGTTCTCAGAGCATTTACTGCCGGGCAGCGGGGTGATATTAGGTGGTTAAGGTCCTTCATTAAATAAGACTTTCAACTGCGTTACATCTCGATAAAAAAAACTCCCATTATGTCTATTCACTGACCTTTTTCTATTGCCTTAAGACTTGTACCTTAAGCAAAAAGCTCTTTAAAAATATTTAAAGAGTTTGCACTACTTTTAAATAAGAAGAATCGTTAAACGCTGTTTAGAATTTCTAGAAGTCATTGAAGCAACGGCAACACTGTTTAGAATCTTTTATGTATGAATATAAGTTGCTTTCTTTTCCTCGTGCTTTCTTTAATGAAGTATTTGCAGCTGTACTACGTTTATGGTTTATGGGTTATTATGATGAAGTTGCATAAAATATTGAACCGATTACCACTACTGGTCAGTGGTAAACGAAGAAAACTAAAATATTATAAGAAAACCAACAACAACAATGTTATTGCATATTCTAACTGAAAACGCTAAAAGAAGTTACAAATCAATTCCAGGAAATAAAGTAAAGAGTACATTTGTATAAAAGTATTAGAGCATAACTTTTAATAATCATATGAAAATCAAAGATTTATTATTATTTTTTCATTTTATTTTATTTAAAACTAACGGTTTCTTTGTTTCCGATGAAAAAAATAAATTTTTTTCCTTACGTTTACCCATAAACCCTTTCAAGAACTTCTCTTAAGCACACTAGGCCACTAGTTAGCTATTAGAGTTTAACTACATATCCGTTTTTTAATGTATACAACAAAAACAACAATAATAATAATAAATATGTAAATAATACTTATACTCATTTAGTTTTTTTTTTCTTTTTTGTTTTTGTATAGTACGAGAGTGTACAACTTTTAAAGTAACTCTGATTGCTTGGTACTTGAAAGTGTTTTACAAACTGTGGTTGTAAACTTTACATTTTACATACTTTTCACACAGAAATCAAGCAAATGGAAATTACAACAATAGCAAAAACAGAAAACAAAAACATATAGTCAGATAAAAATCTAAATTACTTTTGTTGTTCAACAATAATTCTCTATTTAGTAGGCAAATGTACTCGTAAAAGGCTCTAGAATAGAATTGCAGCCAAAGTACACGCAGACACTTGCAGAGTTTAAATAAAAAAAACGTATAGTGGTCATAAAATAAACACTAAAAGAAAAATTATAATAATAGAGCTTTAGCAAAGGAAAGGTTGTTTTGGTTATAAAGGAACAGAGTAATGTTATAGGTAAGGCTTGGGATAGGATGGGTACATACATACATACATACACATATATAATTGGCATCATCACCTCCTTCTAGGCACTTCTGCTTAGCATCAATTGATCACACCCATTTCGGACAGGACTTTCTCGGCCTGATCTCGAGACAACGTAGATAAGAGCGTTCTCTACGCCAATTCTCACTGACTTCCACATCGCACACTCTTCTCGTTGGATCATCTTTATCCATTCGAACGACATGTTTTATCCAGCATAGGACCGAAGATCTTACTTGAACTTTTCTATCAAACACACCGAAGGCAGCTACATCGTTGAGTAGCAACGTATCGAATGTATGTATGAAAGCCGTATCGAATGTATGGTTATCAACCATAATCTGGAACCTAATATGTGGCACATCCCTACTTCTCATATACTTCTTCGCTAGATGCTTTTGTACAAGATGACGCCACTGCGAAGTACTCCCGCCTTCCGCAGAATGTTCTCCATGACGAAATTGCATGGCAAAAGAAGCTGCTTTTGGTGTTTTCGAGAGAAAAATACTCCCTTAACGTATGTTAACCAGCTAAAATGATGCTTCGAGTATGTACCCTAAGAAAGCCCAAAACTCCATCAGATGGAAGCTAATGTTTCAAAACTTAATATAAGGAACTGGAGATATAACGCACAAGACCATAGCGCCTGCAACTTGATTTTGATTCAGGCTGCGGACTTACATATAATTTACTGGTCCGCTTGGTATACCAGCACTGGTCTCCAAACAGGGCTTTTCTACACTTATACATGCATGGGCTTTTCAGTAAATTGTAAAATGTTTACACAAGTTTCTTTTTTGATTTTTCTGAGTGTATTTTAAATAAATTGCATTTTAAAACGCCCCCTGTTTTTTTTCTCAGTAGTTACACCCCACAATTTTAAATTCCTACTATCGCTGGTACTATTTTTGTTTTTGCTGTTGTTTTTTGTTTAATTTTATTTTTTCGAGTCTATATTTAAAAATCATTTAGTATGAACTTTCATTTCAATTACTTCCTCTATTAGTTTTTTCCCCTCTTTATGTAGATATTAGAATGTGTACATATTTATACCCTACACTACTATAGATGATTAAAGTGCATTCGGTTTAATGCTGATTGTTGTAACGCGTTTTAATTAATAGTCCAGCAAGCTTTATTATCAAAATAGGTATTGAAACTTCGAAGACAATTTGTTAAAATTAAGCGTGAAAATTGGATGATTGTGACCTGAGCAAGTCAAAATACAGAAGTTACTACTCGGCAGTATAGAAGTAACTTTTCCTTGATATTTAGATCAGAAAAGGCCTGATATGTAATCGATCTCAAGTAATTTTAGTGTAACCATGTTGTACAATACCCTCTTGGTATTCTTGCCTTCCATTTAGAACTGTTATGCTGCCTCTTATCCTGTACAGTATACTTTAATAAACGTATAATCTTAGTATCTTTCATAGTTCTATAATATTGTTACAAAAATCAAGTTGGGCACCCCTGTCGTTTATTACATTGCTAAAAATAAATAAACAAAATGCATAAAACCAATTACGAGCCTAAGTACAGATAATTAAATCGACAAAAACGACACAAGTAGAAATGTTTAATAATAAAAATAAACGGTAACAACAACAAACAACAAGAACCGAAAGAAGTAGATGACAATATTTGCATGGCTTCATATAAACTAAAAACTGATATATCGAGAGGTTCGAGAGCTTTCGAAGTATTGTTTACTCAGCCATATAAAAAGCACATCGGTGCAAACAACAATCTGTGTAGATACTTAGATAGAAAGATCTGTCGATTAATTGCTGTTGTTTACAAAGCTCTAAACGAAGAGAGTAACAAAGAATTGTTTGTGAAGAGGTTACAAACAGTGGAACACAAAACTGTGTAAATAAAGGATTTCAATTAAAAACTAAACACAAGATTTATTTTATTTTAACTACAATCTACGAACTCATAAATAAACTTTGTTAAAAACGTAAAAACTTAACAATATTGACCACTACTATTCGGCTTATTTTACTTAAACGGCGATAGCTTGGTGAAGAAGCCACCACAATAAATAAATTAGGAGGGGTATGGGAATTCGGCTGCCTCAATATAACTGGCGCAATGAGAACAGCGGCCTTGTAGTTTTGCAAGAGAACATTTTTTCGCTAACTTTGGTCAAAGTTAGGTACCTGCATTAAATTTTGAATAAAATCAGCTATAGCCAACCGCTTTTCATGCTTTAGAGCTTATTTTATTCTCAACATTTCAAGCTTTAATTTGAGAGCTTAACATCTAAAATTCTCCTTCTGAAAAATTTTTTATGACTTTTTGAAAAAAAAAATTGCTCTAATTTTGCGCAAAAAAAATTCCTTTTTCGCAGCTAAGTTGCGAATGTGTTAAAAATAAAAAAACACGTTCAAGTGATTTATAGGAAATTTTGTTCCTAAACATTTGGTTGTACCCGCATCAAAATCGGTCAAGTCGTTTTCAAGTTATAATAAAATATATTGACATAACTACCATATTTTGGGCGAAAAATTTGCCACGCCCAAGAAAAAAAATTCGAACCCGATGGAAAAAAATTGAAAACGGATTGTATTTCATATAGTTTTATTTAAAGTCAAGAAAATTTTTTGTAGACCATGTAATTGATACAGAATATACACATACTGGTTCCTTTTACACCCGTAAATAGCACATTGCAAGATTATTCTAATATTTTGATTATTTAATCGGAAGCGAGTTCGTTATTTCATTCCACCGTATTTGTAGGCGAAACAATTCCAATTTCAGTTAGTCATCTGCACATTTGTGATGACCTCGTCTTTGACTGCCTTGTTGGTTCCAATCCTGCTTGCTTACCTAAAATGTGACCGATCCAACTCCACTTACGATTTCGAATCTTATCTGTGATTGAAGGTATAAAAGAAAGTAGATTCAACATTTGCCTTGAATATACTCAGCTTTGCTGGTGCTTTCATATAGGACAAGTTGCATTCTGATTTAAGTCGACTGTATTATTGATGGGCTTTATTCTGCTGGAGATATCAGTATTGGAGCCGCTGCTCTTGTCCAGTATGCTACCCAGATATCAGTAATAGTCTACTTCTTCTAGCAATTGACTTCGTGTGTAAAACCTTTGCTCGTTATTTACATTGCATCGCATCATCTGCGTCCGTCGTGAGAGAAAACCAGCAGATATTTCAGCGTGCTCTAGGTCCCTTAGCCTGCTTTGAAGACCCTAAATAATTTCTGTTCTGTTTTCTAGTTAATTTAATTTTACCACTTAGTTGTATGACCCGCCAGGCTTAGAGTGCAAAAACTTTCTCGATATCTATGAATGCTATAGATAGCGGCTACCTCTACTCTATAGATAGTTCACTCTTGGGCTGTTAACATGCTCAGCACAAGTTTTATGAGTTTGAGAAAACCTGAGAAGTTCTTAGAAAAAATCTAAACAATGAACGTGAGTAAAAGCTTAAATCCTTGATATTTTGCAAACATTGCAAGGCCAATAGCTTAGAATCCCTGAGTAAAGAATTTTGTAATACCTTTAAAAATAAAATAGAAAAGAACAGACTTTACAGCTTAAGGCAGCGTTCGGCAAACTAATATTAATGCATTTTACAATTGTGGTAGTAATTTGAGAGCCTCTCACTATGGCCACTTTGCACTGTACAGTATTTTTCAACTTATTTTTTTTTTTTATTTTACTTCTCTTTGTTTATTTTTGCCTGTGCGTGTGACTATATACGTGTGAAAATAGAAGAGAAGAGCAGCTCTTTGCCGAAATCTGGCTTAAGGAGAGCTCATGTAAAATTGTTTATGGTGTAGTGTACTACATAGTCTTACTTTACCTTTTACTTTATTTTTTAATTTAAATTAAATATTGTAGTATTTCCTTCTGTTCTTTTTTTCTAATTTTTCCAGCCTTTTTACGTATATGTAGTAGTAACGACCACCATTTTGTTTTATTTTTTATAAATTTAAATCTATTGTTTTGTGGAATTTCTTTTTGCCATTTACTATGTATTATTCCAAAGGAGTTTAGATGTTTAGTTCAAAAGAAGATATTCAACTGAAGTTAAGATTTTAATTAATTTTCTTAAAGTTTTTTCTTCTTCTTTTTTACTTTTTTAATTGAAATAAACAAATGTTGAAAATTGTTGCTGTTGTTGTTTTGTTGTTGTTGTTGTCGCTGCTGTTATCTTTGGTCAAAAAGTTTATTTATAAATTAAGAATAAAATCTACGCGAATGTTGAAATATTTTGTTTCAACATTCGTACATAAATTACATTAAAAATTCAAATTGAAAATGGGAATTGAAAAGGAAATTTATAATGACAGTGACTTTGGTTTTGGTAATCAAGAAACATCATTATGATATGCGTATAATTAAAACGAAAGGAAGGGTAGGGGATTATAGAAGTAATTAAAACTTGGAAGAGTAATAGACACACTCATATCTCTTTATACGGCCTAGATAGGTTCTGAAAATATAGGCCGTAAATCGAAGTGCTGTAAAATGAGTAGACTTTGCTTGACTTGCCCTTTAAAAAAAAAAACCCCCGGTTAACCCCTATTTTTAAGCTGCATAATGAGGTAATAATAATAATTCAAACAGGCCGTTAAATTGAAATGCCGTTAAAAGAAAGGCCGTATGAAGAGGTATGAATGTATTATAACAGAAATAGGCAAGGAGTGCTTTTATTGTTTTATTTAAAGAAATAGGTCAAGACAATAAAGCCTGCCTTTTAAAAATTGTACGGTAAATGCAACAACCGTACTTTCACCGAATTTTACGTATTTTGTAAACAAAAAACATATGTAAACATATCGTTATATTTAAAAACATATCGTTATATTTTACTTTTCTATTTGAGAAAGGTTGGAATGCATGGCTAGTTGCTGAGAAAATTTCTAAAATTTATGAAGACGATGCTGTAATTAGAAAAATAGTGGTTTTGATCTGAAAATTTTATTGTTGAAGATGCACCTCGCTCTGGTCGACAAATCTCCAAAAAGTCAATGTAATCATGGATATATTTGAGAAAAACCAGCAATTAAACTGCGTGGACGTTGCCAGCGAACTCAAATAGCTACCCATCATTTGAAGAAAGATGATGATTAGATGCCACATGAATTAGCAGTAATTTCACTGCGACTTATTGCTAAACTGCATTACAAAATTTAACTATTTCTAAAGCGAATGTTAACGGGCTATGAAAAGTGGATCATATACGACAAAAATATTCGAAAAAGATCATGGAGAAAGCATCACACATCTTTGACGGCCCAGCAGAATCTAAAAGAGTTTGTCTTGGAAGTTTTGATGCATTCATCATATATCCCAGGCCCTATATCTTCATATAATCATTTGTTTTGATCTCTGCAGAACTCTCTTAAGGAGCGCTGTTGGAATATTGTCGTTACCTTAAAAATGCAAATAGTTATTGATCAAAACGACACACTAGTTGACTTTTTATCAAGCGGTCACGTGAACTTTCTCAATTAGTTCAGCGTTAAAAAAGATTCTGGTATTCTGAGTGTTTCATGCATTAAGCTTATGTTGAAAAATTGAACAGCGTTTGCATAAACATCTTCGATAGTATAGTGGTTAGTATCCCCGCCTGTCACGCGGGAGACAGGGATTCAATTCCTCGTCGGGGAGTTGTAGCATAATGTACTTTTTATAACTTAATAGCATCTTTCATACTGTCAATGCTGTAGTGAAGGTACTATATGACTTATGACTTGTGCTTTACTATAACACTCATTTTCGAACGATCATTGTTCCAAGTTAGCAGATTTTAGGGATGAAAAAATCCACCCTTAATCTCTCTATTTCATATTAAAGAAATGGTGGTTGGTGGTGGTTCCAATTTTTTTTTTTTTTTTTTTTTGTTTACTTTTTTTATACGTTGTAATATTTAACAGACTATTTTTCTATATCTCTCACATCCTCGATAGTATAGTGGTTAGTATCCCCGCCTGTCACGCGGGAGACCGGGGTTCAATTCCCCGTCGGGGAGATGAACGACTTTTTAAAAAAGAGTTGCTTAAAACTAGTCTGTAACACCGCATCCAGTGATATTTCAGAATTTCAAATTTAATTTTCTTTATAATACGTCCTTTGTGTGGGCTTACAAGATACACGGGACGTTTATAATAGTCCTTAGTGTTTCAAGCTAAGTGTGTCAATGTGTTAAAAATAAATTGGTAAATTTTGGAATTCCTGTTGTTAATATTGTCCAAAAATTTTGCTTTAAGGTTATGATAACGTAATGATCAACAGTTTCTATCTAATCCTCGATAGTATAGTGGTTAGTATCCCCGCCTGTCACGCGGCAAATATCATAGATTATAATGCTTAGCTGTTTTCAATTGTATTTTTGAATGTTTTTAAATATCATTGCTTATTAGAAATTTTCTAATTCTCATCTATTTTTTAGTTTATCATGACCGCCTGATCAACTCTTACTCTTTAATCCTCGATTGTGTATAGTTGTGAGTATCCCTGCTGTCATGCGGGAAAGACTTCTTAATATTTTTCGATGAAGAAAAATAGAGTACTGACTTAAGTCTTTAAAGAACTTGAACCTGAGTTTAATGTTGAACAGTTGTTCTTCGTTTTAGTGAACAGAACATAACTGTAATTTCTAATATCCTTTCATCTCTGCTGCGTCAACAAAACTCTCGATAGCAACATTTGTAAGTAATAGACAGGCTTTAGAGCTAATAAATCATGTCTTGATCATAATAAAATACTGTAGGTATCCTAATGAAGCAGTTGAATGAATGGCTATTTTCTATTCATTTGGCTTGCATTGATCTTTGAACGGCCTCCAATAGTGTTCATCTGGCATCAACCCTGAACATCCTGCACAATGCTGGGATATCTAGCAAACTAATAGCTCTAATATAGTAGCCTAAATATAGAATTATTTACAATGGTTGCTTGTGCGATCCAATTGACACACTCTGTGAAGTTCGAAAGGGCTGCCTACTCTCCCCAAATCTCTTTTTAACAGTTATAAATAACATTCTCAACAAAGCTGTAGATGGGAGCAATAGAGGCATATAGTTAACATTTATTAAGCAGCTTGGATATCACTACTGTGCTCATTTATCTGCTGTCATTTCGGCATAGTGACAAGTGTCAGAAACAAGATAATCTGAAAGAAAAGGCAGTGAAAAATGGGCTGACAATTAACGTGGATAAAACAAAGACATTTAAATATACAAAAGCTTATTTACAACTTGGAAAAATCTGGAGGTCAAATGTTCTCTTAACGGAAACGAAATATTTCGCTCAAATGTGTTATCCTGGTTGCTATTTATAGATGCTATTTTTCAGAAACTTTAAACGTTTGTTAACTGAAGCCTAAGCAGCATATTTCGAACTGCTCGTTGGGAATAAAATGCACTCAGTATCTACTAAGACTGTTAATAGCCATATCCTTAGAAATTCTTACCATAAGATCTCCAGATCTCTACTTAAATCTCAACGTTCAAGAAACAAGAAAGAAGTCCGAAGGCAAAGTGGCAAAGCGAACAGTAATAAAGAAAGTGGACACTCCTGTACCGAGATGAAGAGTTGGTTAGCGCAGAGACGTATACAGTTTAGATGTTTTTCAAATGTCCTATGTTCCTCAAGAAGTTAAAAGTCTAAACGAAGATGGTTTTATGATCTCAGTTTTTATTGCCGTAAGTTTTAAAAATTTGCTGTCTGTTCTCGATAGTTTAGTGATTACTATCCCCGTTATTTAGACCATTTATTAAACTACATTTAATTTTACTTTTTTTTTTATTACCAGTTACTATCACCATATTGCACGACAAAAAAAATATAGAAAATCACCGTTGTCATCATGTCATTGGTGTCATAATTTACATAAATAGGTAAGTATGTACAGATAGTATGTAGAAAAAATTGCTGCTTATACGATTGTATAGAATTTCAATTGTGTAATTATATTATAACATATTAAAATATTTAAAGGACTTATTGACTTTAATGGTTTAAAACAAAAAAATCAAAAATAGTTATAAAATAACTATTATCGTAGAAAAAAAAAATTTTTTTTAATATAAAAATCAAGCGAATTTTATTAATTAATGTTTTTTTTTTTTAATTTACTATTGAAATTGAGAATTTTTCAACAGAAAAACAAAAAAAATACAAATATTGTATTTGTGAATTAAAACAGCTGTTTCCGTTTTGTAACACTAATACCGTTACAAACTATTATTATAAAAAATTTTATGGAACTATACATATGTACATATATCTATATATATGTATGTCTACTCGTACATGTATGTATATATACATGTATATATATACAGTGCTGTTCAAATAAATAGATTCATCTACAAAACAGCATATAAATTGGCCTATGCGTACTCGTAAGTAGAGAAATATTTTATGGTCAGACGATACTAAAGTTAATTTGTTCAACTCTGACAGAAGTAATTTGATTGTAAGAAGACCCCCGACCACTGAACTTCTTCCGCTATATACCACACAACCATTAAACATGGCGTAGGAAGTATGTATATTGGTATGGTGTTGTTTTACCTAGCTGGCTCAGGGACTCTATTTATAATAGAAGAAATAATGGCTGCCATTTATTATATCAATATACTAAACGACGTCATGATGTGTTACGCCGAATGGGTAATGCCGCTTTAATGTGTATTTTGAGTCGTTGTCTTGTTGAAACACCAATCGAAGCGAGCAAAAAAATTGATTTCAGAATAATGACGTCGAGGTTTTGAGTTGGTCGGCACAGTTGACGGACTTAAATCCTATTGAGGAAAAAAATCTTCAAATAAAGAACAGTTGTAGGAGTTAGTGAAAGAAGCATGGAAAAATATTCCAATAAAAACATCTCAGAGACTTGTTGACTCCATGTCAAAATGGTGCTCAGCTTTCATTAAAAATAAGGGTTATTCCACTAAGTACGGAGGTAATTAAACTGTAATTAAAAAGAATTATTTAGTTTAATTACTAAAAATATATATATATTTTTTTAAAACACCAAATTTAGTGAATCTATTTTTTTTGAACAGTATAAATTGCTTATTTGAACAATACTGATGAATACATAATTTTTTTAGTTTCGATACTTAGAAGTTTTATATCTTTTTATGTTATTTAGGTTATATTTTTACGTTTTTCAAATGTCTCAATGGCCTCAAAGATGTAAAATCATAGTGAATCTATTTTTTTGAACAGCACTGTATGTATGTGTTTTGTAAACAGAAAAATTAAATCTGTTTAATTCTTTGAATGTAAAACAATAACAAATCTCTGCATAGGTTTAATGAGAAATAATTTTTTCATTAAAAAAAATATATATATAGTATGTATATAAAAACACACGCGAACATTTTAATCGGTTTAATGCAATTTTTTTTATTTATTTAATATATTTTATTATTTTTTAATGAATAAATTGTTTAAAAATATTTTTATGTTTTGTATGAAAACTAATTTTTATTCAATATGCTTATGAAACATTAACTAACAATATAAATTGTTATGCTTACTAAAATTATTAATTATTATTAAATAAAAAAAATTATTATTTAATAAAATAGCCTTAAAAAATATATAAACTGTAAATTAATTAGCAAATTAAATTAAAAAAATTATTATTTGATTAACAGTAATTTAAAAAGGCTATATTTTCATCCAGCTCAACGATCCTCGATAGTATAGTGGTTAGTATCCCCGCCTGTCACGCGGGAGACCGGGGTTCAATTCCGGGGAGTTTGTAGAGCATAACGCACTTTTTATAACTTAATAGCATCTTTTATACTGTCAATGCCGTAGTGAAATGTACTATATTGACTTATGACTTGTGCTCATTTTCGAACGATCATTGTTCCAAGTTAGCGGATTTTAGGGATGAAAATACCCACCCTGAATCTACTTCATATTAAAGAAATGGTGGTTGGTGGTGGTTCCAGATTGTTTTGTTTACTTTTTTTATACGTTGTAATATTTAACAGACTATTTTTCTATATCCATCACATCCTCGATAGTATAGTGGTTAGTATCCCCGCCTGTCACGCGGGAGACCGGGGTTCAATTCCCCGTCGGGGAGATAAACGACTTTTTATAAAAGAGTTGCTTAAAACTAGTCCGTATTTCAGAATTTCTAATTTAATTTTCTTTACAAAAGTTTTATATACGTCATTTGTGTGGGCTTACAAAATACACGGGACGTTTATAATAGTCCTTAGTGTTTCAAGCTAAGTGTCGTCAATGTGTTAAAATTGGTAAATTTTGGAATTTCTGTTGTTAATATTGTCCAAAAATTTTGCTTTAAGGTTATGATAACGTAATGATCAGCAGTTTCTATCTAATCCTCGATAGTATAGTGGTTAGTATCCCCGCCTGTCACGCGGGAGACCGGGGTTCAATTCCCCGTCGGGGAGACCGTAATAAATATTTTCGACTTTAGTGCTTATGAATAATTAATAAAAATTAGTATATAAAATTAAAGAAGAGAATTATTATATTATTGGTATGCATATAACTGAATTTGTAAAAAAAAATTGTTTTTTTTTAAACCAAATTACTTCCTAAGCGCAAATTTGCCCACCCTTTATAAAATAGAAATATGGGTATTAATGATTAAATCTGATGTAGGACAAATGCCCATTTCTAGCACGTCGGCTGACGTCCGCTCTTACCACAAAATTTTGAACAACATTTTACTACAAAGCTTATCTTTATTTTACTACTTCGCTTATCTCGTCAATTCAACGCCGAATTTCATCTTTCAGAGTTTCAGTTGTTTATGGCTTGTTCACGCAAGCCCGGTCTTTCAAATGGCCACAGAGAAATCCAGCGGCGTTAAATCACAAGAACGAGGCGGCCTATCGACATCGTCAAATATAAAAATTACGCGACCGCGAAATTTCTCATTCAATAATTGAATTGTTTGGCTGGCTATGTGGCTTGTGGTGGAGTCCTGCTGAAATCAAGGGTCACTGATGTCAACACTAGCCAATTGTGACCACAAAAAATTGGTTATAATGGCTTGGTAGCGCAGAGAATTCACAGTGATGGCGTTTCCTTGCTCATTTTCGAAAAAATACTGGCAGATGATGCCGCCTAACCACAAACCGCACCATACAGTCACTTTCTTTGGATGTAATGGTTTTTCGTGGACTGTTTATGGATTTTGTGAGCCCCATATGCGACAATTTTGTTTGTCTAATTGAAAATAGGCCTCATCACTAAAGATAATTTTTTTTGAAAAATGTGATTCAAAATTTTGTGAAAAGAGCGGAGGTTTGCTGACGTGCTAGAGGTGGACATTTTCACAATATCATATTCTATTATTAATTCCCATATTTCTATTTTATATTGGTATGAATAAAACTGAATTTGTTAAAAAAAGTGTTTTTAAGCCGTTTTACTTCATAACATGAAATTTGCCCACCCTTTATATCACAGTTAGAATTTTATGATTAGTTCCAGAAATGCAATATATATGGGTTTTTCTTAAAACCCATAAAACTCGTCTTAACTTTTTAAATTTATTTATTTTTTCATAATTTTCGTCATCTTTTTCTATTTAAATTTTGCTTATATTGCTTAAATCTGTCGCAAGGTGTTGCGAGTTCTCGATAGTATAGTGGTTAGTATCCCCGCCTGTCACGCGGGAGACCGGAGTTCAATTCCCCGTCGGGGAGATAATAATGAATATTTTCGACTTTATTGTTTATATATAATTAAGAAGAATCATTATATAGAGCTAAAGAGGGAGTTAGTATTATGTAACAATACATGGCAATCAACGTTTTAGGTTAGGGTCACTTCCAAAAAGGTAAATTTTATAGATTTTTCTTGAAACCCATTATATTCTTAACTTTTTAAATTTAATTATTTTTTCATAATTTTCGTCAACTTTTTCTACTTTAATTTAGCTTATATTACTTACATTTATCAGATAATGTTACTAATCCTCGATAGTATAGTGGTTAGTATCCCCGCCTGTCACGCGGGAGACCGGGGTTCAATTCCCCGTCGGGGAGATCATAGTGAATATTTTTGACTTTATTGCTTGTGAATCAGAAATCTCCGATAAATTAGTATAGGAATTAATTAATTATATATATGCCAATTAATATTTTATTTTCACTTTCAGAACGGAAATTTTTATAGGCTTTGCTTTAAAGCCATAAAAACCATTTGTCTTCTATTTTAAAATATATTTCTCTTTAATTTTCCTCAAATTTTTGCATCTTTTTCTATTTAAATTTAGCTTTATTTACATCTGCCATGAAGTCTTATTCGTCCTCGATAGTATAGTGATTAGTATCTCCGCCTGCCATGCGAGAACCTGGAGTTCAATTTCCCTTCGGGGAGTTTACCTTAACCTGAATGTTTTGGATATTATTACCTTGTCTATTTCTTCTAATTTTTTGCTTCTTAGAAGTACCGCAAATGTTTTAACCTTTACTTTAAGTAACAAATTTTAATTCGATAGATTAGTTTATAGTTCAAAACTTATCGTTTGTGTGGAGACAGGTGGTTGGTTAGTATATGCCTGCTAATATTTGAGTCTGACTTTTAGTAAGAATATATACTTTTTTGTCTTTCTTTTCAAAAGTTAATTCAATGAATTTGTTTAATTCCTTGTATTTTTTCTTGCTTAATTTTCACTTACAATGAATATAACTGCCCAAAATTCTTACTCATCCTCGATAGTATAGTGGTTAGTATCCCCGCCTGTCACGCGGTAGACCGGGGTTCAGTTCCCCGTCGGGGAGATGATTCATCTTTTATTATCTACTTTCTTCCTTACGGTTTTTTTTACACCAAATCCAATTTTTCAAAATTTGTAAATTCTAATAATGTATTAGAAACTTCCAATTGTATATTAAACACGCATAAATCGGGCTCCGCAATGCTCGATGGATAGGGATGCAATATATTTATCACTGTCACAGCTGTAGTGATGCATAAGAGAAAGATACAGTGAAATATTTACTATATGTCTGTTCGGCCTTTCTTAGCCATAGTATTTTCGATAGGTGGTTTATGCAGGAGATGGCATGCTTCGAATCGGATGACATCCTAATGTTCCCGACTCGCTAAGATATAGATATAAGAAATACTTGACGTCATGTTACCTGTGTATTCGTATTCCTAATACGGTGTCTAAGGACTCTAGTTGACACTCTTGCCAAACGGCCACGAGAACCAAACATATTAAGCATTTTCAATTGATTCAAGGATTAAAAAGAGGCTTATGTTGAAGAAATTATCACAGGTTGCCTGCTCATCCTCAATAGTATAGTGGTCAGTATCCCCGCCTGTCACGCGGGAGACCGGGGTTCAATTCCCCGTCGGGGAGTTTGTAGTATAATACATTTTTTACAACTTCCATACTTTCAGTGCTGTAGTAAAACTATGGCTTTCTACACCAGAACACTAATTTTCAAATGATCATTGTTCTAAGTTAGTAGATTTTAGGGGTGAAAAATTCCACCCTTAATCTATTTCATATAAATTAATGGTGGCGGTTCAATTTTTTTTTTGCTTTTTTTATACGTTGTAATATTTAATAGTCTTTTTTCATCGGTCTTCACATCCTCGATAGTATAGTGGTTAGTATCCCCGCCTGTCACGCGGGAGACCGGGGTTCAATTCCCCGTCGGGGAGTGAGTTCGCGATTTTTTTAAGCTTGGGAAAATTGGCATTTTATGTTTAAAAGCATTCTGAAATATAGTCTTGTGGAGTACATAATTAATTGTTACAGTGTTTGCCAGGCTGAGATTCTTGGTATTCTTAAGGCTTTAGATCTGATTGAAGAGAACGTTGAGAAAAACTACTATATAAGTTATAGTCAGGCTGTACTTTTGTTATTAACGGGACACCATGTCATGATAATTGAGTGCATGAGTTAAGTAAGAAGATCAAGAGACTGCTGGGTACTTGGATATAGTGCAGGAGGGTATCTGGGAACTCCTTAATATGATTCAGCACTAACCGTGTCACTGCCCAAGTCTCCAGCTCAGAAGACTGAGGTGTATTGTGTGCCACACACAGGTGGCGAACTATATAAAATTAGCTAATCTGGTGTCATTAACAATGGCGGCTAAGGAACAGTGACCTATAATTGCGATCTTTTACTTACTATCTGATTTTTTGTTTTGTACTTTGTCTCTCCTTCTTACATAACTTTTCGTTTTATTTTTTTTCTGAAATAATAGACCGATCAGTCTTCAAGTGGAGGCACGGTTTCAATACACTATCCTATCTAACCAAAACTCTCAAACTATTCAAAGTTTTGAAAACAAGCTAATTTAAAATCCCTATGTTTCTATAATTGCCAGTTTTATACAGGGACTCCCTATGTAAGGTGTTACATGAAGATAACCTAGGCAGACGGTTGAACGTTAACGTATGAGTTCGACAAGGCTGTATTTTATCTGCTTTGCAAATTAATATACGGTATTTCATTACCACCAATCAACCACTGTTAGGAGAAATAAATTGGAACCTACGTCTTGAAGATCTTGATTATGCCAATGACATTTGGCTTCACGCTCTCCGTTTCGGCGATATGGTAGCTAAATTATGTAAGATATTCACCTCTGTACATAATACAGGCCTATGCATTCAGACCTACATCTGAATACCACCAATACCATGTTTATTATGGGCGATGTGGAACCTGAGGACATTTCGTCTTTCTTGTACTTTGAAAATGTCATATGGTGGCTCACAAGACAATTAATTGCATAAAAAATCAAGCTAAGCATTTAAGGTACTTCAGAAGATACGAAAATCTCAACACTTAAAAAACTTAAGAACTAAACTCCATTTTTTTCTTCACAAACAGAGATCTGTTGGAAAGATTTGGAGTAATGGCAATTTAAGTTGAAATCGGAGAAAAAAGTGGAGTTGAATAAGCCATGTTTTGGGAAAAACTCATGACAATGCCTCATCTGTCATAAAGGCGATTAAATTGAATCCTCGAGATAAGTGCTTGCTTAAATTTTCCTTTTATTGCTTATAACCGCCTACAGTTCTTGCTCATCCTCGATAGTATAGTGGTTAGTATCCCCGCCTGTCACGCGGGAGACCGGGGTTCAATTCCCCGTCGGGGAGATTATGGGTTTTTTGGCAGCTGCGAATTTTTTACACCATTTTCATTTTTTCGAATTATCTAAAGACCTAATTATTAAGTTGATACTGTATATTTATTTTCCTTTACTCCTCTTTGAAGCATAGGGCTTTCACAAAGCATTTCCATCTTACACGATTTGCCGCTGTTGTACTTGCCTCTTCCCATGTAAGATTTTTTTTCCTTGGTTCTTGGATAATTGTGCGTCGCCAGGTGTTTCTTGGTCGACCGCGGTTCCTTGATCCTTGAGGGCTCTACTCAAGAGCCATCCTTGTAATACTACTATGATTTTTCCTTAAGGTATGGCCGATCCATCTCCACTTTCTTTACCTTATCTGCTTCAGTATGGGCTCTTCGTTTGTTAAATTCCATAGATCTATGTTGCTTATGGTGTTAGGCCAGAATATCTTGCATATGATTCTAAGGCAATTGTTGGTGAATACTTGTAGCTTTTGCGTGATGGTGTTGGACACAAGCCAGGTTTCACTGCCGTACAACAGAATTGACTTTACACATGCGTTGAACATTCTGAAATTGGTTTGCCTGGATATGTATGAGCTTCTCCATACTGACTGTAATCGTCCGAATACCGACCTTGCTTTGTTGAGCCTGTTGTTAATGTCTATTTCTGCACCGCCGTATGTTGCCATTGTGCTTCCAAGATACCAGAAACTATCTACATATTGTTGTTAATTCTCATAGCTTTGGTTTGTTTGATAATTATCTCAAGTCCAACATTGCGAGGTCATTTAATTTTGACTGCATGTTGGAGATCTTGTGTGAGAATAGCTAAATATCATCCGCATAATCCAGGTCTTCTTATTATCATCCGAATGCCGACCTTGCTTTGTTGAGCCTGTTGTTAACATCTGCACCGCCGTATGTTGCCATTGTGCTTCCAAGATACCAGAAACTATCTACATATTGTTGTTAATTCTCATAGCTTTGGTTTGTTTGATAATTATCTCAAGTCCAACATTGCGAGGTCATTTAATTTTGACTGCATGTTGGAGATCTTGTGTGAGAGTAGGTAAATATCATCCGCATAATCCAGGTCCTCTTGTTGTCGTGAGACACTCCATGTTATACCTCACCTTTGTGAACAGATTTTGCTCATCATCTCATCAAGTACGATGGTGAATAGTAGAGGTGAGAGTGGACATCCTTGCTTTACTCCAGCGTTGGTATAGAATGGTTGAGTGTTGTGAGACACTCCATGTTATACCTCATCTTTGTGAACAGACTTTGCTCATGATCTCATCAAGTACGATGGTGAATAGTAGAGGTGAGAGTGGACTTCCTTGCTTTACTCCAGCGTTAGTATAAAATGTTTGGCTGATGCTCCCGTTATGAAGAACCGGCAGTTCTCCTTTTCTTCTCAATGCTTTCCATATAGCAGTCCTTTTGATGGTATCGCAGGCTTTCTTGAAGTCGACGAACAGTAGGTATAGAGGTGTACGCCATTCTAGAGACTGTGCTATTATGATGCGTAGGGTGTTGGCTTGATCTGCGCAGCATCTATTTGGCCGGAAGCCTGCCTGTTCGTCTCACAATATGTTCTCTAATATTATAACTGCTAGTATGGTGTAAGCAGAGTAATTCCACTTTATTTATTGCAATTTTTCAAGTCGCCACTTTTAGGTAGTTTCACAATGATACATTTCTTCCAAGTTGATGGCAGTTTCTGATACTGTATATTAAACACAAATAAGCCGAGCGTTGGCATATTGACAAATTGAAAATGAAGCTCTCTCGATGAGAAAAACCTGAGCTAAAGTAAGTCTAATGGCAGACAGATCACAATACAAGCAATTTGTAGTGGTCTTTTGTTCCAGAGAAGTTTATATATTTCCAACAACCTCGCAGCAAATAAAACGCTAAAGAATGATTATTTGAAAATTAATTTCAAACCTTTCAATTGAAGAATCAAGATTGTCATTCTGTTGTGGTCTTTATCAAGTTGTTATTTGATTATGGTATTGGGCATCGAAATTGCGGATTCAACTGACTATAACTAGCTTACTTGTTTCAAACTTTTTTGATAAAATTAATTACTAAGACCAGGCTATCGTGCTTATGTGGGTAGTATTTTAATCCATTTTTTGTACAAAAAAAAAAACTTAAGAAAATAGTTTCTGTTTTCACACAAGTTGAATTTGTAAACATGGTTTTCAGCCGTTAATTCTAGCACTTTGTTTAGCCCACTTTCTATGGAAATCACAACAATTCGTTTTAAATCAATTAGAAGGCTCTTATATTTTAAGGTATTGAGGCATGAAAACGTCACCACCGTCATGTATACCAAAGAAACGTAAAACCGTTGATGTTTTGAACTACAAATATAGCTTTGCTGCCAAGAAAAGTGTTAATGAATTAATAATGATTAATAAATATGGTTTTCGTGAAAATAATTTTTTTTCTTTTTTTAAAAGAAAGTGAATAGAGTAAAAATCTTTAATCAAAAATAGAACTTTCTAGACTAAGCTTTTACTACAAGTCAGTCTTAAAGTTTTCCTGAAATTTCAATTAAATTTTCATAATTTTCTATTTAATTTTTTTTCTGCTTTTTAAGCAATTTTTGCTCGCAGTTCTCTTTTCTTTTACAGCATAAACTCGTGTGTCTATAATTTTTTAAATAAATTCTTGTTTTCTTCTGAGATTTGAGTTTCTTAATATTTTTCTATTTCTTTAAGTTTCATGCTATGGGGTGGGGGTCCAGTTTGTTTATTGATTTAAACAATTAGCGTGTTTGAGAAGATAAAGGTATGAAAAGAAAACATTCGTTACTAGAGCACTGAGCTATTCAATATAGACTACATGTGGGTCATGAAAAAGAACTTTCTTTTTTAGCATTGAATACATGTTTTCATTATTCATGATCTTAATCAAATTAAATTAAGAATCAGTTACAAATAATAGTTTAATACGTTTTTTGGGAATACTTTTACTTATGAAATGAAAATAAAATTTTGATTATTAATTTCAAAAAATATATATATAAAGGGTCCGACAAATAAAGTTTTTTTTTTTGAAAATGCTATAAAAAAAACTACTGGATATTTTCTCAAATTTCTTTTTTATTTTAAATGGAAAATAATTTCATTCAAATGGCTGCCTCGGCTGGACATGCAGTAGCCTACACGATCGGTCCAATTTTTAAGCACATTATCGACTGTGTGTAGCTGTATTGTATATTGTCCTTTAAAGCGTCAATTGTCTCTGGCTTATTGGAGTAACACTTATCTTTGACGGCACCGCACAAATAATAGTCCAACGGTGTCAAATCCGAGGTGGCCAAACGACATCAGCTCCACGGCTGATAATGCGATCTTCAAAAACATGGCGCAAAACATCGAGTGTAGCTTCGGCTGTGTGGCACGTAGCGCCTTCCTCCTCTGCAATTTTTGTGAACAAAAATTCGTTCAACATGGCCAGATAACGATCGCCATTGACTGTAACGGCAACTCCTTGCTCATTTTCGAAGAAAAATGGCCCAATTATGCCTCTGGACCGAAATCCGCATCAACACAGTGACTCGTCTTGGGTGTATCGGCTTTTCAATGTATGCGTGCGGGCTTTCTGTGCCCCAAATGCGACAATTTTGCTTGTTTACATACCCGCCAAGATCAAAATGAGCTTCATCTGCAGAGATGATTTTTTTGGCAAAATCGGCATCCTCTGTAAGTCGATCGCAGGCCCAGATTCCCAGCGTTGTTCTAACTAATCATCTGTCAAATTAGACATCAGCTAAGTGTTACCATTCACGAAAAAAGTACTGGTTGACAAAAAAACGTTAGATGGTGGACCCTTTATATTCTCACATACACAATTGTGGAGTTGTTTGTTACGCATAATTATAATTATCTTATACCGGCACTAGTGTTTTAAATCAATTGAATTTAGTTGTTCCCTTTAGTGGTGTACCTAATTAAGTAATTTAGAACATAACCTAAGACGATTTATTTAGCACGACCAAGCATTTCCTTTACTGGTTTTGATTGAAACAAGTAGGGTTTTTTAAAAAATGTGAATACCATATTATTTCAGTAGATTTCAACTTTGTACGTAATCTAGCGGAATCAAGCCTTACATCAGGTCACTCAATAAGAAAATAAAAAAATAAAAAAATACATTAGAAACCAAAGAATGGCTTGATAAACATTATCCGAACTCTGCTCTATCGAGACAAATGATAAAAAAGTGGATTGCACAAACGATGCATAGCGCAGTGGACGCCCAAATGAAGCTGTTATTACAGAAAACATTGAAAAAATTGTAAAACGATTGCAAATTGAAGGTCCACAAGCTAGCTGACATTGTAAAGATATCAGATGGTAGTGTTTTTACCATTTTACATGAGCATTTGGGTATACGGAAGCTGTGTGCAAAGTGGGTGCCGCGTGAGCTCATAAATCGTGTCACAATTCGATGAAAACAATGGCAAAATTGAATGAATTGGGCTTCGAATTGCTTACTCACCCACCGTATTCTCCAGACTTAGCCCTCGCTGAAACTGAGGCCTATTTAAACGAAAAACAGAAATCTTACTATAAATCGAAATGTTGGAAAATCGCTATACTCATTGTATCGTCGTCGGAGGCCATTATGTTGAATGATAAAATCGAGTTTTGCCAAAATTTTGTTTTTTTCGTACTTATACTATGGACTTACTATCCTACTTGACCTGCTATAGCCAATTGCCACAACATTTCACTTCAAAGCTGTTGGTTATGAATTGATTAATATTTTTTCGAGTCCAGTCAGCTTTTCAAATGTAGGCTAGTCCACCCCTTCCTTTTTTCTCCTAGGGATTCGAATTAGTTGTCATCCTGGACATATCGTGCTTCTCAAAACAAAGCCTATTCAGTTCCATTTTTTTCCTAGGATATTTTTACAAATTGGAGTTGTCCCTACACTTTGCAAGATATATCTATTCAATATTACGTTCGACCAGAATATTTTCTATATATTTTGCAAACCTGATGGTAACGTATACCGTTTGCAGTATGATTTCAGGACTTACAACCGTACATTTGAGGAAAATAGGCGTATCTTTGTTCAAAGAATATTTATGTTCCTCAGCATAAGCACGCACGATTAGCTACCGTTGGCGCCTACTTACTAGGCCTACCCCCTACTTCCTGCAGCCGCTCTCTCTTGCGGGATGATCAATCGCTTACCCATTATTTTGTCTTCAACCTTTAGAGTTCTTGCATAACTTCAGCCATATGCCTATCATCATCATCATCCCAATGAGTAGCTGGCATGGGCTACTATGCATTTCTTAGGGTCTCCTAAGTCTCGGACGCCTAAATATTTAATACTCCGCATCTTCATTCTCATTTACACAGTGTGGGCATGTAGGGAATCTATTGTGCAAATTTTTCTTAAATATTTCCTAAAGCAGCCGGATATTTTATACATATAGTTGTTCTGGTTTCTTGAAAGGATTGAGAGGATCGCCAAACAGTTGTAAGTTGCAGAGATCTCTGTTATGTACGCCTTATTGAGGGTTTGTATCGAAATAAATTCTGCAGCATTAAGCATGGCAGATTGTTGAGTAGAGAGATGAAAGTTGAAACAGCTATCGCTTAAACGATCTTGATTACGTGGACGATAATTGTTTTTTGGCTCTCACAGTTTTCAAGATCTGCATCGAATTCACAGAGTTTAACGCTGGCGGTGAAAATAGCTGGTCTTAAGATTAATCTGGCAGAAATGTAAGCTCTACGTCCCAAGATCGATATGCAGTCGCCACGAACGAAATAGAAAATGTCGATCAATCTTGTCATCGTTTTTACCACGAATGAAGGGGCGGTTGAGGATATATCTAGAAAATCTATTACTGAAGGCCCGCCAGACGTTTGGTCATCTCATATCCATCCGGATTACGTCCCTCTTATCTATGGGTACAAAAATTGCAATCTTTAATGTGAATTTAACCTCCATTCTACTGTACGGTTGTGAAACTTGGTATGCTGCGATACGTGATATGGGAATAATGCAAATATTCGTTGTCTTCACAAGATCCTTCGCATTTTCTTGCCGAGGACTACTTTTTGCCATATGCTCTGGCAAATGGCGCGTCAACAGTCACTTTCGAACGAAATAAGGAGGCTTAAATGGCGCTGTATCAGACATATCCTTAGACGACCACCAAACGATATCACCAGAATTGCTATTGACTGGAACCCGCAGTGAAATAGAAGAATGAGCAGTCCCGCTCACACATGGAGAAGACATATTGATGCCAAAATAAACAGCATCGCACGTCAGAGAACGGTCAGCAGGAGTACCCCACAGGGCGGAGTTTTGTCTCCGCTTCTCTGGAACCTTGCGGTTAACACGCTCCTTATTAAGATTAACTCCTCCGGCGAAAAAATTGGCGGATGATATCGCCATTACAGTGCCTGGCATTTGCCTGCAAACACTGTAGGACAAGCACAATTTTGCCTTGAGGATTGTATCTAGGTGGTACAGGGAGCTTGGACTTAGTGTGAACGCTTGTAAAACCGGTACAATGCTCTTCACCTGGAGGTATAAAATACCTTATTTTTCGGTGCCCTGTGTGAATGGGATTTTAAGTCCTACTCTTAAATATCTGGGCCTTATTCCTGACCCCAAGTTAAGTTGGAAAGCAAACTTGTCTGAGATGGCTCACAAGGCGGCTTGTACCACCTATTGCTGCAGAAGAGCAGTGAATGCGAAATAGGGTCTCAGACCTGGTGTTGTTCGTTGGATTTATTAAACGGTTATTGAACCGATTCTTTTGTATGTGGTGGTCTTCTGGTAGACTGCCCTCAATAAGAATTGCAATGCCAGACTCTTTAATAAGCCCAGGAGATCTGCTGTAATCCAGATCACAAATGCATTACGTACAACTACTCCAAGGGCTCTTTTTGTAATGCTTAGATGGCTTGTACGCGCCATATTACGCTGGCACCCCTCGGGACACTTCTCTATTCTATCTGAGGAAACCTTGATACTAAGTGATATCGACTCTGCCTCATCTGGACCTGAACTTTGTAGGGGATTCCGCGTCATGATTCCTAGTAGGAAGATTGGGCATCTGAATCCCTCATTCCCAACAATTCAGTGGATGTCTGGACAACAGGGTAGTTAGTGGAATTTTTTCCGAGAGGCTCAACCTTGGTGTGGAAAAGGACTCTTGGAGATCTGGTAAGAGTAAATTTTGTCCGCCAATTGTTTGACACAATGTAAATGTTAAAAGGCTTGTTGACCATCTAAATTAAAGCTCACCCAAGGTTATTTACAAAATTGTTAACAATTTTTTATAGTCCGTCCGGACTATACCCCTGTGATTCAGACCGAACTGATGGCCATATTTCACGCTGCAAAGTGGATCCGGAGTAATGGCGCTCCTACCGACCTTATATATATCTAATCTGATAGCTAGGCGGAAATCGAATCTCTTTCGGGTGTGACCTTCAACTCTTAGCTGGTCAGGGACTGTCGTGACTCCCAGTTTTGTGTATACCTCACCTGGGTTCCTGCTCCCAACGACATCCCGGTTAACTATGCTACTGACGAGTTCGCTAGGGCGGGTACAATTTTTCTGGACATTCATCCTCACATAAGCTTAAGCTTGCGATCAAGCTTAAAGGAGGTATATGTTGAACGCTGAAGGTGGCTGGGCGGAAGGTGACTCTTGCTTTATTCACCTGGCCCGGGTTGGATATTAAACATACTAATCAACTGTTGAAACTGGACCGTCGGAGTTTCTCATCAGTAGTGTTCATTCTCACCGGTCATTGCGTAATTGGTAGGCACGCAAAGAGAGTGCACTTACCTGCAATTAACTTTTGTCGTGGACTTGGATTGCGTGAGGAGGAGAATACCGTGGTCAACTTTATCTATCGATGTCCGCCTGTTGCACGTCGGAGGCTTTTCAAACTGCGCTCACCTTCTTTACTCGATGATTTGTAAGAACTATCGATCCTCAATCATCGGCTGAATAGCCACATTCATGAGACTGTCGGGCTGGTTTCCGATCTAATCTAGGTAAGTGCTTCTGTGTGGTGTCTCTGTTTGATCACCAGGACTCTGATGAATAGAACAGGGACAACGCGTTATGTGGTATCACAACTGGCCGCAATGCGTGCTCAAGTGTGCCTTGCTTGGCGAGGCTGCAACTGCCTCCTATTCTAAATAGCATCGGAAATAGTTGGAGTCAAGTGAAGGCGTTGGCACAAAATAGAGAGGGCACTTGCAACAATTTGCTTTGCAAGGTTCGTTCCTATTCTTGTGCGTCTCTTCAGTAGCCTGGGTTTCAGAAGCAATGCTTTCATCTACACTATAGCTAAATAAAATCAAAAATTATACAAAAAGTACAATCTAGGTACGACATTATTTAACTTAAGTGGTGAAGGGATTTACTAAGCCTTTGTTATGTTTTTTCAATAATTAAAAAATAAAATAAAGCCAGTTTTAAGGCGTAATATAACGAAAACAAACAAATTACTATAAAAAGCCCAAAGTATGCTTCTCTAATTGTTAAGTAATATTTTTTAAATGCAAATTATTTATTATATTCATTATAAGTACCAATTTTAATGCATAAAAGGCTCTCTAAAAATTATAATTAATTAATAATTCAATATAAGCCTTAAAGTAGACACTAACATATTTAAAAAAGACAAAAACTAATATTAATTGCTTTCACTTTTTTCCTACTTTTTTGTTGCTCTTACCTCATGCAAAAAAAAATATTTTAAATAAAATTCTCTTCCACTGCGATTCTTTTTTTTTTGTGTGGCCCTCACAATTCAAATAATTCTACTTTTAAAATGACAAAAATACATATTTGTCTAGTGGGTGAATGTGCATGTAATTATTTGAATTTTTTTTTGTTTTGTTAAATTTTTGTAATTGCAATTACAACACAATTTAAAACACTTCACTATTTTACCGCAACTAACTACACTGCTCAATAACAATCGAAACCTACAAAAAAAATTTAAAAAAAAAATAATTAAATTGTAAATGAAACCACATAGAAATAATAATAGAAAAACCACAATAAATAAATATTTAATAAATATTATTGCACAAAATTCACATACAAATATATTGCCTATATATGCGAGTATATGTATGTACATATATGCAAAAGTGTAGTATAAATAAAGGGGCATTTAGTGAAAAATAGAGTTTTAATATTTATATATGAATATAAATGATATAATTGTAATAAAACGCAATTTAAATAAATTATTTCGAATATAATTAGTCTAGCATTAGAAATTTTTTTAAAATATATTTTTAGGGGTATTAAATCACGCCTAAAAACATTTTTAAGTTATATAAATAAATTATAATTTTTTTTAACTATATATACATACTTATATAATTAATTAGAGCTAAATTTCTAAAGCTGAGCAAATTTACTTATAAAAGTCGTAGGGATTATTTAAAAGCAAGTCAATCTGTTTATAAAATTTATCTGAATCCATATACATACGAGATATAGTAACAGAGAGACTCAGTGAAATATTTATATAAATCTAGCCAGTCTCCAAGTGAGCGACGGCCGCGTAACACTACAATATGTATAGGGTCCGCCATCTAACGTTTTTTTTCAACTAGTGCTTATTTTTGAATGGTAACACTTAGGTCATGTCTGATTTGACAGATAATTAGCCCTATACCTCCGCTGAACGAATATGGTTGTGCGATCGACTTACAGAAGATGCCGATTTTGCCAAAAAAATCATCTTTTCAGATAAAACTCATTTTGATTTTGGCGGGTATGTAAACAAGCAAACTTGTCGCATTTGGGGCACAGAAAACCCGCACGCATACATTGAAAAGCCGATACACCCCAGACGAGTCACTGTTTGGTGCGGATTTTGGTCCAGAGGCATAATTGGGCCATTTTTCTTCGAAAATGAGCAAGGAGTGGCCGTTACAGTCAATGGCGATCATTATCGGGCCATGTTGAATGAATTTTTGTTCACAAAAATTGAAGAGGAGGATATTAGCAACATTTGGTTTCAACAGGACGGCGCTACGTGCCACACAGCCCACTCGATATTTTGCGCCCTGTTTTTGAAGATCTCATTATCAGTCGCAGAACTGATGTCGTTTGGCCAGCTCGAAGCTGTGATTTGACACCGTTGGACTATTATTTGTGGGGTGCCGTCAAAGATAAGTGTTACGCCAACAAGCCAGAGACAATCGACGCTTTTAAGGACAATATTCGTGAAGCCATTGGTGAATTACAGCTGCGCACAATCGATAATGTGCTTAAAAATTGGACCGATCGTGTGGGCTACTGCATGGCCAGCCGAGGCAGCCATTTGAATGAAATTATTTTCCATTGTTAAACGGAAGGATTGTACTTTCAAATAAAAAAAGAAATTTGAGAAAATATTCATTAGTTTTTTTAATAGCATTTAAAAAAAAAAAAATTATTTGGCTTTATGTTACCGTGAGATTTGCTATATAACTATAGATAGATTTTAGACAGCTTGTGATCCATCCCAAATATCGTTATTACCAAACGACTGATTAGCCTTTGAAATTTGAAAGCTTACGTTATAGCTGTAGCCGCCAGTTTTCGCCTTGATCAAAAAGTTTCCTGAATAACTCTCATGTGGCAGTGCCATCGTAACGATTTGCATTATGAATTTTTGAGAGAAGGCCAGACAGTGAGCAATGAGTATTAACTGTGTACCGCAAGGGCCTATTATTTCTCTTTCTTTGTAATATTCAGACGATAGCAACAAATGTACTTCATGTCCTTTTGATAGTAAATCGAAGCTCTTGGCGGTTTACATAAAAAGACGAAGAATTAATGACACATTCACAAGTAACAAATGAAAATCTTTAAGTAAACCTGTGCACTGGACTCAATAAGCGAGACACTTGGACACTTGGACACTTAAGCGAGATATTACTGACAATACCGAATCACATTTTCTTGCTGTTGTGGTCATAAGAATTCAGTTAATTGTTCTTAGGAACGAGCATAAGAAAACATATAAGTGCCTCGGTTCTTGCAAACGATACAAAAAATACTTTACTTCATTTGAACTCACCAAAAGACTGGTGCTTCAAAGTCTACTGTGGAGCTACCCGACCCCTTATAGGAGCACAAGAAAAACTAATATTGTTATATTGCGATACTATTGAAATACTAATATTACTTTGACTTGATTACTACTGTGCACACGAAATGCTTTTAATTTCTATACAATATTTGCTTAAACATAATTTTAGGCTTTCATTAATGCTTTTAGGCATTTAATTAAAATTATAGGAAATCCTCTTTAGACTTTTTTCAGAAAACACAAAATAATTAAAATTTATTTAAACTATTTTTGGGCTTATACTTAACCAAAGGCTACTTTTGTATTAAAAACTTGTGCCTAACTAAGTTTTGCAGTATACTCTAGGGCTTTATGGTTATTTTTTCGGTTTTAAAATATATTCTAAAGCAATTATAAATTTTTATGTATATTTTTAGACTAGTAATGGTTTGTTTTAAATAAAGTACCCTTTTAGGTATTTATGCTTAGTTAAATAAAGTATACTTTAAGGCTTATATCTTAATAAATATTCCATTATATTTAGAGGATTTATTTAATAAGCCTTTGTTTTAATGTATAAAACAAAAGCTCACTTATACATACTAACATACATATTAAATGTTTCTCGTTATTTTTTATTTAATATGCCAAACGTGCCTCATTTTTTTCCATGTTTTCCTTTTTTCTTTTGTATGGAAACAAGGCTTATGTCTAATGTTTTTTTTATTTTTATTTTTATAAGTGAAACCAATTTAGAGTTGTGTAGACCTAAATGATTTGGTTTTTTTGTTTAATAATGGCTAGGCAATCATCTAGTCTGTCAACTCCTACCGGCGTTACGTTTTTATTTGTCTCATTCCTAGCGAAGAAAAACATTAAAACACATTTTATTTTATTTATTTTAGTCAAACATGAATGAACATGATTGACTTTTTTCCAATAAAACTCAATGATAAAAGAATAAGGCAAGACTCGCAGACAGCTTATGTGCTTAAACCATCGAGAGGCATACACGACTCAGAGCAAATTTTCTCCTTTGTTCCCATACATATGTACAGCGTTGCCAAATGTACAGATTTATCTGTATTTTACAGTTTTTTTAAACATTAAGCAGTTTTGAAGTTTTTTGTTTAAAAAATTTGTTTTTCTGTAAGATGTGCAGATTTTGCAGTTTTCTACTTACAATTTCTGAAGTAAGAATTTCACCCATTTGATTAATATAACTGTGATGAGGCTTACTCGTACCTTCTTTAATGCAACAATGTAATTATCCCTTTTTTTGATCAAAAATGAAGAGAGAATTTTTTGATCAAAAAGAAAGTTGCGTTCTTCTACGCAGTAGTTTAGAAATATAACTTTGTTTGTCAAAAGAACAGTGGGATCACATTACATTACGTAACTACGTACCTATGAGTGATATACATATCTGCTCCACTATTAAAATATTGAATATCAAAAAAAAAGTTTAGCTCTACTTAAAGGAAATTTTGTTGAAAAAATTGCGGTTTTGTAGTTTATTCGATAAATTAAGCAGTTTTTTAGTTTCGTTGTTGTGCAACATCCTCCATTTTCGAAATAAATGTATATCTCGAGAAGAAGAGCTAACGCAAAAAAGCACCACTGCATTCAGCGTACTCGAATCCGGTTCATCCGCCAGGTGCCACGCTTGTCGTAATATCATGTGTATGTAATATCATTTATGTAAGTACTTATGTCGCTTTTAATTTGTTGTGTTGTAAAAAATACACTATGAAATAAATTATCTGGTATACTCTGTAAGCCGAAATCGACTGAAGTGAAAATCGAACGAATCTTCAACTTGCCATCATTTTCAAATCAGACAAGATTTTACTATATTTTCTTATTAATTCAATTAATTACCTTTCAAATAACTTCTTTGAATATCAAATTTGAATTAAAATTCTTCTTGTTTTTGAAAATTTTTCGATTTTAAATTGCGTCTTAATTTGATGTTTTTCTTAATTGTTTTTGTTGTTGTTTTCCCCTATAATTTTTTTTTCTGTTTTTTGTCCTTTAAAAATTTCTGTTAAAATACATATCCAAACTTAAAGAGTGTAAAAGCACTCTTTCCAGTGTACACAATAGTGATGGGAAAATTGTTTTAATCGTACTTTTTTTATACTATTTAACTTAAAAAAATATCGTAGTACTCCCCTAACAGATTTGTAACTCTGACAAATATTTGTCTTTTTCTAAAATTGTTACAATTTTTCAGATTTTTTTTTTTTTTTTTTTTTTTTTTTTGTTACAGAATTTCCTGGTTTTTATTTATCTTTAGTAATAATAGCAATTCGTTACACTATGCAACAAAAAGGAATAAAGTTGAAATACCTGGGAACTGATACAATTTTTCTGATAGGCGCTATCGAGTACATGAAGAATCTGTTTTTGAAATATTCGAAACTACTGAAAATTTTGAGTTGTGGGTAAACAACTTGTTTTTCGTACCTTCATGAATTTATAAGCTAATAAATCAGTAAGATATTAAGCGATTTTAAGTAATGGTAGGATGGTAGGAGAAGCAAAAGAAGTATAAAATTGCGGTCCAGCATGACGAGATTTTCATAGGGATATTACTGTATTTACATAAGATCCTTGAAGAATGTGCATACCATGTCGAGAATTTTTCATGAATGTCGGTTGCATCTAGATGACATAGCGAGATATTAGACTTGAACAGCTAGGTACCATTTTGAATCCGAACGGATCGATTGGAAACATCGGTGCTCCTCTTAGGCAGCATAGAGGGCTGGTTTCAAGGAAATTCAGCCAAATGGCGGACACATGATGAGGATATGAATCCACCTGCTATAAGGCAATAAGGATCTGGCCACAAGTAGATTTCCAGAGCAGCTGGTAAGGTTGCCTAGAACCCGTGTACATATGTAACCTTATATGGACTGGCTATTAGCAGAAATGTTCAAAGTGTAGGAACCTCATATAATGAAATTTATTGCAGTTGCAATGATGAAGAGTAGGATCCCACGAAACACCTTCTTTGACACTGCTCAAAATTCAATGACTTTGGACTTTCTGTGCTAATTCTTAGCAAATTCGACAGTAAAGATAATGTTCACACCTACGACCTGAACAAAATCCTTCCGACTGAATGGCTAACTGCTGTAATAGACACATGGTAATAAAATGAGATCTACAATTTGGATCCAAATAAGCTGATGGTAGCTTTAAGATTAGCTTAATCAAACCTATGCTTTATTAAGAATAAAATCGTTGTTTGCTATTATGTTTTTAGTAAATCCATTTATGAAAAAATCTTTCTTTTATAAAATTTGGGACCCTTGTTGTCAACAAAGTACTCTCAAAAATTTTTCTTTGCTGTCGAACGAAAATTCCATTATCCACCACTAGTAAACAAACATTTGTGTAAGAAAAAAAAATGTTCTTTCTACGAGTATGAGGTGAGAGAGAAAAACTCTCAAATTACTACCATAACTGTAAAATGCACTGGTATTAATTTGCCTGTCGCTGTCTTAAACGCACCCTAAGCATTTTAAGAAAATTTAAAAAGAAAAAAACATTTTATTCAAAACCAATATAACAATAAGCCTGACTGATGTTTAATATTTTTTGCACAAAATTACAAGCCCTATTCAAATCTCCTCTGAGTATACTCGTATTATATATTATTACTGCCCTTGACATTATCTATAAACCAGTGTTATTGGGAAAAAAAGAAGAAGAAAAAAGTGTTTTTAATAGGGTTTTAGTCAGATAATTAAACCACTTATACATGGTTAAACTCTATCAAGTGGGTGCTGATGTACACACATACGTACTATGTATGTGCAGAATGATAGACCAGTAATTGTTGGAGGGAATAAAATGAAAATGGATTGTGGCCAGTGGTCATTTATAAACACTAAATAATAAATTCATTGGGCGTACTATATTACAAATATTATTTTATTATACCAACTACGAGTCTACATTTTTATTTGCTCATTTCTTATTTTTTATTTCTACGAAATAACCAACAAGTACATAAGATTAAAGAAAAGAAAAACAAATTACACTTACAGTATAGACTTAAGCAGCTTAAATGGAGGAATGGACTTAGAGAAAATATAAGAAGATGAAAACCAGAATTTATGTTATAACATAAATTAAACTTTAATGTTTATTAATACTAAATACTACTACTATATATTAATTTTATAAAAATTTGCATAATTGAAAGGTTTACACATATTCGCAGAAATATAAAAATTGTAAAAATATTAAAAAATATATTTTTTACATTATGCTATAAAAATTTACTTTTTACTCTTGCAGGCCTATTTACACTTGAGCCATAATAATTTTTTCTCAGTTTCTGTAAATAAACATTAATATTTTATATATGGAAAATGATGATCGAGTAGACTTATTGAAAAGGATCTACAAATGCCGGCTCCGAAAGGCAGATGTATTAGTTAGTAAAGTTTTTCACAGCGTAAATACTAAGGAGATTGAATGGTTATTATTCGACCGGTTTTAACCGGTTTTTTGGTTTTGTCGAATACGGATTTTTTAAATGTCAATTTTTCGAATACCGAATAAACCGGTTATTTTAAAACGTATAACCGGTTAATTTAAATATGTATAATTTTAACTGTTGGTTTATTAACTGTTGGTTTATTTTTAATTACAAGATAATAACATTCAAAAAAAAAAATCATGATTTACTGCTCGTATTCCACAAGGACATTTGTTTTAAGTTAATTAATCTCCAGCTCATAATTTTACTCCTTTTCTACTATAGTTAATAGTAGTAAACTATGTAATGTAATCTAAAATAATAAAAACATAATATTTTCAAATTATATTTTATATTTTGTTGTTTTATATACAACAAAAAAAGAACATTCTCTCAATTCATTTGTTATTCATAATTTCGGAAAATTAACAATTTAAAAAAAAAAAAAAAATATGCAAGTCTAGCAAGTAATGAAGGGCCTTTTGTAAAAACCTACAAAAGCAAACACAGGCACAGCATTAGCAGAATACAAATTTCTTGACTTTAAATGTTAACATTACTACGAATACTTCTTCCTTCTCCCTTTCGTAATGGTCATTTACTATGATACAAAAATATAGATAAGGGGTTTCAAGCTATACATCATAGTTCAGCTCAGCTGAGCTCTACTTTTTCTGTGTTCATAGTAAAAAAAAAACTCGGCCATCACTACAGGGACATACTCAGCCATAGCCAAGCAAAAAGCTCAACTAGCCCACATAGCAATACTTGTTAATTAAGTGGCTTGTGGTATGTGGCACAGACATGTTGTGGTTTTGAAAAAAAGAATTATTTTTTTTCCTCTGCTGTATGTTGATTTTAAAAAAATGTTGGAATACTTTTTTCCTGTTGTTCTTAATGTCGTTTTTTGTTTTCATATTTTACTCGTTTAACTGTAAAACTTTTTGCAATTTTTTTTTTTTTTTGCACAAAATATTCTCTCCACTTGTCAAAAATGTTATACTTTTTCTTGTAACCTCAGCAGGAAAACGTTCCTTTTTTCCCATTTTTCCTTTTTTTTTCGAAAAACTACATGAATTTAAATGAAATACATATTTTGCCCAACACAAGTATTTCACAGAAAAATAGAACAGAAAATGTTTAATAAACAGGTAAATTAAATAACAAACAAAACGGACAGAAATATTAATAATGATAAATGTTGTGTGTAAAACAAAATGAATGGTAACATTTTTAACAAGGACTCCTAAAGGAATTGTTATATACACGTTTACAAGGTACATATGAGAGACGAACAGTTTTGAGTCCTTTTCCTATTAACAAAGAGAGGAAATATGTATAATAAAAATAGAAAGAAAGTCAATTTAAATAATTTTTACAAGAAATATACCCAAATATGTAGGAAACTTGGACAGATTTTTATAATGACGCACTTTCCGTCATTAACGGAAATATTTAAGGCAATACGGGAATAACAAAACTCGGGTGCAGACAACATCGTATCGCCGATCCCCAAGTGTCCAACTGCTTCTGCCACTAATAGAAAATGTCGGAGAAACTTAAGGTTTTTGCCACAAAAACTGAAAGACGGCATCATTATTATTATTATTCTGATTAAGCACTATTGCAGGATACTGCCACCCATGAGATCTATGGTGCCCCTTCCGATCTATAGCTTATTCAGCAAATCTGCCGCCTTCATAATAAACATCAGCAGATCTGAAACCAGCCTGCCTTACCCACAAGAAACGCCCAAGCTGCGGTCTCATCACCGTCTCAGTAAGCCTAAGTTCTTTTAAGTGTTCCAGTGTTCTCTCTATGTTGCAATTTTCCAACCTTTGCCTACGTTAAGAATGATAGGGTGTCATGTGAACTTTTCTAGCCACACTGCTATTACAATCAAACCCAGCCGGGTTTTATTGGGCATTATATTGTAAAACAACACGGTTGGGTTTTTTACTTAAAGTACTTCGTAATTTATTTACAACAAAAATAAGCATAATTTATGTATTGGGAGAAAAAACAAATTCGGTCCTTTCTTTTAGCTCAAAAAAATAATAATGAATTAACAAAAATATTAAAATAGAAATGTATGAAATGACTGCTTACATTTTTTCCCCACCTCTGAGTCAATTTCCGAATCACTTTTCAGGAAACTTCTTCGTCTTTTGAGGCGAACCATCCTTGAAGCCGATTTTATATTTCTTGAAAAGAAGTGATTCGGACACATGATAAAAAATATTGTATTCGTCGAAACATCCAACAGTCAATCCATGAGCACCATGAGCACCAATGTTCGAAGAATACGGCGGGTGCGACGTTTTTGACAATTTTTTGGCATCTTTTGAGAGCATTGTAACTTAGTCATGTCTGTCTTTGTATTTCGGCCTTTTTTCTCATAAAGCACGGCATAAACGAAGTAAGTGCAGTCTGCTTTAGCAGCCCATAGTGCATAACGCCGCTTTGATCCGACCAAGAGTACAAATAGCATTATAATTTTACCAAAAAAAAAAAAAACAACAACAAAATATTGTCTAATAGAACGCATCAAAAAACCCAATAAAACCCGGTGGGCTAGGTTTTATTAAAAAACCCAGGGTTTTCGCCAACCCTGTTTCTAAGCAAAAGCCTTTGTAATATTTGTAGCAATGTTTGACCAGTCTAGATGTCATACGATTCGAGCCAAGTGCCCTTAGGACAGCTTGGCTGTCAGAGAATATAATAATGGTCTTACTCTTGAACCCGCTGTCCAGGTTAATCTCTGCACATATAGCAATGACCATGATCTTAGCCTGGAAGACACTATGATCTTTCCAGTAGAATCGACAAGTCTCGGTTGGGTCCATTAACATCAGCACTAACAAAGTCTTTTATACAGACTCAATTTAGATCGAACTCACTCCGAATTAAGGCCCCATTAGACCAATAGTCCCGGTCCGAGAATTCAACCCTGAATATCCTGCCATAACACAGATCCGAAGGCATAACATCCAGAAACGAAAATAGTTCTCCAACCACCCTGCGTAAAATGGACAAACTTTCCGACGGATTTCGGGATCCGTTGGCGATAAACTTTGTCGCCGAACATGCCACCACCCTCATCATATAGATGTAAAGCGGTGTTAAACCAATGAAGACCTCCAAGACTGTTGAATACTTTCTCATTACCCCAGTTATAACAAAACAGACGAGCTTCTCTGTACCCGGCCTTCTTTATTCATGGTAGTAGCTTCTTCAGCCTTTCTCTACCAAGCTATCTCCCCATAAGTGATAATGTGCCGAATAATGGTGGTATATATCCATAGTTTCATTCTCGGCAAAATGCCACATGTGCTACTGTAGAAAAGAAATATCTTCTTGTAAAAGGTGCAACAACCGTTTTTAAGAGATTCACTGAGAACCCTTCCTAGGAGAGGGCATCGTAGTCAAATTCACGAAATAATCGACCTATCGAATTACACAAACTGGAATGGAAGAACTTTACTAAGTATCGGTAATAAAATAACAACGCCCATAATGACAAACCGTCTCAAAAAAGCTCTGGAATAAAACCTTAAGTCCCAATAGGCTAGATTCCATCCCCATAAATCGTGCATCGATCATGTCACAAGCTTTAGATTAATGATTTTCAAACATCTTGAGAAAGCGTTCGACATCCTTGACCACGAAACTATCTGAAAGTCTTTATTACCGAGTCACGTTTAAAGTTCGACAAGAAAATCACTGCTGCTGTTTAATATTGTCCTGGATGTGGTGATGCAAAATGTCATCAACAAATGGAACCGCGAGTGGTCTAGTAAAGGCAATTTGGGGACTTGAAATATGCCGGTGATATATGTCTTCTGAGATACAGGCATACTCACTGCTTGAATAAACTGCGAGAGTAAATTTTAATTATAGACACCTATTCTCAATCAATGGTTAGTCAGCCAGTCGATGGCGTTAACAGCTTTTGCTATTTAGGAAAAATTAACGACACAAAAGGAGAATTCACTAGGGACATCGCTAATCGCACGCACATATAGGCTTTTGATTTATTCCATTTAGCGATTCGGCAAAAGAGCGTAAGGATACCGCTTCCGCTGCCAGCTTTACGTTATGTAAATTTTGAGCAAGGTCCGGGAAGTTATGAGCCAGATTTCGTTCGCATAATCGATGTCGTTCAGCTGGCCTTGCAGTCCCTATATTATCTCTCTGCCATCAAACAGGACATTTTCAAGGATTGTGTTCAGAACTATATTAAATAGCAGTGGGGACAGATCACAGCCTTGCCGGACTCCAATTCTCATTTCTGTCGATTCGCTTAATAGCTTGCTATGTCGAACTCTACAAGATTCAATGCGATTTAAACCCTAAATGAGTTTAAGCGGAAGCCCCTTAAATGCCTACGCATTCCATATCACCTAATACTTCAGTCTGTCATAGGCTTTATCGAAATGTATAAAGCAAAGATACAGTAGTGAGTGCCATTCCACAGATTGTTCTGTGATGACACGGATATTGTTAACAAGGTCTATAGGAGATATTTTCGGTCTGAATCTATTTTGGTTTTGTTTCAATAGTATAAGCTTGTTAATCATGCACAGCAGCGTAGTACCACGCCAGTTTTAAGGTCTCCTATTTTCTGGATATTTACTACCACACCCTCAGGGTAGTTCATTGTAGTTCTTAATAGCTCTGCAGATATTCAATCTACACCTGGAGTTCTGTTATTCTTAATGGAGCTCGCGATCATCACGATGATTGGACAGACAGGTAATATGTTTGTGTCCTCTTCATGCGACTTGCATGCGCATTCAAACCGTACGGGTTGACTATTTACTGCCAGCAAATTTCCATATTGAACAGACCAAACCTCAATATCATCCTACATTGTCGTTGAGGTTGGCCATTTGCCCCTCTAAGGCGCCTCAATGCTTTGTTTTTTTTAGTATTTGAACAATGTGGTGCTGGGTAGATGAAACCTTGTTTTCTGCAATTGACTAGGACAACTTTCTTTATATTAATTTTGTTTTTGACACACATTTTGAAAATATCAATTCACTTTTCATAGACGAATCCATAACAATTAAAACGTTCTAATATAACGAGTTTCTAATAATAATCTCCAAGAGAATAATTAACATAAATTAACTTTTGTTAAAAGTAACAACAACAATAGTGGCAGTGGGATATTAAAAAACGCCATACACCTATTAGCACGTGCTCTAAAGAACAACAACAATGACACTAAAATTTGAAGAAATTTTAAAATTTTACTACAACTACTACTAGTTCCACCACTACTATTACAGCATAAAACAAAAGTTTTCTTTTCAACCATAATAATGAGTTATACGTTTTGGTTTAAAGAAAATACGTATTAAAGCATAAGTAACGATAAATAACTGATGATGCTGAGGAGAAGCTACTTTATTAGTGTAATTTAGTATATTATTTAGTGCACACACACATACTCACACTAATTTAACACAAATACACGTTTAAGTGAAAAAAGATAAAGTGAAAAAAGTTTTTCGAAAACTTCAAATCAGAACATTTAGTGCAGTTTGCCATACACACATACATATACACATACAACACAAACACCTTCGAACAGTCAGTGATCAGCATCAGTGTACTGAATGTTTTCTTCCGTTTTTTCTCACTCTTTTTCTCTCTGTCTGTTTACAGGAGCGAGAATAAAAATAAAAACTTTTCAATACAATGATTTCAGTTTGAAGTTCATATTTCAGTTGTAAATAACCTCGAGCGTTGTGTGAACGTGTTTTTTGCTCTCCAGTGTTACGCCAACAGACTAAAAGGCAAAAAAAAATCGAAACGAAACGAAAACCGACAAGAATTTCCAAAAAAAAAAAGAACAAAAATATCTACAAAATGTTATTATAACGGAAATGTATAGAGCATACACAAAAAGGAAACGGAAGTGCATTTGAGAAATAGTTTTATAACCATATCAAAAAAATAAATAAATAAAAAACAAATACAAACAACGTCCATGAAATATAAAAAATAACTGCTGCCACATAATATAGTTTCATAGAGTCCGAGTAACGATTAAAAAAAGTTTAAAAAACGTGCCCGAAAAAACAAATTTTTATTAAGATAATATTGTTTTCAATAGATTTTTGTGTATTTATATATTTTGTGTATATATATATATAAATACTTTTATTTAAATAAAATATGATTTACACAAATGCAGTTTCAATAGTTGTGCTGCCAATAAATATTATTTTATTGCAATGCTGCTGCCATTATCAAACCCATGCTTATACGCAAGTAGGTGTCGATGGCTCTGGCATTAGCAGTGGAAATGATGGTGATGGTCCAAAAATTTATAAAGCTGTCAATTTTGATTTAATTTTTCCCAAAAGGTAATATTTAATATTGAAAATAAAATAAATTTAATAAACAACGCAATTTAAAAATTGTTAATTAAAAAAACAAAAATTTTTTTTTTAAATGTGATAAAATTTAATTAAAAACTAAATTTAAGAAATAAAAAAAATATAGTAAATCCTACCTTACCATTCAAGAAGCAATTAGGACCTCACTGATTTCGTTGAGTATAAGTTTTTTAGTTAAGTGGCTAACACTGATGCTTAACATATGGGCTTACGAGAACTGTTCCAGTGAATCTCTGGTAAGAGAATGAGAGAATGAATTATACTGTGGAATATATGCCAATGAAAGTTTCAGAAAGATGTAGGTAAGATCTGTGGACTCCAGCCGATGATGGTGTATTAAATATACGCGTCGGTAGTGAGAACGATATTTATCTATTTTTGTTCAGTCTAGACTATTAGGGAAGGTAAAGTATAGGAATCTTCTCTTTAAAGTTTAGAGATGTGACTCGATAAGCATTGCCCTTTCTGAACTAACCAAATCTACACCACCATCCAAAGCCAATATACCAACTTTTGTATGTTGGTTTGGGCATGATGGTGATGATAGTGTCTAGTCATCTGTGACTAAAGATATATAAATATTTTGCACATACAAATTTCAATGCAACACAGACTCCTTAAGTTTACTTAAGTAAAGTCTCAACTTTTTATAAATATGTTCCTTTTCTTTCAAAATTCTCTATGATTTGTTAAATTGCTTAATATTTAACTAAGTTATTAGCTTATAATTGCATGACAGTACGAAAAACCGGTTTTTTACCCGTAACTCAAGATTCTAAAACTGTTACCAAATTTCCAAAATATGATTATTGTTTTACTCGATAGCACCTTTAGAGAAAATGGTATCACATCCCGTTTATATCTATTTTATTCCTCTTTGGGACATAGTACACTTTATTTTGACGCGTAAAAAAAGAGTAAATTTCATTTTTGTTATATAACTTTAGTTGTTGAAAGGAATTCCGTTGTTGTTATTATGGATTTTGTAAAGCCGTATATAAACTAAATTCCGAAGAATGTGTGCGCCTACCTAATTTTGACGCTCATAGTATATTCGACCTATAGCGCAACGGAACCTAATCCAATTTAACCTATTTCCAACCTAAAATAATATACAAATCTCTCACGTATGGGTAGAGTTCTACCACATTTGTCTACCAAGTACAACATCGATTTATAAGAGCTTGCATGTGCTTCATTGTTCTAATACAACAAAAGAGTTCATGACAAATAATCTTAAATCCTATATATGTCGGTAGATAGGTAGGCAAATGGGCAACTGCCAGAAGGGCCGATGGTTGCATCATTTTGGAACCATGTAGAACCATTGCGTTCATCCTAGATCAATAAAAAGAGTACAAAGAAAGAAATGGAGAGAGAAGATACCCGACAAGACGCAGGCAGCCAGAGTTCACAAAGGTAAAGATCCCATGCCAAAGGCAATTAAGGCCCTCAGCAAGGTAGAGAGGTAACCTACAATCCTGAAAGGGGTGTAGAGCTTGAAACGATGCCTCCTGCTAGAAAACCTGGGGCAGAGACACAATAGGGATTTAATCGTCTCTATTTATTTTCCGTCCTCACACAGTTTACAAAAATCAGTATCACTATTCTCACATTTACAAGTCAATGGCCTCAATTCAGTTTTGCTAATTGAGTGAAATTAAGAAGTTCTTCGGTTAGAGATGACTGAACAGATGGACCTTTGTTGTACCAGAACTGACCGACGAGTTCACATATATAGTGGCATAACGGCGACAGTACGCTGTCATCGACCTGTAGCCATCTCGTGTCCCGATACCCAACAAAGTTTACGACCTTATGCAATAATCTTAAAGCCTTTCTGTAGTCTTGGACGACCTTAGACTTAATCGAGCATAATTTAATCGTCCTGAGAGTCGTCTATTTATATAAAAACATAGTTATTGGTCCTCGAACGGTTTCTATACCTTAGTTTACTTCCACTGCCCTTCTAATCTCATATCCTAGCTTATTATTAGTATTTCCTTAGAGCACATCTCTTTGTAGTTGATTCTTCAGTGAGTCTTACAACACATTACACATATAACTCGTTCTTTAGCCGCACCGTTCTTTTGTATTACCCTGTCTCTTACGGTATAAGTTCAAATCAAATATTCATAAACATTACCCTCTACCTTCTGCAAATAAAAAAAAACCCATATATCCTATGATTATTGAAAAAGTCAGATTAAAGGGGCGCAGATCTATAACTCTGCAGAAAATTCATCTACTAAGAGACTAAGACTAATCCAAACGTCATCCAAATGTACTATATGTATGAAATAAATGTTAAGTCCTAGATAAGGATCATATAATCATATAAGTAATGCATTACATAAGTGTATTCTTAAAACTACTACTCTATGCTTCATATTCAAGTTCAGACCACAGAAACGGCGTTAAAGATTTATAGATCCCTTGTCATGAGCAGCCTCCAACATAGTATCTCTCTATATTAAACATTGCTTTTAGCAACTGCTTTGGAACCGCCTTAGGCTTTTTTATAAAAATAACGACTGATCGTTCCTGCATTAATCATATGCATAACTTCTCATCCTCTATGCGCTTATACATCCATAGTTCTTATAGTAATAGATTTATGACTTGATTCCGTTATACTATATGTTTGCCATATTTTAAGGTAGGCAAGAGATAGGCACAAAAGGCAGTGCTTACACACCTTACCCAGAGTACATCTAGAGAGACTGGCGAGTTATGGGAAGAATGATATTGACTCTATTCGGGACGAACAAGCTTAAGTGGGAGGCAGTGTTAGGAAATAAAACAAATGCCTAAGAAGAAAATACAACACATCAGCGCATTTGGTACTGTATTTGTGGGATTTTTGTCTATTGGTGTGTGTCAAGGTTGTTAATGTGTTACCCTGGTAATGCCGTACTGAGAGAGATCCATTGCGAAAGTTTTTCCCCTCTAGGAAGCATATTGGCTTTCCAAAAGAACATCCACTGCTTTGTTTCAGTTTCAGTAATTAAGTTCGCCTCCATATGATTGCGTATAGTGGTGAAGATCCTTGCTAAGTGTAGGTGGCTCAGTAGGTGGCGTTTTCTTTTGATATGATGTTTGTCATTATCACCAAAGGTAAGCTGGAATTCAGAGGGAAGTTTTTAGATAGATTTGTCTGAAAGTTGAAGTCCGTTTGTTAAACACTCGAAACCGCAATTAAATTTTTCCTTCTTGCCCTATGCTGGGATTCGAACCTGGGCCGTTTTAATATCCAGCGACGTCTGACGACTACTTCTGGAGGCAGTAGTCTTAATTCAATCCTATTCAGCTTTCGAATACAAAATTTTCCAATTTTTATTTTCTGGAGGACTGTACTAGCCTTAGTCTGGACTAGTTTAGACTACTAACAGACGCCCAGAAATAGAGATTTTTAAGCGCCAACTGCATGATCTCACTAACGGTAGGAAGAAATCTTTCCGTCACTAAGGACAACACGTCAACCAGATTCATTAGGCTGTCGGACTTAACTAAGGGAATTGTGTTTCTATGTGGGTTATCTGTTTGGTGATCAGAGCTGGTTAGTACGGACTCTGGTGACTAACAAGAGCATCTCACGCACTTTTTCTTTTATTTGCAAAAAAAAAAAAATCTTAAGTATAAAAAATTTATTTTTTAATTTTTATTAATACACAAAATAAAAAAATAAAAATTTTTTTAATTAAAAATTTTTTTTAATTTTTTAATTTAATTTTTAAAAATTTAATTTTTTTTATATTTTTTTAATTAGAATTTATTCTGAAAATCAAATAAATTTCAGCATTTTCTTATATACTTATTTTAAAACCTTTTAACTTCAACTCTATTCATTTCACTCTATGCTCTTTCCGTTTTGTAGTTTCAATTCAAGTGAAAATGTAATCTCGACAACACCTGAATCAATTCTCTCACCATCAAAAACGGCTGTTATTGGTCAACAATTTTATCCTTTGTCACAAACAAATGAACCAAAAACATATAACCGTGAAACAGAGGCAAGAATAATAGCTAATGAACAACAACAGCAGCAACAGCATATATACGTAACGCCACCACCAGCTGAAACAGGAGATACTGTGGCAGCAGCAGCAGGAGCAGCGTCTAATGAGACAGCCATTTATGAAAGACAGCAAAATACAAATGGCAACAATTACATGTACAATAATGGACCTGCACAACAACAAATGGTGACACAAAATCCTATAAATATTCAGCAACAACAACAACAGCTGCGAGTGCAGGAACAACAACAGCAGCAACTGAATGTTAATAACAACAAAGGCAAAACGCAACAACAACAAAATTTAGCCACTGGTCGTGCGGTCGATTATCAAAGTGGTTATCCCTTTGGTCAACTTATCACGCCATTAATCAAAAATACACCACAACCGATGGTCGCGTATCGTAAACCCATAACATCGTATTCATCGTTTCCATCGTCATCGTCATCATCATCAAATGTAGGCAAAATTATCTATCCTCAGGCCATGTATCAACGTAAGGCACCAAGTCAAGCAGAAATTGATAAGTTACGAGGCAAAGGTAAGTACGTTAAGCTCAGTTGCCAAATTCAAAAGAAATATTTGCTGGGTAAAGCCTTAAAGGGAAAGGAGATTAAAATGAGCTAAAACAGCGATAAATTTAAAAAAGAGTTGTTGTGATGATTTTACTGTCAAATGCTTAAAACGCATAAAATAGGCCCTTATGCCAAAAAAAACAAAAAAAAAAATTTGTTTTCATTTAAAAATATTTTTGAATAAAAGAAAATTGTTTTAAATAAATAAATAAACAAAATAATTTTTTTTATTAAAATTTTTTTATAAATTTTATTTCCATTAACAAATTTTTTTTAATTTTTAAAGTTGAGCAGTTAAGAGCATAAAAATATTTTTTTTTAATTTTTTAAATGAAAATGATTTTTAAAATGAAAAAAAAAAAATTCATCAAAAAAACTTATTTTGAAAAATATTTTTATGCTCTTGTTTGTTAATGAAAAAAATATATTGAAAAAAAATTTGTTTTTTTTTTTTTTTGGTTTAAAACATTTTTTTTATTCAAAAATATATTAAATGATTATATAAATAAATAAAAAGTTTAAAATTAAAAAAATTATATATCTTTTAATGAAAAATAATTTATTTTTATAATCTTCAAAGCTTAAAGTGATTAAAATAGGCCCTTCTGCACCAAAAAATAAAAAATAAACTTTTCGTCTAAAAAATTTTTTTTTATTTAAAATTTTTGTTATTTAAACTTTTTTTTATTAATTTTATTTATTATTTAAAGATTTTTTCATTTAAAAACTTCTTTTAAACAATTAAAATTAAAATTAAATTTTTTTCATTTAAAAATATTTTTTTTTTTTTTTTTGAATAAAAATTTGCTCAAAAAAATTACAACAAAAATTATTAAAGCCTATGCAATCTTAAATAGGCCTTCAAATTTAAAGCAATAAAGTTAAAAATGTTAATTTTGTTTAGTCTCTTTCCCTATGCTTAACAACTTTTCTTCCACTTCATTTGAACTTTATGCTTTAACCCTTTTAATGCTTGCACACCCCCTTTTAATGCTTTTCTTTAATAACCAACCCACCACCCTTTTAATCTTTCTCTTCCTTACAAAATTTTAGGTTACTTTAGAGATCGTTTCTCCCCCAGTGAAGGCGTGGCTTCTTCTAATTTTAAAACTAATCACGATCATTCACACGATCACTCTCACAATCATAATCACAATCATGCTCCCGCTCCTAACTCAAATGGTAAAACTCCCTCTGCTCCAAATACTGTTAATACTTTTGTGGCTCCAAATAGTTTATATTCCTTTCCCCCTAACAACATCAACTATCCCTCTGTGGCACAGGACACTAAAATTGCTTTGCCTTCGGGTCAAGTAAATTCGTATACAGCGCCCGCCTCGGGTCCTATAAAAGATAACAATTATAAAAAGGGCAACAAAGTAAATTCATATGCGCCACCACCTTCGGGCCCCTTAAAGAATGCCAATTACAATTTAGTTTCAGCTAGTAGTTATAGTAGCCCATATCAATATAATGGACCGGTAAGTACAAAGTATCTGCCACCAACACCCAATTTAGGAGGTGGAGGAGATGGCAAATCGAATGATGATATTAAAGACAGTGACGGTGGAGGTGGAGGCGATAGTGATTTAGATAGTGTCCCAGGTGACGATTCAGTTGGTGTTTTACCAGCCAGTGCTATGGATCAAGGTAACGATAATATGAGCAGTAGTGGTGGTAATAGTGATATGGGTGGAGCTAACGATATGCCTAGTGGTGGTGATATGATGGATAATCAAGATGGTAAGTTTGTTGTGGTTTTCCATAAGAAATGTTTTTAAATTTTTATGTTTTCAGCTAAAACTAATGACGACAGTGCCTATGATACCGAAAAAGAATATCCCACTCCACCACCTGGTTGGCTAGAAGAGCATCCAGAATCGGCTCATGCTCATCATGATCACGATCACGATCATCATCATCCTGATATTATATTCGATCACGATCATTATCATCATGGTTATTTTCCTTCTTTTCCCATTTATCCCAGTTATCCTCACATTATCTATGATGATCACCACCACCATGAGCATTTACCGGAAGTTGAACCCCCAGCACCGATGGCTACAACTACGGAAGCTCCTCCACCGCCACCACTAGAACCAAGACCAGAGCCACGTGTTAAGAAATACAGTTATTTCTATATTGGCCGTAAACTATGGTATATTCCTTTGTATTTCACCATTTGGTTTAGTTTTTATGTTCTGTGGCTAATTTTGAAGTCCATAGCCAGACATAAGGTAAGTTATCGCTTTCAAATTTGTTAAATTCGTGACTTTATAAAATATTTCATATTTTACAATCGTTAAGGTTCAACTACCTAATCATTATACCGGCGATCTATCCAATAAATATGTTAATCGTAGAAGTTTGGATAGTTACGACTTTTCTAACATCAAACAGGAAACCATTAATGATCTGACAGTTTCGGTTTTGGATAAAATCGATCAATTTAAGCGGAAATATTTAAATTGATTGGAATTGTAATTAGTTATGTATTGTGTACAAAGTTAAGATAATAAATAAGAATTTTTCTAAAATCTAAAAATAGGCAGTTTTTTATTGATGAGACCCTAGGTTATTGGGCTCATTTTAGTATACTTACCGGCACGTTGTAATACCAAACGAAACGATGCCACCATCAGCACAGTGGCTTCGTTTAGAAATCAGCTCAACAGCCTAACGAACCTGGCTGTTAACGTTCGATAGCTTCGATAAACCATCGAGAAAAGGCTAGACAAAAGTGAGAAGTCTACGCCAAGTCAGAGAGACCGGACATTGAAATGACCTCGACAGAACTCATTTGCTGATAAGAGTAGATTCTCCGCTTGTCAGATGAGTCTGGCACTAAATCAAGATTCCTGCTCAGCCCAGGATCCGTCAGCGTCCAATGGATATTTCTGTTAGGGAAGTTCCTGTGACCAGAAACACATATGAGGTGGACATAAAACTGCAGCGAGAGTATCTCAAGGAAATGGCGATAGTCTCTAACCAGACTAGAGCTAAAAGTCACACCCAAAAGAAATCTGATAGTAATCACAAAACATCCTCAGATAGTTACTTCAATATTTTAATGTCATGCCAAGAGTTGAGAGTCCGGTTGGCTAATTCACAGTTGATTGAAAACCGCATATTGTCTGTCATAAGGGAATTAGATGGGATTACATTAGTTCTAGACTTTCAACATATTCTTACTGCCCATTAAGAATTAGTTTGTGTGCTCAGTCAGCAAAAATATTTCTATCAACGACTATACAAGCGAATCAAACGAGATCGTAACTAAACCCAACCAAACAGATTAAATAAAGCTAAGCTAAGAATAGGTGATTCTACAGAAAGAAACATTCCGGAAAATCAGCGTACGTTTCTGCTTGGTAACATCAACAACGTGAGTCAAATGCAACTTAACAATGGGTAACACTTGTCCAACTAACTTATGCAGCTACAAACGTATATCTGTTCATATATTAAGCGATTCGCTATATAAACTTTAATTATGAACTGCTAGTCTGTAGACAGACTACACTAAATTCTTGCCAAAAGTATATCTTAATGAGGTCCTATATTTATTATAGGATCGATAGTAATAAAAATAACAAATTCGTTGGTCTAGCTCAGGTTTAATAACTGAACTTTTTTGTAATAAGGACAGGATCCACAAAAAAGTTGTAAAGACTATTCAAACATTGTGTGAGATTAGTTAGGATAACAAGACGTTAAGGTATGTGTATTTGCATTAGGGTTGCCAGATTCAATATTTAAATATTCCTAACATTTATAGAAAAAAATCTTAATTTAATCTTGATAATCAAAAATATTAGGTGTTGGCAAAACTTTAGTACAAATTGTCAGTAGATGAATCCAAAATTTAATATCTCTGGTAATATCATGAAAGATTAAGACTTATGAAAAGAGCATCAGGTACAACAAAAATGTGCGAAGTAAGGTGAAGCTTCGCAGAGGGTGACAAGGCCAGGATTATCACTATGGTTTATGCTATGGAATGGAAACGCAAACAAAAATTTAATAAATTGTTAAGAGTTCTTCTGGTTAAAATTTGGAAAATTTAACAGGATTTAAGGATTTCTACTGGTATTTTATCTCTCACAGAGTAAAGAAAGGAGTAGAAAATAATAAGAAAGAAATTGGCTTAGCATTGCTTGAATGAGTGCTCTTGGGAAAATTGAACTAAAAAATATTAAAAAACTTGCCAAAAACTCTCAGAACTACAAACTATGGGCACTCGAGAAGCTTTGTTTTCCTAACAGACTTTCAAAAAAAAAATATCTTCTTGTGCTTTATTGACTATTAGTTAGCATTCAAAAATGATTGAAATATTGGGACTTTACAAATCGTAATGCACATATTGCACACAAGAGTGTCCATTTTGCAATAACCAGCCACAGCAGAAAGAAGATAGCCCGTTTTAGTATAAATTAAGCAGTCATAGTAGAAAGAATTGAGCCCGTTTTAGGATATATTAAGCAGCATAGTTGAAATATGAGAGCCCATGTTGTATAAATTAAACAGCTTTAGTAGAAAAATGGACGCTCATTTTGTGGTGGATTGAAAGGGAATTGGTCATTACTAGCTGGTACAATCCGGGCAAACGATTGATTGTGAGCCCTTAAATCAACAATTAATAAAATCGAAGAAAGCAATTCAATAAAATGGGCCAGAATAGGTGTACAGAAAAGGTGTTGTGTACAACAAGACAACGCCATACAAAGCACATATTTGATGACCCGGCAGAAAGTTATAATGCATGCACCATATAACCCAGGCCTTCTATATTCAATTTATCATTTGTTTCAATCTCTGCAGAACTTCATTAATATTCTAAGCTTAAATTCTGTAGAATCTCACAAAACGTCACTGGATCAGTTTTTCGCTTAGAAGTTTTAAACTGATGGAACAATGACTTTACTCAAAAAATAGATATCTGGCAACCTTAAACTGAATTGACTTTCGGCTCTAATCCTATAGGACTTGTTATATAATTTGCAACTTAGATTCCTAAGTTTGTTAGCCCTACAAGGCTAATTAAATTCTGACTGATGACGTTAACCGGAAAGAAACTCTTCACCCCAATCAATAGCAAGCTGATCCTTTTCAATATACTGCATCAAAAGGTCGCATGGAATGCAACAGTGAATGGAGTTAACACGCTTTACAAGAGGGAGGATATGATACTTGCTTATGCCGATGACACCGTATCGGGGAACAAATACGATACTGGGACAGTCTGTAACTTTGAGGTAATCAGTGAGCTCCGAACCGCCAATACCAGATTGAATAACATTGAATTCGAGATAAAATGAAGAACTGTTTTGCTACTTTTGACTTTCGCCTAACGAAGCTCACACTCTACAAGACACTGATACTACTCGTGCTATGGCATTGAACAGACGCAAAAGAACTTGCCAAACCAGACGATCAATGGTGAGTACTGACTTCGTATGAACTACGAGCTATATGAGCTATTTTTACCGTGACATGGACATAGTTAAGCATCAAATTACTCCAGTGAAAAGGTCATAAGAGAAGAATTCTGGTAATGACTCGCGCAGAAAGCGGTGACCTAACATAGATGGAAAGGCTAAGTAGAAAGAATGTCTACAAGTTTGGTGTCAGAAATTTGAGAAGAAGCGCAGAAGTTCGAAGAGTTTTAGTACAATAATGGCCATCCAGTTGACTAAGTAAGTAGTTTATAAGTAGTTATGAATTCTGCAGCAGTCAAGGTCAAAGTGAGAATGTAGCAAATTTACGTATTAACGTATTTGGTGTTGTACGATATTTCGACATTTTTGTCCTAAAATAAAGAAAACAAACAAAATGTTTGTTTAATCTATAAGGCAATACTTTAAAGCATCTGGCGGGCACAAAGAGTTCTCTGGCGAAATATATGGGTAACTATTTACGCTGGGACTTTAAAAGTATAGCGCATAGCACTTTGAATAGCTTGATAGGCTGTCACAGGTATACTGGCTGAGTTCGTAATCAGCACAAAGTTTAGTTTTAGACAATAAATAGACTATGTGTGTCAGCTTTAAAGGCTCTTAGGGGAATTGCAATGGGGCTAAATTGGTTCCAAACTTTTAGTGATTATTTTTTAGCCATTTTTTTATTCAGTTTTATTTTTCTTTAATTTTCTTAATACTTTAGGTTCATTCAAGGATCGTTTTGCACCCAGTGAAGGTGTAGCTGCCCAAGCTATTAAAACAAATCATGAGCATCTTTCTCATAATAATCATTTTAACAATAACGCTCATTATCATGCTAACAATCATTATCAAAATCATGCTTCTACATATACAGACTCATCTAACAGTAATAACTTGTATTCATTTCCACCAAACAATATCAATTATCCCTCTCAAAATCAGGATACCAATGGTGGTAATCATGCTAAGCCTATGGGAACAGTAAATTCTTATTCACCGCCACCTTCAGGCCCTTTAAAAAGTATAAGTCATCAGCAGTTGGATACCAGCAATGGTTATGTTAACAATCCTTATCATTATAAGGCACCAACTGAAAATGGTTATTTGCCGCCCAATGGCGATGACAAAGATGAGTCTGCCAATGGTGCTGATGCTGAATATAATAAAGCGGAAGATGATTCGGTGGGTGTATTACCAGCCAGTACCATGGATCACACAGCAGATAATATGCCAGCCGATGATGTGGGAAATCTTATGGTTGATAATGATATGAGCTACGAGGATATGACAGCTGACATGGATAGCATGAATGATGGTAAAATATCTAAAATTTTTATAAAAAAAACAGAACTTGTTTAAAACAATAACCTATTCCAGCTAAATCTAACAATAATCATCATTCCTATGAAGCTGGCAAAGAATATCCAACACCACCGCCTGATTGGCTAGAAAAATATCCCGAATCCACAAAGCACGATCATCAAGGACACCATCAAGGAAAGAAACCCGATATAGTATTCGATCATAGTCAAGATCATCATCATCAACCAGACATTATCTTAGACCATGATGATCATCAACATTATTCATCCATATCTTCATACCCTGCCTACCACAGTTACCCACACATTATATATGAGGATCCTCATCACGATGACCATCATATGCATGTTGAACATTACGAACATCATCCTACTACAACAGAACCTCCGCCCCCACCACCACCAGAGCCACGTGTTAAGAAATACAGTTATTTCTATATTGGACGTAAACTTTGGTATATTCCCTTGTATTTTACCGTATGGTTTAGTTTCTATGTTTTATGGCTAATTTTAAAGTCCATAGCCCGACATAAGGTAAGTTATGATTAAAATTAAATTTGAAAGAAAACTGCTTAAACAGTTTTTAAATCAACAATCAATCCATCAGGTTAATTTACCCAATCACTATGTGGCCCGTAGAAGTATTATGGACTATGATGTGGGTAAAAAGCAAACAGAGATCGTAAATCAAGTAGCTGTTGCTGTTTTAGATAAAATTGAAAAATTTAAAAGAAAATATTCGATTTAATTTTATTGTAATGAATTTGAAATAAAACGGTTTTTGTGGTTTAAAATTTCGTGAAATGTTTTTTTTTATTTCTAAATCTATCTCAGAGGTATCACTACTGGAGTTCCAAACAGTCATTTACTTCGTCACTCCTCTAGGGAGCAGCAATACATAGGCTTTCAACAAAGCAATTTCAGTTAAGTAATCAAGTTGATTTTCAAGCTAATTAATAGATGATTAGATTAGTCTACTGTAGCACGTCATCATATGAGTGAGTGTAATGGTGAAGATTCTTCCTAAGTGATGGTGATGGTGGTCTTTACTTAGCATTGTAATTTATTCTCAGCAGCTTACGTTTTTTCTTGATCTGATGTTTGTCATCATCAGCAAAAGGTAAGATGGAAGGTCAGAAGGCCTTCTTTAGATGAATTTGTCTGGAGAGAGTATTTTTATTTAACACTTGCAACTCCCATTAACTTTTTCCTGGTCATGTCCTCAGCTGGAATTCGAACCTGGGCCGTAAGTGTTATTTGCTTGCGCTCCAACCAACAGTTTTGAGATTCCAACTAGAATAGAGAGTTTCCTATCAATGTACTTGATATCTACATATACCAATGGTTTCAAATTCCCGGACGTCGAAGGTTCTGACATTAGTCATTCTTAAAGATTGCCTGATCATGGCATTTAGGTCATAGCCATACTGAGGCTCTCAAATGTCTATTGAAAGGCAGTATTTTTTCTGAAAACTTTCCGATTTGCTCTAACAACCAGGTTCCAGGACACAAGAACATTTCTGACGAATTCACACATGGGCTGAAAAATTCCAGGCCTAACACATAGTTTTAATGCATTCACGTCTTTTTCAGTTAGTTTTAACCTTCAAAAGACAGCTGTTAAAATTTCATGATATTCTATTAAATAATTTATGACTTATTTTACTAAGAGTGACGATAATTTTGTTATTTTCAGAACAATGGATCAAAAACAATTCCGTGTTTTAATTCTACACTGCTTCAAGCGAAGTAATGGCTTAAAAAGGGTTATGAAGACTTCGGTCCATCAGAAACAGTAATAAAACGTTGGTTTGCTGACTTCAATTATGGTGGTAGAGACACCGATGATACAAAACGCAGTGGAAGTCCAAATGAGGCGGTAACACCAGAAAACATAAAAGATCCACAAAATCGTTTGAATGATTGAAAAGTGAAATTACGTAAGTTAGCTAACATTGTAAAGATACCAAAAGAACGTTTTGGCTTCATATTGCATGCGCATTTAACTATGAGAAAGCTCTGTTCAAAGTGTATGCCGCTTTTGTTCACTGTCGACCAAAAACAAGTCAATCAAAACAATGGCAAAACTACATGAATGGCTCCCAGCGACTAAAAAAATACTCGCCAGTAAGTAATTTCACACGATCGATGAGGTTATCGCTGAAACTGGGACTTATTTTGAGGCAAAAGATATCTCGTTATACAAAAGTGGTATTGAAATGTTAGAGCGGTGCTGAATGATTACATTGCTCTTGATGGAAATTAATTTGATGAATAAAACTAGTTTTGAACAACAACAAAAAGTGATTCCTTTGTTGGGCCCAGAACTATTCAGCCCATGTGTTACTTATGTGGCACTACATAATATTCGTCTGGATCTATCCTACACTAACTTGTGCCGGTTTGAGATTCTCAGAGCCGTAAGGTTCTGCAACATTTGGTCTCGCCAACAAATATTTGTCGTCCCCTTCTCCATTTTCTATCTAGGAGTACCTTGCCGTAGTTTCTTCATTCATACGAGAGTCGTGATCCAACCAGTGCACTGTATCTTAATGTGCTTTACTATATTCACATCCCTGTACATTTAGTACAGGTTGCTGTGCCACGTATGGGGTACTCATCTCCTCTACTCGTAAAGGATTGAAGATCTTACTAAGTATTTTCCTCTCGAACACTCCTAAAATATATTCCTACCAAACTGTTTTAAATTAACAAAAAACTTCCAGCACCAAAGCGGTAACGTTCTAAATAACATTGGCCATATAATTCGCAGAACTCCTTATTAAGGCACTTGCATCTTTTTCATATCTCAGGGAACAGCGTACCACATCATAGAGTTGGATAGACTTAACATTTATTTTAAAGAAGTTAAGTTTAACACATTGCGAAAGAAAAGAAGCAAATGCTTTTTGAATACGGTTATCAATGCACTAACCAAATTCACCAGCATTCGAGTTAATACATCTAACATTCTCTACACGATTGTGTATAGTAGGACTATGTCAAATAGTGGATAGATGATAATACACAACCTTGCCGAACTTTCATTTCCCTCCATGCTTTATACAGCAGCTGGATTTTCAGTGGAGCCTTAACAACGGAAAAAAATTTCGCTCCTAAAAGAAATTCTAATCTATTTGTCTGCTTAGATACATTCTACAAACAAAAAGACTTTCTGCAACAGGCTTGGCTTAATGGATTTCTTTCATATTTTTTGTAGATTCATTTGCACACACACAGACATCTCTAGGTGGTGAATGAACACCATCTATTAATAAAATATATAACTTGGTTTTAAAGAAGTTTTAAAAAACATAATAAACTATAAGTTTTGGTTTGTAAGTCAAAGTCTTCAGAATACCGTCGCCAGGTCATTTTCTAGAACTCGTATCATGTATTCATTATGACAGCAAGTCAGCTAACAGGTTGGTGGAAAATCTTATTGAGAATAATTTCTCGCAATATTACAAAGCTTTGCATTAGACACCACAACACTGTCAAATATATTTCATTTAATTAGCTAATCCATAAGCTAAGATACTTGTCTTTCAGATTTGTAATATTTTACTTACATACATGTACTCGTCATTTTCTTTTTACACAAAACTAAATTTATGTTTATTCTATATAATATAGTTAATCCATAGCAATAATAACATAATAATTAAAATATAAAATATTTTGAAATTAAATTAAGAGTATGAAGTGTACCTAAACGAAAATATATATTTAACCCGAAACCATATTCAAATCTCTTCTATTATTTCATATATAACCGTTTCCTCACATTCCTCCTCATTCGCATTGTCGGCCATGTGTTCTGTTTCATCTATTTCAGACTCATCCAAGTCATATTGATAATCTTCAAGAGATTCCAAATTTTCAACGTTTAGATTTTCCGACTCATTGGTTTCATTCGAATCATTTGGTTTTTTACGTTTTTCAGCAGCCTGTAGTAATTTGCGTAAATGATCTGGTAAACCACCAGAATGACGCTTAATTTTACGGGGTTGCACTAAAACACCATTACTTAAATTAGGGAAAAAGACAACAAAATTCGTTTATTTTTTTATTTTTTTTTTTTTTTAATAAATTAACTTACGCCGACTTAAGCTCTTCCAATTTGGGTATTGCCACATGCTCAGCAATCTTGCCGGTAGCCTCTTCTTCAGCCAACTCTTTCGGGTGAGCCCGTCTCTTGTGAGCTCTGCAGTTTGAGCCATTCGAAAATGTTCTACCACAGAAATTACATTTATAGGGTCTCAGACCCGTATGCAGAATCAAATGATTTTTCAAAGCTTTCGATCGCTTAAATGCCGCTTCACAAAATTCACATTTGAAACGCTTTTCTTCACTGTGAACTAGCCGATGTTGCAGTAGGGTTCTTTTTGTATTTAACTTTAGGCCACAATCTGGACATTTGTACACCAATTTTGTATGTATATCAAAGTGAGATTTTAAGCGTGCTTTATTTTTAAATCTCTTATGACATACTTCACATTCGAAGGGGCACTCATCTGTATGAACTAGTTTATGTTCGGTCAGAGCGGCCATAGTTTTACAGGCTCGTCCGCATTGATCACATATAAAAGGCTTCATTTGATGGTGAATACCATTAACATGCTGACGCATAGCTCCAACTTGGGAAAATTTACGATCACAATACGGACAAGGAACAGTGAGTTTTTCTTCATCGGGCAAGTGATGACGCATATGTAACTTGAGGCGGCTTTCGGTAAAGCAATTCTTGTTGCACACACTGCACATGAAATCGGGTAGATCCTCGATTACAACATTATGAATACTCTTCATGTGTTTGCGATATATATTCGGATTTTTATATTTACGTTTGCAGTCTTTACACTCATAGCGATAATTTGCGGAGTTTTTGTCATTTTTATTTTTCGAACACGGTCGCCCTCGTTTGCCTTTATACAAGAGCAAAGCTTTTGCTTTTTCATTTTCCTCTTCATTCGTATTAATATAATCATCTTCATCATCGTCTTCATCTTCTTCAGCCTCTTCTAATAGCTCAACGGATTCTTCCAATTCATCCGGTTGTTCAAGAGCGATATCTTGGACCTCGACTTCTAGTTTTTCTTCTTTTGTATTTACTTTATATCTTTTAGATTTTGGTTCTGTTCCCGCATCCTCTTCGTCTTCGCGTTTATATTCAAGTTCCTTGTAGAGATCGGTATCTTGTACTTGTTCCTCCTTATCTTCAATATCTTCCTCGTCTTCGCAGCAGACTTGCAAATTTGCTTCTTCCTCCTGTTCTGTATGCACTGTTTCGTACGTTACTAAATCTTTTTCTTCTTCAGAACTAACTTTCGTTTTATGGTTCGCATTTTCTTCTATATAATCCGCACAGTCAAGAAACTCCAAATCATTTTCTCCCTGCAAAATATACTCCGCTTCCATATCGCTCTGACCTTCATAGAGTTCATCCACATTTTTAACGCTTTTAGCGAATATTTCTATAGTGTGCTCTTCTTCAGATTCTGTAATTGAATTTTGTATCTTTTTATTATTCTTCCCCAGCAATATCATATCTGTCTGAACTTGCTGATCGATTAGCAAAGGCTTATGGATTTCTAAGTGTGAAGTCGTTTTTTGTTTAATTATGTGCTGAAAGCCCTCATCGATGAGACCGCATTGGGTACGTAATTTTTTAGCTTGGTCGCTTGTAAAAGGTTTCATGTTTTGTAATAGACAAAACAGTGTTTGTACCTTATTTACGTGCTCAGTAAAACTAATCAGCTCGTCAATTAATTGTTTGCATTCCAAACAGAGGCTGTGTGATATCTCATCATCGGCCTTTATCTACAACGTCAAAGAGAATCTTACAAAGAGCTTCCTCATGGAGTAATCATTTCACATGTACTTACATTTACCCAAAAATATTTGCCTATAGAGGTAACCAGCTCGGAATCAAATTTTCCTGCCTCATCTTTAATTAAAACTAAATTGCTTTCCTGACTATCATCTTCCTCTGATTTGGCACACAAGCGACACCATTTAAGCCATGTTGTTTGGTTGCCGCCGTTGTCTTCTTTAATATTATGTACTCTTGTAGATTCTTTACCACGCATTGTTGTCATTTCTTCTGGGTCAACTTCATAAATCTTTTATTGTTTATTCTATATTTTTTTTTATAAAATTTATCAATTTTATTTCTCTGTGTGAAGGCTTAACTAAATCCATTAACGGGAGTTGCCATATTCAACGTAAAGTCTTTTGACATTAGGCGGAATGTTGAAAAATCGTTACTACACCACAAGTGCTGCTAACTCACAGGCGTTGCAATAAGTGTTTAAAAGTGTTCAACCACTTTAATTTGAAAGTAATACTTAAAATATATAAGTTACAGTCAAATTTGGTAAATATTTGAGGAAAAACATTTCCTTTTATGCCAAAGTTTGGTAAACAATTGTTTAAAAAACAAATAATAGTACCAAGCAAACTTTAAATTTTTAAATAAATTGATTTAAAAAACATTCCTTTAAAATATAAAACAGTAAACTTCGTGGGCCACCAACGGATTATTATATTTCCTATCGATTATTACCCATCACTAAGGCAAACATAGGTGACATTTATTATTAAAAAAATTATAGTTCCAACACGAATTGTGCACGAATTTTGATCAATCTAATGTTTATACATATGTTGAAATTAAATAATTTCGTAGTAGTTAACAGCAAACGGGATTAATAAATAAAATAGTCATTTAATTCTAACGGCATCAGTATAAAATATATGCAAGTGCCATGAACTGCATCAACACAACAGCGGATGATCATTTACCCAATAGTCAGTGGATCAACTGGTGTCGGTTGTGTGCCAAAGAAGATAACAAAGATAATACAAATGTTTTGTATGAAAATGAGGAAAATTTAGATTCTGGTAAAAAAAAATTAAGTTTACAGGAGGCTTTGAACAAATATTTTGGAGTGCAGGTAAGCAGTAGTAGATTTATCCAGTAACTAAAAGTCACTTATTATATAAATGCATCACTGTTTATTTTTTTTTTTATATAATCATATTTACTATTAATCAGCGTTGCGACGCCAAAAATTAATTTCCTACCAAAATTTTTCTAAAATTATACCAAAATTTCAAGTAAAAAATTTAAAAACGCATTTGTAAATTACAATCTAAAATTTGTTAAGTTATGCAGCCTTGACACGAAAGTACTTTCTTGATAGTAGCAATATATATATATATTCATATACAACTTACTTTACCATAAAGTTGTTGTGATCAACTAAAGTAAGTTTATTATGAATGTGGCCACAACCGAAAGGTTTGGCATAAATATATGATATTCTGACATAATAACTTGATGCCAACGATATAGCATGGCTGTAGGCAGTTTTGTTAAAGTTTGGAGTGGCTGACATTGCCTCTTAAGTTTTTATTGATAAGAGAATGGATCGCTCACATATTTGAATTAATAGTGAATTGGTCTTTTGGAATCAGATACATGTCCAAAGGCAGGTGTTAACACTAGTAAAAATTATCGTTTATCAAATCAAGGCTAAATTTTTTTTACATTTTTTTTATGTTTATATTAACATCGTACGGTAATATCATAACTTATATTTTCTTATATACGTAAATACTAACATAGTAATTAAGTCGCGTTATTTTATATTAAATAAATCTAAGAAGGCGTAAATGTTTACTTTATATAATTTAATTTTTTTTAATCTAGACCTCTTTTGAAGATTCATTGCCAAAAACGATTTGTCCCGACTGTTTGTCCCTGATATATTTTCTTATCAGTTTCAACGAATGTGTAGAAAGAGTGCAGCTGATGTATAATTATTTAAACGATTTTCACACCATCGCCATTAATAACAGCTGCGATTTGAATTCTATACGTAAGAACTATAGTGTTAAAGAGCAGTCAAGAAACCAATTGTTTTACAAATATGCTTTATCAGAAGAAACCTATATGGATACAGAATATCACTATTTAGAAACTCAAGGAAGTCCACATACTTCAGTCAGCAATGATATGCTTCAAGTTCCAATAAAGCTGGAAAATTATGTTAAGCAACAGGCTCTAGACCCAATAGATTATAAAGAAAACGATGGCACATATAGTGCAGAAAAAAGGGATGAAGTTTCATTAAAAAATTCAAGCGATTTTTATCAAGAAGGCTATAAAGATCCCTCTTCCTCCAATGGAGATGAGACCGATAAAAATTATTTTAGTTCTGAGGAAGAGAATACAGAAGGCGACTGCAAAGATTCCTCCTACTCTAATGAAAAAGAAGCCGATAACAAATTTAGTTCTGAGGAAGAATGTGGTAGAAAAGACTTGCAAAGAGATGAAGTTTCTTCCATTTCAAAACCCGAAGGGTTAGCAATACATGATTTTAGAATTGATATCACTTGCAAAGAATGTGATGATAATTTTACTGAAGTAATGACATATCTGTATCACGTACAGCAAACACATAATCAACAAAAAAATAAAAAACATTGGCCATGTCCTTTATGTAACAATAGAAGTTATAATATGTCCAACAGTTTAAAAAGACATATTATAAACGTACACGTGCAAAAGATAAAATGTCCTGAATGTGAAAAGTGCTATAAATCTAATGCCGAAATCGAAAAACATGTACGTATTAGACATAACAAAGAAAAACAGTTCATATGCGAGGAATGTGGCTTGGCTGTAATGAATAATAGGAATTTAACAAAGCATATGCTAAGGCATACTGATATAGCGCCTTACGAATGTAATATATGCAAAAACAGATTTAAAGATGAGGAAAGACTGAAGGTAATTCTCTTAAAAAAAATTTACTTTCATTCTAGAATTAAGTTGAAAAATTTAACCCTTCTATTTTCTAGAGACACATGAGAACTCATAGTTCAAAAAGGTACACATGCAACATTTGCGGTTTACAATTAAAAAGTAAAATTACATATAAAAACCATTTGTTAGTGCATTCGGACATAGCTCAATACAAATGCGATTACTGTAACAAAGGTTTTAAAATAAAGAGGGATTTAAAGCACCACTTACTGGTGCACATTGGTCTTAAGCCTTATTCTTGTGATTTTTGTGAACGGACGTTTAGTACTGCCTGGAATTGTAATTTGCATGTAAAAAAAACGCACCCAAATGAATATGCAGAACGAAAGGCTTTGGGCGGTAAAATAATAACGAATAATATGCCCAAATTTGAAACCTTGAAAGCAATGTAAGTACAAAAACGATATAAATCAAAGGTAAAAAATATATATAAATAAACGTTTTATTGCATTCTTGACAGTGCTAATAATTTAATAAATAAGAAAGATGAACCTTCAACCTAAAAAACTTAAAGCTACACATAATTAACTTACTCCAGAAGCACTCAGTATAGCAGCTTCACTTTCTTCTGTATTCTTCAATTTAGAATATATACAGCTGGGTATTAAATGCATCAACTACAATCTCTTCCTGCTCAGCAGTTATAAAATACAATGTCATCGTATTATCATTCACATTATCTATGTAGTAATACAAAAAAATTTAATAATATTGTAAAGTTTAGTATTAAGCTGATGGCACATTAAGCTATACAATTCTTCAGAATTAGTACTGTTTTTATAAAAAAATATACAATAATAGTTAAAAACCATATTTGGCGTTGTATGTGTAGGGCTAAGAGGTACTTAGGGCACGACTTACTAGTGCTCATTGGCCTTAGGCATAACTCTTGTTGTTTTTGTGAACGTACTGCCTGAAATTATAAAATATGTATGAAAAAACGCACCCAAATGAATATGCAGCACAAAAGTGAGTAGTAATATAACAAATAATATGGCAAAGCTTGAAGTTATGTAAGTACAAAAACCTATAATAAAAAATAAAAGTTTTGTTGCATTTTTGTTTCGTTGACAGCTCCAATTTAAAAAATACGCCTTCAAACTGAAAAATCTGGAAAGCATAATCGACTTATTACAGAAAGTCAAAGTATGACCGCATTATTTTCTGAAATCATAAATTTACAATATACACGTCTTGAAATTAATTTTAATACAACTTATTACAACTGTATTACCGTCATGACCGCTACCACAACTAAAATCTGGATTAACTCTAGAACCTACTCAAAGGCCAATGTTTAAAATGTCAAATGTCATGCATTTTATTTGCAGTGCTGCAAAGAATTACTGTTTTGACATTGTATGCAGACGTTGGCAGCCTATTATCCTCTTGTCCTGCTAGAAATACGATAAAATTTGAAGACCACATTGACGTTTGGTTACCGCGTAGAGGCCTTAAATGGAAATTTTAATACTGAATTCATGGACCATTAGTCATGGTGAAGAAAATTATGGGGGTGTACTCAATCGAGACAGTACTGCTGCCATATTTGTTTTTAATTGCGTCACTTGTAGTCGTTTTTTTAATGCAGTAAGTCCTTGATAATCAGGATATTGCTATTTCATTCCATTTTGTAGTCTTTAATCCGTGCAATTGAGCCGATGTGGTATGGTAGGTAAGATACCCGCTTACCAACCAAGAGTACCTCGGTTCAATACCAGACCTTGCTAGCGACCGTTATGAGTACGCTAAGAAAAACTTCTCTAACTAATGCATATGACGTTCGGAACCGTCGTTAAATTGTATGTCCTTTTCAATGAGTCTAAAATAGAATTGGGTGCAGACCACTGATTGTGAGAAGTCCGGTATGTCGCAAGAATTATGTACAGTAGTCAGAAAAAGTCTGCGTACAAAACCAATATGTCCAAGATAATACAAAAAATGACACAACAACAGGTCTTAAGAATATAAAATTAATTTTCTTTTATTAAATCTTGCTGCATAGGTTTAGTAAATATCTGGGAAATAAATTTAATTATATACAAATTTATTACAAAAAGGTAAGATTGTGTAAAAAAAAAATACGCAGAAGTCTGCGTACAAAAATGCATGCACTTTCTTAAAATCTTATTTTTGGATATTTATGACAGCATTAACAATAATTTAGTGTTTGGTTGGACGGTCTGTTCTTTTGAGAACCACAACTAATTTTTTTGGCATGGTTTATTCAACCGGTTTTGTGGGGACTTCCAGTGATATTTAGTCCCATGCAGTTGGCGAAACTTTTTAATTATAATTTTTGATATTATAACATGATGGAGAATATTTTGCTCTAACAGATTCCATAAATAATCAATGAGATTGAGATCTGAAGACTGCGATGGCACACTTGACTGTTTTAGAATTTATAAAGCATCTAAAGCTTTACATCTGCTGCGTTCTTAGAATCGTAATTGTAAATTGTATACCACGTTAGACGGCACATACCCTCTACCATTACACCTCCACCACCGTGATGCACAAATTTGCTTTATGTAGGGCTTTACTGGATTTTTTCCACGCGAATTGACGACTTTTCATTATAAAAAATGCAATACTTACTCATGCAAATATATAACCCTTTCCCAGAATTATAATGGTTTATTTAATAGTTCTCTACCGAACAACATTCTTCTTTGATTCTATTTAATGAAATATAGAACATACAAGCGTGAAAACTGTTTCGATTTAAAATATTTCTAAAATTATCATCACATATACCCACGTTCAATTTAAAATTAATGTTTTCACCAATTTTTGAGGCTATTTTGTTTTGGGATCTTGCTGCGCAAGAAAAAAAGGATACATCTCATCTTTTTTTCTAATTAATTTTGAAGAACGGCCAAAACGAGGTTTTGATACAAAGCCTCCAGTTATTTTATGAAAGTTTATGGTTTTCTAGATAGAGGAACACATTTTCTCCGCCTTTTCTGCAACATCTTTAAAGAACAAAAAAAATACACATATACGCTTCCAAGTACCTTCTTTAGTGTGCCCTGGTTGCAACCAGGTCTACATATGTATATCTTTTTTTAAATCAAATCTGGGTTGCCAGACTTTTATCACAAAAATTCGAATCAGTACATTTATAAAACAATAGTACGTATCTATTTAAAGACTATATATATGTAACGACAAACAAAATTTATTTTATTAGAACAGTTTAAGCAAATTTAAAAAATTAATAATTGCAATTGTTGCAAGTGATACGGTTATTTTTGTAGCGGTTTTACTAAAAAAAATTGTAAGCAATATAAATAAATAATAAATATGTTTCTAACTTTTTTGTCCTTTGTGTGTAATTGTTCGTTTATTTTTCTCTTTTCTCAAATTCAAAAACATTTAATCTTAAAATAAATCATATATATATATATATATATATATATATATATATATATATATATATATATATATATATATATATATATATATATATATATGTATATATATATGTATATATATAACTTTTTTGTCCTTATATATATATACAAATTTCCCATGGGGTTTAAGTCGGGGGAACGTGCTGGCCAATCAAGTACTTTAATATTGTGCTCCTCAAACCATTGTCTAGTCGACTTGTTGACATGAATTGCTGTGTTATCTTACTGAAAGGTGAAAGTTTTGTCTGCATTTTGGGCCAAATAAGGCAGCAAACGTTCAGACAGAATGCTCTGGTACTCTAAACTATCCATTCGAGTGGAAGGAAAGTAGAGTTCCAGGGTACCATGTGAGCTAAAGCCAGCCCAAACCATCAAACTGCCACCGGCGAAATTCCGTTTGGAAAAAGCTTTGGCTCCCTCCTTAAATCTCGCCAATAGCAATTGAAACCGTCTGGTCCATCCAGGTTAAATTTTTCTTATAAGAAAAAATTACCAACAAACCCAATAATGTATGGAATATCTTATAACCGTTTTAAAAAAATGTTCACCTGATGCCAATTAGTTGCCATGTTGTTTTTCGCAAGCTCCATACGCTTAATATTATGCTGTTTAGTCAGACAGGGAATTTTTTTAATTTTGCTCGAATAAGGTTTGGCTTCGCCATTCTACGCATACTCAATCCCTACTCATGAAATGCTACAATTTGTCCTTGTTCATAAAGTGACAAAGATTTCCCGCGACCCATACCGCACAGATATTATTTAAATTATAAATAATTACAAAAAAATAATAATTGTGATACCTCCTGATTAGATTAATTGCTTATTAATCACTGACCTTATCATTTTGACGCATTGAATTTTTGCACTCATTTACATAAATTTAAATAAACATAATATAATGGTACATCTCCAAAAGCAAAACCGGCTTATTATTCACTTATTGGCACGTAGAATTTTTTTGAATAAGGTGACCCATACATAACATTTTATAGTTTGGATGAATCGAGCAAATATTAAGGTGACTTTATCATTTTAAAGCACACTTTATACTCAGCTTTTAGAATTTATTAACCTTCATTTCAAAACACTCTTTGGTATAAGATTCTAATGATATTTTGCATTCACGTAAAACTCAGTATTATCTTTAATACATCGAGTCAAAAAATTTGAGATAAAATCTGTACTTACTGATAAAACAAAATGTCTGACAACCCTATAATTTATCAGCTTTCGTTGACACATTCGAACTGGTCGAAAAAAAAATACAAAAGCAAATTGACCGTTGTTCTTGTTATCGTTTAAATTGTTGTAGATCTGCATGCACCTTATTTATTGTGCCATGGCTTCTACATTTACGGTCGGCTAATTCTGCATTAAACCAGGTAGCTTTAAAAATGTAAGCGATGAAAACAAAAGCTTATTCGATATTTATTCCTAAACGAAAGTGTCATCGATAATTTTCCATCACTAAGGTAAACATATGTGATATTTATCTTAAAAGGATAATTTTGTATTTCCTCACAAAATGTTTTAAAAACGCTGAAATTAAATAATTCCCTAATAATTAACAGTAAATAGAAATAATAAATAAAATAGTCATCTAATTTTAACGGCATCTGTATAAAATGTATGCAAGTGCAACGAATTATGCTGACACAACAGTAAAAGATCCTTTACCAAAGAGCCAGTGGATCAATTGGTGTCGCCTGTGCGCCAAGGTGGAGAACAAAGACAGTATAAATTTATTATATCAAAATAAAGAGGAAGAACATTCAGAATATGACGGCAAGAAATTAGGTATACAGGAAGCTTTAGACAAATATTTTGGAGTAAAGGTAAGCAGTAGGTGATGTACCCAGTAACTAAAGGTTGCTTAATTCTTTATTTTCTAATTTATAGACTTCTTTTGAAGATTCATTGCCAAAAAAGCTTTGTTCTGACTGTTTGTCCCTGGTGTCTTTTCTTATCAATTTCAACGAATGTGTAGGACGAGTGCAGCTAATGTATCAGTATTTAAACGACTTCCACACCATCACCACCAATAATAGCTTCGATATAGATTCAGTACGTCTGAAGTATGGTGTTAAGGATCAAACAAGAAATCAATATTTTTGTGAAAATGCTATCTCAGAAGAAGATGATGTGAGCACTCGATGTCATGTATTAGAAACTCCGGATAGTCCACAGTTTTTAGACGTCGATAAAAAGCTAGAAGTACAAATTAGCCTGGTAAATGATGTTGCTTTATACCCTTTGGATCACGGAAATCATGTAGAAGAGAATTGTGTGAATGATACAGAAGAGAAAGAAGACTTTTGTGATGATTCAAATGATAACACTCAAGAAGAATATGGAGATTCTTCCGACTCTAATGAAGAAGATGAAGAAGAGTTCCATAAGAATAGCTTAACCAATGAAGCAGAAAATCATACAAAAGCCTTACAAACCGATAAAATACCCGTGCTTTCAAAATCCGAAAAAACAATGTCATTCTTAATGAACGTTTTAAAAATTGACATCACTTGCAAAAAGTGTGATGATAAATTTATTGAATACTTGACATATAGAGACCATTTGCTGCAGAAACATAATCTACAAAAAAAAAGTAAAACATGGCCATGCCCTTTGTGTGATAAATCTTATAAACAAGCACTAGGCTTAAAAGAACATGTTAAAGCTGTACATCTGCAAATGATTCAATGCCCTGAATGTGGCAAATATTACAAATCTAATGCCGAAATAGAAGAGCATATCCGCTATAAACATAAAAAAGAAAAACGTTTCATATGCGAAGAATGCGGCCTTGGTTTAATGAATGCAACGAATTTGAGAAAGCATATGCTTAGACACACCGATATAACGCCCTACGAATGTAAGATATGCAAAAGCAGATTTAAAAATGAGGAAAGACTAAAGGTAATCCTCTTTAAAATGTTTACTTTTATACTGAAATTAAATTAAAAATTTAACCCTTCTCCTTTCTAGAGACACATGAGAACTCATAGTACAGAAAGGTACACATGCAACATTTGCGGCTTACAATTAAAAAGTAAAATTACATATAAAAACCATTTGTTAGTGCATTCAGACATAGCTCAATACAAATGTGATTACTGTGACAAAAGTTTTAAAAAGAAGAGGGATTTAAAGCCCCACTTACTGGTGCACATTGGCCTTAAGCCCTTTTCTTGTAATTTTTGTGAACGTACGTTTAGTACTTCCTGGAATTGTAATTTGCATGTTAAAAGAACGCACCCAGTTGAATATGCAGAACAAAAGGCTTTGGGTGGTAAAATAATAACGAATAATATGCCCAAATTTGAATCCTTGAAAGCAATGTAAGTACAGAAACGATATAAATCAAAGGTAAAAAATATATATATATAAATAAACGTTTTATTGTATTCTTGACAGTGCTAATAATTTAATAAATAAGGAAGATGAACCTTCAACCTAAAAAACTTAAAGATACACATAATTAACTTACTCCAGAAGTACTAAGTATAGCAGCTTCACCTTCTTCTGTATTCTTAAGTTTACAATATAAATAGCTGGGTATTAAATGCATCAACTACAATCTCTTCCTGCTCAGCAGTTAAAAAATGTAATGTCATCGTATTATCACAGTAATATAACAAATTTCAATAATATTGTAACGTTTTATACAACACTATTTTACTCTATAAAACATATATTATTACTTTTTTCTTTTAAGATTCTTTCAATTTAAGCAATAAATAAAGAAATGAAATAAGTAGACTTGTTTATAACTTTTTTTGATATTACAAGACAAAAAGCATAACTATTTTGTAAATCTATGTATTACAAAATTATCTAAAAACGACAACGACTTGACAAACACGATAAAGGTTATTGCTACGGTTTTAAATTATATACTTTTGTAGCTTTAAATAGAACTAAAGACTACAATATTACAAATGTGGTTGCATTCCTACAGGCATGTTGCTTGGCAGTGCGACAATGTCATATATTTATAAACGTAACAAAACAAATTTTTACAATATATTACATTCCTAAATCTTCCTTTTTCCTGTAATATTATTAAAAAAAAATCGAGATAATGTTTATATGAAAAAAAATCGACTACGCGTGATGTCAAATTTTTTATTCACCAAACTATTGATCGGAGCTTATTATTATTAGACCATGACTACAAATTGTTAGCTCCAAAAATGTAAACGAAGTAATGAGTATTCGATATTTATTTCTAAATAAGGTGTCATCGTGTCATCGATAATTTTCCATCACTAAGTTAAACATATGTGATATTTGTCTTAAAGGACAATATTGTATTTCCAACACGAATTGTTCTAAAAAGGCTGAAACTGAATAATTCCTTAATAATTAACAGCAAACAGAAATAATAAATAAAAGTAATTAATTTTAATGGCATCTGTATAAAATGTATGCAAGTGCAACGAATATTACCAACACAACAGTAAAAGGTCCTTTACCAAAGAGCCAGTGGATCAATTGGTGTCGCCTGTGTGCCAAGGTGGAGAACAAAGACAATATAAATTTTTTATATCAAAATGAAGAGGAAGAACAATCAGAATATAGCAGCAAAAAATTAAGTATACAAAAAGCTGTTGACAAATATTTTGGAGTGCAGGTAAGCAGTAGTAGATTTACTCAGAAACTTAAGTTCGTTTAATATATTATTTTAAATTTTTAGATCTCTTTTGAAGATTCGTTGCCAAAAACGCTTTGTCCTGATTGTCTGTCTCTGGCATCTTTTCTTATCAGTTTTAATGAAAGTGTGGCACGAGTGCAGCAGATGTATCATTATTTGAACGATTTTCACACCATCGTTAGCAATAACGGTTTCGATTTTAATTCTGTACGTCTAAACTATGGAGCTACGGAACAATCAAGAGACCAATCGTTTTTCAAACATTCAGACCCACAGTATATGGACACAGAAATTCAATATTTATTTTCTTCGGCAAATCCTCAGTCTTTAGGCGACAATAATATGCTACAAATACAGCCGGACAAAAATGTTAAACTAAAGGATTGTACATATAGTGCTGAAAAGGAAGTCTCATCTAAAAATTCAAACGATTTTCATCAAGAAGGCTATAAAAATTGCTCCTACTCTAATGAAGAAGAGACCGATAACAGTAGTTTTAGTTCTGAGGAAGAAAATCATACACAAGGCGACGATAAAGATTGCTCTTCCTCTAGTGAAGAAAATGGCGAAGGGAGAATAATAAAGGCATCCTTTCTAAAAGATTTTAAAATTGATATCACTTGCAAAGAATGTGAGTTGAATTTTACTGAAGTAACGACATATTTCGATCATTTACTGCAAACACATAATCATCAAATAAATGATAAACATTGGTCATGTCCTTTATGTGATAACAGAAGTTATACTATGTCACAAAGTTTAAGAAGACATATTTTAAACGTACACGCGCAAAAAATAAAATGTCCTGAATGTATGAAGTACTATAAATCTAATGCCGCATTAGAAGAGCATGTGCGTAATAGACATACAAAAAAAATAAAAGAAAAGCAATTCATATGCGAGGAGTGCGGCTTGGCTGTAATGAATAGTAGGAATTTAACAAAGCATATGCTAAGGCACACTGATATAGCGCCCTACGAATGTAACATATGCAAAAATAGATTCAAAGATAAGGATAGATTAAAGGTAATTCTCTTTAAAAAGCTTAGTCTCATTCTAATATATTTAAAATGTAACCCTTCTTTCTAGAGACATATGAGAACAACGCATAGTTCAAAAAGATACATATGCAACATTTGTGGCGTACAATTAAAAACTAAAATTACATATAAAAACCACTTATTAGTGCATTCGGACATAGCTCAATACAAATGTGATTACTGTGGCAAAAGTTTTAAGGTTAGCAAGGATTTAAAACACCATTTTCTGGTGCACATTGACCTTAAGCCTTACTCTTGTAATTTTTGTGAACGTGCGTTTAGTACTGGCTGGAATTGTAATTTGCATGTAAAAAAAATGCACCCAAATGAATATGCAGAACAAAAAGCTCTGGGTGGTAAAGTAATAACGAATAATATGCCAAAATTTGAAACCTTAAAGGCAATGTAAGTACAAAATCGATATAGATCAAAGGTAAAAAATATAAAAATAAACGTTGGATTCTATTTTTTTCTCTTGTTAATAGCATTGATAATTTAATAAAAGAAAGATGAACTTTCAACCTTATAATACTTAAAGCTACACATAATTTACTGGGTATCAAATGCATCAACGACAACCTCCTTTTGCTCTCCAGTTACAAAATGTACTGTCATCATATTATTATCCACAATGTCTTTGACGACTACTACCGCTACAGCTATAATTTTAATAATATTGTGAAATGTCAACCTTTATTTTAAGCTGAAGGCAAATTTATCTAAATTACAACTTTACACAATGACTATAACTAACTCACTAATTCTTACTTTACTTTATTTATCCAAATATTCCATTTTTACATAATTTATTTTAAACTAATTAATCATGTGAATACTTATTCTATGCGTAAATGACACTTATCATATACTTATCAACTATAACATCAAATACTGCAGAATAGCCTCAATCCATCACCAAACAAACTCTTATATTCCGAAAAAATGGAAAAACGGAAACACAACTGTCTAATTCATAATGCGCCGCCTTTTTTAAATACACAACTGATGTTCTTGTACTTATTACATTTATTTAATTTCCGTAAATTGAGATGTAAAACTCAAAATTAGTACGGTAACACCGTTCAATACGCAATTGGTAACACAAATTAAATATGGCATTACCAAAGGTTCACATTAACAGCCATTGTTTATTTTCATAGGAATATTATCAAAAGTTGAAGACTACGGTCACACTGATTCAAATATGTATTTGATAAAAATAACAATCACTATTTTATTGAAACGTTCAAAAAGAATATATTAGTGTGAGAAATTTTAAAGGTTTTTTAATAATTCAATTTAAAAGATGAAATATATATATATATATTAAAGATTAAGTATATATATATATATATATATATATTAGAGATTAAATATATATATATATATATAATATAAATATATATATATATATATATATATATATATATATAATATATAATATAAATAAATATATATATATTTATATTTAATCTCTAATATATATATATATTTGTATAAAATGATTGTTACGCTTTTTCTATCAAATATTTTCCTCATTGTGACCGTACCTAGTTAAAATGATAAAGATCTTGGTTTTACCACATCACGATGGTTTATCAATCTCAGAAAAAGTCAACTATATGGTAGTCACTCATCGTCATACGACTGCGAACCGCTTCATGTTTATGTTTTCGTTTATTTGTTTACATGTGAAAAGAAAAACTAAATAATAATAAGGGCATTCATTTGAGATTTTTTTTTTTTTTTTGGTTGTAAAAATTAAAAGCGGAAGAATTTAATTTTATACAACAAACACAAAGATAAAGTTTTCCATCAAAAGTTGCATTTCTATCATACCTACACCAAGTTTAAAAAATCAAGGAAAAGTTGGAATTTTCCACTACAAACTTCAAACAAAATTATGTTGCCAGTTTTAAAAAATAGATAATTTTTACTAAAAATACGGAAAATTACATATCTTTTCATACCACCTTGAATTGTGCACCTATAATTTTATGACATTTCTAACATTTCATGCATGATTAGACTAACCGTCATTTTTAAAACGAAAATAAAAAATTAATGGGTCGATAATGGATGGCAACCGAGCTTCAGTTGCATTATCGAACGGCAACTAAAATTTGTAATTGCCTATGTGGCTATTGAAATTAATAGATTTTTAATTGCTAAATGCCATACCTACTGTTTTTTTTTGGCAACGCAACTAAAGTTCGGTTGCCATTAATAATCGACCCCTAAAGAGTTAATGAAAAAGTACATATTTATATATTTAAAGAAGAATAAATTGAAAAACAAAATAGAAATAAGATCGGAACATGGGCGGACACTTAAAATAACGTCGCCATATTATCGATAATTTCAAAGAAATAAATATCCCTATATACTTTGACAGTTATTAAATTTTTTGCAAATTTTTGTTGAAAAATATTTATACACGGCTGATATAAAAATAGTGATAAGGAAAATAAAAAATGTCAGTGCTTCAGAGAAACACTAAACAGAAAATCTTTAGGTTGATTTGCGCAAGATAGAATTTGATTTTAGACCTATGGTTTCCTTTAAAAAGTTTCTTAGAATTTCGCCTAGGTTTTAGTTCCAAGAAATTTGACTCACCCCAATATACATACATCCTTCTGTTATTTAAATGAAATTTTGCTTTTATGTTTGTTGTTACTTTATGTATATTTTTATGTGTATTATTAAAAAGTGAAGTTTGTTATTATTATTACTACATGTAACTTAACAAAAATTTCGATTTTATTTAAAAAATGTGTTTTTATATTTTTGGTAGGCTGTGAGGGGTTTTGGTAGAATTTTGGAAAATTTTTGGTAGGAAGTCAATTCCTTGTGTGGCAACGCTGACAATCGGACTAAAAAGTATAAATTTTCTTGAAATTTGGTACAATTTGTAAATCTTATTTCTTATCCGTGATTGTGGTACATAAGCAATGTTGACACATTTTTGTAGAAAAACTGAAAATTTAAAAGAAAAAACTGTAATTCAAATGAAAAATATGCACACACTTAAAAAGGTAAGATAAAATTTACATATAGCCGTATCGGGTACGTTCTGTAAGGCGAAAACAAGCGAAATTGAAATCGAGTAAACTTTTTAGACAAATTAAAATTTTGCGCCAATTATTTCAAACTTTTGATAGTTAAAGACGTTATTTAAAAGGTAATTAAGTGAATTAATAAGAAAAATATATAAATCTTGTCTGATTTGAAAATTATAGCAATTTGAAACATCATTCGATTACAATTTCACACGATTTCGTTTTACACCACATACCCAATAGTCCAATTCATAGTGTATTTTTTATTCAAATCAAATTTAGTGTGATATACATAAATGATATGATATAATCACTGCGTTCAAATTTGATACTTTTTTCCGACAAGCGGGGCCCCCAGCGAGTATACCAAATTCGAGTACGCTGAATCCAGTGGACCTGGTAGTGTTAACTATTGTTTTCGATATATAGGGTTATTTTAAAATTGGTAGAGGTTGCACAACATATACTCGCATAACGCAAAATCGGTTCAGTTTAGTAAATAATCTAAAAAAAATAAAATTTCACGGTAAAATGACCTTCAAGTAAGGCTACAACTTTTTTAAATCTGCGTAGTCCTTTTAGAAATATAATTTTTTTTTTTTTACAAAAAAAAATCAAAGGGAGGACTCACATTATTACGTTAGTACGTACGAATGAGTTTCATTTGGTAGTTTTATTTGCGAAGTATATATTGTATTCCACTGTTCTTTTACCAAAAAAAAAAATTATATCTTAGACATAAATGTGAGTATCACACATTGTGTTAAGTTTCTTTTCCTTAATGATCAGTCGTCAAAAAAGGGGTAATTACTTTGTCATATTAAATAAGGTACGAATAAGCCTCACCACAGAAATACTGATTTTTTAAACAAAGTACTTGAAAATTGCTCAAAGCCTCAAAAAACTGCAAAATTCAGATATATCTGCACATTTGGCAACGCTGTGTATAAGTGACATTTGTTGTGAAAGAAGCGTATTCTACATTTTCAATAGAAATTGTTCAAAAATATTAATATTTTAAAGTTATTATGTTTTAAATTTTTTGAAAATAAATAAGTTATGTAGTAAGCAAATAATATAAGAAAGTCATTTAAGTATAAGGGTACCAGTGCAATATGTATGCCACTGTAACATATGATACCAACACAACAGAAAAGGATTCCTTAAGCCAGAGACAGTGGATGAACTGGTGTCGTTTGTGTGCCAAAGAGGATAACAAGAATAATATAAATTTTTTGTATCAAAATGAGGAAAAACATTCTGAATATGGCGCTAAGAAATCAAGTATAGAGGAGGCTTTGGCTAAATATTTTTGGGTACAGGTAAACCGCAAGTAGATTTTCCAAAGGTCATTTTATATATAATACACATTATTATATTAATACATATCATTATATATATATATATATATATATATATATATATATATATATATATATATATATATATATATATATATTCAATTTCTATATATATATTTAATTTCTATATATATATATATATATATATATATATATATATATATATATATATATATATATATATATTTATATATATTTAATTTCTAGACCTCGTTAGAAGATTCATTGCCAAAAATGCTTTGTCCTGATTGTTTGTCCCTGATATCTTCTCTTATCAATTTTGACGAACGCGTGGAACGAGTACAGATTATGTATCATTACTTGAACCATTTCCACACCAACAACTGTGATTTGGATTCTGTACGTCTGAAATACAATGTTACTGAGCAAGAGAGAGATCAATGGTTTTCGAATTATACTTGCACGAAAGATATCTATGTGGATACGAAATGCCATGTATTGGAAACTGCGGAAAACCTACAGCTATCTGAAGGTGATGAACATATTCTTCCGGTAAGTCTACAGCAATCAGAAGGTGGTAATCTTCTTCAAGTAAAAAATGAGCTGGAAAATTGTGTATTACAAAAGTCTTTCGACCACAAAGATCACGTAGAAAGAATTGACAACGATGGCGTAGAGAAAGAAGAAATCTTATGCGATAATAATTTAAATGATTTTAATCAAGAACACGAAGAATCATCATCCGAATGTAATGAAAAGAAAGAAAGGACTGATGACAACAGTGGGGATAAAAGCTACACAAAAGCCGTACTAACAGATAAAGATACTTATATCTTAAAACCGGGCCGAAATAAAAAGACAAAGAAAAGCAAGAAACTAAAACATTGCTCCAGCTCGCAAAGCAAAAATAATAGACAATTTATACAAGATTATGAAATGGAAATAACTTGCAAAGAATGTGTTGTTAATTTCACTAAATATGTAGCATATCGCGATCATTTGCAGCAAGCACACAATCAACAAATGAATAATAAACAATGGCCATGTCCTGTTTGCCAATTAATTCTTTCGAGTTCAACCAATTTAAGGCAGCATGTGCTTTTGCATGGACCAGTAGAAGTAAGTAAACCATTTAAATGTCCTGAATGTGATAATCGCTATACAAGTAATAGAGATCTGGAGAAGCATATACGTATTGTACATAGACATGAGAAGCCTTACATATGCGAAGAATGCGGCTTACGTTTTGCAGATACGTCGAGTTTAAAAAATCATATTCTAATACATCACACAGACATAACACCATATGAATGTGAGGTGTGTAAAAAGAGATTCAAGCTTTTAAAAAGACTAAAGGTATTTCCTTTTAAAAAGCCTGGCTTAATTGTAACAATATGTAAAAACAAATCCTCCTATTGCAGGGTCACATGGACATTCATAGTCCGAATAAGCACATTTGCAAAATTTGTGGCCTGCAGTTGAATTCCAGAGATACACTTAAGCGCCATAAGGTAGTGCATTCAGATAAAGCTCATCACAAATGTGATTATTGTGGCAAAGGTTTTAAGCGTTCCAACGCTTTAAAAAACCACTTATTGAGACACACTGGTCTTAAGCCATACTCTTGTGATTTTTGTGAACGTTCATTTGGTAATCGCTCCTCTTGTCGTTTTCATATGAGAAAAAAGCACCCCGATGAATTAGCAGCACTAGACGCTACAGGTAATAAAGCACACACTAAAAATGTACCCAAATTGGAAATCTTAAAAGCAGTGTAAGTACAAAAAAGTGTGCGTAAGTATAAAAATAAACGTTTTATTGGATTCTTTTATATTATATAGAACTAAAACAGCGGATAATTTATTGCCAGTGAGGCGCTTTTTAAGTGGTTGTAATGCTCCTGGTAAAAAACCTAAAAAATTAAAAAAGAATGATGTCAAATCATAAAAACCACGACAAAAATCACTTCAACATCATAGGTATGGCTGTTTCTCCGTCTTCTACACCCTTGGATTGACAAAATACCTCACTGGCCGGTAACGAGGATAAAACAACCTTAGTCGCCTCCTCATGTTTACATGTTACAAAATGTGCTCACAACGACTTTTCATGTACTACGATTACTACGCCAATGCCCAATTTTGAAATTTTTATCAGCACTTGATAAAATAAATGTTTACAGATACAGATGTACATGTTAAACGGCCAGGATAACAGCATTCTATATTGAGTCTACGATCGAGTGTAATCTCTTTAAAAGTAGTTCGGTGGTAAATTAGCTATCGTAAACAAACAGAATTTGTTTTATTAATAGCAAATTCGACGAAAAGTAGTGGAAATTACATGTTTTGTTAATTAATATTAATACAATTAATATAAACTTTTTAGGATAGCTTAGCTTAGCTTAAAAAATATAAATTTAAGAAAATATATGTCCTGACTCCGAAGACTACAAATAACTTTCAATTCGTAATCTATTCAATACAACATTTTAATTAAGTTATAAAAGTATACTTTTTTTACAGTTGGTAGCTTTCTTTTTGCTATTGTTTTAAGATATAGTGTGTTGTGATTTGTTTTAAATTTGATTAATTCAATTTGCAATTTGATAAGTATCGAAATTAACTTTAGTGCGATAGACTCTCAGACATCAAACACCGTACATCGGCTTCTCTTTTATTAAATTTAATACTATAATTATTCCTAAACGCTTTTTCAAAATGTCGAATAAATGCAATTTCATCCAATACCCATTTTTAATTTTAATTCTCAAAAACGCGAGTATATTGCTATATAGTCTAATCTGCGACAGAGTACAAGACCTCTAGTATCGCACTTCAATATCTGCAGCTACTACACAAAAGCCGTTACTACATCGTAAATGTTACCTACTCTAATGTTGTCTAACGAGCGCTTAAAACTTGCCGCTGTAAAATTTGTATGAATAATACTAAATATTTTCTTATATTATATTACATTACGGGTTGCACCACTTAATCATAAAAAATTTAAATAAGTGTTTTGCGGCTATTTATCGACAAAAAGTTATTGGTAACTTATATGACTGTATAAATTCTTTAAAAGTAATATTTTAAATTGATTTTTTTTATCAATTCTTAAAAGCTAATTGTATATAACAGATGTCTACATATATGTATTATGAATGCATTTAAAATATTAATATGGCATCTCTTTCAAAACAGAAAAGTGACATTTGTGTAAAAAGGAAAATTTTTTATTCCGAATAAGAATTGTATAAAATTTTAAAGTTTTAATGTTTTAAAATTGCTGAAAATAAATAAATAGTTATGTAGTGCTTACCAGGAAATAGAAATAATATATAAAATAGCCATAAAATTTTAACGGCATCAGTACAAAATGCATGCCAGTGCAACAAATCAGAATAACACAACAGCAAAGGATTCCTTAAACAAGAGCCAGTGGATCAACTGGTGTCGCCTGTGTGCCAAAGAGGATTTCAAACATAATATAAATTTTTTATGTCAAAGTGATGGAGAAGAGCATTCAGAATATGGCGGTAAGAGATTAAGTATACAGCAGGCCTTGGCGAAGTATTTTTGGGTACAGGTAAGCAATAAGTAGATTTATCAAGGAACGAAATGTCACTATATATATTTCTCTTCAACTTACTAGACCACGTTAGAAGATTCATTGCCAAAAATGCTTTGTCGTGACTGTTTGTCCCTGGTATCTTCTCTTATAACTTTTAATGAACGTGTGGATCGAGTACAGTTAATGTATCATTATTTAAACCATTCCAATAATATCGCCGCCAATAGCAGCTGCGATTTGAATTCTGTACGTCTGAAATACGATGTTACGGAACAAGATAGAAACGAATGGTTTTCTAATTATGCTTGCACGAAAGAACTCTATGTGGATACAAAATGTCATGTATTAGAAACTTCAGAAAGTCTGCAAACATCGGAGGTTGATAAACATCTTCAAGTACAAATAAAGCTGGAAAATGGTGTTAAATTGCAATCTTTACAGCCCAAAGATCATGTAGAAGAAGATACGGACGACACAGAGAGAGAAGAAGTCTTATGTGATAATAATTTAAATGATTCATATCAAGAAGATGATGAAGATCCTTTCGACCCAAATGAAGAAGGCAAAAAAGAGACCGTTAACAACAGTTTTAGCTCTGAAGAAGAAAATTGTACAATAGCCTTACAAACAGATAAAGATTCATTTATCTTGAAACCAAATCGAAGTAAAAAGAGAAAGAAAAGAAAAAAACAGAAAGACTATTCCAGCTCGCAAAACAAGAAAAAGAAATCACATATTAAAGATTTTAAGATAGAAATCACTTGCAAAGAATGCGATGATAATTTTACTAAATATGTGACATATCGGGATCATTTGCAGCAAACACATAACCAACAAATGAATGATAAACACTGGCCGTGTCCTTCATGTGATAAAATTCTTTTAAGTCTATACAATTTGGAGAGACATGTTCGCATACATGTACCATTAGAGGTAAGACAAACAGTTAAATGTCCTGAATGTGATAATCGCTATACATCGAATGCCCAACTGGAAACGCATATACGTTATAAGCATAAAAATGAAAAGCCTTTTATATGTGAGGAATGTGGCTTGTGTTTAAGAACACATTCAAATTTAAGACAGCATATGCTTATACACACCGATATAGCTCCATACGAATGTGAGGTGTGTAAAAAGAGGTTTAAAAATAAGACAAGGCTTAAGGTAATCCTCTTAAAAATACTTAGATATATTGTAATTATAAGTATATGGCAACAAATCCTGTCTTTTTCAGACTCATATGGACATCCATAGTCCGAATAAGCACATATGTAACATTTGTGGCTTGCAGTTGAACTCGAGAGCTACACTTAATCGTCATTTCTTAGTTCATTCAGATGAAATGCAGCACAAATGTGATTATTGTGGAAAAGCTTTTAAACGTGCCAAGGCTTTAAAAAACCATTTACTGTTACACACCGGTCTCAAGCCTTACTCTTGCGATTTTTGTGATCGTACATTTGCTAATGGCTCCAATTGTCGGAGTCATATGAAAAAAATGCATCCAGATGAATTGGCAGTGCTAGAGGCTTCGGGTAATAAAACCCACACGAAAAATATACCCAAGTTGGAAACCTTAAAAGCTGTGTAAGTACAAAAACTACATAAATCGCTGGCTTAACATGCAAAGGCTCTAAGTCCTCCTTTTTTATAATGTACAACAAACAAAAATACAGCGATTACAAGAAAATACAGTAATCTCATTTTTTTGTTGTTTTGTAGTTATGAGCAAAAGCTCTAAGCCTAATTTATCACAAGAAAAAGTGCTAAGTTTATATAAAAAGTACAGTTTAACCATTTCTGTGAAATTGCTCAATAACATGTATTAAAAAAATATCGATTAAATGTTTATAAAATAGACTTAGCGCTTTTGCATGTTAAGCCAGCGAAATAATTAGCAAAAATATGAGAAAAACGTTTTATTGAATTTTGTTATTGACAGAACTAAAGCGGCTGATAATTTAACGCCTGTCGTAACCAAATTAAGTGGTTGTTTTGCTTTCGGTAAAAAACCTAAAAACTTAGAAAATAATGAAGTAAAACCACCAAAATCATCTCAAAAATCTAAAAAATCTCTAAATTATAAACAACTTACAGCAGAAAAACTAGGTATGGCCGTTTCACCGTCTTCAACACCCTTAGATTTACAATATACACCGCTGGCCGGTAATTTGAATACAGCAACCTCAGTCGTCTCCTCCTGCTTACCAGTTACAAAATGTGCTGATAACGATTTATCATCCACAACGGCTATAACCACCAATACCACTACACCAATACCAAATTTTGATAACATATATCAACATTTAATGAAACAAAATCATACAGATGTACATGTTAAACGCACACTTTCACAACTAACATCACATGCTATGCCTAGCACACCACCGCCACAACATAATCCCTTCTATGCGCACAATCAAAATAATATTTTGGAACACTCACTAAAACAAGATCAACTTAACAATAGTCCTGATGAAAGTCATCATAGTTCAATGACTCATTTAACACATGATGATCACTCTAATGCATCGTCGTTACAAGGTTCATCATCCTTTTATGGACCAATACGACCAACTTTGCCACCAGAAAGTTTTATGTAAATTATTATTTATTTTTTTTTTTGTAAATATTTGCTTAATTTTAAGGTCTTTGTTGTATGTATTAGTAATGGCCGCCTTCACAACCTGTGTCGTATTATTGCATGTTGTAAAACCAAAATTTTAAAGATTAAAACAAAAGTTTACTATATACTCCAATAAAACAATACGATACACGTTGAGAATTCGGCAATAATTTTGTTTTAAACAAATGGTTTTTAGAATGGAGTTTCTTTCCCATAATATTTTGTTTGAACAAATTTAAATATTTTATAATTAAGACGATAGGTTTTAAGCTTATATATCCAGTCAAAAAAGATTGTATAAAAAAGAATAATGAACGAAAGAATATAATGAATTATAGAATATTTGAATTTATCACTTACTTTGCGATTTTTTTTTTAATCCGAATGAATTTTCGAAAGGATGCACATTTATAATCAATCCACTACAATTAGCAATATAACTGTGATTACTGAAGACATGACTTTTATTAATTATCACCCCGTCCCCATTAATAATTTTCCAAATTAAAAATGCTTGTTAATTTTGGTTTTCTTTTTTTTATTTATTTATATGCTTTATTTATTTCTTTATCCTTATTTATAAATTTAATTTAATGTCATTGCTTATAATTTTAAGTTTTTATTTTAATTTATTGTATTAATTTTACTATAAAACTTGTCTCGTTAAGCGGTAATATTGTTTATAAATCTAATTTTCTTAATTCTTTAGTTTACGTAGGTAAAATGGGAACGATATTATAAAAGCCGTTTGTAGCTTTGCTCTCAAACAATTTAATTTTGTATTTAGCAATGATTATTGCGTTCTGTTTTTTTAAAACTCACTGTAGAAAATATATTAAAAAAAAGAGAAATAAAAATAGCGATAATTTTAAAATTATAATATAAAGCAAAGCCTCAATTAAATTACGGAAACCAGGAAAAGTAGTGATATAAAAGACCTACAAAAATGTTACACGCAGGCACAATTGTAACATTTCAACACAGCTTTAATAAAAGTGATGAGAATATTCTGATCTGATGAGAATATTCTGATATACCAGATCTAAGATCATGACAAATAAAATATTAGTTTTCCCAATACTACTTGTTTTTTCGCAATATCGCAAATGGAACAGAGCTACAGCTTATTCCATTTGTAGACTCATTGAAAATATACTAAATATTTTATATCGACTGACTTAAATGCTGCAAGTCAGTTTATATATGTGACTTGCAGCATTTATATTAATACGATATAAAATATTTAGTATATTATCAATGAGTCTACAAATAGATATATATATGAGGTGATACCGCTTTGTCGAAATTTTTTTTCTTTTTTTTAAGATGGTCTGGCTTGGTATTGAACCGACGGCCTTCTGGTTGGTAGGCGGGTATCTCACCTACCATACCACAGCGGCACACTATTACTATTAGTGTGTTGATTATTACTAAAGTGTTTTAATAGCGACCTATGTTTACATTTTTAAAATAGCCTGTAAAACATTTAAAATATCGATAAGTAAGCCTCTAATCGAAAAAAATCTCAACAAAGATCTCTGTTGAGAGATCAATAGGCGGTTCGAAATTCGAACTCACCAACTTTCAAGAAGTGATTTCAGTTTTTCTTTATCTTTAGTCAGAAGACAATTACGTGAATAAAGTTCTTTAAACATTTTTGACGTCTGATGATAAAATTATGAAATACGATTAAAAAATCATTTGTTTTCAGTTAAGAGGCGTGACAATGGGCGTAAAATTATTTAACCAACTAATAGCCAGACATCTAAGCTAATGTATCAATATCTTGCTTAGTCTTCAAAATATAAATAAAAGAAATATAGTTTTTATTAATTTCCACCAACTGCTTTATTCTGTTTGCCAGCTAGATGTCGAAACAAAAATCCAATTTGAAATTGAAGAATGGCTGTCTTCCTAAATGCTTTATACAACGTCAAAGTAGTGTTTTTAAATCAAGCAGTAATACTTTGCAGCACTGAAAATCAAATGCATTGTGATTTTAAAATTTGAAAACTTCAATTTTTAAATTAAAGTTTTTATTTGAACTCAAATTCTTAACTATCAAGGTGAATTCAATAAGGTGGCCTTAATTTACTACGTGAGCAACAGCTGATACATTCGCGTATGTTTAAAAACACAAACATTCTGTATTTTGTTGACAAAAAAATACTTTTGAGGCCACAGCTTTTTGCTTACTACAGTGTTGCATTGTATTTACATACCGAAATTTTGTTTTAAAGTGCTGTATTCGTTTTCAATTTAAGACCACCTTATCAAATTCGCCTTGTTAACTATCTTTTTCCGCCATTGTTTATAAAAAACATTACGAATTTTTATAATACTGCATGGTTGAGTTTAGAATATTTAACATAATCGCCATTTTCTTGATTATTGTCTCGCATTTGTTGCCATTAAGTTTCTATATTTTTAACTAGCTGTACCCAGCTATTTAGGAACAGTAATCGTATGTATACTGTCTCAGAGTGCTTATTGATTTAAAAAGATGCTACGCGTGCTTATCCAATTCAGCCTACTTTTGAACTAATGATTTGTATTGACTGCTAAGCCTTTTAGACCAAATTCAAAAACTTCCTCTTTTATCGCTCTCGAGATAGAAAATATTCAATATTTATTTGTATGGAAGTTACCATGCCCGCTTATGCAATTCCGCCCCCTTATTGGCTACCAAATTCAGAAACTTGCACTTTAACCGTTCTCAAGATATACAAAAGTCAATATTAAGTTTTTCTTGGAGGTACCATGACCAATTGTCCAACCACCTTTATATTTGCTGCAAAACTTAGAATATGTGCACAGAATCGACGTGCCCAATCTAATTCAAATATCTTTAACAGGAGCAGAGATAAAGTTCCTATAGCGCCACCTGATGGAAATTTGTTGAGTTTTCTTTTCTCCTAAGCCTCCGTGTATTAATTACGTACAAAAATCGCAGAAGGAAGTATCGAATTTGTTTGTCGTTCTCAATTTTTAAGCATCCGAATAAACTATAATACATTTTTAAATACATACAGATATGTATGTGTTTGTTTTTTATATTTCTTTGATTCTTTCTTCTTCCCAAATTTCTTTCGCTATTTTTTTTTTTTTTTTTCTGAAAGGCTTGTATAATTAACGCTTAATTCTAGTCACTGGGTGGCCTTCGCTACCTACCTACTTACATGTTACCTTATAAGTGCTTAAACGTGTGAAGAAACGTTTATTTGCTTTAAGATTTGGTTTACAATTTGTTGGTGTAACTTAATCCAGTTTGGCAAATGTATTACTATGGGTGCTGTTTGTACGAGCATACATACGGAAGAAGTTTTAACCATTTAAAAAATATGGAAAGATTTCAGCAAAACTTTATTAAAAAAGAATGTGTTTTAAAAGACCAAAAATAAAAAGGAACAATAAAATTAAAGTAAAAAATAAAAATAATTTTTTTATGTTAATTTTTTTTTTTATTATAAATCTAAAATAAACTAAACACAAAAACAAATTCGTTAAAAAAACTTTATAACCTAAAAGTACACAAAATAGATTCTTTAACGCATATTTTTAAATAATTTTAAACTTTAATTATGTTAAGCCATTTTGTTTGATAGGAGTTTAAAATTCAAATTCACTGTTAATTATTTTTTTATTTTTAGTAATAATTATATTATAATACCTAATTAAATCTAAATTGTATGTATAAGCTTATAATTAAAAAAGTTTTTCAAACTTAAATTATTTAAACTTAATTATGATTATTATTTTATATTTTAATATCATTTATACCATTGCACAATTTTTTTTTTTATATATAGAGTTGTTATTTTTTAACAATTTTTAATTATCTTTTTTATAAATTTTCTTTATATATTTTTATTATATAAGAAATATTTATTATTGCATAAAAAACACAGTAGTGGTCAAGTTATTGCAAACAATTTGTTAAGCTACTAAATAAAAAATTTATAAAAAACAACATTTGTCAAGTTTTAGATGCTCAAATGAAACCATCCGTATTAGAATATCAATAATTATATCAACAATAATACCAAGTATTAATGAAGTACTGAAATGTGGACCAAATATTATTCAGAATTGTTTTGCGATACCCAATTCTCTATGCGATTGCCGCTCACATACTGTAAGGCAAGACTTGTGCCTATATTATCGGAAGTTGTGAATTCACCCACAGCAGTGCAGACAAACAAAATGCAAAATACAGATTTATGCAAAATCAAGGAATTATTACCATGTCTCGGATTGAAGAATTTTGCTACAAAAATTGTTTTCTGCCGAGCTCAAGGAGTAATATATCTAGCGTAGACCAGGTTAACAGCCTTGTCATAATCGTGGAGCAGTCTGTTAAGCGGCGTTTGTCTATATATGTGCCGAGAAAACTAATATCCCTCACACAACCATTATACACAGATGTCAACTGTAGTGTTTTGCATGACAACCTGTTCAGCCACAATTTTTTTATGAGCATTGGTGGCTGACAGTGTCGCCATTGCTCTTTAACATTGTACTGGACATAGTGATGAGGTGTAAAACTAGAGGGGATGGGGATATTACCGGATGGATATATTACTTAGGGCGTTTTCTTTTCTGAAGAATATGTTTCATTTCTTTTGTTCTTTGTCGTAAAACGTAGCCTAAGTTAGGAAATATCAAAATTTTTTAAACTCAAGACAGCACCCTTTCTTTTTAAAAATGCTTTAAAAAAGGAACACAAAAAAGGCAGGCCGGAAAAGAAAACGCCATTGGTTAACGTCGATGACATGTGCTCAATGCCACATAACTTAAGGGATATGGAAGAAAAGAAAAACGGAGGCATTATGTATACATTCCGAAGTAACACATAAATTTAGAATTCATGACAGAGACTTGGAAGTCGTTTACTCTTAGTCGTTACTTTCACAGTGTTTTTGAAAAAACTGGAGGAGTTTACTCGTGCATTGAAAACAGAGTAGAAAATCAGCAATGAAAGCGCTTAGTCTAAGTGGAAATTTAAAAGAAGATATTCGACTCTAACGTCAAATCAATAATGCTCTATGGGTGTAAACCATAAAACGCAACCCTCAGCGGAAATTTTGGAAAATATATCTCATAAATAGATCTACGAAAACAAATTTTAGGATTTTCCAATACAGCAAAAAATTAGAACATGAAAATAGAATAGTCACACACTGAGAAAAGGAATAGAATCTCCAATACAGTCTTAGAAGAGGACGTGCTGCCTACATATGGGACCGACAAGTCACAAAGAAGGCGCAGTGTGCCACGAGAAGATGTGTAGAAATCAAAACATTTACGAAAGATAAACCAGAATGTAGAAAATTTGTGAAGGCCGTTGTTTCTATAAGGAGAACTAAGAGAACTTATGTGTCGATAAGTCGATTTCAGCTATTCCCACTTACCGAGACAGATGTATATAATAAAGGAGAAGATAAGAAGAATAACACATCGAATACGACAAGAGTTTCAATAGAAGTTAATTCTGTTTGATTTTTTTGCGAAATGGTCTCGATATACATTAAATCTATGCCGTTAACTAAGAATAGCTTAAATCGATACAGATTTATAAAAATTTTGTTCTTGTACTAAATATATTGTAAATGAGAAGAGTTTGTATTTTATTCTAAGAAATGATTGCTTACTTTTTGTTGTTGTTGTTGTTGTTGTAGTCATATTTGTTAGCAATAGAGAAACACCGAATCAGAAATAGGAAAGATCTTGTATTTCAGTCACTGTTGCAATTGCTTTCTAGCAAGCAAAACTGTTCTAACCTGTTTGTGTATGGGGTCCCTCTGACTGGTGTAAAACATGTTACTTCGCTACATATAAAATTTATACACAATAAAATAGCACACTTATACCTCTTTATACGACCTAGATATATGCTGAATATGTGGGCTGTAAATCAGAACGTTTGTTAAAAAACGGTCAATACAAGATTTTTTGGCCGTATAACGAGGTAATTTAGGCTGTAAAACGAATATGCTCCATAATTAATATTATAGAGCAATGCTGTATATAAGTGTAATGTAAATAAATTTTAAATATTTTCAATAACTTTTTTCATGCGAAATAATTCGAATATTTGAATTTCGTTTTGTAAAACAATTACCCTTATCCCACCCACGATAAGTCGAAGTTGTTTTTCAACATTAAATAGATAGATGTAATAGATTAAAGAAAACGTTAGTTTTTGTTTTTTTTCTAATCTACAGGAAAAAAAAATTCGATAACAATTACGCCAACCACGATAAGAGTCATTAAATTTTGTTCACAATAGACTAAAATTTCAGCCAAAATGTTTAAATTACACAGGTCTACAGCCCAAAAAAAAAAGAAACTTCAAGTAAAACTATATGGAATATAATGATTTTGATGTGCTGAATTCAAATCAGTTTTCAGTTTTTTTCCATCGGGTGGCAGTTTCTATTTCATCAGAACTTAAAAATGACTTGACCGATTTTTTTCCAAGTATCAGCAAATGTTTAGAAATATAATTTCTTATTTTTTGCCACAATAATAAAAAAAATCGTATTCTAAAAATACTTTTTACCTACCATAGCCATAAATAATTAATTTTGTCAAAGTTAAGCACCTGCCTTCATGGGTTATTTTGCTTTCAAAATATCTGGCTTTCATTTGAATGCTTAAAATGTAAAACTTATATTCTAAGAATGTTTATATAACTTTTTGGAAATAAAAGAAAAAACATTTACACTAATTTTGCAAGAATTTTTTTTTTGCTAATTTTGTTGAAGCGTTTTGCACATTTTAAGCTTTAATTTAAATGTATAACATAAAATTTTCAAAAAAAAAAGGTCTAACTTTGCGCGAAAATTTTTTTTCGTTACTAAGTTATGAATAACTCGGAAACTGTTGAAAACATTACTTTTTTATTGTTGACAAACTTGTCTAATTATTTGAATCCTATTTAAAATGAAATAAATTTTTACACAAATACTCACACTCCCCGTAAAATAACTTTAATAACTTTAATACGGAAGGAAACAAAAAAAGGGCAGTTGCAAATTAGAGAAAGGAATAGAGCAAAGGTTGTGAATAGAATGAAACTACAAGTACCATAGAAAACAATTGACTCTAATCTAACACAACCATATTTTTAATAAACTTCGTTTGAGACAGGAGACAAAAAGGAACAAAAAAATGTTATTCAGCTGATTTATTGGAAATTTTATTTCTAAGCATTTGCTGGAAATTGCATTAAAATCGGTTAAGCCGCCTTTATGTTAGAATGAGATATATTGACATAACTACCACATTTTGGGCGAACAATTTGACACGCTCATAAAAAAATTGAGCCCGATGGAAAAAAAAAACGGATTGAAAACGGATTTGAGTTCAGCTCATCAAAATCACTATATTCTATATAATTTTATTTAAAGACCAGACAATTTATTTTTTTTTTGTAGACCAGTGCTGTAAAAGAAACCCATGAGGTTTACTTAAAAGTATAAAAAATTATTTAGACTTGTTTTGGTCATTACTGTGTTTATGTATTTTAATTTAGTTTTTATATGTATATTTTAACTAAAAATTGTGTTTTTGAGATTTTATAAAATACATATGTATATATATTATAGCTTTTGTTTTTTGTAACGTTTCAAAGACAATTTGTTGCTTTAACTAAATACTCGAGTGTGTTTTTTAAATTTTTGTTTATTTTATTTTTTTAATATTTTGTTAGTTTATCATCTATAAAAGGAGATGTGTTAAGGGAGATTTTTATTTTATTTGTTACTAAAATTACGTTTTGTTTTTCAATATTCTTTTTTAAACTTACTATATCACAACTTAAAAAATGTTCTTATTTTTTTTTTTTTAGCAAAAATTTACTTAAAATTGTTTAACTAGAGCAATAATAGGATTTAAAATGATTTTTTTTTTGTTTTTAGTAATTTATCGTTATTCTTGTTATTTAAAATGTTATTTATCTAAAAAAAATTTAAAAACAAGTATATTAAAAAAAATTTGGATTAGGATTAGTGGTTTTTTGTTTTTGTTTTTGTTTTCTTGATTAATATTATTGCTAATGCTTTAGCGCGGCTGTGTTTGTTGATTGGATTACCTTTGCATTTGCTTTTGCTTTTGCTTTTATTACTACTACTTCTACTAGTATTACGATTTTAATTATTCAGCTATTGCTAGTGCTTTTGCAGCTTATTTTGCTGAACCTTATCATAAGAGTCTCACGTAAATGGAGGCGGCATTATAATAGGATCGAAATTACGTGCATAATCGGTGAAATTTTCAATTTTACGATAACCCCATAATTCCATGGCTTTTGTGCAATGTTCTTGTATGTATTTAATCTAAAAATAAAAAGAAAGAAACAAATTTTAAAATTTCTTTTCGAAAAAATAATAAAGTTTTACATTTAAACTCACATCTTCTGGTCTTAAATCTTGTTTCCAATGAAATGGTGCTGATTTTGAATCACGATATGTTGAACTAACACCACCAATATTCACTTTGGTATGTGTATCTAAAAATTCTTCCACTAATGGATCAAAAGGTAAACCATAAAATTGTAAAACCTCTTGGGCCATATCATAAGGATCTAAGGAGAGATCCTCATATCTTAAAGTTCTGTAAAAAAATGTAAAAATTTAATTTTTATAAATTTGTTGTAATTTTTTGTTTGTTGACTTTACCTAAATCTTGAAGGATATTTTTTTAATAACACCTCCGCTGTTTTATAGTCTGCCACCAAGTCCTCACATAAAATTTGTGGATCTTCACAGTCTGGATTTCCACCGCACCAGGTACGATGTCGTCTTGATTGCATAGTACCGCGTGGATCACGCACCAATAAAATAATGTGAACATTTAAACTGAAATAGGAAAGGAGATATTTTTCAAAAATTGCTTAAACGGAAGAGATTTTTCTAACTTAATTATTAAGAAACTAAAAATTTTTTGTTGTAAAAAATTATGGAAAACGTTTCCGAAATAACCCCCGTGTGGTGGTCACATTGTTCCGATTTGAGTTTTTTTTTTTTTTTTTTTGTTAATTTGGTATATCTGTTGTTGATATTCCCGCTTAATCTTAGCGTTAGAGCTTGACATTTGCAAAAGCTACGTAGCCAAGAGTACATCTATCTGTATGTGTGTTGACGATTTTTTTGAGGTCGCAAAAGACATGATTTGCGGGGCTGAATCCCAACCCACATTTAACAAAAGGACTATTACTGGAGACTAGACCATGAGTACGACACGCAATCCAGACATCAGGCAAGTGAATGGCGTTCACTAAGTGAGCCGAGACAAAAAAGAAGGCAATGCCCACGGTAATGTGCATTATGAATTTTTGCCAGAAGGCCAGACAGTAAACAAAGAGTATTATTTGGGCGTTATGAGACGTACGCGTGAAGTAATTCGCCGAAAGAGACCAGTTATCTCATTCCCAGTAATACCACAATGACCCTGTACCCAAAAAATTCTTAAAGCCTTGTGTAATCCTCACAAGTCTAGGACGACCTTAGACTGTCGAGCATTATTTAAGGGCGTTGAGGGCCACCTGAATATATACAAAGGTAGTTGCAGGACCTCGAACGCTCCCTGTTATATCTTGAATCACTTCCACGACCTCCTTATTGTAAATATTTCAGCTTGAAAAACACTGTATTTGTCGTTCAACTTATGTGTGTACTTCAGTTCGAGTTGCTCACAGTAGACGCTAACTCCAGTACCTTCCCCCATCTTGGAACAGTCCGTAAAGCAGGCCAGACCATTTCCAGTAGTCTCTGCTTGGTATCACTACCTCGATGGTATTGAAATTCATAGTCGGCAAAATGTAATCTCTAGTACGTCTACTAGGTCCGAGATCAATTCTACTCCTCGATTCGCGTAAAACACAGTCATGGCAATAGTGTGTATCCCGCCAAAGACAGTCCTCTGAGCCTTGCTGCCTAAATGTTAACTTATACTTGAACTTCAAAAGATCCAAAATCAATTATCGCATTCCGGCTGTGAAGTGTTTCTCGTTGTCCCTGTTATAAGAAGCGAAGCGGCCCGTTACACGCTATTGAACTTTAGAAAACAAGACTTGTTGCCAAAGGCATACCGCCAGACAAGACTACCGTAGATAAGAATAAGGCAGACCAAGAACAGTCTTATACAGTCAATGTAAACCAATTATGTCGTTACACGAAGTACCATTATTTCACTTTGTGTTCGCTAATCGATGTTCCTTTTTGCAACAGATACCATCCAACAGCCACCGAATTCACCTGATTTGGCTCCCTGTGAATTCTTTCTGTTCAATCGAGTCGAAAAACCATTACAGGGAACGCGTTTCAGCGGAAATAATGGAAAAATCGCAGGAAGCATTGATGGACATACCTAAAACCGAATATAACAAAATGCAAATGTCACGCTAAGATTTAGTGGAAATATCAACAACAGATGTACAAACTTAACAAAAAAAAAAAAACAAAAAAAAAACTCAAATTGGAACGATGTGGCCGCCACCTGGGGGTTATTCCGGCAACTTTTTGATCAAGGTAGTATTTTAATTTTTTTTCTGTAGATTAAACACCAAGAAAACCTCATTTAATTTGTTAAAAAAATCTCAATATACGTTAATAACTGTATGCTAAACATGATAAGGTTGATTGGTTAGGTGGGATGTCTTCTTCAAATACCAGAACCTTAATATGTTTAGTTATTTGCCGTGCAAATAGTGAATGAACTTCCACATATATCGACCTTTTCCTTGAAGTTCTTGCGTCTCTCGGCAATTCGGATCATTGTAGAATTTCTGCTCATTCTAGTTCTCAACTCTTTATGAGGTTTCAACCACGGCTACGGAATGCTATGTTTTTAAATATGAGAATTCTTGTTGGGCTGAGATCAAAGATTTCTTTAAGCATTTTAATTGGAAATTATGTTATCTTCCCCAATCTTGTAGATCTGACGAAGTTTAGGATGTTGGTTGGTACCAAACGTGATAACTCCCTACTCAGTGTTTGAAAGGCACCCAGATACTTTCTCCTATAGTGCATCAATGCTTCACATGTACCCAGTATGAGCGCTGGTAATTCGATTTCCTCATCATAGAACTTGAGACTAATCCCATTTTACTCAGATGTCCATGAGGGGTCAAAAGCCCGGTCAGCATCCTTAGGCTGTATCTGGACATTTTTATGCAGAATTCAAATCTTCTCTCTGTCATAGTCACCCAACAAAAGTTTAGACTGTCTCGAACCCATATAGCCAGAGAAGTGTACCCGCCTCTCATTATCCTCGTTTCCGTTGAGTATGCTATTCCAGGCACTCTTCCCAGTCAACAAAAGGGTTCTGGCCCCACAAGTGGAGTGGAAGCTCCCTTTCTGGCCAGTTCATCGGCTATTTCATTTTCCGGAATTCTTACATGACGCAGGACCCAGAGTAAGCAGACCCTATTGTCCCTGCCCAGCTGGTTCAGTTTACATAGACATTCCCAAACTAACCTCATAGAAACCAAGTGCTCGAATGACGACCTGACTATCAGATCGTATGACTATGTCCTGACCTCTATATTTCCTCTCCAAGTTTAATTAAGCACATCTCTCTTACGGTTTTTCCCATAGGTTCCGAATATTCCCTCTTAGGGCCAAACACTCCAGCACCTGTACCACTTTCTGTCCTTGAGCCATCCATGTACCGCAGAATGGTCTCTTCTTTAAAGGAGTATGTAGCCTCCAAGCCCTTCATATGCCAAAGTCATAGAGTTTCTTGATCATATCCACAGGACAGCCAAGTAGGGAGTAATCGACCAATCGGCTAACCAGCTTAACATGATCCCTGCATAACCTCGTATCCAACTCATCTCCCATTATTCTAATGGCTCTTTTTCTCACTGCCAAGTGTAGCGAACTAAGTTCCGATAGAACCACGAGTGCAGCTGTGGGAAAAGCTCTCATTGCCATAGTTATGCATATGCACGTTCTGCCTGGGTTGTGCCCAAACTCGTTCTTACCGCTCATGCAATGGCCATATATATTACAACCGGCCTGATCTTCATGGTATATATCCAGTATAATATTATTGGGTTACAGCCCCAAGATCTCCATGCAAGACTTCTAAATTGAGCTCAGTTTACTACCGTCAGTTTACTATCCAGTATTATCCTTCCTTAGTGGTATTTTCTTGCGCAGGAGTTAAATATTCCTCCACCTAGTGAATGTTACTATCATGATTTTGCCCGGCTTAATGTTTAAACATACTCGTGGCAGCTACGGGTGGCCAGGTGAATTAACCAAAACGGGTAATATTTATCTAATTTATTAAGCTTATAAGTGCATGAAGGTCCAAAAAGGTTGATTTTTCACTTGAAACGCAAGGTGTTTCGAGAATTCCAAAAACATATCACTGTTCTTCTCGAAAGCGTCTATCAGAAAAATAGTATCAGCACGTATTTTTTGTTGCAACGTGTTATGGGCATATTAATATTTAATTTTTAAATGAATACTTTATGTGGAAATTATGGAAAAAAAATTCTTAAAATACTTCATCTCTGAAATTTCGAAATTATTTAAGCAAAATGTCAATATTTTGATTTTTCTATGTCTATAGACATCAACATATTTTCTTGATATTTTTTTTATATTTATTTCATAATGATTAATTGATTGCGAAATACGTTTGTATGTTTGTGGTAAAAATTTTAATTATTCCACTTAAATTTAGCATTTCAAAATGATTGATTTTTTTTTTTTTAATAATTTGTTTTTTATTATTTTTAAATTAATTGGACGAATAATAAACCAACCACACCGCTGCTGCAGCTATAAAAAGTTGCCAAGAGATTCTGAGAGTATAAGTTTTTAAAGCTTATTTTGATATAAAATAAGAAAAAAATATAATTTTATTGTCTTATAATAACCTAATAAAGAACGAAAGTAAAAAACATAAAAATGATCTTAGAATTGAAAGTTAATTAAATTGTTTAGAGCTTTTCGTTTTATTTTAGAATTTAATTTTATATCCGATAATGCCGTATACCAAATCCGGTGTATTTAAACTTATAGCGTAACATGTGCTACATACAGGAAGGTAGAGTTTGGCTGCTCTATATTTTCCTTATTATAAGGAGACATTCGAGCATCTAGTTCTTTGGATTTTTGTATAATATCTCTCCCTATAAATCTCTCTTCTTACTTTGTTGAAATGACGAATTTCAGAATGTCAGTTAGTGCCAGTAGTGGTAGATTTCTAATTAAAGAAAGGATAGGTGCCCAGGTGCCTGTTTATGAATTGCTTCAATGAAGTATTTCCAAGTGTGTACTAGACCCCGATTTTACAAACTTCCTTAACAACCGCGATTTTTTATTCCTCATTCTTGACAGTCTAGCCGAATTCCAAGTAGCACGAGAGTGCCTCGAACAATGGTATACAAATGGAACACACTCACAAATGTATGAAATCCTATATCTCATAAAAGCAATTTATAATCGTATCGAGTGAAGAAGAGTTATACCGCGGTGAGCTATCTAAAGACGACCAACCGACATCAAACGTTTGAAACGCAATAAATCGACTGTGGCATGAGATGTGTCGCAAGTTGTACCATTCTGTTGAAATAAAAGAATCGGTTATCATGTGTCTCCATTGATCGTAATGGTTGCGCCGTCCTCATTTTAAAAGAAATATGAGCTAATGATGCTTTCGCTCCACAAGCCGCACTAAATAGTCACTTGTAATAGGTGCATTGGCTTCTGTAAGCTTCTGTTCTTCTGGGTTTTCTAAACCACAAATACGGCAATTTGCTTATTAACGTACCCACCAAGATGAAAAAGAGCTTTTTTTTGTCTTTGTTTTGGAAATTACCAATAAATCCCAACGTTGCTCAGGCGTAAATCGAAACATTTCGTTCAGTGGACATAATATACTGAATTTTGTGACAGAATAGAAACGCTGATTCAAATTTAAACCGATAGATGGTCCAGCCTATACAATGAAACTCGTTTTTCGTTTTTCTAACACAGATCTTTGGAGTAGAACCAACGAAACACTCACTAATCCTAAAGCTACGGTCACATGTGTCAAATATTTGACGAAAACAACTTGACCACTATTTTGTAGAAATATTTGTTCATTTAATATGTTTCTTTAAAATAGTGGTTATATTTTGGTCGTCAAATATTTGACAAATGTGACCGTAGTTTAAGTCAAATAATGGATAGAAAATGGAAATTGATTACCCATACACTTCGCATACCCACTCAAAGACAGCAGAAAATGCTGTAAGCCAGCGAACAAGTGGCGTGGAACAGTACCGAAGTAAGGTAGAAAACATGACATGACATGGAAAGAAATGAAAATATGTTGTCAGGAGACAATAAGATGAAACAATCTTTTCGAAGACCTATATGTGTCCTAGGGGAATATAATAAAGGGGGAAAACAAAATAAAACAAACAATAAAACTAAACAAACATTTGCAAAATTCAAATCCAATTACTAGATTTTGCGCTTGCACTGATTTTTGAATAAACGATATCAATTACGAATTACGAGTATCTCATACGCTTGATAAGTGTTTGGATACATTTCCTCACACTCAGCGCTCGAAAGTAGATATCAATTTTTACTGTAGAGATACTCGTAAAGTTGGAGAAAATGAAATAAAATATTCCAAATATGCCACAATCATCTAAACGTGACCATATTTATTTTAAATGAATATACAGAGAAATTATTGCACATTCTCGTATGAGTGAACATATGAAATAGTTAAAATATTTTGAAAAATGCTAAAAGATATAACATTATTAAAACTGTAACACGAAACCAGCTAATGGAACTAAAGTAATTCATATTATTAGTTACACATGTTGTATGTGATAAATACTAGCCGTAGTAGCAGTAATCACAATAATAATTAATGACGATTATCAAATTTATATTCATGCACAAAATGTCTAAAGAATATTATTTATAGGTTAGTAGTACTACTTTAGAATGGAATGGACTCGTGATGTCATTAATGATAAGAAGACCTGAAGGTATTTTTCTCCCCTGTGGACAACATTTAAATGATTTGAACTAAATCTGATAAATGTATTTTAATTTTAATGGAAAACATTTGGTTATTAATCTACAAAATATTAACATAATAGGGGTATTCACTTCAATATGTATGCCAGATTTTAGGTTAGGTTATGTGGGTTGTTTAAAATTTGCGAGTACACTCGGACGCTCTATGGTGCATTGCGATACTGCTAGCAAGACAGATATATTAAAGAAAAGGATTATATGGTGTTACCAGAAGACGTGGGTAGAAGGACGCGCGACAAACAATTTGAGTGACTTGTCTGTTTATGTGTAAAGCACAAACAAAGCACCCAATTTTTGTTAATGTTCACTCAATTTCTTTGTCGCACATCTTTTTACGCACGTCTTCTGGAAACACAATATTAATATCTTTCCATAGAAAGAGCAGGCTTATACAAGCAGAATTATACAAGTGGTGATAGTGGAACGTGCCTCTGAGTACCCGACTTCCTGAGTCTAAGTGCAGACTTTGCAGAGATATATTTGACGAAAATATTCAGGGGTGGTTACTTATTATCCATCAGCTAAGTTTCAGATTTAGTTAAGTTTTCTTATCTGCTGCATATTTTTTAAAATGTTAGTTACGTCCTTTCTAAATTAACGAACGGTATGTGCTCACCGATTTTCTGCTGTCGAAAATAAAGGATCTATATCGCTCTAGACTTTACAGCACATGAACTACTGTAGAAAGCGTCAAAGAAGTAAAGAAGTTGCAATGGGATTTCTACATCTGCAGGCCACAGAATTATACAAGTGGTGATAGTGGAACACTTGTGTTCATCTTGCTGTAAATCAAGCTCGACAACGCATCTAGAGCGGCATGCAAGTCCCCTGTATGAGAGCCGGAGAGGACCCCTTAGTAGCGCAATCGTCAGTAATTTCATTCTCCCGGATACCATTCCAGCTGAGCGAATGCAGCTGAAAAGTCACTGACACCCATCCTTAGAAGGCATCCTATTGCTGTAAGATCCACCGAAGTACAAAGTAGGTACCGCCCCATCTATCAGGATCGCTCCACTCAATTTCCGTAGGATGGTCCAATGCGAACGTGCCTCTGTGTACCCGACTTCCTGAGTCTAAGTGCAGACTTTGCAGAGATACATTTGACGAAAATATTCAGGGGTGGTAACTTATTATCCATCAGCTAAGTTTCAGATTTAGTTAAGTTTTCTTATCTTCTGCATATTTTTTAAAATGTTAGTTACGTCCTTTCTAAATTAACGAACGGTATGTGCTCACCGATTTTCTGCTGTCGAAAATAAAGGATCTATCTCGCTCTAGACTTTACAGCACATGAACTACTGTAGAAAGCGTCAAAGAAGTAAAGAAATTGCAATGGGATTTCTACATTTGGGTTCGCTTATGACATTAAATTGTTCCAAGACAATTTCATTTTGTTTAGAAGAGTCGTTGTATGAGCACCTCTTAGGCACTAAGTGTGCGGTTTTAAAAACAAAGTCTATTTCAAGCGACTACAAATCGCTGTTAACACAAGGCGTGGGAAATGATACTGTGGCTTCCGTCTACTGCCTATTAATTCAACCTTAAGTAAGTCTAAAGGTTTTGCAATTAGGAGGGAAATGGAAGTGATCCAAAGTATGATAGGGAAAATTCGAGGGCGCGTGATTATTTATGTAGGTAAAAATCAAGTGTGATCAGGTCAAAGATTGCCCATATGTAGAATGGGTTTAGGAAAATTGCTTAAAGTAATAAGACTTCGTTGGGTATTGTGGCATTGTGGTATTAAGAGAAGAGATGGCTAATGATTAGGTCCGACATTTCTGCCGCCGTTATGACCCAATATTAGTGAAATTGAAGGGTTCTACGCTAGGAGATTTGGTTAACTCTGGTACAATGATCCAAAATGTAGAGTTTTAACATATTTTCTTGTTTCAAGAGCAATTCAGAACTGAGGCTGACTACAGGTATCATTTTGAGCCACTGTGTTATACGTTCAATGTTTTGTAAATGGAGGAAAACCGACATTGACTTTTGTAGACTATGTGAGGATGGGGAGGAGGAAATTAAGACGATCGAACGTCCGCTGCCCTTGAATTTTTGGCAGCGATTTTTGGGTGGGTTATAGTTCCTTCGAGAAAGAAACCTATTCTCAAATCTGCTACGAGCCTTAAATGGCTTTGACAAGAAAATAGATCCGGAATCGCAGAGCTTTTGAATCTTTACTTCTTACAAGTCTAGTCGCATTTTGTTGGCTGCTTTTTTGCTCTTCCTCTCTCTTTTTCTTCAGAATAATCACTATGAATCATATGTACTCGTGAGTGAAAATCGTTGGTTCTCTTGGTGGTTGCACTTCATTCAACCAAATCTTGCCTATACAGTAGCGAAGTGCGTCATTAGTTTTGATAACCAGATCGCACGACAAAAATAAAAATTATTTAGAACTTGAAGCTTATGAAATTCTATATAAACTCGTGGTGGATTGAGATTAATGTTCGGGCTTAAGGTAACACTTTAACACTTCATATTCACATGATTTAGCTTCCTTGTATAAGGGTGTGAAGTTAGCTTCGTAAGTTAAATTCTTTTTTTAACATTTTTGTAATTTTAACAGTCACTGTTATTTAACATGAAAAAGTGTGAAGTTAGCTTCGTAAGTTATATTCTTTTTTCATTAACAGTAGAAATAAAAGAATTTAACTTTGCAAAAAAGAATTTAACTTTACGAAGCCACATTTTTTTAGGTGTTATATTTTAATTTGAAAGATAATTAAAAAACATTAAAATCTAAAAAAAGTAATGCGTATGAAGAAATTCTAAAATATTTACTAAAGAAAATGTAAAATATTTATTGTTATTGTACAAATTGGAGTTTTATAAAAGCATACAGTAATATAAAATAAATTTAAAAAAATCAGGTAAAAGATAAAATTCTGGGGGAATTGGACCTATTTGGGTGGAAAGGTATTCCACCAAGGAATTCACGAGTTTTTACCCCATGACCAAAAAGTCCTTGTGGACCGAGATATACCCTGTTGAAAAAGGCCATATTTGGCCATAGACACATAAGATATTAGAAAAATCAGGTAAAAGATAAAATTCTGGGGGAATCGGACCTATTTGGGTGGAAAGGTATTCCATCAAGGAATTCACGAGTTTTTACCCCATGACCCAAAAGTCCTTGTGGACCGAGATATACCCCGTTGAAAAAGGCCATATTTGGCCATAGACACATAAGATATTAGAAAAATCGGGTAAAAGATAAAATTCTGGGGGAATCGGACCTATTTGGGTGGAAAGGTATTCCATCAAAGAATTCACGAGTTTTTACCCCATGACCCAAAAGTCTTTGTGGACCGTGATATAGCCCGTTGAAAAAGGCCATATTTGGCCATAGACACATAAGATATTAGAAAAATCGGGTAAAAGATAAAATTCTGGGGGAATCGGACCTATTTGGGTGGAAAGGTATTCCATCGAGGAATTCAAGAGTTTTTACCCCATGACCCAAAAGTCCTTGTGGACCGAGATATACCCCGTTGAAAAAGGCCATATTTGGCCATAGACACATTAACTATTCGAAAAATCGGGTAAAAGATAAAATTCTGGGGGAATCGGACCCCTTTGGGTGGAAAGGTATTCTATTAAGGAATTCACGAGTTTTTACCCCATGACTCAAAAGTCCTTGTGGACCGAGATATAGCCCGTTGAAAGAGGCCATATTTGGCCATAGACACATTAACTATTCGAAAAATCGGGTAAAGGATAAAATTCTGGGGGAATCGGACCTATTTGGGTGGAAAGGTATTCCATCAAGGAATTCAAGAGCTTTAACCCCATGACCCAAAAGTCCTTGTGGACCGAGATATAGCCCGTTGAAAAAGGCCATATTTGGCCATAGACACATTAACTATTCGAAAAATCGGGTAAAAGATAAAATTCTGGGGAATCGGACCTATTTGGGTGGAAAGGTATTCCGTCAAGGAATTCAAGAGTTTTTGTCCCATGACCCAAAAGTCCTTGTGGACCGAGATATAGCCCGTTGAAAAGGGCCATATTTGGCCATAGACACATAAGATATTAGAAAAATCGGGTAAAAGATAAAATTCTGGGGGAATTGGACCTATTTGGGTGGAAAGGTATTCCATCAAGGAATTCAAGAGTTTTTACCCCATGACCCAAAAGTCCTTGTGGACCAAGATATAGCCCGTTGAAAAAGGCCATATTTGGCCATAGACACATTAACTATTCGAAAAATCGGGTAAAAGATAAAATTCTGGGGGAATCGGACCTATTTGGGTGGAAAGGTATTCCATCAAGGAATTCAAGAGTTTTTACCCCATGACCCAAAAGTCCTTGTGGACCGAGATATAGCCCGTTGAAAAAGGCCATATTTGGCCATAGACACATTAACTATTCGAAAAATCGGGTAAAAGATAAAATTCTGGGGGAATCGGACCTATTTGGGTGGAAAGGTATTCCATCAAGGAATTCACGAGTTTTTACCCCATGACCCAAAAGGCCTTGTGGACCGAGACATAGCCCGTTGAAAAAGGCCATATTTGGCCATAGACACATAAGATATTAGAAAAATCGGGTAAAAGATAAAATTCTGGTGGAATCGGACCTATTTGGGTGGAAAGGTATTCCATCAAGGAATTCAAGAGTTTTTACCCCATGACCCAAAAGTCATTGTGGACCAAGATATAGCACGTTGAAAAAGGCCATATTTGGCCATAGACACATTAACTATTCGAAAAATCGGGTAAAAGATAAAATTCTGGGGGAATCGGACCTATTTGGGTGGAAAGGTATTCCATCAAGGAATTCAAGAGTTTTTACCCCATGACCCAAAAGTCCTTGTGGACCGAGATATAGCCCGTTGAAAAAGGCCATATTTGGCTATAGACACATAAGATATTAGAAAAATCGGGTAAAAGATAAAATTCTGGTGGAATCGGACCTATTTGGGTGGAAAGGTATTCCATCAAGGAATTCAAGAGTTTTTACCCCATGACCCAAAAGTCATTGTGGACCAAGATATAGCACGTTGAAAAAGGCCATATTTGGCCATAGACACATTAACTATTCGAAAAATCGGGTAAAAGATAAAATTCTGGGGGAATCGGACCTATTTGGGTGGAAAGGTATTCCATCAAGGAATTCAAGAGTTTTTACCCCATGACCCAAAAGTCCTTGTGGACCGAGATATAGCCCGTTGAAAAAGGCCATATTTTTACCCGATTTTTCTAATATCTTATGTGTCTATGGCCAAATATGGCCTTTTTCAACGGGCTATATCTCGGTCCACAAGGACTTTTGGGTCATGGGGTAAAAACTCTTGAATTCCTTGATGGAATACCTTTCCACCCAAATAGGTCCGATTCCCCCAGAATTTTATCTTTTACCCGATTTTTCGAATAGTTAATGTGTCTATGGCCAAATATGGCGTTTTTCAACGGGGTATATCTCGGTCCACAAGGACTTTTGGGTCATGGGGTAAAAACTCGTGAATTCCTTGATGGAATACCTTTCCACGCAAATAGGTCCGATTCCCCCAGAATTTTATCTTTTACCCGATTTTTCGAATAGTTAATGTGTCTATGGCCAAATATGGCCTTTTTCAACGGGCTATATCTCGGTCCACAAGGACTTTTGGGTCATGGGGTAAAATCTCTTGAATTCCTTGATGGAATACCTTTCCACCCAAATAGGTCCGATTCCCCCAGAATTTTATCTTTTACCCGATTTTTCGAATAGTTAATGTGTCTATGGCCAAATATGGCCTTTTTCAACGGGATATATCTCGGTCCACAAGGACTTTTGGGTCATGGGGTAAAAACTCGTGAATTCCTTGATGGAATACCTTTCAACCCAAATAGGTCCGATTCCCCCAGAGTTTTATCTTTTACCCGATTTTTCGAATAGTTAATGTGTCTATGGCGAAATATGGCCTTTTTCAACGGGCTATATCTCGGTCCACAAGGACTTTTGGGTCATGGGGTAAAAACTCTTGAATTCCTTGATGGAATACCTTTCTACCCAAATAGGTCCGATTCCCCCAGAATTTTATCTTTTACCCGATTTTTCGAATAGTTAATGTGTCTATGGCCAAATATGGCGTTTTTCAACGGGGTATATCTCGGTCCACAAGGACTTTTGGGTCATGGGGTAAAAACTCGTGAATTCCTTGATGGAATACCTTTCCACCCAAATAGGTCCGATTCCCCCAGAATTTTATCTTTTACCCGATTTTTCTAATATCTTATGTGTCTATGGCGAAATATGGCCTTTTTCAACGGGCTATATCTCGGTCCACAAGGACTTTTGGGTCATGGGGTTAAAGCTCTTGAATTCCTTGATGGAATACCTTTCAACCCAAATAGGTCCGATTCCCCCAGAATTTTATCTTTTACCCGATTTTTCGAATAGTTAATGTGTCTATGGCGAAATATGGCCTTTTTCAACGGGCTATATCTCGGTCCACAAGGACTTTTGGGTCATGGGGTAAAAACTCTTGAATTCCTTGATGGAATACCTTTCCACCCAAATAGGTCCGATTCCCCCAGAATTTTATCTTTTACCCGATTTTTCGAATAGTTAATGTGTCTATGGCCAAATATGGCTTTTTTCAACGGGGTATATCTCGGTCCACAAGGACTTTTGGGTCATGGGGTAAAAACTCGTGAATTCCTTGATGGAATACCTTTCCACCCAAATAGGTCCAATTCCCCCAGAATTTTATCTTTTACCTGATTTTTTTAAATTTATTTTATATTACTGTATGCTTTTATAAAACTCCAATTTGTACAATAACAATAAATATTTTACATTTTCTTTAGTAAATATTTTAGAATTTCTTCATACGCATTACTTTTTTTAGATTTTAATGTTTTTTAATTATCTTTCAAATTAAAATATAACACCTAAAAAAATGTGGCTTCGTAAAGTTAAATTCTTTTTTGCAAAGTTAAATTCTTTTATTTCTACTGTTAATGAAAAAAGAATATAACTTACGAAGCTAACTTCACACTTTTTCATGTTAAATAACAGTGACTGTTAAAATTACTAAAATGTTAAAAAAAGAATTTAACTTACGAAGCTATCTTCACACCCTTTCCTTGTATTCTATCTTCATTCCGGAATTGGAGAGAGTCATTAAAAGACAAAAAGGAGATAAGCCCGGCATGGCTGAAAGAGTGTAAGACTAGACCTAAGAGTATGACTTGCGCCCTTGGCATACATTTAATTGAAGACAATTGTTCTTTAATTGCTCTTTGGGTTTTTTTATATTGTTTCATGATTCATTTTGGTACACCGATACAAAACGTGATAAAACTCTTTCTGATTGAACCTCATCATTGCCAAGTACTCATTTAAAGATATTAAGCAGATCAAATCAGAGTTAAATGTCAGCAAACAAAATCATGTTCAAGTAAACATGCAAAATATGACATACCCGCCTGCTAGAGATGCCTGTAGCCTTAGCGACCTTATACTTCGTTCAATATTATTCCAATAATTTTAACACCTATCGTCGGTGTGGCAATCTCTTTTGAGTCAAGCCTTTAATAAAGTTCATTTGAAGTCAATTCAGAATTACTCACCCCTAACTGTGATTACCCCTAATGAATTCGTTATAAATTTCTTAATGATTCATTTCGTTGATACTCAACGTAATTTGAGTTTAAAAGTTAAACAATAACTACATATTACAACAATATTAACATATAATATTTTTTTACATGTGACAACAACAATAAAAAAGAATAAAAATTATGTTCATTTACACTTACACACATAACGAATAAATAAAATACAACTTTAACAATAGAAATTTTTTAAAAGAACAAATGAAAAATATAACAAAATGTTGGTAACAAATGAATGGAACAGAAATGAACAGAATTATACACATGCAATTCATAAAATACTTCATACAATACATCACTCATACACGTACACTAAGTCAGTCACACTGTCACTCATATCACTCAAATAGCTGTGACACAATAATAAAGAATAGACACACACAGCAAAAAAATAAAATAAAAATAAATAAAACAGTGGCTATTCATTATAATGGAAAGAATAAAGTAAGAGCATACATCCGTCTACGGGTTGTTGTCTGTGCCAGTGATGGTAAAGTTGATGCGATCGTACTTTTTCACTATTTAACGATTACACTATGCATCAAAAATGAATGTTGAAATACCTCGAAAGCAATACTGGTGGGCGCTATTTCGTACGTCAAGAATCGTCGTCACAATTTTGAGTTATGGGTAAAAAACAGGTTTTACCTAACTTCTTGCATTTATAAGCTAATAAATTAGCTGAATATTAACCTATTTTAAGTTTCCGTTATGGCAAGAGGAGGAACAGTAATAAAGCCGCGAAGCTTGTCTGGTATTATGGGATATTGATAGCGATATATTCGTATTTACATAAAGATCCTTATAGAGTTAGCATAGCATGTCGAGAAGTTTTCACGAATGTTGGGTGTGTTAAGATGACATAACGAAACATCAACGGTTACACTTACATGGACATGAGGACATTGGGAATATCGGTGCTCGCCAAATGGCAAACGAAAGATGTGGAAATGAACTCGCCTGCTATGATACCAAAAGTATCTGGCCGCATTTGAGTTACCAAGGAACGGGGCAGCTGTTGAGGCTGTCTAGAAACACATTTTTGGAACCTTATATGAGTTATTTCTGACCGTGGACTGTTAACAGACACGCTGAAAGTGTTGGAAAATCCATGTAATGATTTTGTAGAAGTTACGATGGTGAAGAGCAGAAGATGTCTACAGAATCGACGATAAGAACAAAATTCTTGTCTTCATTAAGGCGACTGAATGGCTAACGAATGTAACGAACACATGGTAATACACCGGATCTAATATCTGAACCCCAGTAAGTAGATGGTAGCTAAGCTAACCTATGCTTAGTTAAGAATAAAATGCTTCTTTGCTTTTGAAATTCTGTTTTTTTTTTTAATAAAATTTGTTACTCTTATTGTCAAAAAAGTACTCTCAACGATTTTTTTTATACCCCACGAAAAGTTCATTTTCCATCTGAAAATGTATTACAAAAAAGTTTTTTCAAACTCTGTTTCGCTCTCTTAAAAGTATGCCTTCTTAGATATAACACATGTGTCAATGCATTTTTCTAACTTCGAAGTACTCTTAAATAGTACTTTTTAGTTTACAGTTGAGCCTAACGAGGCGGACTTTACCCTCTCAATTATTCATGGGTCTTTTCAGTTGACCTCTGCTATATAGTTTATATAAGTACGATTGAGGTATTGCTGGTATCTTTTTTTTTTCTGGCACTCCTCCAGGGAGCATATTGGCTTTCCACAAATCAGGTTGGTTTTTAAGCTAAGTAGATGTAGTGGTGAAGATCCATGCTAAGTGGTGATGTTGATCTTTACTTAGCATTCTAATTTTTTTCCAGTAGGAGTTTGCTCCTGATCATTCGTCTGATGTTTGTCATCATCGCCTGAAGTAAGGTGAATTGGTCAGTGGTAGGGAGATCGGAAGGTTATTATTCGCCTGATTAATTTTTTGGTTGTGTCGAATACGGTTTTTTCAAAATTTTCATTTTTCAAACACCAAATAAACCGGTTGATTTTACACGAATAACCGGTTAATGTAAATAAGTATAATTTTTATACGTTTGTACATACGTTTTTTTTTATTGAAAATATGCTCATCGTTTAACTATTTGTATAAATTTAATTATTTTTGTATATATGACAACCTTGAACGTCTCACAAAGAACGTGAAAACCAAGGTAGATCGAAAAAGATATGCACTCTTGAGCAAAAATAACCTTTTCTCACTTTCTGTAAATAAATATTGATTTTTATGGAGAATGATCAACTAGACTCATCGAAAGCCCACAAACCGACAAAAGCCGGTTCCGAACAATAGGTGAAGTTAGTTTTTCGAAACTTAAATACCCATAACCAGTCGCTAGTAATGTTGTGAGGTGATATCGCTGTTGAAAGTTGTCAGATAATGTGGTCTGGGATTGATTTATTCAAAGTAAAACATTTAATTTTTGTTATCTTAGGCACCTAAATTATAACTTTAATAACAATCCTTTAACTCCATTATCTACCAAGAAATACAACAAAAACGATTTTAGCTCCTTGACTGGCTGTTCGAAACTTAAACATTTTTCAGTACTTTGCGTAATAAACTTTGCACACTGTTTTAGCATAGTTTTTATGAGATTTGTTAGAGGTATTGCTAGTATTGATTGCCACTTTAATTTTAAGCTCTTCGTCAGTTTCTACTCTTCAAGAATTAAGAACAATTTTATTTAAGTAAAAGAACCGGTTATTTGAATTATTAGTAACCGAAAATCGGTTGTTTAAAACGTGCTACTTTTCAATTTATTCGAAAACCGGTTTTTAAAAAAAGTTTAATAATCGAGCTCCCTAGTCAGTGGGTTTTTTTAGATGGATTTGTCTGGAGGAAGGTTGAAGTCTGTTTATTAAACAGTCAAATCGTAAGCAATTTTTTCTCGTCATGAACCGCTTGTCTTGTATGCTCGCAATCTATCCACCACACCACTCAAAAACAATTCAACCATGAATTGTCTTTTCACAGCTCATGATTTCATACGAAAACCGAAAACGGTTTTTTGAATTCCTTAAGAATTTCATCAACTGTTAGTGTGCTGGAGCATACAGAATTAATATTGTCGATACTAGGTAGGTAGAAAGGGCACCTTTATGCTAAAATATCCCGTTGTGATATCAAAATGGATCATCTTCCCCCCCACAAAGCTCAAACTAACCGGAACTCATAATAAAGACGCTGAGTTTACTAATGTCATACCAAAAGACTCTTGTAACGACTTGTTACTGTATCCTACTAAAGAAAAAAAAACCTATAATTTTTAGATGCGTTTGCGATTTGTTGTCGTGATGAAGATGAGTTCTATGCGAATTCATTATAGACCATTTGCTAAACATGTGACGGCCATCAACTTGTGTGGCATAAATTACAAAATGTTTCAAAGAATAAATAGAAACAAACATTAAAATAAAAAATGAAATGGGGTCTTCACATCATAAAAAAATAATTATTATAAAAAAAATCATAAAAAAATCATTAAAAAAAAAATTAAAAAAGAAAAAAATTAATTAAAAAAAAATATTAATAAATTATTATTAAAAATAATAACTTATAATTGCCTTTCAAAATACGAATTTAATATCTTGTCTCTTTAAAACGTCTCAAATAGATTTTATTAAATTATGGTATAGTTTCTAACGAATTCCTGAAATTTAATAAACTTCTTCTTATGTTAACCCTTTGATTGTTAAACCTGTATAAGAACCAATTTCCATTGCCACAAAAGGCATCCACATGGCTCCTCCCGATTAAATACCTTTGAATTTTATTTACATCCCAACTATGTTAATATAATCAGTTCCTGGGCTAGGTTTTAATGGGTTAATCAAAAAAAAATTATTAGCGATTATCTTATTACACAACCAACCCATTTGAAGAAATCAAAAACTTTAATATTCAAAAAAAAGTTATTTTTAGGTTTTTTATATAAATATTTATTTTAAAAGTGATAAATATTTAATTAATATTTAAATTGATAAACACAACTATTATTTACTAAATAACAAAGTTTACATTAAAAAACAAACAAACTTAAATAAAATTATTGGTGATTGTTTTAAAAAGCAAAACAAAACAAAAAAAGAATTTTTTTTTTTTGTTCTGTCGAATTCAATTTATTTTTCATGGTTTGTGCACAAGTGTTACACATAGAATAGTTTTAAGGAAAAACAATACAGTGGGTAAGAAAAGTTAGGTTACAACAAAAATCTGTAAATTATGTGTCAATATATGACGGTACATTATGATTGTTTGCAATTTCTTTGAGCCCTCAAGACATTACAAAGTCGATTTAGCTGTTGCCTAGGTCTGAAGTGACTTTATTAACCCCATATTGTTTTTACACTGTAAAAGAGTTGAACAGCCTTATACGCATATTATATAAAATAATATGCAAGAACAGCTGTATACTTGAAAAATGTGAAATAAGTGAAATCAAAAATATTTTGCTTAAGAAATACAGTGTAAATCCTCTTCAATGAGTCGAAAAATATAATCGGGGGATTGAGAGAAGTCCCCTTAATTCCACTTGGGATATCGCGGGAAATATGAAATATACACATGAAATATTCCCTAAGGTTTGTTCATTTTCTTTACACCGATTTTTTACCCTTAAACCAAGGTTTTTCAAAAACAATCTTATTGTAACCGATAGCGTTTATCTGAAAAGTAGTATTACTTAGCAGGTATTTCAACTTCGTTCTTTTTTTTGTCGCACCATGTAATAGACAATTGAAAACTTCGAACGACTCTTCTAAAAATGGTGTTTTTTAGTTACAAAAAAATTGCTTCTAACAAGTCTTGCGGTAGCTTACTTTTATGACTCACTTTTTTTTCATTTTAGTTTTGTTTATCGCTAACAGAGTTAAGTTGTTAATTTAAATTTAATTATGTAGTATCTTTGCTTCATAGGGTTTATGATTGTAAGCACAAAAAATCATAGATAGTTGAAGAATAATAAACAAAAATTAAAATTTCCCCACTCTGATACCCCTTTGTAGAACGTGCTAAAATATTAATTGATTTTTCTTCGTATTTTTAATTTAAAATCTTTAAAATGTTAAGTAGAAATATTAATGGCTTTTATAACTAAAAAAATATTAAAATAAAATTTTAAAGAAGGAAGTAACTAAACTTAGTGTGGATAACAAGCTGTATTTAAAATCTTGATATGGTAGTGGCCATAGAGGGGGAGTTGACATTTTTTTAGAAAAATAATAAAAAAATAACCTGCTTTAAAAACTTATATTAAGGCTATTCACTTGACAGTCAAATATATAAAAGTTTAAACAAAAAATGTAAGAGATTACTCCATGTGAGAAAAAATAATGTTGTAGAAATACCTGGAAGTGATACCCGTAATTTTTTTCTGATAGGTCTGCGAAGTGTTATTCAATTTTATTAAACTTCAACACCTCATGTATAGGTTGTTTTTTTAAGAGCTTGAGAACTACTCAAAATGTTAATATAAGACAGAAATGTTGTTAAAATGATTTTTTTTTATTATTAAAATACGCTTTTTTGCTACTCACACTCACTAATGAACTTACAAGTATAAGTGTGTATATATCATTCAAATTCAACTATTCGCACTCACTCATAATTTATAAGTACTCGTATACGTAGCAATGAGTATTCATACTCATAGCATTCATTCATTTCTCAGAAAATATTTATATTAACAGGTCACTCAACAAGTTCATAGGATAAGTAAGAAAACAACAAAATTTTGACAAAACTCGATTTCATCATTCAACATAGTAGCCTTCAAGAGCAATACAGCGAGTAAAGCGATTTTCCAACTTTTCGATACCACTTTCATAGCACGATTTCCCTTTCTCGTTATAAGAGGCCTCAGTTTCAGCGATTACTTCATCATTGGACTTAAATTTCTTTCCAGCAAGCGTTCTGTTAAAATCTGAAAACAGGAAAAAGTGGCTGGGGGCTAAATCTGGAGAAGATGGTGAGTGGGTAAGCAGTTCGAAGCCAAATTCATTCAATTTTGCCATCGTTTTCATCGATTTGTGAGCTCACGCGGCAACCACTTTAAACCTACCGTCTGATATCTTTACAATGTCAACTAGCTAGTACACCTTCAATTTGCGATCGTTGATAACTAACGTTGAGGATTTTTTTTAATGTATTCAGGAATAACATCCTCATTTGGGCGTCCACGGCGCTTTACATCATCTGTGCTGGTACGACCACGTTTAAATTCAGTAAACCACTTTTCTACCATTTATCTCGATGGAGCAGAGTTCGAATAATGTTTGTCAAGCCATTATTTGGTTTCCACTGTATTTTTTTTATCAAAAAGCAATGCTTTATCTGAACTCGAAATTCACTTTTTTTCCATTTTTTTAATAACAAAAGTTGCTTCACTGGAAATGCTATAACTCACTAGTCAATAGTTAGATTGCTGTCAAATTTATACACGTGTCGTTTGAAGGTTACTAGGTTAGTACTAAAAAAATCATGTAGACAAAATTCTACTAACGCCATCTATGTTTCATTCTACTGACTTATTGAGTGACCTGATACTCATAAATGATTCGAATCATTCAGGAGTACTCATGAGTATTCATGAACATAAGCAATGGCTATTCAAAAGAAAAAGTAAGTACACAAAACCTTATAATGAGTAAATAGTCATTATTATACTTATTATTGCACATATTTGAATCATACTCATTTTGTATGTATAATGTATATGAGTGCACATGAGTATGAATTAATAGCGCAATAAATGTTGATAAGTATGATTATGACGAGTACTTTAAGCTTCAAAGTATGAATGTCTATGGGTAGCCATTGCAATGAGCATGAATGAGTATGAGTATAAGAATTAATGAATCATGATTCGAGTATACTAATGTTTTTAGTATTCATTGCTAATCTCTGTATGGCGTCAATTGTGGCTTCAATATTGTCTTCCAAAGCTTTAAGAGTCGTTGGTTTGTCGGCATAAACCAATGACTTAACATAGCCCCATAAAAAGTAAGCCAGAGAAGAAAAATCTTCCGAACTAGGTGATCAGTGGATAGAATCACTTCTGAAAAGAATGTTGTCATCAAATTGATTTTGTCGTAAATAGATTGTTAAGTGCGCTATATGACAAGTTGAGCCGTTTTGTTAATTTTTTTTTTTAATTTTTGGTATGAAAACTTCCGTCAGCTTGACTCGATAGATTCTCCGTAATAGCAGCTACTTAATCATTTCAGCGTGTAAACCGCACCAAGTGGTCAATTTAAATGAATGTAATAATGATTCGTTAACGGCTTGATGATTGTCTTTGCTTCAAATACGACAATTTTGCATACTGACGTAGCCTTTTAACCAGAAATGAGTTTCAACACAAAACACGAAGTGCTCTATGAACTTTGCAAACAGTTTTATTTTTTTCAAAGTAAATTTCCATAATTTGGAAGCGTTATTATGGTGTCAAACAATTCATGACGTCATTTTAAACCTTAGTGAGCAGAAATGTCAATATAGCTTAACACTCTTAGCTATCAAACCATAGTTATCGGTATCGATAGTTCTCATGCAACTAAAACAACACCCTATACAAAAATTATTCAATTTTATTATTTCCTTATCAATGTCATTGTCCACTGAATACCCCTATTATTATTAACTGCTCATTGTGTGTTTCCTTATGGCAAATTATTGTTAATCGAAACGTTTTCAATACAAAATACAAAAAAACTGAAACCGTTGGATACAACTTATCTTCAGTATAGTGAATAAAATAATGGATATGGTGGTGATGTTAATAAACATAAAATTGTAGAAAAAAGAGAAGAAATATTAAAAAAATAAGTCTTTCAGCATAATTTTCATCGAGAAAAGAAAGAAAAAAATTAGTGTTGGTCAAGACCAAATATTAATACCCTGCAACACAATTTAAATACTAGAAAGTAACCGCCTATACACAAACAATTTCGCAAACTTGCTAACAACACGCGTAGCCTAACCTAACATTTACTAATAGACTTACTTAGTTCTTTACCTGTCGTATAGGCAAATTTTTACGATGATAAAAAAAGCGCAAAATTTCAGTCCAAATGAATATATCCCCCCAACGAGGGCCTATAGGGACAAGACATAGTAAGTGCTTAACCACCATCTCTCCATCCGTCATTTCGTTACAGCTACCGCAATGGTCATTGTATCGCAACACCATCCTACTCGCTGCTATCACTACGGAACCAACTCGCCCACCCTCTCATTCCCATAGTAGTCATGGTGGGACCGCCGTACAGATAACGGTGGACTCAGAAGAGAGGATGAGTCTGTATATAAAGGCTAACGCGCTAATACGATAGGTAGGTATGTAAGAGGGGCAGCCTCGTTAAATCCTTAAATAAAAGCACACTTAAGCACGCATGATGGCCCGTAGCGATATCACATATCGCGCTGTCTCTGTTTTAGTCACCAGAGTCCTGGTGATCAACCAGAGGCACCGTACAGAATCAATTTCCTACATTACGTCGGAAACCAGGCAGACAGCCTAATGAATCTGGCTATCAACCTGATGTCAAGGATCTATAGCTCCGATAAGCAATCGAGAAAGGCAGAGTAAAGTGTGAGAAACCTCACCGTGCTCGAAACTGACACTGCGGATAAAGTGGACCTCTCTCTCCTCCTCTTCAGCCGATGCACAGCAGCAGCGGAAATCATTCGCAAGTAAGCGCAGGCTTTGTGCGTGCCTGCCAACGACGCAATAGCCTGCAAGAATAGATAAAGCACAGGTGATGTTCCGACAGTTCAGCTTAAACAGTTGATGGGTAAGCCTCCTATCCGGCCTGAACCAGGTGAGTCTGGCAATAAAGTAATAGTCACCCTCCAGGCTCCTTTTACTTAATTGCCAGCTTAACGGAGGTAAGATGTACATCCACCAACGCATGCGGATGGAGGTTCGAAAGAGCTGAGCCAGTCCTAGCGAGCTCATCTGCAGCATCCGTGTGACCAGAAACTCAGGTGAGGTGTACACAAAACTGCCGTTACAGTGTTCCAATGGAATAACGGCAGTCCCTGACCAGCTTAGAGTGTAGGTCACAACCGAAAGTGATCTGATTGTCTATCAAAACAGATGTATAATGTCATCGGTAGTAGCAGTATTACTGCGGAACTACTCTGCAGGATTAACAATGCCCATCATTTCGGTCTGGTCCGGAAGGCGAAGAGAAATCCCAAGGTTAAGCCTTTCGGATAAAATTCCACTGCCCAACCTGTTCTGTATAGACATTCACTAAATCGCTGTGGATGATAGAGCCAGAAGCCTAATATTCCCTACTAGGAAACACAATGCGGAATCGTCTATACAGTTGAGACACAATCGATATCAAGCAGTTCCCGGGTTTCTCAGATAGAGTGGAGAAGTGCCCCGAGGGATTAATATTTCAGCCTTATACAAGTTTGGTCTGTTGCTGGACGAGTATTCCGTATGGAAACCAGCCAAGTATAACAAAGATAGCACTTGTAGTGGTGGTATGTAACACACCCGTGATACTGGTTGCAGCAGATCTTCTGATCTCATAGAGAAGTCTGACATTTCAATCTTTATAGAAGGTGGCCCATCAGAATACCATTCCATACAAAAGATAACTGCTGATTAAAACCATCGAATAACGATAGGACTGAGACCCCATTTTGCACTCAGTGGTCTTCTGCAGCACAATTCTAAGTGGGCCAAGCCGCCTTATGATCTCTCTCAGCTAAGTTGGATTTCCAACACAACTTGGAGTTAAAAATAAGGAACAGATATGTTAAACTAAGCCCGGTCCCATTCACTCTAACAAATTAAGACGTTACAAGCCGTTATTTAAATAAAAGCGTTAAAGTTCTGTTAGGAACAGTCTTATAATGTTTTATTGAACCTACTGAACAAAATAAAAAGCACAGATAAAATCGCTAAATTAGCCTTAAAGTAGCTAAAGTGACAGAAATTCATATCTTTGTGTACTAAAAAGTAAAATTAATAGACTTCTTGGTCTGCAGACGTTTAGCTACAAAGTTTCATATTCCATTCATTTTTATAATAATACTGATGTCAACAATAAAACATGGGACCAACTTAATATACTAATTTCTATGACTGAAGTAGGGTACTTGTTTAGTTTAGTTTAGTACATAAGATTATTAAATATATTTTCTAATGACGCACATAATACTCATACTGTGATAAATTATTAACCGCAAAGCTTCATGAGAAATGTTTTATTAAGATTATAAAAACTGCACAGCTAAAAATAAATTAGATTCAATTTTACAAATGTCATATGAATTTTTGCCCAAATAACAACCATTCTATTAAAATAACAAACCTAAGCTAAAATTTTTTCTGCCTATTTCACAACACTTCAGTCCCTCTCATCTTTTCTTACACTCGCTACTTAAGGTAATATTATTTACATAATTCTCTTATCTTAGGACTTTTTCTCTTCATGTGTGTTAAGTGTTTAAAGCATAATTAAGACCATAACGAACAAAATGTCAAGCAAAAATGTTGCTTTGGTTATAAAATGGTTAAAGCTTCAATTAGACGTGACTCAACCGGAACAGTAGCCTTAACATAAGCATATTTACTTTAATCGATTAGAGATGCCGCCATTACCGTAAAAAAAAGGAAAACATGTTTATCTAGCACTCAGCCGTTTATGTTAATTGTTATGCTGTAATGGTATGTCAGCAGTAATCAAATACAGTGTTGCCCATAAGATTGGTTGTAAACAGCCTGTTATTGTTACAAAGTATTTCGAAGATTTTAAAGTGTTTTTCAAAGAAATCTAGATCAAATAGTTTGTAAACAGAGTGAGTGCACTAACATTTCTCAACTACTAAATTAAAATACACTTATACCTCTTTAGGTTGTGAAGATGTAGGCCGTAAACTGAAATGTCTTAAAAGGAGGTGAATATATATTTTTGATTGCCATACACTTTTTATTAAAAAAATGGTGAATACACGTTTTTTAGCCGTTTAACGATATGCGAATGTATTTCATAATTCAAACACACTGTTAAAGCGAATTGCCGAAAAAATTAAGGCTGTATAAATAGGTATGAGTGTAATTGGTAAACTATTATTATCCATCCGCTCACTCTTTTTAAGAAGAAATGAGAAAGAAAACGAGTGTGGTTCATTAGAGGGCACAATATTTTGTGGTCAACCACAAAATGTGCTTTTCACACAAATTTTAGAAGAATTTTGCAATCAATTTTTGTAGTAAAACACACACACATTAACGCTTTAGAGTATGATGTAATTAAACATTATTTTGTCGTTGTTATTGTTGCTGTCATTATTTACTTATTGTTATTCTTATGGCCTGTAGATATATGTATATGGTAGTTGCTGTTGTTATTCTTAGGCTTATAAAATATAATAATAAACATCATTATTATTATTTGTTTCATTTTTGTTGGTATTTAATTAACACACATTTAATATTCATTAAAGAAGACATGTGTTGGTAACACAGTGGTGAATTCGTGTACATATAACATAGTGAGAGCATGTAAGCGAGTAAGAATAAAGGTATAAGAAAGGAAATTCTAAACTAACTAATTAAATACAAATATATACAGAGTTTAGCTACATGATTTTGTTTTTGCATTTTTTTTAATGACACGCACACACACCCACACACACATACATAGTGTGTTTTATTTTATTTTAACATTTACAAGCCCTTGTTCATGATGGTTTTGGCATGAAACACCAACACTTGTAAGCATATTTTTGGGATTTGTTTGTGCTTGTTTTTGAAGTTGTTGTCTTCGCTCATTAAAATTGAAAGTAAAACTGTTTCAAGTGTGCAATTGACTTGATTTTGTTTATGATGATTATCATGATTAAGCTTAAAATTTGAATTGAATTTTTTATTTTTTCCTGAACAAGGTCAAAATGTTACAAGCATTTAAATTACTTCTTGTAACTTCTACTACAAATTTTGATTATTTTACATAATCTTTATTTGGAAAATAAGAAAAAACAATAATATTTTGTAAGAAATAGTTTAAGAACTTTAAAAAGTAAAAAATAACAATATTTTTATTCAAACATATAATACTTAAGAGGTATATGGTCCGGAAAAAACAAAAAATAAATAAAAACAACGTTTTGTTTAATACTTAAAAGAAAAATAACAAGTTATACTACACCCACACAGATTTTCAAGTAGCTAAAGAAATAAATCTTCAAAAAATAAGTCAAAAAATTTTGCTTTAAAAAAATAAATCAAACTTTTAATACATGAAATACATGACACCGAAATATTGGATGTATAACTTAAAAATGCGGAATGCACAACAGATAGCATATCTTTTTGTTTTTTAATAATTTGCATGTCATTTTGGAGGGCAAATATCTGTTATTTACTCTTATATAGTCATTGAATGAAAGCGTGTAAAAACAAAACTTTTTTGTTATTGTTCGCTTGTTTTGTGAGTTTCACATCGATTGCTTACCATAACTTATCTTGAATATGTTCCATAGATTTTAACGTTAGAGCGATGGTTGGTACCGTTCAGCTAAAGCATATCGTTAAATCACCAAAGTTAATTCTGAGTATTTTAAGTCGATCAAAGTGTATGCGATAGTTTGCGCAGTTTGGAAGTGGAAATTTTAACAAGGAAAAGGTAGTCCGACAAGGTAAGCCATAATGATAAATAAATTGGTAACATCAGTTAGTTTCAATGGACAATTGATCAGTTCACTTGGACCCATATGCTGATATCATTGTAGTGCCTAGCAAAAGGTGCACGTAGTATCCTGTCGAAATTATGTATATGTCTGTGATTGACATCCATGTCAGCCAGGCCCTATATGGACTTCCAAGGAAATCTGTCCTTATATCCGAAAAACTTGGCCACTGACACAGAAAATGCTCCAATGTCAGCACCTTTTCCTCATTCTGTTCTATTATTCTACTTTTCTATAATAATAGTCCACTGAACGAATATGGTTGTGTATACGCTTGAACAACGCTGGGAAATATTGCGACATTACTTTGAAAATCATGGTAATGTTGCAGATGAAGTTCATTTTGATTTTGGCGGGTACGTAAACAAGCAAAATTGTCACACTTGGGGCACAGAAAACCCGCACGCATACATTGAAAAGCCGATGCACCCAAGACGAGTCACCGTTTAGAGCGGATTTTGGTCCAGAGGCATAATTTGGCCATTTTTCTTCGAAAATGAGCAAGGAGTGGCCGTTATAGTCAATGGCGATCGTTATCGGGCCATGTTGAACGAATTTTTGTTCACAAAAATTGAAGAGGAGGATATTAGCAACATTTGGTTTCAACAGGACAGCGCTACGTGCCACACAGCCGAAGCTACACTCGATGTTTTGCGCCCTGTTTTTGAAGATTGCATTATCAGCCACAGAGCTGATGTCGTTTGGCATCGGAACTGCGATTTGACACCGTTGGACTATTATTTGTGGGATGCCGTCAAACATAAGTGTTACGCCAACAAGCCAGAGACAATTGACGCTTTAAAGGACAATATTCGTGAAGCCATTGGTGGAATACAGCTGCACACAATCGATAATGTGCTTAAAAATTGGACCGATGGTGTAGGCTACTGCATGGCCAGCCGAGGCAGCCATTTGAATGAAATTATTTTCCATTATTAACCGGAAGGATTGTACTTTCAAATAAAAAAAGAAATTTGAGAAAATATTCAGTAGTTTTTTTATAGCATTTTCAAAAAAAAAAAATTATTTGGCGGTCTCCTAGAATGCGCACCAGCTAGCTAGTGCCCATAGATAATAACCATTAAAATGCGTAGCCAGTGTTGCGACATCTTTATACCAGACTCCGATCTTGCCCGATCATGACAAGCAAGTAGAATTATCCTCCCATCGGCACTGTGTCCTACTCGATAAGTATCATAGAATAAGTAGCCTGCAAAAGGAAAATTACATTCAGACCAGGTGGTCAATCTTCTCATTGCTCAGAAGAGAATAACCCCGGGCAACATTACTGCTTAGAGACTTTTGTTAGACTCATAAATGACTTAAGAGCCACTTAGACAGCAATTTCAACACGTTTGTAAGCTATAAAATTTAATCAAGAGCAAGGAAATTGGCTACCAAACGAGTAGAAGCCAAAAGACATTGCAAGATGATATAGCATTTCCGACATGCCGCTTGAAAAGAAGTAATTTTTTCCATTTAACAACCCAAAGCGCAAGAAGACGTAAATGAAGCCTGGCTAATCAGATAAATCTACGCCAAACCCAAAAGTTATGGCGCTAAGGTAATGCTCTGAATTTGGTTGGTTTAGAAGGATCTATAGCGAACAGAATTGATTCGTTTGAAGAGAGTATTGATCACAAAATGCCTGTAATATGCACTTCCAGACATAAGTAATATTTTATCACTGTAATAATAAGCCATATGTTGCAACATCGTTATGGAAATACCGATCAGGCACTATTGCAGGACCCTGTGCCCCTTGCGGTCTATAGTTTGTTCAGCAGATCTGCTGTCTTTCTAATGAACACCAGCAGATCTGAAACTACGAAGGTGGATTTGTCACCCAGTGATACGCTATGTCCACCTATATACCTCCACCTAAGCCACGCAATACATTTTCCGCTGTCTCTGATACCTGTGAACACAATCTACAAACATCCGCAATCTTGTTCAGATACGATCTTAGTCTAAAGAGTTTCAAGTCCGGCCTACCATACTTGAGACCTTCAAAGCGACGCTAAAAGACATGGAAAGACTGATCGCCGGATCAGTCTTCCCAAGAGTGGCGAAGTCCCTTTTGAGTCCTTGATTGAGATGGTAGCAAGTGGTGCTGCATGGTAAGCAATATTTGACCAGTCTAGACGTTGTATGTATGTACATGTATGTTACAAAAACAGTTAAAAATTATTTGGAAAATAATGGTTATGAAGTTTTATAGCTCAACCCTAGTACCTCGAACCCTAGTACCAGAACGTCTTCACTGAATTGCGTTTCACTTCAGTACACAGTATATCTGAAATTGGCTTGATGCGTTTTTACCTTAAAAATGAGTGGTTCTTTTGACACTGAACCTATATGTGGGAAAAGATCATAGCTAACGATGGAAATTATGGCCTACACTCTAATAGACTAGCATTAATCACTCGCCTACTCCATTATTTTTTTAAACCCCTTTCATTTCATAGATTTTTAATGGATAAAAGGAAAAAAACAACAAAAAAACAAATTCTCAAATAATCAACCAAGAAAACCAACAATCAATAACAACCATTACAAATGTAAATAACAGAGAAGGGAGAAAAGAGATTTATGACAATTTGACGTGCTTTAATAAAAGGACTTAAGCCTACAAAAGAAAAAATATCCAACAAGTAAAAACAAGAGCAACTACAACAACAGCCCCAAAATATAATCAATTATAGTAAACAAAATAATACATACATACTCGTACATACATAGCATGTGGTTGTTTGTAGTTATATGAGCGTATTTTTGTTTGCTGTTGCTGTTTGGGATTTTTGACATGTAAAAGAGAAAGTTTTCTCAAGGGATTATCACACACACAAAAATTAAAAAAAAAAAAAAACTGAAAACATTCTCTATAAATGTACTTACACAATGCAGATATATTTTGTGTGGTAGACAACACTTACTCAACTTACTTAAATGTTGTTGTTATTTTTTAATTTTAATACTGTTTAGTTTGCTTTCCTTTAATTTTTTGTTTTTATTTTTTGTTTTTATTTTTTGCATGTTATTTCTGTTGTTACTGTCAATTTTTACAGTATTTTATACTTTATTTTAACAGCTGTCATGTGCAATAGTGCTTGCATCATAACAACACACATTGTTATTTTATTTATATACAAATCGTTGTTTTTGTACTAGTGTGTGCTATTTTACCAAAGTGCTTATAAAGCACTTCTTTCCACCTACGCATCACTATTTCTCTAGCGGAAGTATACCAAGGAGAAGAAGGTGATATAATACTAAGAATGAATAAGTGATAGCGAGAGAAAGAGCAAGAATATGTAAATGTTTAAATATGTATGTAAACAAAATAAGTATACTATACGTATGCGTGTGTGTACATGCAAAAAAAAAATTTTTATGCATTAGTCTTAACAAAAAGGATACATATACTCGTATATCTATGTGGTCGTCGGCCTTTCTATAATATTTGTTGTTTTTTGTTTGTTTGTTTTGTTCTTGCTGCCAACACTCCTTTTTATTTTAAAAAGGTTTTCGCTTTTGTACATTCTTGTAAGCCTTTAAGTAGATGCGTGTGTATTTGTGGAAATAAAATTTGGGTTGCATGTCATATATTCATTTTTTAAACATTGTTTCTCGTTTTGTTGTTATTTTGTTTAAATTTTTCTTGTGCTTGGGATGTGCAATTTGAAAATGCTATTAATTTAATTGTGTGTGTGTGTGTGTGTGTGTGTGTGCATATTCTTTAGATAAAAGAATATGTTTAAAAAAGGCTTTAAAATAATTGAAAAATATAACCTCTTTGACCTTCAATGTACTAAAGTAAGACTTTTTAATAACAAAGTCAGCACATACCCATCCCTGGCTGAAAGAGAGAAGTACCATGAAGTGATAAACACACTGAGATTAAATATTAAATACTCAAACACATACATAAATACATGCATATAAAAGAAATATGTAGAGCGAATGTTCTTTTCATAAATATTTTCTTTAACGTTTCTTAGGTAGTAAAAACAAACAAACAAATGAACTTTTCCATAACTGATTTAAATACAATTTAACCCTTAAACGTTTTAGGTATTAAATATTACGCACGTAAAATATGCAAAAGATTTAAAAAAACGACGAGAATTGTATTTAAAAATATTCGTTCTATTGAAAAAGTTTAATATTTTTCTTAGAGGTTCATAACTTTGAGTTGGCAACCCTTCTTTTTTTGACAACCGATTTAACAGCTGATAATTGCTTTTTGTTGAGTTTAGTTTGACATTTCATTATGGATCGACTTACACCAGAGCAACGCTTGCAAATTGTTGAATTTTTTTTAATCAAAATAATGGTTCTGTTCGTCAAACTTCAAAATTCAAAATTTTGTTCTCCGATAATGGCCATTTTTGGTTGAATGGGTACGTAAATAAGCATAATTGTATCATTTGGAGTGAGGATAATTCACTAGCTTTTGTCCACAGAAAATTACAGTTTGGTGCGCATTATGGGCTGGCGGTCCACACGTTTTCAAAAACGATGATGGTCAGAATATTACTGCTAAAGGTGACCGGTGTAGAGACATGAATAGAAATTTTTTCGTACCTCAACTAGCTGTCATTAATATTGCTGACATTTGATTCCAACATAACGGGGCCACATGCCACACATCGCGTTACAATTGATTTACTCAAAGAGATTTTTGATGAAAGAATAATTTCACGTAATGGTCCAATTTATTTTTCACCTGTCTACGTTGATAAACCAGAGAATTAAACACCTAGAAATCAATGTTGGAAGAGTTATTGCCGAAATACGGCCGCATATACTGCAGAAAGGTTGTGTAAATTGGTGTTCCAGATTGCCGATAGTCTGCGTACAACGCTGTGGAACTTTTTTTACAGTGTAAGAAGTCGGAAATTACATTCACTTCATGCGTAGGCGATAGCTAAATCGACTTTGTGATGTCTAGAGAGTTCAGAGAAATAGCAAACAATAGTGGCGTGCCATTACTGGGGTTTGGAAGCCAACAGTGACAATTTATTTGGATTTAATTGGTTTTTCAAAGCCCTAAAGCCTAGCTAGAGGCTTATATTTGACCGTGCTAACACCTCGGTACATCTCAGTGAAGAAGTGTGCTAAGAGCAATGCTTTGAAGATACGGATTACATCAGGGCTAGAGCTAGGGACTTTGGCCACATAAGCATTCTGGAAAGTGTTCCGGATCGTATGGTTGTGTGTTCGCTCACAGACTATATGAGTCCCAAACTAGTTTTCGACCGGAGTTTGGAGCTCATGTTTCCTGATTGCAGGGAATCCTAAAGTGGTTTACATATGGATTGAGGACTAACACGGGTGAAGGGGCGGGGGTCTTTGGATATAATACAAAGATATCCGTATATATAGACAGGTGGCTAAGTATCTTTCAGACTGAAATTTCAATGTTTGCTGGGATAAACCTACAGAAGGTTATCAGAGGTGCGCGCATAACTTTATTTTAGGATGGTCAAGCAGCATTGCAACAACTTGGTGCGGTGATAGTGCCGCAGTCGCTGACAATGAAATTTCTGACGGATTAGAATCCTTTCGTGGGATTAATTAAATAGAGATCAGGTCGAGGGTGAACAGACCTTTCAGGTTCGCACGTTGGGAAGGCTCCCAATGGTCGAGGGTGGACAGACCGTTCAGGGTCACACATTGGGAGGGCGTCCAATGACTGCAACAAGCCAACCGAGTAGGAAGGCATTTCTTCTATGGAGAAGGGCTGTATAGATTACGTAAAGTTTACATAGACAGTATAATAGGTTTTCCATCGGTACACTATTACCAAAGATATTATCTCAACAAATCAAGCATTGAGAAATTGCCAGATGCTTAGAACACTCGAATTCTCAAATGGGACTTCGCTACTCTAAGGCAACGATCAGTCCGCAAATTGGGCGGAGCTCTGATGTTCTCAAGTATAGCAGGCCAGATTTGAAACTTGAAACGCATTTTCTTACGGGCCATTGTGGACTGAGAGCGCATTTGAAGAGGATGGCATTCAGAGATGTGGATGTTTGAAGACTGTGCTCACAGACAGCAGAGACAGTGAAATACATATTGTGTGAATGTGGGTTTTTTGATAGGTTTAGATGGAAATGTATAGGGAGACATAGGGTCCCTTTGGGAGACATATCCATTATGATTTCAGATCTCCTAGTGTTCATTAGGGAGGCAGCAGATCTGCTGAACAAGGAAGTGGCACAATAGATCCCATGGGTCGCTGCATAGTGCCTGGTAAGAATATTAATAATTATAATAATTATCTCAACAGGTAAAGACTCCTCGAAAAGACTGAGTGCCAGCTCTGTCTAAGGTGTAAGTTGGACTCGGGGGAGCTTATTTCTGTTCCTATCAGGGATTTACTCGACTTGATTCGGAGGGCGCTATTTGAACGTGGCTTACCCTTTCTATAACGGGAAGAGTTGGGTGTTATGTGGTCAGTGGATGATTGTGGTTAACTGGTAATCACCTGCCTTTGGTGGAGCACGGTAATGTGTGTGTGGTTGATCATATAGGTCGTTTTGAGTGACTACAGTAGGACGCAAGTGATCTTTTATGTCGGGGTGTTTACCACTAGACAACCTACTGGCTGATTAGTTACAATTATGGATCGATATTTACAAAACCTTTTACAATTGGAGAGAATGTAGTTCTATAATTAAATATTAGCACAAACACTATGGAGCCAAGTATACTTTTGGCCGTAAATGGTATAAACAGAAATACAATTGCTAGCCATTAGCCACAGACTTTGAATATTAAAAAACGACGCCTAGTTGCTCTTTAAAGGTGTTGTTATGTTGTTGCTTACACACAGCGGCGAATACAGCATGAAAAATTAATCATAAAAAAATTTTAACTCTATAACCAACAAAAACGTATGCAACATAATGCATGTAGTTATTTTGTATTGCTTTTGTTGCTATTTCATGGTGCATCATAAAAAAGATAAACTTTAACTGCATAGATTCTAAAGAGTTTGTACGATATAGGGATAGCCGATAGTGGTTATACTCACATTGTAAATGAATATAATGGGGTTTGGTATGCTTGTCTGCCTATATGAAACCAAACATACACACAGTCAATGCCACAGAGTGAGTGAGTGAGAGATCTGAACTTATTTTCAAATGATTCACATTATGCCGCAGCAATCACTATAGTAGTACAAAAATAGGAATGCAAAAGTAGAAAATACTTAAAGCAAAATGATGATAAAATACAAAAATTAAAATTTCTTATAAGAAAAATAAAATTTTTTACCAATTGCAAGCAACCATTAATTTTTCTTTGAGTGTAAAGCTCATTTGTATACTTAACGGCATAAGGCGGAATACAAAACTAAAAAGTGCCAACAACAATGGCTAGAAAATCTAAAAATCTGAAAATGTTGTATTCTATTAAGATCCTTTTTTGTTGTTGAAGATTAGCAAAAAAGTAACTTCTTTTGTCTATAAATGAAGTGATAACACTGTTGAAGCGGGTGTTTGAAAAATGTGTACAAATTTCGAAACGTTTAGGGATCTGTCTACATCGAAGTTCCTTGGGGAGATACGTTAGTTCGAAATGGTAGCCAGGTACATGTTCAGCTTTCTTGAATCCATATACTGAATCCACTGTGAAGTCCAGAGAAATGTACATATATGTGTTATCAAGATGGACCAACCGGGAGCTTGCACAAAAGAAGATAATCGCTAACCTCTATATTAGAAACAGAAAAACAGTTCTAATGTCTGCTCCACTGACGCATAGTTTGATATTTTCAGCGCCGTCGAATTCTTTAGCATTTGGCCCCTCCGACAAAGATGAGAACGGTCTCTCCCCGTTCTATAAACCTTTGGATATTGTTTCGGAGGTCTGCATTGCCGGAATTTCTTAGTTCAAACGAGAGAACATGCCATATCCAGGTGGACCTACATGCCCGTGCTCTGACCCGAAAAATAATCCGTTAACGTCTATATCAGAAACGGTCTGCTAAGAAAACCCGACCTAATGGCTGCTTAACTGACGCACAGTTTGATATTTTCAGCGCCGTCAGGTTCTTTAGCATTTGACGTCTCCGACGAAGATGAGAACGGTCTTTCTCCGTTCTATCAACCTTTGGATACTGTCTCGAAGGTCTGCCTTGCCAGAGTTTCTTTGTTCTTACGAGAAATGTAGCAAGCCGAGCATAGACGCTGGATAATTTACAGCGTCTGGATAAACCTTCAGCATGGATTTCTTATGGTTTATTCAGATAGCTGTTTCATTGTAGAGGGTGTTTTTTATAGAGGTATAGAACTTTAAGTTGCAATAAAACAACGATGGATATTCGATTGACATGAATTTTATTTATCCGAAAGATAATCTTGTGGCATTACATTTTAAATATGATTTCTGGCATATGACGTCCAATCTTCGATGACTTTTTCCAGCATTTGTGGCCGTATATCGGCAATAACGCGGCGAATGTTGTCTTCCAAATGGTCAAGCGTTTGTGGCTTTACATAGCCCCACAGAAAGTAGTTTAGCGGTGTTAAATCACAAGATCTTGGAGGCCAATTCACAGGTCCTAAACGTGAAATTAGGCGGTCACCAAACGTGTCTTTATATAAATCTATTGTGGCACGAGCTGTGTGACATGTTGCGCCGTCTTGTTGAAACCACATCTCCTGGACATCATGGTTATTCAATTCAGGAATGAAAAAGTTAGTAATCATGGCTCTATATCGATCACCATTGACTGTAAAGTCCTGGCCACCATCGTTTTTGAAAAAGTACGGACCAAAAGAAAATTAAAATATGAAAAATGAAAACTGCACTATTTGCAAGCATTATTCAGGCGTGAGTCTATTCATGATGAATTGCCAAACCAAATTGAGTATAAATCACTTGACAGCTGTTATATCGGTCGCCATCTTGAAAAGTAATGCCAACTTAAAGTTCTATACTTTATAAGGTACTGATCTCTTACTATTGCAGGGTCAAAGATCTCACGAACTATTTTCGTTTCGAACGCTAGCAAAATACTCCCATCGTTCCTCAACGGTATCCACGCTTTTGCGCCATATAGCAGCGCAGATATTATGAGTCCTAATATTTGAAAGATTTGGACACTGACAGGGGAAATGCTAGGCTTACTCTCTATGCCTTCTCTGACTTATTCTGGCAACTGCTACAGTAGTCATTAAGAGGCAGACCAACTCTACTTGCTAGTTACTCAGTGCCTACTGATAACAGCCACCTATCTCTATAATAGACTCCGATCGAGCCCGATCCACAAGTGTCGCAGAATCAGTAGCAGTGGAGAGCTACGTTGCTTTATAACCAAATAGCAGCAGAGAAGAGAACAATTACATACTCGTTGGAGAGATAAAGTGTTGCAGAACCTAATGGATTTTGGAAACTGAAACTGGAACCAGCTAGCTCTGGACAGATCAAGCTAACCTGCTTTTTTGAACTTGGCCAAAATCGATACGTATATCGTAATGCCACATAAGTAAGTAAAACTATAGAAGACCAATGAAAAGATTAATAAGCTGATGACTATTTCACTAAAAGAATTCATGGTCAAATATGTTATGACAGAAGAATTACTTATGACGTTATAAGACACTTCGGAAAAACTCCACATATATAGTGTGATTAAAAGTTGCTTCTTTTATGCCATATAACACCACTTCAAAAAAAACCCTTTTCCCTGTTACTAAGAAAAATAGATTTAAATAACCAAACTACAAATGTCAGTCAATAGCTTTAGAAGGAAAAAGGTGAAAGATAAAGCCAAGATTAAAAGAAACTGACAGACAGACAGACCCACCGACAAGCACATAAAATGCAATCAAGTCCGTACTTAAGTTACAACAATCGACGAACGTACAAGTACGTAGGTATGTATGACTGACAAGCCAGTGAATACGAGTATGAATACAAAAGCCAAAGGTTTCTTACAGGCTTTACAAGATGGAAAATGCCATGGAAAATATCTTAAAGGTGGAAGTATTAGAAAAAAATTGACGACAACAACAACAACAGCCACTACTCCTATATATAATATCTGTATCAATTTTAAAGGCACGAGTTTATATTATTATTTTAAAATATTTTTTTTTTCTGTTTTCTTTAATTCCGTATCACAAATACAATTACTGATACGGAAAAAAACAATAAATGCAAAATAAAGAGGAACGAACACATTAATGGATCTACTCTGCATCTACAGATACAGCCAGCCCGCAGTTTATGGTTTTTTTTCCAACTATTTGTGATGGTTGGTTGCCTAATAATGATTTAGTCTTTGCCTCCGACTGTAGTTGTTTTGTAAAATAGCGCAATGTTGCTGGCATGGCATGAAAGAAAGGCAGGCAAGCAGTTAGGCCGTCATTATGAAGAGTAAAGTGCGGAGCAATTGTTTGTAAGACAAAATATCTTAAGAAGAAGAGTTCATCATCATGGCATATAATTGAAAACCATAACTTAATAAAGCTATTTTTGCTCCATTAGAACTGCCAAAGAGTTGGAGATAGAGAGACTGTGAGGCAAAGAGACAAAGGAGGAGAATGTAACAAAAGTCATAGTCACACACACTTAAAACAAACGTGATATACTCATTCGTACGTTATAAAAAAGTAGAGAGTGTTTCGTTTAATAGTTATAGAATTTAAAGAGGCAACGAATTTCCAGAATTTCCAATGGATAAGCAGGGTTGGAAAAACGATATTCAAATTTTATCTCTTTCAGTCAGTATTACTAATTAGGTTTCTCAGTTTATTACGATTTATTTCACTTGTATTAGACATGTCAGACAGGACATTGCTGTTAACGTTCTATTTTTTCCGTTACTCCTCTTAGAAGCATATGGCTTCCACAAAGCGACTCCATTTTACACGGTTTACCGCTGTCGCTTTTACTTCTCCCCATGTTAGATTACTCTGTCTTAGTTCCTGAATAATTGTGCATTTTCGGGTGTCGACGACGATTTCTGGAGCTTTGAGGATTCCACTCGAGTGACAGAGAGCCGTCCGACTGGCAAATTTGATTCTGTATTTTCTCTCAATGTCATACGCTTTCATTACATATTGTGTTTACACGATACTATTCGCTCTCTTCTACAAAAAAAACTTGACATGTCATACGACTTGTATTATCGCACAAGCCCCCCTTTATGGTGTTGGGCCACAATGTTCTGCATATAATCCTAAGGCACCTGTTGATGAATAACTAGAGTTTTAGCCCGATGTTATGCCATACAGAAGAACTGATTTAACACATGAGTTGAATATTCTTAGCTTAGTTCGTCTGGATACATGTGACCTTATCTATACTGATTGCAGTCGTCCGATTGCCGCTCTCGCTTTTTTTTTCTTCGCCGCCCTTTGTTTGTAGCCATTGTACTGCTAGATAGCAGAAGCTTTCTATATACCCAACTAGTTGACTTTGTAAAAAAAATTTTCTTACCAGTATGGTTGATCCTCATGACTTTGGTTGTCCTTCTATTCCACTCAAGTCCGACGTTATGAGCGAGTTTTTCTAAGTCCTACAGTTTTGACTGTATATTGAAAATCTTATGCGAAAGTAGGCAAATATCAACCGCACAGTCGAAATATTCAAGATGGCGTGAGAGACTCCATGTTATTCCTTTTCTCTCTAAACAGACTTTGCTTATTATGTCATCCAGCACGATGGTGAATAGTTGAGTTGATAGTGGGCATCCTTTTTTAACTCCATCATTGGTGTGGTATGATTGGCGTTGTGAAGAACTGAAAGACCTGCACCATCGTACATATAGTCCTTTTGTTATCAGTGCTTTCCATATTGCAGTCCTTCTGATAGTATTGCCACAGTACTGGCATTTAATATCTAAGAAGATTAAATAATCCCTTGAACCCAGACCCAATCGTTACAATATCATTTTCAGATGCCTTGAAATCGATATTTGCCGTTAAGCCTTTCCAGTGTAAAAGTAAACATAAGTTCAGTTGTCTTGTAAAAACCTTTGTAAACTTGCTAGTTTCCAACTTGCTTTAGATGCTTATGAGGTACTACAACCGTTTATCGGTTTTGGTCGGGATAAAATAGCGCGCTAGGCTAATCTGTTTTGCGCTAACTGGCTGCAGTTTAAAAATTTCTAAACAGTCAGTTTCTGCAACATTTGGTCACTCCAACGAAGATGTAGCCATCCACTATCCCCTTCTTTTCAACTTGGGGTACCGTCTTAAAGGTCTGCCTTAACAAGTTTCTTCATTCATTCGACAGACATGGACCAGTCTGTGCATACGCTGAATTTTAATGTTCTTTGCCATATCCACGCCTCTGTACAGCTCATACAGGTCGCTGTACCATCGTCAACTCTTACTTGTAGAAAATCGAAGATTTTAAAAAATATTTTTTCTCGAACGCTCCTGAAACATTCTCATGATCCGCCTACAGTGTACGCCTCAGCACCATATAGCAGAACAGGGATGATGTGTTTAGGTTTTATTTTTCTCCGCCTCTACTCTTATGAGCGAGACATCCGTTGTTTTGTTTTAGATTCATTAATCACTTCATTAGTCTATTGTAGTTTGCCTCATGAGATTGTGTACTGGTGAAGATCCTTGTATTCGTGTGATGTTCGTCATCATTGCCAAATTTAAGCTGGAATGTCAGAGGTAGCTTCTTTTAGATAAATTTGTCTGGAGGATTTGAACTCTGCTGGGTATTCGATCCTGTGCTTCTTCTGTTGTATGCGAGCATTCTAACCACTACTCCACGGCAGCCTCCCAAGTGTTATGTAGAGCCTCAATTTGAACGTTGAGAGAAAGCTTTGTTTCTCAATTGCTTACTAAGCGCAAAAATAATTCTGCGTTTGATTTCAAGATCGATGTCGTTAAAGTTGCAAGTTATAGTGTCGTGATAGACAAAATACTTCACCACTTCAAAGCTGCGGTTGCCAACAGTGTTGGTTTGTTTAAGGCTCGAAGACTCTTTGTTCGTTAACAGAAGATGTTTTGTCTTGACTAAGACCAACTTTGGCCCCTTTTGTGCTACGAGGTCTAGAAAGAGGTTTAATTCTGGTACCACGAGAGTTGAAAGCCTTAGGGACTCACCATTGTCAGGCTGAGACCCCTTGTGGGAGCAACGTGGTGGCTATGGTTTAACTTAAATAACGGGGAGAGCATGAGTGGTGTGATGTCAAATAATCGGGTGCCGTGATTAATAGATCGGTAGGAGTTCAGACAGTCCACGACACTTTATCAAGGCGGAAGGCATGTGAAATAGCATGCCTTCGAATTTGGTACTCACAGGTGATTTTCATCATATGTGGGCACGTTGGTGAACGCATTGTATTCATGCGTGCCTGGGGCACCGTAGGGTATGTCAGCATGGCGATACTCAAGTTAAACTGTGACTTTTACTTGCCAAATTCTCTCTCACACACAGGACATTCTCGCCTTTTTCTCTCCAACATAGACAAGAGCATTGTCGCCGCCGATGCCTTCTGATTTCTGCATCAAACACTGTCTTTGCCGAAGCACCTTCATCTATTAGAACAATACGTCTGAGCCAGTGTAGCCACTGGATCAAGGTTCATTCGCTAAGCAAGGTTCATGTTGTTGCATAGCTCGTAGAGTTTTCATGGTTTGAATACGAAATCTATTGCCAAACCGCTAAAATCTTCAGTAGAACAGCTACAGCCCAAGACAGCTACATCGGTACGTGACAATGTCCATGCCTCTGCGCCATAAGAAAAAATTGGAGCGGTTTGTGAAATATGAATTTCGCAGCGCGAAAAAGGTCTCTACAATTCAATTGCCCACTGAGACCAATGACACCTGTTGTTAGGTGAGATTCTAGATAAACTCTTTCACAACATCGAATATACAGTTGTCGACACAATATTGGCAACTAATATGATGCACCTCCCTACTTCTCGACAACTTATAACTTTTCTTGGCCTCATTCATCGCCAGACCAATCTTAAGAGATCAATGATGTCATAGATGTATGCAGAAGCTGGATACTTTTGTGGAAGCGATGCACTCCCGCATTGGTCAAAACACTATCCATGATGAACATATAAGATATCGCCATGATAAGGGTTCGCCTTGCTGAAATTCGCACAGTATCAAGAGGTTCTGAGGTTTTCTTTATTTTCTATTTCGTCGAAGGTGCTCAATGTCATTGTGTACAATCTTGTTAATTTTAAGCTGCTTTATAGTCAACAAAAAGATGGTGAATATCTATCGACTTGAATCTCATGGGTCTTTTCCCAGATTTGACGCAGTGAGAACAATGGTGGACCAGGTCTGAAGCCGCACGGATAATCAGTTCACATAGTACGCTTTTAAAAATCTTGTCAGTGATAGGGGGAAGGCTTATACCCTGTATATATAATTGGCGAACGCTTAACGATGATCTTCGAAAATGTTGAAATTTTTTCACACTCACGCAATTTATATGGATCTCATTCACTTCAAAATTCTGTACGCTTTACAAAGATCACCCGTTTTCTTTCACTCTTAAGTCATTTCGCGCAATACAGCAGAAAAAGAACTTTAAACAGTCACGTTAGAGTAGAAGAAAAAAACAATGAAAAATGGGAAAAAATTAAAAAGAAACAAAATATTAATGTGTTTGCAAATCTAAATGCAATCCATTTACAATTTTACCTTGTAAAACGAAAAAAAAAAAATACATATAAAATAGAAGAAAAAAGAAACAAAGAAATAATAGGCTGAAAAAAATAAAGAAAAAAGAACTGTTGGCGTAACAAATTTTCGATTGCAATCAATTCAAACGGAAGTTTTATTGCAAAAAAAAAAAACCAGAAAACGGATAAAATGTTAAAAAAAACATGGAAAAAATGTAGAATTATTAACCGATATGTTTCAATGACTTTTGCAGATATTCACTACGTTAAAATGTTTAGTAAAAAAATAAAAAAAGTTAAAAAAGTAAAAAAAAAAAACATAAGGTTTATAGCCTTTAATACTTTATTAGATTCTTAAAAATTATATTTTCACCAAAATCTGTGTGTTTAATCACAACGCAGAGAATTTGAGAGCCACTATATCACATTGCTTTTATTATTATTTATTTTTTGTTTTGTTAAGTTGGTACATTTGTTGTTGATTTTATCGCTAACATGTGGGCTACACGATTAAATTTGGCTTTCAATTTTTAATACACTCACACTTTATCACTAATACACTCACAATTTCAAAAATTGATACCAACTTGATAATCAAATTAGCTTTCCATCGAGTGTTTCAAGTCGTTTTCAAGAAAACAGCTGATCATAATTGTCATGTACAATTTGTAAAGGGTCTGCCATCTAACTTTTTTTCTTCAACTAGTGCTTATTTCGTGAATGGTAACACTTAGCTCATGTCTGATTTGACTGATAATTAGTTTTATCCTTCCGCTGAACCAATATGGTTGTGTATACCCTGGAACAACGCTGGGAATCTGGACCTGCAATCGACTTACAGAAAATGCCGATTTTGTCAAAAAAATCATCTTTTCAGATGAAACTCATTTTGATCTTGGCGAGTATTTAAACAAGCAAAATTGTCGCATACATTGAAAAGCCGATACACCCAAGACGAGTCACTGTTTGGTGCGGATTTTGGTCCAGAGGCATAATTGGGCCATTTTTCTTCGAAAAAGAGCAAGGAGTGGCCGTTACAGTCAATGACGATCGTTATCGGGCCATGTTGAACCAATTTTTATTCACCAAAATTGAAGAGGAGGATATTAGCAACATTTGGTTTAAACAGGACGGCGCTACGTGCCACACAGCCGAAGCTACACTCGATGTTTTGCGCCCTGTTTTTAAAGATCGCATTATAAGCCGCAGGCCACCTCGGAGCGATTTGACACCGTTGGACTATTATTTGTGGGTTGCCGTCAAAGATAAGTGTTACGCCAACAAGCCAGAGACAATTGACACTTTAAAGGACAATATTCATGAAGTCATTGGTGAAATACAGTTGCAATCGATAATGTGCTTAAAAATTGGACCGATCGTGTAGGCTACTGCATGGCCAACCGAGGCAGCCATTTGAATGAAATTATTTTCCATTATTAACCAGTAGGATTGTACTTTCAAATAAAAAAAGAAATTTGAGAAAATATTCAGTAGTTTTTTTTATAGCATTTTCAAAAAAAAAAAAAAAAAAATATTTGGCGGACCCTTTATGTAGTTGAGCTTTCATTTTTATTTCTCAATACTTCTACTTTCTTTATATCCTGTCTACGTTTATAAACCTTTTTACTGTGATCTTTAATAGCGAGAGAAAGAGAGGAATAAGAAATTATATCAGTTACTTAATCCAATCCTTACAAACATTCATAGTAATAAAAAATCAATATCACTCCCATTGGTTTATTTATGACTCTTAACTGTTTTATTACTTTCTCTCTATCTCACTCTCTCTGTCTCTCTTTCTTTTTAAAAGCAATGGTGTTTTTGTACTCTTTATGTGCTTATGAACTAAAATTTTGAAACTTTCGTGTATGCGCATATATATGTGTGTTTTTTATATTTGTCTAAATATTTCAATAATTTACCTTGAACTTATAATCATCATCATGCAAAAGAAACTGAATTGTACTAAAACTTTAACAACAACAACAACGTTTATTGAACATTCTTTTGCTAGGGTCAAATGACTGTATGCTTATGTGTATGTATGTATGTGTCAGTGAAAAATAATTGCCAAGGGAAGTATAAGAAACAAACACACACACAAGCAAACTTTGTTTTCTCACTTTATTACCCTTTAACCCTCTTTAACCCTCCCACTCTATCTTGATTACTTGAAAACAAAAATGTTCGAGTTTAAAAATAGACGAGTAATAAAGGAGGCAAACAATAAAATTGTTTGTGCCAAACAAACCGTATATAAATGAATTTAGACTACAACAACTACAACGATAACGATAACAAATAATAAAAGCTCTTCTCTTCTTCTTCTTCTTAGCTACAATTGAAATTAACCCACTTAAATATTTAAGACCTGCATAAAAGGAAAATCTGTTATAAAAAGTAAAGAAAAAGTTTATATATACTCTCTCTCTCTCTCACTCTCTAGAACACATATACAAACACTAACAACAATGTGGTGTACAGCGTTGCCGTTTTGGTTATTTTTAACCAAAATTGGTTATTTTTTTCTTTGATGTGTAGATGGGGTTACTTGTTTCTCGAAGTAAAAAAATAATGATTTCTTTTAACGTTTATTACCCAGGTTACTGGGTAATAAACACTTCCTGAGTGTATCACTTTAAAGTATGTGAGTATGGATTTCGTGCCACTGTTCCGCTGGAACAAATGGTAGTCTAACGGGCATTGTCTGGATTATACGATTATAACTATTTTCTAAAAAGTTTCAACTGATCTAGGAACATTTGACTGCTATTGTTTGGTTCGGGTATTTAGCGATTCATTAAGATATCTGTTAGTAAAGGCTATTATTAGCTAAAAATCATCCATAAATAAATTTTGAAACCTCTAGAGTAAACATATGAACAATGGATATTTTCTAATACATAGTTAGTACATAGTTAAAATGTTTAGAAGAAATAGGAGAATATGCCTCATCACTTATTGTACCAAGTTTTTCACCAGTATACGTACTCGTATATTAAGAAAATACTGCTTAAATTCCATATATATAATGATATTTTAATGTTTTTTTTTGTATTAAAATTTTGATTTAAAATTTTGGGTACTTCTTGATTGAAATTTGTTTATAAAAAAATCGAAGTTGTGGCAACTCTGGTGGTGTAAGCTATAAGCACACACATGTACTCTCTCTTTTTATATACTCTATCGCATGGAAAACCTTTAAACAAAAGCATAATAAGAAAATGTAAGAGTATGTGTATCAATTATATAACAGTTAAACAAATAAAACTGTTATATTTAGTAGGTAATAGTAGTCCATTTTATGATATCTTACTCATAATTTATTTTTTGCAAAAATTAATTTCTTTTTTTATGCCAATATACTGAAACTTTAATGTTAGTTTATCTAAATTTATGATACTCCTTACGGAAATTCTTGAGATCCACTGCAGACTAAGAGTGCATCTGAAGAAGTTGGCGGTCACAGATGTGGATGTTTATGGACTGTGCTAGCAGGCATCAAAAACAGTGGAACACATATTGTATGTATGTGGTGTTTTTGATAGATTTAGGTTGAAATGTTTAGGGAAACATAGGGTCTCACTGGGTGATCTATCCACCATTATGGTTTTAGTTCTGCTGGTGTTCATTTCGAAGGCAGAGGATCTTCTGAACAAACTATAGACCGGAAGGTGTACAATAGATCCTGTGGGTCGCAGTTTCCTGGTAATGCGTTATGTGTGGCAATTTTTATTTTTTAATGCACTCAAACACAATGTTGGTCTTGCATGTTTGCACGTGTATCGTATAGCGTAGACCTAGACGTGATTTAATGTCATAGCAGTAGGGTAAAGTAAGGCAACACTTCATTTCTATCCATCGCTGCATATGTACATAAATCACATTTAAATAACTTACTTGGCTAACGAAAAGTAGTTCAAAATTTACCTGCAAAAAAAATTTTTTTTGTCAAGCGTAGCGTTGTCAACGCAGCAGTAAATAAGAGCATCAGTGTTCTGTCACGAACACTACTGTTAACTATGATAAATTTATATAAAAAATAAAGCCGCTAGATTATCATAACAATAGTTATGCCATTACTTTTTAAGAGACAAAGAGATATCGGTACAACATCTTTGCGACTGTCCCGATCTTCGGAAGCTTTTTGTTATTATCGAGGTATAAAAGTACTGAGACCTTCCGATCTATTGTACAGTCCTCCATTTATATAGGATTTCCTTATAATATCACTACCAACCTTGTATGTCTTACGAAATTCAGGATGTCGGTTGGTACCAACTGCGATAACTCCCTACCTAGAATCTGATAGGCACCCAGATACTTCTTTATAGAGTGCATCAAAGCCCTACACGCAGTATGTGTATCTGATGATTTGATTTCCTCATTAAAGTATCTGTACATAACGCTTGAGACTAATGACTTGAGCTTGCAATGACCGGCCTCTTTCTTTATTCTCTTTTTTATTGAGTATGCCCTTCCAGGTCCTCCTTCCCAGTCCACAAAAGGGCTTTTCTAGCCAGTTCATCGGTCTTTCATTCCCCAGAATACCTACATGACTCGTTACCCAGCATAAGCTGACCCCATTGTCCCTGTCCAGCTGGTTCAGATTTCCCAGACATCCCCAAACTAACTTTGAGGCAACCTCTGCTCGAATGGCGGTCTGACTATCAGATAGTATGGCTATATCCTGTCCTCTATATTTCCTCTTCAGGTTAAATTGAGCACATCTCTCAAATACATAAACTTCCGAATGAAATATGCTGGCGTGTTTTCCCATAGGTTTCGAATATTTCCTCCTAGGACCAAACACTCCAGTGCCTGTACCACTTTTCGTCTTTCACCCATCTGTGTATCACAAAATGGCTCCTTCTCTAAAGGAGTAAGCTTCGGGAACTTAAATTAAGGCATTTTGGTGCACATATCTTTCATGATCTGTTACATTTAAATATTGGGAGGGTTTGAATCGATCTTTTTCTCTTTTCTGACTTTTGTTGCTGCCCACTTTGATTGGCAGGAAATTTGAGAGCTTTATACCTGAGAAATAATAGTGGCGTAATATCGGGGATCAAGTTTGGCTCACCAATGAATCAAAAAAAAACTAGCGGTGAAACTACAGCTGGTGCAGTGGGTCCAATAATCAATTTTGTCACTCGATTTTCCAGGCAAAAACTTACGCCATCTTCCGATTTTCCGAAAGGATTACTCTATTCTGAATCCATGGTCATGAAACCCATCTTCGAAACGAAACGGATGACTGGCCTTTTTTTATTGGTCAGAGCCATTTTTCGGTGTTCCTGTAAGATATTAAAGAGGGAGAATTGACGCCTAGGTTGAGGGAAAGCTTACTCAGTTTTAGAGGAGTGCCTGTGGTATGATTCAGCAGGCTATTGCGCTGCTCAAAAAGAGAAAGTTCAGGATACTAAATGGTCGACATACCGGACATTGAGGTCAGTGTATTTTGAAAAATGTTGAGGATAATCGGTGTAGATCCTGTACGACTTACGCTGGGACATCTGAACACGTATTTTGTGAGTGCGCAGCTATTCCGTTCCAAAGAATGGGGTTCCTGTGGGGATGCGGTAGTGATTCCAAAAGAGGTATTTGGCTGGCTTTTTTTGCAGCCTCATTTTGTTCTGGTGAACTTGTGTGGCTGCACAAAAGATCCTTTGGGTAATAATGCGTTTTACCAATAGTAGTTAGCGGGGGAAGAGTTGTATTGAAAGTTATAAAACTAAAGAACTTGGATTTAAAAAGCCGTGTATATAAAATGTTACTATTTTTATCAACATATCTGTATTTGTACTTTTGTTCGCAAATATTTTATAAGAACGTGTTTAAGTTTAAAATATTGTGTCAAAGTAAATCATAATTTGCATTATAATGAATTTACAGTTAAGTAAACAGAAAAGAGGAAATAAAAAGGAATTTAATTGAAGAACAACAACAACAACAAAATTAAATGATTCATTAAACACTGAGCACTAAAATTAATTCAAGTTCATGAAATTGTTGCGCCCATGTTTTACTCAGAGGTAAGTGTAGAATAAACAATGTCATATAAGATATGATAGATGATGAATAAATGAAAAAGAGTATGCAGTTGAATCGTAGCATGTGGTAGTACTATGAGTTTTACTGTTTGGAGTGAATTGTTAAACGAACCTTAGAGACGTTTTTCTTTTGTTTGTATCTTATGGTATTGTTTTGAGCTATCGCCTGCTATGAGTCACTATAGCCTATAAACACTTTTTGAATTTGTATTTCACTTCACAAATATTAACCCCCCATATTCATAAATTATTTTCGCTAAATAAAGGGTTTATCAAACAAATTTTAATACAAATTATGTTTTATAAATATTTTATAAATTAAATATGTTTTTATGAACATGGGGGTAAATCTATTTTAAAATCTCTAAAAAAACACGCAAAAAAGTTTTAAAAAATAAATAAATTAAATCAAGAATCGTTGCTTTTTAATATAATACCACTCAACCAATCAACCATTTAGACACAACAGCTCATTGTACGTACCGAAGAGATGATCCATTTAAAAAATAGAATGTACCTTTCACATCTGTGCACTCGTGTTTGTAATTTTGTGTGCAGAAAGTGTGCAAATGAAGGTTTTGTAGAGCATGACGTTCGTTATATTACATTGTCTTTCATTTGATTTCCGTTACAAGTTTTGTACAGCTTAGCACAAACAACAACAAAACAAATAGCTACTCTATTGAGAGTGACAGAAAGAGAATGAACAAAAAAAAAACACTTCCATTTAAAAGCAATTGACAGTTGTTGGCAGTTGGTTTAAAAATAAAGTTTAGACATTTTTGTAAGCACTTTTTTCTTCTCTCTCTTTCCCACTTTATGTTTGTGACACGTGTTAGAGAAAGAGAAAAAAGTATTCAAGGATAAATTGTGTAAAACATTTATAACTTTTTTTCTTTGTTTCTTTGTCGTTGCAATTTTTGAATAATGATTTCGTTTTTGCCATCAAAACCAAATGTATCATAACTTTATATGGTATAGGGAAAAAGGATCCATGTGTTTTTTTGTTTGATAATTTTAATATACAACCAATTTCCGGAGAAAAGTGAAAGTGATGATTTCGTTTTGTAAAGAATACCATTGCTTTTCTCTAGATGCTTCACTAGTAGTGAATGTGTTGACTAAAAGACAATCGCCAATAATAGGAACAGTATCTACACTCTATGAAATAAGTATGAAGATTTCGAAATCCAGTCGAATCTATGCGGCCTTCCATCTTACCCCTGGCGATGATGACAAATGTTAGACAAATAATCAAGAGAAAACGCCATCTACTACAATGCTAAGTGAGGATCAACTCCACCACTTAGCAAGAGGGGGCGAAACAGGAGGCGGCACGTGTTTGTATTTACATCACGTGTCACTAAGCCTGACCAGAGGTATTCTGCTGCCACGGAAATCGGGAGTCCCAGGTATTCCAATTTCTGCCAGATTGCTGGGTAGGCCCCCTTGTGGGAGTTTCGTGGTGGCTGTGGTGTAGACCTAAAGCACAGGCAGAGCACAAAACTCGGAGTGGTGTTGCTTCTTCTCAACCGGGTACTGTGATCCATATCCGACTCCTCACCAAGGTGTGAAAGTCATGAGTGTTCTAACAACACGCCTTCGAATTGATACTTACTTGTGATATTCACTCGTGGGTATTTATCATGGGTGGTGGCGTTAGTGGACGCATCGAATTCATCCGTGCCTTTAGGGCAAAGTGAGTATGCCGCACGGCGAAGACTAGAGAAGTGACGAAAAAAAAAATTCGCGAGTTAATGGAAAGTGCGATACAAAGGCGAAGAAAGCTAGCCATTTGAACTCAGCACAGGAGTGTTTTATCCTCCACTCTATTTCTAAAGGCAATAAAGTGGTGCTCAGTATAAATGAAGGAAAGCAAAACTAATGCGAATTGATACTAACAGTACAGCACTCTTAACTCTTCAAGGGCAGCTGATCGAAGTCTTAGATTTCTTCTCTTACCTCAGAAGCACCCTAATGCCGAATTTGCGCATCGAATTTACAAGGCCCGGCCTGCAAAAAAGCTCAAAATATTTAACACCGCTATCAAATGAGTATTGTAGTATGTTTGCAGCACCTGCAGCATAGCACAATCCTCATGCCGGAAGCTATGTCTTCTATAATAAATGTTTAAAACAAATATCGAGATTTTTTTTTTTTTTTTTGGTCTAACTAGTTAGCCAAGGCGAACTGCAAATCAAGTGAATGCGAAATCTACAGAAACAAATAGACATGGATTTGTCATATGTTGAGAAGATCTCCTGATGAAATTATAAGACTAGAGCTGAATTAAAACCTACTCGGTCATATTCGAATGATGACGAAAGAATGTTTAGCTGCAATCTGATATGGAGCCATGCAAAGTCCATAGCTAATGATCGGACAAAGTGAAGAGAATTTGTAGACGGAAAGGGATTGGTCTCACTCTGCCATTTACGCTTTTTTATCTCACTCGATCATGGCTCTTATTCCGCTCTATTTCAAAGCGTATGATTAGAAACAGTTATGACCAAGCAAAAGCCCAGATGGCAGCGTTCCATATTTCGCAACCATATAAAATTTCCATTTCCCTTATGACCTTAGGCGACCAATAGTTTGAAGAACTTGTTGCAAGCGGTTTTTAATATCCTCGCCCGAACCACCGTTTGCGGACATAATACTTTACATGTAGCAAAATTGACGGACGTTCTCAATTATCTCAATGCCAATTACTAAAATTTTCAGGGATGTCAAGTTAACACGGAGTTTTAGTCTTCGCTATATTTATCTTCAAACCTGCCGTAGCCACTGCCAGTGTTATGTAATACGAATTTGTTTTAAAGTTCGAAAAGCTATAAGTCCGGTCCCCTTAGCAGTTTGTAATATCTAACTCTGAAAGATACATTTCGATATAAACCTTTGATGCGATGAATGAGTTTAAATGGAACGCCCTTACATGCCAATGTATTCTATAACACATCATGATTCAGTTCGGTAAAGGCTTTCACGAATATAGCAGTGGTAAAAGCCATTTCACAGGTTGTTCTGTAATGATACAAAAACTATTGAATGGTTTATAGCAAAATTTTGGGGTTTAAATGTAGCTTGCATCTGCCTTAATAGGGATGTAACTCTATCGGAGTCTCCTGGAAATGAGCGATAACCTTATTAAACTTGCGCAGCAGCATAATATACCACCTTAATCAAAAAGTTCCCGGAATAACCTCCATGTGGCGGTCCCATAGTTCCGATTTGAATTTTGGTACATCTATTGAAGATATTCTCGAAAAATCTTAGCGTCATAACTTGCTTAAAAGCTAAGTAGCCAGGAGCGCATCTACGAGTATCTCTATGTGTGTTGGCGATTTTTTTTGTATTAAATTTTGGTTAAAAACGGTTTTAATGGTCCGCGGAAGTTGGAAATGTTAGAAAAGTGTTTCGGTAACGATCCTCTAAAGAAAACGGTACGAGCGGTTTAAAAATGGTCGTGAGTTAATCGAACATGATGAATGCAGTGACCATCGATGTCGAAAACCGACGAAAACATTAAAAAAGTAAAAGAAATGTTGGTGAATAACGGCAAACTAACTATCAGAGAGATAGCGGAGGACTTGAACATTGTCTATGGATCCGTCCAACACATGGGTAATGATTTAGGTTTCCGTTGTGTAGCAGTAACGTTGGTGCCAAAAGAACTCAATTTCATGCAAAAAAGAGACCGTGCTAAGGTCGCACAGGAAATGATTTGCAAGGCTGAATCCGATCCCACATTCATCAAAAGGATCATAACTGGGGATGAAATGTGGGTTATGAGTACGAAACACAATCCATATATTAGGCAAGCGAATGGCATTCACCAAATGAGCCGAGATTTTTTGATCTCACCACGTCGTTTTCAGTCAAAAAGAAGGAAGTGCTCGCGGCTTTTATGGATTATAACGATGCAGTGCATCATGAGTTTTTGCCAGAAGGCTAGACAGTAAACAAAGAGTATTATTTGGGCAGTATGAGGCGTTTTGCGTAAAGCAATTCGCCGAAAGATACCAAAATTGAGTGCAGAAAACTCGTGGATTTTGCATGCACCGTGATAATGCACCGTCTCACAGTGCCATCATTATACGAAATTTTCCGACGAAAAATGCAACAAATACCATCAAACAGCCACCAAATTCACCTGATTGGGCTCTCTATGACTTCTTTCTGTTCAATCGAGTTAAAAAACCATTACGGGGAACGCGTTTCAGCAGCCGAGAGGAAATAATGGAAAAATCGCAGAAAGCACTGATGAACATGCCAAAAACCGAATATAAGAAATGCTTCAAGGATTGGTTCAAGCAATGGCAAAAGTGTGTTGCAGTTGATGGGGATTACTTTGAAGTGGACAATTTAGATTTAGATGAATAAGCCTGTGTTTTTAATTTTCTTAATTTTCTAAGTAAGTTCTAGGAACTTTTTGATCAAGGTGGTATTGCCAGTTATTTGAATTTGTAAGGTCACCTATTTTCAGTTTATTTACCACCACATCTTCAGCAATTTCATCGTCCTTCAATAATGAACTAATAATTGGAAAAAATATTGTAGCATTGAAAAATGAATCACATCTTAATAGCTCTACAGATATTACATCCAAACTTGATGATTTGTTATTCTAGAGACTGCTAATGGCATCCACTTAGAGTCACTAAGAAGTTTTACCAAGATTCTTGGTACTTTCACTTTTATTTGCTTTTTTCTTATATTCGCTTAATACCCTTATTGTTTTCATAACTTCATTTTATTGTAATTTCTTAAGTCAGCATAAGATTTTTTTTAATATTGATTTAATTAATTAATATTTATTTCAAAAAGGAGCGTTCGAACGTGCCGTTATGTCTTTTCTTTGTTCTAACTTTCTTGCAAGAGATATTTAAGACTTTAGCACTAACAATTAAATGTTTATAAATGTCATCGTTATTGGTATAACGGTAAAAGAAAAAGTTAATTATTACTCTATCGTTTACTTATACCATTACTCTCCTTCATACTCATATTCTTACATAATTAACCAGTATAGTGCACACAAATGTACTGTTAGAATATAATTGAAGATAAGAAACAAAAATAAACTTTGACTCTCCTCTGCTCTGCTATATAATAAATAAACCAACAGCACTAACACTGCAGAGTGTCTAAAGAATTTCAAAAATAATTAATGAAAACAGATAGAAAGTAAAAAATGAATACTACTAACTTGTTATATTTCTAAGCATTTATTTGAATATCAAACAACAAACAGTTGCACCGATTTGATTAATAATTACTTGTTGTTGTTATCGTAAAGTTATTTCATATAATTAAGAAAAAAAAACAAAACTTATGTAAAGAATTCATTAAGAATTTTCTATTGTTATAATTTCTCTCAATAGTTCTCTCTTTTGTGTACCTATAAACGAGGGCGGATTGATATTGAAGCTACCTAAGTAGGAAAAAAAGCATTTTTTTCAAAAACCATTCATTTCTCAACATAGTCTCCTTTTAGCTCAATACACTTACTAAGTGATTCCAACTTTTTTATACCATCAGAATAATACGATTTTTGGAACTCCTCAAAATACGCATTAGTTTCGGTAATCACTTCTTCGTTTGCGATGAATCTTTTTCCTGCGAGCCATTTTTTCAAGTTTGGAAACAGGAAAAAATCACTAGGGGCTAAATCTGGACTATAAGGTGTATGATCAACCAATTCGAAGTGGATTTATCGTAGTTTTAATATCGTATCTCATGCTGTGTGAACCGGTGCGTTGTCTTGAACAAAGAGCACTTTTTTCTTGTTTTCCTTGATTGCATCAACCAATTGATCCAATAAAGCACGATAATACTCTCCTGTGATTGTGGATCCCTTTTCAAGATAATCAATGAGTAATATTCCGCCTGCATCTCAAAGTACAGTGGCCATAACCTTGCCAGCCGATTTCGCTGTCTTCGCCTTTCTCGGAGCACTTCCACCAGCTTCCAGATTGCTTCGATTGATTTTTGGTTTCCACGTTTCATCAACAGTTATTAATCTACGCCAAAAATCAGCAGGATTATGCTTTATCATGTCCAAATACCGCTGTTAAGTGATCTGTCAAATTCGTTTTTGTTCAACACGTGCATATAATATATTTACCATTTCGGCAATCTCACGTATTTTGACCCGGCGATCATTCATAACGATATCGAGGATTTTCTTGATATTTTCTTCAGTAATCACCTCTTTTGGCCTTCCTGTTGATGGCATTGTTGCAGTGCTTGTTCGGCCCCGTTTAAATTCAGCAATCTAATATTTTACCATATAATCTGACGGAGCAGATTCGCCTAAATGTTTATCAAGCTTTTCTTTTGTCTCTTTCGCCATTTTGCCTTTCAAATAATAGTGTTTAATCACTACACGTAATTCACTTTTTTCCATTTTCCAAGAAACACAAAAGTGGCTTAACAGCTGACGTTTGACAGATCGTAATTTCTAAGAAAGAAAAAGTTTTTGCGTTTGTGCTGCCATCTAGCGCCAGGTAGCTTCAATGTCAATCCGCCCTCGTATGTGTATGCATTCTTGATAAGAATTTCTAACAGTTGGAAAATAAAATAAAAAAAAAATTATATGATAATGGCTTTCTCAATTGTATTAAAAAAGTTAAAATTTAAATGCTTTACAAATCACACTAAAGACTTGTTATGATTATTGTTAATATTAAAATATTGTTGTTATTGTTTTGCTACTAATGATGACCTATTTTCTTATTTTATATTAAAAAAAAGGCAAAAAATGCCTTCTTTTTTTATTCACTTATTAACTATTCTTATCATTATTTATTGCTGTTATTTAATTAGCATTTTTTCCACTCATTTAGTATATTTGTTTTATTACTTATTAGTGTGTGTGTGTGCCTATGGAATATGTATTTTTATTTATTTATTTTCACTATCAGGTCTTTTCGTGTTTTATTGTTATGGTTCGTTTATTTTTGTTTTTTGTTTGTTTGTTCTTTCACTTTTTTGTTGCATTGTTTTTACTTTTAATTTTTAACCTTCGCTTGACAGTTGACATTCCCTGTGTATTGTTTAATTGTAGCCTTTTTCTTAAAAGCTGCTGTTGTTTTTGCTGTTGTTTTCTGCTTTCATTTTCACACACTGTCAAGTCAAATTTTCATTACTACTGCTACTGCTACTACTACTTCTAATACAACTGTTGTTGTTATTGTTGGCTGTGAGAATTTTATGCAAGAATACGTTTATCTCTTTTGACTGAATCATTGTTGTTGGTTTATTTGTGATATATGTGTGTAGTCTGTGTTTGTGCGTAAGTAAATATTGTGTTTAATTTTCATTTTATTTTAAGTGTTGCCGTTTTAGTTTAATAGCGACAAAATTTACTCCCTTTATAAAGGTGGTTTGAGGTTAATTGCTGTTTTTATTATTTAAGCACTTAAATATAAGAAAAAAGCAACACTAAGCTTAAACTAAAGTTTGTATTTTAAATTAAGTCTTTTCGAATGACCGGGAAGATTATTAAAACCCGTGCAAATCTAATCTCGAAACTGCTAAAATATGACTCGTCAAGTCTTGAGTTTTTAAGTGAAGGGGAAAAGAGAATGAATATTTTTCTCTGCTTTTTTATTCGCAATACATTGAAACACAAACAACAAACACGAACATTTTATGTTTGTATAAGGTCCGTCAAATATTTTTTTTTTTTTTTTTTTTAAGACAGGGCGCAAAACATAGAGTGTAGCTTCGGCTGTGTGGCACGTAGCGCCGTCCTGTTGAAACCAAATGTTGCTAATATCCACCTCTTCAATTTTTGTGAACAAAAATTCGTTCAACATGGCCCGATAACGATCACCATTGACTGTAACGGCCACTCCTTGCTCATTTTCGAATTATTCCTCTGGACCTTAATCCGCACCAAACAGTGACTCGTCTTGGGTGTATCGGCTTTTCAATGTATGCGGGCGGGTTTTCTGTGCCCCAAATGCGACAATTTTGCTTGTTTACATACCCGCTAAGATCAAAATGAGCTTCATCTAAAAAGATGATTTTTTTTTTTTTGCAAAATCGGCATCTTTTGTAAGTCGATCGCAGGCCCACTTAGCGAAGCGAAAAAAGCGATACACAACCATATTCATTCAGCGGAAGGATAAAACTAATTTTCTGTCAAATCAGACATGAGCTAAGTGTTACCATTCACGAAATAAGCACTAGTTGAAAAAGAACGTTAGATGGCGGACCCGTTATATGAAAACGAATGCAAGTTCAGCAGAAAATCTAAGAATTGGGACTAAGTAGATGATTCTTGTACTGTAAGCTCGTTTCGGTATGATTGTGTATAGTGGCGAAGATCCTTGCAAGTGGTGATCCTTAATTAGAATTGTAATTTTTACCCAGTAGGAGGCGTTTTCTCCTGGTCAATCGTCTGATGTTGTTGATAGAAGATACTTGATCTTGTCCTTATTTGCCACGAGACCCATTTTAATTACTTATCTATTTAAACTGGAGTACACACAATATACAACACGGCCGACTATGTCGATACCGTCGGCGTTTGCCAGCAACATCACGCTCTTGTAGAAAATGCTGCCTTAGAAGTTCAATTTAGCAGCAAAAATTATTTTCTCCCATAAAAACAAACAACAACGCTCATGATTTCTTTCTGTTTCCAAAACTTAAAAGGACAGGAAGTAGAAAAAATGCAGAAAGAAAGGTTTTAACGATTAGAAAACAAAAATTAACTGTCTTGTGCTAGAAGGTCTATTAAATATGAATTAAAAAGAGTTATTCATTGGCCAACGATATATTGAACAAAAAACTTTGTTTACATATTTCTTTTCTTTTAACTTTTGCTATTAAACTACTATTTACCGTTTAAATTTTCATACTCACGCTTTAACAGTAGTTAACAACAGTTTTTTTATTCAATTCATGTAAACACATTCAAGGAGTATAAAAATAGATTTAAAAAGCATATGAACATAAACACAGTTACTCTTTCTCTCACCTTTTTCTGCCTCTCGTTATAAAATCAAATCTATGAACGTGTGTGTGTGTTATACGAGCACACTGAACTCAATTAATGCTTTGCTTTAAAGTACTTGCCCAAACATAAGTACGCATACATCTGCCAGTTTCAAGAGAGCCTAAAAGTTAATGCAGGTGTGTGTGTGTGCTTTAATTTTAGTACATAAAAATGTATATGTGTTTATTTTTACTGAATTCAAATAGAAAAAAAGGATCAAAATTCAAAATAAAGGGAAAATATACAAAAGCATTTCAGTGTTGCTTCGAAAAGAATATTGAAGCAACGCCAAAAGTACAACACACAACACATCAACAGCACTACACAACTAAACTAAGTCGACTTTTTATCTTTTTATCCTTCTATTGTAAGTGGTAAATGCCGCTTTGAAAAATTTGGGTCAATTTGGGTTGAAGATTTTTTTTCTTTGATAGTGTTTGTTCTTTTTGTTTTTCCGTTATAAAATTTAAGCCATAAAAAAGAAACAAATGTTTTAAAAACTAAGTTGAGGATATCATAGGCAATAAAAAGAACAAGGACATTATCTATCTTTCGCTTTTCTCTTGTTTAAAAGAAAACGATTTTTACGTAACGTAAAAAAACTTGCACTAATTCTTTGTTACACTAACAATAGTGTTCGAAATAGTACGTGACTATACTTTATTATAAACTAGCAATTTGTTAAAAAAAAAAATACTGCGTGCCACTCTGACCTATTGTAGAATTAGGTATGCTATTGATGTATTATATTACGATATTATTTTCTTATAAACAAACAAGGAATTTTGAAAAGCTTAGAAGTCATGTAACGAAAACAAAAAAAAAGGAAAATGTGTTAAAATCGATTATTCAACTGCAAATAACATTCGCTACACTATTAAATTTTATTACCAAATGTCTCTTAAAACGTGTCTACTAAAGTCTAATTCAAGTCAATACTACACTATTTTTTTCCATCGCTCCTCTAGGGAGCATATTGGCTTTCCCCACAAAGCATAGATTGCTTTGTTTCAGTCTCATTAATGAAGTTGATTCTCAAGCTAAGTAGATGATTAATCTACTGTAAGCTAGCCTCCATATTATTAGGTAGTGGTGAAAAATCTTGCTGAGTGGTGATGGTGGTAATCCTTACTTAGCATTGTAATTTTTTTCCCAGTAGGAGGCGTTATCTCCTGATCATTCGTATAATGTTTGTCTCGTCAACAGAGATAAGCCTGAAGGACAGGGGAAAAAAACAGTCGAAACCGCCGCTTGTGTTACATTCGTGCGTTCTAACCATTACATTACGTCACACCTCTGGGCAAATTTGAGGTTAGAAAGTAAATTGGCTTAAAAACATTTTTTTTTTTTTTGACAAATTCAGTTTTATTCATACCAATATAAAATAGAAATATGGGAATTAATAATGGAATATGTTGTCGGGCAGTGTCCACCTCTAGCACATCAGCAGCGTCCGCTATTTTTACAAAATTTTGAACTACATTTTGCAACAAAGCTTCGGTTATGTCGTCAATGCAGCGCCGAATTTCATCTTTCAGAGCGTCAGTTGTTTGCGCTTTGTCCACGTTATCCTGGCCTTTCAAATGGCCTCAGGAAAAAATGTAATGTTAACTTTTCAATAACAAAAATCGCTTATTATATTTGACGCGAAAACAACTAAAATGAAACTACTTTTTTCTTTCTTTTCTTTTACTTTTTCGTCGCAGCCAACTTCACTTTCTAACGCGTTGTCAAAATTGGATTATTCAACTGCAAAGCGTTGACGCCGCGCTATTATGGTTTGCTTCATACAATTTGTATGGACATGAAAATTTTTGACAGCTAGACAACGCTTAGCGCTCGGATTTTGGTTTGGCTGTTTATCATTTGACTCTTAATGGGCTTCGGTCCATTTCAAAAAGTTACCAATTATGGCTAAAAGATCATCCTTAGCCACGATTTGCTTTTTTAATGAATGGCTATGTTGACAATCTAAAGTGAGTAATGCGATGATCATAACTGACACAAAGTTCACCAGGAGGCAGTGCATCCGTAAAGAGGTGCGGGTTTTGTTCATGCGTTGTCTTTGAACTCTACGGTAAAAAAAAAAATGTAGGAACCTTTGCTGTCAACCTCATGCTGTACAGAAGGATGAATAACCGATTTTTTTGGCTTAAATTAAAGGATATCGACGTAGACCTCATACATATATTTCCAACGGAATAGTTTCCTTGAATCTATTGTCTGAAGGCAGAATCCTTTCTTCTAGAACATATGACTGGCCAGCAATGTCGTCAGATTTGAATCAACTAAACATTGCGAACGGCTGCAACATGCGCAACGATATAGCGCTATCGCAAGAACATGAGATACGTCAGGTAAAGTGGCGAGATAGCGAGGAGCTCTTTAAACCTGCTCTGCCTCATTAATAAAAAGGTAATCCTGCCATCTGCGCAAATTGCAGCAGAATAAATCAGGTTAACATACCGTTCGAGATTCTATCAAGCGTTTTGTGTAAAAAATTCAAAGCCATTAAGCTGCTCGGGACCTATCAGTGTGGATCCAGGCCTGAATTTGACAATTTGTAAAATCCTGCAGAGGACCCATGAAAGGAACATAGACACACGACACCTATTCACCGATTTGACAACCTCCTTCAACAGTACGGATAGAGTTTTCCTCTACCCCACCATTTCTGTGTTGGTATCTTCTCTAAACTTAAGCCACTATGCAGCATGACGTCGGGAGTGTCGTGGTGTAGTATTAAGATATCAATCCCCCTTCACACAAGTCCATCTAAAGGAAACAATCCCGGCATTCTAGCTTTTACCCCACCATTTCTGTGTTGGTATCCTCTCTAAACTTAAACCACTATACAGCATGAACGTCGGGAGTGTCGTGGTGTAGTGTTAAGATATTAATCCCCCTTCAGACAAGTCCGTCTAAAGGAAACAATTCCGGCATTCTAGCTTTTACCGCTGGCTATGATGACAAACATTATACGAATGATGAAGAATAAACGCCATCATTAAGCAAGGATCTTGACCACTACGAAGTCACATGGAGGAGAGCTACAGTAGACTTATCATCTTCTTAGCTTGAAAATCAAGTGATTAATGAAACTGAAACAAGGCAATGGATGATTTGTGAAAAGTCATAATACTCCCAAGAGAAGTAGCAGAGAATAAAAAGTATGAGCGTCACCGATAACTCTACCAGAATTGGTACTAAACCAGGCGATTCTCTGTCATGTGACTTTTTCAACCACTTACTGGGGTATATCATTCATGCCTCCAGGTTGAGTCAACTAGGCACCATTTTTTACAAGAGTGCTATGCTGCTCACAAAACACGACAATATAGGCGTTGTCGGCCTTATTATCTATGCTGGAACGGCCAAACTGGGTCAATTTTGAAGTAGTAAACAGACGTCTTGGTATCGACATTAATACCATCAACGACGTTAGCCTAGAGATCAAACGGAGAATCATTTTTGCCAACAGGTGCTATTTTGGCCTCAGTAGGCAATTGATCAGAAAGCTCTTTCGACGAACTTAACTCACGCTCCATAAAACACTTATCAATCCTGTCCAGTTATACAGCGCTGAAATGTCTACACACTCTAACAACGATGAGAATGTTTTAGGAGCGTTCGAGACGAAAATACTTCGCAAGATCTTCGGTCATCTATGAGTAGGACAAGAGTACAATATACTTTGGAACAGCATGCCTTATGTGCTGTATAGGGACGTGGATATACTGAAGTCCATTAAGATACAGTGACTACTCTTATCATTCCTATTCTGTTATACGAGTATAGCGTACAAGGCTGGACACTGTCTAACAACGATGAGAATGTTTTAGGAGCATTCGAGAGGAAAATACTTTTTAAAATCGAAGGATCCTCTACAAGTATGACAGAAGTACCATACACTTTGGAACAGCGTGCTGTTTAGCGACAATACGCCAATTTAAATCGGACTAATCTCCGATAACTTTTTCGAGTATATGGGGTAGTATCTCGCCAATGGCATTACGAATGTTGGCCTTCAAATGCTCAATTGTCTCTGATTTGTCGGCACAACACTTGTTTTTAACGACGCCCCACAGAAAATAGCCCAACGGTGTCAAACTGCAGCTAATTGGCGGCCAACTGACATCACCATTTCGGCTAATTAAACGACCATCAAATATTTGACGCAATAAATCGATTGCGACATAAGATGAGTGGCAAATTGCACGATCCAGTTGAAACCAAACATCGTTCACATCAATCTCCATTGACCGTAATAGTTGCGCCGTCCTCATATTCAAAGAAATATGGGCCAATGGAACTCCGCTCTATAAGCCGCACCAAATAATCGCTCGTAGTGGGTGCACTGGCTTCTGTAAGACCACGTTTGGGTTTTCTGAGCCACAAATACGAGAATTTCTCTTATTAACGTACCCACCAAGATGAAAATGACCTTCATCAGAAAAGATGATGTTTTTTAGAAAATCGACATCATAGTGCAGTTTCTCGTTGGCCCATCTAGCGAAGTGAAAACGAAGCGGATGGTCATACGGTTTCAACTCATAAAGCAATTGAATTTCGCAAGGCGTCATACCGAGATCTTTCAATAACTTGATGACGAGTTGATGTTGATGGATTAGAACAAGGACTTTCAGACACAGCCTTGATATTTTCGGGTATACGCACTGTACAAGCACACTTACGTCTTGGCGCATCAACAATGAAACCAGTTTTACGTACTTTAGCAATAAATTTGCGTATACCAGGCACTGTTGGTCCTTTTCTGAGACCAAATTTTGTACGATATTTTCGTCCAATAACCAGTCACTCTTTTTCGTTTTAGAAATAAAATTCCTATAAATTTCAACGCTGCTCAACCACAAATTGATTCATTTTGTTCAGTGGAGATAATAGATTGAATTTTGTGACAAAATAGAATAACATAAGTACTGCCAGATCCGAAATAACCGCTGGTTCAAATTTAAACCGAAAGACGGCTCATCTGATAAAAAAAAACTCAAACGTTTTAAAAGGTTAAAACGTAACAATATTGTTCTTCAAGCCCAGAGAATATTTACCCTTTCATTCCCGAAATCGTTATCTTTTTTATGAGGTTTTTAACTTGAATCTTGTAAGAATTACTTAAAACATGTGACCTCTATTACGTGTGGTAATACTCTTCTATACTCTATACTAACATTCTATTCTCTGGCAGATATTTAATTTTACTTTTTTATTATACTTTACTGCTATTTTCTGGCTAAAATCCAAATGTGTTAAGTTTCAACCAAACATGCAATCGTAAAAAAAAGAAAAAAAATTTCATTCTTCTATTCCACATTTCAGTTTTGCTACTTGTAACAGAAAATATTTTCTTTTTTTTAAAAACCAACGCTAAAAAGTCACTCCATGAAAATGGAAAAGTAAAAGCGGGGAAAACTGAACATATTTGTATTCTGTTTCATAAGAGTGTCATCAGTACTTCTAGGTTGGGGAGACCACCTCTATTACCATTTCTCAAGTGCTACAGATGGGTTGTTATTATTGTTGTTTATTTTTCCTCTAAGCCTTAAAGTATCAAAGACATAAATCTTTTCTTGAACCATTTTTTAAATATTTTTTTGATGCTTTTTTTTTATTATTGAAAAAGATTTCCTTCAAGGTTGGTATTTTTTGGTTTATCTCACTTAATGTGCTTTTTTATTTGCTTTACTGTTTGTTCAGTTATTATTGTTACAACAAATAATAAAATAAAAAATGTTTGATGTCAATAGTATCTTTGTGACATAATATACTGCGCGCCACTTGGATGGCATACGCTCTGTGGTTTTAAAAAATTTCCTTTTTTCTCAACAACTAATAATGTGGTAACGCTTTTATCTTCTACGTTTTGTTATATTCTATTATCTCTTCTTTAAATAGAAATGTACCTCCAAAGAAATGAACCGTTATACCGTTTTCGGTATTTTCTTTTGTTGCTAACCGATTGGTATAACAAAAATATATAAATATAATATGCACCTTCCTACAAGGGAGGTATTCATTCGTTAACGAACCGGAGGGGTGACATAAAAGTAGGCGTCTAAGGTTCTATTTTGGAGGTCAGGTTGAAGAGAACTATTCCAGAGAAGATGCATAGGCGATCGACGTTCTTAGTGTAATTTCTTTTGTCCGTCACTCCCTCTAGGGAGCAAATTGGCTTTCCACAAAGTATTCATAGCTTTGTTTCGGTTTCTTTAATCAATTTAATCTTTTAAGCCAAGTAGATGTGATTAATTCTCTGTAGCTTTCCTCCATATGAATTTTTACGTAGTGGTGAAGATCCTTGCTAATTCATGGTGATCTTTACTTTAACATTGCAATTTTTTCCCAGCAGGTGGCGTGTTTCCCTGATCAGTCGTCTGATGTTTGTAATCATCGCCTGAGGTATGTATGTGGGAAGGTCAGAGGTCAGGGGGCTGCTTCTTATTAATTTATTTATTTTTTAGATGGAGTTATCTTGGAGGGAAGTTGAAGCTTCTTTATTAGACATTCAAAACCACAATTAAATTTTTCTTCGTCATGTCCTCTGCTGGGGCTCGAACCTGGGTTGCTTGTGTTGTTATGCGTGCGCTCTAACCACTACACCACGCCATAACCTCCACTTTTAACTGTACCCATCAATTTCTCTTTATAAGCTAAAAAGTATTTTCAATATTATTTATTCCCCATTTTTTATTTAATCGTTTCTTCGAGAAAAATATATTTAAATTTCTTAGTTTTTTAAATTTATTTATTTTAATTATTATAGAAATGTTAACTTTATTTTTTATTTTTAAAATTTGAAATTCATGTTCATTGTTATGCATTTTTCATGAGTTTGTGCAACGTTGCGGTTTTTTTTAACAATCGGACACATTGACCAAGTCAGCAAAAATCGAAATGGTTTTTGTAACATTTTAATATTGTTTTTGTTTACAGTTATTTGTTAGAATAACTACATATATAGTTACGCGTACACATTTAAAATTTACTATGAAAATCCAAAAAAAAAAAAAATAAATAAACACACAAGAAGTGTTTGTTGAACACCCAGTGGGTGTTGCTGATATTCCAGAAATGTCGTTTAAAAACTTATCATTCGAAAAAGCTAAGTGTGTTGAAGAGTATAATAGTGCTACGTTTCTATCTCTTAAAAACCCTTATTTAATGCACAAACAAAAGCACTGGTAATGTTGAAACACATTTCATTTTCTGTAAAATATAATCGATTATTGACAATTAAAAGCCTTTCTTCAAGTTCATTATTTTTTTATTTGAGTACGATAATGTCGTTTTTTTAATGTCTAGCCCCCATACGACAACGCTTAATAATAAAGTTATTTTTAAAACAGAATTGTTAAATTTTGCTAATAATTGTGAGGGTATTTAGCTTTTTTGCCTACTACTGTGTTACTACAAATACTAACGCTACTGCTAAACGAGTGATAAGAAAAACAGCACTTAGAGTGTGAGTTGCATAAATAAATAAAAAAAAAAAAAACATAAACAAAAACTACACAGTGTAGTAGTAGTTAGTAGTAGTAGTGATGTAAACAGCTACAAACAAAGGCAATAAATTTTTGCAAAACTCAAACTGCATAGAACAAATATACTCTTACACGCACACACATATGGAGACAAACAACAACAACAACAGTGATAATAATAGAGTAGTAGTGAAAAAGAGAATATTTCAAATGACTTGGCAGCATTTTCTTCCTTTAGAGAAAACAAAACAAAAACAAAAAATGGTGTTGCCATAAATTTTTTAAAAAAACTGAAAATTTAGAGGAAAAAACTGATTTTCAAGTAAAAAAAAGTGCACATACTTAAAAAAGTATAGAAATATACATACATATACGAGTATGTTCTGTAAACCGGAAAAGAGTGAAATTGAAATCGATTAAATTTTCAAAGACAAATAAAACTTAAATGCGCCAATTATCTTAAAATTTGTATAATCAAGCAAGTTATTTGAAAGGTAATTAAGTGAGTTACGAAGAGAAAAATACTAAATTCTTGCCTGATTTAAAAATTATAACAACTTAAAGCTTTATTCGATTTCAATTTGAATTGATTTCAGTTTGCAGAACACACCCGATAGTTTATTTCATAGTGTATTTTTTCATTCAAATATAACACAACAAATTAAATGTGATATACATAAATGATATGATATAAAGACACTGTGCTCGAATTTGACACTTTTCTTGCCGCCAGATGTGGCGACTGGCGGGTAAACCGAATTCTAGTATTTTGAAGTCAGAGGTGATAACCGTTTTTTTAGGTTAGCGCTTGTTTTCGATACATATACGTTATTTCGAAAATGGATGACGCTGCACAACATATATTCGCGATAAATAAACTAAGAAACCGAAATTCCGCTATAAAATTATTTTTGGGTATGGTTAAAACTTTCTTTTAATCTGCGCAGTCGTTTAAGAAATGTAAATTTGTTGGCAAAAGAACAATATGATCACATTACTAAGTGCATAAGTGCGTACGTATGATTGATATTTTATTAGTGAAACAGATGTATCGCTCATACGTACTTAAGCACTTACGTAGTATGTAATATGATTCCACTTTTCTTTGGCCAAAAAAGTTATATTTCTAAAACAACTGCGCAGAAAAATGCAACTTTCTTTAATCTAAATGTGAGTATTACTCACGGTGTGAATTCTCTTTTTCTTTGGGATCATTAGTAAGAAAAAGGATAATTACATTGCCACATTAAAAAAGGTAAAAATGTGATCCAACCAAAACGCACAATGTTAATTGTAAATAACCCAAAAAGTTTTCAGAGAATTATCTTAATAATTTTTATTATGATAGAAGGATCTTTGGCAATTATGTGTGAAACAAAATATCGGTGAAATGCTCGCCACGGCTTCGGTGACATATTTTCAATGACTCTGAGACATAATTGATGTTCAATGTCTATAATGTATCGAATTAGCTCATCCTTTAGCTCTTGAACTGTTCTTGACTTATTGACGTACATTTTTTTCTTTTAAATATCCCCAAAGAAAGAAGTCCAATGGTGTCAAATCACATGATCGTGGCGGCTAATTAACATCGCCAAGACATGAGACAATACGGGCATCGAATTTCGCGCAAAAGAGACATTGTTTCATTGGCTGTATGGCAAGCGGCACCATCCTGCTGTAATCACATATCGTCTAGCTTCCATACCCTCAATTTCTGGCCGCAAGAAGTCCGTTATCATCCCGCGATAGCGAACACCGTTCACGGTAACTGCTTGGCCGACTTCATTTTCGAAAAAGTACGGCCCGATGATGCCGCCAGCCTATAAACCGTATCAAACAGTCATTCTTTGCGATTGCAACGGCTTTTCAACAATCACTCGTGGATTGTAATTTGATCAAATGCGGCAATTCTGCTTCCTAACGAATCGATTTGGTCATTTTGATTTGAACGCTCATTTTCATAAAAGGCTTCAAGAATCTTAACACGCTGCTCCATTGTGTACTTCCCCATAGTTGAATTTGTCAAACACTGAAACAAAGAAATGTCAAAATAAGCCGGGCAAAAAAAATTGGCGTTAAGTTGTGACTCACAATTAACATAGTGCATAATGCTCACCCATTATTAAGCAAATGAGGTGAAGTTCTTACTTCAGAAATTGTAATTAAAATAACAAAATTGAAAGCAAAAAACTAAAATGTTAAAAACTTCAAAATCTGCGCAATTTGCGGAAAAACGTATTTTTTAAACAGAAAATCTTCAAAACTGCTTAATGGCAATTGGCAACGCTGGCATTTAACAATAACAACAACAAATGAATGACAAGATAAAATAAGTTATACACAAACTCCCCCTCTCCCTCTCTAACTATCCGACACATATGCACACACAAACAAACGTTATATTCTCCTTTAACTAAGCCTCCATTGTTATTGCACGATAAGTCTTGTCGCTGAAATGCTGTGTGAATAAATGATGGTGAATAGCAAAAAGCAATACCAACAACATGACATAAATTTGTAATTGTTGACAAAATGTTTCCACTTAAAAATTTATTTCTTTTTATATATAACCTAACACACCTTACCATAGGTGATAAGGGTATTTAAGTTTCGTAATAATGTTTTTATCTTACAAAAGCTTTTTTTAAAGAAAAGTCGTTAAATCAATAGAAAAAGAAAAATTATCTTCAGACTATGTGGGTTGAGTACATGTCATGAATAGATTGTGTTGTAGAATTTTGATTAGCCATTATTGACCGGCTATAGTTTTCTTGCTTTATTATTAATGCTGTTGTTATCGTTCTTTTGTTTCTTATGTCTATTTCTTTATATTCTTAACTGTTTGAATATACAACTACTTTTTTTATAAAATGAGTAGCAAATATTTTATGCCAAACTAAAGCAAAAAAAACTCATTTTCTCATTTTGAAGTGAAGATTTAACGAAGGATTAGTGAAACGAAATGCAAATTCATTATTCTAAACAATTAAATAATTACATACACACAGGCACATACCCATTAACACATGCATGCAACATGATTACTCAAAAGAAATAACCGTAAATGACAAAACATTAGGGAATAAGTGTTGTGCTGTGGTGTACGTGAAGCAAACAATACGTTAAGTTAACAAACAATTAAACAAACAAAAAAATCATTGTTATGATGACAATACACAATAGAAAAGAAATATTGTAATTAATTATAAATTAGGAACATAAAAAATGCTTTAAAATGAAGGACATTAAAACAAAAAATTTTTATAATTATAATTAAAAAACATAAGAAATCGCAAATTATTATTAGCAAATAAGAAATTAAATTAAAAAAATGTTGCCAAATATGTTTTAAAATGGTAGAGGATTTTTCGAAAACACACACTTTTACCCTTTAGCTTAAGTGTCTATTTTTACACTCGAAGACATAGAAGCATTGAACTCATTTAATGAATAGAGCAGAATGTACCAACTAGGCATGAGATCATATTTATATAAGTTATATTTACTAATGGTGTAGGGAAGAAGCCCCTTTGACCATCCAGCTTATCTCTGGCGATGATGACAAACATCAGACGAATGATGAGGAAAAAACGTTACCTACTATTAAAAAAATTCCACTTACATACAGGATCTTCAAAACAACACACAATCATATGCAGGCGAGCTACAGTAGCTTAGCTTGAAAATCCACGTGATTACTGAAACTGAAACAAGGCAATGGAAGCTTTGTTGAAAGCAAATATGCTCCCTAGAGGAGTGACGGGCTCGAAAAATGAGTGAGAAAGTGTAGCGCAAAATATCAACTCGAATGTCCTTAATGGTAAAAATCTCTTAGATGGCTTAGACTGCCATTATTAAAAATACCGTTAATATTATAGCTCATGGCGTCGGTCATTCTGTTGGAGCCTTGTTGCAATAAGATCAACCCAATCCTACTACTACAATAGTATAAAAATTGGTCTCACAGTCTGATTACAGACGTTATTCTGGTATCAGTGCCACTGGAAGTCTTCTAAATTTTGGTTTCTTCTCAATAACGGATGCAGCATTTCGAGAGTTATAGTGCTTTGGTTATGTTTGAGATCCACGGTTTGACAAACCCTGTGTAAGAAAAAGGTACTACATTCTCAATTGCAACTTGAATGTCAATTGTGGCTTCAGGGGCACTGTCAGTCACTATACTGCCCAAAGTTAAAAGCAATGTGATGAGATAGGTAAGACACCCTCTCTTCAAGACCAGGCCACACTATCAGACAATTTTCAACAGCGGTATCATATTGCTAGTGGCTGGTTGTGATATTTACGCTATGACAACTAACGTATCGGGCGTTCGAAGCCGGCGTCAAACTGTAGGTCTCTTACAATGAGTCTAAAAATAGAATCGGATGCAGAATTCCACCTTGTCGCGGTAACTATGTACATCTATGTGTTGACGTTCCTTACTTGCTTAATGGCACAAAGTTTGGACGATCCTGGCCCTGCTTAAAAAGTAAGTAAAATTAATCTCTCTTATTACTCTGAACAAAAAAGGAATAGAATATGCCAAAACGTGTAAGCCAAGTTTAAGCGCATGATCAAACACTCAGCAGAGAATACTACCCAGAAGTTATGAGAGGCAATGTACAAAAAAAAGGAGCTTGAATTGCGAGCAAACGTTCTTATTTGCTTGAGGTAGATTTTTATGTAAAAATAAAGCAAAACTGTTAACAAAACTGAAACGTACCACAAAGTTCTTTGCAATGTTTCAGCAGATTAAAACCACTTCGCTGATAAACCGTAATCCTAATCAAAAAATTCTTAACAGAAGTACTTCCATGATTAAAAGACAGCGTTTGCACAAGTGTTTCATAGCTTAAAGTAGTAAAAGCATATATTATTAAGAATATTTAATAAGAGGACAAATAAGACCGTTTATTTGTTAAACAGGTCTCGTAGCCCAACTTATAAATTCTTTGTCAATTAAAAACTTACATTCAATGGAAATAACGTTTCAAGTTCTTTAATCATCGTATTTACCTGCAAAAAAAAGAGAAAAAAATTTTTAATACAAATATATAAAAAAGGCCTAAAAAATAACTAAAATGTAACCAAAACTTTAAAGTACTAAAAAAGTACCTGTTTTATAAAAACTATTCTACATATACGAGTTTTAAACAAAAATTAAATAATAAAAAATATATGACAAAAGAATTATTTAATCTTAGTATAAGAGGGTTTTAAAAAGTACATAAAAGTACCCAAAGTTTGTTGAAAAAATACGAAAAAGTACCTGGAAAAATACTTTTCTATATATTAACAAAATACTTGAAAGCAAGAAATTATATATAAAAGATTTTTTTATTATAAATATAAAACATCATGTGGAGCATGCATCAGCTTATATGCAAGATCTGGCTAGAAAAGCTCATGCCCACGGATTGGAACCTCAGGTTACCACGTCCCGTACACAAAAAGGGAAACATAACAGTATAGGCAATCAATCTCCTCACAAAGCAAAGCTTTTTTAGTTTTATCTACTGTAGCTTACCTCCATATGATTGTGTAGTGGTAACCATCTTTGCTAAGTGGTGATAGTGATCCCTTCTCGGCATTGTACTCTTTTCCCAGTATGTGGCGTTTTTCTCCTGATGATTTGTCTGGTTTTTGTCATCATCGTCAGAGGTAAACTAGAAGGTGAGAGACAAAAAGGAGATAATTGGGCCGTAATCATATGGCTTTAGAATTGGTAAACCTACCACCGACGAAATTTTTACACTGCGACAAATCAAGGAAAAGATTTATGAAAAGCAGATCGACATCTATCACCATTTCGTCGATTACAAAGTCGCCATCGCCAGCCCCATACGTGCAAAGATATACGAGGCCATTTTCTAACTTGGCATATCCGCAAAATTTATTAGACTCTGCATGATAATTTTAACCCTCACAGGACCTATAGTTAAAATAGGAAAGAAACTCCCCGCCCCCCTCGATTTCAAATGAGTTTTCAGACAGGATGACTGTCTATTATGCGACCTTTACTCCGCTTGAAAATGTCATACGTTATGCTGCTGGGATAAAGTTGGCGCTCTTTACAGGAAATACTCGCTTATGTCAGCAACATCCATATCTTGGTGCAGGCGTTGCGAGCGGTAACTGCAACCTTTGTGAAAGTCAACAATAGTTGGTCTGGCAGTAAATGTAGACCGACGAACAGAGCGTCCACGAATTTTTTGCGGACTGTAGAAGTAGAAGGCTAGAACTGTGAGGTAGTCAGTGAGTTTATCTACCTCGACACCGCCATAACGAAGCACACACCGTACAAGCACTTCCATATTTTAGAGAAATGGCCACTCAATCCTCCAATAATTTTTAGATTTTTCAAAAAGGGGATTTTTCAAATTCCATTTTTTTTTTAGAACCAGTGATTTTTCTAGATATATTACTATATGGGTTCTATACTATACATACCTTTATATGGACTCTTTACTAGATTCCTTGCAACATCATGTATATATAGTAGTATATGTGAGCATTATTTGTTAAAATTCCATTTTTTTAGATCCATTGATTTTTCCAGATATATCACTATATGGGCTTTATACTAGACATACTTTTATATGGACTCTATACTAGACCCCTTGAAACATCATGTATATATAGTAGTATATGTGAACACTTTCCTATTTTAGAGAAATGGCCACTCATCCTTCTAAGAATTTTCAGATTTTTAAAAAAATTGATTTTTTACAATGCAATTTTCTCGAATCCGGTAATTATTTCAAACAAATCACCCTATAGGCTCTATACTAGGCTCTATGGACCACCACGTATATATAGTGGTATATGTAAGCACTTCCCAAATTTAGAGTAATAGGCACTCATCTTCCCAAGAATTTTCAAATTTTCCAGAAATAGATTTTCTCTAATCCGCTAAATATTTCAGACATAGCACTATAAGGGCTTTATACTAGACCCGTTAAGGACTATTATATTTTAGAGAAATGGTCATTCGTCCCCCACGAAATTTCAGATTTTTCAAAAAATAAATTTTTTCGAACTTGATTTTCTTTCTTGAATCCGGCAACTATTGTAGACATTTATTTGAACTCTACACTACATCCTCTGGACCACCATGTGTATATGGTGGTATATGTGAGCAGACTACCATGTGTACATAGTAGTATACGAGTATGTCAGCTCATCCTCCCAAGCATTTTCAGATTTTTCAAAGAGGCAATTTTTTAAAATTCTGCATTCTCAAATCCGTTGATTTTTCCAGCTATACCACTATATTGGTCTACCATGAGTATACGGTGGTATATGTTAGCTCTCCCATATTTTAGAGAAGTGACCACTCATCTTCGCAAGAATATTCAGATTTTTCAGAAATGGATTTTTTGGTGTTCGATTTTCTCGAATCCGATAATTATTTCAGACATGCCACTTTATGGGCTCCATACCAAACCCCATGGGCCACCATGTGGATATAGAGGTATAAGTGAGAACTTCCTTAATTTAGAGAAAAAACCAATCCTTTCAAGAATTTTCAGGTTTTTCAGAAATGGATTTTTTGAAGATCGATTTTATCGAATCAGGTAAATATTTTAAACGTACTACTCACTATAAGGGCTCTATACTAGACGCTTGGACCACCAGGCATATTTAGTGGTATATGTGAGCACTATCATATTTGAAAGAAATGGCCAATCAATAGTCTAAGAAATTTCAGATTTTTCAAAAAAAAAAATTTGATTGATTTTTTTTTTATTATTATATTTTATCAAGAAATACCACTATAGTATATAAGAGCAGCTTCGTATTTCCACGAAATGTCCCCTTATCCTTTCAAGATATTTTACATTTTGTATATAGTCACTATTGACCTCTTAAGTAATGTCCGATAATTCAAATTTATCTTTACTTATGAAATAATTAAGCACATTGAGATATAACAACTACATTGGATGATCAATTTTCGAAAATGGATGGATCCAGGTGTTAGCTTGCGCAAAAGGCCACGATCTAAACTTAAAAGGACGACTAATTTGAAGAACACATCACCAAGCTTGGTGTCCAAAAATAACAAATTGGAGAAGAAGCCCAGAATTTCAAAGATTTTGGTAAACTAGGGTAAGTACATATAAAAAAGTACTTAATAGTACCAAAGAAGTACTTAAATGTGCCTAAATTATATATAAATAATAAGTTCTTAATAAGACTAAACTATTCCAAACTAAATAAAATATTAATAAAATATTAAATCGTTCCTTATTTACAAATAATTAAATGGAAATTTCATGCATACACACCTCATCATGACATATCCATCCCCTATAGACTTTAGCTTTCGCAACGATTTAAATTCATATTTAAATAAATCAGAATGTCAAACATAATTACAAGTATGTGAATACGATTATAATGTATGTCATGATAAATTTTTCCAGAAGAATAGCAAGAAACAAAAAAAAACATATTGTGGCTGCAGAGCTTTTCAACGACACACACTTTTCATATAAAAAAGCCAAAAGAAATGTAATCTTACAGTGTAATCTGCTCGGGAGGAGCTCTTTAAATGTAAAGAAAAGAAAAGCGGTTTTAACTTTAACTGCAATTCATTTTATAGTGTTTTTACTGTAATTTTCTTTATTATAAATAATTTTATTATTTAAACAAAAAAAACAAAAAACTTAATAAAATGTGCCATTTTTATTAACCAGAGAGAGTATAAGACTAAAAGTAAAATGGTGTAACAACTAAAGCTTAAAAATAATATGATATGGGTATGAGTATGAAAGTAGAGAATAAATGAATATATTGCATGGGCTTTAAGTGCTTAACTAATAATCGTTAGGGCCTCCTTTACTATCAACTTCAGTTTCTCTGTGCCTCATACCAAAGTAGTTTGCGGCATGCGTTGGTGTTTTTTTGTTTGTTGGTTGGTTGGTTGGGGGTAATCGATATAATTTTAGAATTCATTAGTACGCCTTATAAATACCGTTATAAGTGCGTGAGATGGCAGAAACACTGACAACATGATTAATTATCGATTTTTCGATAACATTATAGATGAAGAAATTGCTTTTGAAAACTTAAGGTATAAAACAAATTAAAGAACATTATCCACAATTTATTAACACAGGGTCAAAGGCCAAAATTGTATACATAAACAGACAAACATATAAAGACACATTGCGCATAGTAAACGAACGGTTCTTAGAATACGATACCCTACTTTTCCTAGTTTTTGTAGATTTCGAAGTAGCATTTGATGTCATCAAGAGGGTGAAATACAAGTCGTACTCGAGAACATCGGTATTTCAGACCTGTTCATTCCCTTAGAGAAGCTATACAAAGATGCCGCATGTTTTGCACTTTTTAAGGGGCAGGGAAACAAGTTAAAATCAACGCCGGAGCAAGAAAGTGTATAAAGGAGAAGCTGATTCCAGAATTGTTAAGCTGAATCTCTGGACCATCTGGTCACTGATGAACTTTTGGAAAAACTTAATAACTATGGCTTCAGTGATTTTGGCTGCGCCGATGATCTGCTCATCTCGATGTTCAGTTGGTTGGACGTAACATTCAACGTAACATTCAACTGAGCTTAACCATAAAACCTGCATACACGGTTGAATTCTCAGATGAAATAAAATATCTATGGATCGTTCTGGATAGGACTCTTACCAAAAAGGCGATTATGCTTGTCAGCGCCTCTATGGTAAAATGTGGTGTCAAAAACCCAGAATGATCTACTGGTACTTTGTTGCCCCAGTCACAACCAAGACAAGATTAAGAATATATGTAAGAAAAACGAAAGTGCTAATAATGAAGAGCGATATAACAGAGCCTTTAGAGTCGACTATGTCGTTAGTACTATAACGAACTCAGTTGGTTCCTCAGAGGATATTGAGAATCGCATAAGGTCTGGGAAGCAACGATTTGGGCAATTGGCGAACATTTGGACATTGTCTCCACTTTCATCGAATATAAATATTCAACTCGAACGTGAAGTCAAGACATTGTATGGCTGCGAGACCTGGAACGCCGCACCTTGCGACAGCAAGGTTATGCAGGTATTCATTAACAGATCTTTGTGGAGGATTATGAGAGTTTTTGGCCCAATACGATAGCAAATACTGTGTTATGGCCCCAAACTAGTCAAGATAGAAATAAGAAGATGCAAATGGAACGACATAGCACAAAATGCACTAAATTGGAACTCACAAGATAGCCAACGAAGAGGAAGCCCCGCTTATATCTGAAGAAGACGGGTTTAAAAAAAGGTTGCAAAGGTAAGAAAAAGTTGGAGTAAGATAAAGAATATGGCCAAGGATAGATCAAACTGGAGATCAATTGACATATGTAGTCAGGTGATCTTAGAAACTTTGGCATTCTGTGAGGTAAGGTCAAAAGTTGTTATGGACTGCATGACATCTTTCAATGGATTTGACGACCACAACAGGGTTACTCCAAGTTGGGCCCGTGATCATGAGGGCCATCTTCGGAACGAAAGGGCTGACTGTTTAGTAAACAGGGGGCTTGCCGGGTTTTCATTAAGCCTGAAATATTTTTCGGTGTTCCTGTGCACACGCATATTTTGCATAATACTCGAAGGTTCCCCTCGATTTTCCGAGTGTAGATTTACTTCATTTTCACTTGCGTTCGGAAATATCTGAGGAGAAAATCTAGTGTTTTAAGTATTTATATGATATCATATAGTCAGGCGGTAAGTCGAAAGTTGTTAGAGACTGCATGACATCTCTCAATGTACTTGGCGTTCACAACAAGATTACTTAATGTTGAGTCCCTGGTCATGAGGGCCATATTGGTAACGAAGTGGCTGACTGCTCAGAGAACAGGGGAATTCGCTTAACCATTTTTCGACGACCCTGTGGTTTTTATTCCTTGGCTGAGGATGAATTCGTTCGGTTTTGTAGGAGTGCCTCCAGTATGACACCAGCGAGGAGATTTTTTTCGCTTTCTCACGGTAGATCCAAAAAATCATTGCTAATTACCTGGCATTTTGGTCTTTGATGTCTGGTCTTTGAGTATTTTGGAAAATGTTGGGCATGGCATATGCCGAGATATCTGAACACGTACTTTGGGAGTGCAAAGATGAAGTTCCTGGGGAAATGATGTGGCGACTTCAACCACTCTCTCCCCACATAGGATTACTGGCTTTATTTATAGCTTCAATCTGATATGAACTTGTGAGGCTGCACAAAAGACCCTTCGGATCGGCTGCATTTTTTCCCTGACCAATACAACATAACAATGTCTATAACAAAAAAAAGCACAGTATAGTATATTTTTTTCTCCGTCAAAGCATCCATTGCTTTGTTTCAGTTTCTTTAATCAATTTGATCTTTCAAGCTAAATAGATGAATTATCCACTGTAGCTTCCTCCATACGATTTTGCATGGTGGTGACGATCCTTGCTAATTGGTGGTGATCTTTACTTTAGCATTGTAATTTATTTCCCAACAGATGGCGCGTTTTCCTGATCATTCGTCTGATGTTTGTCATCATCTTCAGAGGTATGCAGACGATGAAGATGGAGTTGTCTGCAGGGAAGTTGAAGCCTCTCTATTAAACATTCGAAACCACAATTAAATTTTTCTTCATCATGTCCTCTGCTGGGACTCGAATGTGAGTCATTTATGTTGTTATGCGTTCGCTCTAACCACTTCACCAAGCCACCCTAAACTGACAACACTGTGAACAAAAAAATATGACATTATTTTAAGTAAATTTCCAAACTTTAACCAATTTAATCAAAACTATCAAAAATTTAAAAATATTTGCAAGAAACCGTACAAATTTCGTTTTTGGTACTAATTTTTCAGTATTTTTGATAATACCCCATTCTTTCCTATTTGAAAGCCACTATTAGCCAAAAAAAAAAACTAAATGGCTATAAATCATTCTATTTTACTGTTATTTTATTTATTTTGTGTTTTTTGTTTTTATAAATGATGGCCTATAATGAGCAGATGTCTAGTGGTCTTAAAATGAAATATGTTTTAATTTCTTATATTTCAAGCTTAAGTTTTATAGAAACAAAACGAAAAAATCAAATCAAGTTTTCCAAAATATGCAAACAATGAGGGATTTGATTTAAGTTTTTTGGCAAAGGATGGTAGAAAACATATATAAAAATATTTGAGAAATGTAAGAAAAAAATAAATAAAAATTAAACACATTTGCTTGTAACGAGCTTTATTAAAACAAATATTTGCCATTTTTCGGGTAAACTTAACAACTTTTGGGTTTTCTGAGCGAAGAACTGATTTAATTGCATATTGTAGGCCTTTACGGAATTTTAATTTAAACCACTAAGAGACTTCTAATGCGTATTGTCACTAGCAACACCTCATGACTCATACTTGAGGGGCGGACAATCCAGGATGTTAAATTTTCTCATATTTGGGAGTACCATACGTAAGGACGGTTGTTCTAATGAGGATATTTCGGTGCGAACAAATGAAGCTCGAAATGCATTTCAATCTCTGCACAGAATATAGCGTGCAAGCAACGTGTCGACTGACAAAAGACTGAAAATCCTTTGATAGCAGAGTCAAATCAATATTTTTGTATGCTTGTACCACTTACTGTTTTAGGTATATAAACATATAAAAAAATGGCTGTTTGAGTATAGCAAACTTGCAATGATTTTGTGTAGCAAGAGCCACTTTCATAAGCAAAATGTATTAGATATGCTAGGCTTACTACGTCAGCATGCCATGCTCGTTTGCAACAAAGAGTGATGTCTCCTAATATGAAATAAATATTTTTAGAAAATTTTGTCAAAATAAATTATTTTTTAAGTTTTTTTATTTTACAAACCCTCATTTTACAAGGTACCTAATGCAACAAATGCAACAAAGAGTGATTTTCCCTATTATATTTTAATATAAATTCACTAAAATTCTAAACTCAATATTTGGACACAAATATTTTTTTTTTTTTTTTTTTGAAATATTTTATATGAATTTTCATATAATTGATTATTTCGTTTGTAGTGTCATAAAAATCCTTTGAAAAATATTTACAGTATATCGAGAATGAACTTACACTCATTTGCTACGTATGCAAGACTTGCTATGCTTGTTTGCAACAAAGAGTGATTTCCCCTAATCTTTTTTAATATAAAATCATTACAAATCTAATCTCAACATTTTTAAATGTTATATATAAGTTATCATATGATTGATTATTATTTCGTTTGTAGTGTCATAAAAATCCTTCAAAAGATATTTATACTATCAATAGATTATTATCTAACCTTTTTTAATATAAAATCATTACAAATCTAATCTCAACACTTTTAAATAAATATTTTTTAAATGTTATATATAAGTTATCATATGATTGATTATTATTTCGTTTGTAGTGTCATAAAAATCCTTCAAAAAATATTTATATTGTCAATAGATTATTATGATGCTTATTTTTCAATTTTGCAGTAGTTTTAGTTGTTTTTGTTTTATGTTTTACTATTTCTAATAAAATAAAAAGACGAAAAAAACGTATTACTAAACAAATATTTTGCTAAGGAAGTGTCATTCTTGATAATACAGGCAACGACGACAATGTAAATAAATCCCACCCTATTTACAGCAGATAAAAGGACATCGAATTCAATCTGAAACCCATTAAAATTATTAAACAAATATGCCGTTTATATGAAAACATCATAGAACATCATATTGCAAATACACTCAAAGAAAATATTTGTAATAGTTTTTAACGTAAAAGTACCTAAGAGAGGTACTGTGATGAGAACAAAACGTTTTTCTAATAGAAAAGTATCTCTTATTCTCTTAGAGCATAATACTAAATGGGATTCGATGATGAAAAGAGTGTTCCAAAAATGTTTTGCTACAGTGTTACCAGCATTGTTATTATTATTATTGTATTAATATACAATAACGTCACTACAACATACATCGTAACACTGTGATAATATATTTAAAAAAAAATTTTTAAGAACCTTTTACTTTTCTATTTATAATTATAGGATTAGGGAAACAGCTAAACTAGAAAGGTAACACAGTAACGCAACTGAATACAACGCCATTTGAAAATTAACGTTTTTAAAATGCTCATTGACCCGATTCATAGACAGTTGGGTAATGGATAATGGGTAATAATAACAACAAAAACAAACAAAATAAAAATGAACAATGAACTCTATGGTTAAATCAGAGCATTATGAAAACAAGAACTACAAGAATTTAAAAAATAAAAAAAACACAAAATTTTGTGGAAAAAAATTAAATGAAAAAAGAACGGCAATAGCAATTACAACGAATATTTTCTGAGTTAACATTATATACCCTACAGCACCATGGTTAGGTACGGGTATATTCTGTGAGCGCTGATGTTTGTAACACTTTTAGATAAATCCAACTTTAGTTATAATGATCGACTGGGTCACAAGGAAAAATGTCTGATTATTCTTCTGCTCGTCTGCGTATACAAATTGTATAAAAAATATGGGTAACAGGCTCAAATAGGGTTATAATGGTAAGGAAAGAGTACACGACTATCTAGCTAAACGATACGCAAATTTCTCCCGAGCCATTATGTGGACTAACAAAAATTCACAGATTCAAACTATTTAGGAACTGAATGGAGGCTAAACGATTTCTAATTCCTAACAGGGGAATCTCAGATAAGCTGCTTTCGTTAAACTTAAGGCTTTTGTCATGGTACTTTAAAGGCTTTTGCAGCCTGATGTGCCACTTGAACAAAATTGGTCTCTCCAAGGAAATGCTTTGTAGGAAAAATCTGGATGTATCCATATTTCGGGCTATCGAGAGTGCTCCTGGCAAAGCTTTAAGAAATCTAATAAACTTTCTAGTGAGACATATAATGAATGCAGGTGAGTGAACTTGTCTCTTTTTTTCTTTGTCACTTCTCTAGGGAGCATATCCACAACGTATTCATTGCTTTGTTTCAGTTTCATTATCAAGTTGATTTTTTAAGCAAAGTAGATGATTGATCCACTGTAGGCCCCTCCTTCATATGATTGTGTAGTGGTGAATATCCTAGCTAATTGGTGGTGATCTTTACTTCAGCATCGTATTTTTATCCTATGATTCGTTTGATGTTTGTCATCATCACCAGGGAAGGGCGATTTTTTTTTTTTATGGAGTTGTCTAGAGGGAAGTTTACACCTCTTTTTTAAACACTCGTAACCACACTTAAAACTTTTTCATCATGCCCTCTGCTGGGGCTCGAACCTGAGTCGTTTGCATTGTTATGCTTGCGCTCTAACTACTACACTACCACCAGTGGACTTGTGAACTATCCTATAGTAATCAAATCTTCTAATCTAGATTAACGTTGTCTAAACAAACCAGGCCTTAATAAGTTTTCAATAGCTTGTAACTAGAATGTCGATTATGGTAGAAATTGCTACATAATTGACTTGTATGAAGTTTCTCAGTTTTATTCGGAGGCCCTACTACCTTGATTAAAGTTTCCGGAATAACTCCAACCCAACGTAAACTCAAATCGGAACGATGAACGAAAACTTTTTGATCAAGGAGTATGTTCCATAGTGCTATCGCTAAGAGCACAGACCCATGAAAGCTGCTAAAGATATAGACATGGGAAAGAAAATCCCACGACGATGCCGAACTAAACCTGAATATTCAACTGATGAGTTCCTCACATAAGCCAACCGTTGCCCCTAAAGTAGTTGATCCAATGCAACAGTGACACAATGCAACTGAGACAATCCAGATCAGGCACTACGAAGTTTACACTGTTCGTTCGATCCCCTTTCAAACCTTAGAAAAGACATAGTCCTCCGGAAAAGGCTAGAGCATTCTGGATATTCCATAAGTATTCATCTGTGTTCCATCATGCTCAGCAACCATTTGTACCACAAACTCGACATTATCTTTGCGCAAGAGCCAGACTCTTTGAAATTATTACTTATCAGCTATATTTCCATTTACGATTCACTGCTAAAACGGAACAAAATCAAACCATTTCTCAAGCGAATGATTACAGTACGTCAATAATTTGCGAAAAAGTTCATGGTGAAGCTTCGCATATGGTGGCAAAGCCAGAATTGTCGCCAAGAAATGTAATGTTGTGTGTCTAGTAGAAACAAACAACTAATTTTGATCTCTACTATCTACCATCAACAAATAACGAGCAATTCAATTAAAAGGACCAGAACAGATCATCAGAAAAGGTGTTGTGTTTCATCATGACAACGCCAGACTACACGCACCTTTGATGACCCGACACTAAAACTAAGAGAAGTTTCTATGCATCCACTCTATAACACGAACCTTACATCTTAAAATTATTATTTGTTTTTCTAGGATCTCTGCAGAACGCTCTGAAAACCCCGAAGTTCTATGCTAATAGAATAATGGCTTTACCCCAAAAATGGTTAAGGATTATCGATCAAAACGACTCATAATTGCTTTAATAAAGCTCGTTTCAAATATGAGAAAAAGGTGTTTCATTTTTGATCAAATTTTTAAGCGAAGTTAACACAGTATCCAATATTAATTTGTTGTTCATATCAGTTAGACATGATATCGCTCCAGTGTCCAGTGAGCTTATGCAGCTGAGAGAAGATTTTTTCTTTTTACGCTGGTGTCGAAGGCATTGGCGCAGATTCCTATAATCTCCTAGGACTTGAGATTTAACTCCCGGATACGTCTCGCAGGCACTTCTGTGGCGTAAACCTACACTTGAAAATTAATTTTATTATTTACAAGTTTACACTTATTAATGTGTAATTGTAGCCACGCTAAGCCAATGGTTTGACAGCAGTGCAATCATCGGGCAGTTTGAAGGAAATCCTAAGTTTATCAGAATAAAAACTCGATCCTGTGTTCATTTCCAACTTTGAATAATCGGTGAAAATCGAGACTGTTTTCTCCCGAAGGGCTGATCACACAGCCCTATCGAAGGGCCTCAAACTGAATAAATGTTTCCTGAGGCAGACTCAGTCGGAATAATTTTAAAGCAAAAATGTATGGTGTAGGGTATACATAAGCTGAAAAGTAATCGCCTTTTTTTTAATTTCTGAGAATACCTTTTTTTATTTTTAACAGGTCATTTCAGTTTAGACATTTCAACAGGGAAAATGTTATGTTTTTATGACAGTAAATAAATTAAAAAATTAACTATTTTTTCTTTTCTTAAAAACTATTGAAAAATATTTCCGGAATTTGAAACCCATTACAAATATTACTTTGGAAATACAATATAATCATCATCAAGAGTGTTAATAGAGTGTAAACAATATGGTACATTATTTGTTACAACAACTGCAGCAACAACAACAACTACTATTATTACTACCACTGCTGCTGCTGTTGCTGTTGCTCTATTTGCTTTATTATTTTTTCTTACACATACACTCACTCATCACTCCCTCCCTCTTTACTTATACTAAGTAATTGCAAGAATCGTAAAAAGACGACTACTGAAGTAGCGATATGACTCGTATAAACAAGAAGAAGACAAAGCAGAAGAGGCAAGCACTGTGTACCCGGCACTTATTAATACGATAAACAATAACACTATTTAAGTAAACAATATACTATACAGTTGGTTACAAAAATTTGGCGCATACCTATACTTGTATTTCAACTTAATTGCTCTTAATGTATATTTTAATTGCTTAAGTGTTTAATTTTGTGTGGCACTGTTTGAAAGTTTTCCTTTCTTATGTTTGTTTGTTGTTTTTACCTTCTTTTTTGGGATATCCAGTATTTAAGAAAGAAAAAAAGAAAGTATGAGTAAAATTTTTTTTTATCATTATTAATGATGTTGTTATTATAGGAAAATTTTCTCTCCCTCTATCTCTCTCTCTATTGCTTTTATCACATTATTTTCACTGTTTTATGATGCATTTAAAAATAGAAAGGTGTTTCACTTACAAACGTACAAGCAAACAGTCATAGACACTTTATTTTTTCAATATTTTATTTTACTCGTTATAGCCAAGTTAAGCTAAACTGATGAAGTCTTAGACGTTGAAGACAACGATGTTAAAACAATACGTATCATATTACATTTCACATATTGACCCATAAAATAAGCAAAAAAAGAAAGAAGTTTTTTTTTCGCAAGATAAAGTAAAATTACAAAAATAAAAATGAAAACTACAATTTTTATACTTCAATTACAGTGATATTGGGTATAAAAGTTAATAATGACGATTTGGACAACATATGGCATAACTATCACATATGGTTTGTGTCAATAATCACATATATGATATTTTCGAGGGTAAACATTTGTCAAAGTGTAAACACATATTTTTTTCAGTCGCTATAGTAATGTCGAATTTTGTACCTAAAAAAGATGTTTTGCGGGGAAGTCTGCTTACCTTCTTTCATTTGAAGAAAACGGCTGCTGAAAGTTATCGATCGTTGACAGAAGCTTACGGTCAACATGCATTAATTTAAAAAAACTTGTGAACGATGGTTTGCACGATTCAAAAGTGGTGATTTCGACACAGAAGACAAGGAGAGACCTGGTCAGCCGAAAAAGTTTGAAGATGAGGAACTGGAAGCATTACTCGACGAAGATTGTTGTAAAATGCAAGAACTTACATTATCATTGGGAGTCACACAACAAGCCTTTTCCTTACATTTAAAAGCATTGGGATTCATTCAAAAGCAAGGAAATTGGGTCAAATATAAATTGAAGCCAAGGGACGTTGAAAGGCGATTTTGCACGTCGGAAATGATGCTTGAGCGCTACAAAAGAAGTCAATTTTGCATCGTCTTGTTACTGGTAATGAACAATGGATACATTACGGTAACCACAAGTGCAAAAAGTCTTATATAAAGCCTGGGCAACCAGCCAAATCAACGCCGAAGTAATGCTCTGTATTTGGTGGGATCAGAAGGGTGTTTTTTATTATGAGCTGTTGATGAAGTCGAGTCAGACGATCACAGTGGCCTGTACCGAACAGAATTGATTCGTTTGAAGAGAGCAATCAACGAAAGACGACAAGAATATTCGACCAGACACGAGGCCAAATCTTCCATCATGACAATGCTCGGCCAAATGTTGCAGTACCGATCAAAAATTATTTGGAAAACAGTGAATGATAAGTTTTGGCTCACCAGCCTTATAGCCCTGACCTTGCCCCTTCTGCATACCATTTGTTTCGATCGATGCAGAACGCCATTACTGCAATACGTTTCGCTTCAGAACAGGGTATCAGAAATAGGCTTAATTCAGGTTGACCAATTTCACCACTTGTAGAATATCTAGAATGCTATCGCCTTCTCTTCTCTTTCTATGGAAAGGACCAAGTCCCTTCTTAGATTTGGAAGGGGGTCGATCGGGTTTCTGTCGGGCATAATTACGCCTTGGGACGCCCTGGTTATGGGTACCGTAAGAGCTGTGAGGTTGGGGAAGAGGAGGAATCGGTACACCTGCTCTGTGAGACTCCAGCTCAATGGGAGCTTAGACTAAGGCATTTGGGTGCATTTTATTTCTATGATCTAGACTGTCTTAGGGATGTGTTACTGTCGAAGTTGATTGACTTCATCAAGGGTACTGGTAGGAGATATTTTTTGGGTCTCTCATGCCAAGGCCCTGTAAAGGGTAGCACAATGGGCCATAGGGCTTCCGATTTTACTCATAAATTTGCGAGCGGCCCACATAACCTTACCTAAGTTCAGGCAACTGAAAGCTATAAACGCTTTTCAATTTTGCTCTTTACATCTGCTGTTGAGCCGCCTGTACTGTCAATGATAATACCCAAGTGGCAGAAATTATCCTATGAGAATGCGGATGCGGATTATTTGAGGCTCTGTGTTTTCATAAATATTGTCTTAGTTTTGTCTACTCTGAGCCGGAGGCCTTACTGCATTCCTACCTGTCATATATCGTTCAACTTGGATATTATATGCGAAAAGCTGTATTATAGGAAACATGTCGTCGGCATAGTGAAAGTGAGACCACAGGTTATTCCACTATTTGAGGTTATTGCCGGTCCCATGACATTGTTTAGCACAAGATTGAATAAAAGGGGAGAGAGTACACACCCTTATAGCACCCTTGTTTGAACTGCTCTACAATTACGGTAATGGAAGAACGAATATGCTGATTAATAAAAGTAGGGGATCCAACTCTATGTTTTTATGATTAATCATTGTTTTAATGCGGCATTTGTTCCCGATAATCAGATATTCATACGTAATGCTAGTTTTTCTTGCAGAGGGCATTTGTTTGTGGCTTATTTGGCTTGTTTGATAAGTTATTTTCATAAATACTACTCATTAGCGTAGAGTACGAAGGAAGTATGACATGTTCTTAACCTGACATAATAATGGCGGTATATATAGAAAAAGCTTTGTATAATGGAAACTTGCATCCACACATTTTAAATATCATTTAGACCTGCCAACTCATTCGTATAGTAACAGGTGTTCAAAAAAAGCGTTTCAGTGATTTTTTCATTTTATAATGGCAGAAATTAGAAATTCATGGTGTGATTAAATACTTACATAAGAAAGGTTTATCGGGACAAGAACTCCATAATGATATGGTGAATGTGTTAGGTGAAAGTGCTCCTTCATATGCAATAATAATAAATTGCATTGCTGAATTTAAATGTGGTCGTACTAGCATTGAAGACAAAGTGGACGTCCAAAAACTGGAAAAACGCCAGAAATTATAGCTAAAGTACATGATGTGGTATTAGAATATCGACGAGTGAAAGAAAGTGCGTGAAATAGGTTACGTCATAGGCATCTCAAATTATAAAGTGCATTTTATGTTGCATTAAGAATTACAGATGAAACAGCTTTCTGCAAGATGGGTGACGCATTTGTTAAAAGTTGAAATAAAACGTATTCAAATGTAATATGTAATTCAATATTTCTTAAGCTTGTTTGGATCGGAAATCATAACTGTTGAAGAAACATGGATCCATTACTATACACCAGAGACAAAAGAACAATCTAAGCAATGGACTGAAGCTGGTGGAAGTGCACCAAAGAAAACAAAAACTGTACAATCGGTTGGTAAAGTCATGAAAACGGTTTTCTGGTATTACAAAGGTATTGTAATAAGCGACTATCTTCAAAAAACGCCTCATCCCACAAGAGTGTGGAGTTAGCCTTGCTAACTAGCGTTTTACTTCGAATGAAAATACAATGGCAGCTATAAACGATTATTTTGAAGAGCTTGAAGAAAATAGAATTGCTAGAAACCCGCTGGCCTAAGTGTATTGAAGTTTCAGGAGGTTATACGTGGGGTACTATTTATATTTCGGGAACTGGCAACACTAATAACAATAGCTAAAATCTGGCAACACCATAATAAAATTTTACATGTTTTGATGTACAAGTGCTATTTGTTTTGTTTACAGTGAGTTAAGAAAATATATTTGGCCAAAAAATGGAAATTTCAAGAGATTTTCGTCGTGGATTATCTCAATATCGCATAGTGAACTCAATCGTGATCGTAGTTCGGTCGCCGACTCATTTCGTGAAGGTATTAACTGGTAATGTAAGATCGTAATGTGACATATTGTGGGATAGTTCAATAAATACGATTTTGCATGAACACTTAGTTGTGAAAAAAAATGTTGATCTCGTAGGATAACCCATAATTTATCAATCGCTCAGAAAATAGGTTCGCGTCAATTGGTGTAAGAAAATTATTGAAAAATTGGAACGTGGTGCTCCAAAAAACGTGTATAAAATCGTAACAGGTGACAAATCATGGATATATTGCGTATGAGGTGGAAACAAAAAAGCAATTGTCCGTTAGGGTATTCGAAGACGAGCTAAAGCTAATAAAACTTATTCGTGGAAGAAGCACAGCGAAGCAACTGGTCGCCTGTTTCTTCGGCCGAATGAGTTATGTGATTACTATTCCGCTTGAGCAACGTATGTCGGTCCATTCTGAGTGGTACATGACCATTTGTTCGCCGGTAGTCTTCGGAAAAATTCGTAAAACCAACTGCCAAAGACGAATCATTCTCCACCATGACAATGCGAGCTCTCACACATCTCGTCAAACAGAAGAATTTTTAAGCAGCAAAGAAGCAGTTAAAGCGTTCAAAAACCATGTTTTGAAGGTGTCTCAAGAGGAATGGAAAAACTGCTTTGAGAAATGGCTTGAACGAATGCAAAAGCGTATCGATCATCAACTGGAATATTTTAAAAAACAATGAAATCAATTTCATTTAAAAATATTTGGTATTATTTGCTATTCCCGAAATATAAATAGTATCCATCGTATTGAAAAATAAATTAATTTTAATGTAAGGCTAAGAACACTTCGAACTGCCCTCGTAGAATAGACAAAAACCTATATTTTGAACTTGAACAATTAGACCTTGGCTTTCTTACTACAGTATTGTCAGGCGTTATGCCACTACTAAGCATTCAATGCTTATTATTGTAAAATTCTAGCATTTTTTACAGTTTAGTCACTGAAATCAGTCAGGCAATAATTTTCTACTGATCATGCTTGAAAATCATGACAATAATTATAGGAAATTTTTCAACGGTTCTTCGATTAAATTAAAACTAAGCCCTACTGTATAAAACAACAACTTACAGATGCTTTTTTTAAAGAGAATTTGGTTAAAAATAAAATTTTAATTTATTTTTATTTTTTTTTTAATTTTAAAAATAATTTCAATTTTATCTATTATTTAAATCATTGTAATTGTGATGGTAATTACTCAATATTTGTAATTATAATTAAATAAATGCCATCAATTAAAGTTTCACTTCTTACCAAAACTTGTTTCATGTTTTTCTTTTTTTTTTTCTATATGTTTTGTGTTGTGGGTTTTCTAGTAATTATTGATGACATTTATCCCCTGCCATGTTTATTAACGTCTTTTTTTTCTTCTTAATACTCATGCTCATCGTATCTTTTAAAAGTGTTAGAGCTTCTTAAACAGATTATTTTCTTATGAAAAACATTATGTGTTTGTGTGTATACGTCCGTCCGTCACTTTACTTAAGCCATGACCTTAAATGGATGAGCAGATAAAAGTCAACGTATTGCTGCCTAGAAGATATTAGCGGTTAAAGTTGGTTACATTGAAAATGAAAATTTGTTTTCTTCTTCAACTTTAATTGGTCAGAGTATGACGAGATTTGTCTTGTGACATGTGTAATAGTTGACAGCTGCTATTGCTGTCATTTGTTATGTCAAGGAGAAGGGGGAAATTTTTTAATCAATATATTTAATGTCACATTAAATGGTTTAGAAAAATGGACTACTGTTGGCTAATAGATAAAGTTAATGTGCTCAAGTGGCACGTATTGTTGTTAAATTAGTGGCCAATTCTTGGTCTCGATTGCGACTTTTAAAGTTTATTGATCAAATCGTAATAATAATACAGGGAAGGTTTCAAAGCAGACTAGACAACATATTGTGAGATGAACAAGCAATTTTCGGAGTGCACGCAAAAAAAAAACAGTCTGTAAAGGCCGTATATACTGGGGCCAGCTGTCGAATCACTGTGAAGAAAGCATTATAATTATTATTATTATCAACCCATGAGATCTATTGTGCCCCTTCCGGTCCATAGTTGTTCAGCAAATCTGCTGTCTTCCTAATGAAAACTAACAGATCTAAAACTATAATGTTGGATATGTCTCCAAATAAGACCCTATTTCTAAATAAATATTTCCATCTAAACCTATCAAGAACTCCACGTTCACTCAATTTGTATTCCGCTGGACTCTGATGCCTCTGAGCAAGCAGAGTCTACAAACATCCACATCTGTGACCGCCTTCCTCTTTAGATGCACTCTTAGGCTGCAGAGGCCCGTGAGTCCAGCTTGTCAAAATTGAGAATATTAGAGCGACCCCCAAATTTCGGATTGATCGCCTCCCTAGCATTTGGCAATTTTCCAAACCTTGATTAGATTGAGGGTAGTGGTAAATGACACTGCACAGCAAGGTTTCGATCCCAGTAGGATCGACAAATTTCGGTTGTGTCCAGCAGTGACGCAGTCATTCATTTTGGAGCCATCGGTATACCAGTTTAGATCAAACTCACTCCGAACTAAGACCCCATTAGACCAACAATCCTGGCCTGGGAGTTCAAGTCTGAATCTCCTACCAAAGCATAGATTCAAAGCCATAACATACTCCACTCTGAGGGCACCCTTTTGACGCCATTACAGTGGATTCCTCCACATCAAGAAACGAGCTGTCCTAAACATGGAACCTATCCAAGCTATAATTGCCTTCTTCACTCCTTTTCGTTTCAAAGGCGCTCTAAATATCTAAAAAGGCACAAAGAGCCACTTCTCTATCAGAGAATGCCTTTTGAATACTGCCCAGAAGAGACAAAATGGCACCTTCAGTGGGCGGAGAATGCATCAAGTAATTGTATTCAAATTAAAACCTTTTATTCAGCCTAGTAAGTCACAATGTTATGAGACTCTTTGGAGAGTGCCGAACAAACTGCTATTGGATGGTAGCGCATAGGGTTTTCCTTGCTTGCCTTTACCTTCCTATTAAGTGAACTGAGTCTACCCGTCGGAGAATAAGGTTACAGATCCTCGTACCACTGAGAAAACTTTGCTGATATTCGCTTAGTAAATTGTTTGAATTTAAATACAGGGTGTCCGCCGGGAAGTTATACTACTTTTGCCGCCATTTGGGTAAACGTTAGTCTTGACAGTTCATATTTGGCAGTCGTGAAGTAGAGACCTGGCAAATTTATTATGCAAAATTATTCAGTAAACCAACGTGTTTTAATCGTTAAAACATTTTATCAAAATCAATCTTCGATTACTGCGACGATGAGAAAGTCACGTGAAATTTATGGGAGAAACTACGTGCCAACAAGACGCACTATTCATCGTGTAGTGAATAATTTCGAAGAAAGAGGAACTGCAGCTGATAAGCCCAAGCATGGACCACAACGTACTACAAGATCGGCTGATAACATTACTGTTGTTCAAGGAAGTGTTCAGTACAATATATCAACCACAATTCCACGCCGTGCTCAGGTGCTTGGTCTTCAAAGAACAACTTTGGTCACAATTTTGCACAAAGATTTACATCTGTTTCCATTTAAGATTCAGTTGACACAAGAGCTTCTTCCAGAAGACCATTTACGCCGCCGTACATATACCAATAGGATGTTACAGCTCACCCATGACAACCCCGATTTTCATGAAAAAATCATAATAAGTGACGAGACACATTTTCATTTGAATGGTTATGTGAATAAGCAGAATAGTCGGTTCTGGGCAACGGAAAACCCTCAAATTATTCATCAGTCAGTTTTGCATCCATTAAAACTGACAGTCTTGTTCTTTGAAACTGAAAACGGCGTAACGGTAACTTTCAATGGGGAGCGATATCGTGATATGATTGAAAACTTTTTAACGCCACAACCACCGCATGCTTTTGGACTTGACTAACATGTGGTTTCAACAAGACGGTGCCACATCGCATACAGCCAGGATTACAATGGAATTGCTGCGAGACCTCTTTCCACAACAAATTATTTCAAGGAATGGTGATGTTGATTGGCCTCCACGGTCGCCTGATTTGACTGCTCCGGACTTCTTTTTGTGAGAATATCTGCTGGAGCAACTCAAACAAAATATTCGTATCGAAATTAAATTAAAATAATGAAATACCGCGTGAAATGTGTGAGAATGTAATGAAAAATGTGCTCAAAAGGCGTCACATTTGTGAGGCTAACAGAGGTGGGCAGAGTCATCTGATATTCTATTCCATACATAATTAAAAAAAAAACATTAAATAAAACATTTCATCAATATAAGATTCATTCTCTCTCATATAATCAAAGATTATAAATAAACAAAGTAGTATACCTTACCAGCGGACAGTCTGTATTTATTTTTATTACGCTTCTTTAAGGCTTCGAAAATTAATTGGATGGTACTCTATACTGTACAAATATTTTTTAAAATTTTTATAAATTCGCCAAAAATTGTACAAATTTTTGTTATTTTTAAGTTTCATATTTTAATGGATTTTAAATATTTACCAAATTTTGCAATTACTTTTTAACTCTTTCTCTCATACTGTAGGTCTGTGATTAAAAGTAATTTTCTTTTATTCCATTTATCCCCTTTATCAAATAGAAATTCTTAATTAAAATAGCTTCCAGTTATAATAAAACTGTAACTGCAACAACAATATCATAAACGTTTTTTCTTTTTCTTTTTTGAATATAAAATGTAATTCAAAAAAGGTCTGTGTATAGAATTTTTAAGGCAGTACAAATACATTTTCAACGATAAAATTAAAAAGGGTTTTTGTTTTGGAAAGCTATACCGGCTACACAACTCCAAAAAAAAAACAACACAACTGGTAGCCAAGCTACATATAATCTCTATAGCATTTTAATTTTTAATAGTAATAAATTACAAATTCTTTTTTAATTGTTTTTCACTATTTTTAATTTCAGTCACATAATTTTAACTTCTTAAATTCGTAACTATCGATGAAAAAAGCGAAAAAACTTATATTTTTCTAAATCTCTGTCTGCTACATAATACACATCCACTTTTGATATCATTTTAAATACATATGCACATTTGAAATATATATGTGTGTGTTTGTGTTTATTTGTTTTACCACAATTTTAATGGATTTCGAAAATTCATAGATTTATTTGCCTGCAAAAAAAAACGCTTTTAAATCTCAATAGATTTTGTTGTTTTTCTTGGCAATATTTGCCCGAAAAAATCTCATTGTAAAGCTTAAGCACGTATGTAATTATAGAGAAAAAAAAACGCAATAAAAGTTTATAGTGGAGAAAGAGAGGAATAAAAAAAGATGCAAATCAGTTGCTGAGTAAAAATCAAAAAATTTCACTTCTAGCAACAGATGCAAATAAGCATACACATGCGTTTGAATTTAAATGTGTCTGTAACAGGGCACAATACTATCACATGGAAAATTACTTTCGCAAATAAACATTAATGCCATGTTCACACGACAACGTTTTTTTTTTTCGTAATTTGCTCTCGCATTCATAATTCAATTCCCGATTGTGAAGTGTATAACATAATTCTCAATACGAAATTGTAAAAATTTTACCTTCAATTACCCTCTGGATTACTACAAATTCCATGTGATCTCACATTTTAATCTGGTGTTCGTCTACAACAGATGTGTTTATTACATTTCCTAACCTTTTTTTGCATATTTTAAACACAATTTACCACAAACAGACGGGTGCGTTACGTATCACCCCTACAAGTGCTCTTTTTGTTATGCTTGACCGGCTTCAATCGGGGACACTGTGTCAGGCAACGGGCCAAGCTTGTAGCGGCGAGACTGAACACCCTAAACATTGTGTTAAAACTAGAAGATCCTTGTTGGACAGCAGGATGATGTTTTTATTCTTATGACATATAAAAAGAGAATATCTTTTAGACTTCCGATCACTGCTGATTTTGCAGTTTTTACAGTCAGAAGTCTCGGCGCTAAAAATGGCAGTGGGTTTCAATGTAAATATTAGGATCTATATGGACAGTTAGACTACGATTAGGGCGCTCTTCGGTGTCTACATGATATCGTTGTTAGTAGGTGAATGCCGAGCATCTCTTAACGAGATGCGGAGACATTCAGTCCTGGAAATTATCTGGGAAAAGGGGTTATTCTGACACCCAGGGGAATTGCGTGCCGAATGGACTGGCTAGCGGTGGATCTTAACTCCTTAGCGATAGGAGATTGACCACCTAGTCACGATGCCACTTTCCTATTAAAGACTACTGATTCTGCGACGGTGGGAGGATGAACTTAATTGCTCTCTATCGGAACGAATCTGGCCCCTATAAGTCACAGTGATGCCACGACAAAGACTACGCATTTTATTGGACTGTTTTCCTTGGTAGACCTGGTTGAGCACGTTAGTTAAATACATCTTTCTCTGGGAATCACAGTGGGATCAGCATATGAACAAAAGTGAGTTGGATATGTGCCCGGCTACCAATTCGAACTTACTAAATAACTACAGGACACTATATGGTCGAATGAATGACAGAGCGTTTTTTAGCCTACAAGAAATGCCTTCCGCTTAGATGAGGAGAGAATGTAGCAACATTTCTTATGTGAATGCTTGGTTCTAGTAGTGATCAGATTGACCAACTTCGGTAACAAATTCCTTCTGTAACTTTCAGTGTTTAAAACACTGCTTCTGAAAATATTTAGAGTAAAAGTAAGTTGCGTGTGAAGTACGTATTCCAGACAGATATATTAGAAGCATCAAAACTAAATAAACACCCACATTCTCTGGAATTTAGTTAATATTTCAGTCTTTTAAAATACGATGAATTAAAACGATTTATATTTTTTAAGACAGTATTTACAAGACCCATAAATACAATAACTAAACTTATAAACCTATGCGACAAGAATAGAATAGAAATATCCGGGATTTTATGCCATTTTTCTGATAGGTGCTATCAAGTACAATAAGAATATGATTTAGATATTTTCGTAACACCTCCAAAATCTTGAGATACGGGTAAAAACCCGGTTTTTCGTACCTTCAAAAACTTATAAGTCAATAACTTCGCCAAATATTAACCGATTTTAAGATTCTTGGCGGATTTTGGAAAGGTGAGGAATAGACCAAAATATTGAGTTACGGGTAAAAAAAACTGTGTTTTCTTACCTTCAAGCAAATATATGTTGATAACTTAGCTAAATATTAACCGATTTTAAAATTCTTGGCGGATTTGGAAAGGGTAGGAACAGACCTATAAAATAATGTATACCTTACTTAAGTAAACTTGATGAATTTGTATTTATATATCAAGCAAATTCATTCTAAATTTATCCAATTTATTCTAAATTATCCAATTTTAGAGATGTTTTTACACGCTGTTTTATATAGGAACTCTATATGGATGGGTGTTTACTTAGTTAAGAAGCTCGTAGTATAGTATCTTGTAATTAAACTGATAGCTCCTGAGCCAATATTTCTAAAACTTTGTAAAATAGCTCTTAAATCTTTATATATAAAAATCAATGTGCGTTTGTTTATATGTATGTATGTATATATGTGTATTTGAAGTCTATAGACGGCTAAACGGCTGAACCGATTTTCTTGAAATTTTCACTGTATCATCCCGTATGCCTGGAAGGAGACATAGGCTATATTTTTTCGATTGGGTCAGGGGGAGGTAACCCCCATACGAACCAAATATTAGTAATCGCATATCTAAAGAACTGTATCAGCCAGAGTAAAAAAACTTTGACTCAATTACTTTCGTACGAAACTGATTTATTGGAAAAAAAAATAGGGCAGTTATAAGGGGAAAGGTATATCCCATACAAAGAAAATTATAATTTTCGAATTTTACTACACTAATTGCGATAAAATTGTATCCCAAACTCTTGCTAAAAAAAAACAATAGCAAAAATCTGGGCGGGATAGGATTAGGGGGAAAATTAACCCCAGAGAAAGCAAACATTAATTCAGAACTATTGCAGTGAGAGCCCAATCACTTTCCTATGAAACTGATTTACAGAAAAAAAATCTAGGGCGAATAGGGTCAAGTAAATATTAATTATTGATTATCTGAAGAACTATTTCATTCGATTCATTTCTTGAAATTTTTTGTTCATGTTTGATTGAAGACTGTATACAGCTAAAAAGCAGAACCTAAATGGTCTATAGGCTATCTCAGAAGCTTGAAAGATGCCAAAAATTATAACTGGGAAATAGTTTAGATAATAATTAGGATAGGGGTAACGAAGCGCGCCTAGTTTTATCTAGTAATATATAAAAATGAATGTGTATTTGTTTGAAGAAAGTATACAGATAAAACACAGACCCTACAGTCTTTCTGGAAGGAACTATAGGCTATTTGTTTGAATTTGGACCAAAAGGAAATGGAGAAAAAGGGAAAAAAAATTGCTAAGATAGTATGTAATTAAGGGTAGCGAAGCAAGCCGGGTTTTACCTAGTTTTTTTATAAAAAAAATAGATTTAAATGTCTATAAAATAACTACAACTTTATAAATAGGCCTCTTAAGAAAAAAATCAGTATATATCAGCTTTTTTTAAAGTAAATTCTGCTTTATTTAACGAGTTGTGTCACAATCTAAAATCAACTAAGTAACCAAAAAGCCATTTAAAGTACTACTAAGTAACGATACATTTTAAGTAAAAGTCACTGAACTTAAGTTGAAAAATATATATAAATTTATATAGATAATAAATAGTGTTTAGTACATAGTCATAAAAATAACAACAAAAAGTTGCAAAAATACTTAACAAAAAAAAAGTTATAACCAACTACTTAGGCAAAAGCATAAATAAATAAATAAATAACAAAAAAAAAACTTAATAATACACCATAATACTCGTATTACCCATACTCGAGCCAAAATGTATAGAAACTAAACCAAAGAGGTCGTTTATGTGTTTTTTTTCTTCTCTATTACTACACATAACCTGAGGGGCTGGACAAAGAGTAACAGCAGTCAGTTTGTTTGTTTGGTTGGTTTGGTTTGACTGGTTAACCGGCTTTTAAGCATATTTTAGTTTTTTTAAAAAGATTTTTTTCATTTTTTTTTTTTTTTTTCATTTTATAAACATGTCTTTGGCTTAAGCTTTAAGAAGAAAAAAAATCAGTAAATGGTGATTAAAATATTCACGTTTTCGCTATACGCTATATATACGTTTTCGCAGACACTCACTCACTTTTAAAGCACAGACTCACTTACTCTCACTTATTGGCGCTCGACTCGAAAAAGTGCTATAAAAATAGTGAAAGTAATTGATTTTTTTGTATGCTTTTATTTATTTCTCCCTCTATTTGTTATTCGATAAAAAGAAATGAAATTTCAAATTGATTTTACTAAAAACCTTTTTATGCTAAATTTGTCAGCAAAAAAATTTATGCAAATTCGCCTTTGTTCGGCTATAAAATTGAAAATAAATTATGTATTATGTACATCAATTTCGAAAAAAAAAATTATAAAAAGAAATGAAATTTTGTTAAACGCAGCCAATAAATAAATATTTTTCCAAGTAAAAGATAACAAGAACGTAAAGTCACAGCAGTGGAAAAAATATTAATGCAAAAAGGTCTACAAACAAAACATTAAATATGGACACAAAGTTATTCAAAGAAAAATGTTTATATTTTTAAAAATAAATTATATTTTTTATTAATAAAAAGGATACATACTACTACTGTTGGCGATGAGAAGTTTTATTTTTCCGAACGAAAATAGTTACGAGTCTATAGAGAAAACATGAAATAGCATCGATACGAGAGCATAACAGAGAAAGCATTATAAGTTTGGCAAAAGGCTCTTTACTTCTCAACATTTTTGTTTTTAGTAAGAACTGGCTAGCTTCTAGGTTAGGTAAGGTTGGGTTAGGATAGGCTAGGTTTGATTATAGGATGTCAACCATCTAGTCTAGTGTGATCACACTGTAGAAAGAAGAGGAAATAGAGGATAAATACAAAGCGTAAGATAATAAAACGAGAGGGAGAGAGAGAGAAAGAGAGGTCATAAGAACATAAAGAGGAGAAAATTCGAAGACGCTACTGGCCAGGGTCAGTCACCATGCCAAAGTCATTTAAGGCCCTTAGAAAATTGGAGAATAATAATGGTATGCCCAGCTTAAAATCAATACCTTCTACTAAAAATCCTAGAACAGTAATTCAGTAGGTGTTCGATGGATCCCTGCCTCACTATCTACAAAGATATTTAGTTACTGGCCAATGAACGCTTCTGCCTTCCCATAGTAAGCGTCCTGCCATAGGCCTAGTTTCCTAAATCTCCATACCGCTTGAAATTAATCTTGCAGATTCAATATTATACAACAAAATGCTGTTATCAGACTAAAAACCTAAAAGCGGTAAAAACAGAGCATTTAATAACTCCGCTCCTGTTTCTGTTGCTGCTGGATGACATACTCAATAAGTCACAGATAAGTATGATATTCCTTGGAACTTGTTCGGACCTTTCGAGGCACTAATTTAAAATACCAAAGACTGCAGTCTACAAACCCTTGTCAAGAAAACTAAGTATCATCACAGAATGCGCCCACCTTCAGCATTTGCAATGTAGCCGTTAAGAAAACAAATCAATTTTGATATTTTTTCGAAGTATGATTACGCCAAATGGTGGCACTGTGGAAGATAGGGCCTCCTGTATAAATAAGGCCAAAAGAACCTTCTCCCAACTACAGAAAATATTTGCTTCTGATTCAATATCACTCAAAACTAAACTAAGGATAAATATATAACCTCAACGTAAAGTCCGTCCTGCTTTACATATTTAAATTCTGAGCAATGACATCAAACTTAACCCAAAAACTGACAACCTTCACAAAACCCCAGTCTCCGAAAAATTCTAAAAATTTTAGTGGCTCCAAATAATCTGCAACCAATAACTACACTCGCCACTACAAATGAAACACCGATAGATCTCGAAATTAAAAGACGAAATTGGCAATGGATAGGCTATACCCTCAGAAAGAACATAAAGGAATTCTGTCGAGAACCACTCTGGTGGAACCCCGAAGAGCCCAAAAGCCAACACCTGCTAAGAATATAATGGCGGCGTAACACCAATTCCGAGGTAATCCAGATGAATATATTATGGAAAGAGCTGAGATAGGTAGGTAGGTAAGTTGGCTAGTTAACCAAGACGAGATCAACTACAATTAGCAAAAAAGTATGAAAAAAGGTACGCCAAAGTATCGCAGTCGTCTGCTCCCCATATCCGTACATTCACAGAGAAAGTGAACGATTATCTCTCTCTCAGAGGTGATTTTGCAGCTTCTGCAATGAAGGTTAAAGAGCGAGCCCAATTTCACCGCGTGCGTTCAGATCAGCCAATGAGTTTGGAAATAGAGTGGCGGGGGATTTTTAGTAGTTGCAGTGTCCTGCCACTGTCGTACCGAAGCAACGACGTCCTCGAGATAGCATAAGAGGACTTTACCTGAACCAGAACTTTACTCTAACGAAAGAAACTATAGATTGCTAATAGGCGTACTAGGCGATACCAGGGCCTTGATAGCGGTCTGAGAGTTAGAGAAAATTCTATAGATCCCGGTAGCTTAAGAGTTCCAAAAAGTCAGTTGACACGAAGAAAATACCAGCCCCCACACCAAATGCCATCTTGGATTCATCTGTGAAGACCGTAACACCAGAACTCGTAGAAATCCTACATCTTCTCCATACCTTTCTCACATGATAGAAGTCCTTGGCGTGCCAAGAAAAGATCAGTCTACGGATAATCAAATCTGTCTCCATTTCCATTGGTAGAGTACCAAAATGCTGCCGTGGCCACTGAGCGATTGCCTTCAGAAACCGTGTCTTTTTCAGACTGAAAGAGCTGAGAAAACTAACCAAAAATAGAAACAACTACTGATCTTTTGTTATGGCCCTATGCTTCTTCAGGAGTTTAAGAAAATATATATACAGAAGATACACCAACATCAGTACATTAAAACTTTATTGTGGGATTTTAGTCTATTGGTTTGTGTCAAAGCTGTAAATTAGTCGCCGTGGCAATGCTACACTGATTTGTATATTTGATAGCGTAACCAATTCAACTTATGGGTAAACACGTAGCTGAATTAATAGCTGAATAGAAGGTTTTGGAAGGTTTCGGACTGTACTAGAGCATTCGAAACTGATGGCAGTCAAATATTTATAAGGGACGTTGCTTGCCTACGTCAGTCAGTTATAGTTTGGCAGTCATAGTGTAAAGTCGTGTTTGTGTATTGAGTAAATTGGTGTATTAAGCGGATATTAAATAAGTTGGATACTGTATAGTTATAATTTTATAAAGTAGAAGTCAAATAAAAGACTATAAAGTAAAACAATAAATAAGCAATATAAAAGAACTCAAACGTTTTAAAAAGGTAAAAACGTAACAGTATTTAGTCCTTAATTGGTAGTTTACAAGTGAACATTTTTACAGGGGACCAGGTTAACGTTCAAGATGCTATTGCCAAAGTAATTCCTCACACGTTAGGCAGTTCTCTTAAAACATTACCGGGTGATTGAAGACAAATTTAATACCTCACACTGTCGGTGTTGCCGTTTTATTCAAATTTCTCCTTCTATTGTTCTTACCCTTTATAATAATTTTTAGCTTAATTGTGTAGAAATTAAATATTAATTAACATTTTTAATGACACTTTGCTTAAAGCAAAACTAATGCCCAACAAAATAAGTGTGTACTACTCTTTGAGTACCATTAGGTCTTAGAAAAACAAAATATTAAATAAAAATAATGAAAGAAATAAATCATAAAAATACTTAAATCCAGCAATAAACTAATAAACCAATATACCAACCAACAGCATTAATTTTATATTCATGATATTCACAAAACAGAAAAACATTTTTTAACCCAAACCTTAAGAAAACACACAATAAAAATGTTAAGATGGCATTTAAATACTGAAAAAGAAATATCTTAAGGGGAGAGTACAGGAGTAGCTAATAAAAAAAAAAAAAAACTTGAGAAAATGTCTTAACTGCAAAGACCACAAAAGAAGACATCATTCATAAGCCTCACAACAACAAAAAGACTAATAAAGTGGGATCCTGGTCTGTTTTAAAGTGTTTTTTAAAGAATAGAGTGGCATATTAATGACTACAAAGCAATGCCTTTAAAAAAACAAATGTTGTAACGTGGCACGTTTTCATATTTGGCGTTCAAAAAAGAGAAAAGGTCATGAATTGGTGGCAACAGCTGTTTTGCTTAAAAGATGGCAACATGCAACCGCCTCTTACAAAATTTTAGAAAGAAAAAAACCAAAAAAAAGAAAAAGAGCCAAGCAAAAACCCACCATCAAAAACAAACAGCTGTTTGGCTGTAATCATTTTGTATGCCAAGCATATAAAAACCATGAATTACTAAATGAAAATAAAACTTGTAAAGGGTTTTACTTAAAGTAATGGTATTCCAAATCAAAAAGTACAGAATGGCTGTACACGCCATGGACAAAATAATGTTCACTAGGAGAACATTGTGCTAATCAGCGGTACCGTAAAAAACATATATACGTATCCGGTATCCGGCTTTAGGCCGACATCAAAAACCCTCGCAAAGATCATTCTAACAGTATTGGGTCACTATATACTGAAACCGGAGTCTACACTAGATCTAGAAAGGAGACTTTAAACTGACTTTTGTTGAGATTTAAATTTTCCTGTCTCTCGAACAGTTGCACCTGTACACGAATATCAGAATATTTCCGCCTCTGTACGTGTCACCCGAAGATTCAAAAGCCTTGCGGGTAATATATTCACTCCGAACAGGGTTTTGTAGGCGGTCGGCTCCTTCAAGCCATACAAATCTCCAGGTAGGGATGGTTTATTTCCGGCTCTTTTGCCAAAGAGCTCTAATATAATCCTATGAAAACCAGCTTTAGTTTGGGTTTGTCCCATAAGCGTGGCGGGAGGTCACGTTTTTTTTATACCGAAGACGACCTATAAGCCTCTCATCCCTTCATTTAAAAACGACGGAAAGATTGATTGATGTCTATATATGGGAGAAGTAACTTGTGGAGTGCCCTATTCACCCGACTCAGCATACGTGAGGATGTCCACTGAGGGTGTTATTTTGTCTCTTCTAAACGGTATTGAAAAGGCATTCTTTGATTGAGAAGTGGCTCTTTTTGCCTTCTTGTATATTCAAGGAACCTTCAGCAATACTGGCTTTGATTCCATTGTTAGGTTGTAGAAAAGGAAGGCGGTAGAAAAGTCAAATATAGCTCAATTCAGTTCCATGCTTAGGAGCAGGATCATAATTTAATTTTTTCATTGTTATGGACGGTAGTAGTTGATGGATTGCTCACCATGTTGACTCATAGAGAAATCACCGTAATTGGTTATGCTGATGACTTCGTTATAACGTTCCGTGGAAACTATGCGAGTACTTTGGTGCACGTGGGAAGGGCTTCGGTGTATCCCCCAAAAACGGTTGTTGTGTCTTTTACAAGAAGAACTTGTATCTTCTATGTTTCTTTTATGGGTACCAACATCAAATTTTCTAGGGAGATTCAGTATCAAGGTGTCATTTTGGATAGGAGGCTTAGTTAGGCTTAGGACATGAAGTCTTTCGCCGGGAAGGACGCTATGGATATACACCGCCAATATTTGGCCCATTATCACTTATGCAGCGATTGCTTGGTGAAGGAAGCTACCACCATGAATAAATTAGACAGCGTACAGAACTGCGGGTTTGGAAGCTGGTTTGATACCGCTTCACATCTATATGATGAGGACAGCGGCGTGTGAGGTGGCAAAGTTTTTACCAAGGGTTCCCGTTTGTCTTTAATCTGATGTCAGTCATCATCGCCACAGGAAAAGCTGGAAGTGGCATGAATTATACAGTCTTTATTATTTATTATGCTTAATATCTAAATTACTCATGACAATTGTAGCACCCTTTTACCAAAACTAAAGCAAAATATAGTTTTTATATTGTCTTAGATTTGCCAAATCAGATAACAGATGGTGGGCTTTTTCTATCTATTTGTCAATTATTGCTGCACTATTTTAAGACAGTTGTCTTAAATTTACATCTGCCTAACGAAAGAAATTAAATTATAATTTTATTCTTTTTGATTTTTATAAATTCAATACTTAATTAAATATTTTTAAACTAATTAAAGGTCATAGTCTCGAATTGAACCCTGACATGTGCAATAGCTTTTCATTGACATTGTTGTGTAGTTTAAAACCATATTTTCTTTTTTAAGGCTTAGACAACACGCCAAACAATGTCAATGCTTTTTCATTTATTGCGAGGTTGCACCGATGGGCTAGTGAGTAATGTCATATAGTATGTCAATTCGATTCCCACCAGAGACTCTGGTCTGTTATATCACACCCAGCATATGGTCTTAATCAATTTGGTAGAATTAATAAGAATATAATTATCATTGTATTGTAATGCAATTGAACTATTTAATGTAATTTATTGCATATAAAGCTACTGAAAGACTATTTGAAGCAAGTGCAGAGATATCAACCGCCTTTTCTGAATTTCCTATAATAACGTATGTATGTATAGTGTATCCCATAATTCGTCTTAAGTTTATTAGCTTATTTTTAAGTACTGTCGCTTAGATTTTAGTCGTAACTAAAGTACATTTTTCTTATAGTTATGAGGGAAGTTTTTTTATGAAATTTTATTATGATTTTTTGTGCTTTTCTTTTCTTTTTACGACTTGAGTAAAATTTATATTTTCTTTTATAATGTATTTTTACGAATTTAGGGCAGTGTGTTACCGGAATCTAGAAAGTTTTTGTTGTTTACTTGCCAAAACATCAAATGACCTTTAATTAATTGCCTCTCTCCAAAAAATACAGCAGAAAAAAGAAGAAAAAAGTAGAAAATATGAAAGAACTATTGTTAAAACATTTCTTAAAACGAAAATACAATAATTATGGAAATTGTTGGGTTTTGTTTTCGAAATAACACCGTTTTAAACAACGAAAAAAATTTATTTAAATACTTGAAAACAAAACAATAGCAAAAGCAAGCTCTGCTTGTTAAATTCTTATCAGCTCTTATGCTTAGTTTCCTTATTTTTTTTTGTTTGCAATTTTTTTTTTGCATTTTCTACAATTTATTTTTATATTTTAAAAATAAAGCTCTTGGCTAAAAACAGCATAGTTTTCTTTGAAATTATAAGAAATGGAATAAAGAAATCAAGAAAAAAAAAGCTACCCAAAGTATTCGCTACAGATAAAAATATTAAACAAGTTTTTCAATTACTTTTCTTACAAAATAGCGAATGAAATGAAACTGAATTTATTTTTAATTAAATATAGCAAAGATTTAATATGGTTAGACTAACGAAAAAGGCCTTTTCCAATCCGTTTTTATTACATAAATGTTAAACTGAACAGGATTTATATTTTTAGACTCTGAAAAGCATTTAGAAAGTGTATAAAATTCATATTTATCAATAAAACATTGCCTAGATAGTGTCTTATAACAGAAATTCATACAAATAAGCCTTAGAACATAGTTTCGAAAAATTCGAACTTAAGTTCGAAAATTTCGAACTTAAAAAAATTAATTTATAATAGCTTACAACACTAGAAATAGACTTAAAATTAGTTTTAAATTGAAATTAAGGATATTAGCCCTACCGTTTATTAACTTATAAAACCCTGGTACAAAAATTGTAACGAAATTTTTCGTTTTATAATCTAAACAGGAACTAACCCTAATGTGTTTAATTTATGAAAAATTGAAGAAGTCGCAGTAAACTACTTTTAATTAAGAAAAACTTGTTTCTATAAAACTTTCAAAGTAATAAAGGATTTCTGTTTTCGCATAGCGTACATCAATGGTTCATTGGCCTAGAACGCAGCTAAATAGCAATTGTTCATCGATAGTTTGTATCGTCATTTACATCATAACACATTAATATTATGTACCTTAAAAAGCTTATGTGTTTGACAAAAGCAGGTAAATGAAATCATAAATTAAAGAAATAGCTTTTATTCAATGTTATTGATATAAAAAGCTATACCTTAAACGCTTACGCCACTCAAAATATGTTAAAAGCTGGCTTTTGCCTATACAAATTTTAAAAATAAACAAACTAATCAATGTTCGAAGAATTCAAATTTAATTTCGAAAAATTCGAATTTAAAAAAAACTAAATTCATAATGAATATTTTAAAAAATAAACAGATACTGTCTTAAAAAAGTGGACAATTGCAACGAAATTGAAATATCGACAGTTTTGAAATCACAAAGAATTTATGTTTTACCATATCGACTTTGAATTTAATGGAAGAGTAGAAAGCTTAGTCCATGTCGAAACAGTATTCCAATTTTACACATGTACATAGTTCACATTTTCTTTAAATGCAGGAAAAAATAAGGTATCTCCTTTGGCTTCATGAAGCTTACATACTAGACAGAAACAAGAACAGAAGTCACAGAACAGACAGTCTATAAAATTTCTGTTGTCCGGATTTATTGCTATGAAAAAATGTACTTAAATTGTTAGCAACACTAAAAACTTGTGTAAATCTACAGAAAATATAAAATAATTAAGAAAATCTATTATCGAAATATTCGAACTTCAATTCGAAAATTTTCGAATATTACAAAAATTAAGTATTAATTAATCATTTGACAAAAAAACAAATCACGCATTGAAACAAAATTAAATTTGCAAAATAAAAACGTCAAAATATATGAAATTGTATTTCATTATAAAATTATAGCAACTACTGCGATGTTTTCACTTAAACTACACTGTCGAAGAAACGTTAGTGGTGTTGGCAATTTATGTAAGAAGATTTATCGCGTGACTTAAGAGTATGTAGTAACTGTGTCAAACCAGTTCTTCTCCATGTCTGCCAGACATGGAGCCTAGACAAAAGATCCCGTCATAGACTGCAAACAGTTAAAAATCTATGATTACGATGCACCATCAGATGTTTTTGGCCAAATACCATTTACAACGAGGATCTTCCTCACCTAACATGCCAGTCAACTGAAAATATTGACTTCATAAAGCTAAAATTTGAATGTGGTATGCACAGGACGAAACGGTCACCGAAGAATTACATAATATATAACTGTAAAACAGTTAGTTTATTTAGTAAAAGGTTTGTCGTTTACGAATATGGATCATTTAACAACAGAAGAACTTGTTCAAGTAGTTAAAACTTACTATACCAAGGTGTGAAGGTTATAAGTGTCCTTACAACACGCCTTCAAATTGGTACTCACTTGTGATATTCACTCGTGGGTATCATAGGTGGGGGCGTTGGTGGACGCATCGTATTCACTCGTGCCATTGTGGCACCGTGGTATATACCCCACGGCGAAGATTCACGTACACCCAGATGACACCACTTAGCAAGGATCAACTTGATTATTGAAAATAAAACAAGGCAATTTACGCTTTATGGAAAGCCCTAGAGGAGTGACACATTGTAAGAAAATAGTCTTTTCGGAGAAAATTGTTATGACCGAAAATATCGGGTGGGCCATTGAAAAGTTTAAATTGAAAAATACAATAAAACAAATACAGTTTAAGATTTACCAAATTGATTTTTTTGTTGTGAAGTACAATTGTTCCAGTTAGAAATGAAGTATTATTTCATTCATATGTCGGCCGCGGCTGACCTCACAGTAGCCCATTCGATCGACTTTTTCGAGTGTATGGCGTCGTATCTCAGCAATGGCATCGCGAATGTTGGCCTTCAAATGCTCAATTGTTTCTGGTTTGTTCGGCTAAATCGATTGTGGCATGAGATGTGTGGCAAGTTACACCATCCTGTTGAAACCGATATCAATACCATGAAGAGCGGGCACAAAAAATCGGTTTTCATGGTGCGATAGGCGTCTCCATTGACCGTAATGGTTGTGACGTCCTCATTTTCGAAGAAATATGCTCCACAGTCGCCACCAAACAGTCACTCGTATTGGGTGCAATGGCTTCTGTAAGACCACGTTTTAGTTTTCTGAGCCCCAAATACGGCAATTTTACTTATTAACGTACCCACCAAGATGGAAATGAGCTTCACCCGAAAATATGATTTTTTTTTTGTTTTGGCAAAATTGACATCATCGTGCAGTTTCTCGTTGGCCCATCTAGCGCAGCCAAAACGAAGCGGATGGTCATGCGGCTTCAACTCTTTAACCAACTGAACTCTTTAAGACGTCATACGGAGATCTCTTCGCAAATTCGACGTCAACTGGTGCGCGGTATGTTCAGTTCTTGAGAACGATGACGAGTTGATGGTGATGAATTCTCACGCACACTCTCAGTCACAACTTCAATGTTTTCGGGTACGAAAATATACTATACGAGCACGCTTACTTCTTAGCGCTTCAACAATGAAACCAGTTTCACTAACTTTAGCAATAAACTTGCGTATACCGAACACTGTTGGTTCTTCTCTGCGGCCAAATATTATTCAACATTTTCATGCAATTTCCGACCAATTGTCTTTGTTTTGGAAATAAATTTCCAATAAATCTCAATGTTGCTCAAGCGTAAATCGATTCATTTCGTTCAGTAGAAATAATGCACTGAATTTTGTGACAGAATAGAATGACATAAGTATTGCCAGATTCAAAATAAGCGCTGGCTCAAATTTAAATCGATAGATGGCCCCCACCCCCGATATTTTTCTTTTACAGATCCAACATTTTCATAATGGGTTTTGAGTATTTAAATGCAGTACTGAGCAACAGATACGCATGTCAACAAATAAAATGTCCCTGTTGGTGACTAGGTTCTCGTTGAAAACCACGATAATTATAATTTTTATTTATACATATGTATTTGAGTAAAGGAAGTTATTTTTTTATTATTATCATTATACTCTTATGGTTATTTCGAGAAACATTTATAATTTCTGTTCTCTTTAAAACGGAAAAAACAAAACCACTTATCACAATAGTTGACTGTTACTGACCTTGAACATTAAATTTGAATAGCTTAAGAGAAGATTTTTTAAAATAAAACAATTCTTTTTTTTTGCAATAAATTGAAAGTCAATACGCTTATTATATAAATCAACTAATCTTATTTGCTTTAAGTGAACAATAGAACTTCAAAAAGTATATTTCAAACAAAGGAAAAAGAATTTATTGCAAGGCATTATTAGGAAACATGATATAATATTTTTAGTTCAATAAAATTTATTATTGAATGTATGCCGCGGACCGTTTTAAACACTCAGAATTACTAGAGAATTTTTTATTATTTATTTCGTTTATCACTGTCATTTAATGTTGCCTGACAAATTTTACTGTCTCTTAGTAGAGTTTGAATCCTACACGTATATACTTAAATACAATAAATTAAAAGAGAAACCCCTTTTCTCTTCAAGCCAAAAAGGTCAATTTTTTTTCGTGACATTTAAAGTTCGAATGAGACATGCAAAATATCTACTATATGAGTAGATAAAATTTTGGGCTACAATTTTTTAACACTAAAATTCAAAACCATTAAAAGAAAGAAAGAGTGAGCGAGCTAAACGTTTTGAAAACTATGTTTTTAGAAGCCATATACACTAGGCTGTATAAATATGCGTACAGACTATTTAGTATACTTTAAAATTAGTTTTAATTTACAGATAAACTTCTGAATATAGTTTTGCATAGTTTGGCAATGATTACCAACCTTATTCAGATAAAAAATAATATACGATGTAAACATTTATTCATAAATGTCAGAACGAGTTAAGTAGCCTGATGACACACACCGTTCTGGGTAAGCACAAGAACAAAACATGGACTACAGCATTTAAAAAAAAGATAATTTCATGTCTAATTATTGATTTATAGCAAAGGGTAGTTATTGGTTAAGTGTTGAAAGCCTGCTTTTGTTTTCAATATCTATATACGTACGGTGAGCGTCAAATGACCACCTGAATGAGCACCTTCGTTCTTAAAAATTTAGTTCATATTTCAGGCTTTTAAAATACGATGAATATACCAATACTATATTATATTTTTTTAAGACTGTATTTACGACTCTACCAAATCTATAAAAAATTACAACAAAATTCTTCCAACTAAAGTTATATAACAAATGAAAGTATACAAATCAAAAACTTACACGATAAGAAAGAATAGAATGGAAATAACTGGGAAGTGATACCATTTTTCAGATAGGTGCTATCGAGTAGAACAAGAAACTGTTTTTGAAATTTTGAAAATACCTCCAAAATCATGAGTTAAGGGTAAAAAACCGGTTTTTTGTACCTACATGCACGTATAATCAAATAACTTTGCTGAATGTTAACCAATTTTAAAATTCTTTTCAAGCAAACAAATTTTTTACCCAATTCGTTCTAAAATTTCAAGTTTAGAGAAGTTTTTCCACACTATTTTATATGAGAACCGTCCTAATTCGGCTTCATTAAGTATTATGTTTAGTTATGGGGTCTGCAAACAGCCACTTGTTGCTGTGAACCAAATCTGGTGAATGCGGTGAATATGGGAGCAATTCGTAGTTCAATTCATATAGTTTTGCCATTGTTTTGAATCACTAACACGTTTTTGTTTTTGGTCAACAGTGCGCATACGCGGCACCCACTTTGAGCAGAGCTTTCTCAAAGTCAAATGCTCATGGAATATAAAGCTAACAAGTCCTTTTGATGTCTTTACGATGTCAGCTATCTCACGCAACTTCATTTTTCGATCATCAAAACGATTTTGTGGATTTTTTGATGTTTTCTGGTGTTACCAGCTCATTTGGACGTTCACTGCGTTCTGCATCATTGGTATCTCTATGACCACGTTTAAGTCAGCAATCCAACGTTATATTGTTGTTTCTGAGGGAGCGGATCCCTCATTAAACTTTCAAGCCATTGCTTCGCCTGAACGGTACTTTTGTCCATCAAGATGCAGTGTAGAATTAAGACGCGAAATTGTTTTTGATCCATTGTTCTGAAAATATTAAAAGTAGCGTCACTCTTAGCACAATAACTCACAGACTAATTAATTAACAGCTGTCATTTGAAGGTTAACGCAATAAAACTAGCGCCATGAACTTTTCAGCCCTACATAACTCGAGAACCACTAAACTGATATACAAACCAATACATGTGTTGGAAAGGTATACTTTTACTGATGAGTTTTTTAACTGGGCGGTGCCACGCCCATATAACATTTGTATTTATATGTCTATATCTTTAGAACGGTGTGCCGCTATGGTATGGTAGGTAAGACATTCGCCTACCAACCAGAAGGTCCTCGGTTCAATACCAGGCCAGAGCATCTGAAAAAAGAAAGTTTTTCAACAGCGGTATCACCTCATAACATTAGCTAGTAACTGGTTATGAGTATTGCTACTATCGAAAACTTCTCTAATGCATTTGCCGTTCGAAGTCGGCATTAAACTGTAGGTCCATTTCAATGAGTCTGAAAATAGAATCGGGTGAAGCTCACTATACAAAGTAAATATTGATTTTTATATATCTAGAGAACGTTTACAATGGCAATTTCTGAACTTGGTTTAAGTGACTTGGTAGTGGGCGAATTGGATAAGTTGGTCTGACATCTCCCATACATAGTAACTACTAATTTTTGTATATCTTGAGAACGATGATATGTAGTGAGTTTTTAAATTTGTTTTAAACAAATTCTTGGACAGGACACGTCACCAATTAACAACTGGGCGAGATTGGATAAGAGGACGTCGCAGCTCCCATTCATAGTAAATATGGAATTTTGCATGTGAGGAAAACGGTAACAGTTCAAGTTTCGTTATCTATCCACATCAGTCAAAAAGCTGGAGAGATTTGATAAGCGGCTGTATAGATAAGAATACATATATACAAGGTGTTCTTTGTGCAACACCCGCTTATCAAATCTCTCCAGCTTTCACCAGCTTTCTCCAACTGTACACCAAGGAATTAGCTTATTTTCTGTACATTGTTGCTGCGCCATCTGGTATTGGGTGGGAATATTGGTATTAATCAATAATTGTTTTAAAATAAAAATTGCAGGAGGCAGAGTGCTACGGTAGGTACTTAAAAAAGTGCTAAATCTAGCCCGAAAAGGGCAGAATTGACATCGCTGAATGGAGCGGAAGAAGAAGTGAATGACTTGGCACAAAATAGATAATTTGTATTGTTAGAAGGTCCATCTATATAAATTATAAATTGTTAAGTAATAAAACAAATGTTTCTGGAGCATTACATTAAAAAATCATGAAAATGGGCGCTTGTCTACAAACGTTACATTGCGTTTAATCCATGATATTTTCTTTTCATTTTAACAATTTGTCAATAAATCGTTACAGAACTGAAAGAACGTTTTTTTTTTATTTTGAAATTTATTTATAAATATCGGGACGGCGCGTACGCCATTCCCGGCTATCAAAAATTACACGCACGAGTTATTCACATTAGGAATAATCGCGGAAGTCAACTCAACCGTAAGTGCAATGGCTAAGCCTCATTCCGAGGGAACCGCCTTAATGATCACGGTAACCCCTACGCCAGGTAAGTATGTTTTTACTTGCTCATCTTTAATATTTTATAGAAAATTAAAAATGAACTAAATGAGAAGTATACGTGAGAATTGAAATATATTAAATGCCAAACAAATGAAAATAAATTTTTTCATAATCATTTCCAATCACTAAGGGTTGCAAAAGAGATATGGACACACATATTTTTCTAATTATGGCACCAGGGGTGGGTATGTATTGTAGTTGGTATTTCTAATTGTTGATGTGTCCTTTGCATTAAGAAATGGTGGTTGTTGTGTCTGGTCAGAATATTATAAATTAAAGACTTAAAACACAAGTTAAAAATATTAATTTTCGTTTTAGAAGTCTCAAAATGTGGTATAGTCTGCCAAAAGATTAGCTATTAAAGTCTATTCTGTTTCAGATTTCAAATAGGATTAAACTTGCTCCAAATTTGTATTTTCAATTTAAAGGCTGAACCAAGCATTTAGCCCCTAACAAAACTACGCGTTTTGCATTGCGGAATGATAAGCGAACCTTTTGAAAAAATAAGCGGTGACATAATGTCGTCCGCGTCAGCTGAAAGTAGAGGGTTACAGTCGAGAAAGACTATCAGCTCGGGGACTTCGACTATTTAGATGACCTAGTCCTACTGTCTTTAAGTAAGGACGACATGCAAGAGAGAATAGATGATCTAACTGTATCATTATCAAACTATGGCCAGCGTATCCACGCAAATAACAAAAAATCTATGTTTGCAAAATCCAATCCAACTCCAATTTTTACATTGATTAATGCGCTAATACGAAACGTTGACAATTTTTGCTACTTGGGTAGCATATTAACCACAGACAGTGTTATAAAAGGTGATGTAGATTTCACCATAACCTTAATTTCTCTTGGAAATGGTGTCTTGTTACTTGTAAAACAATGAAGTTATTATGAACCATTAATTTTATTAACAATAATGACTTTATATTTAAAAGTGACTTAATTAAATAAAACAAAATTGTTAACGTTAAAGTGTTCATATATTATTTTTGAAATAATTATGCCAAGCCAAGCACGAGTATTTTATGAATTTCTTACCACTACTGTGTGGTGTATGAGCAGTGTATTTAAGAACCTAATTTATGAAGATAAAAAAAAAATAAATTTTTTTTATTTTACGACCTATTTGTAAAGTAAATATATTTGTTTTAACCAAATAAGTAACAGAAGGCATTCAAAATTATGAATGTCTTCAAAATATAATTGAAGGTTAGCCTTTCTAAGTTCAAGTTCAAGTTTAACAAGAATTTTAATCTAAAAAGTAACATTACATTACATTTTAAGGGCCATTTGATATTATTTGTGAATTTTCGTATTTTCAGGACATTAAGCTCCTGTTAAGTGTTATCTATTAATTGACAACTGACGAAATTTGAGCATAACAGTTTAAGGGCACTTTGATATTTCTGTGATTTTTCAAACATTTAGAGCAGTAACCTTCGTGAAATGTTATTTATTATTTGATTACCGTCGATTTTTTAGTATATTGCGTTTATTCATGCAGCGTATTGTGCTGGTACTAAGAAAAGAGATTGTGGGAAGGAGCATAGTTTGTACATAAGTGGTAGGAAAATCTTTCACGGTAAGATTGTTCGACAGATGAACAGTGCGACTAGAATTTATTTATTTTCCTCACTGTATATGTATACAAATTAGGGCGGGTAGATTTGGAGGGAAGCAAAAAAATACCCATCGCATTCTTTGCTCAAGGAACCATATCTCTTAATTGAATTCTAATGGTCCTTATTTTGACCGAACCCCACTAATGCTAGCGGCACATCCCTTGGAACCTCCCTGTGAAGTCCACATACAAATTTGCAAAATATCTGGAAAATGTAAATGCAATTTGAAGGCATCTGTATGTACATGCGGATTGGTTTCAGAACTCCTCAAAGAGTTTATGCACGATCAACATAATGAGAGAAGACTAACAGTCGATGCATGTGTGATGGAAAATGAAGGTCAACGAGCAACGGTTATATCATCAATACCAACAATGTATGCCGATAATTCAACATACGTACCGCCATCGATCGAAGAAGATATTGATAGAAGCAATGGTTCTCAATACACAGAAAGATACGATTGTTTTAACTTTGCCTTGATGTGTAACAGATTTGGTGTGTCTGATAGAGTAGCATAAGCATTGGGAACCGCTCTTTTTCAAGATTTCGAAATGAAATGATTGGCATTGAGAACCTCTAATCATGGATAAATCGAAAGTTTGCAAAGAAAAAGACAAATACAGACGAGAAGTGCTTCGCAAAAGGTTAGACGATACCAATTTGTTAGCGTTTTCATTCGATGGTAGAAAAGATGATACTGTGACGAGAGATAAAACTGATGGGAAGTATCATATTAGGATGGTAAAAGAACCACATCTTGTCATTTTGAGAGAACCAAGTTCTCGAATAATTGGTTACGTAAGATTGGAACAAAACAAGATGACGAGCGTAAAAAACGTTCGTCTAACAAGTTGAGCTTTAAGAAAATTGTGTTGAAAAATATGCCCCCTGCTCCAGAAAAAATTTAATTTTTCACCGATTTGAAGTAGTTATACGACATCGCCCACGTAATTTCTAGCGGCGTGGTTTCGGTGGATCTGGGTAATATCAAACCAGGAAAAATTGTACATTCTCGTGATTCACCAAGGCCGCTAGATTATTACGATTATATGTGACAACGGAAAATTCATCCGAAAATTTACGGATTCTGGTTGAATTTATAATTAATTGTTATATGCCAATGTACTTCAATATCAAGTATTACAGCTCTGACGTGTTCGGTAGTGTATTATTTTTCAAGTTCATAAGTTGGTCATGGTTGCTACAACCTCCTTTACGCAGTATTATCAATCAAGTAATTAAAGATAATTCATATTATGTGCATTCGGAAAATATCTCGCTATCAATGTTGTTTGATGATAGCAAAGAAAAGCGATACTGTGCTATAAAGAAAATTCTACGCTATCGAACCGATGTTGAAGACCCAACGGAACTTAAGAGTTTATTAAAAGCCAGATATTAACTTTCATTGCACAAATTACATGGAAATTATCAATTTGAATGATATAAATAACGTATTTGAACCATGTGTGTGAAGATAAATTTAAATTTAACTAGCAAAGACGCATACCAGGTTTTTTAGCTCAGCCATTTTTTACGTTAACAGAGCACTGTTAACGCTTTAACAGTAACAATAAATTAAAGTAAAAGAATTTATTGCCAAAATATATATGCCTGGAATATGGAGGAATAACACATCCTTGTTGGAATGGTGCTCCAGACCTTCTTTCGTAGATCAGCTTTAGAGCGAAAACTGTAAAAATTATTCCACAATTTTTACAGAAAATGTATTTAAGAAAATGAATTTTTTAAAATTATTTTTCTCTGTGGTTCATTGGTTATCTCCATTCCATGGGAAACTCAGAGATGGCCGGAATACCACACTATATGGGGAGAGTCGCCCAAGGGGTCCCTAACGTAACCGTGTTAGTGGTATTCCTGAAATAATTTTGTGACTGGAGAAATTTAAATTTGAAAAATTGCATTTTGACTGGAGAGGATGAGTGGTTATTGTGGGAAAACTAGATATGGCCGGAATACCACACTATATGGGGAGAGTGGCCCAAGGGTTCCCTAATGAAACTGTGCTAGTTGTATTCCTGAAATAATTTTGGAACTGGAGAAATTTAAATTTGAAAAATTTGTATTTTAACGCGTTTTGACTGGAGAGGATGAGTGGTTATTGTGGGTAAACTAGAGATTGCCGGAATATCACACTATATGGGGAGAGTGGTCCAAGGGGTCCCTAATGAAACTGTGCTAGTGGTATTCCTGAAATAATTTTGGAACTGGAGAAATTTAAATTTGAAAATGTAGACGCTTTTATGGCGCCCACATAAGAGAGCCCTGCGAAATTGCCTAGACTTGAGAGCAAAAATGATTACAAATAATAATTTTTTTTAGTTTCTTTTCTATTAATAAGTTGTATTAAAAAAAATAAACTGCAAAACAGAACAAACATAGCCATTTCGCTTACTGTTTCATGTAAAGGGGTTGTGACACTAGCATGAGTGGGTCGACCCCCCAAAGTAAGTGGGGGTCGGTCATATATTTAGACTAGATTGGGGTACTTTACAAAGTGGGATTTTGCACAATTTGACCTTTGAGTCAAAATAAGGAATATCAGAATTCATTTTAGAGTCATGGTTCCTTGGGCAAAGTTTCTTATTTGGATTCCTAGATTACGATTTTCCTTGTCACCTGGGCGATTTTTAAATCGACCCGCCCTAATGTATACACATATGAGGAAAATAAATAAATTTTTCTGCAAGAAAATCTTCAAAAATCTTAAGATTATTTGCTTATCATGCATTTAATAGAACTTTGTGATGAAAATAAATAACTTTTTAAAATAAAAGATAATTTTATTGACAGCATAACAATGCAAAAATAAAAATTTCTTCAAATAACTTCTTTTTATAGGCCAACAATAATAATAGCGTAGATGATATAAGTATTTTTTTATTTTTTATTTTTGCTTTTTATTATCAAAATTTTTACGCACATCATGTTATGAATTATCTCCACTTTTTTATCTTAATAATTTGTTGAGAAGATAAAAGCCTCTTCAAATTTTGAGGTCATTAAATAAGTTGATGCACATGCATAAATAAGTGAATGTGTTTCCACTTAAAGTGTTTATGTGCTAAAAAATAGTATTTTAAATACATGCTTTCAAAAAATATTTATGATTGAAAAGCACTTTAACACCTTTCCACGATATGTTGAAAAAAACTTCTTTGAAAGGTTAGAAACACTTACTATAGTTGGCCAAAATCGATTATTTGCTTTAAAAACATATAACATGTCTTCCAATACAAGACTTCCAAACTTTATTAGTTCATAGCGGCCATATTGAAGCTACACCTGTCGAATTGGTTGTAATTTATTCAGTTTGTTTCGCCAAATTACTAAGGACGAACATAGCGTACAGCAATGCATGCAAATAATAAAATTATTTGGCGAAATTATACAATTTTCAGCAATAATTTTCATTAAAAAAATTTCTTTGAGCGGTGAGACTCATTTCTATATAGAAATTATCGAACTTGCAATGATACCAATCCCATATGAGCTTCAAAAGTCACTAATTGGTGTGAATAGGTACCAAATACATGTGATTTCAACAGGAAGGCTCATGATTTTTTCATGAGTTGCTTTACTAAAAAGCTCAATAACTTCTTCAATTTCCAATGGATTTCTAAAACGAAACACTCGATTCATTTAGTTCATAACTAAATATAGTTTCTTAACTAATTTATAAGTAATACCGTTTCTGCATAAATTAGTGCGCAAAAACGCATCTAAACTTGATAATTAAAAAAAAAATTGAAGGAAAATGTGTTTACTTCAGAAATACACACAAATTCCTCATTGTTTCTTAACTGATATACTATACAGTGTTGGTCAAAACATTTGCAACTAAAGCAGTATTCTATCTCTTCAATTACCCATTTATTTTCGATTTGTTTTTAATCCATGATTTTTGGTATTTTTATAACTTTGTTGATTGCTTTTTGTAACAGCAGGAAAAAATCATCTTCTGATTAAAGACAACAATAAAAATGGTAATCTTTTGTAACTCTTACCTCTTTTACTCTTTATGAACTTTTTTTACTTACAAACCTTACAAGAATGACTTTAATTATATTTCCTTTCCATAATGCGAGTGTTCGGTATTTGTAATTTATTAAAAATTCGGAACTAATTATTCAGCTTTTCAAGAAATAATATTTTTTGCTAAAAGTAATACTCGTGCATTGCATTTTTTGAGAAATAGCCGGCAGCAAATACAGTTCTGCGGTGTAGCGGAGTTTCACACAAAGATATGTCACTAAAGTATTCTATTCCAAAATTAACAATTTTTGAAAGGCCAATAATGGCAATATCTAAAGGTGCATATGGTAGTAAGACCTCGTGTAACAACAGTACACGAAGACGGAAAAATCAAGAACTTTTTCGTGAAATATCATAAAGTAATGCCAGGAGAAGCAAAAACTGAAACTCCCATTAATGTTGGTATTGCAACCATTAATAGAAGAGTCAGGAAATACGGTCTCAGAAACTATAAGGATGCAAAATACCCCCTTATATCCGAAACGAGCAGAGAAATTTGTCTTAACTTTGTACGAGTACATACGCATTGGGCTCCACAACAATAAAGAACAATATTGTAGCATGACGAGTCTTCGAGGATTAAAAATATGAATTTGACCGGTTACAAATGTTTTGACCACAACTGTATATCAGTTCTATTTCTCTTCTTTCCAAATTCGCACGTAAAAATAAAATCGTTTAATATTTAGCTAAGTTATCGGTTTATAAAAGCATTGAGGTACAAAAAACCGTTTTTTTTTCCAAAAACAGATTTCTGTTGTACTCGCCAGAGCCTATCAGAGAAGTAGTATCACGTCCAAGGTATATCAACTTCGTTCTTTTTTGTCGCACCGTGTAATATAAGAGTATGGCCGTTTTGAAAGAAATTTCAAGGCTGTTGTTGAGAGAGACACCGACATAGAAGCTTTCCAAACTTAATGGACTTTTAGAAAAGATAATGCTGATATAGCACTATTAATCCATATCAATTTTGAAGAAATTTCTGTCTCAGAGGTAGTTCTAGGCGCAGGCAAGAACTAATTATAAAAATAGTTTTGAGCTTAATTCACAGAGGAAGATGCAGCAATACCAGATTTTTGTTTCGTTTCTGTGGCTGATGCGCTCGCTAGAGCGATAAGCCTCTGTCGAATGTCCATATATACAATAGGAATAGAGTAAATTCTGGTGAGCGTCATTTCAAGACAACCTAGACTAGATTCGATATGAAGCGTACCAATCAGATATTTCAATTTGTCTAGGAGAATATCTTCCTTACTGTATCTGATCTCTACAATCACTTGCAGAGAGAAATGATTTCTAACTAGGTTGTATACCAATTAAGAACGAGAACATCGCTAGCTCGGCGTAGACTCTTTTTATTTGTCCCTCTCTTTCTCGTTTTTTTAACGGAGCTATCGAGCCTTGCTAGATTTATTAGGCTTGCATTCTGATTTTCGGCTTAATTTTAAGTTTTTTCATCCCCTGTGTAGGCTTTCAGGATCGGTCAACCCGGCTTTACTCCACGTGGTGTCACAATAGGCATCTAAGTGTGCTCGAGGTGAAAAAACAACCATCATTCATATTTTCAGTTTGTTATGGCGTTTTTTCCAAAAAATAAGTCCATTTTGGGCCTTTCCAGGATAAGGATCGTTTTTTCTCAAAAATGGTGATATGTGGGCGGATGAAATTTTTCCGACGTTGTTCAGGAAGTCCGCCCGATCAATAAACGCCCTCCACTATGTCTAACAGTTTGTTTTTTCAAAAGTTATAGCGTTTTTTTGGAAAAATGCCATTTTAGGCCTTACCAGGATAAATATCCGTTTTCTCAAAAATGGTGATATGTGGACGGATGAAATTTTTCGGACGTTGTTCTGGGAGTCATCCCGATCAATAAACGTCCTTCACTATTTCTAACAGTTGGGTTTTCCCCCTTCATCCCCACCAGCCTGCTTAAGATTTGTCAAAAAGCTTTGTACGATATTTACCAGATAATAAGGAAAACCATATGAAATTAATTTATATACAACGCCCTTATGCCACACCGAATCAAAAGCTTTTTCAACATCCAAAAGTACCAAGGCAGTAGACTTTTTGTTTATAAGGCCATTTTTCACGAAATTTGAAATTCTTTAGATTTGCTGTGTTGTATTATGAAAGGGACGAAAACCAAACTGTTCCCTGGGAATAATATTAGTGTCATCAATAAAAAGAAATAATTTATCCTTTAAAATTTTTTCATAAATTTTCCCAAGCTATTGAGTAAGCTAATTGGTCTGTAGCTTCCAGTTTCGTTGTTGGGCTGGCCTGGTTTCAGAATTGGAATTACTTTAGCAATACACCAACACTTAGGGAAATACTGAAGCTTTATATTTTATTCCCCAAAACGAGAGTTTCCTTAAAAACTCATTTTTAATACCATCCAAGCCAAGAGACTTACGTGGCTTGAGAGCCTTTAATAAACCTCTTATTGTATCCGCTGAAATGTATTCCGAGCCGGGTGTTATATGGTTAAGAGAACTGTTATAGATTAAAACGTTACGGCTCATATAATAAAAACAAATAAAATTAAAATGTTTTTCAATGAAATCAAATAAAAAGTGAAATTATTTTGTGTACAAGTTGGTGAAATTTTTATGTCACAAAAAATTAACTCTCATCTGAAAAAAATAACGCAGATTGAAAAATAAAATCCTCGTCTTATTACTTACAATCTCCACACATATACACATACATACCTACATACATACATACAGTTAAACTGCTCTCTGAAACGTTATTAACACATACAATTTATTTTCTAATCTTTTACAATTGTTGGTGGCAAAAATAGTAAAAAAAGAAAATAGAAAAACACACAGAGAATTGCAAAGAAAGTTAAAAACCTCAATACAATAGAAATATTACATACAAACAGCACGAGACAGTAATTGTCGTCTTTTTTTTCTATCTTTTATTTTTTATTGCAGTAGTTTTTTCTGTTTTTAAGCATTTCTTTTGTCTATTGTTATATGTTTTATTTATAGATGGATGTTGGCAAAGGTATTGCACTCAAAGAAAAATGTTGGTAAAACTAAAAAACAGACCAAATGAAAGATCACGTTGGTTTCTGTAATACATAGTTTGCAAAGCATAAACATCAAGTAAGGCCATAAGGAATCCGTTCGGATCACAGTAACCAACGAAGATTGATAACTACTGCAGGCTGTTCGCAATATTTTTTTCTGTTTTACTGCATTTCGAATGGTACTACATCCGGTATCTAGTATTTCGAATGGTAGCTATAATGTTATCTTACAGGGATGAAATTGTGAATGGCTCGTCTCAGTACGTGAGAGATTTCACGTATCCGCACAAAAAATAGTCTAATATGGACAAATCGCATGATCTTGGCGGTTAATGGACTGCTCCAAAACGTGAGATTTATTACTCACCAAACTCGCCTCTCAAAAGGCGATTTAAGGTATCATTTTGGGCAAAAAAAAGTCAGCAATCATAGAATGTCCCCTTGCTCCATTGCCTGTAAGCGCATCAAACAGTGCTTCTTCTTCTTCACCGAATTCACCTGATTTGGTACCCCGTGACTTCTTTCCGTTCAATCGAGTTAAAAAATCATTACGAGGAAAGCGTTTCAGCAGCCGAGAGGATATAGCGAAAAAATCACAGGAAGCACTGATGGACTTACCGAAAATCGAATACAAAAAATGCTTCAAGGATTGGATCAAGCGCTGGCATAAGTGTATTGCAGTCGAATAAACTTGTATTTTTAATTTTCTAAATAAATTCCGGGAACTTTTTTATCAAGGATTGCAGATTACAGATTTAACCCCTTATAACTATTTCTTTTACTCTTTCTACTAGTTTTGCCTGGCAGTAATGTTACCGTCGAATATTCCCCAGTATAAAGCGATGTTAAACGACGATTTTTAAGAGTCAGCGCTAGACAACATTAATACATTCGTGCAATGATTTCGACAAGACGACGCACAGTGCGTCGATACCATAGAGTAAATGGACAAAAATAGAGAGTTGTCGTAAATAAATGAAATTTCGTACAGGCAATTGTTGGGGCAAAATATAGATACAAATGTGCAAAATTTTAACAAAACAGAACAACGAACTCGCTTACCGCCAACTTATATTAAATAAAACATGTGTGTGAAGTTAAATACGAAAGTTAAATATGTTTTTCTTAACATAACAAAAACTTGTGTAAGTTAACAGAATATGTGTGAAGATAAATACGAATATGAAATTTTTCTGTTAAGTTAACAGAGACTTATATTTTAGCATTACTTCCACAATTGTGGATTATAAAATATAAATTTGAATAAAAATAACTAAACAAAGGTAAAGAATTACAGAAATTTGAAACAATATTTCTTAATTCTCATTACGTTAATTTTTGATTTACTATAATAGCGTTGAATTAAATTGGCTGGACGGTGGGGAGGTGGGGGTAAAAAGTTAGCTACGGTCTATATATCTCCGATCTGGTACTTTGCAGCCCAAAAAGGAAAACTGTCTCCGAAGCCTTGATACCTTAGCTATAAAGCCCACCAGGTCCGATTCCCCCACAATTGCATCTTAGGTCCGATTTTTCATGAACGACATATATATGCGGTAAAAATGAAAAATAAAAGTTAGCTACGGTCTATATATCTCCGATCTGGTACTTTGCAGCCCAAAAAGGAAAACTGTCCCTGAAGACTTGATATCTTGGCTATAAAGCCTACCAGGTCCGATTCCCCCACAATTGCATCTTAGGTCCGATTTTTCATGAACGACATATATATGCGGTAAAAATGAAAAATAAAAGTTAGCTACGGTCTATATATCTCCGATCTGGTACTTTGCAGCCCAAAAAGGAAAACTGTCTCCGAAGCCTTGATACCTTAGCTATAAAGCCCACCAGGTCCGATTCCCCCACAATTGCATCTTAGGTCCGATTTTTCATGAACGACATATATATGCGGTAAAAATGAAAAATAAAAGTTAGCTACGGTCTATATATCTCCGATCTGGTACTTTGCAGCCCAAAAAGGAAAACTGTCCCTGAAGACTTGATATCTTGGCTATAAAGCCTACCAGGTCCGATTCCCCCACAATTGCATCTTAGGTCCGATTTTTCATGAACGACATATATATACGGTAAAAATGAAAAATAAAAGTTAGCTACGGTCTATATATCTCCGATCTGGTACTTTGCAGCCCAAAAAGGAAAACTGTCTCCGAAGCCTTGATACCTTGGCTATAAAGCCCACCAGGTCCGATTCCCCCACAATTGCATCTTAGGTCCGATTTTTCATGAACGACATATATATGCGGTAAAAATGAATAATAAAAGTTAGCTACGGTCTATATATCTCCGATCTGGTACTTTGCAGCCCAAAAAGGAAAACTGTCTCCGAAGCCTTGATACCTTGGCTATAAAGCCCACCAGGTCCGATTCCCCCACAATTGCATCTTAGGTCCGATTTTTCATGAACGACATATATATGCGGTAAAAATGAAAAATAAAAGTTAGCTACGGTCTATATATCTCCGATCTGATACTTTGCAGCCCAAAAAGGAAAACTGTACCTGAAGCCTTGATACCTTGGCTATAAAGCCCACCAGGTCCGATTCCCCCACAATTGCATCTTATGTCCGATTTTTCATTTTTTTTGGTGGACGATTGTTTTAAATGTAATTACCAGCTACAAGAAATAAAATTCATTTGTTATTATTACTGTAGCTCTCTAATTATATTTTTTTAATTTTTACAATCCTTTACTTGTTTTGGTTATTTTTATGCCAAATTATGCCAATTGTGGAACTAATGTTAACATAACAGTCTTTGTGATCTTAACAGAAAAATTTCATATTCGTATTTATCTTCACACATATTCTGTTAACTTACACAAGTTTTTGTTATGTTAAGAAAAACGTATTTAACTTTCATATTTAACTTCACACACATAAATAAAACAAAGTCTATCTTAAGATAGTTTTTTATATTTAATTTTTTTTTTTAACATGGACGTGTGTTAGTTACTGATAGAAATAAATAAATTCATATAAATTCAATATTGGGTATACAAGTTAATAATGTCGATTTTTTTGCTTCAAAAATGCATTTATTATAACAACAAAATAAGTTGATACATTATTCAAAGTATTGTCTATCGTTAACCACTACTTTTTCCCACCTTTTTGGCAGCATATGTATTCTGTACCAAAAGAACTACCCCGATTTTGAGGTAAGGAATAAATCAAGGCAGTGAAGTGTATTGCAGTAAGTGCGTTCTGCATCGAAGGAAACAAATGGTAGTCAGAAGGGGCAAGGCCTTGGCTATAAGGCGGGTGAGCCAAAACTTCCCATTCACTGCTTCCCAAATAGTTTTTGACCGATCTTGCAACATGTAGCCGAGCGTTGCCATGATGGAAGATTATGGCCTCTTATCTGATCGTTTTTTGTTGATTGGTCTCTTTAAACGAATCAATTGTGTTCGGTACAGGTCCCCTGTGATCGTCTGACCCGATTTCAACAGCTCATAATACAAAACACCCTTCTGGTTCTACCAAATACAGAGCATTACCTTGGCGTCATGGATATTCGGCTTCGGCATTGATTTGGCTGGTTGGACGGGCTTTACGTATGATGTAATGTATCCATTTTTCATCACCAGTAACAATACGATGCAAAAATGACTTTCTTTTTGTAGCGTTCAAGCATTATTTTCGACATGTAAAATCGTCTTTCAACGTCTCTCGACTTCAATGCATATGGGACCCAAATTCTATGCATTTGAATGAATCCCAATGCTTATAAACGTAGTTCTTATAGCGTTTGACAACAATCTTCGTCAAGTAATGCTTCCAATTCCTCATCTTCAAACTTCCTCGACTGACCAGGCCCCCCTTGTCTTCTATGTTGAAATCACCATTTTTGAATCGCGCTAGCCATCGTTTATAAGCTTTTTGAGTTTGTGCATATTGACTGTAAGTTTCTACCAACAATCGATAACTTTCAGCAGCCGTTTTCTTCAAATGAAAGAAGATTATTCGATTTAAAAGAATATGTGTTTACACTTCGGCGTCTATCGAATACTGAATTATAATGACAGATGTTTACCCTCAAAAATAACATATTTGTTATTATTGACACAAACCATATGTGATAGTTATATACCCAATAACAATTTTTTAGGTTTGTGGATTTTGCAACAAACAAAAAATTAAATATGTATTGTAATCTGGCGAAAGTTCGATGTTGTACTTCAAATTTGGAATTTTAATAATAATTTTAATTATTTCTTGGTTACTATATCATCGATGGGTGCCGCTGTGGTATGGTAGGTAAGACACCCGCCTAGCAACCACAAGGTCCTCGGTTCAATACCAGGCCAGACCATATCTGAAAAAAGAAAAAGTTTTCAACAGCGGTATCACCTCATAACATTAGCTAATTGGTTATGAGTATAACTACTAATGAAAACTTCTCTAAATGCATTTGGCGTTTGGAGCCGGCTTTAAACTGTAGGTTGCTTTTAATGAGTCTAAAAATACAATCGGGTGCAGCTCATTGACTGAGAGAAGTCCCCGCATTCCTTCATGAGATGTTATGGGAATTATATTATATATCATCTATAAGCTGATAATCCAACTTATTTTTCATTTTTTATTTGCCTTTAGCTACTTAAAATCAGTAAAATTTATGAAAAATTCTCCAAACTATACATTATTCAAATTTCATTATTTTGAAGTTGTAGAACAAAACTGGTTCTAATTTTTTTAATTTGATAGAATATATTACATGTCGTCACCTAAAACGCAAACGGCCCTAACTAACAAAAAATTCAAAATCGACTTTTTCATTAATTCTGATGTATTTCATCAAAGCAAGGGTTTAGAAATAAATTTGGACTCTGCCGAATAAAATTAGCCATTTTATTACCAAAAAACAAACGGCATGATAAACGAAAAAAAAACAAACTAAACGTTTGTATAAAATACAACATTTTCAATTGTCTAAATGCCATATTGATTTATAAGTCAATTAAACAAAATATAAAAATTGTATCCAAAATATTGATAAAAGTCTCGCTGATTAAAACAATACTTTTTATTTTAAATAGTTTTTTGCCTCTCCTGTAAAATTTTTAAAATGGTAGATAGGGCCGTTCGCGTTTTAGGTGACGATATATAGTTTCATATATAGAAATAAAAATATGTATTTATTTATATTGTTACATGTTGACCTTTTTTAAAACATTTGAATTCTTTTTAATTGCGTCAAAATAAAATACACCCCACTTTGTTGTTGTTTTACAGTTTTTATTATCTCAATTTTTGCAATATACAATTAGAACTATACAGTCTCCAACTTATTTATCTTGCACTTAATATTCGTTTATACAATACTTTCATTTACGCCTAAACATGGCTTTATTTTATGATTGCAAAACGATAAATATATCACCAAACGCAATGCGTCACCTTTTATGGCAATTTATATATCAATTTGGAATATTTTTGTAGTTACCGCAAATTTCTATTTATCTACGTTAAATTCAAAAATTATAATACACAAAAAAGAATCGAACTGGCAACACTGTTAAACATGCGCTAGCACCTTTAATAGCACAGACAGTTAGGGCAATGACAGATACAGAGCCTTGACACAAACCAATAAAGTTTATAGCTAAAATCTCACCATACAGTCCCTGATATGGAGTATTTCCTTTTTAGGCATTTTTATTTTCGTAACAATATATATATTTTTAATAATCCTTCAAAGTTTGGTAAATTTAAAATTCTTACTGAAATAAGTGCGTTTTTCAAGGTAGTAAAAAATAAAAACTATAAAAAAACATTTAAAACTTTTTTTCCTATTTTGTTTATAAAATTGTAAAATAATAAAAAAAAACAAACTTTTAAAAATTTCTTTAAAAAATAGATGTTTTATAGCTATTTTTCTGAAGTTCCTAAAATCCAATTTTTTACATCGAATTTTTTATTATTAATTAGTTGAGTTTAGCGCCATCTTGCGACAATATAGAGAAGTAATCCAAAAAAATCATTCAGTATTAAACTCAGCCCTTAATTGGCTTTCAAAAAATATATATTTTATCAATATCCGTAATGAGTGATTTTTTGATTTTAGTCTATGGGGCAACACACTGTGCGGCGGGTTCATGTTATACAAGCAAAGTTGTTAAGAAAATATTTGATAAATTGATCAATTTTAATCACTGAAGCAAAATATAGCTTTCAAATAAAAACATTTTAATATCTCGTGACATTATTTGTTTTATTTAAATTTTATTTCTTGTATTTTTGATTTTTTCTATTTAACTTAAAACAGCTGTTAATTAACTGCTATAAGCGAATAAGTTTGTTGCCAATTTTTTTAATGTGTTTTCGAAACAAATATTAGTATACTTTATTGCTTAGTTATACTGTAGACAATAGAATTATTAAAATAAAATTTTTTTTTTTATTTAAACAAATATATTCCAAGTGATAAGAGATATTTTTTAAGCAAACAATAACGTTTAACAATAACGTTCAAAAAATGCTTTTCATTTAAAGTCTATATATGTAATTAATAGACAAACATGTTTTTTGTAATCCCGTCTATAATACTTACTGCACCAATTTTGGAAAGACATATGTATACGATTTTTATTTTAAGATATATATGATTTTTTTTTTTAATGTGCAAGTAAATGACAAGCGTTTTTCCAATTTTAACTTGACTGCAGTATTCCTGAATGAAACAAAATGGATCATAAAAATTAGTACATATGTATGTATATATCAAATCTGTGGAAAAGATAACAGTCTCTTACATTTAAGAGCAAATGTAAAAAACCTAAGACCGCTAAAAAGCGGTTTTGTACTTTAGAGTGTTAAAGCTAATTCTGCACAAATGTACACAACTTAAATCGTTTCCGTATTACTCCAACACATAGATTGCATCGTACTTTTATACGTCACCAAATATCGGCCCAATAATATTTTTTTAAAGTCATGTGAAGGACATTTCTCCAATGATATATCCCTTAAAAAAGTTTTATAAGTATCTAAATTGCGGTCGATTGTCTCGACTGCTGAGTACTCTAGTACTTCCAAAACTAATGGGATGTGTATGAGCATTGCGTGTGAAAAACAAATCGTTCATTTTCGTCTTTTGTGCGTGTGTGTGGGAGTTTGGTGATAAGAGTTTATTAACATTTCATTTAGACTTGATTGTTATATAAATTCCACTTTAATGATTCGATTAATGCCGTAGTTGTGGTGATATAGAGGAAAAAGGTATAACCCTTTACCATTTGTGCTACTATCCTGTACTAAAGGGGATATCTTCGTCCCTTTTTATGTGAAAGTACTTCAGTAGCTAACGTTCAAAATACTTGGAAAAACAGACTCTTTTATTAGAACTATCGGCTGTCTTTCGCCTGCTGATATAAGGTGCTCATTTGTTCCTATGCTGCCACATCGTTGTGGCCTAGAACGGAACAAGACAATGCACAAGTTCCACTGGGTAGGTTTTATTGCCTAACTTGTGTTTCAATCACAGATGTGATGAGGACCTATCCAACACTTGCCATTGGAGCCATTTTGATAGAGAAGGCAGGTAACAGTGTTCTTAGATATTGTGGTTGGAATAAATCATTATATGTTGATCATTTTAGTAATGTGCAAGAACTACGAAGTCCTTATACCTGAAATAAATTTATGATTAAACAACGGCGTAATATCTAGTTCACCGGTGGATCTAAACAGTCTGACGGCAAAACTCAAGCCGGTATGTTTGCTCCTAATTTCCATAGGGCTTTGCCTATGGGTAAATAATATCCACTTGCGTTAAGAAATGTCTGAAGAAAATCAAAGAGTTTGAGTTTTATATGATATCAGACAGCCAGGTTGCCTTGAGGGCTTCGTTATCCTGTAAAGTTGGGTCGAAGGTTGTTTTGGACTGTATGACATACATCTCTTAAAGAATTTGTGATTTACAACAGGATTACTCTATGTGGCATCCTGGGAAGGTTTGACTCCTGGACTAAGGAAGAATTTGCTCGGATTTGAAGTGTCCCCAAAAAACAAACGAGGAGTATTATTTTGCTTTCTCCCGTTAAATCTAGAAGACAACTGCTGCTCAATAAGAGGGAGTTCGGGGTTTTTACCTTAGATACCATCAATACATTTTCTGGAAATGTTAATGATGAACGGTATAGGTCCTGCATGAGATATCTGAACACTTACTTTATAGACACTTACCATTTCTTCTCTTAAAAAACAACTTTACTGGCCTCATTCGCAGCCTCAATCTGATGTGGTTAACTTATGAGGCTGCAAAAAAGATACTTCGGGTTGCGGTGCGTTATATTCACTAAATTCTTCTGTTCTTTTTTGTTTTCTACCTTATTTTGTTTTCAGGCACCACAATAGAACCACTGTTCTGTTTGAAACCAAGTGAATTGTATATTTTATCGGGTGGATCATTTAAAAGTTTAAATTTAAAAATGTAATAAAACAAAAACGGTTTCAAATTTTGCCAAATTTTGTTTTTTGTTGTGAAGAACAATTGTTCCGGTTAGAAATGAAATATTATTTCATTCATATGGCGGCCGCGGCTGGCCTTACAATACCAGGACAGGACCAATTTTTGAGAACTTTTTCGAGTGTATAGAGTCATATCTTGGCAATGGCATCACGAATGTTGGTCTTCAAATGCTTAATTGTTTCTAGTTTGTCGGCATAACGCTAGTCTTTAACGGCGCCCCACCGAAAATAGTCCAACGGAGTCAAATCACAGCTTTTTGGCGGCCAGCTTACATCACCATTTCGACTAAATAAATGGCCATCAAACGTTTGACGCACGATCCTGTTGAAACCAAACATCGTTTACATCAATACCATGAAGAGCGGGCACAAAAAATCGGTTATCATAGTGCAAGAGGTGTCTTCATTGACCGTAATGGTTGCCACATCATTTTCAAATAAATATGAGCCAATGATGCTCACAAGCCGCACCAAACAGTCACTCGTAATGTGTACATTGGCTTCTGTAAGACCACGTTTCAGATTTCTGAGCCCCAAACTTTAGCAATAAACTTGCGTATACCGGTCCGGTTAGTACTCTCTGCGAACAAATTTTGTACGACATTTTAGTGCAATTGGACATAAATTTCCAATAAATCTCAACGTTGCTCAAGCGTAAATCGATTAATTTCGTTCAGCGGAGATAATATACTGAATTTTGTGACAGAATAGAATGTCATAAGTATTCGAAATAACCGCTGGTTCACATATAAACCAATAGATAGTCCATCCGATACTTTCTTTAACAATCTTTACATTGTCAATGATTTGTCAACCTATCGAAATCTTTATTTATCTTCAGTTTGGGAGCAGCAAAATAATTGCAGCGGCCAAGATTGGCAAAAATGGTAGATAAGGCTAAGAAGTTAAGTTTTCACACTGTTTCAGGCGCCTTTTTGTGTTGCTTCTAGTATAACTTCAAGGTAAGTGTTCTTATATTACGTAAAACACCCGATGTACTACGAAAAGCTTACAAAAAAAAAAAAAAACAGCAAGCTAAACCTTGGTTTTTGCATTCGTAAGACACTGGGCTTTTTACTAGATGTTACATCAATACACTTGTGGTTCATAACAAGCTTTCAAAACTTTTAAATAGACCAGAATTATCACTGACATCATTCACAAGTTATTAAACTTTACTCATGCGATAGTTCTTCTACACGTAATGAATAAGAATTCAGACAAATTTTGATTGATGCAAAACATATGCTCAAGAAACAAAGAGCCAGCTAGCTTTTCCATATTTAACATTTCTTTTAGTTTTGGTTCTATTCAAGCGTCTTGAATAAGCTTAAACGCTTTAATAAACATTATTTGCTGTATTCGAAAATATACTCAGTAGTAGTTGTATGCTAAGTATCTTAGCCTAGACAAAGTGTGAAACAAAACCGAAAATGTCGTTATCAGTAAATTCCGTTGCTTTAAATATTAAAAAAAAAAAAATTGAAAACACACATGTTTTAGAATTCTATTACAGTAATTTGTTAAACAGTAATTGCTTTGTTTTAGCGATAACAAGAAAAAAACGTGGATATAAAAATAGAAACAAATGAGCTTTTATTGCTTTGCCCCACATAAATGAAAGTACAAATACTGTTCTAGTATTTACGAAAATATTACCAATAACAGCGATAATTATGGCAAATAAATACTGATAAACCAAAATAATTGATAAGAAGCCATCATACACATGGCCTACATCAATAGGAAAAACATTAAAGAGTTTAATGATTGGTAAAAAGTGGTGCTGTGGTGTAGTGGTTAGAGCGCACGCATAACAACACAAACGACCCAGGTTCCAGCCCCAGCAGAAGAGGAGGGACATGACGAAGAAAAAATTTAATTGTCACCACTATACAAAAAATAAAAATAAAAAATCATATGGAGAAAGCAACAGCGGATTAATCATCCTACTACTTAGCTTGAAATAGCAAATTGATTAAAGAAACTGAAACAAAGCAATAGATGCTTTGTTGAAAGTCAATATGCTCCCTAGAGGAGTGACGGAGGAAAAAAAAAAAGAAAAAAATCAATTACAAACACACACGTACTTCAGTTAAATGAAATTAATTTTTAATCTTTTTTAATCATACAATATTAACGTTTATTTCCTTCAATTACTATTAATTTTTTAATACCCCCATACTTTATAAAACTCCTGCCAATCAAGAACGAACAAGAATTACTCACAAGAAGTCATTATTTATTGTCAACTAAACAGTAAAACACTTTTATTAGATGACCGACGACCATGTTAGCAAACAATAGTTGCACTCGTGTACTCTTTGATGATCAAATGAAAATTAATTACAAATGGCAAATAAACCAATAAGAAAATAAGAACAAATTCTTTGTAGGAAAAATGATGTTTATCCATATATCGGGTGTTTTTTAAGAGCTTGAGAACTTAAAATGATAAGGCGTTTTGTTTAAGTCATTTCAAAGTTTTCATAAGTTGTAAAATTCTAAAAAAAAACTTATCCACAGAATCTGAAAAGCTGATTATTTTTGAAGTTAGGCGACCATAGCGCATCAAAAAAATATAGTGGTTATCCATAGTCCGAAATTATTTTCCATTTGTTGCAGAGTGTAATAATTACGGTAAAGAGGTAGCAAAGTACGCCGGGGTATGCACACAAATATAAATGTTTTATTAAAAAATTTGTTTTCCTTTTTTATTTAATTGAAATTAAAATTTCTTTTGATGATTAAAAATTTTATAAATTAATTTTTTTATATATATTTTATTCAAAAATGTTTTATGAATAAGTACGTATGTTTATAGCAAGTAATTTAACACATTTTTTATTATAGATAATGAAAATTATATTTGAATGCCATTTAAAAAATTAACAATTATATGTTAAATTTATTTGTTTTTTATATTGTATGTAAAATGTAAAATATTAAAACTTAAAATATACACACAAACATACCTAAATTAGTAATTAAGGCAAAAAATTTAAAAAATAATTTACAAGCCAGAGAATAATAGAAAATTAACTGAGAAGTTTAATAATCAAAGAACATTTGTTTTCTATTTGAATTTTCAGACATTTTAAGATAGAGAACAGAAAACGTACCCAGAGGAGTTTATCTAACTATTGTTAAGCTGGCATAATATTATTCACCTCAATGGGTGTAGTAATTGCTATATAACTGAGGACTTTTTTAAGATGTTCTTGGAAAACATCTTTATTTCTTCAATTAGAAATTAATTTAATAATTACTTACAAACTTACCTTTTATCTTCCAACAACGTTTCGGCTGAACTCAAACGCAGTCGTACCGTTTTCATACTTTGCAATGGAAATAGTTTACAGAACGGCGTTAAGAACTTGGGTCGCCAACAGTAGTGCGGGTATTCTTTACAAACCGACCACAACCTTTCATTATGTTCGAATAAGTATGTGTGCGTTTTGCCAAAATTCAAATATTCATCCATATCGTTATGATAATCACAGAAGAGTAAATTTTTTATATTCTTAATAGCCTGCTCTTCGTCATCGGGATCACGTATTTGTTTGATGCCAAAATTAAGCAATGGCTCATAATGATAGAAATTACCGGGCATAGCATTAAGGATGTCACCCAAAAAAGTGGAACCAGAACGCCAGGTTGTCACTACAATGCTACGCACTGGAGTGCCCTCAGTTTCTGGTGTTAGATCGGATAACTTTTCCGCTTCAACACCAAAACGACCGGCTGGATATTCAAAGTTTTCCATTTCGTTAAGCACTTTATTGCGCTGATGGGCTATGACGTCGTTAATAGTGGCTGTCATATTGTACATTACTGCTGTCTGCTGAGGCACGGCATGGCCGAAACGTTCTCCCGTAAATGCGGAAGCCGAACCAAGACCATTGCCTGCAGATGAATAACCACCGGGAGAGCTATTAGCACCACCACCTGCCAGGTTGCCGCTTGAGCCACCGGCGCCACCACCTAAGGCACCCAATGAGCCACCCGAAGATGAGGCTAACGAGGCGGGTAGTGGTCTATGTTGTGTGGTGGCTATAAGCAACAGAATGCACAAGCCGCTAACGCCACAAATTCCTATCAGATTTGCTCTGCGCGACATTTTACGACGTTTCGTTATCAATCCACTGCGTTGCTGGGATCTTGCCCTCGCTGTCGCAGACTTATTGCTGCCCACTATAGATGTACTACTGCCAGTGCCACTACTGTTGGTTTCCACCGCCACCTGGACTCCTGTCAAAAGCGAAACAGTCGCTGAATCTGTTTCCTCATAGGCACTCATAAAACTTTTTCGCTTTGCTTTATTTTTGTTTTAAAATTATTTTTGTTAATCTAATAAACTAAAGGTATTTCGTTTTAAAAGGGGTTTGTTTTTTAATTTCTGATTGGATTTGCGTGTTTTTCGTTTCGTTTGTTTTGCTTTGTTTTTCTTCTTTTTTGCGTAAAAAATTCAGTAAAAAAAACTATAACCACTTGAGGTTTTACTTAATTATTATTTTATATACGTACACACATATAATAACGCATAAATCTCTGTATACTGTTACCAAAAATTTAATTTATATATTTTAGTAGCCGTTCATTAAGAATTTATTTTAAAAATAACAATATTTTTCTCAATATATTTGCAACTGCCTAGAGATTCATTCATTCATTAAATTTCCCGTTCACCATATTACGATATTTAGCGTAAAATCCACAATAGAAACAACCAACCACTTTGCGTATAAATGTCAAACTAACAAAAATGAATTGTTGGAAAACGATGTTTAAAGAATAATACAAAAACATAAATAAAGCCGATTCTACATGAACACAGATTGCCTAGAGTTGCCATAACATAGTTAAATATAAATTTTTAGACATTTTGCCATAACATAATAAAAGTTTTTTTCGTTCGAGTCAATTATTAGATACCATACACCCGAACTGATTTTATATCATCGCACTAAAAAATGTTCAGTGTTGCTAACGTATAACAATATATTCTTTTCTTATATATAAATGGTAATATTAAACCACCTTCCAACATAGGCGATTTTATTAGACAATTGGAATATATAGATTCCCTTTGTAATGTTTTGTAAGCTGTCATCAATGTTTTTCCTAGCACAGTATGGTGTATAACTGGTGTACGACCAAATAAGGAATAAGCCGTTTTTACACAATTTAAGCATAAGCTACTTTTTTATTATTTTTCTATGATGAATATGTAAATAACATTTTGGTATAAATAAAATTACAATTTAAGTGACACAGGCATATTTTCCATTTATATTGTTATTATTTAATTTAAAATCTTGAAATAAATTTCAAAAGACATAAAACCGTTATTTTAATATTGTATTTCTAAATTTAATTCAATGGTAACACTGTTGTATCATTCACTATCTTACCACTATGAATACTTTCATTGCAGCCTGTCAACTCTACACAAGAGTTCTGCACAAACAAGTAACCGATTGTTTAATTCATTTCTCACATCGCTGTTGTAAACAAAAAAACCCATTATGTATGTCAAAATGAGTAATTTTTTATTGTCAACTCAAATGCTTTTTACTCTCAACTTCTCAAATACAAATAGAATATTTGTTGGAAAAATTAAAAGAAGGAAAAAACAAATATCATAAATATAGCAATTCGTCGGTAATTATTCGACTTCGTATGCAGATAATCGTCGTCGTCGTAGTAGTTTTTGTGAAAAAGAAGAGATTGAATGTGTGTAATAATAAGTGCCGCCCGTCAAAAGAAAAATTTTCAAAGAAAATTTAAGAAAATCAAAAAAGTTTTAATTTTGTTTTATTAAATATATTTAAGAAGAATAGAAATAAAATTTATAAGAAATACACAAAGAAAACTTTAAATAAAATGAGTTCAATTATTGTGCTGGATTCGTCCGATGAGGATGAGGTAAAAAATTAAAAAAAGCCAAAGAAAAAAATTTTAAGAAAATGAATGAATAAAAAAAGAGGAGAAAAGTTGCATATGTGTGTGTGTCGCTTTGTATCAAGTTTTTAATTGTATAGGTGCTTTTAAACAACAATAAAAAACATAAAAACGATTACTTTTTTCGTTGGCTGTTTGTTGGTGGCAAACAGAAGAGAGTATTGTACAGCACTAGTGATGTGAAAAAAATACAAAAAACAACGAGCTTGACAAGTAAACAAGTGTTGATATGTTGTGAAATACAAATCAAAACAAAAGATAAAAAATTAAAGAAATAATTTTATATTTTTACACAAAGAATCAAAAAGTTAAAATTTTATTAAATTAAAACAAATTCAAACTTTGTTTATAAATTTTTGGCGAATACTCTAATTAGTCTGCAAAAAATTTTTCCACATCACTATATGCTCTCATCGCTCTCTCTTTTTGGCATACGCTCTTTGTTGTTGTATAAAGTCTCCAAAAAAGCAAAAGAATGAAAACAAAACATGTAAAAATCTTGTTTAGTGGAGTGTACGTGTGAGTCTCCGTCTGCAAATGTGTGTTATGCATTTCTATACATATATCTAACACATACATGTAAAGTGGGGTTTTTTTCGTCTTTTTTTTTGCAGTATTTGCCTTTTTTATTGTTAATTACTCTTGAGTTTGTTGTACAGTTTACACCAAAAAATTGTGATTGAATAACACGCAATTAGTTTTAATAGACAGGCAACAACGACAACGTATCTAGACCAAGTAGCAATAAATATATGTGATGTGATGGGGAGACTAGGAAAACTCTCCACTTGAGTTAACATTTTCTGTTATTAGGCGAATTCCCGCGTTTTATTTTAATTTTATTTTCGTTGACATTTAACATTGTTAGCGAATATGTTAAATAAAAAAATTTTGTTAACAGGTTGTTTATAGAGTTTATTTTGTTTGTGTGATAAAAATTTAAAATAAAAACAGAACAACTGAAAAACTATAATGAGAGTAAAAATTTACAATAGAATGGTAGGGGGAGTGTAGTAAAGTAAAGTAATTTAATGAATGAATTGATGAAATTATGGGATTGGAACAGTAAAGTAATAAAAGTGTGAATAAAATAAAAAGTTAGTATTTTATATTAATGAATAATTGTAAAGATGTTGAGATATAAAGTTTCGCAAGATCAAAACCGATTGTGTGGATAACTATGTAAAAAAGGGTTTCTGCAAGTGCTATATTATTTTCCAATTTTTATATATCTTCTTATTGTATTTAAAAATTCGTCTCAAGATCCTTACTTTTTTTTCAGAGTCCGCCAAAAAAAGCAAATAATAAACAAACTTCTGATGTTTCCGCAGCCACAAATGTATCACTACTAAAAAATCAATATACAAAACAAAGATCAATACCTAGTGGTTTAACGATAACCCCACGCCTAAGTCCTACAACAATGGGTGCAACAAAGGGTTCTAATAGTGGTATGCAATCCTCAAACACCCCGTCTTTGGCGGCATCATTTCATGCTTTCAACAATATCATCAATAATGAAAGACTTACACCGACACCGCCCAAAGGACAAGTAGGCAGCTCGAACACAAGAAAAAGAAAAACACCAACACCGCCACAGTCGCAGCCGCAGCTACAACAAATGCCACGTTTAACCGCAAAGAATTTTGCTAATATGACAAATTCATCGCCGGCTAAGGCGGCCACCACTTTGGCACCTTTACCGCCAATTATGCCCATGATAACGGGAGTTCATTCAATGGCAGCTGCTGGAGCTACGCCGCCCTTACAACTTCTGGCAACACCGCCACATAATATGGCCGGTTATATGGGATTAAATGAACAATTAATGATAAACCCACATTTATTGCCAAGCAACCTGCCACCGAACACCACAATCACAGCTCATAACCCAAATCCTAATCAAAATAATATAAATAATAATTTTAAAATACATTTACCATTCAATAAGCCCAACACTACGCCATCACCTGCCGCTTCGCCAGCTTCTTCTGTACCGAAAACACCTTCACCCCAATTAGCGCCCTCGCCTCAACCTGCACGAACAGATAAAACTTCTAAAAGAATAAAGCCCACTACCCTGTTAAAATCTTCCGATGAAAGTTGGCAAAGACACAAACAGCAGTCACAAAAAGCGCCAATTGCTTTGAATAGTGATGTAGCCATAGAAATGTTGCCACCTGCTGCCACAGAATCACCAAAATCGACATCAGCTTCATCTTCCAGACATCACACACCCATGACATCACCATCAACTCCAAAATCTCAAAAATCTCCCGATGTCATAATGCTAACGCCCACCGATCACAGCCCTAAAGCACAGAAAGATAATGAAACTATATTGGATCTTACCAATTCGCCGGAGAAACTAACAGCGGCCAGATCAAGGACGCCAACAATAACAACGGCGACAGAAATAGTAGATTTAGTTAATACACCCGAGCAAAAGAAACATGTAAATGGTATTGATGCAGCAACGGCAACAAAACAACATAAAAATGATACTAAAATAGAGAAGCCACCACCACCAAAACCTCCTCTAGAACCAGAATATGAAGAATTGATAAAAGTTTGTCGTCAGGCAGATCCCTCAAGTGATATGGAGAAATTGATTAAGTCGAAACTCATCAAATACTATTATGAAGTGCATGGCGATTTCGTAAAATCAAAAAGTTTTCGCAAAAGTATACGCAAGGTTGTGGATTCTATAAAAGCTAAACCGGATTTAGTGTATTATAATTTGAAAACTGTGGTAGAAGAACTTAAGGTAAGACGAAAAGCTAGAAGGGTGGAAGAAGCTGTAGCGGCTGTTGCCACAACGAACAGTTCCCCGGCAACAAATACCAGTGACGAAGCAGCAACGATCACAAACAAAGGAAAAACAGAGGATGTAAAAGCTATAGATTCAGCTAATTCTGCAACAAACCCTCCTGCCGCAACCACAGCAACATCAGCTGCAACGGAAACTGAAATATCAGCTACAGCCACTACATCGACAGGCAATAAAAAATTAGATGAACAAATTAAAAAACTAAATAAAGCACTTTATGTTCTAACCAAACGCATTGAAGTGCTGGAACAAGCCGAAGTTGATTGGGATGATGATGATTCGAGCTTCCTGCAAGTAGAACGTTTTAAGAAAAGAGCCTGCCAGGTGAGTTCATAATATTCTAAAAATAAAACAGTATTTTTGATAGATTTTTTTTTACAAAAATAGATTTACGAAAAAATATGCGATCTGACGGGAGAAAGTAAGAATGCCCATCGTTTGGTAAAAAAGCCTATTAAATTCAACGAAACACGTATACCACAGTTTAACAAGACCCTGCAAGCGTTTATAAATCGCACTAAGGAATTTCCAGATTATTATGATGTTCTACGCATGCTGGAACACTGCAACCGTACCTATAGTTTAGGTTTGGTCAATTTTGAAATTAAAAATATAGGTGAGGTGATATTAAACAAACAATTAATTTACATTTTCAAAAGATTTTTTTTTTACTAAAATTCGAAAATGTTAATCTTCTTTTTACACTTCAGCCGAGGATGCTTTTATAAAAGTGGGTAAACTGCTTCAATCACGACGCAAAGCTGACTTGTATGAAACTGTTACACACTATGCAGGTGATGGCTTAGATCCGGCTAAAACTGATCCCACTTTGGCTGCGAAATTAAATGAGAATCTTAAGAACCATAAGAAAATAAGTGATATATTAGAAAAGTTTGCACGTAGACAAGACATGCCCGAAGAAGAGGAGGAAGAAGTAAAGGCTGATAAGACTGCAAATCCTATGGAGGGGGATAAAGCAAACATTACATCAACAAATATAGCTACGGAAAGTAAAGAAATCACGCAGACAATTGCCATAGATAGTGAAGATAATGATGAAAAAGTTGTGTTGGTTAAGACTGAAGAAAATGAGAAGGAAACTGACAGAACAAATAGGGAAATACAAAGTGTTGACATAATAGAAGATGATGATGAGGAAGATGATGATGAGGAAGAAGACGATGAAGAAGACGAAGAAAATCTAGACGAACAAGTGGAAACATTAGTAAATAGTGAAATTTTAGATGACAATGAATCTGACACTGAAATAATATCACCCAAAGAGAATGAAAGAGTCGAGGAAGAGAATATCCAAATTGAAAGTGTAGAAAGTATTTCCAATAAGAATAATGCTACACCAGAAAGTAGTAATGGCAAATTGACGCCTGATACGCAAGAGATTACAATGAAAAATTCTGTGTATATTGAAAATAATATATCTATACAACAAATAGGCTCCGAAACTGATGATGGTATATGCGTTAATAATAATAATTTAGATATATCACCAGAAACAACAGCAACAAAGACTGTCATTAATACCCCTTCACCTACTACAATTGATAGGGATAAATCATTAATACCTTTATCTTCTCCGCCACCTACGCTTCTTGCCCCCTTAGCAACTATACCGAATGGCAAACTAAAAGCTAACTCCCCTCCTACACACCAATTGCTCAATAGTTGTAGTAGTAGTAGTAGTAGTGCGACATCAATTCTACATGCAGATTTAAATTCTAGCATTTTTAACAATGCCATTGCTGTCACGGCAACAACCACCACAACGGCAGATTTAAAAATTGTGCATGTTTCTAGTCTCGAACCAGATGGTGGCGATATTATAATGAATAGTGATAGTCGAGCAACATCATTGAATAAACGTAATGAAGAATTGACAACCGCACCATCAGCATCCAGTAAATCCTTAGAGGAAATTGTGATATCTGATGAGGAATCATAGTGTTTATTAGATTTAACCATACACAAATGACGTTGAATGAACATCTATTTTTGAAATGGTAATATTTTAAGTGCTATTTCTTCCTTTCGTTTTTTATTCCCACGAAATGAACTCATTTATTTATTTTGGTTATGGTTCGATTTGTTTAGAAATTATCGTGTACAATCGTGTATTTGCAAACACTAGTGTTCAAGTTGTATAAGCTCTGTCAAAAGTTTATAGACAGTAGTAATTCATAAATAGTGTATTCAAAAAGCCGAAATCAAAAAGAAATCAGTTTTCAATTTATTCTAATAACCGATTACCGTTCTAATTTAATTCAGCTTATATTGCCGAAAAAACTAAAAAAATTAAAGAAATATAAAAAATTAAGAAAGTTCAGATAATTTACAAAGAAAAGATTCTATGTCGGAGCACCGCAGAAAGTTTAAAAAACAATTTCCTTGTCTGATAAAAGTCCAAATAATATTTCAAAAGCGGCAGGTAAGTCACTGGACGATTTGCATTAAATATTTAAAAAACAGAATAGAAATAATTAATTGTAATATAATAACTTAACTAGACTGAATAATCGGCGTTTCGGAGAGCAAAAAAAACCGGTTGATCGTGTTTTGTTGTCATTTTTTTGAATACTCTTCTCATAAATTAAAATCAGCTTTAAACGCAATGTTTTGGGGTGTTTAAAAAAATAAATGTAAGTTTTCGGAAAACCACTTGATCTTTTCATTTTCAATCTAGTCTAAATTTTATGGTTTTCAAAAATGTTAAGGTCTTGGAATTTATAATTAATTTCTACTGTTTGTAGCATGCTTAACACTAAATTGTAAAAATATTTCAAAAATTTTGTTCAATCGTGCGCAACTCTTCACTTTAATCATGTATACTGGAATTATTGTTTAATATTTTGATTTATGCTTAAAAATTATTTATATCAAATTTAAAAATTATTTTTATATTTTAAGTCTGTTCTTTAATTTAATTATAATTTTATTAATCTTAATGAAATAGTTTAAAATTTAAAATCAAGCTTTGTAAGCTGTATATATAAAATATATATAAAAATTCCTAATTAATCAATAATTAATTATAAGAAAAATTTTTTAACTTAAAACAATAATAAACACAATGCTAAAAAAACAGCGTCCCCTTTAACAAAAATAACACTAAAATATGTAACTTTGTAAATATTTTGCTAAAAGATAAAGAAAGAAGAAAGTAATTTAGAATATATAAAACACTTACACAACACTATTATGTATGTATACTTATGGAGTCGTTTTAAATTTTAAGTCGTGTATTTAATTAAAATACTTAAAAATAATTTGGTCTAAAACAAAACAATAAGTAAATTACTTAAGTGAAAAAATATGTAATAATAAAATAAATAAAATTTATATTTTTTAAAACATTTCATTAATGTCAAAACTTTCAAAAATAAATCTATTTATTTATTTTTATATATAAAAGAGTTAAGGTAGAAAGTTAATGAACAATTTTTTTTTTGTCTAAATTTAAACAAGTCGCAGATAAGAATACTCAAATACGCAAAAAAATGCAAGAAGACAATCTTTTTAAGTCATTGACCTAGGAATTGTTTTTGCAAAAGACATCAATTTATTATTTTTTTATGTCCATTCTCAAAGTCTATCAAAAAGGGGAAACGACATAAGTATTATCAATGACCATATAGGTTTTCTATGATCGCTATTTGCATAACCGAAGATATGATATTACCTTGCAGTATAATATGACTGATTTCTTAAAATTATATTTAAAAAATTGTATAGTGTGTATATATGTGATTTTCTAATACAATGCTTTACATTAGGTATTTAATATTGTTATAAATATTTGTTTCCAGACATCTCATTAACGTATTTTGAACCATCAGCTTATCAGATTTGCACCCTACTTGATATGTTGGTCTACATATATAGTTGAAGCCTTCTACGAAAGTTCTTATGAACCTTAAGTAAATTCTTATTCTTAAATTCTTCTTTTATTAAAAAGCAACAATTCAGATAGAAGTTGAACGAAGTTTTCACTTAAACCAGCTTATTTTCAAATCTTAATTATTTAACAATTTTTTTTCTCTATCTCTAGTAGGGTTCTTAGAAAGTCGTTTGTTTATTTTGTTAAAACATATGTGGCTTCGTTTTATGCTTTTAATAATGGATTAATGCCGCTGTAACATTTAGTTGGCTTTGTTAAGCGTACGTGATCACTATTTTCACAGCAAACATTTTCATTAAATAAATGCACAGCAATTATAATGGAATTTTGTGAATCAGAAAAACAATATTCACCAAGTTTATTTACAAAAAGATTCCAGTGTAGTCCTAAACCAAATGAGGAAGTGATAAAACATTTTATAAATGTGTCCACAAATGGTAATTGCCAAATAAAGTGTTAAAAAACAGCACAAATCTCAAGAAATCAAAATAACTGAAATTTAAAAAAAGAAAATCTTGTTTTTATAAATAAATTTGTGTATGAAATTTTTACTAGAGATGACCTTAATTTGATCTTTTATTTATATTCATCAATCCAATAATTTATTTAATTGTTTTAAATATTGTAGCCACAAGCTTTGTACGTAGCAAATATAAAACTCGTCTAGACATAGGTTATGGTGGTGAAAATGATAATCAATTATTGGATATCTACTTTAAAGAACAGGAGGAAGGTAACTAGTTAAATGAAAACTAAAATAAATACAATTTTTTTTTTTAATAAATTTTCGAATTCCTTGCAGGCACTCCCATATTTGTCTATATACATGGTGGCTTTTGGCAGTTATTAGACAAAAGTAGTTCCGGTCCTTTAGTACACACGGTTATCGAATATAATTATCGCATCATTTTAGTAGACTATAACCTATGCCCCCAAGTTACTTTACAACAGATAACCGAACAAATTTGTAATTTCTATAAATGGCTTAAGAATTATGCTGAAAAAACACATGCCAGAAAAATTTCCATATGTGGTCATTCTGCTGGAGCTCACTTGGCTTTGCTGCTATTTAAAGAGGAATTTCTAAATCCTTTAAGGCGATTACATTTAATCGATCAGCTATTTTTAATAAGTGGTCTATATGATTTACGTGATTTATGGCCTTTAAATGCTTGCAATCCACAAAATATTTTAAATTTGACTGTCAATAGCGCCAGAGACCTTTCACCTATTTGTTGGCATTATGCAGAGGAATTAATAAGAAAATATCGTGAACAAGGTGTTATGGTACATTTACTGGTGGCCGAAAATGATAGTGATGTATTTAAAAAACAGTCTTTAGGTTTGTACCAACGTTATAAGGAAATTGGTTTACCGGTTGTCTATAAGGAATTTGAAAAGTATGATCATTTTGATATAATCGAGGAGTGTACAAATCGTAATTCAGCCATATGTAAATATATTTGTAGAAGTTTAAAATTAGTTGATTAATTTATGTAATAATAATTAACTATATTACAGCAGTTATGCCTTTGTATTATTCGATTTAATAAGTTTAACATATACATACGGAGTTAAACTTTAGTAACAACGTTTTAGTAAAAAATTACTCTAAAACTTATACACCCCTATTCTGCGTTTCGATTGGAATCAAAATTTTCTCCGTTTTGAAAATTTGTTATTCTGCGTTTCGATTTTGTTCAGTTTCATTCGATTGTATGTATTCTGTATTACGATCGTATATACGTTTTTCTAAGTTGTTAGAGTTGTGACGAGATTCTTTCGATTTTTGTTTTTTAGTCCAAAATTTATTATTTGGAAAAAATTTATTATTAAATACGAAATGAAAATAGTCAAAATCTAAACAAATATAAAAATATGACCAGACGCTTGTCCATTTGAATGAAAAAGGCGAAAACAAGTTGCGTAGTTTCTTTGCACATGCACTGCATTCGAGTTTCTACTAAAAATTGCTTTTTTTGTATTTCTAATTCATACGTCCCTATGCTATTATAAGCATTATAGTCTTCTTATTCTTTCGATTCCATTTTTGTTTGGTATACCAATGTTCGATCGATACGTAACTGAATGCGGAGATGTAGTCAATACGCAGAATAGGTATGATTAATTATTTTCAAATATTTATTGAAAATTTTGAAAAATCATAAATAAAAAAATCAAAATACTTCAATTTGAGAATTTTCAAAGCCAAAAATCGTTAATATGGTTATAGTATAGTGAATTTAGCGCTGATACATGCTTAGAATAATTTAATTCAAGTAATTTTTTTAGTAACGGGTTTTTCTGACACCCCCGTGCTGGTTTGCTGCAGAAGTCACTGTGTGTTAAATTAAAGTATAACGTCCCTGCGTTATTGGTCTGTTGTTATTACAACACTGAACATACGTCACCTTATTATTGTTGACATTTTAACACGTCATATAAAAATTGTAAAAAAATATAGTTTTGTGAGAAATTCTTTTGAAATTTAATTAGAAAAGGTATTTACACTTTATTTTTAAAGTTTTTTTTTTTATAAAAATATTTTGTTACTCTTACAGCTGGTTTATTTTCATTAAAAACATGAGTAAAATATCTCAAGAAGAAGATACCAACTCAACATTGTTCTACGCCCGCAATGAGTATTACATTGGCAATTTCATGGGCTCTGTCAATTTTGTTCTTCCCGAACAGGGTACTGCCGGTGCTGAATTATTGTCTTATATGTACTTATCCTATTTGGCGATGCAGTCGGGACGCTTAATCGCTAGTGATATTAAGGAAAACAATAATACACCTTTGCTGGCTTTACGTTACATAAACGATGCCTTTGAACAGCCGGAGAAAATAGAAGAAATTTTGGAAAAACTTACAGATAAAGTAGCTACCGAGGAGGATGAAACTAATATCTGGCATATAGCCACTGCCATAGTATACTGTTATGACCAACAATTTGAAAATGCTTTAAAAATTTTGCATAATTCAAACAATTTGGAATCCATGGCTTTATCAGTGCAGTGTTTGTTGAGATTGAATCGTATAGATTTGGCTAAGCAATTGGTAGCCAAAATGCAAGAAATTTCTGATGACCACACTCTAACACAATTGGCACAAGCTTGGGTGGCTTTGTCTCTGGGCACTGAACAAATGCAGGATGCTTTTCATATCTATCAGGAATTTTGTGAAAAGTATAAGCCTACCCCAGCCTTGCTTAATGGCCAAGCTGTTGTGCACCTTGGTTTAGAGAGATATGAGGAAGCAGAGGCAGTTTTAAGAGAAGCTCTTACAAAAAAACACAATGATTATGATACTTTAATCAATATGATGGTATTGGCTCATTTAACCGGTAAATCTCAAGAGACCATACAACGTTATTGGGAACAATTAAAACAATTCCACCCAAAAAGCGAATTTGTTAAGGATTTTGAAAAGAAGTCTACGGAATTCGATAAGTTATGCTTGGAGTATTCCATAGAAGGAAAAGCCTAGATTAGTTTTAAAGTCTATTTACAATCAATTATTCCATAATATTTTTAATGAAAAAAAAAAAACAAATATTTTTATGTTATAAAGCCGAAATCTTGTGTTTATTGAAGAATTATTTATATACAAAAGTAAATGTTAATAGCTGCAAAGAAAAGAAAAAAATTGTTTAAAAATTCCTAATACTAGTAAAACTAAAGAACCTACTTTTGCTTAAACCCATATTTTTTACGTTCATAAAAAAGATCTGTTTTCGAACTACCCAGATTGACAATTTTGGGACAACCATCTCTCTACAAATAAAATAAACATTATAAAATGTGTTAATAATATGAACTGTGCATATATACATCTTTTTCCTGCGTGGTGCACTCCTTGCAGTAATACGCATCTGAAACGCCGGGGCCACCGCAGATTACACACCTGCCTTGGAAAGAACCGTAATTGCATTCATCACATATGCGTACTAGTGTACAGGGCCGGACATATGAATCACAAATAACACATTTGCCATCACATTTTTCGCATAAGCGACCAATGGCTGGAATAGGTAAAATATCTTACTGGTGTTTGTATATTTATATGTATAAATACTCACCTACTCCAGGTTGTTTGCGACAAAATATTAAATCTGGATGATGTTTAGCCATTTTCCAAATTTATTTTATTTAAAAATTTACAAATTTTAATAAATGCAAGGCGAAAAACGTATTGTTTACATTTAGCTTAATAAGTGCAGCTTCTTTCTCTAAAGAACATTCATTGCAGACTGCTATCTTCAAACATAAAGCAGGGTTGTTATTTTTCCAATTAGAAGATATACATCCAACTGTTTGATATATTGAAAACTTAAGACAAATTGTTCATATCAGCCTTTTTTGTAATCTTCTATTCTTTCATTGTCCAGATGCTGTTATAAACTAAATATTAAAAGATTTGCCGTTGAAAGTCATATTTTAGTTAGTATGACACCTTCTATTTGCCGGTATTATAAACCCAGGGTTGGCTTCTTGTATTTACACGTGTTTTGACACTTACTTTTTATTGTTTACAAACGTGAATTTTTTAGTGGTTGTATCGTTTAACTTTAATATTTTTGTAATTTATTAAAAATAAAACAAAATGACAACATTAGACGAGCAACCGAAAATAAAATTGGGCGATTACATTGTTATACAACGGCAAAAGTATACAAAATTACAAAAATTTGGTAATTTAGATGGCACAGCCATGTTGGGTAAGGATCAACTTGAGCTCAAAGCTTTACTTGACCAGCCATATGGAGCAACATTTAAAATGTGTCCCAAAGAGGATTTGGGCAAGTCTCATAGAGGCAGACAAAAACTAAACACTTTAGAGTTATGCAACGAATTGGAGATGCGTAACATAAGAGAGGTGTTGGGTATCTCATCGAGTGGTGAAGATAATCGCAACATTTTGGATGATGGAGATTCCCAAGCTCTTAAGCCGGAAGATATAGACAAATTGAGAGATACTTTTAATGAGAGCACTAAGATTATAGAGAAAATTGTCGAAAATTCGAAGACTTTTCACAACAAGACGGAATATTCTCAGGAAAAGTATTTGAAGAAAAAGGAAAAGAAATATTTTGAATATATACAAATACGACAACCCACCTTACGTTTAATCACAGAAATATACTATCGTCAGGATGCCGAAAAAGTTATGGGTTTGAGAATGGATACTCTATCGCAATTAATATCCTATTCGGGTATCTCAGCTTATGGCAATTATTTGTTGTATGAAAGTGGTTCTAATGGTCTATTGCCAGCGGCATTTCTCAACTCTATGGGAGCTAAGACAGAGGCGAAATTAGTACACATGCACCCGGGTAATGTACCACAAAAACAAGCCATTTTAGCTTTAAATTTACCAGAAGAACAATTGCAAAGATGTATATCGGTGAATATATACTCCGTTTTAAGAGAATATTATCAAGGCACAAATGATAGCGAAAGCCAAGATCTAGAAGATAGTGAGCCCAACTCTAAGAAGCAAAAGTTAGATGAAGAAACTAAAGGTAAAACGAATTTTTTTTTTATAAACACTTTACTGAAGCCTTTTTATATTTATATCTAGATAAAGACTCAACTAACGAAACCTCAACCTCAAAAGATGAAACCGCTAAGACGCCTTCTTCCTTACAAAAATGGCAAGTGGAAAACAAACGTGCAGTTAGTTTAATGCATGAGAAATTCGATTCATTAGTTATAGCCGCCAAGGAACATCCAGCCAATTTGGTAAACGAACTTTTACAATTTGTTAAACCTTCCAGACCCATAGTTGTATATAGTTTTTGCAAAGAGGTCTTAATGGAATTGTATGTTGATTTAAAAACTAGCTCTAAAGTAACGAATTTACATTTAACTTCAAATTGGTTACGTATGTATCAAATTCTACCTAATCGTACACATCCTGAAGTAAATATGCAAGCAAATAGTGGCTATTTACTAACGGGCTATACACTAGGTTAAGTACAAAAAAAAAACATGTTTTTTTGTTTTTAATATACAAATGTTTTTATTTAAATAACAATAATCATTGTAATTTACTACAAAATTTTTAAAGTGGTTTTATTGGTTTTAATTTATACCAATGACCACATTCACAGCGTTTGGGACAATCTTTTTCTAACCACATGTAATTAACAAAGCGATTATCTTGACCTAAAACGAAATGTTTTGTGAAACAGGATTCGAATTTGATGTATACATATTTAAAAAGTCTTACATATGCAACCTACTATACGCCCTTCAAAAGCTGATGGTATCAAGGTGGGATTATCTTTGGTACCACTTCCACGTTTTAAAACAGCATTGTAAAAAGGATCACAATTACCATCTATATAGGCTTCAATTTCCCTTCTTTGTAAACCGGTGGTATATTTGACGGGATCGGGCATTTCTTTTAAGGATATAAACAATTTTTAATATTTTAGATATATTTAAGTCTAGTTTTTTTTAATGTATCATTGCACAGCAGCTGATGCATAAATAAGTATAGGAAATGCCCTTGCTTCTCTGTGGCTTTTTAAGATTAGTAATCAGCCTTTATCGAAATTAGAATTGCATCAGTTGCAGAGCTCCGACTACATATTCAAGTTGTTAAATTTTGTTGTTACCGTTGTCCATTTTTACATCAGTTTTAGAGATCAAACGTTTCATAAAGAAATTTTTCTTAATTAAACGGCGTAATAGTGAAGTCATTTTTGTTTTTTCGAATAGATAATTTTATTTCTTTAAATATTTTTTTTTTTAATAAAATTTCTGGCATACAAAGAATATCTGACGGAAATTTCAAAATGAACGTTAATTTGAATTTTATAAAACAGCAAACAATATTTATGGCTTCTAGATTGTAGCGTAGATTTATATTTTATTTATATGATCCACTACGATCTATACATGCCCTTCTTTCGATAATTATCTGCTAAAGAAAATCTGTATCACACCAGGTACAATTCTGACCGATTTCTAGGTTAACTTTTTATCCATTCAAAACTGCCTTTACATTTATCATTGATATTGTTACATTACCATGACGCGAACTACTTTGCTACTCAATTTTTTTGAAATAGAAAGTTCCAATATTAAAGAGTACTTTTAGTTTGTTTTAAATTCTTATTTATTTTACTATTTCAATAGGCTAATTAGCAAATTTGTATTATTATTAGAGCATATTACGTTTTTAGTACACACTTGCTTGTAATTTCTTACTTAATAACGATTCCTGCTGTTTTTATTGTTATTATTACGAAGACATGGAAGAAATTTTATTTGGTTGTGGTTTCTTTAACATATTCAATTTATTTTCTTTTGGCTTAAACATAACAAGCGTGTGTGTGATCTTTTCATTTTTATTTTTTACATTGTAGTGTGTAGAGTATGTTTTATTACAAGTTAAGGCTATTTAAGCAGCCATTTAATTGATATTTTAACTAGTATGTTGCATAAGAAAAAAGTAACCCTATTATTAACGCTATAAACACACTCAATGATGATTAATATTTCATTGAAATTAAATAAATTAAGTCACGTTTTCAGATAGGTTTTCTTTTGGTATTGTTTTTATTATTTAAGGTTACTTTTAACTTAAAATTGTTTTTATGTTAAGTTTGAAAACAGAACGACATTTTGTTTTAAATAATGGCACTACTTAAACGGGAGCCTTTTCAACCAATTTGAACCAGTGACCACATTCACAACGTTTGGCAGTACCCTTTTGTAGCCACATCCATTGTACGTAGGTTTGATCTTCCTCGCCTAGAAAGATATTAAAAGAAATAGTATATAAAATAGTAAATAAATATTTAAGGTAAGTCTAAATGAATACATACAGATGCAGCCAACAATACGGGCATCAAAAGCAGAGGGTATCAGATTAGGATTTTCCTTGGTACCAGCACCACGCTTGAACACTTTCATATCGAAGGGATTATCATTGCCGGCAGCTTTGGCCAACAATTCACGCTTTTCAATACCGGTGGCGTGTTCCAAGGGGTCGTTCATCACTGAAATATAAAATAAATTTAATTATGAATAAAAATTTAAAATAATAAATGAAGACGTTTCTTTATGAATTTACTATGGAGAAAAGGTAATAACCTGCCATTAATATAGATGCCTTAAATTTTTCGAATATGTACTCCCATTTAAGTATAACATATAACATACACTGTGATGTCTAAAGGTTTTTTAGACGTGACCTAAGGCCATAATCGTAAACATAGTCGAAAGGACAATAATTTAATCGATTGGTTATGGCGTTATGATATGTCCCACAAATTCCCATTTGGAACTAATGGGATTTCTCCAATCAATGAGCAGCACTCGATACTACTTTTAGACTCATTGAAAGGTACATACAGGTTAATGACGGCTTTGTAAGGTAGATAGATGTATTATAAAAATACGTTTTTCATAAAGTAAATATTCATAATTAGTCGCTATCAACGTTAATGGGTGATGCCAATGCTGAAAATTGTCATATGGTCTTGCCTGGGATTGAACCGAGTACCTTTTTGTTGAAAGGCAGGTGTCTTACCTACCATACCACAGCGTAATTCACGTACGTCCATAAGGTTGGCTGGTTTCGTTGCATGTATGGCATTAAGTCTAATTTCAGCTTTAGTAAGACATTGACAAAACTGTAAGCAAAAGGGGTCAAAAATAGGCCAAAGAACTAAGTTTAATTCAACATCTTTTTAACCACTTTGTTTCCTTTAAAAGAAAATTGAATTTACACAAGAAGACCATCAGATATTAAAAACAAAGCAAATTTATTAAAAAATATTAAACGATAGATTTAAACTTCTGTAAATATTTTCATGTTTAAACGGCTATACGATAACAAAAATTATTTTTTCTATTTCTCAAAACTGAGGTAGCTAAGGTAAATAATAACTAATCAGTTTCTTTAAATATTTTTGTTTGCTTTTCAATTTGCTTACAAAGTAATCACTATCATTGCCTTACGACAAAACGGACCATCGTTACTACAATTTTTATTTTTTACTAGTAAAACAGGATATGAAGTTTTGCTTGTAGAGGCAATTACATCTGTTTTACATAAATAGAATTGTACAACACTTTACACTTAATTTGGGTTACGCTTACTACTTTGGTGTTTGAGAAAAGTAAATTGTTGGAAATAACATATGCTTCGTTCACTCAAATTAGACTTTATTCTATTCTGATTTGAAATTTTCTAGGTAATAAATGTATATCTAAGGACATAAGAGGTTAAATGTATCTGAACTTTCAGTAATTGAAGAAGTTTAATTTGCTGCTCTGAATAGAGCTATTTCGTAAAAAAAATACTGTCAATAAGTGAAGAATGGTTAAAAGGTGACCATAAAAGGAGTGAGATGTTATTAGTCACTAGTTTGGATGCTGCATATGGTTTTTATGAATGTTTTGACTATGAGACGTGTGTAGAAGTACTACGAAGCGATCATCGCTTTATAACTGTGTTATGAATTATCTGATCCTGACTTGCTTAAGTACCATAATGATTCATGCTTATGACGCTAAAACTAAGGTCCAGCTTGAAATAAGAGCTAAGATCAAATAAAAGTAAGCCTAGGTCGATAGAGTCAGTATTTGAATTACCTTCAAATAACAATAGGTCACCAGATAGACGTTATTTATATTTCTATGACTAATATAGTACTAATTCACGTTCATTATCAATATCTTAACAATCATTCAAAGCTCAGTAAAATGTTGTAACAAACTGAATATGTAGGCATAAATTTGAAAATGTGACATTATCCCTAAGTCAAAGCTTTACATCATATGATGTTGGAAGGGCAGACAGCAGACAAGTATCAGTGACGTTAAGACGGCTGATAGAAATAGAAAAATGACACAAAAGGTTACATAAACAACATAACGCTGCTGCTATACACTATTATATACATTAGTCCAAATTGTCTAATAGACATTTGGCAATTATACAAAAAAAAAAAAAAAAAAATTACAACAATTTTCTATATTAAGTGAAAAGAAAAAAATCAATCAAATTTAAATGATAAATTCATTCTTTGATGCTTTGGTAACAAAATTTTTTTCCTTCTTTCTACCACTTTCCGCCCACTTCCCACTATTCTTCTCTTCTCTACACTTTTTTTTCTTTCAAGATATTCTGTCTCTTTTCAAAAAGTGTTACATAAAACCAAAGTGTTTTCTTGTGTATGCTGACATACCAATGAACTTTTCATTTATGTTTTAAGGGGGAATTATAATAAATGTTTTCTTTTATGAAATACATCACTTTTATCTTCAACAATTACGTAACATTTATTGGTGGTTTTTCTTTTCTTAACAGGAAAAAAAAAACTTTCCAATGGCAAGAGAATCGCCAAAACGTTAAGAGAGGGAGAACCTCATAGCCACACATTTTTTTTGAACTTTTATTTTTGTGGTTACATTTTAAGTATTTTTTTGGAAAACTTACTTTTACAAAAACGAACTGGAGTGTATGTGACATTTTGACGTGCAGCGGCACGCAAAGCCATGCGTCCACAAATTGAAGCCATTTTTTGTATAGATTTATTTAGTGGGTTTTCTCAAAATTTCTTTAACAAAAACTAAAATTTCGTAATTTCCACACGGCGGCGATGAAAAAATCACTCGTTCGTCCAAGAGGCAGCGAAGTAACGGGACACAGTCGCTTAAATATGTATGGAATTGACATATGCTCGCAGAAGTGTTGTATTTGAAAGTAAACACCGAGAAGCAGAGAATGACAGTACTTTGTATAAAAAAGGTATTGCCATATGTGTTTTTATAAGAGTACAGAGAAAAGGATATACACTTGTAAGAATATAAATTTGTAAGAACATTTGTAACATTGTTTTGTGCTGTGTAGTATAGAAAACTGTTATAATGCTTGTGAAAACCAACAGTTCTTTATTTGTTAGTCAATAGTTTACATTTAATTGTTTACTAAGTTGTCATTTGTTTTTATTAAAACAGTATTGCCAGAGAATTTTTGTTTATAGAAAACCAACATCATTACCAGCTTTATAAGGCAAAAGTACGTTATTCGGCACTACTAACCTTTTTTGCCTAAGATAATTCAAAACTAAATAGTGATGCTAACTGCTAAATGTTTGAAGGTTGCTTAGTAACGGTAAAAACCGGCATAACAAACTTTAATCGTATTTATGTACACATATATACATTATTCATCAATATTGTTTTTATTATTCAAAAATAAACTTATTTTACTTGAAAATAAATAATGAGTTCTAAAAATATCATTTGTTTTGATATTTCTAAAAATGAACGCTTTCAAATTTCAGACAATTATAAAATGTTACATCGGAAATTAAAGAGTCAATGGTTGGTGGAAATGTAAGTTTAACTACTTTAATCAAAATAGAAAATTTCATTATTTTCTTTTATTTATTTTTTAAGAAATGATGTAGAATTAAATCTTGATAGACTAACAAAAACAAAAATTTTTGTTTTGGCTGGACCCCAGGATCAATTCACCGAAGATGAGTTTCAGGTCTTGAAACATTTTATAGAAAATGGTGGTTCTCTGTGGGTAATGCTGGGTGAAGGAGGTGAAGCAGAGTTTCAAACCAATGTCAACTTCTTTTTGGAACAATATGGTATTTATATAAATAATGGTAAGTTTGCAATCGTAAATTGTCGTCCAGAAAAAGATAAAAAACATAAGAGATATTGGGATCACCAACAGAAAGAAAGAAGATGGGAAGCTAAAATAACAAATCAAAGGAGCAGAAAGAAACAAGGAACAGAAAGAACGGAGACAGTAAAGAAAACTAAAATAAGCTCCCCTTACACAAGGAGCCACATCACCAGCCAACTGATGCTCGATAGAAAACCCTCCAGGCCGAAATCCTGGCAAGAGCAACTTCACTGAAGCCACTAAAAAAGCCATGGCCCAACAGCCTGAGCCTGTGTGTCTGAAGTCCTTCCTGCAAAAATCAGGAGTGCCTGATAGAAAAATTTATCAAGTTCTAAGTTGCTCCCTACTTAGATTTGGGATCTATTCCGTTAAGTCTGGGCCATAACAGCCTAGATATTCTACAATTTTTCCTGCTATTATTCAATGACCCATCCGGTCTTCGACGATACCATAGGTCCACCAAGCTAATAAAGAAACTCTACACAGTTATTAACAGTCTTGATCGTCACTATGCTAGATATACTTAGTAATTAATAGAAAAGTAGGTAGGATTGCAATGCTAAGTGAGGATCACAACCACTACTTAGCAAGAATATTCACTATTGCACGATCAGACGGAGGTGAGCTGCAGTAGACTAGTCATCTACTGAGCTTGAAATCAACGGATTTATGAAACTGATTCAAGGCAACGAATGCTTTGTGGAAAGCCGCATGCGTTCAAGAGCAGTAATGGAAAAAGTCAGGGCTGCAAAATAAAACTCCGTGGAGGATAAATGACCTTCCCATTCCTGCCGCTGTTACTGGGCCGACACTTAGGGTGTGTAAAAGTTTTAAGAATTCAGACTTACTTTAACTTTCAATTCAGTTTTAATATGATCTCATTAGGTTAGCTTGCGAAGTTAGAAGTAGTTTTGCGGCGCACCGTTGGCCTATCATCTTATCATCTCCCTTATAAAGAAGCGACTAGTAATTATCTCCACTATCACTTTCAGATACTCCCGAATCAGACACTTCCTTCAGGGATGATTGTTCCTGTCCGGAATCTAATGGCACTAATGTAAGAAGAACTGCAGAGAGAAAAACTTTTTTTATCTGCTAGTTTCAGACTAAGCCACAATGTCCTAGATACCATGTAGTCCAACTCTGCTTTCAGGCATAATTCATCCCACCTGGAGTCCAATGGCATTAAAGTAAGAAGAACTTCAGGGAGAAGAAATCATGTATCTGCCAGTCCTAGACTAGGCCATAAAGTTCTAGATACCACGCGTCCAATCTGTTCCTTTAGGCGTGATTTGTTTTGTCTAAAATCCATTACCGAATGGCTTTAAAGTAATATCCTATTAGAATTCTATCAGACGAGTTCATTGAAGGTCGGTTCAGCTCTATGCCACTGCCAACAGTGCCCAGTTAGAGAGTTTAATATTGTATAGGGTCCGCCAAATATTTTTTTTTTGAAAATGCTATAAAAAAAATACTGCCGAATATTTTCTCAAATTTCTTCTTTTATTTGAAAGTACAATCCTTCCGGTTAATAATGGAAAATAATTTCATTCAAATGGCTGCCTCGACTGGCCATGCATTAGCCTACACGATCAATCCAATTTTTAAGCATATTATCGATTGTGTGCAGCTGTATTTCACCAATGGCTTCACGAATATTGTCCTTTAAAGCGTCAATTGTCTCTGGCTTGTTGGCGTAACATTTATCTTTGACGGAACCCCACAAGTAATAGTCCAACGATGTCAAAACGCAGCTCCGAGGTGGCCAAACGACATCAGCTCTGCGGCTGATAATGCGATCTTCAAAAACAGGGCGCAAAACATCGAGTGTAGCTTCGGCTGTGTGGCACGTAGCGCCGCCATGTTGAAACTAAATGTTGCTAATATCCTCCTCTTCAATTCTTGTGAACAAGAATTCGTTCAACATGGCCCGATAACGATCGCCATTGACTGTAACGGCCACTCCTTGCTCATTTTCGATGAAAAATGGCCCAATTATGCCTGTGGACCAAAATCCGCACCAAACAGTGACTCGTCTTGGGTGTATCGGCTTTTCAATGTATGCGTGCGGGTTTTCTGTGCCCCAAAATGCGACAATTTTGCTTGTTTACATACACGCTACTTTCCTCCAGACGACTCCGTCTAAAAAATAAAGACCTTCCAGCTTATCTCTGGCGATGATGACAAAAATCTGACGAAAACGCCACCTACTGAGAAAAAAATTAAAATGCTAAGTAAGGATCTTCACCACTACTCAGTTATATGGAGGCAAGTTGCAGTGGATTAATCATCTACTTAGCTCGAAAAATCAATTTGATTAATAAAACTGAAACAACTGAGGAGTGACGGAAAACAAACTTAGCTTTTTGTTTCAGGTGACATAAGCGTATTTATTTTCCTTTATTACACTTTTTACAGATACTGTCGTGCGGCCGCACTATTATAAAAATCTACATCCGAAAGAGTGTTGCATCGGTGGCGGTGTGGTTTGTGAGTCCATGTGGCGTTATCTGCTCAAGCAAAGAGTAGACATAGTGGACTACGATTTCAGTGATGAAAAGTATAAATTACATTTTCAATATCCCTATGGAGCCACATTAAACGTATCCGATCCGGCTAATGTTCTAATGACTACTGGACCAGTAGTATATCCATTTAATCGTCCCTTAATGGGTTACTATTGCAATGAGAAAGATGGTAAAATATTAGCTTTAGGTTCCGGTTATATGTTTCATGATAAATACTTGAACAGTGATAAGACGAATGAGGCCATTTTAGATTATATAGTCAAGTTGTTAGGCAGCAATGAAATCAAGTTTAATCATTTGGATTTTAATGAAGTAGAGGTGGGTTTTCAAAAAATTAAAATTATATGTTGCTCTCTTTTCAAAAATGTTAAATTTCTTACAGCTTAATGATAATAAAACCTTTAGCGATATAGGCTTTATAGCCGATTTACCCAAGGCTTGTTTAATAGATTCTATAGGTTCAGAAATACCAGCCGATTTCAAGCAAATGTTTGATATGACTTTGTATGGTTTAAGTAATCGTTTACTCAAGGATGTCATTACAGCTTATCAACAGTTGCATGTGAAATATGAGCCTTTAAAGATCATAAAGCCTCAATTTGAAATACCCTTGCCACCGTTGCAATTGGCGGTAAGCTTAAACAGTAGTAATAACAAATGATTTTTAATTAGTGAGTTTTTTCGTTGATTACAGACTTTTCCTCCCGTATTTAGTGAGCCTGCCGCACCACCTTTAGAACTTTATGATTTGGATGAGGTCTTTAGTCCACCACGTTCCCAATTGGCCAATATGACCGGCCAATGTTTGCAGTCATTACAAGCCAAGGATCCCTATAAACCTGTGAATCTTAAAGAATTGGAAAACTATATAAAGGAATGTGCCCGCATAACGGCAATTATAAATGAGAAACACGATATGCCAGCACGCGAAATTTTAAATATTGTTGCCCAGCAAATAATCAGCTATCGTCCCTATGAATAGACTGAAGGGTGTCTGTAATTACTTTCAAATAAAAATAATAAAATAAAGTTTTAAATTTCCTAAATAAACTCACACAGTCCGGTTTAAAAAAAATGCTGTACGAACCTAGTTTTTCTAATTTGCTTTCATTTGCACATTCTTTTGATGTCGTCAGTTTGGTGCCTGGTTCAGTTAAAGCACTCTCTCATGTATACAAAGCAGCGTAGTAGTTTACAAATATTTTTTAATTTTTTTTTAATTTTTTTATAATCTCGATAAATTTTTTTATTTATTTTTTATTAATTTATCAGCAATTTTATGGCATTTAAAGTTTTGTAAATCAATATGGTTTTGTGTTAACATGATTTGGACTCAAATTATAAAAAATGAAAAACGAATATCATTCGTATGAATCATAAATAAGTGAAATAAAAGCTGGGAGATCTAAAATATAATTAAAATGTTACATATTCGAAGTTAAATGACCTTTCGAATCCGCTAATGCTTCCAAAATACATGGAATAAATAAAGTTACCTGCACGCGTAACCTCTTTTTTTTCAACAAGCTCACGTGTATCTAGTGTAGGAGTTTTAATATCTTTACAGTATATTTACTGTAAGCAGTGATACCACAAGGAACATTAAAACCCGAAGTTCGGTCTGCAGCCAACCACCTTCTTTAGTGCAATACGTTCATCGGTGAAGTTGTCACATTGGATTGTAACCTGTTCCTCGGTTTCGAGTTTACTTGGGTAGTCTGAATACACAGGACTATTTTCCAGCCCAAAACGATTTATGTAGGTATTGCTGAAACATCCATGGCCAGGCAGAATCTGTGCAAGTGTTCCACTTGAGATGGCACGGGAACTATGTACATATGTATGTATTTATCCCGAATATGACTCTCACATGGGGAAATCTTTCTTACCAACAAGGTGATCAGAGCACATTGTACCTGCCAGTGTCTCTATGGTAAGTAAACGTAGGCTCTAAAAATCTAGAATGAGTTGTTAGTCTTTCGTGACTATAATAAGACCTATGCTGTCTTAGCGTGGTAGCATAGAACAGAGCAGAAAATGCACGGGCTCTACTGGGAGCGGTCACACAATGGCTATTCAGGCCATACAGGACAGACCTTTATTTCACATGAAGGAGACATGTAAAAGTGATCTTAGATTGCCTAATTTTTCCGGCTTAAATGCTGGCAAAATTATTATACGTCGCTCACGTCGATGCTGGGTAGAAAATTCAGGGTCCTTATACTCAAACGATATTTAGGGTGGGATAAATCGTATCGTGGTTCACCGATGAATTGAAAGTGCAGTGGAGGTGAGACTTGAACCGTTGTAGATGGTCTAAATTTCCAAAGAACTTTGTCTATTGCCAAATAACCTTCGATTTTCCAAGTGAAGGCTTACGCTACCTTCACTTGCGTTAGAGAATATCGGAGAAGAAAGGGTTTGAGTATTTACGTATATGATGTCAGGCAGCCTTGGGGGCTTTTCATCTTAGTTATGGGGAACCTCCTAGGAACATAAGGGCTGACTGTTTAACGAAATGTGGAGCCCGCAGAGGTTTTATTGGCCCTGAACCATTTTTCGCTGTTCCTATGGGGTACGCAAGGGGGTGGGAGAATTACGCGGTTTTGGAGGAATGTCTTCGGTATGAGACAGGCGAAGTGATTTATTTAAATTTCTCCCGGTAAATTGAGAAGGCTGTCACAGCTTTACAAGAGCGAGTACAGAGCAATAACGAGTCTATTTATCAGGATGATTGGTGTAGGTTCTGCACGATTTATGCTTAGTGAGTGCCCAACTATATGCACACCATCGACATGTAGTTTTAACAATACGATTCTACGTGCCACATAGCATGATCATCTCACGTGGGCGTGATATCAACTTTCCACCAAGATCGAACGATTTCACCTCGTTAGATTTCTTGTTATGGGGTTTTCTTAAGTCTCAGGCCTTTGCGAATACACCAGAAATTGCAGCGGTCCCTAAAGCCACCGTAATTCAGGCAGTTGGTCAAATGAGCCAGAGTCATGGAAAAATAAACATTTTGGATGCTTGGCACCCAGCAAAGCTGTGGCTAATATTTGTATGATGTTGTATTCTATTCTTACTGGCACCCAAAGGCCTTTTATTGTTCAAGCCAGGATTTTCTTTATACATACATACATAATATAAAAGATTGTCGCAATGGATCAATTTAAAATTGGTACGTACGGATTGTCACACAGGAAAACTATAAATATTGGCGAATTTTTGATATTTTTGTTGCCTCATTATTACCTATTGGGCGGTACGGCAATCGTGTGACCGGCAATCGTGTGACCGCCCAATAGGTAATAATGAGGCAACAAAAATATCAAAAATTCGCCAATATTTATTGTTTTCTTGTGTGACAACCCAAGTTGGCAATACGTACCAATATTAAAATTTTTAAAATTTTCTTCACAGAATAGATTTAGATAATTTTGATATTTTACGACAATAAAACACAATTTAAATTGTGTCATATTGGTAGATTTACGACAATCGTGTGATCCTAGCTTTATATTTTCGTTGCTATTTTTTTGATGCTTACTTTGTAAATTAATGTAGTGCTTTATTGAAATTAAGAACTTCCGCTTTGAAATTTTTAAAACATTTAATTATAATTGCTAATAAATTTATAAAAAAAACCCTCATCAATTTTCAAGCCACCAAAAATAATTAATAAAAAACCAACATCAAATCAAAACTTTTAGCATGTTTAACAATAAATTTAACACTAAAACCCCCTACTAAGTTTAACATGCCGAGATACGTGGTGGTGTGTCTCCAAAACAACAAGAAAACTTTCTTAAGAAGAAACAAAAAAAAAAAAACAATTTAACATTAAAAATAAAACATTTGATTTCCCTAATGCATGGAAATAAAACAAATCACCTGTTCTTCAATGAAATTCTGGGAAAGTCCATGATTAAGATTAAGAAAAAATGTCAACATAATTTATTTTAAATTACATGCATAACAACACCCTGAGTTATCCCCATGACATAATGATGAGCAACATTTTTAAAAACCGTATAAATAGCGCTCTTAAGCCAACGCATGACGAAAAAGAGGTTTATTTCATACATTTTGTTGTTGTGTTCATAGTTGAGAAAAGCCTATATGGAAAAGTGTGGTTAGAAAACAGCACCCATCATAAAGGAGTAAAACACACACACACTCATACAAGACACACAAAAAGGTGACAAAAACAAAGTGTCAAACACACAGTATGTATATGTAAAAACAAAACATTTTGGGGCATAACTACTCTTCTCCAATATACACATACAATGTTGTTCTCTCTTGAGCAACAGCATTAACAATTAATCTCTCAATACCAAGAAATACAATAACAAAAAGAAAAGAGTTTAAAGATTTATAAAGAAGGTAAAGGATAGAAAACAAATATAATCACCTGAATAACGAAAAAAAGACAACAAAAAAGTGAGAAACCCCTACACAAAAAGAGAAGAATGTAACAATCAATTAACAAGCTTAAGATTTATATTTAGATTGAATCAGAAAGTATAATAATAAAAAACAAAACAAATAATATAACAACAGCAACAACAATCAAAATAATAATAAAATGACAAGACAACAAGATTTTAAAGATAAACATCAGACACATCCATACGCACACACGCGTATTTACATTCAAAATACTTAAATATAAGCCTGGTATTTAATGGGCGATAAGCGCTCTTTAAATATTGGGTTAGGGGAAAAACAGCACATGCGATCGATTTTAATCTACTTATGTATGTACATACATTGATCGACCTTTACAGGGCGATATTTCTCTATATGAATAATAAGGCGAAAAAAAACTAATTTTGCCTGTTGCGCGGTCGACAAAAAATGGAGGATGAACTAGTATAACAAATAAAATTGGGATATTTGATAACAAGTACAGAAGAACACAATTCGTTGTAGTGTCAATAGAAAACTGAAATACATACCTTAGCAGCTTTAACCCCTTAACTTGTGCTCGAGTTAAGTCGAGCGTGCTAAGGCCACTCGAGTTAATTCACATTAGAATATAATCGAGAATTGAAAACAGTTTGAAAGTATAAATAAATATTTTTAGTGATATGTTTTGTAATATGTTTTCTTTTGTCGAAATAGTTAGTAATGCGAAATAAAGAAAAATAAAAAAGTCGATGTATGTAAGTGTAACATTGCAATATTCGGCTGTTTTCTGCCATGTGGATTAAAACTCAAAATTCAAATAAATATTTTGATCAATTTTGTATTTTTTGCTAAGACTATATTCTAAATCTCTTTACATAAAAGTTTATTTTGTTTGGTCGGTTTTTTTTAAGTCTGTGCGTTAAGGGGTCAATAAATATCTTCATACTCTATTGTATGCAATCGAAAATATTTACAAGAAAAACGAGCTACGAATAAAATTGGGATTTTCGGCAACAAGTTCAATTATTAAGAAGAACACATTTTGTTATACAATATATAGGAAAGTAAAACAGGACGATTAGGGCCTTTTTGGCAAGTAGACTCTTCTACGGTAAGACATGGTTACATGGATCCCGAGAATGATGCTAGGGATATATATCGCTATTATTCGGCCAATTTCACTTCCGCGGTAACAGCTTGGTGGAAATAAGTTGAGGAAGCTACTACCATGAATAAATTAGTCAAGGTACTGAGACGCGGCTGCCTCGTTGTAACTGGAGCAATGAGAATATGTCCAACAGCGGCCTTGGAGGCCGTGATTGACTTAATACCGCTTCATAACTACTATATGTGATGAGTGTGGCTTCATGTTTGTGCGGCATTGCGTTGGAAAATCTGTCTATTCTAAGTACGGTGGTCGGAGAATCAATTTCCGTTCTGGATGTCATGCCCTTGTATTTGTGCTTTGGCAGGAATTCAAGGTTGAACTCCTTGACCGGGATGTTGTGCTAATGGAGCCTTTGTTCGGAGTGATCTAAGCTGGTATACCGATGGCTCCAAAATGAATGATTGTCAGATGCTCGGACACTAGACCGATCGAACACTACGAACGAACAGTCTGTAATTTCATCGTCGTTCTGAGGTTCTCAAATATGGCAGGCCGAACTTCAAACTTCTAACAGAGTTTCTTACTGGTCAATGTGGACTAAGAGCGCAGCTGAAGTGGTTGGCGGTCACAGTTGTGGATGTTTATAGACTGTGCTCACAGGCATCAGATAGCGGGGCATAATAGATTCCATGAGTCGCGGCTTCACAAGAAGGGCATATAAAGAAACGATTTAAGGAAAGAAGTCTTAAACTAATTTCGATATCGATAGAGCAGTATATAACACGAGCCACATTTCGACGGTGCAACGGCTAATATATCTGAGTGCTGTATTCCATCTACGGCTGAATATCTCATGCCTAGAATAAAACAATTTCTGACTAGATAATATACGTGCTATTCGAACTACGTTTAAGACTTAAAAATATAATCTGCGTATAACATAGAATGTCTGCAGCTCACGGACGAGTGTGCCTCATTTATTGGTTTTCCGTGCAAATCTACAACGAACTTGGCCTCTGATCACATGTGTATGAAGAGCAAATTTTGATGTCGTTTTCCAAAAAAGGAAGTCGAATAGAAGCTGCACCCGATACTGTTTTAGACCTATTGCAACGGGTCTACGATCGTATAGTTATGCAGATGCACTAGTCAGAGAAGTTGTTTGTAGCGTAATACTGATTACGAAATTTGTCAGATGATCTGGCCTGGGATTAAACCTAGGACCTTATGGCTGGAACACAAGGGGCCTTTTTAACTATATGAAGCCGTTTAAGGCCGGCTACGAAGGGCAGATGTATTAGTCATAGAAATTTTTAACTGGTCTGTCCTTGGATTGAACCCAGGACCTCTTGGTCTTATATTAATTTTAATTTCTTTAAAAGTCATTTTATAACTACAGCGGCAAAACGATAAACGATTGTCGACAGCATAATTCGTGTACATCGACATTGTCAAGCTCTGGTCAAAAAAAGTTGGTTGACATTGCTCATTACCGGGAATGGTTGAATGAAAAGACAAGGTTGATAACAGTTGGGTTAAGTTATTTAGAATTTTTTGCCTTCTTAGACGACTTTTTCCCTTACACAATAATTCAAAAACCGTTTAAATTAAAGTTACAGCATGATTTGTTTATCCTCCACTATTTTTATTGCCCAAAAAAATACCCTGTGGTGGTACTTAAAAGAGAGGCCAATAAAAAACAACAGTGTTGTTTGTCTGTTTGTTTGTTTTGACATGTCAGTTGGTGTGTTGATTTGAAGTTGTACGCTTTTCTTGCTCCCCAAGCACTTAAAAAATATTAAAAAGGGAGGAAGAGAAAGGGAGAGAGAGAGAGAGAGAGTTAGAGGGAGTAAACTTGACTATTAATTGTTCTATAATAAACTTCTCTATCGATCAAATTATCTTTTTGTCCAAACAACATGATCATTTTAGATCGTTACGTTACTGCTGACAGTGATGGGTTCAATGATTGTCTAAAACAACCATCACCACCATTACCACCACCACCTATTAAAGAAGAATCGTTTACGAGTTTTTGAAATCTTGATTGTTATGGCTGTAGAGTTTTTAATGACCCCCAACACAACATTAAAACAAAAAAATCAACAAATTTCCAGTCTGAGTGGCGTTCTTTTTTTAATGGTCGTGTGTCTCTTCATAATGATGGGATAGATGGGTGTGTGGAGATGAGATGATGTTGTTGTTGATGGTGTTTATTTAGTTTGACATTTACAGCCTTTTAAATTGTTTAAATAAAATAAAAAATAAGTGTAATAACATGGAACTGGAAATAAAAAATAAAGAAAATTAAAACAAAACTGATACAAAATATAAAACCGATAACGTCTCTTATAAAATAAAAGAAAACGATTATGACCGAATAAATGTTGTTTAGCATATGGAGGGGGTGGTGGAGGGGAAAGGGACTATAAATGTTATTTAATGAAATTGTAGGAAATTAAATAGAAATTTTCGTATAAACTCGGTTTAATTAGTACAAGTGGTTATCTGGTACATGATCATTAAAACAAAATAGCCAAACGGTGATTAGAAATTGTAAGGCATTTAAATATTTTAATTAAAATTGATTTTTTTTATTAAAAAGAAATAAAATAAATTGAGTTTTTATAGGCCATCACTTGCTTCACTTTCTATTTGAATCGGAAAGAGCTTTCTCTTTATTTTATTTATACAGCTTTTTAGTAAAGAAGAAGGAAATCATATCAACAACACCTCTTTTAAAAGTGCTTACAAACGCTGCTCATGCTCCAGATATACGAAACATTACACGGAACAGACAAACCACTTTACGATTTAACTTGTTCACGTTATTGAAGAGTAAGAGAATACTGCTTACGATAAACATCGATTAAGGCAATTTTTCTCAGATATGCTACGTTACAGGTGGGAATGTTACGGAACACTATACTGTACGTATAGCGTGGCCTATGTCCCGGTTTAAATTTGAACCAGCGGCTATTTATACTGTTACAAAATTCAATATGTTATCTCCACTGAACGAAATTAATAGATCTACGCTTGTGTAATGTTGGGATTTATTTGAAATTTATTTCCAAAACAAAGACAATTGGTCGGAGATTGCACGAAAATTTCGTACAAATTTTGGTCACAGAGAGGACCAACCGGACTGGTATACGCAAGTTTATTGCTAAAGTTTGGTGCTCAGAAAACCCAAACGTTGTCTTACAGAAGCCAATGTACACATTACGAGTGTCTGTTTGGTGCGGCTTGTGAGCATCATTGACTCATATTTGTTTAAAAATAATGGTGCAACCATTACGGTCAATGGAGACATCTATAGTACCACTATAACCGATTTTTTTGTGCCCGCTCTTCTTGGTATTGATGTGAGCGATGTCTCATCATCTCATGCCACATTCCATTTAATGAGTCACACGTTTGATAGCCGTTTAATTAGCCGTAATGGTGATGTCAGTTGGCCGCCAAGAAGCTGGGATTTGACACCGTTAAACTATTTTCTGTGGGTCGCCGTTAAAGACAAGTGTTATGCGGACGAACCAGAAACAATTAAGCATTTTAAGGCCAACATTCGTGATGCCATTGGCGAGATACGACCCCATGCACTCGAAAAAGTTCTCGAAAATTGATCTGCCATATGAATGAAATAATATTTGATTTCTAACCGGAACAATTGTACTTTACAACAAAAAATTAATTAGGCGAGTTTTCAAACCGTTATTGCATTTTTAAATTTAAGCTTTTGAATAGTCCATTCAATATTTTGTGGTAAATTGAATTCAATGTATAGATTGACGTCCCTAAAAAGAGCTGCAGTCCATCATCAAAATCTGACCCTAAGATTATATTATATTTCGCTATTATATATCACTGTGTAGTGTTGGATACCAAGTTGTCTACATTTAGGGTATTCACTCTCCTGTGGTCGAATAGAAGGCCCTTCACCCCTCAATGTCAAAAGATCCACAGACGTCAGTTATCTTGGTCTTCAAATCGTTTCTCCTCTCAAGGCAGCCAGTTACAATTCCATTCTCTAGAGTGGACGATCGTTCCGGAAATGTGACTGCAGTCCTTATCAAAAAACGTCTATTCTTTTAAAACTTGTCCTATATGAGCCAGCAAAGGGTCTCAGGAATGAACCATTAGGGAACTGGCAAGCCATCAATCTCACAGAAGCCGACAATATATGGCTCTCCCAGACCCTAAGTCTCTCCGTCTGTTGTGATGCAAACCCCAAACCAGACAGGGCAGATGTATGGTCTGCCTATTGATATTCCTTTATATAAGCAGCCTTATTTCACTCCGCAAACCTTCCTTCCATCACAGTAGCCGGGAGTAGGCATGGTGACACTCCAGTAACAATATTTCATTCATCAGAGAGTGTATCAGCAACTCTCAGAAATGCCGCTACAATGCTGCAGAGATTCCATCTTATAAATAATCTCCTCCTGCCAAACATTATCAAAAGCCTTAGCGAAGTCCAGGCTTACAGCAATCGTTGGATACCTTATATTTAGTCCAAGCCAGTAATATCCCGTCGTCACTCATGTACTCCCTCATACGTTTTAAAATAAACGAAAGCCAGAGAGTAGAGATATCGGCTCGTAGTGACCAGCTCTTTTAGAGTCAGGCCTTGGCACAACAGGCACAACAGGCACAAAAATCATAACAGTCACAAACATGAACAAACCTAAGACCTAAAAGTCACAAATCACAAAAAGAATATGTAAACCAACACACTTAAGAGTTAGTTGGAGAAGAAGCACGGGCACGTGGAGTCCTATGAAAAATCCAATTCTTGAACGTACTCGGTATCTACAGAAAGTATTTTCACTATTTTCGATTCGTCTAACCACCTAATCATGATATTTATCTGAGGACGCCAAAAAAATTTTCTCTATCTGATCTAGTTTTGATTCCGAAAGAAAACTGAGAGCTGGCATTAAAGTGTGCGAAACCGATGAGACAATCTGTGAAACAGACGATGTCATGTCTAGTTAATTGGTTGGTTCAGGTAGTCCTTCAACTTAGTGCTAAAATTAGCACGCAATGCTATTTTGGCAACATAAAACTCGTTGAAAGTTATGATGTCATCTGATGTGTATTATAATCACCTTGGCTGAGTACTGTTACTGACATACTGAGTCCAAGTTCGCTTACCGATAGAACAAGTCGTCAAAGTATTACATGTATTATTGACCCTCCGCTAGAAAGTGAACTCTAATATCTGTCTAATCTCACACGTTGGGAAATGACTGTTCTCTAAAGAGCGAGTTTGTCGGCATTCTCAATAGAACTTGACTGCCTGATTCCAGAAGCCAGAAATTTTCCTTGCATTGCCTGACTAACGCCGAGAAACGTCGATTACCGAAAACGGCTGTACTGACCTTTCCATTCACCTTAGAAGAATCTGTGTAGAAGTGGATTCCAAGGGTAAGTAGGAAGCTCTAACATTTAGCACACTAAAAGGTCACATGTAAGGAAATATACTTTAGGGAGCATATTGGCTTTTAGCGAAGCATCCATTGCTTTGTTTTAGTTTCAGTAATCAAGTTGATTTTCCAGCTAAGTAGATAACTACTTAGCTGTAGCTCGCTTTTGCCAGAAGGCCAGACGGTAAACAAAGCGTATTATTTCGGTGTTACGAGACTTTTGTGTGAAGCAATTCGCAGAAAGAGACTAGAATTGTGGGCAGAAAACTAGTGGATTTTCCACCATGATAAAGCACCGTCGCAGAGTGCCATCATTATACAAAAAATGCAACAAATACCATTCAACAACCACCGAATTCACCTTATTTGGCTCCCTGTAACTTCTTTCTGTTCAATCGAGTTAAAAACCCATTTGAGGAACGCGTTTCAACCGCCGTTTCTAAAATTGTAAAAAATTGCCAACACACAGATGTACTCTTGGTTACGTAGCTTTTGCAAATGTCAAGGTATGACGCCAACTTAACAAAAAAAAAAAAAAAAGGTAGGTTGGGACCTTGACAAGGGTTGGCAACCCACTGGGTAACCTAATTTTTATATAAATGTTATCGTAGTTTACTTACAACAAAAATATTTGTAATTTTCGTATTGAGAGTACAATTTAATTTGGTCCGTTATTTTAAGCTCGAAAATGATAATGAAGTAACAAATTAATCAAAATACAAATTTGTCAAATCACTGTTTACATCTCTTCTACACTTCTGCGACAATTTCCGAATCCCGCTTCAGAGAAACTTAATATCTTTTCATGCGATCCAGCTCGGAAGCCGATTTTATATTTCTTGAAAAGAAGTTATTCGGTGAAATTTTAAAATATATTGTATGCGTGAAACAACCAATAGTCGGAGGAATTAATGTGCGGAGAATACGGTGGGTGCAGCATTTGGGTGTTTGACAATCGTTTGGCAACTTTTGCGATATGAGGCCTAGCGTTTTCATGCAAAAAAATAACTTAATCACGTGTTTGTATTCCGGCCGTTTTTCTCATAATGCACAGCCTTAACGAAATAATTTCAGTCAACTTTAGCAGCCCATAGTACCCAACACCTCCTTGATCCGACCGAGAGTATAAAATTGCATTATAAATACTAAAACAACATAATTTTACTAACAAATTAAAAATTTTGTCAAATTGAACGAAATTAGGAAGTAGTTATAAAACCCAATAAAACTCAAAAAAGCCCATCAAAAAACCCAATAAAGCCCAGTGGCTGGGTTTAAAAAACCCTGACCACCACGCGAGGGTTATTCCGAAAAGTTTTTGATCAAGGTAGTATAAGAAGAATTCGACGGTTCTTGCGCCTAATAACTATGATAAGAAAAAATCGTAAGATCTTGTCGTGAGTTACGATTAGTATGAATATAAAAACAATTCAGGGGCTCTAGCCCTCTGTAGGGCTGCAAATCCTAATGAATGCAAGAAAAACTTAATTGAATCCAGCTTTTGCCATCAGCTATGGTTGCTTTCAGTAGAACTAAAATTACAACGATAGCAGTTAGTTAGGAAATTATAAGCTCTTACACCGAGAACTACCTAATATTTTGCTATGGATGGGCTGCAAGGATACCTCTGATTAATTTTGGTAAGAGAGCAGCTGACAATTTCAATGATTTGATTTTGGAAATTGTTGTGATGTTTTGTTTGCTACTTAATTATAAATTTCTTCCTATAGACCCAGAAGAATTTTAGTAAGTATAAGTATAGTATTCTTAAGCGTACTTTTTTACATATATCGCCAACAGACACAGTCATTTCGAAGTCATTTTCAAGTGAATGTTACTCGGTAGCAGTACATAAACTAAGCATGTATGTACCTGTGCTCTTCGATTTTTCTTTTTTGTTTAACGAAAGATTTCAATAAAGATGGTCTTTACCTTTCTATTTAGGTAAACTCTGGTAAACATACATGTGAGAATGTATGTAAATATTCAAACACATGCATACACACACATACACATAGTTATTGAAAATATTTGCTAAAGTGAAAGATGCTTTTGTTTGTAATTCAATACGTAAAGGAAGTTACCTTGAATGCATTTCTTTTTGCCCCCTATTCTTCCCTCTCTTTTTCTTTCACTACTAAATGCTACTGCACTTTAAAACCCACAATTATCAACATCAAAAAACGTAAATAAATGTGTTTTTATACGAGTAGTAGTGTAAGAGACATTTCTTCTTCTTTTTCTTTGTATTCTCGCTTTTCCATATTACCTTTATGACAGTTGTAGGTTTTCATTTGATTTTTCATTCATAAACATAACCAAGAAATACGTGTAGAGAAAAGTACAAAATAGAAAACATCTCGTTTAATAAAAATATTTGCACTCTATTTTTAACTCCTTTTACCCTCTTTGCCTGTTTGTTTGTTTAACATCAAAATGTATTTGCTTTTAGACAATAGGAAAGAGACATTTTTAAAGACAGTGTTGGGGTTTACTTTGCTGTAAAAGAGTGTAAGTATTGCTAAACTAAGTGACCTTTTAATAAATGACTTTTAATAGACCAAAATATCATACAGCTGTTCTAAGAATGTAAATAAAATGTTCATATTTTAACTGCAATATTTACATAGTCGGCAAATATGAAACATTTTATTAAAGAAAGAATTTTATTTTAGTTATTCAGCTTTAATGTGTTATTTTAGAAATTGAATTGAACTTGAAACTGAGGTTAGGTTACTAATCTTTTATAATTTTAGATTTTTTGTTATTTATTTTCAAATTATAAAGCAATTCAAAATATATTCCGATCATTATTAAAATAAGTTCTTGTTGGGAATCAAACCCACGAAACCCTCTCTAGCAGAACTCTATAATGCCCACAGTCTGCATTGACTGTCTTATTTGAGAACTTAAATATCAACAAAAGACTGAAATTACTTTATTTTATAAGAAAAACGAGCAAAATATAAAGGCAGACATTACATCGCAAAATTTGCCAAACATTTGTTAAAAACAATCATATATTTGATCGCACCCGCTGCATTGTCCAAACATTGATTTTTCTGACAATTGGCTGTTTTGACGGACACAATATCTTTCGGTATGTCACTAAATAACTTCTTTTGAAGAAGCATAAAATCGGCTTCAAGACGAGGGGGTTTTTTTGGAACGGGATTGGTAAATTAGCTCAGACGTGGAGAATAGTTATAAGCAGGGGGCTGATGTTTTCTTCGAATATGCCTCTAGAGTTTTTCAGTTGGATGTTTTTTCCATCTTGCAGACATGTACGGTCCGGACTTGTTCTAATAAGTAGGCTGCTATCAGGTCCTTAGTGTCGCCTGGTAACAACTTGACTTTAGTTATCTACTATCTTAATGGTGCATCTACTATTTCCTTAATTTGGATCCCGGGTTACAGGTACATCATTGGAAATTAAAAGACTCTGGAACTTCGCATAAGAAATACGAAGGGTATGGAATCTATCACCTACTGCTCTGACATCTGTTGTTTTATGACTGAGCAAGTGGAGCTCCACCTCTTTGTGTGCTATTTGGCCTTGGAATGACTATCAGACTAGCAGAGGATACGGGAACTTCTGAGAGGAAGCCAGTGATTCATTTTATCTGTGAATGTCATGGTCTAGCAGGCAGACGATTCTTTGGAGTACTTTTCTTTAATGGCCTAGCGTTGTGTGGTGACCTGGATCCCATCAATCTTTCCCATTTTAAAGATAGCTCAGGCTGGCTGTAATCCATTTTTTCCTTCTTTCATTTATGTGGTCTTCTCGTGCTAGTAAAATGGCACTCAGGTGCTAATTATAGTTGCCAAGTTTTTTGGTAAACTAGCCAACTAAGCTAACTTAGTCTTAGGCTTAGAATGATTGTAGAGTAATTCGTATTAATTCGTTTTTATTTCTGGGTTATTAGCAAAGACCAACGGCTTAAGAAAATCTTATAAGAAAAATTCTACAGGAATTAAATCACATGATCTTGGTGTCCAGTTTACATTACGTTTAAGTGCGATAACCATGCTCTCAAGTCCCTTGTTCGGAATGTTCTATGTGAATATCACAAATATTATTGATTTGTTTTTTAACTTCAGGCTAGCACTCAGGGGATGACCACAACTCATGGAATGCATTGTGCTGGTACTAGGAAAATAGGTTGTGGGAAGTAAGCTAGATGGTGTTGTTTATATGGACGTTTGATTTGAACCCATTCATATCGTAAATAACAGGAAAAACTTTCTCGGGAAGATCGTTCCACAAACGAATGGTGAACGAATTCTCTCTATAATGCGTTGTGTGATACATCTTACAATCAACTGCAAAGGGATGTGCCCTACGGGAGAAACGAGTACTGCGTGAAAATAGTTGATTATGCAGAATCAATTCCTTTATTTCGTTAGAACAAATTCCGTTATAGAACTGATAGAACAATGAAACACGTCAAATTGCGACATTGCTCTAAGGAATCGATAGAGTTGGCTACACTACCGTCATTAATAAGCACCTTCGCCCTCTTCTGTACGCGGTCGAGAAGATCAAAAATAGACTTTGAAGCCCCGGCCCATACATAAGACTTGTATTCCAGTTTGAGTTAGATATAGGTCTTGTAAATATTGAGAAGGTTAGATGGAGTGAAGAATTTTTTGCACCGTCTAAAAAACTGAGGCAATTTAATGCTTCTTCCGACACTTGAAAAATGCGATCGTTACAACGTACATCACAGTGAATTCTCATGCTCAGAACTTTAAGAGCATTTAACTTTTTAATATCTACATTACCCATAGTTACAGACGACATCACATCACTTCGTCTGTGTGTCAGAAAAGAATATTGGGTCTTGCAAGCATTAAAAGCTATTAGATTCGCATGACTCTAATCGAAGATTTTCGGCAAGTTTTCGCCTTAATCTTCTTTTGCCTACGAGCAAAAGAATATAATAACAAATGTTGCTGTCGTCTGCGAAAGAATAGGCAGGATTGGAAGTGAGAAAAAGAAAGTCATTAAGAAATATTAAGAATAGAGTTGGAGGAAGAACAGTCTTGCGATACCCCTGAATTTATCCTGAACTCGTCGGTTGAGACCCCATCTATAACCACTCTTATAGAGCGATCTCTGAGAAAACTCGATATAAATCTAGAGAAGTGACTACCGACACCAAAAGCATTAAGTTTCGAAATGAGAGCCATTCATATTTCGCCTTTTCGCCTTAATCTTCAAAAGGCTCGGCCTACGATCAAAAGAATATAAAAGCAAATGTTGCTGCCGTCTGCGAAAGAATAGCTAAGATTGGAAGTGAGAAGAAGAAAGTCATTAAGAAATATTAGGAATAGAGTTGGAGGAAGAACAGTCTTGCGATACCCCTGAATTTATCCTGAACTCGTCGGATGAGATCCCATCTATAACCACTCTTATAGAGCGATCTCTGAGGAAGTAAAGACTGACAGGAAAGCGGTGACTACTGACACCAAAGGCAGTAAGTTTCAATGCTAGCGCCTCATGCCAAACTCTATCAAACACCTTGGAAATATCTAGAGCCACAAGTTTGCTCTCACCCAAATCATGAATGTATTTGTTCCACCTCTCGGAGGGTACCGCCAGTTGAACGGCCTTTACGGAAGCCGTATTGACGACCGCTTAGTAAATTATTGGTTTTCAAATATTTCACATACTCTCCATAAACTTAGAAAGTGCCGAATAAACTGTTATTGGACGATAGTTTTTAGAGTTGGTAGCTTCACCCTTTCTTTCGTTACATTTTATGATTTATAGTAGTGTTGCCATATTTGTTTTAGAAAAACTAAACATTTAGAAAAAAAAAAACGCGAGCTAACCTAGAAACCCAAATGGCACCATTGGATTCAGCGTACTCAAACCCGGTTCACCCGTTAGGTGCCACACTTGTCGGAAAAAAATTGGCACAGTGTCATTATATCACATTATTTAATTATACACTATGAAATAAATTATCCGATATGTTCTGTGCACCGAAAACAAGTCAAATTGTACTCTATTATATATCATGTGTATTGGTATTGTCTTAAATCCTATGAAGATTATGACGACCTTCTGGAATTTTGACAAAAGAGTTTAATAATTTGCTTGTGTTGTCGAATGCTATATCCATCCATGGTGCTTTGGCAAAACAAACTGAATAAATGACTGCGACAGATATAAATAAATGCGACAGATATAAAAACTTCGGATGGAAAACAAGTTATATACCAAAAAATTTTACTTCAAAATAGCATCTGCAGTGTCATAATTGTGTTGTCACACTTCTTCTCATTAAAAAAAGCAAAAAAAAAAAACGTTTAATTAATTACAAAAACGGTTAAATTTATAGGACAATTAAAAAACCATAATTTTCTTAAATATTTATGAAAATAATAAATCATTTTTCTTTATATTGTATTTCTTTGTAAATTTTTAATAAATATTTTTTGTTTTAAATTAAAATAACCACGAATAGAAACATGTGTTGTTTCCTTGTCATTTAAAATTTAAAACACGTTTTATTTTTTTATGTATTTTTGTTGTTCGTTATTTTATTAACTGTCAACTAATTAATTTTAAATCAATTTATTCTTTATTTCCCCAAACAAAAGATTACACAAAATTTAATAAAAACATTTTTTTTAAACAAACAACCGACTAAAAATCGTAGCATGGCCTTACAAGAAAAGATGCCATCAAAAGAGTCATAAAAAAACAATGAAGAACAAAAAGAAAACTAAACAACGCCTTTATAGTATTTTGACAGCTATAAATTCGACCATCATAAATGGGTCTCACTCTCCCTCTAGCTCTATGTCACACAGACAGACGACGACGACGACGACACTCTTTTATTGTGTATGATGAGTGTGTTTTGATTCTTTTTTAAGTGTCACACAACAGACACCTGCTGAGTCCTCAAAAAGAGTAACAATGAACTCAAAAAGGGGACAAATGAAAAAAAAAAAAAAAGAAAACAAAACCCAGTAACAGTTTTGAACTATTTATGGTTGAATGAATTCAAAAGCAAGTCAAATGAGTGTATTTTTTTACAAATGCTGGGACTTAATAATGTAATAAAAAATAGTTAATAAATGTTGATTTTAAATGATGTTGTTGGGAAGTGATTTATGGTCAATAGAAAGCGCCACAATTTCGATTTGATTGGTTCGAATTTAAAAAATGAAATTTAATTATTGCGAAACTTGTTAAAATATGTTTACATATTTTGTGTAGAAATTTAATGTGTTAGTATTGTAGACTGGAAGATAACGGGAGATGTAAATTCTTCTCAGCTTTGCTACAGTCCTATGGAAAATATATTGAACATACATGTAGACCTCCCAGTTTAAATGAGATAAAAGAGGCAATGACGAAGTTGAAGAACAATAATGCTGCAGGCGAAGATGGCTTACAAGCAGAAATCTTACGGGCGGACATTACAACTGCAGCTGAATTACTACGGCCTCATATCACATCAGCATGGGAGGAAGAGAGGCTGCCATCAACTTAGAAGAAAGGCATCATTGTGAAACTACCTAAAAGTGGTGACTTGAAAGATTGCAATAACTGGAGAGGAATTACTCTGCTTAACACCATATTCAAGATAATAGCCGTCATAATACATGGAAGGCTTCAGAGCAAAATAAAGAACATGTTGCGAGACGAACAGGCAGGCTTTCGGCCAAATAGAAGCTGCGTAGACCAGGCCAACACCCTACGCATCATAATAGAACAGTCTCTAGAATGGCGTAAACCTCTATACTTACTATTCGTCGACTTCAAGAAAGCCTTCGATAGCATCCAAAGGACTGCTATATGGTAAGCATTGAGAAGAAAAGGAGTACCTCAGAAAATAATACGAATAATTCGAGCAATGTACGAGAATGCAAACTCTCGGTTCTTCATAACGGGAGCATCAGCCAACTATTCTATACTAACGCTGGAGTATAGTAAGGATGTCCACTATGAGCGAAATCTGTTCACAAAGTAGAGGTATAACATGAAGTCTCTCACGACAACTCTCACCTGGATTATGCGGATGATATTTGCCTACTCTCACACAAGATCTCCAACATGCAGTCAAAATTAAGTGACCTGGAAAAACTGGCACGCAATGATGGACTTGAGATAAATATCAAGAAAACGAAAGCTATGAGAATTAACAACAATAGCATAAACGGCGGTGTAGAAATAGACGTTAACAACAGGCTCAACAAAGCAAGGTCGGCATTCGCTCGATTACAGTCAGTATGGAGAAGCTTATACATATCCAGGCGAACCAAGCTCAGTATATTCAGCGCATGTGTAAAGTTAATTCTCTTCTATGGCAGTGAAACCTGGCTTGTGTCTAATACCATCACGCAAAAGCTACAGGTATTCACCAACAAGTGCCTTAGAATCATATGCAATATATTCTGGCCTAACACCATAAGCCTCATAGATCTATGGAATTTAACAAACGAATAGCCCATACTGCAGCAGATAAGGCAAAGAAAGTGGAGATGGATCGGCCATGGATGGAAAAATTATAGTAGTATTACAAGGATGGCACTTGAGTGGAATCCTCAAGGATCAAGAACCACGGTCGACCAAGAAACACCTGGCGACGCACCATTATCCAAGAACTAAGGCAAAACAATCTTACATGGGAAGAGGCAAAGACAATAGCAGCAAATCGTGTAAGATGGAAATGCTTTGTGGAAGCCCTATGCTTCCAAGTAGAGTAAAGGAAAAAAAACCTTTTGCTAGGCAGACGACCTTTTCTAGAAGATTTGAGTCTTGTATCAGGCTATATACTAAAAATGGTTTGAGAATGATAACCGAAGGTTAAAAATACCATCTCACTTACAGCGATGCGTTCTGGAAAGACTCCTCTTCTTCTCTGCTCTCCGCATTACTTCAAGAAAACTAAAAACGATGTCATTAGTTAGTTTTATTTTTTTACTCACCAATGTCTGGGTCCACCATATTTAAAGCCAAGGATCATCCTATAGGCTCATATTCCTGAGTTTCGTTTTGTTACTGTCTACCGATATCTTGTTTTTTCCTCAGCAGTACGTATTCTGTATACATCCTCACTGCATTCCATTAGTTCTCGCTCTTAAGCATTTTGCTCACCAGATTATCGGGATTGAAATGAACTGACTCAAATTGTCTCTTTCAGTATGCCGCCTTGAGCAGTCAAAGAATGTATGCTTCGAGTCACACATCTACCATATGCTGTGCAGATAACTTGAAAGTATTCGTAACCCGAGAGGAGTTGAGTCACAAAATAGTTAACCACGGCGCAGTTTGTTTGAGTGTATCTTTCTATATTGCGTATAAGTCTCGCCGTCCATTTGCCTCTTGTCCCCGCGCATCATCTTTATTGCCATCGTTGAACATTTTGCTGCACCTGCAACAGTCTTGGTCTTTGCTCTCAGCGTATCTTCCAAAACCTTGCTACATTACAACAATATCGTGTTTGGGATAGCTATAATCAGCCTCTTTATGCCCTATGCCGGTCCACCGATATTTACCATCAGCTTGCTCTGCATGTCCGTTACCTTGGCGGGTGTTCTGTTCTGGTAACGTTCCGCGCTCTTCGTTCATTTTTCGGTCGCCGTAATCTTATTAAGTCTTACGATTTGACACGATTCACATGATATCCCCGGGAGTCCAATGCATATCAAAAACCACTGTTTGGTGTGGATTTTGGGCTGGTGGCATCATTGATCCATATTTCTTTGAGAATAATGTTAGCCAGACCATCCCCGCTCCAATTTATAAAAATGGTTACTTACGTCTCCCGTAAAAAAATGCTTGGAATACTATTTAATGTTACACAATCCGTTCTTCCTTTTAAGGAGTACTATGAGCACGTAGAAAACATTTTTAATATATGATCATGGAGTTTAAAATTGATGAGTATGTGAATTTGAGGTTTGTTTTAATGTTACTGAATTATGTTACAAGGATCATGAACTCAAACTTAAATTGATGATAAACATTGAGGATAAGCAAGGTGACACAAGCTTTTTATTCGTGCTGCACGATATTGAGTAGAACATGAGGACTACGGCCGAATCTCACACTATGGCCTTTTATGGAAATAATGAGTCCTGTTTTGACCTACGGCTGTTTGGTCCGGCCATGGAGAAGCAGTACATCGAGGACTTGCCACGGTACGGCATTGATACTTTATTTACTACCGATAGACCTAGACATAATGTACCCTGTTGGCTGCAGCGCGGTTTGATTGGGCTGTACCGGTAAATCCCACTTGAGATCTTACGGCCATTGTAACATTCTGCATAAGCTGGCTGCGGTTTCCAATGGTCTCAGACTACAAACTACGAACACGATTGCAATACTGTTTGCAATTTCTGAATAAACTCAAGAAGGTGGTGGAGACGGTATTGCAACGGGCATGGGAATTCGGAAATCAATTTTTATACAGATGGTTCAAAAATAGATGGTGTTTTTTGTGGGCAACTTGACTTCAGTAGGCCCTACGGAATTCGGAACAAGCGAGTGTCCTTTAAGTGGAAGTTTATATGGTATTGATAGTGACGAAACATCGTTCATGAAAACAAATAACGATGCGTCTTTTGCATCCTTATGTATTGATAGCCGCGAGAGAGGTGATAAAGCTAAGCGTTCTTAAGTATATTAGAGATTTTATTGACAATCTGGCAGCGTTCGAGAAGCCCTAACATCGAGAGTGACCCATAAACAGTTGTGTTACTTTTCTTTAGGTTCAATGAAATTATGATCTTGAGGTAAGCGAGGTGGACGACATGCTGGCTCGGGAGAGGACTACTTTATCCCATATTCAATATAAACAGGTATTTCATTAACCCATTGTCATAAAGAGTTACTCTGTACCTCCACTCCTCGATCTTAGTACAGCCCTCGACCTGTATAGGATTTATCCGTAATATCCACCTAATCGCAACGAACTGACGAAAATCAGAATGTTGGTCGGTGTCATTATCTCATACTTGATAAACGCCTAGCGTCCTCTTCTAAAATGTATTAACGCTGTCAAGGATCAAGGTATGTGCTCTTGTGATATGGTTTTCTGCTTACAGAATCGCCTTATCGGATTTGAAATGATCCACATCCTATACAAATGTTTTTTGAGTCTACAATGGCCAATCAAAAGGTTACTCTTGGATATCCTGGTGTAAAATTCAAATCTCTTATTTTAAGCAAAAGAGTGTAATGTATCAAACCCATAAAAAAGAGTTTTTACCTCTCCTCACACTCCTTTTAGCTGATCACAAGTCCCTAATATAATGCAGAACATTAAGTGATATTAATAGCTGTCGTTTCTGAAGAAAGGTCTACGTAGCAATTATATGATGGATGAAAGACCGACGCTCTGATGTTTGTAGCAATTAGCACTAGGCACTGGCCATTGGAAAACATGCTAGGCATCTCGAAATAGCCAGCAAAATTGTTTGTACATCAAACATGAGATTTTCATAGAACAATTGTTAACGTTCAATTCACACGTATTTTTACGATCTTACTTGTAGTTGTCACTGAAACAGCAATGAATGCATGTCTACAATACTCTCTCTGAGAGAGTAATTTCCATGTTCTCACTAATACAACTAGATTTTTACTTTTGCACATCATTAGTGTAGATCAGCGTTCGGCAAACTAATTTTAATGCATTTTGCAATTAAGATAGTAATTTAAAAGTCTCTCACTCAGGCCACTTTGCACTGTATTTTGCCACTTGTTTAATCTTTACCTTTTTCTTGATTATTTCTTGGTTATTTTTTGCCCATGCGTGAGACTACGTACATGTAAAAATAGAAGAGAGGAGCAGCTACTTGCCTGAATCTGGTGTTGATGGTGTAGCTGGGATGACAGCGATGAATCGTTGGCTCATCTGCTGTGTAAATGCCCGGCTCTGTTCAATAGCAGGAAAAGCATACCAGGCGCCTTGAACTTTGCGGATGTCAGCAATAATGCTGACACATAGTCAGCAACCAGTACTGTTGAGTTCTAGAATGTTGCTGCTAGCCATAGTGCTTCTTTTATTTTTTGTGGGCTTAAGTTTTTGGTACGCTTGCTCTGGATATAAACATGTTATATGGGATAACAAAAAGTGGTCCTAGATCGTATATTTGTTTGAATTTATCATAGTTTATAGCTAGACAAAGAGATTTATCAATTTTTAATAAATTTATTTAAAGAAACTTTAGATGAGTTTTGCATTTTTTAAATTTTATTTCTCATTGGAGGCCCTTGTACTTTAATATTTTTGTTTGTTTTTTATTTTGCTTTAATTTCCCATAACAATTTACCACGCAACTAATTTACACCAACCTTAATTGCCACTAAACGGCAACATTAAATTAAAAACTCCCTCCATTGATGATGGGGATGTTTGCCTAAATATTTTGTAGCTATACGACACTGGAAATATATTTCCTAAATTAAACCTATAATTGGTATGTGTGGACTATATTAACAAGGGAATATGGATGGATGTTTATGAACAATAATAAAAATATGTAATTTATGTGCAACAAATTTGTCAACACATTATTAGTCTGATAAATGTTTTACGTTCTTCGTTTAGGGGAATTCCCCTCTAAATTATTACTTAATATGATCAAACATCCCTTATTTTCAAAGGAACTTTCTTACTAAAAAGGCGCTTATTTGATTTTAAAACAACAATTTTTTGTTTAATATTTACGGAAATATCAAGTAGTTGTTAGTTATTGTTGTATTAATAAATTTTATTTATTGCCTTCAATTTCTCTAGAGTATGAGTATTTGAAATTCCTTACACCAACAGCTCAAATTTCCTTTAAAATTTCTGAAGGTAAAGCTAGACAGACAGTTGGAAAGACAATTGTGTGTTGGAAGAAAAATGTGTGAAAGTGTTTTCTATTTGTTTTTTTTTTTTCGTAAAAGGCAAAGATTTTTAAAATAATATTCTGAGTTTTTGGAAATTTATTTATTTGTTAGTTTTATTAATATATTTTAATAAGTTTATTGTAATTTCCCACAAGTTTTAAATTTCCATTAATTCGTTTGAAAAATTGATTTCTTTTGTTTAAAATTAATTTAAAACTTTAATTGGCTGCAATAAAATTGAAAAAAAGAATATTTCTGAATAATGTTTTGAAATTAAAAAAAAAAAATAGATAATTTTTTTCTTATAGAGGCCTATTTATAGTTTTTGAAAATTTTTTATCGATGTCTGTGAAACATTTAAAACATTTAGATAAATATCGAAAGACTAGCTGACCCGGCGAACTTCGTACCGCCCAAAATGAATTTTTTTATTGCCCAAAACAGTTGTAATCAGCGTTGTCACAACTTCGACTTTTTTGTAACCAAATCACTATAAAAAAGTAACGAAAAAATAACCAAAATTTTAAATCATAATTTAAATACAAAAAAAAAAAAAACAATAAAATATCATTTTGCTTGACACAATAATTGATGAGGAATAGTCCCCTATTTGTTCTAAACATTTCAGCTGTCTATTAACAAACTTCGCACAATAGAAAATATCGTTCCCTTATATGTTCAGTTATGGTGAGGTTTTAAAATTCATTTGTGCATAATTTTAGCTGAATAGCCTTTACTAACATATGACTTAATGAATCGCTAAATACCCGAAGGGAACAATAGCGTTGAAGTGAAATATATCCGATATTTATTTTCACTTAGCCACTGAACGAAATAGTATAAACAACGAGATTTTATTGCTTTGATTGTTTGCCAAAGCTTATCCTGAACATGTTCTAACGATCTCAGTTCATACGTAATGATTTTTATATGAAAAAGGAAAATCTACGAGGTTTAGAGACGATGAATTGAGGGCATTACTCTATAAAGATTATTTTCAAACTCAAAAAGCTACTCAAGATGGAAAAAATTGTAGCGGCAACACTCGGACAAATGTTCCAAGATCAGTTGAAACTATTTAGAAAACAGTTTCAGCCGTCTTATAATACAGACCTTACCTGTCAGACTACTAGATTATTTGCTTCGATCGGAGTAGCTTTCACTTTACAGCAGAGCATAAGAAATTGGCTCGATTCGTTATTGGCCTCAAAAAATTTGCTGTCTTTTGGCACGAAACCTATATTTTACCAGAAGGATGGGAAAGGCCATAGCATACTCACAACAAAAGATTAAAGTTTGCAAAAATCCCGTTTTTAAAGTGATATATATTCAATAAGAATCTGGCTAATAAAAGTTAAAATAAATCATTATCTTTATTTTTTTACTTTGAGAAAAAAATAAACGCGGATGTTTTCAAGAAGAGTAATAAAGTTGCACGGTCTTCTCCTGGAACACCTTTGAGAACACCCACCGGAACTGCCAGCTACAGTGTTCCATGACCAACGAAGGTCTTAGCTAGGGATGAGGCAACTGTTATTACTACGCAGGGTGATTCTGAGAGTCAAATGCAACCGCAGATGTCACCACGGCAGGAGCATATCTGTAGGGCGAGAACAGCTGAGGAACAGGGTTTGCAGGAGGGCAGGGCAGTACTTAGCAGAATGAGGTCGGCCCTTACGAAGCAGAGAAACATCAGTACGGATATCAAAAAAATGTATCGGAACTTGATGAACTACTGGATGTCATAAATAATCACAGAAGGAGCTAGAAAATAGCAGAGAAAGAGTTGAAGCTGCGCAACAGATTGCTAAAATCTTTTGTTAATAAGGAGCAAATTGTAACCGTGGAGGAAGACGCCACGCCCACGTCGAACAATTATAATATAATTTTTTTGTATTTTTTATTTTAACTATAAATTATATTTTTCGCTCATTAAAGTAAAAATAAAACGGGGAATCACCAAGTGAAATTTGATATGCTTGTACAAATCTTGTTCAGTTGAAATTTGAAAACATGCCAAATAAACGTAAAAAAAAAATACTTTATCTTTCAATACCAAGGTTAAAATATTCAAATTATTCACAAGCGCCGGGCATTCACATACGAAGCGCTTAATTGTCTTTATTTCTCCACGTCTGCAACAGTGATTCTTGTACCGTAACCTTATCCTGTGGTAATGTTTTCCAGTCGGTCAGTGGGCGACATATCACTTCTATCATGACCAATGAGCGATCAAGTGCGCCTCACATCATACTCAGGCAAGGCTAGCCTCTGGATCCTACAGAACCAAGAGGACTAGAAATAATCGGCTGAAGTTTAATTCTAGTAAGGCGAGTAATTGTTGCTGTTGGTTGTTGTTTGGACAGGAAACTAAGTATACTGAAGGTTTTTGGGGTTAATATTTAACTTCATTCTGTTTGTATGCAGTTTAATATGTATTTATTATGGATTAAGCAAATAGTAAATAAAAAATAGGGGTGGCGCGGTGTAGTGGTTAGAGCGCACGCATAACCACACAAACGACCCAGGTTCGAGCCCCAGCAGAGGACATGACGAAGACAAAATTTAATTGTGGTTTCGAATGTGTAATAATAAAAAAGGCTTCAACTTCTCTCCAGACAACTCCGTCTAAAAAAAATTAAGAAAAATGAAAATGATGACAAACATCAGACGAATGATTAGGAAAAACAGGCCAGACCACCTTAGCTTGAAACATCAAATTGACTAAAGAAACTCAAACAAAGCAATAGATGCTTTGTGGAAAGCCAATATGATGCTCCCTAGACGAGTGACGGAGAAAAAAAAATACAAAATTTTAAAATATTTTTAGTTTAACAAAAAAAATTTATTTTTAATTAAGAAAGAAAAAATACAGGTTGTTTTGTGCATAAAGAGGAAGAATATTACTCTCTCAAAACGTTTCTCATTTACACCAATTTTGCGTACGGGAACGTTTTCCGTACGATGGGGATTCCGAGGGCGCCCAATGTAGAGTAAAGAAACAGACATAATATTTTTAGTTTCTCCATTTTCTTGATAATAAATGAATAATACAGATGATTTGCCGGCTCGTGAACAGGCGACGTATAAGGGTCCACAAATTCCCAAACGCTGGCCTTACGCCTTACTAATGGTCAATCGAAATCACACACTTTTGAATACGTGGATTCAAAATGTCTTCACCTATGAAGTTATAATGGCTTACTTTGAAGTGCTGAGAAGCAGCTGTTGCATTACATACACATATAGCGTTCGATTATGTAGAAATATTAAGTAAATAGTAAATAAAACAATATGATTTTTAAATTTGTTTAGCTTTTTAAAAAAATATTTTATTTTGAATTTTTTATTTGTCAAATAACAAACTTGCCCAATGAAAAAATACGGGTTGGGCTGTTTTGTGCCCGAAAAATAGAAATATTACTCCCTCAAAATATTTCCTATTTACCCAATTTTTGTGTACGGGAACGCTTTTCGGTAAAATTGTGATCACGAGAGTGACCAGGGTAGGGTAAAGAAACAGACCTATTGAATAAGCGTTTTTATGTCCAAAAAATTTTTAAAAAAATTTACTTTTATTTTTGTGGTAATATTTGTGTTGTTTTGCGTTCCCGTACTTTTGTGCGTTTTTGTCTCATATTGAGAGAAATTGTTGTTTACTTTCATTTTACCGAACTTTACCCAAAAAGTAAAGAAACAGATCTATTGGCAACAACTTTATTAACAAAAAAATTTAAGATTTAAAAAAAATGTGGATAAACAGAGAGCATACAACACCTTTCCTAACGTAAGCGATTTTTTGGATACTGTATTTTGCGTTTTACTGAGCCTTAAGTATACTTAAGTTTTTTTTTATTAAAATAATATCCATTATATAGCCTTAAAAAGGCTAAATGGGTATGTGGGCGTTTCAAAAAAAAAAAAAAAAAAAAAAAAAAAAAAAAAAAAAACGAGAAAAACGCTAGAGTGAATGTAAGCCTAAAACTATAAAATCTATATTAAAAAAAATGTCATTTAATGAAAATTTGCTTATTTTTACGAGTGGAGGCCTATCTTTTTCCAATAAGTATAGAGTCGGCCATCTTAGGTTTTTTTTTTTCAGCTAGTGCTTACTTCGTGAATGGTAGCACTTAGCTCATGTCTGATTTGACAGATAATTAGTTTTATCCTTCCGCTGAACGAATATGGTTGTGTATACGCTTCGCTAAGTTGGCCTGCGATCGATTTACAGAAGATACCGATTTTGCCAAAAAAATCACCTTTTCAGATGAAGCTCATTTTGATCTTGGCGGGTATGTAAACAAGCAAACTTGCCACTTATGGGGCACAGAAAACCCACACGCATACATTGAAAAGCCGATACACCCAAGACGAGTCACTGTCTGGTGCGGATTTTGGTCCAGAGGCATAATTGGGCCATTTTTCTTCGAAAATGAGCAAGGAGTGGCCGTTACAGTCAATGGCGATCGTTATCGGGCCATGTTGAACGAATTTTTGTTCACAAAAATTGAAGAGGAGAATATTAGCAACATTTGGTTTCAACAGGACGGCGCTACGTGCCACACAGCCGAAGCTACACTCGATCAGCCGCAGAGCTAATGTCGTTTGGCCACCTCGGAGTTGCGATTTGACACCGCTGGACTATTATTTGTGGGGTGCCGTCAAAGATAAGTGTTACGCCAACAAGCCAGAGACAATTGACGCTTTAAAGGACAATATTCGTGAAGCCATTGGTGAAATACAGCTGCACTCAATCGATAATGTGCTTAAAAATTGCATCGATCGTGTAAGCTACTGCCATTTGAATGAAATTATTTTCCAGTATTAACCGGAAGGATTGTACTTTCAAATAAAAAAGGAAATTTGAGAAAATATTCAGTAGTTTTTTTTTTATGGCATTTTCAAAAAAAAAGAAAAAATTTATTTGGCGGACCCTTTATTTGACAGAAGGTTGACGCTGAACCATAAATAAAATGCAAAATTTATAGAGAACGATCTTCTTATTCGTAAATATAGTTCTTCAGTGAGTTAAAATTAAATAACTTTTGTGATTAAAGGCCTATTAACTGCAATAGTAATATTAAAATAAAAACAATTTTTAGTGTTTCATTGACAAAAGGATGAAACGGTGATTTCTTAAAAACGTTGCAAGAAATCTGTTGTTTCAATATGAAAAGCGTATGCTGTAGCCTATTTCTGAGTTATTTTAGTATTAAATATTGGCTTAAATACAAAGTCAATTATTATAATTTTTCTTTATTGGTTTCTTTACGATCATTATAATTTGTTTTAACATGTTTTTCTTTCTTTCTTTCTTTCGTGTGATAAATGATCATAAATTAATAATAAATAATTTTTTTCAATGATTTCTTCTTCTGTATTGCTAAAGTTAATTTATTATTGAAAAATATTAAACAAAAAATTCCTCAATATCAAGATAAGATTATGAACTGAAGGCCTAAAAATTTTTTTTTTTTTTTAAATACAATTTAAATTCTTTTTTAATATCTTTTTGCTCTCTCCCTTTTACGATTTAAAAACAAAAGATTCGTAATTTGTTAAAAAGTTAAACAACAATAACAACAACATTCACAAAAAGAAAAACAGAGGAATTTGTCACCAAATGCAAAACATGTTTAACGCCAGTCCTAACACGACTACAACACCATTTAAAACAAAGTCTTCTTCACCAACAACACAGAAAAGAACAGAACACAAAAAAAAACGTCATGATGAAGAAACCCCCCTCTCTTTAGAGGAGTTAGAAAGGAAAAGCCTGGCTTGTGTAAAGTAAAAAAAGAGAAGCCAAATTGCATAAAAGCTTAACAACAAGCTGATAAACCTACAGATTTTGAACTGCTGGTGTTATAAAATTAAACAAAAAAAGAAAAAAAGATTTGAAAATGGAATGAATGATTTTAACAGCGATTATCACGACGAAATGCGAATTAAAGTGCGAAGACAACACTGTTGGACATCGAACGACACAGAGCAGAGGTGTAGCTAGAAAAGGAGAAAGTACAGGGTGAGGAGTACTTACTCCTCAGGTTTTGAAAATGGAATGAATGATTTTAATAGCGAATTAAAGTGCAAAGACAACACTGTCGGACATCGAACGACACAGAGCAGAGGTGTAGCTAGAAAAGGAGTAAATACAGGGTGAGGAGTAAGTACAGGTTTTGAAAATGGAATGAATGATTTTAACAGCGATTATCACGACGAAATGCGAATTAAAGTGCGAAGACAACACTGTCGGACATCGAACGACACAGAGCAAAGGTGTAGCTAGAAAAGGAGTAAGTACAGGGTGGCCAAATTTAAGGTTAGGAAGTAAATTGGCTGTCAGATGATGAAATGTCAAGAATTGAGCTGTCAGCCTTTAACATTTAATAAAAAATTAAAAAAATTTTAACTATGGAGCGCTACATTCTTGAACAAAGAATCTTAATTGTGAAAATTTACTATTAAAATGGTGAACAGTTTACTGTATCACTTCGTAATCAGGCTCCTTTTCTGAGACAGCTGTGCGTAATTTAATCGCTAAATTCGAGACTCACGGTACTGCTGCTGACAGTAGATCAAAACCACACGCTTATAGTGGCCGTAGTGATGCAAACATAACCGCTGTACAGCAAAGTGTTGAGAATTAGCCTGGAACATAAACTCGTCGACGTTCGCAACAATTGGGCATTACCAGAGGAACATTGCGCAACATTTTGCATCTTTATCTTTACACTTATAATGTTTGCGTCGTACGTTTGTGAATTGGCTGTTTGAAGAACTGAACGAAAACAACCCATTTTTCAATAAAATCAACTTTAGCGATGAGGCCCATTTTCAATTAGGCGGCTATGTAAACAAATTAAATTGTATAGCATATTGGGCTCACAAAATCCACATACAGTCCTCGAAAAGCCATTACATCCAAAGAAATGACCGTATTGTGCGGTTTGTGGTTAGGCGGCATTATCGGCCCGTATTTTTTTCGAAAATTAGCAAGGAAACGCCATCACCGTGAATTCTCTGCGCTACCAAACCATGATAACCAATTTTTTTGGCCACAATTAGCTAATGTTAATATCAGTGACTTTTGGTTTCAGCAGGACGGCGCCACAAGCCACACAGCCAGCCAAACAATTCAGTTATTGCATGAGAAATCGCGCGATCGTGTAATTTATCGATTTGGTGATGTCAGTTGGCCGCCTCGTCGTTGTGATTTAACGTCGCTGGAATATTTTCTCTGGGGCCATTTGAAAGCCGGGGTTCACGTGAACAAACCACAAAAAAATGATATCTTGAAAGGTGAAATTCGACGCAGCATTGACAAGATAAGCGAAGCTTTGTTGCAAAATGTGGTTCAAAATTTTGTGAAAAGAACGGAAGTCTGCCGCCGTGCTAGAGGTGGACATTTGCCCGGCATCGTATTATTAATACCCATATATCTGTTTTATATTGGTATGAACAAGACTGAATTTGTTGAAAAAAATGTGTATTTAAGCCAATTTACTTCCTAACCTCAAAATTGCCCATCCTTTACTTAGCATGGACTGTTCGGTCAAGCTTGATCACTAGCACCTGTTTATGAACTAAAGCAAAACAGTTAGAAGTTGCAAGGGACATAGGAAAAGTAGAACGAAATTATGTCGAATATATGTGGAGCCCATTAAACGACATCAGCAAAAACGCCATGGACTGACAGCTTTAGAAAAGATCGAAGGGCTGCGCTAAGCTATTAAAGAAAGGTACCACAACAAGCCTCTGTCATCTGATTGCTAGACCTGCACATTCATAGCGAAAGTAAAAGATTTCTCCTTCTAAGAAGTGCTTCTGCATGCATCATCATTTTCACCATCTGTCCTGTGTTCTTCCACGGAAAAAACTGCAGATTCTTATTCGACGACAGTCATAAGGTGTCAGAATAGGGAGTGAAAAATTTAACGTCCATAGAGGCTGCGACCCATGAGATCTGTTGTGCTACTTCCGGTCTATAGTTTATTCAACAGATCTGCTGCCTAACGAACATTAGCAGATCTAAAACGATAATGGTGGAAATTTCACCCAGTGAGACCCTTTGTCTGTAAACATCCACTTCTGAGACCGCTGTCCTCTTCAGATGCGCTCTTAGTCTACAGTGGCCCGTAAGAAATTTCGCTAGGAGTTTCAAGCCCGGCTTGTCATACTTGAGAACCTCAGAGCGACGCCTAAATGGTGGGTTGATTACCTAACTACAGTGGTGAAGTCCCCTTTGGGCATTCCAGTTATTCAAGCATCCGACAATTTCCAAATCCTTGATTAGAGCGAGGATGGTAGTAACAGGTGTTGCACAGCAAGGTTCCAGACCGATATAGGGTGTCGTTGAACCTTTTCTGGCCAAAGAATCCGCCATTTCATAACCATCTATCCCAAATTGTCCAGGTACCCAAAACAACTAGACCTTACTTCTAAGCTATAGCTTTTTGCAACTTATTGTAGCAATATTTGACCAGCTTAGAAGTCAGCTTTTTTAGCCAGTTCAACAGCCTTTTTATCCGCAAAGATCTTTCAGTATTTAGGGATCTAAATCAAGGAATTGGTACATGTTTTACAGAGGAACTTAATTTCCTCCATACAATGAAGAAGTAAAGTACAGTTGCTACTAAGAAACACCGAGGCCCTAAAAGCAGCCTGACTATAAGAGAAAATCTTGACTTATGCACAGATCCCAGATTTCTCAACATCTTATACACCTGCAGAGCCATAAAACTTCTGGCGGAATACTATTAGAAATCACTGGTAATCTAGAGGACTTCGCAAAATTGGCAGACTCGGATAAAATATGAGCCAAAATAAAGTGTAATACCAGAACCCGTAGAGACGTATGCAGCCAAATTCAGTTTACGTATGGTTAAGAAGTCTGTACCTTAGATAAGAAGTAACAAGCTTCAAAATGCTACCGTGATCACTCAGGTATTGTCTCCAGAAGCCAAGTGGACAGAGCCTGATGAAACTCTGAGGCGAAAGCAAAAAAATGTGGAGATCAATGGGTAGTAAGTGCAGAATGACGTTAAGTCATTCATCACTCATTCTTGCACTATTTCCAGCCTAGTGGTAATAAGGTTCTTAATACAACAGACAGCCAAGTTTAACATCCAGAACACCATTTGTAACTTCGGCCAAACATAGATTTGCAGAAGTTTTAAGTCCAATAGTAAAATAAATAAGGATATAGATGTACATGTGACTAATCCGAGCAGGATTCAGGGGCGTTAGTATGGCGTATATATGTATTTGTATTTTGATAGTCAAACGGCACTCAGGGAGTATATAGACTCAAATATATATATACGTGAATATTATACGAATGTCTACACGCTGGCATTGGGAAACGATGCGACCGGGTGACAGTTGCTAATTAAATCCTATACCTATAACAAGGAGCTGCGCCATTTGTGCAAGGCAGTTATGGGGAACCTTTATTTTCTCTGGATAGAATGTTGTCTGTGAGCATCTTATCAGAATCGGTAATTGAATCCGGTTCTGTCGAGGTGTATATGGGCGGGTCCTCGAAATGGATTGGGAGCGCTTATTCCCGCATATGGGGCAAGAGTATTCTTTCGGATCACTGTAGTGTCTTACAGCGAAGGTCCTAACGTTTGTCTAGGTGAGGAGGGCACACTCTGACACCTGAGGGAATTGTGTGGCGGAAAAACTAGCGAGAGAAGCCTTCTCCTTGCCGACGAGGAAATTGACGATCTAGTTCTGAACCCATTTACCTCTTGCAGACATCTGGTTCTGTGATAGATGTTGGGTAGGGCACACATACGGTATGAGAATGAGGCCACTTGCTCTGTATCAGGGCATGGTAGGAGACTGGTTCTACCGCTCAATGGCTACTGTAGGAGTTGTCAGGAAGAACAGGTGTAGACTGTCGAACATTTTCTATGTCAATGTCCGAATCTCTCGGATATTAGGACTTTACAATCCGTTTTTGCATGCCATATCGGAACTGGTTGATGTAAATATCAGCAGGCTTTTTTTGTTTGTGCATCGTCTGGTGTTCTTGGACGCTACCTTCTATGGGCATCACAGTGGAATCAGTATTGAAGCCAAGTGAGCTGGACCAGTGTCTGGCTACTCGTGTAACTAATAAACTATCTAATTAATTGGCTTTCAGATAGGTCACCACCACTCTGAGGATCTCCTTTTCAACCTCATTGACACATTCTTTGACAATGTATTGCTTTGGCAAATATTCGTTGCTGAAGGTGTATCAAGTCATTTTTTGGGCCTGAGCAGATTCGTTGGCAACCCATTGGAGATATTGTGGTCTTCATATGAAAAATTGAGGATATTCTTCTGGACACTGTTCTGAATGGTGCTTCCCGATAAAGCAAATAATCATCCGCTCTTGAATAATGAAAACTTGCGCCTTAGAGAGTCCGATTTTGAAGTATTCCACACAATAGATTATTTCGGTCGCGATGCCATGGCTACGAGCTTGAAAAGCGCTACAATACCGATACGGCGCTCTTTATTCACTACTCAATGAATAAAACGAACAAAAGTAGTCGTAAGATAGACTCTATTTTATTTTGACAGTGTTTTTTCTTACTCTCTCAATTGTGCTCTCACAATCTGTATGTGGTGTTGCCGTACTTTCACTGAATTTTATGCAATTTGTAAACAAAAAACATATGTTTTTGGTTTAGAGTGAAACAAATTAAAACAAAAAGCAAAGCAAACATAAAAACAAAATGGCCAATTGACAGTAATTGAAGTTGCGGCTGTCAATTTTATTATGGGCCATCTTTTTTTTGACAGCATTTTTTGGACGTAATATGTTTCATCACAAGGATTAACGCTATAGAAGATAACTTTCATGAACTATATGTAGAAGGGTATGTTAACTATTGCTGTTTTTCAAAGATTCCTACCTTTTTTCTTTTACAATTTTCCCAAATGGTATTTGCAGGTCCTTAGGTGGGGATCTTGGGACTTTCCAATGTCCGGCCTTTCGACTTCTTTAATGAGTGTGTCCCATAAAGAGTAGCATAAAGGTACATTATGAATTGTGAACTCGTAAATTGCGAGCGACTCACATAACCTAACCTTCTCCAGAGCTGGGGTTGCCTGACATTCCTATAATGTGGTGATGTCTTTTTAAGTATGCCATACTTTCTTTAAGAGTGGCTGTCAGGATCATCTGGATAGTATCAAAGCTTCTTATATATTTTAAACTTCGAAATTATGATGAAAATTTTCCTTGTCATCGCAGTGATTCGAAACTCGGCTGCTAGGTTTTGTATGCGAGCACTTTAACCACTACACCAGGCCACTCTAAAGCATTGTTAACATTTTTCAAAAGCTTTCAACACATTGAATAGGCCTTTTTATCGAAGTAAAAAAAGTTGAACAAATACCTACTCCTCTGTCTTAAGATCAAGCCTTAGTTGGTTTAGTTAAAGCTTTCTTTCTGTTGATTTTTTTAATACTTTTTTTTAATATTTCTTGTTGCTTTGGAGCATTTTTGCATTTTATATTCCCCCACCTTTGGTAGTCGAGTCGAGTGATGTAGTGAAGGAGAGATAAGGATCTTGTACGACAAGTTGTATTATGGGCTGTGTGTGCATGTTCATTTAACAACTGACTGTTAGTTGGCTGCAACTATAGAGCCAAACAGCCAGCCAGCCAAGTTTAGCTGCATCATCATTTTAACTGCTGAGTCTACGCCATAAGTCTTCTTGTGTTAAATCTCAAAAAGGCAGTCTGCATTGGCTGGTTGGTTGGTTAGTTGTTGGTTTGTTTAGTTGGTGGTAAATGTATACAGGGGGTATTTTCTTCTTCTTCTTCTTCGTTTTTTTGTCTACTTGTATGTAAAAGTATTTAACCAGTTAGTTAGACACATAAGCACCACTCACTTAGTCACACAGAGACTGTTTTACCACCACCAGGCCCTATTGCTGTGATGCATTTAAAAAAAGAACAACAGACGACTGTTTAAATTTTCATATTTATGGCATTGCGTTAAATTGTTGACTTGTTAAATGGGTGTTCCTTTATGTTGGAATTTATATACTTTTAAGAGAGCCAAAACAACAACAACAGCGACAATAGCAATAACAATAGTAATCATTTGTTGTATACCCCCTTGCTTTTTAAACCTTGTTATGTGCACTTTGATAAAGGCTTGGAGGCCTATCAACAGAAAAGAAGCTGTAAACGTTTAAGCTGTTAATCTTTAATGACAAACCATTGTCAAAAATAAGACATAAATTGATTTTAAATATTCCTCCTCAAGCTCAACAACAAAATACAAAAAAAGAGGATTTTGAAGCAGAAGGGCTACGAAATAAGCAATACATGCCAACCAGTATTTTTCTAACTTAAGTAATTAAAAAATCAATAGAGAATTTAAAATAACAACAACAACAACAACAACAACAAATCTTATCTATAACCATTTTATTAGAGAGTCTTTTATTATCCGATAATCTTTTACAGAATTTCTAAACATTTGTAGCAATTTAAACTAAATCACGGTATATGGCATGCAAGCTTACATTATGCCTGACACTCAAACAAAAATGTTGGTAAATAAGACAGATAAATTCCTGGGACTTATTATCAATCCCAAGTTAATTTTGAAGGGTAACTTAGCTGAGAGAGCTTGTAAGGCGGGTTGTGCCACCTAGCACCATTCGCTGAATCTACTCGACGGTTATTGACCTAATCTTTTTTACAGGCTAGTCTTTTGGTAGACTGCTCTTGATAAACATTACAATGTCATGCGTCTGGATAAAATCATAGGTGCTTTGCGTACCACTTCTACAAGAGTTCATTTTGTCATGCTTGGTTGGCTTCCTTCCAGCATACTTGTGAGGAAACAGGCTAAACGTGAAGCAGTCAAACTCAGTGCCCTGTCACGGTAGCGTATTATCTCTCAGTAGCACTCCTCGATTCTATCTGAAAGACTCGGGTCTCGACGATATTGCCTATGTCTCATCCGGTTCTGGTTGGGGGATTTTATTCCTTGATCGGTTATCTCCAGCAATGAAGTGAAAGTTTATACTGACGGCTCTATATGTGAGCACAGGGTGGGCAACGGAGAGTTTTCCGAAAGACTCAACTTCAGGGTGTCTCTCCGATGTCCGAACAATTGTAGCGTATTCTACCATGCAGTGGAATCGATTCGGAGGGGCGGTGCTCACACGGCTGATACATGCATCCTCTCTGATAGCCAAGCAGCTATTAGATCTACTTTAGGTGTACCGCTGTCCTCCGTTAAACTGTCTATTGAGCAAAAGTAATTATTAAACGCTGATAGATCTTGGGCAGAGGACAAATCTTGCTTCATTGCTAGACTTACCTGGCTTAGATTGGATGGTTGGCTGGTGGAAGCATTTCCTTTACTGTGTCTATCCTTATTGCGTTGTGGGTAGGTACGCAAAGGTTGAGCTTACCGGCGAATAATTCCTGTCGAGCTTGTAGATCGACTGAGAGAGAGAAAAGTGTGACCCACTTCGTTTCACAGTATCCACCTCTAGCTAAACGTGGATTGCTTACACTTGGCTCGTTCTTTCTCGATAACTTATCGGAACTATCGACCATTGATAACAGATTAATAGCCAGTTATATCAGATTGTCGGGCTGGTGTCCGACATGATTTTCAAGATTGCGTTTCCTTGTCAGATTTCTATGTGAGACCTCTGAATAACTGTCAAGACTGGTTAATCAGGACTTGGTTGCTAGCACAGGGGCTTCACTTCATATGTGGTATCACAATGGGCCGCTATGTGTTTTCAAGTGTGTCTTGACTCAGGGAGGCTGCCACTTCCGCCTAACCTAAGCTAAATAAAAACGAGCAAGCAAACCATATGAAAGCATAGTTCATCAAGGCATTCTTTGCATTTCCAACGCAGTAATATTGAGAGCATTTGTGTTTCTATTAACTGTTATCTATTACTGACCAAATTTGCCATTTCTTGGGCGTTTTCAGTAATTGGGGAGGGCCATTTAAAAAAGTTCAACTTGTGCCATTTACTCCGCTTTTCTTTCTTTTTATTTCGAAAAACAAAATTCTTTTTGAAAAACCCTATACTTACTAGAAAGACTCCACACACCACCAGTTTCAATATTTAAAAACCGTTCCTTACTGTCGCAACAACACTAAGGTTGGATGACTTACAACCACCAGGAAAATCAATGTTTGCGTCACTCGGAGACTATGTGGTCCGCTGTAAAAAAGAGGCGATAGAAGATTAGTGAGAAGAGTAGAAAGACACCACTAGAAAAAAAGCAAAACAGTGGACAGAATGCAGCGAGTCCAGCAAGGAGAGGAGGTTCAAAAGCTCCCCGGCTCCTGGTTAATTTCCATACCAAAGCCATTTAAGGCTCTTAGCAAATAGAAAATAATGGTAGGCTGCATGTCTAGGCCAGTGACACATTGTTTTCTCATTTCCTCCTCATTCTTACACAGTCTCAAATCAAAATCAAATCTAATCAAAAATCGATAGTGCTATTTTCCAGTGGCCCGTAGTGACGATCGCAGCCAGTAATAATACAAATGAATCCAAACGCTTATGTCGACCGAAAGAGAACCACATGGGCTACCAGGACTTTACACATTTACAATTGTTTATTATGATATGAAAAAGCTAAACGTACTGATCACACATAAAAACAAGCGCAACCGCATGATAACTTCTGCGAAGTGTTCTGCTTGTACAAGTGAAATTCATAGAAAATTTTACACCGTTCGGCAACTGTGGACGAAAATGGATCGAATACAACACAACATAGATCAAAGCGTAAGCTATACAGACGATTTCTTTACATTATGCATGAATATTCGAATATGAAAGAGCTAAACATGCAATAAGTGCAGTAATTTTTCATATGCAACCAAAAGGTTAAGGTGTAATTCGAACAAAATTTTGCACTGTTTTGTGACTAGGGATGAAATGAAATGGATCTATTACAACACATCAGAGGCCTTAGAGCAATGATAATTGTAAGTGGTAAGGTAGATCTGTCAGTTAATAAACAAATGGTTGCCACAGCTTTTTGAGATGTACAGGGTATCGATTACTTTTATAAGGCTAAAATCACTGAAGCAGAAATAACCCCATTTATTTCAAAAGAGTGATTCTCCGGGTATAGTCGGCTATAACTTGCATAGTGTGCTGACTTATAAATATACTGATTCAAAATTGGAGGAATTGGAAAGTGACGACTATGTGGCAAAAGATTTGGGTCAAACGGATAGTTAATTAGTGAAACAAAAGCTTGCTTGAGGAATTTAAAGATATCTTGTTCATTAAAAGAAATTATTGCATCTATATCCTAGAATATATCTAAAGATAACTGTTATTTTACTTTGAGTGCATGTCCAAATAACAAAACCTTCATTGCCGTACAACGTGCAAATCTGTTTAGGAAACTTTAAAAATATAATTAAAGTAAATAATTCATATTGGTTTTTTAATCCAGACTACGAAACATTATTAACATTTTTCTTTGAGTGTGGCTTGCTATTATAATAAATTCCTTAAGCAAAATATTTCAGTAATTTTTTGGATATGATTTGGATTGAATAATCCACATCATAGTTTTTATATTCATTCCAAAAAGTATTACACATTTTTTGCTTTGAGTGTAGTTCGCTTTGCAACGTTACTCTTCGAAAATCTATAGCCAAAATAGATGTTTTAAAAATGTATAGTTTCTAATATAGTTTTTATATACTTACAACAAAAGATTACTAATATTTTTCCATGAGTGTTTTTTTCCTTTTTACAAAAAGAAGAGAAATCGTTCCTTAGCGTGCAACATACAAATCTGTTTGTAGAATGTTGTAACAATATGTTTGTAATGCATGTTTAACTGAATGCCAAAATGACAACAACAACAATAACAACAACAACATAAAAATTTAACAAACATAGTTTAAAGGGTCTACAAAGTGTCGAAACAAACACCAGGCAACAACACAAAATCAGCTCAAGACACGGACAAAAACAAAAAACAAAAAAAAAAACAATAAAGAAAAAAACTTACGACTAAGACGATGAACAAAACAAAATCATAAAATAAGCCAAACAACGTTGTGGGTCCATCTTGCCACAATGGACATGATGATGGGGTCTCAATATAATGCAAATAACAGGCAACAAGAGCAACAATACCAACGACAAAAACAATAGTGTAACATTAAAACAAACTGCCACAAAAGAGCAACTTAAACAAATGCAATAACAGCAGCTAAAGAAGATTTGTCACCTGGTTGACAATAAGCAACTTCAACTTGAATACGAGGAGTATGATGATGCGGATAAAAAAGATAAACAATTTTTGGTCTCTTAAGAGTTGGAGTACGACGAGTACGAGTATAGTGGAAATGGAAAAAAAAGAATCTGCATATCAGAGGCTTATGAAGGGAATCCTTATTTTTATTCTCTTATAGGGAATGTTGGTAATTTGAACAGAAATTTGAAAGAATGGAGACTCTATAAATTTATTTCCAGAACAATTTATAAATTTATTTCCGAAATCAATAAGAAGCCTTCACTGGACAATAGGAAGGCAGTGAACATAGTAGGACATCAAATAGTGGTCTCCTGTTGCTTCAGATATATTCTGATAGGCCTTTAACGGCCTGTCTTTGGACTGTAAAGATGAATAAATAGCAAGAAAAGATATTTGAATGGCTGAACAGAGATCAACGAAGGTAGTCCGAAACCTGAAAGCAACAGTCCGCAACTCTGATCCATTCCGATAAACAGAAAAATTTATTTTAAAATCGTGGCGATAAGGTTATGCTATGTATTTGGTAGGATCAAAAATGTATCAGGTATCCTGAGCTGTGAAACCAAACACAATTGATTAAACACTAAATGGCGTGGTGTACTAGTTAGAGCGCATGCATACAACACAAATGGCCCAGGCTCGAATCCTAGCAGGGGATATGAAGAAAAAAATTTAACGCGGTTTTGAGTGTTAATTAAAGAGGCTTCAAACTCCCTCCAGACATCATCCACCCATCTAAAGAAGATCCTTGACCTTTCTGTTTACTTCTAGCAATGATAACAAACATGACTGTAATCAGGAGAACACGCTTATCTTCGGCAAAAGTGAGCCAGCAACTTATTTAGCATTGGAATTAAAGTTATGCCCCTCCAACTACTGTATTTCGTCAGATCTCCTGTCTTAAGCAATTTTATTGTTATTCCAACGCTGAGTTCAGAAGGTTGAGCGTGAGAAGTCCAGAAACCCTTTGATGATGGGGCTAGATTGGAATTAGCTCTCAGCAATTTTGGATTAATGTTATATACTCCAGATACTTTATCATTTTGCCTTTATGTTCCTAACACCATTTACTATCATACTCAATCTAATCAAGGATTGGGAAATTACCAGATGCTTGGAACACTGGAAGGCTCAGTGCGGCGATCAGATCGCAATTTGGGTGTCGCTTTGAGGTTCTCAAGTATGCAGCCCGGACTTAAGACTCCTAACGCGGTTTCTTACGGGCAGCTATAGACGAAGTGCGCATCTGAAGAGGATAGCGGTTTCAGATGTGGATGCTTGTAGATTGTGTTCTTGATAGGTTTGGGTGGAAATGTTTAAGTGGATATAGGAACACACTGGAACACACATTATGGTTTCAGATCTGCTGCTGTTCATTAAGAAGGCCAACAAACTATAGACCGGAAGGGATACAATGATTCCATGATTCGCAGTGTATTGCAATAGTGACTGTTCGGTATGATGATAATAAATATATTAAAAACTATCTACGTCTCATCAAGGCAGACAGTAATGTTGCTTCAAACTTGTATAGGATATTAAATAATTAGATCCAAGACATTATTTTGTATTCGCATCAGCTCCTTTAATCATAAATCTTATCAATTGTGTTTTGAGAATTCAGTCTTTTAAGCCACTGTTCTTAGTTAAAGTCATTGCTGGCCAGTTTATATATTTTAGAGGAATGTTTTCTTGAAACGCAAGTGTGCCATCATGAGTTTAAGATAAAAATTGAAATTAATTCTTTTCACTTAAGAACACGATTGGAGATCATTAAATTGTGTCGTCGTCGACAAATTTTTTTTGGAATTTTAATTTTTGTAAAATATAAATCAAACAAAAAGCAAAAGCTTAAATATAAAAAAATATAAAAAATATTTCCTTTTTTGCGGTATTTTTTTTTTCAAATAAAAAAGGTCTAAACAAATATTTTGTACAACTTTGGCGTATACTCACTCGTACATCACACAAATCTTAGATTTCAAAATTGTACATATTTTTTTATAGAAAAAACTGAGACATTTTTTTTTTGAATTTAGAAATAAAAAAACATTTTTTTAATAGAAAAATAAAGAGAGTAACAACACAACGTTGTTTGTAATTGTTGTCATTGTCTAAACCAGATAAAAAACCGCAAGATCAGCAAGCGTATCAAACGTTACACAAAAATTAAGAAAAAAAATTAACAAATACCGGAGGAAAAAAAATAAACACACAATCTTAAAACGTAACTACATTATATAGAAATCTATATAAAAGTTATTTTTTTTTTAATAAAGAAGAAAAAAATTTTAATTAAAAAAATAAAAAATTGAAGAAAAAACAAATAAAACCAAACTAAACCTGACGTAAATGACACCTTTAGTGTAGAGATGAAAATTAAAAGAAAAAAATGAAAAAAAAATAATCATAAAAATAATAATGAATAAAACAAGAGAACAGTAGGAGACATGACCAATTCTTAGTACCCTACATCGCTCTTGGTGATGGTGGTATATTGTGTTTGGCCTGTGGTCTAATATTGTTTTTCTCCGTTACAGCCAAACCTAAATTAGAGCGTTGAGCGTTGCGTTGACTAACGCTGAAGTGGTTTACCTAAATAAAAGTGTAAACGTTGTATCGGCAGCAGTAATGTCAACTTAAACTTTCAACAAACATAACTAAATCCAAATTTTAATAGCGATTAAGTCGCTAAATGTGATGTAAAAATAGGTCATTGGCAATACTGTAATACATAAAAAATAATAATCTACTTTTAAAAAAATATAACAGCGTTTCGCAACCAACTTCACTTTCGCGTTGAAGCCGCGCTATCTGGGTTTGCTCCATACAATTCGTATGTACGTTAGAGTTTTTGACAGATAATAACGCGTAGCGCTTTTATTTAGGTTTGGCTGCTACTTCTCTAGGAAGCATATTGCTTTGTTTCGGTTTCATTTCAGTTTTCGAGTGAATGATTAATCTACTGTACAACGTCACCATATGAATGTTTAGGTAGGTAGATAAGTTGGCTAGTTAGCCAAGATGAGATCAACTACACTTAGCAATAATGGGTCGTTTTGAAACCAAGTAAGACCCTGGTAAATAACCATTTAAGAGGACAGTGAATGGAAAAAGGGGATTATAGCCACCTTGAGCTGCTCTTGAAGTGGATAATATCAAGAAGATTCGGATCTGCGCATTGCGCCAAACCATTAAAAAAAGGTACGCCAAAATATCGCAGTCGTCCTCTTGCTACAGGAGAAGAACACCTCTCAGAGGTGCTTTTGCAGTGAAGTTTGAACGCCAAGCTTGGAAATAGAGTAGCGGCAGGATTTTCAGTAGATTCAGTGTTCTGCCACTGTCATACCGAAGCTACAGCGTCCTCGAGATAACACAAGAAGACAGGGAACTCCACCTGTTCTGAGCACTTTCACGAAAAAAACTATAAATTTGCCCTTCTACTGTAGTCAAGTAGATGTTAGAGTAAGAGGTGATAGATTTCACATCTATCGAGGACCTCCTAACAAGTTTATCATCCTTTTTATTACAAATGATGCCCCTGTGCCCAGGGTACAGTGGTAAAGATCCGTGCTAAGTGGAGGTGGTGAACCTCACTTATTCCCCGTAGATGGTGGTTTTCTCCTGATCATTCGTCTGACGTTTGTCATAACCGGCAAAAGTAAACTTAAAGGTCATGGAGGCTTCTTTAGTTCGATTTGTATGGAGGAGGAGATTTACTTACTTAGTTACTTATGTGGCGCGACAACCGTCTATCGGTTTTGGTCGAGTCCAAAGAAATACGCCAGCTGGATCTATCCAGCGCTAGATTTGAGATTTATAAAGTCGTCAAGTTTTACAATAATTGGTCTCTCCAACGAAGATTTGGTCGTCCCCTTCTCCGCTTACCACTTTGGGGTACCGTATCAAAGGCCTGCCCTGCCGGAGTTTCTTTATTGATACGAGAGACGTGGCCCAGCCACCGTAGCCACTGTATCTTAATGCGCTTCACTGCATCCACGTTCCTGTATAGCTCGTACAACTCGTTGTTCCAAAGTATCTCCTACTCGTAGAGAACCGAAGATCTTCCGAAGTATTTTCCTCTCGAACGCTCGTGAAACTTTTTTATCGTTGTTCGACAGTGTCCATACTTCTGCGCTATAAAGCAAGACCGGGATGATAAGCGTTTTGTAGATCGTAGGTTTGGTTCGTTGAGAGGGTGCTTTCTTCCTTAGTTGTCTACTGAGCCCAAAGTAGCAACTGTTGGCAAGAGTGATTCTCCGTTTGAGCTCCAGGCTGATGTCGTTCATAGTGTTAATGCTGGTACCATGATAGACAATGATAGACATGATACTCCGTGCGTGGACTCCTTAGTTGTTGACAAAAGTAACTTAGTTTTATCTTTATTCTCCACTAGACCCACACAAGATTTGGCGCGGGTATTAAGGCCAACAATGTCGATGTCGTCAGCGTATTCCGGCAGCATGATGCTCTTGTAGAAAGTGGTGCCTGGTGATTCAACTCGGCGGCAGGAATATTTTTCTCCAGTAAAAGGTGGAAAAAGTCACATTACAGGGAATCGCTTTGTCTAAAACCTCATTTAGTAACAAACGACTGGAACATGTTCTTCCCAATTCTGACGGCACTTTCACAGGGAGGTTCAAGCCTCTTTATTAAACACTCGAAACCGCTATTAAATTTTTTTCATCGTGTCCTCTGTTGGGTATTCGAATCTGGGCCTCTTATATTGTATGCCTGCGCTTTAACCTACACTACGCCACCCTTATTTAGTGCTTTTAAAACTGCCCGTTTGGAAAAGCTGCTAATTGTTAAATATGTGTCATCTGAAGTGTCATTTATTTAGTGAAGTGGTCATTAATTTTTGATTTTTCGAACAAAATTTTCTTCAACCATAATGCTCATTTTGCACTCGGTGGTGCTCAGGACACTTGCTAAGCATGCGGTATGAGTCAACTTGACACGCTGAACCGGTGTTATACCTTCGCTACTGAATAATTTAACACAATATATATCAAAAATCTACATTTTTTATAAAGCATTATACAGTCGTATTAGACCGTGTATAAGTTACTTCACTTACTTGTTTAGTTTTTCATGAATGACATTTTTAGAGCTTCATTTTACATTTTGAATTTTAGAAGATAAAGTTATTCGTGTACGTACGTATTTGCATACGTGTCTGCAAAAAACGAGACATAAATGGTAAAAAAGTGCATAATATTGAGAAAAATGCAAGGTAATTAAAAAAAAAAAGATTTTAATTTTAAGAAAATCTTCTCCAAAATGTTATTTTAAGAAAATTTCAATTTTTGGAAAAATATTTCAACCTTAAAAAGCATGTACGAGTACTTATTATACGTTAATGTACAGTTCAGTGCCAAATTTGCAAACTTTGCTTTGTTGGTTTTTAGCATGTATTGGCAATAATTGCTTAAAACCTCGGATTTAGGGTTTAATTAGATGTGACTTAACGTAATAAACATAGCCGTAAACGTTTCCATAATATAAGCATTTATTTTATTTTATATTTTATCGATAAGTGGTGCCTTAATCATAAAAAAAATTTAAATTCATTTGATGCATACAGTGGCGAGCAATTGCGTATACATGTGTCTTATAAAGGGTCCGCCAAATAATTTTTTTTTTTAAATGCTATAAAGAAAAAACTACTGAATATTTTTTCAAATATCGTTTTTTATTTGAAAGTACAGTCCTTCCGGTTAATAATGGAAAACAATTTCATTCAAATGGCTGCCTCGGCTGGCCATGCAGTAGCTTACACCATCGGTCCAATTTTTAAGCTCATTATCGATTGTGTGCAGCTGTATTTCACCAATGGCTTCACGAATATTGTCCTTTAAAGCGTCAATTGTTTCTGTTTCGGAAGGATAAAACTAATTATCTGTCAAATCAGACATGAGCTAAGTGTTACCATTCACGAAATAAGTACTAGTTGGAAAAAAAACGTTAGATGGCGGACCCTATATATTACTAAAATACGCATTAAGTAATATATCCTACAAAATATTTAAAAGTCAACCTGATTTTCTACTGAAACTATTTATTGTGATCCAATTAAAGGCTAGAAAAAATAATTTTTGTCAATATAGGGTGGCCAACCTAAACGCACTATGTTGATTGTAAATAAAACAAAAAATTTTCAGATAATTATCTTAATATTTTTTATTATCATAGACAATATGAGTGAAACAATTTCAGTGTCATATCTCTATCCGTCGGTCCATATTTTCAATATCTCAGAGAAATAATAACGACATTGAGTTAATGTGCCGAATTATTTCATTCATTAGCTGTTGAATTGTTCTCGGCTTTTTGACGTATACTTTTTTTTTTCTTAAATATCCCCACGGAAAGAAGTCCAACGTTGTCAAGTCACATGTTCGTGTCGGCCAATTAACATCGCCATTGTTTCGTTGGCTCTGTGGCAAGTGGCACCATCCTGTTGAAACCATATATCGTCCAATTCCATATCCTCAATTTATGGCCACAAAAAGACCATTATCATCTCGCGATAGCAAATACCATTAACGGTAACTGCTTGAACGAACTAATTTTCGAAGTAGTACGGCACGTAAACCGCGCCAAACAGTCACTCTTTGTGAATACATCGATTTTCTACCAAGCACTCGTAGATTATCATTTTCCCAAATGCGGCAATTTGAAACAGTGTCTCGTCTCTAAAGATGATTTTCGTTGTAAAGTCATTATTAATTTCTATATGTTTAACTAATCATTCGGCGTATTGACGACGCTTGAAGCCTAGTAGGTTTCATCTCTTAAGTCAATTGTACCTCATAAGCGTGTAAGTTCAAATCTTTATTCAAAAAACGCTTCAGTGATGTTAGTGAAATGTTCAATTGTTAGGCACGATGGCTAGTCGAGGTTGATGGCTCTTCTGCCACACTATAGCGAACAACAACAATGTTTTCCGCAGAACGAACTGGCCGAGCATGTACAGGTATTTCCACATTTCCTACAGACCCGGTTTGTTGATAATTGCGCAGAATTCTCCCAATTGTGGACATATTTGGTCGATTATGCTGAACAAAAAATTACAAAGTGCACGAAATGCATTTTGATTTCAACGTTCATTTTCGTAAAAGGCTTCGTCAATCTTAACGCGCTGCTTAATTGTGTATCTCTCCACGATTGAATTTGTCAAAGAAGTGTCAAATAAAGTTGGTGTGTGACTCACAATTAACATCGTGCAGTATAGTTGGACCACCCTTTACTAAAATTTATTTGTATGGAAGGTACCATGCCCACTTGTCCAATCCCATTCATACTTGCTGCGGAACTTAGAATATGTGCACTGAATTGACGTGACAAATCTTATTCAAAAACCTTTAACAGGAGCAGAGATAAAGGAATGACCGCCTATAGTGCCACCTATTAAGCCTTTTCGACTTTTCTTTTTTCCTAAACCTTCTCATAGCAATTACAAACAAAATCGTTTATCTAGTAATTTATCTGCATGTTCGGCGAAAAATTTGTTCGCCAAGGAGTCTCGAAATGCGTTGGGAAGTCTGTCCATTCTACGCAGGGTGGTCGGAGAAATATCTTCGATCCTGGATGTCATGGCTTTGAATCAGTGCTTTGGCAGGAGATTCAGGGTTGAATTCACGGATCGGGATTGTTGGTCTAATGGAGCCTTAGTTCGGAGTGAGTTTAATCTAAGCTGGTATACCGACGGCTCCAAAATGAATTACTGTGTCGGTCCTGGTACTCATTTACTCAACGGAGACTTGTCGATCCCAGTGGGAAGTTCAGTGTCCTGCAGACTGAGATGGCCATTGCCAACAAAGGACAATTTAGACAGTGGGCTCAAGGTTAAGACAATTAAGCTACCTTAAGGGCCCTTGGCTCAATAGAAGGACATCTAGACTAATCAAATATTGCTACGATACGTAGCAGAGGTTTTGCTTGGAAATAAGGACCAGCTGTTTTGGGTACCTGGACACTATGGGATAGGTTGCAATGAAACAGGGGATGCATTGGCTAGAAAAGGTACCGTGACACCCTTTCTTGGTCTGGAACCTTAGTATGCAGCACCACTTACTACCATCCTCAATTTAATCAACGATTGGGCAATTGCAAGGTGCTTGGAAAACTGGAATGCTCAAAGGGAACTTAGCCATTCTAGTGCGGCGATTAGAGTGCACAATTCTGGCGTCGTTCTGAGGTTTTCAAGTATGACAGGCCACTGTGGACTAAAAGCACATCTGAAGACGAAGGCAGTGACAGATGTGTAGATTGTTCTCACAGGCATCAGAGACAGCGGGCACATATTATGTGAACGTACTTGATAGGTTTAGAGAGAAATGTTTATTTAGACATAGGGTCTCATTGGGTGACATATCCACAATTATGGTTTCAGGTGTTCATTAGAAAGGCAGCAGATCACTGAACAAACTATAGACCGGAAGGGGCAAAATAGATCCGACGGATCGCAGTGTCCTGCAATAGTGCCCGGTCGGTTTGATCATAATGATATAGCAATTGGCTGTCTTTGGTTAATGCAGAAAATCAAAATTCAATTGATAGATAAGAGTATGGCATTATGCTTACGAGGAGACTACCACTAATCAAGCGCAATGCTTTTCATAAAGTTAGTTTCGAACAGCCGTTTAAGGTTCAGCTGAATGATTGAAAATTGACGCAGTTTAAGAAGTACGTTTTTCACACAGCACGTATGTACGTATTTTGGCAGTAAAATTCAAAGCAATTCAAATGCATTGCCACATTTCACGAATCTTTTTTTCGCACTGAAAAACCAAATAGCAAAAATCACCCGTTAAGTGGCAATTAGACGATCCAGCTCGGCTTGTCAGCACATATTGATGGCAAGTCAACCAGTCAATCAGCTCGTGTTTGCAACGTGCAGACAAACCGCGCTGGATTGTCTATTCGCCGCTTTAGAGATTTGGTATCTCAAAATATTTTTTAAAATTAAACGGTAAATTGATGTAGAAGGAGACATGATTTTGTATAATTTTTTTCCAAACACTGCCTACTAAGTAAACGATTGTATTGTGACAACTACACATGTTTGCCTGTTCGTTTAATTTGGTTTTGACATTTGACCAACCAACAAAACGTTTAAAATAAAAATTGCTTTCGATTGTAGTTTAATTTTCAATTTATTTTATTTAATGAAATTTAGTACTGACTTATGGTATTAAATATACTTTTTTACAGTATTTTGAAATTTGGTACTTTTTGTTTGTCATTCGAAAGGGTCAATAACCCATTAGACTACAGGCTGATTACAGACATGGAATTTTTTATTATTGAGTATGTGTTTCTATACTTAATTTACTGTAATCAGTAGTTATAATAAAGTGTTGGTGAAGTTATGATTAACTAGGTAGAGGCAATCACTTCACTAGTCCCAAATAGACAAGATAGGAGTAAAACATACATTCCTATTGTTTTTTTGATATAAATATAATATTAATTTAAAGAATGAGTTAAAATATAAGACTTTTTCCCATCTAATTGGCAATTTACAGGTTTGTGTCCAAAATCGCAATTATATCTCTTTAAGGGAAAAAATATCTAGGGCGACAATGGAAAAAGTTACACTGTACATGTGATATAGGGCCCCGGGGTCTTAATCCCAGAAATTTCAAGTGGATTATCGACATGGTGACGAAGCTTATACTTATGTATATAAGTACCGTATGGTGCGATAGTCTAGTGGAGATCTTTGGAGAATTTCATATATAACGAAAGCTTTGGCAAGGTTTTGCGACACTAATTACTAATGCTTTTGGAACCATCGCTTTGAAATCTTTGTTTGTATATGCTGAAATGATATTCGGTGGATATAATGTTCAAAAAGAATACATCTGCAATAACTAAAAAGGCTAAAAATTACATGAGCGTGAGTTGACAGGGTGTGCTCTGTGAGTACCTCACTAGTGTCATGCATTAGGCCTGGGTACTTTGAAGTGTACACGGAAGGATCGAAGTCCTTGCAGAGATTTGTGGGTGGGGTCGTTATTCCTGCATATTGTTACGAAAATAAAAATACCTAAAAAGAAAATATACCACATTAGTTCCTTTGGGACTGTATTGTGAGATTTTTGTCTTTTGGTTCATTCAAGGTCGATAATGTGTTACACTGGTATTGTCGTACTGATTTGTGTATATGACGGCATTGCTAGTTCGACCATCTTTCATTCGATAATCTTACATGTTCAAAATTAACGTTTGAGATATTTCCGGAACTTTCCAAACTGTAGGCAATTAGGTATATAAAGAGACTGAATTGTCTACATCGATATAGTTATCGTTTTGCAATCATAAAGTAAAGTCGTGTTTAGGCGTAAATAAAAGTGTTGTATAAACTAATATTAAGTAAAAGATAAATTAGCTGCTGTATTAAGATAAACTGTATAAAGATAAAGTGAGGAAATAAAAACTAAAACAACAACAAGGTGGTGTTTATTTTATTTTGAGGCAATTAAAAAGAAGACCGTACTGGAGTCATTTTTAAAATTAAAGAGCTCCATGGCTAACAATAAAAAAGTATAAACGACTTTAGTCGTCAGCTTGTTCTTGGCTAAGTGACAATTGTCCTTAGCTGGAGCTAATAGGGAGATCGGACGGTTATTATTCGACCGGTTTTAAACCGTTTTTTTTGCTTTTTTGGTCGAATACGGTCAACGTTTCACTATTATTATTTTTGTATATATGACAACCTTGAACGTCTCATAAAAAACGTCAAAACCAAGGTAGGTCGGAAAAGATATGCACACTTGAGCAACATAACTCACATTTCATTCGCATCTTCTGTAAATAAATATTGGTTTTCATATATGGAAAATGATCAACAAGACTCATTGAAAGCGACCCACAAAAGCCGGCTCAGAACGGCAGATATATATTAGTTAGTGAAGCGTAACAGCGTAAATACACATAACCAGTCGCTAGTAAAAGAAAGGGATATCGCTGTTGAAAATTGTCAGACGGTGTGGCCTGGGATTGAACCGCCGACTTCGTGGTTGGAACATGTCTTACCTAACTTATCATAGTGACGCACACACTATTAAATACGTGGTGATGAATTTGCATACAGTGCTGTTTGAAACCTAAGCAAATTTTCTTGTCGAGGAAATTAAGGACTTGTATATTACTATAGGGTCCGCCATCTAACGTTTTTTTTTCAACTAGTGCTTATTTCGTGGATGGTAACACTTAGCTCATGTCTGATTTGACAGATAATTAGTTTTATCTTTCCGCTGAACGAATATGGTTGTGTATACGCTTCGCTAAGTGGGACTGCGATCGACTTACAGAAGATGCCGATTTTGCCAAAAAAAAAATCATCTTTTTATCTTGGCGGGTATGTAAACAAGCAAAATTGTAGCATTTGTGGCACAGAAAACCCGCATGCATACATTGAAAATTCGATACACCCAAGACGAGTCACTGTTTGGTGCGGATTTTGGTCCAAAGGCATAATTGGGCCATTTTTCTTTGAAAATGAGCAAAGAGTGGGCGTTACAGTCAATGGCGATCATTATCGGTCCATGTTGAACGAATTTTTGTTCAAAAAAATTTAAGAGGAGGATATTAGCAACATTTGGTTTCAACAAGACGGCCCTACATGCTATACAGCCGAAGCTACAATCGATGTTTTGAGCCCTGTTTTGAAGATCGCATTATCAGCCGCAGGGCTGATGTCATTTGGCCACCTCGGAGCTGCGATTTGACACCGTTGGGCTATTATTTGTGTGGTGCCGTCAAAGATAAGATAAATATATAAATATTCGTGAAGCCATTGGTGAAATACAGCTGCACACCTTCGATAATGTGCTTAAAAATTGGACCGAACGTGTAGGCTACTGCATGTCCAGCCGAGGCAGCCATTTGAATGAAATTATTTTCCATTATTAACCGGAAGGATTGCACTTTCAAATAAAAAAAGAGATTTGAGAAAATATTCAGTAGTTTTTTCTTTATAGCATTTTCAAAAAAAAAAAAAAAAAAAAAAAATTATTTGCCGGACCCTTTAGTAGATTTATTCAAAATAAAACTTTTAATTCTCGTTATATTAGGCACCAAAATTATAACTATAATAACAAACCTTTAATTCCATTCTCTTATTTTGTGTAATAAACTATGTTTTTATGGCCACCGGACATCGTTTTGGCATAGTTTTTAAGAGCTTTGTTAGAATTATTGTTAGTTTTGATTGTCACTTTAATTTTAAGGTCTCCGTCAGCTTGTACTTATTTTTAAAACGACATGGTCGAGCTCTGCGCTTGAAAAATTAAGAACAATTTTATTTGTATAAAGGAACCGGTTAATCGGTTATTTAAATAATTATTAACCGAAAACCGGTTTTTAAAAATTGTTATTTTTCGAATTATGCGAAAACCGGTTTTTGAAAAAAGCCGAATAATCGATCTCCCTAGTAGCTAGCCAAGTAACTAGTGAAAAGTATTCCATTATTATTTAAGAATGAAAAAAATCATAATTCGTGGTTGTGTAGAGTGATAGTTTAAAACGTTTTTTCCAAAAGCAGAGCGTTTTGCCTTTACTAGGCTTTAGAGTTATGGAATATAAAATGTTTAGCGGTAAATAAGCGTAAGATATTCAAATTTTTGAAATTAAATATCAAATTAGGAACAAATTATTTAATTATCCAACACTCTATTACACTTAAAAAAAAGAACAACAATGATATAAAATATTATACAAAAATATTCAAATTTATTCTTGCATTTGTTTTAGTTTTTTTTTGTTTTTGTTTTGTCTTAAGAAAAGTATTAAATTCATTTAAACGTATGGTGGTAACCCATTGTAGTATAATGAATTGAATTTTTGTATAAATTAGACACTAGACCAGAGTCTGAAATATACTCGCATATAAAAGATTGTATAGCCTGTGTGCTCTAATAACATATGATATTTTCTTTTTCTTGTTATAAAAAACGATTTTTATTTGTTGTCATTTTATTTTGTCTTATTATGTCTTTTGGCCTAAGGTGTTCTTAGAATAAGGTTTTTGTCCTTAGCCATAATGTTGTTGTTATTGTTATTGTTGTTGTCATTGTTATAGTTTGGTAAATTTATAAAATTTTTGTTTTACGAGGGCGGATTGACATTGAAGCTACCTAGCGCAAGATGGCAGCACAAACACAAAAATTTTTTTTTTCTTAGAAATTACGATCTGTCAAACGTCAGCTGTTAACATTTGAGTTTATTTGTTGTAGTCGTTTGAAGTAAGCAACTTTTGTGTTTCTTGGAAAATGGAAAAAAGTGAATTTCGTGTAGTGATTAAACACAAGAGACAAAAGAAAAGCTTGAGAAACATTACGGCGAATCTGAACTGCAACAATACCATCAACAGGAAGGCCAAAAGAAGTGCTTACTGAAGAAAAAATCAAGAAAATCCTCGATATCGTTATGAATGATCGCCGGGTCAAAATCCGCGAGATTGCTGAAATATTAAAAACATATCATATGAACGTGTGTTCAACATTTTGCATGAACATTTGCATATGAAAAAGCTATCGGCAAGATGGACAGATCACTTCACAGCGGTGTTTGGACATGATAAAGCATAATCCTGCTGATTTTTGGGGTAGATTAATAACTGTTGATGAAACGTGGGTCCATCACTACACGAAGCAATCGGTGGAAGCTGCTGGAAGAGCTCCGAAGAAGGCGAAGACAGCGAAATCGGCTGGCAAGGTTATGGCCACTGTATTTTGGGATGCACACGGAATATTGCTCATCGATTATCTTGAAAAGGGATCCACAATCACAGGAGAGTAATATCCTGCATTATTGGATCAATTGGTTGATGCAATCAAGAAAAAACGACCACATTTAAACAAGAAAAAAGTGCTCTTTCTTCAAGACAACGCACCGGTTCACACAGCGTTAGATACGATGCTAAAACTACGAGAAATCCACTTTGATTTAGCCAGATTTAGCCCCTAGTGACTTTTTCCTGTTTCCAAACTTGAAAAAATGGCTCCCAGGAAAAAGATTCATCTCAAACGAAGAAGTGATTACCGAAACTAATGCGTATTTTGGGGATTCCCAAAATCGTATTATTCAGATGGTATAAAAAAAGTTGGAAAATCGACGTACTAAGTGTATTGAGCTAAAAGGAGACTATTTTGAGAAATGAATGGTTTTTGAAAAAAAAAAAAAATGTTTTTTTCCTACTTAAGTAGCTTCAATATCAATCCGCCCTCGTATATTGTTCGTTGTTGTCTTTCTTTTGGTTGGTTTTCAGCTCTCAAATTTTTCAATGTTTCACAAATGAGACTCGTCGTGTATCATGTCTGACCAGATGACACATAATAAGACTAGACTTTTAAAGACAAACTACCTGTTGGCTATTGTTGTTTTGTTTTGAATGTTGGACCATAAATGTTACAATTTTTTATAATTTTCTTATATAAGAGAGAATTGATTTAAAATAAAGAATTTTTATTTAATTTTTTTTTTTATTTTATAAGCATATTAAAGCTCTTTTTGGTCACTTTTTTGTGTATATTTTCTTGGCGCCATGTTTTCCAAAATGTCTTTAGTTTGTTGTTGCTGTATTTTATGGTGACCATAATCTCATTTTGAGGTCTCTATTAGTTGATTGTTAATAAATTTTTTATTTTTAATATTTTGTTTTATATCTATAACATGAGATTATTTAGTAGATAAAATGTGTGTTTTTATTAGTTTTTGTAACACTTTTCTACTTAAGCTATTGAATTCATTCATAAAATTTTTAGAAACACAAGTTCATTCATATGTAGATATGTAGGCATATGAAATAGTAAAATTGACCTCTAACTACGAGTATTATATTAGAAAAAAAGAAGAAAAATATCATATTTAAACTTTTATCATTTAACAAAATATTTAAATTGAATATCAAGCAAAATAATATCGAATTTTATAGGTTTTTCCCAGAACAAAAAGGAAGCTTTTTTCTATGAACATTTTAAATTTAATTAAATTAAGAATTTATGAAAAGATAGGGTGTTTAGATATGAATGCTGTGCTGGACTATGAATTACAATAAAAGTGATTTTATTTCCCTATTATTGAATTTCTTTTGTTGATCTTGGCTATACGAGTACTGGGCTTTCCTATTAGATCTATTAAACTTTGGTTTTGTAGTGAATGAAACTATAATTTGTAATGCTCCTCTTGTTAAACTTAATTTTCTTCACCAGAATTTTAGAACTACATTACAGACTCATGGACGTTGTTGAGTTATGGCCACAGAAAACAGCTTAAATATTATCGATCCTTAATAATATTGACAAAAAAGAAGACTTTTTATAATGACTTCTGACATTAAATGCATCAAAAAGTTTTTTCGTAATTTGCCTAACGTGCTCATTTCCATTGTAAGCCTAATAGCAGTCAAGTGGCCTTAATGCAGCTTGGCTGTCGGAAAATATATTGTTATGTTTTTACCTTTTTAAAAACGTGTATTTATGAGTACGTAGATTGTAGTTAAAATAAAATAAATCTTGTGTTTAATTTTTATTTAAAATCCTTTATTCAACACAGTTTTGTGCACCACTGCAATAACAATTTTCTATTCTTAATTACTCTTTCTGTTTACAACTTTGTAAACAACAACAATTACTCGACAGATCTTTCTTTTTAAAGATCTTCCAACCTGATCATAGTTACAACCTCTTCAACCAGCGTTTAACCACACTAAGCTCTCTTACACTGAGTTCAAACCAATAACACGTTCGCTGAGTTTACTTTACTTAAACTGATTGTTGTTCGCATCGATGTGCTATTTATATGGCTGAGTAAACAATACATCGAAAGCTCTCGAACCTCTGGATATATCAGGCAGATTCCATTTCATTCTTTTTATTTCTTTTTAGTTCTTTTGTTGCCATGCGTATGTAAACATCTACCTCTTTCAGCTCTTAGTAATTGTTGTTGCTTGTTTACTGTCTGTTACTTGTTTTCTTTGCTGTTACTTTTTGTTGTTGCTGTGTTATTTTTATTTACTTTATCTCTGCTAATGTTTGTTGTTGTCGATTCTGGCTATTTATACACAACATGTATAAATTGTTAATTTATTTTAGCGATGTAACAAACGACAGTTGTTCACAAACTTGGTCTTGCCCACTATAGCAATGGCTCACATCGTGCCTGGATGACACTTAGTGATCATCCCAGTGGGATCGACAAGTTTCGGTTGGTCCTTGAACACCAGCGCCTACACAGTCATTCATTTTGGAGCCATCGGTATACCAGTTTAGATCAATCTCACTTCGAACTAAGGACTTATTAGACCAACAATTCCGGTCCGGGAATTCAATCCTGAATCTCCTGCTAAAGCACAGGTCCAAAGGCATAACATCCAGGGTCGAAGATAGTTTTCTGACCACCCTGCGTAGAAAGGACCCATCACATGGATGTGAAATGGTGGGACATGTTTTCATTGCTCCAGCTACACGAAGGCCTAATTTACTTATGGTGGTAGCATCCTTAGCTATTCCCCACCAAGCTATCGCCGCATAAGTTATAACTGACCGAAACAGCTATTTGTCAGAGGGCTCTTATCGCTCTAGTAAATAATGAATATACTTCAGCTGCTCTTTGCTTGAAATTGAATAAGTAAAGGATATCTTCCGACAAATTAGACGTTATCACCACAAATTCGGGAATTCGAAAGAACTTTAAAGAAATACCTCCTTTAAAATTTGCGGATTCCTTATATCATCTATGCACGTCTTATACAATGGCAGTATAACAAAATAATATATAATAACAAAATAAATTGATACATTACTCAAAGTATTATCCATTGTTAGCCATTACTTTTTCCATCGTTCTGGTAGCATATGGGTTAAGCGCCAGAAGAATCGCTCCGGTTTTGAGGTAAAGAATGAATCAGGCCAATTTCTGATACCCTGTTCTGAAGTTAAGCGTATTCTAGTAAGGGCGTTCTGTATTGACCGAAACAAATGGTGGCCAGTTGGGGCAAGGTCTGGGCTATAAGACGGGAAAGCCAAAACTTTCCATCCACTGATTTTCAAATAGGTTTCAATCGGTCTCACAACATGTTGCTGAGCGTTGTCATAATGGAAGGTAGTTTTTCATTGGTTGCTCTCTTCAAAAGAGTCAAATGTGTTCGGTACAGGCCCCCTGTGATAGTCTGCTCCGATTTCAACAGCTCATAATACAAAACACTTTTCTGATCCCACCAAATACAGAGCATTACCTTGGCGTCATGGATATTCGGATTCGACGTTGATTTGACTGGTTGGTCGGGCTTTACTTCTCTACATATTTTTGCGTTTGGGGTTATCGTAATGTATGCATTTTTCATCACCAGTAACAGTACGATGTAAAGATGACTTCTTTTTGTAGCGTTCAAGCATCATTTCCGACATGCAAAACCACCTTTCAACGTCTTTTGGCTTTAATTTAAATGGAATCCAATTTCCTTGCTTTTGAATGAATCCCAATGCTTTTAAACGTAGAGAAATGGCTTGTTGTGTGACTCCTAATGATAATATAAGTTCTTCTTGCGTTGAACAACAATTTTCGTCGACTAATGCTTCTAATTCCTCATTTTCCAACCTTTTCGTCTGATCAGCCCTTTCGTTGTCTTCTGTGTTGAAATCACCACTTTTGAATTGCACAAATCATCGTTCACAAGTTTTTTGAGTTGGTGCATGTTGACCGTAAACTTCTACCAACAATCGATAACTTTCAGCGGCCGTTTTCTTCAAATGAAATAGAGGATATCAGAATTCCCCGCAAAACAACTTATTTAGGCACAAAATTCGACATTATTATAGCGATTGCAAAAATGTGTGCTTACACTTTGACGTCTATCGAATGTTAATTTGTAATGAAAGATGTTTACCCTCAAAAATACGATATTTGTTATTATTGACACAAACCATATGCCACTAAATGTCTGATCGCTTAAAGCAAATCTTTTAAATAAAATCAAATCGAATTTTTTACTCGTTCGAACGGTCACCGCGTCTTTGCTGGTTGCCCTGCATGCTTACTTAATACATGGGTTAAAAAGCCACGAGCCTAATAAAGAAAACACTTTTATTGTTCAAAATCAGCTTAAATTGTCAACGTAATGTCTATCAAGAGCAATACAATCATCATTACCGTGCCACTCTAAAATTTTAATACCAATTGTGTAGAACGATTTATCTTTTACCTCAAAATACACTTCAATTTCAGCGATAACCTCTTTATTCGTGCGTGCATTTTTTTACGGTGTGTGAAGAGTAGTGGTCACTGAGAGCCAAAGTTGGAAGAGCCAGATCTGGCGAATACGCTGAATGCGGGAGCTATTTGAAGTTCATTTCATGTAGCTTTGTTTGGATTGTCTTAATGAAACAACATTTTAAGCACACGCAACAATCTTTATCGAGTAATGCTTCTAATTCCAAAATCTCAAACTTTTCCGGCTGATCAGAGCTCTCCTTGTCTTTTGAATCGCGCAAGCCATCGTTCGCAAGTTTTTTGATTTGGTCGATGACTTTCAGCGCCCGTTTTCTTCAAATGAAGGATGGATTTTAGGATTCCCAGAAAAACATATCTTTTCTACATTATTATAGAGTTTGAAGAAAATGTGTGCTTACACTTTTAGTTTATCGAATACTGAATTATAATGACAGATATTTACCCTCAAAATTACCATATTTGTTATTATTGACACAAACCATATGTGATAGTTATGCCATATATTGTGCAAATCGACATTATTAACTTGTATACCCAATACGTTAAAATCCTTAGTGGTCTCGCATTTCAGTATTAAAAAAAGAAAAACAAATTTTTAATTTTATAGCCATCCCTGGGAGTGCTACACAGGCTCTTTAAAATATAAATAAAAAAAATTTAATATTTATTTATATTACAAACATAAAAATTAGTTTCAAAAAAAAAAAAAAAAAATTATTTTAAAACCCTTACTGTTTTTATAATTAAACTTTCCAAACACTATTCGTAGCGATTGTTTTATGTCTTTTTGTTTAAATGACCAGCCAGCACTTTAAAAGCAACAAAAAAATCTCAATAAATGCTCTGACGCTGTTTCTTTTTTGTTATTATGAATGACGGATTTCCGAATGATTACACAAAAGTTATAATACCACGTCGACCACGACCACCATCGTTGTTTAAGCTACTTATGCCACCACTAGTCAGACATACGAACAGTCAATGAGGCAACCAAGCCAACCAACTAGCCAGCCATACGTCCCATCAAACTCCTTAAGTACTTAGATTTTTTATTTATTTTTTATTTATTTTTTATTTTAATTTTTTAATTTGAATTTTTTATTATTTTCTTACTTTTATTGTCTTTATGGTCAATAGTAATCAGCAGCCCTTTGTGTATGTGTCTGTGTGTTTGTCGGGTGCCAATCGTTTGCAATCAAGTGACATGCTGTTCATGTTGCCCAAACATTGAAATCATTTGACAGCAACACAAAGTTTTTATTTTTCTTGTCTATTCCCAAGAGTTTCGTTATGTCATAGCGTTACATTGTATTGGAAATGGATGGTGATGAGATGGGTAAAAGAGAAAAGAAATCAAGGGATTTGAAGTTTGAATTCCGACAATTTGTTAGAAAAATATATTATGAGTAGATATCTATTTACAGAGTTTTTATCTAAATAAGTAAAAAAAATGTGGTTAATCAAGCTTCTCTATGTCATTGATAATTGTAGATCGATTAGGACTTAAACTTAGGCAACTTTCACATTTAAATATTGAGCATAAGGTGGCCTAAGAAGTTAATACCACCTTTATCAGAAAATTCCCGGAATTTATTCAGAAAATTCAAAATACAAGTTTATTCATCTAAATCTACTGTATATTGTCCTCTGCAAAGTAATCCCCATCGACTGCAACACATTTATGCCAGCACTTGATCCAATCCTCGAAGCATTTTTTGTATTCGGCTTACGGTATATCCATCAGTACGTTCTGCGATTATTCCATTATTTCCTGCCGGCTGCTAAAACGCGTTAAACACTCGTTTGAACAGATAGAAGTCACAGGGAGCCAAATCAGATGAATTCGGTGGCTGTTGGATGGTATTTGTTGCATTTTTCTGTGTGACGGTGCGTTTTCTGCCTACAATTCTGGTCTCTTTCGGCGTATTGATTCACGCAAACATCTCATAAAGCCCAAATAGTAATCTTGGTTTTCTGTCTGGCCTTCTGGCAAAAACTCATGATGCACTAAACTGTTGTAATCCATGCAAACCGTGAGCATTGACGGAAAACGAAGTGGTTTTTTTGTTCTCGGCTCATTTGGTAAACGCCATTCACTTGCCTGATGTCTGGATTGCGTGTCGTACTCATAAACCCACATCTCGTCTCCAGTAATGATTCAGCTTCGAAAATCATGTCTTTTGCGACCTTAACACGGTCGTTGTTTTGCATGAAATTGAGATCTTTTGCTACACGACGGAAACCCAAATCGTTAACCAAAATGTCTCGAACGAATCCATAGGTAATGTTCAAGTCCTCCGCTATATCTCTGATGGTTAATTTGCGGTTATTGACCAACATTTATTTTATTTTATCAATGTTTTCGTCGTTTTCCGATGACTCACGACCACTTTTTAACCGCTCATGCCACTGGTAAATGACCGTTTTCTTTAGAGAATCGTAGCCGATATACTTTTCCTACATTTCCAGCGTTCGCGGACCATTAAATCCATTTTTACGCAAAATTTAATACAAGTTTGTCGTTGCAAGTTTAAATCCATTTCTAAAATTGTAATAAATCGCCAACACACATAGAGATAGATTTACTCTTGGCTACGTAGCTTTTGAAATATCGCTGATTTAGCGAGAATATCAACAACAAATGACCACCACACGTGGGTTATTCCGATTACTTTTTGATCAATGTGGTTTACCGATTAATATTTTTTTCTGCCACTCCTCTAGGGTGCATATTGGCTTTCCACAAAGCATCCATTGCTTTGTTTCAATTGCATTAATCCAGTTGATTTTCAAACAAAGTAGATCATTAACCTACTGTAGCTCGGCTCCATATGTTTGTGTAGTGGTGAAGATCCTTGCTAAGTGGTGGTAATGATCCTTACTTAGCGTTGTGATTTTTTTTCGCAGTAGGTAGCATTTTCTCCTGATCATTTTTTTGATGTTTGTCATCACCGCTAGAGGTAAGCTGGTAGGTCAGTGGTGCTTCTTGGGATGGATTTGTCTGGAGCGAGGTTGCAGTTTTTTTATTAAGCACTTGAAATCGCAATTATATTTCTTTTGTCATGTCTTCTGCTGGGATTCGAACCTGGGCCGTTTGTGTTATAATCCTGCGCTCTAACCACTATAATATGCCAATTCTTCATCGATTATTGGCTAAAACTTATTATAACATCTAGTGTTACTTTTGAACCGAATTTCAGGCTTGACTCCAAGCAAAGCCTGAGTTGCTAAGCTTAACTGGCTTCCCGTTGAACTTCTATTGAAGCAGAGGGCTAAGCTGGTGGCAGTAGGATGAAATGCGGTAGTCGTACGATGTATTTAAACGCTGTAATCCTGAGCAACCATACCAACATTCGAGTCGACTATATGATTCCTCATAATTTTCTCGACGGGAAAATAGACTTCAGGGTTCCTAGTAATGTCCTTGAGGTCTATACCAACGACTCTAGAATGCTGGACAGAGTAGGCTGTGGTATTAACAAGAAGGGTTCTAACAGTAGATCTTTTTATATGCTGCCTGACCACTGAAGTATATCTTAAGCGGAGGTTAAGGCCAAACTGAAGACTGTATAATGCTTGTTGAGTTGCAGAACTTACTACGAGCCTCATTTTCATGTCTACAGATGTGGACATGCCGACTTTCCAGGGTGTCTCGTCTGTCCAGATGAGGACGAAAACACGGTGCACGTTCTATTCTACTGCCCACACTTCGCCAAACACCGCTGCCTTGCTTAGGTGGAAGCATTGAAGCTTGAATCCGAGGAAAACTGGTAAGTGGTGAATCAGTTCTTCGGCAGACTGAACCAAATACTACGTGAAGCCGAGGTACAATAAAAATCTGCCCGGATGACGGTGACAATAGTGAACGAAACGACGATATACAACCGTATACCGTTCCCATGAAGTAATACCGAAAGGCAGGCAGGTCCAGAGGTGTTAAAGGGGGTGTGTTTTGGTAGGTAAAAATCGTATATGAAGATTCCAGACCTCTTGCGTAAAAAAAAGAAAATAAAGGGGGCTGTACTTCTGTAAATCTATGTAACAATTTTTTATGTTAGAATTGTGTTCAATTGCAAACTGCTTGAGCCATCATATTCGCCGAAGTAGGCTCTCTGAGAATTTTTCATGTTCCTAGAGAGCTGAAAAAGTTCATAAAGGGACTAAGATTTGTGACAACTAAGAAGATAATGATGACACTGCTGTAAGATTGTTTAACAGTCGAGTGCTTAATAGGACTGCAAAGAACTTTTTAATAGTCTACTGTAGAGACTTATTTGTTCTGCTATAACTTTCCTTTTATATTTCTTTAAAAGTTTCCGAAAACTCTACCAAATATTGCTCCAAAAGAACTCATTTAAAATGACAATAGTCTCCTGAGTCTAAAGACTAGATACCCTCTTTAATTGAGTGCATTGTTTAGGGCGCAGAATCATAATTTAAATTAAAGAAACTTACTTAACATCATCGACACATCCTGGATAAACCAATGGTATGCGGTATCGTTAAGTGTGGGTGGTTTATATGGCAACAAAACAGTCTGTATTTGTTCTACGCAGTTCTGCTCATTGTGTTTTATTTTCTCTTCCTTTTTTCTTTTGGTTTTTTTGACTGCGAAATGTAATGATTTCAGGGGTTTCCATAGCACTAACACAACGAACACGTTTGCCAAGGAAATATTTTCAAAATGGCTGTTTAAATATTTGCCATACTGATACCTATGAACCCACAGACTAACTGACTGACTGAATGACTGCATGACTATAAAACAATGACGTTTTGTTTGTTGATTTTTGTTTATATTGAAGGACAGATTTCTATGGTTATACTGTGCGTATAACTATGAAAATATGTTTTCTTTTATTTAATTTAATTAAATTGGGTTAGTTCTGCTGCTGTGTCGCTCTGCTGCTGCTCTGTTTTAAAAGGCATAGTTTTTAAAGGAAGTTTTTGTAAACTTTAAAGAATTTTTTTTTAAGAATTCAAAACATATTGACGCCACTTTGGCAAGAAAACAAAAAATCGAATTCTCAAACTTGTCGCGTCAGTTATACTGCTCTGGCCGGCTGTTGAATGCCACTTTTACTTTGTCTTACATTTTTCCTGGTTTCCTTACTCTCTAACTTTACCTTGTCTCTGGGCTTTTTGAATAATGTCTCGACCTTTTTTTTGTTGGTTTGGTTTCTTCTGCTACGGTTATCTTGTTTGCTTGATTTAATCCTTAATTTTTTGTGTTTTTTTTGTTTCCTTTTCAAAATATTCTGTTATTTTATGAGTAAAAGCAGAAGAAACCTTATGTTCTTGAAAAATATGAATTTTATTCAAAAAATTAATACACAATTGATTGCACCCACCCTAAAGGTTGTTTCACAAAAAACTCTTTTTATTAAAAAAGAAAAAAATTGTTTCGTTTAAAGACCAGCAGTTTTGAAACTGTCGTCTATACCGTCTGTCTGTGATTAACTGGCTGAACTTAATTGTTGGCGACATTTGCTTGTTGTGGCGCCCAATCAAGTGTTTAAAAATTTAATGAGCCATGTACCATCGTCGTCATCATCTTCATCATCTTCATCATCATAGAAAGCCAGCCTCAGGAGAAGATTTTCGTTTAATTTTACTCCTCTGCTGTTGCCCAGTTTAAGGAGAAAAGCAACGAAAGGTTCCTTCGATTTTTGGCAATTTTGTTTTTTTTGTTTTGGTTGAAAAAATTTCGTAGAAAGATTTAATAATAACTCTTTGGGGTATGCAGCGAGCCACAAGGACCCCTGCACAATTTTAAGACAGTTGTAGTTTGAAAATTTAGTTTCAGGTATTTTAGTTCACTTGTGGCGGAATACGTCAGATACTCAGACAAACCCAACAAATCTGATATTATCAACAGCGGTATCACTAGTTAGCGACATGAAAAACTTCTCTGACTTATTTATCTTTCGGTATCGGTCTAACAAAAAATGCAGTTCCAGTAGGAATTTTGTGGGAATTATTATGTATGTAGATCGCTTGTATGAACTACTTCACAAAAAAGTTGAGTTAAATGAACTAAAGGGTCCGCCAAATAATTTTTTTTTAAACAGGTTGCAAAATATCGAGTGTAGCTTCGGCGGTGTGGCACGTAGCGCCGTCCTGTTGAAACCAAATGTTGCTAATATCCTCCTCTTCATTTTTTGTGAACAAAAATTCGTTCAACATGGCCCGATAACGATCGCCATTGACTGTAACGGCCACTCCTTGCTCATTTTTAAGAAAAATGGCCAATTACGCTTCTGGACCAAAATCCGCACCAAACAGTGACTCGTCTTGGGTGTATCGGCTTTTTCAATGTATGCGTCCGGGCTTTCTGTGCCCCAAATGCGACAATTTTGTTTGTCTACATACCCGCCAAGATCAAAATGAGCTTCATCTGAGCAGATGATTTTTTTTGGCAAAATCGGCATCTTCTGTAAGTCGATCGCAGGCCCACTTAGCGAAGCGAAAAAAGCGATTACATAACCATATTCGTTCAGCGGAATGATAAAACTAATTATCTGTCAAATCAGACATGAGCTAAGTGTTACCATTCACGAAATAAGCACTAGTTGAAAAAAAACGTTAGATGGTGCACCCTATAGTAATTCCTTTAACAAACAAAAATATTAAGGGAACTACTACTGAAATATTGGATTTCGTCTGGAATCAATTTCGCTAACTAATGCATCTGTCATTTGGAAACGGCTTGGAACTGTAGATCCCTTTCAATAAGACTAACAATAAAATCCAGTTTCAGTTGCGTTATTTCGGGAAATTTGTGTGAACGTAGTTAACTTGCATGCTCAGTTTATATGGCTCATGAGCGAATGAACTACTTCACTAAAAAGTTGAGTAAAATGAATGGTTTTTTTGGTTCATTACAGCAACTACTACTGAAATATTGTATATGGGAAAAACTTCTCTAAATAATGCATCTACAGAGTGAAATGCGCTTTTCTAATGAACAACAGCAGATCTAAAAACATAATGGTGGATATGTCATCCAGTGAGATCCTATGTTCATCTAAACATTTACATCTAAACTTATTAAGAACCTACATTCACATAATATGTGTTCCGCTGTGTCTGATGCTTGTGAGTACAGTTCACATCTTTGACCACCATCCTCATCAGATGCCCTCTTAGTCTATAGTGGTGCGTAAGAAACTCCGTTAGGAATTTCAAGCCCAGCCAGAACCTCAGGGCGACACCCAAATTGCAGACTGATCGCCCGGAGTACCCTTTAAGCCATCAAGTGTTTGCCAATACGTGATTAGATTGAGGATGCATGAATACTGCAGCCACACAACACCGCTACTCAAGTCCATTAAACTAACCCTGCCACCATACATTTTTTTCCGTCACTCCTCTAGGGAGCATATTGGCTTTCCACAAAGCATCTATTACTTTGTTTCAGTTTCTTTAATCAATTTGATATTTTTAAACTAAGTAGATGATTAATACACTGTAGCTTCCTCCTTTGTGTGTGTAGTGGTGAAGATCCATGCTAATTGGTGGTGATCTGTACTTTACAATTGTAATTTTTTCTCAGTAGGTGGCGTGTGTTGCCTGATCATTCGTCTGATGTTTATCATCATCACCAGAGGTATGCGGGAAGGTCAGGGGGGCTTTTTTCTTTATTTTTTAGATGGAGTTGTCTGGAGGGAAGAAGTTGAAGCCTTTTTTTTATTATTAGACATTCGAAAACACAATTAAATTTTTTCTTCATCATGTCCTCTGCTGGGGCTCGAACCTGGGTCGTTTGTGTTGTTATGCGTGCGCTCTAACCACTACACCACGCCACCGCACCATACATACGGTACTATAAAGAAGCCATGTGTAAAAACTTCCATATTAAAGTGTATAGCAATTGATTTTTAACAAGTTCACTAAAGAACTAAGAACTATGAATGAAATAAAACTAATAGGACTGTAACGATGCATTAAAGTGCGATACTTATCTGGTCCATAAATAAAGTAGGTTATTGAACGACTGGCGGCATACTTTACTAATAGACGGTATAGTTCATTAACGAACTAAAACTACTTGAAATATGAGAGCGCATTTTAGTGGGTTATACGATCCAGCGCTGCATGTCAGCATGGCTTGGTGGCAAGCCGTTCATTTGAACACATTAACAATAATAGATTCCCGATTTTTCAGTTCACAAGCAAATTACATAATTCATTAAATGTAAGGGTGGCCAAAGAAAAAACTGCATTTGTGGTAATAGTTGTAGTAGCAGTTAATTTTTGCAGTGTGTGTTAAAGAAGAAAAATTAAAAAAGGACTAAATAACAAAACAAATAAACAATAACAATACGTTAAGCGACATACATGTGCTTTCATTAAAAGCTATCACACAACTGAGTGAAATTGTTGCTTGTTTCCTATTCTCTGTTCTGAATATTTTAATTTTCGTTCGGGTGTATACATATGTAGTGCCGATTAAGCTTGTACACTTTAGTGCTACTTTGGTCACATATGAATTATGCACAGACATGATTGGTTTATGAACTAAGTTTAAGCTTAAGCTAAGATTTATTGAATTAAAACAGTTCATAACCTTAGTATGTATTTATTTAATTAAGATAAGGTTTTTCTAACATTTAATGGGTTAATTTGTCTTATTTCTTTACAAATAGATTTCTAAGAAGGTTTTTTTGAACCTAAAAGTAATACGCAGAGGAATTTGTTCTTTTGGAACATTATTATGCAAAACAAATAAGAATTGTTAGCTTAGAAAGGGTTAATTTGTCTAATCTCTTTACAAATAGATTTCTAAGAAGGTTTTCTTTTTTTTACTTAAAAGAAATTCGCAGAAGTATTTGTTCTTTTAGAAAATTATTATTCAAAACAAATAAACATTGTTAGCGTGTTTCTAATAAAATCTAACAAACCATAAAGGACAATAATAATGAAAAAACAAAAATAATTAAAGCCTAAGCAAATATAATAGAAAAAATATTTAAAAAAAAACTGTAACTTATTACACCACTACTCAGCATGTGTTAAAACGCTAAAAAAAACGAGACATACGACAAAATAAAAATGAGCAAATAAATCCCGCCCCTAAACGATAAAAGTATGAAAAGTTTGCCACCAACAAACAACAAATAACAGATGACAACAGAAAACAAAACATTGGAGTGCAATTTTCACGTACAATTGTAAATTAAATAAAAAAGCACTCATACGATAAATCTCTGGCTATAACACGTAGTTTTTTTATTAAAAAAAAAAATCACTCTTATACTCTCTATAGAGAGTATAAAAAAATGTTTTACTTTCACACTCACCACACACTTAAAAGAAGAGTCTATAACTCTTTTTTATTATTATGAAGGGGCTGGAGTATATAAAACAAATGTACACAAGGATTGCATGAGTTGGATTAAAAAAAAAATAAGAAAAATAAAGGAAAAACGAAAAGAGCAATATAAACAAAAGAGCCAGCTGTTAAAGAGAAGTGTACACATACACACATTTGTTTGAATATTTTCTATAGTAACTATACGAAGTAAAGAGTACTAACTCGTTTGTTTAATGGTTGTTGTTGTTGCTAAATTTTTTGTATTAATCTTATACAATATGAATGTTTTTGTTGCTTTTATGCATGTTTTAATTTGTTCGTCTCCTATTTTTTTGTATGCGCATACGTATGTTTATTTTTGTATGCGCGTGTGAGTGTTTGTGTTTGTAAGAATAATATACTAAAGCTTGAGCAAATTATACGCGAATTTATGCGAATCAGTTGAAAAGTTACGTTGAAAACGTAATCGTAATTTATTCTAATTAATTTGCGGATAATTTTTTTTATTATTTAATAAAATAAATGATTTTTTTTTAAATAAATATAAAAAAATTTGTCATATTTTTTATTTCTATAATAAAGCTTACACTTAAAAGTATAATTATCATGGATTTCATCGAAAAATACAAATAATTTACCGTTATAGCAGCAAAAGAGTTTAGAGAGAAGAGAGTGTTGCCAACTGCTTTATGTTTTAAAGCGCATTGCTTCTATCTGTGTTTACATTTAAAGCGACGGTATAACAATTTCCTTTTCGTTAACGCAACTGTTATTTAAATTTTAACAAATGTCTGCTAAGTGTCATTAATTAACACATAATATGCCACTTTGTGAGGCCTTTTTCTATTGAATTGCTGTAACAAAAAGTGTAACATACACAAAATATTCAAATGAATTAAAATTTATAGTTTTTTTAACCAGACGCGTCGGTTTAATGTGCAAAAAAAAAATGAAAAAGAAATCCATTAAATATTGTTTAAACATGCAAATTATTATGGTCATAAATTAAGTATCAATTACTTAACAATTAATACGGTGTCTTGATACCTTAAGAAAAATAAGCAGAAAAAAAATCTAAAATAATTTAAAAAAAAGAAATGTAAAAAATTAGTAGCCAGCTGTCAGCACAAGTGTTTAATTCTGTATTTTATCTTATAATTATCGACAACAAGTATACACACAACATGTCTTTTACTGTAACAGTTTAAAATAAAGAATTGTTTCAAAATGTGTTAAAAAAAATTAAATAAATATTTTACAAATAACAAATAAAATTAAAACCCTTGTAAAATAGTATTGAATAAAAAATAAAAAAAATATTTTTTTTATTTTAAATATTTTTCTTTTGACAAAATATTTGTTAATTTCTTTTCTTGCTAATTTTAATATTAGTGTTACACTGCACCATAAAAAAACACGGTTAATATTATACTTCATAATATACTATGTTGTATAATGTACCGTGTTATCAGAATTATACAACACTGGATTACTACAAGGTGAGTTTTTAAATGTTATAAAGCAAACAAAAAAAAAAAATTATACTCGTAACTAATGGGTATACAAGTTATTAATAATAATTATTAATAATTTCATATATTATTCAAAGTATTGTCCATCGTTGGCCACTACTTTTTCCCACCTTTCTGGTAGCATATGAATTCCGAGCCAAAAGAACTGCTCCGGTTTTGAAGTAAAGAATGAATCAAAACAATATCTGATACCTTGTTCTGAAGTGAAGCGTATTCCAGTAAGAGCGTTCTGCATCAGTGGAAAGAAATGATAGTCAAAAGGTGCGGTTGAGCCAAAACTTCCCTTCCACTGTTTTCCAAAGAGTTCTTGACCGGTCTTGCAGTATGTAGCCGGGCATTGTCATAATGGAAGATAGTTTTTCGTTGATTGCTCCCTTCAAACTAATTAATTGTGTTCGGTACAGGACCTCTGTGATCGTCTGACCCGATTTCAAGAGTTCTTTTTCTTGAAAATGGTATAAAAAAGCTACTGAATATTTTCTCAAACTTTTTTTTTTATTTGAAGATACAATCCTTTCGGTTAATAATGGAAAATAATTTCATTCAAATGGCTGCCTCGGCTGGCCATGCAGTAGCCTAAACGATCGGTCCAATTTTTAAGCACACTATCGATTGTGTGCAGCTGTATTTCACCAATGGCTTCACGAATACTGTGCTTTAAAGCGTCAATCGTCTCTGGCTTGTTGGCGTAACACTTATCTTTGACGGCATCCCACAAATAATAGTCCAACGGTGTCAAATCGCAGCTCCGAGGTGGCCAAACGACATCGAGTGCGCAAAACATCGAGTGTAGCTTCGTCTGTGTGGTACGTAGCGCCGTCCTGTTGAAACCAAATGTTGCTAATATCCTCCTCTTCAATTTTTTGAACAAATTCTTCCTTCAACATGGCCCGATAACGATCGCTATTGACTGTAACGGCCACTCCTTGCTCATTTTCGAAGAAAAATGCCTCTGGACCAAAATCCGCACCAAACAGTGACTCGTCTTGGCTGTATCGGCTTTTCAATGTATGCGTGCGGGTTTTCTGTGCCTCAAATGCGGCAATTTTGCTTGTTTACATACCGGCCAAGATCAAAATGAGCTTCATCTGTAAAGATAATTTTTTTTGGCAAAATCGGCATCTTCTGTAAGTCGATTGCAGGCCCAATTAGCGAAGCGAAAACGCATTGGACACAACCATATTCGTTCAGCGGGAGGATAAAACTAATTGTCTGTCAAATCAGACATGAGCTAAGTGTTACATTCACGAAAAAAAAAACGTTAGATGGCGTACGCTTTACAAGACATTCTTCTTATCCCACCAAATACAAAGCATTACCTCGGCGTCATGGGTATTCGACTTCGCCGTTGATTTGGCTGTTAGGCCGAGCTTTATATATGACATTTTACACTTGATTTATCGTAATGTATTCATTTTTCATTACCAGTATTGATACGATACAAAAATGATTTCTTTTTGTACCGTTCAGGCATCATTTCCGCCATGCAAAATCGCCTTTCAATGTCTCTCGGCTTCAATTCATATGTGACCCAATTTCCTAGCTTTTGAATGAATCCCAATGCTTTTAAACATAGGGAAATGGCTTGCTGTGTGACTCCCAATGATAATGCAAGTTCTTCTTGCATTTGACAACAATCTTCTTCGAGTAATGCTTCAAACCCTTTCGGCTGACCAGGCCTCTCCTTGATTCGACTTTATTATAGCGATGGAAAAAATGTGTGTTTGCACTCTGGCTTCTATCGAATGCTGAATCATAATGAAAGATGTTTACTCTCCAAAATACCGTATTTGTTATTATTGACACAAACCATATATGCCACTAAATGTTAGATCCTTTAAAGCAAATCTTTTGAATAAGACCAAAAGAAATTTTTTACCCGCATCCTTACTTAATACATGGGTTGAAAAGCCATGGGCCTAACAAAGAAAACACTTTTTTTGTTCAAAATTAGCTTAAATTGTCAACGTATCTCTATCAAGAGCAATGCAATCATTACAGTGCCACTCTAAAATTTCAATACCAATTTTGTAGAATGATTTACGGTTTCAGTGATACCCTTTATTCGTGCGACATTTCTTACCGGCGAGCATTTCTTTACGGGCTCCGAACTGCCAGTAGTCGCTGAGAGCCATATCTGACATTTTCGCTTAATATAGGAGCAATTCGAAGTTCATTTCATGTGGCTTTGTTTTGATTACTTTGTGACCCGGTGTGTTGTCTTGAAGAAACAAAATTTTTTGTTTTAAGCACACGCATAACAACACAAATGACCCGGGTTCGAGCCCCAGAAGAGAACAAGACGAAGAAAAATTTAATTGTAGTTTCGAATGTTTTATAAAAAGAGGCTTCAACTTCCCTCCAGACAACTCCAGCTAAAAAATGAAAGAAGAAACCCTTGACCTTCCTGTATACCTCTGACGAATGATCAGGAAAACACGCCACCTACTGGCAAAAAAATTACAATGCTAAAGTAAAGATCACCACCAATTAGCAAGGATCTCCACCACTACACAAAATCATATGAAGGAAGCTACAGTGGATTAATCATCTACTTAGCTTGAGAAATCAAATTGATTAAAGAAACTGGAAAAAGCAATGGTTACTTTGTGAAAAGCCAATATACTCCCTAGAGGAGTGGCGGAGAAAAAAAAATAATAATAATTGATGATCATTTCCTCCTTGAGTTGTACATCTAGAATGTTTATAAGCCTGCATCGCTCTATGACTGGCGCTGTAATATAGCAATTCATGTATAGAAAGGTCGGTTGTGAGGAGTTTGATTTCTTCTACATTTAGCAGTCGACTGGTATATCTTTACGTTCTTCATGTTGAAGACAGTTCCTTGTAAAACTGATTTTGGATGAGCATGTGCTTAAAGTTCTAGTAATGGTCTACCCAAATGCAGAGCTGTTTCGTTTTTGATGTTTTTAGCTTTTCGGGACCGTTCCTCAATGGTTTGCTTGTTAGCATTATTATATTGTCGTTAAGTTTTTTCAGAACTCCATAGAGATTTCGGTTTCTGTACGTCTCGGATGCTGTTTGTATTTTATCCGCTAATACAAATGTAACACGCATAGATGGTCGAATTGGCAGTGTTGCCAAATACGCAAATAAGTACGGCATTGACAGGGTGACACATAATTACCACAATACCGTTTATAAGGTGCTGATGTGGTGTATTTTCTTTTGAGACATTTTTATTTTTATAACATTATGTTTGAAACCCTCGATCACTATAGACTATCGATTAAAAGTTCACTTATTATTATTCTACAAAATTTCGTTAGATAATCCTGGAGTTTATTTGTTAGTTTTCCTTTAAAGCCATTTCACTTCCGATATCATTTCTATGCCATTAAAATGCTAGAAAAAGGTAATCGATAATTTTCCATTTGTCTCTTCACGAATCCTTGAACCAACACTTACTCTATTGCCAATGACAACAACAAATCAAATCTTTTGTTTTAGCAAAAACACTGAAGAGCGAAAAAACAAAAACTTAAAATTGTTTCACAAATAAAACGAAAAAAAAAAAAAAACAGCGAGAGGAGCTCAGATTACAAGCAGAAAATTACAAGAACAACAACAACAGTAACATTGATAAACAGAGCATATCTCATCATACGCAGGCAAAGCAATCCATAAGGCGGCGGCATACAGTAATGACAAAAAACGGACAGACAGGCATATGAGCAAATATATTTGACAATCAAACAAACAAATGCGCAAACATTCAGACCTATCGGTGAGGAAAAAAGAAGTGAGTGAACGAAAGAATGAATGAATAAATGATTGAATGGAGTGAGGGAAGCAAAGAATCATCGACATCACTTTTCATATTTTTTATTCAGACAAAAAAAGCAACAAAAATTTTTGGTAGTTGCCAAGAGAGATGACAGTTGTTTGATTTGTGCGTAACTCGAAATGGAATTTCATTTTGAGTTTAACGAGCTCCGTTATATAGTTAGAAAGCGTTAAAAGGTTTCTTTTAATGGTTTTTTGTCGGAGTCTCAAACAAAACAAATAAAAATTGAATACGAAGACAAATAAAAAACAAATACAAGTACAGGAGGAGTACATGCAATTTGAAGTCTCGAGCAATATTTGGAATTGCTGCTGTTGTTTTTTAGCATGAGTGTAAGTACTTCTGAAAGGCACCTGTATTTGAACAGTTAGAAAGGAAAACATTCACACATCGGTATGGGAGAAAGAAAGGTTGCTTTCAATGTGGAAAAAAGCATCATCGTAAAGTTACTGTAACAACTGGAAAGGAATTATTCTGGTTACCACCATATACACGGTACTGGCAGTCATAATAAAGGGAAGGCTTCGAAGAAATATTGGCAACATATTGCAAGATTAACAAGCAGAATTCCGACCAAATAGAAGATGTGTAGATTAGACATCATCATACAACATACAACACTATCACCACGAAAAAAATCATGCTACAAGGTCAACCAGTCGAGTATGCGTATTAGGGTATACTATCTACGAACAGAACATACACATTAAAGAGACCGAAAAGCCGAACATGGGAAAACACGTAATACGATCCCCACCTTAAATTTCAGTTCCCTCACGTTAACCAACCGGTACCCTTGACAAGGTCAATCAACTTCGACAGAGACACATCCCTAATACAGTCTAGATCATGGAGGTGACAGCCACCCAAGTGCCTTAGTGTAAGCTTCCATAGAACGGGACAGTCACAGAGAAGATATTGAACTGATTCCTCTTCCTCTTCAACCTGATAGCTCCTACAGTAGCCATGATCAGGGCGTCATATATACATCTATCATACGAACTGACACACACTTTTCTGTAATAATGCCTAAAGAAGACTGATCGACCCCCTTCTAAACCTAAGAAGAGACTTAGTTCTTTCCATAGAAAGTTAAGGTCAAAACATTATGGATATTCTAAAAGTGCTGATATTGGTTGACCTGTGTTCCATCTTGCTCAGTGACCGTCTGTCTATCAAGCTCGTCAACGCACCCAGAGTGGCAAAGGACCCTCTAGAAGAACACTCATTATAAATTTCATTCCCTCAGCTATCCGCTGACTCGAAACCCCATATCTGTTCGATATGATTTCGTTCCACCCGGGACAGTGAGCGAATGCAGCTCAGGCGACATTTCGATTTTATCAAGTATAAGGCCTAGAGGCCTCCAGATTTAATTCCCAAATACTTTTAACAGCTCTGTCTATAGCGTTAACTCACGCATAAGAAACGCTATAATCATAGTTTAGTTTGAGGCAGACTCTGAGGTCCAGATCATCAGGGAAGAAACCCTACCCCGTACCCGTTTTCATCTTCGAGCTATCGGTATAGATCGCGACTGTGTCATCTCGGAAGATATATCCGGTAGCCGCTCTTGCCTAGAAGTTATCATACTGCCGTAAGCTCTACCGAAGTTCAAAATATTGGCTAAATATTTTGTCCGATGCGTCAGTATCGGTCCACCTACTTTCTGTAGGATGGTACCATACGAACGTGCCTCATGTTGTCCACATCTGCACCGATGTGGACAACATGTTGACGTAATCGAATAAGTGTTGCCCCTTAGAAGGCCAAATGGCGAACTTGTGACGGCTGTGGAGGGTTAAGCAGAGGTTTGAGTTGTTTGGTGGTGATTTTCTGGCAGTAAATGGACGACCCGTAGGTTATGAATGTATATGCGTCTGTATGTTTGACCAACAAGGAGATGGCGAGTTCTATCAGAAGTGAACGGAATGTCGTGCTTATAAACCGTAATAACGGGCGAGGATGATTAACAAGGTTGGTGTTCAAATCTTTTCCAATGGAATCAACTTTAGAGTTACTCACTATTGAGACTGGAGCAAAGTCGTCTATAGGCCTTTTTAATAAACTTCGCATCATTACGGAACGCTCTGTAAAATGAAGTTCGTCAATGTATTTATGCTTTATAGACTTCGAGAAAGTCTTCGACAAACTCAGCCATGATGTGATATAGAGTGCGCTGGATTGAAAGAGAATCCCACTTAGACTCACTCATCTCGTCAAGAATTTATATCGCAATCTATCTAGCAGAGTTAGACATGATAAGCTGCTAAGCGGGCCGAATGGCAGTGATATTGAGGTCCGGCAAGGATGTGTTCTGTTGCTATTGATCTCTAGTAAAATTCTGAACATGATTTTTAAGATGGCCCTCTTTAGAGGGACATCCGTCCAATGAACGTTAGCGCAAGAATATTGAAAACCTCTAGCACCTCTTTGATTTTTGATTTTTCGAAAAAAGTTTTCTTCAGTGATGAAGTTCATTCCTCACTCGGTGGTTAAGACAATAAGCAAAATTGTCACATATGGGGCTCGGAGAACCTAGAAGTGATTGTGAAAAAGCCGATCGAATTCTTTTTTTTTAAATGACGCTGGAGGAACCAATTCATAGCGCTATGGCCGTATGGTGACCGAATTTTCTGGCTTACAATCAAAGATTTTGAATAGGAAGATATGTGTGTGGTTTCAACGATACGATGCTACGAGCCACACAACCCAATCGATTTTGGCTTTATTGCATAAGAACTTTCCCGGTCGCGTAATATCCCCTTACGGGTAGAGACGCGCAAAGGCTGCAGTCACCGGTGAATGATTTTTGTCGAGGTTGTAGAACAATTGAGAAAGAGGAGAATGTGGCCCACTTAATTTACCAGTGACCGTCTATAGCTCGACGTAGTTTAATTACACTTGGCTCGCTCTTTCTTGGTAGCTTATCGGAGCTATCGACCATTGATATCAGGTTAATAGCCAGGTTCATTAGACTGTCTAGCTGGTTTCCGACTTGATTTAACTGTCAAGACCGGATAATCTGGAAACAGTGACTAGCAGATAGTCACCGCTTCATGTGTGTGCCTTGATTTAAAGAGGCTGCGACTACCTTCTAATATCTCGATTAATGCGATTCAATTGGCCACCAAGATCATACGGTTTGATACGATAAGAATCTTTTTGGTGGAGGCTACGTGAAAGAGCATGGCTACACGGTTAATTCTTTAACGTTTGACCTTTTGAACACCAACATTCGTCTAGTTATCGCCGACGGTATGTGTGAATCATTGATGTACTCTAGGAGGAAATATCTAGCTGCCTTTCAGAAACGAGGTAGGGAGTTATCGCTGTTGGTACCAACCAACATCCTGAATTTCGTCAGATCGACAAGGTTCGGGGAGATATTTACCTATAATATCTCCTATATGGATGGAGGGCTCTACAATAGATTGAGTGGTCGCAGTACTTTTACACTTTAATAATAATAAATAATGAGTTATCGCCGAAATACCACGCAAAATGTCCGAAAAAGTGTTCAAAAACTACCTCAAAAGTATCGTCCGCTACTATCACTCCAGAGGCGGTCTTTTAAATGACATTGTATTTCGTTCTTAATGGCAGGGTAGAAGCATTGTAATAAAATAAAGGTTTCATCGAAATCATAGCTTAAGACCTGTTTTATTTAGTTTTACTTTTGAAACTGAGAAATGGATAACCCTGCATAGGGGATCATATCATTACCTAGAGTGAAACAAAGCAGATACTATTTATATGATTTAATAGACAAAAGGATGAGAAAGCGTGGTGTAGAGGCTGGAGAGTATGCAACGCAAGCGGCCTAGGTTCCAAATCCAGTATAGGAAAAACTTAATTGCGGTTTCGAGTGTTTAATAAAACCATCCAAACAAATCCATTTAAAAAAGCCACCCTGATCTTCCAGCTTACTTCTGGCGTTTAAGACAAACATCAGACTAACGATCAGCAGAAAAACGCCACCTACTGGGAAAAAGAATCACCACCACCACTTAGTAAGGTCACTGGCGACCAGTCCGGGGCCGTTGTGGTGCCGAAACTGTAGGCGGCACGTGTTTGAATTTACACCCATGTGTCACTAAGCCTGACCAGAGGTATTCTGGGTGCCACAGAAATCGGGAGACCCAAGGATTCCGATCTCTGCCCGATTGTTGGTGTAGTGTAGTAGCAGTAGTGGTGTAGTAGTAGTAGAATACACGCATACAACACAAACGATCCAGGTTCGAATCCCCAGAAGTGGAAATGACGATATAAAATGTAAATGTGGTTCCGTGTGCTTAATAAATGAACTGCAGCCTCCTTCCAGATAAATGCTTTTAAAAGAAGCCCATTGCGGCCTGCTAGCTTACCTCTGGTGATGCTGACAAGCATCAGACGAATGTTCAGTAGATAACGCCACCTACTCTGAAAAAATTTATAATGCTAAGTGTGGACCACCACCACCACTTATGGATACCGGGTGTATTCTACACTCACGTGTCACTAATCCTGACCAGAGGTATTCTGGTGCCATGGGATTCCGGTCTCTGCCCGCCTGTTGGGTAGGCCCCCTTGTGGGAGCTTCGTGTTGGCTGTGGTGTAGACCTAAAGCGCGGCAGAGCGCGAGCTCGGTGCTGTGACCATAACACGGCAGGAGTTTAGATAGTCTCCGACTGCTCACCAAGGTGTGAAGGCTATGAGTGTCCTAATAACACGCCTTTTAATTGGTACTCACTTGTGATATTCACTCGTGGGTGTCACAGGTGGGGGCGTTGGTGGACGTATCGTATTCATTCGTGTCATTAGGGCATCGTGTAGTATGCCGTACGGCGAAAACTCACGTATACTCAGATGTCACTACACACAATCATATGGATACTAGCCATAGTAGATTTATCATCAAACCAATTGATGTTTTTTGGCAAGCCAAAGGAGTGACGGAAAAAAATAGACAAAAATATATAAAAAAAACTCACCTGATTTTTAAGCAAACCTCGTATTAGCATTAGGATATGTCCTGCCTACAAATTTTATTTAATTGTTCAATTATATTTTTCTAATTTTAGTTTTAATTACAAGGATTTCTTAATATCCTTCTATAATCCTTAGAATTCTTTTTCTATACAAAACAAAATATGTTTTTTTGTTGCTCCCCATTTAATACTTGACAAATTGACAGCGAATTGTCATCTGTTAAAAGAATTTCAAAGAAGATTTTATATTTTCTGATAACAAGAGGCTTCTTTATAACGCTGGTTTGTTATAAATCCTGCAGGAATAAAAATAAAAATCAACGTTAAGTTGTCATGAGCAAATCAACAACAGAGGCTCTCTTGTCTTGAGCGTTGACAATAGCATTTCAACACTGCATAGCATTACGCACAAAAATAAAAAACCGAAATTTGAAAAAAAACCTGACCCATTTAATGAAATATTTGGCTGGTTTTAACAAAAACGATTCCTTAGAACCAGATTTTTTCTTTTTATAAGAAAAAAATAAAAGAATTCAAACGAATTAAAGCCACAAAAACGAAAATACATAAAGAAATGAACAACAAAGAGAAAAAGGATCATAATTGTCTGTCTTTAACTGTCAAAATTTCAACAACAATCCATACATACAAACAAACACACTCTCACCAAAAAGTAGTTTTTAAATGGTTTTTAAGGTTATGTTGTGCCTGATTTAATGGCTACTGTTTGAAGGATTAAAAAATGATCGGTTTTATGTCTTATCAGTTTTAAATCCTTATAAAAGGAAGAGCATTTTATACTTTTGAAAAATCAAAAAATCAATCTTTTGAGCCAGAGAGCAGCAGTAATTCTTATTTTAATTACTTTTATTTGGTAGCTGCTCTAGTTTTTAATTAAAATGTAGCCTGGAATTTCTTATGCCCTTAAGTCTAATTACCTGAAAATGTGTGTTTGCTTTTAAGCCCATATTTTTATAAGTGAGGTTAGATTTTTTGTTGCTGATAACGAAATTGAGGTAAGATTTGATTTTTGCTGATAATAAGTCTTATACTCGTATGTATGTATGTATGTGGGCGGTCATAATGATGGCAAAATATTGTATAATATTTACGTATGATAAGCCTTTTCAGATGAAAAAAAAAAAAATCTAAAATTGCAAACCTTAAGTCATCGAGTTTGGAAGTCAATAGAAAGTAAATAAATTTCTTGAAAAGATAAAAAAATATTTGAAGATTTTCGGCAAAAGACGAGGGTGGGCCATTTAAAAGTCTAAATTTTAAAATGCAATAAAACAAAAACGTTTTGAAATTTCATCAAATTTATTTTTTTGTTGTGAAGTACTATTGTTCCGGCTTGAAATGAAATATTATTTTATTCATATGGCTGCCGGGGCTGGCCTTACAATACCCCATTAAATCGGACTAATTATCGAGAACCTTTTCGAGTGTATGGACTTGTATCTCGGCAATGGTAACACGAACGTTGGCCTTTAAATGCTCAATTGTCTCTAGCTTGTCGGCATAATACTTGTCTTTAACGACGCCCCACAGAAAATAGTCCAACGATGTCAAATCGCAGCTTCTTGGTGGCAAACTGACTTCACCATTTCGGCTAATTAAACGGCCATCAAACGTTTGATGCTATAAATCGATTGTGGCCTGAGATGTGTTTCAAGTTGCACCGTCCTGTTGAAACCAAACATTGTTCACATCAATACCATGATGAGTAGGCACAAAAAAATCGTTACGATAGGTGTCTCCATTGACAGTAATAGTTGCGCCGTCCTAATTTGCAAAGAAATATGGGACAATGGTGTTTTATTCGCACCACAAGCCGCACCAAACATTTACTCGTAATGGGTGCATTGGCTTCTGTAAGACCACGTTTGGGTTTTCTGAGCTCCAAATACGCAAATTTTGCTAATTAACGTACCAACCAAGATGAAAGTGAGCTTCATCCGAAAAGATGGCGTTAAATGATGATAAATTTCCAATAAATCTCAACGTTGCTCAAGCGTAAATCGATTAATTTTGTTTAGTGGGGATAATGTACTGAATTTAATGACAGAATAGAAAGACATAAGTATTGTCAGATTGAAATAACCGCTGGCTCGAATTTAAACCAATAGGTATTTTGACTTTTACCGCTTAAAATTAGTAGCTTCGTATTAGGGTTGCCAACTTCAGAAGACATTACAATATGACAGGTTCAACGCCCATTTGTCCAATTCTGCCTACTTTTTGTCTATTGGTTTATATTGACTACTGCCAATCAGACCGAATTCTAAAACTTTAGCTGCAACTGTTCTCAAGACATAATAAAATCAATATTTACTTTGTGTGGGAGGTACCAAGCCAACTTGTCCAACTGCGCCCAATTTTCGACAGATGATTTGTACTGACTATGAAGCCAAATGAATGTCAAATCGCAGCTTCGTGGTGGCAAACTGACTTCACCATTGCGGCTAATTAAACGGCCATCGAACGATTGATGCTATAAATCGATTGTGGCCTGAGATGTGTTTCAAGTTGCACCATCCTGTTGAACCCAAACGTCGTTCACATCAATACCATAAAGAGCGGGCACAAAAAAAGCGGTTATCATGGTAAGCTAGTTGTCTTCATTGCGCCAACCTCATTTTCAAAGAAATATATGCCAATGATGCCTCCGCTCCACAACCTGCACCAAACAGTCACTCATAATGGGTGAATTGGCTTCTGTAAGACCACGTTTGGGTTTTCGGAGCCCTAAATACGGCAATTTTGCTTATTAACGTATCCACCAAAATGAAAATGAGCTTCATCCGAAAAGATGAATTTTAGTGATGATAAATTTCGAATAAATCCCGACGTTGCTTAAGCGTAAGTCGATTAGTTTCGTTCAGTGGAGATAATATATTGAATTTTGTGACCGAATGGAATGGCATAAGTATTGAACCGCTAATTAAAATTTAAACCGATAGATGGCCCACCTGTTTTATATGATACCAGGAATAAGCTTCGATTTAGTTTGAATTGTACGCTGTGGTAGTTTTTTTGCACATTTTGCACAGTCTTTCTTGACTGAGTGCCAATTTTGTTTGTATACAACACAAACGGCTCAGGTTCGAATCTGCAGGAAAGGCCATCAAGAAAAAATTTTGTGGCGTTTTCGAGTGTTTAATAAAAAGACTTCAACCCTCCTCTAAACAAATCCATCTAAAGGAAGCCACCCTTATCTTTCAGCTTACCTCTGTCGATGACGACAAATATCCCACGAGTGATCAGGAGAAAACAGCACCTACACACCACAATGCTAAGTAAGGCTGATCACCACCACTTAGCAAGGATCTTCACCACTACACTGTCGTATAGATACAGTACAGTAGATTAGTTATCTACTTAGCTTGAAACTCAACTTGATTAATGAAACTGAAAGCAAGTTATGCTTAGAGGAGTGACGGAGTTAAAAATAGGTGTAAATAACTGGACTTAGTAACATCATAAAATTCATTACGCTACACCTGATTTTTTTTTTTTTTTCGGAAATTCCCTCCATTAGAGTGACTTCGTTTTTTTTTGTCAAGATTCTGTGATTTGTACTATAAAACCTCTGACAAGGCCCTTTGTCAACCAGTTTAAACCATAGATTCGTTATAGTTTTTCTATTTTTATGTTTTTCTTCTCCTTAAAAATGTGTGAATTAATTTATTTTTTTTTATTTTTCTGTTTCTGTGCGTTTATTATTATTTTGCATTTTTAAGGTTTCAACTTGTATTTGTTTTTGGTTTTTTAAAATAAAATTTATAGTTATTTTGCTGTTGTTGTTACTGTTGTTTTGTTTCATCTCTCTTCTACATTTGTGTCTCCACCACATGATTTCCTGTCACATTAATTTACACTTTAATGGATTTCAAAGTAGAATCTATTTTTACTGATTTTTGTTGTTGTTTTTTTTTTTGTTTTCCTGTACATATTTTAACACTTTTATGTTGACAAGCTGTGTGTCTCTTTCAAGTTTTAAGAAATTCTTTGTTTTTTCGCTTTTAAGTTGCTTTGTTGCTTGGCTTCAAAAGACAATTGCCCTTTGATGGATTAAGTATGTGTATCAATATAATATGGGGCCCAAACTAGAGGATTATATAGTGAAGGTGATGGGAATGATTGGCAAAGCTGATCAAAGGAAATTGTTTTAAGCTGGCGGCTGGCTAAGTTTGATGGAAAGATCAAAGTACTTCAGAGCTCAACTATTGACTTGATGGAACGTCTAGAGCTAGGTTTGTCTTCGGCATACTCTCTATATTCTTAAATCAACTTTAAACCATTCTTTGCTGCGAATATTCATTCATCGTAAACCTTCGTTCGAGTGTTTTAGAGTTTTTTTTTTATAAAAAATTTTAAACAAATTCTTTGATAAATTTTTCGACAGCAGAAGATCGATGGACTGGATTTCATATGACTAACTTAACCATCAACAAGTCTAATTTTTCGGACTAATAACTATACAGATTGGCAATATTTTCAAACAATACTTTAAAATATGAACTTATCCATTGATGAATCCACATACACGCAGCTATTAAAAGACGATATAGAGTTGGTTACTACGTTAATACAATCTACAGCATCGGAAAGTACTCCAAAAATTCAATTTAAAAGCTTTGTAACGCGTTATCCAATAAATATACGTTAAATGATTGCACATAAGCCAGAGTGAGAAAAAGGTGACAACAAACAAGAGCTCCAATTGACAATTCACGTCTTGCATATAATGTGAGTATGGAGTTTAAAAAATTTAAAGATGGGTCATTTCAAACCTATTGTTACTAAAATAAACAATACCTTTGCAACAGTATTGTGGGCTTTTGGTCTATTGGGTTGTGTCAAGGTTGTTAATATGTCGCCCTGGCAATGCCGTAGTTATTTGTGTGTTTGGCAGCATTGCCAGTTCGATCATCTTTGGGTGTTACATTTGAAATTAACGGCAATAAATCGTAAGTTGTAAGAAGAACAAGAATATTAGGAAGTAATTTAATTAATTTAATAAAAGGCGGCGGCCTAAGCATTAATGAATTCAGTTAACATTTTGCAGTCATAAAGTAAAGTCGTGCTTAGGCGTAAATAAATGTGTTGTATAAGCGAATATTAAGTGCAAGATAAATAAGTTGAAGACTGTATGACTATATTATTACATATATACTGTGAGGAAATACACACTGTAAAACAACAACAACGTGGGATTTAATATGTATTGACGCAATTAAAAAGAATTCAAACGTTTTAAAAAGGTTGAAACGTAACACTATTTAAAAGAATTTAGCAACGAAATATTCTCCAATTATTCGCATGGCTAACGTACAGTGAGCCAAAACAAATACTAACAAGGCAATATAATTCTCAGATTTTTTGGAGAAAGTTTTTATTGCAGACGATCATGAAGGAACTTTTAATTATTTTCGAAGAACATACAACTTTATTTTAAACTTTCTTAGATCTTTAATGGATCATTTAGAATGCGATATGTCCCTTGTTTTTGGAAAGTTTCAGAGGGAATAACATTATTCTATCCTGGAAACCCGTTAACCGATGTGAAGTCTTGTAGGCCAATTTCATTACTGCCAATATTATTGATATTATACGGAGAGGTTTTCTTAAGCTGTATTAAGCCCATTATTGACAATAGTGAAAGCATATCTAAACATCAATTTAGGTTCAGAAATGATACATTCTACGATTGATCAGGTTCACCGAATAAAGTGAATATTTATTTGTCTACATCTTCAAAATGGTAACAGAAAGTCTCAGTTTTGCTCAATAAAAACCATCAGTAAAAGGATGGCGTTATTAGACAAGTGGGCATGGTATCTTACATACAAAGTTAATATTGATTTTAGTATATCTTGAGAACGGTTAAAACTAAAGTTCCAAAACTTGGTCTATTGCTTCATAGCTAATACAAGTCATCAGTCAATAAGAGGGCGGAATTAGACAAGTGGGCGTGGTACCTCATATAAACTAAATATTTATTTCCTTATATCTTGAGAACATTGAAGTCAAAAGCTTCTGAATTTAGTCTGCATGACTTCATAGTCAGTACAAATCATCTGTCGAAAATTGGGCGCAGTTGGGCAAGTTGGCTTGGTACCTCCCACACAAAGTAAATATTGATTTTACTACGTCTTGAGAACAGTTACAGCTCAAGTTTTAGAATTCGGTCTGATTGGCAATAGTCAATATAAATCAATAGACAAAAAGTAGGCAGAATTGGACAAATGGGCGTTGAACCTGTCATATTGTAATGTCTTCTGAAGTTGGCAACCCTAATACGAAGCTACTAATTTTAAGCGGTAAAAGTCAAAATACCTATCGGTTTAAATTTGAACCAGCGGTTATTTCAATCTGGCAATACTTATGTCTTTCTATTCTGTCATTAAATTCAGTACATTATCCCCACTAAACAAAATTAATCGATTTACGCTTGAGCAACGTTGAGATTTATTGGAAATTTATCATCATTTAAAGTCATCTTTTCGGATGAAGCTCATTTATATCTTGGTGGGTACGTTAATAAGCAAAATTGCCGTATTTGGAGCTCAGAAAACCCAAATGTGGTCTTACAGAAGCCAATGCACGAATTATGAGGCATCATTGGCATATATTTCTTTGAAAATGAGGATGGCGCAACCATTACGGTCAATGGAAACAACTATCTCACCATGATAACCGATTTTTTTGTGCCCGCTCTTAATGGTATTGATGTCAACGATGTTTGGTTTCAACAGGATGGTGCATTTTGCCACACATTTCATGCCACAATTGATTTATTGTGTCAAACGTCTGATGGCCAAGAAGTTGCGATTTGACACGCTTGGACTTATTTTGTGCGGGGCTCCGTTTAAGACAAGTGTTATGCCGACAAACCAGAGGTAATTGAGCATTTGAAGGCCAACATTTGTGATGCCATCGCCGACATACGACCCCATACACTCGAAAAAGTTTTCGAAAATTCGTCCAATCGAATGGGGTACTGTGAGGTTAGCCGCGGCTGCCATATGAATGAAATAATATTTAATTTTTATCCGAATCAATTGTGCTTCACAACAAAAAAATAAATTTGGCAAAATTTCAAACCGTTTTTGTTTTTATGCATTTTTAGTTTCATACTTTTAAATTTCCCACCCTATAGATTCATTAAAGAAAAAAATGAAATAAGATTTTTGCAGTGCGTGCTAGAAGCTTTAATCGAGAAACGATGCTTGACATGTAATACGATTAATTAATTAATTGAAAAAATGACGTCTATAGACGTCAAATTATTAATTGGTTCGTCTTATAACATGGTGGCCTATATTTCTATGAGTTTGGTCTTTAGAAGTGTAAACCATATCCTATCAGCCCTTTAATACCATTTCACGAAGTCTTTGTCATCGAAAAGAGCGTCAAAAAGCTAACTTAAAAGCTTTCATTTGAGAAGAGTTGCATAATGATGGTTGCTACGTATGTCAGCATTCCACAGCTCTAATTCTAATTAGTTAATGAATGAATTACGAGGGCGGATTCATATTGAAGCTACCTAAGTAGTCAATGTAGTCTCCTTTTGGCTCAATACACTCAGTAAGACGATTTTTCAACTTTTATACCATCTGAATAATACGATTTTGGGAACTGCTCGAAATACGCATTGGTTTCGGTAATCACTTCTTCGTTTGAGATGAATCTTTTTCCTGCGAGTCATTTTTTCAAGTTTGGAAACAGGAAAAAGTCACTAGGGGCTAAATCTGGGCTATAAGCTGGATTCCAAGTGGATTTCTCGTAGTTTTAGCATTTTAGCTGGTGAATCGGTGCGTTGTCTTGAAGAAACAGCACTTTTTTCTTGTTTAAATGTGGTCGTTTTTCCTTGATTGCATCAACCAATTGATCCAATAATGCACGATAATACTCTCCTGTGATTGTGGATTCATTTTCATGATAATCGATGAGCAATATTCCGTGTGCATCCCAAAATACGGTGGCCATAACCTTGCCAGCCGATTTCGCTGTCTTCGCCTTCTTCAGAGCACTTCCACCAGCATCCACCCATTGCTTCTAATGATTTTTGGTTTCAGGTGTGTAGTGGTGGACCCACGTTTCATCAACAGTTATTAATTTACGCCAAAAATCAGCAGGATTATGCTTTATCATGTCCAAGCACCGCTGTGAAGTGATCTGTCGAACTCGTTTTTGTTCAACACTGAGCAAACGCGGCACCCATCCTGCCGATAGCTTCTTCATATGCAAATATTCATGCAAAATGTTGAACACACGTTCATATGATATGTTTACCATTTCAGCAATCGCACGTATTTTGACCGGGCGATCATTCGTAATGATATCGAGGATTTTCTTGATATTTTCTTCAGTAACCACCTCTTTTGGCCTTCCTGTTGATGGTATTGTTGAAGTGGTTGTTCGGCCCCGTTTAAATTCAGCAATCCAATATTTTACCATATAATCTGACGGAGCAGATTCGCCGTAATGTTTATCAAGCTTTTCTTTTGTCTCTTTCGCCGTTTTGCCTTTCAAATAATACTCGTAGTGTTTAATAACTACACGAAATTCACTTTTTTCCATTTTCCAAGAAATACAAAAATTGCTTACTTCAAACGACTACAACAAATAAACTAATCGATGAACTTGGCTAAAATTTTAACAGCTGACGTTTGACAGATCGTAATTTAAAAGAAAGAAAAAGTTTTTGTGTTTGTGCTGCCATCTAGCGCTAGGTAGCTTCAATGTCAATCCGCTCTCGTTATTAAAATGACGTCAGTAGACGTCAAAGTATTAATTGGTTCAAATTATAATATGGTGGCCTCTATTTCTATGAGTTTGAAAACTTAAAATTGTCTTTAAATTCTGTCCTATCAGCGTTATAATGTCATTAAACAAAGTCTTTAAAAAGGGAAACGTGCTTCAAAATACTAACTTAAAAGCCTTTCGTGAAAATATGCATAATTGCGGTTTCTACCGATGAGAGAATGCCACAGCTCCAATTATAGATATTAAACGTTAACTCCTTACTTTTTAAAGTTCTACAGTTGTATTCAATTAAAGTTTTTTTTTTAATTTTTTTTCAATGTTTTTACGTTCTAACAACTCTTTAGTAATCCCGCAGAGTACTCCCTGCTCCTTAATTGTCATGCAGTTAATATTTTTTAATTTAATTTTTTTGTTTGTCATTTAATGGCTTCTTATTTCCACCAACAGACATTATTTGCATTTTATGAATTAAAATAATAATAATAATGGCGCCATAGTTAAATAATAATTTCAGTTTTTTCTTTGTGTTTGATCCGGTACAAGTGCTAAGAGTACAACAAGAAAACGTGAGTCACACAAATACTGACAAAAATGAGAAAAAAAATAGGCCCTTAAGCCATTAATAATCATAATATTTTTAACCACAAATAATTGTTATAGAAAAAGGCAATAATTTTAATAAAAAAAAGGGAAATATGAATACCCGTCTCTGATGATCAACAACAACGCCATTATCAACGCCATTGTTGTCATCGAAAGTTAAGAGGAAGATGAAAAAAAATAGTTATTTATTTGAAGAGAAAAATACAAATTATTTGCCTATAGGAAGTACGAAAAAGGAAATTTTCTATTTTAACTAAAAAAATAAACATCAACCAACTAAGCCTTTATGTTTAAATAAATTTCCCAAAGACAGCAAAAGAAGAAAACTGGCAGTTGTTATGTTGATGATGTACTTTTTTTGGGCCTTAACGGCAGTGTGATAGCACCAGTAGTAAGTAACAGCATCGCAAAACAGCAAAACAATAGCAAACAAAAGCGTACAAAAAATGAGAGAAAAATCATTGAAATCTGAAACCACAAAATGTGTGTTCTAAACCGGGTAGTACGAAAATGTGATTTTTTTTCTTGTTCAAACAACAAATACAAGCATAACGGCAATAATTATCATCATCGTTAACATCATTATCATCGTCATCATTACGGCCGACATTAAAAATCATAAAAAAAACTGAACATCAGCAGCATCGTTAGCAAATCATAATAATAACAATAAAACAACAACAACGACAAATAGTAAAAGTATAATGAGAGCAAAAAAATAAAAATAAAAGAGAGCAACACAACAGCCGTTTCAATAGTAACCGAAGCTTAGTATTAACACACTAACAGAAAGCCACAAGCGAATAAGAAGGACTACAAAACTCACTCTTACACACACACACACATACATACATACACAGTTATAAATATAAACTACGTTGTCAACGCATCATACTCGCATGTGTATTACTAATACTAATACATGCAGAGTGTGAGTGTAGTACACACACTGTGCTTAATAAGACAACAAAATCTTTCCTGTAAAAGTAAGTAAGTAAAGTGAAGAAAGGCCCTGTAGGAAATTCAACAAAAATTAATACATTTTTGTTACTGCTACGTTTTAACCTTTTTAAAACGTTTAAGCTCTTTTTAAATGCGTCTAAATAAAATAAACACCATTTTGTTGTTGTTTTACAGTTTTTAAAGGGGTGCTACATTATCAAACATTTGTTTGCAAACATCGCAAATGGCCAATTGCATTCAAGGAAAAGTAAGTTATCCATGTATGCGATTGGCTATTTGCGATGTTTGCAAACAAATATTTGAGAATGTATCACCCCCTTTATAATTGTATACTGTAAAGGGGGTGAAACATTGGCAAACATTTGCTTGCAAACATCGTTTGACAATGTATCACCCCCTTAAAACCTCTGATACATTGGCAAACAATGCGTTTGGCCATTTTTATTTTTCACGCATACATGTAAGAGGTTTGCTGATACATTGGCAAGCATTTGTTTGCAAACCGCGTATATGCATACGTGAAAATAAAAATAACCAATCGCATACATGGAGAACTAACAAGCAACTATTTTTATTTTTAACGACATGATGTTTGCCAATGTATCGGCGGTTTAACTATACAGTCTCCAACTTATTTATCTTGCACTTAATATTCGTTTATAGAACACTTTTATTTATGCCTAAACACGAATAACTATCTCACTCTATGCAATGCGCCAGCAATTCATTATCAACTTCGAATATTCTTGTAGTGGCTACAAATTTCTATTTATTTACGTTACATATACGAGTATGTACACAAGAGCCTTGACACAAACCAAATAAAGTTTATAGCTAAAATCTCACACTACAGTGCTGGATGTGGTGTATTTTCTTTTTAGGCATTTTAATTTTCGTAACAATACCACATCTGGTTTCTTTAATCAAGTTGAGTAGGAAACCCACGAATTGTTCACAGTCTAACAAGGCAATCTAGTAACAGCTAGATTAGGGTCTGATAACAAAACCATCATCTTTTTATAGTCGTTTTTTGAAACACGTATTGCCAACTGGCTATTGGTACAATCCGAATGTTCGAAACCAATTAAAGCGTTTTCCAAAGCAGATACTTTAAAATAAACACTCTCTTCAGTAAATGTTACCAATGGCAAAGTTTTTCGTCAAGGGATCCCGAAATGTTTCGAGAACTCTGTCCATTTTACGCAGTGAGGTTGGAGAATCATCTTCGGTCCTGGATGATATAGTTTTGGATCTATGCTTTGGCAGATTTAAGATTGAATTGTTCTAATATGGCATTAATTCGGAGAGAGTTTGATAGAATCTGGTATATCGATGGCTCCAAAATGAATAACTGTGTCGGTGCTGGTGTTCGTGGACCCAGCTGAGACCTGTCGATCCCAAGCATCTGAGGAGGATGGTGGTCACAGATGTGGATACTTGTAGGCTGTGTTCACAGCCATCAGAGACAGCGGAACACATAATGTGTGAGTGTGGTGTTCTTGATAGCTCTAAATGGAACTGTATAGTTAGGTATAGAGTCTCACTGCATGACATATCCATCATTATGGCTTGAGATATGCTGGTGTTCGTTAGTATGGCAGCAGATCTACTAAACAAACTGTAGTTTGAAAAGGGCACAATATATGCTATGGGTTGCAGTGTACTGCAATAGTGCCTGGTTTGTATGACCATAATGATGACAATAACGGTCAAAAAGTCCTGCCCACCCAGTGAATATGCTAGTGCTGGGTTTGCTCATTCTGTACAGGGGCTTTTTACGGGCATAGTGACACGTTAGTGCCCTCGAAAGTGTGTACCGGCTTTTCCCATGCAGTCTTAGAGCCAACTACGATCTTTTAACTCAGAAACCTTTTAGGGTGATCCAGGACACTATAATCGTTCTATTGTTTCCTCGCGATGAATGCTTTTTATTTTTTTCTTCCAGTCCAGTGAAAGTTCCCTCAGCCCTCCATTTCGGCATAGATATCCGCCATCACAATTATCTTGTGTGTCTTATAGCCCGACAGCCAAACCAGTGTAATCTGACCTTGAGTTGTTGTTCTTATCATTCATCTCCTATTCTGAGTCTTAGGAGTTGAGCCACTTTTTTTCCAGAGTGATCTGGAAAACAGAGTTATCGTGTTCGCGCTACTAATAAACAGATGCTGGACATATGTACCAGATCTGAGTTGTGCTGGAACAATGCTTGACTCTCTAGGAAGATCTTTTTTATTGTTCGCCACGGGGGTAGGCGGCCACTAAAAACGACATTCTCGTGAGAGTCTCTCAATTTCAACCGCTTCACGATGAATGTCTTTTAGAGATGTCTTATATGCGTTCAGATCTAAGGGATCTCTGAGATGTAATTGGATCTTACCTTCATAGTGGCGAAGAACTGACCTAACATTACTAAGAGGAGCGTTAAGGAATGCAATCTGATAATTGGGACTTTCCTTTCAATGGCAAGTCAGTATAAACTGCTTTTTGAGCAGGGTATTATGTTCTCTGGCAATCAGGATCTTCGATTCTTCTTGAAAGTGTTGTTTCGACATTTTCTGAACGCAGCTGTAGTGGTCCTTAGTGATGCATTTTGTCATCTCTGAAGATTTGCCCACTGTGTTGGGGGCTCACTGCTGAAGACTACACGGGCACTGCTTTATCTGATTAGTCAGGTTAAGAGCGCATTCAGTGTTGCTCTGGATATTAAAGCACTACTGCTAAGGACCTTTAGGACCCATTAACTGTACGAAAGTATTTTGATACTTTCTTTCGTGTGTCGCCTGCTTTTCTAATATGAGTAAACACAGTTTCGCTTGGATGATAGTGGTGTCCTTTTTCAAGGGTACATTATTTCTGCTCCCATTCCTTCTTTGTCTGAAAAATGACCTTTACTTCCTGACTTGGCTGTGCACAGGATTCATGTGATCGTATTTTCTTAAAACCAAGTTCATTGCTAAAATTTCTTACCGGTCCTTTATCTGCATTACAAATGGAGTTTAAATGTGAAATGAACAGCAGACTTCTCCTGTCGTTAAAAAATGAACGGAAAGGATCTGTGTCCTGTATGCCAAAGCATTTCCAATACCAAAGAAAGAATGGAATTTAATTTTTTTTTGTTAAAACCTTTACTTTTTCTCCTCTACAATCTAAAGACACTTTTTCTAGAGGATAAATTTCGGGTTTATTTCACTTGCAAACTCACGCAGCATACAAATAAAATGGCGTGTTTGTGTTAAAAAAAAATATATTTCAATTCGTATGGCTAAGTAGGTTTGCCCCAGGAGTACTATGTACGCCTTGCCCTTTTGTTTAAAAACAAAAAAACTGCGGGTATCCTGATTGCGCATTTTGTGTGGCGATTATTTCGTTTGCTTTCGAATTTTCATACATACGAGTATATGGTTTGTCACTTGATTGTAACTGCTAAGCTGAAGCTATTCTTAGGGCACTAAACAAAAACAAAAACAGTATGAATTTCATTTCATTTGCCTGCGGTTTTGTTCTCTGTTTTTTTTCGATTTTTTTTTTTTGCCTTCAGTTTTAACAAATTTAGTCGTTTAATGCCTCTGGAGAAATGTGTGGGTTGGCTGTTCATATACCAGTCAGTTCGTATCGTATCGTATCATTTCATTCTATTGTTTACATAATTATGGCATTATTATGTGGGTTTTTTATTTATATTTACCAACCAACTCCAACTGTATAGTTGATGATGACACGGTATGTGGTCTTGGCTAGATTTTTTTCAAATTTTTTTTTTCTTTTTGGTTATTCCTGTAGTTTTACTTGCTAATGACGAAAACCTAAACGTTTAAAATCCATTTTTTGTTTTGTTTTATTCCTTAGTTTACACATTTGATGGCTTAATTTTTTATTTTATGTTTGCGGGTGCGGCCAAAATTAAAACACTAATTAATTTGGCATTAAATAACAAGGAGGTATGGTCTAGATGTAATCATTAAAGTGGGAAAAAGTGAAAGAGAACTTTTATTTGATTAAAGAATAAATAAGTTTTCAAATTTTTATAAAGTATGTAACGAAAGTGCCTTTAAACATTGGAATTTAAAATTCAATCCAAAAGTATGCCCACATGAGCTCTCAGTCGTTCCTATAGGGGTGTTAGTTGTTATGATAGATAGATAGTCTGGCTGCTATAGAAACACTGTGACTGGGTATTACGTCAACTTAGGCGTGGTTGCCTTTTGCAGGCAGACCCTTATGTCGATTCTGAACAGATACGGTGTTAAGCTGTGTTGGACTCCAGGGCAATGCTACATAATGGGGAACGAGACTTCTGATGTGCTGATGAAAAAGGTTGCAATGAAGTGTGTATTTGGCGAATGGGTATGTGAGTTTCACGATGAGTTTGTTTTCTGGTTTGATGGATCTATAGATTCGTTGAAAAATGGATGGTTCGTGGAGAAGCAGGGGAGACTGTAAAATCTCCTGGCTGCTGTGGCCTTCCTCCCAGCGCTAGTGTCTGTCGGGTGGATATCTACGCTATTTGAAAGGCCTGCTTACTGTCGGGTAATTCTTTTCAAAGTTAAGCAAATTTAAATCATAACATAGGGTGGGCCATTTGTTGTGAAAGAGTTCATCAACTTTGGTTCTACCATTACGAACGGTAGCGATATTAACCAGGAGATCCAGCGCAGAATCGCACTTATCAACAGATGTCATATTGGTCTCAGAGGGCAATTGAATAGTAGAGACCTATCGCTGTACGAAATTGTTATTTTACAAGTCACCCCACTTTTTCTCTATGGCGCAGAGGCATGGACATTGTTATATACCGATGTATCGGGTGGGCCATTTAAAAGTTTAAAATTAAAAATGCAATAAAACAAAATCGGTTTGAAATTTTGCCAAATTTATTTTTTAGTTGTGAAATACAATTTTTCCGGTTAGAAATGAAATATTACTTCATTCATATGGCTGCCGCGGCTGGCTTCATAGTTCCCCATACGATCAAACCAATTTTCGAGAACATTTTCGAGTGTATGCGGTCTTATATCAGCAGTGGCATCACGAATGTTGGCCTTCAAATGCTCAATTGTCTCTGGTTTGTCGGCATAACATTTGTCTTAAACGGAGCCCCACAGAAAATAGTCTTTTGCGGCCAACTGACATCACCTTTTCGACTAATTAAACGGCTATCAAACGTTTGACGCAATAAATCGCTTGCGGCATGACATGTGGAACCAAACATATTTCACATGAATACCATGAAGAGCGGGCACAAAGAAACGGATATCATGGTGCGATAGGTGTCTCCACTGACCGTAATGGTTGCGTCGTCCTCCTTTTCAAAGAAATATTGGCCAATGATGGGCCAATTAAGGCTATTGAGATCGACTACAAGCTGTCAAAAATAAAATACATGTGTGCATATAAGAAGAATTATATTATCGGCAACACGGCTACCGACTACACGACTACCGTTGTAGCCCGTAGACAACTAAGGCTAATTTCTAGTTTTCTTGACGACAACAAACAGTTTAGTGCTGTCAATGCAATGAGATGTACGAATAGGCGTTTTAAAAACGAAATACATTAAAAACGCGAAAAACATGTATATGGCACCACTGAAGAAGAATAATCATTCGCCTTCAAAACTGCATTGTGAAATTGTGGTATATTTGGTAATTATATGTCACGCTGTCAATGCCGTACTTATTTGCGTATCTGGTAGCACTGCCAATTCGACCAACTTTGTATGTTACATTCGATTTAACGGATATAAAATAGGGGATATGAGACATTTCCCGTACCTTCTAAACTATAGGCAATTAGGAATATAAAAAGGCTATTTTCCCTGCGTCACAGTCAGCTATCGTTTTGCTGTCATAAAATAAGTCGTGTCTAAGCTGAAATAAAAGTGTTGTATAAACGAATATTAGGCTGTTGTATTAAGATAAACCATATAAAAGTTATAGTGTAGGAAAATAAAAACCTGTAAACAACAACAAAGTGGTGTTAATTGTATTTTAACGGAATTTAAACGAACTTAAACGTTTTAAAAAGATTAAAACGTAACAGTATGTACATTTGTTTACATATTTCTGTAGCTGTAGTCGTTAAAATAATTAAGTAGCTGGTTACTGGGCTAATTTTTGTAGTCGTGTGGCCGATAGTCGGTAGCTTTGAATGTGTTTATAGCTTTATAGGCGGTAAAGGTGGCAAAAAGTAATTAGTGTTTTACTTCAATTTTAGTTAATTTCGATAAATCGTCAAAATATGGACAAAAATTGTCAAACCGTTAAAATGCTGTTTTTGGGGCATAAAATCGTCAAATTTGGCAGCTATGGATGTAACACTTGTACAAATAATCTTTACTGAAAATATCTTTACCTACGAGTTTATCTTTTATTTGATTAATCTACATAAGAATTTGAAATATCTCTGTTTTAAAGCTCCAAGACATATTCCTTTATAACTAAAAATTATAAAAAAAAACCGTAAAATCCCTATTTAGTAAAGAATAACTAAAAAACACTCGGTTGCCATACTTGAACTCTCTTTAATGACAGGGAAGAGATTCTCTCACACACTCGAACCTTAACGCTCACTCAACTTTACACTCAAAATAAAGCCAAAATAATAACAAAAAAAAAACCAAAAAAATTAAAGAAAAAACAAAACGGGTATTTATCTGATGATGGCGTATTAAACAACAACAACAAACGACGGTGTTGTTTTATTTTTATTTTTGTATTTTGGCAGGTAAAATGTATTGTTCTCAACGCAACGACACTAATGCCATGACGTTTAACAGCAATGAGAAGTAGTAGTAGAAGAAAAAGAAGAAGCAGATTTCTATTGTTTACTTCATAAACACACACACACACACATACACACACACAAATCTATATTTGTGTTTAGTTTAGTTCTTTTACATGCATTTTAGGGTGGGTTTTTATGCCTGTTTTTTTGGCAGAATAGAAATTTTTAAGGAAGAAATTTCGATGATATTGGATACGCCCATTTGATCTATTTTTAAATAGAAAAAAATTGTTTTGTTGAAAAAAAAAGAATATCTATTAAAAATTTATTGTTGTTGTTTAAGGATTTAATTCATTTCTGATTTTATTTTAAAGGGAAAGAAGAAAATACTCGTAAAATTAGAAGAATACTATTGAATAACAATTGCTTGGAAAACAAGCAAGAACAGATAATGAGGAAGTAAGAGATTAAGAAAAAATTATATAAAAAAACGGAATAAAATCAAAAAACGGATAAAGATATAGGCCCTTATGATAGCAATGATAAGAAAAATAGTCATTTTTTAAAAATACATTTCTAGTAAAAGAAATTATAAAAATTTATTATTATCAGGGCAACCAGAAATATGCAATTGCATGTTTTTTCTCATGCAACTAATCAAGTCGTATGTAAAATATTCATCAATTTCATGAATTTTGATGTATTAAGACATCAATTTGTTGGTGCATGTTTTGCTTATAACAGCATTTTTGCATATTTCACTTTTAAAAGCATGTTTTCGCCATTTTTTCGTATTTAGAGAGCATCTTAAACCTTTTTAGAGCATATTTAGATTTTTTGGACTCTTAAACATTTTTACAGCGTAAACAAAATTTTCATTTTAAGTTCTGTCTAAAGTATGACATACTGTGACTGCCAAAACTTAGTGGACACCCGCATTGTTTGAAATTTGGATTATGTTTTAGTCTTTTAAAATACAATGAATTTAAACATTTGAGTTTATAGAACAAAAACTAAAATTGGTCTATTGTTTACGCGTCAAAATAAAGTGTACAAGATAAAAACCTAGGCCATAAGAAAGAAGAAAGTAAAAATATCCAAGAAGTAAGTTACCATTTCTCTAACAGCTACTGCGAAGTACAAAAAGGATCTCAAATATAAATTTTTGTAACACCTTCAAAATACTGAGTTCCAAGCCCTCTTTTCAACCGGGTTCGTGAATGTATGGTCATTTTTTATAAGAGCAGGAACCGAACTAGCGTTGCTCCTCAGCCTTTTAACGAATGACCAAAAGTTTTTACTTCCGCACGGAAAAGCAAGAACTTTAGCACGAAGCTGTTCGTATAAAGCCTTTTCGCGCTTCGCCTGTTTGCGAAGCAAATCAGTATGGGCACATTTATTATTGCGCCAAATCCTGAACGCTTCCCCTCTGGATCAGACTGCCATTTTACACGTCAGATTAAACCAATTTTTGTTTCTGGGTTTACTCGAAAGCTTTTTGGATGGGATGAAAATATCCATCCCTAGACTTATTCTATTCATCACCATTTCTGACATGACGTCGACGTTTGAGTCAAGGAAACAAAGTTTCCAATTAAAATGCCCAAAAAAGTCGTTGAGCTCAGACCAACGAGCATCCTCTTAGTTAAAAATAGAGCGTTCCTTAGCCATGGGTGGAACTTCGCAAAGAGCGGTGGACGGGAATGAGGCAGAAACTGTGCAATGATCCGAATTTCCGAGAGGGGCAAGAACCTCAACTACATACTTTTCAGGCTGAGTAGTGAGGAAAAGGTCGAGGGTATTGTTCTGGTGCCTATCTACACACAATAAATGTGTGGGTTCATTCACTAATTGCGCAAGGTGTTCGTTGTTCGGCCTGAATGGCGTAACCAAAGTGAAGTATGAACATTGAAATCACCAGCAATAACAATTTCTTTATTCGGAATATTCGCAAGGATACTCGATACGGAGTCGGAAAGAGACTCGAAGCCAGATATAGTAACCTCTCTTCCCGTATCGTATTGATCGTATTTGTTATTGAACGTTTTTGTCGTTGGTTATTTAACTATCAAACTATTTCGTGCTATTGTTTTGACGCATGCAAAATAGCGGTTTTATAACTTTAACATAAATTTTTACTGTTACAAACTGGCTTTGTGGGCTGTTTTTTCTGGCCTTTCTTAGCAAAAGGAGTATATTATCGTTATAAATTGATAAAACAAATAGAAATCCGAATGAGCTTTTCTATGTTATGCAGATATATGAAGACAAGCTCGTGCATATATTTTGGCGCATTATTATTAATTCCCATAACATTCCATGAAGGAACATGGGGAGGATCTCTCTCAGTCAATGAGCTACACCCGATTCTATTTCTAAACTCATTGAAAGGGACCCACAGTTTAACACCGGCTCCGAACGGCAAATGCATTTAGAGAAGTTTTCAATAGTATTTATACTCATAACCAGTTACTATAGCTGATGTTATGAAGTGATACCGCTGTCGAAAAACTTTTTTCTTTTTTTTTAAGATGGTCTGGCCTGGTATTGAACCGACGACCTTCTGGTTGGTAGGCGGGTGTCTTACCTACCATACCACAGCGGCATACTGTATCAAAAACAACCTGTTATGGTAATAGCTTTATATTCAGGTCTCAAGGGGCTAGAGGAGTGGCGAAGAAAAACATAAATGTTGTTTCGACAAAAACTTGCGGATTATCTTCACTCCAAGTGCAACAATTCTACTTATTTACGTATTCGTTCAACCAAAAATTGGCTTCATCGGATAGTTTAACGAACTGAACCATTATTTTGATAAAAAATTTCAACAATTGGTAAGTTTTGCTCTGGTGTCAAAGCAAACTAAACAAAAAGCAATTATCAGCTGTTAAATTGTTGACAACCGATAAAGCAGAGTTGCCAACTAACAATTATAATACTCTAAAAACACCTGATAGTAGTATAGCGTCAACGTAATCTAATTCTTCAAGGTTGGCATACAGTCTCCAATTTCAAGCATTCACCATAAATAGAAATGATGCCTGTGCTTGGTACAAATGATTTGCGCGTCCATTAGCTTACCTTTTCAGTGCGTCATATCGCGCCGGAAGGTTGCTAATGTAACGCCAATTCCCAAAAAGGGCTAGGCTAGTAACCCTGAGAACTACCGTCCAATAGCAGTTTGTTTCGCACTCTCCAAGGTTATGGAGAGTATGATTAATCACCACCTTGTGGGATATCTGGAGTCAAAGGATTTACTTAGCGATCGTCAGTACGGTTTCCGAAAGGGCCGTTCTACTGCTGATCTGCTGGCATTGCTCTCGGAGACGTGGAACAAGTCCATTCATGGTTTTGGCGAGAGTAAGGTTGTGGCTCTGGATATCTCAAAGTCGTTTGATAGAGTTTGGCACGAGGCTCTCATTTCGAAACTTGATGCTTTTGGTGTCGGTAGTCACTTCTCTCGATTTATATCGAGTTTTCTCAGAGATCGTTCTCTATAATAGTGGTTATAGATGGGGTCTCATCCGACGAGTTCAGGGTAAACTCAGGGGTACTGCAAGGCTCTGTTCTTTCTCCTACTTTTTTTCTAATATTTCTTAACGCCTTTCTTCTTCTCATTTCTAATCCTATCTACTCTTTTGCATATTCTTTTGATCGTAGTCCGAGCCTTTTGGAGGTTGGGGTAAGAAGGATGAATATGAACATCACACTCACAAGTGACCTAGCGAAGGTCTCCGAGTGGGGTCGTGCCAACAGGGTCGATTTTAATGCACGTAAGACTCAATGTTGTTTTTTAACACACAGGCGTGGTGGTGTGCTGTCATCTGTGTCAATGAGTAATGTGGATATTGAGGAATCAGATGCTCTTGATGTTCTGGGCATGAGAATTCACTGTGACGTTCGTTGGAATGATCACATATTTCAAGTGTCGAAAGAAGCATTCAAGGGCCTTGGTTTTTTGAGACGGTGCAAGAAATACTTCACTCCATCTGATATCCTTAATATATACAAGACCTATATCCGACCCAAAATGGAATACAGTTCTCATGTATGGACCGGTGCTTCAAAGTCTATTTTGGAGCTTCTCGACCGCGTACAGGAGAAGGCGAAGATGCTCATCAATGACGGTAGGGTAGCCAACTCTATCGATTCATTGGAGCATCGTCGCAATGTGGCATGTGTTTCATTGTTCTATCGGTACTATAACGGAATGTGTTCTAACGAAATTAAGGAATTAATTCCTAAAAATCATATATTTTTACGTAGTACTTGTATATCTCGTAGAGCGCATCCCTGTGTAGTTGATTGTCCAGTAAATCACACAACGCATTATAGGGAGAATTCGTTCTTTGGTCGCACTATTCGGTTGTGGAATAATCTTCCTGCCACTTACGACATGAGTAAATGTAAATCTAACATCCATATACACTACTCCCTCTGTCCTCCTTCCAATAACCTATTTTCCTAGTACCAGCACAATGCACTGCATGAGTAGGGGCCATCCCTGGCCCCTATAATATGTTTTTTTTTTTCAATATTTAAAATTTTTTTAGTTCAAAAAATTCTATCAATTATTTAATATTCTTAAAAATCTTTCCATGACTAACCATAGAACATTTCGAATTAATTTGAAGATATTTTTAAATGCAACATAAAATTTCTATTGCAAAAATTATTTTTTTCTTTCACCCGAGAAAGAAAGACAAAAAATACAACAAAAATCATGTGCAACCATAAAAAGGTACGCGTTGTAATGCGATATTTTTTATTTATTTTTTTTCTACTTTTGTTGTCAGGAAACCTTTGAAAAACGTTTGTATTTCAGCAGGATATTTCCCGAAAAGGACAACTTTACGATAAGCAACACAAAAATGCATTCAAATGTGCAATTTTTCCCCTCTTAAATATAAAAATTTCTCAGGAAATATTGTAAAAAAGAAATTTAAGGTTTCTTACACAACAGGGACTACAAATATTCAATAAAATCTTGTAATGAACTTGTTTATTATTCTATAACACATAGTTCACGTATTATAAAAATGTCAAAGGTCATTAGAAATACGGAAAAAAATGTGGTACTTTTTTCTAATGAATAAAAGGGTTGATTTTAAAGCAATTAATTTTGAAGAAAACTACTCGTTTTTAATTAAGAAAGAATTCCGAAATATTACATTAAAATTGAAGGTTTTTTCTGTCTTTTTAAATAAATACGAACCAAGGCGAATTCAATAATGTGGCCCTAATTTACTACGTAAGCAACAGCTGATACATTCGCATCTGTCAAAAAACACAAACATTCTGTATTTTGCTGACAACAAATATTTTTGATGCTACAGCTTTTTGCTTACTACAGTGTTGCATTGTGTATTGAGACACCGAGATTTTGTTTTTGAGTATTGTATTCATTTACTGCAGTGTTGCATTATATTGATACACCGAAATTTAGTTTTTCAGTATTGTATTCATTTTCAATTTAAGACCGCCTTATTAAATTCGCTTTGAGACGAACATATTTTGATATTCTTTCATAGAAGAAGAACAGGCTTTCTGTACGTGGCATTTCGCTATAACGACCTGTTTGTATTATAGAACACATTCGCTTTAAACTCAATTTACCTCGTTAAGCGGTTAAAAAAACGTGAATTCTTCGTTTTTTTTTAAAGAAGTGTAAGGGAAGCTAACGCAACACACATTCATCTCGTTTAAAGGCATATCGATTTACGGCCTATATTTTCAGAAACTATCCAGGAAGTATAAAGAGATAAGAGTTTATCTTTAAACATATCACCGACTCATACCATTTGAAGGAATACAAAATCAGCTTCAAAGTTAGAGCGCCTTAAGAGATGAATAGTTTTTCTGAGACCGTATACGGAAATTGTCTCAGAAGTGGAAAAAAAATGTAAGCGGTGATTTGATAAAGTTGTTATTTTATTATCTCTTTAAGCTCAACAATAGAACAAATAAATTTTTAGTCCCAATACGTAAATTACACCTATTTTTGTTGTAAATAACTACGAAAACCCGGGTTTTCTTAAAATATAATACCCAATAATACCCGGGTGGGCTTAGCTGGGTTACACAGTGGTTTGACAACTCTGCAGTAGACCCTAAAAGTCAATATTAAACAATAAACAATTTCAGATGCTCTCGGGAAGGAGGAAGGCCCAAAGATATATCGAAAGACGATATGAAAGCTAATCTTAAAAAAATAATGTCGAGGGATGATACTCGTATCTGTATTCAGTCTTCCTTTTACCTTTAGTGCCATATTAATTACTTTAACGATTCACAGAGGATTTTACTGCCTTAAAATGCTTTCCAACTACACTTGTCTAAAGGACTTTTTTTCTCCATCACTACTCTAGGCAGCATATTAGCTTTCGACAAAGCATCCATTGCTTTGTTTCAGTTTCATTAATCAAGTTGATGTTTCAAGTTAAGCAGCTTATTAATCCACTGTAGCTTCCCTTCATATGATTATATCATTGTGTAGTGGTAAAGACTTTTGCTAAGTGGTGGTGCTGATCTTTACTTTCCAATTGTAATTTTTTTCCCAGTAGGTGGCGTTTTATTCTAATCATTCGTCTGATGTTTGTCAACTGAAAGAACAGAGGGGCTTCTTCCTTATTTTTTAGATAAAGTTGTCTGTAGGCAGGAGCAAGTCTGTTTATTAAACACTCGTAACCACAATTAAATATTTACATCATGTCCTCTGCTGAGGCTCGAATCTGGGTAGCTCGTGTCGTTATGCGTGCTACGTTACCCAACACACATTGTCTAAGGACATTGCTCCCATGGCAAACACCTTCTTTTTCGATTTGTCTTCTTGAAGTATGGGCTGGTCTGCCAATTCCTCAGCTTCTCTGTTGATTTTATTCTATACTCACTATCGTTACACAGGGTTTTCCTTTATTATAGGAACGTAGACGTTGTGTAAGTTAATTTACAGAAGATCGTCAGCTTCAATCTGTTTCGAACATCAGAACTGTATTTACCAGATGCCTTAAAAATGCTGTCGTATTCTCTATTTGGAAGCTTGCTGTAGTACTGTGCTTCGTATCGGTTATTTATTTAGTAGTTTAAAAGTCAAAAGTCCAGCAATGCTGCCACATATTAAATATCTGTCATCTGGACCGTTTATGGACCGTTTAAAAATCGAAAAACGCATAAAAATTTTCAAAACTTGCTACATAAGTGATGATTCGGACATGGTCAGTGATTTTTGATTTTTTGGACAAAATTTTCTTCAGTGATTAAGGTCATCTCTTTAGCAATTAATGTCATTTATTACTCGATGGTAGCGTCAACAAAAAAGATTGTTGTATATGAAGCCTGGACAACACAGAAGTGATTGTGTAAAGGCCATTGCAACCGAAAAAGCGATAGTGCACATTATGGTATGGCAGTGTTATTGGCCGTTTTCAAAAATGACGTTGGAAGAGCCACTAGCATCAATTTAGAGCTCTATGGCCGTATGATAACTAACTTCTTTTGGCCAGCAATTGAAGATTATCAACTGGACAATATATGCTTTTAATAAGACGGTATTACGAATCACGCAGCATTACCGATTTTTGATTTTTTGCATGACATATTTCCCGGTCGTGTAATTTCATGATTATGTGATTTAACACCCTTAGATTTTTTCTTATGGGGTTACGTCAAAGACTATGACGCGGATAGTGGTTCAGAACTACTTCAAAAGTATCATTTATAGCAAGCAATAGACAGTCATTTAAATGACATTTTATTTCGTACATAATGGCAAGGTCCACTCCACAGGGGGGTTCTTTTCCCTCTCCTGTGGAATTTGACCGTTAATACTTTGCTCGTAAAGCTTGATTCTAATAGATCCAAGACTATAGCGTATGCGGATGATGTTGCTGTGGCTGTGTCGGGAAAATTTCTTGACACAATGTCGCAGCGCTTTCAAACATCTCTGGGCCTTCTCAGTCGGTGAAGCACTCATAGTGACGTTAACCCGGTTAAGACGGAATTGGTACTATTCACGCGCAGGTACAAAGTTCCGTCGTTTTCCCTACCGCATCTGCACGGCTTTGAGCTGGGGCTGTCGGATGGCGTGAAGTATCTGAGGATAGTCCTGGATTCCAAGCTATTCTGGTTCCAAAATACACGTGCGAGGGTGGCGAGGGCGAATGTTGCGCTGTATGCCTCTCGTAGGGCCGTTGGAAAGCCCTGTGGACTAAATTCTAGGAGTTCCAATTGGATATTCAACACGGTGGTTAAGCCCATACTTATGTATGGTGTGGTTGTATGGTGGATGTCTCTGGAGAAATCCACATATTGCAGGATCTTTGATAGGGTTCTGCGGAGTGCAGCACTGATGATTACAGGTGCGCTCAGGTCCACTCCTTCGAGGGCCTTGTTCGTACTACTCGACATCGCGACTGGCGTGTGAATACCGGGCATCTCTCAACGAGATGGCGAGACATTCAGACCTGGAGATTTTCTGGGTAAGGGTTCACTCGGACACCCGGGGGAACTACGGTGGGATGATGAACCCACGTGCTCTATATCGAGGCAAATCTGACCCCTATATGATCGGGCTCGCTCGAAGTCTATTATAGGGGTGTCGCGACTTAGGCTGCAAACTCTTGTGGCTGTGATTACTGGGCATTGGGTGACTGGTGCGCACGCTAGGAGGTTGGGTCTTCCGTTCAATGACTATTGTAGGGGTTGTTAGGATGAGCACTTCCTATGCCAGTGCCCGAGTCTTTCGGACATTAGGACTGCTTTCCTTGGCAAACCGTTTCTGAATGGCTTGTCGGATATGGCCGGAGTGAATATCGGCAAGATCTCTTCTTTTGTTCATGCGTCTGGTTGGTTCGGATCGCACCGGGACGCGGACATATAAGTTGTTAATTTTATGGATTACTGATGTGTATCACAGTGGGATCAATAATGGACCCAGATAGACTGGACGTGTCTGGCTACCCGTCGTAACTAACTAACTAACTAATGACAAGGTCCAAGTATTATAACGAGAATCATAGCTTTACTTTTAAAACTGTAAGATGGATAGTTCCGTATAATTTTTGTTTTGGCGGTGGTCATTTTCAAACCCGCTTTGTATGCCTCCGCTTACACAGTATTTGGCTGAGCATACCTATTGAAATGCCTGCGAGCCAAAAGACAAATGAAGTCGGCGTGATTGACGTATTTCAGTCTCGTGTTAAATTAAGTTAAAACGGCTGCATAGACCAAAAGACCCACTGCGGAACCTACAATTTCCCTATATCAACCATTGACTAGTTATTTAGTTAGTTGGCTTCTTTTATGAATTTCATTTGGGCTTTGGTTTTAATTCTATGGCTGCTGAATATCCCACCAACTCTAAACAGTCCAAGCGAAGGAGGACCGTAGTGTACTCATCCTCTTTCATGCAAAATCTACAAAGTGCGGAGTGCCTATGGCTCAATCCTACCAAACAATGTTCAGTTTATGTTCCTATCATTGCAGATATACTACCCTACGGCAAGTTAAGTAGTTGCCTAGTGTTCTTCATCTCCTTCTGTAGCCAGAGAAGCTAAACTTCTTCACAAGTTGAAGTAAGCTTCCGTTTACCGTTCAACATATTACCGTCCTATTGCCTAATATGTGAGGTGGCGTAGTGTAGTGGTTAGAGCGCAGCCATACTAAAAATCCAATTTTGACAATGTGTTAGAAAGGGAAGTTGGCTGCGAAAAAAAAAAAAAAAAAAAAAAATAAAAGAAATTAAAGTAGTGCCATTTTAGCTGTTTTCGTTTTAGTCTAGCGTTTAGTGCACATTTTAATTTAGTGAATTTTTGTTGAAAAGTTAAGTTAACATTACACAGTTACTTGACATAATTTTAGAGACTTACGCCCAAAGTATAAACGAATTACAAAGACCCCATGTGAACAGCGTACAATGTAATTCGTCTCATGTGAATATGCTAAAGGGTCCGCCATATACATTTTTGTTTTTGAAAATGCTATAAAAAAATACTGATTTTTTTCTCAAATTTATTTTTTTATTTGAAAGTACAATCCTTCCGGTTAATAATGGAAAATAATTTTATTCAAATGGCTGCCTCGGCTGGCCATGCAGTAGCCTTACGATCGGTCCAATTTTTAAGCACATTATCGATTGTGTGCAGCTGTATTTCACCAATGGCTTCACGAATATTGTCCTCTAAAGCGTCAATTGTCTCTGGCTTGTTGGCGTAATACTTATCTTTGACGGCACCCCACAAATAGTAGTCCAACGGTGTCAAATCGTAGCTCCGAGGTGGCCAAACGACATCAGCTCCGCGGCTGATAATGCGATCTTCAAAAACAGGGCGCAAAACATCGAGTGTAGCTTCGGCTGTGTAGCACGTGGCGCCGTCTTGTTGAAACCAAATGTTGCTTATATCCTTCTCTTCAATTTTTGTGAACAAAAATTCGTTCAACATGGTCCGATAACGATCGCCATTGCCTGTAACGGCCACTCCTTGCTCATTTTCGAAGAAAAATGGGGCAATTATGCCTCTGGACCAAAATCCGCACCAAACAGTGACTCGTCTTGGGTGTATCGGCTTTTCAATGTATGCGTGCTGGTTTTCTGTGCCTCAAATGCGACAATTTTGCTTGTTTACATATCCGCCAAGATCAAAATGAGCTTCATCTGAAAAGATGATTTTTTTTGGCAAAATCGGCATCTTCTGTAAGTCGTTCGCAGGCCCAGATTCCCAGCGTTGTTCAAGCGTATACACAACCATATTCGTTCAGCGGAAGGATAAAACCAATTATCTGTCAAATCAGACATGAGCTAAGTATTACTATTGAATTGTAAATAAGAGGAAAAATAAAAAAAAATTATCGTGTAAACAAGGCAATAGGGAATCGTTGGACGATTTTGCCATATAAGCTACCGAATTGAAACCACAGTTCAGCCGTTGCAAGAGGTGCATATGATATGTCTGGGGAAGACAGATCGAAATAGAAGCAATGATCATAATCATAAGTTGAAATGAATTGAAATATTGTCATTAAATAAAATGAAATCTAACTCCATTAATGCGGCCCTATAAAGACGATAAAGAAATATTAAATTTTAAACAAAAAGTCACAAAATTATCAAATTCCTCTTGTAATTAAAAGTGGGAAAAATGCTTTAATTTATAAAATTTTTGTTCAAAGAGTGAGAGTATGTTTCAGAGTATTTTTAGGCAGAGAGAGTGAAATAGAAAGAAAGAAAAAAAAAAAAACACCAAAAGGATTATTTTTCATTAGACGAATTGAAATTTGATATTCAAACATTGCCACCAGGTGGCCTTGCCACACATTGGCAATAGAAATATGATGGTAACCACTACGAATGGTATTGGAATAAATCAAAAATAAAAATAATTTTTTTTTTTTTTAAATTAAACTAAACGAATGGTACAAAATTCTAATGAAAAACTAGCAAAAAACCAAATGAAATTATTTTGTTGTTGTTGTTGTTGTTAAAGAAACATTTGGTTTCCTTAGAAAAAAAAAATCAAATCGAATTGCTGCGGGTTAAAAATGAAAATAAAAACTACTCAATAGAGATTAATTACAAATCAAAAGGAAAAACAAAAAATGGCAAATAAAACATGGACTAGATCAGACAGACAGACAGACAGCTTAACAATGGTAATCGATACCACATCGAAGCTCATATTATAGCCCTGACCCTGTATAATACAAAATGAGCATGTAAATGGAAAAGAAAAAGATGAAAAATATGCGAATATATTTTCTATAGACAGATATTCGCCAAATATTGATTAGAAACTAATTAACTATGACACACTAATTTTGGTTTTTCTACTCGTAATAGTAAAGAAAAGTTTAATGAACCAAAAATCTTAATTTTGGAAGCAAAAAAAAAAAATTCTGGAGAAAATCTATTTCTCTGGAATAGTCAATCAACCAGACTAAAAATGTTCTTTTAAGTGAAACTGATATTACGAGGGCGGATTGACATTGAAGCTACCTAGCGCTAGATGGCAGCACAAACACAAAAACTTTTTCTTTCTTAGAAATTACGATCTGTCAAACGTCAGCTGTTAAAATTTTAGCCAAATTCATCGATTAGTTTATTTGTTGCATTCGTAAGCAACTTTTGTGTTTCTTGGAAAATGGAAAAAAATTAATTTCGTGTAGTGATTAAACATTACGAGTATTATTTGAAAGGCAAAGCGGCGCAAGAGATAAAAGAAAAGCTTGATAAACATTACGGCGAATCTGCTCCGTCAGATTATATGGTAAAATAAAAAGCACTGCAACAATACCATCAACAGGAAGGCCAAAAGACGTGGTTACTGAAGAAAATATCAAGAAAATCCTCGATATCGTTACGAATGATCGCCGGGTCAAAATACGTGAGATTGCTGAAATGGTAAACATATCATATGAACGTGTGTTCAACATTTTGCACGAACATTTGCATACGGAAAAGCTATCGGCAAGATGGGTGCCGCGTTTGCTTAGTGTTGAACAAAAACGAGTTGGACATGATAAAGCATAATGCTGCTGATTTTTGGCGTAGATTAATAACTGTTGATGAAACGTGGTCCAACACTACACACCTGAAACCAAAAATCAATCGAAGCAATGGGTGGAAGCTGGTGGAAGTGCTCCGAAGAAGGCGAAGACAGCGAAATCAGCTGGCAAGGCTATAGCCACTGTATTTTGGGATGCACACGAAATATTGCTCATCGATTACCTTGAAAAGGGATGGAAAATGAAATGGAAAAACGACCACATTTAAACAAGAAAAACGTGCTCTTTCTTCAAGACAACGCACCGGTTCACACAGCATAAGATACGATGCTAAAACTACGAAAAATTAACTTGAAATTGGTTGATCATCCACCTTATAGTCCAGATTTAGCCCCCAGTGACTTTTTCCTGTTTCCAAACTTGCAAAAATGGCTCGCAGGAAAAAGATTCATCTCAAGCGAAGAAGTGATTACCGGAACTATTGTGTATTTCGAGGAGTTCCCAAAATCGTATTATTCAGATGGTATAAAAAAGTTGGAATATCGACGTACTAAGTGTATTGGGCTAAAAGGAGACTATGTTGAGAAATTAATGGTTTTTGAAAAAAAAATGTTTTTTTCCTACTTAGGTAGCTTCAATATCAATCCGCCCTCGTATGTTTATAAGCGTTGCAGCGAGATATTAAATTTCTTTCTATTTTTGTGGCCAAAATATATGTAAGAAATTCGTTTAAAATGAACAAAAATTAAAAAAAAATTGCCAATTTTTTCCTTTTATTTTCGTTATAATCCTTTGCCTTAAAAAACTACTTGTCTTTTTGTTTGCTTAGGTAATTATCAGGAATTAGAATTTCAAATCCTGCTAAACACCTACAACAAACTCCTCATACTGTGCAAATCGTTTGTATTGTGCTTTAAGAAATGTCGCCAGCCACTGTCACTGTTTTTACTTGCTGCTCTAATTCTGTAGGCTCTTAAAAAATTTAAAGCAGTCTAGAGGATTTAAGGCTTATAACATAATGTTTGTATTCAATAAGGCCCTTAAAGACAAAGCCAAGATATAGACTTAAGAGATTAACAGAAAAAGAAAGCAAAAGAAATGTAACAGAAACACTTTGTGACACTGACGCTCATAATTATAAAGACTATTGCTGGATTAGGAATTTTTCAAGCAGCGACGATATTCATTATCAGGGAAATCAGAAATATGCTTTAAAAAAAAGTCTTTTAATATGCAGTAAAACTCCAAAAATATGCTCTAAAAACAAAAACTTCTACTTTGTTAATAGAAAAAGGTTTATACAACAACTCAATTAATATGTTTTGCATATGTAAAGGATAACATATCCATAAGATCATATTGTTACGTTTTAGCCTTTTTAACACATTTGAGTTCTTTTAAATTGCGTCAAAATAAAATAAACAGCACGTTTTTTTTGTCTTGCAGTTTTTATTTCATCACTTTACAGTATACAATTATTTATCTTGCACTTAATACGACTTTACTTTGGGACTGCAAAACAATAATTGTCTCACGTAGGCAAAGTAGCCTTCTTATATGATTAACTGCCTACAGTTTGGAAAGTTTCGGAAATGTCTCTCTCATATCCTTTATTCTATAGACGTTAATTTTAAAGATGTAAGATTGTGTTACTCAAGGATGGTAGAATTGGCAATGCCGTCAAATACACAAATGGGTACGGCAATACCAGGGTAACACAGTATCAATCTTGGCGCAAGCCAATGGACAAAAATCCCACAATACTGTTACGAAAATGAAAGTGCTGCAGACAAAATTCACCACGTCTTGTTATTATGACTTTTTAGTTAAAAAATGTATTGGCTTGCGTCAAGGCTTATAAACTTCTAAAACTATCTGCACTAATTAAAAGTGCTGCCAAATGCATAGATCCGGGGGATCATAGAGAAAAGCGAAAATTTTCATGTTCACTTTTAGCCAAACGAAGCTTAACCAAGAGAATATTATTGCTGATTTTGTAAATTCCGGGTTACTTCTTAAGACTGTGTACTGCAGTAGTGTTATAAAGGGTCCGCCATCTAACGTTTTTTTTTTTAACCAGTGCTTATTTCGTGAATGGTAACACTTAGCTCATGTCTGATTTGACAGATAATTAGTTTTAACCTTCCGCTGAACGAATATGGTTGTGTATACTCCTTACTTTGAAAATCATGGTAATGTTGCAGAATGTGTGCTGAAATTGCGTACGGATTTTGGAAGAAGAGAAGCACCGTCTGCTCCGCATGTTCGTTATCTTGTGAAAAAAGTGAAAGAAACTGGCATACTCATCGATAAACCAAGGCGTGAAAAGCCAAAAACAGTGCGTACATCCGACAATATTGCAGGTTTGGCAGAAAGTGTGCGTGAAGCGCCATCAACATCAATTCACCGTCGTTCTCAACAATCGAACATTTCGGAGACACCATTGAAACGAATTGTGCATAGAGACCTTGGCATGACGGCACACAAAGTCCAATTGGTTCAGGAGTTGAAGCCAACTGACCATCCAATGCGTATTCGCTTCGCTAAGTGGGCCTGCGATCGATTTACAAAAGATGCCGATTTTGCCAAAAAAATCACCTTTTCAGATGAAGCTCATTTTGATCTTGGCGGGTATGTAAACAAGCAAACTTGCCGCATTTGGGGCACAGAAAACCCGCACGCATATATTGAAAAGCCGATACACCCAAGACGAGTCACTGTCTGGTACGGATTTTGGTCCAGAGGCATAATTGGGACATTTTTCTTCAAAAATGAGCAAGGAGTGGCCGTTACAGTCAATGGCGATCGTTATCGGGCCATGTTGAACGAATTTTTGTTCACAAAAATTGAAGAGGAGGATATTAGCAACATCTGGTTTCAACAGGACGGCGCTACGTGCCACACAGCCGAAGCTACACTCGATGTTTTGCGCCCTGTTTTTGAAGGTCGCATTATCAGCCGCAGAGTTGATGTTGACAATATTCGTGAAGCCATTGGTGAAATACAGCTGCACACAATCGATAATATGCTTAAAAATTGACCGATAGTGTAGGCTACTGCATGGCCAGCCGAGGCAGCCATTTGAATGAAATTATTTTCCATTATTAGCCGGAAGGATTGTACTTTCGAATAAAAAAAAGAAATTTGAGAAAATATTCAGTAGTTTTTTTTTATAGCATTAAAAAAAAAAAAAAAAAAAATTATTTGGCGGACTCTTTATTTAAAAAAAGTTTTCGTATTATCAAACTGCCGCCGTAGTAATAGCAGTTTGTTGTCATTAAAAAAAAAAAAAAAATTTTTTTCTAAAAACAAGCAAATAAGTTTTAAAAATTGATTGACAGTTCCCTCTCGAAGTAAGCGTGTGAGTGTTTCCCTGTTATGCATTGTGACAATAATCATTATTGTCAGTTTTACTAACTACTTGTTATTATTGTTGTTGTGGCTATTACAGATGCCGATAACACTGCTGTGGATCTTGTCATTTAAATTTTTTGTTACATATTAAGCCGGAAATGTAGCGTTACCTTCAATAATGAAGTGCAACTACACAATACAGTCATTCTTCATTCACTCATTCATTTATACAGAAACGTATTTAAAACTATTTTTAGCAAAGAAGTGAGTGCATTTAATCAGTTTCGTAGCAGCAACAGCAACAGCAACAGCATGTGTCAAATGTCTTACCCAACATGACAAGTGTAGAGAGAGAGAGAATAGTCAAGATTAAATTGAAACATTTTAAGTAGAATGACAGACAGCAAACAACAAAAAAGAGCGGCAAATGTCAAGAAAGAGTTGTCAACATGACCTATACCTTGCGTAGGCATATGATGTACAAATGGCAGTGGTAAAAACTTGCAATTTGTTTTGGTAGCTGTTGTTGCTGCTGCTACCTCGAAAGTATTAATGACAATGACAAACCAAATGTGCTCATTCTGTTTTGTTACAAAACAAATTGTCTTATTTGGAAAAGAAAATGCATTGAAATTCAAAGAATTTTATAAAAACTATTAAAAATCGAAAGTTCGTTCCCCTCTCTCTTTTTTTTTTGGCGCAGGTTCAATAAAACAGAATGTCAAATAAATTATGACATTTCAGTGATACTTTTCTTAAAATATATTCAAAAATCAATATTAAACAGATTTTTAATAAATTTTGTTAAAAATTGATTTTCATTTTAAAACGAAAAGCAGCAAACCAGAGACAACGACAAATTGTTTTAATTTTTTTTATTTTATTTTTCTTCGGAAAACATTGTATTCTTTATGCTCTGGCTGTGGCTCTGTCATCAGACACTTTGATGTGACAGTTGTCATAGGAAAGAGTAAATTTGAAAAAATAATTTTATAAATAGATTACTATTCTTTTTAATTTAAAAGATTTTTAATTGAAATAAATGTTTAAGTTAAAAAAAAAACTAAGGAAGTAATTAAAGTTTTTTTTTCGGAAAACGAAAATTTAAATGACAAGGTCATAAGGTGACATATTTTCAGGTTTTGTTTTCTTTAAGAGTAAAAAAAAGTTCAAGAATCTGCTGGAATCTGGAAAGATTGTTTTTTCATACAAATGCCTTGAAATTTGGGTTGTGACAGTAGATTGCTTAATAATAATAATTTGGATCCGCCAAATAATTTTTGAAAATGCAATGAGAAGAAACTGCTGAATATTTTCTCAAATTTCTTTTTTTATTTGAAAGTACAATCCTTCCGGTTAATAATGGAAAATAATTTAATTAAAATGGCTGCCTCGGCTGACCATGCAAAAGCCTACACGATCGCTTCAATTTTTAAGCACATTATCGATTGTGTGCAGCTGTATTTCACCAATGGCTTCACGACTATTCTCCTTTAAGGCGTCAATTGTCTCTGGCCTGTTGGCGTAACACTTATCTTTGACGGCACCCCACAAATAGTAGTCCAACGGTGTCAAATCGTAGCTCCGAGGTGGCCAAACGACCAAATGTTGCTAATATCCTCCTCTTCAATTTTTGTTAACAAATATACGTTCAACATGGCCCGATAACGATCGCCATTGACTGTAACGGCCACTCCTTGCTCATTTTCGGAGAAAAATGAACCGATTATGCCTCTGGACCAAAATCCGCACCAAACAGTGACTCGTCTTGGGTGTATCGGCTTTTCAATGTATGCGTGCGGGTTGTCTGTACCCCAAATGCAACAATATTGCTTGTTTACATACCCGCCAAGATCAAAATGAGCTTCATCTGAAAAGATGATTTTTTTGGCAAAATCGGCATCTTCTGTAAGTCGGTCGATCAAAGTAATGTCGCAATATTTCCCAGCGTTGTTCAAGCGTATACACAAACATATTCGTTCAGCGGAAGGATAAGACTAATTATCTGTCAAATCAGACATGAGCTAAGTGTTACCATTCACGAAATAACCACTAGTTGAAAAAAAAATGTTAGATGGCGGATGGATGCAAAAACTTCAGACTAGACAATCCAATGCAGGCTGGACGAGATATGATCTTGAAAATTGAAAACTTATTTGTGGGGCACTTGTAGCAGGTTTTCACCCCGAATTATAACAAGAAAAAACAAGAATTGTACTTCAATTTCTAACGAGATCTAATTACTTATCTCAAAATTTTTGTTAAAATAAAGTAGGATTTCTTATTAGCATTGAGTCTATATCATACTCAAATTTTAAATATAAAACGTTGGCTATTATATCCGAGTAAACTTTTATGCACTGATACTACACATGTAGCGAATCCCCTGTCCTATCCGCCTAGTACTGATTAAACGATCTTGACTATGATCCAGAGGTCTCATATAGAAGCACATTCCCATAAATCATGTCGGAAGCCAGCCCGACAGTCTAATGAATCCGGCTATTAGCCTGAATTCGATGGTCGATAGTTCCCATAGGCTATCGAGAAAGAGCAAGCCAGTGTGATTAGAGCCTTCATTATAGATCTACACCGTATCACCTAGGATGACTGAGCCAGAAGTCCAGTCATCTCTGCTAGGGATCACGAAACTAAATCTCCCTTCCAGTTCCGAACCGGATGGTACATAGGGTTCCTCAGATAGAATCGAGTAGTTTGCCATGGGGATAATACGCTACTGTAAAAGGGCATTAAGTCTCACCACTACAATTTTAGCCTGTTGCCTGGCAAGTATCCCGGAAAGAAGCCAACCAAGCATGACAAAAGTGGCCTCTGTAGGGTTGATAAGCAACGCTCCTGTGATCTGGATTGCAGTAGACCTTATTCAGGAGCCTGACGTTGCAATGTTTATCGAAAGCAGTCCATCACAAAAACCGCAGCGTATAGAAGATAAGTTTCAATAACCGTCGAGTAGATCCAGCGAATGATGCTAGATCTGAGAAACCCCATCTAGTACACACTGATCTTCTACAGCAGTAGGTAGACAAGCCGCCTTAGGAGCTCTCTCAGCCAAGTTATCTTTCCAACTTAGCTTGTGGTCAAAACTAAAGCTCAGGACTGAAACTAAGCTCGGTCATATTCACACTGGGCAGCGTAAAGCGGAGGTACCTTATGCCTTCTAAAGAAGAGCATGGTATCTATTTACAAGGGTTCACACTGAGTCCGAACCCACTACACCAAGCAGATACAATGTCCAGGGAAAAATTGTGCTTGTCAGTCAGTGTCTGAGAACAGACGCCAGACACTGCGATATAATCCGCATAGGCTATGATTCTATCACCAGAGGAATCATGCCGAATGAGGTGCGTTTTAACCATAAGATTCCATAGTAGTAGTGACAGGACACCCCCTGAGGAGTGCCCCTATTTACCACTCTCTGTCTCTGTATGTCCCCAAGAGAGGAGGTAACCAGTCGAGCCTTAAGTAGGAGTTCTATAAACCCAACTAGGCCAGAATGGACACCAAGGTCACAAGGAGCTTTGTCGATTCAATTGGGACAGACATTCTTCAAAGCCCCTTCCATATCGAGAAAGAGAGCAACAGTAAGGATTTTTCCTCAGCGAGTGGGGCACTGGCCTCAACTGATCTATCCCTCGTATAAGCATGCTAAAAGGTAGACAAGCGCGAAGGACTAATAGAGTTTTTAATACGTAGATCAAGAATTCTCTCCAGTGTCTTCAACAGAAAAGAGCTCAGACTAATGGGCCTGAACATCACCTTTGCATTCCTCCAACACAGAGGATATAACTGAGGTACAGGCAAGCATTTTAGATTGCCAACAGCCAAGAAAGAACAAGGCCTTTCCCATACTGGATGTCAGTCGGAATAATGCTATCTGGTGCGGGAGATTTGAAAGGCTTAAGAAACCAATCGACCAATGAAGTTGATCAGGAGTTATCTGAAGTGCAGAGTGATGCCCATTGGTGGGTTCATTAACTTGGCTAGAAATCAGATATCTGTGGAGAATAATGCTCGGAGAATGAGTGCCAAGGAGTAGGTCGAGCTTACCAGCTATTGAGTAGGTCCAGCACCCGTCAGATCTTTGAATGCAATCCCAAGATCTGCACTAGAGTGATTTCCGACATATGCCGCTGATATGGTTGGCTGTTCTGTATGGTGTTAGAAGGCTCTCAAATAGCCGTAATTTTGAGACGGACAGTAGTAATAAGTAGATGGTGGTCACTTGCAGCATTTAATCCTCTTCTATTTTTTACGACAAGGTGTGATCCTTTCCACTTTATGCTAATGAAGATTCTCAGTCCGCTGATCAGGGGATACCCAAGTCCCTTTGTGGATACGTTTCTGAGGGTTCACCAATACCGACGACGTTTGTTGCACACATATCTGTAAAGAGAGTATCATTTTCGCTCATACGATCTGTTCCGCGTTTGCACCTAATGCACCCTCTGCTGGTGTTATCTGAGCAAAGTTGTGCGTTAAAGACACCCATAAGCATTAGAATATCCTTTGTGAGTGGATGCTATAGCCCTTTCGAAGTTTTCGTAGAACTCCTCTTTTTCCGGCAATTCGGCCATATCAGTTGGGGCGTAACATTGCAACATCATTAGTGTCTTGAGGACAATAATCACTCGAGATACGGCAGTTTTGTTTATTGACGTATACATTGAAACAAAAGTGAGCTTCACCGCTAAACAAAAAGTGCGTTTGGTAGCGTTGTTCAGACGTCAGTCTATTCATGTTGAAATGCCAAGCCAAACTAAACATAAATCACTTGACAGCTGACAAAATGGCCGCCAGTTAAGAAGTGTTGCCAGCTTAGAATTTTTAAAACTACTTTTTATTGCTACTTTGGGAGATTATGTAAAAAAATAAAAGTTGTCTTTTGGCCTTAATTTGTACAAAATTGTAATAATAGTACTTAAAGTACTTTCTTGCTTTAAAAAGTAATGGCACTGAATTTTGTTTTAACACTTGTTTTGATTTTTAATCTCATTTTTTCTACATAGCAATTACAGTACAGTGTTGTTTTTTTATACGAAAAACAATCATATGGTATTAGTTACACTTTAATGAGGTACTATATTTCTCCCGCTGGCTCAAGCCCACCCAATTATTTACTTATTTACTATAATAAAAAAGGGTGCACTCAAGTGCAATTATTTAATTTTGTTTTTTAAAGCGTTAAGCCAAAAATAACAATGTTATTAATTTTGCCGAAACACTAATTTAATTAAAGAGTACCAGGTTAAGATAACAGCAACGTCAGCATAATCTGCAAAGAAGGCAAAGGACGTGAGTAACCACCCCTTTTTGTTTTCTAAAACAAATGTTTCCTTTTGGTTTTATTATTATAAAGTGAATGAGTTGGGGGGTGTTTCACAAAAGACAAGAAACACGTGTTTAATTTTGTTTGGTACTAAAGCTTTTTAGCTGTTTGTTGTTCTTGTTGTTATAGCTTTTTGGTGTTTCTACTTGAACTGAAACTTCTTCGCGATAATTCCCTGAGATCATAAACAATATTTTTAAATTTATTTGCTCTTGACATTCATTGAAACTGACAGTTTTCGGTTGTTACGAATGAGACACACTTACGATATGTATGAGTAGATGGTTGGTTGGATGGCTGTCTCAAGGTGGGTGGTAAATGGGTTTAATGGAGAGAAACGTAGTCTAAACACGTGTATTATTTAGAAGCTGGCAAGGTTACCTAGGTGATCTAGGCTAGTAAACAAAAATAAATATTTACGGTAATTTGTGAGAAAGTAGTTTCTTTAAAAAACAAATATTTTTTTCAAAATTTTGCTGTTGCTTTTGATGTTTTGGTACTTTTACTAAAAGCTGGGCCTAAAAAGGTATCTAAATATAACATTTTATACAAAATTTTTAAAGGCCAGTTGTTTTTGTTTGTTTGTTTATATTTAATGTTCTAATAATCATAGAAAAAAGTACCAAAAAGTGTGTCAAAAAGTACCATAAAGTAAATTAAAAGTACTTTAAAATGTATTCAAAGTTTTAATATTTTTAACTAAGAAACAAATTTCTTTCAAATAATATTTTGTTTTAATTTTTTCTGTTGTTTTTGTTTTGGTACTTTTTTAGATGTGCCTAATAAAGTACTTAAATATTACATTTTATACTAAATTCATAATGGCTAGGGTTTTTGTTTACGCTTAATGTTCCGATAATTATAGACAAAAAAGTACCACAAAAGTATCATAAAAAGTAACCGAAGAGTACTTTAACATATATTTAAGGCGTTTATAGTTGTAATTAATTTCACTAGACTAAGCACCGCCGTGCTATGGTAGGTAAGACACCCGACTACTAACCAGGAGTTCCTCGATTCAATCCTAAACCAGACCATCAGAAAAACAGCGTTATCAGCTCATAGCATTAGCTAGTAACTGGTTGTGAGTATTACTACTATTGAAAACTTCTCTAAACTGTAGGTTCCTTTCAATGAATTTAAAAATAGAATTGAGTGCAGCTTATCGGCTGAGAGAAGTCCGCGGGTTCTTATATGGAATGTTATGAGTATGGGTATTTATATTTTTATTAAGCTCCTTAACTGGAAGGTAAACTTTTATAGCGCTTTGTAGGAAGTCAATTATTTATCATATGTTTTTAAAATATTGGTACTTCATATTGGACTTCATATCAGGTTTCTTAAGGAAAGGTTTTTTTTATGCCTTTCTCATATAATATGTACATACATATATATAATAAAGTACCAAAATAGTACAAAGGAAGCAACAATAAACTACCCCAAAAAGTTCTTAAAAATGTATATGCACCGATTTTTATGAAATAAATTCTCTATTATTTGTTTTAATTTTTTTTTTGTACTTTTCCAAAAAAATTTTTTCAAAAAAGTACCAACATATTTAATTTTGTTTAAAATTTTTAAGGCCAGATTTTTTATTTAGGACATTTAATATTCTGTTGTATATAGATAATAAAGTACCAAAAAGTACCTTAAAATAACGGAAAAAAGTACTCTAAAAAGAGCTCAAATATATTTTTGTTTTGCTACCCCAGACTACTCAGATAAATGAAAGCAAATATTCAGGGTAATTTGGTGGAAGTACGATTTCTTAAATCTAATTTTCGAAAGTTTATTATTTAAAAAAAAAGTACCAAAGCAAACTTTGAAAGAGTTTTCAATTATATTTGAATCGACTTTTATTTTTGCTAAGCTCAAGGAAATTTTGTGATGTATAGTAATGTAGAAGTGGTACTTATTGGTTTTATTTATTTCGACATAATTGGCTTAAAAAAAGTACCAAATGTTTAAGTATTAAATTGGTTACAAAGCTTTTTTTAAAGCGTTACAGCAGGTTTAAAACAAGTTACTAAAAACTCTTAATTAAAATAACAATTTTTTCCTAAAGGTACTATTTTGTTCATATAGTCTAAAAATAGTACCAAAAGTCAAAATTTTATATTAAAAGCAAAAATTTTTTTTAAATACTTTTTTGAGATCTTAAATTTATTATAAAAATTAGTAATTATTATAAAAATGGTTAAGTACTTTTTGTTCATTTATAGAAAAATACTTTAACTTTAGAAAATAATCTTACATTAGAATTTTTACATGTCTTTTATGTTACATTTTTATGCAATTTTTGATTAATTGAAAAATGGTCTTGGAGAGATACTTATTTTTTTCTTATAGTAGGAAAATAGTTCCTTAAAAAAGTACCAAATGTTTAAATTTTATACTAAGGTCGGAAAATGGAGTAAATTTAAAATCCTTTGAAATCAAAAACAATGTTATCTGTTGTGTATAATAAAAACGGGCACCAATATGGTTCATAAGATACAAAATAGTACCTTAAAATGGTACTAATAATAATGGTACTAATACTTTTCTTAAATAAAACAAACAACGGCTTTTTCTGTTTTTTTTTAACCCAAATTCTGGTGAGCTATGAAACAAGCTTATTAATGGTATTAATTGACTAATAGGGTTAGATAAAGAATAGTACCTTAAAATTGTATCATATTAAAATGGTAACAAATACTTGTTCTAAAATAACAAACATATGGTCTATCATGTTCTCTGTTCTGTTTTGAGTTGTTGTTGCTTATAATAAAAACAGGTACCAATATGGTACATAAGATATAAAATAGCATTTTAAAATGGTACTAATATTTTTTCCAAATATAACAAACAACGGCATTATTTTTTTCTGGTGTCTTTTTAACCCAAGTTCTGGTGAACTATGAAAAGAGCTTATTAATGGTATAGAATAGTACCTTAAAATGGTATCGTATTAAAATGGTACCAAATAATTTCTCTAAATACAACAAATGACTGCTTTAAAATTTTTCCTGGTCTTTTTTAATCCAAGTTATGGCCAACTATGATTTAAATCAAATGGACTTATTAATGGCCCTAATTGAGTTCTTTTCAATAAAGAATAGTACCTTAAAATAGTATCATATTAAAATGGTACCAAATACTTGTTCTAAATGTAACAAACAAATGATTTATCATGTTCTCTGTTCTGTTTTAAGCAAAATCATGGTGATTTATGATTTAAGTCAAAAGGGCTTATTAAAGGCACCAATTAAGCTTGGTTAGATAAAGAATAGCACTTTAAAATAGTACTGAATGTACATTAATTTACTGTCTTAATCGTATTTTTTTTTTTTTTTTTTTGTTAAAGTGTTCCCACTCTTGATTTTAATAAAAATTATAGTGTTATGTACAGTATGATTTATATGGACCTAAAAAGGTACCAAAACAAGTATTATTACTAAACAAAACAAATAATCAAAAATTGCATAGCAAAAAGATTCTCTTGCATCCGTTTTAGTAATTTAAGGTTTAAATGGACATCAGTTTTGACTAGAAGTTTAGTTATAGAAAAAGTATTTTGAGAAAGTACCAAAAGCTAAAACTTTTATACCATATTTTAAAGCTAAGCATTTGAATGAACAAAATTTTCTAACCCTGCCTAATTTTGACTTTGCAAAATAAATTTGTCTTTTCTAGTAAAGTACTTTAAAAAAAGGAATTTAAAAAAGTACTTTAAGAAAGTACTTAAAAAAGTACTTTAAAAAAATACCAATAGTTTCAGTTTTCATACTAAATTTTATAATTAATTGTATAACCACTTCCACTTGACTTTCTAAAATGAGTCCTTTCCCAAAGACCTTAATAAGTAGTTGGTCTTTTTAATTAATGGTTTTAAATTACTAATTCGCTTGATATACTTCTGTGTTTAAATCTTTATATTTTCTTTTTTACTCGTATAAACAATAGGCCCATACTCTGTTTTACCTATATAGACAATAATTTCCCTATAAAAAAGTAGAAAAAAAAAAAATTAAAAATAAAAATAAACACATGTAAACGTTTGGTAATACGAGACCCATTGTGTGTGTTGTTGACCAACCAATTCATTTTTAAAAAAGATAAAAATTAAAAAAACTATACTTTTTTATAAATATTTATAAACATTTTATAAATAAAATAACACGACAACAACAACAACAACAGAAAAATATCAATAAATATTTTATAAAACAAAGGAGATTCTCTTAAGTGTAAAAAGAAAAAATTTGCAAAATGATTTTCTTTTATTTTTAAAGAAATTTGAAACTTATTTTTAGACTTAAACACACGCATATGAAAAAAAGTCGATTACTTTTCAAAACAATTAAAAAAATTAAGAAAAAAAAACAATAAAAATAAAAATTTATTAAAAACAAAAACAATTACAAAAAGAACAGAAATTTTCACACGAATTTTTAAAGAAACGATTATTTTTTTAAATTTTTTATTAAATAATTACTCAGATTAAATACAAAAACTTTTATAGGTAGGTTTGAATAATAATCAAAAAATAAATAAATCGGGTGACCAGATAGTGATGATTGTTTTACTAACTTTTCCAACATAACAGCTGTTGCCAAAGTTAACCATGATAACCCAGCTGTTAAAATATTCAGTAGCATTTGTCATTTCTTCAAGCAACATTATACAATTGGCGGGCAACGATATACTCAGGCTGAGGATTCCAGTAGACGACGGGGCTCTACGTGACATTCAATCTACACCAACTTGACTAACTGCGGCCGTTATGATCATGGAAGTAGACATTATTTGATTATATTTTCTTGGTTCTATGCACAAGGCTTGAATTAGTTTTTTCGCTGTTTAAATCACTTAAACGAATTACTCTGTTCATATGGTATCACTGCAATTTGTTTTGATGGTTCTTTTTTATCTACAAACCTGTGATTTACATTCTAAATGATGTGCTAATTTATTAAAAACAAGACTGCCCAAAATTCGCATACAGTATCTCGCATGTGCATTCGTCGCTGTCTCATTGACAACTAAAAGCAAGAGCTTAAGAATCCGTGCCCAATGTCAATCACTGTATATGGCGTTTATGTAGTCTTGAAAAATTTGGGTATATTTCTTAAGCAGACACACTTTTCATCCACATTTTTTATATTTTTCAAGTTTAGGTGCATTTTTGCGTACTAATATATGTATCGTACTATTTATGAACTCATTATGAATCTGTAGTTAGCTATCAATACAATGAGTCTTACATTTGAGGAATCGGTTAAAAATTGAGGAAGTCATAGGCATTTTAGTAATGCAATTCATGAAAAATTAAGGAATTTTGCGTATTAGAAATATTCATAGCTTTGGAGGTCAAAATCAATTACAAGACAATTACTGACTGTGCTGGATTTGCGCTAGGTAATGCCCATAGGGGGTGGCGTGATTAAGACGATAGAACACAAGCGGCCCAGGTTTGAAGCATAGGATATGACGGAAAACATTTAATTGCGGTTTCGGTAATAAAGATACTTCAACCTTCATTCAGACAACCCATCTTAAAGGAATCTCCTTGACATTGCAGCTTACCACTGTCTATGATAACAAACATCAGACGAATGATCTGGAGAAAACACCACCTACAGGGAAAAAATTCAATGCTAAATAAGGATCACCACTTAGCAAGGTTACCGGTGACCAGTCCAGGGCCATTTAGGGGGCCGAGACTGGCAGCGGCACGTGGGTGTATTGCCCCATTTCAAGTGCCACAAAGCCTGACCAGAGTTATTCTGGTACCACGGGGAGCGGGAGCCCCAGGGATTCCGATCTCTGCTCGAATTTTGTGTGGGACCCCTTGTGGGAGCTTCGTGGTGACTACCTAAAGCGCAGGCAGAGCACGAGCTCGGTGTGGTGTTGCATCTACTCAACTAAGTGCTGTGACCCCTATCAAGGCAGGAGATTAGATGGTCTCTAAATCCCCACCAAGGTGTGAAGATTATGAGTGTCCTTACAACACGCCTTCGAATTGGTACTCCTTTGTGATATTCACTCGTGTGTGTCATAGGTGGGGGAGTAGGTGGACGCATCGCATTCACTCTTACCATTGTGTCACCGTGGGTTATGCCGCACGGCGCAGACTCACGTACACCCGAATGACACCGCTTAGCAAGGTACTGCTGACCAGTCCGGGGCCCGAAACTAGCAGCGGCACGTAGGTGTATTCCCTCATTTCAAGTGCCACAAAGCCTGACCAGGGATTAGGAGCCCCAGGGATTTCGATCTCTGCCCGATTTTTGTGTGGGCCCTTGTGGGAGCTTCGTGGTGGCTGTGGTTTAGAACTAAAGCGCGTGCTCGGTGGGGTGTTGTATCTCCTCTTCCGGGTGCTGTGACCCATATCATGGCAGGAGTTAAGATGGTCTCCAACTCGTCACCAAGTAAAGTTTAATAAAACACACATAAATCTCTTATTTAGATAAAACTTTTATTTCATTTTAATGCTTTGAGCTTGCCATTATGTACGAAATACGTCATTTACATAGCCGTCTTTTGGTCGGTTGCAGCATACGAACCTATTGAGGTAGTCCTTGATAACTTTTTCACACAATTCGGGATGTATCTCAGCTATAACTTGGCCAAGGTTGGTTTTCATGTGCTCTAACGTTAGAGGATTATCCACGTAGACACGGTCTTTGATGTAGCCCGACAAAAAAGTTTAACGTTGCCAAACCGCATGATTTTGGTGGCCAACTGTCAGTGGAAGATTTGAATCCTGCATAAGAATGTCCAGAAACATTCTAAGGATACTGACCCAGGTTTTGAGCGGTTATCTGAGTAAAGTGGGTATAGGGTCATATCCGATATAAAGAATCTGTGATGAGGAAATCGAATCACCAAAGCACATACTGGGTACATAAGAGTACCAGAGCTTAGCAATAATAATAATCGTAGTTCTTAATTGGTTCAAATTCGGCTCTAGTTTTACCACCATAACTATATACCCATGATTTGAAACCAGGTTCATAAATGAAAACATTCAAAAGTTCCTAAGCAATGATTTTTTCTGTGATTAAAATTAAATAGTTTTAATAGATACAAGCTTTGTCGACAACTCCTGTTCAAAACATGAAAAAAATATCTTCTCCCTTCAGTTTGTTCGTTGGGCCTTTCACGCTTTGTAATTTGCGTATTCTATATGCCTCTATGATTAAAATATCTAAGAAAAATTACAGAGAACAATATAAAAATTGCTGACTTATTGGTTTCGACGAGTTGCTTCATGCAAAAGGGCATAAACCATTAAGGGATACTATGGAAAATGGGTATTCTGTTACATTGTTTTCTCCGCCATTCCTCTAATGAGCATATTGGCTTTCCAGAAAGCATCCATTGCTTTAATTCTTAAGCTAATATACTGATGATTAATATACTGTGGCTCGGCTCCATATGATTGAATGTAGTGGTGAAAGTCCTTGCTAAGTGGTGGTTGTGATCTTTACTTAGCCTTTTATTTTTTTTCCCATCAGGTATTCTTCTGATGTTTGTCATCATCGCCAGTGGTAACTTGGAAGGATTGTCTGCAGAGAGTTTGAAGTTTATTTATTAAATACTCGAAACCGCAATTAAAATTTTATCGTCATAACAAACTTAAAGTTCATTTATTTTTTATTTTCAAATAATTTAATAAAATTTTTCCAGAAACTTTTTTATTACATTTTAAGCTAACGCTTAGAACGTCCTAACCGCCCCACCAATCAAACTGTCTGTAACAATTTTATTAAAATTAAGTGACTTTTTATGTCACTTTTTTCTAATTTAATGACCATCAACCATAATTGAATTCAACATAATCGTATGACTAAATAATACAGCAAAAAAGACACACATTTTTCCCAGTGGAATTCCACAAGAAAAACAGGCCTTGTAATTTATGCAGGATAATAAGGATAAAAATAAAAATTATTACATATACAGGATATAAAAAACAACAACAACAACATTAAGTGACATATAATCTTATAACAGCTACTGTTACCACTTTAGCCATCATTTGTAATAAATTTTTTTAAACATATCACTCACACCTTCACATTCCCCCACCAACTAATTTGCCTTTTTCTCTTTCTCTGCTGAAGCTTGTTCTTTTCAACATGTTGTCACATTTAATTTTCCACCAACAGCAGCAGCAACAGCTACAGCATTAAGAAGTACTTGACTTGTAGCATAAGTTTAGTGATAAACATCTTCATAAAGAGACCCATTGTGCTGCGTGTATTACTTTAATGGCATTGTTTGTTTCCTAAGCTTATTAATAACAGTGTGGGAGGAGTGTGGGGGAGGTACAGAAAATATTTATTATAAAATTTCTATTATACCACTCCACCCATATCTCTGACAAACTTGCTTCCTAGCTTTCTTTTAACAGATTTTTTTCAACAACTGCTTGTGAAGAGGGTGTCGCAAACCAGTTTCCTCCCCTAAAAGTTGGCAATTATTTATTAACACTCTATTATAGAATTGTGGCTTACGCTAGGATTTGTTTTACACAAATTTTGATTTCCTTTTCACTTTCACTGTTTTTTTTATATTTTTTTTTCGAAATTTATGAGTCTCCAGAGTATAAATTAACACTTATGCTCGCTTTTTTATGAACTTCTGGTTGTTTTTTTTTTAGTTTTTCTAAAGAACAAGAACAGCTGTTGTAAGAGAGTGTAATGGCGGAAGCAGTTATCAGAAACTTAATAAGTAATTTAGTCCCCCCAAGAACCTCCTGAGGCAATAAAGTGTAATTTTCATTTTATTCCATTCAGTAAATAAGTGTCTAACAATGCTTTAGGAGACACTTAAACGGGATAAATATTTTTTCGCTTTTTTATTTTTTTATAAAACAGTAAATAGGCCTCTAACTACAAACTCAAAATACAAATTCACTCCTTTGTAGCTACAGAAAGCAGGTAAATTAGCGCAAAATTAAAAAGTTTAACTGTTAAATCATTGTTTGATGCAAAAAAGCCATTGTAGCATCACTAGACTAGATATCTTTCGAAATGATATATTATATGTGAAGATAAATTTAAATTTAATAAGCAAGGACACAAACCTTGTTTTTGCACAGTTAAAATGCATTCAAATATAATTTTTTTAAATCCAATTTTCTCCACTTGCAAAATTAGTTAAGGAATACCACTAACACAGTTTTATTAGGTACCCTTTGGAGTACTTTTCCCATATAATGCTCATCTCTCATTTTCCATAGAATGGAAATAGCTAATGTTTTACAGAGAAGATTAATAAAAAAAATTGCATATTTGAAATATATAAGCTGCCGTTCCACAATATTTAAAACCAAGGCCATAAAGCTGATCTACGACAGAGACTGGCATGTGCTATTAATCCATACTCCAGGCCTGTATATTCTGATAATCACTTCCATTACTTTATTTTCCAGTTACCGTTAAGATGCTAACAGTGCTCTGTTAACGTACAAAGCGGCGGTGCTAAAAGAAGTTTGCATCTTTGCTACTTAAATTTATATTTATCTTCACACACAGAAAAACATATTGTTATTGTAACATTTTAACCCTTTTTGCGTTAAATAAAATAAATAATGCGTGTGTTGTGCTTTTACTTTATGCACTTATTTATTCAACTTCCACTTTCACAATTCTAACCATATTGTTTATTTATCTTGCACTTTATCCAAATACTCAACACTTTAATTTATGCCTTAGCACGACTTTACTTTATTACCACAAAACTATAACTGAACTCAACTCATACATAAGGCGCCGCCTTTTATGTAATAAACATATTACTTCCGAATGTTCTTGTATTTACCACATCATTCTATTTTCGTTAATTCAAATGTAACAACCAAAAACGGTACAGTACACAAGTGGTAACATCGTTAATAGCACAGATAATGTGGTGCGGCAAATACATTAACAGCCTTGACACAAACCAATAAATTCTATAATAAAGTTTATAGCTGAGAACACTACTGCACTAATTTAATGCATCTTTTCTTTAGGCATTGTGTATTTTCCTAGCATTATATTCGCCCTAGCATATGTTGAACTAAATGGCTAGATAGGAAATGTATATTTATCGGTTGCAACATTCTATAAGGTTATCATACTTATGCAGTGTTTCAAGGGCAGACATTATGCTCATTATTATTGCCAAGCGTATATACAATACAATGGGATATTTTCATATTCACTCATAGCACACCGCTAATTGTTCTTAATGGATTTCTAGATAGAAAAACATTGAAGATAATTGTGTGAAGGATGAACTCGTAGGAGAGACATTTAACGATTTACCATTTTGGATTTCAGTAGATAGATTGGCAACCAAACGGTGGGCAAGTGAACTTACTTGCTACGAGACCAGGAAAATCTGGCTATGTTTGGATAAACGAAGTGCGGAACAAATGTAAAAATTTACCAGATTACATGTAAAGGACTTTATAGAGGCTACAATTGACCGTTGGTCTCATGGTAATTATGCCAATAGACTGAAATTCCCATACAATGATTTCTGTAGAAGTTACAAAGATAAATTCTCGGAAGAGTCTATGGAATACCTTCGCTACTGCGCAGCATTTGTGAAGATGGCAACCGGCGATTTGGAAAAAAATTCAATTAAATAATTCGAAGGTTACTAACAGCGGTTGTTAATATATCTATGCTGAGCTATACAGTCTACTATGCGTTAAAATTCTTATCCAGTCCCAATGCTTTAGAAAATACCAACAGGAACCGGCAGATGAAGACATGATGACACGTTCTCTACTTCCAACCTATGTGGCTGTGGCGACAGTAAAAACAATAATAATTTCCCATCGTCCATAAAAGGAGCATTGGGCATTGGGCCTTGCTAACGCATTCACTTTACTTTATATCACTTCAGTTCATCTCTTTCCGATGCTATTAATTTCGGCATCAAATTGCTTTCTCCATGTGTGGGCAGGGCGGTCTTTACTTTTGTTCCTTTGCGGGTTCCATTCTATGACAATTCTGGCGATATCGTTGGCTAGCCTTCTAGGGGTATGTCCCATCCAGCACCATTTACGCCTCCTTATTTTATTCGAAAGGGACTGTTGTCCGGCCCTTCTCCAAAGCATTTGGCTGAAAATAGTCTTCGGTCAGAATACGCGAACGATCTTGCGAAGACAACGGTTCAACTTTTACCACACCACTTAACGATTTGTCATGCTTTATTCTGCAGGATGCATTTAGATATACTTTAACCATCAATAAGACGTATGAGTTTCCGAGGAATCTTGCTACATGAAGACAATTCCAAATCACAGAGCGATTTAATTTGTCGAAAAACTTCTCGAAGTCTATGAAACATGGATACAGTGGAGAGCGCCATTCCACAGAGTATTGCACGAAGTACGAAGAATTCCGGGTTACCGCCGGAATAAGAATGGTAACGATAGAGTTACGATTAAAAGTTGACGTTACAGGGGCCCTAACAATGACAGTATAGAGACGTAGTAGGACCTGAACTGGCTGGCGGTCCTATAGGGAAAGGTTATTACGGAGGTGTAAGTGGTTTTAGTCAATGAGAGTACGACATAGCCAAATAGCCTTTTATCTCAAGCACAAAAGAAGAGACGTTTTAGGCCTAAGATGTGTGTCTAAGGAGTTTGCTTCAAAACTAATTAATATTGAGGAAACCTCGCAAAGTATCGCTGAGGATCTATTGAAAGATTTCGATGATCAGACAGCTTAGAACTTAAGCCCAATTACTCCAATAAAATATACCAAAAAGGCTTTAACATGAGGCACATAGAGTACTATTAAAAGGCGAGGTTATTGCGAGGTTAGTGCATCAAATATTTTTAATACAAGATTCTACGACCGTTAAGGAGAATAACCCTGAAGTTAAGCAGCGTTTTGCAAAATTTAATTTTTGCTTGAATACGATTATGCATTTGCTTGTCGTGGTTTTTGATAGACTTATAGTGAATGAGCCGTAGTTCTATTTTGAATGTAAAATAACGCTTGTGATCGATTGAATAATGTTCAGGCTTGATTGACTTTTATTGCCTTTAATATTTCACCACCAATTAAGAAATGTCAAAAGATTTTGGGTGGCCCAAAATGAGCCCCGATTACAAATGTTCTTCAATTAAGAGTTTATTTTGTATTTTACCAGTGACGCATTCAGTGATTAGCATGTACTTCAATGAACACTTTGAAAAAGAATTTTTAAATCTCAAACAAAACAATTAATATCCCTTTTACCCCTACTTACTTGTAAGTCGTCCATTATGAGCAAGCACCCAGTGTTTCAGCACGTTTGAAAAATCTCAACTTCAAGATGAAAAGAAAAGCAAAGACAGAAAAAAGAAAAAACCGAAATATTTAAAAAGCGTAAAATTTAATTAACACTCGGGAGGTCCATGACGATCAATTTGATCGTAAATCTTGTTATGGTCAAATAAAACCAAAGGAAGAGAGAAAAACATACTGAGACTGAGACAAAAAAGGCCGCGTCTTTAGCAAAAAAAAAAAAAAAGTTTATGTAGCTGCTGTTGTTGTTGTCGATCGAGTACTATTGCGCACGATCAGCACGTACTGCTTAAATAAAATGCAAGCAAACATGGCGCAAGATCGCCACGAACTTTAAGAAATTATTTCATACGTTATTGTAATTGTTGTTGTTGTTGCTGTTGTGGTTTTTTTTTCCATAATAGCAACAACAAATTCTTTTATGAAATTTATTCGGTTACTTCGCCAAACTTTACGCTGCAATGCAATTGTCTTGCCTTAGAAAAACAAAAGCATTTAAAAGAGAAGAGAACAGAAAAAAACGTTGGATAATCATTATGAAGAGGGTGTTTAACGATTATGATAGTGCCTATGCAGCGATTGTGATGTTGATGTTGTTGGCGGTGGGGTGAAATCTGATGCAAATTATGCAAATTAAACAAAATTGTTGCTGGTTAAAGATTTTTCATTTGTCTTTAAGGAGTTGGATGTAACAATTTAAATAGTGATACTGGTGTTAGTGCTGTATAATGTATAAAAAGCTAATCGGATAGTTGAGTAATCATATAGGCACTTAAACTTAAATTCAAGGTGCAGCTGTTACTGGGTTAAAATACTGGGACTAATTTAAAATTTGCGAGAGTGGTTTTGATATACAGACAAGGGTAGGTTAGCCTTGATTCCACTTAATTTACAAATGAATTCAAATGAATGTCCAGGCTATACTACTTTGATAAAAATGTAATCCCGTGTGGAGGTCCTATTGTTCCGATTCGAGTTTTGTTTCTAATTGCATTTTAAAGACAAATAGCGTTAAGCTCTGACACCAAAGGTACATTGATTACCGGATTTAGAGGAAGTGCATACCATGACTAACACTACTACTTCTTTCCAGGGGCTAGGATCTACTCTTTTTGACCTTGAGTTTTAGCTGCTACGGAAATTCGATTTCCCTCGAGATACTCTACTGACCGGATTGAAAGAAAAATATCGTTAAGAAGGCTCTATGCTGGTTTGAACCTAAATCGTAAGGAAAAACTATTGACTCGATAAAAAGTTTTATAGCAATCAATAGAGTCAATAGTGTATTAAAGGTTTAGAGAATCCCTATGCAGGAAAAGGCAGCTGCATTGTGGATTCCCAAATTGTAACTGGGCTGTCTTTTATAGCTGAGCTGTAATACATGGAGGCTTGTGAGTTGTAAAAACTCGTTTTTATACTTGAAGACTTCAGATGGGTTCTCGAAATGGTCGTTTGGATCACAATCTACCATAAAATGATTTAATTGCAGAAAGATGCATTCACGAATGGATCCACAGGACGGTATCAGGAATAGAAGGCGCTTATAGCATGTAGGTAGATCACTTTGAGAATCGACACCAAGATTTTCAGGCGAAACTTTACAGAAACTGTAGAAATATTATCGGAAAGGGGACGTATGGATAACAATACTCTAAGACAGTATGTATCACAATACTTTAAGATAATCAAGCTGTCGTTAAGGCTCTTGGCAAGGTGGTATGGTATAGTGGTTAGTGTGCACGCATAAAAACACAAACGACCCAGGTGCAAGCCCAGGACATGACTAAGAAAAATTTAGTTGTGGTTTCGAATATTTAATAAAGAGGCTTCAACTTCCCACCAGACAAAGCCATCTAAAAAATAAAAATGAAGCCACCCTGACCTTTCCCGCATATCTCTGGCGATGATGACAAACATCAGACGAATGATCAGGAAAAACACGCCACCTACTGGGAAAAAATTATAATGCTGAAGTAAATATAAGATCACCACCAATTAGCAAGGATCTTCACCACTACGCAATAAAATCAAGGAGGAAGCATAGCGGATAAATCATCTACTTAACTTAAAAGATAAATTGATTAAAGAAACTGAAACAAAGCAATGGATGCTTTGTGGAAGGCCAATATGCTCCCTAGAAGCGGAATGATGCAGAAAATTCGTAAATTGAAATTCGAATTTCTTGATCAAACGTATATAGTTAGTTGTTCTTTGATTATGGTGGAAAGTGCCAGTACTCTACGCTAAACATATGGCTTAAGGTTCTATTAGACGTGACTTAACATAACCCAAAGTTCTACCAAAACCAACTGCCTTTATGGGCAAAAATACGTTCGATTAGCGGTGACATATTATAACGCCTTGACGGACCAATTTGATTTTAGTTGCCTCGACTATGGCTACGGTCATGGCGTTATATTAAGTCAAGCCTAATTGAGCTCTTATTGCCTCTTGGCTAAAAAAAGCGAAGAGTAAGATATTGTCTGTTTTCTGACTTATATTCCTAAACTACAGCGACCAGGGAGTTTTGTATTCTTAACCCAGAGATGGGTTAATTCGCACTTGAAAAATTAGGCTTATAGTTGTTAGTTCCTGAGAAAATAAAATCAAGTTCGGCTGTCATTTCTAAATAAAAACTTTATTATTTCGAAGTATTCAGTACTCGCATACGATTAATCGCTTTTATTTGATATCACTAACTTACTTCAGTTCATGGAAGAAAAATAAACATTAAAGTGCTGGCCATAGATAGTGATAGAAAGGGAATTTGCATGGTTGCATAGTATGTTGGTTCGTTAGATGAATGAATTGCTGGGGTTTTCTAGAAGAGCTTTGTTTTGTGTGTTCTGTGTCGTCTGACGCTGCTGTTATGCTGTTGCCAGTTTCTTTTGAGCATTTTTTTTAAATTTTTTCATTTTTAATATACGATTTGTTTGACGCTTAAAGATCGCTGTGGTAGATATAATTGACGACATGTTGTCTCACGATCGTGCTAAAACGATTTAAAGCTTAGCTTAGCAAACAAACAAACGAACAAGCGCTTCAAAAACTAAGACCAATAAGAAGAAACAAATTTAATACTTTAAGCAAAGAAAAAAGAAAAGAAGAAAAAATCTCCAAAGTGATCAATTTCAAGCGGAAAATTATCTTTGACTGTTTGACTCAAAGATATGCTTTAGTATGCCAGTGATTTGCAGGCTCGATCCAATCAAACAAGATGCTTAAGCAGTTTGTTTATGTAAAAAGTAACGAGAGAGCTTCTTTAATAGCTATTTGACAGTTTTTAGTTAAGTAATTAAATGGTTTTTATTTTCTTTTTTTTGAATTGCTTTTGAACGTTTAATTAATTGTTGAATTTTTAATGTGCGCCCGCCGTCATCTAAAGTCATATAATTAATTGAGACTAGAAGAGACCCATATTTGTTTGGCTTGTTTTACTATTTAATTCTTTTATTTTTATTAATGAATTTGTTTAACATCATGCTTTTTATATATTATTTTATTGTATTTTTTAAATTTTATATTTACTAAGGGGACTTTGTAAATGTCAGCATTTCCTAAGCACTTGGCCACAATTTATTTTCGTTTTTTTTCTGGTTTTTGCGCAATTATTTTTTGTGTCGATTGCGCTGTTTCCTTTTTAGCAATTGACACAATACGGAAATTGTAGTTTTTTTTTGTGCAAAAAAATTTTAAATTAGTCATTATTGTTTTTGTTGTTGTAATATTTTTAATTATTTAAATTGGGGTCATTTAATATTGGCATTCAAATTAATTATTTCAGCCAGGGCGTCATAAATAATTTATGTTCTGCAGAGCTACTTAATTACAAAAAGAGTGTCAAGCAATTTGTTAAAACTGTGTCAGTTCAAATAAAAACAAGTGACAGCCTGTGGGAGAGCAGCACGGAAGCTATATCTTTTGAAAATTTACAAAAGTTTAACCTTTATGCGACTGACAAAAAAAAAAAAAACACATTTTGACATGTTTGTAGGCCTCTGCGAAATTTAAATTTGCACCAGAGATCTGCAGATGTTGAAACATGTGATAATCTAAAGGTGAGAGGTGTGGTCTTACCAGCCAAGATCTCTCAATTTCTGCCGGGTCATCAAAGGTGTGTGGTCGGATGTTATCGTGATCGAACACAATACCTTTTCTGTTGATTAATTGAACTGCTTGCTTAAATCTCGTTAATTGTTGACAGTAGAGATCAGAATCAATCGTCTGACCAGGCTGTAGAGGCTCATAATGAACAATTCCATTCCCATCAATCCAGACACACACCTTGCTTCGCCCATCATAATTTTCAAACATTATTGCATTACTGCAATCATTTGAAGCCACCTAACTAGCTATTGTACAATATATTTTACTTCATTAGTTCGCCCTATACTTGAATATGGATCATTATGTGGGACCCTTACTTTACCATCCATATAAACAGAATTTAATCCGTTCAGAAGCTACCATCGTACACTAACAGGCTTGGTCTCGTTAAGTAACATACAGTGGTGGCCTTATAATTAGAAACGATGTTTTCAGCAAATACAATCAAGGTATAACTTCCTTTAATACCTACACCTAAAATTAGAAATACCGTTATTCGACGAGTAGACAATCAGCATTGTTGTCGATGCAAAACATGTTTGGTTCAAATTTTCTATTAAAAAAAAAAATCTATTATTTGTCTGGCCACGTAATTAGAAAGCTTAAGTTTTTGGCAGATCTATTATGGTTTGGGGTGGTCCAATTGTGATAATTAGGGAATAATGAATCAACATCAATATAAAAACAATTTGGAAAATGTAATGGAACCATATTATTTTGAGAATATACCCGTCCATTACATTTTCCAACATGACAATGACCGAAAGCACACTTCGAGGTTGGTAAAGTGTTGGCTTTCGGATCAAAATATTAATGTTCTGGACTGGCCATCGCAAAGCCCTGATCTCAACCCAATTGAAAACTTATTAAGAGAGATCTGAAAAACAAAACTCCACGAAATAATGATGAGTTGTTTCAGTTGGTGCAGCAAAGCTGGCAAAACATATCCCAGCAAACATTGCAATGTTTAATAAGTAGTTTATCGAAGAGACTAGCTAATGTTGTCAAAGGCAAGGGTTATCCAACAAAATATTAAAAGATATGCCCATTTTGTTTGACTTTATGAAGATATTTTCAAGTTGTTTATAAAAATTTTGTTTTGTTTCTAATTATGTGACCAAACCGGAATTGATATTTGTTGTTTTAAGTATATTTTCTTAAAAATGTTATTAGTGCTGAGATTTATTTTATTTTAAAATTAATACTGATTTGCTACTTTGCTATTTTTCGTTCTTAGTTTTAAAATAAAAAGCATAGTTTTTTAAATACATTAACAAATATGCGTGCTGCTAAATCGTTTCTAATTATAAGGCCACCACTGTATTTTGAAAAGTCCTCGAGTAAAGCTAAGTGTCGCTTTTCTTATGGCAGTTATTCGCGGTGGTGTCGAGAATGAGTTCCTGCTTGACAAAATTAACTTCCGTGTGCCAAAAAAACCAACTCGCCATTATCAACCTATAAATATAACAGTTCACTCAATAAGTCCGTAGGATAAGTTAAAGAAAAAATTTTTTTTTTTGACAAAACTCGATTTTATTTTATTATATTCAATACAGTTGCCTTCGAGGGCGATACAAAGAGTATAGCGATTTTCCAACTTTTCGATACCACTTTTATAGTACGATTTCTCTTTCTCGATAAAATTGGCCTCAGTTTCAGCGTTTACTTCATCATTGGACTTAAATTTCTTTTCAGTAAGCAGTCTCTTGAGATCTGAAAACAGCAAATAGTCGCTGAGGGTTAATTCTGGAGAATCCGATGGGTGGGTTAGCAATTCGGAGCACAATTCAGTCAATTTTGCCATCATTTTCATCGATTTGTTACACAATTTGTGAGCTTACGCGGCACCCACATCGTACAGAGCTTTAGCAATATTTTAATAAATTTTTGTTGGTCTGACACCAACAATGATTATTTTAAAAAGATTAAATAAATAGTGTTACCTGATGTAATCAATATTATATTTAAGAGCCATCTACCGACAGTTTGAAACCGAAGTTTTTCTAAGACCCATATTTTTGACTGTCAAGACTGTCTTCATATAAATGTCAAGAATTTTGCAGTGTTGAATCTGACAAACCTAGTGCAATGGGAAGTTGACTCACTGCAACCATGAAAGCTTTTGTCGGGCTAAGTTCATTGCATATCTTCATAATAAAATGTAGCTAATGCTGCTTATAACGGGTCCGCCATCTAACGTTTTTTTTCATTGTGGCTGTATATTCGTGAATGGTAAGTAACACTTAGATCATGTCTGATTTGACAGATAATTAGTTTTATCCTTCCGCTGAACGAATATGGTTGTGTATACGCTTTTTTCGCATCGCTAAGCGGGCCTGCGATCGACTTAGAGAAGATGCCGATCTTGCCAAAAAAAATCATCTTTTCAGTTGAAGCTCATTTTGATCTTGGCGAGTATGTAAACAAGCAAAATTGCCGCACTTGGGGTACAGAAAACCCGCACGCATACATTGAAAAGCCAATACACCCAAGACGAGTCACTGTTTGGTGCGGATTTTGGTATAATTCGAAAATGAGCAAGGAGTGGCCGTTACAGTCAATGGCGATCGTTATCGGGCCATGATGAACGAGTTTTTGTTCACAAAAATTGAAGAGGAGGATATTAGCAACATTTGGTTTCAACAATGACGGTGCTATGTGCCACACAGCCGAAGTTACACTCGATGTTTTGCTCCCTGTTTTCAAAAAAAAAAAAAAAATATTTGGCGGGCCCTATACTACTTCCTGAATTAAAACATCAAATTTATTAAATAGATTTTTCTTAAATCAGTGCACCTGGCGAGTTCACATTCGCAAGAATGCTTTATTAAAACATGCGGCAACCAAATTTCTAGTCAAGTTATTTCTAAGATCACTTCAGGATCGTCTCGATTTAGTAGCATAATATTCAAAATATAATTCCAATATTGAGATAAAACATTAGTTAAGTTGGCTTTATAGATTATAGTAAAGTACCCCCTTTTACAGCAACTGAAGCCAGAAGTAATACTGATGGCATTTTGATCTATGAGTTGATTGAGAGGGGTAACGTTTGGTGGCATAAACATTGCAAAAATACATACATCCGTATGCAGCTTTTAGTTCGTCCTCAGATGGGTTAGATGAACAAATCAGGAACAAATAACTGATAAGGCCAATCTTTAAAAATATGTCCTATCATCTATTTTGACTTAGAGTTTCTATAATGAATTAAAATTATTTAAGGAACGGGGCATTTTAGGCTTTCCAATTACAAAAACACAAAGTTGATGAAGAAAATTAATCGTTACTTTTCAGTTTTTGTATCAGCTGTTTTTTTTAATAAAGATACGAGGGCGGATTGACATTGAAGCTACCTAGCGCTAGATGGCAGCACAAACACAAAAACTTTTTCTTTCTTAGAAATTACGATTTGTCAAACGTCAGCTGTTAAAATTTTAGCCAAATTCATTGATTAGTTTATTTGTTATAGTCGTTTGAAGTAAGCAACTTTTGTGTTTTTTGGAATATCGAAAAAAGTGAATTTCGTGTAGTGATTAAACACTACGAGTATTATTTGAAATACAAAACGGCGAAAGAGACAAAAGAAAAGCTTGATAAACATTACGGCAGATTATATGGTAAAATATTGGATTGCTGAATTTAAGCGGGTCCGAACACCCACTGCAACAATAACATCAACAGGAAGGCCAAAAGAGGTGGTTACTGAAAAAAATATCAAGAAAATCCTCAATATCGTTATGAATGATCGCCGGGTCAAAATACGTGAGATTGCTGAAATGGTAAATATATCATATGAACGCGTGTTCAACATTTTGCATGAACATTTGCATATGAAAAAGCTATCGGCAAGATGGGTGCCGCGTTTGCTCAGTGTTGAACAAAAACGAGTTCGACAGATCACTTCACAGCGGTGTTTGGACATGATAAAGCATAATCCTGCTGATTTTTGGCGTAGATTAATAACTGTTGATGAAACGTGGGTCCACCACTACATACCTGAAACCAAAAATCAATCGAGGCAATGGGTGGAAGCTGGTGGTAGTGCTCCGAAGAAGACGAAGACAGCGAAATCGGCTGGCAAGTTTATGGCCACTGTATTTTGGGATGCACGCGGAATATTGCTCATCGATTATCTTTAGAAGGGATCCACAATCACAGGAGAGTATTATCGTGCAATATTGGTTCAATTGGTTGATGCAATCAAGGAAAAATAACGCACCGGTCCACACAGCATTAGATACGATGCTAAAACTACGAGAAATCCACTTCGAATTGGTTGATCATCTACCTTATAGTCCAGATTTAGCCCCTAGTGACTTTTTCTGTTTCCAAACTTGAAAAAATGGCTCGCAGGAAAAGATTCATCTCAAACGAAGAAGTGATTACCGAAACTAATGCGTATTTTGAGGAGTTCCCTAAATCGTATTATTCAGATGGTATAAAAAAGTTGGAAAATCGTCTTAATATGTGTATTGAGCTAAAAGGAGACTATGTTGAGAAATGAATGGTTTTAGAAAAAAAAAAATAATGTTTTTTTCCTACTTAGGTAGCTTCAATATCAATCCGCCCTCGTACATATGTCTTTTATGGTAATAATTTCAACAACAAAAAATCAGAATTCGCCGGGATTATAGAGCTGACTAATCCAAGGCCTTTAATTTTGAAGGGAGCCACCAAATTGAAATTGAATTGGATGAAAAATATGCACATTTTAGGGTCGTGAGTGCACTGTATTTAAAAAGTTTTCACAAAACTGTCTTTTCAATTTTTTAAGAGAATATCTCTTAAATTAAAATAAAATAATGTCACAAATCTAAATGTTGAAACATTTTTTGTGACCTTTTAACTTTAGTTGTCTTAAAGAAAGCAAAATTAGGAATGTTCACATACACACAGGTTCCGTAACAAATTTTACAAAATTTAACAAATTTTAAGCCTTTAATTAGTGGGGTTTCAGCATGTCTCTTACTAGAGAAGTAAAATAAATATTTTTTTTTACCACAAATGATAGTAATTTATGAATGCCCTAGACTCTCATTTTCGATTCTGAATGCTTAGTTAGAAAGGGCGCAAAAGGCGGTGGTTGCCGAGGCAACATTTTAGTCTTGATTGCTTTCTTTAAGGTTTTGTTTTTAATTATTGCATATAAACTTAGATGGGTAAATAATAATCGCAACTTTACTTGTAAGAAACTATTTTTCCATGTGAAATATAAACGATTTCTTTTAATCTTAACCCTTTTTTGACTATATTTCACCCTTTTCCACCAATAATTATTAATTGCTTTGCTAAAAAATCATAAAAAACATTCTTAAAAATGTAGTTTTTCATTTTATGACCTTTCAACCCTTATTGACCTTTGACAATTAAGGTATAAGGTTAAACTGAGAATTTTTATAATTATTTATTGATTTTCTTTGAGAAAATTTTCATTTAATGAAAACGAAAATGATTTAAGGGTTTTTCTCTAGGATTTAGAGAAAAAACTGTCAGCTTTTGTTCAATTAATTAAACAGAAATGATAAATTTTGTTATAACCTTTAAACTTTTGTTAGGTAACGAGTTCACAAGATCGTTACAGTTCAATGAGTTTAGAGAAAATTAAAAAAAAAAACAAAAAAAATATTAAAATACTAACTAGGCTTCTTTCATTTCTAACTCTAAGGTTGAGCTGGCGAGCTGAACGAGCGATATAAATTGTATAGATTTAGCTGGCGGGTCTGTAAAACCCACGACAAGTTTCTTCGCTGATTTGATGTACCTACAGGTACTTCGTAGAGTGAATGGGTCGTGGAGAAGCCGAGGAGACTTTAGAATTTCCAGGTGGGTATAAGCCAAACCTGAGCGCTTAACAACGGAATGGAACCTAAATCTGAATAGGGATGCTCTTAGGAATCTGTTAGATTTTCTAACTGCTAATCGTGAACTGAGGTTAAGAAGCACGTTGTGTGTGGCAATGAAAAGGAGGAGTCTGAGGTGTTAAAACATGTTGTGTACCTTTATATTGCAAGCCGGAAACGCAGGGTCAAATTGTTATGGCAGAGCTGTTTAAGTGGTTTCAGTAAGGTTGCGTCATCTAGGACCTCTAACTTGGAGGGATTTGTATTTCGTATTAGCTGGCTAGTGAGGTGACTCCCGATGCTAGAGGAGTTTGCCTTTGTTTCCCTCATTTTTCCTTCCTTCCTTTCTCTTTAATAAGTTAGTTTAGGAGGGAGTGTCAGTCTCTTCAAATCAAGGCACACTTGAGCACGCATATCCACCCGTTGTGATACCACATGACGTGTTGTCTCTGGGCTAGTCACCAGATGCCAGACTAACCGGCCCTGATGAACAACCAGAGGCAATGCACAGAAACAATTCCCTAAGTTAAGTCGGAAACCAGGCTAAAAACCTGAAGTCAAGGACCGATAAACCATCGAGAAGCGCATCGGGGAGCGGAGTATGAGAAGTCTTCGTCTAGCTATACACGGACTTTAGCTGATGCAGAGGACTATGCGCTCCTCCTCGTTAACCGGCCAACTAGCTCGACAGAAGTCATTCGCAGGTAAGCATGGCCTCTACGCGAGCCGCCCATAACACAATGATTTGTGAGGATAGTTAGGGCAAAGGAGATGCTCCGATGAAATAGTTGGTTGATATGCTTCATAACCAACCTGAGTCACCTGGCCCAAGGAAGCAAGGAATCAAGAATCCCCGACTGCCCAGGCTCTATCCACTTTCAACCTATTAGATACCCTGACGGATGTAAGCGAAACACAATCACCTTATGTGTGGGTGGATGACTGGAAGGAAAATGCCTGCTGTAGGCATGTCCCTGTTACAAAGACACAAGCGAGCTGGACACAAAGTTGTCATAATAGTATCCTCAGGTAGTCACGGCAGTCTCTGACCAGTCTAGAGCTAAAGATGACATGATAAAAATTTCATTGGTAGGAACCCTATTGTTCCGGATCCACTCCATAGTAAAGTAAATGGCCATTACTTCGGCCAAAAATACACTACAGTAGTCCGGTATGTGGAGAGAAATCCTAAGGCTAAGCTTCTCGGAAAATTTTCCCCTGACCACCTTGTTCTCAAGCTTAGATTCAACCGTTTAGACCTCCACAGAATCACCGTAGATAATAGAGGCCCAATCATCCCTACCAGGAATCACGAAATGTAATTCTCTATACAATTAAGGTTACGATGAGACATTGTTGATATCACCCAGTATACGGGTTCCTTAGATAAAATAGAGGACTGCTCCCGGGGAATAATTTTCTGTTGCCTGGCGAGTATCGCGGATAGAAGCCAGCCATGCATTATAGAAGAGCCCTTGTAGCAGTGGTTCGTAACGCACCTGTGATCTGGATTGCAGCAGAAGTCTTGACCTTATCAATCAATCTTTATCGAAAGCGGTACACCAGAGGATCACTTCATACAAAATATTCTGTTCAATAATCGCTGAATAAATCCAGCGAATGGGACTGAGACCTCGTTTTGCACCCAGTATTCTCCTGCAGCAGTAGGTGGCAGAAGCTGCCTTTAGAGCCCTCTGATCCTGGACTTTCAAATTTAACTTGGCTTTGAGAATAAGACCCAGATATTCGTTTTTATTTTCATTCAGCGGAAAAAAATTTCATATCAGACATAGTTATATGCACTTAATTATGCTCGTTTCTACATACAAATAAACATCACTGAAGCAATTAAAATTGAAAGAAAAAACAACAAACAATTCCAATGAACACCACCACTACTCGTTTTACTCGATATCAGTACCTGGCTTAAGCTAAGTCAGGTTTCATTCACACCAGTCAATGTAAAGTGAGGTACTTTTCTCTTGGATACTTTTTGTTTCCTATGGACCAAATCTTCTTTCGTCTACTTTCTTTTCTGTTGCTATAAGGCTTCTTCGTCTTTGATACCTACCTACCTACCTTATAATATCTAAACAAAATATTTCGTTTCGATTTAATGCAATAAGCGGCAGGTATGCATTGCCTTGAACCCGTAAGTTGTCATATATATGAGAAACATATAAAGTCAATAGGGCTTAAGGCTGTAAGATATACACCACTTGGGTACTTAACCACTTGTTAAGACTTTCTGATAGAATTCAAGCAAAACGAATAAAAAATTTCATATCAACAGAATATATCACATTTGCCACTTAACTTTTCACTATCGGCACTTGTTTACCCACAGTACAGTAGCTAAACCATAAATATTCCCGATTAAATAAAGAATCATTTCAAAATAAACACAGAAACAGAAACAATTTAATTATGATTTGCTAACGTGGCAGTTCGCAAATCAAACAAAAGGAAGAGGCGAGACACACTTTAACTTCACACTGCAGTAACACTAACAGCGACAAGTCGTACATAAGCTTAAGCGAAAACATCGAAACAACTATTGCTACGGCTACTGCTACTGTTCAATGACTCCCAACTATGCATAGAATTGAATTGAATTGAATTTTTGTTTTGTTTTTTTTTTGTTCCTGAAAAGGCCCAGAGACGGAATCAAAACAATATCGAAGAGGAAAAAAATAATAATTTTTTGTTTATTTTTAAAATTGACCACCAAGTAAGTTAGTTCTTAGGAATTTACAACAAAAAAACAAAAACCTCCAACATTTATAATCATGTACTGGTACCGAGTACGACGAGTAGTATTGTGCTGATGGTCACTGGAATTGTTTGTTGTTTTTTCCTTCAATTTTAATTGCTCCAATGATGTTTATTTTTATGTAGAAACGAGCATAATTATATGTCTGATATGAACTTTTTTGCCGCTGTATGAAAAAAAACAAAGAACAAAAAACAAAAAAAACAAATGATGAAATAAAACATAAATAAATTTTGCATAAAATTAGTTTTTTGTCTTAAAATTTCTTTTTGAAATTATTTTCAAAACATAACAGCGAGTGTTGAAAAAAAAAGAATATTACAACAGAACGGCACATGTTAAAGGCGTACAACATCAACATGTAAAACTTGATTGTAGTCAGATATTGAATTTAAAAAATATATACGAGTATGTATGAAACTGATTAAATTAGAACAAAATAAATAAAAAAACAAACGCGATTTGAAAAGAATTAAAATCAAAAAAACTAAACACTTTTGGTCATGTGCAAAAAAAATTAACGGAGCTTATTAAGCAATGAATTGAATTTACCTTGAATGAGAGTGACATTTTTGAATACTTAAGGAAGCAGAAGGTATGCTATAATCCCGGTCCTGATGGATTTCCGAGTTGTATTTTATATCGATGTGCGGAAACATTCATTACACCTCTTACTCTATTGTTTAATGTTTCGTTTCAAAAAAACTAAACTATTTCGGTCATGTGCAAAAAAAATTAACGGAGTTTATTAAGCAATGAATTGAATTTACTCTGAGTGAGAGTGACCTTTTTGGAATACTTAAGGAAGCTGAAGGTATCCTGTAATCCCGGTCCTAATGGAGTGCCGAGTTGGATTTTATATTGATGTGCGGAATCATGCGTTACACCTCTTACTCTATTGTTTAATGTTTCGGTTAAGTATGGCTATTTTCCTAACTATTTTATCGCTTTTTAAATGTGTTAATAAGTCCGATGTATTCAGAAAATGTCTGAAAAACCAATTGTTGGTTTTCTCTGCCATAACACTTCGATGATAATTTCATCTTATCAACATGGTTTCAAAAACGGCTGCTCAACAACAGCTAATGTTCAGCACTTAATATCATTAATTAACGCTGCATTTACTCAAGGACAACGAACTGATGTTATTTATACGGATTTCAGTAGAGCTTTTGATAAAGCGAATCATAGACTTCTGCTGACTAAATTGGATTTGTTGGGTGTTTCTAAGATTATCTTAAGCTGGCTTGAATCGTATTTGACAGGAAGAAAGCAGGCTGTACGAGCTTACAATAGTACTTCCAAATATATTTGTGTTCCTTCGAGTGTTCCCCAGGGCAGTCATCTGAGAATATTACTTACTGTTATAAAATTAATAGACTCGACCAATTTCTGGCAGTAACCAGCTGGTATTTTTTTCCCATTCGTCTAATAAAACCCTTCTCAACTCAGATTTGTTGGAAACTGAGTGATGTCGAACCTTTTTTTCTATTTAATGGATCCGCCATCTAACGCTTTTTTTCAACTAGTACTTATTTCGTGAATGGTAACACTTAGCTCATGTCTAATTTGACAGATAATTAGTTTTATCCTTCCGCTGAACGAATATGGTTGTGTATACGCTTAAACAACGCTGGGAATCTGGGCCTGCGATCGTCTTACAGAAGATGCCGATTTTTGCCAAAAAAATCATATTTACACATGAAGCTCATTTTGATCTTGGCGGGTATGTAAACAAGCAAAATTATCGCGTTTGGGGCACAGAAAACCCGCACGCATACATTGAAAATGAGTCTGTTTGGTGCGGGTTTTGGTCCAGAGGCATAATTGGGCCATTTTTCTTTGAAAATGAGCAAGGAGTGGCCGTTATAGTCAATGGCGATCGTTATCGGGCCATGTTGAACGAATTTTTGTTCACAAAAATTGAAGAGGAGGATATTAGCAACATTTGGTTTCAACAGGATGGCGCTACGTGCCACACAGCCGAAGCTACACTCGATCTTTTCCACCCTGTTTTTGAAGATCGCATTAACAGACGCAGAGCTGATGTAGTTTGGCCGCCTCGGAGCTGCGATTTGACATCGTTGGACTATTATTTGTGGGGTGCCGTCAAAGAACTGTACTACTGTACTGTACTACTACAGTAGTATTAATAATCCAACATTGAAAGTGCTCGATTCAAAGATTCTACACCTATAAAGTAAAATTGGGCTACGTTGTCTTGAATGTTTTCAACTTTGATTTAAAAATGGTTCTGTTTTGAAATCTGTTTAGAACATACTTAACTTAAAGTTGCATGTTTTTGAGTTAAAAATTCCAAGTTTTGATTTTTGATTGGCCAATGTAAAAACCAGTACAAGCAATTTAAAATCAGAGTTGATTCCGATTTGATTTTGAATCTAAGTTGTTTTTACAGTGAACGTTGTTGAATTTACGATTTTCCAGCTTGTCTAAGTTTCATAGTTGTTTCTTGTTGATTTATGGTTGTTTTTGTTGAAGTTCTATTTTTTTCTCTGGATTTGGATAAAAACTGCTACTATGCGTTGCAGAGGTTTTCGCTTAGAAATAAAGCGCAGTTGTTTTGGTTACCTGAACACTATGAGATAGATGGTAATGACATCCAATATAGGTTCGGAATCTTACAATGCAGCATCAAGGTTTGGGAAATTGCCAGATGCTTGAAACACTGTAGGGTACTTCAACACTCTAGGGCGACGATCAGTTCGCAATTTGGGCGTTGCTCTGACTTTCTTAAGTATGGTTGGATTTTAAACTCACGTCGATGTAAATTGTGCTCACAGACATCAGACGCAGTGAAACACATATTGTGTGAATGTGGGGTTACTGATTGGGTCTTATAGGGAGACATATCCACCATTATGTTTTCAGATCTGCTGAACGGAAGGAGCACAAAATTCCCATGGCTCGCAGTGTTTTACAATAATGCCCAATCAGAATAATAATAATAAGAGGTGCTGTTTAGTCCTTGATCTTTTGCTGGGATTATCTTCTTTTTTAAACTTGGAAAAATGGTTTGGTGGTAAACGTTTTTTTTTTTTTTATATAAGACCAGCACCCAAGGGATGGCCCCTACTCATGCAGTGCATTGTGCTGGTACTAGGAAAATAGGTTATTGGAAGAAGGACAGAGGGCGTAGTGTTTATGGACGTTGGATTTAAATTTACTCACGTCGTAAGTGGCAGGATATACTTTCGCTGGAAGATTATTCCACAATCGAACAGTGCGACCAAAGAACGAATTCTCCCTAAATTCATTGTGCGATTTACAAGACAATCAACTACAAAGTGATGCGCTCTACGAGAATACAAGTACTACGTAAAAATATGTGATTTTTAAGAATTAATTCTTTAATTTCTTTAGAACACATTCCGTTATAGTACCCATAGAACAATGAAACACACGCCACATTGCGACGGTGCTCCAATGAATCGATACCGTCATTGATAGGCATCTTCGCCCTCTTCTGTACGTGGTCGAGAAGCTCCAAAATAGACTTTGAAGCACCGGCCCATACATGAGAGCTGTATTCCATTTTGGGTCGGGTATAGGTCTTGTAAATATTAAGGAGATCAGATCAGATCAGATGGAGCGAAGTATTTCTTGCACCATCTCAAAAAACCAAGGCACTTGAATGCTTATTTAGACACTTGAAATATGTGATCATTCCAAAGAATGTCACAGTGAATTCTCATGCCCAGCACATCAAAACCATCTGATTCCTCAATATCCACATTACCCATTGACACAGATGATAGCATACCACCACGTCTGTGTGTTAAAAAACAACATTGAGTGTTACGTGCATTAAAATCGAATCTGTTCGCACAACCCCACTCGGAGACCTTCACTAGGTTACTTGTGAGTGTGACGTTCATATTCATCCCACTTGCCAGAACCTGCAAAAGGCTTGGTCTATGATCAAAAGAATATGAGTGACAAATGTCGCTGTCAGCAGCAAAAGAGTAGATAGGATTAGAAGTGAGAAGAAGAAAGTCGTTAAGAAATATTAGAAAAAGAGTAGGTGATTTGACAACCACGAGTGCAGTCTGTGGTTAATGGCTGTATTAAGGAGCTAGACCGTGATTACTTTAGAAAAGGTAACGCTGACTTTGTATATCACTAGCAAAAGTATAACGAGCTAAAGAATGGTTTACTTTAAGAAATAAAGAATGTGTACCGCCTTCTTATTACAAATTAAATAGATTTTAAGCCGTAGAAATCAGAGATATTATTTGAAGAAATAGATTATAGGCATAGAATGCTATTTCTAAGCATATTTCCTCCAAGGAGCGTATCTTTAATTTCTTTTAAATTGTTTTCGTAAAACATTTTTTGTTTTCAATTTGAAACAAATATTTTGTATTATGACATTAATACGCCCACACTAAATTTAAAAAATACATTTTAATTTCAAATTAAGAAACATTAAATTTAATAGGGATAATAACTTATTTTTGTTTTAAAACTTAAATAGACCCGGTATTTTTAAAATTAATGAGTTTTTAGACAATAACTTTTAATATAAAAATAAATAAAGAAGAAGTTCGTTAACAGAAAACAAAATAAAAATTTTAATTTTAATTTTTATTTTAAATTAATTCTCAAACACTAGACGACAACCAAGAGGTATATACGGAAAGAAATGATAAAAAAATTTATTTAAAACAACTGACATAGGAAGCTATAGTTCTTGTGTGAATGTGTACAAAATCTTGTAGAAAAACACTAAAATATAGAGGCGGAGTTTTTTCAAAATTAAGCCAAAAAACAATGGCTATTTCAACGTTAAATACAAATCTATCTCTTTTCATGGCTTTTGCAAAATAAATTCAAAAGAAAGGGAGCGAGAGAGAGACATACAGAAAAAACTCACTCGCTTTTTGAAATGAAAAACTCAAAAGATACAAAACTAAAAAGTATCTCAGAGCAACTCAACAAATGAAACAAACTCTTGGATACATTTTCATCAGGGTGGTGGTGGTGATGGTGGTAATGGTAAAGCTAAAAGGTAATATTTTGCTCTGAGCGGCTAAAAACCACTCCAACTACCACCACCACACATCTACACCAATTATAGCAGCCAGTAACAATGGTATTCAAGTGTTTTCAACTGTTTGAGTTGCTTAAAGGAATTTAGTTTTCTCGTGAAACTCTAACCGCAACAAACCCTATACGTAACGGGCCATACAAAAAATTTAGAAAAAAAATTTTTTTTAATTAAAAAATTTATAAAAAAATACAATAAACGTTTTATTTTATAAAAAAATTTAATCGATTTTTTTTTTTATCAAAAATGTAGCAAATTTGTGTTTTAATTTTTTTTTTTTATAAAAAACCAGGTGATGTTTTTTGCCGTCGGTTAGATTTTTTTTATTAAAAAAAAAAAAAAAATTCTTTGTAAGTCTCCTTTTTTAAATAAAGTTTATACAAATTTACCAAAAAATAATAAAAAAGGAATTAAAAAAAAAATTGTCGAAAAAAAATTTGAAATATGGTGACTATAATGCCCTATAGTTATTCAGCACCGCGATGTGGATTAATTGATAAAATGATTGAGCCCAAGGTACTTTTTTTCTATAAATTTAATAATTTAAGGAAAAACAAAATTTCATAAAAAATCTAAAAAAACAAGCTTTTACTTAAAAGTTACTTGAACTGAAATGGGAACGTAACCCAAGAAAAAAATGCCAAAATAAAATATTTTATGTAATTCGTCTGAAGTGTTACTTTATACAAAGTTATGGTCTAACGAAAGTTAATGCCTTCAATTTAAGCTTCTTTGGAAGCTTTGCATAGAATCTTGGTGATCTATCTCACAATTTGGAATTCAGCACAGATATGGTATAACACCTACTTCCGGGCAATCTGTTGATCAATTAGTTAGAAAATAATCTTTGATATCTGATCAGGTATAACATATTTGGTAATTCTGTTCTTGTCAGACATAAGAAATTAAATGCCCATACTTCAGTTGACGGCAATGGTATCCAACTCTATCACTTCATTAAAATATCGTTGCAATGTGGCATGTGTTTCATTGTGCTACGGATATTTCCAAATGTATTCCTACGCCATAATGACGTTAAAACCCAACAAACCGTTTATTCTCATACATGGTTATCCATTTTTCGATTTCAAAAGTAAAGTTAAAACACACATGGAGCTATGATTTCAATGAAACTTTTCTTTCATTGACGAAGTAGAACCGTTACTTTCCAGCGTCTTTTTTGGAAAAACACCATCCAGGTCATAATGAGCACTTAACCAAAGCTGGCCAGTAAGTAAATTTTTGCAGTTGCGTTGAAAAAAATAACGAAAAAGGTAAACAACAACATAAATAAACAATTGTAATGCGCAAAGGTACATATGTACGTCTGCTTTCATCAAGATCTAGCACACAACTGAATGAAATTGTTGTTTATGTATTTGTTATTATCTTGTTATTATTATGAGACCATAACACTTTCCATCACAGTGGAAATGTGCGGAAATTGTCATGGTGCTAAAATGAAAATTTCATAACGTCTTATAGACCAATAGTTGAAAAACTTATTTTGAAAAGATTGCATAATAATATCAGTTTGGTTTTCAACGAAAACACGGGACGCCTGAGCAGTGTCATCGTATTATTAAAGTTATAAGAAATGCTCTGGAAACGAAACAGTACTGCTTAGAGATTTTTTTGGCTATTAAGCAAGATTTTGATAGAGTTTGGTATATAAAAGATTGCTTTTATGTTAAAATAAACAACACGGTCTCTGAAATCTACGAAATAAATCGCGTATACCTCCGGCTAGTGTACAGGGGCCTGCTCTTTATATAATTTACACCTCAGATATGCCAGTAAATGGCATACCGCGCTAATTGCCGGCAATAATAACTAGGGAGATCGGACAGTAATTATTCGACCGGTTTTAACCGGTTTTTTTGGTTTAGCCGAATACGGTTTTTTCAAAATTTTCATTTTTCGAATACCGAATAAACCGGTTAATTTAAATAAGTATAATTTTTATACGTTTGTATCGGGTCGGCCATCTAACGTTTTTTTTTTCAACTAGTGCTTATTTCGTGAGTGGTAGCACTTACCTTATGTCTGATTTGGCAGATAATTAGTTTTATCCTTCCGCTGAACGAATATGGTTGTGTATACGCTTGAACAACGCTGGGAATCTGAGCCTGCGATCGACTTGCGGAAGATGCCGATTTTGCCAAAAAAAATCATCTTTTCAGATGAAGCTCATTTTAATCTTGGCGGGTATGTAAACAAGCAATATTGTTGCATTTGGGGTACAGACAACCCGCACGCATACATTGAAAAGTCGATACACCCAAGACGAGTCACTGTTTGCTGCGGATTTTGGTCCATTTTTCTTCGAAAATGAGCAAGGAGTGGCCGTTACAGTCAATGGCGATCGTTATCGGGCCATTTTGAACGAATTTTTGTTCACAAAAATTGAAGAGGAGGATATTAGCAACATTTGGTTTCAACACGACGGCGCTTCGCGCCACACAGCCGAAGCTACACTCGATGTTTTGCGCCCTGTTTTTGAAGATTGCATTATCAGCCGCAGAGCTGATGTCGTTTGGCCACCTCGGAGCTGCGATTTGACACAGTTGGACTATTATTTATGGGGTGCCGTCAAAGATAAGTGTTACGCCAACATATTCGTGAAGCCATTGGTGAAATACAGCTGCACACAATCGATAATGTGCTTAAAAATTGGACCGATCGTGTAGGCTACTGCATGGCCAGCCGAGGCAGCCATTTGAATGAAATTATTTTCCATTATTAACTGGAAGGATTGTACTTTCAAATAAAAGAAGAAATTTGAGAAAATATTCAGTAGTTTTTTTTTTTATAGCATTTTCAAAAAACAAAAAAATTTATTTGGCGGACCCTTTATAAGTGACTCACCTTGTAATACATGTGTATTGCAAATGTGAAGAACTTACTGTTGAAATAGTGGGCGTGGAATCTGTACTAAAAAGTGAACGTCTAATTTCGCCCACTGTTTGATTGATGATTGGTACTGATTACGAATTCAATCAAACCAAATTCTGTAACTTTAGCTTTTGCAGATATCAATTATTAGTTTGTATGGGAGGTGTCTTGTCCACTTGTCCGATTTCTCCCACTTTTTGACTAATAATTTGTATTGAGTATGAAGCTATTTGGCCTGTATGCGTGGTACCAGAATTAAGTTGTTGATTAGCCCTAAAACATCACATAACCAGTTATGCAGCGGCACACACAAATATGTCTTACTTCACTCATGCAAACATGATACATTCCAAATCCGCTACAATGAAGAGCGGACTTAATGAGTTTTTTCTCACTACCAATCCTATTTACTCTTTTGCAGACGACAGCAACATTTGTCATTCGTGCTCTTTTGATCGTAGGCCGAGCCTTCTGGAGGCAAGCAACTTGGCAAAAATCTCCGACTGGAGTCGTGCTAATCAGGTCGATTATAACGCGCGCAAGACCCATGTTTTTTTTTAACACACAGACGGGGTGGGTGGTGTAATGTGGATATTGAGGAGTCAGATGCTCTTGATGTTCTGGGCATGAGGATACATTGTGATGTCTGTTGGAATGATCACATTTTCCGAGTGTCGAAAGAAGCATAAAAGTGTCTTGGTTTTTTAAGACGGTTCAAGAAATACTTCACTACATCTGACCTTGTCAATATTTACAAGACCTATATCCGCCCAAAGATGGAATACAATTCTCATGAATAGGCCGGTGCTTTTGGAGCTTTTCGACCGTGTACAGGAGAGATGCTTGTTAATGACGGTAGGGTAGCCAACTCTATTGATTCGTTAGAGCATCGTCGCAATGGGGCGTGTGTTTCATTGTTGTATCGGTACTATAACGTAATGTGTTCTGACGAAGTAGGGGAGAGCTCATCCCTTTGTAGATGATTGTCCAATGAATCGCAAAACGCATAATAGGGGAATTCGTTCTTCAGTCACACAGTTCGTTTGTGGAATAGTCTTCCAGCGAATGTTTTTCCTGTCACTTACGATATGGGTAAATTCAAATCAAACGTACATAAACACTACTCCCTCTATCCTCCTCTCCATAACCTAGTTTCCTAGTATCAGCGCAATGCACTGCATAAGTAGGAGTCATCCCCTGAGTGCTGGTCTCAAATTAAAAAAAAGTGCACGGAGAATTAGGTGATACGATCACATTAAGAGAATGAGTTGAGAAATAGCTGTAAAAACGATCCACAAAATGAATGCGCAGGGCTTTAAAAAGAGAGTTGGGCAAAAGAGAAGATGAAGGGATGATTTAGAAGGTGACTTAAGCAATATGAGTATATCTGAGGTTTAAAGAAAAACTGAAGACCGAGTGATGTGGAGATGAATAGAAATGAAAGCAATGTTTCACCCTGAACTGTGATGCCAGAAGAGGAAGAAGAAGAAGAAGAAGAAGAAGAAGGAGAATATTAGACTTCAAATTCCGTTTGCTTTTTTAACAAGCTCCAGCTGCTCCTGTAACTTAAATTAAAATGTAATGGATTCTATCCTAGCTAGTAAAAGCCGGAAAATTGTTCTAGTAATTGTATATCTCGGAATAAGCTTAAATAAACAATGCGTTGCATTACGCTACCTATGAAAATTTGAGGCGGGTGTGTGGCATGGGTTAGTGGTTAGAGTACACGCATACATACCAGGGGTACAAATTCGAGACCACAACAGAAGATGTGAAGAAAAAACTTCATTGCAGTTTCGAGTGTTTAATAAAGAGATTTCATCCTCCACCAGACAAATCCATCTAAAGTAAGCCCTCTGACCTTCCAGCTCAACAACAAATTAAATGACAAAATAATGACAATTTTTGCTTGGAAAGAACACGTCATTAGAAAATAATTTTAAATTTAAATCAATTATTTAGCAACGTGGAATGTTTCTATAATTTTTTTAAATAAATTAAAAATTAATATTTTTCTGTAAAAAAAAACATTTCATTCTAAAGCCATTTAAAGGGTCATGTTTGATTTGACAGATAATTAGGTTTATCCTTCCGCTGAACGAATATGGTTGTGTATACGCTTGAACAACGCTGGGAAATATTGCGACATTACTTTGAAAATCATGGTAATGTTGCAGAATCAAAAATCATCTCTTCAGATGAAGCTCATTTTGATCTTGGCGGGTATGTAAACAAGCAAAATTGTCGCCTTCGGGGCACAGAAAACCCGCACACATACATTGAGAAGCCGATACACCCAAGACGAGTCACTGTTTGTTGCGGATTTTGGTCCACAGGCATAATTGAGCCATTTGTCTTTGAAAATGAACAAGAAGTGACCGTTACAGTCAATGGCGATCGTTATCGGGCCATGTTGAACGAATATTTGTGCACAAAAATTGAAGAGGAGGATATTAGCAACATTTGGTTTCAACAGGACGTCGCTACGTGTCACACATCCGAAGCTACACTCGATGTTTTGCGCCCTGTTTTTGAAGATCGCATTAACAGCCGCATAGCTGATGTCGTTTGGCCACCTCGGAGCTGCGATTTGACACCGTTGGAGTATTATTTGTGGGGTGCCGTCAAAGATAAGTGTTACGCGAACAAGCCAGAGACAATTGACGCTTTAATGGACAATATTCGTGAAGCCATTGGTGAAATACAGCTGCACACAATCGATAATGTGCTTAAAAATTGTACCGATCGTGTAGGCTACTGCGTGGCCAGCCGAGGCAGCCATTTGAATGAAATTATTTTCCATTATTAACCGGAAGGATTGTACTTTCAAAAAAGAAAAAAAAAAAAAAAATTTGAGAAAATATTCAGTAGTTTTTTTTATATCATTTTCAAAAAAAAAAAAAAAATAGTTGGCGGACCCTATATTAGGCAATTTAAGTTTACTTTTTTAATTAAACGTTTTAAGTCTAAGCATTCAAAACAACTTTCTCTAACTTAACTTAACTTGATAAATTGGAAATAAACTTTAAATTTAGAACTCAGATGACATACTTCATTGTCTATAGCCCATAAAAAAAGTTTCTTCTCAAATGCAAATATTGATCACTTATAATGACTGTCTGCCTCTGATTTAACAGTGATGATAAGCCCCAGAGAGAGTGTAGTGTATGGCACATATTCAATCGCTTCAAACAATCACAAGCTCTCAACAGACCAACACCCGAATTTAAAACATTTTGACACTTCATAAGTCATATTTCTTTGGTTTCCTTTTTTTTATGGTTTTTTTTCCAAATTTTTTGAAGGTGTTATATCGATTGTTAATCTTTGTTTTTTGGGGAATAAAGAAAAGATGAAAAAAACCTTCAATATTATATTTTAATGATTATAAATGACAACCAACCATAAGTCTAAGACTGAAAGTTAAAAGAAAGAAAGACTTTATGATTGTGATTAATTTTTGAAAAAAACTTAAAATAAAATATAATTAAAAAAAAAAAATAAATAAAAATATAAATATTTTTTCTTTTTTTAAATAATTTTCTTAGATCTCAGATCTCAATATATTTTCTTATTTTTTCCTAAAAAGCCAGATTAACAGCAGCTTAAGCTTAAAGAAAGAGTTGATTTTAAGGCCTAAGATTAAGATCTTTTTTTCTTTTTTTTTTCTAAAAATTCTTAAAATTTTTTTCTTTTTATATTGTGTGCTCTTTAAGGGTTAAACAGGTATTTTATTCTTAATGTTTGTTATTCTGCTGGTTGGTTTTGTTGCAGGTTTTTTTCATTATTTTTTTCTGTTTTATTATTTGTTCTTATTGTTCTTGTTGTTGAAGTTGTTGTTATTGTTTCTTTTTTTAAATATTTTGTTTGGCGACTTGTGCCATAAATTAGTTGACAGTTTTTTTCTTCTTAATTTTTGTTGTTGCTTTCCTTCGAGTTTTGTTTTAAGCCAAGTGTCTCGTCTGTCTCTCTATTCGAGTGAGTATGGGGTTCCTCGTAGCAGAGAAAGATGTTTCTAAATAGGGGATAGTAAGCCAACTGATAATAATGAAATGCTCTTCTAAATCCTCTTAAAGGGTTTTACTAACAGTTATTTGTTAAATATTCTTAAATTATAATATTTTACAGTGTTAACGTAAGTGACGTTTATAGACGCACTTGCATTGCATTGCTCACAACTTTTCTTGCAAGAATTTATTGCTTTGCATTTGAACTAACAGCGCATATGGATCTGCTAAAAATAGTTTAATCAGGTTAGCGCACTGTTCACCTATATGACGTCTATAGACGTTTATTGCTAACAGAGTCTATGGATCTGCAAAAATACTTTAATCAGGTTAGCGCACTGTTCACCTATATGACGTCTATAGACGTTTATTGCTTTACTTTGCATTGTTAAGAAATATTTTTACACTAATCTATTGCTTTGCATCCTAACTAATAGCGCGCTGTTCACCTAAATGACGCCTATAGACGTCCATGGTTTTGCTTTGCGTTTTTCACAATTATTTTTGCAAGAATTTAGTGTAGTGACGTGTATATACCGTCCACTGTCTTGGTTTGCATTGTTCACAAATATTTTTGAAAGAATTTGTTGCTTTGCATTCTATCTAACAGAGTGACTAAAGATATCCTTTAGGGCCACGGATCTGCTAAAAATACTGTTACGTTTTAACAGTTTTGAAAGGTTTGAGTTCGTTTGAATTGCGTTAAAATAAAATTAAACCACTTCGTTGTTGTTAAAATTTTATTTATTCCACTGTAACTTTTATACACTATGTCTTAATACAGCAAATTCGCTTATACAACATTTTTTATTTGCGCCTGAATGCGACTTTACTTATTGACAGTCAAATAATCACTAACTCACCAACCGCAATGCGCCATATTTTTTTTTTAATATTTCATCATTAGTTTCGAATGTTCTAGTACAGACACGAATCTTCGATTTATTTACGTTAATTCAAATGGCTTAAAATAACTTTATAAAAACAAAAAGGAATCGAACTGTCAACTCCGTCAGACATGCGGATGGTAGCACTCGTAATTAGTACAGGTAATTATGGCAGTTATTAAGCCTTGACACAAGCCAATAAATTTTATAGATAAAAACTCATAATAAGCCCCTCATGTGGTGAATTTTGTCTCCAGCATTTTCATTTTCGTAACAATACTTTAATCAGATAAGCGAGTTGTTCACTTAGCATGATATTTCTAAAACTATGCAGCAAAGTATCAATTTATATTTGTTTCATAGCGCCCTTTATCTGGTTGTTGCTATTGTAACAGCTCTGCTGTTGTTGAAATTAACTCCGAATGGTACAGTCACGACAATCAGATATACGTATCGTAACGACCCGACTCCCAGTAGGTCAAGGAATGAGCAATAGTTTTACTAATTTAGGAAGGTGGTAGACAGTCTCGACTCAAACCTTTTCATATAATACTCGAAAGGCGACGAACTTTCCAGTAAACCAATTTTGCATACGTAGGAACCTTATCCGACATCGCCCGTAAGATCTTCATCAGACTGAATAAATTTCCTCTTCCAACTTCTGAACTAGTTTTCCTCTTACTTACTTATTTATGTGGCACTTTAACCGTGTGTCAGTTCTAGCCGAGTCCTAGATCTATCGTACGTTAACCGGCGCTAGCTTGAGATTACCAAGGCCGTCAGGTTCACTTTATACTTGGCTTATCTAACAAAGATTTTGTCGCCCACTTCCCACCTTCCACCTTGTAGTACCTTCCTTGCTGGAGATTCTTCCTTTATACGAGAGAAGTAGCCAAATCAGCACTGTATCTTAATGCGCTTCACTGTATCGACATCCCTATACAGCTCATACACTTCGCTGTTGCAACGTATGCGATTCTCTTCTCCTACTCGAATGCTACTAAAACATTTTCGACAGTGTCCATTCATACAGCTGGATAGGAATGACAAACATATTGTAGAGTGTGAGCTTGGTTCGCCGAGAGAGAGCGAACTGTCAACTGTCTACTGAGCCTAAAATTGCATCTGTTGGCTAAAGTGTCAATGCTGGCACCAACATACACAAATTCCTTCTCTACTTCTAAGTTGTGATCGCCAACAATGACGTTTTAGTTGTTGACGAAAGATACTTAGTTTTGTCTGCTTTCACCACGAGACCCACTTAAGACCTTTTTCTATCTAGACTAGATTACGCAGAAGATATAGCGCGGGTATTAAGGCCGATAATGTCGATGTCATCGGCGTATGCCAGCAGTATGCTGCTCTTGTAGAAAACGTCTTTGTCAAAAAATTCGTTTACTACTAAACGACTCAAACAGATCCTTTCTAATTCTAACAGAGCTTTCAGTGGTGCTCAACGACATACTGCATAGCCGTAAAAGTGTAGCCTGGATCCCAAGCCAGACATGGTGGTGTAGAGGCAATTCTTATCTGTACTGTCAAAGGCGGCCTTAAATTCGATGAATAGGGGTTGTGTGTCGATATTCTTCTCATGGATCTTCTCCATGATTTGATGTATTGTAAAAATCTAGTCGATGGTGGATTTACCAGACCTGAATTCGCTTCAGTCTCTCGCACACTACGTTCGATAAGACTTCTGTATTTCCAGCACTAAAAGAACATATGTCTGGCATCTGGTATATCATAATCACAATGCGAGCTGAACGGTACATTACAAAGGCCAAAACGATGTAAATATTGTCCATATGATCGATGCCCAGTCAACAGCTAAAATAGATAAAATTCTACATCTCCAGGGCTGTATTTAAGCCGGAATTCAGATTGTACGTTTATCTCACCTTTGTTGTACTTGACCATCTCCTCTGCCATTCTTCAATATTTATATCTCTTGCTTCAGCCGGCAAATAATCTTTGCAATAGATGAGGCTGGATGTGTGTCCGATAGCAAAGTCTTTACGCAAAGGACTCATAAATGTGTAAGGAAACTTCACAGCATATTCAAGTAACCAATTTCGGCTCTGAATGCTAAGCCATTGGATTTGTGCTTTAGCAGAGGATTTAGGGTTGGGTAGATACTAGACCAAGAACGTTAGTCTACTTGGGGTGTACTTTGCTTAGAGTGAGTTCGATCTGAACTGTTATACTGGTGACTCCATGTTGTCAGTTCTGATGTTCATGGATTCAACTGAGATATGTCGATCCCACTGGTGGTTTTAGGTGTTTTTAGGCTGAGCTCGTGGCTATCGTTATGTGTGCTGAAACAAACTTGTCATCAAAGGTTTGTTTTTTTTGCTCCATTACTCCTCTAGGAAGCATATTGGCTTTCCACAAAGCATCCATTACTTTGTTTCACTTTCAGTAATCAAGATGATTTTCAAGTTAAGTAGATGATTAATCTACTGTAGCTCGCCTCTGTATGATTGTGTAGTGGTAAAAATCCTCCTAAGTGGTGGTAGTTATCCTTACTTAGCATTGCAATTTTTTTTCCCAGTCGATGGGCTTTTCTTCTGCTCATTCGTCTGATTTTTGTCATCGTCGGCAGAGGTAAGCTGTAAGGTCAGGAGGGCTTCACCTTAATTTTTGGATTAAGTTGTCTAGAGGGAAGTTGAAGTTTCTGTATTAAGCATTCGGAGCCACAATTAAATTTTTTCGTCATGTCTTCTGCTGTGGCCGCTGGTGTTTTATGTGGGCACTATAAACATTACACCACGCCATCCCCATAGCAAATAAATACGTGTTATCCTGAGGTATAAAGAAACTTCACCTCTTTCCAAAAAAAGCATTGGGAAATATTTCTTGCATTTGACATGAGTCGCTCTTTTTTAAGTAAGTCTTTCACCTAGAATGAGGGGGCGAATGTACATATACTGTCATTATTTGGCTTATAATTACTTATGGGTCAATAGCTTGGTAGCGAAATGCGAGATTGTTGTCCTACTGGGGGTATACTTGTTATTATTAAATTGGTTCGGAGAGGCCTTAAAAGATCTATTGTGCCTAACACTCTGGGGTCAGACCCGCCCATCGAGTCAATATCCCAAGGCAGACATTTGTCCGATCAGAAAGTAAGCGCCATTCTTTTCCAGTAGAATACCGTCTACCTTGCGTATGAAGACAGCACTATCTCCAATGGAAAGCCGGCCAACCTGTTCATGCCCAATAGAGGGCTTCAGAGGAGTTCGTCTCCGAATGCTTGCCAAAGCAACACATTCACAGAGAATATGCTCCGTCGTCTCCTCTTCCTTCCTGTGCAGTTGAAATAACGAATCAGAGATCACATTGAGATTGAAGAGGTGATATATAAGATATAAATGGTCCTTCAGAAAGCAAATAAGCTTTCTAATAGTTGTCTGGCCCCTTATGCGTATTTCCCTATTATAGATGAAGAATCTTATTAGCCGTTTCGCGGGGGTCTACTTAGTACGCAGTGAGTTTGATCTGGACTGTTATATCGATGTCTTCAAATTGGACAACCGAGTCTTGTCGATGCCACTGGCGAGGTCTTTAAGTGTTTTTCAGGCTGAGATTATGGCCATCGTCATGTGTGCTGACATAAACCGAGGCGATTTGCGCTCAAGGGTAAAACCATTAATATTTTCTTGGACAGTAAGGCGGTCTTATGGACATTCGGCTCTCGTCGTATGACATATAAATTTGTTAAATGCTGCTAAGATACGTTGTAAAGACTGGGGCTTAGAAACAGAATAAAGTTGTTTTGGGTACCAGGAAATAGTGAAATAAGCGGCACCGAGCCTGCGAATGCATTGGCCAGAAAAGGATCCGTGACACCCTGTATTCGCTCGCAATCTTATCGCGCAGTACTGCTTACTATTATTTGTAATGTAATTAATTGCCTACCAACCAGAAGGTCCTCGGTTCAATAGCAGGCCAGACCATCTGAAAAAAGAAAAAAAGTTTTTTCAACAGCGGTATCACCTCCTAACATTAGCTAGTAACTGGTTATGAGTATAACTACTATTGAGAACTCCTCTAAATGCATTTGCCATTCGGAGCCGGCGTTAACTGTAGGTCCTTTTCAATGAGTCTAAAAAGAGAATCGGGTGCAGCTCATTGACTGTTCAATGTTCCTTCATGGAATGTTTTGGGAATTGTTTATAATTAAAGATTGAGAAATTAGCAAATGCTTGGAATACTGGATTGCTTAAGTGGGTCTTAGACACGCTATGGCGTTAAGGAAGCAGTTTTGTTGTTTTCAAGTTTAGAATCCGGAACTAAAACTCCTTACCGATTTTCTTAGTTTCAGAGCGCATTTACAGAGAATGGCGATCACGAACTTAAATATTTGTAGATTGTCCTAGCAAATATTGAAGACATTGGAACACGTATTACGTGAATGTGAGGTTCTTGACAATTTTCAATTAATGTGTTACATAAAGGCACAGAGTATCCACCACTAATATTTTATACCTTTAAGCGTTCATTAGTAAGGTAGTAGATCTGTTGAATAAACAGTAGACTCAAAAGGATATAATAGATTTCATAAGCAGCAGTGTCTAGCTTTAAAAAAAAAAAAATTACTTTCAAACAAATTTAGGGAAATTTAAATAAGTACTTTTTATTATATTGGTACTTTTGTCAAATAAACGTTTTTCAAACATTACTTATATAGCTTCTTAAAGATTATCTTTTTAATTCACTTGGTATAGGCATCTTCATTGCGTTTTATTTCTATTTTTTATACTAAGTAATCTCCTGTTGGGCATACCTTCCCTTATTTAACTATAGCTCTTAACGTATTTACTACAATAACAACAACATCAACAAAACACACACACGCCACTTAACAACAAATCATGATCCTCATCATCATGATGTTTAGTGTGTTATTTTTTATTAATTTTAATTGCTGTTGAGATAAGCAAGAAATTAAATGAAAAAAAAAAAAAAAATTAAAAAAAAAAAATACAAAAATTATAAAAAATTTATTTTATATACAAAACAACAAAAATTTATAGCCTTAAAAAATTAAAAAAAAATTGAAATAAAAAATTTATTTTGAAGTATTTTCCCACAATTTTTTTTTTGTTTCAAAAAAAAATTTTTTTTTTTTAACATTTTTTTTAAAGCGAATTTGTTAAACAATTGAACAGTTTTGTTGTTTTTAATTTAAAAGCAACACCTTTACTTAAATAATTTTTTTTTTTTAATTGTGGCTTTGTGTACAAAAATTGTATTTTCCCGGAAAGCTGAGTCAACTTTTTTTTATGGCTTTCTGCTGAGTTTTGTACTTTTTTTTGTGAATTTCTTTGGGAAATATTTACACAAAACCTATAGCGCCGTAGTGTTAATATAAAAACAAAAAATAATATTTTCTTTAAACTAATTAAACCATTTCCAATGTGTTTGTTGTTAAGCTTTAAAAAGTTTAAGCCTCATTAATCCCATTTTAATTAAATTTCAAGCTAAACCTGTCCTACACACCACTTGACCACGTAAAACTGTAGTTAAATATTTATGACCATTTAAAATAAAAAATTATAACTTGAAATAATATTTTCAGGTCATTTTTTTAGCGTTTAATTGTCAAACAGCTGGTCGAAAGAATGGTCACTTGGTGCTCAACTCCTTAAAGAGAAAACAAACACAAAAAAAGAAACTTAAAAAACCACCTTCTTACTGTGTGCGATGGACATGCAATCTCTCGCTAAGCTTAAGCATTCAAAAAAGTACTTTCTTGGCACTCATACTGCACACAGCATAGTGCTGCTATGCATTGCTTAAATAATTTACAAAAGTATTGAAATGTGTCACTGAAATATGTTAAAATTTCTTTAAATACCTTTAAGAAGGTACACCACAGCCACAGTCAGTCACAGCAACTAAAAAGTATCCGTTTAGTAATATGTGGGGAGTCCTGTCCTGTACACTCTCTGTGCACGCAATCACATTTGTTTGCACGCATGAAATGTCTGTCATTTATTTGTTGGCATTCTTACGTGTTTCTTACTTATTTGCGCATAAATTTCTCATTAAGGCTGTTTACCCTTTTAGGAGAAACATGTATAATACTTCTGGTATTTAATCTGTCTTAAAGTGGTTCCTTAAATACCCATATAAATTATGATTTTTTTTTATTAAAAAAAATATATTTTTTACACTTTTTTACATTTTTATAAATCTCTGTGTTATTGTCTAATTGCAGGTTAAACGTCCCAAAACAGAGCCTACGGATACGAATGATAGAAGTCGGTGAGTAGAAAAATAAATAAATTAATTAAGGAGACTACATTATACATAAGTACGTTTGATAAGAACTATCGCACCACAACCCAAAAGATCTTTAGTGCAGTTCGTTTTGTGCTGCGTATAAAACCAGTAACTATCTTTGGTGAAAGACGAAACACTCCTTAGGTAGTCAACATGGCATCACTCAGTAACCTTTCGGCTTAGCAAAAATAGCAGGGCACTCATAATATACGTGTTCAGATGTCTCGGCATCTGAGCAAAACCTCTACCTTTTATTCTCAACATATCCGAAAATGCAGTAATGTTATCTTAGATTACAAAAACCCGGCGGCCTCACCTGTTCGCCTAACAGTCGATTCTAGAATGTCCTTCGTAACCAGACCCCAGAGTTCGTAAACATCGACCTAACCATAGGATGACAAAATCCCAAGGCCGCCCGAAATCAGCTGGTATAGTCAGCATTCTAACAACTTGAAATTTATTACAAATTACTTTCCTTACTTCTTTAGAGAAGGGACCATTCTATGGCACACGGATAGGTCAAAGGCAGAAAGTGTAACAAACGCAAGAGTGTTTGACCTTAGGAGGGAATATTAGGAATCTATGAGAAAACTCACAAGCAAATTCCAAGCGTAAGTTTATGCAATTGAGAGAGGAAATATAGGTATTCCGGGTCATGTAGGAATTCCGGGGAATGAAAGGGTCGATGAACTGGCCAGAAAGGGAGCTTCCAATCCACTTATGGGGCCAGAACCGTTTTGTGGATTGGGAAGAGTGGCCGGGAAGGGCATACTTATACAGAAACGAGTATAATGAGAGGCGGGCCGTACATGTCTGAGACAGTCTAAGCTTTTGTTGGGTAACTACGACAGGAGAAGATTTGAATCCTGCATAAGGATGTCCAGAGACAACCTGAGGATACTTACCGGGCTTTTGAACATCTGAGTAAAATGGAATTGGTCTCAATTTGGATGTGCAGATTCTGTGCTCAGAAAATCGAACCACCAGAGCACATACTTGATACATGTGAAGCATTGATGCACTCAAGGTGGAAGTATTTAGGTGCCTATCAGATACTAGATAGGGAGTATCTAGTAGTATCTATCTATAGTATCTATCCTAAAGATCCTTACCTGATCGAATTAATAAAGCTAAAGATCTATTTTTGTTGTTAGCGTTGTAATGTATGGATCTATTTTAAAAGTTATATCGTCTCGAAATCCTTAAGAGCTACAGTAACGTGATGTTAAACATGTTAAGAATTTGTTGTTGCAATTCTCCAATGAAAAATTGATTTTAACTTTTTTTCTACTTTGAAAAGATTTTTTTTACAAACTGTATATAGATTTGAAAAAGTACTTTAAAAAAAGTACTTTACCATAACTTATCCCAAAAGCTCCTCTTAAATTGAAACTGATAAAATAAAAAAAAATTTGTTTTGAATATTTAATACCCTTTAAGAATATCAAAAATTTTTTAATTCTCAAAGTATTTAAGCTCTATTTGAGACTTAAGCTATATTACCTAATCTCTACGAGTCTCCTTAATAGGCCTCTTTAATTTTAGAAGAGATGGATTCAACGTTCTTATACAGTTTCGAAACAAACTGCGTTATTACATGTATGTCTTATGACGAAAATATTTGAAGAATTATTATCGTGACTGTGATCTCATAAGGTGACTTCGGGGATGGTTACAGTTTAACGTAGATCTCTCAACGAGACGATTGAGCGGTACAATATTCACATTATATGGTATTGCAGAGCGAATTAACTCACTCATAGACGGTTACAGACTGCAGCAGATCTCTCAACGAAGTGGCTGAGCGGCACTATATTATATGCGCATTATATTGCAAAGGGGATGAACCTGCCAGGCATGGCACAACCACCGAATTAACGGGCGAATTTTCCAACATGAGAATACAATTGAAAACTTGCAAACTTATAATTGACAATGAAGTAATAAACTCCTTTTAACACCACATGGGCAGCTTCGGAGAGTGGCAAAATAGTGCAACAAATCTGGCCAAAGTTAGAACATAAGCGCTCAAAAAATTGGCTTAACCTTTAAAGAAGCACACTCAGAGTCGTTGTTGGTGTTATTACTGGGCATTGTATACTGCATTGTGTACTGGGCCAGGACGAAGAGAAGGAGAAAACAATTTTTCTCCTACTAGACACATGCCAGGCATGAAATGGAAGGCGAAAAAAGCAACTAGGCATCCATCAAGCGACTAATGAGTTCAAATGATTTCAAGTTTAGAGGGAATGATGAATTCATTGTGGTATCACAATGGGCTAATTTGGCCTATGTGACCATTCTTTTGGGGACAACCATCTTTACTTACCTACTAACCATGCCAACCGGGTATCGATTTGGTATTTTGATCATATGCATAATTTTTTAAACTCAAAATTCGAGTCTATGCGTTACATGTAACTTGTTCTAGGGTATCATCTTGGAAAATGGATTTGATATTTACGGGTGCTAGGACGGTACACACAAATAACAGTTCATCTACTAAAAACATGAAAACCTGTATCAAATTCGATTAGCGAAGTTGTAGATTAGATCCTAGAGCTTAAAGTAAGCCAGTATAGAAAAAGCTTGCTATTTTTTCGCCTATAATAGATAAGTCAGCGTATGGTGGTCACTACATTATACGAGAGTCACTAATTTAAAAGAGAATGAAAAACGTCTCGTTTAAGCGAATATAAGATCACGGATCGTTCTATTTAAATATAGAAAAATGGCAATAATTTATCGGGAAGACAGTCCACTTAACACACCTTTAGCATTTTCTATCTTTTGCGAGTCTTTAGCTAAGGTATTTTTTCTCCGTCAGCCCTCTAGGGTGCATATTGGCTTTCCACAAAGCATCCATTGATGCTTTGTATGTCTGTTTAGCAGTGAAGATCCTTGCGAAGTGCGGGCGGTGATCTTTACTAAGTTTTGTAATTTTTTCCCAGTATATGACGTTGTTTCCTGATCATTCGTCTGATCTTTGTCATAATTGTCAGGGGTAAGCTTGAAGTTCAAGGTGTGGGGCTTCTTTAATAGATCCTACAAGATAAACTAAATTACTATGTTTTCGCCAATTACGTACGGTAGTCACTACAGGATATGACAATAATAATAGAAGAAATAGAAGATTACTGATCGTTGGAGAATAGAGAATGAGGAGAGTGACTAACGTATAGTTTACACGAATATAAGATCACGGATCAACTAGTAACAAGTAAAAGGTGCTAAAAAAATTGTAAAGGGTCAGCCAAATAATTTTTTTTTTTTGAAAATGCTATAAAAAAAACTACTGAATATTTTCTCAAATTTCTTTTTTTAATTGAAAGTAAAATCCTTCCTGTTAATAATGGAAAATAATTTCATTCAAATGGCTGCCTCGGCTGGCCATGCAGTAGCCTACACGATCGGTACAATTTTTAAGCACATTATCGTTTGTGTGCAGCTGTATTTCACCAATGGCTTCACGAATATTGTCCTTTAAAGCGTCAATTGTCTCTGGCTTGTTGGCGTAACACTTATCTTTGACGGCACCCCACAAGTAATAGTCCAACGGTGTCAAATCGCAGCTCCGAGGTGGCCAAACGACATCAGCTCTGTGGCTGATAATGCGGTCTTCAAAAACATGGCGTCAAACATCGAGTGTAGCTTAGGCTGTGTGGCACGTAGCGCCGTCCTGTTGAAACCAAATGTTGCTAATATCCTCCTCTTCAATTTTTGTTAAAAAAAATTCGTTCAACATGGCCCCGTAACGATCGCCATTGACTGTAACGGCCACTCCTTACTCAATTTCGAAGAAAAATGGCCCAATTATGCCTCTGGACCAAAATCCGCACCTAACAGTGACTCGTCTTGGGTGCATTGGCTTTTCAATGTAAGCGTGCGGGTTTTCTGTGCCCCAAATGCAACAATTTTGCTTGTTTACATACCCGCCAAAATCAAAATGAACTCCATCTCCAACATTACCATGATTTTCAAAGCAATGTCGCAATATTTCCCAGCGTTGTTCAAGCGTATACACAACCATATTCGCTCAGCGGAAGGATAAAACTAATTATCTGGCAAATCAGACATAAGCTAAGTGTTACCATTCACGAAATAAGCACTAGTTGGAAAAAAAACGTTAGATGGCGGACCCGATATATTTCCGACTGAGTTGTTTTCCAATCGTTTGAGGTCACAGCTTGGATGTTCTTCGCAATAGTTATAATAGCAGTTGTTTCTCAGAAGGGCAGTCAGTTAAAAACATTCTTGCCATTGTCGAGCTTTCGAAAATATAAGATCACGGACTTTTATTTTATCTTATCTTAGGGGATATGACTTTTATCGGAGTAACAAGCTGGATATCAATGGCCAAGCCGCTAAAGTCGGTTAAGACTATAGCTAATAGCTTATGTGTTTTGTAATAGAAAAAGGCAATAGTTTATCGGGAAGGCAGTCAATTTAGCACATTTTTGTTTTATTGTAGCCTTCACGAGTATGATATAACTTACCAGACATAACTTATATCGTATCTGGGACCAAGCTGCTAATAAATGTAGATAAGAGCTTATATCTTAGGTGTTCTATTCAAACAATTGCAAAAGACAGCAGATTCTCGGTAAGGCAGTCAGTTTAACACTTCCTTTCTGTTCTTTAGCTTCTCTAATATAAAAACAAGTATCTTTGTCTATGGCATCTTACCAGACACGACTTATATCGGTGTAGAAATTTGGAATGCAATAAAAAACTGTATATCTCTGACCAAATTGTGTTAATTGTTTAAAATCACAACTCGTAGCTCGAAAAAAAACGTTAGATGGCGGACCCGTTATAAGGTCGCGGATTTCTATTCGTCCTTAGATGGTTTTCAGTTTAATACTTCTTAGCCATTGTCTGGCATTCGGCAGCAGATGTGACTGATATAGGCATTAAAATCCTTTATATATGGAAACAAGTTGCTAAAATCGTTTGCCCATTTAAGGTTATAGCTTATAGCTTACGTGTACTCTTCTAATGGTCCAAAAAGACAGAAATTTCTAGGGTAGGCAGTAGGGAAAATTAGTTTACATCTGTCCTAAGCTATAATAAGTAAAACAATCGAAAAAGTGCATTAAGGTGTAGTAGTGTACCGACTTATACTTGGTTTTTGTTAAATTTCTTACATTTTTTTTCGAAGGATAGGAGGGTAACACGTGACACTCTACTCTAAAACTGATTAAAATTGTAGATTTAAATTTCATCTAAAGAGTAGGTGTCATATTCAAGCAGAGATTAATTTTTCAAAAAACTGAATAATTTAGGTGTTTGGGCAGACAGAGGTTACAACTCATTAGCAACTCAATTGTGTAAGAATTTAAAGAAGAAGAATTGAAAATTATTAGAAGAACACAAATTCTTCTTTAAAAAGGCTATAGAAAGTATTACAAATTTCTAAATTTTTCCTAATTATTCTTAACACCTTTGCAACAGACCTCGTTCTTCTCTACTGTTTATAAGAGTTGATCCTTTTTTTCTCTCTCTCTCTCTCTCTTTATGACAACGTTCATAATCTTTTAAATACTTTTTAAGAGGGGGCATAGCAGCATAAATTTTCATCATATTTGGGCATGTTTGGTGACTCTAAATGCGTATGACGATGATCTTCTTATAATTTTTTTTTATTTTTTTTTGACAATTTTTTCTGTGTTGCCTACATTTTGAAAGATTTTCAAGTGCTAAATACTCTTAAGTATGACACTTTTATTTTTGTTTTTCAAAAAAATTTCGTTTAATTTATTGTATTGAAATTTTCCAATATCAGTGAAGAAGAAGAAACCTGCCACCTCTTAGTCTACCATATGCCCTTTTTTTGGTCACAAATTATTTCCCCGAATTTTAAAGCATGTGTTTCTTGCTGTTTCTTGTTTATTCTTTACAAAAAATACTAAATTTTTTTTCCTTTTTTTATTACAAAATTATGACAAAAACGATTTGGAAATAATAAGTTTTGTAATAAAATATTAATTTTTTTGTTATTGTTTTTGTAGTTTGGGGTCAGTACTTTGTACTTTAACGTAGAGATGCATTAAATACGAAAATTATTTTTGGAGTGTCGAAGTTAAGTAATGATATTTGACACTAAATATTGAACAAATTTGTTGTCATTTTATTAGAGGTTTCTTGGGAATATTAAGAATTTAAATAGGAAATAATTATTTTTATTTTTATTAAAAAAAAATATAAATTTTTCTAGTAAAAGTCAACCCTGCATTGAGTTATGAAGTGATACGAAGGACCATCGATCTGGGCTTTAATTTTTAATTTTTAAAAAATTGTATTTAAATTATGAAATTATATAATTTAATTTGTGTATCGCTGTGGTATGGTAGGTAAGACACCTGCTTACCAACCAGAAGGACCTCGGTTCAATACCAGGCCAAACCATCTCAAAAAAGAAAAAGTTTTTCGACAGCGGTATCACCTCATAACATTAGCTAGTAACTGGTTATCATTACTACTACTATTGAAAATTTCTCTAATGCATTTGCCGTTCGGAGTCGGCGTTAAACTGTGGGTCCCTTTCAATGAGTCTAAAAATAGAATCGGGTTGCAGCTCATTGACTGAGAAAGAAGTCCGTCCCCATGTTCCTTAAGGAAATGTAATGGGAATTAATAAAAAATAATTTATTTAAAGACAATAATTAATTATATTCCAATTTTTACGAGCTGAGTGACTATGATCATATCATCGGTAAAGTGCAATAGATAAGATTAGCTGGTGGGAATCAAACCCACAACCCTGACACTAGACTAGCACACTACCGGATAATCAAAATTGTATGGAAATACAAGTAATATACATAAAAGCAAAGTGTTATATAGAGGACACAAAAAATTTAATTGCCGTTTGAGTGTTTAATGAATAGAAATCAACCTCCCTCCAGACCCTCATCTAAAGAAGCCCCCCTTGGCCATCCATCTTACTTTTGACGGATGATCAGGGAAAAACGCCATCTACTGGTAAAAATACAATGTTAAGTAAGGATCATCACCACTTAGCAAGGATCTTCACCACTACACATAATCATATAGACCCACGCTACAGCAGATTAATAATCTGCTAAGTTTGAAAAAACCAATTTTGATTACTAAAATTGAAACAAAATAATGGATATATTGTGGAAAGCCTAGAGGAGTAACGGACAAAAATTAATTTCATCAGGCAACACTATAGCTAGCTTAAAAGGTGACAGTTTGTAAGAAGATTTTACTAATCGTGTGGGCCATTTAAAATTTTAAATTTATAAATGCAATAAAATAAAAAAGGTTTGAAATTTTGCCAAATTTATTTTGTTGTTGTGAAGTACAAATGTTCCGGTTAAAAATGCAATATTATTTCATTCATATGGCCGCCGTCGCTGGCCTCACAGTACCCAATTCGATCGAACCGATTTTCAAGAACTTTTTCAAGTGTATCTCAGCAATGGCATCACGAATGTTGGCCTTCAAAGGCACAATTGTCTCTGGTTTGTCGGCATAATACTTTAAAACTTTAACCAAGGGTGTCAATTCGCAGCTTCTTGGCGGCAAACTGACATCACCATTTCGGTCATCAAACTTTTGACGCAATAAATGCAATGTGGCATGAAATGTGTGGCAAGTTGCACCATCCTGTTGAAACCAAACTTCGTTCACAACAATATCATGAAAAGCGGGCACAAAAAATCGGCTATCATGGTGCAATAGGTGTCTCCATTAACCGTAATGGTTGCGCCGTTCTCATTTTCAAATAAATATAGGCCAATAGTGCTTTCGCTGCACAAGCCGTATCAAACAGTCACTCGTAATGGGTGCATTGGCTTCTGTAAGACCACGTTTGGGTTTTATGATCCCTTAATACGACAATTTTGCTTATTGACATATCCACCAATATGAATATGAGCTTCATCCGGAAAGATAATTTTCGATGATTAATCCCAATAAATCCCAACGTTGCTCAAGCGTAAATCGATTCATTTCGTTCAGTAGAGATAATATACTAAAGTATGTGACAGAATAGCGTAACAAAGTATTGCCAGATTCGAAATAATCACTGGTTCAAATTGAAACCATTAGACAGTCCACCCGGTAGATTAATTATATTGTCGGTGTAGTACAACAGACCAGAGACTCTGTTGGGCATCGAATCCATAACCTTCACACTAGTAGACTAGAAAACTTTGATTGTTCTACAGACGAACGATGTGGAAAAAAACGAGTTCTCTCTATAATGCGTTGTACGAAGTATTTGACAATCAACTACCAAGGGAGACTACGAGAATAGCTATTATATGTAAATAGACACCGTTAATATATTGGATGTTCGAATAAAATTGTCGGTAGCAGTCTCTAACATGTAATATGTCTTGTAATACTATATTGTTTGCCTCAGGCAACACTATAGCTTGTTTGAGAGGTGATATTTTAGGCTTCACTTTATTGTAAGTCAATATTAAAATCAAATTTTAGCCTGTTAACCTTTATCTACATTTAAAAATGAGTAAACATTCGGAACCTAATATATTTTCCTTTTTTTTGTATATTAATTTGTTGGATAAGGTTCACAAATGCCCAGCGATTGTTTGCAAAGGCTTTATCGAATGTTATATTTATTATGTGATTATATGCTTTTTACAGTCTTGAATTTTTGAGGCTTTTCTTTTTGGGTAGAATAGGCTTTGGTTTCAATATCATAATCATATGATGATGACCTTTTTGATTCCTTTTACTCCTAGGAGTAGTATAGCTTCGATTTTGGAATTAAGTGGTATGATATAATAGCATATACGTTAATTCAAATGGTCTAAAATTATAAACACAATCAATCAAACTGGCAACTCCGTTAGACATGCGGATGGTAGCACTCTTAATTAGTACAGGTAATTATGGCAGTTAATAAGCCTCGACACAAGCCTATAAATTTTATAGCTAAAAGCTTATAATAAGTACCTGATGAGGTGAATTTTGTTTACAGCATTTTCATTTTCATAACAATATCCTTGTTCTACTCGATAGCGCTTATCACAAAAATAATATCACTTGCCAAGTATTTTTTTGTTGCACCGTGTAATTGGTGTGTAAAGACCGAGGTTAGATTTTGAAAAATTCTCGATATTCTTGAGAAGGCTTGTAAGAGGCTTATACTGCTTTTTTATTTATCTTTTTATTTAGCCGCACGTTATTGCCCATATTTCCGTTGCATACTTAGTAGCTGTGATTTGAATCTAAGTTAGCTTAGTATAGACTTCTTCTTAGACTTCTAAAGAGTGGTCCAACCATAATAATACGCAATGTGAATTGTAGTCACACTTTAATGTCAAGATTTTTGCCCAACTTAATTTGAAATTTCTTTGTTTCAATATCTTGCAAATTCAACTATGGAGAGGTACACAATTGAGCAGCGCGTTAAGATTGTTGAAGCCTTATACGAAAATGGGCGTTCAAATAAAAATGTATTTCGTGCAATTTGTGATTTTTTTGGGCAGCAATCGGGAGAATTGTGCTCAAATTTCGGCAAACCGGGTCTGTAGGAAATGTGGAAACACCTGTGCATGTTCGCCCAGTTCGTTCTGCAGAAAACATTGCTGTTGTTCGCAATAGTGTGGCAGTAGAGCCGTCAACCTCGATTCGTAGTCGTGCCCAACGAGTGAATATCTCACAAACATCACCAATGCGAATTTGTCGTAAATATTTGAATTTACACGCAAACAAGGTTTAATTGACTCAAAAGCTGAAGCCTACTTACAAAGAAAATCATCTTCAGCTACGAGGCACAGTTTCACCTTAGTGGATTCGTTAACAAGCACGATTTCCGCATTAGGGCAAATGAGAATCCACGAGTGATTGTTGAAAAGGCGATACATCCACAAAGAGTGTCTGTTTGGTGCGGTTTATGGGTTGGCCAAGCAGTTACCGTGAAAGGTCTTCGCTATCGCGAGATGATAACAGACTTCTTGTGGCCAGAAACTGATTATAAGGACCTGGATGATATGTGGTTCCAACAGAATGGTGCCACTTGCCACACTCCCAACGAAATAATGGCTCTTTTGAGAGAGATATTCAATGGCCGTGCCATCTTAGGTCATGGCTATATTAATTGGCCGACACGATCATTTGATTTGACGACGTGGGACTTCTTTGTTTGGGTATATATAAAAGAAAACGTGTACGTCAATAAGCCAAGAACAATTCAAGACATTAAACCTTAAATATCTCTCAGAGTCATTGAAAATATGGACCGAAGCCGTGGCAAGCATTTGGTCTATATTTTATTTCACATATACTTGTCATAGATAATAATAAAAAATATTAAGATAATTCTCTGAAAACTTTTTGATTTATTTACAGTTAACATTGTGCGTTTTAGTTGGACCACCCTTTAGTTCTAAGCGGCAACCTGAGTCAGTACTTATAAAATTAGCATATCTCACTGACGAAGTTAGACCTATTGCCTTAGAGTAACCATATTATCGACTACAGTTAGTTTTTACGCTTACGCTATTGCTATCTTATTTGCTTGGAAGCCTTAAAAATACTCTTAAAACAGTCAATCCCCAAATTTACTGCTGCTTTATTTAAAAAAAATTTCTCCAACAATTTCTTAACTACTTCTTTCGTGGACCTTCGCACATTTGTTTTACACATGTTAGAGATTTTACGTGAAGAAAAACAAAGATTTTTTTTATAACGAAATTCAAATTTGTCGCTAAACCACTTTAGAAGAACCAATTCAATAATAAAAAATAAAAAAACAAAAAAGGAATCCCAATACACTTGACGAAATTAAAAAAAGCAAAAAATCTGTTTGTCTAACGGCTAACGGCTTTATGCGCCTGCGCAAATGATTCAGGCATTAAAGAGCCTACAAGTGTCTGCAATGATTTCGAAAACCACTTGACTTTTACGAATCATGTGTTCGTTTATTTTTTTTATTTTTATTAGAAAAACGATAGAATTATTTTTTATTTATTTTTAATTTCCTTTGTTTTGTTTGAAATAGGCTCGTTAAAGCAGAAACTAAAATTTCAAAAGGCATTAAAATAATAAAATTATGGCTGTTAAGGGATTTGAAATTCATTTTTTAAGGGTTGTTTTAATAATTTGAAAGTTATTACTTATTTTCTTACTTTTCTTGTTTATAATTAATGGTTTTTGTATTTCTTTTCCTTTCTTTTTCATTTTCGTTTTTTAGCCTCTGTTCACAAACGGCTGCTCAAACATCATCTATAATATCGCATCAATCTCCAGCGCATTTAGCACATTTACAGGGTCCTTTAGTGGGCTCTCAATCATCATTAGCCTCAGCGGCAGCCGTGGCAGCCAGTCAATGTAGTCCATTATCGTCGCTGCCACCACAAACACAACCTTTACAACCCACCATTACCTCGCTGGCTTCTCTATCATCGTATCACTCGCTGCAGCAAACCTCAACACAACATCATCATTCTCTTCATCATCAGCCGCATCAACATACGCATCATCACACACATTTACAGCATCATACAACATCCACACATACACACCACCACAATCAACAACAACAACAGCAGCAGCAACAACAGCAGCAAACCAGCTGTAGTCTAAACTCTTCAACTACAAACTCAACTAACGGCTCATCAGCATCAGCCGCCACTCAAAGTTTACCCTCTTTGTCGAATACACAAACCTCACAATTTGCTCATACTGCTGGCAGTAGTAGTTTCTCAACATATCAACAGCATTCAACAAACGCGACAAATACAGCTGGCGGCACTGCGGCGCCGGCGTCCACCAATGAGAATACTAGCACTTTAACGGCGTCGTCAACAAATTCTGCGGCTGCAACAACGAATGTTTTAACAGCGAGTGGCATGTCCCATTGGTTAACGAATGATCAGTCTGCTACACAACTGCCTACGGTAAAGTCAGAAAATCGTTCGCCCGGCTTAACGCAATCCTCATCTGCGACTGTGCATGCGCAAACATTGGCACAACAACAACAACAACAGCAGCAGCAACAACATTTGCAAACGTCCTCTACGAATAACGATCACGCGTCACTGCAAAGCTCTTCACACCTAGATAACGGTAATAATTTGTACAGCTGCTCTTCGGCTAGTGGTTTGGGTGTCTTAGATTCACCCGGTAACTCTTTAAGTTCCTCTTCCATGGCTGCGGTGAACTCTTCAGCTGCAGCCGCTGCTGCGGCAGCAGCCTATGATACTAAACATGATTATTACAACTACTACAACAGTATGCAACAGTATACGCCTCCCTTCTATTCCACCTATGGCACACCTTTTACAACGGCCACCGGCAGAGCTCCCACTAAAATTGAGCCTACGTCACCGTACCTAACGTCATCGTATGCCTCCAGCAATAATAATGCAGCCTCCCAACTATATTCCTCAGCCTATGGTTACAACAATTTTGCCCAATTTGGCTCTGCCTCGGCAGCAGCGGCGGCGCAACAGGATTATACTTCGTATTATAACGATCAATATGGCAATTATTATAATCCAGCCAATTATTCACCGTATGCTGTAAGTTCGCCTAGCTCTAGTGCCAGTCATGGTTTTCATGTGGCGGCCTCCAATCTCTCGGAAAGTCCCACAGATACTCATTCAACCACGCCCACCTTGCATAATACCCATTCCCCGCATTCTCCCTTACCGATCTCGCCTAATACGAATATGAGTACGGCGGCGAATGTGGGCGGTGCGGGTAATAATTCGGCTTCACTACCAAAAACTACACCCACCGGTAAAACAGGGCGTTCAAGAGGTCGACGCCATCAACAACCTAGTCCCACCCGCAGTACCACCTCAGATACGCCCAATAGTGAGGCCGTCAAGCCACCTGAACGCGTATTCATTTGGGATCTAGACGAGACCATTATTATATTCCATACCCTGCTGTCGGGTTCATTTGCCAGCCGTTATACCAAAGATCATAGTGCTTTAATGACCATAGCCTTTCGCATGGAAGAGATGGTCTTCAATCTGGCCGATACGCACTTTTTCTTTAACGAAATCGAAGAATGTGATCAAGTACATATCGACGATGTGTCCTCCGATGATAATGGCCAGGATTTAAGCACTTATAACTTTGCCACAGACGGGTTTCATACAGGCGTGCCGCCTGGGGCTCAGCCCAATCTATGTTTGCCCACAGGCGTGCGAGGTGGCGTGGATTGGATGCGTAAATTGGCTTTTCGCTACAGAAAAATTAAGGAAATCTATAATACCTACAGGGGAAAGTAAGTTTTATACGCTAGGACTTAAAACTGGCTTATCTTTTTATTTATTTTTAACATAATTTCAGTGTGGGCGGCTTACTAGGTCCTAATAAACGTGATGCTTGGCTACAAATACGTCAGGATATTGAAATGGCTACAGATAATTGGGCCTCTTTGGCTACCAAATGCCTGAATATGATTGCTCAACGTGAAAATTGTGTTAATGTGCTGGTCACTTCCACACAACTGGCACCGGCCCTGGCCAAGGTCTTATTATTTGGCCTGGGCGGTATATTTAATATAGAAAATATTTATTCAGCTCATAAAATAGGTGGGTTGCCACTAAACAACTGAGGGCTAAAGCGAGTAAAATAATTTTTTTTATGTTTTTAGGACAAGAAACCTGTTACGAACGCATTGTTACCCGTTTCGGCCGCAAGAGTACTTATGTGGTAGTGGGCGATGGTGCCGAAGAAGAATCCGCTGCTAAGGCAATGAATTTTCCATTTTGGCGTATATCATCCCATAGTGATATAAGGGCTTTATATACCGCCTTAGATATGGGTTTCTTATGAAAATCTTTAGCTTTTGCTTTAACGAAATTTTATGTAAATTTTTTCTGTTAAATTTTAAGAAATTTTTTAAAATTAAAAACAAAAATAAATAAAAATTAAGAATTAAGTAAAAAACGCACTAAATTAAAGGAGGAAAATTAAAAAAAATTAAGACTAAAAATACACTGGTTTACAAAAGTTTATGTACAAAAATCAAATTAATTATTTTTTAATCAAATTTATTTAAATAAAAAAAAAAACAAAAATTATTTATTTTATTACAAGACAAAGTTCAAAAATTTAAAAAAAATTTAAGCACAAAATAATTTAATTATTTTGTTTTTTATTTGATTTCTTTAAAGCACAGTTTTATTTACATTTTATTTTTAATTTTTTATAAAGATTTTGTAAAATTATTGTACATTATTAATATAAATATTTAAGTTCGCATAAGTATTCTTTTTAGCAATTTAGTTTTTATATATAAAAAAAAAAAAAATAAAAAATTATTTTATAGCCGGCACATTAAATAAGTAGCACTATTTAGTATTTTTTTTTTAATATTTAGAGTTTAAAAAATATAATTAAAAGTAATTATTAATAATTATTAAAAAAAAACAATATTATATATATAAAACTTCTCTAGTTAAAATAAAATTAAAAAAACTGTAGTATTCAAGAAAAAAAATATTTAATTTTAATAAACTTGAAAAAGAAAAATTAAATTAATTAATAATTAAAGAAAAAAAATTATTAAAAAACGAAAAAATAAAACTGCACTATTATTATGAAAAATGAATTTTATTTTGTTAAAAAATGTATTGCTTACAATGACCACCTAAATAATACCCTATAATAACATAATGATAACCGAGATGTCATGGACAAAACTAATTTTTTAGTTTTATCATGGTTTTTACTCTACACCTCCAAAAATGCCTCCTGTATAGCTGAAACTGACACGAAATTTGGTTTTCAAATCGGTTTAAATTTGAACCAGCGGTTATTTCGAATCTGGCAATACTTATATCATTTTAGTCTGTTGCAAAATTCACTATATTATCTTCACTGACCGAAATGCATTGATTTACGCTTGTCTTCTTTCATAAAGTCGCACAATTGCGTTCCCCACGAGTCATTATCTGATTAGAAGTCATGCCAACTGACTCGACATTTCCTCGCATGATTTTTGCAAGAGATGGAGACCGTCTTGCACCTCATGTGTCAGTATCCAGTCCTTGTTATCAGACGACGAAAGTTTTTGGCATCGTATTTCTTGTCATCTTTGAGTGAATTTTCCAGAATGAAGCTCACTGCAATTGAGAGATTTATGTTGGAGTCAAAATGGAGACTGATTGATCCCCGGGGTTAGCTGGGTATCACAATGAGCGGAATCTCTGACCGAAGTAGGACTCCTTCGATAAGCCAGAGACAATTGGGCGCATGGAAATCAACATTCGATTACGAAATCATGGAAATCAACATTCGATATACGTTTTGAAAAGTTTGTGAAAATTGGTGTTCCAGATTGCGCCTTGTAAGCGCCAGCCGTGACGGTCACATGTCCGAAATCATATTTAAACAATAATAATTATTTCCTTAACATTCCATGAAAGAACATGTGAACTTCTCTCAGTCAATGAGCAGCTGCACCCGATTCTATTTTTATACTCATTGAAAGGGACCTACAGTTTAACGCCGACTCCGAACGGCACAGTATTAGAGAAGTTTTCAATAGTCAGTAATACTCATAACTAGTACTAGTTAATGTTATGAGGTGATCCACTGTAGAAATAACTTTTTTTTCTTTTTCAGATGGTTTGGTCTGGTATTGAACCGAGGACCTTCTGGTTGGTAGGCGGATGTCTTACCTACCATACCACAGCGGCACCCATATTTAAACAATAATGACATACAATTTTCTATCTAACAAAACAAGTTTCCTTAATAAAGGGTCCGCCATCTAACGTTTTTTTTTCAACTAGTGCTTATATCGTGAATGGTAACACTTAGCTCATGTCTGATTTGACAGATAATTAGTTTTATCCTTCCGCTGAACGAATATGGTTGTGTATACGCTTCGTTAAGTGGGCCTGCAATAGACTTACAGAAGATGCCGATTTTGCCAAAAAAAATCATCTGTTCAGATGAAGCTCACTTCGATCTTGGCGAGTATGTAAACAAGCAAAATTGTTGCATTTGGGGCACAGAAAACCCGCACACATACATTGAAAAGCCGATACTCCCAAGACAAGTCACTGTTTGGTGCGAATTTTGGTTTAGAGTCATAATTCGAAAATGAGCAAGGAGTGGCCATTACAGTCAATGGCGATCGTTATCGAGCCATGTTGAAGGAATTTTTGTTCAACAAAAATTGAAGAGGAGGATTTTAGCAACATTTGGTTTCAACAGAACAGCGATACGAAGCTACACTCGATGTTTTGCGCCCTGTCTTTGAAGATCGCATTATCAGCCGCAGAGCTGCGATTCGACACCGTTGGACTATGATTTGTGGGGTGCCGTCAAAGATAAGTGTTACGCCAACAAGCCAGAGACAATTGACGCTTTAAAGGACAATATTCGTGAAGCCATGTGTGAAATACAGCTGCACACAGTCGATAATGTGCTTAAAAATTGGACCGATCGTGTAGGCTACTGCATGGCCAGCCGAGGCATTCATTTGAATGAAATTATTTTCCATTATTAACTGGAAGGATTGTACTTTCAAATAAAAAAGAAATTTCAGAATATATTCAGTAGTTTTTTTATAGCATTAAAAAAAAAAAAAAATTATTTGGCGGACCCTTTATTAAAAATATATTTCTTTGTTTTAGATGATAGTGTGAGTAGACAAACACTTGTTGTCTCTAAATAGCTGGCCACCGGTGTTTATATATGTATGACTTACTATAATCAGATAATCATAGATTAAAGAGTACCGTATAACTTCGACTGTACGGACATGCGAAAGTCCGGACTCTCCAATAATTCGGACGCTCCTAATTTTCGGACAATTTAAAATTTTTACCTCTACAATCCGGACAAATTTTTGTATGCAAGAACAAGACTTAATATCCGGGAGTTTTCCGTTTTTGTATGTACTTTGGTTAACATTTTGCACTATCATTACATACATACTTTCAGTTTCGTTTCCATCTTACGGCAAGCGTGTTTGTCTAATTCCATTCCAACTGCCATGTTTAAATTTCAACCCTAAACACTAACCTTAAAGGAAAAGTGTGTTAAGGGAAAAACTATTAGGCAGGTTGCCGGAAAATTCCATGTTAATAAATCAACGATTTGCACGACATTAAAAAAATAAGAAGAAGATAAAACACTTTATTTCGAATACCTGTAATGGACCCGGTAACATTTGAACCAAAATAATAAATAAATAGAAAAGTTATGAAAAAAGCAGAAAATCCAGAGTTGGAGGAAGCGCTTTACACATGGTTTTTGCAGCAAAGAACCAGTCATATCCAGATTTTTTCAGGAATGTTAAAAGCAAAAGCCAAATTCTTTAATGTAAAGATGACGGGGAAGGACGATTTTGCAGCGAGCTCAGGCTGGTTAGATAAATTTACATTATGGCATAGTATTCGTTATCTAAAAATTTGTGGTGAAAAAGTCTACAGCGATGAGAGCGTTGCTGAGATGGATTTGAGTGAAGAGCAAGCTTATAACGCAGATGAATGTGCTGCTTTCTGGAGAGTGTTGCCTGGTAACACAAGGGTGCATACAAATGAATAATCAGCCCCAGGGCTGCCATTCTCAAATGCTGCAGAAACACATAAACTGCCTCTTTTGATTATTGACAAATCTGCTAATCCAAGAGCCTTTAAAGGTTATAAGATTCCAGTGATATATAAAGCAAAAGGATGGATGTCAACGTCCCTTTTCTTCGACTGGTTCAAAAACCATTTTATTGCAGAAGTAAAAGTGTTTCTAACACAGGTTAATAGACCACTCAAAGCATTATTGATATTAGATAATGCTCCTTCATATCCTGAAGCGGATGAAATTAATTTTGATCCAAATTTCAAAGTTCTTTTTTTACCACCAACTTATACGGCAATCTTACAGCCTATGGATCAAAATTTAATACAAAACGTAAGTAACCTTTACGTTTTCACAGAAAGCATTATCAGAAATTGATGATGCTGATGTCGACGTGGTTAAAGTTTTAAAAATGTTTAACCCTAAAAATGCTGTTTACTTCCTGGACTTAGCATGGCAAAACATTAGTTAAAAAGAATATTCAGAAAAGCTGGACTGCATCGTGCTGGGATGATGAAGATACCGCTACAGGTTCTGCGTCAGGACATCTATAATGACATATATGATGCCATGAAATCCATTAAAAATATAACTGGAGGTATGAATTTCAGTAATGACCTAACTGAAGAAGATATCAATGATTGGGCAACTGAAGAAATAATACAACGCGCTAAACGAAATGAATCGTCGGTGGTGCTTACGGAGTCTGAAGACGACTTTGTAATCATGGATGCAAAAACAAAGATCTCTAATGCAGATGCAAAGAAATCATTTTCAGTTTGCGTTCGTTCAGTGGGCTGGGGAGAATATTGTTTAACAATAGAATAGGAAATAGAGCAAAAAGAACAATCAATCACCTCTAACTTAGTTTTTTAATAAATCATAGTCTATATGTATGCATGTATGTTCATACATATTTAATTCACTTAAATTATTTTAATAATTGAATATAATAATTTAAAGTAGTGATTTAATGCTTTTAAATGAATCAAACAATGCATGTACAGGCTGTCTGCGGGGAAGGTATACTACTTAGTTTTGCCGCCATTTTGGTAAACATTAGTCTCTACATTTCATATTTGGCAGTCGTGAAGTAGAGACGTGGCAAATTTATTACGGCAAAATATTCAGTAAACCAACGTGTTTTAATCATTGAAACATTTTATCAAAATCAGTCATCGATTTCTGTGGCGATGAGAAAGTTACGTGAAATTTTTGGGAGAAACTACGTGCCAACAAGACGCACTATTTATCGTATAGTGAATGATTTCGAAGAAAGAGA